>OY728135.1:472939268-477939268 GCA_963277665.1 Viscum album
TTATTTTGACATTTAAAATTTATAAAATTTCAAAAAAAAAGATTTAAAATAGGTTCTCCATTAAAAGGATGTAAAAGTGCCTTTTAGAAGAAAAAAATATTGATATTTTTATGAAATATTGGGTATGTTCTTATCTTATGAAAATAAAATATATTGGATGATTTAAAAAAATAATTGAATATATAATATATATATTAATTTAATTTCACTCACTAATTTTAATTTATTTAATTTTTTAGGATAAAGCCGTATTGTGGGAATAAAAATATTTTTTTCTAAAAACATTCTTTTTATATTCAATTGGTTTTTATATTCATTTTTAATTAATTTTTCACCAATTAATTCAGTTTATATTTTTTTAACCATGTATTTTCATAATTTAGTTAATATTATTCATAGCCGTAAATTTAACGTCTAGGTTATATCTTATTATATTAAATAATAATGTTTTGATAATATATCGCCTTTTGGTAAAACTAAGTCTTACGTGTAATGCAAGCTATTGAAAAAAATATTTTTTTTTTCATTTGACATGTGCTAAATCAGAATAAATTTCATTGAAATCTATATCATAGATTGATTATATTTAAAATATTTAATAGATTACAAAGTCTGGGGATATTATATTCTCTTACATGCTTGGTGTTTCATGTCATACACACTATCAAATATAGTGTTACTAATTTATAATTTTGGGGTGCTACATTTTTTCCAACTACAATAAATTGCATCCTTACAGTTTAAACTCATCCTTAGTAAAAAAAAATGTTTCATATTTCTTAGGTTGAAATCCCACATTGAGAGAAGGGTTCATAAAACATCCCCTATGAAAGAGAGAATGGGAAGCACAAAGGTCACATGGACTAACATATATATATGTCTCTAAGTAGTAGAATATTAGTGGAAAGTGGATATACGTACATAGAGGAAAAGAGTAAATATTCATAGGGAGTTATTGAGGTCCTCGATCAAGAACTAGTGAATGGTCAGTAGAAAGTTGAGTGTCTCAAATTCATAAATCATTGATGATTTAGAAAACCATCAGTTCAAAAAAATTAGCATTCTAAGAACATTTTATTTTATTATTATTATTTTCCCATTATTGAGTGATTATTTTACTACCTAAGAGTATAAGAAAATATGCATACTTGATATATTTCTATAAACACAATTTTGTCATTTTTTTGTGCTTCGATAAATTTTCCAGTTCATCCCTTAAACAAATGGATATCCAAAAATTAACTCTTAATGCTTGAAGCACTAAAATAAAATTTTAACATATTGTAAGGCCCATTAAACACGTCTTTAAATTTGTATCTAACTATTTTCCAAAATTAATTTAGTTAATACATTAATATCTTTACCTAAAAAGTAACACTATCGGTTCATTATTAATATTTAATCATCAAATTGATTAAATAAAAACAATGATATATTAACCAGGACATTGTGTAGGTCGGTGGTTCTAATTAAACTCTTATCATCCTTCAACAATGGGATCCAGTCCCGCAACCTTGTTGGATTTTATGGGCTGTCACCTGACATGCTTGTTTCCCTTTTCTAAAATAGTACTAATACAATTTTTGAAATAAATATGATGGGCATCCTTCAAATTTAGTCATTAAATAACATTTTAATTAAGGTTTTCAATAAAACCCCAATACATAAATATTTCGTCCATTTATTTCCACATATGTCCTTCTTTGGTCTAGAGTTTATCCTTTTGAAGAGGGAATTGACTCAGGTAATTCTCAAGTTCTCTACATTTAAGTCAACAAATCATAAATGGATCCTTATTATGATATTTATTTCCTTGTATCATAATATTCATTTTTCCTTGGTAATTCATTGCTTTATGTCCTATTTTCCCATACATAAATAATTTATCCATTCTCTTGAGACACTTCCATGGGTTCCTTCTTCTACATTTCTTTCATGATGTAAATCGAACCTTCTTCTCTCCTAAGACACCAACACTTGATCTCTTAGAAAATTCCTTCCTTCTATTCTTTGGTGAGTTCGGAAGTTGGCTAAGTTATATGTTGTTAATCATATTTCTAGAAAACTGATTAGGCATATACATGATGTCTTTCACACCTATCAACATTCTGTTTGGTTTCCCATTTTCACTACCTTATCCATCAAGTTCAATGATAACTTGACTCCTTCACGTTTCATCCATGGACTAATCCCATAAAGCATAGTGTGAGAAACAATTATCATATTGGAAAATTGTATGATAATTTATATGATATCTAAATCATGATTCCTTATTTGAATCTAAAACACCTTATTTTTATCCAAGGTTCTGCATTTTCATCACATTTTCAAATCATTCATAATGTTTTGTAAAGAAAATATTAATTATCCCATGCATATCCTCCAACAGTTTCAAATCATGTGTAGAGTAAGGCCCGATATCGTGTACTAGGTAACGCTTGAGTCAGACCTGATTCACCTTTTTAGAGTTTTTACCCCTAGGTTCATATGTTCCAGAATCTCATACACTTTTAGTATCCAGACATAGATGTATTGCAAGAAACATCACATAATCTTTATCTTACCAAAACATTAGGATGTTCTTCTATGCTTATCCTCAAATTTAACCATATGACCATGTTCTCTAATCTATGTTTACCTAAATCTAGTTCCCAAAGTTGCTACAACACTTTTTCTGATACAACTGTAGTAACCCAACCCCATAAATACCAGATCTGGTGTCGTGCTGCCACTTCATTTCATAAAATACATGTAAATCACGTCCCAATTGACCGAACAGTTTAGCAGTCTTGGTAAACCAGATACAAACAAGATTCTTGTATTAAAAATTAATACTCTAATTACAACATTTTTTTCTTTCAAGGATAATAGATTTATTCCATCTAGTGTATTCTTTAATATATTTCTTAGTACACTTTAGGGTATCCTGTGGAATAGAAACATAATAAAGCTGAGCTCAAATTCTCTATAAGGGTAATGTATAGTGGAAGAAATAATTAATCAATGGGAATTGTCAATATGAAAGGTAATAATAGAAAACACATTCCATTAAATCAACAAACTGATAATGAAAGTGCTTCCATATATAATTTCAAAGTAATAATCCTATGGATAATAATAATAAATGAATTATCAATAAAGTTAATGCAGAATTATTGGATTTCATGTGTTTCCAAGAACATGATACCTTTACCGTAAGGATGATTCAAAACATACCGGTTAAAACCTCATTAGCTTAGGCTAGCCAACTGATTTCATCCCTTGAGACTACTGATGCACCGTTGTGATTTCATTAACTGGTCCCCAATCCATAGGGCTTACATTAAATGGCCCCCAACCCATTTATTTCATTTCCAAATAATTACTCATATATCAAATAATCATTTTAATTCAAAAACAATATGCCTTATCAAAATGTGTCTGTATTAAGTAAAAGAAATAGATTTATCAATATTTCTCCAGTTAATGAAATAATTATAAATGTAAACACTGTATGTAAAAATTATATACAATTTATATTATGTGTGTCAAATACAATTACATAAAATAAGTGGAAATAAAATAAAAGATAGTAATTTTTTTTACACGCATAATCTTGTAATATTAATGGAAATGATGATGAAATAAAACCCAATGAAAAGGAATTAGGGATTACGACCGCTGGGGAAGGGGGTGGACCTTTTCCTCTCAATATTATGTGCCTCACGCGCAGCCCCATTTTCAAAATTTTCAGCATGTTTCTTCCACTTCGGCTGGGGTCTCCCAAGTGGTGCTCCACTCTCCGGTAGCTTTTTATCCTGGTCCTTTTCCAAATTTTGTGCGCGTTTCGGCGGATCACGGTGCGGAATGGCCTCGTTATTCTGGTCTTTGATCTGGAGTCTCCTTCAAGGATTCACTTTGGTGTTCTTATTTAGGACCTCTTGCTCCTTGTTTCCCAGAGGTGCCTCTGGATCTTCCGGCTGCGGCGAGGGGAGGGACTGTTTTGTCTGTGGTCTTTCCCTCAGTTTCCTTCGAAGAAGCTTTAGGTTATCTTAAGTGGACTCTCGTGGACCGGTTTGCTACTGATCAGCTCCCGCTACCACTGTTTTGAAGCTTTGTCGACTCATGGGGTTTGCTAGCACCGGTGCGAGTTTCTTCCTTGAATAGAAAATCCTTTTGCGTGGTCCTGAATTCGGAGGATGACTTTATCCAAGCTTGGTGTAAATCTCAAAGATCCTTGGGGGCATTGGCGGTTTAATCTCTTCAGGTGGGCATTGGAGGCTCATCAGGGATGGGATTCCTCATCTACGACAGTCTGGGTAAACCTTCCAGGTCTTACTCTTTCGTTTATGAATGGTTCTTTTCTTTGGGCGATTGGAAACTCTATGGGGCTATTTCTCTATGTGGACGATCGGACCTGGATCACGGAAGAATCTTCAGTTTCTAGAATTTGTGTGGAGATGGATATTTGGATGCCTCTTCTGAATCATATCATCTTGTATATGATGGATGCTCAAGAATGGAGTTAGTCCCTTGTGTATCCAGCGGTTCCCTGGTATTTTTCCTTTGGCCACCTTCAAAGTCACTCTTTACCGGTCTACAGGATGTCTACCCAGGGTGAGCTGGGAGATCGTATCTGGATGCCTCAGAACCGGCATTCAGAAGGTGTCGCAAGGCCTATTTTTCCAGAAGACTCTATCATCAATGACTTTTCTAGTGCAGAGGACTCGTGCCTCGACCTGGTTTCCTTCAAGGAGCTAGTCCCCATATCCGCTCCTTTGGATTTCTCCTATTCTCCTGGTAATCTTCTTCGGCTCCTTAAAGGGAATTCATTTGTTGGTGGGCTCTCTGTGTTCCCCGCCTCTATTCCAAGACCTTCTTGATCAAAGTCCCTTGCCTTCGAAGATCCTCTCTCAGTGCCTAGCCTGAACCAAGTTGTTGTTGTTCCTTCTGGAAGTATTTATGCTGAGTTTATTCTTGAGGTGTTCTCATTGTGAGGATCCATTCCATCTCTCCCACCAGTAGTTTCAGGTCCTTCTGAGGAGATGCAGGTTGTCCTTCCCCAACTGAGGGCTCTCTGTCCATCTCCACCATGTATCAATTGTTCAACCCCTATCCAAGACTGAGGCATCTTGTCCTTCCTCTCCATCTCCCTCGAGAGTACTAAAGAGGTTATTTTCAGGTACTCAGGATTTGGACTCCCCGGCTTGTATTTCCACTATAGTCCTGTAAAAGGGCATATATACCCATTCACAGTCCAAGCTTCTTCTGGAAAGAATGTCTATTCATGATAAAAGGGCCAAGTCGTCTCGGGCCAAAGCTAGAGAATTTTTTTTCCCAATGATTACATTCGTAATTTGGAATGCCTGAGGTCTGGAGGCTCGGGTAAAAGTCGATTATATTGCCAATTAACTTCAAAATAGTGATACCTCCTTATTCGCAGTGCTTGTTACCAAGCAGTGTTCCTCCAAAATAGAAGAATTTGCACATTGAGTTAAAATGCATGGATTTATGTAGGCTAGCCCCCAAAATGATCACATATGTATTTTCTGGAAATGTAATCTCTCGGTGGAACTCATCGAGGCTTTTGATGATCATGTCCAACTAAAAGTGCACTATGTATATTACTCATCGTTGTCTGTGCAAGTTGTGATGTTCAAACTAGGGAAGCCTTATGGCATGCCATTAGTTCTTTCGACCCAGAGGAGATGCCATGGTTTGTAGGTGGTGATTTCAATATTGTTGTTGATCCCAAGGAGAAGAAGGGGAGAGGAGACATCCCTCAGAAGGCCATCCATGACTTTCTTGGGTTCATGGCATGCATGGGGCTAATGGATTTGGGGTACTCTGGTGACCCATTTACATGGTGTAATAACCAAAAGGAAGCTCTTCATATCTGGTGTCGTCTCGATAGATGCCTAGCCAATTTCCAAGCTATCTTCTCTTTCCCAAAGTTGAAGGCGAACCATCTTGTGAGGAGCCTCTCCGACCACTCCCCACTTCTGGTAGTGGTGTATTCTAGGCGAAAAAGAGACTGGCGTTTTTCATTCTCCTAGTAGTGGGTTTCTTTGGTAGGTTATCATGATACAGTCAGGATCTCATGGAAAGGCTAAAAGACGACATGCTAGTATGGGCCACGAACCATCCTCCTACCTCTCAGGATGTAGAAGCAGTGAATAAGGATATTGATCAAATTGAAATTAGCATAGAGAATGAATAGAGTGACTCAAAGTTCTGTTCTCTCCACCATAAGAAGAATGAGCTGAATGACATGATATTGAGGTAAGAGCGCCTGTTATGTGAACAGGAAAGAATAAAGTGGCTGCAAGATCAGACCCAACATTTTCATAGGGGGATGGACCTATTTAGATGATAGGGAGATGATCGGAGGTATGTATGAATCCTACATTAAATCTATTCTTGCAGGCCCTAATCCCAATATGCAAGGTGGCTACCCGAGTGGCATTGAGGATCTCCTCGAGGCAGTTCCTCATGCGGGTTCAGCATCTGACGATGATCTGTTTGGAGCCTTACTTGATGAGCACGAGATTTATGGGGTAATGTGCAGCCTCAACCCGAAGAGTGCTCCAAGCCCAGATGGTTTCCTATTGTCTTTTTATAGGGCCTCTTAGGACATCATCAAGAGCGATTTGGTGGGTGTGATACGAGACTCTTTCAGGGGAGGTGGTCTTCCCCGTGTGGCTAGTGCGACCACTCTAATGTTAATCCCTAAAATAAAAGATCCTTCCTCTCTTCAACATTACCGCCCAATCAGTATGTGTAACTATCCTTACATGGTGCTTACTAGTGTGCTAAATAGAAGATTTTCCTCCTACCTTCCTAGCTTGCTTTCGGATGAGAAACACAGTTTTGTTAAAGGACAGTCCAAGGTGTGATAGCTCTGGCCCAAGAAATGTTATGGGATATAAACCAGAAGGTCATAGGTTCGAACATGGCTATAAAATTAGATATGGATAAGGCCTATTACCGAGTGGAATAGAACTTTAATATCGAAGTCTTTGGAAAGATGGGATTATCCGCCTAGGTTTCTGATCTCCTTTTCAGGTGCTATAGTTCCTCCAGGATTTCCATTTCTTTCACAGGTAATTTTTTTGGTTTATTCAAGGCGACCCATGAGCTTAGACAATGATATCTGTTACCCCAAGACTTTTCATCTTGATCCAGGATGTTCTCGGTCGTCTCATCAATAGGATTATCCTGCAGGGGAACATGCTTCCTTTCAAATACAAGAGGTACTCTTGTTCCATTTCTCACCTTATGTTTGCCGATGATACCATAATTATTCTGAATTCCAGAAAATGGTTTATTCGAGGAATCAATAATTTTCTTGATGTTTATTCCAAATGGAACGATCAGATTGTCAACCATCTAAAAAGCAGCTTTTACATCTCAAATAGATGTTCGGATAGACGTGCTTCCTCCTTGTCCAATAATCATGGCATGAAAAGAAGAACATTTCTTTTGGATTATTTGGGAGCTTCCATTTCTCCCATTAGGCCCCATAACCTCCAATTTGATAAAATTTTGGGAAGAATTAAAGGAAGGATCTTGAATGGAAAGAACCAGTTTCTATCTCTTTGTGGCGGAATTACACCGGTTAATAGTGTGTTGTCCTCTATCCCAGTGCACACTTTCTCAACTACTTGGGTGCTGAAAGGGGTGGTCTCTCAGATTGACAAGATCCTGGCTTCGTTTATCTAGGATGCTAATTTGGAAGGTAGGAATCATTGGGAATCCTGGGCTAGAATGGCCTGGCTGATTGAGGATGGTGGTATTAATGTCAGAAATCTCTCGGATACTCTTCAGTGTATGAAAGAAAAATTGTTGTGGGAGGTTATTGAGGAGAGGACTCTTTGGGGTAGATTCATGGCCAAACAAATCACTAAAATTCAGATTTGGCTAGAGGTAGTTAATTATTACCTATGGTCTACCATTCACCCTCACTTCTCCACACTTCAGAATCATTCTCGATGGATTGTGGGAAAAAGGAGAGATCTCTTTATGGCCTCATAATTGGGAAGCCTCCTATCTCGGATTCCCTGGATGTCCTCTCCTAGATATATCCTTCATCCAAGCAAGCAGACATATGGGTTTCATTAATACAGTTATGGATGAGCATCAACGTGTGATTTTTTGTCCCATTGGTCTCAATAGTGAGCCAGATAAATGTTTCTTTACTAGGCCATCATCGGGTATCTTCTATGTGAAGGATTTTTACAGAATTATGTCTTCGGTTGGGCATATGGATAATTGGGGGAAACTTGTGTGGTGTAAGGAGATCCTTTCAAATCACAATTTCCTTATCTGGAGAATTTGTAATAAAGCAACGCCTACAAATGATCTTATTAAGTGCACAGTTATCACTTTGGTTTCCAGGTGTGCGTGCTGTGCATATCACTATGAGGAGATCATGGATAATCTATTCTTCGAAGGGCGCTGAGATCATGAGATGTGGTCCACTTTTGGGGATTTCACTGGTTTTTCATCATCAGAGTCGTGAGATTCTTCTTTCCATGATAAATGGTTCAATGGTGCTGGATATGATGGTCCAGAATTGAAAGAGAGGGCAGTAGTTCTCTATGCCTGCTGATGGTGTATCTGGCATGCCCGGAAGAAAGTCCGATTTGAAGGTATTACGTGCTCTGGAAGGACACTTGTTATCAGAACACATAGCCTCCTGGATGACCTGGTTCAGCTCGTAAAAAAATGGATGGATGTGCCTTCCCTCAGACCTCTTGCTGCCTGCATTTCCCACACATGGTTGAGCTCTCATATTAACCAAGGCCGATGGGTAAGATGGTACCCTCACAGATTGGTCTTCAAACTAAATAAATACTGATGGATCTTACTCATTAGATGTTATGAGGGGGAAGCTGAGTGGTCAGGGACCCTCAGGGTTCCATTATTCTTTCTTTTTATGATTTCTTTGGTAGAGGGGACTCACTTGAGGCTGAAGCCAGAGCTTTGAATATAGGAATTCTTCTTTGCAAATTAGCTAACACTAACCTAGAAGTAGTTGAAATAGACATAATGCTGTAAAATTCCTTTCTTGGCTGAGGTATTACTCCGTTTTCTATTTCATACATTGTTCGATGGTGTAGGGGTTTAATTAATTGTCATACAAGCATACTTCATTCCGAGTGGGAGCGTAATAATGCAGCAGACATTCTTGCTTCTAAGGCGGATCAGAGTACTAATATTTCATGCTTTATCTTTGTGATAGGGAATGCTCTCGGTCTTAATTATTTCAAACCCCCTTAATCATTTTCTTTGTTCCCAGTTTTTTTCATTCATTAGTATGTATTTTGGACTCCTGTGGAAAATTAAATAAATATGATGATGATGGTTATAATGATGATGAAAAGGAACCTGGTTATGAAATTTTTTACCACTTGGTAACTTTTAACTAAAATCCTCTTAAAATGAATAATTCAATTTGAGACTCAAAATACAATGAATATAAAACAATTCATGATATATGAAATCAAAATGTTAAGTAGATAAACCACACAAAATAAATAAGTGGTGAATTTGATATTTATCTCATGAATTTAAAGTGAGATGAAAATCCCTTTGCATTTACTTTCTGGGGAACATCCTTTAAACTCTTACATAATGGTTTTAAACATGATAATAAATTATTCCATAACAATATTAATATGTATTATATCACATATGATCTTCTTATAATAATTTATTACTCATTTGTTAGTTATCTTTCATTATTTTCACTATTTCAGTTGTTAATTCCATAGTTTCTCAAGTATGTTTTGACTTGTTACTTGTTATACATATCATGGTTTCATCATCTCCAGAAATTAAAAAATGATTCTAATATAATAAATATTCATTTTTTATGTATTCAGAATAAATCATAAAATTTGGATATAGGAAATAAAATGCATCATTCATGGAGATAGTTGGTCATACGTATGCATGAACGCTACTTTCATTTCTTTGTCGTATTTAAAAGAATGAAAAATATATGATATATATGTATATGTAAATTATAATTATAGTATCATATTCATGTCATATATGTCGCATAGGTTTAATAAAACCATCTTTTATATATTCCATGTATAGTGTGAATGAATCATATTGTTTTGAGGAGGCGATAGTCCACACTTCCACAAACATTGTTATCATATTCCCAAGAAATGGAACGAATGAAGACATGTTTTATATAAAAAATCTGCAATATTAAGAACATAATAAATATAATATATATCATATATAAACATGTTTTACATGATAATTCTCAACCATGAGGGGTGGTAAAGGAAAAAACGAACAATCTTCTTTTCGTGAGGCGGTAGTTCGTAGTACATGAACGGTAAATTCATTTCCCGTTCGATGGGAGTGTGTGTAAGTGTAGTTAGAAACATGACCTAAAAAATCTAAGAATATTTATGATACTGATTTTATTATGTAATAATGAAATAATAATATTTGAGGGGGTGTATAATGAAAATAAAACAAGAGCTTGAGAAAGGATGATACCTCTTCTTTGGGCAACTCATTTTGATTTGCACCAAAAAAATTACTTAGATGGATTTATTCCCAAAGGGAGGCTTCTATGATGAGGGTACGGTTTTTGAGGATCTATTTTGGGCAGATCATGGTTGCTTCAAAGTTTCTTGAAGGGTGTGAAGAATTGGGAGGAGTGAGTGCCTTTTTATAGTGAAGGAGTGACATTCTTATAATTTTTTGAAAAGGGGATTCCACCCACGTTTTTCCTATGAAACATGACTCAAATAATGGTCTCAATTCGATACAGGGGAGGATATGGTCAAAATATGGTCATCCAATGATTTTTGGACAAGTTTATGGTCATTTTTTCCCTGAAGTTTAAGGTTTAGTCCTTTGTTAAGCTAATTTTTCTCTTCATCATTGTAATTAATTTCAATTACCTTCACTAATATTTTTGGACAAAAACTAAGTTGAACATATTAAAAATTAGAAATTATTATAATTAAAAATATGGACTTCATTTTTTCAAATTACAATAACATAATTGGAATAAATTAATTTAAAATTAATCCCACAGACGGGACAACAAAACGGGTTTTTAAAGTAAAATGTTTAAATGTTTGCAACGTTTTTATATTCAATTTCTAATTGAAATTTATTCTAATTACCTAAATTGGATAATTTTTTGTATATTTGATCTAATGTTTCTTTAACACAATTTTAAAATAAAATTTAACACTATAAATAAATTATTTTAAAAATCGGTTTTGAATTAAAATCGAGTATTTGATATTATTTATCAAAAAATGAAACTTCACAGAAAAATACAAAGAAAAAACCATAACCTAATTTTGATATTTTTATTTAAAAAATGATGTTTATTTTTACATATAAAATTGATTAAAGTTACAAAACTTGGATTTAAAATAGGTTCTCCATTAAAAAGCTATAAAAGTGCCTTTAGAAATAAATATTGAAATATTAGGTTTTTTCTTATATTATGCATATAAAATATATTGGATGAATTAAAAAAAATGAATAATATATACATATATATATATATATTACATTAATATCACTCACTAATTTTAATTAATTTATTTTATTAGGATAAAACATCATTGTGGGCATAAAATAGTTTTTTTATAAAAAAATCACTTTATATTCAATTGGATATTATATTCATTTATAATTAATTTGTAACCAATGAATTCATTTTTTTTTTATTTTTGTAAACCATATATTTTCATAATTTAGTTAATATTATTCATAACCTCTAATTTAATGGCTAGGTTTTATCTTATTATATTAATTAATTAGATTTTAATAATATATTATTATTTGGTAAAACTCGGTTTTGGTTGTAACACAAGATATTGAAGAAAATAATGGTTGCATGAGAGACGCCAACTCAATATCATGTGCATTGGAAGCTATATCATAGATTGATTTTATTTAAAATAGTAAATAAATTTTAAAGCGTTGGGATATTATATCCACTTACGTGTTTGGTGTTACGTGTCATACACACTATCAAATACAACGTTCTTAATTTAGAATTTCGGGTCGTTACACTTGTATCCAATATTTATGCCTAAGTTGTCTATTTTTAATTTTAAATTTAGAATACCAAAACTCAAAATGAAATTAAAATGTAATATAAGTGTGTGTGTGTGTGTGTTTTATGTATTAATATTAATATAACCATTATTATATGATATGATGTATTTATAATTTTTTTAATATTAGAATATATATAATTGATTTTAACGATATTTTGTTAAAGCGTATTTAGTATAAAAGTAATATTTTTTTGAAGACCTATATTATTTAGCGTTTTATCTTTCATCCCAATAAATTAGATTCATCTCTTTTAGAATATTATTATATATAAACTAATATATTGTTATTTTTTGAAATTAATATGAAATAATATTAACAACATAAAATGTTTAGAAGATATAATTTTTTTAATAAAAGTGATTTTTCTTTATATTTTTTATTTTTATCCAAAATAAAAAATTAAAATCGTTAAATTTAAATTTAACAAGATGAACATCATTTTTTGATTTTGAATAAAATTACTAGTTTAGGATAAATTTTATTTTCTTTAAATAATTTATTTTTATGTGAATTGTGAAAATTTATTTTTTATCAAAACTATAACATTATAATTATATAATAAAGACCTAGACTTTTATACACATTTTAATTGATAAATTATAATATTAGTATGTAAAACTATCAATTATTAAAATAATATATTGAATTTAAGAATCCTTTGAATTAAATTTTAAGGACTAAAGTAATATTTTCTAATAAAAACTATTTTTTGGTCTTCCTTTTAATAAAATGTTGTTTTTGAAAATTTTTGTTTGTTGTTTTTTTGAAATCCAAAAAAATATTTTTTTCATAATAAACCAATTTATATCTTGAAATTCAATTGGATTTGTCACGACCCGACCCTACCGATCTTGAGCCGCAACTACTCCAAGCCCGCCTCCATAGGGCAGGGGCTGGCGACAAGTGCCAAAGGCATAACAATCTTGGGGAGGCCTTAGCTTAAGTACCTATACACACACACACACAACCCACTTAATGCAGAAGTGCAGAGTGAAAAGGAAACCAAAGCATGGACTACAGTATCCCAACCAAAGCATGCATCAACCTCTAAAACAGAACAAGTAAAGTGCTGAAAAGTAGACTAGCAA
This sequence comes from Viscum album, assembly GCA_963277665.1. Classification (NCBI taxonomy): domain Eukaryota; kingdom Viridiplantae; phylum Streptophyta; class Magnoliopsida; order Santalales; family Viscaceae; genus Viscum; species Viscum album. The sequence goes on from OY728135.1 coordinate 472,952,453, forward strand.
GTAAACTGAACAGTAAAGGGCAAAACACACGCCCAACTAGAAAGGTGCCACAACCTGACAACATATAATGAGAGTAAACAACTAGTGAGTCTCACACCTGAAAGTCCTACTATGACCACTGAACGCAGCTCAAGCTCCTGTGTCCTCTATACTCCTCCGTAGTCTCGATCGACCTGTTCGTCGTCTGCAAGGGCACACCAAGTGCGGGCAAAGCCCAAGCAGGGGTGAGTATAAAGATACTCAGTAGGATGCCCCGAAAGCTTGAGGGAGCAATAAAGGAGGCACTAAAGAGGTGAGCAGTAGACAGAACAAAGAGTAGTGAAAGAGTACAGTAAATAGAGTGCACCTCAACTCAACAAGAGAAAGGAATTAGACTCGTCCAAACACAAGGAGCTAGAAACGGTGAGAAGACAAACTTCTCGTTGAGTCTTCGCTACCTATAGCAGGAGAGTAGACTCATCCAACCAAGAGGAGCTAGACACGGAAAGCACGTGACATACCCCACACGTCTTCGCCCCTCCTAGAAGGAGAGTAATTGAACCCAAGGATTGTGAACAAAAGTAAGGTGTATATATATATGCTCAACAAGAAACCCGAACAAGTGTGTAAGGGGATCTCCATCTCCATGCTCAGCCTAGGAAAAGTTCCAAACAGTTCTAAGGATATCCATCAATGATGCCCAAATGTCCCGCACGCCAAAGTTGTCTCATCGCTGAACCGTACAACCAAGGGTCCCGCTCCGGTAATCACGGAGAAAAGTCACTGACTAGCCTCATAGAAAGGGCTGAGTCTGAAAGAAGTCGTCGGGTAACCCACTGCCCAGCCCAGCTGGAGGGTAAACCCTAAGAGGTCGTCGGGTAACCCACTGCCCAGCCAAGCTAGAGGGTAAACCCTAAGGTCAACGGGTAACCCACTGCCCAGCCCCGTTGGAGGGTAAACCCTAAGGTCAACGGGTAACCCACTGCACAGCCCCGCTGGAGGGTAAACCCTGATATGCCGGTGGGTAACCCACTGCCCAGCCCCGCTGGAGGATAAACCCGAAATTGGTTCGATAACTCCTCACTACCCGTTCCATCACTGAGTGTCACTAACATCGCTACCGTGCGTTGGTTCAGAATGCATCAAAGGAACCTCCGAACAACAACCTTTCATGTTTCCACATTTAATGAGATCTCGAATGAGGCTCCGCACACCCAAACAGATTACACTGTTGCAATCCTCATGAAAAAACACGCGAGATAGACTATTTACTCGCTTGAAACAAACTCCCGATGAAAAAGTTATTCAACACCGCTTTATGCCCATAGGGCGTCTCATGGGGCCCACACCTCGGTCCCGAAAAAGGTCGGGAAAACTTCTCCATCGCGATGATCTCAGAAAAACATGCCAAATCGACTATTCATTCGCCCCGAACGGATGTCTGATGAAAAAGTTGCAATACGCTACGCACAGCTTAAAAGACAGCCCGTGGGGCCCAAGTCTCAACTCCGTCTTCAACGCCCGAAACTCCCCCTTGGAAAACTTTATCTCGATGCCAGGGTCGCAATGCCACTGACGGCACCCAAAATGGACATTCGGATGTGCTTGCACCATCCGAAACAAGAGTCTCGGGAAAAGTGCTAATACTACTTAACGTACGTGTCTCGCCACCGAGCCCCCATCTCAGGAATTATAAAAAATTCCCGAGACCATCTCAAAACCTCCATCTTGATCCAAGGATCGCGTCGCCGCAGACGGCACTCGAATCCGACACTCTGTTTGCAAAAAAAGAGGTGTTTTAATACTAATGGACTGAAACGGGGTGGGCCGGACCTGTTCGGCCGGCCCAACCTCTCCCTGAACTGGTGGTCCGCAGCTCGGCCGATCGGACCGCCCGGTCCAACCCGGCCCGCGGTTCACCACGCGGGCCACACTGCTTCACCCGGACCGGCTTAAGCCGGTCTGACTCTTTTCCACGGGACCTGCGTTTCGCGGGTCCCGGTCCGCTCCTGGGGTCACGAAGACCTCGGTCTCCCGCTGCACGCCGACCGACAAAGCCGGCCGACCCGCGCCCCTGGCCTCCCGCATGCGCCGCCGATGCCGCCTCCCGCTGCCGCTCGCCCGTAGCCGCTTTCCCGCAGCCGGCCGTGCCACCGCCTGAGGACGCTGCACCGCCGCCGTCCCGGACCACCTGAGGAGTCGCCGCCACCGGGACTCGCCGGACCGCCGCGCGGAGCCACTAGGCCGCCCTGGAACCACCGGAAAATAGGGGTTTTGGCCGGAAAACTTCCCGGGGTCACCCCGAACACCCCGGGACTCGAAAGATTGATCCGAAAGAATCGTTTGAAAGCTCGGATCGAGCCCTACTCAAATATGGACTTCACTCGATAGTTAAACAACATTTCAACGCTATAAATTGAGTTCAAAGAAGATGCAAGAATTTAAAACGAAAACGCAACGATCCTACCTCGCAGGGCGTAGCCCGTTGCTTCACAAATGATCCGTCGGAGCCGCAACCACCTTGGAGAGGTAGGGAGAGGAGCTTGAAGAAGGTGGAGGTTCTTTGTTGGGAGAGCTTCCGCCAGAGAGATTCTAAGGGGGAAGAAGGGGTGGGGGGGTGGGGGGGTGGGGGGGGGGGGTGGATGTGTTTAAGTAGGGAAAACTTAATTAAAATTTAATTAATTTTAAGCACCCACCAGTAGGCCCGTACCTGAACTATCGATGAGGTCGAGGTTAAGCCTCTCTTAGGGTAAAATCCACATTCTGCGCGCAACGGTGGTATCAGAATTTTAATCCAAGCCTCCGTTCAGAAGTTATAAAGTTCATGCCCGAGGCCACTAAATTACGAAAACGCCTCTGGTGGCGTTTTCCACAGAAGGGCTGCGCCCACGAAAGTTACACCCCTCCTAGGGTAAACGACACGTTCCACACTCAACGGTGCCCTTGGTTTTCCCATCCGAGCAACCGTTTAGGAGTTATTCTGTTATTTGGCGTGTCTAGTGTGAACGCACTTAAAATTTAATTCCGGCCACACCGGGGCTCAGAATCACACGCCATCTGAACGTACTGCTCTGAAATAACATCAAGAAAAAAAATTCAAAGTCTTACAGGCTCAAAACTCGGGTTCTTACATCATTCCCCATGTTTTTCATCCCAAAAAAAAACTACAAAAACAACTCGGGATACTGAGCCCGCATCTGGCTCTCCCATTCCCAGGTGCTCTCCTGCACCCTCCCGCACTGCCACAACACTCGAACCAAAGGAATGGTCCATCCACACAGAGTCTGCTCCTGCTGGTCCTCAATCGCCACCGGGTGCTCCACAAAGGTGGATCCATCTTTAATGTCCATCTCTCCCCAGTCGATGACATGCATGGGGCCGTGCACGTATTTCCTCAGCTGCGACACGTGGAATACATCATGCACTCTCTCCAGCTGTGGGGGTAGAGAAAGACGGTAGGCAACCTCGCCAACCCTACGTGTGATCTCAAAAGACCCGATGAACCTCGGGGATAGCTTGCCTCCCCGGCCGAACCTCCGTGCTCCACGCCGCGGGGAGACTCTCAAAAAGACATGGTCCCCCTGCTCGAACTCCAAAGGCCCGCGACGATGGTCTGCGTAGTACTTCTGTCTGCTTTGAGCCATCCTCATCCGCTCACGAATGACCTGCACCTTCTCCGTCATCGCCCACACCAACTCTGGGCCCATGAGGGAGGTCTCCCCAACCTCCGTCCAGCACAATGGTGACCTGCAGGGTCTCCAATAGAGGGTCTCAAAAGGTGACATGCCGATAGTAGAGTGGTAACTGTTGTTATACGCGAACTCCACTAAGGGCAGGTGATCCTCCCAGCTTAGGCCAACGTCTAACACGCACGCCCTGAGCATATCCTCCAACACCTGGATAGTGCGATCTGTTTGCCCGTCGGTCTGGGGGTGAAAAGCTGTACTCATCCGCAACCGAGTTCCGAATGCCTCCTGTAGGCCTTGCCACAAACGCGATGTAAACCGTGCGTCGTGGTCGGAGATGATCGTTGAGGGTACTCCATGAAGGCGGATGATCTCCCGAACGTACAGCTTCCCTAGAGTCTCCACCGAGCTCTGCTCCCTGATGGCAAGGATGTGCGCCGACTTCGTGAGTCGGTCCACTATCACCCAAATGGAATCATGGCCCTTCGCTATGCGCAGAAGCCCTGTGACGAAGTCCATAGATATGCCATCCCACTTCCACTTCGGGATATCAAGGGGCTGCAACAACCCTGCCGAAACCTAATGCTCTGTCTTCACCTGCTGACAGGTAAGACACCGAGAAACGAACTCAGCTACGCTCCACTTCATGCCAGACCACCAAAACTGCCACTGAAGGTCTCTGTACATCTTCCCCACACCGGGATGTACAACCAAGGTAGAAGTGTGGAATTCCTGCATCACCTCCTCCCGCATCTCCACTGGTTCTACAGCTCGCCCCTGGAACAGGATCTCGTGATTCCCTCCTTTAGAATACCCATCGGGTGCATCGCCCGTGGATATCTAATCACGCAGTACCTCGCTATCGACATCCCCCAGCTGTGACTCTCTCACATGCTCAAGGAGTGAAGGAGTCAACATCATTGACTGCAGAAAAGCCGTACCCTCCTGCTCCACCAAGGTCAGCTGCAGGGAAGCCAACTGCTCTAAAGCTTCCCGCACTAGACAATCCTGTGACTTCCTGCTAAGGGCATCTGTTACTACGTTGCTCTTCCCTGGAGTGCAGACTATCTCAAAATCATAGTCCTGCAGAAACTCCAGCCAGCGCCTCTTCCACAGATTCAGATCCCTTCAAGTGAAGATATACTTGAGGCTCTGGTGGTCTGAGTAGACCACAAAATGCTCACCTAGAAGGTAGTGTCTCCATAACCTCAAGGCGAAGACCACCGCTGCCAGCTCCAAATCGCGAGTCGCATAATTCTGCTCATGGGGCCTCAACTGCCTCGACCCAAATGCAATCACTGCCCACTGCTGCATCAGTACCCACCCAAGCCCAGCTTTTGAAGCGTCGCAATATACCACGAACTAGACGCCCTCCTCTGGCAGCCTCAACACTGGAGCACTAGTCAGCCTCCACCTCAGCTCCTCGAAGGCCTTCTGGCACTGATCAGTCCAGGTGAACAGTCGGCCCTTCCGCATCAATGCTGTCAAAGGGGCAACAATCCTGGAGAAATATTCCACAAACCTCCTGTAGTACCCTACCAAACCAAGGAATCTCCACACCTCAGACACATTATTGGGTGGATCCCAAGCAAGCACTGCCTCTATCTTTGCGGGATTACGGCTAAACCCTGTTCTGAAATGACATGCCCCAAAAAGTGAACCTCATGAATCCAGAACTAACACTTTGAGAGCTTCCCATATAGCTGGTGCTCCCGAAGTAATTCTAGGACCATCCTCAAATGCTCCGTGTGCTCGTCCTCTGTCGCAGAGTAGATGAGTATGTCGTCAATGAAGACGACCACAACCCGGTCCAAGTACGGTTGGAAAATCTATTACATCAAAGCCATGAAGACGGTAGGGGAATTCGTCACGCCAAAGGGCATCACCAGAAACTTGTAATGCCCATAATGACAACGGAAAGCCAACTTCGGGATATCAGCCTCACGAACCCACAACTGGTGGTAGCCGGAGCGAAGATCAATCTTGGAGAAGCACTTCGCACCTCTCAACTGGTCGAAGAGGTCGTCAATCCTCAGCAAAGGGTACTTGTTCTTTATCGTGGCCTGATTCAGGTGATGATAATCCACACAAAGCCGTAGGCTCCCATCTGCCTTCTTCACAAACAAAACTGGAGCTGCCTAGGGGGACAGACTGGGCCTGATTAATCCCTTTTGACGAAGGTCGTCCAACTGAAGTCGTAGCATCTGAAGCTCTGTGGGTGCCATCTGATAAGCCACACATGATATCGGGGTAGTCCCCAGTTTCAAGTCAATGCAGAACTCCATCTCTCACCTCAAAGGTAGTCCCAAGAAATCCTCAAGAAAAACATCCATGTAGTCCTCTACAACGGTAGGGATCCAGGTACCTATAGCATCTGCTGCTCCGAGAGCCATGCTCGCCAACTGATGAGAAAAAGGCCGTGGTCTCTTGCTCAGAGTACCCGTCTGCTCTGCCACGAGGTCTCGCTCACCGAGGATGGTGAACCTCATCCCATCAGAATGCACGCATCTGACTCGTCTGTGAGGACAGTTGATCTGGGTGTGAACCATAGAAAGCTAATCCATGCCCAGGATGACGTCGTAAGGTTCCATCGTGATGACCAGTAGGTCCCACGTGAAACTCTCTCCTCCGAACGACAATTCGCACTGTCTGCAAACAAAGGTCACTAATGAGTCACTTCCCGTAGGAACCTTGAGGCTAAGCACAGGTGTCAGCGCCTCTACTGGGAGGTCCAACTCCCGTACCAAAAGCAGCGGTATAAAAGAGTGGTTGGCGCCTGTGTCTACTAGTACTGAAGCAAGCGTAGAGTAAACACAAAGCGTACCTCAGACCATCTCTTGTCCTGGGGGGTCACGAACACCCATAGCCCGAAGCTGCCCGCGACCCCTACCGCCAGCTCCCTGAGCCTAACGTTGGATGCTCGGTGGTGGCGGTGGAAGGATCTCGAAACGTCGTCCCCCACCTCCAGGTCCTGCCGCTCTACCTGCGCCGCCTCCATGAGGACAACCTTGTCCTCACCTGGGAGATCCCTGGTCACGACGCTGCCTCTTCCATTGCAGTGTGCCCACTGCCTGCCTCAGCTGCTCGGTATGCCTGGTCGGGCAGTCCCGTGCTAGGTGAACCCATCCATCACAAGCATAGCACCGACTCTCTCCTGACTGCCCCGGTGCTCTACGGCGCCACTACGGTGTACGACCTTGCCCCTGAGTCTGCTCATGGAAGGGTCTCCTCGACTGAGGCTCTACTCTCTGCCGCTTGCCTGCTACCAAAGACTCTTCTCTGAAGCGGCCACTGCTAGGCCCTGCCAGTTGGCGTCCCTTAGCCAAGAAGCTCTCTGTCATGAGCGCCCGCTCTAGCACCCCGACATAAGTATGGATGCATAGGGGCACTACACTAGCACAGATCTCCCTGCGAAGACCCTGCTCAAACTTACGCGCCCAGAAGTAGCTATCACATATCATATCCTGTGAGTAGCGTGTCAGATCGGTAAATTGGGCTGAGTACTGTGCCACGGTCATCCCCCCCTGCTTCAGGTCCATAAGCTCCTGAATCCGAACGGAGTGTAAACAAGAGAGGGAGTACTCCTCCCTGAAGAGCTGCTGGAAGTTATCCCACGTGAGAGACGACTCGTCGTGGGTCTGCGTAACCAACCCCCACTAACGCCAGACTGTCCCAGGGAAAAGGATGGAAGCTAGGGCTACCATCTGGTCCGCTAGTGTCCGTACCAGCTTGAAAAGTCGGTCCACAGACTCAAGCCAGTCTTCCGCTGCCTGGGGATCCGGGTCCCCACGGAACTTCTGCGGCCGCTGACGCTGGAAGTCTCAAAGTGCACTCATCCTGCGCTCAACCTCGGCCTGTACTACCGGTACTAACAGTTTCTCTCTAGATGGAGGGGCTACTGCTGAACCACTAGGTGGAAGGGGATTACGTGAGGGTCCCTGAAGTGACGCCTCGTCGCTCGCCAGGTCGTCGTCACGAACTGGAGAGGGTAACTTGGCTGACTGCTGTCATCGGGGCATCCTAAAAATTATCAAGGATTACCGCGATCAGATGAGCATATATATATAACATTATTAACAAAGGGGAGCTGACTCAAAAAGGACAGTCAAAGACTCAATCCTACCGGTTGCATGTTCTAAAGTTCCCTGCAACAAGTGTCTCAGCACGCCGAGTCGACAAGCGGGTTATCAGGGTCCTGGTGAATGGATACGACGACCGCTCGTACCATCACTGGACTCCCTGGCCTGAGAGACGCTCTCGAGGCATGTCGACACTATTGCCCTAAATCCCAACCAATTCCTTTTTAGGGACGTATGAACAACACCCCAAGGAACAAAACATCCTCTAATACCACTTTTTCATGACCCGACCCTACCGGTCTCTAGCCGCAACTACCCCAAGCCTGCCTCCATAGGCCAGGGGCTGGCGACAAGCGCCGAAGGCATAACAATCACGGGGAGCCTTAGCCTAAAAACCTACACACACACACACACAACCCACTCAATGCAGAAGTGCCGAGTGAAAAGGAAACCAAAGTTTAGACTACAGTATCCCAACCAAAGCATGCATCGACCTCTAAAATAGAACAAGTAAATTGCTGAAAAGTAGACTGACAAGTAAACTGAACAGTAAAGGGAAAAACACACGCCCAACTAGAAAGGTGCCACAACTCGACAACAGGTAATGAGAGTAAACAACTGGTGAGTCTCACACCTGAAAGTCCTACTATGACCACTGAACGTGGCTCAAGCTCCTGTGTCCTCTACGCTCCTCTGTAGTCTCGATCAACCTGTCCATCGTCTGTAAGGGCACACCAAGTGCGGGCAAAGCCCAAGCAGGGGTGAGTACAAAGATACTCAGTAGGATGCCCCAAAAGCTCGAGGGAGCAACCAAGGAGGCACTAAAGAGGTGAGCAGTAGACAGAACAAAGAGTAGTAAAATATTACAGTAAATAGAGTGCAGCTTAACCCAATAAGAGAAAGGAAGCAGACTCGTCCAAACGCAAGGAGCTAGAAATGGCGAGAAGACGAACTTCTCGTCGAGTCTTCGCTACCTATAGCTGGAGAGTAGACTCATCCAACCAAGAGGAGCTAGACACGGAAAGCACGTGGCATACCTCGCGCGTCTTCGACCCTCCTATAAGGAGAGTAACTGAACACAAGGAGTGGGAACAAAAGTAGGTTGTATATATATATATGCTTAACAAGAAACCCGAACGAGTGTGTAAGGGGATCTCCATCTCCAAGCTCAGCCTAGGAAAAGTCGCCAACAGTTCTAAGGATATCCATCACTGATGCCCAAATGCCCCGTACGCCAAAGCTGTCTCATCGCTGAACCATACAACCAAGGGTCCCGCTCCGGTAATCATGGAGAAAAGTCACTGACTAGCCTCATGGAAAGGGCTGAGTCTGAAAGAAGTTGTCGGGTAACCCACTGCACAACCCAGCTGGAGGGTAAACCCTAAGAGGTCGTTGGGTAACCCACTGCCCAGCCCAGCTGGAGGGTAAACCCTAAGGTCAACGGGTAACCCACTGCCCAACCCCACTGGAGGGTAAACCCTAAGGTCAACGGGTAACCCACTGCCCAGCCCCGCTGGAGGGTAAACCCGGAACTGGTTCGATAACTCCGCACTGCCCGTGCCATCACTGGGTGTCACTAACATCGCTACCGTGAGTTGGTTCAGAGTGCGTCAAAGGAACCTCCGACCAATGCCCTTTCATGTTTCCACATTTAATGAGATCTCAAATGAGGCTCCGCACGCCCAAACATATTACACCGTTGCAATCCTCGTAGAAAAACACGCGATATAGACTATTTACTTGCTTGAAATAGACTCTCGATGAAAACGTTATTCAACACCACTTTATACCAATACAACGTCTCGTGGGGCCCACACCTCAGTCCTGAAAAAGGTGGGAGAACTGCGCCATCGTGATGCTCTCGAAAAAACACGCCAAATCGACTATTCATTTGCCCCGAACGAACATCTGATGAAAAAGTCGCAATACGCTGTGCACAACTTAAAAGACGGCCCGTGGGGCCCATGCCTCAACTCTGACTTCAATGCCTGAAACTCCCCCTTGGAAAACTTCATCTCGATGCCAGGGTCGCAATGCTGCTGACAGCGCCCAAAACGGACTCCGGATGTGCTCGCGCCATCCGAAACAAGAATCTCGGGAAAAGCGCTAATACTACTTAACGTATGTGTCGCGCCACCGAGCCCCCATCTCGGGAATTGAAAAAAATTCCCGAGACCATCTCAAAACCTCCGTCTCGATCCGAGGATCGCGTCGCCGCAGACGGTACACGAATCCGACACTCGGTTTGCAAAAAAAAAGAGGTGTTTTAATACCAATGGACTGAAACGGGGTGGGCTGCGCCGGTTCGGCCGACCCACCCTCTCCTTGAACCGGCGGTCTGCGGCTCAGCCGCCTGGACTGCCCTGTCCAACCCAGCCCGCGGTTCACCGTGCGGGCCGCACCGCTTCACCCAAACCGGCTTAAGCCGGTCCGGCTCTTTTCCACTGGACCCGCGTTTCGCGGGTCCCGGTCCGCTCCCGGGGTCACGAAGACGCCGGTCTCCCGCTGCACGCCGACTGACAAAGCCGACCGACCCGCGCCCCTGGCCTCCCGCATGCGCTACCGACGCCGCCTCCCGCAGCCGGCCTCGCCACCGCCTGAGGACGCCGTGCCGCCGCCTTCCCGAACCACCTAAGGAGCCGCCGCCACCGAGACTCGCTAGACCGCCGCGTGGAGCCGCCGGACCGCCCTGGAACCACCGGAAAACAGGGGTTTTGGCCGGAAAACTTCCCAGGGTCACCCCAGACACCCTAAGACTCGAAATTTTGATCCGAAAGAATCGTTGGAAAGCTCGGATTGAGCCCTACTAAAATATGGCCTTCTCTAGATAATTAAATAGAATTTAGATGCTATAAATTGAGTTCAAAGAAGATGCAGGAATTTAAAATGAAAACACAACGATCCTACCTCGCTGGGCGTAGCCCGTTGCTTCAAAAATGATCCGCCGGAGCCACAACCACCTTGGAGATGTGGGGAGAGGAGCTTGAAGAAGGTGGAGGTTCTTTGTTGGGAGAGCTTCCGCCAGAGATATTCTAAGGGGGAAGAAGGGGGGGGGGGGGGGTGGATGTGTTTAAGTAGGGAAACTTAATTAAAATTTAATTAATTTTAAACACCCACCAGTAGGCCCGTACTCGAACTCTCGACGGGGTCGAGGTTAAGCCGCTCCTAGGGTAAAATCCACATTCTTCACGTAATGGTGCTCTCAGAATTTTAATCCGAGCCTCCGTTCAGAAGTTATAAAGTTCACGCCCGAGGCCGCTAAATTACGAAAACGCCCCTGGTGGCGTTTTCCACAGAAGGGCCGCACCTGTGAAAGTTACACCCTTCCTAGGGTAAATGACATGCTCCGGACTCAATGGTCCCCTTGGTTTTCCCATTCGAGCAACTGTTTAGGAGTTATTATATTTATTTGGCGTGTCTAGTGTGAACACACTTAAAATTTAATTCCAGCCACACCGGGGATCAGAATCACACGTCGTCTGAACTCCCTGATCTGGAATAACATCAAGAAAAAAAATTCAAAGTCTTACAGGCTCAAAACCTAGGTTCTTACAAGATTTTTAATTTTACCTTATACATTAATTTTACTTGTAAAAATATACTTTTTTTAAATAGGTTTTTTATGTGTCCTAAGAGTTAATGTTAAAATTGAGATTTATTATACATATAAAGTTTATCTGGTAAAATGGAGTTCATATTTTGTATTATTATTTTCAAATTATTTAACAAGTTCTATTTTTTATGAACTAAAATTAAATTACTTTGGTAAAAAGTAGTTTCCATGATAAAACCAAAAAAAGTTTAATTGAAAATTTTAAGAGTCAAGGACTTATATTTTTTTTAAAATATGTTTGAAAATGAATGGTTGATGGATTTTCAACATTATATCAGCTGCTTCTCAATTAATATCTATTTTAGAGTCTTCGTGATTGGAAACACATGTCCTCTTTTTATATTAAGATGAAATATTTAAAAAATGTCGTTCTAAACACTTATAAAAGGGGCCTCTATCCACCTCTTCAAGATGAATTAATGTATCCATTTTACACCTGAAACGCTACCCATTTTCCTTCGATTATAGCACTACTCATTTACCTTTATCCACAGGTCATAAGATATTGTCTTAAGACCTCCATTTCCGTTGAGTCATCCAAAGGAAAGCCTTTATTCTCAAAATGAGTATTTTTTTTCCAATATTTTATTTTATTCCTTGAAAATATAATTTTACGATTCCAATATAACGACATTAGTATTTTTTTATAATTAATGTTATTATTTCTAGGTAATAAATATTAAACATCTTTTCCCAATTTATGTTATGAAAAATGAAGCAGTCATTCATGTGTTGTGTGGACTTCGCCTCTATGAAGTGATGACATCCACCCCACTTCACTTGTTATAATGGTGAAAGTGAATAATAAACTTTATTTTAGAATTATAATTACTATTATGATGTTAAAAATTTTAATCCAACTTATTTACCTCTATTTCTTTCATAAATGAAAATGTTAATCATGCGATGTGCAGACTACTGCCTCCATGAAGTAATTTATATCTTTTTTCATCTTCTTTCTATTTTATTTATTAAAATCTCTTCAAATATAATTAAAAACCATAAATTTATCTAAACGACATCATTATAATTATTTAATAATGATATTATTCCAATATAAACCACTTTCTTAATCATAATTAGCCATTAATTATAGTATGTTCATTTTTTCGTCAGATTGAACACCTATATGAAAAGTGCATTAATATAATATCATGGATGACCATGAGAAATTAATTAATGATAACGTATGATATAATAATTAATTAAATATTTTATTTTATTTCTATAATGGAAAAAATTAATATTTAACTCATTCATTAGGATCCACTATTTGTTTCTCAAAAATAAATTAAACACGATTGAAGACAATATAGTCTATAAGAACCATGAGAAAAAATTCCACAGAGTGAAATTATAACATTATAAATAATTATAAATAATCAATTATAGTATCTTGTGTAATCTTGGAATTATGAAATTTGGTATAATAATGAAGAACAACACCACTATTATGACACGCGATTAAAACGATCAAGATTACTTATACAAGATATTGAAAATTGATAATAAATAAAAAATATATATTTAGAGAATAATTATATATGAAGTTTATAAAAGTTTATATATTTGAATAATGTTATATAATATATTATTAAGATAGTGATTTTTTATATATGAGATTCATGTTCTTTAGTGTAGGCTAAGAAGTAATGTAGTGGTTTCTTGTCTCAAATTTTCACTCCTTAGACACATTTTTTATTATACACCATTATTCTTTGGAATTATATATCAATTATACCTTTAATAATTTGTATCATTATCCTCTCATCATTCATGGTATTTAACATTTAATTTGAAATATTTCCATTCAAGGTGTTTTGGATTCAATGCTTCTATGTTTTTTTGGGTCCTTTATCTCATGTTTAATTTCTTGAGACATATTTCATAATGTGGTCCATGATACCATTAATATGGTGTTATTAATCCCTAATGAATACCTTTTACCATATTACTTGGTTTTTTAATATAGACATCATTTTCTATGTTAATCATCTTTCAATTCAAAAGATACCAAAGTTGAAGAGGGTTTTTTGATTAAAACGTTACTCAAACCATAAAGGATTCACTACTAATATTATTTTGAAACCAATTTTTTATAACGATAATCCATTTATGAAATTTATATTCTTCTAAAACTCCTCATTATTTTCAATGGATATTCATGGATTTTCTATTTCCCATCAAAATTTCATTTCCCCTTGACTTATATTTTACCCGAACGGTTTTGTATAAGTTAAACTAACCATGCTTCTTCTACTAAGACATGAAACTCCCTTTTCTCATTTTTTTATTCATTGGTAAATTATAAAAATGACCTTATGAATGACTTAATGATTTATTAATTTCATTTTCTAATACATTAATTTCATTAACAAGTTTTAAAGATACATTCAACATTTTCTATAAGGGTATTTTTCAAAAAAATGTGAAAAGAATCACTTTCAAACTTTTTATATGTTAACACATATTTCCAGCACCTTAGTAATTTCATATAGAATATTCTCTCTATTCATTAATGTTTTATAAAAGAATTTTTTTATATTATTTTTATAAATTATTTCCTTAAAAATTCATTCAAAATATCATGGATATTTATAATTTTAGAAATGAGTTTCTTAACTATTAAAAAAGTTTTCTCATCTAAGTCATTATTCACTGTCATATATTATTTGTGATCATAGTGATTCATAAAAATATTCCATTGACCTTAATTATAGATTGATTAGGTAATAACCATATCTTTTATAGGAATGATCCGTCACTAATTTTGTCTTTCATAATCCTCCACTATTTATAAATATGAGTTACCTTCCAATGTTTTTCCTCTATTTCCACTCTATATTTCCTTCCTTATATTGAATGTTGTTCACCTAGATTATATATTTTGATTAATTTCATAAATTATTAGCTTAACTGTATACCCATTATCTATACTATGTTAATACCATATTCTTTACTATATTCATTGAATATAATTTACTAAGAATGATATTTAATATCATTGGATACCCATTTATCTTACATGAGTTTATTATATTTTAATTATGAATGATTTCATTATGTGATTCCATTTGGAAAAGATATGAAACCCATTTTTTTCCATGAGTTATTTATGGTATAAAATGTGAATAATTTTCATTTGAATGTTTTATGAAATCCATTATATATACATGGGTTCATTATGATGTGATAAGTGAATTATTTTCTAGTAGAACTTAAATGTATAGATGATGATGGGTTGGATCATATATCACCTTCCATTGAATGGGTTAAAATCTTATATCTCGTAAGATTGGTATTCATGAGAAAATTTTAGTTTCTTATAAACATGGGAACTAATTGTTTGGATCATAAAATTAATGTTTCGTTACACTAATGTGTGTTCCATATTTGAAATATGTCAAAGATTTATTCTTATTCTCAAGACTATATTATGTTCTCATTAATCTTATTTATTAATTCATGTTTCCACATCGTTTTTATTCATGTCTTATGATATTTTTATCCTTATTCATTAATTTATAAGGTATTCTTTTTTTGGGTATGGGTTTTATTATTTATCTTGATTGAACCCATATAACCATCTTATTCTCAGTTATGTTATTCAATTCATATCATTTATGTTTACCCTTATTGAGAATTTGAGATCACCCCTTTCTTATGATTCCATTTATCCATGTTATAAAGATGTCTATAAATTCTTATAAGTCTATAAGAAGTATAGTGTTTTTCAATTATGGAGAAATTTTTCCAAGTATTATAAAATATATTTATTTTATATCAAGTCCTCATGGAAACTAAATGTTCCATTCTTGGGATTGTGAGATGTAACATTTAAATTATTGAAATAATGTAAAATTAAGATATGCTAATATTTGGTTACTTTAGATAGTATCAGAGCAGAGTTTATTTATTTTTTAGTATTAGATTATTTCATTTTGGGGATTAAGATCAAATAATATTATTGAAATCCCTATGTATAAGTCTATGAGATAAATCTAATTATAGGATAACATCATGAAATTATTGTAAAGTACAGATTTTTTGGTTTTCCTAGAAATAATATTCAAAAATGGATACTAAATTTGGATACATGAACCTAAATAGATGTATCTAATGCTAGTAACCCTAAAAGGGTCATATTGGGTATTTACTAAATCTTTTCCCTGTGCATGAAATAATGGTCTAACTACATAATAGGTTCAACACTAATAGGGAATATTATTTGGAAAAACAGATTATCTATATGAACCATTATGAATAACTTAAAATGTAAAATTATTAGGTTGTCAAATATGAGCCAACAAAACATAAAGTAACTGAGGATAAAATAAGATAGTTATTAGATAAACTGTGTGTTACATTGTTGAAATAAAAATATCATAGGTATAATTGAATGTGGCAGTGGAGAAGACTTTTTAGGATTTCTTTTTAATATTCATATGATTAATTACTCTAATTATATATGAAATTATCAAAATCATTTTGGTTATAATATTTATTTGGAAAGAGGATCTTGAAAATAAATCTGTGGAATATTTGTCTCTGGAAACAATTAAAACTCTTCTGAAGAGGCATATTTGACGAAAATGGTTAATAATGTTACTATATGCCTATTATGAGGAAAATATATATGTTAACTAGTATTTTGTAAGATAAAAGTTTTTTTATCTTATATAAGATATATCTTGAGTCATGATTATCTTTAAATACCCTTATGTATTATTATTAGAAAGTGATAATTAAAATTTTGAGGACATAAATTATTTAAGGGGGAGAATGCATCACCCTAAGTTTCTAATAAGTATATTAATTGCATAAATTATATGTTTATAATTCTAAACTATTTTTCCTATTTGATCAAATATATTACAAAATAAGTCATTAATTAAATGAATTAAACAAAAAACATTTTATAAATTCTTAATAATACATCACAAAAAAATCCCATTGAACTACGTACTACACACTAGGGGTTGTTAGTATCCATGGATTATTACATCCATTAAAATTTCCTAAACTAGATGGGTAAAATATATAATAAAAGAATAAAAAATCAATAATATAAGATCTGCTCGATCATCTTCACCCTTGAGGATCACTAATACCCCAAGAAAACCTATAATGAGGAAGAATATTATTAAAGGATAAATCATGTTGTGAGATATAAATGAAAACTATGAAAATCACATGTGTGACTTAAGAAGTGAGAATGTGTTTCATGTTTCTAGCACATTTATATATAAGAACAAAACTAGGTCATTTTTAATATATGTTGGGAAAAAATCCCTTAAGGTAACATTGAAGCATTTTTTGGACTGATTGTGTTTTCTGAAAAAGCTGGTTGCCATGGATAGTTGTGGAGCTCCAGAGATATTTTGGACAAACTATGTTGATAAAGATCCATGAAAAAGGAATGGAAACTTTGGAATCATTACAAAAATATCATATATATGGTGTCATAGTTTCCAATTATTTGCAAAAATTTTGCTCCAAAAAATGGAGAATGGAGAAAAAGTATTTTTGGAAAAGGATGTTTCGTGCCAGTGTTAAGGAGGTTTAAAAAGTTTCACTCCAAGAGTTTCTCACGATTAGTACATAAAAATATGGAAAAGGAAATAAGGTTGTGAAAGTTATGGCTTTGATTAAAAGGTGAGTTTGTGCAACTGAATCTTTGGTTGATGAGACATGCACATTCGGGAAGAGTTGCGCGCCTTGCACCTAGGGTCCTAAAAATTATTATAAATAAGAAACCACATCCCCTCATTTGTAGGTAGCTTATAACATAGAGTAAATACAATATCTCGATCATGGAAGTGGTGATCGACGCATAAGTAGCGAGTTTCATGATAAGGAGGAAGTTGCGTGAAAGTAGGGAGTTGTGCGGAAAGAAGTGAGTTGTGTATAAGAAGGGAGTTGTGTGCAAGTACTGAGTGGAATGAATGTTTTTTTCCATGAAAAAGGTGACACTTACATGCGATGCATTAAGGTAGTTCACAATTCACAATGAGGTTGCTTGAAAGATAGATGTTTCCTGGAACATCTGTGGTAAAGCGACATTCATCAAGTGGATGAAAGTGGAACTGAATGATACCCTAAATGAGGTGTAAAAAAATTTATTCAAGTGGTCAAATGAGATATTTTTAAGAGTTAAGTAAGCGCACTTCAGTTGAAAGAGAAGTGAGGTTTCAAATTGTGATTGGTTGTAAACTAGGAGGGATAGTGAGTCCACTCCAAACTTCGTAAATAGTTGTGTGCTTTTAGTGGATTTGGTACATCGACACATTATCATCATATGCTCCTTAGACGTAGCCCATTGAGGGTGAACCAAGTAAAACTTATCTTTATTGTGCATGCTTTAATTTCTATCCATACTATGTTGTGAGAAAGAGAGGTAATCATGTTTTTTTAATAATGAAACAACATCAAAATGGGTAGTTGTTTTAATCTGTCACAAGCTGATTCACCCCCAGGGTATTTGACATAGTGGGCCTAACAATATAGTTACTAGAAATATATTCATTGGAAATATATTCACTGATAATATGGTTGTTGGATATACATGTATCCAATATGTATAATTAATTTATGCATTGTAAGTAGAAAATTTAGAATATCATAACTCATAATGAAATAAAAATACAATATTAATATATATATATATATAAAAAATTATGTGTAATGTATTAATATTAAAATTATTATTAATATATTATATGATTTTTAGTAAAATTATAATAAATGTTTTAATATCAATGTATTATTAATATTAAATTTAATATTATAACGAATCAATTTTAATGGTATTTTGTTAAAGAGGATTTTGTATAAAATAATGTTTTTTTCACAAAAATATTTTAATAAGTTTTGTATATTTTATCCTAATAAATTGAATGGTACCTTATAGAATGTTATTATATATTAACTAATTATTTAATATTATTGGAAATAAATTTAAAATAATACTAAAAAAATATTTAAAAAATGTCATATTTTAATAAATGTAATTTTTTTATATATTTTTATTTTAATTTAAATGTAATTTTTCTAATTTCATAATTTCATATTAATATAAAATATATTATTTTTGGACATAGAATAAAAATATTATCTTAGGAACTATTTCTTAGATTTTTCTAAACTAGTTTAATTTTTGGTGAATTGTGAATATACCCTTTTAACCAAAACTATAAATTTATAATTATATAATAAATACCTATAGGTTTATAATCATTTTATTTGATCTAGGATATGTTTAAAAAGTAATACTACATACTTTATAAATATTACGTTCAATTTATAAAACCAATTATCAACATTTTGCGGGCCTAAGTGATCATTCAAAATAAAAAAAACTTTTTTGTTTTTTCTTTTAATTAATGATAATTTTTGGAAACTTTAGTTTTTTATTATTTTTAAAGAAACAAAACTTTAATTTTTTTATAATAAGATAACTTATATTATGAAATTCCAAAAAATTGATAATTTTACACTACATCTAATTTATAAGCTTAGAAAAAATCTAAAATCGGGTTTTTACACATTACATTTGGTAATATTAAAATTATATTTCTTACAAATATAAATTTTATCTGATAAAATGGACTTCATTTTTTCAATCATTAATAATAAATTTTTTAATAAGTCCCAGTTTATTTTTCAGTGTAACATCCTCTTTTAATTCAAGGTATAAGATGTTTTATGTTTATTAAATTATTTGTTTCTCTTTTGGATCATCTATATTATGGGTGTTTTATTGGTTATTTTTTAGTAAAAAAGGGTTTGAGAATTAAATTTTATAGATTTGAGTTGAATATAGGATGAGAATTAGTTTTAAAATGTCACCAGCTCACTAGTGGGGTTACCATGGGTTTGTAGAAAACTGTAGACACCATCAGTCAGCCTATGGTGCTGGATGAATCCATGTGGCTCTTCCTTGCACACCGACCATCTAGTGAGATACCATCATCCATCCGGTGGTACTGCTAGAACATAAGTGGTTCTTCCTTGTACACCACTCAGTCAATGGACAGCCACTAACCAGTTAGTGGAGACTGC
Organism: Viscum album; assembly: GCA_963277665.1. Classification (NCBI taxonomy): domain Eukaryota; kingdom Viridiplantae; phylum Streptophyta; class Magnoliopsida; order Santalales; family Viscaceae; genus Viscum; species Viscum album. The sequence goes on from OY728135.1 coordinate 472,971,871, forward strand.
ATAGGTGTTTATTAAATGCACCCATCAAATTTTAATTTCACCCATTTTACCCCTTGTTCAATACCCAAATCTGACCCTAACCCTAATATTTCAAACTATATACCTTCTCCCTTGACTCTTAATCTCTCTCATTTATCCCACCGTGTACTTTTGATATTGGATCAATCTGTTGTTTCCCCATAGGTAAATATTCTCCAGATCTACACTAAATTCCACCTTTTCCTTGAGATATGTGCCTGGATCTATGATATATCTTTGAATTATATATAGATATGATGAAAATTTATTTTCTCATTCATATAGTGGTGATATATCTAGTGATTAACTAGCTTTTCCATGATCAGATCTAAATCTCTCATGCATTGTGGAAATTTCTATGTATGTTATCATATATCTACCATCTTGAGAATTTCTACTTTATGAATCACATCTCAGATCTATATTCTAATAATGGATTCATTTTTTATTGATTTTTATTGACTAAACCCAAGATTATTTATAGATTTAATAAAGAATTCATAATCTATTCAATACCAGATCCAGGGAATTGGCATCCTCTTCTTCAACTATCATGAAACTAGTTCTTTTAATGAAAATTGGGAGGTTTTTGATTCTAGAAGTACCCTTTATGGCACGAACTCTCCTCAAGTATCTCTTTATTAAACCTCTTATTTGATTAACTTGAACCCATTATAGGCATATATTATGTGAGAAATAGTATTTTATTGGAAAACATTATGATTAAGGATTGGATCCTTTGACAGTTATTAGAATACATCATCAACGTGCATGATGTAGAAAGTTCCTTACTATTTAGGGATCTTGTGTACACTGGTCTCTTTTATATGATTTCTTTTATTAGAATATATTATTTCACTATTCTTGATAATGATCACACATGACTGCGTATGTAGCTTGTGAGATCCATATATGATATTTGGTTCCATGAGTATACTAATGTAGTTTGCAAGCTATGTTTGATTTTGATCACATCAATTTTTATCTTTCTAGTGATTCACATGATGACATGATACGTTCCACCTTTTATAGACTCTACTATTTTATGTGGGACTAATGTGTATGGATTTATTACTATGGTATTCAAAACTAGGGGGTGATCGTTATATGGATAGCCCTTAAAGGGAACTGCACATGACATATGATGATATTGATTATGGAACCAAACACAGGGTAGGGGAATGAAATCCTTGATGCGAGACCTTTAGAAGTTGAATTAGTGGTATGGTGGCCTTGTAGCATAACCCAATCCACAGACATGATATGACAGGCTTAAGGACTACCCTATAAATCATTTATGATTTGATGGTCTTGAGGCCCGATCCATGATGGAGGCAGGATGTGACATCTTTCTATTTTGTTCTAACTCAATTCCTTGAGACTATAGAGTGATATATTCACCATCCTTATGAATATATCTTTATCACATCGAACATCCTTAAAAAAAACCTTATGTCTTCAAGTTGAACTAGGTATGGTCGAAACTCATGTTGTCTTGGTTAGCACATGAGGTCTTGGTATATGATTTTTTTATGATTTCTTTCAAATTTATTGTTATCATGTAATGCACATGTTATACATGTGAATTCTTGTTAAGTACTCATTAGTGGTTTCCAATTGGGTTTTATTACTCACACCCTACATGGAAATATCGATGCATTTATAGACTTTATTAGTTAGGATCCAAGGGAAGGGCCCTCGAAAAAGATACAAGATATAACAACCCTGCTCTTTATTACACACTTTAACAAGATTTATTACATAAAATTGCACTTAATAAAACTCTGAGGATTGATATGTCTAGTATCATGGGAAATTAGAAACATTACACAACAACTTAGAACATAAAATGCAACATCTTTATTGAAAACTTCTTTTACACGACCACAAAAATCCTTTGTACTTAGAATTGCATGGGATAACTTGAGGACATGAATAAGAAAAGGGTGAGCTATAAAGACCAGTAAGGGAGTAAAAAAGGAATAACATGAATATTATAGTACATGTTAGGAAATAATAATATCAATGGATCATAATAGAAACATGAACATAAAGTCATGATATAGCATGATTATCAAAACATGGAAATGTGCAACAACATTTAACATGATATTATCATGAGCCAATGCTCATTGCACATGGAGCATGATTAAACCCTCATTACACTTGAATTAGTAAGAGTAAAACCCCATTTAACTTGAATTAGCATGAGTAAACCCTCATTTCACTTGATGTATCATGATACTAATATTTACCCAATGTATTAGAGTGTTATCTGGGCACATCCTTCTTAATCATTTCATTTCATGCATAATTGTGCCACATAGATCATACAACATAGATTCATTAAACGTCATAATTTATTCAATGAATAAGAGATGCATAATACATAAATTTAAGTCATCAATCAAAAAGTACATGTGAATAAAGGTGAATACCCTTGATAGAGAAATGGGTATGGTATTCACTTACACGATGATTTTGGCATGGGAAATTTTGGTGTAACTTCGACAGTATAACAACATCAAATAGAAATCGTAAAATGGGTGGATGATACATAAAGGGTAATCACATAATTTATACATGAAATGGACAGTAAGTGAGTCATGGAACATAATATCCCAACATATTTAATGGAATTTAGATGCATAATATAAAATAATTTCTTGAATGTAAATGAGGAGATATAAATCCATTTCGGAATTTCGGCATGGTAACAGGTGTACATGGGAGGAATTAATTAGAGAGAAAGGGGTATCTCATCATTCAAAAATAATGAAGTCAGTATAGGGTAGGTGAGAAACCATACCCCAACATTTTTAATTGAAAATAAAAGGGCATAACAATATAAGGAAACTTGGACATAAATAAGGAAGGAAGGAAAGTGAGGTTCCCTTATTTGGAAGTATGATCCTAAAGGCTTGGGGGGGGGGGGGCTTGAGAGAGGCTTCTTGGGAGCTTATAGCACCTTGGGAGGATTTTAGACAGAGGAGGTCAGGGGTTGGTCGAGATCTAAATAGTATGAGTGAAGGGGAATGAGAGATTAAGTGGATTTATATAGGAAAGGAGAGGGGATTCTTTATTATTTAGGTTTTGGACACTACACATTAAACTAATCAAAACCACAAACCAACCCATGGTTTTGGACCATGGTTTTTCCAAAGGAGAGTAGAAAACATTATTTTATAAGGCTAATGGTCTAATTTATTAAAATAATAGGCTTGCTTATGTGGAGGTGAGTCACACTCTCAAGGAGATCATTTTAAAATGTTAAAATGTTTTATAAGTCTTGGAGGGACCACTAAGGGTTCATAAAATTAATAAAAAAAAATCTAAAATCACATTATTTTAAAGTTAAAACATATATTGGTCTAATAACCCTTTTATAGTATTTTATTATATCACTATTTGGTCATTATGATGTCATCAAACACATTTTATATTTATAAGGTATTTAATTTTCATTTAAAAATTCAACTATCTTAGAAAATTATGAAAAATTCAATTTTGGATAATTTCGATGTCCTGATTCCATAAATAATATTAATTTTATCTAAATACTTTTCTAAATATGTGAATTTTCACTTTTAAAATAAAAATGGGCATTTATTGAAAACTCATAGGTTTTGACAAAAACAGTTTTCAAACCATAGTAAAAATTTCAATTGTATTCATAAAAATTATATGATCATTTATATTTAATAAGAAGTAAATTAGTAATAATATTTTATTAAAATATTATTTAATTAAAAAATCTATTAATTCATTAAAATATATTTCTTAATTGAGTTTAAATATTAACTGAAAATTCTATTTATAATTTAAAAACCATTTACAAAGTAACAATAATAACATGAATGTATATTCTTTATTCTATAAAAAAATAATGCACATAATCATAGTGCTAGGGTCTTGTTACATAACCCCCTATAACTCTTGCATAAGACCTACGGGTGCAATGGTGAAAGACTCTTAGGGCAACCTATATAACATAGCTCGGGTGATAATCTCTATTAACATACACTTCTCCCATAGGTGATTTTGTTCAATATTAATGTGTTGAAGCTCAGATTGGTCTTGGTCCATAGCGAAGACCAATGATGCTACATCCTTCCCGATCTCCAAAAAACGGGCTTTGTATGGAGCAGTTCTACTAGATTAGGCTATCGCTTCCTTTGTCTGAGTAAATTGGATTTTTTAAAGCCTTATATTTATATTAATAATGTGATCACTTTTCAATGGATATATTAGCAATAATAACAATTATTAATGGTATTTTAAAATACAAAAACACATAACCAAGGAAGTGCATGTGTTTTATATAATCATTTTACATAATAATTCATTTAATTTGATCAAGGGAAATTTTCATTAATAAAAGTTTGGGTCATTACAATCATCCCCCCTAAAAAAATTTTTCCCTCGAAATTTCATTTTCCCAAAATAAAAAAGATAAGGGTAACTCTGCTTCATCACTTCCTCTAATTACCATGTCGCTTCTTCAAACTTTTGGTTTAGCCACAACAGCTTAACGAGGGGCATTGTCTTATTTCGTAGAATGTTTTCCCTATGATCTAAGATCTTTACAGGCTTCTCTTCATATGAGAGGTAATTCTACAATGGTACCACCAATGGATTGAGTACATGCGATGGGTCAGGTATGTACTTCCTCAAGAGTGATACATGGAATACATTATGTACTTGAGACAGGTTCAGTGGGATTTCTATTTGATAGGCCAATCCTCCAAAGCAATCTGATGTACCTTGGACTAAGCTTTCACTTCTTCCCAAATCTCATAACTCTCTTTCATAGTGATATGTGGAGGAATACCATGTCTCCAACATCAAACTCTATTTCTCATTGACGATTATCAACATATATCTTTTTTTGACTCTGAGTAGATTTAATGTGCAGTTATATGGTTTTAATCATCTCCCCCATTTCTTTGACCATTTCTAGACCAAGGAGCTTTCACTCCCCAAATTCATCCCAACATGTCAGTGTTCTGCACCTCTTCCCATAAAGGGCTTCATAAGGAGCCATTTGGATGTTTGAGTGGAAACTGTTATTATAAGAGAACTCAACCATAGGAAGATATTGATCCCATCATCCTTTGAAGTCCATTGAGAATGCTCTCAACACATCCTCAAGTGCCTAGATAGTCCACTCAGATTGGCCATCACTTTGAGGATGATAAGCCATACTAAAGTTTAGCTTAGTATTCGAATCATATTGGAGACTCTTCTAGAACTTATAGGTGAATCATGGATCTTGATTGGATACAATCGATAGTGGTACTCCATGTAGCCTTACCACTTCTTCAATTTTTATCTGTGCCAGTTGATCCAATGAGAAATCCTCCCAAATTGCAATGAAGTGTGTAGTCTTTGTAAGACGATCCACAACAACCTAGATAACATTGTTTTTATTGAATGTCTTCAGAAGTCTAGTGACAAAGTCCATGATGATGTTCTCCCATTTCCACATTGGTATGGGTAATGTTTTCATCATCCCCTTAGACTTCTGCCTCTCAAAATTCACTTGCTGACATACCAGGCACTTTGATGTATACTCAGCGATCTCCTTCTTCATGTTATCCCACCAATAATTCTCTCAGAGATCTTGATACAAATTTGTGTTTCCTATGTGAATGGATAAAATCAAACTATGTGCATCATCCAAAAGTTCTTTCTTTAACCCCCGATTTGATGGAACACATAGTCTTGACCCAAATCTCACAATTCCTTCTTCATTAACATTGAACTCTGAGGATTTCCGTTTTCTAATAGTTCCCAATTTCTTCTGAATTTCCACTTCATCATTTTAATCATCCATTAACTTTTCAAAAAGATATGGTTGAGAAATCATTTGTGAAATGATTGATGATATTCCATTCTTTATGATTTCCATGTCTATCTTCATCAAATCTAATAAGATTGGTTCCTTTTCAATTCTCATCAATGATAGAATCGCTGGGTCCTTTCTATTTAGAGCATCCACCACCTTGTTCTCTTTCCCAGGGTGGTATTGGATTGAGAAGTCATAGTCTTTGATTAGCTCTAACCATCTTCATTGGCGCATATTCAACTCTTTCTGTGTGAATATATACTTGAGGATTTTATGATCCGTATATATATCACACTTCTCCCCAAAGAGATAATGTTGCCAAATTTTTAGAGTGAAGATTACTACAACCAATTCCAGATCATGGGTTAGATAGTTTTGCTCAGGAAATTTTAATTTCCTTGAATAATAGGCAATGACTTTGTCATTTTTCATCAACACACAGCCCAGACCTTTCTTCGAAGCATCACTAAATACCAAAAAAGTTCTCCACTTGTGGGTAGTGTGAGAACAGGAGTAGTGATAATCTTCCTTTTCAACTCCTTGAAGATATATTCACATTCATAAATCCATGAAAATTTGAATCCCTTTCGATTTATCTTGGTAAGAGGGTTTGAAAATCATGATAAATTCCTCACAAATCATCCAAATTATCATACTAACCCATGGAAGCTATAGATATCCATCACAGATGTTGGCCTCGACTATCCCTCAATTACATTTCTCTTAGATTGATCCATAGATATCCCATTTTTTGTGATGATATTACCTAAGAATGAGACTTCCTTCAACCGGAACTCACACTTGTTGTACCTTGCATATAGCTTCTCTTTTCACAAGGTCTCTAGTATAGTGCTTAGATTCTCCTCATGCTCCTCCTTAGTTTTGGAGTATATTAAAATATCGTCTATAATTACTACACAAATTTTTTTGAGGTAATCTATAAAGACTCTATCAATTAAGTACATGAATATTTATGGTGCATTAGTGAGTCTAAAAAGAATTACTATTAATCCATAATGCCCATACCTTATATGAAAAGAAATCTTGGGGATATCATTTTTCTCCACCCTTACTTAGTAATATCCCAACCACAGATCCACCTTTGATAATTATTGTGCTCCACGTAGTTGATTGAAAAAGTCATCAATTCATGGCAGAGGATAAATTTTCTTTATTGTTATTTTTTTGAGCTTTTGATAATCAATGCAAAAGCGCATTGAACAATCCTTCTTCTTGACAAAGATGACTGGTGTACCCTATGGCGAAGCACTTGGACATATAAACCCTTTATCCAGACTCTCCTGTAGTTTTTTCTTTAGCTCCACAAAAACCATTCTATACAGAGTCTGGGATATTGGCAGATTCCCAGGTGTAAGATCTATCTAGAATTCAATATCTCTTCTAGGAGGAAGACTAGGAAATTTTTCAAGAAACACTTCAGCGAATTCCCTCACAATAGGCATGTATTCGAGGATGGTTCCTTCCATAGACTCATTCATCTGGGAAAGATACACATGATCATATGGAAGTAATACCCATGCTTGAGATGATGGTGCTAATGAAGATTTATCCTCCACCTTGCACTTGTATAGAATTGGGGGTCAATTATCCATATGGAGAGTGATTTCCCTCTTAGGAAAATTTATATTTGCTCTATATAGGGAAATCCAATCCATGCCAAGAGTTTCATCAAATTAAAATATAGGGAGTATGACGAGGTTCTCTAATAAGTTCAATCTAAAAATTATGACCAGGGAGGAGTTATATTCATGGGATGTAATGATTTCCCCATTTTTTGTTCTCAGTAACATCTTTACTTCCCTAATTTGTGGTGGTGTTGGGATTGTTATACTAAATACTCGGGATATAAAATATTTCATAGAACTAGAATAAAAAATTACATTCTCTATTCTTCAATGAATAACTATCGAAGCTATCACTACTTCATTTTTGGGGTTCGCTTCGGTGGTAGTGATGGAAAAAGATCACCCTTACAGCTTGGAGGTTGTTGGTTTCCTCCGATAACCCTTGGCATTGGGAACTGGTTTGTAAAGTGCACTGGTTCTTTGTAGTTTAAGTAATGAACAAAGTGTTGAGGGTCAAACAAATCATTCCTCTCCTCTATCGAAGTAGTGGGTTTTTTGGTCAGTAATTAATGGCCAGGTGATCTTCTCTTACACACCTAAACCATTTCTTCATCCCCTTCAGGAAATTTTTGAGGTTCTTTTTTCTGAACCTTTGGAAAGTGGGGTGCAAGAATTTCATATCACCATTGGATTTATCCATCATACTTCCAGAATTAAATTCTACTTTCCTCTTCTTATCCCCATGATACACCAAAGATTCTTTGATCTCTATTTCAAATTTGAGGGGACATGAGACAATTTATTCATAGCTATTGAAGTCACAGATTGATAGGGAATTCTGTAGGATAGGTTTTAGCCCACAAAATAAGCGATCAACCTTGCATTCTAGGGTAACAACAAAGCCGGAGGTGTATCGTGCAGGACTTTTGAAGTGTTCCTTGTACGCTCCGATGGATTCGTCATCTTTTTTATTGAGAAAAAAGAAGTCCTTTTCCATCTTAAGTCAGAGGGTGTGCATAAAATATTTATCAAAAAACATTTTATGGAAATCCTTCCTTTACAATGTTTTGATCTCTTTCTTAGGCTTCATATTTTTGATGAATGTCCACCATTGATCAGATTCAGCCTCCATATGATAAGCAGCCAGATGAACCTTCTCTTGTTTAGAAAATTGAATGATGGGGAAGATATTTTCAATGGAGTTGATCTATTGTTCAGCGATTGAGGGATCAGATGATCCATTAAAATTAGGAGGCCATTGTCTCATAAAGATCTTGATTGCATCTTTTTCTTTCTTAGGGGGAGTTTCATGTTCTTTTTGACCCATGATTCTGTTCAAAACATGAGTTAACTGAGAGAGTATCGTGACAAAGTTTGCAATTACCACTCCCATTAGATTGGGCATCTCATTAGAATAGTTATCACATTGATCTTCGCATCGGTTGTTAGCCTAAGTCCTCCTATTATTAGACATTGGATAGAATAAAAGGAAAGTTAGGGGTAAACTTTAAGGAGAAGCAAAATACAAAAATTAGTAACTTATATATTACATTTATTTCCTTAACTTATGAATTTATAGGTTTCAATCTATGTTATCCATGATCTACTTCTCAACAAATATTCTTAGGGGAATTTTTTATTACCTTAATAATGGTTAATACTAATCTGATGAATTTACCAAAGAATATCCCCTGGGAGTGTCAAACCAAGAGTTCAGTAAAGCCCAATGTCATGCACCATTTTCCATTTGAGTCCCGCTCAACATGGAATTTTTGGGTTTTACCCCTTGATACATATGTTCCAGAGACACCTCTACTTGTTCATATCCAAAAAGGGATGTATTTTCTTGATAAGACACTTACTCTATACTCAAAATTTTTTAGGGATGTTATTATTATAATTAGTCTTTTCCCTAAGGATTTCACTAGGGTTTTCTAATCCTAATCCCAAAAATAACTAAGCCTATCCTATGATACTAACTTTAACAATCCTGATCTTTATTACACACATTAACATGATTTATTACATAAAAATTCACTTAAGAAAACTATGAGGATTGATACATCTAGTTTCTTAGGAAATTAGGAACATTAAATAACAACTTAGAACATAAAATACAACATCTTTATTGAAAACTTCTTTTACATGGTCACAGTAGTCCTTCGTACTTAGCATTTCATGGGATAACCTGAGGACATACATAAGAAAAGGGTGAGCAATAAAGCCTAGTAAGGGAGTAAACAAGGCATAACATGAAGAATAAAATACATGTTATGAAATAGTAATATCAATGGAGCACAAGAGAAATTTGAACATAAAGGCATGATATAGCATGATTATCATAACATGGAAATGTGGCAACAACATTTAACATGATATTAGCATGATCCAAGAATCATTGCACATAGAGCATGAGTAAACCCTAATTGCACTTGAATTATCATGAGTAAACCCTCATTGCACTTGACATATCATGATACTAATCTTTATCCAATGCATTGGAGTGCATGAGGGTGAACCCTTCTTAATCATTTCATTTCATGCATATGTGTGCCGCATAGATCATACAACATGGATTCATTAAAAGTAATAATTTATTCCATGAATAAGAGACATGTAATATATAAATGTAAGTAATCAATAAACAAGTACATGTGAATAAAGGTGAATACCCTAGATAGAGAAATGGGAATGTTATTCACTTATATGATGATTTTGGAATGGGAAATTTTGGTGTAACTTCAGTAGCATAAAAATGTCAAATAGAAATCATAAAATGGGTTAATGATAGATAAAAAGGTCTCTCATTATTTATACATGAAATAGATAGTAGTAGGGTAATGTAACATAACATCACCACATATGTAATGGAATTTATATAAACGATATAAAATAATATCTTGAATGTAAATGAGGAGAGTGAAATCCATTACGGAATTTTAGCATGGTAACATGTGTACATGGGAGGCATTAATGAGAGAGAAAGGGGTATCTCATCATTCAAAAATAAGGAGGGAAGTATAGGGAAGGTTTTAAATCATACCCCAACATTTTTAATTGAAAATAAAAGGGAATAACAATATAAGGAAACTTGGATGTAAATAAGGAAGGAAGGAAAGTGAGGATCCCTTACTTGGAAGTGTGATCCCAAAGGCTTGGGAGAGGCTTGAGAGAGGCTTATTGGGATATTGGGGTGGCTTTAAAGGATTATAGAGATAGTAGGATAGGTTTTAGTCTAGCTATAAATGGGTTGAGTGAAGAAGAATGGGAGATTGAGTGGGTTTATATAGGAATGGAGAGGGAATTATTTATTATTTAGGTTTTGGACACTACACATTAAACTAATCAAAAATCACAAACCAACCCATAGTTTTTGCCCATGGTTTTTTTAAAAGGGGAGTGGAAAATATTATTTTATAAGTCCAATGGACTAATTTATTAAAATATTAGTCTTGCTTATGTGGAGGTGAGTAACACACACAAGGAAATCATTAAAAATGTTAAAATGTTTTTTAATACTTGGAGGGTCCACTAAGTCATTGTAAATTTAATAAAAAAATTAAAATCACATTATATTAAATTTAAAACATTTATTGGATGAATATACCTTTTATATTATTTTATTACATCACTATTGAGTCATTATGATGTCATAAAACACATTATATATTTAATAGGTGTTTAATTTTTACCCAAAAACTCGATTGTCTCATTAAATTAAGAAAATTAACAGTTTAATAATTTCTACATCCTAATTAAAAACATAATATTCATTTTATCTAAATAATTTTCTAAATATGTGAATTTTCACTTTTAAAATAAAAACTGAAATTTATTGAAAATTCATGGGTTTTGACATTTATATTTAATAAAAATAATTTAGTAATAAAATTTTATTAAGATATTATTTAATTAAATAATCCATTATTTAATCAAAATATATTTCTTAATTGAATTTAAATATTAACTAAAAATATTATTTGTGCTTTAAAACTCATTTACAAAGTAACAATAATAAAATGAATGTATATTATTTATTCTATACAAAAATAATGCACATAATCATAGTTCTAGGGTCTTGTTATATAAACCCTTATAACACCCACATAGGATATAAGGGTAAGGTGTGCGATGGTGAAAAACTCTTGGGGTGGCTCAGATAACATAGCTTGTATGGTAATCTCTATTAACTTTCACTTCTCTCATAAGTGATTCCGTTCAATCTTAACATGTTGAAGCTCGGCTTTGGATTGGTCCAAAGCGAAGACTAGTGATTCTACCACCTTCCTGAGCTCTGAAAAACGGGCTTCGTATGGAGAAATTATACTGGATGAGGCCATCGTTCCTTTGTTTGAGTAAATTAGATTTGTTAAATCCCTATATTTATACTAATCATGTGATCAAAATTCAACAACTATATTAGCAACAATAATAATTTTAATGGCATTTTAAATTCTAGAAACATAAAACCAAGGAATTTCATATGTTTTGTATAACCATTTTATATAATAAGTCATTTAATTGGATCAAGAGGAATTATCATTAATAAAATTTTGTGTCGTTATAGTAGAGTTGTGGAGTATGGATCTAGTAGAATAATAGGGACAAAACCCAAAGGATTTCTATATCATTTTTCTTATTTATGTGCTTTCACATTTATAGTATAGTTTAGATTTCCACATTAGGATACAAGTGTATTTATATGTGTGACATTGGTGAAATTTATTATTAAATTATTATATGTAGTCTTCTGTACAGGTTGTTATATTTTATTAATACATATGGTGTATGGTTATAATTACTATGTGTATAGTCTCCCCACTAATGATATTCAGAACCTTACTACTAGTCTGTATGATTTTTCATAGAGAGAGGCTTGCTTGAGGTCTTATGGCTCTATAGCTCAGTCCTAGTAGTTCAGGTCGAGGTGTTACAAAATGGTATCATATACTAAGATTCATTTATTTTCTTTTGGCTAAACTAGGACATGGTAGTAAGGAGATATGATGTGGGGAACTTCATTAGGGGAGTTTCCATGTGCCTATCCAGATCAAGTGTAATGGACCTCTGAGTTACAATTGATGGGATTGTTGTTATAGTTTTATGGAATTTTGGGTGATTTCATTAATCATGATTAGGCATGCTGGATAGTATTCCATATATTTACCTGGTGTGTGATGCATATTAGTTCCTTAATTTAATTCCTTGAATTGAGTTATCTTTTCAATATAGGCTTGTATTCTCTATTTAGTGATATATCTATTTGATATTAATTAGTTGAACTTTCACTTGTTTTTATGTGTTGTTTATATATGACTATGACAAACATGTTGGTATGGAGAATCATTGGTAGTGCTATATTGGATATACATTGAGTTATGGGAATCCCTATTGGAGAAATTTTGGGTGATCCCATAGATTGGATAGGATCTATTTTAATGGATCAAAGTGTTTAAATATATATTTTAAATTTCATAAAAATTATACCTTAGATATTCTTTAATGCTATCGATATGGATGAAGTGCTAGTTCTACCATTGGATATGTAGTAGGATACACCTAATCATGCTCCCATGTTCGGTCTAGTGGTTGATGCATTAGAGATAATCTACCCTTGAGTATATTATATTATACCCATCCATGGAAGAGGATTACTGAGGAAAATGGTTAACTACACCCATTAATTTTAGCTCCAGTATCTATCATACTTTTTGGGAACTGTAGAACTACAAGAAATCAAGGACTAGTAAGACATCATTGAGGAATATTTTACTTCATCGAGACATTAGTGGGATGATGTGTCAAGCTAGTGGTGTTTATGTTTCAAGGTCCCTCTAGTCGATGGTGGGTTTTCATGGGTCCAGTTAGAAGACATGAGGGTCTTTCTTACTAGGGAATCAAGAAACTATTTCTTGGGGAATTATTTTTAGAAACACTAAAGCTATATTGTGTCGATAAATTCATGTAGTTATATTAGGTATCTATGATAGTATCTGTATATTCAATTCATTTCACTAAACTAATTTTTTTCTCCTATCTTGGACATAAATGAGGCACATAAGTCCCAGAAGTTCAAGATTAGTATCTATTAGGATATCAAGGAATAGTTTAGGTTCTTTCATCTAATAATATACCTAGAGGTTCTTCTCAAGGTCTTGGATATTAGGAATGTCTTGGAGGAGGTTCAAACAATGATGCGTCTCTCAAAATTTAGTAAACATATGGGTGGACCTCCTAATGTAAAGGTGAGTGTCTCCTCTGGTAGTCGGAAGAGGAATACTGAGGAAAAACCATAGGGTAGTGGAAAACTAGTGGATAAGAATATCATTTCTTTATCCCCCATAGGGGGAGTTTCACAGTGCATCCATTGTGGTAAGTTCTTAATTTATCACAGTTTTAGTTCTACTTCAACACATTAAGTTCAAGTTCCTAAATGGGTATTGGAGAGGCATGAGCTATGAACAATGGATCTGAATGGGGTCCTCAATAACATTACTAGACAGAGATGAATTAGGTGATTCTTGAACCTCATGTTATTGTTTATGATGCTGATACATGCCAAGTGTGTATAGTGGATCAGACTCTAGCAGATGGTAGCGGGGGACCATCTACTGTTTGACGTATGATATTGATCACTTCTATACATTTTACTTATTTTTTAATATTGGTTCTTCCCATTCCTTTATATTTTCATAAATTGTTTCTAGAAATGAAATACTAATCATTTTATCTTATAAATTTCTTTCATTTGATACAACATTGGGAAATAAAGTAGACCATCTTCAGCAAGTACCATTGTGTCCTTGGTTCACTCCCAAATTTACCCAAGAGAAGAAGGGTAGAACGGTCCTTGTAGTGTAGCTTGGGTTGTCGATTCCACAGAGACCTAAGAAGATACCTAAGATACACAACCTAAGGGATGGATTTTTGGCTATGAAGTTGCCAACTTTGGGTTGATTTTAGATGGGTTTAAGTGAACTCTAAGATACTTATGTGAATTCAAATTAAAAGAATGAGTTGATCCTAGGTTATCACTCGGGGTGGATTGGACGTATTTTCTTTTTAATGATTTCAAATTCTTCAATTTGAGATGGGTTCATTTAAGGAGATAAAACAACATCATCACTTACTGGTTTAATGCCTACACCCCTTAATACTAATAACCTATACACTTGAAGGATCAAAGTTTTGAGCACTTCAAGGTAAAGGATCGTATTAGTACTTGAAGTGTGTGGCCTTAAATTCAACAAGGACGATGGAGTTAAAAAATCATCAAATAAAAATCCCAATTAAAGAAGTGATTATACATTAATTAGGTGATAAATAACATCCAATCCAGCCCCTTGATACTCCCTTTGATCAACCCATAAGTGGGTTAGCCCTCCATTGATCCCATGGTTTCAATGGAAGCGGAAAGTAGACTCATAAGGGAGAAAATGGAGAAGTAAAGAAAACAACAAAAAAATAAAATGATCACTCCACCGTTGTGTGAATAATTTCACAAGGGTTTGTGTGAATAAATTCACACCTTGATCCAACGGTATCAAAGTGATATTAAGAACAACAGAATAAGAGGAGAAGAAGAACTTTTATTAAGAAACTAAAGTGAATTTAACAACTTACATGTGAAAGACAAATTTGAGGCAACAAAAATGCAGCATAACATTACATTTAAACAAAGCATCCAAGATCTTCAACTCCTTCACCACCACTGCCTTAAATAGGCATTTTTGGAGCCTTGGATCGAGCCTTCAACAGTAAAAGTCATCCCACTTGAGTATGGTAGGCCTAGGGTGGTGGAAAGTTTGTGGAATTTGGAATTTTCCACATTTGACCCGAGGTGGCAGCCAGATTTCATCCACCGAACAGACTCGTTTGGATGACCTTCTAGATGGCCGAATCAGGGTGGGCCATATAAGAAGAAAATGGATCTCCGGATGTCTTCTAACCTCCTGTAAAATTTGGGCCCATTTGGAGTTGTGTATTCCGAGATATGATCAAAATGGTGGACTGTTTTTCTGGGCCGCAGAATCTGGCCCAGAATTTTATCTCTAACTTGGGCCGCCTAAATGACCAACATTGAGGCCGAATTAGAATTAACTCCTGAAGAGTGATTTGTTCCTGTACATGTCTTCTATAATCCCACGAAATTTGGGATTAATTGGGACTGTATGTTGGGCCCCACAATCTCATCTTTGGGCTGGTGTCCAATCTGCCTTCTCCAGAATTGCTTCCTTTCATTGCCAAATATCTCCATCATCCTCCATGAATTCTCCATTGATCCCTGAATCAAACATGTTCATATTTAAGTGTAGATCAATTTCCAAAAATATAAAATTAAAATATGTAAAATTAAATTCCTTAAAATCAGATGAATCATTGGGTACTTTAAATGATGTTCAAAAATGTACCACATAATAGTGCATTTTAAGAAGGTATTACAATCATAATGTGAAATGGTGTTCAAAGTGTAAAATTCACTAAAATGGTGTTTATGAATAACAAAGAACATGAAAATTAAGTATATTAACAATGAATATTAGCCTCATTTAGTGGCTAATCACACCCCCCAACTTGAGTTTTGCTAGTCCCGAGCAAAATATATCTCATCAAAAATGAAATTCGAATTCCCTTTTCCAAAAACATTTTAATACAAAATGATCACCAAAAAACCTTATACCAAACAATCATGAAACCCATCAAAATATTTTAATACGAGATAGTTTCATAAGCATATCCCAATCCCAAGCCCATTCCTTTGATCAAATCCATCATCATACTTCATCCAACTCAATTAGGTGTAATGATGTGTTGTGAATCACAATAGATATGGGGTTCATTTTCATTCAAGGGGGAAATCATGGAAGCGCTAGGTGGAATCACATTTAATCCTAATATGAGCATTCTTCATCCCTATTTTTTTTTTGATTTTTTTTGCAATATTGCTATAGTAATTGAGATTGCAATTAATCAAATTAACCCATGTAGCAAGACTTTGCCGATGACTCCCAGACTCAAAGGCCTTAGGGCACCAAGTGAAGCCCACATACTCGGGCATCGTCTCGAGTTAACTTAATCAAAAACAAAGTCATATTACCATAAATAGATATAGATTGAAAAACTCAGGGCTAGACAACTCTGGAGTCACGATCCCCAAGTGCCGAAAGCCTCGCATTTTATCAATCCATTGCTCTACACGCAATTTTTTATTTTTTAATATATATTTTTTTTAATATTTTTTTTTGAGTACTCATATTATTCATAAAAATAAAACCATCCTATGCTATTTATTATGGGACCCCAAAAATTCAAATTAGTACCCCACAGTCTAGAGGACGTGCATTGTGGCATTTTTTTTTATTTGGATGAAAATATAAATGATGACATATCACATTGGACAGCCACACTTTCCAAAATCTATGCTCATGAAATTATACAAGGATTAAAATCAGAATCAGGGCATGCTAAATTATTTGATATTCAGTTTCAAAGTGTGCAATGTGTATTACCATGTTCGAAGTTAAAGGAATTTTTCCTTCCATTTACTTTTTTTTTCAAATCATTCAATTTTTGTTTTTGACACAAAAGCATTTTTTTTTTATTTTATCTCCCCCCAACTTAAAACAACACTGTCCCCAGTGTTTAAAGAAAAGAAAATTTAGAAGGGGTAGAGGTAGAGAATTAAAGTTCAAAAATGAAATTGAAAATGAGGGTTATGGAATGAAGTCACCTGGTGGTTGAAGTTGGATGTTCTTGCAGCTTGAATTTGTTCCTTTGATATCCATGTCGCTTGCAAAGTTCCCTAGTGGAAAAAGGAAAAAAAACAAAAAAAACAAAACAAACAATATATATATATATATTTATATAATAAAGGAAGTAAAATATAAGAATATATATAAAAATTATAGAATAAGGTAGCACAAGAAGCCGCAGGTTAGTGGTAAGCGCGCGCCCCTGTCTCCCTTCGGTCCCGGGTTCGAGTCCCCGCGGCTTCGCCGGTTGTGACGGGGTTTGCCCCACGGCCTATGGCGTGGACTTTTTTTTTTGTATTATTATATATTTTTTTTAACCCATTGAATAATAAAAACAAAATAAACTGATGATACATTGTCTTCTTTTTAAATTTCTGGGTAAGGTATTACTCAAGGATCACACCACGTGACACGGATGAATATGGTGCTCCTCTTTCGTACCCATCCATACTCATAATAGAAGAACAGGTCAAAAGTCTATTTTTTTTAAATATAAAAATGATTGAGTAATCTTATTTGAAAAATAAAGATGATTCAGAAATATTATAAACATAAAAACCACGGGTTGCCTCCCGTGCAGCGCTTTGTTTAACGTCGTTAGCTCGACTTAAACCCCTTATTGATTAATTGTTGTTTTTTTTTCATCAAAGGTAGGTTCACTCAGGTCTTCATCAACTTTATGTTTTTGGAATGGTTCTATGAATGGTTTGACTCTATGACCATTAACTTTAAATATTTGACCATTGGTGGGATCTTGAATTTCAACAGCCCCATGGGGGTACACCTTATGCACTATGTATGGACCAGACCATCTAGACCTCAACTTTCCTGGGTGCAAATGAAGTTTAGAACTATACAAAAGCACAGGTTTCCCTGGTTCCATGTGTTTAGTTTTAACATTCCTAGACTGGTAGGCTTGAACTCTAGCTTTATTGATCCTTGAATTTTCATAAGCCTCCATCCTAAGTTCCTCAAGCTCGTTTAGATCCAATTTCCTCTTTATTCCGGCCAAAGAAATGTCAAAGTTCATTTTTTTGATTGCCCAAAAGGCCTTATGCTCAATCTCCACTGGCAAATGGCATGCTTTACCATAAACCAACCTATATGGGGACATTCCTAGGATAGTTTTAAATGCTGTTCGATATGCCCAAAGAGCATCTAAGAGTTTGCTCGACCAATCTTTCCTAGATGGATTAACAGTTTTCTCAAGAATTTGTTTGATTTCTCGATTGGCTAACTCAGCTTGACCATTGGTTTGTGGGTGGTAAGCGGTGGACACTTTGTGAGAAATTCCATACTTCTCCATGAGCGATGAGAATGGGCGATTGCAGAAATGAGTTCCACGATCACTAATGATAGCCCTAGGAATCCCAAATCTAGAGAAGATGTTTTCTTTAAGGAATCTAATCACAGTTTGATGGTCATTGGATTTTGTAGGAATGGCCTCAACCCATTTTGAAACATAATCGACAGCCAAGAGAATGTAAAGATATCCCCTAGAGTTTGGGAAGGGACCCATGAAATCAATTCCCCAACAGTCAAAGATTTCAACCACTAATATTGGAGTGAGAGGCATTTGATTCCTTTTTGTTATGGACCCTACTTGTTGACACCTAGGAAAGCTTTGACAAAATGTGTAGGAGTCCCTTGAGAGGGTGGGCCAAAAGAGACCACATTGAAGAACCTTGGCAGAAGTTTTCTTAGAGGAAAAGTGACCTCCACAAGCCTCACTATGACAGAACATTAGGATGGACTCTTGTTCGGATTCTGGCACACACCTCCTAATAACTTGGTCAGGACAGAACTTATATAGGTATGGATCATCAAACACATAATGCTTGACATCAGAAAGAAATTTTCTTCTAGCTTGGGTCCCTAAGAATTTTGGAATGACCCCTGAAACTAAGAAGTTGGCTATGTCAGCATACCAAGGGCAATCACTCACAGAATAGAGGTTCTCATCAGGAAATGAATCAGACACAGAAAGGTGATGTGATTTGTCCTTGAATTCCAACCTAGAGAGGTGATCAGCTACAACATTCTCGACACCTTTTTTATCCTTAATGGTTAAATCGAACTCTTGAAGAAGAAGGACCCACCTAATCAATCTAGCCTTTGCATCTTGTTTTTGGAAGAGATATTTTAGAGCTGAATGGTCGGTGAATACAATGATGGGTGATCCTAAGAGGTAGGACCTGAATTTCTCTAAGGCAAACACAACAGCAAGTAACTCCTTTTCAGTGGTGGTGTAATTGATTTGGGCATCATTTAAGGATTTGCTTGCATAAGAAATGACATATGGAGTTTTATCACACCGTTGTCCTAACACAGCTCCTACAGCAAAGTCACTGGCATCACACATGAGTTCGAAAGGAAGGTCCCAGTTTGGAGATTTCATAATGGGAGGAGAGGTGAGAGCGGATTTAAGGGTTGAAAATGAACCCTCACAGCTTTCTGTCCAAACAAATGGAGCATCCTTTACTAGGAGAGCACAAAGAGGGCGAGAGATTGAACTAAAGTCCTTAATGAATCTTCTATAGAAACCAGCATGTCCTAAGAAGGACCTCACTTCCTTAACAGTTCTGGGTGATGGAAGGTGACGAATGATGTCAACCTTTGCTTTATCAACTTCAATCCCCCTACTCGAGACCAGATGGCCTAGAACAAGTCCCTCTTTAACCATGAAATGGCATTTTTCCCAGTTTAGGACCAGATTTTGTTCTTCACATCTTGACAAGACTCTCTCCACATTCTGCAGACATCCCTCAAAGGTATCCCCAAACACAGAGAAGTCATCCATGAAGACCTCAAGAAAATCCCCTACCATGTCTGAGAATATTCCCATCATGCACCGCTGGAAGGTTCCAGGGGCATTGCATAACCCGAACGACATGCGTTTAAAGGCAAAGGTACCGAAAGGACATGTGAATGTAGTCTTCCCTTGATCCTCTAGGGAGACCTCAATTTGATTGTAACCTGAGTACCCATCTAGGAAGCAATAGAATTGATGACCCGCCACTCGCTCGAGGACTTGATCAATAAAGGGCAAGGGAAAATGGTCCTTCTTGGTACAAGAGTTGATCTTCCTATAGTCAATACAGACTCTCCAGCCACTACTCACCCTAGTTGGAAGAATTTCCCCATCCTTATTAGTGATCACAGTGATTCCAGCTTTCTTTGGGACAACTTGAATTGGGCTTACCCACTCACTCTCAGCTATGGGGTAGATGATACCAGCTTTCAACAACTTAAGAAGTTCTTTCCTTACCACATCCATAAGATTTGGATTGAGTCTCCTCTGAGGTTGACGACATGGTTTGGATTCAGATTCAAGAGTAATCCTATGAGTTCCAATAAGTGGGCTAATCCCAGGAATATCAGACAGGGTCCAACCAATGGCTTTCTTGTGTTTCCTAAGGACATCTAGAAGCATCCCCTCCTGATTGGCTTCAAGAGAAGAAGATATGACTATAGGATGTGTTTGATTTTCCCCTAGG
This sequence comes from Viscum album, assembly GCA_963277665.1. Taxonomy (NCBI): domain Eukaryota; kingdom Viridiplantae; phylum Streptophyta; class Magnoliopsida; order Santalales; family Viscaceae; genus Viscum; species Viscum album. The sequence continues at coordinate 472,992,572 of OY728135.1, forward strand.
AAGGCATACTTGAGGGAAGTAGGAAGTTCCTTCAATTCAAGATCTGGTTGGTTCAGAATTTCAGCAGAATATTGGGGCATTGGATCAAGATCAAATTTGTTTCCTAGATTTTCAGATTGAATTGATTCCCCATGTGTAGAAGTTTCAGCCACAAGATTGTATTGACCTGGGTTAGGGAAGGGAGTTTGAGTTGTCTCCATGAATGTGTTTTCCTGAAAGGTTTCACTTATTGTTGGTCCTAAGACATCATTATAGGAGCAATTTGAAAATGATTCGAGCCAAGGAGATAAACTTCCTTCATGTGAACAAAGGAAATCAATCTCATTCTGACTTAAACATTCATCAAATATTCCTTGATGTTCCATGGATTCATTATCAATGCTTCCTATCATGTTTACTTCATGAATATCCTCGTCATCCCCTATTTGTGAGCTTGCATTATAGATGTTCAAGTCTAGACTCATGTTCCCAAAGGTGATGGTCATGTTCCCATTTCGGACTCGGATAACAGAGTTGATTGTTGCAAGGAAAGGACAACCAAGGATGATTGGGGTTTGTTCCTTATTTCCTAAATTTGGATGGTTGTCAAGTACAATGAAATCAGCAGGGTAGATGAAGTTTTCAACCTTTACCAGAACGTCCTTTAAAATCCCCTTGGGAACCCTAATGCTACGATCAGCAAGCTGAAGTGTGACAGATGTGGGTTGGAGCTCTTCTAGGCCTAACTGGCAGTACACAACATATGGGATGAGATTGACACTAGCACCTAGGTCACACAAGGCCTTGACAACTTTGCTTTCTCCTAGTTCAACATTAATGTAAGGGCAACCTGGGTCTTTCAACTTAGGAGGAATGGTCCCTTGAATGGTGGTACTCACATTAGCAGCCAAAAGGACTTGGTTTTTATGTGAAAATTTTCTTTTAAAAGTGCACAAGTCCTTAAGGTACTTTGAGTAGGAAGGTATGGTTTGGATTGCATCGAGAAGAGGAATGTTCAACTTGACTTGTGAGAAGATTTCCCTCAATGTTTCACTCAGTTCAGGCTTGGATTTCCCCCTCATGCGTTGGGGAAATGGTGCAGGTTGTGGGGTTGTTTGTTGAAGAGTTGTTTCTTTCACATTGTTATCAGTTTCCTCAGTTTGATCTTGTGGTTCACTTGAATTCTCATCCAAGTTTGAATCTTCAGGTGGGTTCTGAATTAGTTGATCAGGTTTCTCAATTGATTTCCCACTTCTTAAAACAGTCACAGCCTTTAGTTGTTCATGAGTTGTTTGAGCACAACTTGACTCTCCCCTTGAAGTTGAGGATGGCACCGCCTGAGTAGGCATGGGTGCCTTTCCTGTTTTGATGGTTTGAAGTTCTTGTTTTAGGGAAGATACCTTCGAGTTCATCCTCTCCATTTGTTTGCACAGTTGTTCTAGTAGGCTTTGTGGAACAGTTTGGGTGGGTGCTTGAGTAGGTTGGTTTATCCCAGGGGGATATTTTGGAGGTGGTATGGTTTGTTGAAAATGGACCGGTGGTTGTTGGTATTGGATAGGTTGGGTTTGGAACTGGTTATGGTTTTGGTAGTTCTGATGGGGGTAAGGATTTTGTCCCTGTGGTTGGCTAGGTTGTTGGTTATCTTTCCAGCGGAAGCCTGGGTGGTCATTGTACCTTGGATTGAAGGTGTTTTGGTATTGGGGCTTTTGAAAGTTTAGGGCATTGACTTCCGCTGGGGGTCCTCCTAGAAGAACATCCTTGATGGATGGAATGGTTGGGCAGTTGTCTGTTTTATGGTCATGTTTGTCACAAATTGTGCAAACAAGGTCTACATTTTGGATTTCATGGACTTTCCTAAGGTCTATCTCTTCAACCTTCCTAGAGAGTGCTGCGAGTTTAGCCCTAAGGCTTTCCTCTTCTCTAAGTGTATGAATTCCAGTGGTTCTTTGTGTCTTTTCAGAATAAGGTGAAGTTCCCCAAGTTTGGTTTTGTTCAGCCAGACTTTCGAGATACTCGTAAGCATCATTTGGGGCCTTGTTTTTAAAGGTTCCATTACACATCATGTCAATGAACTGTTTATTACCCGGACCCAACCCTTCATAGAAAATTCTCACTTGTTCAGGTATGGAAAACCCGTGGTGTGGAACCATGTTTAGGGTGTCTTTGAACCTCTCCCATGTTTCATAAAATGACTCTCCCTCTTTTTCAAAAAAGTTTTGGATTCTCTTTTTAAGTGCAATTGTTTTGTGATGAGGGAAGTATTTTTTGTAGAATTCTCTTTGCAGTTGGTCCCAAGAGTGGATTGATGCAGGTCTCAAGTTTTTTAGCCAATTTTTAGCTCGATCCTTTAATGAAAAAGGAAATAGCCTCATCTTAGCAGATTCTAGTTGATGTGGGGGACACATGGTTTCAACAATGTCGTTGAACTCTTTGACATGAAGGTATGGCATTTCTGACTCCATCCCATGAAAGGTTGGAAGGTGGTTTAGGACATGGGGTTTGAATATGTAGTTGGTGTCTCCTATGGAATTGTGTCTAATGAATGAGGGGGCATTGGTCCAAGATGGAGTGAGGTAGTCGTTCATGGTTTGATCAACTACATTCCCTAAGTTTGGAGCTTCTTGGTTTTGGTTTCCCATTTGATTCCCCCCAGGGTTTACAATTTGATTTTGTGGATGACCCTCCATTGGACTTGTTTCAAGTTCTGACTTTGGGGTTTCAAGAATATTTGAATCTGATTTAATCAATCCCTTAGGTGCACTTGACTCCCCTATCCTAGGACTTTCCACCCTAACTAGTCTGTTTGAGAAATCGCGGGTGTAGGCGGACATGCGCCAAAAAAAAAGCGAGAAAGGGAAAAGATAAGAGATCTTGGGTGAGAGTAGAAGAATGGAGGTGAGGAAGGAAGGTTTTTTTTTGGATCTAAGGTACTTACTTGGTCCCCGGCAACGGCGCCAAAATTTGGTTCACGCCCAAATTTACCCAAGAGAAGAAGGGTAGAACGGTCCTTGTAGTGTAGCTTGGGTTGTCGATTCCACAGAGACCTAAGAAGATACCTAAGATACACAACCTAAGGGATGGATTTTTGGCTATGAAGTTTCCAACTTTGGGTTGATTTTAGATGGGTTTAAGTGAACTCTAAGATACTTATGTGAATTCAAATTAAAAGAATGAGTTGATCCTAGGTTATCACTCGGGGTGGATTGGACGTATTTTCTTTTTAATGATTTCAAATTCTTCAATTTGAGATGGGTTCATTTAAGGAGATAAAACAACATCATCACTTACTGGTTTAATGCCTACACCCCTTAATACTAATCACCTATACACTTGAAGGATCAAAGTTTTGAGCACTTCAAGGTAAAGGATCGTATTAGTACTTGAAGTGTGTGGCCTTAAATTCAACAAGGACGATGGAGTTAAAAAATCATCAAATAAAAATCCCAATTAAAGAAGTGATTATACATTAATTAGGTGATAAATAACATCCAATCCAGCCCCTTGCTACTCCCTTGGATCAACCCATAAGTGGGTTATCCCTCCATTGATCCCATGGTTTCAATGGAAGCGGAAAGTAGACTCATAAGGGAGAAAATGGAGAAGTAAAGAAAACAACAAAAAAAATAAAATGATCACTCCACCGTTGTGTGAATAATTTCACAAGGGTTGGTGTGAATAAATTCACACCTTGATCCAACGGTATCAAAGTGATATTAAGAACAACATAATAAGAGGAGAAGAAGAACTTTTATTAAGAAACTAAAGTGAATTTAACAACTTACATGTGAAAGACAAATTTGAGGCAACAAAAATGCAGCATAACATTACATTTAAACAAAGCATCCAAGATCTTCAACTCCTTCACCACCACTGCCTTAAATAGGAATTTTTGGAGCCTTGGGTCGAGCCTTCAACAGTAAAAGTCATCCCACTTGAGTATGGTAGGCCTAGGGTGGTGGAAAGTTTGTGGAATTTGGAATTTTCCACATTTGACCCGAGGTGGCAGCCAGATTTCATCCACCGAACAGACGCGTTTGGATGACCTTCTAGATGGCCGACTCAGGGTGGGCCATATAAGAAGAAAATGGAGATCCGGATTTCTTCTAACCGCCTGTAAAATTTGGGCCCATTTGGAGTTGTGTATTCCGAGATATGATCAAAATGGTGGACTATTTTTCTGGGCCGCAGAATCTGGCCCAGAATTTTATCTCTAACTTGGCCCGCCTAAATGACCAACATTGAGGCCGAATTAGAATTAACTCCTGAAGAGTGATTTGTTCCTGTACATGTCTTCTATAATCCCACGAAATTTTGGATTAATTGGGCCTGTATGTTGGGCCCCACAGTCTCATCAGTGGGCTGGTGTCCAATCTGCCTTCTCCAGAATTGCTTCCTTTCATTGCCAAATATCTCCATCATCCTCCATGAATTCTCCATTGATCCCTGAATCAAACATGTTCATATTTAAGTGTAGATCAATTTCCAAAAATATAAAATTAAAATATGTAAAATTAAATTCCTTAAAATCAGATGAATCATTGGGTACTTTAAATGATGTTCAAAAATGTACCACATAATAGTGCATTTTAAGAAGGTATTACAATCATAATGTGAAATGGTGTTCAAAGTGTAAAATGCACTAAAATGGTGTTTATGAATAACAAAGAACATGAAAATTAAGTATATTAACAATGAATATTAGCCTCATTTAGTGGCTAATCAGTCCTATAGTCATTTCAAGTTATAAACATCGATGGGACTTCCTAATTATAGTGATGAGGATCTTTGATGTGATTATTTTTATAGTTTGTTTTACTAACATTCAAGCCCATATTGACTTTTATTATATATGATTATCCTTTAAATTTCCCAAGGGATCAAATTTAATGATAAACATTGACTGATAGTTGAGAGTAGGTAGTGTGGGTCTAAACATAAACTATCTTGGTATGATTGTTTCATAAATATCTATCTTTTCTCATCATTAAATATTAACAGTATCCCCCTACTATTTTCCACTAATTGTGGATCTCTATTAAATTTTCTTCCCATATGACTTTACAGGTCTCCCCCTAATAGCGGATTTGATTTATAGATAAATATAACTCTAGGTACATATACTATTTGGATACCCATTATCATATAGAATCATCTATGTTGAAATAGATCAAATTATATCTAAAGGACGTGGAATATAATTATTGTATCAGGATAAGTTCATCATAGTGTGATGCAAATATTTTTTTTACAAGAAGGTAGATAGTAGTCTTAGAATCTATGTAAATTACTAGAAGAATAATCAAATAATGGTGTTTAATAGGTAACACTTACCTAGGATCAAAAATATCATTGATCAATTGTAGGGATCCCAATGGTTCACTAATATTTATCACTAATCTGGCTATCACAAATTTTTATTTAAAGAGGAGGATATTCTAAAGATGGAATTTTAGATTAGGAATGGGCTATATGAGTACTTAGTGATCTTTTTTTTTGGCCTGAACTATGTGATGTTAGGGTTCATGGACCTCGCGAACAAGACATTTTAACTATACATGGACTCATTAGTTGTGGTGTTCATTTAGAATATCCAAATTTACTCACAAACCCTAGAGTAGAAAGTATGAAATATCAAGATAGAATTTAGTTCACATAGAGTGAATAGGATTTATAACAAAATATTCAAGTGTCACTTTTGGATTTAGGTGGTGCAGATATTGGGGAATGTGGTTTCTAATATTAGTATATCATTGGGCCTAGAAATTTAAATGTGGTGATTCACTACACATGTCCCCATAATGTGTGTTAGATCATGATCTTTCTGGGTTTAGCTGTGTACTCAGTGTTTTATCTAGTACATATCTCATTTAACAAAACCTATGACTACACTGATGAAAAAGGGGTTAAATTTTAGTGGTTTGTCTTTTGTGACACTTTTTCCCTTGAACTGAATAGGATGATGAATATCATGCCAATATTTATTCTTCAGGATCCTGGGATTGGATATGACATATATTGTGTCACCTCATGATTTTTTTGCAGCTAGTTTTGATGTAGAGGGATCATGTAGTAGCTTATGGGTCACATCAGTTATGACCCCATGAATAGAATCAACCTATACATGAATTGAATTTAGTATTTATGGTCAATAATTTGAAGTGTTTTTGATACTATATATTTGGGGAGAAGTTTATTGTCTACAAGGATCACAAGATCCTCCTCTATATCTTCTCATAGAATTGCCTAAATTTGAATAAGACCAGTTGCATATAGAACCTATAGACATTTTATTTTGAGATGGAATATGAAATAGGTAAGGGTGTTGTCATTGAATATTATTTTGAACATAAGATGCTGGTATCTCAAGAGCTTTGTGAATGGTATTTTTAGAAACAATGGTGCATAATGAGATTATTAGTTGATTGGGGGATGGATTCATTCAAGGACCATGGATCGATAAAATGTTCCTCATTAGTGATAACCACTTACTTAGTAAAACAATTTAAGTATAATTATAAATACTACACAAATTGTACTATATTGTATGAAAAACTATAAGGTGGTGACCTGATACCTGGGTGTTTATTGGATATAATGATGTTATCCTAGTACATGAGAGTTTTGTAGTCTCTTCATCCATCATAGATGAGCGGGTAAGGGTCACACATTCCTCAAATTTGGTGGTATATAATATATAAATAAATATAGAACATAACTTTATGTGGATGTTTTGGTGGAAAATTATACAGTGGAAAATTTATAGATTCATTTCTCAATGCCTATTCATCCATAGGATAATGTCCAAGCACTAGAATCTTTTTGGTTTCCTCTAGAAAATTCTTATGAACACATGTATGTGGGTGGAAATCATGATAGACTTTATAACGGGGTTACCTAGGACCATGGGGATCTATGACACCATTTGGGTGATTTTATAACATCTCACTATAGTTTCCAAATTTCTATAAATTTGGGAGAAAATTTACATAGATGACATAGTGTTAGTTGTATGTTTTTGATATTTTTCTCTTGCATAGAGTTTCCTTGAGAATTATATATGAATGTTTTTAATGTTATACATTAGGGTTTTGGAATGGTTTGAAGAATTCCTTAGGGACTCACGTTAGATTAAGAATAGTGTACCACTCCCAGACTGATGAACTTCCAGAGTAGACAATTCGAATATCGTTGAAGTTGATATAGACCTATATTTTTTTAATATTCTATTAGGATGAACACTTAGCCTTGGATAAGTTCAAATAAAATAATAGTTTCTAGTCTTTGATTTTGAAGGCACTATATGAGGATCTTTATGGTAGTCCATTTCATTCAATTATATGTTTTCATGAGGATGGTGAGGTTGAAATTATGGGGCCCAGTATGGTACATGATACCTCTGAGAGACTTTAGATGATTTAGAATAATTTGATAACAACTTAAAGTATGAAAATATATGATGTAAAAAATATGAGGATAAATTTAGGGATTATTATAGGTGACTATGGTTTTAAGATAGTGACACTTTGGTTAGGTCACCGATGTTTGGTCAAGAAAGGGAATCTAGCACCACGATATGTTGAACTCTTCAAGGTCACTGAGCAAATTGGGATAGTCGTGCACTATCTGGATAATTTTACAATCTACCAAGGTATATATGTTGTTTTTAATGTGTCTTAACTCTAGAGTTACATGACCAATGCAATTTATGTCATTGAATATGAGTATATTAATCTAGATCCTATATTAGCACAAGTGGAGTGCCTATTATGGAATGCACTTTTGTTCCCATTTTTGACCCTTCCTTTCAATAAAATATTTTAATTGTTAGTCATATCATGCGAATTGAATACTAAGAGAGAAATTAATATCTAGGATGATGATACAACCTTTCTAAATTCTATAGTACCATGGATGAATTCAAGAGGAGACTTGGGAGTGAGAAATTTATGCTTGGGTTCAATGGCCAGATTTTATTTAGAAATATCATTAAATGTAATTCTCAATGATGATAAGTCATTATAGGGGGATAATCAAAATGTCATCACTTATTTCAAGGTAAGATATATTTTAGTTTTTTTAAATTCTTAATTTATCTTTTGGTTCATCTCTATTAGGGGTGTTTTTAGGTTGATTTTTAGGAAAAAATGGTATTAGAATTATAGGGTGGAGAATTGAAAAATTGTCACTTATTTCATGGTAGAATATGATTTCTATAATTGAATTCATATTTATTGTTATCATGCAATAAACCTCTTATACATCTTCACACATGCTAAGGACATGTTAGTTGTGTCCTAGTTTTTATTACTCACCCCAAGCATGATAATATTTATTCACATAATAAATTTATGAATTCAAAACTAGTTAATGGAAAGGGGCATGCGACTAATAGGTGAGTTATGGAGAATGAAGATGGAAGTAGTATCAATATGGACTCCAAATAATTTTTGTTTCATTTTTCTTATTTATCTTCCAGTAACATTATAATTTGTTTTGGATTTCCACATTAGTATCATGATTTATTTAAATTTTTCCCATAATGACTTCATTTATTACATTGTTATACTTATTCATGTTCTTGAAATTTTGGTTATAATATTTTATTTATACATATAGCATATCGTTATGATTATCGAGGGTATTGTCTCCGCACTGATAGTGAGCAGACCCTCATTGGTATTCAACAACCTATTGCATATGGGAAGCATGAATGAGGTCTTGTGGTTATTTAAATTGGATCTAGAATATTATCTTGGGGTGTTACAATAGGCATTATATGTTAATTAGTTAGGTGGAAACTAGTTACCATGAAAAACCTCAAAATGATAAAAGGGAAAATTCTAAGAGGAAATAACATATAATAATGTTTAAAACATGTTTCAAAATGAATTCATTAGGGATTTGAAAATAAATATCATCCTCAGTATATTATTATCCATTTTGGAGTCTTCTTAACATGTGAAACATGTTCTTTCATTATATTAAGTTGAAATATTTAAAAAATGTGATTCTTAACACTTATATAGGGGAATCCCTCCACCTATTCAAGGCTACCCAATGAATTTGGTCACCACCTAAAACTTTTTCCATTATCCTTACTTTATATCCCTCTTACTTTACCTTGATCCTTTGTTCAAAATATATTATCTTAATAACTCAATTTCTAATGAGTCTTCCATAGGGAAGCCTAAGTTATCAACATTAATACATTTTTCCTAACAAAATTTCTTTTAATTCTTGAATTCCATTTCTAATTTTTAAATAAATATATGATTACAACAGTATTTTTTTGTATACATAGTTATATTATTCCTTTGTAATAACTATTAACCACAATTTTCCTTTTTCTATTAAGAAAAATGAAACCATCAATAGTGTATTATACGAACTACACCCTCCCCGAAGCGATGATTTATGCCTCTCTTCACTGGTTATAGTAGTAATGATTTAAAAATAAATGTGATATTTATAATATAATTAATATTATTATGAATATAAAAATTATATTCCACCTATTCCACTCTATTTTTTCATGAAATGAAAATGGAAATCATGTGTTATGCGGACTATCACCACCATAAAGTAATGTATCATGTTTTTCATACATATTATTTCTTATTTATTAAACTCACCTAAAATATGATTCACCACAATAAAATTATCTATATAATATCATTATTCTCCTAAAATAATAATAGTAATCCAAAATAAATGACTTAAATTGTTACACTCATCCATCAATTATGGTATGTTCATATTTCAGTTGGTCTCAACACCTACTTGAACAATGCTATAAAATAATATCATGGATTACTATTAGAATATTGTTACTTATGATAAATGATACTAATAGTCAAATATATATTTTATTTTGGTTATATAATGGTAACATTAATATTAAACTCATTAATTGAGATACCACCATTTGAATATTAAAAATATTAAAACACTATTATAAACAATTTCTTCTAAAAAACCATTACCAAAACATCCATATAATGAAATTATAACATTTTAAATAATGAAAAATAATAAATTAAAATATATTTTATTATCTAGTAATGAGGAAATTTTTAAGAATAATTAAGAACAATATATATTTTATAAAACTAGTTAAAAATATCGTGATTACTAACACTCGATATTTAAAACAAGCAATAACTAAATAATATAAAAGTAGAGAATAATTATAACTAAATGTTATAATAGGTTATACATAGAAACCATTTTATGAAATATATTATTAACATATTCATTTTCATTATACAATAAATTTATTAACTTTATTGAAAGTCTGGAATTAAGGCAATGCTTTCTTGTCTCAAATTTTAACTCATTGTGGAAAATTTATTATTATAAACCATGTATTATTTTTTATGGTTTGTCCACTACCCCTTATATTTTTTATCATTATTAAATCATTATTAATGGTATTTTAGTTTTCATTTGAATTCATATCCTTCAAGTATTTTTTAATCTAATGTTTCTAAGGTTGTTAGGGGTTCTTTGTCTCCAAATTAATTTCTTGGGACATATTTATTATTTGGAACTGTCACGACCCCCTCCCCACAAAGTGTACCCCTCCCAGGCCGACAATGTGAGAAGGGAGATAATGACCCCCGAGTCCCGCCTCTAGTAGGCCCCGGGTTGGTGACTAGCATCGAGGGTATAATACACACACAAATGGGAGGCATTACCCTCTAAGAGAACACATGCGGAAGAGAGAGATAGAATAGACTCCAACAAACTCCAACTCATAACTGAAATATAAAAGAAACCCAAGTACATATATGAAATGTCATGCAAAAGTACTACAACTGAAAGGGGAAACTAAACGTACCCAAAAGAAAGTAAAACGACAGCGACCACAAGCCCGAACAGCTCCTCCTCCAACCACAAGCTAGAAGTAACCAGCTTGACCTCCAACCTGCTCCAAGTGACCTGAAAAACAGTTTATAAATACATAGGGTGAGTATAACAGTATACTCAGTAGGATCCTCCTCAAGCCTCTCGTGAAAAAGTAAAGAAAGCATGCTAAAGCCTAGTGAACAACAAGTGAAACTAACTTGTTACCTAAACAGGTATACTAAGTTCCCAACCTCACCATGGCTACTCTCACCAAGTAACGCATACAAGAATATATCATATAGTAAAGAGTATCAAGGGTACCCCGCTACTAATTCCCCACTGGTTTGCCTCTTTGCCCCAACGACATACATCCTATGCATCTCTCTCCAAGGCTTTCCCGCAGACACCTGGGCTAAGCTCCACACCGTCCTCACAACCAAAAGTAACCAGGTAGTTTCTGAGAGCCACCACAGCCTGCATAACGTGTATCATACATCAGGTATAATACCTCATGCCATTACAGCCCATACTCCGAGTAAGGATCCTCAAGCCATTATAGCCTATACACGTTACACCTATAGTAGTCCATAGGATACTATATCCAGAATATATGTGTGTGAAATAACCACAAGCCATTACAGCCCTCTACACACATATATGGGTAAAACTAACCACTGTGCCTACCAGCACAAAGATCTACCAAGAGAAAAGAGTGGGGCCAAAGGGGGTAGTCAGCCATTCAACCTCCCATCAGAATGTTGGGGAAAACACCCCCCAGGGCTCAGAATCCCTGGGGTGTCGGTTGCCCTTACCGACAAGGTGGAGTAGCGTATAGAAACACAAAATTACAGAATATATATGACTCACAACCACACTATGGGCATTACCTAGTCATAGGCACAACTGCAGCTAACGTCTCTCAGACTCCAGGCTGCTACTTCTAAGACTAGGCATCCTATAAGCACACAAACATTTGAAGAGATTTATTAGATTACTCCATTCTCATTTTATCAGTTCCACTGTACGTTAATTAATTCTTTAAACATTAATTAACCATGAACAATTTACCACATTAAACTAAATTGGCATCACATTCAAAAACTGCTCCTTTTTAGGATTCACATCACCATTAAATTCCAGTTTCTCCATCCCCATGGATTATCACCATTTAAACAAACTTTCATTACAGAATTACTTTTCCACATTCCCAGGCATTCTAGAAAACTTCTTATGCTTCTAAACACAAAGGAGGCTCAACACGGTGAATAGATATACTACCTGTCGAGTCTTTTCCGCCTATAGAAAGAGCATAGACCCATCCTCCATCGAGAGGCTAAACACAGAAAGCACGTGGCATACCCCGCGTGTCTTCGCCTCCTTCAGAAAGAGGGTAAGCAATACCAGCTGCCTTGAGCAGTGGGGAAAAGTAAAGCAGATAAACAACCAAACCAAACCACCAACATCAAACCATCACATTCATCTCATACCATCATCCTTGGTGTCCTCCCCGACACCCACATGCATAAACCGATGCATCTTGCCACACTAGGCATCATCCGCTGCCACAACCACAAGTCCCCATACCTCCACATATCACAACAGCCATCCAGGATCACATCAAATCACAAGCAGCAGGAAATCAAAGATCACAAAATGGGCTCTCGGCCCTTTAACAAGGCATTCTACCTTCCTACAAAATGAGCACTCAGAGCTCCAAACCACAAGGCATTCAGCCTTACAAGCAAGCGGGTGACTCAGAACCCTTTTGAAATTATCGAACTAATAGTTCTTTAATCCATTTTGAATTAACAGATTCATTAACATGCCTCTTTATCTTTAGCCAATTATTTAACAAATAATTCCGGCTTTACGTTCTTTATCAATTTCCATCATGAATGAACAACAAATCAAAGAAAACATAGATATCACTATATCTAGGAAAACATGAGGAAAACTGTTACCACGGTATAAAGCAACATCATACGATCAACCGATTATTTTAATCTGATTCAAGTATTTAATTAGGTCAATTTCATTGTGATCCAAAGGACTAAATCATGCTAATTCTACGATTGCACATACACAATTAGAGAATCCATGAATCCCCTACCTCGAAGAGTTCTTGACGTCCTTTATCCACACAATGGGCCACAATCCTTCTCTCGCGACAACTGCATCCACCGGAGGATGCCACGGTACGACAGTACCAACCAACCCCAAGAAAACCCATTAGAACCATGGAGATTACATGCTAATATGGAAGGAAGAACAAGAGAAGGTGATCCCCGAAGGAACGATGATAAAACATACCTTATATGGAAGAATGATCGACACAACTTGGTTGCATCAAACAGAGCGGAACTGATCCGAGTAACATTTGATTGTGAAACTCCTACGGGAATAATTGCAAGGTTCTAGCGTCTCGTAGATGAGAACCAGGAGGAAGAACAACGAAGAATGATATCTCGTTCCCATTAAAAAAATAAATTAGAGAGGCGACGGTTTAAGATCTGATTTATTCTCCATTAAAAACGGATCGCATTAACCCACGCGGTTTGACCAAGTAAAAACATCCCGGCCTTAGGAATAATTAATATAAGATTTATGGCCTTTGAATCGGCCTTAAAGTCCTTAAAATAAGGTTTTAAAAGTATTTTACGTCAAAGAAAACGTCAAATTTGCGAAGCTGGAAACACTGTTCACATACTCAAAATTTGGCAAAGTATGGAATCGGTAGCTCTTAGGATTCTGGAAACACTGTTCATTCGTGAAATTTGGAAAAGTATGGGATCAGTAGCTCTCAGGATTCTGGAAACACTGTTCAAGTCTACCGATAGAAGTCCACCGATAGAACCTCACCGATAGAAACACTGTTCAAGTCTACCGATAGAACCTCACCGATAGAAGTCCACCGATAGAACCTCACCGATAGAAACATTGTTCACTGAACCTCAACGATAGAAGTCCACCGATAGAACCTCACCGATAGAAACACTGTTCACTGAACCTCACCGATAGAAACACTGTTCACTGAACTAAAAATTTGGAAAAGTGTTAGCCGAGCTACTGCTAGACTGCGACTACCAGTATACCGAGCTATCAGTACGCCGCGGCTACTGGTAAACCCAGCTACCGGTAGGATGCGGCTACCGGTAGACTGGCTACTAGTAGGCAGCAGCTACCGGTAGACAGCAGCTACCGGTAGACCGAGCTACCGGTAGGTAGCAGCTACCGGTAGGTAGCAGCTACCGGTAGATCGAGCTATCGGTAGGCAGCAGCTACCGGTAGACCGAGCTACCGGTAGGCAGCAGCTACCGGTAGACTGAGCTACCGGTAGGCAGCAGCTACCGGTAGACCGAGCTACCGGTAGGCAGCAGCTACCGGTAGACCGAGCTACCGGTAGGCAGCAGCTACCGGTAGACCGAGCTACCGGTAGGCAGCAGCTACCGGTAGACCGAGCTACCGGTAGGCAGCAGCTACCGGTAGACCGAGCTACCGGTAGACAGCAGCTGGGGGATAAGTCACCTTGACCTCCCGGAACACCTCCGACACCACATTTTCACAAAGTAATGGACCAGGGAGGTCCGGGCCATTACAGGAACCTTGATAATTTTAAAATGGTGTGATTAATACCTAATGAATATATTTTACTATATTCAATGTATTTTTTAGTTCCATGTAAATTTGTCTTTTAATTATATTTTGACTTAAAAGATACAAAAGGTGAAAGATGTTTCATCGATTAAAACAGTAATCAAACCGTAAGGATTTTGTTTCCAACATTATTTTCAAATCAATATTTTTTTTAAAGATAATCCATATATGGAATTTTAATTCATTTTAATTCCCCTAATAATTTTCATTGGATATTCATAGTTTCTTACATTTCCCCTTGATTAATATTTTACCTGAAGGGTTTCTTGTAAGTAAAACCAACCTCGTCTCTTCTTCTTGATTGAGAACCTCCCTTAATACATGTATGTATTTATTGGATGAATTTTAAAATATCCTTATATATAACTAAATAATTGATTAAGACCATTTTAGATTACTTAAATTTCTTTTAAAAAATATTAATGAAATATTTAATGTTTTTTTTGTGTGGGTTTTTTCTATTAAAGGGTGTAAATATTCTCTTTTAAAAATTCTCCAAGTGAAAAAATCTTTCTACTACCATTGTTGTTTTATATACAATTTTCTCTCTGAATTTTCATGGTTTCTAAAATAAATTATTTATCTCCTAGTTTAATAAAATATATCTTTAAAAAATATTTTCAAATGATCCATGATATTTTTTATCTCTTGGTGTTTATTTATAAAACTCTTAAAAAATAATCTATGTCACTGTTATTTTACATATCTTACACTTGATGAAGAAAATTATTCAAATGATAAAATCCACATTATTTCAATGTAAGGATTATTTAATATCCTTATCTTTAGGAGGAATGACCAATCATTCCCTTTGACTTTACAAATCATCCACTAGGTATAAATATAACCCATTATTCAATGTTTTTCCTCATTTATCAATCCATATTTCCATCCAAGGATTGAAGATGGTTCACCTAGATGCCATAAATCAATTTTATGGGTAAATTATAAACTAACCACATTTTATTTATCTATAATTTTTAAACATCATATGCTTAATTATATTTATTGAATCATATTTACATAGAAAGTTACAGATTATCTTTTGATATCGATTTCTTTTCCTTGGTTTTTTTATGATTATGATTGATTTATATATGTGATTTCATTTGAAATGGATATATAACTCATTTTTATTACATGGATTATTTATACTATAAAAAATGATAAATTTATATTTCAATGTTTCAATAAATATATTTCATTTATTTGGGTTCATTATGATATGATAAGTGAATGATTTTCAAGTGGAACTCATTTGAATGGATGATGATGGGTGGGGTTTTATAACTTCCTCTATTGCATTGGTAAAATTTTTATAACTCATGAGATAAATATTCATGAGTACATTTTAGTTGCTCATAAGATTTGAAACTGATGATGCGTCTCATGAAATTAATGTTTATTTATAGTAATGTATGTCTCATATTTTTATGATTTCATTATTCTATGATTATTCTCATGACTATGTTATTCTCAAGGTATCATGTTTATTAAATCATGATTCCACACTAATTTGATTTATATATTATCCTATTTCAATTCTTATACCATGATTTATGATCAATTATTTTTTGGGTATGAATTTTATTTTTTATCTTGATTATACCCATATGATCATCACATGCTCACTTATGAAATTAAATTGCCATCGCTTATGTTTTCCTTTACTGGGAATCTATGCATGCCCATTTATTTTGTTTCTACTTATCGAGATTATAAATATTATTATAACCTATGATAATTATAGAAATATTCTAGTGTGGCTTAATTAAATATAAATGTTTACAATTATTATAAAATAAATTTCTTGTATATATAGTTCTCCAAGACACTAAATATTATATTGTTGGGATTACAGGATTATTTTGTAGGATTTAATGGTTAAATTATGTAAATGAATTAAAATAAAGATTTGTTTAGATTTTTTAACTTTAATTAATATAATAGTAGGGTTTAGTTGTTTCCCAATATTATTTTATCAATTTTTTGGGATTTGGATGAGATAAATTTATTGAAAAACCTAGGGATAAGTCTAAGGGATAAGTCTAGGTATAGGGTAACATCCTAAAATTTTGGTAAAGTGGATATTGTATGGTTTTACTTGTAATAACATCCCTCCAAAGATACTACATATGGATAAATGATCTGGAACATATGTATATATGGGTAGTAACCTTAAAATTAGTGTATTGGGTATTAACCCAATCATTACCTATTGTACAAAAAAGTTTCTTAACTACACACCCAATTTGACACTCACAGGGGATATGATTTGGTTAATAAAATTATCATTATGATCTATAATGAAGTATTTAATATACTAAGGAATTAATTTAATAAGTATTATAGAACACTACTTAATGTACCTAGGATGAACCAAGAGAGTTATAGGATGAACCATGTGTGAAATTACTGACATAAAAATATCTGAGGTTGAAATAATGGTGTCATTAGAAAATTCATCCTCTGATTAAACTTTAATATCAATACGATCATTTAATATGATCATGTTTGATACAATCATAATTATTTTGGTTTTAATATTTGGTTGGATATAGGTTCATGAAAATGAATCTTTAGAGAGTTTATCATTGAAAACTCCTAAGACTCAGCTACATAGGGAGTTTTTGGAATAAATGGTTGGGAATGATAATATGTTCCTATTATGAGGTAAAATATATATTAAAAAATATTCCCAAATATTAAAAGGTTTGTATCAAAAAGAAGTTATATCTTAAATTAGGATTATTTTTAGATACCATAACTTATTGTTATTAGTAAGTGATAATTAAAATTGAGAAGAAGCAATTTATTTAAGTGGGGGGAGAATGTAGCATGCTAGGTTTTCAGGAAAAATATTATTTATATTAATTAAGTGTTTATAATTATATATTATTTTTCTACTTGGTTAAAGGAATTGAAATATATTTGGAAATAATTCATAAAAGAGAGGAATTAATCCCACAACACATTATTAATTAATTATAAAATATTACCACAAAAAAACCTGAACAAAGTTTAAAACACTATATAATATTACTCACTATAGATTATCGAATCCATTTAATGTGTATAAATGAAAAGGTTACAATCAATAGAAATGACTAAAATTTTCACAACCCGTAGATCATTGAGATCATATTCACCCTTGAGGATCACCAATATCCAAAGAAACCCTATAATGAGGTAAAGCATCATGGATGGAGAAAACATGTTGTGTGATTTAAATGAAAACTAAAAATAATAATTTTTATTTAATAATTGAAAATAGAATGCATGATTCGAGAATATCTATATATAGGTATGAAATATGGTCACTATAAATATGGTTGTTCGAAGTATGGTAATTAGAAATATGGTCATTGAGAATATGGTCATTGGATATACATGCACCCAATAGGTATACTAAATTTTTGTACTATTAGTACTAAATTTAGAAAAAGATACATCACAAAGAAATAAAAATATAATATTATATATATATATATATTGGTTTTACGTGCTAATATTAAAATTATTCTAAAAATATGATATATGTATTTATAAAAGTAAAATAATTATTTTAAAATCAATGTATTAGAAAAATTAAATTTTATAATAGAAATAAATAATTTTAATGGTATTTTGATAAAGTGTATTTATTATAAAAGTAGTATTTATTTTCAGATAACTATTTTATTAAGTTTTGTATATTTTATCACAATAAATTATATTTTACACTTTTAAAATATTATTATATATGAATTCATATATTAATATTTTGGGAAATTAATGTGAAATAATATTAGCACCACATAATTTTTTAAAAGTTCAATTTTTCAATAAATAAAGTCTTTATTTATATTTTTTATTTTCATTTAAATGATAAATTTTTAGATGTAGAAAAAATAAATTTAAAAAAAACAAAAATAATTTTAGAATTTATAATAAAAATTTTATAATAGGATAACGTTTTCATATTTTTCTAGTATATTTTATTTTTTTTTGAATTTTGAAAATATTTTTTTTCCAAACTATAAATTTATAATCATATAAGAAATACCTAGAAGTTTATAAACCTTATAATTGGCCAAGTAATTTTTTAATATGTAATAATATTAAATTTTAAAATATGATTTTTAATATAGAAAACTTATGATTAACATTTTAAGGACATGCATAACATTTTCATATTAAAACAATTTTTAGTATTCTATTTTAATTAAATATTTTTTTGATGAAATTTTCTAGATTGATATTAAATCCACATAAATTTTATTTTTTATAATTAATAAATTTATTTCATAACATTTTTATATATTCATTATTTTACACTATACACAAATTTTAATCTTAAAAATAAACTTTTTTTTTCTAAAAATGGGATTTTACACGTTACATGCGCAAATTTTAAAATTGAGTTCTATTACACATATAAATTTTATATAATAAATTATATTTAATATTTGTAATTTTTATAACCATGTTATTTGATACGGTACATCTTATTTTTAGGTATTAAATGTAAATTGAATAGGTAAATTTTTTATACCACAGTACAACAAAAAATGTTAAAATTGAAAAATCTAAGAGTAAAGGACATGGAAACAAGTTTAATACATGTTTTAAAAATAATGGTAGAGGTATTATCTACCATATATCATCCACATCCTATTATTATGAATTTTAGAGTCTTCCTGATGTGTGAAACATTTTCTCTCTTTATATTAAATTGAGATATTTTGAAAAACATGATTCTCACTTCTTATAAAAGGGTCCTCTCTCTGCCCATTAAACAAAAATAAAATAATGAAGTTTCAACCTGAAAATGTTCCCATTCTACTTACTTTATAACCCTATTACATTACCTTGATCCTTTGGTCACAAGATATTGTCTTAAGACCTCTATTTCAAAGGAGTTCTAAAGGAATTCCTAAGTTATCAACATGAGTAGTTTATTTCCTAAAATATTTTTTCATTATTATACTCAAAATATAATTTTATAATTTCAACATAATTACATCAGTTGTGTATTTATAAAAAAATTAATATTCCTTTGGAAAATTAGTCAAATAACGTTTTCCCTTTCTATTAAGAAAAACAAATCTGTCATTTGTGTATTGTGCAGACTATGGCCTCCATTGTGTGATGAATTATACCTCACTTCACTAGATATAATGTTGAAATAAAAGAATAAATGTTATATATATAATATAAGTATGACTGTGAAGAGAAAAATTTAAATCCACTTTCTTTTCAACTCATTCATTGATAAATGAAAATGTTAACCGTGCATTTTCCAGACTACCACATCCACAAAGTAATGTTTCTCATTTTTCATCCAGTGTCATTATTATTTTTTAAAATACCTTCAAATATGAATAAAAATCATTAATTAATCCATATAATATAATTATTAATGTGTAATAATGGTATTATTCTAAAATAATCTATTTTTATAATCATAATCTATGACTAATTACGATATGTTCATGGTTAGGTCGGTCTACCCAAACTCAAACTGTGCTATTAAATATTATCATGGATGAATCTGAGAACGTAATTAGTGATAACATATGATATAAATTATAAAATGAAGATTTTTTTTCCGGAATGTTACTTTAAAATTAAACTCATTAATTATGATACCACCATTTTTTTGTTAAAAATAATTGAATCATGTTTGTCACCAATATAATATACAAGAACTGTAACCAAAACAACCATATACCAAAATTATAACATTATAAATAATTATAAAAAAATAATTCTAGTAATTGTTTTTATCCTGGAATGATGACCATTTGGGAGATGAATTAAAAACTACACCATTATTATGAAACTAGTTAAAAACAATAATTATTACTCACACTTGATACTAAAAATGGATAATTACTAACTAATATACATGTAGAAGAAAATTATAAATATAGTTTATAAAATTTTATATATGTGTATAGATTATTGAAATATATGATTAATATATTTATTTTTTTATATATGAGTTTCACATTAGTATAAAAAGGTGTTTTCACATCAATTTTTGTATATTTTAACATTGGTTTTTTACTAAAGTTATTACCGCCAATTTTAAAAGTGGGACTTTTGAAAATGCTTTTTATATTCTGAAATTGAAATATTTTTCATTGAGGATTTTGAAATCAGTTATTTTAACAACCAACATCAAAAGTTAATTGTTCCCCTTTTGATGTTGTTTTTTTAAAAATAGGTGTTGAACATCTCATTAAACATCGGTTATTACAATAACCAACATGGAATGTGCAAGAAATTTCTTTAAACATAGATAAATACTACTCATTTCAAAGAAAAAATAATAAAAAAGAACTAAAAATTATAGACACTAAATGAAAAAACATAAAATAAACATAAAATCATTGAACTAATTTCAATACATTTTTGCAGTTTCTATTGAATTGATGTATTGTTCTTCATTATTCCACTTTTTTTAAGGAAGAACTCATGATATAATGAAAATGGAGATCAATAATGAATTTTTCAATTTGGTTGGTGAATTTGATATAGAAGTTATATCTTTATATCTCAATCAGAAGAAGTTTTCACATTATATGAAAAAATATCAAGAATATTACTAATGAAGGAAATCAATTATAAAGAAATGAAATAATAAGAACAAATACCATGTTCAAATATTTAGTTGAAGAAGTTTTTAAAACCTAATTGGATCAAATTTTTTTTTAAAAATAAAATAAATATTATAAGGATTTATATATTATAAATGAAAATATTTGTGTGGTTGATGTATTAAAATTAATATGGGGATTTAATAATTGAAACGTGTGTTGTGAAAAAATTGAAATCCCTAACCCGTGGGTTTTAAATTTTACATTTAACATTGGGTAAATATATAAATAGTAATAAAACCCTACTTTTATCATGGTTTTAATAGTGTTCATATATATACTAGTGTTAAATCCAAATATGAAATGGTTTTAACATTATATAAGTATAACTGATGTTAAAACCCAAAGGGGAAGGTTTTTTACATTTTTTATTTAATGAAATAATGTAAAAATATTTTAACATTGGTTATTAAATAAATAATGTTTCAAATATGACATCTTAATGGACCATACATTTCATAGAAATATGTTAAACCTCTTTAGATGAATATTCATTACATTGCACAAACACACACCTGAGGAGCGTAAAGGTACAATGCTTTGGAAAACATGGAAACATTAAAAAATGGTTTATAAGACTTCTACATTGTATCCCAATTAGTTCCTCATAATGGGAACTGTACTTAGACATATCAAACATAATACCTATAACTATAACCTGGTAAAAATAACACAATAAAGGATGAACTCAGATTCCCAGTATGGTTAAACAAGGGATATAGACAAACATAACAAAACCACGTGGGTATGAGAACATGAGAACAACTTTTTAAAACTATACCATTCATATTAAATATTATAATATTTATTCATGTAGTAAATATTTTCAGTTTATAATACATGAATCATAATGAAATCAAATAGCATGATACATGAGAGCATAACATTGACATAAGACATGATATTGTGGAATATAAATAAGAATAGAAAATCTTGTCCATAGTAGTCAAGGATTATTTCCAAGTCTATCATAGTGGAGTGGGTTCACTCCCCAAACTAAATTAGTAGTAAAGGTTCCCTCCCAATACTACCATAGTAGGAAAACCCTATACTAAGCTGGGTTCACTCCCCATTCTATTCATGTTTATCTCATGATATTTCAATATTTAACAAATGAATTGGAGGGAGATATAGTTCCTACCCATCACATAATTAAAATCATAAAAATGTATACCAAAATATCCTAAAAAATCATCACATCAGTACCCTTGAAAAGGAATGTTCTTCATAAAATAGTCCTCATATCATAACACATGAAAATAAATGGGTTTCATAAATATTTTATCATAGAATAACCAGTGGAAAATAAACAGGTTTCATAAATATATTTTCATCATAAACATAAAACATCAAGATAAAGATTAAATATGGTATCATTGGATCATATCACTAGAAAATTTTATGTAACATCAAATGATTTCATCATATATGAAAATTGATTTTGAAATAAAATCACTTGGAACATTTCTTTAGGAAAATATCCTTTCATTGAAAATAATTTTTTAGAACTATAATTTCAAAAAATATTGTGTACAACCATGTATTTTAATATAACCTTGAAAAATTATAATGGGAGATTCAAAAAATAATAATGTTCATTACTGTGGAAACCCTGTTCATTCCATTCACATTAATATAAATATTCATTTTACATTTTCGATAAAAGCCAAATGGTCTTTTTTTTTGAAAAGTACGTGAAGATTAATTTTAAAAAACCTTGTAAAAAAGTAATAAATGGGTGAAAATTTAAATAATAAATCTCAAAGATAATTTTAAGACATTTTTAAACCATTTTTAGAAAAAAAGGATATGGAAGAAAGAGGGTTTTCTACCAAAGAGAAAAATAAAGGACATTTTTAATAAAAACAATATTTTGGTATCTTTAATCTACTAAGAGTAGAAAATAAAAATTTTACATGGATTTAAATAAAATAACTATAGTATAATATAATTCATGAGTTTCATGAGAGATAGATCATAATATTTTTTCATCAGAAGCATAAACAAAAACAATCCCAATAAATGATGAGATTGTATCACAAAACCCTTACCAATTTAGTAAAAATTAATTGTAATCCCCATTAATGAATAAAAATAAATGAAAATTAAAATATCATGATAATAAATAAATTTATAATATAAAATGTCAAAGGTGTTTTATATAAACCTCATAAAAGAATATAGGTGCATAACCTAATGTATGTCCCATAAAAGGAAAAATGAGACAAAAATCCCTTATGAAACACATGAATTTTCTTAAATACCACTAATGATATAACATGTTAGATGGTTAGTATATATACCACACAAAATAAATATTTTTTTAATATGGAATATGTCTCCTTGAAATAAAAGAGAGACTCAAAATCTCTTACGTTATGTCTCAACTTCCTTAAAACATGTTCAGACCTCAATTATAGAAAATATATGATTATTATATATCTATTAAAGAATGAAACTCATATGTATCATACCATATATTATTTTCTACAACTTTTTATTACATTTTTATTAACAATTCCTTGTTAATATCACTTTTTGGATAATAAGAGCTTCGTTTTTCATGTTTTTTCTAGTGTGGGATATTTCATTCTTTTACTTTGATCATGATTACATAATCTACACAATTTTAAACATGATATAAATATAAGTTATATTCATTATATATGTATTTATATAATTCAATAAAATTTAGAGAGAAAAAAATGAAATACACCTTTCATGGAGATGGTAGGTCATACGTACGCATGAACATCATTTCCATTTGTTAGAAGATGTAAAAAAGGAACAGTAAATAATAATTAACCTTTCAGGAATAATTATGATTTTATATATATCAAATATATTTATTAAATTTATTCTTATTACCTTCCATGTAATGTTTTAGTGAAAAATGAATCATAACACTTTGTGGGGTGGTAGTCCACCATACAGACGAACAACAATATCATATCACCCAAAGAATAGAAATTAAGGATTAATTTGTGATATAATGATTCAATAAGAATAATAATATCATAAATATAATATATAAACAATAAATCCAAAAATATATTAATTCATGAGAGGTGGTTATAGAAAATGAATAACATCGGTTCACAAGAAGGTAGTCTTTCGTACACACGATTGACGATTTCATTTTCCCATTTGAGGGAAGAGGAGAAATATTGAGGTTATTAAATATAATAAACTAAATATAATTATATGTAATATAATGAGGTTATTATATTATCATATTTTAATAATATTTTAAGGAGGTAGAGGAATAATTATAACAAAAAAAGATTAAGAATTTTACCTCTTCTTCATAGAGCTATTTAGGTTTATACATAAAGCCTTATTATGAGGGATTCCAAATAAAACTAAGGACTATTAGATGATATTATGTAATTAAATAACTTAATTAATCAGTTATTAACCTAACTAAATGTTTTTATGTTTGAATATGTGATTATAGGGGGCGTCCTTTTATAAGTGGGGGAAAGGGGAGGACACAATTAAAGTTTTTGAAAAGAATAAAGTGTACCCACAATTTTCACATTGTAGAAGGATCCAAAATAGATTATTATAAAAAATTATAGGTGATAAGATAAATATTCTTCCATAAAATTGGTTTTGGACAAGTTTCTAGTTCATTTTACCCTTTATCTTTTTTACTTTAACCCCATGGTAGTCTTTTTTTTATCCTTAACTACGTAATTAATTTTTACTGTTTTGACTATTCATTATTGTCAATTATTAGGTAGAAATTATTAGATAAAATTAATTATAATTATTAAAAATATTGAATCCTTTTTTTCAAATTCAATCCATAGAAGTGGTTGAATTTAATTTAAAGTTAAACCTGTATACACAATGAAAAAGCAGTCTTCCATAGAGAAAATATTCAAAAGAATAAAAAGTTTTTATATCAAAATTAAATACTAAAACGAGTCCAATAATCTATATTTATTTAGTTATAATATAATTTAACTAATTTTAATATTAAATATTTTATTTTCTAAAAAATTGACATTATGAATTCTTAAAATGAATATTTAGTTTTGAATAAAAATTATTATTTTTCACTATTTATCAAAACATATTTTTTCTTGAAAAATCACAACAAATAAACCTAAGAAAATTTTGACATGTTGATTCCAATGAAAATTTATTATTGTAAAATATATGTTCTAAATGGTTTAAAAATTAATTTTAATATTTTTTCATAGTAAAAGGAATGAATAATTTTGTTGAGAAAATATTACTTTCGAAACATATAAACACTTTACCTTAAAATAAGAAATTCTTTATCAATGTTTTTTTATTTATATAAAACCATTATAGATATTATTTAAAATTTTTTCGTTCCTATTCATTCTTCCATGTTTATCATCTGGGTCTTTATGTCCATGTTAAATATTAATATAAATTTTATATTATGGTTTGATCGAAATCGGTGTTGCGTGTAACGGAAGCTATCAAAGAAATTAAACTTGTTCAAAAAAATTCAAAAAATCTCTTGATGTTACATTATACAATAGTAAATTGAGTTTATACCTCAAAATACATTACTCTGAATGAAAAAAATGTGGATAATTATACATTATTACATTCTTATGTACCCATGTAGCTCTCATAAAATGGTGGTTTCACCACAAAACATTGACCAACTGAGTGGTCTTTTTTCATAGAAATTTATCTCTATGATCTAGATTCTTCTATATATGTTCATCATAAGAAATATAATTCTTAATAATAACGACCTATGATTTCAGTACAATTGAAGGTTCATGTGTGTGCTTTCTCATGAGAGATACATGGAACACATCATGTACTTGATATTGGTTTGGTAAAATCATCAACTAATAAGCTACCATCCTAATACAATCAATATATTTTAAGGGACCAATATACCTAGGTATTATATTTACATTACTTACAAATCTAATTACATTATTCCATGGAGAAATTCTTAGAAACACCATGTCACCAACTTCAAATTCCATATCATATCGATTTTTATTAGCATAAATTTCCTCTCCACTTTCCCTCCCTTATGTAATGTTGAATGGTTCTATCCTTCTATTCCATTTCTTCAGCTATATAAGGTCCCAATTTTTTTATTTCTCAGACTTCTTCCATGCATGATGGATCTCTACAATTTTTTTCCATAAAGGTATTCATAAAGATCCATTTTAATACTCATATAAATCTATTATTTTATGAAAACTCAACTATAGGAATGTATTGATCCCAACCACCATTTAAATCAAAAGAGTGATATATCAATATATCCTCTAGGGTTTTAATTTTTCTCTCAGACTGAGAATATGTCTGAGGAGGACAAAAATTTCTAAAACTCAACATTGTATGAAGATCTTATTGATGAATTTTTCAGAACATCGAGGTAAACCTCGAATCCTGATTAGACATAATGGAATGTGTAACATAATTAAATCTTAAAACATCATTAATTTGTATCTCAGATAACAGATCCAAAGGGAAATCTTCTATGATAGTGATGATGTTTTTTGACTTTGTATGGGGTTCGTATATATCCCATATAGAGTTGTACCCTTTATATATTTTGGGAAGTCTGACGAAAAAATCCAAGGTGATGTTTTACCATTTTAATTCTGGTATGGGAAATGGATGTGACATCCCCTTAAGACTTTTGACTCGTATCCTTAAATTTTTGATATACCATGAATCAAGAACAAACAAAGTGATGTTTTTATTTATCCATCCCACTAGAAATACTCTTTCAAATCACTCTACATCATTTTACATTCAGGATAAATATATAAATAAGAACAATGATCCTCATCTAAAAACTCCCTAAAATCTAGTATTCATTGAACAAATACATGGTTCTTGAACCTTATCATTTCATCATAATCATGGTTAAACATAAGAACATTTCTCACATTCTTCTACAACTCTATATCATCTTTTTGTGCCTATTTAATCTTCACATGGATAGAAGGTCGAACAAACCATTGATAAAGATAACATTTATCCACTTTCTTTTGGATTTAAATATCCATCCTATGAAAATATAGAAATATTAGATCTTTGTGATCCTTTTTAGGTATAATCTAGCATGATCCTTTTGAATCAAAGCATCAAACACCTTTTTCTCTTTCCCAAGGTGGTAATGTATTAAGAAATCATAATATTTAGTCAACTCTAACCATATCCTCTATCGTATGTTCAACTAATTCTATGTGAATATATAATTTATACTTTTTTTATAAATATATATATATATCATAATTTTCACCTTTAAGATAATTCCTCCACATTTTTAGTGAATAACTTACCATGACTAACTCCAAATCATGATTTGGGTAATGTTTCTAATTAACCTTGAATTTTCATGAGGAATAAGTGATTACCATGTCATTCTGCATAAAATAACATCTCAATCCCTTCTTGGATACATCACTAAAATTAAAAACCCTTATTCACTATAGGGAAATGTAAGCATAGGTGCACTGACTAATATTCTCTTTAGTTCTTTGTCCTCAAATTCATCTATCTAAAGGAACTTGACTCCCTTCTGAGTTAACTTATTTACTAGATTATATTTTCATGAGAAATCATATATAAACTGGTGATAATATCTATCCAAAACAATAAAAATTCATATCCCATTCACCATGGTTAGTCTATTCCAAAATTCAATAGTCATCTTCATTGATTGATCCATTAATATACCATTTCAGAAGATTATATGACACATAAATGAAACCTTATATTGCTAAAATTTGGACATTATAAAAATTTCAAACTAAATATCTTTCTACAGGATCTTCACTACAATTCTCAACTGATCTTAATGCTCTAAATTTCTCTTTTAATAGATAAGAATATATTCTATTAATGCTACCAAAAACTAATCAAGTTTATTTCAAAGGAATCTATTCATTGAATCCATCAAGATATTGGGGGATTAGTAATACCAAATCGCATCACTACATACTCATAGTGTCCATACCATTGATAGAATGATGTTTTGGTTATATCCTCCTTCTTGACCCCCAATTGATGATATCCAAAACTAATTTCAATCATAAAAAAGTATTAAGATCTATTCAGTTGATCAAAAAAGTCATCAATATAGGGTAGATGGAACTTTTTCTATATTTTTATCTTATTTTTCTCCTAATAATCATTAAAAATTATCATCGATCCCTCATTCATTGCGAAAAAGAGAATGGGTTCAACCCAATGTGATACACTCAACAGAATGAATCCCCTATCAAGATTCTGATATTGTTTTTTCTTCAATTCCAACAACTCAATCAGGGCCATTCTATAGGGAATACTTGAAATTTTTGTTCTAGAAAATATGAGTTCTATTTAAAAATCAACATCAAAAATTAGTGGAAGACTAGAAAACTATTCTATAAAGATGTTAATAAAATAACACACAATAGTTATATCAATGTTGTTGAGATTCTCCCTAACCAACTATGATAAATACTCATTTTTAATAATAATCAAAACCCATACCATGGATGTGATTCCCATCAAAGGTCCATATTTTTCATCGCACTTATAGATGATCATAGTTTTGTTTATATTATCAAACATGACTACCCTTAATCTATAAATTTTGTATTCATTATATAAATAAATATAATTAATTCTTAATATAACATCACATTAAACTGAAGGATGAATGAAAAGGTGTGTAGGAAGCATATTCCCACAAACTTCAACCGAAGAAGAATTATAAACATGAGTTGTGAGCATCACACCATTAGTTGATTTAATTAGTAATTATATATCCAACCATGTGGGTTGAATATTGATACCCTAATAAAATTATTCAGATATAAAATAATGGGTAAATCCATAGTCAAATACTACATTAATGGTTCTAGAGTTGATGGTAAGTTTACCATTCAACACATCATTATTACACACCACATAAAAAATAGAGATCGCATGAGATTTCACCTTATTCCTTAGGTTAATAGGTTTCTTATGTCAAACATCATCATTAACAATAAGATTTGATCACTAGTTACCATAGTTCCCATAATCCTTGAATTTAAAACACTGGAGTGTGGGTGGTTCATTCTGTGGAGCTTTATCACTAAATTCACAATTAGTCAATTTCCTCCCATCACTACAACATTATATAGCCCGATGAACTTCCCTTACACACTTTAAAATTTTTTCAGTCCCATTAAGAAATTTTTATCCATATTTCTTACCACACATTGAGAAATAAAGAATGAAAATCTTCTTCTCTCTATGGTTCTTAGAGTTTCCCTTATACTCTATATTTATTTTATTATCAAAACATTATGGTTGATGGGTAAATTTGATCTTCATTTCCACCTTTAGAGAAAAATAAATGATTTATTAATTTCTAATGAAGTCCTATATGGACAATACCCTTTAGATACTTGGATTAATCCATTGAAGAATCGATCAACCTTACTTTAAGGTTTGATGGAAATTCTTGAAGCATACCTAACAATTCATGTAAAATTTGACTCATAGGTACCGATGGATTCAATATCCTTTAGTATTATCTCAAGTAATTCCTTCTCTATTTTTATAAAGATTGTGAGGGGAGTAAATATTGAAAAATAATCTCTTCAACTATTCCCACTCCATGGAATGAGTTTCATTTTGTTGCCACATATTATTTGTGAGATTCCACCATTTATATGTTTTTCCTTCAAAATTATAGACATCCAAAATGAATTTTTTATGTTGTGAATATTGGAGAATAAAAAATATCTTATTAGTTATACTGGTCCATTTATTATTAACTATAGGATCTATGGAACCATTAAATTATTGTGGGTGTTTCCTAATAAAAGACTTAACCAAAAGTTGTTCCCTCCTTTTCTAATTTGGAAGTTTATCATGATTCATATTTTTATAATGTTGTGTGAGAATAGTTGTTGGGTACTGAAAACATTGAAAAGGGAGAGAAAATACTCCCAAAAAATTTGACAAAGGAAAAGAGGTAAATTTGAATGAATACTTAAAGAGGAATTTAGAAGAAAAAAAAATTAGAAAAGGAAGATAGTGCACTGATAACCATAATCCTTTCATGGACCATCACTCCACATTGAGGTTTATGGATTTGCAAGGTACCCATGAACCAAGCAGTTATCAGGACGATGACAATGAAACCAGCTCCGAAAACAAACGAAGTCATTTTTAGAATTAAGGAATATGAATAAATACCACCGCGTACAATGTCATTATCAAAAAAGAGGCGGATAAATCCACTCATCATATATCCCCCAAGAACAGTGTTATTGGAAAAATGGAGGAGGATAAATGTTCCCCACATTCAATCCCTGTAAACTAAACTATTTGCGGGTGAGAAGGATCTGACGACCTCCCACAAAAGAGACAATCTCATTCGTGGGAGAAAGGTGGTGACTTTTTCCACTGTGAACCATGACATTGTTCCCTCCACTAACTGAGTCTTCTATAGGCCAGGTTTCCCCCATGGTCTTTTGAAAAATTTATCGTGCGACCGACAGATCTAGCTTTCTGATGCTCTATAAAAGGACCTTAAGAGGAGCCAAAAAGGGGGGATTTCTACAAGGGAGAATGGACTTTTGGACAAAAGACTTCGGAGGTGAACAATCAATGAAGCATGGACCCCTTGGATGACTCCTTACAGGTATAAACCTACCGCATAGGATTAAAGGAAGGAAACATAGGATTAATTGGTATACCGTGAACCTAATTGGTGGAGCATGAGCCCAATTATCTTTTTGGATGAATTTATAGTGAAATAAAGAATCAGTTTCCCTTCTCTAATCAGGCGCTCCGCATTGCAAAATGCTATGCAGATAGGACCCCCACCACATAGCAAATCGCGATGTAGATGGACCTGACCTCCGCATAGTGAAACATTATGTAGATAGACCTTGCTCCATATAGAAAAACTCTACATGGAACTCATCCATGTTTTCATACTAAATTGGTATATGGACAACCCCCTTTCATGTATAGAAATATTCTATGTGGAGGGGACCCCACCCTGTATAGAAAAGTGGTACATGGAAGGAGGTATTCCTGAGTATTCCACCCTCTAGTTCTTATCCTGTCCTTCCGTTTCCATCACATCCTCTATAGACCCTGTGTGAACCAGTCCAATATCAGTACACCAAAGCCTCTTCCAAATCCAAAAGACCCATATGATCAGACCATCAGGCGCACCAGCATGCGCTTCTGAGTCTACATACCCATGTTGAGTGGAGACATGTGGGTTATCCCCACAATGGTATGGACCCCCAGAATTTTCCTAATCCTATATTCTCATTGAAACTCAAGGTCCAACCTTGGGGTACTCACATGTACCTCCCCATTCGATGGATTAAGGGTAATCACTAGATTTTCCCTTCCAAGAGGTCCAATGATAACTAATATAAATCACACTTTCTTTTCCCTTTGACAAGGAGAAATGTTCCTCCCTTTTTATAGAACCCATTTTATGGAACTCCCCCTAAGGTAAGTCCCAATCCTTTCTTGCAGAAGGTGACACTCTTCCCCCTCTTCACCTCAGCCCAGGATGCGTCTGGATATATCATTGGATACGACTATCCTGGATGTGAAAATAAGAGAGGAAATTTTCACATTCAAATCCACACACTCTCTCTCCCTTTGGTATCTCAATATGGCCTCTTCCACCATATTCCTCATCCCTTTCCATCAGCAGAGAAGGAAAGAAAGGTGTTTGTCTTGTTGAATATTTAA
Organism: Viscum album; assembly: GCA_963277665.1. Lineage (NCBI taxonomy): Eukaryota > Viridiplantae > Streptophyta > Magnoliopsida > Santalales > Viscaceae > Viscum > Viscum album. Next base: position 473,024,425 of record OY728135.1, read on the forward strand.
CATCCTCTTGTTTCTCATACTGATCCTGACTCATGTGGTCCTAGTGGCTCATGATGATCAAAACACCCACATAAACCACACTAGGATTCCCCACAATGTAATCACCATCAATTAAACTACAAGAATGATGATTCATGATCTAAACAGGATACGTAGGAGGTCCATCTAAGGCCTGAGATCAAAATATCCTTCTCTTTGGATATAAGACCCAATCATGTCCCCATATTGGGCCTCCTTTGAAGTGTACGTCCCAACTTCCAAAATTACATGGACTTTGATTCCCAATTAACTGTGATACACAAGAAACCTCTTCAAGGTTCATGCATGATAATTCACATGTCTCATCTACTCTGACAAATTCATGTTAGGTTCACTCATCCTCATTGTATGATGCTAAACTACACTGGTTTTTGAATAATGTGAGCCTTGATTCCTAGCCGACTGAGATACGTATGAAGACCCCCTCAGAACCAAATCTAACCCCCAAATCAACCCTAATGTTATCTAGGACGTATCCATTATAGGGTCATCTTCACCCACAAGACTACATCTCTTATGTGTCCTTCAGGCCATTTCAGTGTAAGTCCCACATTAAATCTTTATCAGGCACTTTCACCTAGATGTCCTTACTCCATGATGTTAAACTTCATGGATAAGTCCTTGTTACATGACCTTAAAAGGTGATGTGTCCACATAAGTGGAACCAAACTATGTGGGTTATGATTCCTCTTATAGGGATATGTAGGAATCCCATCATATGGGTTCGATCCTGACATTGAGACAACTTTTGTCCCCTATGGATGATGATAAACTACAGAGCACATCATCCCATGTATTAAATCAGAGTTGTCTCAATGATCCCAGAACCATTCCTAGTTATGATTGACATTCCACCCATAGTTAATCTGTGGACACATGCTTGGGAATGAAGCAAGGATTCGCAAACATATGAACACAACTTTAATCAATAAATGAGTCCCAAAGTAGGAAATAATTCCCCCCCAAAAGGATTCAATGAGCTTGACCTCCCACCATCTAGACCAATGGATTACTTAATATTCATTGTACAAATAATCTATTGAAAACCTTAGTTTGGAAATAAAGTCCATGAATCATAGATAAAAGGTTCGTAGGGTGTTTCTCACTCTGTGAATAAATCGGTTGGAGACCATCTGAGGACATCATACCTAATGTGGACTGATTGCACAAATACATAACCCCTAAAATCACTCACCAAGACCACTCAATTGTGGAACCTCCTTCATAATATAAAAAAATGATACACTTCTCTCTCCTCGCGGGACCATCATGTCCATGAAAAGTGGAATGACATGAATCTGGTCAAAACAAAAATGGTGAACCCAATGTGAATCCTTAACCAAGGTGACAATGTCACACCACCTCATGCTCCTTTCACATCTAAATGGATGAGGGCCATGAAAAATAATAAATTATATATATGGTCATGAGATTCTAATTTTATGGGGTTTTGTTGTATGTACTTGTCACATATATTACAAGTATTCTATAGAGTTACCTTCAATCCAATGACACCCTGATAGTTTTCTCATACATATGCATTAGAGACTTTATAGGAGGTCGTGTCCCTAAAAAAGAACATGAGGCCACCTCTTTATCCACAACTGGCATTCCAGCATAGGTCATCCCCACTAGCCATTTCCATTCATTTTGGGAGCCTATCCCAGAAACATGACAATGACTACCTCCCTTATCTTAGGGAGGTGGATAAAGTAAATGATGATGACTTTGTCCCTACTGTATAGGGGTTACACCCTAAGGTCCCTACTGAAAGTCTTCACCGCCAACACTGAGAGACCTAGTATCCTTGTTATAAGGATTATACCACACTAAGAGACCCTATTGAAGTTTGGAGGACACAATCCCCTTGGGTTTCCTACTACGGGAGACAAAAATACAATTAGAAGAAGGTCATCACCCATATTTTTGAGGAGTATATCCATCGTTCCAATACATCAGTATACCATGGGTAGACATACAACTCTATTCCCTCCTCTGAATCTAGCCATGGAAATAGGGTGGCAATATAGGAGCAGACACATATACTTGCTTTCCCATGTGAAGCCTACCATGGAAATAGGGTGACAGAATATGATCTGGCTCAAATTATTACCAATTCTTACCTGTCCTACCATGAAAATAAGGCAGCAAATTATTGGTAGATGAAAATTCATGCCGATGCGAAAAATTCCTATCATCCAAATAGGATGGAAACTAGCTACATATAGGTGAAAATACCTACTGATTCACACCAAGACAACAATCTAAATAAGGAAAAAATATATGGACAGTCATTGAACACTACAAATGAATAGGAATCCCACTATCCAAATAAGCTAGCAGTCAATATATAGATGCAAATTATTGACTACCATAATGAAGCCCACTAATAAAATACAGTGGAAAAATAATATAAGAAGATTTAAATTCTTATAGATGAATATGAATCCTATGATAAAAATACAATAAAAAATGAGAAAATGAAAATTCCTACTCATAAATATGAAGCCCTCAAGTCAAATATGGTGGCACATGGAAAAAATAGTTGGAATATCCCAGCCATAAATCCTGGCTAGACTCATTCCTTTTCCCCGACCCAGGAGAACCGCTAGTACACACTGGAAACCTATAGAGTACTGGAGTAGGAACAAACTCCTACTCAAACATTGGAGTGGTAATTTATAAACATTATAGGTAAATATGTATCTAAACATATCCTAGAAATGATGGAGGATCAAACATCAATTCTAGATCATATCCTCCAGATCTGTCAAGACGTGATTGTATCCACAGAAAAATCAAGGAGTCAGAGCCACGTCCCCATCTCCCCATGTGGGGTGACTCATCCACCAAATAATACAGTCACCCCCAAAGTAGTTATCCATCCCTTTTCCATTACAGGAGGGTTGATGACCATATTACACGATATAAGGACAACCAGACCAGGTGCAAATACTCGTTCTAATAGAGGAACACTGTTCCATTATGGTGGCTTCTCCAGGGTAGGCATATATCCCTGCCATAACTCAAGATTCTCGTTGGCATATCCTGGGGACATTATGGGAACCAATCAAATAGGGGCCCATATGAGAAGGCCATTACCAATAGTAGTTGTCCCAAATTTCCAGTAAGAGAGCTCCCAAGAATGAAACATGCCAAAGGCAACCAGAAAATGATGATGAAACTCATGAATATTCTCTTCTGAAAGTTGTAGTTCTTGATGCCATCAAGAATCTATCAATATAGGTTTAAGATCATATCAGTCCATTAAAAAATTATGGAAGTTACAGAAGTAGTTTTGATTTTCCTCCACACACTGTAGCTACCATCTTCTCTAAAGGCCCTCCCAAGAGAACCCACAGTGGGCCAGAAATGATGGATCATGAGAGCCTATCTCTTGAAGAGTGTCATGGTAGCCCTTCACTTAACCATAATATTGAACAACAATAAGGTACTACCCTTGCGGTAGTTTTCCCTGATGGTCATCCTTATGGTATACGCTACAAAAAATATTCTCCCTGTAGTCGAACATCATGTTATCATGGTAGTCCCCGTCGTGATAAAATTCACTACGAAGGTCCTCCTCACAGCAACTTCAAGCAACGAGAAGTTCCTCCCATCATTATAGATAATCCTAAAGATCCTCCCTAGGATGTATGCTAGATATACTCTCCATACATCTATATATAAAGCTATGATGGTATCCCTATCCATAATATCATTCATTATGAAGGTCCTTCCTTAAATGCCATTGAGCATCAAGAAGGTCCTCCCCCTGATGTGGTCCACACAGAAAATCCTCCCTAGGGTACATTCCAGGGAAAATATTTCTATGGACAGACACTAAGCCACCACAGTAGTCCTCTCCATTATAGCATCAGCTCTGAAGGTCCTCCCCATAATCAAAATTCACACCGGCAAGAAGGTACTCCCATTTTCCAGTTAAATACAATAAATCCATCCTCTGCTAATGTGCTTGGAAGGATGCAGTCAGGAATGCTCGATACTCTGTCTAAGACAAGCGACATCCTTTGTTAGCTAGAAAATTTTCTGGGTCCACGCTCATCTTCTGAACCCCCTCTATCGTTTATATGCCAATGAGACTCCTTCTTGCCTAGCATCTTGGAACAAAATCATTTAGAAGCATTAAAGGTGGGAATATCAAGAAGAAGGGTCTCTAGAAAAAGTACAATAGGATATGTTAATATTGAGAAGATATTTATATAGATATGACATCCAATTTATGTTTTGGTCTACAACCACTTCTCATTCCGACATACCAAGAGGGTTTTCCATAGAATATATGCATAATATTCACCTCAACATCTGTACAACACTCCACTAGCTGAAAGAAATATTCTTTCCCTATGAGGGGTATGCAGACCATGTCAATATAATAGGAGAGAGTCATCATCTAATCAACCTGGAATCCCTCCCATCTACATGTAGTCCACAATCTGAGATGCAAAACAAATATCTTGAATTTTAATGCCTCCATGTGTTGCACAAGTTGTGCTGCCTTATCGACGATGCACTGTATGGTGTTCATATTCAGTAATGGGGAGAACATGAAACTATAAACTTCACCCCATTCACTATCCCTAAAATACCACCTCAAATGGAATCCTTTAATTTCCTTATCCCAAAATGGTAATCAAAACAAATATCTATTCAGAAAAGGTGGAGCGCTCGACAAGAACCGACCTTGATTAAGTCTCAAAAAAGATAGGTCTGATGAGAGCGAGCCATAAAAAATATCCTGAACCAGGAAACTGAGAACATTCAACAGGCTTCTCACCTCAGAGAAGCCAATCAACATGAACTTTTCAAGTCCTCAGAAGTAAATCAATCACATTCACACCCAACACCATAACTGGATCACACCCAAATGGGAATGCACGAGATTTAGAAGGCAGCAGCAGCAGAAACCAACGCAGTACGGGATCAACCACAACCCACAGATTTGGGTGAATTTTTAACTCAAAATTACCCTCTAAGATTGTAAAATCTAGGTCAAGGCACAACAACAAGGAAATAGAAGTATCCATGACCCTTAGGGATGGGGTAATTTTTACCACAACCACCCTCCCAACAGACGTCAGTATTTTCCCATCTAGGGAGGACTCTAAGTAGAAAGGTTACCCATTCCATCTCATATCATGAATCATATCCCCCAGGGTGTAGGTTTACTACAAGATCATATAACGACTCCCTTTGAGTAACCATCCACCAAGAAACTCGAAGAGGAAACCAGAGGGGAAGGAGAAGATCCAGTAAAGGATGCAGAAATCCCTCCTACCATTTAGCCCCTAGAAATCCACCTATAATGCAGTATGTATCGGTGAATTTCATGGAAATAAATCCCACATATCTCACTAAAAACAATAAAAATGATCAGTATTCAAGAGATTATGGTTTCCTCTCAAAGTTGGTCCACACTGATCCTGAAGGCGTGCATACACAGAACCAATGAGATTCCCTAAATTTGAGTTCTCCTCCATCCAAACCATCACTACCTACTTTGTGAATTTCCAACAAGTATAAGAATAAAAACAAGGTTGTATATAACCCAACTACCTGCCCCTTGAAAATTAATCCCTCACAATCGTGAAGAAATTCTCCCATCAAGAGGAAGAAATTAAAGAGCTAAGGAAAATCAATGTTGAGATACATCGAGGTATCCATCCTTTGGGATATGTTCCCCAAGAAGAGTGTCAACATAAACTTCCCACAAAGGTAACTTTTCCACGAGGTATCATTCTAGTAAATGAACCCATTCTCGAATGCTCATCTAACACAATACTATGACCATAAATATATTTGAATCTAGACCTGGAAGGATACCAAGATTTAACTACATTGAGGAAAAATCCAAAACAAATTTAGGAGAATCTATAGTGGATACCCATGGATAGATATCCTCTTTATGTACTAGCAAAACTGGCACATCCGATCTTTCCCCCTACTATACCCGCTCAGGCTTAGGTTCAAGAGGACACACATCAAGTGATTATGAATATAGTTGAGTCATTAACAGCTTGATTGGAATCCATGGTGGGGAGGTGGGATCTAATACAACCAAAATTAAAACCTTACCCTAATTGAGTGAGAAATTTTCTATCACCACAAAATTTTGGGAACCCCTTATTCCTAGTATTAAATGGCTTAGGTGACCGGAACAACATCTCATGCACTATGCAATCTACTACGATCCCATGATGGGAACCCTGAAAAAATAATAAGTAGTAAAGATCATATGTTTTGGGTAAACTCTATAAGGATCAGCCTTAGTATGGTATACTATCCAGCCAGCCAATTCAATAATAGGATGGGAGGATCTTCGAGAACAGTTCCTCTTCCAGTTCAGTTCAACATTACCGAAGAAAATAGTCAGTGACTTTATGTACTGAAAATAGTGAGAGAATTAGAGTGTTTCATACTTCATTTCTATATGGAAAGGTCTGAATTACTCTCTAAACTAGATGCTCCCCCAAGATGAGATGATCACCATGTGCATCGATAACCTCCATGATGAGTAGTGAACACTGCTCATTATGGTGAAATATGAAAGCGGGTTTCAGTATTTTTCCTCCATTTCCAAAAGGATATAAGACTCTTTAAAGCGGACTAATATCAAGTCCAGAGTAGCCCATAGGCCCCAGTAAAGAGAACCTGAAGAGTTGAAGTAACTTCTATCATGTTTAAGCCCCCCTGCACAATCTCTGTCTGCAAGGTCTGCACCAAACCATGAAGGGCCTCATAGACATCAACAAATGCCACCACCTCAACAAGATGAGAAATGAGGGCTAGGAGAAATCAATTCAAGTAATGGAAGAATAAAGTTTAGTCATTCTAATATGATCAAGTTTGTGGATACTTTGTATCCTCTATGAATTGAAATTTTCTCTGGCTACCAGAGCTGAAGAGGAATGATGATGTAGGTATCGATGACTGGCCAAATTATTGTCCCTTCCATTAGATATGGGGAAACACCATCAAAGAGTGTTTCATCTTAAAGGACCTCCTGCAAAGAATGATAGATTCCAGAAAAGTCAAGTTGGGACCACTACCACCACTAATGGCATACATCTCCACCACTAACCAGGACGAAAGAGGGGAGTGGAAAAAAGATGTCATCCAAAAAAAGAAAAAGTTTGATAGTTGGATAACTTGAAAAATAGTCAACTGAGATCATGGAATACACTAACCATAGTTGAAGAAACCCATTGTGCCTCCAATAGCTCCTAATATAGTATTACTATCATCTTCAGGCTCACAATCCTCTAAGGGTTAGCAATCCAAAAAGAATCCTGATCAGAAATGTAGAAACAAGGTATAAGAAGACTAATATGCCCCAAGGACAATGTTATATTTGACACTCATAGATTTCATACCATAAAAACTGAAGAGATGGGAATTGCCCCACCAAATGACTCCACATAAAGAATTCAATAAAGCAGAATCATCGCCAGATGATGAAATGATCTTTGACTCCATTAATGTCATCCACATAATGGATCCATTCTACAATGATGAATATGGTTACAAACCCAATTTCCCCACACCCAATCAAGGAGTCATAGGAAGAGTCTACATGATCCAAGGATAACCAAGAATGTGGGGCCATGGTAGGAGCCAAATTCATGGCCGTTCTCCAGATCAAAATGTAAATGTGGTGGAAACTCACGGAAGATCCCTCTAAAAGACTCAACAGGAACAAGAATATTTCTTTTCCCCTACAGGAATACACTTTGGCCCGATCATCCTAGAATATCCATTTGAAGAAGAACATATGACTAATCTCCCACGTTGCACTGAAAGACCTGCCTGGACAAATCCAAAAGCACGAAGGCACTACAAGTTCTCACATCAGGGGCTAGTTCATCTAACTCCAATTCTCAATCTCATAAAGAACTGTGTAAGAGAATCCCCAAGTTGGGAAGCTTTATCATTTAGAGAAGTATGATATTATGAAGCATCTAGTATTGGTTACAGCAAAGATTCCAATCCTAGATGCACTAAATCTATCAGCAGATCTCAAAGAAGTGATCATAGAAGATCTAAGGAGTCCCTAAGAGTTTGAAGTCAAATTAGTCGCTCCTGAAGTCTACCAGAATGAGATTAACCCTGCAGAATTCGATTATGTCTTATCATTAACATATCAAGATGAAGATTCCATCATGAAAGGACACATAAAACCATTATATGTGTCTGGAAGAATTAATGGAATTGATATACAGAAGGTCTCTATTGACAATAGATTTGGGGTTAATCTCACTCCACTATAGAAACTTCATTGACTGGGATATAATGAGGATAATATGACAACTTTCACCATAGATCTATTAGGATATGATAAAAATGAGCAAAATCCACTGGGAGAAATCAAGATCCAAACTCAGTTTAGAGAACTCATAGCTAACATTGAATTTATGATGGTTCGACAAAACATGGCCTTTAATGTCTTACTAGGAAGGACCTAGCTGCATCATCATGAAAAAATTCCCTCATCATACCATCAGTGTGTTATATATTGCATCAATGGGCATAATGGAACATTTCACGCCGATAAATCACCATTCTAATTCTTCAAGAAAATTTTAGTTGACTTAGGGTTCTATGAGAAAGAAGGGAATTAAACTTCATTCAGTGGTACTAATTGGGTTGCTGATCCAAATGGTCTGGTGTTGGTCCCCTTTGATTCCCTCAAGCAGCTCAATGAGGAAAACTTACTTACCTTTAATTGGGTTGAGTGAATAAATCCAAAAATAGATGCATATTCTACAATCATCATAATATCTATCATGACCACCAAGTCTAGCAGTATTGAAGAGTACATTGGCCCCCAGGACAATGACGAGTGCTCAAATAAAAATTCCCTCAATCTATCTCCAAGGATCCGAGTAATCCTTGCCTCACCCACTGAGGTAGAAGGAGAAGTATCACCACCCAATTAAGATGTAGATACTCCACCCCTTACTTTTTCCTCCCTAGAATATTCTTAACTACTAGCCGGGATAGAGAAAGCTATTTTAGCTTCCAAATACCAGATTTTTGACTCCTCTCCTGATTTTGATCAGCTTAACTCATAAATATTTTCCCCATTAGAGGAAGAAGATAAGGAGGAGGAAGTTGAAGAGGACGATGAACAAGACCTTGGGGATTCCCCTCCAATATTTTAAGAGGGTTTTTATACCACTATTGATGAACATAGTGAAATAAACCTGGTAACTAAAGAATAATTGATCCCACCATGCTTATTGAGACCATGTCTTTCAATGATAAAGAAATATACAAATCCTTCACGAGGAAAAATTTAGAAGTTTTCACCTAGAACTATATAGAGATTCTAGGCCTTGATCCTAAGGTGGACACTCAAAACTTGGGATTTCTAGAAGACCACTGGGGTTATAAGAATGGTTCTTGAAGGATGCACCCGACACATGATGCCAAAGTAGAGGCTGAAGTTGAAAAACATATCAGAGAAAACTTCATTTGGGAAGTCCAATACCCAATCTAGAAAGACAAAATAGTCCCCATAAAAATGAAGAATGGTAATATTAGAGTACGCATCAATTTTAGGGATCTCAATTAGCATTTCTAGGAAGGTGATTTCCCAATCTCGATCATGGAATTGATGATCAATGAAACTGCTTTATATAAGGTTCTCTGCTTCATGGACAGTTATTCCAGATGTAACCAAATCCGAATGGCCCAAGAATATGAATAAGCCACTACATTTAGCTACCCCCAGAGAATATTATAATACAATGTGATTCCTTTTGGTTTGAATAATTTTGGTTCCACATATAATTCCACCATGCATCACATTTTCAATCCCTTCTTGGGAGGATTCGTCGAATTCTACATCAACAACCTGGTTGTTAAATCACAACAATGCTCAGAATAATTGATAGATCTTAAGACCATATCCAATAAACTATCATAGCACAATATGAAGACGAACCCCCTAAAATGTACCTTCAATTTTACCTCAAGGAAATTTCCTAGTTTCATCTTATGCCATCGCGATATCAAAGTAGACCATAAGAAAGAAAATTCCATCCTTGGTATGTCACCTCCTCACAAACTCACTGAGTTGAAAGTTATTCAAGGACATCTAGCCTACATTCAGAACTTCATAGACAACCCATAGGATTTTTTTCCTTTCACTAGGTTGATGAAGAAAAGAGTTTCATATCAGTTGACTGATGATTATAATGAAGAATTTGACAATATCAAGAATTATCTCCTAAGACCATCAGTGCTAATGATGCATGTCGAAGTAAGACCACTCATCATGTATGTGACTACCCTGGAGTTATTAGTGGGTGACTTCCTCCCATAGAAGAATGTTTTTGGTAGTGGGAACCGTCTCTATTATCTTAGCTGAACCATGATTGATGTTGAGACTCATTATTCAAATATTAGGAAGAGCTGACTATATCTGATATTTGCAGTCAAAAAGTTAAGACACTATTTTTAGAACCATGAGGTCCACCTGATCTCTCATAGTAACCTCATCATGTATATTCTTTTCCATCCAATATTAACTGAATTCTTGTTAGAGTGGGAAGTTATACTACAAAAATTCGACATAAGTTTTGTGCCTCTGAAATCCATCAAAGGAAAGGCGTTAGTATATTTCCTAGAAGATCACACCTAAAAAAAATGACTCCATTGGATGTTGAAATTCCCAATGAAGAAGTGTTCTCTATTCAAGAAAATCCCCAAACATGGGATATGTATTTTGACGGCACATCTAGAAGTCTGATATTGAAAATTATGGAATATCCCAAGTTTAACAAAGCAGGGCTATGATTCATACTTATATCTCCAAAAAAAGAAGTCTTTCCTTAATCCATATTACTATTAGAGGGGTGAACAAATAATGAATAAGAGTACTAGGCTCTCATTGTAGGCCTGGAACTAGAACTTCAAGTAAAAGTCGGGCACTTGAAGATAAAAGTTGATTTGGAGCTGGTCATCAAGCAAGGCAATGGAGATTATGCCATCAAGAAGGATGATCTACTCTCTTTAATGAACCATGTATGAGAGCTAATGGAAACATTTATTCCAAATATGACATTAACTCATGTTACATGGTCAAAAAATGCACTAGTCAATCCATTAGAAAATGTATCCACAACTCTAGATAATCCATACCATGATGAAACAATAATTAGTATTTACCATCGTTAGATGGTCTTGCCATTCGTTCAGACCAACACAAAAGAAATAAATGAAATAATCCCCATCCCTGAGTTGTATAGTCATACCTCTAATTGAATATATATTATTTTAAATTACCTTGAAAAGGGATAAATTCTACCAGATAGGGTCAGAAGGGAGCAGATATGAAGATGAGAGGTGAACTTTGTTCTGTACGATGTCACAAATCCATAAAAGGTCCTCTATGACCAAGGCCTTGATGGAGCTCTTCTTAGGTGCATTGACTGAGAAGATACCACTGATACAAGAATAAACTTCATATCAGAACTTGTGGGGCACATCAATCAGTATCCAAGATATCTCAAAAAATTTGAAGGCTTGGATACTATTGGCCCACCCTGATGCAAGATTACTCCACATTAACCAAAAAGTGTCATTACTACCAATCCCATTCCAATTTCATTCACCAACCCCCAGAGTTATTTCACATAGGAAAGTACTTCTGTCCATTTTCCATATGGGGAATGGATGTCATGGGACCATATCTGCCTGCCACATCCAATCAAATCATATTTATTCTCACAACCACCGACTTCTTTTACAAGTAGGTAGAAGTTTTACCCCTTAAAGAGATTGGGGATAAAAGTATTGTCAGCTCTGTAAAAGCCAACATCATCAATAGGTTTAGTGTCCCTCATAAAATACTAATGGAAAATAGTACCAATTTATACTTGGATAAGTTTGAGAAACTATATCAGAAGTATGACATCATGGATAACCATTCAACACTCTACCATGCAGCAACCAACAGACAAATAATGGCCTTCATCAAGAACCAATCCGACATACTCTATAAAATGGTAGAAAAAGACAAGAAATTGTGGCTGGAAATGCTCTTCTATTCTCTATGGGCTTATCAAACCACAAATATCACTACCACTCAGGAAACCTCATACTCAGTGGTATACATGATAGTGGTGGCTCTACATATCAAAGTTCAACTGCAATCACTCCATGTTTCCGTATGTGATCATGTATCTGTAGATGAGTAGTCCAACAAAATCCATGATGAGTTAGAGAAATTAGATGAGAAAATATTACAATCTTTTCCCCATTTGCAAGTTTACCAAAATTGGATCACATGAGACATCAACATAAATGATCGCCTATAATCATTCCTCAAAGGAAAAATGGTGTTGGTTCTCAGAACTCTAATGATACTCAAGAAAAACCCCCAAAGTTGGAGCCAAAATGGGAAGGACCTTATTTCATACACAATGTCTACTCTAACAGAGAATATTCCTTAATCTCAATGGATAGAAATCTCACTACAAATCCTACCAATGCATGGTTCCTGAAGAAATACATTGGGTAATCATACAAATCATGTATTAGCTACATGATGTTAAATGGAATAGTTCCATACATGTCCATGATTCAATATCCTAAACTCCATTGCATCATTTTACTCACTATATGATGATAAACTGCATAGTCAATGTCCTCACTACATGACATTAAACTGCATGGACAAATCATCCCAATCACACGACGTAAAACTGTATGACGGAGTCATCCATGCATCATGATGTTAAACTTCTTAGCATCTTCATCTTGATCATATGAAATTAAACGACATGATAAAATTTTCCAAACCACATGATTTTAAACTATACAGAGATCATTTTTCTCTGAATAGTCATATATCATACATGAGTCAGATCTATATGGGAGAAAGATGAAATTACCATGTTTTTTTATGAGAGTTAGATCCATTTAGGAACCATCTTTGTCTTTATAACTATCTATGTTTCGATACATATCCTCACAAGATATGTTGTTACACCCAAATTCTCATCATGGTCTAGCTACAATTCAAAAAAAAAGTTCCCATACTTATTTATAGCTTGAACTTATGTAGGGAGGTCATGTCAAAGAACTATGTACAACTTGATTCCTTCCCCTGCAGGATACGTAGAGATGAATCAATCCTAGATTTTGGCTCAACCACCACATGATACAGAATACCTCTATCATACCCTCAGTTTCCTTTATACTATGAATAAAATCCTTATTATTATCTGTTTCTCACACTAAGTATAACTCATGTGAGCTTAGGAATGGCTATGAAGGTTTCCCCCACATGAGAAAAGAAGAAAGGTTTATGAAAATCTCAACACTCTGAAGGATTAGTTAAAACTTCCCCCTTATCTATGTATGGAATAAACTAATACAAGGAGGCTATCATCAAAACTACATGTGGCCTGATTCCTTCCTTTGTATGATATATAGTGACACCTATATTATTATCCTGGTTCACCCACCATTCAAAAACAAAATTCCACTTTTCCCTATGTACGGACCAGACCTATGCAAGAAATATAATTCAGAACTACATATGGCTTGATTCCTACCCCTACAGGATATGTAGTGACACCCGAATTCTCATCATGGTTCAGCCACCACCATTAGGTTAAAATGAACCATTTCCTTCCTAACAAACCAGACCTATGAAAGAAATCTACTTCAAAACTATGTGTGGTTGGATTCCTTCTCTTGCAGGATATGTATTGATGCTCATATTCTCATCCTCATTCATCCACCACCATCAGGAAAAAATGACACTTTTCCCTACATATGGACCATACCTATGCAGAAAATCTACTTTAAAACTATGTGTTCCTTGATTCATGCCCTTTTAGGATATATAGTGACACCCAAATTCTCATCTAGGTCCAGCCACCACCATCAGGTAAAAATGACCCCTCCATGTGAATGTCTCAGATAGGCATAAGGAATATACTATAGAACTACATGTGGATTGATTTATACCCTCATGGGATATGTAGGGACACCCGAATCTCACATCCTGGTTCAACCCCCACCATAAAAAGATTCCCCTCCCCTTCTTATAGGCCAAACATGTATATGTAAATTTCTGAAATGTTCTAACTGCAAGATGTTAAACCGTAATGTACCTCAAGAACTACACATGTCATGATTATTATCCTTTAAGGATACGTAATGATGCCCAAACCTCATGTCTGGGTCTTGCCTTGAAAACAATAGGATAAAATAAAAATTCCTCCAACCTTCTATATATAATGTCCGAGTTGATAAAGGAGAGTCCAAATCTTAAAATTTCAAAGGATCATGCCACCTACATAAAAGCCATATCTATATAGGGATTTTTTACACCTCATAGATGATCACAATCTAACTATTTCTTGCATACCAATGTACATCCCTTCCATTCATCAAACTCAATTTGTCGATAAATCTCATATCCTCATGACCATCACTGATCATTGGAAATGGGTGTCCAGTGTCATGAAGACACCTTTTTTTAACTATGCACATAAGGCTGAAGTGGATCTGAATAAATTTCCCACAAAAAGGACTTGTAAATTAAAGGAAAATTCATTCTCAGGAGAATCTTTTCCTATTTCCATACACCCATTGGCTTCTAAGCCCCATGTTCTTTCTTCTAATTTGAAGGACCCCAGAATCATGGTTTAGACTTTCTACCATCACTCATGTCCAAAGAATTCATGGATATCCCACATTGATTAGCCCATTTTCCTCATGATTTCTTTGACATTACATCCCTACAACATGGGATTAAACTGTACAGCCAATGACCTCACCTCAAGATGTTAAACGTCATGCCAAAAATGTCCTTACTACATGAAATTAAACTATGTAGCACAATAGTGTCCTCACCTGAGAGAAAATTAACTCTGACATTGGTAACCTATCAGGCTATATATTATAATTATGCATGCCTTGATTTCTATATTCATGTGATATATAGTGAAGCCTGGATTCCTATCCCGGTCCAAGATCACCGAAAAAATGCATTTCCCCCCATGTACAGGATAAGCCTTTGAAAGGGAAGTACATTAAAGAACCATGAGAATTTTGATTCTCATTATGTGGGATAAATAGTGATGCATGAATCCTATGATCCATAACCAACCACATAAATCATTGAAATGTTCCATCCTCTGCACATAATTGAATCAAAGCAGAGAACTCCCATACATTCCCTATTCGGTGGATCGTCTCAAGAATTACCACATGTCCCTTCATTCACATCGGGTCATTTTCATCCTCACCACATGACGATAAATTTCACGGTGTTTGTTCCATTTCCACATGATGCTAAACAGTATGGAAATTGTCCTTGTGATAAGATATTAAACTACAAAACATCATCCCGGGTATAAAATTCTCCCCTCCCTTGATTATTCTATCCTTAAGTGGGAATAAAAACCCTTGACACCCCTTGTTTCTCACACAGAGCATAGATCATGTGGGATTAGGGACCTCAATAGGGAATTCACTAGAGTTCTATAAAAAACGAATTTAAGTCCTAATCGCATGACATTAAACTACAAGGTATCTCAAGAACTATGTCTGGCTTGATTCCTGCACATGCAGGACACATAGTGATGCCTGGATAGCCAGAGCTCAAACCCAACCACCCTTAGAGGACATACATATAGCTAAAATGTCCCCCTCCCTATGTGTGGATTAAACCTATGTAGGGAACCTAATTTTGGGACACTCGGATCCTCAAACCCGGGCCCAACCTCAACAAGGGAGTTAAAATTTCCCACCCTACATAAGAGTTAGATCTATGTAGAGAAAATCCCTAGATCTATGGGTAATAATGACCCTAATGTTCCCAAAATTCCTGAATACATTATTTTCACTCATCAAACTCTATGATTTGAGTGATTTTGGGCCTTCACAAACATTCAAAACCATTGAAAATGGACAGCCAGTGTCCTGCAGACACCTTTTTTTGACTATATGCACAATGCCCTGGTGGCTCTGCATAAGTTATCCAAAAAAGGGAATGTAACACAGAGGAAAACTATTTATCAGGAGAAGATTTTCCTATTCCCATACACCCTTTGGATTTGAAGCCCCGTGTCATTTCTCCTAAACTAGGAGCCCTCAAAACCATGGTTTACTCTTCCTTTCTTACCCTTGTCATGGAAATGTTAGAACATCCTGGACCAATTATACCCCAGGTAATTAGGGCTCGTATATTAATTTCCTAATCACATGATAATAAAACTAGAGGATAATTTATACCCAATATTCTCTCCTGGGTCTATACATGTCAAAATTTATTTCACCCTATGTTCCTATGCACAAAATAAACTCAACACAGGGATGTTCAGTATGTACCCCCCACTATTGGTGAATTCGTATCTAAAACAAATTCCCCATCAATACGCATGAATTAGATCTTAATATGGGTAAGAATTGAAAATAAGTATGTTTTTCTTGATTCCCATCATCACAGGATATGCAATGACACCTAAATCACATATTTAGGGTCTTACCATGAGAAAAAATTATCCCATCCTTTCCTGTGTAAGGGTCAAACCTGCATAAAGAAACCCTTCTCACCTATATGGGAGGAATGACTCCTCTTATTCCTAGAAAAAATAAAAATAATATGTACTCTTTCTTGTTCAGGCACCCCTATTCTCTAACCATACTCTATTACCATAAAGTTCTGAATCCCATAATCATCCAAGGATATTGAAAATGGACGACCAGTATCCTGTGGACACCTTTGTTTGACTATGCCCAAAATTCCCTAATAGCTCTACAAAAGTTTCCCACAAAACAGGCTTGTCAATCAAAGGAAAATTAATCCTTAGAAGAGGATTTTACTACCTCTTTATTCCCCTATGGAATTTATGTCCCACCTCAATCCCTAGTTTCAGAAACCCCCCTACAGTATAGTTTATGTCTTTCCTCCTTTTAATGCCTAAAGATGAAGAACATTTCACAGTTAGACTATCATGAAAAAAGATGAATCTTTTACCCTTCCCTAGTCAAAATAAAATGACTTCAGAATCAAAAGCCTCAACTATCCTGGTTGTACAATTTTAAACTATACCATGCTTCAACCCTCCTTTACCCAAGTCAAATTCATGTGGGAGTGGTTTCTCACCCAAAGCCGATATAAATACCCCTATTAATTTCAGACATTGTTCCCCTAATAGAAAAATCACTATGGTGTTCAAATATATATATATATATATATATATATATACAAATTCAAATTTTCACAAAAATTTCATGTCCATAAGAAATGGATGGCCAATATCCTACCATCACCTTTATCTAACTATGCGTACAATGCCCCTGTGGCTCTGCACAAGTTTCCCACAAAACGTGGTTCTAAATCAAGGGAAAATTCATCCTCAGGAGTAGATTTTACAAATTTCATATGCTCCATGGATTCTATGCCCCATGTCATGTTCCATATCTAGATACCATAAAATCAGGTTTAAGAAAATCCCTCAGTCGTGTCTGAAAGATAATTGGGAAATTCTATATCTTTGAGTCCAAATTGGGGCCCTCACCCTGTAAGTCATGGTTAAAGCTGTTCAACCTAAAACATTAATCATGGTTAAATATGTTTGACCTAAAACATCCATAAAGATAATTCTGGTTTTCAATACTATAAACTACAACAAAAAACCTGTTAAGATTAAAACCCACAAAGGGAACCTCTGATAAAAGTCAAGTTCCAACTTACTAAAATTCTTCAACATTTAGTTTATGGAAAATAATATAGTAGTCAAACACTTATAAGAGACATAAATATTGTTAGGTAAAAACCCATAAAGGGAGTCCTAATAAAAATTCAAGTTATTCCCTTTAATTCCACCCCAAATTGGCTTTAGGAAACAATTATGGTGATAACAAAGAAGGCAAAAAGTTCGTAGGGTTTTCCAAGTAACCCTAGAAATAGTAAAACTAAGTTCGTTGAGCCCCTGAGTTCAAGAAAAAATTATAGAATGATTTTATTATTTTAATTTAATCATCCTAGATCAAGATTCAAATCAATATCTAGTTGAAATTTCATTCAAAATATAGTCATTTATATATGATTGACATTATCAGAAAAAGTAAAAGAGAAATACTAAAGAGAAACCAAGTTTCTGTTATGTTAAATGGGAATGGAGAAACATCCACAATTTAGAGTCTCACCCTAGTAAATAAATAAAGGTGGTACAATCCAACCCAGAAGATTATAATGAGGCTCAACATGATATTTCTTGGAGGTTGACAACCGCCTGGCATGGGCCATCAAGGGACTACTTTAAATAATCTCTCTGATTAACATCATCTTCAACCATTGGGCACACCCATTTCATAACGGCCTTGAGATATCACCCATTAATCTTAATGGCCTCATAATTTTAAATTTATAATGAATGTTGTGCCTTCAGTATGGCCACATAATCCTCGTACTCATGGAACTTTTCTATTTGTATGATCACTTGGTCATGAGCGATCACTTAGCCACCAGGTGATACAGTTCCTCAGAGACATCCCAAAAGGTCTTTTTTTAATGATGGAAAATAATGAACTGAACAAGAATATATTACTGGGATACTATATTCTATCTATCTATGATAATTTGGTATACAAGGAATTTCAAATGTCGATAATCGAAACCGCATGAACCCAAGTCAGTAAATAATCTCTGACGGGTGTCCTCCTCATCAGAAAAATCTATCAGGGGAGTTTTAGTGGAAATAAAACAAATATAAAGCCATGCATGTCTCTGTGTAGATTTTTTTTCTAATGAAATCTGGGATTTTATTCTTCCCTTCCACCAAAATAGGTATCTAATTAGGGACCACCATCACAAAAGACGGAGCCATGCTATGTTGGGTTACCTGGATAGGAGGATCATTCCATCCCATAGATGGTTCATCCTCTGGGGTTATACATGAGGTATTGACCATAATTCCTAGAGAGTTTCCACTCAAGCCAGCTTTAGTAAGACTACATACCACATAATCCAATGATATAGGGTCTGAATCACTCTCCACTAATATAGGCTATGCAGATGAATCCACTTTGAAGTGCATGTGACGAAAAACAAAGTGCCGCCTCATAGTAGTAATGGAGGGAGATAGTGCAATTGACATGATTGGGGAATATCTAGAAATGGAAAATGGCCTATGAACTCATCAAATTGGAATCACGAATACCCCATCTGGGTAGTAAGACACCCATGGTTAGGCATATTTCAATGACTGGTATGTTGAGGCTACAGGGGAAGGAATGAGGACTTGCATGATGGTGTCCTCCTACATCCTTATCATCCATAATTGGTGAATAATTATGGGATGTGATCCCCCCTTAAACTAGGAATGAGGAAGATATGTGATCTACTACAGGCATTTGAATTGCCCAGCGAACCTATAAGGGGTATATGGCTCGAAAATAGGCACTATGTCTACACACAGAGTCAAAACTCCATCCCAAAAAGCAATGATATAATAGAATTCTTCTACAGAACCCCTCTATTCATCTATCCCTATTCAGTTGTATATGGAGTAAGGTGAAGAGGTGAATCAAGAAACATCATTCAGATGTTAAACCACATCATCAATATTCAATGATTAAGGAAAATGGACATCGATGTGGAGAAGGGTCGGATGAAAGTTAGAATGAGGAACCATTGTGGTATGTCACTTCTCATAGCAGGGGAAATGCTCTTCCATCCATCCATATAAGAATATAAATGGCCTAATGAGACAATATGAAGGATTTAATTCATGTATCTTCCCTAGTAGCTCATAGATTCGGGCAACAGTAGGGATGGATATGTTGATAGGATATCCCTTCACCAATGTGGCTTCTATCATTAAAGTGAGAGCTCTAACACTAGTGTACCCATCATAGGAAGGGAAAATCCATCCACTTAGAAATATAGTAATGAAACCCACTAATCTGATCTCAGGTGATACGTCTGACCAAATCTCATAACCCCATGTGGTACATTGACTTGCCTAAAGGGTGGCACAATATGAACTTGGGATATATCGTGATTGCTGAGTCTAATGTTTTTTGAGGCATCAGACCTTCAGTCTAGGTCATTCAATTGTAAGAAAAACCCTATCCAATATTTGAATGGAATAAGTGAGCAAGAATGAAGAGGTCAATCAAGAAATCCCTCTTCCATGACCAGTAAATCCCTTGCCTGTGGAGATACCTTATTGATATTTTCCCAGGTATTGGTCAATGGAAGGAATTAATCATACATATTTCTTAGGTTGATAAGCCCTCTAATATGATGGATGTACCATATGAAAATCACCACCTCTTCATTTGATAAGTGGTAGGTGTTTGTGCTCGAACAACAATGACTAAGTAGTTCAAGTAGCATTTCTCCTGGTGAATAAATACAAAACTGGGAAACCCATACTTCCTGATACAGATTTATAACTTTAAAATGGTAAGGAGATTCTAAAAAGATTTGGGACACGTATAATTCCCAAACCCATTTATTAGAGATAGACTCTCCATATTTCATGTCCTATTTGGAGCTCCACACTCCATTGTTATTATCTCGTGAAAGGTTGACAATAGATGTTTATTTCTAGATGAATGAACTCAAAGATGTGTTACAATGGTGTCAGTCACTCTACATACACATTGAGTCATTCAGAATGACCACATCCTCCTGATTCAAAGCCATTACAGTATCCCCTATCAAAGAAATATTTTCCCGATCATGCCCTCAGGATGCCTCAAGGTAAATAGTAGGGGTACTACAATCGATCAATGGTAAATGAGTGTCATCTTGTAGGATAGAGTTCTAAATAAGAAATTAGTTAGATAGTGTATAGGCTATGATATCGATGGGAAGGAGACCTCTGAGAGTACTCACTTAAGGAATAATACATGGACAAAGATTATCTTTGATTTTCTCAACCATAACCACCCTCCTTCTGGTCGCTTCCATTGAGATAAGAGGAATATCCATTACCATTCTGCAAAAGTCCATGAAATGAAAGGGTTAGCCTAAAAAAATTAGAAAAAAACTAAAGTTAATCAAAATGGAATGAATGAATTCCATTTAATAAAGCCTTGAAAATGGTATGTAGAATTAAATACCCATGAACCGATAGTTCATAGAACCCCACGAGGCACTAGCCTACAGAGCATTGGATAGTGAACCGAACAGTATGCGGGGCAGGAAAACCACATATGAACCTCACTACACAGAATCCCAAACATAATGTTTAATGATTCAAATCTTAGTTAACAGATCCAAAGTTTAGTTCGTGGTCAAAGGATGCTACAAAGGATTTTTGGTACGCAAGGTCAAGGCACCATGAGTGATTTTTGGAGTGTTGTGTTCTCTGAGAAAACTGTTAAAAGATAAATGATCCCACCCATTATATATAGGAGTGGTCCCCCCCTATGGTCCCACCATAATACCACAAACTAGTTATATTTAGGACCACTCTCTATATCAATATAGCCTCATCTTTTTGTCGATCAGAACCCATTCTGATGGGGGGCATTTGTTGGGTCCTGAAAACATTGCCTAGGGAGAGAAAATACACCCAAAAATTTGAAAAAGGAAAAGAGGTAAATTTGAATGAATATTTAGAGAGGAATTCTAAAGCAGAATTTTTTTTGTAAAGGAAGATAGTGTGTCATGAACCGTAAGCCTTTTGCAGACCGCCACTCCACATGGCGGTCTGTAGCTTCACAAGGCACCTGTGAACCGAGCAGTTCATGGGATGATAAAAATGGTACCCACTCTGAAAATGAATGATGTCATTTAAGGAATGGAGGTAGAAGATTAAATTTTCATGTACAATGTCATTTTCCAAAAAGAGGCGGATAAATCCATTCTGTATACATTCCCTGTGAATGGTGTCATTGGTGAAATTTAGGTGGAAAAATGTTCCCCCACATACCATCCCCATGAACTAAATGGTTTTTAGGTGAGGCAGATCCAACGACCTCCCATGAATGAGAAAAAATCATTCGCCAGAGTAAGGCAGTGACTTAATCCGTCGTGAACCACAACCCCATACCCTCCACTAACTGAGTCATCTGTGGGCCGAGTATTCCCCATGGGATTTCACAAAAGGTGTCATGCAACCCATAGATCCATCTTCCAAATGATCTACAAAAGGACCTCAAGGGGAGCTAAAAATGGGGATTTATAAATGGGATAATTGAATTTTAGATGAAATACTTCAAAGACGAATGATCGATGAAGTGAGGACCCATTGGATGATTCCTTAAAGGTATAAACTAACTCCATAGCATTAAAAGAAGGAAACATAAGATTAATTAGAAGACCATGAACTAAATTGGTGGACTACTAACCAAATTAACTTCATGGATTAATTTCCTGACATCAAAATATACAATTCCACTTCTCCAATATGACATTCCACATAGAAAAATACTATGCAGACATGACCCTACACCGCATAACAAGTCACTCTATAGATGGACCTTAGCTCTGCATAACGCAATGCTTTGTGGAAGGAGCCTTTATCATAATATAAAAAATGCTACATGGACCAAATCCATGTCTATAGAACAAAATGGTATGCAGATGACCCCATTTCCCACAAAGAAATACGCTATACAGAGGGAACCCCACCCCGCATGAAAAAGTGGTACACAAAAGGGGGTATTCGTGGGCATTTGAACCTCGGGCTCTGATCATGTCCTTTTGTTTCCTTCATAACCTCTATATCCCCTCCATGAACCAGTCCAACATCATTAGTCCATAGCCTCTTCAAAATCCACCGGAGTCATATGATCAGACCATTGAGTGCACAAGCGTGCACTTCTGAGTCTACATACCTATGTTAGGTGGAGACATATGGGCAATCCCCATAATGGTATGGACCCTCAGAATGTCCCTAAGCCTAAATTCCCATGGTAACTCCGATACCAACATTAAGATACTCACATGTACCTCCCCATTCAATATATTAAGGGTAATAACTGTATTTTCCCTTCTATGAGGGCTAGTGATAACTAATAGAAATCATACTTGATTTCCCCTTTGATGAAGAGAAGTGTTCCTCCTCTTTCCCAGAACCCATTTTAGGGAACTCTCCCTTAGGTAAGTTCCTAAACTTTCTTGTAGGAGGTTTCACTCTTCCCCCTCTTCACCTCATCCTAGGACACATCTGGATAGATCACCGGATATAGCTATCATGGATATAAAAACAAGGGAGGAAATTAGCACATTGAAATCCCCCCTCTCTCCCTTTGGGATCTCATCATGGCCTTTTCCTACATTTTCCTCCTCTATTTCCATCAACAGAGAAGGAGTGAAGGGTGTGTGGCTTGTTGAATATTTCACATCCTCTTTTTTCTCACACCGAACATGAATCACATGGTCTTAGAGGATTGTAATGATCACAACCCCCACATAAACCACATTGGGAATCCCTAAGGCATAATCCCTAGTAATTGAACCACAAGAACTCTGATTCCTGCTCTAACCAGGATATGTAGGACAACTTTCTAAGGCCTGTGCTCAAAATGGACTTCCCTTTGGATATAATCCTCAATCATGTCCCCATATTGGGCCTCCATTGACATGTAATTCCCAACTTCTAGAACTACATGGACTTTGTTTCCCAATTATCTAGGATACATAGGAAACCTCATCAAGGTTCAAGAGCAATAATTCACGTGTCTCATCCGCTATGGCATTTTCACATCAGGTTTAATCTCATCCTCTCCACATGAAATTAAACTTTATGGGTTATTTAATAGCATGAGCCTTGAATCCTAGCTGACTAAGATACATATGAAGCCTCCCTGGGGTCTAAATCTAGCCCCTAGATCAACCCTAATGTTCTCCGGGCCATGTCCACAATAGGTTCATGTTTACCCACATGACTACATCTATTATGGGTCCTTATAGATGCTTCGATGTATGTCCTATATTAAATCTTTACCAAGAATATTTCACTTGGATGTTTGTATAAAATGATGTTAAACTACAAGGATGGGTCCTTATCACATGACCTTAAAAGGTGATGTGTATAATTAAGTGGCACAAAACTTCATGGGTTTTTCTTCCTCTTATGAGGTACTTAGGAAACTCATATTATGGGTTCTATCCTGACATTTAAACAAATTAGGCCCCCATGGATGATGATAAACTCATAAGAACCTCATCCCATGGCTTAAATCAGCATTTTCTCAATGATCCCAGACCCATTCCTAGTTATGAATGATCTTGAAACCCATGTGTAATTCACGGAAACATGCATAGGAATGAACCATGGATTCAAAAACATATGAACACATATTAAATTAATAAGATATTCCCAGAGTAAACGATAATTCCCCCCAAAAAGTTTCAATGAGCCCGACCTCCCATCCTGTCAACCAATAAAGTTCTTAAGTGTCATTTTCCAAATCATCAAATGACTGCCTGCCTTTGGTAGGAAACTCTATGAATCATGGATAAAAGGGTTATTGGGTGTTTCTAGATTCATGAATAAACCCGTTGGAGTCCATCTAAGGACATCATATCCAATGTGGACCGATTGCAAAAATATATAACCCCTTGAATCACCCTCTAAGACCACTAAACTGTGGAACCTTCTTTGTAATATAAAAAAAGGATGTACTGCACAGCCCCTACAGAACCATCTCATCCATGAAAAGGGGAACAACACGAATTAGGTAAAAAAATATCAATAAGATTTTTCTTTTTAGATCCTATAAAATTTGGTTCCTTGGGAGGAAAATAATTTCATTTTCTATTTCATTCCTCATTAACATAGATATATTAGGTTCTAGCCATCGAACAAAACCATAAAGCATGGTTTGAGAAATTATAATCATGGTTGGATAACACATCATCCTGAAAAAGCATTTATAGGATGTCTAAATCAATAAAACTTCTTTTAAATCCATGAAAACTTAGGTATATACAAGGCTATTCATGGTATTTTTCTATTAAAACTCTTCCTGATGGTTTATAAAAAAATTTAACTTAACCAAAGCATACACCCCATGAGTTTCAATCCAGGTGCGCTATAAGGACCATTATTATGCACCTGGTAATGCTTGAGTCGAGAATGGTGTGAATTTTTTGATTTATTTCCACTAGGTACATATATTCTAGAAACAAATCCACTTTTAGTATGAAAATATGGATTTATTAAAAATTAAACAACACAATATATTCTTTACCAAAACATTTTGGTTTTACAATATACTTAGGATTATCATAAGGGATATCACTAATGTTTTTTTATCATGGATTCCAAATAACCCTATCATATTATACCTTCTATAATGAACAAGACTTATCACAAATAAATGTTAAATATTTTTATATGAATATTAATTACATAACACAAACATAAACTTGGGGATCGTAATGTTATAGTGCCTTTGGAAACTTAGAAATATAGTAAAATGTTTCGTAAGAGTACTACATCTTCTACAACATAGTTCCTCGTAACTAGCACTCTTATTATATATATCATAAGCAATACATGTCATCATAAACTAGGGAAATAAGCATATGAAAGGGTGATTTTAGATGATTAGTAAAGGTAAACAAGGGAGATACATATGAATGATATGAGCATAAGTGTCTGAGAACATGAGAATAACATTTGAAAATCATAACCTACATATCATAGATCATAATATTGAGACATGTAATAAATATTTGTAGTTTATAACACATGGATCAAAAGGAAATCAATGAACATGATCCATGATGGTATAACATTGACATAAGACATGGAAATTTGGAACACACATAAGCATAGAAAATATTTTCCACAGTTCTAAAGGATTGTTGAAAAGTATATCATAGTGAAGTAGGATCACTCACTAAACCATCATAGTAGTCAATTCCTACTCCCATGACTATCAATTCCTACTCCCATGACTATCATTGAAATATATAAATATATTATATATTGAATAAAATATTTTAACATTAATTAATTTTTTTACTATGAATGAGATAAGAATAAATCCATTGTATTCTTAAAAATGACATTTTTCTAAACATGATTTTCATCTTGTTTTCCAATATATTTTAAAAATTAATTTATTCCACTTATTATTATTTAATTTGATAAAATGGATTCGATATTTTGAATCATGATATTCCAATTTAGTTAATATTACCTTTTTAGTTTATTTCCAATATGAATAGTAATCATGGAAAATTTAATCCCCTCGGTAAAGGGTAAATTCGGTTAATCATAGTTAAGACTAATTGATAAGGACATAAATTTTCATATAAATTATTATTGGATGAATTTAATTATATCCTTACCACCTTAGGCTCAAAACTGATTTGTTTAATATATTTTTTCTATAAAAGCGACCCTTATAATATTTAAATTAAAGAGAGAGATAAAAAATGTAACTCTCTAAGTTTTAAATATATATTATGTATCCAGAATACGGATAAAATCAATATATTATCTAAAATAAATGTATATTTTCAGATTAATGAAATTATTTTCGTGATATAATTTTATTTATAATTTTAACATTTTATAATTACATTAAATGCTTCTAAAACACTAATAAAGTATTTGTTTAATTAATAAAACATAAAATAGACGATTTAAAAAAAAGTAAAATTGATAAAATTTGAAGGGGATAATGTTCCCCAAAAACAATATATATATATGATATTTTTTCATAATTTTAAATTATTATATCTAAATTCCCATTTTCCCTTTAGGTATTTATAGTCAAATTAATTTAATAGTATCAAAACTGACATTAATTATATTTTATCAAAATTATATTTATTAGATTATTTAAAATTCATAAAAATATTATATTAGGCTATCTGAATATAAAATTGTTGAAAAATCAATACATTGTCCCTTTATTAGTAAATTTCCCATATAAAATTCTATTATTAATACTTTGTGTTTAAAATAATGGTTAGAGTGGTTAAAGTCCAAAAAACTTTACCATAGTGTTAAACAAAAAATATTTTTATTAAAATGATATCAAAACATTTATAAATATCATTATTTGATTATATTTAAACCCTTTACATATTGTATTTTAATTAATAACAATTTAGAATCATTTTTATCTAGAATTTTCTTATATATATATATATATATATATATATTAGAAATTCAAAAAGTTCGACTCACCTCAATTATAAACGATCACCCATTCCTTGACTAATTTTCAAAAAATTGACCAATATATCTTGAAAAAACCATGAACATTCCTATTATAAACATCCATAGACAATATATTGAGTTTTATATATCCATGAAAGACATACCCTAGGTCCCTTATGGGGTTATCAAGAGGAATTATACCAAATAAGAGGTAATCATATTTACCGAGGCATTTATGTTTATTTATTCTTATACTTCCTCTTAATGCGTTTTACCTATAATAAAATAATAAATATAGTAACCAAAATATATTTATATGTTATTAAGATTATGGGACAACCATATTCCATCTATATTCCATCCTACAAAAAGTAAAAACATCATCTATGCGTATATACGACTTACTATCTCTACGAAGTGGTGTAATTTATTTTTCATCATTACATTACTTGAATGTTTATAAATATAGATCTAATGAGTGATTATGATATTTTTGATATAAATATTATTCTAGAAATATAATATCATATATACCTCCTTACCATCTAGTCATTTGTAAAATGATAGTGTCGCTTGTGCATACATGTGAACTAGCACCTCTACAAAGCGATATGATCCATTTTTCATTTATGTTTTATATGGATGGTAATAAGGAAATATTCAAAATATCTACAGGATATATATTATATAATATTGATTCTAAAAATATTAATTACTTTTCACCTGTCAATTTTTATATCCATTAAAAAGTGAAAATAGTGTTCATGCGTATGTACGACCTACCATCTCCATGAACAGTGTAATTAATTTTTACATCTCTATACTTTATTTATTACACTAAATATATATATTGAATATATATTAAATTTATACCATTAAAAAAGTTCTATAGATAATATAACCATAATAAATGTACAATTATTGAAACTTCTGAATCCAAAAAACAAAGAAGTTAACACCCAAAATAATGATAATAATAAAAGATGATTAAAAAATGGTTTGTAAAATATTATAAAAGGATCATATATGATATTAGATATATTAATATGGTTTTTAAGTAATTATAATAAAATTAAATTTATTATAAATATGGTTATATCACCTATGGGACAAGTTATACATGATATAAGAATTTTATTAACTCAATCTTCATTCATTGGGTTATACTTCTGCTTCACTGACTATGTTTTTCCATAATTATTTATGAAATGAACATTGATTATATTATATTTTATTTCCATTTTTTTGGATTTTCATTTGTTACATATAATATCTTTATTGGAAAATTATCATTTCAATGATATGATCTTATATGGGATTTCATCACAATTTCTACTTCATTGATACTTATTTGTGTTATGAACCTGTTTATTTTTATTTGGTCTATATAATACCCCTATGAGGTAATTAAAATTAATATATATTTATTCATGATGATTAAAGTTTAATTCATGTTTAATCCTATAAATATTTTCCATGTTTTCTTCCAAATTTTCATATCCTTAGATGTTGAACCTATAAAATAATTATTTAAAGGAAAAATAGATATTTTTTATCTTTTGATTGGATATATTTTTCTACATTTTTATATATGTAATTATTTTTAAAAAAATATTTTAAAAGAAACATTTCTCATTCTCCAAATGATTAAGATTATGATTTTTTCTGAAAATCAGTATGCAAGGAATGTTTTTATAACTTATACAGCATAAAAATATTTTCCCACTGTTAAGACTAATATTTACTTTAAAGATTCCTTTATATTTTTATAGGGTTATTCTCAAAAAAATTTATTAATTTATAATTATTGACAAAAAATTTATTTAATATTTAATTGATAATAAATGACATAATATATTTACATTGTGATAAATATTTTATTTATTTAATATTTTAGATTATATAATTAGTTTTAAAATTTGAGGAAATTTCCATTTTCACCTTTTAAATTTCTTTGCAGTATTTTATAAACTGCAATTTTTATATGAATTAATTAAAAATTAAATTTCATAAAATTTTTCCTAACTCAATGGGATACAACTTTCATTCAAGACATTAGAGCTAAATCGTGCATTTGATTCGAGTAAAAGGGCCATGAAGTCACTGATCGGATAGACTCACCAGATTGGAAACTTGTTCAGTATTTGGGCCATAAAATATTCATCCATTCATAAATTGATCCTAAATTTGGAGAGATGATAGAGAACCTGAATCAAATGAATAATAATTCTTGATGGATATCTTGTTATTTAATTTTTTAGGACAAATATTCTTTGCAAGTTGTATTGAATTATTTGTCCAAATTTCCCCATTCACACTTGAAACCTATTTTAAACCTAGAGTCAAATCCACTATATAAATAATAATTTTTATTATTTGGAAATATTTGTACATGTATAGGTTATTTAGTGAAGAGTATAATTGGATTCACTCTATTTCTCCAGAAATTTAAATCGAGCGAGCTCTTGAACGAATGATCCCTTCATCAAAGCCTTCATAATAAAATTCATAGTTTATCTTCAATTTATTTTGTTTTATTCAAGAGTATAAATTTTATTGGGTTATTACCTTTCCACAACCTTTTTGAAGTTAAAACATTTCTACGATGAATATACCACCCATAGAAGAGTTGTTTTGCTTAATAATTGATCTAATTATAAAACTTTTCACTTTTTTTTTGAATAAATGTACTACTAAAATTCACATACTATTATCCATGAATTTAGTTTTAAAATAAAATAAACAAAATATGAAATTGAAGAATTTACACAAAACTCATGAGGTTGAGTAATGTGTGAATTGTCAGAGAAAAATCAAGATCGGTAAAGAAACATACAGAATCAATTTTAATAGTTAAAATATAATCCCTAAACCTAATTTGTAATCATATATATAATATATATGTGCAATAATTTTCCACTTACTATATGCTATCATTTTTATGGAAATTAAATTTTGGTGTGGTGATTATATGTTCCAAAGCTAGCCTAGGGAAAATTCACTTCACGTTTATGGTAAAGTTAATTCTCATAGGGTTTGGGGGTTAAAAAATGAGGGGATCATAAATAAGTGGATATTAATTTAAATGATAATGATTAATATGTATGTGAAGTTTTATATTTTGATGTGTTACTCTTTTTAAAAATATTTTTTCCTAAAATATATCTCCTTGTTGTGTTTTCTCAATCTCATTTAAAAAAACATTCTTCCAGTATACTTTATCTAGTTTTAAAAACGATCATCAACCCACCACCAATCTTTTTATGTAGTGTTTTTATTTTATTTTATTTTATTCTATTTTAAAAATACATTTAATAGGTTGTTTTAAATTACTTCCTCCTTTGAGAGATAACCTTGTTCATCCATGTTGTTGCACCTAAATAACCAGAAACTGAACATCATTTGAGAGCTCCCATGATAATGCCTTAAAAAATGGTGTCATTTCTTGGGAAGAAAATAATTATTTCAACCATTTATTGGTATTTTTTAATGTTTCATTTTATTTTCTTCTTCTCTTCTTTCTTCCTTTATTACCCAATCTAAATTTTTCTTTTTCTTCATTTTTCTTTTTCTTCAATTTTCTTTTTCCTTTTGTGTACCATCAACTCAAACTTATTATCTATTACTAAGGTTAAATTTTAATCATTTTATTTATATTAAATTTATGAAAAGGCCTAATCTCTAGGATCTCTTTGATCTTGACCTTGAGATTGAATTTAGCCTTAGGGATCGAATCAGAACATATCAGTCTACGAGAAGTTTCAACATTCAACCAGTTGGAGAATTGCACCATTATAGAAAAATTGAAATTGGAAACACTTCTGAATCAAACATAAAACCAAAACAAATAGATGAAAATAATAACAATGAACATAATATAACTATTTTAGAATTGGTTACACTAGATATTAAAAATAAACAAAATTTTATTTCATACCAAATTCTTGAATCAGACTATGAACTAAATCCTGGTTTAATACACCTTCTGTAACAACCCGCCCCTACCACATTGGCTTGAGGAGACGATGAGGGATACTTGGCCTTAAGCGATGTTCCTAAGATGCCAAAGGCCGGCAATAAATGCCGAGGGCTTCAAGATCAAGTTGGGGAATGATTTTACCTTAAGAAAAAACAAACCAAACCATCCACTAATAGCCACTATATGATGCATGTCAATAAAACACCCTAACAAGTATTCCCAAAAACAACCAAGTTGTTCCACAATACAACCCTAAACCAATACAACTAGACATGTCCACCAACATCAGAGTACAAGCGGAAACTAAACAACCAAATCACAACGAGCCATGACACCTCCACAGCTCCACACCCAGCACCAAGCTCCAAGCTCCACCAAGACATCACAATGCACCACTAAAAGAGGTTGATGTCTTACCTTTGCCCACATCATAGTATACAACATCTGGAAAGACACCAACGTGACAAAGTAGTGGGTGAGTACTAAAACTCAGTAGGATTTCCCCAAATGACTTCCCTAAACACGCCACTAGGATAAAACCATTATCACATTTATATAAAACAGTTTATATATAATAATCATAAGTAAAACCATTTCCAAAAGCCAAACATGCCCTTACCGATCCATCTTACCCAATCCAACCACCACAAGAAATCCAAACAAACATGTCACAATTTCCAACTTGAAAAACAATGCACAACAAACAAACTAAACAACCAATGGTGGAGCCTCCATCCAACCCGTTATCCAGTCACAACTAGTACTATCTATGCAAAGCAACACACAACAAAACAATCATAAAGGTGGAGCTTCCGTCCAACCCGTTTTATCCATTTACAACTAGTGTCTCTTCCCGTCCATTATCCTTGATGGTGGCCCTTATTTCCACTATCCACCCCCTTTATTATAGTGGTACTTCCCACCCACTTCCAAACAACATTTCAACCAATCACAACCAA
This sequence comes from Viscum album, assembly GCA_963277665.1. Taxonomy (NCBI): domain Eukaryota; kingdom Viridiplantae; phylum Streptophyta; class Magnoliopsida; order Santalales; family Viscaceae; genus Viscum; species Viscum album. The sequence goes on from OY728135.1 coordinate 473,056,536, forward strand.
GCATATAATCCATCAAGGTCACAACAACATCCTGTGATCAACCAATTACTGTACATGTCAATTCACTTCAATAAATAACCCATTTATTGAAAACCATTTTCCATGCCAAATCACATTTCAATAAAACAACCTTTTTTTTGAAAACCACTTCCATCAATCATTTCTCAAATCAATCATAGCATTCCATTTTAAAATCCCCATTTTAAAATCCTCAACAAGAACATTTCACCCCAAAACCCCCTTTTCCCAAAAACCCCCAAATGGATTTCCAACCAAATTCTCACATCACCACACAATTAATTTCAATAAAAAAAATTAATTGTAACATGAAACCACTAGTTATAACCAAGTGGAGTCGAGAGAGAACCCACCTACCTTTAGGGTTCCTGAGAAATCAACCCACAAATAACCGCACCTCAAATCCGGTGAATACACCACCGAAACCTCTCTAGATCCCCTTCCCTAAACATAACAAGCCTTAAAACCATCATCAAAGGAAAACCCAACCCTAGATCTACCCACAAAAAGTGTATATCTAGAAAACCAAGAAAGATAGGGATGTAGATCTAGAGGAAAACACAAGAGAAGCAAGAGGAGAGACTTACCCGAAAGCAATCACCTTCAAACCACCTTGAAACCCCTTCAAATCGCTTCCAAAACGAGTGGGAGAGCCCCTCCAACCCTTGAGAACCGAAAATCCCAAGTGAGGCTTGAGTGGGAGAAGATTTCGAGTGAAATGAGGCAATCCCGAGTGAGCCCAGAACATATAACCCTAACTTTAAGTGGCAGTACGGTTAGCCCGCATGGTTTGGAAAACCGTGCGCATGCCACAGCCTCTAGATCCAGGGTCCGCACGGTTTCCTCATACGGTTTGGAAAACCGTGTGTAGGCCGTGAGAGGCCTACTGTCTCGAGAACAAGGGTCCACACGGTTTCTTGGGGAACCCGTACGGTTTCCACTAACAGTGCTCAAACAGTGCACCCCTTTAAAAGCCTCCAAACTCATCCAAAACCATTCCAAAATCTCCTAAAATCTTCCCAACTCATTCCATGCACTTTAAATACATAAAAATGCATAAAAAAAGCCACATACCTCAAACCTGAGGTGCTACATTCTCCCCACCATTAAACTTTCCGTCCTTGGAAATTAGTGAACCCGCCCTTTGTCGAAAGAGTATGGGCCACTGCTCGAACATCTCTTTCTCCCGCTCCCAAGTATCCTCTTGAATCTGACCATGTTGCCACAAAACATGAACTAAATCGATGATTTTACCACGCAAGACTTTCTCTTACCTATCCACAAACCACACTGGCACGTATACCAATGATCCATTCAGTTATTGCTCAATATGATCCCATCGAATCGCATGGTCATAATCCGGCTGATACTTTTTCAATTGCGACACATGAAATACATTGTGCACCGCACTGAACATAGGTGGAAAAGACAAACGATATTCCACCTCACCAACCCACTCAAGAACCTCAAAAGGTCCAATATACCTTGGAGATAGCTTTCTATGCTTCCCAAACCAACGATGTGCCAACCTAGGAGAGATCCTCAACAACACATGATCACTCACCTCGAACGACAACGACCGCCGGCGATGACCAGCATATGATTTCTAATGACTCTGAGCCGTCTCTATTCTATTCATGATCAACTTTATTTTCTCCATAGTCTCTTGGACAAGGCTCAGTCCAACCATCGAGGACTCGCCCGTTTCCACCAAACATAGTGGAAAATGACATGGCCGCCCATACAATGTTTTAAACGGATCCATCTGTATGGATGCCTGATAACTGTTATTGTACGAGAAATTAACCAATGACAAGTACTCCTCCCACGAGCCACCAAAATCCATGACACAAGCCCGCAACATATCCTGCAGAGTTTGTATCATCCTCTCGAATTGACCATCCATATGAGGGTGATACGCCGTACTCATCGTCAACTGAGTTCCAAGGGCTTGCTGTAAGGATTTCTAGAAACGAGATGTAAACCTCAGATCTCTATCTGATACAATCGAAACTGGAACACCATGCCTCTTTACCACCTCCCAGATATAGATTTTGGACAAATCCTCCACCGTATGAGATTCACGAATCTGGATGAAATGGGCCGACTTCGTTAGTTGTTCCACTATCACCCAAATGGTATCTTGCTTCTTGACCGTTCTTGGGAGACCTGTGACAAAATCCATCGCTATCTGCTCCCACTTCCAATCAAGGATTGGAAAAGACTGCAACATTCCTGCTGGCCTCTGCTGCTCTGCCTTGACCTGCTGACAAGTCAATCATCTCGAAACAAACTTAGCCACACTTCACTTCATACTAGCCCAACAGAACTGCGCTTTCAACACTTTATACATCTTCTGAATTCCAAGATGAACAACCCACCTGGAATGATGATACGCCCCAAGAAGATCCTCCTAACAAGAAACTGGTACAACCATCCGATTCCAAAAACACAAAACTGAATCTCCATTCAGTTGCCAACCCTCAATGGTCTCCCCACCATTGAGTCTCAACCCCATGGTCACACACTCAGAATCAGATGTCTGTACCTCTCTAACCAGGCCAGCCAAGTCAGGAATTAACAAAACCGAAAAGAAGACCACTCTATCGCCATGGTCCTCACATTCAAACCTCATATCAGCTATAACTAACATCAAATTCCACTGTTCTGATGCCTATTTCACCACTTGAGAATATGATTTTCTACTTAATGCACTTGCCACCGAATTTCCCATACCTGGTGTGTACATCAAGTAAAAATCAAACATATGGAGATATTTCATCCATCTCCTTTTCCTCAAGTTCAAATCCCTTTGTGAGAAAATGTGTTTCAAGCTCTTATAATCTGTATATATCGTGAATTTCTCACCGAAGAGATAATGATGCCACACCTTCAAAGCATGGACCACTGCTGCCAACTCCAAATCATGAGTGGGGTAGTTCTTCTCATGCACTCTCAACTTCCGTGAGCCATATGCAACCACATGATTACCTTGCATGAGAACACACCCCAACCCTGATCTCAATGCATCGCAATACACCACTTACCCTTTTCCTGATTATGGAAAAACCAAGATTGCTGCTGATGTAAGGTGACCCTATAGCTCTTCGAAACACTGCTGAAACTGTTCATTCCACTAGAATGGAACATTATTTCTTGTCAATGTTGTCATTGGCCAAGACAAACATGAAAAATCATGAACAAAATGTCAATAATACCTAGAGAGACCAAGGAAACTCCATATCTCAAACACATTCTTTGGTGGTTTCCACGAGTTAACAGCCTCTATCTTTTTCGGATCCACTGAAACACCCCTTTCAGAAATCACATGGCCAAGAAAACGAACTTCCTGTATCCAAAAGTCACACTTTGAAAATTTGGCATACAACCAATGATCCCTCAAGATCCCCAGCACTGTAGCCAAGTACTGCTCATGCTCCACCCTTGTCTTTGAATACACAAGAATATTTTCCACAAACACCACCACAAATGAATCCAAATATCTATGAAATATCCGATTCATCAATGCCATAAACACTGTTGGCGCATTCGTTAGACCAAAGGGAATAACAACATATTCATAATCTCCATATCTACTTGTGAAATATATTTTAGGAATATCCTCCTTCCTCACCCGCAATTGATGATATCTGAACCTCAGGTCGATCTTTGAGAACCACTGGGCTCTGCTCAACTGGTCGAACAAATCATCAATTAGTGGAAGTGGATATTTATTATTTATCGTAACTTGGTTAAGTCTACGATAATCAACACATAGCTTCAAGGTTCCATCCGCCTTTTTCACAAACAACATTGGAACTACCCATAGAGATGTGGCAGGCCAGATAAACCCTTTGTTTTATAACTCTTCCAACTGGATTTTCAATTTCTGCAAATCAAATAGTGCCATCCGATAAGATAGAAGTGAGATAGTACTGGTCCCCAGAAGGAGATCAATCGTAAACTCCACTTCTCTTATGGGAGGTAACCCAGAGAATTCATCAGGGAAAACATCCATGAACTGATCCACCACTGCCGGAGGAACACTCTGCTCAACACCCTATACCAATTCCAATGACAACACTGCCAACTAATATGATAACGTACCCACTACTGGTGCCAAAAAACCCGCTGCACCCTGCCTTTCATGCTTCTCTCCTCTAAAGAGATGTTTAACGCCATCGTGTGTCGTAAAATCCACTGTCCATGCATCATAGTCGATGTGGGCCTTAAAATCCACCAGCCAATACATTCCCAGGATTACATTATAACCATCCATCTCAAGCATTGAGAAGTTTCAAACTATCTCAACCTCGCCCACAACGATACAACATTCTCTACACAAGAAATCTCGACACTCTCTTCGACCCAGAGGAGTTTGAAGTTTCAAAACCTAGGGCATCATTTCTACCCTTAAACCCAACAAATCAAGCACACGTGCAACAATAAAAAAGTGTGAAGCACCCGTATCAAAGAACACTTGCATCAAGGTAGAATTTAAAACAATAGTACCTCGCACTGTGGATGGTCCTGAGTGATCATCCATTATAACCTGTTTAGCTCCAAACACATGTTTTCTTGCCACCCTCTGCTCTTTATTGTTCTGTTGAGGTGTCATGGTATTCTGAGAATCACCATGACCCACTTTACTCTACTGTCGAGGGGTATGATGCTGCCCCCATCCCATCGAAGCATACGATGTCTGCGATCCCTGAGGAGTGTCATGCACACTTGACCTTGGAGCATTCCAACAATAACGCTGCATATTCCCCATCTGCTTAAAATTATGACATGCTTGAGGTTGTGTCATTCAATCCTACTTGATGTGTCTTGTAGAACCACACTGAAAACATCCCGGCTTGCTCTGGGGATTCTGAGGAAGATTTACCGATCTTGCCGTCAGATTATATATCATATTCCCACCCTGGGAATAAGTTTCCCTCTTCCTCTTGAACCCAACATTAGAGTTCCCACTATTCGCCATGGGTACCACAGTGATTCCCCCGCCCAGAGCGCCCAACAAATCTTGCTCATCCACCGAGGCTCTATTCACCATCTCTATGTAATAATATATACAAAGCATCGCTATCTTTGAACGGATTTCTTACCTTAACCTTGCTTCAATGATTTTTTCCTTCAACGACGTGCTACCTGCCACCTCAAGTGAAAAACGCACTAATTTCATAAACTTAGCTTCATACTCCGTCACAGACATAAGATCTTGCTTCAAACTGAAGAAATCAGTCGTACGCTGAATTCTGAACGTATGTTGGTAGAATTGCTTGTTAAACAATTCCTCAAAGCCTTCCCACATCATACCTAGGTCCGTCCCCGCTTGGACTACCAACTCCCACCACTGAAGGACAAGATCTTCCAACATATACGTGGCCAACTTCACTTTTAACTCTACTGGTGTTCCCAAGAACTCAAAGATATTGTTTATTCTATTCAACCATGCTTATGCCCTCTCCGGCTCCGAATCAACCCAGAAGATGGGTGGATTCTACTTTTGAAACTAAACCGCATGATCCACATGCCTTGTTTCATCCACTTTATTTCTGCTTTCCACAGCTTGGAAATCTTGCACTATGCTTTGCACTAGCTGTTGGTTCACCTAAGGCTCAGGTGCTACCACATTCTCAGCAGCCTCCTCTGGTTGGTCTCTAAGATGCCTACCTGGTGCCATTTCTATAAACATAAAACAAACAACCATGATTCTCACTTCCTTAGACATCATGGAATCCCATTTCAAATCACATTACACAACACTATCACAACAAGGCTTTCCACCAGTTCACATTTTTTCACATGTGCCATGTTTCACCATTTTGAAAACCAAACCATTTTCAAAATACCAATTTATTCCCATTACAATTTCACATTACGTCATAAATCATTATACCCCAATGAAATATGAACCCTAGAGTGAAGTCATTTCTACCATGCATGCCATGCTCATCTCATTGGCTACACCCATGACAATGAGATATCCAATGCCTATAAGTGTCTCCAAAACACTTATGTACCCAACTCCCTGGTAACTTTAATTTCAGCATAGAAGGGTTGGCTATGTCCTTTTATGCTATACATTACAACTTTCGACAATCCAACACCTTGATACCATCCCGACTCAAGGAGTATACCACAACGAATGTCAACACCAAATCCGAGAATCTACTCCAAAGGACCGAACAAACTGATACCACTTGTAACACCCCGCCCTACCTCATTACCTTGAGGAGGCGGTGAGGGATACTTGGACTTAGGCAATGTTCCCAAGACGCCAAAGGCTGGAAATAAATGCCGAGGGCTTCAAGATCAAGTTGGGGAACGATTTTTCCTTAAGACAAAACCAACCAAACCATCCACCAATAGCCACTATATGATGCATGTCAAGAAAACACCCAAACATGTATTCCCAAAAACAAAAAAGTTGTTCTACAATACAACCCCAACCCAATACAACTAGACATTTCCACCAACATCATAGTACAAGAGGAAACTAAACAACCAAAGCACAATGACCCATGACACCTCTACAGCTCCACGCCCAGCTCTAAGCTCCAAACTCCACCAAGACATCACAACGCACCATTAGAGGAGGTTGATGTCTTACCTTTGCCCATGTCCCGGTATAAGACATCTGCAAAGACACCAATGTTCCAAAGAAGGGGGTGATTACTAAAACTCAGTAGGATTTCCCCAAATGACTTCCCTACACACGCCACTAGGATAAAACCATTGGAACATTTATATAAAATAGTTTATATAAAATAATCATAAGTACAACCATTTCCAAAAGACAAACATGCCCTTACCGAGCCATCTTACCCAATCCAACCACCATAGGAAATCCAAACAAACATGTCACAATTTCAAACTTGCAAAACAATGCACAACAAACAAACTAAACAAACAATGGAGGAGCCTCCATCCAACCCATTTTCCAGTCACAACCAGTACCATCTACGCAAAGAAACACACAACAAAACAATCATAATGGTGGAACTTCCGTCCAACCCATTTCATACATTTAAAACTAGTGGCTCTTCCCATACACTTATCCTTGATGGTGGCCCTTCCGTCCACTATCCATCCCCCTTTATTATAATGGTACTTCTCACCCACTTCCACACAACATTTCAACCAATCACAACCAAGCATATAATCCATCAAGGTCACAACAACATCATGAAATCAAACAATTCCATTACATGTCAATTCACTTCAATAAATCACCCATTTATTGAAAACCATTTTCCATGACAAATAAAATTTCAATAAAACAACCTTTTTATTGAAAACCACTTCCATCGATCATTTCTCAAATCAATCATAGAATTCCATTTTAAAATCCCCATTTTAAAATCCTCAACATGAATATTTCACCCCAAAATACCTTTTTCCCAAAAACCCCCAAATATATTTCCAACCAAATTCGCACATCACCATACAATTAATTTCAATCACAACAAATTAATTCTAATAGGAAACCACTAGTTCTAACCAAGTGGAGTCGAGAGAGAATCCACTTACCTTTAGGGTTACCAAGAAATCGACCCACGAACAACCGCGCCTCAAATCCGACGAACGCACCACCGAAACCTCTCTAGATCCCCTTAACTAACCATAACAAGCCTTATAATCATCATCAAAGGCAACCCCAACCCTAGATCTACACACAAAAAGTGTATATATAGAAAACCAAGAAAGATAGGGATGTAGATCTAGAGGAAAACACAAGAGAAGCAGGATGAGAGACTTACCCGGAAGCAATCACCTTCAAACCACCTTGAAACCCCTTCGAATCGCTTCCAAAACGAGTGGGAGATCCCCGACAACCCTTGAGAACCTAAAATACCGAGTGAGGCTCAAGTGGGAGAAGATTTGGAGTGAAATGAGGCAATCCCGAGTGAGCCCGGAACTTATAACCCTAACTTTAAGTGGTTGCATAGTTAGCCCACATGGTTTGGCAAACCGTGCGCTAACCATGCGCATGCCACTGACTCAAGAGCCAGGGTCCATACTGTTTCCTTGAATGGTTTGGAAAACTGTGTGCAAGACATGTGAGGCCTACTATCTCAAGAACAAGGGTCTGCACTGCTTTCTGGGGAACCCGCACGGTTTCCACTAACCGTTCTCAAACCGTGCACCCCTTTAAAAGCCTCCAAACTCATTCAAAACCATTCCAAACTCTCTCAAACTATTCCCAACTCATTCCATGAACTTTAAATACATAAAGATGCATAAAAAAGCCACATACCTCAAATAGGGGGTGCTACACCTTCTTACAATGTTTGATAGATTATCTAGTGAGGATCCAAAAATCAATTTAATTAATGTAATGTTGTTTTCTAAAACCTGATACCAAGAAATGTAGCTGAAGATCAAATCAAGATAAGAGTATTCTAATTCCAACATAATGGAACAACAAAAGATTGGATGTATTATTTACAACCAAATGATGTGACATGTTTGATTTATTTTAAACTAATTTTTTTGTAGAGATATTTTCCAGAATCAAGGACCACTTCCATTAGAAAAGAGATATCAAGGATCAAGCAAGAACAAGGAGGTCAATGTATGAGTACTAGGAGCGATTAAAGAAGTTGTGTGAAAGATGTACACATCACCAAATTAGTGAAAATCTACTCATCTAATACTTCTATGAAGTCCTCATTCAAATAAAGAGGATTACGGTGGATTGTGTGTCTAGAGGGTCATTGGTCGACAAAACACCAATAGTTTCACATGAATTAATAAAAAATATGGAACAAAACTTCTAAAAAATTGGCAATAGAGGAAGACCACATGTTAGTGGAGTACATCAGGAAAGTACATATTCTATTGAAAGTCATTTTATTGATAATAATTTTTAAGTATTGACCATGAGGAGGAGGTATATTTCTATAGCTCAAAAAACATCCTAACCAACTCCTATGAGGTCTTGTGGTATTTTCAATAAAATAGACCACCCAACTAAATATTTCCACGAAATAAAAGAGATAGAGGATTGAATAAATATATTATATGGGAGACCATATCAGAAGTTACAACAACAACATCCCTCAAATATGTATGATTTTTTTACACCGACATAAAACCAAGGGTGGAAGGATCAATCAAACATGAGGTATGTCTCTAGAAAACAACAAAGGCAATATTTTCAACAAAATTTTTAGTACCCTCCTCCTTACCAATATGGTTTCCAACAAACCCAAAGGATAAATAAATTCTAATAATTAATAAGTCAAAAAATTGAATACCCAACTAAAGGTAGATTCTAACACTGATGACCTATTGAAAAAAATCATAATTTTCAGAATGAGCTAAAGAGTCAACGTACAGAGTGGAGGGATTTGAAGATGAAAATGAGCCATATTTCCACCACACTCTATGAACTGGTATGTGAGAACTTTGAAAATATTCTTTCCTAGCCTACTTGAAATCCCATGGGGAATTTCAGTACCATCACATTGATAAGTAGGAAGAAAATGACTAAAACATCTACACATATCATTCCACCAAGATTCACCAAAACTACAGAGAAACACCATCTAAGACTAAATGATGAGTATCCCATGGATAAAGACAAAGTTATGAAAAATATTGATGATTTTTTTCCTAAACCCATTCCCTTTCCAAATATATTTTTTCCAACCAATAAGTTGACTAGAGAGGTGATTCTAAAAAGATGTTTTGGACACATTCAAGAGTGTTGAGATAACCAAATCCCTTATTGATTCCATAAAGAAAATTACAAGGTATTATAAATTCCAAAAATAACTCTATACTAATCAAATAGGATTTTATGGGAAATGAGAGGATCAATCTTGTAAAGAAAGTTTCATCAATTATTATACCAACTCAAGAAATTACAAAAACGTGGAAGGATCTAGGGACATTCACCCCTACATACCATAGAGGAGTTACACTTTTTTAATGATTTATGAGATTTGGGAGATTCCATAAATGTGATTCCTCACTCTGTATACACATATTTATAGGTAGGTGAGTAAAAGATAATGAGAGTAGTGGTAAAGTTAGAGAATAGAGCTACAGAATATCTAGCTATAGTCCATAAGGATTTACTTGTTTTGGTAAGAGACATTATCATTCTAGAAGACTTATACATTCTTAACATGGAGTATGATCATGTAAATTCTCATTCTCCCATTATATTAGGTATTCCCTTCCTCAAAAATGTAAAAAAATCATAATTGTCCATGAGGGTGAACATTCCATGGAGCATGATGTTGATTTAGTGATATTTAATATTATAAACTCCCTGAATTACCCCTCATAAGACCATTATTTCTTTGTTATATCCCATTTTGAACCACCAAGTAAAAACCCCATGGTGTTTTCATTTTACTATCCTTAGGGAGATTATGAAAATAAATTCTAGTTAGATGTTTAAAAGCACTTCCACACATGTTAATAATTCAGAAACCTCTCTTGGATTTTATTTTGAGGCGTATTCATATTATGATCCATATCTTGTCAACTTTGAGTATGACATGGTTGTTTAGTATGATGATTGTATTGATTTATTATTCACTAATTTTGATGATTCATATTCTGATATTGATTTTCATTATGCACATATTACATTTCATTCAATGTCTCTATCCATGAGGCACCCCCTTCATTGGAACTCAAGTCATTCCACCAAATCTAAAATTCTCATACTTGTTGAGTGGTGATACATTATATGTTATATTTTCTAAAAATATCCATTTGTATCATAAATAGAACTTTTTGAATCTTTGGAGGGATAACATTAGAGATATTGGGTGGAACTTGGCTGACATATAATTTATTATCCCCTATATTTTCATGGATAGTATTAATTTTAGGATGGGAATAGACCGATTTGGATGACACAAAAGAGACATAATCCAAATATTTTAGAATTTGTTAAAAAATAAGTCAAAACATTTCTTGAGGCATGTATCATTTATCACATTTCCGATTCCCAGTGGGTGAGTCCTATTCAGTTTGTTCCTAAGAAAGGTGGTGTAACTATTGTTAGAAATGAAAGAGAGGAGTTAGTTCCAATGAGGATAAAAAATAGTTATTGTGTGGGTATTGATTAGAGTAAACCAAATCAATCCACTCGTAAATACCACTCCCCCTCCCATTTACTAATCAAATTATTTAGAGATTAGCTAGGAAGAAACACTTTTTTTCTTGGAAGGATTTTATAGATATTTTTAGGTTCCTATAGCTCTGGATAATCAGAAGAAGACAAAATTAACTATTAAATCCTATAAATTTTTCATACAAGGGATTCCATTGTAACTTTTCAATTCCCTTTTTTCCTTCTAGATATGCATGGTGGGTATTGTTTTATATTTCATTGATACCTTCATGGAGGTATTTATAGATGATTTCCTAGTGTATGGTTCTTCATTTGATGAATTTATCTTTATTTTGGGAAAGGTGTTGAATCTTTTAATTGAGAAGAACCATTTTCAAACATTTAAAAGTGTAATTTTATGGTAGATCTTATAATATTTTAGGGAATTTAGTTTCAATACATAGAATAGAGGTTGACAGATATAAGGTAGATATTATTTAATTCTTGTCAAATATTTTATCTGTTTGTGTGACCACGTTGTCATGTTATGTCTAATTGATTATGTATTTAAGGTTGATTTATAGTATAGGTAAGACCCTAGTTCATATCTCAAGGAGATTAGATAGGTTAATAGTATGTGTTTTATATAAAAAGTACTAATAGGGGTGATTTTGAAAATAGTTTTACGAAAATAAAAAAAACATAAAGAGTTTAATAGTTAAAAAACCAAGTTGTCTTTGAAAAATATGAGACAAATGGGTTATTTTTATTTCACTACACAAATTTCTAGTTCACTTTTCTTATAGATTCATTTAGGTTTGGAGTAATTATTTGGTTTAAATTAATTGTAATTATGATTAATTCTTAAGCCTTTATTTCATTGCTTAAAGAACCAAATCCTAATATAACAATCATATTGCCATGTTACAAAGCTTATGAATGGAATGAGAGCTTCCAATGCAGATTAGAATATCAAGAATGTTGGTAAGAAAAGGATTATTATATTGTCCAATTAGAACAACACAATTCATGTACTCAAAATGTAACACCCCAAGCTTCCACTGTACGTTTCCCTTTGAATAATGTAATTGTTTGCATTGTTCGCAACTTCGAGATTCTAACACACTGCGACCAATCAAACTAGCCGTAATGAATAGTAATACCCAATTTTTGAAATTTTATAAATTTTATCTTTCAAAATGGAATTCATTTTTTGATTTGGAATATCAGAATTAGCTTAGGGTATGTTTTTTGGTATTTTTCTGAAAACTTTCAATTTTTGATGAATAGTGAAAAACACTGAGTTATTGTTTAAAACTGAGTTTTTATTTAAATAATTATTTATTTTATTTAAATTTATTGTAGGTCAAAATAGATACATAATACCTATATAAGTTCATTGTAATTCATTGGAGTCATTTTATAATGAGTTTAGATATATAAACTGTTATCTAACTTTTTACCATCTTTTACCCACCTCCTAGGAGTATTTCTAAATTTATATAAAACTTAATTTTACCACTTCTGTGAGTTGAATTTCAAAAATCTGAGATACACGGTTGATATAGGTGAGAAAAATGCGGTTCAATATGATGAAAATATTTTTTTGGTGAATAGTAACTTTTTACTTTTATTTACCATGGTAAAAGTAAATAAGGTAATTAAGGGTAAAAATGATATTATTCTTACCCTAACACATGTCCTAATTCTATTGGATAAGCGTAATTCGACCAGAAAAAACCTTAGGAACAAAATATGAACCTATTTGGTCCACTTGGGTTAGATTAAGACATTTATTATTATTTTATTTAAAGAAGAGTTAAAAGAGTTAAATTTAATGTTTAATAACTAAACCATTTTTATTATAAGGTTACACAAAATATAAATTCAACTATAAATATTCATTATAAATATCAAATTATTTCTTACATAATTGTATATTATTTATAATTTTTATACATTAAATAATTAAATTTATTTATGACATAATGATGATGCAGTAATTACCATATTAATGAAAGATTAAAATAATTGATATTATAAATATCTAAATAAATCTAATTTGAGACTTTCAATGAATTCCACTAATTTTCTAGGTTAATATGACATTTTAGGGTTGATTAAATGTATTTATTGCGATGTAATAATGTTTTTAGAACTTTAACAAAAATCAATTATTAAATAATTTCAAAATTGACATAAATGCGTTTTTAAAACAAATACAATATTATTGGTCGATATAATAATCCTAAAAATCTAAGGATTGGAAAAAAGACTTATATAATGATAATTTTATCATTAATGAACCACTTGGGGTTCTCTTGGATGTTTATAGTAAGTTTATTAACCATATAATATAAAAATATAAAGAGACGTGGTAAATGTCAAACTATTTAACTAAGAGTTAAATCTAAATGATAAGGTTAATATAGTGACCCAAACCTATCTAAAACCTATTGGTTTAGAGGTTTTATACCCATACCCACCTTATAATTTAAATAATTTATTTTTGAGCCATTAGAAACCGAAAATGAGTTTATTATAAAATAATATTTCAAACTTTTCCTAAGGTGCCCGTCACCCCTCTTATAAAAGGGTACTTCCCCTTCTCTCAAATTCACAACATAAAATCCATTTGGTTCAGCCAACATCTACCCAAATATCCTCCCAACTACCCCTAATACATTCTAGAGGCCTTACTTTAGTCAGAAAGCCAACCTAAGGATCCCTTTTGATCAAATCAAAAGGAAGAACCCAAAGAAGAGGTAAATATTTTATCACCTCTTTCAAGTTCTTTTCCTCTTCCACTTCCTCTTTCATTGTTGTTTCACTTCTAAGATAATAACTCTAGTATATTCTATATACTGTTATGTTATTATAAAAATGGTACAACCATATTCACTATTCTATCCATCATATGAATGACAAATTCAGCATACATGTGTATGTACAGCTTACCGTCTCCACGTCGTGGTGTAGTTGTTATTCAATAAATTATTTTTAGATGGGTATAATAATGATGTATAATTTAAGTAAATAATAAATATAACATGTTAATGATTATTTATATATGATATAACATCTATTTAAATACTATTTTAATATCTAAATAATTATATTTTCGCTCGTGCGTACATATGGATTACCGTCTCCACAAATGCGATGAGATTCATTCCCCATCATAACCATTCAAGACGAATTATCATTTGATGATTAAAAATAATGTTTAAAGATTTGATATCATTCTGGATGTGAATAAGATATATCCCATCCATGACAAACATGACTCACATAACAAATAATATAGATGAAAATGAATCTGTTATCACCTGAAACGACGATGATACCAAAATATTATTAACAAATCATTATTAGAAGATCATATATGATATCATAATTATGCATATGGTTCTTTTATAATTTAATAACTATTATTTAACTATTATACAGGTGTTTAACGTACCCTCTACCAAGGAAAAGTACAAGGTAAGGGTTAATTCAACAATCTCTTTATTGTCCGAGGTTGTTTTTACGTAAGTATCTACTAGGACCTCTTTATCATCCACATCCCTGTATATTAACAATGTGTTTAGATTTTTTTTAATATTTTCTTAACAATGGGTTAAAGTCATTTATACCCTTATTTGAACTTGTTTTTAAAGGAATCATTCAGTCATTTTCCAAACAAGGTAATTTACAACTTTTTCAACAAAATTAACATAAGAATGTCTTTTTTTAACATATACGGCGGGTGCGGTTATTCTCCGCCATTATAACATCGTCAAATCTTTCCTTAAAATCTTATAAGAATATTTTCAAAATAAATTTTTTATTTTATAATTATGTAACATTAAATGATTTCAAAAAAATAATGAGATATTTCTCTCAAATAGTTTGGATTTCATCTATGTCAACATCCTTTGATGGATTTTATACTTGTTTGAAGTCGATTCATTATGATAAAAATCTTCCATATTTTATTGAAGGTTTTGTGATATGTTTGACTGTTTATGTGTCATTTTTATACAATTAATGTTTTATGGTTAAAGTATTTACATTTCGTATGCTAGTTTTAATACGAATGTTTATCTTATATTTCAGCCTTTTCGTATGACGAATGTATTAGACTTAGTAAGTGATGGGTGGAGCCCGCTATAACTCCTCGATGCATCTTTAGGTCTCATGAGACAACTAGACATGGAATTGGTCGAGGCCTTTTTCAATTTGATATATGGTTTTGGCCGAGGCCTTAATGATTTTTTTACATCTTGGCCAAGGCCTTGAAAAAATGTTTCAGAATGTCCATCATTATACATTCCCTCATTATGAAAATAATATTGATGGTTCATGTGGTCATTCGACTAGTAGAATACCCATGATTATGTTTTATTATGGCATTATTCACTCATCTCATATTCTTGCCATAAAACTGTTCATGTTTATTATTTGTAAAGGAATGTGTTTTCAATTATCCACCATGATTAATATTTATGTTATCTTCTGTTGTATTGCTTACCCTTACTCAGCATTTGAGATCACCTCTTTCTTATGTTTCATTTTCCTAGGATATGAAGAAGTTAGTTATGAGTGAATTGCAAGCATAATCTTGGAGGATCAGATGTTTCTAATGGAATAAATTAGTGTTGTATTTCTTTTCAAGTTGTAAAGTTGAACTTATGTATGAATCTTGTTTCCAATAATAATAAACTGATCGGTATTTCGGGACATTCCTTGTGATCATGCCAATGATATGTAATAATTCACCGACTTTAGGTAACTGGGGTCAGGGTGTTACACAAAACCTCACATTGATCTGTTAAAAATTAATATCTTAACATTCACATGAAGAAAAACAAGAATTCATATATTAAATCATGTAATACAAGGAATGAATTGTCTTAACACCAAGATTACTCCAAACTCATAGCTAATAGATGCTCTGAAACTCCCTTGACATGTCTGTAGCTCCCTCACAATGAATTCCGTCCATTTAGCCTGATATGGAGATTAATAGGAAGCTCGGGTGGAAATACGTCTCATTATTGACCCCCCTATGAGTTTAGGGACCTCTTGAACTTCTAGGATGAGGAGAGGACCCCACTAGGACTCCAAAATGACATAGATTTTCTTCTTGTTCTAACTTTAGAATGATGATCCCAATGTTCCATTTTATATGCCAAGAGGAAGCTAGTTTTTGGCACACAGATTTCATAAAACCCCTCGTCACATGGTTTTTTATTGGTACAAAAAATTTTCTCATATTGTAAAAAACTAAAAAGTTATTTCCCCACAACTTTACTACCTCCACTGATTGTTTGGATTAATTTGGACAAATACAACTTGAGATATGAATTGATCACTACACACCACTTTTGACTTCGTGAAGATTTAGTGTGTTGGACATATCAGTCTGGATGGTCCACCAGATGGACAAATGAGTCTTTTTTTATTCATAGGAAATGTATCCCATTGAATTTCGGACCAGTACACAAAATACCAGCCAATTTTGTTTCACTTTTTAGTAAAAGTGTGTGGCAGAGTCCACGGGTGTGTGTGGATCCCGTAAAGTTTGGTCCATTCTTCTTGAACATTGTCATGGGCCCTCCAAATCATCTCATCCTACATTTCAATTATCAAGACAAGTAACATGGAACTTTTTAACAGTGATAAATATAAAACAATTGAATAAAATAAGAAGTGATATTTGTTATTATATTTGGAATTTACAATAAAAATTCAGTTTAATACAATTGTGTAAATGTGAAAATGAAAAAGTGAATAATGGTGAGATCACACCCCCACACATAAACATTAGCACTTATAGAAAATGTCATATTTCCAAAAAATACGCATGTATATATTTACAACTTCAAAAAGAATTAACATTCAATGAAAATGTAATTCCTGATAAAATTTTGATCAAATAAAAAATCACACCAATTTTTTATTCTCAGGGATCTTGGAAAAATAAATCTCAAAAATTGTATGAGAATGAAATTCCAAGAGATAAATGAAACCAATCTCAAAAAATAATTCAAAAGTTAATCATGTCATTAATTATCCATGTGTGTCTATGATAACCATTTCATGCTATTACTTACCCTTTCTATCGTGTAAATATAAGTTATTTTAAAAACATTCTACTTACATGATCCTTTCCACCAAACCCTCCCTATATCCTTTATAATCAAATTTCAAGAACCAATAACTTAAGAATTCCTCGAAGTCATACCATAATCTCCCAACCAAGATATCCCCATATTCTATACATTTTATCACTCCCCTCATTTGTTATCAAAAGTTATGCTTGGAAAAAATATCAGACTCTTCTCTCAACCCATGTGTGATCTCCTCACAACACTAATTGTAATAGATATAATAAGATCAAAAGTCAAGGAAGGGTGGTTTTTGACCTAGCCAAGACACGGCATATTTTTTTATTTTGATGTCCTACAAGAGTCCGATAAAATGTACACATACATAGGTCAATCTGGTAAAATAATGAAATAGATCAGATAAAAAATGAATGTATGGAAAAATTATTTTGGATAGTAACGAAAAATCAACCTAACTTATATTTACCTTCTATAAAGTAATATATTTTCACAAATCATGGTTTGGTGAAATGTTGTGTGGATAAATTAAGTGACATAATTTTCTCATAAACTACTCACACAATGGGTATCATTCTTCTAAAAGGTTTTAAATTGATACAACCATTTATATCATCTACAAAGAACCAAATTTCAAAATAAAGTCACACTATAGTATTGAATTCTTGCTGAAATGCACATTTCATCAAAAAAAATCAATGAATGTCAGAACAACATGAAATAGATAAATTAATCATGAATTTTCAATACATTCCATGATTAAGAGAGAATAATTTTACATGATAAAGAGGGAATAAAAAATTAAAATTGTTTCCCAAAAGCGAGGGGCAGGAATTGGGGAGAAAGTTACAATAGAATCCAGCAATACAACAAG
Source organism: Viscum album (assembly GCA_963277665.1). NCBI lineage: Eukaryota > Viridiplantae > Streptophyta > Magnoliopsida > Santalales > Viscaceae > Viscum > Viscum album. Next base: position 473,074,624 of record OY728135.1, read on the forward strand.
AGAAAAATAAGAAATATGATAATAATTCCTAACTGACTTTAGATTATACCCATCCCTTCAAACCTAGAGTGTCCAATGTCCTCAATATAGTAAAATAGAATATGGGAAGGAAGGATAAAAACTAGTGGGTTTCATTGGTAGGTTGCTTCTAGAACTTGTAGTTCCTCCATCGAAAGCTCCATAAGGGCTTTGTGGATGTGCTTAAGCCACTACACATTGACAGTGAAGGATTGTTTCATTTCTTCATCTTGTACCTGAACAATGCCAAATGAATAAACATTAGTAATAATGTATGGGAAAACAATAGGGAATGAAGCTTACCTAGATAGAAATTTATCCTTTCATTGTTTAGGAGGACCTTCTTCCTAATGTGGAACTGACGATGAAGGATGAGACGGTCATAGATATCCTTAGTTTTCTCATTATAAATCTAGGAGTTCTCATATGAATATATTCTCATTTCATCCAGTTCTTGAATCTGCAACTTCCTTTCAGCACCTATAACAGAAAGACTAGAATTTCATTATTTGATGGCCTAATAGGATCTATGCTCAATATCAATAGGGACATGACAACTTGTTCCAAACACAAGACGATATAGTTTCATTACAAAACAAGTTTTAAAGGCAGTACGGTAATCCCACAATGAACCATTGAGTATAATACTCGAATATTTTCTATTGGGTTGAACTGTTTATTCAATAATATGTTTAACCTCCCTATTTGACACCTCAGATTTACTATTTTTTTGTGGGTGATAAAATTAGACTCTTGATGGCCGACCCCATACCGACACAAAAGTGATTTCATTGTTCAGTTATATAAATGAGAATCCTAATCACTGATGATGAACCTAGGTAATCCAAACCTATAAAAAACCTAGGTTCTCAAAAATTCAACAACTGAATTAGAATCATCCATCCTTGTGGATTGTTCCACTACCCATTTTGAATCATTATTCACTTCTAGAAGATAGTAAATATTCCAAAATGAATTGGGTAACGGTCCCTTAAAGTCAATGCCCCAAAAATCGAAAATTACATGGAATATCAAGGGTTGTTTTGGAATTTTATTTCTTATAGACACGTTCCCCATTACTTGAAAGCAAGGATATGATTTACAGAAATCATGGGAATCCTGAAAATGTGTTGGCCAAAAGAAATGAGAATCAAGGCCCTTGCGAGTAGTTCTTTGGGAACCAAAGTGGCCCCTGTAAGCAAGAGTGTGATGAACCTAAGGACAGGCTAAAACTCACTATTGGGAACACAATGCCTAAGGAATTGATCACTACATGTGCGGTAATGGTAGGGCTTATCCCAAATGTACCAACGAGAATCATTTTTTAAATGACCGGACTAGTTTTTATTGAAATCAGCTGGAATGGAAGATGATACCAAAAAATTTACAATTTAGGCATACCAAGGAATTTCATCTTACACTCGATAAAATTGATAACATGGAAACATGTTATTTATGGGAATATATGTGATGAGTAGATGTATGAGGATTGGTGGATCCTAATAATATTTTCACCCACCATATTATCTGCTGCTTTCTTATCTTTAATTTCTAAATTGAATTTTTGAAGCAGAAGCATCTAGATCATGAGACATGTTTTTTTTCTAGTTTCTTAAAGAGACACCAGAGGACTATATGATCTGAGAACACAATGACTTCAGAACCTAAATAATGTGACCTGAATTTATCCAAGTAAAACTCAATTTAAATAAATTCATTTTCAGTTGTGGTTTAGTTTTCCTAGGCAGGGTCCATTATACGCGAGGCATAAGCAATTACATTTGGAGCTCAATTGACGTTTTGTGATAGGACTGCCCCAACTACATAGTTAGAGGCTCCACACATGATATCAAATGAAAAATCCCACTGAGGTGGTTGGATTACTAGGGTGATGTGAGACTCCATTTTAACTTATTAAAATATTTCTCACATTCTTTATCAAAAAACAATTTCTTTTCTTTTTATAGAAATAGGGATAGGGGGAGTACAATTTTACTAAATTCATGAATGAAACGATGGTAAAATCCAACATAAACTAGGAAATACTACTCATCCCTTACATTTTTGTGGAATGTTATGGGGTAAATGACATCCACATTTGATTTATCTTCTCATATACCATCCCCAGAAATGATATGTGCCAAAAGTATACCTTATCGCACTAGTAAATATAATTTATCATAATTTAATATGATATTCTTTTAAATAGAGTGATGTAGGACTAAACCAATACTACTCAAACATTCATCCAAATAAGTTCCATAAATAGTGAAATCATATATGAATACTTCCATGAAATTTTCCAGGTAATCCAAAAAATACTAACCATGAATCGCTGGAAAGTACTCGGAGCATTGTACAGCCGAAATAGAATACTCTTATATGAAAATGTTCCAAAGGGGAAAGTAAAGGTTGTTTTTTTCTAATCCATGGAAGAAATATGGATATGAAAGTATCTTTAATACCTATCAAGTAAATAGTAATGGGACTTCCCTACTAGCCTCTCTTTCATTTGGTCAATGAATTGCAATGGGAAATAGTTCTTCCAAGTGTGTTGGTTAAATCAGTGATAGTTTATATTGAAACTCCAACTACTCTACACAAGAGTTGGAAAAAATTCATTGTTTTAATTTTTTATTACTACAAGTCCAGTTTTTTTAAGAACAAATTATACTGTACTGGACCATTGGAAATCAAATATGGGGTAAACGATTCCTACAACCAATAATTTTGTTGCCTTTTTTTAACAACATCTAAGAGGTTTGGGTTCATTTTTCATTGTGACTTCCTCACTGGTTTAGCTTCATCATTTAACAATATATTATGTGTAAAAATTGATGGGATAATTCTAGTAATTTCAATATGTTTCCATCCAAATTATTATTTATACTCCCTCAAAATTACATGATGTTACAATTTAGGCTTGGGAGGGAGTGAACGAGAAATGATGATTGATAACTTGTTTCTATTCTCAAGATTGGAATATTTTAAATCATGATGCAGTTGTTTAAGTTCCAATTTAGGGGGATTTTGGATTTATGGGAGTTTGTGTGAAAGTAACGGGTCACTATTATCATCTAAGTTCTCAATGGTATCATCCTTAAATAATGAATGATATTTTATAATCTTAGCAGTATCATCGATGGTCATGTGATCCTCAGTGCCCAAGAAATTATTAATTATAAAACATACATGACAATTTTCTAGACCAATACTACAATAAATGAGCAATTCATTACCTATAATTTCAATCAAGGATGAAAACTCAGAAAGGGGATTGGTGGAATGAAAAAAAATGTTTTTTAGGGATGGGAGTACATCAATTGAATTATCAGAGACATAAGAATGTTCTTATGAGGGGTGCTTCATGGAATCAAGGATGTTGAAGTGGAAAATTTCACCACAAATTATGTATATAGTGTACCATTGTGGTCATTATTTATGTTTTGGGTGGTCTTCAAGAAGGTCCTCCCCAATATAATCGGGGCATGTCCATTAATCCTATCATCTTCCATTTTTAGCACATAAAAATTAGGAGTAAAATTTAAAATTTTCACCCTCACAAAAACATCCTTTAGCACCCTAGAAGGGTGTGTGGTAATCCAACTTTCTAGTTGATAAAAAAAATTCATGTGGGATTCATTTCATTTAATTTCAATGAATATTAAATCTAGTGGGGCATCACATTTATAGAATCACCCAAATCAAGAATAGCATTGGAGAATGAATACTCCCCTATGGTACATGGAATCAATAATGATCTTGGATCATTGTCTTTGGTGGGAAGTGATGGATCTATCAATTCTAATACATTTCTCCCTAATCTCACCATCTCATATTCTAAAAGTTTCCTTCGGGGTGTACACATATCCTTCAAAAACTTATCGTATCGTTGAATTTTCTTCACCACATCAATTAAAGGAATGTTACAATACACTTTTTGGATTTTTTTTTTCAATATTTGATTATCAAATTTATTTTCAATTTACTTCCTAGGATGGGTTCCCCTTTGATGAAATTGAAGATAATTGTTTGGTATAGAAGACTAATAAAAAAACATACTCCTTCCTTGGAAAGGGCTTCTCTCAGGAAAATGTTTTTCAAAATTTGGAACATTTTTAATGGTTGGGATGGTGGTTTTCTAAGGAGGGGATGACTCTATTGGAGGGGAAATTTGGATTTTAATTTGAGTTCCACTCATAAGGGTTATGGAACTAAAATTTCCCTCATCCCTAGGGTTGACATGTTGTTAAGAGGGTAGTTTACCCAACCCATGACTTTGGATTTCCCCCATCGAGTTAGATAGCAAGACTAATTGGATTTTTTAGTTTTTTATGGAAACGTAGGTGGTTTGTTGGAATTAGAGACTATTGGTAGCCATTTGTTTCATCATATCTTCAAGTCTAGGATTGGGTTTTGGTGGGGGTGTTTGGAATAGATTTTGTGGTGGTTTGGTATTTCTAGGTGGTGGCGGTGGATGACTACTCAGTTCTGGTTTGTTCCATTGTTGCTGAGGATTGTTTGAATACACCCTTTCCTATAATCTTGGATTTATTTCTACCAAGGGTTTTATAGATAGTATGGTTCTTTCCTAAAGGGTTGGTTACAGGGGTGTCCTGGAAATATTGCCTCACAACTCTTAGACGTTTCTCTTAGTTGGGGGTATTGGACAGAATAATGGATGTCAGAAGAATATATTTCAAAATGGGTGGGAGGAGGATATTGGGAGTTCCCTTAGGAAAGATTAATTTGTGAAAGAAGGATACTTAGCTCTTCGAACTCCGTTTCCACCTTCATCTTGAATTCAGTACTTTTCACCTTAGGGACACCTTGAATGGTTATATTGGATCTTGAACCAAATTGTTGAGTGTTCTACTTGTTGTTCTCAATTAGGGTTCTTGCAGTAATTGGGGTGTTATAAACTAGTTCACCACCAATAGTAGCATCAATAATATTTCGATCAGTTGGAATTAAACCTTCATAAATGCACTGAATTAATAGTTGATCACTTATTTGGTGGTGTGGGAATCTTGAACATAGCCTCTTAAATCTATCCCAATATTCATGAAGTGTTTCCACTTGTGATTGTCTTATCCCACAAATTATATTATTTATTATTTTAGTTTGAGAGGATGGAAATATTTTTCAATAAAAGGAAATTCATGTCCTCCCATCCTTTAATTGGTTAATGAACATAATAAAACCAATCTTCCATATTTTCTTCTAATAAAAATGGGAATGATATGATGTTTACATGTTCTTAATCCACATTAGAAGGTCTAAAGGTTTAACACACATTATGAAATTATTTTACGTTCTTATGTGGATCTTCTCCCGTGATTCCATGGAATTTTGTTAATAAATGAATTAAACCGGATTTAAGTGAAAAATTGGGGGATTCACCTTGTAATTGAATGTATGTGGGATGAATATCAATATCAAGAGAGGTTAGTTATTTTATTGTTTGTTTTTTTTCATCTATGGTATACACGTTAATTTCAGTCTCTAATTTGGTTCTATGAAAAGAGGGTTTAGAAAAGCTTCAAGTTGTGGTGTGTCCTCCTTCAAAGGGTTGTGTTGTGCATCATAATGTCAATGATGTAGGATCCTATCTGGTTTGGGTATGAAAGGGGGTAAATCTCCCATAGTAGAACATGTCATGCACATAACCTACACAATAAATAAATCAAGGCACAATAATTAAGTTAAAATTCATATGATAAAAAAAAAAAAATTCACTAAATTTACAAAAATATTGTCATGACCTGTCCCCCGGGGCCCGTACCGTGACTACCCCAAGCCCGCCTTCCCTAGGCCTGGGGTAGGCGACTAGCATCGAAAGTCATTTACCCTAAAAATGGGAAGGCATTTCCTTTATAACCTACAAACTCACGTAACTAAGCACACAGTAAGATACGAACACAAGAAAACTATATAACCAAAAGAGTTCTGAAAGTAAAAATGGGTTGGAATACAAGCCCAACAGTAAAGTTATAAGTACAACTAAAATACAATAAAATTGAAGAAAGAGAATAGACATCTACTAGATCATCCTCTCAGGTTCCTACCTGAAGGGTAGGTACATACCGCCTCCTCAGCACTCCACATCCACCAATCTCCTCTGTGTACTGACACACCGTATGGTCTACCTCCAGGTACCGTCCGGTCCTGGTACTCTCAGCCTCTGTCAGTGCTATCCATCGTCTGCATCCAACACAAGAAGGTGCGGGCATAGCCTGTGTAGGGGTCGGTATAACGATACTCAGTAGGGACCCCGAGACCCTCTAGGTCTCAAAATATCCAACAAGGATAAAACACAAAGTATGAAATCAACAGATAACCTTACTTAGGTATATGCCCATACATATACCTATGTTATCAAGTAATCTATCTCAATAATGATGAAAACACAGAGGTTATGACTCAGCTCACACTAAGATTTATTCTAGGGGTAGTGGTAAGTAAAATTTATAGTCACAATGTCAAACACCTTGGCTGCTGGAGAACTCCTCCTCTATCGAGTACAGTGGGACTACCTCATCACACAGAGGCACTTCCCACTAAACTTGGATTACTGAGGTAATCCTCCTGTCAAGTATCATGGGTCTTCTGTGTCACACTGAGGCATTCCCCAGCATGGGTATGCCGCGTCACACAGATGCGCTCCCCCTCGTGGCCTTCTGAGGTACTCCTACTGTCGAGTACCGTGGGTCTGCCGCATCACCAAGGATCTCCCCATCGTGGGTCTACCGCATCACCAAGGTGCTCCCCATTGGTCCTGTTGAGTCACTCTGAGTCGAAACAGTCAGCAGTCGTCAGATCTCATCCAACCACTGGGTTCCCGCACTACGCTTAGTCGTCTCCAGGAGGATCCACTCCACAAGCTACTTTTTAATACTCCAACTACAAAAAAGTCCCACAAAGAAGTGTCTCAAAGGTTAGTCATGTCATAGGGGTCTCAACATAATAGATGGCACGTCAATCGAACACCCGGTTTGTGAGTTATTATTCTTTTAGTCTTGGGGGGCTGATTGGATTCATGCTCAATCCAACCTGATCGTTCCCCATATTAATCCAAAACACAATGGGGTATCACTCAAAAAGGACCAACTCACTCCAAGGTTCCCAACGTCGCTGACGATTTGTCTAACGGACGTCTAGTGCCAAAGTTATGGCCCAAAGAAAGTAATTGGGACATAGTGGGCCTGACCCATAGTGCGGCTTGGCCCATTGGGTCCGGCCTAGCCTACGAGGGCCGCGAGGGTGCTGAGAGGGTGGCTTAGACGGGTGGTACCATGAGGGTGTATATTGGCCGCGAGGGAGCGGACTAGCCACGGGGCGGCGGACCGGCCACGGGTCGGTTTTCCGACCACGAGGCGGATGTCCGGCGTCTGTGGCTCGGCGGATGGTAGCAGTGGCTCAGTAGCTCAGTGAATGGCTACTCAGTGGTTTGGAAGACAACGTCTCGGTAGTTCGGCGGGCGACGAGCGGCGGTACGATGGACGGCGGGGCCGCGGGTGGTGGAGCCGCGGGGCGTAGAGGTCGCGAGGCGGCAGTGGCCGAAGGGCGGTGTTGTTGCGCCATCACCTTCATCATGTTCAACACCAAAAAATCATCACAAGATTTGCGGAGGGGTCTGGTCATGTTTTTTTGGCCCGTACCCTCTGCGTTAGGGTGGTAGCAAATGGCTCATCATGAACAAGAAAGAAGAACGTCAAACCCTCCCGCAATGGTTATTCCCAACCTACAAAAGAAATCATCCATGTTATTTGTTTTAAAAAGGTAAGAACATGGGTAAAAAATTTATAATCATTCACAACAAACCCCTACCTTGTTCACTTGATGATATCGACGAGGTTGTGAGGAAGAAGACAAATTGTTGGGAAAAGACGGACGTCGGTGTCATCAGAGTTTTCCTCAATTGTTGGTTCGTTCATTGTCCTCTTACTTGATTATGAAGAATGTTATTTGATGATGTTATTCATTTAGAGAATAAGTTCTTCATTGGTGGAGAGTCCTTCATTGGAGAAGAAGTTCTTTCTTGGTGGAACTTTCTTCATTGGAGAACTTTATTTCTCCCAAGGCTCTCTCCCCTCCCAATTCCACCAAAATGAATAGGTATCCCCAAAATAATAGATTATGATATCTATTATTTAGTTTTTTGGCTTAAAATTAAATGTGGCTAAATTAATGTGGTGTGTTGGCATAATTAAGTGGGGAAGGGTTGGCACATTAAAAGTTGGAGGAGTTGAAGAGGCTCTCCATATTTAATGAGAAGTTTGAGGGTTTCAAGCCTTGGGTGGTCCCCACCACCATAACCCCTCATGGGAGGTATTACTTGCTCGGGTGGTCCGCACCACCGAGCATTCAATTTGAAGAATAAAAGTCATGTGGTCCCCAACTACACAATATCCACAAGAGGGTGGTTACAACAAAAGAAATTAAAATGTGTGTTTATTTTATTTTATTATTTCCACAAAAAACCCAAAATTATCATTCACCCTCGACCAACTGCCATCAAGGTGAAAGTATTCTTAAAAGAATACCGATTCTACGAGTTCAATGGTGCCCTCAGATTTCAATTCCAAGAACCAGTTTAAAAGTTAGAAAAACCCACTCACACGTTTGCAGAACATACCCAAAAAATGTTTAGAAATTTATTCTGGGCACTCCGGGCCTCGGAATCACGTGATGTAAATTTTCACTAACTCGTAAAATTCCCATTTATTAAAAAAAATTACATAGAAATTTTAGGACTTTACATTCTCCCCAACTTAGGGCTCTATTCCCCCATAAGATACAACTGAAACTAAGGGAACAAGTGGGGGTACTGAGCACGCATCTGAGCCTCCTGCTCCCATGTGCTCTCCAGGAGGTTCCTGTGCAGCCAGAAAATGCGCACCATAGGTATCGACCATCCACAAACGACCCGCTCCTGTCAATCCTCAATTTCAACTGGAACCTCCATAAAAGTCACCCCATCATCGATGTCTAGCTCGCCATGGTCGATGATTTGAGAAGGGTCGTGCACGTATCTCCTCAGTTGAGATACGTGGAAGACGTCGTGCACCCAGTGCAACTGAGGTGGAAGAGATAAGTGGTATGCCACCTCACCAACACTGATGAGGACCTAAAATGGTTCGATGAATCTCGTAGATAACTTTCCTCCTTGGCCAAATCTCCATAAACATCGTTGAGGTGAGACCCGTAAAGAGACATGGTCACCATCCTCGAAGTTCATAGGTCTCTATCTCCTATCAGCATATGACTTCTGCCTACTCTATATAGTCTTCATCTTCTCCTGGATGATCTGCACCTTCTCTGTGGTAGCCCGTACCATATCTGGTCCCACTAGTGCTGACTCCCCAGGGTCAGTCTAGCACAAAGGTGATCTGTAAGGTCACCCGTACAATTCCTCAAAAGGTGACATCCCAATGGTGGAGTTACAGAAGTTGTTGTATGAATACTCCACCAAAGGTAAGTGATCCTCCCAGCTGCGACTGAAGTTGAGGACACAAGAATGCATCATGTTCTTGAGGGTCTGAATGGTCCGCTCAGTCTGGACATCCGTCTGAGGATGGAAGGCAGTGCTCAAACGAAGCTGCATCCCGAAAGCCTCCTACAACCCCTTCCATAGCTGGGAAGTAAAACGTGCATCGCGATCAGAGATAATCGTCAAGGGTAACCCATGTAACCATACAATCTTCTACACATAGATGCGTCCCATGCTCTCTACTGAACCCTGTTCTCTGATCGGTAGGAAGTGGCCCAACATGGCGAGTCAGTCGAAGATCACCCAAATCGAGTCATGGCCCCTGGATGTATGTGGAAGTCCTATCACGAAGTCCATGGATATACCATCCCTCTTCCATTCTGGGACCTCTAAAGGCTGATCTAAGCCTACTGGTACCTGTTTCTATGCCTTCACTTGCTAACATGTCAGGCACTGAGAGACAAACTCTGCAACTACTTTCTTCATTCCTGGCCACCAGTGTTGTCATCAGAGATCTTGGTACATATTCACCACTCTTAGATGTACTTCTAGAGGGGAAGTGTGGAACTCCCTCAACACTTCCTCCTGAAGTGACACTGGTACCATGGTATGTCCTCTGAAGAGGATGACTTGCTCCCCACCATCAGAAAATCCATCAGGTGCTTGTCCTGTGGATATCTGAACACGTCATGTCTCACAGTCAGCATCCCCATGTTGCGCCTCCCTAACTCACTGAAGAAGTGGTGGAGTGACTATAAGAGACTGAATAAAATTTTCTCAATCTCGATCCACAAAGGATATCTGCAAAGTAGCCAGCTGCTCTGTTGCCTCTCCTAGAAGCTGTAAACCAGATCTCCTTCCGAGCGCATATGCAACAATGTTCCCCTTCCCAAGAGTATATACTATCTTGAAGTCATAGTCCTGGAGGAACTTGAGGGAACTTAACTGTCTTAGGTTCTGGTCCTTCTGAGAGAAGATATACCAGAGACTCTTGTAATCAGAGAACATTGTAAATCGTTCTCCCATTAGATAGTGTTACCACATCTTCAAGGCGAAGACTACTACTGCTAACTCTAGGTCATGGGTAGCATAGTTCTGATCATGTTGTATCAACTATTGAGAACCATAGGTTATCACTGGTCTCTCATGCATCGGGACACATCCGATATTGGTCCCTGATGTGTCTTAGTAGAATACATACCCTACACCCTCCTCTAGTAGCCTCAAGATGGGTGCACTAGTCAGCCACTGCCTCAGCTCCTGAAAACTCTGCTGGAATCTCTCTGACCACATGAAGGGTTTTCCCTTCATCATCAATGCTGATAGAGGTGCTGCAACTCTGGAGAAATCTAGTACAAACATCTGGTGGTATACAGCCAAACTTAGAAAACTCTGTACCTTCGTCACACTCCTAGGTGGCTCCCAAGAAAGTACCGCCTCAATCTTCACTAGATCTTCTGCAACTCCGACCTCCGATATGACATGTCCCAGAAAGTGAACCTCTCAGATCCAAATCTAGAACTTCCAAAGCTTACCATTAAGCTGGTTCCCTCGGATTGTGTCCAGTAATACCTGCAAATGATAGGCATGCTCCTCCTCAATAGTCAAGTAGATCATAATTTCGTCAATGAATACTACTACAAAGCGATAATGGTATGGATGAAAGATCCTGTTCATCAGTCCTATGAACACTGTTGGAGCATTGGTTACACCGAATGACATAACCATGAACTCATAATGGCCGTACCAACACATGAAGGTTGTCTTCTGCACATCCTCATATCATACTCTGAGCTGGTGATATCCTGATCTGAGGTTTATCTTCGAGAACCACTGTGCTCCCTTCAGCTGATCAAAGAGGTCTCCAATCCTTGGGAGTGGGTAATTGTTCTTCACAATCACCTAGTTCAGACAAAAATAGTCAATACAAAGCCTCAATATCCCATATGCATTCTTGGTGAATAGAATCAGGGCTGCCCAAGGTGAAACACTGGGCCGAATGAATCCCTTCCCCTACAAGTCCTCTAGCTGTACTCGCAGATCATGAAGCTCCGTAGGAGCCATCCGATACGCTGGTGTAGATATTGGTGTCATCCTAGGGTACAAGTCAATGTAAAATTACACCTCTATGCGAGGAGGTAGACCCAAAACATCAGCAGGGAAAACATCCGCGTACTGGTCCACCACTACAGGATAGCTCGGACTCACCATATCAACAGCTCCGAGGGTAAGGCTAGCCAACTGATGAGTGATCGACTGAACTCTCCTCAGGGTAAGTCCATCCTATGCGAAAAAGGATCCTTTATCTCTAGTGAAGGTAAACATGGTCCCATTTGTGCAGACATATCACACTTTCCACCTAATACAGTCAATATGAGCGTGTAATTTAGATAACCAATCCATTCCCAAGATGACGTCATAAGGCCTTGACGCTGCTACTAAGAGATCCTAGCTGAAGCTCTCACCTACTAGAGTAATCTCACACTACCTGTACCAATGCGTAATCGTCGAATCCTCTCACTTAAGAGTCTCTAATCATAAGGATCAATCCAACGACTCTATCATAATCTCTGAGCTCCGAATGAGGGTAGTGGAAATAAAATAAAGACTAGAACCTGTGTCTATAAGTACTATAACTATGGTGGAGTAGACATAGATAGTACCTCGTATCATCTCCGGAGTGCTGTGATCATAATCCTCAGCTGCTTGGACCTGAGATCTCCCCTATCTACCTACTTTATATGGTCGGAGTGGACGTCCTGTGGTGGTGGTGGTAACATCTCAAATCGTCTCCCACCGCCAGCTGCATAGCCTAATCCTATGCCACGTCGACCTTCTCCCTGTGGACCTCCCCAGTTGAATATATATCTCTTCCTGGGTGGTCCCTTGACTGTCTACTGATCATACATATGGTGGGTTAGACAGTCACGATCCATGTCACCCTGCCCGCTGCATGCGTAACACCGCCCACTCCTGGCATGAGTGGCTCTATCTCGGGTGCCTCGCACAACCGATCCCAAGTCATGTGATCGTCCAACTGTAGGTCTGGTCCTCTTGGACCTATGTGATGTCTATCTGCTACTAGATGCATAAGACTCCGCTATGTGATGACTGGTAGTGGGTCTCGCCACTGGTGATGGCTCGACAAGGAAACTCTCCACCAAGAGGGCTCTCTCTAACACCCCTGCCTGCGTCGGGATGCTGAGTGAGATCATCGAATCCCTAATATCCCACCTAATCCCCTGATTGAAGGTCTGGATCCTGAAGAAAGCGTGCCTCACCATATCTGTAGAGTAGCCTGAAAGGTCAGTGAATCTTGTTGAGCACTGAGCCATAGTCCCACTTCCCTACTACAGATGAAGAAGCCCCTGTATGCACACTGCGCGAAGAGTTGCTGGTAAAAACTCCACCCAAAACAGGCTCTCGAAGTCTGTCCAGATAAGCATCACCTCATCGTGAACCCGAATAATCAATCTCGACCATCAAACTGCTGCAGCCTGTAGAAGGATGGAAGCAAGTATCACTCTGAGATCGGCTGGCGTCCCTATGAGTCGAAAGAGTCTCACCAAAGCCTCTAGCCAATCCTTAGCAGCCTGTGGGTCTATCTCTCCCATAAACCTGGGTGGCTGCTAGCACTAAAACTCATGAAATTCACTTAATTGGCATGCACTCTCTGCTTCTGGGGCTGGTGGCATCGGTGTCCCAATGGGGAGTGGTACCGCTGGTGCCTCTACTGAAAAAGGGACCTGCATCGAGGACTCATCGCTCTATGGGATATCAGTATGTACAACTCTCGAAACTCTAGCTGGTTTTCTTTGTGGTGGCATCCTGAAAAGAAACAGGTGCGCTGCGGTTAAAAAATTTAAACTTGGTGAGATAAAAGTTATACCTGGTGAACTGAATCAAAAGATCACAAAGAAAACTTTTGAAAACACACACACAATCAGTGTTTTAATGAATTGAGTCGGAAGTCAGAAGTTAGGGTCCTAGTGTATGGATACATCGGCCACCGCACCAACACTGGACTCCATGAACTGAAAACTGCACTCATTAACTTTAAAACTATTGCTTCACAAAAAAGATCAGAGTCCTAGTTCTGGGGTAGAACTGACTCCTCAGATACCAATTTGTCACAACTAGTCCCCTGGGACCCATGCCGTGACTACCCTAGGCCCGCCTTCGATATGCTAGGGGCTGGATACCAGCACCAAAAGACATTTTTTCTAAAATAGGGAAGTCATTGCCTTTATAACCAGCAAACTCATGTAACCAAGCAAACAACAAGATACAAACTCAAGAGAATTGTATAACCAAAAGAGTGTTGAAACTAAAAAAGGGTCCAGAATACAAGAAAAATAGTAAAGGTACAATTAAAACTAAAATACAATACAATTGAAGAAAGAGAAGAGACAGCTACTGGATCATCCTTTGAGGTTCCAACCTGAAGGGTAGGTACAGATTGCCTCCTCCACACTCCACGTCCACTCGTCTCCTCTGCATACTGACATGCCGTATGGTCCATCTCTATGTACCATCCAGTCTTGGTACTCTCAGCCTCAGTCAACCCAGTCCGTCGTCTACATCCAACACAACAAGGTGCGGGCATAGCCCATACAGGGGTGAGTATAACGATACTCAGTAGGGACCCCGAGACCTTCTAGGTGTCACAGAATCAAACAAGGATAAAACAAAATGTATGAAATCAACATATAAATTTACTTAGTTACATGCCCATACATATACACATGTTATCAAGTAATCCATCTTAATCATGAGGAAAACATAGAGGTTCGGAATCAGCTCACACCAAGATTTATTCTAGGTGTAGTGTTAAGTAACATTCCCAACCATAACATCGAACACCTAGGATACTAGAGAAATCCTATTATATTGAGTACAATGGGCCTGCCATGTCACACAAAGGCACTTCCCACTAACCTTGGACTGTTAAGGTACTCCTCCTATCATGTACCTTGGGTCTGCCATGTCACAGAGGAGCTCCCCACCATGGGTCTGCCGTGTCACACAGAGGCACTCCCCCTCGTGGCATGCTGAGGTACTCCTCCCGTCGAGTATCGTGGGTCTGCCGCGTCACCAAGGAACTCCCCACCATGGGTCTGTCACGTCACCAAGGCGCTCCCCACTAGTACAGTAGAGTCACTCTGAGTCGAAATGGTCAGTAGTCGTCAAGTCTTAGCTAGCCATTGGGTTCCCGCACTATGCTCGCTTGTCTCCTGGAGGATCCGCTCGACAAGATACAGTTCGATAATCCAACTACCACGAAGTCACACAAATAAGTGTCTCAAAGGTCCTCTATGTCATAAGGGTCTCAATGTAACAGAAAGCACGTCAATCGGAAGCCCAGTTTGTCAGTTATTAGCCTTTTAGTCCCAGGGTCCTGATTGGATTCTTGCTCGATCCAACCTGACCATTCCTCATATTAATCCAAAACACAGTGGATTATCACTCAATGGGACCAAATAACTCCAAGGTTCCCAACACCACTGATGGTTTTTCTAATGGACTTTCAGTGCCAAAGTTATGGCCAAAAGAAATAATTGGGTCGTAGTGGGCCCTGGTCCAGTCTGACGCAGCCTGGGCCGACCCAGTGGGTCTCGCCCTTCCCGTAGTGTGGCTCGACACATTGGGTCTAGCCCAAACCGCAAGGGCCACAAGGGTGCTGCTAGGGCGGATCAGCCGAGGGGTGTCGTGTGGAAGTGGATCGGCTGTGAGGGCGCGGACCGGCCGTGAGGGTGCGGACCGACCACATGGCGGAGGACTGGCCACATGTCAGTGGTACGGCCGTAGGGTGGCTCTCCAGCGGTAGCGGGATAGAGGATGGCGGTGGCGGCTCAACAGAAGGTGGCTCAGGGGATTGATGGATGGTGGCTCGGCTGCTTGGTGGTTCGGAGGACGACGACTCTGTAGACGGCGGACATCAGCTCGGCAGTTCGGTGGACGGTGGCGGTGGCAGCAGTTCAGACTAGTAGGCGGCAGCGGCTTGGCGGATGGTGGGGTCGTGGGTGGTGGAGTCGTGGGGCCCAGAGGTGCGAGGCGGTGGTGGCCCTGGGGCGGTGTCATTGCTCCATCGCCTTCGTCGCGTTCAACACCAAAAAATCATCACGAGACTTGCGAAGGGGTTTGGCCATGTTTGTTTGGCCCGTACCCTCCACGTTAGGGTGGTATCATATGGCTCATCATGAACAAGAAAGAATAACATCAAACCCTCCCGCAATGTTTGTTCCCAACCCACAAAAAAAATCATCCGTGTTATTTGTTTTAAAAAGGGAAGAACATGGGTAAAAAAATATAATCATTTACAATAAACCCCTACCGTGTTCGCTTGATGATGTCGACAAGGTCACGAGGAAGAAGACGAATTGTTTGGAAAAGATGGACGTCGGTGTCGTCAGCATTTTCCTCAATTTTTGGTTCATGCATCATCCTCTTGATTGATTCCTAAGAACATTCTTCAATGGAGTTCATCGTTCAGAGTAGAAGTTCTTCATTGGAGGAGCGTTCTTCGTTGGAGAATAAGTTCTTCATTGGCAGAGCATTCTTCCTTAGAGATATTTATTTATCCCAAGGCTCTCTCCTCTCCCAATTCCACTAAAATGAATAAGTTTCCCCCAAAAAAAAGATTATGATATCTATTATTTAGTTTGTTGGCTTAAAATTCTAGTTGGATAAATTAATATATTGTGTTGGCATAATTAAGTAGGGAAGGGTTGGCACATTAAAAGTATGAGGAGTTGAAGAGGATCCCCATATTTAAGAGGAAGTTTGAGGGTTTCAAGCCTCAGGTGTTCCCCACCACCATAACCCCTCATGGGAGGTTTTACTAGCTCGGGTGGTCCCCACCACAAAGTATTCAATTTTGAGAATAAAACTCTTATGGTCTCTACCTCCACAATATCCTCAAGAGGGTGGTTACAAAAAAATAAAATAAAATGCGTGTTTATTATATTTTATTATTTCCATGAAAATCCAAAAAATTATCTTTCACCCTTAACCAACTGCCATCGAGGTGAAAGTCTTCTTAAGCGAATACAGGCACTGCGATTTCAACAGTGCCCTCAGATTTCAATTCCGAGAACCTGTTTAAAAGTTAGAAAAACTCGGCCGCACGTTTACTGAACGTACCCAAAAAATGTTCATAAATTTATTCCAAGCACTCTGGGCCTCAAAATCCCATGCCATAAATTTTTGCAGACTCGTAAAATTCCCATATATTAAAAACAATTACATGGAAATTCCGGGTATTTACAAATATCTTTAAAAAACATGAACTAAAACCAAATATCTCCATAGAAACGGTTCCAAAATTTACCGTATTATCATGAAATGTCAAAATTTATTATATTTATAAAGTTTATTTATAGTATAGGTTAGACCCTAGGTTGTCTTCCAATGATCATTGATAGGTTTAGATTATGCATTTTTAATTAAAAATACTAAAAATGGGTGATTTGGAAAAGTGTTTTATGAAAAAAAAACATAACAAAAATAGTTTAATAGTTGAAAAACCAAGTATATTTTGAATAAAATGAGATAAAGGGGTTATTTTTATTTCACTACACACATTTTGAGATCATTCTTATTTGAGATTAATTTAGGTTTGGAGTAATTATTCAGATGAAATTAATTGGAATCCAGATTAATTCCTAAGAATTTATTTCATTTCTTGAAGAACCAAATATTGACATAACAATCATATTTTCTAGTTATAGAACATATTAAAGGAATAATATCTTAAAAATAATATTGAAATCTCAAGAAAGTGGGTAAGAAAAGGATTCTTGTGTTGTCTAATCAGAACAACACAAGTCACACACTCAAAACCACACACCGATCGGTTAGAAATTAAGAGCATAACATTCTCTTCCATAAAAACAAGAATTGAAAAATTAAATAATGTAAGATACATGGAAGGAAATTTTTTAACAACTAAATTAATCCAAATATGTATCTAATAGATTCTCTATAACTCCCTTGATATGTGTGTAGATCCCTCACAAAGAACACCCAACATTTAGCCCGATATTGAGAGGGGAAGGACGCTCTAGTGGACCAAATTTTTCATTGTTGATCCCTCTACGAGGATAGAGGCCTACAAAACTTATAATATGAATATAGGACTCTTATATGATTCCAAAATGGTAGATATTTTCTTCTATTTATAACTTTTAAATGAGAATCCCAATGTTCCATTTTATAGGCAAAGTGGATGGTGGTTTTGGGCACACCAATTTCATAAAACCACATGTAACATGGTTTTCAATAGGTAGATAGCCTTATATCACATTGAAAAAATAAATAAATAGTTTTTCCCCACCTCTTGAATATATCCACTTAATTTTTGGCTTAATTTGGACACCTATAGCTTGAGGTATAGAAATATCACAACACACCACTTTTGACTTCATGCAGATTATGTGCGATGGAAAGATAAGTCTGGATGGGAAATAATATGGAATAATGAGACTTGATTTTATTAATATGATATGTATAACATTAAATTCTAGACCCGAACCAAAAACTCAGACCATTCAGATGTCTGTTTTAGAAGATGAGTGTGGTTGATTCCACTAGTGTGCTTGGATCCTACAGAGTTTGGCCCATTTTTCTTAAACATAGCCATGGGCCCTCAGAATCACCTCCTCCTATAGTGAAATTATCAAAACAAGTAAAATTTCCCCTTTTAAAAATTATAAAAATAATAATTTAATCTAACAAGAATTGAAATTTGTTATTATGTTTTCATTTTAGAATACAAATCCAGTATAATACAATGGTGTAAGGGTGAAAATTAAACAATGAATCACAGTGTGATCAACGTGATGTTAGATCATTCCTAGGGAATGAAGGCTTTTATAAATTCTTAATCCAAGATTTCAATAATATCACTTAAACCTTCTCAATATTTCATCAAAAAGATATTGAATTCATTTTTAGTGGATCATGTAGGGTATCATTTTGATATGATTAAAAATTGGTTGATCACTCCACCGATCAAAAAGCTTCCATGGTGGGACATTCCATTTGAGGTTATGTGTGATACTTTGAGGTTACCAGTTGAATTTTTCATATAATAAAGGGTAGATGGGAATTAAAATATTATTTACTATGGCTTTAGGACATTGGTTTCATCCCAATCAAACTACACAACCATGTAAAATATGTTTCTTTCCATCATATTTGATTTAGATAAATTTTGTTCCTATTTATTAGGATCTGATTTAGTTTTATTTTCCCAACCATGCAGCTCTGAGGTACCTCTTGAACAATCTTGACACAATTACCTTACTAATATGATGTATTCTCCTTCTTTAAGAATTATATATTGAAATAAAGGATAAAATTGGTTAGAAAACCTTGTGGTTCACCACATGAGTAGAATTACTACACATTTGAGGATTACTCCTTGTACTAGTACCACTTAGATGAACTTTACCTAACAAGAATCTCTATTTCATCTAAGGTACACATCGTTGGTATGATGATTTACTGAACTACATTGTTTCCTATGAAATTTAAAAAAAATTAATGAAACATTATTTCAAAAAAAAAAATTAAAGAGTGGGTCTAGGTTTTATGTGTGGGGTGGCCCCTATCTCTTAAGAATGTGTAGTGATCATGTTATTAGGTGGTGAGTTATTAATCATGAGTTTGAGTCTGTTTGTATTTTATACCATACACTTTTATGTGGAGGACTCTTTGGACGCCAATGAACAACTAGGGATGTCTGAGTCTCTAGATTATATTGGCTTAGATTATTCCATGATGCTCATGTTGTTTATTTGTCATGGAGATATTTCAAACACATTGTAAACATTCCAAGGTAGCACAAGATGAACCAAAAATCAATATTATTCTACAGGAATTATGACGAATGTGGAATTTATTTTATGGTTCATTTTTCAAGTTCTTTGGTTTTTTTATATTTTATATTTTATTTATTATGTAAGAAAATTAGTGGAGGGAAAGGCCACTAGGACTGATGACTCGCATGTTGTAATGGATTTTTTCAAGGATCGGTTTTTTATAGGTTTGGAGATATATATTACATCATTAGTGGCTGAGGGACACACTTTAGCAACCATAATTTGGTTTCCCTCCTTTGGATGTATGCGGATATGCATAAAACATCTACCCAAAACCACCCACAAATAGATGGTCTAGAGGAGGTTTCAAATCATGAGTCAGAACATATTTTTGAGAAAACTGTGTATCCAAATATGAAGGATTGGAGAAATCTCTTAGAAGATGGGATTTATACTTATAGGATCACATATAATACACCCATTTGTATGTCCCCATTTTGTATTGTTTTTCAAAAAGCATGGATATAAAGCATCAAGTATATCTGGATATAAAGAAATGAAACATGGATTTTACCTAAGATCTAATTAAATGAATGTTTCACATTCAAGAGCTTGAGGAGATTTTATTTCCATCACATGATAACTCAAGTCTCTACAAGGATAGATAAAAAACATCTCATGATAGATTAATCCAAAAAAAGAGTTTCATGTAGGGGAAAGTTCATAATCCACAACTCACGAATTAAACTAATGCCTTGTAAGTTGTCTTCACAGTGGATATGTTTTTATGTTGTATAATGTGTATTTTCTTATGGTTTAATGGAGATCACACAAGATAACAATGAAAGGGTGTTTACAGTCAATGGGAATTGTTTGAACCAATACATTGGGGGACTTCCTATTGATGTAGTTTTTTTCATCACAATGCATGGACCCATCATCACTTTATAATATCATGATATTCCAAAACATTTCTCTTTTAAATTATTTTTACAATTTAAAATTCTAAATTTCACATAAATATATCATATCATAGGTTCACGTTAATGAAAATGGTATATTTTATGTGTTAGGGTGGGGAAAACATTTTGGCATAGATATTTAGGATTTTCAATTGTGTGTTTTGTGTGTTTTTTCTATTTGATTTTCATTTAAATTTTCAAAAAAACATAAATAAATATGTTTATATAAAAAATAAAAAAAACATGTCATGTAATGTAATCATTTAGATATATAATATATGGAAAATTCATGTTTTTAAAATTTTTTGGTGGTATGATAAGAATGAGAAATATTTCATCATCAAGGTTTGATTTTTTTATAAAAGTAGAAGCCATTGATGATATGATTTGTTTTCTCCTTATAAATAATTTTATATTTTGACACCATTTTTTATGATATTTTTTCATGGTAAATTATTTCATTTATTTCCCCCCACAAATATTCAGACAATAGTGACTTGTGAAATTTCTCTTACTCAATTGAATCTATTTACAAAGTTAGTTAAAAACAATCATATTATATCAATTTTTGATCCAAATATTCATTTATATTTTGATTTGATTCATTACTATACACAATTTATGTATTCCTATGTAACTAATATCTGATAGTTGTACACCCTAAAAAATAAAAAATACAAAAAAATAATACATATTATCTTAATAAAGTGGGGAGTGATAAAATATACAACATGTGGGGATGTATAGGCTGTGAGCTTATGGTTTGACTTTAAGAAATTCCTAAGTTGGTGGTTCATGATATTTAATTGCAAATAAATGAGGAAAAGGTATGATGAATTAAATTTGGTAAGAATAATTGTTTTACTTGACCAGAATATACTGAATAAATGGTGGATATATGAGCTTGAAATGGTTGGCACACACACATGGGGTATTAATGGCATAGTAGACCTATGAATTGTTTTTCTACGATTAATTTAATTAATATCACTAGATTTTGTTTTGATAAAATTTTAGAAAAAATGAATTTAGAATTTTCTAATATTGACTCTTAATGTGAATCTTACTTTTCCTATATTGTCACTATGGATTGGGGAATATGAATATGCACATATCTTGTCACTTTTTTTTTGTAATACATGAAATGTATCTTTTCCCAGGAGTGTAAAAGGGTAAGTGAAATGGAGTTGATAAAAAAACTTTTATTGAATATTTTATTGGTAATAAATGATATAATTACTTCAAGTTATGTTAAATAAGTTTATTTATGGAATATTTGGGATTAGATCATTCAATTTAAAAGTTGATGAAAAATTCATTATTCCTCTTCTAAATTACATTGTAGTATTTTGGAAACAACTATTTTTATGTAACCTATTTAAAATTGAAATTTTGTAATGGCGTTACTAACTAAATGTGACACATCATTAATTTATGACATTATAGAAAAATTGTGTATTTGAGTAGAGTAAAAGGGACATGAATTCAAATATGGGATGGATTCTCCAGATTGGAAACCAGTTCAATATTTGAACCATCAATTCTTCATCCTTGTTTGGATATGGGTCCAAATCTATTCTGAAGATATAGAACCAAATTGTTCACTAATAATACTTCTAGAGGTATCGATTGTTCACGTGTTTTGAGGTCAAGAAGTTGGTGCATGTTGGATTAATGTATTTTTCTAAATTTCCCCATTAACACTTAAAAACTCTTTTAAACCTATCCTCACGTACACTCTATAAATATGTATATTTATCATTTGCAGGGTATGGGAATTAAATTAATAGATTTATGGAATATTGTAATTTGTTTCACTACATTTATACATTCATTTAAAGATGGATATATCATGATGGAATTATCCCTTCATTGAAGCCTTCTTCTTATTCCTCATGTTGTAATGTTGTTGTTTTCCTAATAAAATTCTTAGTTTCTCTTCAATTAATTCTATTTTGTAAAATTTTATTCAAATTTACTCATTCTATTTGGTATAAAAATAAAGAGTATAATAGTTATTGGGTTATACCCTTTCCATGACCATTGTGAATGAAAAACTTTTCTATAATGACTACACCACCCATGGAAGAGTAGTTTTTCTTAGTAAATGATATAATTCACACCTTATACACTTATTTGTTTTTGAATAAATTAAATAATATAATTCACATAATATCATCCATGAATTGAGTTTTAACTTAAAATAAAGTAAGAAATTTTTTTAAGAGTTTATAAAAACTCATGAGGTCGAGTAATGTGGGATTTGTGAGAGTACAATCTTCATTCGTAAAAAAAACCACAAGTGATAAATTTTTTGAGGTTAAAAATAGTCTTTAAAATCAATTAATCCTCATTTCTAGAATTTATAATTTCCCTAATTTACCACTAACCATAATATATCCTTTGAATGAAAATCAATGTAGAGTGCTTCAATCGCATGTTCTGAAGCTAGTGTAGGGTTTAATTCACTTCACCATTGGCTAAAGTAAATTCTTATAGGGTTCAAGGGTTAAAAAATTAGGGGATCATTATTAAGTGGATATTAAATTAAATGATAATGATTAATAATTATTTGAATAGGTAAAGTTAAATTGGTTAAAAGTTTTAAAAAAAAATTCTTAAAAAATATATCATCATTGCGTTTTCTCAATCTCATTTTAAAAATTTATAATCTTCCTCTAGAATAATTATTCGAATTTTTTAAACAATAAAAAATAAACCCCATCCTTTTATATAGTGACATTATTTTATTTTATTTTATTTTATAATTACCTAAAATATATTATTTTAAATTACATCCTCCTTAGAGAGATGACCCTGGTCAGCCACTTTGTTTCACCAAAATAACTTGAAACCAATCATAATTTAAGAGAACCCATGACTATGCCATTCAATTTCATACTTTTTTAAAAAAGTGGCTTCAATAAAATTAAAATATTATTTTCTTCCAAAATTCATTAATAATATTTTAATGTATTTTCTATTTATCAATGACCACATCTCTTTAATTTACATATTCACTACTAGGGATATGTTGTAAGGAGGACGTCCTTTAAAAAATTCACATACTTTTAATCATAGATTAAAACATTTATCTTAAATATCTATATTCTTGGTTTCATGGATATGAATATTTACTAAACCATTTAACATTCCTACATAAGGTTTTTACGTTGAATGAATTTGAATGATAGGGTAATTGTTGATAAATTTAAATTATTTACTCAATATTGATATTTTTCATAACCAATATTTTTTATGAATTAAATTGATCATTACATATATGAGGAATTCATTAGACATGTAATGAAATATAGAGGATAGAATTATATATCCCCTTGATTAATTGATAGGTCTCATGAGAGAAATTACTAAACTAACATTAAATAGATTTTTAGTGTATGCCTACCTAGTGTTTTAAAATATCTTGCCACATGGCCTTAGCAATATAGATACCATGGTATTTGATATCAGGGAATCTAATATTAATCATTTCCTTCACTAATAATTTAGTAATTGTTACCATTCATGAGGTTACTACATTTATATTATCAATGGAGGCATTGTTTTCTAATGTTATTGGTTTAATGGCATCTGTTTTCAGTTATTTTCCTTTTGATATTGATTATTACTTATTTAATCATGATAGATTATGTTTTATGTAACCCTTATTGCTTATTTGAGTTCACCATTTAATTTCTCTTCTTTTTCACAATATAATAATAAGGATTTTATAAATAATATTGAGGATGAAAGAATGTATTTATTCTATGTATTTTATATTTATAGTGTAATATATGAAATCATGTACGTATCTGGTTCTTAATGAATAAAAAACTATTCAGTTAATTAGGATGTGATTCCTTGTATCTAGTGCCAATTTAATAAAGTAACAACCATAACTAGGATACTTGGTTTGGGGTCATTACTCACAACCCTATCAGAGAATAAAATTTGAACCATAACATGGTTTTTTTGAATCATTCCTCATTTGTTCCTATGTATCACTATTGATGCCCTCAAAATTAGAACTAGTAAATCCACGAAGAATGAAATCCTGGAATATGTATATTATTTCCTTCTAAAAGAAAAGTAAAAAAATGTGAACAAAATCACATGGATCATGTGAACCTCCAGAAGTCACACAATCACATGACCCTCAGAAGGTTATATGGTCAATCACACACAGTGCATAACCTATATGAGATCTTGGAGAGCCCCCATGAAAAGTTTTTGTGCTCTCAAGAAGGAATTTAGGATATTCATTGATCAAGTAGTAGTGGTTGGATAGGCTCTATCTAGGTCATGTGACATCTCAATCAGAGTATTCCTAAAAACCCATTAAAAATACATGTAAATTAAGGAGAGAATTTGATGATGGAGGGAGACTCTTGTGGTCATAAACATCACATGATGTATCACTAATGTGGATAATGATTTTCTTCGACAGTACTCAAGAAAAATCATGAGACCCCAGACCCATGTAAAATAAATAAGGAAATAGAAACATAGAATACATGAGTCTCTTTCTATAATAAAATTCATGTGATGTGCCCCATGTAGTTCACAAGACGTAGCAGAAGCATTGGTAACATGTCTTCCTTGTCATGTAATAACGTGAGGACATGTAACCTTCATTATTCAAAGGGATTCATGCATGTGCAGGTGATCTTTTTATCCCCTTTTAGATATAAATACAATTAAGATGGTTTTCCCATTATAATTATCATGCAACATGAAAGGAAAATTTATTGGTCATAGAATGTATCACTAATGAGGTGAGTGATTGTATTTTATAACACTCATGCAAACTCATGAAAACCTATGGTCTTGTAAAATAAATAAGGAAATAAAAGAGAGAAAAGATGGGGGTCACTTGGGGTCATAAACATCATGCGATTCAGTTATAAACTCCACAATACCTCACAAAATCCCTTGGGCATGAAAGCCTACTCTCGTATATCCCCCCTAGAAATTCATATTTATCTTGTGAAATAGACCAAAAAAGTTGACTCAAATATCACAAAGGCCATTAAATAGGCATACTGATCTCACGAAGGCTCATGGAAATATTATTCAACATTGTGAATTCCCCTTGACATGTCCACATGGTTATTAAAGACCCCATTAATTTGAAATAAGCTAATAAATGGTGTGTTTATGGAATGATCTCGTGATCACTAAAAATCATGTGACACCCCTAGAAAGACCTATGGTAGGACCTCACAAAATGCATGACACCAAATACCTCCACCAACAACATCTTTGATCTATACAATATATATTGTATAAATCATTGTATAATTGGGATAGATAGGCCTATAAATCCCCCCACCTCGATATGAATATAAACAGACATCTTCCTTTGAACCACACATTGGTACACCCATGCATCATAGCATATGTTTCAGAGCAACTGATATCATGACTAGAAAAGATTACCATCAAGTAACATCTGTGGAACAACTAGAGTGATCATGCATCATGCATTGGACCTTCATGAGATCACTTATAGATAACATTAAGGACTTCAGGTGGGCTTTGAGAAATACATCCTTCACATATGATAAATCACGCAAGACTTAAAAACTACCACTGAAAAAATCTAAGGTATTTTTATATTAAATGATGGAATAATGACTAAACCGATGATAGGTTTATCTGAAGAACTTATACACTGATCCTCATGATCATTTCGTGAACTACCTAGATCATGGGACAACACTAGTACATGTCACCTAGATCATACAATTATCCATTGGTATACTATTTGGATCATGAAACGTCCCTTTGTCATGTCAGAGAAAGTCACACATTGCCTCCCATACATGCCTCACAAGTCTTTCAAGACCCTCCAGGTTCAACATCCAGGCCTTGTGATGTCCTCTAGACATGTATCCCAATTCATACAATGAAAATGGTACATGTAAAATAAGTCTCATGATAGCATCAAGGCATGTCAAATTATCTCTTGCGATATCCTCTAGAAAAAGAAACTAGATATAATGATACATCTATAAAATCCATTCAGATCTAACGATGTCCTCAGGACATTAAATCCAGATCTCATGATTTCATATGGACAAGGTAGTCAAAACTTACGATTACCATCATACAATCCATTAAGGTCTCATGATGTCCTCTGGATATATTAACTAGCTTTCACAAATTCCTCTAGAAATGTCGTCTTGGATCATAAATCACCCTCTAGATATGTAATCCTGGATTATGCATCACCCTACATACATGTCACACTGACTCTCACAACACCCTCCAAGTGTGTAAATCATCTTTTCATGATTACACAAGGGAAGGTCAGCTGGATGATGTGATACCCTCCAAACATATAAGATGAGATTGCATGATAGCATCCAGGATTAGTCAGTTAGGTGTTGCGATGTCCTATGAAAATTTCATCCATGATCATGCTAAGGCCCTCAGATATTCCATCCACATTATGCACCTTCCTTAAAAAATGCCAATTAGCCCATATGGTTTCCTTTATATATGTTCGTAATATAAACAAGAATGTCCAAATATCCCTAGAAATGTTTGATAGAAAATCAATATATAGCAGGTAGATAATCAAATAGGTCAAGGAAAATAACTAGTCCAGGTCATGTGTGCATCCTAGGATTTGATAACCTTGTCCATTCTTCATATTAGGTAAACATCAGTGTGTAATCCCCAATCAATTAAACTATTAAAAATTTAATTCTTTCAATAACTAGGACACATATGAAGCCTTTCAAAGACCCATGTTCTATATTAAAACATCGAAATGGTATTCACAACACATGATCCTAGATATATAGTGAGATAGATGACATTTTATCCCTTATCTCTCAAATAGATCATGGATCCTAGGGTATTTGGTAGTTTCATTGGTCATATAATTTTCATTATGAATTTCAACCATCCTGGGAAACATCAGTGTGTAAACCCTAATGAGTGGCATGATAGGATCCCTCTATATAAAGGTATCAACCTTAGGTACAACGCCAAGGGTGTGATTGAAATATGATAACTATGATTCATTCTATATCTAGGATATGTAGGACATCTCCTCTATACATGAGCTGATGTTCCCATAATCTTAGTACCCAAACATGTGTCCACTCTATATGACATTATACTACTTGTGTTTACCAAACTATGTGGGATTTGATTCCTACCATAACCAGGATACATAGGATGCCTCATAATGGCTCAATACAATCCTCAACATATTAAATAACTTCCTCAATATAATAAAATTAAAAACTCCATGGGGATAAAACTTCTAAACATATGCAGGATCCCCTTAGGGAAAATGGATAAATAACCTCGAATATATACAGATGGACTCACTAAAATATTCCCCTTCATTTATAAAATAGATTAAACTTCTAGTCATCTTATGAGGGAAAAAAAGTCTGTATCGTGATTAGAAAAAGGGATAAACTATGTTTGTTTTTTTAGAGAAGTTGTTTTCACATTGATATTATGAAGATATTCATAATCATATCTTAAATATATAAGAGTATCTTTGGGTAGGAAAAAATTCAACCCAAAAGGGTGAGATGGGCCTAACTGCCCATCCTATTGACTAATGTGAGTTCATATGTGTCTCAGGTTGGAAACCCCAACTAATCACATGCCTTTATAAAGGAGGTGGGAACCCTGTTACGGATGTGGGAACCATTGGGATTTTCAATTAAGAACAATGATAAATGCACTCTTACTTACCAATAGAACAAAATATGGAGATCCCTACACATGCTCATTTAACCATGACATGTCCTTGACATAAAAAAGGATACAGATCCTAGTTATCATCAAAACATCCCATTATTTTCATGAAGGGGCCATTAGAAGTGGGTCTTTGTCCTTTTCCATCAAAACATAAATGTTGAACCCAACATGAATCTCTCAAATAAGGTAATGATCGTTTGACTATGTGTCTGGTCATTTTGATTTTTTATATGCACATACAAAAATGGTGAACCTAATGTAAATCTTAAAAATAACTAAATGATAGGTTGACTATGAGTTGGTTTGTTTCTTACTCTATACAAAACAAAAATAGTGAGCCCTATGTGAATCTATTATATAACAGAATGATATATTGACCATGCATTGGGATATTTTTTTCACACTATATGCAAACAAAAATGGTGAACCATACATGAATCTATAAAATATCATAATAATCAGTTTACTAAGAATCGATCCATTTTTCTCACTATATGAAAATTAGAATTTGGAAATCGATATGGATATATCAAATAACAGAATGATCAATTGACCATGCATTAGGTTATTTTGATTGAATGTCCTATGTAAACATGGAAAAACTGACATGAATTTTACAGCTGATTCAATGTAGCTGAGGTTATTATGAAATAATTCCATCCTTTACTTGAAATGATCATGTGATTAGAATGGTTAGACTATAAATAAAAAGTATATTATATTATACATTCATATATTATTGAGAACATATCATTCCTGTGATGATGAACTAATTAGTGACCTTATTTATTATTGTCTTAATGACTATAGATTCTGCTCTTAGAAACAACACCCTCATCCAACATGTCTTCATCCATTGATCGTTAGGGAAAATAAACTATTACTATAACCCCGTTGGACCTTGGAATGACCTCACCCACATGAAATATTTTTTGTAATGTGGTGAAGAAAATGGTCTAGGAGTACCATTGACATTGTACAATCCAGACCCTTGAGGCACCCTATGAGGGTATTCAATAATTGAAATGAACGAGTCCACATCATCATAAGAAATTTGTAGTAAATATTGAGGCCCTCATCACCACAACCAACCACTTCATGAGCTTATCCTCAGAGTG
The DNA here is from genome assembly GCA_963277665.1 of Viscum album. NCBI lineage: Eukaryota > Viridiplantae > Streptophyta > Magnoliopsida > Santalales > Viscaceae > Viscum > Viscum album. The sequence continues at coordinate 473,103,773 of OY728135.1, forward strand.
TTATAATCACCATATTTAGTTTCTGATGATGTTGGACCATGGAGTCAATGAAAGATCCCTTCTGATACATGGCAAGTTGAGGAGGGATCCTATCAAATTCTATTGCTAGAACCATCCCATAGGAACCCTTCAGTCACCTATTTAAGGTACCACCCAACATCATATTGCCTCTAATACCCATGTATCAAAAATAGGGAATACACATCAAGCATGGGAGGATTTGGATAACCTTGGGTGGGATCATATCCCTAATCCCACTAATAATTTCTGTTAGAATATTCTGAAGGTAACTAGTGAGAAGGCCTATACACACTCTCAATTGGAACAAGTCTACAGGCATATTCCTGCAACAAAAATGGGGGGGGGGGTGCATATCCCAACCCTCACTCAAGAAACCCATTATCTTATTCTGGTGGAATAAAGAGGATATAAGTGATATCATATTTCGTCTTCAATCAATGATATATGTCTGTATATATAGGATAAAGAAAATTTTAAGGCCTATATTCTTGTGAAAACCTTTATAAACTATCAATAAATCATATAAGAATCTGAATATCATCAATAAAATATTATAGAATAAGTACTAAAATAGGGATGGGTGCATATTATTTTTCCTACAGCCAAGTAGAACAACACTCAAATCATAATGGACATGTGTTTTATCCAAGGAAACCCTACATTATTGATCCCATCCATGAGGATAATTGACATATTTTTTTAAAGTATGAGGCACTGGATAGGAAATGTTTTCATGTTCTAACTGGGGATCACCAGGTGAGAATGGATCATGCCTTGGGATAAGGGCACATTCCTATCAAAAAATACCAGTAGGATATTCCAAAGGCCTGTGATCGGGTTCATATCCCCATATTGGTCAGATATCACCATGTGAGAGTGGAACATGCCTCAGGATAGACACATATTCTTATTTAAAAATACTGGTGACATACTCTAAAGGCCTAGGTTTGGGTTCATATTCCAATTCTGGTCAGATCTAAGGGAACATTCTTAAGGCCATGCTCATATTCAAGTTAGTTAATCTATCTATAATATTACAACAAATCACATATGTTAGGCTCATATTCCAACTTCCACTATTTAACCACTATGGTGTCATCATTTTCATGCAATACATGAGGATAATCATATTACTTATCCCATTTTGGAGGTCAGACAACATATTCTGATGAGGAATGCAGATTTGGACCAAGCTCGTATTCTTTTTCCAATCTGATCTCACCTAGTGAGAGTAGCATATGCCTCTGGATAGGCTCATATTCCTATTAATAAATACTGGTGTAATATTACAAAGGAAAAATATTGGTCTCATGTTCCCATTCTAAATGGTGTTCCCCAAGTGAGAGTGGAACCTTCCTCAGTAAAAATCATAATCCTATCAATTATAATGTTTCTCATTAGAATATTCTAGTAGCTTCCCAGTAGTGGGGCCATATTCCCACTATATGATATGGTTATCCATTAGGTCCAACAACCATCACACATCAGGATCATTTCCTTTAACAAATTCATATTCTAGTTTAGAATATTCTAGACAAAACATAGAATGAGGTCTATATCCCTAATTTACTCAATTCTAGTGTTCTTGAGGTCTTTTTGATACACATTCTCAACACTCCAATGGGTTTTCACCTCTTTAACTGAAGTAGAAGATGATCATTTTTGTGATATCCCTTCTAGAGGTAGTGTAGAGATGGATTATAGGGACTCTTCTCCTGACATCCATCATGGTCAACATCCCCACCATGAAATCTCACACGGGAAATGAATCCTCCCCTTTCCAATGCACCTAAATATACAGACGTGTTAAAATATCAGACACCTTTTTATATATAGGTTATTGATTCATCGGGTTCAATGACATATAGTTACCCATAAACACTCAAAAGAAACCCACTCTAGTTAATAGGTGACTCCAAGAAGCATCTTATGTGGTAAGATCAGATGGTGGCGTATAAGTATGATGAAGAGAAGTCTGACATAGACATATGGAGAAAGTTATATGGAAACAACCTCCACACCAAGTTCTTCCCCATGAAAAATTATGACAAAGAGGTCCCAAAAGAATTAAAAAAGGTATTCATGCCTTATCTGTACCAAAATATGAGGGTCACCTACATACCATCAACAGACTCTGTTTTTAGCTACACATGGATGTTATCTCCATGGATTGGGATCCAAAACCAGAAATGAACAACACTAATCTACAAAATGATTTCCCCTATTTCCTCAATATTCTTCAGCATCTAAACTATGAAGACATGTCATGCATATATATCCATGTATTGGGAAAGTAAAAAGTGTTACACTTTACCGAGCCTATATAAATGAAGATTCCATTTGATACAGAAGATTGTAATTTCACAGCCTCAAGAGAAATAAGGTGTCTAGGTAATGTGTGAGATAGTTGGTAATTACTGTAGAATTCCCCTGCTTCAATGGTATGAAGAAATAATCAATGGAGGAAGAGGATAACCTGAAGAGATTTGATCTAGGAACTCAAAGCAACAGTAAAGCATTTCCGACATGAAATTTGACATTTTGATCAAACTTGAATCTTCCAATAGAAACTAACTCTCTTCATGGGATACAATTACACCCAGCTCTTATGCAAGAACATATATGCCCCAAAAGCAAGTCATAATAGCATCTTCTATAGCACCCATCTAGGAGTGAGTCTAGACCTATGGGCTGGAATAATATCTACCCTCGCCTTTACCCCTCAAATCGTCAATTCCAGATAGTATTTAGGACATATCATCATCAACTAAAAAAACCACCCCTTTGGGTTGGGGGAATTTATATCCCAATCATCATCACTAGGTTGATCATCCTATGAGAGAATCCTTGGGAAATAAATGGATATTCTAGATCAAACCCATCCCACAAAACTAAGGTAATTTATATCTCATTTTCCATCCCATGAGTCATCATATCCCCAAATAGAAACATTTAATCCTCACCCATAAGATTAATCAATTGAAATTATGGCCCAAAAGTCTCCCCAGCATGCTGGGATTAGGGAATTTTATCATCATCAACATAGAAGAGGGAATCCATATTCACATGGATGGGAGGAAAATATCAACATTTGGTTTCCCATCTGTTCCTCCAACCAGAAAACAATGCTCTACTATTGAGGCCCCTTTCGGTAGCCACGAGTGAAAAGTCCATCAAGGTCATTGTTTAGAGGGAAGTACAAGAGAAGCATATAGAAGAGGAAATCAGAACCTACTAGTTTTATAAGTCAAGATGACCCAATACAGACAAGGTTTTGAGGAATGACCCTAATTCAGGCAGTACATAATAATCTAGTTACTTTGAAATTATTGGAACAACCACCATTTCATGATACACCTCTTTAAATTCCATCACCATCCACACACATGATAATTTGGATCAAGACATAGATACAAATGATCATTACATGGAAAATCTACCATAGGAAGATGGTGACCTAGATTCACCAACATAGGCTGCATGCACTTGGAACCATAGAAGTCTCAAAAGCTTGGAACCTTTAATTATTGAGTTCCCTACTCTATAGAGGAACACTACCAAAGATAAAGGGAAGGTGTGGCTACAACCCAATAAACTCCTAGAATATTTAAAATTACAACCATAGAGGAACAATTATTATAATATGAGAGTGAAATACAAACTCTTAGATAACTCAATGAGGAGATACTGATTGGAAAGAATCTTGATGGGTATCATCTTCAGGCATAGAATAATATTATTCCTTCCATGGAAAATCTGCTTATAAGAGAATCATTTGATCATTAGACCAACTCTAGATCCAAGAAGTTGGTCTATATAATTGAAGAAGTTGAACATCATGAATTACCTTCATTAAATTGATATTATCTCCCTCTATAGGGAAATAAATCTCTCTTTAAAAAAAATTAGAATCATCATAGACAAAAATTGGGATACCTCATCAGGCCCCAAAAGTTCCCTATAGATAGGTAGCGACTCAAAAAATAGTACCTATACAATTTATCAATACCATAAATCCCCTGGATACTTGAATAAGAGGCATTGAAGGGAGATTCCCAACCATGTAGCCTAAGAAGAATCTATATCCTGAATGTGTGGATGCCATTTTACCTCCATGCAATTTCAAAAATCCTACCCTCCCCGCTATTGATGGAACAAGATACCCTAGACAACATCTCACACACTTCATATATAGATGTGGGATGATGATGGGCCCTCAATATCAGCATGATGCAACCAGGGCAATGTGTTTTGTAAAAACTCTTTTAGGGGAAACTGTTATTTGGTATAATAGATTTTTTCTAAGATCCGTTATAGGATCAAAAGACTTTTGTCATTGATTAATTTACCATTTTAGATCCATGCTGATGAAATCCAAAATGTTCAACCTAAAAGACTATAATCAGTGTGAAAATGAGAGGGCGTTTCACTTCATATCCAGATGTAAGGTTCTGACCTATTCTCTCAGCTTCCCTCTCTTACAGGAATAATAGAGGGAACTTGATGCTAAAAATTTCTAATATGAGTTGTAGAAACATTTGATCCCAATGAGGTATCTAGGTGGGCTATATGAGTTTTTATAAATGTCACAACATTTGGAAGACACCATTCATCGAAACCGAACTAAATCTCATTTCATTCCTTCAGGATTGGGAAAAAGTATTGACAAGGCATAAACTGTCTATGTTACCCTCAAGAAAGTACTAGTACATATTAAAGCACCTAGGAAGGTACCAGACCATCAATAACCTCCTTTCATGTGGGAGAAATCCAAATTTTACCCTTATCCCAAAACCATAACGGACTAGGGTCACTCATTATTTAAGGAATGAATGAATAAAAAATATCCTTACACAATATAAAAGACACCTATTATTCCTTGGTGTACATGGATAATAACGTTTTAAAGATACTATATCCCAGGAATCCCAATGAGGTCAACCTCATTGATAGCCTTAGGTACTACCCATTCAATAAGAGACTGGGTCATAATATTTAGGATTTATCCATCTTTATAGATGTTCTCTAAGGCCTTCTCAATTATGTATAGGTAGTGTTGTATAAATTCATAAAGTAGGTGACCCACATAATACTCACCCATTCAGGAGAAGAAAATGATTAGGAGAGAGTTCTGGCCAGCTGCAATTAGAACCTCAACAACTAGATGACTCAAAAGATAGTTAAACATGCTCATACAACCCTTAGAGCACAGCTCCGTATAACTGCAATATTTATATCACCTAGGGAGGTTACATTATATATGTCCCCCAAATTTGTATTCAACCATCGGTTTATAGAAGATACAAAATATTAATATTCAATTTCTTATTCCAACTCAAGATCTAACACCTATATATTTCTTCCCTGCAATGTCTAAATCACAGGAACAACCCCACCAAACAGAACCATCATTAAATTACGAGTGTATTTTTGGTTCTTTTAATGTGATTCACTTGAAATAAACCTTATATGGTGATTAATATGCCTCTGATAACGAGTTCCTCACACCTAACCAGAGAATATGAGGTTTCATGGGCAGGAAACAAGGATATATGGGACTATACAGGAATTGTTAGACATAATGTTTTGGTCAAATCCACATAGAGGAAATATATATAGCCGATACCCATGGGTAAAAACATCATCAGTCCCATCATAGACATATATGTTCCCCAGAACCCTCCAGTGATTTTCTGCACCCAGTTGTCTTATATGACTATCTAGTGATGGTGAGATTATCAATCATCCTAAAACATTTTGAAAGACGGAATGACCGGGGCCACTGGAAAAAGATTCTCCCTCAACCTATGCACAAGCACCAATCTCTTCTAACATAGATTTCCCAGTTCTTAAGACACCTAATAGGGACTATTCCCACCTCTAGAAGCATTGATCTCTGGAAAAAAAGTATGACATTCTAAAATAGTTGGCAGTTTTCCCAGTGAATCTCTCAATCATGGATGTAATCCATCATTCAAAACTACTCAGTAAGGAACATGTTTAAGCCTTCCAGATCCCACATAAGTTTGATACATAAGTCATTATAGTTGAGTTCTATCGAATGGAGACCATGCTAGAAGGGCCCCATGTTGCAATATCATTCATATATTTGGATCAAGAATTGTATATACAAGGACACATTAGACCACTATATGTTTTATTTATAATCAACAATGTCAAAATCCAAAGGGGTCAAATTTAAAATGGTTATGGGATCAACCTCATCCCAGTTCAAACCCTCAGACATTTGGGGTATAGCTTGGATGATTTTTCTCCCATAAATATCACCATTAAAAGGTATTATGATAGAGAAAATGCCTCTCTAGAAGACTAGGCTCAATAATCAGTTTGGGGATCTCAAATCTAAATATGATTTTATGGTTATCTAGTAAGACACAACATTATATGTCCTTCTCGGAAGGCCTTGGATCTATATCCACATGGCAGTACCCTCAACATGCCATCAATGTTTTAAATACCCCATCAATTTATGGGTTAGCATAATACATGGTGATAGTGCCCCCATCAAGACTTTTGAATCCAGATATGTTGAGGCAGGTTTCTACAAAATGGAATGAAATCAACCAATGGTGGATGATGATATATAGGTTTCATCCCCAATGGTATGGGGACCTCCCTTAAAAATCTCTAGAGTAATCTTGATAGTGATTTTGTGCTCTGAAAAAATATAGTAGAAGCAATAAACCTAATACAATATGTAAAAACCCCATCTATCCCAAGTGAATGTGTAATATTCAATCATATTTTTCATTTATCTACAATAACTCTAAAAATAGAGGATGATAATGTCTACTCTTACGACCTCTCTCACCTCAACAGTGAAAGATGTGTCCCCAGATTTCTATCTACAGATGAAAATTCCACCATAGGATCAGAATAAATTAATTGGAAGATAACTTTAGGAACACCCCTCCTTTAATTTAGGAAAGTGTCTCTATCAATATTTATGATTTTAGATAGATAAATGTGGGAATATAACAATACTCATGGTATACCCTCATTAGTTCAACCATGCTTCTGAGGAGAAAGAGATGTATATTTCATTTTTGAATAAACACTGATATGAGATCCCTTGTAATTACAAAACAATTTCCAAACTAAATATATATGTGTCCATGCACCATATCTATAAGGCCCCAGCCTTAAAAATTACTTAATCTTGAGTTACTTCAAGAATACACGTTGATGATCTTTTCAGGTTTAGAGTTTTAGAGAATTAGATCATAAACCATGAATTACATTCCACATTTAAACAAAGTTGTTACATAAAATATAGTACTAATTTTTCCCATCAACGGAATCATATTTAAAATAAAACATGGATTCTTTCTTGACACTTCCTTGACACTATCATCACATCATGTACCTTTCCCTTGAACTGTGAAAAACATTTCAAAAACATGGGATGAGCATAGAAAGCTTAGTAAAGGATATAAAAGTAAGAAATGAAAACATTATTCCATGCATGGAATCATACTTTACTCATAAAACATAATCACATACCTCATAAAATAATGAATAAATCATAGAAATCATAATATATAAAGGTAACTTGATGCATTCATAACATTCTTACGTAGGGAGTAACTCTCATGGTTATGTTTGGAATACCCATAACTGTATATTCCCTAAATATCTTCGGATAATCCTTAATGTTTAACTCCTTCGCATTACCCAATGCATTAGAGAGCTATATCGGGCTCACCCACACTTAGTTTATCACGGAACCACCCGTCTTCATAACAATTCCCAAGAACCATAACATAATCGTATCACATAAAACATGCATAAAGGAAACATAACATTTCCACTTTTCAATAAAAAGATATCAATACAACAAATTGATATAAAAAAATTCTGAAACCCATTTTCAATACCAAAATAAAAGAAAAGTAAAACATGGTATTTATTTTTCATTCAAAAAAAGTTATGGCTTGTAGAGGAAGCCGAAACTCAAATAATGGTCACGACGGCGGAGAAGTCGTTGTCGCCGCATACGTACGACAAAAAAACATTCCCTTTTTTCGTTTAGTAAACGCTTCGTATAAAAAGATTCCTTTTGAATAAACATAAAATTCAAAGGGTTTTATACACCGTATAAAAGAAAGTTGTGTATAAAACAAAATATGCCTCAATGAAAGGAGATTGAGACGATGTCCCTTAACTCATGTCCGACTTGACTCGATCATTCTTTACCCTCCTGAATAATAAACTTGAGTTAATTTCAACTTCCTTGAGAACCTTTTTCAAGTTAATTATACCTTTTATATCACTTATTACCATGTCATGAATACTATGTAATTATTTAAGTTAATAATGGTTGTTTTGTTGATCATTGGTACTTGAGTCAAAAATAAACTCTTTATAATTAAAAGTTGTTCATGTGGTAAAATATAAATTATATCCAGATTTATATTCATGATTTAGATATCATATATATCATATATATCCAGTATATGCATGAATTTATAATATTACATAACATTTAGAGGTAAGAAATGAAATTCACCGTTCATGGAGACGGTAAGCCGTACGTACGCATGAACGCTACTTTCATTTATATTTCATATTTAATGGAGTGAGATTATAATGATATAAGGGTATATTATAATTCCAGTATAACATCATATATAATAACATTAACTCCATCCTTTATACTTCCCACATATGACATTAACGAATCAAATCACTTTGAGGGGGCGGTAGTCCGCACTTCCTAAAATGAAATTATCGTGTTTACCCACAATGGAAACCATAAAGGTATTCCACAAATGAAAAATAAAGAAGTATAATGAAAACATAAACATAATATATATCATATATAAATATATTTTCAACTTAATGTCCACCTTTGAAGGTGTTAGAATAATATTGAACAATCATCATTTCATGAGGTAGAAATTCGCCATCCACGGAAACAGTATAATCTTTAACCATTAGATGAAGGTGTGTGTAAGTGTAGATCTAATAATTCTTATAAAAACATCCTAGTATATTTAAGATACTATTTTAGTTACAAAATAAAGTAATAAAAATAGTTTAGGGGGATGGAGAAGTAAAATAAAACATAAGAACACAAGAGAAGACACTACCTTTAAAACAGGTAAATCTTTTTGATTTGAGATCAAAGGATTCCTTGGAAAGACTTCTGCCCAAAGTGAGGCTTCTAAGAGTAATAGAGGGATGTGTAGAGATGAAATGGGTAGGTTTTGGCTGAGCCAAAGGCTTGATATGTGTGGGTAAGGTGGTAGAGGTGGGGGCCTTTTATAAGAGGAGAGGAGGGGCACTCTTGGAAAGTTTTAAAAGGATACTTTATTATAAAATGATTTTCGGATTTTAAATGTCCCAAAATTATGTATTTCTAGGATAAGGTGATGAGAATTAGAAATCCACCCATCCAATAGGTTTTTGACAAGTTTAGGTCTTAGATTTTATTTTATCTTTTCATTTTATTTAAATCGTTAAGTAATGAGGTAATCACTGCATCATCATGGTGTCATAAATAATTTAATTTATTTAATGTCTAAAAATTATAAAACAAATATCATGATGTAGGAAATCTTCTTATATTTATAATGAATATTTATAGTAAAAAATATGACTTGTATAACCCCATGTAAAAATTGTTTTAGTAAAACAACACATGTTTGTGACATTTTTATTTTAACATTAAATAAAAAGTTATTAAAGTCATTTTCCTACAAAAGTGGCTCCATGGGGTCCCCAAGTTGACCCATGGATTTTCTTGGTCGTCCATGATACATCCAATAAGGGTAGGACATGTGTCAAGGTCATTTTATATTATTAAAACATTATTTTTACCTTAAATTACACTAATTACCTCTAATCGTGATTAAAAACTTAAAAGTTACTATTCACCAAAAAATTATTTTAATCCCATTTAATCACATTTTACTTCTTAATGATAACAATGTATGTTGGATTTTTGAAATTAAAAACATAGAGGTGGTAAAATTTCATTTAAACGAAAAATCAGTTTTTTAAGTACCACTTAGTGGTTTCACTATTCATTAAAAATTGAAGTTTTTCAGAAAAATATCAAAACTTCACCCTAAGATATATTTGATCTTCCAAATTCAAAAATGATGCATATTTTACAAAATTCAAATCATATAAGTTACATTAATTAATTTAATAATTAATTCCCTCCGTCAGAACAAATAGCGTGTTTTTATGAAATAATATATATCAAAAGATTGACACTAGTTTAAGTCCAATTTCAAAGTGAAATTAATTCCAATGAACACTATTGTATTAAATGGTAAAAATATATACTAATTTCAATATAAAACCAACTCGAAAGATAATCTAATCATATAAATAAATTAGATTAAAAAGAGGTTTTGAATTAAAATACAACATTTTTCACTATTCATTAAAAAATGATCTTTATCGAAAAAATACCAAAAATTTACACAAAGTAAATTTTGATGTCCCGATTCTAAAGAAGAATATTTTTGTCTAATAGAATGTATAAGAGTGACCAAAACTATATTTAAAGAGGGTTCGCCATCAAAAAGAGATAGTTCGACCTTTTAGTGAATATTAGAGTATCTATGCCTAAAATTGAATTCTTTTCATATTTTAAGCCTTTATCTTTTATTGGATAAATGTAAAAACATTTAACAAACATATATAATCATATTTTAGTTCTTTCTATTCATTCCCGCCAATACAATGGCTATGTGTTAACTACCATTTAAAATAATATTATTTTATTACTAGTGTGCAACGTAAGATTTCAAAGAATCTCTTTGTTGCGTATCAGGTACGCTATCGAACATAGAAACCCATTTAAAGTAAAATTAATATTTAATTCACAAATATTAATAAATATGAAACATTTTTTATTCTTTATTTACCTGGGATGTTACAATATCGGCTTACACGATGACCATTTACACTTCAAGAAGGAAACAAGGAGGATTTACCCCTCTCATGCCATCATTATTGAGATTTATGTTGACAATTTGATGAAATAAAACTTTGTTTAAGAAGTGAAATGCACAAAATGTCTCATTAAAGTCATCCATGTCATGAAAAAGAATAGGAATATTATGGTATTGATTGATTTTAGAGACCATAATTGACACAGATAAAAGGAATAATTCCCATTTTCGATCACAGAACTATTGGCTGACAAAACAGATGGCTTCTAGTCCCTATACTTCTTGGATATGTATTTAGGGTACAATCAGATAAATATTTTCCCTGAGGATGAGGAATAAACTTCCTTCAAAGCACCACATGGTATCTTTTTCTATCAGGTCATTCCCTTCGGCTTGAATAACATTGGTGCCAGATTCAACAAGCTATGCATCATAACTTCAACACCTTATTTGGAAGAATAGACAAATGTTTTTTCAATGAACTAGTTGTAAAATCATGACAATGATGTGATCATTTCACATATCTTCAAAAAATATTTGACAAGCTAAGTAAGATCATTCTAAAGATGAATACACAAAAATATGCTTTCAACGTAACATCATGGAATTTTCTTGGCTTTGTGGTATACAACATCAGCATCAAGGTTTACCCTAAAAAAATAGTGAAATTCAGGAAATTTCACCCCCCATGAATCTAAAATAACCAAGGGGGCTCCAAGGACACCTTACTTACATTTCATACTTCATAATAATTTGGCCAAAAAAAGGATATCCCCTTTAAAAAGATAATGAAGAATGAAATCACCTATCAATAAGATAGGGACATCCAAGAAGCCTTTGAGATTCTCAAGAAGTATTTTCTAAACCCACCAGTCTCGATGCCACGGGTTTAATGGAATCTACTTACAATATATGTGGATTCCATGGAACACTCACTGGGTGCCTCCTAAAATAGAGTAATGATGTGGGGAGTGAAAAATTCTCTACTACCAAAGATGAACGATGCTAGGTACTGATACCCAATAATCTGATGTCAATAAGAACTTCCTCACACTTATCTATGTTATGTAAAAGATAGGGAATTGTATGAAGCAACACAAATCCCATATAGTAACTTGTGTTGATCCACTCAAGTACATCCTTGGTCATCCCATGATGACTTTATGTTTTTCCAGAGGGTAAGTTATTATACAACAATATGATATTCAGTTATTATCATAGATGTTAGTGAAATGATAGGCCCCTGCTAATTTCCTTGCAGCACACCCCACATTATAGATCACACTAATAAACATTGAGTTTCTAGATGAGGTGGTTTTCTATTCCGATGAATATCCTTGGTCATGGGTGATATATTTTGATTGAACCTCCCAATGTCTTATCATAAAGATACTAGAATACCTGAGACTCAATCAGTTAGATATGGATTGTTTTTGTTTCTTCTGGAAAATAAAATTTTCCACTCTTTCTCATTATATAAAAAATTTAAATGTAATGAGGTAGAATACCAATCCCTCATGGTTGGAATGGAATTAGCCATATATCTCTATCTAGCCTACCTGAACATAAAAGGGGATTCATATCTAGTGATAAATCAGATCAATGGAGAATATGATATCAAAATAGAAGAACCAACCCCTATCATTGGCAATGTCATGGGAAGACTAGAATAGTTTCCTTTTGAGAACACATTGCATAATGTTCCCCAATCACAGAATGTTTTCCCTGATGGATTTCCTAATGCAACTTCAATATTGGACGACCCTTGTTAGAAGGAAGTAATCTTCTATATCACACACCATAAGATGGAATGATCACTCATCATCTATGATATGGAAGAACTAAATCAGGTCATCACTTCCCTAAATCGAGATCGACTGATTTTCACTCATAGATGGATGGAATCAACAATTGGTTATCTCTAAAATGGGACTATATCAAAAGAATGAGTTGGAAGGGAACATATTTAACGAAGATAAATAAATTTTACCCTATTGGATAGTCAAAATGAAAAGAAATACATTTACAAATGAGGCTTCGATGGAATCCTCCTTAGATACATATCAGAAAGAGATATTCTCTATATCATGAGAGAATCCCATGTGGTCCTCTACAGTGCTCAACAATTTGAGACTAGGCTCTCGCACAAAATTAAGAGGCTGAGTTACTACTAGAAAACCATGATGCATGATTTTGTGAATTTCACCTTGAAATTTTATGCATGCTAGATCCTTGAAAAAATCATCTATTAACCCCCATAATTTTTATATACAACTAATTATTACTGATTGTTTTCAATATGAGGATTGAATGTTGTAGGGCCATATCCCCATGCCTCACCTAAGAAACTTCAGTACATCATTACTCTTACCTACTTATTGTTCAAATGGGTTGAAGAAATATCTCTCAAAGAATTCGGGATGAAGAACATCATCAACTTTTTAAATTCCCATATCATCACTAGGTTCAGATTCTCCTGCACAATATTGTTGGACAACGACACCAACATCTATTCTACAATGTTGAGGAAATTGTACCAAGATTAACACATCTATTCCAATCAATAATCCTAGTATCATGAAGTGGGAAATGAAGATATTGATTCCATTAATATACACTTTGAAATATAATCCATAAGATAATAAATAAGGGCATGAAGTCATTTTCTAACAATATCCCCCATGATTTGTGGTCCTACCGTACCACCACATGTACTGCTACACAAGAAATTCCTTATTCCTTCGTGTATAGAACTGAGGTATTGATACCAATAGAATTATATCTAGATTAAATCTGAATATTCATTTAGAAAAAAATCTCATATGATGAGAAATTGGAACTTTTACTAGATGAATTGGAGAGGCTCGATGAGAATATGTTGTGTACATTACACAACATTGAAGTTATTCAAAATTGGATCACATGAGTCTTCAATAATAAGTTTTGCCTCCATTTTTTCCTCTAAGGAGAATTGGTTTTGGCTCTCAAAATTCTAATGATACCTTGAAATAAACCTCTGATGATGGAACCCATATTGGAAGTTCCTTATACAATATATAAGATCTATCAAAATAGAGCTTACTTATTGGCCATAATGGATGGGGAGAATGTTACACCTCCCTCCAATGAATGATTTCCCAATAAATAATTTACATAGCTATCATAAAGTGTTATAATTCTGGAATAATTATGATAAACTAAAAATCATCTCACATCCTAACCAAATAATGTTAAACTATACAGAGTTCATTAGTATCACAATACGTTAAGTTGTATGGAGTATGTCTTGACAACAAGACCTTAAATTGAATAGTATATCATGTTCTGAATAGATTACATTAAACTATACATATTTATTCCACACTAAAAGACAATAAACATCATTTTTAAAACCTCACCACATGATATTAAACTACATGTAAGACATTGTGTTACTGAAAATTCATTGAACATGTGCTAGATTTATGTGGAAGAAAGATGAAGTTCCCTTGTACCTATGATATTCATTTACACATGGGAAATATCTTTATTGAAGAACTATGCATGGATTTATTAGATCCATAAAATGATACATTGTGACACCCAAATATCTTTTTTGGGCCCATCTGTGATGTTTTATTCATTTCTTTGTGAGTCACTCACATCCTTACACATGATGTTAAATGATAAAAACTTTTAGAACTATGTATTTATTGATTCTAATTATAATGAGATACATAGGGAATCCCAAATCCTATATCTTGGCCCAACCACTGCATGAAACAAAACACCCCTATCTATCCTCTCATATCCCCCATGTCATGAAGAACCGTTGTCAGTCCCAGTTTCTCACACCATGAATAGATCACATGGTCTTATAAATTTTGGTAAGGGTTCTTTCCCCATTTCCATTTCATAAAATGGTCCCATGGTCCTGAATTGAGGAACATAAAAATGCACACCATGATTCCTCACTGCATTTTGTTAAATTAAAGAGTTGATTTCCATTTCATACGACACTAAACTACATGGGTTTCCCACACTACATGTTGATTGATCCTTATCATCACATGATATGTAGTGATGATCATATCTCTAATACTGGTCATATCTGCAACAAATAAATATAAAAATCATCCCTCATTGCGTATGGCTCAGACCCGTGCTAGGAGATTCTGTTCAAGATCTACAAGTATCTAGATTCCTTTCATCGCAGGATACATAGTAATGCCAGGACCCTTAGTCTTGAGCCCAATCGAAATATTCCCTTCTCACATTGGGGATACCATGTCCTTACCACATGATGTTAAACTACTTGGATTCTTAATAACTATATATTTCTTGATTTCTATTATAATAGGATACGAACTAATACCTAGATCTACAATCATGGGACTAGCTATAAATATTAATAGAAATAATCCCCCTTCGTCATATGGGTCATACATATGTTGAGAATTTCAGGTTCAAGAACTATGTGTGTCTTGATCCCTATCATCATAGGATATTTATTGGCACCCAAATCTCAAATCCACTGTCAAGCTACATCAACCAATGAAAACATGCACCCCAACTACAAAAGGGTTGAGTCATACACACTCATTTTTTCTATGTAAAAGTCATATATATGTATGGCTTTCCAAGACATGAAATAAATCATGCATGATTTCTCATGTTGGTTAATTTTTATTTAGTACATGACATTAAACTTCTAGGAAGCAAATATATCATTACCACATAACATTAAACTTATAGGAAAATTTCCCTGATGTAATACATTGATATAATATGAAAAAAATGTCCCAACAACATGATGTTAAAATGTAAATACCATCACCCATCATCATTTCTTATAAATGGTCCACAAGGTGAATAAACCCAGAAAACCATAGTATGGAGTGCTCTTTACATATTTTAATCACCTAAATCGATAAATATCACATCATTTCTTGGGCCTCTTGTGTTTCCACAAACCTTTCATAAACCTTTTAATGTAAAATAGATCTCTCTTATTGTCCATTATATCTATGAATAAGGGCTTAGACACACCAACCATAGACATCTTGGCCCTATATAAGGGTATTTCTTATTCTTCAAATCTTGGCATCACTATGATGGAACTCACCACTTGAGGTTGTTCTCATCCATCACCTATATTGTTTTCCCATACCATTACTCATGGCTTAAGAAACTAAAGTCTTGATTTACAACATTTTCATCTCCCAAAATAAAAAATGTTGGAGTACTCTTAACTATGTATATCCTAATTAGGATCTTTTGTTACATTCACCTCATATTAGGCCCATGTGATTCATGACCTCATACTGCATTTACACAGGTCAATGTTGAATAGTCTAAAAAATTAGCCTATGATGGTCCAAATCATAAGACCTTAAACTTCAAGTGAAAGAGAAACCAAACTTTTGGGGTTGAAACCCACTAAAGTTCATCCTGATAAAAAACCAAGTCTGCACACATTAAACTATTCACCTCTATATTTCATGAAAAATTTGGAGCAAAATAAATAATGAATAAAGCTCATAGGGTCTATTTTGTGGCCTTAGTAAAATCCATGTTATTATCAATTGAACCTTAGTCCATAAAAAAGTTAAAGCAATGGTTTATCATGACTCCTCATCCTAATTACTTGTTCTTCAAGCATCAAACCATCTTTTAGTGTGCTCCAACCCTCCTAGAATTAGACACTCTATAAATAAAAATTCACGATTTGAGTTCCAAGGATCACTACAAATATTCCATGGACCTTGGAAAAGATACCCAACTTAAAGGGACCCTTTGTTTGACTATGCATGTATGCCTAATTCTCTTATATATTCTCCTATGGTCATTAACCAAATATACCACTCTTCAAAAATGGCTTTCCAATCCTTGTGAGCCCTAACATCACCATCGAAAAACTCATCACCTCAGTGTGTTCGAATCCATTCCAGGCCCAATTTTCCCACCTCATCCCCATGACCACAACACTATGGAATATTATTTAAATTAACCATAACTAAACTATTCAAGAAGATTCTACATCCATAGTGTTATTTTATTGTGTTTTTTACCCTTTCTAAAAGTAGAAAAGTAACACTCCATCCAAAAATTTTTTATATCCAACATCCCATGATTTGAAACCATAGGGTATTGGGCTAAGGGTGGAAATTTGAGCTAAACTACCCTAGGGTTCCATAACCCTTCCTGGATAGCCTCTCTTTTTATGACCAACCTTATCATCAAGACTTTTGAGTCTTCATGAATATATCATAGCCCTTGGAAAGGAGTGTAGATCATCTTTTCTTGATCATTTTATCGATTCATGCAGGATTTAACATACCAAATAAAGGCATATTTTTCTTGTAGGAATGGAAATCTAATCCTTCTAATCCCTAGAAGCCCTGTGGAAGAACATGGAACCTCAGGGCATTACTGATCATCCCTGGAATGTCTTCCCTATTCTATATTCATTGACTCAAATTTTTGAGTTATGTCTTACATCACCCATGTTCCAACTATCCAGGTGGACCTAGAATCCCTATTATTTCACCCTCAACAAAAAATACACCCATAAACCATCCAAAACCCTTGGAAATAGTAGATACATGTCTATTTGAAAATTATATTGATGCATAAGGTATTTTAACAACTAACAAAAGGCATCTCCTCCTTGAAGGAAAGGATATATAATCCTCATGAGCCTTAGAAAAACCATGGAAGCACATAGAACCCTTGGGTATTTTGGGACATTCCTAACATGTATGAACCATATTCCATGATCATCAATTAGGTCCAAGAAGAAATATAGGAAAATTCATGGAATCCAAAGGTCCAATCTAAAATACCCTAAACTATAATGATAGAAGGTTCGAGCCAAAAGAGGCTAAATTAAAGTGATATAAGGTCTGAGCTAATAGACCCTAAACTAAAATTATATAAGGTCTGAGATAAAAGACCCTAAACTATAGAGATAGGATTTTTTAGCTAAAAATCCATAAACTATAGTGATAAACATAATGAGCTAAAATACCCTAAACTATAGTGGTATAAGATCTAAGCTAAAAGTCCCAAAACTAAAGTGATAGAAGGTTTGAACAAAAAGACACAAAACTAATGTGATAGATGGACCAATAAAAAAGACTCTAAACTAATGTTATATAATATCTAATCTAGAAGAGTCAAAATTACATCTAGTCGATTATTTAGTGAGTCCCCCATATATAATCAACAAAAAACAAGATATTCTGATCAAGTCCACTAATTTCAGAATAAAGATAGAGAACTCTGCCTCTAAGACATATATTCTACTCAGATTATCCATCTATGAATACGGTAATCTCAAGATAGCTAGAGAATATATATTATTGTGGGATCTCATGTTGGTGGTAATTGTTCAATTTTTTTCAAAGATAATCTATTATGATTTGAATATTTGGATCCAGACATTCTGGTTTACTTGATATTATCCAAGGATGGATATAATTAATGATTCATATGATAACCAACCCACAAAATTTCATAAACATCATGAATAAAAGAGAACTAGAAATAAAAAATTCAAAGTTTATAAAATATTTATAATGTTTTCAAATCTAGGGTGCACATCATCATATTGACATATAATTTTGCATCATATTCCTTCTTTCCAAAGGCAGGTAGCCTCCACCACCATGGATGGTAATGTTATCTTCTTGATCAAAACATGATGATTCAATGTTAATTACTCCTTCCTTGGATTCCTCCTTGGAGCACGTTTTCTGGTATGGGTCTCCCTAATTGATTTGAGTCTTGTTCGCGAATCTCATTCCTGGTACCATCTCTTTGTGGACACTGGTTAATTACTCTACTTATTTCTCAATAGGGTTGGAAACATTTATTGGAGAATATGGTAACATTAGGACTATCTCAGAATCTATAGATGCTAGGTGTGTTGGGAACCTATATTATTCCAATATGGAGGGAATCTCTTGTGAGGAATCTTATGCACAGTACCCAAGGCATGTTGTTTTGATCACAAGGTTTCTAATTCTGATGGTGTATATCTTCCGTGGATTTCACCTCAGGCTTCCCATGTTTAGCATATGGTATCGTCATGAGATAGGTCATGAGTTTAACGTCATTTAGAGATAGAGTTGATTGATTGAGACACCCCATAGAGGTGGATCAAGGAGGTATATTACTATGAGGGAACACTTGATTTTGGGTTGGAACACCCCTTAAGGTGGATAAGGGGTTTAACTTCCTATAGATATGGGTGATCAGAAATCCCTGTAGAGGAAGATTATGGAGGTACATCCATTGTAGGGATGTAAAGACCTGAATTTTCCACGTAATTTTTTTTAAAAAAATTATATGGAATATTACGAGTCCATGAAAATTTATGGTGCGTGATTATGAGGCCCGGTGTGCCCGGAATGAATTTATAAACTTTTTTTCAAGTAAATTCAGTAAACGTGTAAGTGGGTTTTTGTAACTTTTGAGCCGGTGCTCGGAATTAAAATCTGAGGGAACCATTGAAATCACAGTGTCAGTATTTTCTTAAAGAGACTTTCAACTCCACCGTAGTTAGTTGAGGGTGAAAATTAGTTTTCGTGTTTTTCGTGGGAATAAAAATAAAATAAAGAAAAATTTTTTATTTTATTTTTGGAACATCTCTACATGGGTTATGGAGGTGGGAGACACAAAATCATTAATCCTACCAATTAGAATTCAATGGCAGGGACACCAAACCCCTTATAAATGTGGGGGAAGTCCCTTGGAACCCTCACATTTAAATTTTTGCCAACACAATGAAATTAAATTGTGCCATTTATTTACGCCAATAAAAATTAAGGAGATTGACCTTTCAAATGATAAGTAATAGTGTTGTTGGAATTTAGGAAGGTTCTTATTAAATGAACCTTCATAAATTCCACGATCGTTACATACCCTCCCCCTCTCCTACTTATATGGAGCTTGGGGGGAAGGATTTGGAATGAATTCGCCAACCGACGAAGCTCTAGTAAAGTGTCGCGATGCCTAGCACATGGAAGACAGATCCGGTTCTAACGAGTGGTGGCGATCGACACTGAAACCCCAAACAAGGATCGATGATCAAGTGACGTCGTTGGAGGCTATTGCGGGAATGGTGAACACCGACCCACTTCCTCAACTGCGGGATTTTCTTCATCGTTCACGAGGTAGGGGTGGGTTTTTGATTGATCATCGTTAATTTTTTCCCTCACATTGAATCACCTCCCTTGAGAAGATTGCTACCACTCTAACGAGGAGGGTACGGGCCAAGAGAACATGGACCGACCTCACTGCAAAAATATTTGTGCTCCTTGGTGTGTTCTTCACGATGGAGGATGATGGAAAATGACATTGGTGGGGCTCGAGAACAATGGGCAGCACCACGGCCAGCCGCAAAGACGGAGGCGGGGAAACTACGCCACTGGAGAAGGGTTACGGGCCGTCGGCCGTGACAGAGAAAGGGCGGCGGCCAGTGGAGGCCGACCGCATGATAGGGGTGGTGGCGCGCTTCTGCGCTACCCCTCGAGCAAGGGTTGCGGGGGTGAAGGGAGGGCGGCTGGCTGAGCAAGCCGCCGGAGGAGGCGCAGCACATGACCGCGCCATCAGGGAAACTTGACGCATCCCACATGGCCATTATGGATGGTGGAAGGTGGCCAGAATTCAGTTGGTCATGGAGGGGCGGCACACGACACGCCACTGGGAAGAGAAAGGGGCTGGCCATTTCAGTCGTCCGAGCTGTACCGAGCAGGACCCTCCGAGGGTCTTGTGTGATGCCTGGAGACCGAACGGCTTCAGTCATATGGATATTGAGGGCGGGGGGTGCGCGACTCCCCCCCCCCCCACCCCCATGCGGCCAGGCAGGGCTGGGTCAGCATAATCTGGGTCGGGCCAGGTCAGACCAGACCCGGACCAGTTTCGACCCGATACGTTCTTTCGGCCATATCTTGAGCTAAGGTCATCAGTTTGACGAACCGTCTATGAAACAAGAAACCTTGTAGAGAGAAATTCCTTTTGGTATACCCCACTTAAGATTTGGATAAATTTTGGGAATGTTTGGGTTGGATCAAGCATGAGTCCAACCAGACCCTCAGGACTAAAAGGCTAATAACTTACAGACCGAGCATCTGTTTGACGCATCGTCCATTGCATTGAGACCCCTATGATGTGGAGGTCCTTTGGGATACTTATTCATGGGAATAAATGGTAGTTGGAGTATAGATAAGTGGCTTGATAATTTTACCCTCCCAGAGACTAGAGAGCTTAGTGCGGGAACCCTTTAGCTAGCTGTAACATGAGAAAGGGATCATGTGTGGGTCTAATAATGTACTAGGATCCTGTGTGGGTCTGATGATGTACTAGGATCCTGTGTGGGTCTGATGATTTAATAGGATCTTGTGTGGGTCTGATGATGTACTAGGATCCTGTGTGGGTCTGATGATGTACTAGGATCCTCTGTGGGTATGATGATGTACTAGGATCCTGTGTGGGTCAGATGATGATTTAGGATCCTACGTGGGTCTTCCTCTTAACTGAGTATGATGATTCAGTAGTTACATCTAATCATCTCTACTATTGTACCTTAGTTATACCCTGTGTGAGAGGAGTATTTACCCTTGTGGTATTCTTCTGTGTCGTGTACGTGTGTGGTACTTACCTTCATCATGATACCTTTGTGGTATATTCTGTGTGGCGTACCTGTGTGGTACTTACCTTCAGGGTAATCTTTCCTTCACAGGATAGTTGTACCTTTTCTAAGGATTTGGGCCTTGTGTTTCCTCATGAATGAGATGTTTAATATTTGATAACTTAGGTATATGTATGGGGATATACCTAAGTAGGTTTATCTCTGGTTTACATTCTTTATGGTTTATCATTTGTGGATTTTGTGAGACCTTGAGGGTCTTGAGGTCCCTACAGAGTATTGTTATACTCACCCCTGCACGGGAATTGCCCGCACCATGTTATGTTTGGTGTAGATGATGGATAGTTTTGATTGAGGCTGAAGGTACCAGGACTGGACGGTGCCCTGAGGTGGACCATACGGCATGTCGGTACATAGAGGAGACGGGAGGACGTGGAGTATTGAGGAGGCGATCTATACCTACCCTTCATATAGGAACCCCGATGGATGACCCCGTAGTCATCTTTCTCTTTCTTTAGTTGTATTTTATTTTCAGTTGTACGTGTACCTTAACTGTTGGGATTGTATTCCAGTCCCTATTACATTCATAAATATTTTTTTCTATATTGTTTAGTTGTGTTCGTATCTTGTTGTGTGCTTGGTTGAGTGTGTTTACAAGATATAATGGAAAAGCTTTACCATTTTTAGGGGATATTCCTTTTGGTGATATTCCCCATCCCCTGGCGTGTGGATGGTGGGTTTGGGGTAGTCACGACATGGGCCCTGGGGGACTGGTCATGACAAATTGGTTTCAGAGGAGTCGGTTCTATTGCAGAACATTTGACTATGATCTTTTTAAAGGAAATAGTTTTAAGTGTGGTGAGTGTGGTTATCAGTTTAGGGAATCCAGTGTTGTTGCAGTGGCCAACGTATCCATACAGCAGGACCCTGACTTCTGATTTTTGACTCAGTGCACGAAAACACTGATTGCATTTGTGCTTAGAAAATTTTTCTTTGTGATCTTATTGAGTCAGCTCACCGGGTATAACTTTTTGACCATGGTGCACTTGTTTCCTTTCAGGATGCCTCCATGCAGACAACCAGCTAGGGTTCTGGGTATCATACACATTGATATCCCACCGAGCGATGAGGCCTTGGTGTGAGTCCCTCTTCCAGTAGAGGCACCTGTGGAGCCCCCATCGGTATTATTCCCCATTGGGCCACCAATGCCACCAGCCCCAGTAGAAGAGAGTGCATGCAACTTGAGTGTGATTCACGATTTCCAACGCCAGAGGCCACTCAGGTTCAGGGGAGAGACAGACCCACATGCGAATGAGGATTGGCTAGAGGCCGTGTTGAGAGTCTTCCGACTGGTAGGAACACCAGCTGATATCATGGCGATCCTTGCCGCCAGTCTTCTACAGGCAGTAGCAGGCAGATGGTGGAGCTTGATTTTCTAGGTTCACGATGAGGTGACCCTTCTCTGGGAAGACTTCAAGAGCCTATTTCAGGCAGAGTTTGTCCCAGTGACTCTTCGTGTGGTGCTCATACAAAATCTTCTTCTTCTGTAGCAGGGCATCATGACTCTGGTTCAGTACTCAGCGTGGTTTACCGACCCTTCACGCTACTCCACTTATATGGTGAAGGACCCATTCTTCAGGGCCTAGAGCTTTGAGTAGGGATTGAGGTGGGAGATCAGGGCTTCGATGTTTTCTCTCAGAATCTCAATGTAGGTGGGGGTGTTAGAGAGAGCCCTCTTTGTGGAGATATTTCTTGTTGAGTAGTCACCAGCAGCGAGACCCACCACCGAGCGTCACGTTACGGAGGCTTTTGCAGCTAGCAGCATACATATGTCACAGAGGTCCAAAAGAACGAGACCTATAGGTGGTTGACCGCAAGATTTATGTTTGGTTGTGCAGGAAACTGGAGGTAGAACCAGTCATGCGAGGAGTAGGCAGTGTTTCACATGCTGCGGGTAGGGTCACATGGATCATGACTGCCTGACCCGTCATATGGATGATCAGCAGATGGTCAAAGGACCGCCCAAGAAAACATAGAGGTTCGACCAAGGAGGTCTGCAGGGATAAGGAAGATGTGGTAGAGGAGATGTTCATGTAGCTGGCGGTGGGAAACGATTTGAGATGTTACCGCCACCACCACCAAGTGGTCTACCCCGACCACAGGGAGCAAGTGGATAGGGGCGAGCTCAGCTCCAGGTAGCTGAGGCCTACAATCACGGTGCTCCGGAGATGATACGAGGTATGATCCGTGTCTACTCCACCTTAGCTGTAATACTTATAGACACAGGTTCCAGTCATTCTTTTATTTCCACGACCCTCTTTTGAATCTTAGAGATTCCGATGGAGTCGTTGGCTTGATCTTTACAGCTAGAGACTCCTACGGGAGAGGATTCGATGATTACACATCGGTGCTGATAGTGTGAACTTACTCTAGGAGGCGAGAGATTTGGCTGGGATCTCCTAGTAGTGGCGTCGAGGCCTTACGACATCATCTTGGGTATGAAATGGTTATCTACTGTTCATTCTTAGATTTATAGTTTTAGGCGCAAAGTGTGGTGTGTCTGCATGGATGAGACCAGGTCTACCTTCACCGGCGAGAAGGGAGCCTTTGCAGCACAAGATGGACTTACCCAGAGAAGAGTGCTACTAATCACTCATCAGATGGCTAGCCTTACCCTCAGAGCGGTTGGTGTGGAGAGTCCGAGCTATACTGTAGTGGTGGACTAGTATGCAGATGTCTTCCCTGAAGATGTTCCAGGTCCACCTCCTTGTAGAGAGGTGGACTTTTACATTGACCCATACCCCAGGACGACACCGATATCTAAACCATAGTATCATATGGCTCTCATAGAGCATCATGTGCTGTAGGTATAGTTGAAGGACTTATAGGGAAATGGGTTCATTCGGCCCAGTGTTTCTCCTTGGGTAGCCCTAATTCTGTTCGCCAAGAAGTCAGATGAGAACTTGAGAATTTATGTTGACTATCGGTGCCTGAACCCGAAGACAGTGAATTACAAGTACCCACTCCCAAGGATTGATGAACTCTTTGATTAGATGAAGGGAGAAAAATGGTTCTCAAAGATAGACATCAGGTCAGGCTATCACCAGCTTATAGTACAAGATGAGGATATGCATAAGATGTCTTTCAGATGTCGATAAAACCATTATGAGTTTTTTTGTCATGTCGTTCGGCATGACAAATGCTCTATCAGTTTTCATGGGACTCATAAAGAGGATCTTCTAGACATATCTTGATCGCTTTGTGTTGGTATTCATTGATGACATTCTGATCTACTCTGATACTGAGGAGGAGCATGCCAATCACATGCAGGTAGTTCTAGACACACTCTGAGAGAACCAGCTTTACGGTAAGCTATTGAAGTGCCAGTTATGGATTCGAGAGGTTCACTTTCTGGGACACGTCATCTCAGAGGTAGAAGTTTTAGTGGATCCAGTGAATATTGAGGAAGTACTTTCTTGGTAGCCACCTAAGAGTTTGACGGAGGTACGGAGTTTCCTGGGTTTTGCTGGATACTACTAGGGGTTTGTTCCAGATTTCTCCAGAGTTACAGCACCTTTATCAGCATTGAAGAAGAAGGGGAAACCCTTCATGCGGTAATAGAGATGCCAGTAGAGTTTTCAGGAGATGAGGCAGAGGCTGACTAGTGCCCTCATCTTGAAACATCCTGAGGAAGACATTAGGTACGTAGTCTACTACGATGCGTCAGGGACCGGACTCAGATGTGTCCTGATGCAGGAGAAAGCTGTGATCGCATAGGGTTCTCAACAGCTGAGACAACATGAGCAGAACTACCCTACCCATGACCTGGAGTTAGCAGAAGTGGTATTTGCCTTGAAGGTGTGGCGACATTACTTGATGGGTGAGCATTTTACAGTCTACTCAGATCACAAGAGTCTCAGGTATATCTTCTCTCAGAAGGACCTGAACCTGATACAATGACGTTGGATTGAGTTCATCTAGGACTATGACTTTGATATAGTCTACACTCCTGGGAATGGGAATGTTGTAGTAGATGCACTCAGCAGGAGTTCTGGTATACAACTACTAGGTGAGGCGATGAAGCGGCTGGACACTTTGTAGATATCCTTTGTGGATCGAGATGGACCATCTTTTCTTCAGTCTCTTTCAATCACTCCCATACTCCTTTAGAGAGTCCGGGATGTGTAACATGGGGACACTGATGGCGAGGCTCAATGTGCTCAGATATCCACATGACAGGCAGCTGATGGATTTTAGGAAGGTGGGTAGCACGTCATCCTCTTCAGAGGACGTACCATGGTACCAGTGTTGCTTCGGGAGGAAGTGTTGAGGGAGTTCCACACATCCCCTCTAGTGGTACATTAAAGAGTGGAAAAGATGTACCAGGATCTTCGTTAACATCACTGGTTGCCGGGAATGAAGAAAGCAGTAGCGGAGTTTGTCTCTCGGTGCCTCACTTGTCACCAAGTGAAGGCAGAACATCAGGTACCAGCAGGCTTAGTTCAACCTTTAGAGATCTCAGAGTGGAAGTGGGATGGGTTATCCATGGAATTCATGATAGGAATTCCATGTACATCCAGGGTTCATGATTCTATCTGGGTGATCATCGATTGACTCAACAAGTCTACCCACTTCTTACCGATCAGAGAGAAAGGTTTAGTAGAGATCTTGAGATGCCTCTATGTGTAATAGATTGTGTGGCTACATGGAGTACCCTCGATGATTTTCTCTGATCGTGATACACATTACACTTCCAGGCTATGGAAGGGGTTGCAGGAGGCTTTTGGGATGAAACTTTGTTTGAGTACTGCCTTCAATCTTCAGATGGATGGCCAGACTGAGCGGGCCATTCAAACCCTCGAGGACATGCTACGTGCTTGCGTCCTCGACTTCGGTCATAGCTAGGAGGATCACTT
Source organism: Viscum album (assembly GCA_963277665.1). Classification (NCBI taxonomy): domain Eukaryota; kingdom Viridiplantae; phylum Streptophyta; class Magnoliopsida; order Santalales; family Viscaceae; genus Viscum; species Viscum album. The sequence goes on from OY728135.1 coordinate 473,130,274, forward strand.
GACTTTGGTGGAGTTTTCATACAACAACAACTATCACTTCACCATTGGGATGGAAACTTTTGAGGTTTTGTATGTCCAACATTGCAGATCGCCTTTGGGCTGGACTTACCTAGGGGAGTTAGCACTAGTGGGACCAGAGATGGTACAGGCTACCACAGAGAAGGTGCAGATCATCCAGGAGCGGATTAAGACTGCACAGAGTAGGAAAATAACTTATGACAATAGGAGAAAAAACCTCTGAAGTTCGAGGATGGTGACCACATCTTCCTACGGGTCTCACCCTGATGAGGTTTGTGGAGGTTTGGACGGGGCGACAAGTTATCTCCGAGGTTCATCAGACACTTTCAGGTCCTCAGAAGAGTTGGCGAGGTGGCATACCGCTTAGATCTTCCACCTCAGTTGCACCAGGTGCACGATGTCTTCCACGTATCTCACTTGAGGAGATACGTGCATGACCCATCTCATGTCATTGACCACGGCGAGTTGGACATCAACATTGGGGCGATGTCTATGGAGGTTCTAGTAGAGATTTATGATCGATAGGAGCGGGTCCTTCGAGTGCGTTCGATACCTCTGGTGCGCGTTCACTGATAGCACGAGAACCTCCAAGAGAGCACATGGGAGCGAGAGGCCCAGATATGTGCTCAGTACCCCCACTTGTTCCCTTAGTTTGAGTTATGGCTTATGGGGATGCAATGCCCTGATGTGGGGAGAATGTAAAGACCAGAATTTTCTATGTAATTTTTTTAAAAAAATTATATGGAATATTACGAGTCCGTTAAAATTTACAGTGCATGATTCTGAGGCCTGTTGTGCCCAGAATGAATTTCTGAACTTTTTATTGGGTACGTTCGGTAAACGTGTTAGCGAGTTTTTATAAATTTTCAACCGGTGATCGGAATTGAAATCCGATGGCACAGTTGAACTTGCAGCGCCAATATTCGCTTAAGGATACATTCACCTTGACTGCAGTTTGTCAAGGGTGAAATTTAGTTTTTGTGTCTTTCGTGGGAATAAAAAAAATAAAGAACAACTTTTTATTTTATTTTTGAAACCTCTCTACATGGGTTATGGTGGTGGGGCCACAAAAGCTTTAATACTCCCTATTAGAATTCCATGGTGGGGACACCGAACCCCTCATTAATGTGGGGGAATTCCCTTGGAACCCTCCCATTTAAATTTGTGACAATGCAATGAAATTAAATTGTGCCATTTAATTGTGCCAACCTAAATTAATTAGCTTGACCTTTCAAATTCTACGTAACCACGTCGTTGGAATTTAGGAAGGTTCCTATTAAATAAACCTTCATAAATTCAACGATAGTTACTTACCCTCCCCCTCTCCTATTTATTTGGAGCTTGGGGAAAGGATTTGGAATGTATTCAACAAGCGACGAAGTTATGGTAAAGTGCCACGATGCCCGGAACTTGGAGGATGGAGCTGGTTCCGGTTAGTGGTGGTGATTGACACTGAAACCCCAAATGAGGATCGATGATCAAGAGACGTCATTGGAGGCTGTTGCAGGAATGGAGAACACTGACTCAATTCTTCGACTGCAGGATTTTCTCCATCATTCACGAGTTAGGGGTCTATTTTCGATTGATCATCATTAATTCTTACTCTCACATTGAATCACCTACCTTGAGAAGATTTCTAGTGCTCTAACGTGGAGGGTACGGGTCAAGCGAACATGGAACGATCTCACTGCAAAAATCTTTGTGGTTCTTGTTGTGTTCTTCACGATGGAGGAGGATGGCAACTGACACCGGTGGGGCTCGAGAATGGCGGCCGACACCATGAAAAACCATGAAGATGACTGCGGGGAAACCGCGCCACCATAGAAGGGCCATGGCGGAGTAAGGGCATCGGTCGGAGGAGGCCAGCTGCATGACGGGGGCGGAGGCATGCATCTGCGCTGCCCGGTGAGCAAGGGTCGCTGCTTTCTGTCGCGGTAGTGAAGGGAGGGTGTTTGGATGAGCCGGCTGCTGGTGAAGGCGCGGTGCATGACCATGCCGTCAAAGCAAGTGGCCACGACCCGACTGGCCGCGGCGGATGGTGGAAGGCATCTGATGTTCGACCGGCCATGGAGGAGCTGCGCACGACGCACCGCCGGGAGGAGAAAGGGGTCGTCCATTTTGTCTGGCCGAGCTCCCGCGTGCTTCCTGGCGACCAAATGGCTTTGGCCATTTGGTGATTGAGAGAGGTGTGCGCATGAATCCACCCCACATGCGTCCATGCTGGGCTGCCCAGCATGGGCTGGGCTGCCCAGCACGGGCCGGGCCCCCAAGTGCAGGACGGGTCTGAGTCCGCGGGCTGGGTCCAACCGGGTCGGACCGGAACTAGACCAGTTTCGACCATATACGTTCCTTCGGCCATATCTTGAGATACGGGCATGGGTTTTAAAAACCTTCTATAACACCAGAAACCTTGGAGAGAGATGGTTTTTTTGGTATAACCCACATGATATTTGGATAACATTGGGGTATGGTCGGGTTAGATCGAGCATGAATTCAACCGGGCCCTCAAGACTATAAGGCTAATAACTTAAAGACCAGGCATCCATTTGACACACTGTTTGTTGCATTGAGACCCCTATAATGTGGAGGTCCTTTGGGATACTTCTTAGTGGGACTTCGTGGAAGTTGGAGTGTCAACCAATGGTTTGAGGAGAAGACCCTCCTAGAGACAAGTGAGATTAGTGCGGGAACCTTGTAACTGGATGTAAAATGAGAAAGGGATCCTATGTGGGTCTGATGATGTACTAGGATCTTATGTGGATTTGATGATGCACTAGGATCCTGTGTGGTTCTGATGATTTACTAGTATCCTGTGTGGGTCTGATGATGTACTAGGATCCTCTGTGGGTCTGATAATGTACTAGGATCCTGTGTGGGTCTGATGATGTACTAGGATCCTGTGTGGGTCTGATGATGTACTAGGATCTTGTGTGGGTCTGATGATGATTTAGGATCCTACGTGGGTCTGCCTCTAAATAGAGTAAGATGATTTAGTAGTTACATATAATCATCTCTACTATTGTACCTAAGTTATACCTGATGTGAGCTGAGTCTTTAACTTTGTGGTATTCTTCTGTGTGGCGTACCTGTGTGGTATTTACCGTCGTGGTGATACCTTTGTGGTATCTTCTGTGTGGTGTACCGGTGTGGTAATTTCATGGTAATATTTCCTTCATGGGACAGTTGTACTTTGGATAAGGAGTTGGTCCTTGTGTTTGCTCATGAATGAGATGGGTAATATTTCATAACTTAGGTATATGTATGGGCATATACCTAAGTAGGGTTTTCTACGGTTTACATGCTTTTTGGTTTATCATTTGTGGATTTTGTGAGACCTTGAGGGTCTCTGGGTCACTACTGAGTATTGTTATACTCACCCCTGTGCGGGCTTCACTGACACCTTGTTGTGTTTGGTGTAGACGACGGGCATCGCTGATCAAGGCTGAAGGTACCAGGACTGGATGGTGCCCTAAGGTGGACCGTACGGTGTGTCATTATGCAGAGGAGACAGGTGGACATGGAGTGATGAGGAGGTGATCTGTACCTACCCTTCAGGTAAGAACCTTGAAGGATGACCCAATAGTTATTTTTCTCTTTCTTTAGTTGTATTGTATTTTCAGTTGTACGAGTACCTGTAGTATTGGGCTTATATTATATCCCCTGTTACTTTCATCACTCATTTTTCTATACAGTTTACTTGTGTTCGTATCTTGCTATGCGCATGGTTTAGTGTGTTTACAGGATATAAAGGTAACGCCTTCTCAGGATTAGGGGGTATGCCTTATTGTGCTAGTCGCCAGCCCCTAGCCTATGGAAGGTGGGCTTGGGGTAGTCATGCCATGGGCCCCAGGGGACGGGTCATGATAAGGGAGGACACATAAGGTTTACCTATGGATGGATCAGAATTCCCGGTTGGGGTTGATTAGGGAGGTGTGTCTCATAAAGGGAAGATTTCACACCATAATGGTTTATTGGAACACAACTGATGGTGGATCAAGGAGTCAAAACCCTTGGTGTGTGAAATCTACTTTTACTTTTCCTTGGGATTGGACCTTATAGAGGCATCCTATGCACCCTATTTAGATGAGAGGGATCAAAACTCATGTAGTTTGATGCTGTAGTTTAAGGTTGTGTGACAGGATCGGTCCATGCAGTTTAGCATCATGCAGTAAGGATGCCCATGTCATAGAAGATTCATCAATGAGGTATGGTATGTGTGACACCATAATATTTCATATTAGGTTATATTTTCAATGAAATTCAGTAGCTTACATTGCACATAACACTGAGTTTGAGTGTACCATGATCTATCATACTAGCTATTTAAAAAAAAGCTATGAATAATATTAACCTCTTTATGAAATTTATAATTTTTTTTTAAAATAGATATCATTTTTTAATTCATAATATCTAAATTATCTTAGGGACAATTCTTATTATTTTTCTAAAAAGTTTAATTTTTTTATGAATGGTGAAAAATACTACATTGTTGTTATAAACTGAATTTTTTCATTTAAATAATTATTTTACATTAAATTGATTTTAAAGTCACAATAGATAAATAATACATATATTAATCCATTTTAATTCAATGGAATCAATTTTATAATAAAATTAGATAAAACAGTTATTTAAATTTTAAACGTCTCTTTTACCAGTCATCTCGCCACAACTGTAGGATTAGCATTAAACTTAATCTTCTTGTTTCAGTGAAATAAATTTCAAAAAATAGTTATATATGGTTGTTATTAGTATGATTTTTTTAGTAGAAAAAACATAATTTTTTTTTGTGAATAGCAAATTTAGTATATTTTTACCACGATTGCGGGTAAATCACATAATTAAAGGAAAAAATAATATTTCAAGCATTATTAATTACACTAAAACTTATCAAAAATTAGTCGGATCTATGTATTTCTATAAAAATAATACTTGGTTCTATTTTTGGACCAATTGGAGCCATAAGGATGACTTTTATATATTTATAATATTTTATTAAAAAAATCCAATTTTGTTATACTTTTTTAATAAGTAATTTTTTTTATATGATGTTATATATGTGATATGGAAAATTATAAATATTAATTAGAAATATAAAATGTTTTTATGTATCTTGGAAAATTATTTATAATTTTATAAATTAAATTATTAAATTAAATGGTGACATAATAATGATGGGGTAATTGATTTATTAAAGGAGAATAAATTAACTTATATTTTAATTTTATATTAAATATAATTTGAAATATTTGATTCCATCCATGATTTTTTGGATGTTTTTGACATGTTAGGGATAATTTAAAGTATTTTTTTAAGTAATAAAGTTTTTTATGATTTAATAATGAGTCAAATAATAAATAGTGTCAAAATTCACATAAATGTAATTTTAAAATAAATAATATTTCATTAAATGGTATAAAATTCATAAAAAACTATATTTTGGCCAAATAACTAGTATATTGTTAACAATTTAATAAATTAACCAATTGAGGGTGGTTTACATTTTATATTAACTATATTAACCCTATAGAATAAAAATTAATGTTTTCACGGTAAAGGCTAAATTGTTTAACTAAGGATTAAATCCAAAATATAAGGAATGTTTTTTATATGAAAATGTCTAAAATTCCACGGTTGTTATTATTTTAACCTATACTCATCTTATATTTTAAATAACTCACATTGGAGCTATTTGAAATCTAAAATCAATTTATATTAAATGAATATTTTTGGAGTTTTTTAATGTGCCCCTCCCCTCTCTTATAGAAGGGAACTCCTCCATATCTTTTATTCTCACCTCTAAAGATATTTTGATCGACCAAACACTACCCATTTATCCTTAAAACATCATCTTATTCATCTTAGAGGAGATACTTTGGGTATAAAGTCAACCTAATAAGTCCTTTTGTACAAATCAAAAATAGATACTCAAAGAAGAGTTAATTGTTTTTCCAATTCAATTCAATTTCTTTTCTTCTTCTAGTGCCTCTTAATATATTGCTTCCAAAATAAATTCATAAATCCAATATAATATATAAACTGATATTTTTTTATTATTATGTTACTGAAAAATTTATCCTTTTATCCATCATATGAAAAACAATATCACCATGTGTACGTACGTACGACTTACCATCTTCACATTGTGGTGTATTTTGTTTTTCATCACAAATTTATTTGAATGGGTATAATGATGAATATAATTTCTATAAATAATGAATATTACATGATAATTATTCTCTATAATTAATATACTATCCAATCCAAAACCATTTGACCAATAAGGGAATAATATCAGCGCTCGTGTGTACATATGACTTACTATCTCCACGACGCGATGAGATTCATTCTCCAAGTTAACCATTCAAGAATGATTATAAAAATATATATAACAATGAAGTGTGAAATATATTACATAATACTTATACTGGAATATTATATATATATATATATATGTCATTTACATTTTTCTATTCAATACAATAAATAAACTGAAACAACGTTCATGCGTACGTACGACCTACTGTCTCCTTGAATGGTGTATTCCATTTCATAAATAAATCTATTATATATATTTATATTATTAATATATATGATATATAAATCAATTTATTTACATTATGGAAGTATATAAATCATGATCTAAGTAATATGATCAAGAATAACAAGTCAAAACACGTATGATAAACAAAGCGATTATTACCTGAAACATTGTTTTAACATGAAATTGTTAAATGAAATGCTAATATAATGTGATAAATGAATCATGTATAATATCATAAATATTATTATAATTATTGAACAACTTAATAATATGTTTAAACCATTATACATGAGTTTCAGACATGTATGGAAAGAATCGGACATAAGTTATGGGTTAATTTCACAATCTCGTCATTATCCAAGATTGTTTATGAATAAGTATTTACTCGGATATATTTATCATCCATTTCAATTTTTCTTAAAAAAGTTTTCAGAAGGAATATTTTTAATGTTTTATGGGACAACTATTTTACTAAAACATAATTTTATAAGTTCTGAAGATTTATTCTTCTAAATACTTCCCATTTATGACCATGTTTTCAAAATGGGTTATATGGATTTATTTATAAGGACATGAACATTTTAAAATTTTAATTTTCGAATTTATCTCAAATTTGTTAATTTGGAATGGGACACTTTGATTCAAATATATCTTTTTAAATGTCTTCTTTTTTATATGCTTGGATTTTGAATAAATGATTTCAAATTAAAAAAGTGTTTTTTTAAAGAAATTTTAATGATTTTATTAGAGTATTTTCATATATATCAACATTATTTATTTAATCTTATGTTTAATTGAGGTTGATATCTTATGATATCATTTAACATACTTAATTGAATTTTATATGATTTATTTTTACTTTGGAAGTGTTATTTTGATATCATTCATGGTTTATGGTTAATGTATTAACATTTCATATGATAGTTTCAATATGAATGTTTATGTTTTTGTCTCCTTTATATGAGGAATTAATTTGACTTAGTAAGTGATAGGTGAGACCCTCTTTAGCCCCTAGATGCATTGAAAGGTATCATGAGACAAAACAGTTAGTAACAAACCCTTCATGTTTATTTCTAAATATAATCAAATTGTTTTCTACCCTTATTCATAAACCATCTTGATGATATAATGGTTCCTGTGTGAGACATATGACATCCAATAATAAATAAATTACTTCATTCGATAAATTTTTTTTACTATCTAGAGGATGTTCACAATAACAAAATCCATGGATGCATTTTCATTCTGAATGTATTGATGGCATGTATTTTTAAAATTTATTACATTTACTTAAATTTTTATACTTATTTATAAAAGATTATGCTATATTATTTAAAATTACTAATCATTTATTCTCACTCATTTCTTGTGTATTACATTCCTAGGCTTCCAAGATGTGTGTTATGACTGGTATGTAGGTTTAAGATAGGATAATAATGGAGTTATCAAAATATTATCTATTTTTTATTTTATGTTTTTAATTGTGATATAAATTTCATGTTTTTAATGTATTTTTAAAGGTATCTAAACTGATCAGTACTTTAGGATTAGATTCCATGTAATCATTCCAATGTAATAAATTAAAACACCGGATCTGGGATTCTGGTGTTAGGGAGTTACAGTTAGTATCAATGTAAGTTTAGGAACAACCTTTGAAACTAGATTTAGAAAAAAAATATTAAGGAACAAAACCCTAAAAAAGAAATTTAGAATAAGTGTATAAGATCATTATAAAATTTTGGTAAGGTAGATATTATATTGGTATTCCTAGAAATACATCTGTGTCTAGATACTACAAGTGGACGTGGTTTTGGAAGAGATGTACCTATGAGTAATAACTTATACAAGGTGTTTTGGGCTTGACTTGGAGTAATCTGGTATATGACAATAGAGCTTATTGTGCACTGGGTTTGACACTCTTGGAAGATATTTTTAGATTAATTCACATTCTCTTTACAATCCTTTATGAAGGATATAAAATTATAAATGTCCCCAAATAAACGATGTGTATGAGATTACATATGACTAAATGTTTCAATTGATGATAATAATTTTTCTTGTTTATTTATTATACATTAGATATGATCTGATCAAGTGTATGTTGTAATCTAGAAATGGTACCTAGTATAAAGAATTTTGACCTCAACGATGCACACGATCTAAATTGTAACAAGGATCATGTCTTTCATGGTCCTAAGACAATATTTTGATAGGGAATAACCTGCCAAGAATTCTCATCATATGAGGACATAATATCAAGTGATATAAGGATAGGAAAAGATTACTCAAAGTATTATGGTTTGGGAGGGAATCATGTGAATAAATGGATATTTGGGAAAATTTTGGATAAATGGTAGAAGGGAAAATGTATTTTCCCACATGTGATAATTGTTTAAAGAAACACCCTAGTACTTTCTTAAAAGTAATGGGAGTTTTTTATAAGTGTGGAGTGAAAGGTCATAATTCATGGGATTGAATGCATATGAAAAAGGATTCTAATGTATAGTTCTTCAACAACAAGGATATGTGACACAATGAAAATCAATATGCCTTTCATTAATGAATATACCCCAAAAGAGACTAGTTGATCATGGTCAAGATTATGTTTCTACCATTATCAAAGTGGTATAATTATTGTATATTTTTGGATTAAAGAATTATGTTATTATATTCTATTTATAAGAATCATGAGATATTTATGGATTTCACTATATTACTTTTTCTTTAAGGATTTGGAGGCATGAATTTTTTCATTATGGTTTTTGAGGTGATAAAAAATTTGGAATGTATCAATAAGAGCTACATTATGTTGTTTGGGGAATCTGATGTTTTGATGGATTTTGAAAATTTATAGACCATTTTAGATAGTTAATTTGGACATAAGTATTTTAGAAAAGTCTTAAGGTTGTAATGGAGTAATTTGAACATTGGATATTATTGTTTGATGTTAAAGTATTATTTATTTGATACTTTTGTATAACATTTTTGGTTTTGGTAAACATTTAGAGGATGGAGGAAATATTTGGATTCCTTATGATTTATCAAAATCTCATCAAATGTGAAAAAAACAGTTTGAAATTTCATTTTTAATTGTAAAGGATAAAGTGAAAATAGATTAAAGAACAACCAAATTATGAGATTATGCTTATAACATGGAAATAAATCAATTATGGTCAAAAATTAATATTAAAATAATTCTTCAACTCTAGGTAATGGATCATGAAACCAAAAATTATATCCTAGTACTTTTTCTGATGAATCGAATGGTCCCTTAGATCATCATAGACTTATGGATTTGTGGCCCTCAATTTTCCATTGATTGATCACTTTTTTGTGATTGATGGCCTTAATAACTTCTTATAAATATTTATGTTTTCCTCAATGTACATATATCTAATTTCCACCAATGTTCACCTATTTTAAATCCTAATTTAGTGGTTACCTTCACATTTCCCTGTCCCTCTTATTAAAAGTATATTTTATTAACCCTATTTTTGAAGTGGGTTTTCCAATAAAAGTATTTTATAGTATCAATCTTTTATTTTTGATGTGAAATTTAAAATTTTAAGTATGTAATTTATTTAAGGTGGGTAGAAGTTAACACCACAATATTTCATGGTATGTTATCTTTTTAGAGAAATTCATTAACTTGCGCTGCACGCAACACCGAGTTTGAGTGAACCATGATTTGTCAAACTAGCCATTTAAAAAAAGAGGTTATGAATACTGTTGACCATAATATTAAATTTATAATTTTTTTCAAAATACAATTCTTTTTTGAATTCATAATTTAAAAATTAGCTAACAGGGAATTTTTGGTCATTTTTTGAAAAGTTTCAGTTTTTTATTGAATTGTGAAAAATAGAGAACTATTGTTAAAAACTAACATTTCATTTAAATACTTATTTTTATTTAAATTTATTTTAAATTAACAATATAAAAATAATACATATATTAATTCAATGTAAGTCATATGAATCATTTTTATAATAGATTTATATATAAATATTATTGAACATTTGAACGTCTCTTTTACCCACCTTCTCGCCACATCTACGAGATTAGCATTAAACTTAATTTTCCAATTTTTTAATTTAATTTCAAAAAAATGGATATAAATGGTTTTAATTTGCATGAAATTTTTGGTATAATATGAATAACTTAATTTTTAGTGCATAGTAACTTTTTATTTCTTACCATGTTTAAGGGTAAATCGTGTAATTAAGGGTAAAAATAATACTATAATCATTATAAAATTACCTTAACACGTTTCCTAATTTAATTTAATCCGTTTTTTTATTGAAAGAATCATTGGGTAGATTTTGGGACCATGTGAAGACACTTGGATGAATCTAATATATTTATAATATTATATTTAAAGGAAATCCAATTCTGTTATACTTTTGTTCTTAATAAGTAAAACATTTTTAATATGAGGTTATAAAAATGATATAGTATAATTTTAATATTAATTATAAATAAAAAACTATCTAAATCTTGGTAATTTATTTATAATTTTAGAAAATAAATAATTAAATTAAATGGTGACACAATGATGATGTAATAATTGATTTATTAAAGGAATAGTAAATTAAATGATATTATTACTATTAAAATAAATATAATTTCAATTTTTTGATTCCATCCATGAATTTTTTGGAAGAATTTAAAATCTTATGGATGATTTAATGTATTTTTTTTTAAATTATTGATGTTGTTCTGATTTTATAAAATGTCAAATAATAAATATTGTCAAAATTTACATAAATGATATTTTAAAATAAACAACATTTTATTAAATGATATAAAATTCATAAAAATATATATTTTAGTTAATTAAATATTATAATGTTAAATATATCATAAATGATCCAATTGGAGTTCGTTTAGAATTCAATAGTAACAATACTAACCCTATAATGTAAAAAAGAGAATTTGTCATAGTAAGAGTTAAATTGTTTAACTAAGAGTTAAAGCCAAAAGATAAGGTTAATTTTGTGACCTAAAAATGTCTAAAATTCATTGGTTGAGATAATTTGAGACCATAATCATGGTATCTTATAAATAAATTACTTTAGAACTATTGGAAATCAAAAATAAATTTATATTAAATAAATAGTTTTGGAGTTTCCAAAAGTACCCCTACCCTCTCTTATAAAAGAGTGCTTATCCTTTTTATTTTATTCTCACATATATATCCCTTTGGATCAGAAATACCCTACCCATTTATCCTTCCAACTTCACCCACTTCATCTTTGATTCCACACATTAGGAAGGAATCAATCCTAGGAAGTCTTTTTTTACAAATCAAAAGGAGAAACTCGATGAAAAGGTAATTGTTTTACTAATTAAATTAAATTTATTTTATTCTTTTACATCCTATTACTATATATTTTCTGTAATAAAGTAATAAATCTAGTATTAGATATATTATTCAATGTTATTATGATTATGGTATAACTATATTCCTCCTTTTATTAATCCTATGAAAAACAATATCACCATGTGTGTGTAGGTACGACTTATAGTCTTTACACTGGTGTATTTTTTCATCACTACTTTATTTGTATGGGTATAATGATGAATATAAAAGATATAAATAATGAATATTACATGATAATGGTAATTTATAATTAATATATTTTCCAATTCCATACCATTTTACCATTAAGAGAATAATATCATCGCTCGTGCGTACGTACGACCTGCCGTCACCATGATGCGATGAGATTCATTCACTATGTTAACCATTCAAGAATGGTTATAAAAATATATATAATGAATAAGTCTGAAATATATTACATAATAATTTTTCTTTAATAATATATATATATATATATATTTCATTTACTTTCTTCCATTCAATATGTTAAGAAAATGGGAGCAACATTCATGCGTATATATGCCCTTCCATCTCAATGAACTATGTATTCCATTTCATATATCTATATATTATATATATATATATATCATGAATATATATAATATATAAATCACATTTTACATTCCTTATGCTATTAAATCATGATCTATATAATAATATCAAGAATAATAAGTCAAAACACATACCCTAAACAAAGTGATTATTACCCAAAATGTTGCTTTAACATGGAATTGTTAAATTAATTGGTAATATAAATTAATAAATAAATAATATATGCTATCATAAATATTTTTTTGATTATATTACATGTTAATATTATCAAAACCAATATATAGGAGTTTCATGCACATATGGAAGGAATTAGACCTGAGGTAAGAGTTAATTTCACAATCTCATCATTATCTGAGACTATTCATGCATATGTATTTAATGTGACATATTTATCATCCATGTCCATGTTTCTTAAAAAATTAAGAATGAATCTTTTTGTGTTTTTATGTATGAAATATTTCACTAAAAAAACTTTTTAAATATTTTCAATATTTATTCATTTAAAATATTTTCAATCAATTCATTGTTTTGGAAATGGATTTAATTTATTGATTTATAATGACATTAATATTTTAAAATGTTTATTTTTTAATTTATCTCAACTTTTTCAAAGTGTTATGGGACACTTTTATTCAAAAATATCTTTTTAAATTTCTTCTTTTAAAAATGTGTTTCTTTTGAATAAATGTTTTCAAATTAAAAAGTGTATTTTTCTAAGTAAATTTTAATGATTTTATTAGAGTGTTTTCATCTATGTCAACATCCTTTTTTGAATCTCATGTTTAATTTAGGTTGATATATTATGATTTCATTTAATTTACTTCCATGCATAGTTTATGATTTAGTTTGACTTTGGATGTTCTATTTTGATACCATTCACGGTTTAGGGTTAATGTATTAACATTTCATAAGATATTTTTAATATGAATGTTTATGTTGTTTATGTATTACCCCATTTATATGAGGAATTAATTGGACTTATTATGTGATGGGTGTGGCCTTATATAGCCCCTCGATGCATAGATAGGTCTCATGTGACAAAATAATTGGAGACAAACCCTTCCTGGTTGTTTCCAATTAGAATCAAAGGAGTTTCAACCCCCATACATAAACCATCTTGATGGTATAATGGTTCATGTTCTATATACATGGAATCCAATAATAAATAATTTCCATCATTCAGTAATATATTATTATTATCCACAGTATTTTCACTATGACAAAATTTGTGTATAAATTTTCTTTCTTAGTGTATTAATGTAATGTGTTTTTCAGATTATTTACCTTGACATAAAATTTTATGCTTATTTATGTAAGATTATGATGTATTATTTATCTTTACTGGGTATATGAGCTCACCCCTTTCCTATTTCATACTTTCCTATGATTCCACGATGTTTATTATGACTGATGTGTAGGGTTAATCTAAGAGAATAATGGTGTTCTCAATGGATTATCTATGTTGTATTTTATGTTTTGAATTGTAATATAAATTTCATGTATATAATCTATTTTTCAGGAAGTCTAAAATGATCAGTCCTTGGATATTTAATTCCTTGTACTAATTCAAATTTATTAATATAATTAACTTGCTCTAGGTTTCTTGGGTATGGTTGTTACAGTATTGGGCTTAGGCATGGAGTCTACCCTTGGAAAGATGATTTTTATTGGTTGGATTTGATGTAGGTATTATGCATTGAAGATTCTAGGTTTCTTGTTTGAGAATTGTTGATGTGGATGGGGATTACAAATGAAAGCGGTCTTAGTGGATGGAAGGATATTTTTGAGATGTGGCATCCCATTAAAAATTAGGGTTGATGTGGATGGGATGTTGTGAGTGGATGGAATGTATAGAATAAATGGAAAGTTGTGTTTAGACCTTAGGGATGCTTCCTACATATCCTATTTAATTGAGAATCAAATCCAATTCTATTGAGAAATTGGAATTGGGGCTTACACTTAAGGAGGGGTCTGATCTGGTTGGGGATTACACATGGAAGATTCCTATTTTTGGGGACATTATTGGGGATTACAAGTATGAGAGGCTCGTGGGTGGAGTATCGATGGTTATTAGGGATTACACTTTAGAGGATACCCATAGTTGGAGGTTGATTGTTATAGTCTCTACCAACCTATAATCCCATGCAATTCATGTTTGGTGTGAGAAATAAGAGGAAGAAGCAGAACTAATGCTCGTATCACAAAAGGTATGCCAATGAGAGATGATGTGGGGATTATGCATGGAAGATACGAGGTTGATTCTATGGAGAGGTAATGATGTGAATGTGGCTTATTTATTGAAGTTTCTAGTGTGCTACTAAGAGCAACAATGATGTGTATAGGGCTTACACATTAAACTGTCCCATCATATCAACCTCATGTCAGGTCATGAGGGCATCACATGTGCATTTAATGAGGTGATATTATAGCCTAGAATCATGTGGATGGATGTAGTGTGTGGGGATTATGAAGTTGTGCTTCCCATTATTTCTTCCTCATATCAATATCAACTCACTTTTGGGTCAAGGTATATGATATTGAGTTATACCATATGAGGAGGCCCACAATTTTTCTTTGGTGGTCATATCATTATAATGGAATGATGAATCTTATGATTGACTAATAAGGTGTCTCAGGTGTATCATTGGAGGCATCCTATGTTTTTTTAATAGGGTATGCTATAGTTTCAAGTCATGTAGTGAGGAATAGAATACCAACTCATGATCATGTAATGAGGTATCTTTTGCTTTAAGGATAAGGAATCCTACTATTTAATGTGAGGGTATTATATAATTTATATTCATTTAGTGAGGACTATAATATCTTCATATGATCATTGCATCGAGAGTCTTAGGCTTGACACATAATTCAAATTACTCTTGAATGATAAGTTATTCTATAGTTTTAAGTCATCTAGTGAGGAATATAATATCCTCTCATGATCCTTGAATGAGGCATATTAATCATGATGCATAATTCATCCTACAATTGAATGATAGGATATTCCATAGTTTAAAGTCATGGAGTACAGTAATTTAGGGAAAATATGCTATATAATGCCAGGTGTGATACTTATGGAAGATCAAATCATTCTTTTTCAAAATAGTATGAGATCCAGGTGATGAGGTTTTAGGAGATTCTTGATGACTGGTTTGAATTAAGTTACTCGGGGAATACCATATGAGAATCTCAACTCATGACTTATGAAAGGGACCAAGAGGAGTCGTTTGAATAATGTTTTCTCAAAGATTATAGAGGAGTATATAAAATCATGGTATTCCAGGTGTGCATGTTGGGATTATATAAGGGTGCAATAAAAAATGTCCTCAACCTGGCCCTAAACATTCATGGTACAAATATTCATTTTTATGGGTATTAGTGATGATTTAAAATGTACCATGATGGATCTCTAGGGTTTCAGCCCAATATAGATCATGAGTAGGGTTGTGGGGGCGCAACCCCCGCAGTATGGACTAGCAAACATGGAGGTTGGATCTTCACGAATGGGTATCATTAAAGTTCATTATAGATCTCAGGGTCTCATGAATACTGGGATTTTTTAGAGATTAGGGTCTTGTGAAGGATGTCCTAATTATCAGGGGAGTTCTTCTTGAAGACTGAATTGATTATGAATCCTGAAGTGCCTTAGAAGACCATCTTCCATCAAAAATGGACCAGGCCTTTGTGAAAGAATTATCTACCTAGTGTGGGGGATATCAAGAATGTAATAGAGGAGGTTTCACAGTGCCCAAAGGATTTGTGGAAGAGGGTCTCACAAAGCCCATGAGCTTCTATAATTGAGAGAGTGAGGTCGCAACCTAGTGGCGTGTCTTTTTGGAAATGAAGGCATGAGGGTTGTATTTATAGCCAAGAGGTTTTGTGAATATGGGAAGTGGTTTGTGAAAGAATTTCAGCCTCAGGAATGGGTGTGGATATATCAGTCTCATGAAGGTCACCATCAAGGATTCACGTGGTCATAAAGAATTATTGGACTCACAAAGGAACCTACCATGGATTCGTAAACTAGTGAAGGGGAGATCTGTGAATGGGACCTCCATAAACTAGACGTCTTCAAAAGGGAACTACAAAATGGATCCAAAGATGGTCTCCATGAACCATTTTGGCATCCTAAATTCAAACAATCATCACATCCAATTTGTAACCTTATCCAGGCTCCACGAATAGTCAAATCAAATCCTAAATAATAAGAAACTCATATGTACCAATATCATCAGTAGTTAGTGAATTCTTGTATGTATTATTCTCATTCCAACCATAGATCTATTTACTGATTGAATGAAATATTAGGAATCTATACATTTTAGAGCCTCTCCTATAATTTCATCAGAAGAAAAGATACACCAATGATTAAACTACAATAATATTTGTGTGGCTTGTCTAGATAAATTAGAGAGAGTCTCACAAGATGCATCGATGTAGCACTGAAGTGATACCCACCCTGCATCATTTATTTCTTCCCTGGGATGAAGGGTCTTGATGAGAGTATAAATCTATTCAACTCTATTATGAAAGGTGGCCAATTAGGATGATGAAATCGAGAGATCAAATATCATGAAATCTATGATCTCATAATATCTCTATATCTATATGGTCTAAGAATCGATCTATGTTTTCAAATTATATATATTCAGCTAGGTGATCCACATCTTTTAGATCATATAATCCCCTCTCATTTGCAGCTAAATCTTGCTGAGTCAGGATAATTTGTCTCATGATTTCATACAAAGGTTGGTGGTCAAAACTATTTCCCCATATAATGTAATAAGTGGTGAAGTCATTCCTTCTGGTCATGAAATGTTTCTAGATGAGTCTCGATAATCATGGAATAAATATAATGCCAGATAATCCCAAGTTGTGTGTGAACTTTTATATTTGATGAAGTGATTATGTTAAGAGGAGGAATAACTGGTTGAGCTAACAAGGAAGTAGTAGAAGAATCCTCATTTCTTACTCCCAAAATAGGTATATCATCCTTTGTCTATGAGAAAGGGATACCCTCCTCTACAGATTCCACCCCCACTGGTGGAATAATCATCACAAGGATGATATAACTTCCACGAAGACTCACCCATGTCTTCTATCAAATCCATCATTTCAAAAGAAATATGGGTTAGTGAAGAAAATTGTTTGTCCACATGTAGAACTAGTTAGTTTATTAGACCACCTGGATAGGCTCCAACCCATGCCTAGGCATAGTCATATGATAAGAAGACATGGGTACTAGTAGGAAAAATGATGATCTCAACATTTGTGTACTCATGCATCAATATGATCTAGGAATAGCGGATTATACAAGGATGTCTCTCTCCCTAGAAATAACTGAGGGGAGAGGGGAAACCCTTTGGATGTACCTAAATTGGTGATAAAACTGATATGGAGTGTTTGGATCACAAATGATTAGTTTATCCATCATGGCTATAAGAACCCCAACAAATTCAAATAAGTTTTTATGACCATTCATCGAAATAATCATCACCTTTTTCAATGACTGTCCTAGTTAGTGTAGAATAAGGTGTGAAATCAATGTGATCAGTTTGAATCAAAGCATCAGTAACTTTTTCATGGACTAAGGACATATCCCCAACCCCTGATATGTTGAGAAACATGAGATGACATAAGGCACTAAGGATACCAATGGTATTTTATAATTCCAAGAAGTGAAAATGATATCATATCAATTTAAATAAAAATTTTAAAGTACCACTAATAAAATAGGGGTTCTTCCATACTAAATGTGGGCCAAGAACCAGTTTAGGCATACAAGAATCTACACTGTTATACTAAGAGATGGAACCTCAGCTAGTGGAGATTCTATCAGTAGTGTATTGACTCATATTACCAAATATGCATACCAAATCAAGAAGATCCATCTATTCAAGAGCATGTACACCAAGCCTCCCAACCTAATGCTCAGATATACTTTCAACCTCACATGGTATCCCCAAGTGGTATGATCTCTAGCCCCCAAGATTTCCTAGTATAAAGCGGTGTTATCATGAACCTGCTAAGAAGGACACTGATGAGGGTGAATAACAGTTTTCCTATCTCTAAAATGATAGAGGAAAACTTTGATCCAATCCTTGAAAGACATGATCAAGTGCATTGTACAATCCTTTATTAACATTTCCTTTACAATTTTGATCATTTACCTCACTAAGACTAGAGTCTTTGTTAGGTCATCTTAGACATCTGTGGTAGGAAATAATTCATCAAACATCTCTCCAAGAGGGGATATCCCACCTAGTTGATAGATATATCAGAGATAAATTCCCACCCCACCATGTGAAATATGAAATAAGTTGTTTCCAGGACACCAATGACTAACCAATTATTTGATAAGGTCAGACTAGAAAAAGAAAATGAATTGGGAAACCCACATCACATCGTAGATATCGACTGTGTATAGTTGGTCAGTAAATTCTAGGCAACGTTTTCCTGTCCCAAAATGACCACACCCATTCTTTCTAAAACATTACAACAAGTTAATGTTACCTTTTAGAGCTCCACATGCCACTCATTTTATTCATAAAAGATATAAATATGAAATAATAACTCTGAGTGATGTGATGGTGAGTGAAATCACAGCTATCTAGATCCAAGGGAGTGTTTTACAACATATAATAAAACACCTGTGACTGAGCTACAAAAATTTTCCTATCCTCATAAATTATCATCTGAATGTGTTCAATAGAATTTGAAACCTTGTATGCTTCCAGGTTCAATCCTATAGAATGAATGAAAACATTTTCTAGTTGGCCAAACCCATATAGAGGAATCCAGTGTGATAAAGGATTATTCTGGATCTTAGAGGGAATAATCCTTTTCTGAGCCTCATTTTCAGAGCTCACAATATATCATGAATCAGAATTATGATTCTTAGTAATCATAGAACTTTTTTAGTCATGGTCAAGGAAGTATTCTGAGATTCTGAGAACATCTATACAAAAGTAATAAGCATAACTTAGATGGGAGAAATCTAGTTAGATGAAATGAATAAATTATATCAGCATCATGTGCATCACATGAATAAAATTGATTCGTGATATCATAAAATATTCTCAAATATTCTAGATCTCAAGGATCTCACGATCTGTATAAACCCATAGAACATAGTTTAGCTGCATGAAACCTTAAAATACTTGTGATCATGTGTCCTTAACATGGTCATGTGATCTGCATAATAGTTGAAAATCATGTGATCTAGCAAGTAGATCCTGTGAAATCTTCATGAAGATATTTCATCCCCATAACAAGTGATCATATAATAAGTGATGAAAAGTTTCTATATGATTTGAAAATCTACTTAGGAAAAACATGTCTTGAAAAAAATTCCACACAAATCGGTCTCACATAGAGATCTCGTGCTGGGTTCTTGAGGGAAGTTCTTGTGAAAAGGAATCATGATAAAGGTAGTGTGTGAGAGCTATGCGAGTTGAGTATCCAGTGAATAAACTTATCTATACTCCCTTCTTTATTTTAAATTATGTATAATACCAAACTTCCCTAATAATACCAAGTGTCACCCAAGATACCGATTGGCCACAATGCCAAAACCCCAGATGTTCATTTACTTTCCTCAAATCCAAGCCCTTGTCCTCACAGACTTCGCTCCTAAAGGGGGGGGGGTTTGTTTATTCCCACCAAATGATAACCAAAAAATCCACAAAGAATGAAATAACATAATATGGGTATTATTTCCTCCACAAATCAAATGAAGAGGATAACGTCCAAAATCACATGGATCGAATGAACCTCCATAATTCCAATGATCACATGACCCTTGGATGTTTATACTTATGGTCATGTGAAGTGAATAACCAGATGGATAACATGTGTGACCCCTCTAAAATATCCTTCTACTCTACTGAAGGAATCTAAGTTACTTGACAATCACGCAGTGGAAGATGGATAAGCTCTACCCAAGTCACATGACTTGTCAATCGGTATATTCCTAACAACCATAAAAAAATAGTTGTAAAATAAGAAGAAAAATATGAAAATTATGAGAGCATCTTATGGTTGTAAACATCACACGATATATAACTAATGGGGAGAGTGATTTTCCTGGACAACGATCAAGAGAACTCATGAAACCCTAGTACCTTATCAAATAAATAAGTGAATAAAAAGTCAGAATATGGGAGCCTTTTTCAATCATAAAATTCATGTGATACACCCCATGAAATTCACTAGATATTGTGGTAGCATCGGGGTCATGTCTACCTTGTCACATAAGAACCAACAAAAATGAAACTCTCATCAGATGAAGGACTTAGAACATGCCTAGGCAGTCTTGTGCTCCCCTTTTGGCTCTAATGAAAATAAGGATGGTTTATCCATGATAATGATTGCACACCACTATAGTACCATTTTTTATTCAGGGGACATATCACCAATGTGGAGAGTGATTGTCAATGACAACACTCAAGAAAACTCATGAAACCCTAGGAACTTTTAAAATAAGAAATAAAATAATCGGGGGAAAGAAGAGAGGCTCTAATGGTTATAAACTTTATGGGACTTACTCATGCGCTCTAAAAAACATTTTTAAATCCCTTTTTCATGACATCCTAATCTTTTGGAGCCCCCCTTCCATGTCTTTTTTGTCTCGTAGAAGATCCAAGACATGTCACCTCAGATTATTTGAAATCCTTTCATTAGGTATATTGATCTCATTATGGACCCTGTACATATTGGCCCGACATTGTGAAAGCCCCTTGATAGTCCACATAGTTAAGAAAGACCCCATAAATTTGAAATAATCTAATTAATGGGGCATTCACATGCAGATCTTATGGTCTCTAAAAATCATGTGAAGCCCATGGAGTGACCTATGGTAGGATCTCGCAAAATGGGTGTCACCAAATCCCCCCACCAACTCTATACTAGATCAACGTAATACAATCCATGCAAAGTATCATATAATCAAGGTGGAAAGGCCTATAAATCCACAACCCCATCATGAAAATAAATGGACCTTTTACTTGGAACCTCACACAAACATGACCAGGAACTGGAAATTTTTTTTCATCTCGTATAATCTCACAAATATAATGGTTTTTCATTTGATAAAATCTGAGGAACAACTGGGGAGATCATGGATAATTCATAGGCACTCCTCATGATCACTAATAAATAATGTGAAGGAATTATACTGAGTTACGTGAAATAAATTTGACATATATCTTCTAAATCACATGTGACTTAAAAAAAGCTAACACCTAACAAATCTAATCCATATGCAATAAAAGGTTGGAAAAAACAAAAAAGATATGAGAAACTTATGCAAAGAAAACATAAACAAATCCTCATGTGCTTCACGTTAACGATCTAGGTCACTAGACAACAGTAGTAAATGTCACACAGACCACATGAGGTCTTTTGGTATAATATTTTGATCATGAAAAGTCCCTTGGGTATGTCAGAGAAAGTCACATGGCACCTCCCGAACATGCTTCCTGAGTATTACGAGACCCTTCATGCTCTCTATATAGACCTTGATATGTCCTATAGACATGTCACCCAAATCATATGATAACACCAGTACATGTCAACTGAGTCTAATGATATCACTTGGTCATGTCAAATTGGATCTCATGATGTCCTCTGGACAAGCAATATAAATCTCATGATTTGTTCCAGAAAAGCATGTTAGATCTCGTTACATCCTCCTGACAATAAATATAGATCTCACGATATCCTACAGAAAATCTTGTAATATCTCACAAGATCCTCCATTAAATCCAATCAGATCACATGATATCCTCCAAATAAGCCATCTGAATTTTGAAAAACCCTCCAAATAGGTCATCCTAGATCATATATCTCCCTCCAAACATGTTATCCTACATCATGCATCACCATCCATACAAGTTACACTAACTCTCGTGACACCTAATGTGTGTGTCAGCTTGCTATTCGTAATGAAACTTGGGAAAGTAATCTAGATCATGTGAAAACCTCCAACTATGTTAGAAAATATCCAATGATGACCTCCAAGATCTGTTAGCATATTCTTGTGATGTCCTTCGAACAAGTAATCATTGATCATGCTATAGATGATAGATATTCCATCCAGGTTACATGACATACTTCAAATAATCAAACTACATCATTCGATTGTTTTGGAAATTTACATTAATGCAATCAATAATGTCTAAATATCCCTCAACATGTTGGTTAGAAAATCAAGACATGTTAGGAAGACAATAAAGACGGTCAAGGCAGACAACCATGCTAGGTCAAGTGGGCATGCAAGGACTTGATAACCTTGTCCAGCCTTCACATTTTGGAAACATCATTTTGTAAGCCATCATCAACTAAACTTTGATAATAATGATTAATTCTATAACTATGATTTCTAGTTTGATTTCCAAAGGCTTGAGTTCCATATTAAAAAATCTTAAGGGAAGTTCTAACACATGAGTCCTGCATCCATATGCAGTGAGACTAATTAGTTTATAATACCTGATCAGTTGAACTATGATAATTATGATTAATTCTATTACTAGGATATGTAAGATGATTTCCAAAGGCTCGATTTTCATATTTAAAAATCCAAAGGGATGTTCTAACACATGAGCCCTGCATACATATGTAGTGAGAATGATTACTTATTATCCATTGTTTCTCAAAATGAGTATGGATCATGTGGTCTTGGGGAGTTTCAATTGTCATATCATTTACATCATGAATTTCCATCATCCATGGAAACCTTAGTGTGTAATCCCTGATTAGTGTAATGAAATGAATCCTCCCATATAGGGGTATCTAGATTAGGGGTATTCCCAAGGCTGTGATCAAACTGTGATAACTCCGATTCCTATTATAACCAGGATATGTAGGGAATCTCCTTGAGACTCGACCTCAAGTGAATGGAGTATCAATAGAAACACATGTTTCATCTTCACATGATGTTAAACTTCACAAGTTTACCAATATATGTGGGCTTTGATTTCTACCATAACTAAGATACGTAGGACACTTAATAAAGGCTCAATCCCATCATTGACAGATTAAATGCCTTTATTAATGGAAAAAATTTCAAAGAGCATGGCTATATAGATTTTATACATAAGTAGCCACCCATTAGGAAAAATGGATGAAGAAACTAATATATATATATATATATATATATATATATATATATATATGGACTCACTAAAATATTCCCCTTCATGTATAAAATTAGATTCAACATATGGTCATGTTATGAGGTAAATGAATTCCTTATCATTATTGGAAATAGGTATAACCTATGGTAATTTTGTTTGGGTATCTCGTCCTATATCAAGAATATAAAGTTATTTTAAAAAATATCATAAATCTATAAGAGAGATCTAGAGTAAGCAAAAATTCCCCTAAAAAGGTTGTGATGAGCCTGACCTCCCTATAGGTTCCGGGCGCAGCAGAAGTGCGTTGGTGGGTTTGCCCAACTTAATTTTTCGTTAAACAGTGTTCAATCAGAGATCCGTCACGATATAAAACGCCGAATCTTCGGACTAGAACGAAGAACAAAAAGAAAAGATGAGTCCCGGAACCCTTGAGGAGGATCATCATATGTTGATTATAATTAATTTAATTAATGCATAAGAATTACCTCGTTGGAATTATTTCTTTGTTGATGTGTTCGGTCACGATTCGGTGATCCGTCGTTGCGTCGTAGAATCCAAGTGTAGGATTCCTCTAGCGGTGATCCACACGTGTGTCACGTATATCCGGACGTTGCCGAAGAGATCTCCGGGTGCTAGCGCGGAAGAACCTTCGCTTGTGATGTCCACCTTCGACCGCCTTGATCTGGTGGAGGATCTTTCTCTCGTAACTTGAGGGTGTTCTTGGTGGAAAGGTAATTCTCTCTTGTCTTGAGAGTATTTCAAATCCGTTGTGCACAACAATGGCTCACAAAAAATGTTGGGGTTGCGAGGATATTTATAATCAGGTTTGAGGTTAATAGAGTTATGACAATAAATAAACGCGTTACGCGTTTTATTTATTTCATTAACTCTTATTGAAAACCCCCATGTCGAATTATTAATTCCTTGACATGCACCCATGCTGATTATAATAAATATAATTTAATAAAATAATATTAAATCCTCAAAATCCCA
Organism: Viscum album; assembly: GCA_963277665.1. NCBI lineage: Eukaryota > Viridiplantae > Streptophyta > Magnoliopsida > Santalales > Viscaceae > Viscum > Viscum album. The sequence continues at coordinate 473,154,899 of OY728135.1, forward strand.
ATTGGAAAAACTACACGGCGTGTAATAATTAATACATGGCGTGTACTTGTTTTCCATAAAACTACACAGCGTGTATATTTAATATACACGGCGTGTACTTTTATTTTCCATTTTTCTCCACCACATTTATTAGACCTTGAGTAATGACTATTTATTTCTTAAATAAATGTAATTGCATTACTTGCTAATAAATATATTATTTTATCCACAGTATATTCTCTCGAATAACTAGTTTCAAAATAAATGCGATCAGACATCCTTAAATAATTATTAAACCACAGTCGAGAATAATATTTATTTAACTTGTTAAATTAATATTTAACTGAGATACATGGACACACTTAGTGTGTGACCCTCTAGGCCTCTTTCTCAGTGGCATTAGGCTGAGCCTGCCTAAAGTCCAAGGTTAGCGTCTAGCAAAACGCTAAGGAACCCATAGAGAAAGAAGTTAACGCCGCAATGACGTGTCACCTCTTACAAACTCTTACCGTATAATATAATCCCTTTGTCTCGATATCTCCAATCAAGTGGGTTACATGTTAGTGCCATCAACCCATGTTCTTGATTATTCTTTCTTTGACTTCCCGGAATTGAACTTGCCCATACCTTACCATGGCCATGGATTTATTTAGGCTATATCAATTCCATCAAAGGTCTTGAGATATCTACTTCCGTTATGGAACGGAAGGGACAAATCCTTTCTCGCATTATCTATTAATGCGGTATTACTCGTGACGCACCCAACGTATCCTACCTCGCTGCGAACAGTGTGTCGTCATAGTTTTCATCAATACATCTAAGTGCGTGAGTTGTAATACCCATTAATAATAATCTTAAAGTCTAAGGATCAATACACACGTCCGTAGATAGGAACATCCAATGACACTATGAAATGTGGATTTCCTACTGGCGGGTCTCGTTCTCATAATATCCTCCTGGATATTACCAAGGGCGCACACCATGAGAAGGTGCCTCAAAGTTTTATGAGTCCTCACCCCTAATGACCTGTATTATTTGTGTCCCTCAAATAATATCATCCGGCCATAGAACATACATTCAAGAACAGTGTTATGGCACTTTCGGGTTCTCATCATAGCAGGGATCCGCTACGACCCTTTAATGCAACAGCTGTCCTTAGGACATTATCACATGAAATGTCACGCAGAAGAACAATCAAGATGTGATAAGGATTTTATTTAATGAATAAAGTACAAAGTAGTTGGTTCTAGACCACCAACTCCAACAGACTCCCACTTGGACTAGAGCCAACTGCTAACAACCTTTAACCCGCTAGCTCTCACGTGATATTCATGCTTCTGCTGAGATAGGCCTTTAGTCATGGGGTCCGCCACATTCTCTTCCGTGGACACTCTGCTCACTGAAACTTCACCCCTTTGATAGAAATCCCTCAAGAGGTGATACTTCCGGAGTATGTGCTTTGTCCGTTGATGTGACCTTGGTTCTTTTGTAAGAGCCACCGCTGCAGTATTATCACAATACAATGTAATGGGATCTTTACTGCTAGGAACCACATCAAGATCCTGGACAAAGTTCTGAATCCAAATGGCTTCTTTGGCTGCATCAGAAGCCGCTATATACTCGGACTCCGCTGTAGAATCGGCGACAACTGGCTGCTTTGAAGTCTTCCAGCTCACAGCTCCTCCATTGAGACAGAAAACATATCCAGATTGCGAATTCAGATCATTCTGATCTGTTTGAAAACCAGCATCAGCATACCCTCTGATGACAAGCTCCTCATCTCCTCCATACACCAGGAACATATCCTTAGTTCTTCTCAGATACTTAAGGATAGTATTAACACCAGTCCAATGTTGTTCTCCTGGATCTGCTTGATATCTGCCTACCATGCTCAGTGCATAGGCAACATCAATCCTGGTACATAACATAGCATACATGATGGATCCTATAGCCGAAGCGTATGGGATCTTTCTCATACTATCTTTCTCCTGTTGTGTCTGGGGACACATTTTCTTAGAAATATGTAAGCCATGTGACATTGGAACCAATCCCCTCTTGGATTTTTCCATACTAAATCTCTTTAGTATCTGGTCAATGTATGTACCCTGACTTAGTCCAAGCAGCCTCTTGGATCTATCACGAATGATCTTGATCCCTAGAATGTAGGCTGCTTCTCCTAAGTCCTTCATGGAGAAACACTTGTTCAACTAGTCCTTAACTGACTGTAAGGCTGGTACGTCATTTCCAATAAGAAATATGTCATCAACATATACCACTAGGATGACAATCGCATTCCCATTAAACCACTTATAAACACATGGCTCGCATTCGTTTTTAATGAAACCAAATTCCTTTATGGCTTCATCAAATCGAATGTTCCATGACCTGGATGCTTGCTTTAATCCATAAATGGATTTCTGCAACTTGCAAACCCATTTGGCTTCACCTGGTGTCACAAACCCTTCTGGTTGTGTCATATAGACATCTTCCTGAAGGTTCCCGTTAAGGAATGCTGTTTTGACATCCATCTGCCAAATCTCGTAGTCATGGTAAGCTGCTATGGCAAGTATGATTCTTACGGATTTAAACATGGAAACTGGTGAGAAGGTTTCATCATAGTCAATTCCTTGACGCTGTTTGAATCCTTTGGCCACTAGCCTTGCTTTATAGGTGCTAACTTGACCTTCCATGTCCAGCTTTCTTTTGAATTCCCATTTGCATCCAACAGGCTTTACATCAACTGGCTCATCGACCATAACCCAAACTTGGTTCTGATACATGGAATCCATCTCAGAATTCATAGCTTCTAGCCATCTTGTAGCTTCTGAGCTTTCTACTGCTTCCTTGTAGGAGAGAGGTTCATCATTGTCCAATAATAATGATTCACCATCCTCGGTGACTAGGAAACCAAATCTCTCTGGTTCCCTTACCTCTCTTGAGCTCCTACGCAGTACTTGTGTTTCTAGAAACTCTTCCACGGGGACCTGTGGAACTTTTTCCTGTACCAACTCCTGTGTATCTTGAGCATCAACTTCGTCGAAGTCAATCTTGCTCCCACTATCCTTCTTGAGGATGTGCTCCCTCTCAAGAAAGACGGCTTGTCTGGCGACAGTCACTTTCTTGTCTTGGGGGTTATATAGGTAATATCATTTTGTTTCCTTGGGATATCCTATAAAGATACACTGCATGCCCCGGGGTGCTAGTTTGTTGCCTGAGAAGGCCTTAACAAACACCTTGCATCCCCATACATGTGTGTGCGACAAAGTGGGTTTCCTTACATTACATAACTCGGATGGAATTCCATTTGCCGCCTTAGTTGGTACTCGGTTTAATGTGTATGCTGCAGTTTGTAATGCATATCCCCAAAAGGATAATGGAAGATCCGCATGACTCATCATCGACCTCACCATGTCCAACAAGGTGCGGTTCCTCCTTTCACTAACACCATTCCACTGTGGTGTATAAGGAGGAGTGAGCTGAGATAGAATCCCAGACTCCCATAGAAGATCGATGAACTCTTGGTTCAGATATTCTCCACCTCGATCCGATCGAAGCTTCTTTATCTTCTTACCAAGTTGATTCTCTACTTCATTCTTGAATTTCTTAAATTTCTCTAAGGACTCTGACTAATACCTCATTAAGTAGACATAGCCATATCTACTCAAATCATTAGTAAAAGTAATAAAGTAAGAATATCCACCTCTAGCTTCTACTGGAAATGGTCCACACACATCTGTGTGTACCAATCCTAGAAGCTCTGTGGCCCTTTCACCTTGTCCACCAAAAGGCGGCTTGGTCATTTTTCCTTGTAAACAAGCATGACATCTATCAAGTGGTTTTAGCTCAGTAGAGTCTAAATATCCATCTTGGCAGAGCTTTGTCAAGCGCTTCTCGTTCACATGACCAAGGAAGTGATGCCATAACTGGGTGATGTTTGAGTCATGTGAGTTTGTTTTGTTATCAATTGCCAACACTTGGTTTTAATAATTTAATACATACAAACCATTATTCAAATGTGCCATACCATAACATACGTTGTTCTTATAAAAGAAACAACCCTTATTTCCAAACTTGAAAATAAATCCATCCATATCCAAACAAGATACAGAAATTATGTTCTTGGTAACACTAGGCACAAAATAACAGTTTTGTAAAACCAAAATCATGCCAGTTGGCAATGAGAGGTGATAGTCTCCAATAGCCAATACAGCCAGCCTTGCGCCATTGGCAGATCGAAGATCCACCTCTCCTCTGGCGATCTTTCTAAATCTACTTGGTTCCTGCATTTGAATACAGATGTGATCCCCACAAGCTGTATCTAATACCCAATGTGTAGAAATAGAAATATTGCACTCAATAACGAACGCACTTTTAGCATCCCCACGCTTCTGGGTGCAGTTCCTCTTCCAGTGGCCCTACTTACCACATGCAAAACACACTGCTTCCCGTTCCTTGCCTTGCCTCTGGATCTTCCCCTTCTTGGAGGGATGGTGCTCGGGGGCTTCAGACCGTTTATAAGTCTTTGTCCCCTTTGCCTTGTCCTTCCTTTTCTTGTTCACCATAAGGACCGCAGGTTTGTCACGCCCCATGTCCTTATCTACCTGGAGAATCAAGGTCAAAATCTCTGATAGACTCTTCTCATTTCCGCTCATGTTATAGTTGACAATGAAGCTAGAGAAGGTCTTGGGCAATGATGATAGGATGAGATCTGTACGCAACTCATCTGGGAATTTAATCCCTAAGATGTCCAAGCATTAAATGTAGCCAATAAGCTTGACCACATGAGGCCCAGCTGGCGCAGACTCTCCAAGCTTCGTGGTAAACAAAGCATTGGAGATCTCATACCTTTCCTGTCTTGCCTTCTCTTGGTAGAGATCTTTAAGGTGAGACATCATGCTATGCGCATCCATGTTTTCATGTTGCTTTAAGAGCTAATTAGACATGGCCGATAGCAAGAAACACTGGACATCTGTGGCATCATCCATGTGTTTCATATAGAGAGATAATTCCTCATCACTAGCCTCTTTCCCAGGCGCAACTGGAATAGGCTCTTCCAGCACATATAATTTCCTTTCGTGGCAAAGGACGACGCGTAAACGCCTCTGCCACTCTTGGAAATTGGTTCCAGTGAGAAGGTTTTATTTTTCGAGTATGGTGTGCAATGATATGTTTGAATTCATTTTCTTGTCGTTTCTACAATTTAAGATGAGCAAAGGTTTAGTACTTTATTATAAAAATTGAGACAAATAAATAAATTAATACTTATTAGTCTCCCACTATTTTATCGAAATCCAATATCCCTCACCATTGACTTCAGAATATTCTATTGCGTGAATATTCTAGTGGCAAGGATCCATATTGCCCTTCGCATTACCCCAAATAGGGTTGGTCAAGCAACTTGAAGGGTTTTAGGTAGGCATTCCAAATGCCAACTGCATTAACTCACAGTTCCTTGATCCGCTGAGTGGACTCCCCAATCCCGAAATCCTTTTGGATTTCCTCAACCTTTGCCTCTTGGTCACACCAAGTCCTGCTGTGGCAGTCAACCCTTGATGCGAACCAAGTCAAGTCAACCCAAAACCTTGAATTAGAATTCCCCGATAATTGAAAGCACCCCAACTAGGGTTGGTCAAGCACTTTGAACTATGGTTCGATTCTAACCAAGATTATGGAAGGCTATGCCGACTTAATATTTATTTTGAGGGATTTTATCCTTATACGTAAATTGCCATTTTATTATCTTTGATTACATGCTTTTTAATATTAAGGGGGATATACTTAAGTGATTAACCATGTCTAAGATAATATTTACGTATAAGCCAATTTTATTTTAGTTCCATCTTGCATGCTCGTTTAATTCATTAATTGTGTGATCGTGACAACACACCCACAATAAATAAACCATGCAACTGACAGAAATAAAATAAATGGTATGATCATGATCTTTTCTATTGGTTAGTTTATCTAGCGGTTGATAAACTAAGTCAAGACCTAGGGGAGAAACACCTTGAACCTTTCGGGTTCGTGTTTACAGCTTTCCACCTGTCCACCTTTGTATCTCCTTGGATTGGTTTCATCTTGGCTCCTGACTTGAGCCACCTCCACTAGCTTGGGAGCTCTATCATTTATCTCACACGCAGGTGAGGGTAAAAAAAGGGGTTTTTACATAAAAGAATCTTTGGGCGCGCAGGCCCTACATATTAATGAGGAGATGGCTCGCAGGCCAACAAATTTAATTTAAATAAATAAATTAAAATAAATCATTCACATACAAAGGTCTCGGTCTAGCTCATGATCATCCATACATGCAACGATATTTACGCATAAATAAAACTAGCATTCAATTCTTTAATCATTCTCGTTTAAGATAAATCACGCTCGAATCAATTAATTATCTTTAATTAATCAATCCTTTTATCTTAAATCCCTTTTCTGAATTTCCTTGAGATTCTCATCCATCATAATTTTAAACAAATAAATTCATTTAAAATTATCCTTGTACACAACTTGTACCTTGAAGGCAACCCGGTGAATTCCCATTTATTACGCAGATGTTAAATTAAACACATATATATAAAACACCTATCACGTGTTGTGCCTCAGCTTTACGCCTGCACCATGGTACACGTCTCAAGGGTTTGTATAATATAATAATAAATTTTAATAAATCTGCGTAATTTGGGTGAGTACATGGCGTGTAGTTCCGAATACACGGCATGTACTTTTTCTTCACCGTCCATCCGAAGTACACGTCCGGGGATAGGGCGTGTTAATGTACTTCGGAAATTTTCAGAGTACATGGTGTGTACGGTGGGACACACGCCGTGTAGTTTCCGCGTTACATGGTTTCCAGCCGGGCAAGCTATGTACGGAGTACACGAACCAACCCTAACCCGAAGGGACTACACTCCATGTTCATTGGACCACACGGCATGTATTCCGGAAACCATGTGCCACCTGTTTCTGGTCAACACACGGTGTCTTAAATTCTTAGAAAGAATCCAATACACGGCCTGATTTGGAGGATCAGTCAATGCATTGAACCTAGACTACACAGTGTGTACTTCCGAATACACGCCGTGTATTCCGGTGTTATACGGCCAGAAACATTTGGCTCCTCCGGATGAGTTCCTCTATTTTATTTTAATCAAAATTAAAAGAAAAATCCGTTTCTGTGAGGTGAACGAGAAACGAGAGAGGAGGAATAGATCTCAATATTCAGATTTCCAGAACGATTAAACATGAATGGAAATAACTAAATTATTAAATGCGTAAATCACCAACAAAAAACTAAATAATTATAACCAACAATATGACCCCCTCTGATACCACTTGTAGGTTCCGAGCGCAGTGGAAGCGCGTTGGTGGGTTTGCCCAACTTAATTTTTTGTTAAACAATGTTCAATCCGAGATCCGTCACGATATAAAACGCCGAATCTTCGGAATAGAACGAAGAACGAAAAGAAAAGATGAGTCCCGGAACCCTTGAGGAGGATCATCATATGTTGATTATAATTAATTTAATTAATGCATAAGAATTACCTCGTTGGAATTCTTTCTTTGTTGATGTGTCCGGTCATGATTCGGTGATCCGTCGTTGCGTCGTAGAATCCAAGTGTAGGATTCCTCTAGCGGTGATCCACACGTGTGTCACGTATCTCCGGACGTCGCCGAAGAGATCTCCGGGTGCTAGCGCGGAAGAACCTTCGCTTGCGATGTCCGCCTTTGACCGCCTTGATCCGGTGGAGGATCTTTCTCTCGTAACTTGAGGGCGTTCTTGGTGGAAAGGGAATTCTCTCTTGGCTTGAGAGTATTTCCAAATCCGTTGTGCACAACAATGGCTCACAAAAAATGTTGGGGTTGCGGGGATATTTATAATCAGGTTTGAGGTTAATAGAGTTATGACAATAAATAAACGCGTTACGCGTTTTATTTATTTCATTAACTCTTATTGAAAACCCCCATTTCAAATTATTAATTCCTTGACATGCGCCCATGCTGATTATAATAAATATCATTTAATAAAACAATATTAAATCCTCAAAATCCCAATTAGAAAAACTACACGGCGTGTAATAATTAATACACGGCGTGTACTTGTTTTCCATAAAACTACACAGCGTGTATATTTAATATACACGGCGTGTAATTTTATTTTCCATTTTTCTCCACCACATTTATTAGACCTTGAGTAATGACTATTTATTTCTTAAATAAATGTAACTGCATTACTCGCTAATAAATATATTATTTTATCCACAGTATATTCTCTCGAATAACTAGTGTCAAAATAAATGTGATCAGACATCCTTAAATAATTATTAAACCACAGTCGATAATAATATTTATTTAAATTGTTAAATTAATATTTAACTGAGATACATGGACACACTTAGTGTGTGACCCTCTAGGCCTCTTTCTCAGTGGCATTAGGCTGATCCTGCCTAAAGTCCAAGGTTAGCGTCTAGCAACACGCCAAGGCACCCATAGAGAAAGAAGTTAACGCCGCAATGACGTGTCACCTCCTACGAATGCTTACCGTGTAATATTATCCCTTTGTCTCGATATCTCCAATCAAGCGGGTTGCTTGCTAGTGCCATCAACCCATGTGCTTGATTATTCTTTCTTTGACTTCTCGGAATTGAACTTGCCCATACCTTACCATGGCCATGGATTTATTTAGGCTATATCAATTCCATCAAAGGGCCTGAGATATCTACTTTCGTTATGGAACGAAAGGGACAAATCCTTTCTCGCATTATCTATTAATGCGGTATTACTCGTGACGCACCCAACGTATCCTACCTCGCTGCGAACAGTGTGTCGTCACAGTTTTCGTCAATACATCTAAGTGCGTGAGTTTTAATACCCATTAATAATAATCTTAAAGTCTAAGGATCAATACACACGTCCGTAGATAGGAACATCCAATGACACTATGAAATGTGTATTTCCTACTGGCGGGTCTCGTTCTCATAATATCCTCTTGGATATTACCAAGGGCGCACACCATGAGAAGGTGCCTCAAAGTTTTATGAGTCCTCACCCCTAATGACCTGTATTATTTGTGTCCCTCAAATAATATCATCCGGCCATAGAACATACATTCAAGAACAGTGTTATGGAACTTTCGGGTTCTCATCATAGCAGGGATCTGCTACGACCCTTTAATGCAACAGCTGTCCTTAGGACATTATCACATGACATGTCACGCAGAAGAACAATAAATATGTGATAAGTATTTTATTTAATGATTAAAGTACAAAGTAGTTGGTTCTAGACCACCAACTCCAACACTCCCATCATCTCAACCATGGTAACTTTCTAAGTTTTGTTGGTATTGAAACCCTAATGGACCTCCTTCCTTTTGAAATAAATTTTGTACCCAGTTATGGATGTGGGAACCATTAGTAATTTCCATAATGAATAATAAAGTACACAATCCAACTTTCAAAAAAACAAAAGATAGACACCATGGCACAGACTCATTTAACTATGACATCTCTTTCACATAGAAAATGATAGAATTCCACATTATCATTAGACTATCATTTTCCTATCATGAAGGTTCCCGTAGAAGTGGTTTATTTTCATTTTCTATAAAAACAATTATGTGTATTGGTTTCACTCAGTCCTCTTGAATTGGACCACTTCCACTTTCCTGGGAGATCAATCCTTACATAATATTTCACTCACACGTAGGTGATGAGATCCAATGGATCATATAATGGGGGTTTTCATAAAATAAACCTTGGGTACATATTCCATTACATAATAAAAAGAAGGGAACGACACATTGGGAATCACTAATAACTTAACCGTAATAAATTAAAAGTAGCCAATCACATTCAAGGGCTGGTCTAATGGCATGATGATCCACACATCAAGAAATGAGTATACTTTTTCAATAAATCTAACAATTACTTTGATTCATTATTTAATTTAGATAATGTTCCATGAATTAATCCAACTAATTAAATTTATATTAATTCTATCCAACCATCATTAACTCAACATAATCTTTAATTTTTCATAAAATTAACTTCATATAATTTAATGTAGTACACAAGTGTATTGGAGGAAACCTTTTGTGTTTGTTGAAAATATTAACATGCAATTTAATTTAATATATAATTGTTTATCTAATGAAATGGAATTTAATATCAAATTAGAGTCACATGGAACACATATTAAATATATTTAATTATATATTTCATCATTTTTCATTGAAAAATTGATAACAGTACCTGAATGATCCTAAAATTTATGTACTTTTCTTCTACATGTTTTTGCAGCACATGCCTTGGGATTGTGCATGTTCCCCACCTGTAGAAAAACATGAGGTACAATGTGTGTAATAAGACTTACATAGCATGCAACCTTATTTTTTATATCATATAAATCGATATTTTATGTATATGATACATGGAATGTTGGGGACACCCAGTGTAATCTCCCACGAGATAACATGGGCTACATATTGTGTATAATGGTTACACAGTGTGCAATTTTTTATATAATGTTCTAGTATATCCATATATACTCACCAATCTGATCTATTCTAATATTTTATCTGATTTTCTCAGATATGAACTGAAAGAAATATATACATGTGATAAAACCTAAATCACAATGTTTATATTGTAAGTACATGTTGTGTACTCTTTTTTATCCAGGAAGAACGTTTTTCACCTCCAAAATGTTTTTTTTCATATGTTTCTTCATTTTTAATTCTTAACCATTCAAATGTTTTTTTTTTTGAGAAAACATTAAGGGAGATATGATGATGTTAAATATTAAAATGAATTGATTATAGGTAAAATAAAACACAAACACATGAAAAATCATTTAATGATAAATTACTATAAATTAATCATCTGACTGGTTTGATGCAACTTGTATGTTCTAGGTATAGAGGAAGCGTCCTTTAATGGTATGAAAAAACCATATTTTACTCATAACTCATGTGTAATAATTACTTCACATGATCACTTGTACAATGAAAACATAATATTATGTGACTTGATAAAAACACTAGAACCAGATGCAAAGGATCTTAAAATGTAATTTATAACTAATTTATAAGCAGATATAAAATTACATTAACTTATAATTTTGTCTTCATTGATGATATAGTTAACTAGATCATCACATACCATTGTTCTGTTTTAGTATCCAAGCGCACAATTCCTAAATTGGGGATCCACTCTTGCACCACAATCTCAGAACAAAATTTTATAATCATCAGTTGAAAGCATGACCAACCCAAATCACATGAATTGTTCATAGTTGATCGCATCACAATTCTCCTCAAATGATGAAAATCTCTTGATGCCTTCTTGTTTGATTTTTAGTGGAGGTTATGAGGGAAATATACATATCTTGATATCTCTCTAGAGATTGAGAGAGTCTTACTCTATCCATTGTTCATACCAATTATGTTTGTAATGTGATATAATTAGATATTTATTATGGCAGGTTTAGGGTTATAAAATTACACACTAAACTCTTTCCATAATTATAATTCCTAATTTACCCAATATACAATATTATTATTATTAATCACCTGAAATTTGAAATTAAATTTAGAATATATAAATAAATATCATATATATTGATTTCAATATGACCATTAAACTAGATCTGCATTCCCTCATCAACATATACAACTCCTCTAATAATGACTATTTATTTAATAAAAAACTATCATTTCAGTATTCACCGAAAAATAAAATATTATTATATTTTTCAAAATTTTAAAAAAAAATTATTATTATTATTTAACTTATTTATTCATTCAAATAAAATGTGATTAAATTATGGTTATCGACCAATACCAAATAAATATTATTTATTCCAAATTATTAAATTCAATACTATAATTTAACTAAGATTGTGGATACACTTACTGTGTAACCCTATAGGCCTCTTTATTAGTCAAATTAATCATAACCACATAAAATAAAATGATAGAATCAAGAAATAAGACAAGGAATCTATTGAGATTGAAGTTAACATCACAACAATGTCCAGCCTCCTATGAATGTTTACCATGTAATATAATCCTTTTATCACAACATCTCAAATCATGTAGGTTGCATGTCAGTGACATCAACCTATATGTTCGGTGTCTCTTTCTTTGAAATTAAAAAAATTAACTCACCCATTGAACACAATATCTGTGGATTTATTCACAAAATTTCATACATATAATAGGCCATATGTTATATACTTTCTTAGACATAGAAAATGGGTAAACCCTTTCTCACATTATCCATTAATGCAATATCACTTGTTAAACAAACAAAGTTCCTACATTATCATGAGAAAATATCATCATGATTTTCATCAATGCATTAAAGTGAATTATTCATGATAACTATTAATGGTTATCTTAAAGTAAAGGGATAAATACACACATCCAAATATAGTAACATCCAATGACACATGAGAATGTGGATTTCCTATTAATGGATCTATTCTCATAACCTATTATCTTAGAGATTACCATGGATTAACACCATGAGAAGTTATCTCAATGTGTCAATAGCCTCCTACCCCTAATAGCTCGAATTTTTTGTGTCCTCTCATTCAAATATTATTTGAACATAGAAAAAATTTAAAAAATAATGTCATGGAACCTCTGGTTTCTTATCTTAGCAGTTGACTTCTATGACATTCCGTGTGGAATATATTCTTAAAAAATCATCACATACAAATTTCATGTAGATTAATAATAATAATGTGATAATAAAACATCATTAATAATGAAAAATATTCAATCAAGTACATAAAATGGTTTTTAGGGTACCATCTCCAATAGGTTATCCCACCCTGATATTTTATTATATGGTGTTTTATAATCCTATCTGGGAAAATAAATTTTTAATATAAAGAAGGTTTTATTACTCTTTTTACAATGTGGAGTTTCAATAAAGGTAATTTCATGTATTACAAATTTCCCTATCAATATCATGTCTTTTGGATCCACACTTCCTATAGAAAATGTTATTTCATTTTCAAAGATCCATTATTTGAGATTCATTTAAAAGTAAAATCCTTCAATGATATTTCCTTTAAAATTTGGAAAAATAATTTTTAAATTGTCCTATAACATCCTCTTTTATGTTAATATTAAGTTTGTTTTCTAAATTATATTATGATTTAACTTCCATTTCCCTTTTTATTTTTTAAAATTGTTTAACCAAATATAGTTTATGTTTCACTATTTATTCTCTAAAATATATTTTTAGGAATGAACTCATGGTACCAAAGAATCCAATTCTTGACCCCTTTTTAGTAGGTATCATTCATGAATTATTTTTTAATGATGTGTTTCATCTATTTCAACATCCTTCTTGGTTTACATTGTTATATTAGAAATATTTTATTTTAAAACCATTCACCTTCTCCCAATAGATTTATTATGATCATGTTATTCAATTAATTACTTATGTGTATTCCCATTGCACTACATGGATTGAAAATAACATTTTACGTAAATTATATTCGATGATGATAAAATATAAAAAACTAATTTTTTAATTTAGATGGGTGGGAGTATTAGAACTACATATCTTTTTATTCTAACACGAATGATTATTGAAATGATGACTATGTATTTTTTGACCATCAATATTATTTATATGGATGGTTTATAATCTGGTTACCTATTTTATTAACACGGGGAAAATATTAAAATAATTTAGGATTATTGAATCCTAACACAAGTTTATCATGTATTGATATTCTATATTTATCATTATATGGATAAATATGTTTTTTAGTAAGATTTACCTGGAGTAATATTATAAAAAGAATTTATTACTCTTATGGTGAATGCATTATACTTAATAATGTGATGGTTGGGGACTAGAATTATATAAAGTCTTGATGAATATATAGGACTACAAAGACAAATCAGTGTGGGTTTTTTGTATGCCTATTTCCATAACAAGATTATGTCATAACTTTTTACTCAGTGACAATTAATGTGTCTTGGCACAAAGACATTAAAAATTTCATTAATGTTTCCCATTATAAATTCCATTATTATGAGATCAGTTTTATTTATATACATGTTTTTATCAATTTTCATGGATATAGCATGAACCTATCTTCATGTTGTTTACCAATTAATTACCTAATATTTATTTCATGTATATTCTACAATTTATTTAGTTATGTGTTTCCCTTAATGAGAATTTGAGATTACCACTTATTATGTGTCCATTTTCCAGAGTTATTAATAGAATTAGTATATGTAACATGATTAGAAGTATAACACATCTCAAAAGGATTTTTGGTCAATGTTGAATACTTTTCATGAATTAAGTAGTTTCATACATAATTGTAAAAATATTCATTTGATACAAGGAATATGGGATTTTTCATTTTATGTTGTGTATTAATTAACAAAAGTAATAAACCCTAAAGGATCCTTCAGATGTAATAGATGAAATAATTATTATTGATTCTATAATTATAGAGAGTTATATCCCAGATTTTACATATTTTATCAAAGTAAGTATGAAAAGTATATGATTATATCACTAGATCCTAGAGTGCAGGTCCAGGGCATCGCATTAATAACTTCTTCCGCTTGAATGTCATCTTGTATCTCTATTCAAATAATAAATACAAGGTGGATCATTATCTGTTTACTAGACTCAAGGTTCTATTTTAGATTTTTGGGAAGTTCATAATTCTCTCTTTAATCAACAACATATCTAGTGAATTGGAATCATCTTATTTAACATATCTCAAAACAAGTTCTGTTTATACTCTATGAGGTATATGATCCTAGAACATCCTTTCTTGGAATGTAATTTCATCGAGTTTCATTCCTAAACCTATTATTTGATAAAATGGAACCCATTATAGGAATCCTTGATGTACAAACTAGTTTATTATAGGTGTGCAATGTGATTCATATTTGATCCTTTGATAAATATTATAGTACCGTATTAACAAAATTAATGTAGGAAGTTACTTATCAATTGGGGATCTTTCTTACATTTTTTTTCTTGATATGAATCTTTCTTTGGGATAGATTATTTTTCCATGAATGATATTGATCAAATGTATGTTCATGTGTAGACAATGATACCCATATATGATGTTTGATCCCCTGAGTATGTTTATATATGATGTTATCTATGTTTGATTTTTATCACAATTATCCTTATATTTCTAATGGTTCTCATGATATCATGATATGTTTTACCTTTGCATTGTCCTCCCTCTTATGTGTAATTTCAATGTGTTCTGAGATTTTTTGGGTACTTGGAATGGATTGATCATCATGATATGGTTATACCATAAATGGGGATGTGAATGGAATGTGATGATGGTGGCGATGGACCCAAACATAGGGTAGGGGAATGATGTTCTTGAGGCGATACCCATGGTAGTCGCATTGGGGGTACGTTGGTGTTGTGGACTAGCACAAGGCATAGATGAGGATTTAGGGCAGCCAAACTCACTTCTTAATAGCTAACCAGAATTGGGAGAACAAGAGGGTATGGAATTTCCATTGGTACTAGGACCATGTAGCTTTTCATAGGACAACTAGATGGCCAACCATGTGAAGGTGAAGTGCTCATATCATGACATATGTTGGGGAGGAGCAGTTCCAAGTTACCTTGTCTGGGTGGTTCCCTCTAAGACATATGAGTCATGTAATTGTCTTTAAGACTTCAGGCCCTGTAAGGGTTCCACCTCACTCCTTGAAATGTGTATTATAAAAAATAATAGAAAAAATGAAGGTTGTCGACCCATTTAGACACCATTCATGAAGACAGTAGTCCATACATATGCAAGAACATTTATTGCATTTTCTAATGAAAATAATAAAATAAAGATAATTAATTTTTTATTATTATAAAATCATAATAATATCACATATATCATATATAATTTTTAAATCCATCATTATATCCATCAGTGTGATACAATGGTGAATCATATCACTATGTGCATGCATTAGTCCACACGTACGCATGAGTGATACTATCATTTCTCATTTGATATAAAGGAGGTATAAAATGGTTTTACAATAATAATTATCAAATATGATAATATTTATACTACTATATTGAAAATTTTTGTATATATAAAATATATTTACAGGTGGAAGAAGAAAAAATAAATTTAAACGATCTTGTTTAAGAATCATACTTCTTCTATGAGAGACCTCATTGGGATTTCACATTAATCCTTCAAAGATTGGTATTATTAGAAGACTAGGGTATATAGAATAAATGATAGAAATATAGAAATTTTTTAGGTATTTATAGAGCTATAAGGCACATAATTCATCAATAATGGAGTATAGAAGATTCCCCTTTATAAGTGTTGGAGATGACACACATTGAATTATTTAAAAGTGTTGAAATATATAATGTTATTTTCTTGTGAATGTTCCACAAAATGGACAAGGATTCAATGGTAAGATAATATGGGTTTGAAATATATTCAAAAAAAATAATTATACAAGTTGATATGGATGTTTTACACTTATATCTTAGTTTACCCCCGGGTTAACATATTTTAACCTTAACAATGGTAAAAAAATATTGTTTTTACTATTAATTATAACCAAAAAGTAAAGTGGCCTCATTTACAAATTTCAAAATGATAATTTAAAATATAGAATCCATTTAATGAAATAAAACTTATAAAATTTACCTAAATTAACTTTTAAATAATAATGGAAAGTGTAATGAAAACCTATTTTTAAAAAATTCATTTTTAACAATGAAAATGAATTTACATTCATTACTTTCCTAGTAAAAACTTTATAATGAATATTGGAATATGTATATGAATATATATTAAATATTTTTAAAAAACCATTAATGAATAATAATTTATTTAATTTATTATGATAAAAACATATTGCACACATAAACACAATTTGTTGAAATATAACTATGTTTCCATCAAATGATTTTATATCCATTATTCGCCATTAGATAACTAATGTATCAATTATTATTCATTTATTCATCAAAATTATCATTATATATCAATATAAATATTTCTTACATTGTGATTGATATTCATTATTTAGATAAAAATATTAAAATATAGAAAAAAACTTTTTTTTTTAAACAGGTCTTTTAATCGTTAAATGATTTTATAAAAAACGAGCTCTTATAAATACATTATTATCATCATAAAACAATATAAATATATTTCATAATGTGGTTAATACCATTCATATTAATAGGTTCTATGTTTTTAAAATAGAATAGTTCATTTAAACTCAGTGTTGTTTGTAAAGAAAACCATTGAATACTTCATGTTCAATTTCACAGGAAATGTAATTCAAAAGTTTAGGGTGGTACAAATTTGTCCCATAGAATAAAAAGTCAATATAAAAGCATAAAAACCCAAAAATAATAATAAAATATTACCTTTATTGATTATATCTTTCCATAAATCATTTGGAAGTCATTCACATGATCTACTAGTGGTATTCCTTCATAAAACCTTAATCCGATAAACTTTTACAACATGAAAACTTAGTTTAGGGTCTTCAGTTTTTCATACGTATCTTCAAAAACCTTAAAAAATTCGGATGTTGTATTCTTATATAGACTTTTGAAAGCAATGTTTCTTATGAGATACATTCCTGCATGCACCAACACTTTCTAATCCAAGTGTTCCCATTCATAATTCTTATTAACACTAGATTTAACCCAAACAATTAGACTTCCATGTTCTTCTGAATTAAATGATAATCCATCTATATTCTCCAAAAACAAGAATCCATTCCATTAAATTTCTTTATCAGGATCCTTACTTCATTGGATTCCTTTCTTATTACCTTTACCGGTGTGCACACCTTGAGATCTGAACCAATCTGTTTCATACATCTTAATGGGGAATCAAATGGTTTCTTGAAAAATTGATCATCTTGAATACCAATAAGACCACTGAAATTATGATTGATATATCACCAAAAGTTCATACTATTATTAACATGTTTGAAAATCAAGCATCCAAAACTTTTCTTCCCCTTCAGCTAAGTGTACAACAATTGTGAGTTTATAGAACCCTACATATCTCACAAAATCATCCTCACAAACATAGATTTGTGGGAATAATAAAATGAAACAATAAAATAAATGAAATGGTGATACATGATACATAATTAAATAATAAAATTAATAAAAAATGATATTAATATGCTACAAGTATTTTTCTTAAGATAATGGGAGGAACCACTATGAATTCTTTATATTACTGGAAATACAACTAGTTCTATCCAACTGAAAAAGACTATCTAGAATATTTCATTATAGAATGATTAATACTCTATAAAACATTGATGAATTGTGCATGAATTGGATTTATTTTTCCATGCCTAGATCCACTATTTAGGTTAATTTCCCACTTCCTTTTATAGGAAATTTATCCAGTTGATCTGGTCACACCACCTCCCAATATTTATAGAGAAACCTCCATACAAAATGTCATTATTGATCACTCGTAACATTTTTGACCTCAAACTATTTCCCTAGAAAACCCTTATAGATTATTCATTATAGATGGTTATTTTTATATTTTTAGCCAACATTTTAGACCCTCTTATATATCATCAAATGATATGATATTTTTATGACCCAACTCATACTAAATAGATAAACTGACACTACCTTCCCACTGATCCCAGGTTCCTACCAATAATTAAATTTACGGTGAAAGAAAATATAATTCTCCTACTTCTAGTGCAATAAATGTTTTTGTTCTAAACAAGGAATCACATCCCAATAGCTTTCTCATTGGAGGTACAATGCATTGGTCTGCTTCTATTCATGATCATCATCAAGATAACTCTACTGAAGTGTAAGGATGGAATATATTAATGATTTTCATTTTAAGTGAATATATTTATGCTATTTTTTTAAATACACATAATAGTTTTATTCCATAGAGATATATTCTTCTATTTTTGGTATTTCTTATATTACCAAGGGTCATTAGATGATCCAATAAATCATATTAGTAGAATTGGAGCATATTTATTCAAATATTAAACATGTTAGATATATGTTTTCAAAAAACATCATCTTCACCATGGAATTTCTATACCAATGATGTATTTTTAGGAATTTCATAATACCTAGAACACTGATTCTACAACAGAGTGAAAATATTTGTAGTTCTTCATTGGATTCTCTAAAAACCATGGTTTTCTCAATGTTGTAGTGTTCTTTATGTTTCAATTCATTTTTCTTATTACAGTAGTTCTTTCTATAATGGCTCGATCATGGTCACCACTTCATGGTGAAAGATGTGGTGACTCGTAATTTGTTTTATCAAATTAGTTCTTCAAATTTATTTAAAATGGGGTATAAAATGTTTATAAATCATTATAAAAAGTTTTTTAGGTATTTTAATTTATAATTGGTTTATAAATAAATTAATAACAATTTTTTTATAATTGATTAAGTGTTTTAGAAGAATTTTTAATATTATTATATATTAGTTGTTAATATTGTAAAAAAACATTTTACAATTTATGTGGAATATATGATGATTTATAAATAAAATGTTCATTTAGAAATCCTGAGAAATAATTAATAAAGGGTTATAAATTATAAATCTAAAATCTAAAAATGTTTATATTTCTAATAATGAAATTTTCATTATTAATTAATTTTTATTTTTTCAAATATAATGTTATGTCTTATTTTAAGATATTGTTTAGTCCCCATCAATATTATTTTTATGGTCAGTATGATAAATGTTTTACCTAATATTTGAAATTATATATAATGATAATTTGAAAGGGATTATATTTTTTAATGTAAAACATTTATAATCATGGTTTAGCTAATTATGAAATTTTTTTAGCTATCTTGAATTTTGGAATAATTCATTAATATATCATGATTTTAAAAATAAATAAATTATTTATTTATTTTTTAATTCTTTTATCATACATGTTTAGTAAATTTTTTAATAAATTTTTATACTGTGTATTAAAATTTTATATGATGAATTTATTCTAGGATAAAGCCTTGCAATCCATGCTAGGTTTGAAAACCTATAATTTAGTTTTTATCTTTCTTGAGATCAATTTCTATTTTGATTTATGAGATTAAAAAAGTTATTGAATATAGTGTGTTAAGATTAGGTTATAGAATTATCATGAATTGAATTATCTCTTGAGTATAGTCTCCCCAGATAGTGGAACATAGGTTCTGACCAACTACAGCTATAGAGGATTATGTCTTATTAGAATGGTGAATGGGTTGTCTATCTTTCACTTTGAGGTTACTCATGTGGCATTTATTAATCTCTTATAAATTTATTCCTTTTAATGATGAATTTATGTACCTTATGCATGTGATGCATTTGGATATGTATGAATATACATGGATTATATTTTTTGGGTGAGTAACATGAACTTGTGAGTTTTTTATAGAGTTCCACATTGATTTGGTGTGAACACATTAATTTATCAGTTGGAATAGGGATTAAAATTATAAATCAATAGAATAATTCATATATAAACAAGAATAACACATGGGAAGATAATGAGTACATAAGATGTGGTAGTTATGAATTTAATATCCATATATGTATATTTAATTGTAGATCCCTCAAATATTAAGTGTGTTGTTTCTTCCAAAGTAAAACTTTTCATCAACTTGATCATCCAATAGATTAGATTATCAACAAGGTGGGGTTCCCCCAATATTATAATTTTAAATAAAAGAGAATGTAATGAGTGAACCTATATTTTCTAATGGGTTGCTTAATTCCAATGTAGGTTTCCTCTATATTTTTTAGTATTAACAAGTTTTTGATATTTTCATTGGGTTACACTGAATTTGTAAACCCCATTGGTTGGGACACTATAGTAATATAGTTGATTGAATCCATATGACGTATTTAGATAAGTGGTAATCCATTCCACTATTTAAGAATCAAAATTGATGTGATTGGGATGAATCAATTTCTCAAATTGATGAGTTTCATTCCAAAGTGGAGTCATTTCTTAGTGAAATAAATATTTCAATAACTAAATGGATTTTATTTTTAGTTTCATTATTTTAGTTGTAGTAATTTTATTTAATTTCCATAATGAAAAGATATGGTACATGATATTAACTCACTAATATTTCCTTTTTTCAAGATTATAGTTTATTTAATCACAATAATTTTGAGATCACTAATAGGTATGACCAATAAGATAGTTAAATATTGTAATCTAGGATTAATATATGATCTCAAAGAGAAACATTCATTGTACCAAAATGTGAATATTATTGAGATAAATTATACCAAATATGACTCAAGGGTATTATAGAACCATTCTTCATTACACATTTTTATAAAAAAACACTAACTCGGAGATTGGAGGGAAATGATTAAGGGTGAAGAAGATATTGTTGTTGGTAATAGAGAAAGAGTTTTTGCATTATAGGTCAGAACATATGATCTAATTTGACCATGTTTATTGATCCTAGAATTGAATGACTATTATTATGTTCCTACTATAAATTGGAATTTTATTTCTATATCTTGTTTGAACAATATTATATTTTCATTAATTATTAAATAAAATATTTTTTTATATATTATTATGAAATTTTTTATGGTGTTTGGAATATAATGAATGCATAATATATTCTTGATATGGGTAGTCTTATTTATAAAATTCAGATTTAGAATGTTCAGGTTGATTTTATTCCCACCTACCTTTGGAATTATCTCCACATACAAATAAATGATAATCAAATTCAATGTCTCTGTAGAGTTTTTTTATTGGACACATTTAATTATGAAGAATTTTAGATTTAAAAAACATGTTTATCAGGAAAAATTAAAGTCACTTTTTTGGAGAAAAATGAGAGGTACAATTGACTACTATATCTCATACATAGTGATGCATATGTACCAATGAGTACACAAGAAAATGGATGTTTTAGGTTGTTCATTACTTTTACCAGTGAATTTAGTCGGTATGGTTCTATGTTTTTGATGAAACACTATTATGAATATTATAAAAATATTAAAGTGTTTCAGAATGAAGTATATATCAACTAGTAAGAGTTATTAATGTATTTCAATCATATCGGGGTGGAGAATACTTAATCCAAGAATCCATAAATAATATAAGAGATTGTGGAATTGTTTTACCATTTTCTCATCCCTGAACACTATAATGGAATGGTGTATATTATAGGAAAAATCATACCTTGTTGGATATAGTTTGAGCTATTATGAGCCTAGTTCACCTTCCTTTCCCAAATCCCGAGTTATCCTCTAGAAAAAATTTTATTTATACTAAAAATAATTCTATTTAAAGAATTCATAAAGACACCATACGTGATATGTACTGGGAAAAGTCCAATTATGTATTTAATTAAATTTTTTTGTCTAAATTCACTCGTATTAATATTGATTTATGATAATATAATCTCTAATTAAGGAAAATTATTATTTATTTTTTACCTCTTGAAAAATATGGGATATAATTTATATAACTCTACTGAAAATAAAGTGTTTGTGGCTAAAGATGGTGTTTTTCTAGAAAAAAACACATGGATCAAGTAGTTAGTGGGTGTAAAGTTAAAATTAGAGAAGTTGGTGAAAAATAAATGAGAAGTGTTCCTCATATGGAGGTTGAGATAGTTCCACAAAGAGTTGTGGAAGTGAATCTAACTCAAGTTACACTAGAACCATGAATGCCTTAAAGGATTCATTAAGAAAAATTGAGATATGGATTCCATATATAAAGGGACAATTAGGTAATTTTAATAGGTTTTGAAACTACCACTTACCAGAGTAGTACAAAATAGAGTTTTTATGTTAGGTTTTTATGTTTTTAACATCATTTAAATAGCTGATGTTATTATAGGCTATTGGCACTAGAAACAAATGTCCAATAATAGATCAAATACTAAGGAACCTAGAATGGATGCCTAACACATTTTTTCAAGATTCACAGTGATTGGTCATAGAGCCCAAATGGAATTATAGATAAAAATTTATAGTTTTTCAAAATCAGACTTCCCATTCGTGGAAATTCTAGGGAAATGTATGGTTTTTCCTACATCGTTCCAAAAAGTGAACAATAATATTTCATGCTCACAGAACAGAGTTGTGCATGAATGTAAAATATAATTTTATATAAAATATGGAATGTTGTTCCCAAAATCATCATGAAACCCTCTTGTGCACCAATGATGACATCAAATTGGAGAAGTTTTTGGCATATGTAAGCCCCCCTCCAGAGACAAACAAATTTTCATATAAATATATATAGTTAAGTTTCTCTTGAAACATTAACATTTTTTCCAAGATATTCTTAATTCATCATAGAACAGCTCTTTCCACCTACATGAGCACTACACCTAAAATTATTCTTGATGCATCAGAGAACAGAGTATATGCTTTTCTAGGATATAGAAGAACCTGAATAGGTGCTGAGAGATGCCTCCCTTTCAGCTTGTAAAAGGATTTATCACACTCTTTTAACCATAGGAACTTGAATCCCTTCTCTGTGAGACTGGTAATAGGTTAAGTAAAGAGTGAGAAGACTTTTATAAAGTGCCAATAATATTCAACCATCCCCAATAAACTCTATATGTCAAACACGTTCTTTGGATGCTCTCAGGACACCAAAAAAATAACATTCTCTAGTTCAATAGAGACTCGTGATTCCAAGATAATATAACCCAATAAGTGAACTTAGTTGATCCAAGAGTGGATCTTAGAAATCTTGGAATAAAGCTGATTCCCTCTCAGTGTACTCATAATGATCTCAAGTTTTATACCATGGTCGATACGAGTGTAAGAATACACCAAAATTTCATCCAAAAAGACCATAAAAATGAATCTAGATAGTGGTGGAAAACCCTATCCATCAGAGCCTATAAAATAGAAGGAATGTTCATGAGACCGAACAATATAACTAGATACTCATATAGACTATACCACTTGTTGAAATATGTATAAGGTATTTTTTATGGAATAAATCACACCTAATGATAGATTGATCTGATTTCGATCTTATAGAATACCCAAACTCCACCGAGCTGGTCAATGAGATCATCTATTCAATATTGTGTATTCTGATTCTTGATAGTAACCTGGTTCAACCATCTATGATCCATGCATATACCAAGGGTCCCATTTAACATCTTGGTTAAAAGCATAGTTTAATCCTAAAAGGATATATTGGGACATATGAAACCTTTTTCCTATAGATCCTCCCACCTCATCTTGAGATACTAGAGTTCAATATGTTTCATTTTTTATAGAGGAATGGACACTAAAGCTGCTCCTGGAATGATCTCAATCACAAAATCTACCTTTATTTGGGGAGGAAATCCCTAAAAATCATTAGGAATGATATCCCTAAAACGATCTACTGTTGGAGGGAATTCATCCTGACATAAACCATGATCCTCTATGTAGATATTGGTAATCTGGGTGGTCACTCCACCTATCCCATGATTCTCTAATCTAGGTCTACCTGCCTAGACATTCTGCTCACCCTTTTGTAGATAAATTCTTCCTTTTTGAGATGTTAATGATACCCTTCGACAATAGTAGTCTAAAATGGTGTGATACGAAACCAACAAATATATCCTGATAATAACATTGAGTCCCCTCATCTTGAGAAAAAATTGGTCCCATAAGATAGATTAATTGCCTACCTAAAGGGGGAAGTCCCTACATTTTCATAATCCCTCTACACACACTCCCAACCATGTATGTTGAGTAAGTACACCATAGTATTGATGTAATACCAACCCTAGACACTCCATGATTGATAAAGTGATGAAGGAGTGTAAAGCACATGTATCAAACCAAGCAGACATTATAGTAGGGGCTACTAGAATTGTACCTCATACTATAGATGATCATGTATCCTATTACTTAGGTATCATTTCCAATTCATATAACTAACCTAATCCATGAACTAGTACAATAGCTGGACTGCCATAATCATGACCTCTCTTCTGGTGTTGTTGATAATCTAATGTCTGGATACTATGGCCATGAACACCTCCTTAGATAGTCCTACCTATTTTACTCCAACTCCTTACCTAATTATGCGTAAAATAACTTAACCCTGAATGTGGAGTTGGGGTGGATCCTCTTCCACTAGAAGCTAGTAGAAAGTTCTGACAGAATCTCAAAAGATGCCCCATACGGTCTTAATGCTAGCACTCTAGAGAGTATCTATCACACTGAGGCATCATATTCCCCTATCCTCTATACTAATGGAACACTACAGTTCTACCCATAGTTTTAATTTGGCTTCCAATTTCCGAATGACAATCCTCGAGGGATCTCTTTCTACTACCAGAAGAACTACTGGCTGGTTGCCACACTGATCCTCTCTAACCAGTAATGTCATTATCCATCAGGTTGTTCTTAGTAATGATACCATGATTTAATATTTTAGAGAATTTAGGTAACATAAATACATTCACCTCAGTACGTATGGCATACATGAGACTATCCTTGATGCATCTAGCATGTGAAAGTTCATCACAGTTCTAAAGTGGTGCAAAGTCCGGAAACTCAGTGAAATTCACTGAATAATACATAACTAACATAACACCCTACTCATGATGCATGAACTGTCTACCTTAGTCATCTCTCAGCATCTAAGGAAATATTTAATCGTATAAAATAGTATGTAAGTCATCTCATAACATGAATTGATGGTGACCAACCTGGGTAATCACAACACACCATCACTTGGGAGAATCCCACTACATGTAATTAGAAATTTTCAGCCTCATATCTTGAGGTGTCTCTATATGATCAATGATAAATAGTATTGCCTCTATCTAAGAATTGTTATCATGTGGACCTCCATCCCCTGAGAAGGTAAGAGGATATTTCTACTGGAAATCATGATTTAAATCAACCATTGTAGGTGCAGATTGTGGAGAAACATTCATGGACTGCATCAGACATATGAGTCTATCATGGTTCTGAGTGTAAGTTCCCGGATCAAGTATAATAGGTGGTTCATTAGGTGTCACTCCTGGCTATAATACTACCATCTTAGGGCCAAAAATGTTTGGATCATGTTCATCACCACTCACTTAGTGCATGACATGAGGACATCATGGTGGCATTGGTCTACAAAACTCAAGCACATTCCTATGAGAAAGATTAGAATCACATATATTCCTATAGTGGATGTTAAAAAAATAAAAGTGATCAGTTCCTAAGATATACTACCCAAACTACCAACTTAGAAGACTGAGTATTGGTAAGTTATCAAGTATGTATATCAAAGGGTTTTTTTATGAAGTGTCCATTATAGCATGCCTCAACATTTTCTAAAAACTATTCATTTTATAAGTCATGTTTCACTTTCACAGTTTTCATTTTCATATTTTCATATATAAAATATTATTTAAAATTAATCTCCATCCCTAATAAATCAGGACTTATAAACCTTATCCTTAAAATCGACACCCATTTTATTTTAATCTAATAGATCAACTTGATAAAATACATATTCAATCCCATGAGGGCCCATGACACTTCATTAATTAAAACTAGAAATCACTAAATCAAATTTAAGGAAAATAATAGGCATAATATTACTAATACAACATCACTCAACAATCACATGCCTATCAGACAATGCAAGAAGTTAAATGCAATGATATGTAATGGAAATATTCATGGCATGTGATTTATTGGTGCCTATAATGATTCATGTGACAATGATTCTTTACCTCATATCATCAGGCCAAGTATGAATGATATCCTTAATAAAAATAATAATTATTACAACAATACATCACATGTGCCACTTAATAGTGAATTGATATCAACTATAATAGAAAAAAAAAAGAAAACCAATCATAATCTAGGAAAATAAACATTTAACCCAAACATGGGTTAGCTATTCCCAAGAATAGCTTATATCCGAGTTCAAAATTTCCAAAATATCCAATATATTGTCTCCAAATATTAAGGAAAGAAAGGAATGAGTCTACTACCACTTTGTGATGTGTTGGTCCTGGATTCCACTCAAAGGTTCCTCGAGCCTTATGGGCCACATGGCATGAAGCACATCTTCCCAAATTCTTGAGGCTGCCAAAATTTAGTGAAGGCTTAAGGTGTGTTTGTGGGGAGACTATTACCTTATTACTGGAGTGTAGCATGATGGATAAGTAAGATATCAAGTAAATGGAAGAACAAATAAAAATAAACTTTTAGCACAACATTATTAGAATGAATAAATAAATAACTAAATCAGCTGATACAAATATACAAAATATGATGGTGATATATTTCATGTATCTATAATGATAGAAATCATGGATAAAAAGTAGCAAACAATACATAAAATAGAAAATTAGAAAAAATTAATCTAAAAACTAACCCAAGTATCCTGAGTTCTAGATTGGTCATCTACTACCCAGCTCCATCCTAAGTAAGAAATCAATCCATTTTCTGAAGTTATACGCTTCCCTTGGTCAACACATGCATACATGTAATCAGCTTGTGTACCAATTCTATCCCAGATAGGGTGAGAGATAAATATTCATAGGCTACCACCAATAGTTTTTATAACATCATGTCCATGTAACAATAGTAATAGTGATGGATCCAAGATATAATAATGCATCATGTAATGTTAATAATAATATTGAGGTTACAAGGTGATAACCAATGTAACCTTAACATCAGGGGTCCAACCAACTCAGGTGATGAATCTAGCCTACCTATAGTGATAAGAGTGTAAAAAAAGGATCATTGTCCAAGGAATTCCAAAAAAATGAATCTAACCGATTTAAATAAAAACATCGAAGGTAAAAAAGGATAAGTAGTGACTTGGATCAAGGGTGTGTCTAAGGCAACTCATGTCAATAGAAGTCATGCTGGATTGAAGGAATGTATCTAAGGAATCCTAAAATAATAGTAAAGGAGGTATAATATGATGTCATACTGGGTATCCAATGAGACATAGGGATTGTGATCTATGGTGTGTCTCACACATGGAAACCAACATCCTTGAATATAAATGGAATCCGTGAGTTCTCAAGCCATTACCTTAGGAATCAAGAAGCTAACTCAAGTCTGACCAATCATAATAATATTATCATGGTTTTATATAATTCACCATACAACTCATCAATTTAATTAGTATGACCATATAATTAGTCATGCCATTTAAAAATTCATTTGTTCTAAACCATTTCCTTTCATTAGTGTGACAAGTCTAATAAGGCGTGAAGCGATTTAGATAATTCATATATTCCATAATCATTTATTAAGGTTCATTCTGATACCATCCATTAGACATGGTGAGGGGTTCTATGGATGTGCAAAAAAACCATTCAATTATGTTTAATATGCCAAGTCATATGTATGAAATATACTTTCCATTTCCATTTATGATGGATTTATTAAATTTAATCACTACCTTATAAGGTCAACTGAGAAGAAAACATATTAATATCCATTGATAAATTGAGAGTTCATCTAACTAATTTATCTTACAATTAGCTATTTCAATCCATGCAACTGAACGGTGGAGCAAAAGAACATTTCAAACCATTGAAATCCAAATTGTTGAGAACACATACATGGGGTGGTCATCGTTGTGGTGGAAAACACAAATGATGGATAGCATATTTAATGATATTTTTAGAATATAGTTCTAATGAAAAAAAGAAAGAAAAATTAATTAAATAGGTGATTCCCAATGAAATAATCATTCCCTAACAACAACTTATGAAATGGAGAAACTTGAGGGATGAGTTATAGACCACCTACCTCATACTCATACTACTCTGCTCAATAAGTATCATCCTATAATTTAGACTAGATCAAAAGAAATATGAAGAATATTCTAATGCCCTGAACATAGGGTATATGTTCATGTATCTAAATAGAATCATCGAGACGAAGAATAATGAAAGCAGCTCAATGGGAATAAATTAATTACCGGTACCGATCCAATGAGATGAACAATACTTTGATCAGACTCTAGACAGCAAATATATTGAGAACCCTAGGTTTGATTCAAAATGAGACCTCAATGAGAGAATAATTTATCCACGACTAGTTTAAATAAATAATAAGAGAATGGGGGTTAAATTAATTAGATCATTAAGGAAATTTTCTTCATCTCATCTAAAAATGGGCATAACATGTTTTAGAAGCATGCTTGGCCAAACTGTGCACCAACCTTTTTCTCTTTCCTGTACCAAGGGGAAAATATCATGGTTGGCTGCACAGTTAGAGAAATTTCTCACTGACCATACATGGTTCACTACCTTAAGAGGGAACCCACACAGTTAGGCTACACGGTTTGAGAAACCATGTGCAAACCTTGTGAATGGATCTATTGAAAACTACATATCATCTGAATGGTCATGCGATATAATTTTCATAGTTTCTTCTAACTGTTTAGCCTTCTTCTGCTCTCTATCCAACCATATTTGGTTAGGGAAAACCATGAGGCATCACTCACATAGTTTCTACTAACCATATGGCCAATATATTTCTCAAATTGACCAGGGTTCCAACCTCTAAACAAGCCCCGAAAACCCCTGAAACCTTCCTGATCCCATTAGGAATCCATATTCGGTCCAAAATAATGATTTAGATCAAAATTGAAAAGGAACCATACTTGAGTCAAAAACAGGGTTCTTATCAAAATATAGATCCATGTTTTATTCTTAAAGTATCAAATAACTTTCAATGGTTTTGAATTCAATGATACCTTGAATCAGGTTTAGGATTCCCCTTTTACTTTTGGTGAAACTACAATTTTAAATATCTTCTAGGGGTTATTTTTTATATATATTATTATCATTTTTTAAATATTTCTTTTTTTTATTATTTAAATTGTAGATATATAATACTATAGCTTAATTTTTCTGATATGTGTATTAATTTCTTCGATGGTTATAAACTAATATCGTTTTAGTTCTGTTTTTTGTTAATCTAATTTTTTATTATTAATTTTTATTACTAATACGTTTAATATTTGAAGAGGATTATTTAATACCATGTAATTATATGAATTTTTTTATTGAAAATTAAATGGGATTGTTTTGAGACCAAGAACTGAGATGACATGCGATTCCAAGTCCCAGAGTACCCAGAATGATACGTCGAAAAATGTTATGTTTTAAATAGAACTCTTGAACAGTTTTCTTGAAAAAGTTGAAAAGATCTTAAATGAATGCCTGAATTTTAAATCTAATGACACCATTGAATTTAAGATGGTGGGTTTACTATAGGCATGACATATGTTTAGTTTACGTGGTCTTCCATTGAAAAACTTGAAAATTGCATAACCGTAAATAAAATAATTAAATAAAATTATTTTATTTTTCAAATCCTTACAACTCACGAACAGTGACTCTAATTGAAAATATGAGACAACCATCAATCTCTTGAGGGTATAATTTCCTCTGGCTGATCCTAACATTGGCCGGCACAGGCCAAAAGGGGAAAGTAGTTTTTGGCTGTAAATAAAATAATTAAATAAAGATGATTTTTTGTTCAAATTTTTATAACTCATATATGGTAACTCAGATTGAAAATAAAAGAGTACGATTGAGTTAGTGAGGTTATTATTCCCTTAGAAAGATCCTAACATCGGCTAGCATGGGCCAGCTGTGAAAATTGGTTTTTGGGACGTAACCAAAAATAAAATAATGTAAATAAAATTTATGTTATTTTCAAATCCTTATAACATAGAAATGGTAACTCAGATTAAAAATATGACAACACAGTTGTGTTTATAATGAGATGTTCTCTTTATGAAGGTCCTAACATGAACCGACAACAGTTGACCAAAAAATCTAATTTTTACACTTTTTAGAAGAAAAAAATAAAATAACTTAAAATGTTATTTTGTTTGTTTTCATCATCATTAAGAAGTGGCACAACATCACTACGGTGTAGTGAGGAGGTGACACTGAACCTCATTAAATAACGTCATTAATGAGTCAGTGTAACGTTGCTTCAATGCAACATAACAGAAACTTTGATCCATGTTTTTTCAAATAATTTCTTAACAGGCACTGCAGGATTGTTGGCACAATCTTGAGATTGCTCTGAGGCTTTGGTGGGTGGTGATGACCAATGCACTTTCTTCCAACCTTCGATGAATTTATAGCGACAGTGGGATGTGTATCAAGAATTAAGAATTGAGGCACTCAATCATGTTATTCCTCGATCAAAAATCATATCCCAGGTAGTGATTTGATACTTTTCTATGTGAATTGTTTCCCCTAGTTATTTCATTTAAACAATGAACATGGGTCAACTCATGAATAAGTTAACCAACAGATCAATCGTTAATGCATGATATTCTTGGATAACTTATCCATGTTTAAATTGAATTAATTTGATATGCTTTGTTCAATCCTTCTAATGAGAGGGGATCAATGCTGTGATAAACGACCATGGAGGTACGTTCCTCAAATTCGTTGTGTGGATTTATCCCTATTTTTTACCCCAAAATTTTCACATTCATCCCGGGGTTAGGAATTAAGGACCATTGCATGACCATTAATTGGAGTAACAATCCCAAAATGTGGACCCACCATTTTGATGACCTGGTAGAGGCACAATGACAATGGCAGTGGATCGCAATAGCATACAACGGCGTGAAATAGTAAAGGACACCATAGCTATAAGGCTGTGATGGTTTAGAGGCGGCGCGCCCCAGTGGTGCGCCGTGGAGGTGGAGACCGCGGACAGCAAGTGCCGCAGCGGTGTAGGGTGGTGGCGTCAGTCAGGTTCCGTGTCAGGAAGACAAGGCCGCCAGAAGGAGGTTTGTTGTAATGCAGAATAGAGATGCCAACAAGAAACCGCGTTAGAATTGGAGGTTGTGGAAAATAGGGGTGCCACGTCGGTTTAGGAGACCCATGGTCGGGCCATATGTTAATGTGGGAACATGAGTCCGAGGGATGGTGTGTAGAGGGGAGGAGGCTGGCATCAACCTGCCCTGCATGGCACAAATTGAACATCATTCAGGCATTTGGACTGGAGTGAACCGGACCACCATTGCGGGCTGGGACATTGAAAAGAATCGGGCCACTGGGAGGTCCAGGTAGGAGGAGAACCGACCCGCTAGTGCGAGCCAGGATGGATGGAAAAATGGGCCTTTGGGTGGCCGGACTAGTCAAAACCGATCTAATCGAGACAGATCGGGCCAGAGAATGTGGACTGGGTCACTGGGAAACCCGGAGGGCCGACCCACAGCTGAAACAGGCTGGGTCTAGCAAATCCTAATGGGCTTGGCCAATGGTCCAGGGCGGACGGGATTGGGCCAGACATAACTAGGTCAGGTCGGGTCAGATGAAATTGGTCAGGCCATGCATGACCCCTGGGCCGGTTTGGTCGAGTCGGTCTAGCCATGTTGGATCGGTCTGGATGTATCTAGCCCCTATTTACTAAAATGCCAATATCTTTTAGATCAGGCCTCCGATAGATGTGTTATCTATGGAATTGGGACCCTTGAAATAAGATGTCCCTATGTGAATACTCTAAGTGAGATCCTGTGATATTCAAGATTCAATCGATTCCTTGAGGAGTAGATTGTCCTGGAATAAAGCGCACTAGAGAGCAGGAATCCTACATCTGTCTCTGAAATGAAGGATATGACGAGCGGACCTGAGTGGTCCAACAGACGAGTGTACCTTAATGCTCTAGAAGATGAGAATAACTCTGTGATCTGGAAGATGACTGTACCTCAGGGGTGCAACAGATGAGCATACATCGGTGGTTTGGGATATGAGCAGGCCATAGTGGTCTAAGAGACGAGTATACCTCAGTGGTCCAGCAGATGAGCATACCGCAGTGGTCCAGCAGACGAGTATACCTCAGTGGTTCAGTATAAGAGTGGACCTGAGTTGTAAAGCAGATGAGTGTACCTTAGTAGTGCATCAAATAAGTGGAAATCAATGGTCCAACAGACGAGTGGACCTCAGTGGTCTAGTAGAAGAGCATACCTCAGTGGTTCAACAAACAAAATTACCTCAGTGGTTCATCAGACGAGCAGAACTCAATGGTCCAATAGACGAGTGAACCTCAGTGGTCTAGCATATGAGTGGACCTTAGTGGTCCAACAGATGAGTGGACCTCAGTGGTCTAGCAGCCGAGCGAACATTAGTGGTCTAGTAACCGAGTATATCTTAGTGGATCATCATGGATGACTCCATCAATAGTACAAGATAAATTATCTCTACGACTAATAATCTTAATTTCTATACAAAAAGTTATACCTTGTGTGAGTTGTCTTTGCTGTGTGGTCTTTATTTGTGGTCTTTCTTTGTGATCTTTCCTTTGTGGTTTGTGGTCCCTACTTAGTGTTGTGTTACTCACCCCTACATTGGCATTTCTCTCATGTGTCATGTCCCATGCAGGTTATCAACACATCGACAGAGACCTTGGTGGTTTGGGACCGGGTGTTTCTCAGTGAGATAAGATGGACGGGCATACATCTATGACTATAGGAAGATACCCATCACCTACCCTTTAGGTGGGGTCTCGAGCTAATGGATTGTGGTAGTAGTACATTCCATTTTGGTTTTTGGGTTTTCATTCCATCCCCTTTGTACTTTCAGTTTTTACGGTACTCTCATTAGTTGTCTCAGTGATAGTTGTGGTTTATTTCGTGTTTACATTCCACAGTTTGAGAATTGTGTGTGTGTACAAGTTTAAAGGAAAATGTCTTCCCTTTTGGGATATTCCTACTATGTGATAGTCGCCATCCCCTGGCCTATTGAAGGTGGGCTTGGGGCAGTCATAGCATGGGACCTAGGGAACGGGTCGTGATAGTTTAAATCTGACATTATATTTCAAAATAAAATTCACCCCTCTCTTTTAGTGTGGTTTCAATATCTTAATGATCAGAAATTTTGTATCAATGGTAGGTCTCAAAATCTAAAACTGAAACTAATATTTCTACTTCTTGATATTCCAATACTTTACAAGATTTTTATATTCAGTTTCCTTGAACCAAATAATGTGTAGAGAAATATTTTTTAAGAAATGAAATTATTCTTAATGGAACCATTTATAATATTAATCTAAATAAAAAACCTATTTTTAATAGAAATGATTATGAATAATAGAGAGACAACATCAAAACCTTTAGGTATTAACTCTAGATTTAAAAATATCATATGCTTACTTGTAATTATAATGTACCAAAGAACCAATGTTTCTAAATATTGAGAGAATAAAATAATAAATTTCAATGTTTAAAATAACCTTCTTTTTTCAATTCATTTGAATATCAATATTCAAGTTTCACCTTATATAACTACTTGTAGAATATGGAAAACGTTATAAGTTATTTACATTGGACAATCAATATTTTAGGAGGCTAAGAGAGCTATGATAAGATAAGGTTATTAGGATTTTGAAATTATAGTTGGGGAAAGTGATTCCCATGTGTATCAAAACACTAATGACTTTTTCTAATAGTATATATTCACTTGGTGAAAATAAATTTTTTGAGGGTCAACTGGTGGAGTCATTTGTGGATACACTTTTCATGGAGTGGGAATATAAAAGAAATAATATTGATTATAAAAAACATGTTACTAAGTGATTCCTTTATGAATTAATTAAAACCTTAATTTAGTATGATTTTTTTTAAAAAATATGTATAAAAATAGAAAGAAGAAAATTATGTTTCATTTACAGCCTGTAGAACATCAATTACAATAACATGTAATTTAAGAACATAAAAGAGAAATTAAAGAAATTTTCTAATGATTATGGGTGTGGAAAACATAATGGTGAACATACTAAATGGTAAGAAGGATTTTTAGTAATAAAAATATCTAAAGAAACATTAAAAATAAAGAAATTAGAAAAATGATATATCTAATTCAATTTTCTATGAGTGGAGAAATATATTTAATATTAAACTTATATTTTACTAAATTAAATAAATAAAGGAAAATAATTTCTTGAAATTATTCATATAGAAAATTAATGAGATTAAAAAATATATGGACTCTTTGAGTATCAGTGAATGTGATACTACTTTATAAGTTTCTTTATAATCATGTAATGAAAATGAAAAAATCACTAGATTTTATGTAAATAAAGATAAATATTTCGTGGGAAGATTAATCATTTATGATTCTATGAGTCTTACATTAGATAAAAAATGTTTCTATGCTTATGAAAATGATACAGATGATAAAAATTAATCTTATTCAGATAATGATGAGATAGTTCCTAAAGCTATTGAATAAATGAGAGATCATATTAATGAATATGAAAATATATATCATGAATTATATAAGATTTATACAGACCTTAAAAAATAAATGGATGATGGAATGGAAAACTTTGTGAAATTTAATGATAAACTCATTGAAATTATAAATGAAAATGTAAATATTATTTCTAATAAATATAATTCAAAGAAAAATATCACAAAAATCAATACTAATTTCAATAATAAAATCAAAATAATGACACTATAAGTCTATCTTATGAAAAATGGCTAAATAATGAATGTAGAGGAGAAATAAAATTTAGATAGTGTTACTCTACAAATGAAATTTACTACATTAATAAAGGAATTTGAAAATTTTTATAGGTAATTAACACCATAAAAATTTAAAAATTGTGATTTGGAAGTAAATCCACTAGAAAATAAATTAATCATTTGAAATATTTTGTTCCAATTCAATAAACCTTTAAAAAAATTTCAATAGGGAGGAAATTAGATGAGAATGTTTTCATTAATCAAAGTCCAATGTTTTGGAAGATCAAAAACTTTTATTTCATCTAAACATTTTGTATAAAAACACTATAAATTCACTCAAATATGAATTATTAAGATATTATTTATAATTGATTTTACAAAAATATTGTTCTATATTAAAATGAAATAATTTTAAATATTTAATATTATATACTTATTACTGAACACCAATCAACATTTCCTTCAGTATTTTCATTTAATATTACTAAAATTAAATCTAGAATGTGATTTATCTTCTTAGTAGTTTTAGTATTTTATTTTTTTATTAATATATTAAATTTATATATTTAATTTATGGGGATTATTTATTAATTAGGATATTATAACTTTTAAATTATAATTTTTAATATTTGGGAGATCTTAGAAATTCCAAGATAAGTTTTTTTGGAATCATAATTGAATGAAGATATTCAAGTAATTTTTAAACAAATGGTAATTTCCAAATAGTTATGATTATATATCTTTCAGTTCATGGGTTTTTTAGAAGAATTATTAAATTATCATAATTTTAAAATATCTTCAAGCATCGAACATTTGAAAATTAACTATTCTTTTAAACATATTTATGACATCATTTTTTGTAGTATTATGTTTGAGATATTAGATCTTGTAATTCTATGATGACAATTTATTTTCTCTAATTCTCTTGAAACTAAGTGGTCCCACAGTTCAATGGATGATTTCATTATGATTCAATAAAAAATCAATTATTTTTTTTCATAAAAAAATTTAATATATCATTCAAACCATGGTATCACCTAGTCAACTTTCAACAAAGGAGATTATTACTAAGAATCTATTTTATACAAATCTATTCGATAATTATGAATTTATTTTAAAGGATATAGTTCACATTAAATGGTGTAGAAATTTATTTTCTATAACCGATGTTCATGAATTGTAACATCATTTACTCATCAAAGAGTTCAATAGAATTGAGAAGTTTTTTAGGAAAGTTGATTAAAAAAAGGTAAATTTTATTCTTTTTATTCATAAGTTCACAATGAATTTAGAAATGATTTCTAAAATATTAGAATAACCTTTTTAGAGAGAATTTTTTTTGGTTCACAAAACTATATGATATTCATTGAGATTTGGTTAATGATGATGCCAAAAAATGATTTTTTTTTAATGGTTAATGAAAATGTTCACAAAATAAGTCAATAATCACTAGAATTTTGTATAGTATTTAAATGAAAAATTTCTTTAATTTTTAAAATAGAAGGTGATAAAGATATTATTATGAATCAATAATTCTATTTCCTATATTGTTTTGAGAAATTCATGAAGCTGAACATCTCAATGTTTATATAGTATTATATGAAAGTTATCCAAAATTATTTGGTTTTGTTGAAAATTCTATTATTTGTGTGTATTATTAGTATAATTATTTTAAATATATTAAAATAATATATTATTGAAAATAAGTAATATCGTGAGAGGTAGAATGAAAACCCTATCAATGCCGAAATTATTTATAAAATGAGGTTTATGTATAATTTCAAAGATAAATTATTTGTTGAAAAATAATAAGAAGTTGTGTCTACTTAATTTTGAAAATTATTTGAAGGAGAAGATATTGAAAAGGTAGAAAGTGTTTTTGAGAAGAAATTTTTTTTCACATTCATGAATATGAAACACATCATTCAAAGAAGAAGAAAATAGAAGAAGAAGATATAGAAGAAGAGAATCAGAATAAGCTAAAATTCACTGAAGTAAAATTACCAATGAACATATGATAAATACATTATAAGGAAGAATTAATATTTTTGGTAGAAAATTATCATAATTCATAAAAAATAAAAAAAAAAGAGGAAGAGAGAAATAGAAAAAAGAAAGGGTAGTTAGTAAAACATAATTCTCGAAAATGTTACCAAAAAAATATATTAAAGAAGAAATAAAATGTAATTTAACTAAATATAAGAAGATTAAAATTTATTCTCCAAAAAATCCTCTCAAGTGACTAGAAATACCATAATTGGGGTTACAATCAATGACTATTTTATTGATAAATGACCACTAAATAAAAGTTAGATTTTAAAGGAAATGGAATGGAAGATACATCAGAAGTATAAGATAAATCATCACCCCTATCATAACCACATAGATAGGTTAGGGAGCCTATGGATACATATATAATTGAAACTAAAAAAACATATTTCACTATATGTAAAATATAAAAAAGGTCTTCTTGAAAAAAATGTTGTTACTTCTTTAAACTTGATAAGGTAGTGGTTTCACCAATATATTTTCTCTGAAAAAATGTTATTACTAATAATACATTTTGAATTAAGTTAAATTTTCTATTAATATATCTACTAGTGAAGATATATATTTGATATAATCTTATATTCATACCTCTAAAACCATTACATCATCACCATCATAGAAATTTTCTAAAAAATTTGGTTAATCTGATGAATGATTTAGTTATTCTTCTTCATAATATTCTATGAAAAGAACATATGATAAAAATTATGTCACATAAGATACTACTGGCATTGAGGATTTATCTCCTAAAAATATAATTCTTTAATAGTTCAACATTTTTTTCAAATAAAACAATAAAGTGAATAGAACAAGAAATTCAATCAATTCATCTAAATCTGTAACATTTTATTCAGTTATATAATTTGATCCAGATCTTGGTTTTATTATTTAATTTCAAAAAACAATTAACCATATAATTAATATGATTCAAGGGATTAGCAAAATTTTTATTCTAATTAAAAAAATATGACTCATTTTTAAGATTCAAAATATATGATACATTAATAGATTCTGTACCTGATGTTAAAGCATATTTGATGACAGATAAAGCAATCAATAAATTAAATGAATGGAAGTTGAGAAATTTTAACAAGTACATGAAATACAATGACAATCAAATAAATTTTATTAATGATAAGATAGTTTCCCTTCATCATAATTTTGATACTCTTTATAAAAGATCAAGAGATATAGAAGATTTTTCCAAGGAATACAAAGATAAAGTGGATGAGATTTCTATATCTCTCAATAATTTTAATCATTTATTTTTTCCATATGATAAGAATATTATTGATGGGAATTTGAATTCAAAAGATAATATAGGTGATAATAATTGGATTTTGACAGAATAGAAATAAATAGTTTTTAATAAAATAGAATAATTTGATGAAATGGTTAATGTTCAGGATAATATGATGGATTTTTAAATTAAACACACTTATAATTTGAAAAAAATAATAGATTAGTAAACCAAGATATATCAATATTTAAATATCTATTCTCCTAAATTTTTTATAACTCAAACTATATGCAGTTTCTTGGAATTTTCCCCTTAATTTTCTTTAAATGAATATTTCCTGATGGATGTTGTTTCATTACATTTAATTAATTTCTCTACTTATAAAAATATTTATCATTATTTGTACAATGAAAAACTATATTATTTCTGCCAATTTTTAAAACCTATTTCCAAAGGGAAACATTATAATCATTTTTAACATCATTTAAAAAGTAAAAATACTGGGAAAATATTTAAAAAAAATCAGGTTTTACGTTTATTTTGTTTAAAAAGGGTGTTAAAAATATGTATATTAAAAAATATAACTTTATAACAAATTTATAGAGGGGTAATTAAAAAGGTAGAAATTATTTAAGGGATATAAGTTTTTATTAATAAATATAAAATATAAATGGAGTGTTTCTTTTAAAATTATGATCAATTTAATTTTTATTATGGTTTTATGATTTTTATAAAGTGAGAAATTATTGATTCTTAAAGTTACATTACGAAACTATATTTTAAAATCGTGAAATTCTATATTTGATATTATAAAAAACATGATTTTATTATTTTATTATTGATGAATTAATTTCATAAAACATTTAAACGAATTAGTGATAGTCTATGGTTTTATGAAATATCGATTATTTTAGGATTCATGAAAATCATATAACCTTAGATAATTCAAAGCACAAATGTTTTACGGTTTAACGAAATATTGAGATCACTTTGGTTGTGCTGAATAACATCATTGATAGATATGTAAAGATTTTAAGTCCATCTAAAGATGAATAATAATATTCTATTAATTTGTTACAATTAACATTGAGATGTGAAAAATCTAAACATTGGATGAAGGTTTATAAATTGTGCTACGCCTTGTGGATCGAAAAATGGGAACTCTATGAAATATTTAATCACTTTAATTATTCAAAATTTTAATGATGTATATTAATTCTGATTTTTTCTTTCTAAGTGTTTGATAATAGATTCTGAAACTGATGATTCAGTATAAATAATCTGAATGTTTCTTGTTGTAATTGTTGTAATTATGATTAGATTGATCAAGGTATTGTAGTTTAAGGAGGAATTATCTGAGAAACTAGTTATAGTAGCAGGTATAATAATATATAGATTGTAGTGGAGTATTTATTGAGCTTTGGGTTTGTTGAAGCAGTTACCTAATGATTATTTTGATGTATGTGGGTTTTAGAACAATGTTTATTGGTGGTGTATTGAATATTACTATGGCAGTTGTGGTCATAGCACGAGAGTAAAAAATATAACCTTGTACAACATTTTATATAATTTCATAAGAAATATTGAAATAAACAATTATACTATAGATTCACAATTGCGGCACTATAGTCTATCCTAAATGAGTGATAAGAGGATGAAGGTGATATAAAAAAATGAATACCAATAGAGTTGAAATTGGTTGAAGTTATAATGTGTGAAAATTGTATCTTTGGAATAGAAAATAAGGAATCCTTTATAAAAGGAGGTGTAATACTAAAGGTTGGGATGCTGGAACTGGTTCAAACTAATGTTTTGGGGTAAGAACTAGTACATTTCCTTATAGGGTCCCAATATTATGTTCTATTTATCAATGATTCAATAAGTAATGTATGGGTTTTCTTTTTGAAAATAAAATATAATTTTTTAACACATTTTTGAAGTGGAAGATTATTATGGAAAATGATCTAGGATCCAAGATGAAATTCCTGAGGTCTAATAATGGATGAAATTTTTGTTTTTATAAGTTCAAGTAATTATATTCTAGTAATGGAATTGATTGGGAGAAGACTCTTTAGGGTAAAATAAAATGTAATAGTGTTGATAAAAGGATGAATATGATATTAAATGAACTCTCTATGAGTATAAGGATTCACTCAAGTATTCAAAATAACCTTTGGGTAGTGTTTGTGAATATAGAGGCAAATATCATCAACAAGAGTCCATCTATACTAATGGGTGAATGTTTACCTAAGGAAATATTTCCTGAAAGAAGGAAAGAATATCACATTTACGAGTCATTATTCATTTATCATATGTATATATAGATTATAATTCAAGGGTAATGCTTGATGGTAAGTTGAAACCATGGTTATTTAATGGCTATGGTGTTGGGGAGTTTGGTTATTTCTTTTGGGATGATAAGAACAAGAGGGTCATAAAATTAAATAAAATGATATTTAATGAAGGTGTCACTGTACGATTTGGTGTTCTAAAATCTACTGTATGTACTTGTATTACATTAATATTTAATATATTGAAATATTAAACATTTAATTACATATTACTCATTATTCTACATGACTATATTGTAATAATGTCTTGGTGTATTTTTCAGATTGACAAGGTCATATCAATTCCCCACTATGATGATGACCATGATGTGTTAAGACAATATTCATAAATATAGTTCTGTAGTTGGATTACATACTATAATGGGACACATAGTATATAGACTGTTAGGTGTGAGTACTCATAAGCAGATGAGACTTCTTCCCATGAAGTTCACACATGGTAATCTCCAAGACATGAGATGATGAGAACATACCCACAATTATGAATTATGATTATTTTGGGGTCATCGTATATTCCTATCTACAAGTGTGTGTAATGGTTCTTAGAATTTATGATTATCACTAATACATTTCATGACTTTCACACTTTGATTTAGTGAAAAAAACTATCACTAAAAAAGATGGCAGGATGTAGGGTGCATTTGGTGCGTCATGAATGACATTATATTAATGGTTATGTTGAGGAAGGATTTGTCCCTACCATTTATGGAGGTTATTATCTCGAATCATTGATTGAAATAGAACCGTTGCACAAAATTCCTTGGCCATGATGTAACAAAGAGTTTTTTAGGTATTCAAAGAATGAAAAATCAAGCATAAAAGTTGATGAGACTGTCATGAAATAAGCTTGATGTGATATTGAGATAAATGGATTATATTAGATAGTATGTGTTCGTATGTGGATGTTGTTATTGTGAATTTATGTTCTTTCTCTTGGGTTCCTCGACCCTTTTCTAAACATTACTCTTAGACTTTAGCAAGCCCACCTAATGCCAATGAGAATGAATCCAAGAGGGTCACACACTTAGTGTTTCTGATGATCTTAGTTAAATTATTTTTTAATTTAATTAGTGGAATATATATTATTCTCAAGATAGTGGAATAATTTTATTCATGGTAAAATTATTTCATAAATTAAATAAATATTTATTCGCAGGATAGTGAATAAAAATATAATTATTTATTTTATTGAACTTTTAATAAATATTTATTTAAAAGTTTGTAAATAATATATTTATTTAAGGAAAAAAATTATTTATTTATTTATTTGGTTTTAAAATAAATGTAAGTGGAGTTCCAGCAGACCAAGGATAGTCTGGTAGTAAAATAATTATTTTAAATATGATAAAAAATATTTAACTAGTTGGAAAAAATAAAATAATAATAATGCGGTTATAGTTATGTGGGATGGGTGTCATTTATGGTTCCATTTTGCACAGGTTGGTGCACCACAAATAATGATGCAGTTATTGTTATTATGTATCATGGGTTTTCTCTAAGGTTATGAATGTGTTTAATTGATTTTACACATTTAAATATTATAACTTAATCCTTATGTCGATAAATAAAGAGGTATGTCTATTGTGCCATGTATGGGAAACTGGTAACACAAGAGCAATTCCAACTCAACAATTTTCTCTTGACTCCTCTCTTCTCTCCCACTCAAGAAAAAGAGACATTCTTCAAGATCGAAGAATAGGAGATCAAGATCGATCAACGCAAGACATTCTCTTCTCCATGCTAGCACCGAAAATTTGAGTGGTGTTAATCAGAGATCGTTGGAGCATGTGTGGATCACTGCTAGAGGTATTCTGATTTGGATCCTCAAAAGTGCAATAAGACAATCCTAAAGGGTCATACCCAATGATCAACATCATCAAAAAATAAAGTACCAAAGAACTAGGTATTTTATTTTATTTTTTGATATTAAATTTAAATTAATTATTAACATGATATGCAAGATCCTCTCTAAAGGTTTCAAGCATCTTCCTTATTTATTTATATCTTGGATTCTATTCTATGTTGACTGGAATTAATCTTTGTATTAATCCTTGAATAATCATTGATAATGGTAAAAATTAATGTTGGTCACCATCTCCACCATGCTTCTATTGTTCCTGGTACTTACAATCACATACAAGTATTATCATGAAACTGAAGTTCATAATTGGAATAAAGAACAAATGTTAAAAGAGAAAGTGTATCTAGAATGTATACCTAAACATGTGGCACTGAAACTTGTTGTTCCTACTCCCAAAGTGGAGGTGAGGAGATCAATAAGTGTGATAAGGCTTATACAGAGTTATTCATCATGAAAAAATTATTATTTTTACTCTATTGGTGGATAACCTATTTGTTTTTTAAAAATGAAATGAAGTCTAAGTTGTTGAACAAGTGGTATCTAGCTATGAAGATGAATATTTATTAATTTCACCATAATAATAATTGGGAA
Source organism: Viscum album (assembly GCA_963277665.1). Taxonomy (NCBI): domain Eukaryota; kingdom Viridiplantae; phylum Streptophyta; class Magnoliopsida; order Santalales; family Viscaceae; genus Viscum; species Viscum album. The sequence goes on from OY728135.1 coordinate 473,198,458, forward strand.
AGGACACCTTTTCCATAATGAAATATATGATTACAAAAAAAAATTGATATACCGAGTCACAAAAGAATATGATGTTAAGATGAGATACATGGAATGGTTGGTGGTGAAGGGATTTCAATATAATGAGAGGATGTAATTCCTTTTAATCTTCTCACCTTTAGTGAATCTTTCCACCATCCTGGTGGTTCTTGTTATTATTGCATCAGAGGATTTACATCATGAGTCTCTTTATGTGAATATTTATTTCCATTATATAAATCTAGAAGATTAATTTTATATATAGTATCATGACGGATATGTGGAGTCTTGGAAACAATACATGGTGTGAAAATTCTAGAGGAGATTATATGGGTTGAAGAAAGAACCCTTGCAGTGGAACAAGAGGATTGATGCATTCATGAGAAAATAGTATTACAAATAGTGTGACATGGATCAATATTTCTTTTCTAAGTATTTGGATATTGATATCATATATTTCATCTGAATATAGATGGAAGGATCATTTCTTGATCATGTATATAGAGGATTTATGAGATAAAATGGTAGCTGGATGAGGAGTATGATATTAAAGATTATGGAGAAATTGAAAAGATTTCAATGATGAAGATCAATAAAGACCATGAAACTTAAACCTTGATGATATTAGAGGTTGAATACATTATAATGTTTTTTTATCATATTTAGTAAGCTGGAAGAAAATCCATTATCAATCCTCTAGGAAATACTTTTCAACGATTCAAAGGATTAAGTAAAAAATATAAAATAATTAATTAATTATAAGGAAATAGTTCCACACATATTAGATGTTGCAATCTTGATGTATACCATGGATTTTACTCAACCAAATATTGGTGATGTAGTGGGAATTATGTTCATGAGCATGGTTAACCCTTAAATGAAACATAAGGAACTTGTGAAAGGAAATAAGGAAGTTTTTATATGCTTTGGGAAGGAAAACTCATTACATGGGTATGTGGATGCTGACCATGTAAGTGATGTTGACAGTAGGGGAGTATCACATGAAATGTGTCTAACTTCGGTGAAATTATAGTAATATGGATATCATAGTTGAAAAAGGTTCTGGATTTATCTCCCACTAAGGTAGAATAAATTTCCATAATAGAAGTTGAGAATGTGATGGTTTGGCTAAAGAACATTTTGGAAGAGCATGATAGAAATTCGGAGGAATATTTATTGTACTATGATAACCATGTTCTATACATACTGCAAGGATCCCATTGTTTCAGGCCTGGGTTAAGCATATTCAGTTAAGGTACCATTTTAATAGAGGATTAACAAAGGACGGGTTATTATAATTATAGAAGATACGTGGAACCAAAAAACTATATAATATATTCACAATACCAATACTGAATGAGAAGTTGTTCCACATTTTCTCTTCAATTTATCTTTATTTATGAATGGAGGATGATAGGTGGAATATAAGAGAACATTATGGGAGAATAACTGGTAAAAAAGGTATTTCATGAATCAACAACTTAAAATTGAATATTTGAATAGAAATCATGAACTTCTGAGTGAAGAAGAGGAGGATCTCAGATTATGTATGTTTTATAATTTAGTTGCATCAAGCAATTTTATCATGGTGGATCAGGAAAGTATTTTTAGATTATTGGAATGGTGTAACTCAATCATTTTAATGATGTGGGTTTAATTGATTGTATCCCATTCAGCACACCAAACCAAAAATCTGACTATACTATAATAGAACTACCTAATGACATTGATAGGGAAATATAGTAATATAAACTTTGAAAAGGTTACAACAGTATCTCCAAATTTGGAGAAAGTGGTACTATAGCTTCGTAGACTCATATACACTAGTCTTTTTAGCATAGTGGACTTACTATGTGGATGGTGGCATATTAGCAACATGGTTTATTATTCACTACATTTTTTAATGAACTCACTCAATCTTGGGTATAGATATTTTTAAAATAATTATTATAATCTCACTAAAATAGTACAGTTAAATTTTATACTCTCTATGTATCAATATTTTTCTAAAACAATGTAAATTATTGTGTCTTATTAATCATCTTTTATTTTATTCATTATTTTATTCATATAAAAACCATTCTTCCACTATGATTCCCTTTGTTTCTCTAACAACCACATGCAAAAATATAACACCACCAATTCTAATTTCATTAATTATAGTTTATTTTCATATTTTGGAAAATAAAAACTATTTACTCATTAAAAACAAAAGGATTGTAATATAAACATTATACAAAAAAGATAAAAGAGGTCTTCAATTCCTTCCATCAAGAAAAATTTTCAATGATCACTAAACAAGTATTGACGATGAAGGATAAAAATTCATGGGAAATTTCATGATAAACCTATGAATTAATACATTGAAGGTAGTCAGTGCACACAGTGAATGCCTAATAACCAATCACAAATGCCTAAGTTCTCCAATAAGGATCTCATTGTACCTTAAGGTTAAAGATAATAAAGATGAAATTGGATTAATTTAAGAAGCACCATGAATTTATAGAAATAACCACAAAGAAATTATCTTCTAGCATGACATAGATTTATCACACCACAACTAGCCTAGATTTTAAGATTGTATATTGATATCCCTAAGAAATTCCCCTCTTCATTTATGATAAATTCTCATTTCTTTGATTAGAACACATAGGTTCATTATGATACTAATGAAATCACTCTACTATTTTAAACCCCCTAGATAACACTATGTATATACTTGTAATTATCCTTCAATCTGATCAACCCTATCCCAATCTTATAGTGTTGCAAATGTTCTACAGTGTAATGAAATTAAAAAATCTAGAATTGAGGAACTAATCCACCAATACATCATGGTGGGTTCCTATAATCAATGTGTATTATAATTATATGTAAGGGTTCAATGATACATTAGGATTATAAATATAATTGTTACTAAATACTTAGAACAAAAAAAATTCCTCTTCTAACTAGTACCTCACATCAGAACATCACTGACACTACACTGCCATCACTAGTCATGCCTTAACCCATACAATAATGGTATAATCGAAAAAATCCCAACTGAAATTGAAAAAATCCAAAATCTCACAGACTATAAAATATACCATGACACAACCCTAAATGATATGATACAAGCTTCAAAATAAAATCCATTCCTCATAGTGTGACACATCAAGAAACTAGCCAGAATGCTTCACTCCCTAGTACGACTACCACTAAACATCCTTAATCTCCCTTTGTATGATAAAATGTCAAAGTAAGGGCTCATTAAAATCTAATCTATTAAATTAGATACCTCTCAAAAAATTATCACCCTCTAGAATCAAAACCAACCTTGGAAAGGAAACATAAATGGGTTACAAACAAAAACATTGCGTGATATCTCTCAAATAGGGATCTTGATATAATAGGATCATAACCCACTCATCATAACTGAGGGGAAACAATATTACAGCATCATCAACATCTCATCCATAGATCTAGAATTATATATATAATTTCAATAAATTAGAAACTTAAATCACTCAGGATATTTATAACATATTTGTGAATTGCATTCCTAATAACACTATTCTAAGACATTGTTTTTTCATAGGACATGAACCTAGGGAATAACAAACCCACATAACACCTTCTCCTGACACTCCAAAATCTAAAAAAATATTCCTTGAACATCACATCATCACTAACATGCTACTCACCATAGTCAATGAAATGGAGGTTATCATGAAGATACCGATGAATATATGACACGTGGAGATCATCATGAATCTAATCCTACTATGTAGTAAGTCAAAATTGATATATAACTTCACTGATGCACACTAACACATTGAAAGTTAAGAAATATTTTGGAGAAATATTACTCCCATGACTAACCCTTTGCTTCCCATTATGTATATATACCTTCAAGAATACATGAACTCAATGTAAAACTCTATAGGTCTCCTCCTCTAATCGGTAAAAGACTATTGATGATCTTGGTTTTCCTTTATCCCCTATTAAATCACCTACACCTGCTCAATCATTCCCTTCACTAATTATATTATAAGAATCGATAAATTCAACCTCCATCAATCCCAATGAACATCTATAAGGTCAGTAATATAGTACTTTTAATGGTACTATACTAATGGTGGAGTGATAGCTATTATTATAGACAAAATCAACTGAGTGCTTTACCCAAAAACACCGAAATTCAAAATGCATGTATTCAAATTGTTTCCCAAATAATATATAGTCCACGCCATCTGACAGTTTATCTATTGATAAAATGATATATTCCTAAATATATAATAAAAAAGTTACTTTAGAGACCATTCCCTTCTCTATAGGTTAAATAGGGATCATGATCAATAATGATCAACCTTCGAACTCCATGGAACCTCGAAATCTCATTCAAGTATTTATTGATAGTAAATTAATCATGATTGAATCCTTAATCAATAATAATTATGAGAAATTCATTAAATGTTCCACGATCACTAAGATATCATCATATACACCTTTAGTTTGAGGTAAAAAAGACATTAAATCCATTGAAATTTCCTCTCATGTCCACAAAGTAATATCTAGCACTTGAAGAAACCTTCCAAGAACATTATTTTTGGACTTTACCATCTCATAGACCTAACACTGGGATACAAAATCTTTAATTGACCTCTTCTTCCCTAGCCACAAAAACGAAATCCTCATGGAATGATACATCATGGACACACTAGGATGCTTTTTCAAGTGTAAAGTTTGAAACTCATATGGTACCACTATACGCACTACGGAGTTAATGAAGAAACTATCCTAAAACAAATAATTTTGAACATCCTAAACACATATCTTAATGGAATTCCCGTAAACAATACAATCCTTCCAAACATCTACCTAAAAATCCCCCAAATGAAATTCTTCCACTAGTTTCACTAAAGAGGATGGTACTATCATCTGGTAGAGGAACCCTCTATAATAAAATTATCTAATATCATAAAATAACATACCATTTTAAGCTCCACCATAGTCATCCATGAATCATTATAACAAGAAAGGTATCCTAATGTTACTTCCTACTTAATTCATTACCAATAATATTCCCTTTCACCTATGTATAGAAAATTTCAAAGTTGTAATCATGTAATAATTATGTCCAATACCATTATTACATGTTCAAATCACACTAGGATATGAGATATCTCAATCTCCTATGATACATGAAGACCAAAAAGTTCTCACAAATTTGGTAGTGTTACATAAACACCAATTAAAATAAAATTGTGGCAAGATTGAGATCATGGTTAGTATAGTCATGTTCATGAGGTCATAAGTATTGATATCCATAGGGTATGTATTTCATATAATATACAAAAAAAACTAATATAAGGCATGAATTATTACATAAAACCATAGATAGAAGTCATTTGTATAAAAAATAGACAAAATGAGCACTTACCTAATTCTCTTTAAGATACTAAAAAATTCCTAAAACTATTCATTACACATAAAAGACTAATCCTTCCTAGTGAAGGATGTCACAATACCTGAAAAATAAGGAAACATTTATATTAATATCTTGCAATAAAAAAGGAAACTTCAACCTCCATAACATTTTTTGGGACTACCCAATAAACTGATGGCTCTAAGCACAACAGAAGCATGAAATGGGTCACAACCAACATTTTTTACATGATTGATTATTAATCTGAAATTTTACACAATGTTGAACGTCATATTTAATGGAATTAAATCAAAGAATACATAAAAGAGATAAAACACCGGAACCATTTGTAGGATCATCACATATTATTTATAATTAATTTATGAAATTAACAATTACCTTGTGATAAATTATTTATTCATTGATATATCTTACAATGTATCTATGTTGTAAAATCATTTCATTGTAGGAAAAAAGAGTAGATTCCCTCTAGTCCTGATCCACACTTGTTCAAATAATCTATGAATATCTCCATAGGAATCATCAGCTGCTTTCACGGTAGATCCTATTGCTTTCATCGTTTGTGTTTGATCAGTATGGGTATTTCTTACAAAGGATTCTCCTTGATCTCTATAGACTCGATAGTGGAGGGTAGAGTTATGTAGCTCTCAATTCATTGGAGAATTGAAAGAGAATGGAGCACTCTAGGGATTTGAGAGGATTATCTAGATTCATTGTGGGTAATAAAAAAATTATCTCTCCTAAAAACTAATATAATTGGGTTTATATACTGCTAATGTTTAGAAATAAAAATTTTCACAAATTCCCTTTAATATTTATTTAAACCCTACAGAACTCCATGTATATAATAATAATATTATTATTAGTATTTATCAACATGCGCTAAACTCACAAATTAAAATTAAATAATATTTATTCGAATAATATTAAATATATATTATTTCTCACATGAGCATATAAACTTGGTTTTCCATTCCTCCACAACATTTATGGGGCCTTTAATAATGATTATTTATTTAATAAATAAATATGAATACATTATTTAAAAATAAATAAATAAATATTATATTCACTAAATTGTAAATAAATATTTAATAAATATTTAATAAATATTTCACTCACATAATATTCTCTTGATTAATAGGTGATGAAATATATGTGATCAAGAAAACATTATAAATTATTAAACATATTATTGGAAATAATATTTATACAACTTGTTAAATAATAAATAAATAATAATTTATTTGACTAAGATTCTGGATACACATAGTGTGTGACCCTCTAGGCCTTGTTCTCAATGGCATTAGGCAGATCATTTTAAATTCCAAGGTTAGCATCTCGTAACACACAAAGGCATCCATATAGAGCTAATTTAATGTCATAATGACATAATATGTCATACAATCAATTACTATGTAATATAATCCATTTATTACGATATCTCTAATAAAGCCAGTTGCATGTTGGTGGCATCAACCTATGTTCTCAATGTCTCTTTCTTTGAATTTAAAGAAATTGAACTTGCCTATAGTGTACTATGGCCATGGATTTATTTAGAAAAATATCATTTCCATCAAATAGAATGAGATATCAACTTCTGTTAAAGAAGATAAGGGATAAATCATTTTTCTCATTATTCATAAATTCAATATTACTCTTGATGCACCCAATGTATCCTACCTCTTGGTGAAAATATGTATCATGGTTTTCATAAATACATCAAAGTATGTCACTTATAATAATCATTAATAATAATCTTACAGTCTAAGGATCATCACACACATCCATAGATTGGAACATCCAAATACATTTATAATTTATTATCTCCTACAAGCGAGTCTCATTCTCATAATATTCTACATTTGATATTACCAAGGTTGTACACCATGGGAAGGTTCCTCAGAGACCTATGAGTCTCCACCCATGATAGCATGTATCATTTGTGTCGCTCAAATGATTTCATCCAGATATAGAACATTTATTTACGAATACTTTTGAGAAACAATTTAGTTCTCATCACAACAGGGAACTGGTATGACAGTTTAGTGTGATAACCACTCTTAAGACATTATACCACAATATTTTATGATGTAGCACAATAATGATGTGATATGGATCTTAATAATATTTATAACTAAGAAAATATTTTATCTTAAAGTACAAAAAAGTTGGTTCTAGAGAACCAACACCAACAGACTCCCACTTTCACTAGCGCCAATGGCTTACAACCTTCAGTCTGCTATCTCTTACCTAATACTTATGCTTCTATTGAGATATTCCTTTAGTAAATGGATCCAACAAATTTTATTTTGTGGGAAATTTTCATGCTACAACTTCACCTTGATGGGAAAATCCCTTAATAGATGATACTTTCAGAGTATGTTCTTTGTTTAGTGGTGTGACCTTGGCTCTTTTGGAAGATCCGCCACTGAATTATTATCATAGTACAATGTGAAATGTTCTTTAATACCAGGATCTACATTAATATCATGTAAATTTTTATTTATCCAAATGGATTCCTTGGATGTATCATAATCTACAATATACTCAGAATTTTCTATAGAATCCGTGACAACTAACTAATTTAAACAATTACACCACGTAGATCCTATATTGAGATAGAAAACATATCATGAATATGAATTTAGATAATTCTAATCTATATGAAATTAATCATTAGTATGACACTTCATGACCATCTCTTCGTCTCCCCCATACACTGGGAGCGTATCTATAGTTTTTCTTTGAGACTTCAAGATAACCTTAACAATAGAAAAATTCTCTTCACCTAGATATTCTTGATAACTTTATACCATTCTCAATGCATAAGTAACATCATATCTTGTACATAACATGGAATACATGCTTGATCCTATCTATGAATCATATGGGATCATACTAATTCTCTCTTTCTCATGGTGTGTATGAGGACACATTTTCTTAGAAATAAGTATACCATAGAGCCCTAGGACTAGTAAAAAAAATGGTCGTCAATCTGACATCAGTTTCTAATAAACTGAAATAAAATATGTTAGTTGAGACTTTTTGGAATGGGTTTTTTTTAAACCGATTCCAAAAGAAAAAAAACAGTTTCAAAATCCTTCTTTTTTAAACAAACACCAATTTTTTTTTAAAAAAATATATATTTTTGGCATCGATTTTTAAAAAACTGAAACAGATAAGTATATTTTTTTACTATGTTATAGAATATTTCTTTATATTCGATTAGATTAGTTGTTGAGAAAAAATGGAGTTACGGATTACAAGTTATAGATTTCATAAGTTGAACTTCTTTAAGAGAAGTCTTAAATAAGTCCCACTTTCAGAGGACATAACTTTTAATTCGTTACTTCGTTTTAGTTCCATGACTAGTCAAATCGAAGATTAAGAAATTATCTAAAACATTGTAATTATTTTTTATTTTTGGCGTCGTTTTACATAAAAACGGACGCCAATTTTTTTTCCCATTGGTTTTTTTAAAAACCGATTACAAAATAATATTTTTTTTTGTCATAGGTTTTTAAAAAAACCTACATGAAAAGTATTTTATTTAAATGTTTATCATCGGTTAATTTAAAGACCAACGTAAAAAATAATATTTTTTATATCATTTTAGCATCTGTTTGTTTAAAAACTAACACAAAAACATGACATCGATTTTAATTTTTGGTATCAGTTTTCTACAAAACTGATGCAAAAATACCAAATTAAATCCTCTTTCACATCGGTTTCAAAAAAAACTATTGCTAAATAGTATTCTCCAATACATAAGATTATAATTTCAATTACTTTTACATTGTGCGTTTAACTATTAAAAAACCCGCCTATAGTTTTGTACAACGCTATCAAAAATATTTTATTTTACCATATATAAATCCATTTTATTCTTCATTCACTATTTTAAACCTCTTATATTCAATCATGTTTTCAACATGGCTTTAATCGTTAATTTAGACACAATACATATTGTGATCATTAATTTTATTTATTATTATTTTCATTCATTTATAAACAAATCAATTATGTAGCTTATCAAGAGGATTTATTCTTATTATCAAGTTACAAATATAAAACATTCGGATGAGATATATCAAATGTGGTGTAATTTTAATTATCGACCTCCATTTTCATTATCGCATGAGTTCTACCGTAAATATTAGAGATATGATAATAAAGAACGTATCATTTCAATGGAAGCACTTAAAACCATTATAATCTGAATAAAATATTATTTTTATTTTATTTCATTTGGTGTATGTGATTTTAATTCATGTTTATAATATTTTCTTCAAAAAAAAGTTGTATCAACAGAAATATTGATATATTCAACTTTTGACGGTTATAACTTTTGATCTGTAACTCTGTTTTAGCTCCACGGCTAGTTAAATCGAAGCATTGGAAATTCTCTAAAACATAGAAGAAAAAATTAATATTTGGCATCATTTTTTATAAAAACCAATTCCACATGTAATTATTTTAATTTATGGCATAAATGTTTCTTAAACACTAATGTAGAAACTATTTTTCTAATTTTTTGCATCGTTTTTTAAGGAAACCGATGAAAGAAATGATACATATGGGTTTTTTTGAATTGGTTTTTTAGAAAAACAACCCTAAAATACAAATGTAATTCATTTTTTGTGTCAATTTACAAAAACTGACATAAAAAGTCATATATTTTACATCAACGTCTTCAATATCGGTTAAAACCCGACTTCAAAATAAAGAAAATTGACGTTAAAGATCATTTTTCTACTAGTGTTGAACCAATACCCTATTGGATTGTTTCATACAAAATATCATTACTATCTGGTCAATGAATGTAATTTGACATAGTTCAAACTGCCTCTTGGATCTTTTAAAAATTATCTTGATCCCTAGAATAAGGTTTGATTCGCCTAAGTATTGTATGGCGAAACACTTTTTCAGACAGTCCCTAAAAAACTGTAAGACTGGTATTTTGTTTTCAATAAGTAATAAGAAATCAATATATACTACTAGGATAATAATATCATTCCCACTAAACCTTTTATAAATACATGTATCATATTCATTCTTAATGAAACCAAATTCATCTATAGTTTCAGCAAATAAAATTTTCCATGACCTAGCTACTTCCATGAATCCATAAATGGATCTATGCAACTTGAAAATGTTTTTTTAATCCTATGAAATCACAAACACTTCTGGCGGTGTCATGTAGGAATCATCCTGATGTTTTCTATTCAGGAAATTTGTTCGGATATCAATATTCCATATCTGATTATTATGGAAAGATGCAATAGAAAGTAAAATTTTGTGTGATTTAAACATAAAAACTTGTGAAAAGGTTTCATAATATTTAATTCCTTGACCCAGTTACAACCCATTATCCCTTAGCATTTTTTATAGATATTAACATTACCTTCCATGTTCAGTTTTCCATTGAATACCTATTTTCACCCTATTGGATTTACATCAACTCAATCATCGAATAAAACCCAAACCTGGATCTAATACATGGAATCCAATTTAGAATTCAGGGATTCTTTCTACCTTGTAGCTTTAGATCTCTATACTACCTCATTTTTGGAAATAGGTTCATCATTTTCAATTATTAATGACTCACCATCTTTAGTGACTATAAAATCATATCTCTCTAGTTTTATTTCCTCTATAGTTCTTCTACGTAGTACTTGTTGTTTTGGAACTACTTATTTCGTGGGGACTTATGGAATCTATTCTTATACTAACTCTTGTGTATCTTGAGCATAAACTTTATGAAAGTCAATATTTGTTCCACTATCCTTTTTAGGATGTTACCCCTCCCAAGAAAGAAAAATTGTTTTGTGATAGTCACATTTTCTGAAGCATTGTATAGGTAGTATCCCTTTGTTTCCTTAGAATACCCTATAAAGATACACATTATTCCTCAAGGTGCTATTTTGTTTCCTGATAAATCCTTAAAAAACTCGACACATCCCCATACACATGTATGAAACAAAACAAGTTTCTTTTAACTTCATAACTCAAATGGAATTCTATTTTCCTCTTAAATTGGTACTTGGATTAATGTATGTTCTGAAATTTGTAATACATATCCCCAAAAGGATAATGTAAGATCTATATGACTCATTATTAACCTTATCATGTATAACAAGGTATATTTACTCTTTTCAATCACACCATTCAACAATCATGTGTAAGGTGGAGTGAGTTTAAATAGAATCCCAAAATCCTGTATAAATTTAATGAACTCTTAGTTAAGAAATTAACCACCTCGATTAAATTGAATATTTTTTATCTTCTTTCCAAGTTGATTCACAACTTCACTTTTGAATTCATTTAATTTCTCAAAGTACTTGGACTAATACCTTATTAAGTAGACATAGCCATATCTACTCATGTCATTAGTAAAAATCACAAAGTAATAATATGAACCTCAAGATTCTACTAGAAATGGTCCACATGCATCAGTGTGTAACAATCATAAAATCCTGGTGGCCCTTTAACCCTATCCAAAAATTTGATTTGGTCATTTTTCCATATAAACAAGAATGAAAGATTTGAAGTGGTTTTTTTTATCAAAATTGTCTTAAAAACCATCTTTACAGATCATTTTCAGAGACTTCTTAATTACATGAAAAAGATGGTGACTCAATAGTGAGGTGTTATATGAGACTTGTGAAATTGAATCATTTTCTATTTCCATAATTGGTCTTGATAATTTAATATATAAAGAACATTATTTAAATTCAAAATACAATAAACTATGTTTTCTTTAAAAAAGAAACAACTTTAATTTCAAAACATGAAAATAAAACCATTTTTATGTAAGCATGAAATTAAAATTATGTTCTTGGTAATATTTGGTACATAATAACACTCCCTTAAACCAATATCATTACCATTGGTAATGAAAGGTAGTATTTACAAATGGATAGAGTATCCAGCCTCTTACAATTTGTAGCTTTCAAATCTACATATCCTCTTGAAATATTTCAGAATATACTTGGTACCTATATTTGGATACAATAGTGGGCACTGTAAGCTTTATTTGATACTGGAAGTGAAGATATTGAATGATTACACTCAATAAGAAATGCACCATTAGTTTCCCCTTAATTCTAGGTGTAATTCCTCTTCTAGTGGTCTTACTTGCTACATGAAAAACATACCACCCCATTTTCTTTGCCCTACCTTTGGATCTTCCTATTTTTTGGAAGGACGTTGCTTGGGAGATTTCCACTTGTTATGGGTCTTGGCCCCCTTCACCTTATTCTTATTTTTATTATTCACCATAATGACTAATGGTTTTTCATTGCCCATGTCTTTATCCACATGGTGCATCAGAGTAAGAATTTCTAAATGTATCTTCTCATTATTGATCATATTATTTTTAATAATAAAAATGGAGAGAGTCTTGGGTTGTGAGGAAAGTATGATATCTATGTTCAACTCATCATGTAATTTAATCCCTAATATGTATAAGCATTTTATGTAGCCAATAATATTTCTTATATGTATCCTAGATGAGGGTGATTCTATAATATTATTTGTAAACAAATTATTGTTTATCTAATACCTCTCTTGCCTCACCTTTTCTTGATAGAAATCCCGAAGGTGATACGTCATTTTATACACATCCATGTCCCCATATTATATCAAAATCTCACTGGTCATGGATGATAGCGTAAGAACTAAAAAAAATTAATAGTTCAAATGTTTCTCATATAGAGAATACTCTTACTCACTATCCTCATAACATGGTGAAATGGGAATAGGATCTTCTAGTATGTATAATTTCCTTTCATTGTGCATGATAACGCATAAGGACCTTTTCGACTCATGGAAAAAAATTATAAGAGAAGGTTATCCTTCTCAATTATAGATTTTAATGATATGTTTGAAGTCATTTTTTATTTTTGTTTCTATAAATAAGATTATCATATATTTAGTACTCTATATGATAAAATTTAGACAAATAAATAAATATTATATTTATTATTCACCCACTATTTTATTGAAAACTAGTATCCCCCACCATTGGCTTTGGATTATCCTATTAATTTGTAATTATAGTGTCAACGATCCATATTCCCCTTCTCATTAACGAAAATTCGGTTAGCCAAGCAATTTTAAGGGTTTTAGTAGGTATTCCAAATAAAAAATTTATTAATTCAAATTTCCATGATCTTTTGAGTGGATCCACATTCCTGAAATCCTTAAATTGGATTTCTTAAACCCTTGGCTCTTAGTTACACCAATTCTTTATTTGGTAGTAAACCATTGATATGGACAATGTAATATCAATCCAAAACATTAAGTTAGAATTTATAGATAATTTAATGAACCCCAACATTGGATGGTCATGAACATGGAACTATGGTTTGATTTTAACGGATGTAGTGGAAGGCTATACTGACTTAGTATATATAATTGAAGTATTTTATCTTTTATTTGTAAATTTCCAATTTTTATATTTATTAATTACTTTTCAATATTAAATAGATTTAATTAAGTGATTAACCATTTCTTAGATAATATTTACTAATAAAACAATTTATTTTTGTTAAATCTTCCATTATTGTAAATTCCTTAATTCATGTGATTATGATAAAACATCCATAATGAAATTATCATGCATCTTCAAATAAATAAAATAATAAAATGGTATGATCATGAGAATTTAATAATGGTTAGTTTATCAAGAATATAATAAACTAACTGTCAACCAATGGGAAAACACCATGATTCAATTATGTTTTGTGTTGTAGATTTCAACCAATACACCTATGTATCTCTCTTGGATTTTTTTCACTTCATCTCCAAACCTAAACCTCCTCCATTATCTTGGGATCTCTATCAATTAAATATGATTTTTCTAATATGCAGGTGAGGGAAAGGGGTTTACATAAAAGAAACAATGTGAACACAAGCCCTTACATAAGGTGATGAGAGATGACATGCATGCCAACAATTTTAATTTAATAATACATTAAAAATAACATAAAAATGTATTGTTCTAAGCTCATGGTCATCCATTATCATGCACTGAATTACTTGATTAATTAAATTGGCATTGAGTTCTAATCATTCTTATTTAAGATAAATCACACTCCAATAAATTAATAATCATCTTTAATTGATAAATTATTTTATGTTAATTCTCATCTGAATTTTATTTAGATTCCCATAAATAATAATTTTTAACAAATTAAATAAATTTATTTGAAATTAACTGTGTACATAAATGTACCTTTGAGGCAACATGGTGAATACCCATTTAAATCTACCCAACATGTATTATACTTATATATTGTTTACTCTTGTTACTTATAGAATACCTGACTTATCACATACTTTAATTATGTTTACTATAAAATTAATTATTATATAGTTTACATGATTTCTCTATCACGTGTTTTGATTCAACACACATAGGATAATAACTGTATTATGACTCATAAATGATATGTAAATATTAAAATTATGCAGAAATTAATTAAACATATATATATATTAAAACCCATCACATGGAATGTCCTATCAACTCAATTAACACATTAAATTATATGCTAAAAAAATTTGGGCAGTGTATTAAATGAATTTTGATTTTTTGTAATTTGGTAAAATTATATGATGTATACATTTGAGCTACACAGTGTGTAAGATTTCTCACCATCTATCTATAGCACATGCCTAGGGACTCGGCTCGAACTGTTCCATGAAAAAAGTTAGATTACATAATGTGTACATGGGATACACATTTTTTGGTATCCGAGTTACATGATCACTAGTCTGGTAGGCCATGTAAGAAGAGAGACAACCCCTTTGCAACTAAAGGATTACACACCGTGTACAATAGTTATATGACCTGTACTATAACACCATGAGTTTTTATAAACCTTTTTTTAATAAATTAATTTTCTTTGATGTTTTTTTATTGCTTGATAAACCATGTTAATCATTATTTATAATTCACACAAAGAAAATCTTTCTCTACAAGCAACACTAACTTGGATTGCATTACATATAACATAGAGTTTCTACGAAATAACATTTAATTATAATAATTGTTTAAAAAATATAATTATAAAATAACCTCTAAAAATAGTAATATGAATATTAATAACTAATTTATAATTTTATTTATAATTTTCTTACTTGAATAAAACATATTGATAATAAAAAATATAATTTTGGTAAAGTCTTTATATGTTTGAAAATTCTGGTTTCTCAAATGAACAATTTTCTATGTCCTTCTATAAAAAATAATAAAATTAATATTATACACTTTTAGAAACTGAATTTGAAAAAATAAAATTAATTTTTTAATTCATAATTTCAAAATTTGCTTGGGGTGAATTTTTTGGTTTTTTCTGAAAACATCATTTTTGGATGAATAGTGAGAAATACTAAATTTTCATTCAAAAATGCTTTTTCGACTAATTTATTTTTATTGTAAAATTATATTTTAATTTTTTTAATGATAAATTAGATCAATTTAACATAAATTATTTCAATTTATTTCTTTGGAACCCATTTCAATTTTAAATTGGATATATAAACATTTTGATCTTTTAAACATTCTCAATTAAAAAACCTGTTGTAGCGCCAGGTCTGTGGGATTAATTTTAAATTAATTTATGCCACATCAATGATTATAATTAAGAAAAATTGATTAAATGTTTTTTATAGTCATAATTTATAATATCTAATAAACTCACATTATTTATTGACCTAAATTATTAATGAAAGTAATTAAAATTAATTATAGTGATTACTTTAAAAACAAGATTACTTAGTGATTAAACATTAATTTCAACCGAAAAGTTACCTAGAAACATGTCCATAATCCACTTTATGTTAATATTTCTACCATACAACCCCTTTTATTGAGAAGTTAAAATTATTGGTGGCACATGATTTAAGGGAGACCTCTCAATAGTGTTTACCTTTGTATATTTACAAAAAAATCACTCCCCTTCAACTATAAAAGGGAATCCACCCCCTCACTTCTTCACAGAAATCAAGTCCTTTTTCTCTTCATACATCTACCAATATAACCTCCCAACATCCTTCCCATCATCCTGTAGTCCTCCCTTTTTTCATAAATCTAACTAAGGAATACCTTCGGTGCTAACCAAAAGGAATTACCCAAAGAAAAGGTAACATCCTTCCACAAGATATTTTGTTTAATTTTCATTATCCACCACATAAAATATTATAATTACATGATTAAAAAATAAAATTAATAAAATTAATATATTGATATGTTTTTATGTTTAGGTTCTGACCTATATTCACACTCACTTACTTCATAAAGGATATGCAATCATCTTTCGTGTGTATGGTGGACTACCACCTCAAAACTGATGTCACTCATTCTTACATTGAAACCTTTCAATGTTGGATTTAATGATGGAATTTATGATTTAATAATATATATTATATTTATGATTTATTTATTACTCTATAATTATTATATAAAACATACCTTCATAGTTTTCATTTTGTGGAAATACAATAGCTTTGTTTGTGGATGTGTGGACTATTGCCTCCTCAAAGAGGAGTTATTTGGTCATGATTTACTTGGAATGTATAAAATATGATTTTAATATACATATATATTATCTATTAATTGATAATTATACTTTAATTGTAACATATTTATCATTTAATTTTATTTATTTCAATACAACAAGAAATGGAAACATCATTCATACGTACCTACGGCCTACCTTCTTCATGAACAATGTATTCCATTTTATATTTTATATTTTAATTATTCTTATCAATACATATATATCAAATATATATGATATTTATTCCATGTTTTACATTGTTTAATGAATAATTCATTATCTATGTAAGAGGGCCAGGAATAACAAGACAAAATTGAATGAAAAAAGATGGTTATTACCCAACAAATAACTTTAACATGAAATTGTTAATAAAGGGATAATAAAAGGATATAAAATCATATATGGTAAGATATAGTTTATTATGGTACTATAATAGATTTAAAATAAACATATATTTATTATATAGGAGGTCTGAATGAGTATGATAAGAGTAAAGACATATGATAATGGAATTTCATATAACTTTTTATACAGTTGATATACATTACATTTTCACTACTCATTTCATCTATATAGTGTATATAATTCCCTATGAAATATTATCTCATGATATTAATTTTTCCAAATAGCCCGTACCCGAGTGGTAAGGGCTCCTTCTTGGCATCCAAGAGACCCAAGTTCAAAACCGGGTAGAGACAAATTTCGGGGTACTCTAGCAGTACTGTAGCAGGCACTATTCTGTACTGTAGCAGCTAGACTATTCACCTGATTTGGGCTTTCAGGCCACCAGTTTGGGCCTATGGGTCTCAGGTCCCTCGGGTCGTCAAAGGCCTTCGGGCCACAGGGCCTTCGAACCATTGAAGACCATAAAGTAGCCCAAGTTCACATAGAGCAGGCCCCAGATGAGGATCAGAGCACCAGTAGTAGTCACTAGAAGCAGAGATAACCTGATTGGAAGAATGAGAGGGTATGGCAATAGCCATCGGGGCCAGGAACCGTGCAGCTTTGTACGAGGCAATTCTAGCTGATCAGCAATGTTGGTGGGGAGCTAAAGGCAATCAATGATGCAGAAGCTGGGGATGGGCAGTTCTAGTGGGATTGGCATATGGGTCATGTATTGGGCATGGTATGCCTCTGGGCCTTCAGGTCATATATTTCAGGTCATGTCGGGCCTTGTGCCTTGGGCCCACGGGTCATGTACGGGTTCCCCTTAAAACCTTAAAAGGGGTATTATCTATAATAAAATAAAAAAGAAGGCCTTCGGGCCATTCATGGGATATTAATTATTTTTATGATATTTGTTTCCATAAGAAATGTGACTTTGTTTAGGAATCACTATTTCTAAATGGTTTCCACCAATTTTTTATGGAACAGAAAACAACCAATTGTTCTATATCCATAGGGACTTACATTTCAAAGGAAGGAACTCATTTGGGATTTTTATCCATGATGGTTAAGATCAAACATTGGTCAATATAATTGGAGTTTACCCTCATCACACCATTTTGGGGTGAATTATTTCCTACTATGAAACACTCTTATAGATTTCGGATATGTTCATGAATCCATTATTAATTTACCAAGAATAAAAAAGGTTTCCCTCATAATTATACATCAATTATTACCATTTATGAAATTTAGAATCATCTGTATTTATCTGAGGTTCTTCATAAATGGATACATATGTATGTATTCGAGGTTCTATATCGATGGTATCCTCTTATATATTACTTATATGTTCTTTGATCATCATTATAATGATTCTATTTTTCTAGACACGTAGTGGGGAACTATGGAGTTTATTGAAATATTGATAGACTAAAGTCACTCTATATTTTATCTTCATCCAGGGTGAAAAAAAAAATTTATGTGGTTATTGAAACCATATTTTGGAAACCTACATATCCTTGTGAAAGGAATCATAACCCATGCAGTTTGGTTCTACATAATGGGATATATCATTACAGGTATTTCCATGTGATAAGGACTTAACCATATAGTTTAACATCTTTTGTAAATGAAATCTAAGTGAAATGTACCTAGTCAATGTTTGGTGTGGGACTTATGCCAAAGTAACCCAAAGAACTTGAAAGGGATATGAACTTCTAAGTTAAATTATACACTACTTGGAATATGAGCTTGAAAAAATAGGGCTGGTTTTGGAGTGTGGGTTTTGACCTTCAAGGAGGCTTCTTACATACCACATTTAGATGGGAGTCAATGCCAACATAGTACAATAATTTTATTAGGGGAGTATGGCTCTTTGAGAGAAAATGATTTTTGGATTATTCTTAAAGAGGATTCCCTTAAAATAAGGTCCATTATGGGAGTCTTAACTCATGGAGGATTTTGGGCATAACTTTGGGCCTTGAACTTAAGAAGGATGCCCAGATTAAGGGTATTTTGATTCGGATTTACCCTAAAGAAGGATGTCTCATGATCTTAGGACCTAAGTGGGATTCTTACATATCCTGGTAAAAGCTGGAATTCGAGTTATCATAGTTCAATTTGTCTCTCAAGGGAGTATTGTACTTTGAGATAAATGTGTTGGGGCTTATTCCTAAAGAGGATTCCCTGAAATAGGGATCATGAGTGATTTATTATATCATGGTGATTTGGGGTTTAATTGGGGATTATGAGGAAAATTCCCCTTGATCTCGGGCCCTAAGTTTTCTTTGTACTTATCCTGGTTAAGGAAAGTGTCAGGGTTCCCATAGTTCAATCTCTCTCTCAAGAGAGTATAGTCCATGAGGTGGATTATGTGGGTGATTTGATCTTCCCAAACCTCTAATCCCATGTTATTCATGCTCAGTGTGATAAGCTAGAAAATGAGAAAGATCAAACAAACCACATGCTTTTCCTCCTTCTCTAATGTAAGAGGATAGGGTGACCCTAAAGGAGGTTGGGGCTACAACACTTCCATCTCTTCAATTTACATTGGCCATGAGTCCAAGGTAAGGAATGATTAAATATGTATGATGTAGAGAGGATTTGGATGACGACATCCTATGTGAAAGGATACGAGATTAATCCAAGACGGATGACCTAAAATTGGATCAATAGAAAGAGGAGGATATCATTCCGTGTTGAATGGAAATACATGTGTGATCCTTACTCTCTGTGCTGGAAACCGAAGTCATCAGGTCATAGGGATGAGATTGGGAAAACAAATTCTTATCCCTAGAATCAATGATTGAGAACTCCTCAATAGTTTCCCTAGGGTAAGGGCACATGTGACCATAGGTATATAAATATAAAACTTCCCCATGAATCATGACCCTTTTTTAGGAAAAGTGTGGGAAACCTCTGACTGTAGAAATATAAATCCAAATGGGAGACACAAATATTTTCATTTCCCAAAGGTTTTATAGATCAGGAGGTCTAGGTGGAGGATTCAACAAGTTCCCTTTTAGGTAAGGGAGCTAATGAAGAATAATCCCTACCATTAGGGTCTTTGAAGGAGGCTTTATGAAAGGCTCATGTAGGATGAAAGTTAGAGAGAACTAAGAATGGTCATGCAAGGGTTCTCTGCACAAGTAGGTTTGGGTGAAATAGATGACTACACTTAGTCAAGGATTTTTTTCAAGCCTTCAAGGGTCTCTACAAGGATTCCAAGAAGTGATTCACACATTTTCTTGTTTGAGGAAGGGTGAATCTCACTAGTATTCTTATATTAGGGGGTTAGGATACTAAGCGACACAACTGTTCATTACTTTGAAGAGTGAATGTGCTTATGTCTCACTATCCTCCTTTAATTCCATCTCTTTAGGTGTTACAAAACTACCATGGAGGTTATAGAGGACTTGACCGAAGCACTAGGGTGATCAGAGTCACAATCATCCATTAGGAAAATTATTCTCTTCAAATTAATAACCCAATGATCTATTTATAAGAAAAAAAGATACTCTTAGTAAAGGTGACTGATCGTGCAAGTGGTTAGTGGGTAGGTGATTGTGCACCGATGGTACTTGGGGGTACTTTGGTCAAATTTCTCTTTGAGGTTTGTGATTCTTAGTATTATTCATCTATCTAATTCATATTTTTATAAGGAATTTAATTTTTTCAATTTTTAATCCATGTGATGAAATGGAGTGCCAAAAAAAATACACCCATCAAGATTGGATCTCAAAGAAATGGGTGTCTAATCTTGAAGAAAAGGTATGAAAAAAGGAAGATGGATCACATACATTTTTTCACATAGTTGTTTTCAAATGCCCACCTCACCAATATGTCTTGCAGATATGATTCCTCATCTATAAATAGGGGATTCATTTAAGCAGAAAACTATCATGACTTAGAATTCTTAGCTCTCCATACACAATTCAGTCATTTCAACACCATTTTTCATGATTTTCTTGATAAATAATTCATTCCCATAGATATAGTATGTATTTTAGTGATACTCCTTCATACCATGCCTTGAGAGATACACTTACATTCCATAATTCCTTTACCAAATTTTTTATTTCCAAAATTTTATCAAAAGAGAATCTACTCTGAAATGAACATGATATATCTTTGTAGGTTCTATGGCTCCCAGGAAGATCATAACTACTGATGAAATAGGTAGAAAACAAACTACGGAAATGTTGAATGTCATAGGGAATGATAATTATGATATCTACAATACCACCCATCTAGATCTGGTAGGGTATCTGAAGATGTATCATCACAATTTTTTGAAGAGTCTTTATTTTCCACTACACAGTTACGGCCTTTTGCGATATGTCCTCATTCCATATCTGAATAATTATCTCTTGAACTATTGGTTTAAAGGCTATAAGAACTTCTCATATTACATCATTTCCTGTTTTGAAATATGTATTAATGTTGGGATGACATCCATATACTATTTTATGCACCACATACCATGTTCCCCAGATCAGAAACCATAAACAACCAAACTAAATCTGCACTATTATTCATCCAATTTTTGATATTCACAAAGAGATCAATCTAATGGATAGAATAAATTTTGGGACTTTATCCTAGGAGGGGGTGCTAATCCCACATGGATGTGGGTGTATGGGGTGTGCCAGACATGTACATAGTTCAAAAAGGATCTGGAAGGTACTATAATTTTTTAAGCAGTATGGGTTGTGCAGAATAATGTATATAGGAATGATAATTTGTGTTGTATCTGCTCATCCAGTGGATTCCACATAAAAACTATTTTCATTTGATTCATAGAGAAGAGGGTATTATTTTTTCGGTTGTTTATAATATCTTTAGGGCACTAATTTTTATATAAATGTAAGATAAACTCATTCCACTAAAAAAACATGTAATGAAACTGATAGGATTCAATTTAAAGCATGTGAGTTACTGAAAATAAAACATTATTTCAAGAAGTAAAATCCCCACAAAAGAGGGTATATTCATCTAGAGATGTTGATGGTAATTTTCTTGAAGAAAGAGGTGGAAGGCCCCAAGTGTAATCATCTAATGAGTTGTCCCAAGTCAGTAAATATAATTGAACCTTACACCATCTATTGATGCTAGAAAAAGGAGTTTTTGGGAAGTGGGGATATGAAATCAACCCCAAAATTCCTTCCAAGACACATCTTTCAGGTTTTCTAGCTATGTGTCTCAGTATTTATCTGTTTACTATCCGTGATTCCAAAGGTGGTATAAGGCCTGGAACATTTTTTATAGCTATCAAGAAAGAAAATAAAAAATTTTGGGGTTGGATACCCATGTTTTGGAAAACATCTACAATTTCATGTTGAAAATTCATGTAGGTAAGGATCCTTTATGAATTTTAGGACCATTCTAGGTTTTATTGGATGGATCACATCTCATTTCAGGACCTATGCTATGTAGAGTGGGATCCAGGCCCTAAGGATATTGTTTCAACTATATGATTAAGATTTATCTGGTATTCCTCCCTTATCCATAATACCTCAAGAAATTCAAAAAATATAGAGTTAATTTAAGGATTTCAATTTATTTGTTTTCAGAAATCCACCCATGGGAAGGTTTTTTTATGACAGAATTACCTGTATTGAGTTGAAGTCATACAATCTAGACTTCAGGGATGGTGTGTTAGCGACCATGATCTCTGGTGAGATTATATGTGAGAAATATTCTCCTTACCTATCTTCACTACAATTAAAATTATTGCAACAAATTAATTTATCACCGACGGTTCATGTTAGACTAGAACAACATTCGATGGTAGCTCAATAGCTATGGTTACTGACAACCATGGATAAGAAAGGGTTGGTGATCAATCTACCCATAGTTGATGTAGTTATCATATTTTACAAATTGTATTTTTATTCTTATATTTCATTATACCATGAATGGGTGTTGGACATTGTTGTTCCTCGAGTTGGAAAAAAGAGGTGAAGCAGGAAAAATCCTCCCTGTTTAGAAGGTGATTCATCTCCCTCAGAGTATGAGTCATCAGAGTCGGGGAGAGAGTATTATGAGGCATGAGTTCATCTAAACAACCAAATTCAAGAAATAATCCACAAAAATATTCAATAGGGCTACACCAAAATCACCATTTGAAGTTTCACATAGGAAGTCTAGTCACCAGCACCCAGAAAAGAAGAAGGTTCAATTTTCTCGTCCACCATTAATGATGGAAGTAATTGCGAATCCTATAAAATCTATGACTACAGGATCATCCTCATAGTAGTCTAGAATTTACTATGAATATATATAACCAAATATAGTTTAAATTTGGAAGAATTTGTCTTTTGATGATTAAACTATGTGGGAGATTCTATGTGTGGGGTTGTGTATTCTTGGGACATAATATATCTATGCCTCATTTGGTATTTAGTTGAGGATAATCATGAAAAGGTAGAAATCTATATACAAGATCTAGATATTCTTATCTTTTTAGCTGATAATCTAGTCCCCACCACAAGTCGTGTGAAGGATATGATAGAATGTGTCACTACTAAAGGGATCAACCATTTATCTTTTTAGGAATTGAGTGATTTTATCAATATTGAAGACTTACGTTTTCTTTAACTCATATTATTTTCTTCTATCCATTAATATTTTATCAAAATCATTATTACTCATGGTAAATACCATATTAAATTTTAGATGGATAAGGTAAAATCAACTGAGATTCCATCACCACAATATAGCCCTAGTGGTACTATGATTGGGGTTACTAGGCCACTCCTCGAATCGGGAGAGTTATCTCTAGGACAATAGTACATGGAGAATGAGAGGGCGGGAGATTTCCCACATGTAATACCAATTTTTTAGGATATTGATGCTCTACCTCCATCAAATAATATGAATAAGTAGAGATGTTGAAGAATGAAATCTGTTCCTAGATGCATTATCAAAAGCAGTAAGTCTCCCTAACATCTTCAATTTTGGCCTCATCCATGGAAAGTATTTATTATTATTGGAATTGTAGGAAATTATTTTATTTCTTCCCTAAGGAAAGTAAAAAAATGACCCTCTGATAACTGAGGTTGGAACATCTGACCAATTGCATATCTTCAAATGAAAATTCTTCTTTGAATAAAGAGGAATCTAGGCCAGATAAAACATCATATTCTCTTGGAACTGCTCTTATCACTACTTCTGAGAGAGAAGAGGAATCAGGTGTATCATAAGTGCTTCATGAGAAGCTCTATATCAAAAATTTATTTCCATTTCTATAACATTTCAGGGTTTTCACATGTACTAGAAAACCCTCTGATGAAAAAATATGTCCATGTGGCTATCACCAAAGAGGTTGTTCAGGATCTCAAGTCGTCATCATAGGGTCATGATCCAACCACTCCATGTGTTCCCACAAGTGATATTAACATGGGTCTTTGAATGATAATAGAATACATAGTTAATCTTGCCATGTCTCCTAATGAAATATTAGAATATACTAATATTCCGACAACTTTTGAATAATTAAAGGAACTATATAAATCATAAGGATGTGAGTCTTTATTTTCCATCCAATCAATCTTTTATACCTTATTCTCTAATCATGATTGGTTAGAATATACAGATCCATACACTAAAAACTCTATAGTGATAGTTAATGGAGAATATGTTAAAATTACCCTCAATACCACTTGAGAGGAGGAGCTAACTCAGGTGGAACTTGAAGCGAGATTCCTTCCAAAGGTTCATTTGGAAAATCATGGGTAGACCCAAGGGAGTAACCCTCACTAAGAGTTTCTAGCCAAAAATGTTGAGGTTGAGAATGTTGGGGAGGAGTCTTCTTAGGCTGCTGATCTACTTCTAGGTAAGGGTCACCAAGTATTATAATTGTGCCCCACTCTTTTCATTCTTTTGACGATAACAGTGATTTAAATTAATTGTTTAGGGTTATTAGATTCTGTGTCTATGTCTAAGGGTGAAGCTTCTACATCATCTCGACTAGCATCGGTAGGAAAGGAAACAACTAATTTATAGGTAGTATAAAACACAACTTCTTTAAGTTCATTAATCATGGATTACATCCTTCCTTATGAAAATGATTCAGAATTAGATCCAGAGTTACAAATCACTCTTCATATTTCACTTCACAAGTCATGGTGAGATATGTGGAATATATTCTATAAGAAAACCCTCATGGTTTTTCCTTCATGAATTCAATGGCTTTATGATTTGGTCATCATGTTGGGATTCAGTTTTTTTGATTACTTTGTAATCCAGAATGTGGTGAAGGATACTATTTGTAGGTGAGATTAGGAGCATAAAATTTCGAAATAATTTATAAAATCCAAACATCTTACTAACATTGATTATTTTTTAGAGGAATTATCTCTTTATAAGGCCATTTGTAGTTAAAAGATGGTGGAATTCAAATTGAAAATCGATGAGAAATAAATAGAATTATCTCACCAGCAAAAATAGTTGGATACTACTTAAGGATGACAAGAAAAACATCACTACTCATTTGTAGATTCCCAAAATAAGGGGGAATGAAATTTTTATTTCTAAGTAAGTTCTTCTTCGGGCCAAGGAGATTGAGGTGGGTCAAATGACTAAACTTCAATAGGCGTCTGATGGGGCTCAAAAGGCTATTAAAAAAATGAAAATTTATGTATAAGGCTTCTTATGATTTGTAAAAGAGTTAATCTATTTTTTGGATGTTCCTCTAGGGTATTTTTTGTTCATAAATGAAAAAAAAAATTCTGATAATCCTTGTCTTCATCCACGACTTTTTATTGTAATCATAATGTCAAAGATAATTTTCATATTATTACATATTCAAGCTAGCTAATCATAATTACAATGATAGGTACGGAAAAGATTCTAATTTTTTTACCTATTCCAATGGGCCCCATGAGCATAGTTTGACTTTTACTAAGGTAATATAGATAATTCTACAAATATTGCATCTTCTGTATCATCACCCTATTTTTTTCCTAATCTCGTTATGGATTAGACTTGGCATCCGAGACTTGAATTTTTATTAGGCCACCCTTTTGTGTTTTCAGGATTTAAAGTTTTGTTCATTTTAATTTTTTTGCTCAATATTTCCTACGTCGTACTAAGGGTAGGTCTAGAGAGTTGAGACACAACTTTTTTATAGAGTTCCCTTTGTGGGTTTTCAATATGGTGAGTACTATGTCTCTTTTTGTGGGAAGTTTATAGTCATTAGTGTTGAACTAATAAGGCTAGTGTTTTTGGTCGAACATATTTGACCATGAATTTTGAGATGATAACTGAAACAAGGCTTGATGGTTGAAGAAGGTCCCAATATTATTCAAATACTTACTAGGGTAATCTTGAGTCCTGGTTTTTATTTTAAATAAATCTAAAACTAGAAATATTTAACAGAGGAGGCCTTTCCCAATAATGAAGTTACCTCTAATTGACAAACCTGTTTTGGGTGATTTTTGAAGCAAGGGAAACTAGGGTGCATACTACATAGTCATATAATGATATCCTTAAACTGTCAGGAATGTTATTTGGGTGATTTATAAAAGGAATGTTGGGGAATGTACTTCATAGTCAGGAAAATTAGTTCTCAAAAATTTTTAAATTCTATTACTGATAGAAAAAAAGAGTTTAATATTTGGATGTCATAAGATCATAGTGGGTGTCTTTTCTATGAAACGATGTCTGAGAATATAGGGGTCATATTTTATGACATAGACAATGAATTGTAAGACACTCCTACATGAATATTATATGTGAAGGATGGTACATTTTGGTTAAATATCCAATGCAAGGGGAGAAGGATCTTTTATGACAAAGGATAAAGTAACTATGTAGTTTAAAGTCATGAAAGAAGTAAATTATGATGTGTAGTTTAAGGTCATGTAGTAAGAAAATTGTTCTATGTAATTTTAATCCATGAATCCAGGATTCTATACTATTTAGTTTAAATCCATGTAGAAAGGAATTTATATTGTGTTGTTTAAAGGCATGTAACAAGAATTTTATGTTGTTCAGTTTAAATTCATGCAGTAAGGACATTATGTTGTGCAATTTAAATTCATGTATTAAGGAAATTGTGTGGGTTATAATTTAATGCCTTTATCCTTGAACAAAGAGGTTAATTATTCTCCAATTTTTGTTTGTTTTACTAGAAATGTGCAACTATACTTAGGTTTGGATGGAAAGAATGTAAGCTATGATTTGGGGATTCCTAAATCTAAAGAGTGATATTGGAAAAAGGGATGAGGGATTTGAGGAGTTCTCTTCCAAGAATGACATTACCTATGATTGACACATGCATTATGGTGGTTTTCTTATGAAAGGACAGCTAGGGAACATGTTTTATATTCAATAGTGTCATCCTTAGACTAATAGTCCTATTATTTTTTCCACTTATGAAAGGCCAGCTGGGGCATATACCACATAGTCAGGTAAAGTATCTCTTAATAATTCTAACATTCTATCACTAAAAGATGATGATAGTTTATGGAGACTCATATTTACATGAATAGAAAGTTTTTTTATGAAGAAAAATGCATGAATATAGAATGGGTATTTCCAGTAATTATTTATGAAGAATCAGGGAAATATGCTCTCTACGATGGTCTGAACCAAATCTAAGGAGTATGATGCCTAAATTTTTAGTTAATACAACTAGGACCATAATTTTATGTAATCAATGGATGAAATGTGGTCTACTTGACCAAGGTTATTCCAATATTCTTTGAACATATAAAGGGGAAAAATATAACCCATGATCTTGAAGACTTTTAGATTAGGAGAAACGATATGGGACAAGTATGTAAAGGATGACCACTTTAAATTGAGGGTTCCTTCATAGCATAATTTAATCTTAAAGGTACAAAAAAGTGTTGGTCGGAGTAGTTATCTCAAGAGGGGAGGGGTGAATTGAGTAACTATAAAAATTTCTGTTAAAAGAATATTATTTTAAATGAAATGGTTTCCCCAAAAAAGATACAGCCCAGTTAATCAAGGTTATACTGTTATAAGGGTTTGAATATTTAAACAACTTCTTATAAGATTGATTAATTATCAGGAATCTTAATCAGTATCATTAATATTACTTTTGAAGTTATCCTACTAAGAAAAATCATTTATAACTTCTTTCTAAGACTAACTATCATAGTGAAATTAGTGTTTCCTGGATTATGTAACAAAGTAGTAAAACATAGACGACTAAATTGAAACAGCACAATAGATATGAAACAATTGGTTCAGTCTCAAGCCGAGACCTAATCCACTCCACTTGGTGATCACCTGCCACCAAGCAGTTTATATAAATAAACTTTGATCCACACCCTGGATTGGGGTTAACAACAGTACAAAGACTGTCCAGGTCATATAGGGACCTCTTCCACTGTTTTCATGGGTAAACAAAAATAATAACCAGGCCACATAGGGACCTCTTCCACAGTTTTCATGGGTAAAAAAAAGTATAAAGAGATTTGTATAATGATTTAGAAATCCTCCAGTTTAGCACAAGAGTCAGTGTGTGTATGGAATATACAAAGTACACACACTACTCAAAAAGTAAGAAAAATAATCACTGAGAGAGAGTGGATATGAGTTTATAATTATCTAGTTATTTTAAGTGAAACTCTGGATTCCTTGGATTAAACATAAATTCTTCCGAGTCCTTCTCTGGTTTTTGTCTTTAAAAACAGTGTCAAAATTTAGCTTGTTTTCTTCACGAGTGTTTATAATGTGAAGATGATCTATGGATTCTAGTGTACTTCATATGTTCTTCAGTAGAGTTGGATTCCATCCATGAGACAATGCTTTCTTTTAAAATCTTGCAATATGTTCTTCACAGTCGTGCTCATAGGCTTATTTTTCGTTTAGTATCACGTTGTCTTGTTCTTGGGCACACTTCGCTCTCTATCTTCGAATGCATGGGTTTTAGCCAATAGGTTCCTTGTGATTCATACCTCGTACCTCATACTATTACTACAGAGAAACATTAATTATTTCAGTTCATTAAAGGCATCAAATATGACCTTTAAAAATTAAATTGAATGATGACAAAATAGTATAAGAAACGGTGTCACAATATGTTATGAAAATGGTGTCTCCTTCACACGGTGTCTGAGTGTCATGGTGTCTGAGTGTCACAGTGTCTGAGTGTCATGGGGTCTGAGTGTCATGGTGTTTGAGTGTCACAGTGTCTTATTAACGGTGTCTGGCTTACGGTTTCCGGCTTCACGGTGTCTGGCTTACGGTGTCTAGCTTATGGTGTCTGGCTTCATGGTGTCTTATACTTAGGCAAAAAACTGTATTCAGACTTAAACAATGATATGCATGAAATGTATTGAGCATATCCATTATAAAGCATGAGAGAACTTGAAATATAAATTCACATGATTTGATATAATTTAGGAGTTAACTAGGTTGAATAATATTTGTGATCATTAATGAGATTTGTAATCATTAAAACATGATTAATACATGAGTAGTCCAACAATCTCCCCCTTTTTGATGATCACAAATCATGTACAGTTAAATTGTAAATTATATTCAACTATAGAGAAAATAATAGATAGAAACTTTATGCATAAACTTCTCCCCCTTTTGGGATTATCGAAAAGTTGAAAGAAGATAGGGTAAACAGGGCACATTCTATTAAGAGTAAATAGTTCAATACAAAATAAAGGAGAAATATAAAAAGAATGGCATGCCCATCAAAAAGTAGGAAGCATTGGTCTTCTTCAGGGATTAGCCTTCTCTTTGCCTTTATAACTAGGAGAAGATGAAGATATAGGGGCAGTGGTTGATGTAGAAGAAGGCAGAGATGTGGTATATAGAGAGGGTAAAGGGAGACCTTCAAAGACTGAGGGAGCCAAGGTAGGAGAAGTAGAAGATTGAGGTAGTTGCTGATCAATAGTCACAGGCCTGATCTGACTGAGAGCTTGGCCAACAAACATGGTTGTTGAGGCCAAGGAAGAGGTGAAGGTAGGCTGCCTAGGTCTAAGAGGTGCAGCTGTTAGAGAAAAAATTTCTGTACACTGGACATGAAGATAAGGTCTTAGGAGTTTGATGAAGTCTTTAATAATCTCTCTACCATACTACATGGCTTTTTTAATGTCATAATTGATTTCCATAAACTTTTCCAACAATCGGGTAAACTCGGTTAGCTTCTGGACTTGGGTTTTAAAGGCATGAGTCATAGGAGGAAGTCACAGATTCTCTACAAGGTATTTGAAGTGGTTGTTCATATCAGCCTTGGAGAAAATTTGGTTGAAATAGAAATCCACTTTCATAGAAATCTCTTGTTGGGCATCATTTGCAATATTGGAGTGAATTTGTACAAGGCCAAGCACTCTATCACTGTTCTTGACAACGTCAGATAAAGAAGCCACATTAAATCCAATGAAAGCATTCTGACCATCTTCTTTGACTATAGATCTGAGCAAAGTACTATCCAAGGAAGGTGTAGAGGATTGACCAGAGGTATTGGAAGCTTTGATGGCTGTTGTCAGAGATTTGAGCTGATTTAGTACCTTTTAAAAGACAACCAGTGTTCTTATCAGAGAGTTTATTAATGTTCACCCCAAGCTCTATCATGTCCTTCAACATCTTTTTGTGCCTTTACGCAATCTTTTCATTGAAGGATAACAAATAAGGGTGAATCTGAGACACAACATCTCGAGAGATTTGAGAAACAGTGGATACTAGAGGAGTAGTAGCAGGCTATGATCTCTAATACATCTCTTTATACATGTCTTCCACCATGCTTCTCAGGGTTGTGACTTCATTTCTGAGTAGCTTATTTTCATCTCTTTCTTCATGAATCTCATGGAGCTTCTTAGGTTTTATTTTCCAAATGATCTTTTCCAAAAGTAGTCAGGCATCTCTCTCACTCAAATTTGTCACAGGACGAGGTTGGGAGTTCATAATTTTTTCAACTCCAGATAAGAGAGTATCTCCAAATTCCTTTAAATCATCCTTACTGACAAAGGAAAGCTGTTCAGATAAATGTTCCGGTGTAGGAATTGGTACAGGGATAGGTTCAGGTTCATGTTCCTTCTCAAGTGAAAAGTTAGAAACTGACTTCAACTGAAACAGGGAAGAAAGATCAAGCTCGGTTGTAGTAACCTGCTGAGACTCATTCACATAATAGAAACTAGTAAATTTGTTCTGAGTGTCCACAGGACTTGACTCAGTTGGATGTGAGGCTTCACCAGACTCAAGATTTGGGGTTTCCTCCCCCTCAACAGGTGCCTCCTTCTCTGGACTGAGAGACTCATGAGCTTGGTCTAAATCCATAATTTCATCTCTAAGTACCTCATTCATTTATTGTCTATCCAGATGAAATGCTATCTCCATCCTCTCTTCAGCAGAGGGTATTATTTTAGGAACAGATTGTTCCACAGGGAGTTCTTCTAGATTCACTTTTTTCATAACAGGGATTTCTTATACTATAGGCTCTTCCATGGCTTGCTGCTTAGATTCTATCAACACTGATTCTTTTTTATCCTCGGGTTGGATTTCCATATTGACATCTTCAATAGGGTTATGAACTTCTTCTTCAAGAAAAAAAGGAGGAACAGTAGTCCTTTATTCTTCAACAATAACTTCTTCCCTGTGATGTACTTCAGCCTCTTCTTCCACTTCTTCCGAATACTCAACAAGTTCATATTGTTCCAAACCAGGATCAGAACTGTCTTTTGGCCTTGATGGATAATCCACAGGATTAAACTTCTCATAAACCTTATCATTGTCTTCCACCCATTCCTTTTTCCAAGGGTTCCTGTTTATCTTCATTCTTTTGATGGTGGCTTTAGAGAGACAGTATTCACATTCCATAAGGACTTCTTCATTAGGTCTAACCAAGCCTTTTGCAACAATCATGGCTGATATCATCCGATAGTAGAACAGAGAAGTGGACTTGGATGTTACCCTAATCAACTCACACATACAGTGAATGATGTACTTGCACAGATTGATCTTGTGTCCATTTTTCATAAGGAGAATCAAAAACACATCTCAATACATTAACAAAGAAAAATCACCTTTTTCTTGGACTAACATGATTTTGAACAAACTTAAACAGCAGCCTTGTTTCTCCATCTAGTTCAACTGCGATGGCCCTTCTTTTGGTGCCATTTTCGGTTAGGGTTTTCATAGCATCTTCAAGATCAAATAAATCGGTTGAAGGAGGAGGTTTTATATGATAATCCTCGCATATACCTTCATGAGGTATTCTAAGTCATGTTGCCCATAACATCAAAGAGATGGAGCATCTTTGGCCATTATCCTAGCTCCTCACAACGTAACTTTCACCAGAATCAAACGAGAACTACACGTACTGGTAGAACTAATCCACTAACCTGGGATAGATGGGTATATTCTTCCTTAAGAACCATTCTAACCAGACTTGTTCTTTTAACACTTTCAATACTAGATATTTTCTAGATAGAATCCATTCGGGGAAAATTTCATTCTCAAGAACAACACTTCGATTTACCAGATTCGGATTCAAAGTTCCTTTGGGTGTCAGCTTAGGTGAAATCTTCTTCTTCTTCAGGCGGTGCTTCTCAGGTGTGGATGATGATATACATTTTATTCTTGGCATACACTTAGGGTCGAAAGAGATAGAGAGAAGGGGTTTCAAGGTTTAAAGGGTTTAAAATGAGAGAAAATCCGAGTGAATAACCGAGTGAAACTTTTTGTTTTATCATTTGGGAATTCCAATCATCACAAAAATAAAAACGTGGGAAAGTAAAAGAGGTGAAATAAAAATTACCACGATAAGGGTTTATAAAAATCATAAATAATTTTCACAATGAGATAGTGAGTGGTCGTCATGGTGAGAAAGTGAGTGGTTATCATGGTGAGACAGTTAGTGAACCTCACGGTGACACAGTAAGTGAACTTTTCAGTGTGTGTTACAGTGAGACAGAAAATGTCAGACCGTAAGTAGAAAGTGCTAATGGTGAGACCGTAAACATGAGAGACAGTAACTAAGAAATTGTAATCCTGAAGAAGTAAAGTAAAACATAATAAAATGTTGAACAGTAAGACAAGTAAGATATCTATTAGAGATTTATCATGTCAAGATCATGTATGATGTAGTCTATTCTCTCAGAATTTAATGGTTTAGAGAATATATCAACAAGTTGATATTCAGTACCAATGAATTTCAAGGTGATATAACCTTTTTGATAATGATCTCTCAAAAGTGATGTCTTACATCAATATGTTTTTTCCTAGAATATGAAACAAGATTTTTTGATATGTTAATAGCACTTGTGTTGTCACAATTTATTGGTACATGTCTGAATTGATATCCATAATCTAGTAATGCATGTTTCATCAACAAAATTTGTGTATAAAAACTGTCAACAGCTATGTATTCAGCTTCTGCAGTAGATAATGCAACATAATTTTGTTTCTTACTACACTATGATACTAGTTACTTCTTTAAAAGGTGGCAGTTCTAGAGGTTCTCTTTATATCTAACTTATAGCCACCAAAGTTAGCATCAGAATAACTAGCTAATTCAAATGATTTTCTTTTAGGATAGAACAATCCTAGATTGGGTGTATTCATGAGGTATTTGAAAATTCTCTTTACAAAATTTAAATGAGATTCTCTAGGATTCACTTGAAAATGAGCACACATACACACACTAAACATAATGTCTGGATGGCTAGAAGTTAAGTAGAGTAAACTTCCAATCATTCCACTATAAGTGGTTTGATCAACAGATATTCCATCTTTATTAAGATCCAACTTATAGGTGGTACTCATGGGAGTGTCATTACTTTTAGTGTTGTCCAATACAAAACTCTTTAGAAGATCTCTAGTGTATTTAATTTGATTTAAAACAATTCCATCATTATTTTGAAAGATTTGAAATCTAAGAAAGAATTTTAGTTCTCCCATTAAACTCATTTCAAATTTGTTTTGCATCATTTTAGAAAAATCGATACATAATGATTTTTTTGAAGATCCAAAAATAATATCATCTACATAGATTTGAACAACTAAAATATTATTAGAAATTCATTTTATAAAGAGAGTAAGATCAGCTATTCCTTCTGTAAAACCTTTGGAAATGAGAAAAGCACTCAATCTGTCATACCAAGCTCTTGGATCTTACTTTAAACCATATAAAGCTTTTGATAGTTTGAAAATATGATTGGGAAAATGAGGATTTGTAAATCTAGGGGGATTTTCAATAAAGACATCCTCATATATATACCCATTTAATAATGCACTCCTAACATCCATTTGATTTAGTTTGAAATCCATATGTGCATCATAAGCAAGTATGATTCTGATGGCTTCAAGTCTGGCCACTAGAGAAAAGGTCTCCTCATAGTTAATTCCTTCTTCTTGACTATAGTCTTGTTCCACTAATCTATCCTTGTTCCTAACTATATTTCCAGCTTCATCTACCTTATTTCTAAACACCCATTTAGTGCCTATGATGAATGTGTCATTGGATCTTTCAACATGTTTCCAAACTTTGTTTCTTTCAAACTGATTAATTTATTCTTTAATATAAATTACCCAAAATTCATTGTTGATGGAATCATTAATGCATTTAGGTTCATGTTGTGACAATAAGGCTTGTTGTTCATCCTTATTTCTTAGAGAAGCTCTAGTTTGTGTTCCTTTCTCTAAGTCTCCTATAACAGCATCTAAGGGATGGTTTTTAAGGGTTCTAACCTTTCTAGAAAAAGAGGGACTAGTGATGTCAGGTTCATCAATAGATTTATGTTCATTATGACTTGATGGTAGGGAATTTCCAAAATTGGACGTTTTCACAGATTCTTTCACAGAGGATTTTGAGGATTTTTAGTTGATGTTCAGATTTGATACATCATCCTCCAGATTTTAGAGGATTGTTCTAGGATCATGTGGATCTATTTCATCAAACTTGATATGTATATATTTTTCACACATTTAGTTATCTTATTGAATACTCTATAAGCTTTACATAATATTGAGTAGCCTAGGAAAATTCCTTCCTCACTTTTGGATGCAAATTTTTCAAGATTATCCTTAGTGTTGAGAATAAAGACTTTGCAACAAAAAACTCTAAATTAATTTAACTTAGGCTTCCTATTGTTCTAGAGTTCATAAGGGTATTTCTAAGAATTGGTCAAATTAAAACTATATTGATTATTTAGCATGTTGTGTTAACAGTTCCAGCCCAAAAGTTAATATGTATGAAATATTCACTAAGCTTTGTTCTATCAATTTCTTTGAGGGTTCTATTTATTATTTCTACAACACCATTCTACTGAGGTGTTCTAGGGGCAGAGAAATTGTGACTATAACCATTTTGTGTGAAAAAGGATTCAAACTCTTGATTTTAAAACTCATGACCATGATCACTTCTTAAAGATTTAATTTTATGGCCACTAAGATTTTCTACAGACATGGCATACATAGTAAAATAAGAGCAGGCTTCACTTTTGTGATCCATGAAGAAGGTCCAGGTATATCTAGAAAAATCATCGACCAGAACATAAACATAGTGCTTCCCATTTAAACTAGAAACTATAGATGGTCAAAACAAATCCATGTGAACCAATTCAAGAGGTTGATAAGTTGAAAATGTTTTCTTTTTTTTGAAACATATTTTGTGTTGTTTTCCCTTTTGACAAGGATTACATACTTTGTCAGGTGGAAACTCAAGTTTGGGTAAGTCTTTAACTAGTTTTTTTCTAGTAAACTTTATAAGGGAGTGAACATTATAGTTTCCTAGTCTCCTATTCCAGAGCCAAGACTCTTTATGAAATACACTTAAGCATGAAACATTTTGAGAAGCTAAGGAATCTAAATTAACAGAATAAACATTCTCATTCCTTGATGCAGAAAATGCTAATTCATCTTTAGAATTAAATACATTACATGCATCATTTTCAAATTTAACATGATATCCATCATTATTGAATTGTGAGATACTAAGAAGATTATATTTTAAGCCATTAACAAACAATACTTTAAAATTGAATCAGTGTTACCGATCTGGACTAATCCAATGATCTTCCCTTTGGCATTGTCACCAAATGTGACATGTCCTCCATCTACTTTTATCAGGTTCTTGAAGCATGAGTAGTCTCTTGTCATGTGCCTTGAACATCCATAGTCCAAGTACCATAGATTTTTACAGGATCCCTTTAAGCATCTCTCATATAACATGATCAAGTAAAGACAGATTTTGGAGCCCATACTTGTTTGGGTCCAGTAACATTAGTAATAAGTGCTTTAGGAAACCATATTTGTCTCATAGGTTTCCTATAAAAATTATGTAAAGTATTTGAAAAATTAACTGTATTTGGTCAACAAAAACTTGAAACAGTAGAATATGTATCATGACTTGAGCTAGTTGAGTTATGTCTAGAACTGGGAACAAAATTATATGTCCTAGACTTTGAAAAAAAATTCATTCTACCGAGTTTTCTTTTTCCAGGTTGATAACCAATGCCAGTATTATATTTGGGGGAAATTTGTTTTCCTAGCATTTGGGTAAGGGTATTTTTCCCATTAGTAAACTTTTTTAAGTCAATTTTTAATTGTTCATTAGACATTTTAAATTCATAGTTTTCTTTGAGCAGTTGAGAATTTTTCTCCTTTTCAGTAGTAAGTTCAGATTTAACATTTACAGTGAGAGAATACTATTTTTTCAATGATTTATATTTATCTTTTAATTCATTGCATGTCTCTTCAATCATGTTAAAGTATTCAAACATTTCTTTGTTAGTCATATTTTCAGAGTCACTTTCCTCTTCAGAATAGTGTGAATTATGTACAGATGAGTTCAGTGTTACCCTAGATGTGTTTTTCATAAAACACATATTGGATTTATTAGCCTGTTCATCATCTGATGTCTCTGAGTCAATTGAACTATCCTCAGAGGCACTCCAGGTTCCTTTCATTGCCTTTTTGTACTGGTTATCCTTGTCCTCATATTTCTTCTTATAATTGAGCTTTGGATAGTCAGCCTTTATATTTCCTTTGCGTTTATATTCATAGCATACAATTTCATCAGTTTTGTCACTTCTTTTCTAGTCCCTTTTCTAGTTTCCTTTTAGATCATACTTTCCCTTGAAGTTAGTATTTCTGAAAAATTTCTTCTTTTTGTAAAATCGTTTGAATCTTCTGGCTAGTTAATCCATCTCCTCATCACTTTTAGGTGATGATTGTTCAGTGGTGGAGATTTCTATGAAATCTTAAAGTTTCCCTTTGTCTTTATTCTTTGAGAAGGTGGTCTTGAATGCTACAGATTTACTCTTTGGTTCATCCTCCTCTTCTTTGTTTACTTTCAACTCTTTTTCATACATCATCAGTTTCCCAATGACTTATTTTATAAGTAGCTTGCTGACGTTGCACGATTCTCTAAAAGGGACAGAGGTTCCCCTCCATATGTCAAGTAGACATATAAGGATTCTCATGATCTGTTCTTTGGAAATGACTTCTCTTTCTAGAGAAATCATTATGTTGAAAATCTCATTGAACTTGAGATACATGTCATAAATAGGCTCATTGGGTTTCATTTTAAATTTATCATATTTTATAGTATAAGTATTAAGTCTCGTTTCCTTTACACTAGATGTTCCTTCATGTGAGACAGACAAGGTATCCTAAATTTCATGGGCAGTTTTACATGTAGAAATCCTATTAAATTATTCATCTCCTAAGGAACAGTACAAAGAATTCATGGATTTACAATTGTTATTATAAACAAGTTTGGTAGGTTCATCCCATGTAATTCTATCAGTCATAGGAAGTTTTTATTCATCTATAATGGATGAACAAATTTCAGAGATCATACTCTCTAGATGCATTTCCATTTTAATTTTCCATTGAGCATAGTTGGTTTCATTAAGGAATGGTGGTATGTTGGTGGCAACACCTTCCAATCTATTATCCATAATAACATATTACTTTAAAAGATCTAGAAATTTAGAATTAACAGAAATTTACAGATCTTTAAAGTATAACTACAATCACAGTTGAGTAAGATTACACAGAGTCCTAATAAAACTTAACATCTGATACTAAAAGTTGGTCAGAGTAGTTCACTCAAGAGGGGAGGGGTGAATTGAGTAACTATAAAAATTTCTGTTAAAAGAATATTATTTTAAATGAAATGGTTTCCCCAAAAATGATACAGCCTTGTTAATCAAGGTCATACTGTTATAAGGGTTTAACTTTTAAAACAACTTATTAGATGATTGATTAATTATTAGTAATATTAATTGGTATCATTAATATTACTTTTGAAGTTACCCTACTAAGAAAAATTAGTTAAAACTTCTTTCCAAGACTAACTATCAAAGTCAAATTAGTGTTTCATGGATTATGCAACAAAGTAGTAAAACAGAGAATACTAAATTGAAACAGCACAATGGATATGAAACAAGTGGTTTATTCTCAAGATGAGACATAATCCACTCCACTTGGTGATAACCTTACACCAAGCATTTTATATAAATAAACATTGATCCACACCCTGGATCGGGGTTAACAACAGTACACAGACTGTCCAGGTCACATAGGGACCTCTTCCACAGTTTTCGTGGGTAAACAAAAATAATAACCAGGCCACACAGGGACCTCTTCCATAGTTATCATGGTTAAACAAATGTATAAAGAGATTGGTGTAAGGATTTATAAATCCTCTAGTTTAGCATAGGAGTCAGTGTGTGTATAGAATATACAGATTACACACACTGCTAAAAAAGTATGTAAAAGAATCACTGAGAGAGAGTAGATATGATCTTAGAATTCTCTAGTGATTTGAAGTGCAGCTCTGGACTCCTTTGATTAAATAGAAATTCTTCTGAGTCCTCTGGTTTTTTTCTTGAAAAACAGAGTGTCGCAATTCATCTAGTGTTCTTCACTAGTGTCGATAATGTGAATATGCACTTTGGATTCCAGTGTACTTCGTATGTTCTTCAGTATAGTCGGATTTCATGAATGAGAAAATGCTTTCTTTGAAAATCTTACAATATGTTCTTCACGGTCCTGCTCATAGGCTTATTTTTCCTTCAGTATCATGTTGTCTTATTCTTGGTCACACTTCGCTCTTTATCTTCGAATGCTTGGGTTTTAGCCGACAGGTTCCATGTGTTTTGTACCTCATACCTCATACTATGTCTAAAAATAATCATTAATTATGTCAGTGCATTAAAGGAATCAAATATGACCATAAAAAATTAAATTGAAAGACGACAAAATAGTTTAAGAAACGGTGTCACAGTATGTTATAAAAATGGTGTCTCCTTCACATGGTGTCTGAGTGTCACGGTGTCTGAGTGTCATAGTGTTTGATTTTCACAGTTTATGAGTGTCACAGTGTCTGAGTGTCACGGTGTCTGAGTGTCACAGTGTCTTGTTCACTGTGACTTGTTCACGGTGTCTGGCTTACGGTGTCTGGCTTCACGGTGTCTTGTAATTAGGCAAACAACTGTATTCAGACATAAACAGTGATATGCATGAAATGAATTGAGCTTAACCATTATAAATCATGAGATAACTTGAAACATAAATTCACATGATTGGATATAATTTAGGATTTAACTAGTTTGAATAAGATTTCTGATCATTAATGAGATTTGTGATCATTAAAACATGATTAATACATGATGAGTCCAACAAAAAGACTCTCCCAAGAACAAAAGTACCAATTCTTGAGAAACCTGTTATGGGGTCTGATTTATGTAAGACCAGCCAGGCCACATACTGTATAGTCAATAGCTTCATCCTTAGGCTAATAGGCCCGTTATATGGGTGATTTATGAAAGGCAAGATAGGTCACATACTATATTGTCAGGTAAATGATCTCTTAGGTATCAGATATTATGCCACCAAAAACCAAAGAAATATTATTTAGATATGAAAATATTCAATATTAATAGTTTTACATGAGAAAGGGGAATTTTAGAATTTATATAGGAAGTGTTTGGACCAATACTGATCATGATATTTTAGTCCATTACATAGATGTGAATCATATGTATAAGGAGGACACCTATTGTTTCCTTTATCTTATGGTTGGTATTAGTATTTAAGTCCTAATATTACCTATATATTTCAATGGGATGATAATCAAGCCATACGTAGTTCTTTGGGTACCTTGTAGCATAAAGTCACATGACAAATAAATTACTATATATAGTTTTAAGCAATACAGTAAGGAAATTATGGGGTTTTGACATGAATATAAATGTAATATTGCAGTTGGACTGGGGAGTATGACTCAAGAATCACTACGTATCTTGTCGGATCTAGAGTCATGCCACACATTGTTCTAACAGATATAGGTTCATATATAAAATGAGTATTAATACTAGATCACTTTGAGAAGATCTAATTCATACAAGGTAGAATAGATACTTTTTCTTATTGTATTGTGTTTGGTCCCTAGATTGATGATTTGGGTATCACTATGTATCTCATAGGGGTGAGAATCAAGCCAAATGTAGATCTTAAATAGAGGGTTTCTACCCTGATTGGTTTCATAAGTTGAGGATAAAGGGGTGGGGTTTTTTTAATATGGTCTCATACATAAGATGAGATCTCATATTAAATCTCATCAAGATGATCTAACTCATACATGGTAGAAAAAATGCATTAATTGAATCTTGGTGCGGTTGGGACTAAAATTGAAAGACATATCTATGTATTTCTTATGGGTGAGAATCAATCCACACATTGTTCATAAAGAACCATGCAGTTCATCATCATACGATAATGACATAGGTGATTCTAACATGAGAAAACAATATTGTATCTTTTAAGGTCTGACAACTTGGACCATTAACAACCCTTATAGAAATTGTGATACTACATTTATGTAGATAACTCTTTTACCAAATTTTTAATCCCATTTGAGCCATACTCAGTGTGAGAAAAAGGGGTGGTAAAAGATTTATTTATACAAAACAATGGTAACACAAGTGAAGGATAGAGGTATGATGATTTTATTGTAGCTGATCTAGGGGATAGGACTCAAGAGTCACTATGTATCTTTCGAGGGAAAGAATCAAGCCACACGTAATTCTTGAAGAAATGTTCCCTATGCAGATTTAACTCATAAACACAGGGAATGAAGGAGATTTTATATCATGGATGGGCCCAAGATTGGAGATCTGGGCTTCACTATGTATCTAATTAGGATTAGAAGAAATCCATACATATTTATTAAATAAATTTTATTCCCCATGCCATTTTGGTTTTTATTTAGAAAATGGGATTTAATATCTTCCAGGATAATGGTTGAGCCCAAGACACAAGATGGTATGAGAATCAAACCATGTATTCTAGAAGAGTTCATTGTATAGGTATGGTTAATACATAGAAAAAAGAGAAAATGTTTCTTTATGGTCGTGGTTGGGACCCAGATTTGAGATCTGGGTGTCCCTACCTATCTCATTAGAATGAGAATCAATCCACATATAGTTATTTGAAGAACTGAATAGTTTATCATCATGTTGCGAGGATATGGGTGACCTAACGTAAAAAAAAATAGTTGGACTAGGGTATAAGACCTAGGTATCACAATTTAACTCATTTGGATGAGAATAAAGACACATGTACTTCTTGAAAAGGTTCCCAATGTATATTTCATTCAAACATAGGGATAAATGGGGATCACATTCCACTAAAGAGTGATAATTCTATGAATGAGGCTTTCGAATGAAATATACTCATCTTTTAATGGACCACAATGAGTGTCTACCCATGGTATCATGGAGAATTTCTTATCATAAAATTAAAGAGATGATAACTTTATAGTTTAATGTCATGTTGTGAAGAAAAATGGTGTTTTTTGGATTCAATTCATGTTACTATAACCTCATGCATTTTTGTTTAATGTCATGTAACATGAAGAAATATGCTACAAACTTTAGCATCATGAAGAATGGACGTATATAGTGCTATGAATTTTAACATCCTATAGATAAGATGAGATCTATGTGATTACAAAAAGTACTTATTTTGGGACCTTGCATTGGTTTAAGTGGTAGTTAGTTCTTCATAAACTGATATTAAGGCATAAGCTCCATTAGAGTGGACCTTACGTATGGAGTAAGGTCCCTCCCACTTTGTCTCAAGATTTAAAGACTTATTTCCAAGAACCATTGGTGTCTTAATGACCAATAGCAGTTCTCCATCATGGAATGAACAAAGTCAAACCTTCTTGTTGAAAGCTCATTCTATTTGATTATGATATATTTACATGTGATGCAATGTATGATGTCTCTTTTCATCTAGTCAATCCAACTCATCTAGTCACTTCTGAGACTGTTCATCTATGGATAACTGATCACAAATGGAAACTCAGAGTGATGGAAACTAAACCCCAATGGGTAGGACTACTTGGTCTTGTGCACTAGTGAATACAGAGTTGATTATGTGGTAGTCCATGTGGTGGTCTGATAAACCCATAAAAAAAGTAAGAGATTATAAATCCCCAAATTCTTATATTTATCCACCATTTTTTGGAGTATGTTTGA
This sequence comes from Viscum album, assembly GCA_963277665.1. NCBI lineage: Eukaryota > Viridiplantae > Streptophyta > Magnoliopsida > Santalales > Viscaceae > Viscum > Viscum album. The sequence continues at coordinate 473,241,348 of OY728135.1, forward strand.
CATGGTCTTGTTAAAAGACTCTATATTCTTGTTGGTTGCTGTATAATTGTGGGATGAATGGTTGGATTTGATATTGTGTTCTTGATATAGCTTCCCAACCTCATCGGAATAAAAAATGGTGTCATTGTCCATCAATATGATATGAGGGATACCAGATCTGGTAACGATATTGGTATTGATGGAGATCAAAATGCTTTTGGTGATGACTTCATTGAGAGGTATTTCATCAAACAATTGGGAGAAAAAATATGAAGCAGTAAGAATGTATTTGAGCTTCTTATCCATAGGTAGCGGATAAGGTCACACTACATCCATTCCCTATATAAAAAATTTTAAGGAGTATTTAGCTATGTGTTGAAACTTTAGTGGTTGGTGAATGAAGATGGAATGCACTAAGCAGGGATGACACTTCTTAGTGAAATATATTCCATCTTGTATCATCATAGGCCAGAAGTATCCAAGCCTTCCGATTTGATCAGAAATCCTATACCAAAATTTCTAGTAACCACAGGCTTCTGCATGTACTTATTTAATGATAGGTGAAGTCTCTTACCCATAAATGCATCTAAATATGATTCCATAAAATCCTCATTTGTAGAGGATCTTCCGGTGATTCGGGCCATCATAAAGGTTGAAATTGACAAGCCATTGTAGGATTTTATCTTCTCCAACTCTATTAGGTAGAAGTACTCCATTTTGGATGTATTCTGGGATGGATTTCATCAATCTCATTGTAGGAAAATATGGATTGAAAATGGGGATGATTTCATTGACTTCCTCTATTTTGATTTGAATAAAAGGTGAAAACTAACGATGATGGGAAATGTTGATGATTTTTTCATCTCGATTTGGATTTACTAGGTTTTTGGATACATTATCCAATGTGTCATCTTGGGAATGTTGTGATCATGGAACATAACAAAATGTTGGATCTAAGGGAAATTATACCATTAACCATTGGATATAATTACACAGGGGAATTATCTCTTCTTTTTTAATGGTTTAATTCTCGTTTATCTATTTGATTATAAATTTTGAATCACCCTTCACCTACCAATGACTCTCCAGTACATGGAGTGCCAATTCCAGACTGATAATGGGAGCCTGATATTATTCCTTATTATTGGTATCACCTTCTTATAACATGAAGGAGTATAGAAACATTGTCTTCTCTCAAGAGATAAGCACAATCTTTTACCCAACTTTGTTGAGCTTAGATTCTTCCATTCACTTCCACATTAGACTTCTAGAATAACCATAAAATTAAATTTCCCATGTTCGGGGGATATCCTAAATAGATAATATTTATTTATTAGGTAGATTATTATTTAATGATGTCTCTTTCACAGATGTATGCTCAGTGAGTATGTCTTCCAAATCCTATCCTTTTATTGATTTCTTATGTATAAAATATATATTGAACTTCTGTAGAAAAATTATCCACCGTTCCAGATGTCCTATCACATAGTATGACTATAGATAAAATTTAAAAGGTTATTATGAGAAACTAAGTGGATATCGTGATGCTCTAGATAGTGCCTCGACTTCTAAATAGAAAATGTTAATGTCAGGCAGCTCTTCTAAAAAACATAATTTTGGGTCTCTACGTCGAGCATGCTTTAACTAAGATAGCAATGTTTTTTTTCATTTTTGGGATAATTATTTTGCACATGAAATGTTCTCAATGATCCCTCCAATGTTGTCACATAAATAATGAGTGGATTTACTTAAACAGGTGGCATATATACCAGTGGACTCAAGAGGTATTTCTTGAGGGTATCAAATTCTTCTTCACATTCATTAGTCCATTGGTATGTGAAACCCTTCATCATTAACAAGGTGAAGGGTAAACACATTCCTACCATGTTGCTATGAAATGATGAATGTAGGCCGAGAATCCTTGATTTATTCTATACTCATTCGAGTATGGATGAAGTGACATGTAATGGATAGATTTAGAATTCCCACGATCAAGTTCTATTCCATGCTATCATCCACCAATGTTGACAAAGTTTTCTGAGGTTACACCAAAATCACATTTGAAGGGGTCCAAATTCATATTATTATATCAAAACATGCTGAATAAGGTCTCTAGAATAGATAGGTGGACAAAACATTATTGTTATTTGAAAACTACATCATCAAATTATCATTCAAAAAACATTCCCATGAAGGGTTTCAAGATGTTATGTATTCCACATTGGTATGTGGAACCAGCATTCTTCAAGAAGAATGGAATTACCTGATAGTAAAATATGCCTTGAGGGTATCTAAAGGCTATGGATTCTTAATCTTTTAGGGCCATTTGGATTTTTTTGTGCCTATAGTATCCATCCAAGAAGGGGAGATCTTTTTATGCAACTTTTACATCAATCAAGAGTTATGTAATTTTAACCAAATATTTCATATTTGGGAAAATGTTTTCTAAAATCAATGAGAACACTGATTTTTCCATTATTATTTTTCTACCTAAAAATATTGTCTAGCCATTTGGGATATTTCAACTCTTGGATGAAGTCGTCCTTGAAGTGCATGTTGACTTCAACCTCAATTTTGGAGGTGTGAATCAGGTGTGTTCTTCTTGATGTCTTCTTGTATCCTTGATGCTATTATGGAAAGACCAAATTATGGGTTTCCACCTCGATTTCAAGGCCTATAATTTCTATATGATTCCAAGAAAACACATCCCTATGTTTCTTTATAAATGAATTATATACCTCTTGCACTTCAGCATTCATGGCTGCACTAATCAGAGCAGACCAGGGATCTTCCTTTTACCCAAATTTATCTCTCTATGTTCGTCCCCAATGGTTGAGATGCCTTCTTCAAAGGCAGGAACGGAATCCTTATGGTCTTCCCCTTTTTCCTGTTCTTCATGTGCAACTTATTATATCACTTCTTGTATGAATGTTGGTGAATCAAGATATTCAGAGTTAGGGGAGGATTTGGTATTTGGACATCCATAAGAAGAAGAAACAATCTGTGACCCAATTGATGATGAATGGTATTGCTAAATCTCTAAAGGGTATATGATTGATTGAGAATCAGAATCTCTATCTTTTTCAATTTATGTGACAACTTCTTCCACCTTGTATGATAAAGTATTCATTTTATGAAGCTCATGGAATGTAATGGATGCATTTTCATCCGAGATTTCCCCATTACTAGGATATTTAATTAATTCTTAAGTGTTATTAGGTTTAGTTTTCACAATTGACATTATAGAATCCACTGAATGAGTTATTGTATTTGGGCCTACCCTTTCAATTTTATTGATGGGAAGCATGTAATCATCACTGAGATGATTGAATGGGTTATATATGATCTTCTACAGGCCATTTAGATAATTTATTCTTGATAAATCATTTCCTGTGGACCATTTTCCCCTTGTATGATAGAAATATACATCAATATACTGATATTCACAAGTTCTTAATGGATAATTATCACCATGAAATTTCCCTATTTTATCATTGAAATAATATTTGAGACATTTTTTATATGATGAAGGAATGAATGCAATTTGATGTAGCCAAGGTCTTACCAATAGAATGTTCAAAGCTTTGTCTTGTCAAACAACCATGAACTCTGAATCTGATATGAGATCCCTGAAATGAGTTTTGAGCACAATCTCATTGATAGGTTCTTTCCCATTCTTGTCATAACCCTATAACATCTGAGTGGTGGGATACAAGTGGTATTTAGTAAGACCCAATTTATTTTGTGTTTGAATTGGAATGATATTAACACATGAGCCATTGTCAATGAAGGATCGCCTGATATCAGTGTCATTAATCCTACCAGATAGGTATAGGGTACTGATGTGTCCTTTCACTATAGCATGCTCTTCCTAGTCTATGAAATATATGACGGCATGGAATTATTCTAGATCATTCCATATATGATAAACCTCTTAGGTAGAAACCTTGACAAAAAACTCTTGATGTATTGAAAATCCTCAATGAGTTCATCCCAGATATGCTTTGACAGAATCAGAGCATCCAGGATAGATAGTATGGATGGTACATGGGCTAGTTACTTCAATATTTCATAATTTTGATCCAAAGTTGTTTACTTTACATGTTGGAGATTATCTTTTGTAGGTTACCTAGGTGATGATGTTCCTAATGTGGATGGATAATCCTTTGGAGAAGGAGTTGTAAGTGCTTGTCATCTTGGTGGATTAGGTCATATAGGTCTTCCCACTCATTGAGGAGGTGGTTGCATGGATTCTAATTGGTCCCCCAATATGATCATGTTAAAGAATATGATATCATGTGTGGGGGAGTTTCCTTGTTCCCACTGAGCTCACTGGAGGGCTATTTCACATTTTTCTACTACATAAATGGTTCAAGAAGGGGTGTGGTTGAAGTATTGACTCCTAGAATGACCACATATTCCCATGTATCCTCGACCTTAACAACCCTATCCTTTAGTTCCCCAATAAAGCATAGGGAAAAAAGATTCAAAATCATAATAATCATTTAAAAAGGTTTCAGTTAAGGGAATAACATTAAAGGAATCAGAGATCAACTCTTCATCTAATGAAGATTCTTCCTAACAGGTAGACTCATGTTGTGCCATTTGGTGGGGCGGTGCCCTTGCTTTTAAGATGGATGGAATGAAATCCTCAAAGTTAGAGGGAAGATATTTTCTTGAAACAAGACCAACTTCTTCTAATTTGTTTTTATCATTCTGTCCATGTCACTTTTTCGAGGATTTTCCTTTAAAGGATTGAGCTTTTTATGAAGTTTTACTTGTTGTAGCGGAAGTGATAGGAGGCACTGTCGGCTATTTCAACCGTGTTTATAAAATGGAATGATTTCTATTTATTTTTTTATTGACTATATTGTCATATAATTTGTATATATTATATATTTTATATTCCTTCAACTCACCTTCTTTCTCCAGATCAGTTGAAGAAACACATTATACTTTGGTTGGAGAACTTTTCAGTTTCACTTTCCTAGAGTCCACAATAATTTGTATGAGGAATTTGAAAAAAAACAATCCTAGATGGAAAGCCCCATCATTTAATAAAATGGGAAATACATTAGGAGATCCTCGCAAACTTTATTGTTTGTCATCTTGGTTTTTGACAACCGAAATAATTTTTTTCTAATGATGAGATGAAATAGTTGGGAACCTGTTAATTCCAAAAATAATATACTTAATTTTCCAACTCCTCAAACTGTCTCTTCCTATGATATTATTTATCATATTGATGATGTGGTCATTTATTTTGACACTATGGATTTATATCCCTATAGTATGATGAGGGATTTGAAGTAGGAGTGGTTACAGGTGCCTACTTAAGTGTAACTGTAGTAGCCTCTCTTTTTCCCACACTTCCTCCCAAAGATGATGGGATTACTCAAGAATTGGATTTGGTTTCCATGATGGAATTCATAACCTATTTAGATGTTGAGGTAAGGTCCCAAAACCATCCTATGTATTTCAAAGGTATCAATGGTGTGTGCAAATCATCATTGAGATTTGTGACATAGATAAGAAAAAACTCTTCTTGAGGAAGTCGTAGGTTTAAAGAATATGTCAATCCTTTCCATTGAGAAATGAAATATAAGACCCTTTAATTATCTATTTTCTTGCAGTTTTTGAGATTGAATATTATTGTCTTCTACAACATTGAGATGATCTATAAAATGAATTTTTGATAGAGATCTTCCTATCCAGTGATTGATCAAGATTGAAAGATTGAGTACAATACAAAGGTTGGCCCCTATAGTGATTGCATGAATCTTCTGGGTATCAATGGCTCTTTTTGTTCAGGGGTCCCCATTATAGGAATTCAGCGAGAGACAAAATGTGTTCAGTGATTCTCCATATCACTGTGACATTGAAGATTGTAAATGTGGGATTCCCATGTTTAGCGGGGGAGGATTCGGATATACCCATTCAGGGTAATCCTTATTTTCTGGTTGTACTAGTGTGTATAATTCCTATATAGCTTCAAATTGAGCAGATAATGGCCCAATTGTATGCATAAGAATTCGGAAATAATTTAGCTTAGACAAGAATAGAACTGGTGTGATGACTGGGGCCCGAACAGGTGCAGTGGCCGTTAGGACTACTTATGGTGGCACTATTGGGATATGTCATGGGTAACCCCTATAGATAGGCCTATAAGGTTGTTCCTGACCCTGTCATGGTTGTGCCTATAATGAAGGGAATTCTTGTTCTTCCTCAGTTGTTAGGACAAAACCTATTTTCTGATGTGAGACAACTAGAAGTTCTAGTTGGGGATCTATTTTTAGAGCATCTCTGGTAGGAATACTACCTTGGAATAACTCTGCATTGAGTCTTCTTAACTCCATCACTTCTTCCACATACTGGGAAAATATTTTCTCTAATGTAAGGGATTAACCCCTTCCAGGGGGAAGGTGATACATGGTATAAATTTTACATTTTCCCTTATTAGGTGACTATGAGGGGGCATAGGTGGATTATTAGAGGGGATGCCTTGATTCTAGGAAAGTCTCTGGTTTCGGGTACACACACCTCCTTCATTTTCTTTGGTGCATACAAAATCATGAATAAGAACATCCTCTCCTAAATCCTATGAACTGGACTCAAGCTATAGATGATCTACAATGATATCATTGATGAAATTCGCTGATGTGTAATGTATTGCAAGCACTTTTTCAGTATCTCTATTATATCATCTTATTTTGTGTCCTCCACAAGACCTTATCTTCCTATTTACTGAATCCCTATGGATTTTAAAGCATAAAGTAACTTGAATATAATTCCTTGAAAGTTTAGTTGTGCGCATTCCAAGTGAATCTACTAAATCATAGGACAGAATTAAATGAGAGAATTTATTTAGTAGCTTCATCCATAATTATGAGAAAACTAGTTTTCACTAAGGAGATGATTTTCGAGGTAAAATATCCCCCATCATTGAGGGCAAGGGATTTTACTTTTCTTATCTCACAACCCTTTGGATGCGGTTTACCTAATAAAATGGTTAGGATAAAATATCCCTAGACCTATGGGATGGAGTGACTCGTAAGCTATTAAGATTGATATAACCATAAATGCTCTTCTTATTTTATGGATTTTAGTCTGAACGTGGGCGGGGTGAATTATCCAACACTCACAAAAATCACCCGTTTTGGAAGAACATTGTGTTATTTCATACATCTACACAATCTTAAGGATGATATCATCTAAATGGGAATCCTACACAATGTTCTCATATTCTCGATGTAAAATTCTTCCCACATATTTTTCTCTTCAGTCCTAGATTTGGTGAAATTAAGTAGAGGACTATTCTTATGGAGAATATCATTGGTCAATCATTGAATATATTTGTTGTAGTAGGCCTTTGGAAATGACATTTCATCATACCGTCGTTGGAGGGATTTTCTAGTTGGGTAGTGCAGTGAAATGAAACATCCCTTATGCACCCCATCCTTTGTTATGAATGCCAAATGGGGTATCTTAAACCTATCATTGCAAACTCATTAATTCATTGAGGCTTTCACATTGAAGGGATCCTTATTTTCTCTCAATATTTGGATGTTGGGAAACTAGGATACGTGCCATGTAAATTTGGTGTTGTATCCCTTCTATTACCTTGACATGAGTTGGATATTTTTTTTATGGTAATACCTTTTCTTTTTGTTGAAAAAGAGATTTTCATATTTTGAGGTGGATATCATATATACAATATTTTGACAACATCTATAGAATGGTGTATTAAGGGGTATCAAATGGAAAAAACAAGATAGTTATTTTATTTTTAGCTAGTTTTTAACTTATGTTTAACAAATCCTCTTCATCATTCACTAAAGGTTCCCCACATGGTCCAAACAGAGTGGAAACTTCCTGTATGTTTCACCACAAATAATGGGATTGACTGGGATTTACGCTACTACGTTGTATGGTATGTGCCACTAGATTGGTTTGGTAAATTAATGCTACCTAGCCTATCTTCTACATGAGAAAGAATAACACCTACTAGTGAAAAAGGCATCAGACATAACTAGACTTGTATTTTCAAGTGCCTTAAGATAGGAGGTCTTTCTCGTCACCACATTTTCCATTGAGGAATTATCATGATAATTCAAGTCATTACTGTGGGGAGAAGTTTCATAGTGAACATCATCATGGGGAGGACCACCATTTTGGATTATAGTAAGGGGTAAACTCTCTTTATCCTTGGTTTTCTGGCCACACAGAGGGTTTCTGTGGATCTCATCAAGTGATAGTCTCTCATGATTGACAAGAGTTTCATGAGTCAAGCCTTAATGAAGATGTTTCTAACAAGGACCTTTATAATTAATGCTACTAATCTAGTAATTTGGTAAATATAGGGTATGATATTTTTCATCAATAGATAAATGTTTTAGGAATTCAAGAACTCAAGAATTTTGTGGTGGCAGATCACAGACTGACTCTATATTCTTCAATTGTGTATGATAAGACTAATTCATGGACGCCTTCTTCTTGGAATCCTTCTTAAAAATATTTGAGGTCACTTTCTAGGAGAAGTGGTTATCATGGGAAGGTGTATGTTCATACCTTGTAGTTTCCATTAGGATAGCCCTATTATCTCTAATTGAAGTGGGTGCATGTTCCCAATCCAGTTTTCTGTATGATATGGTGGAATTTGTCCCATGGCCCTCCTGGAGGATTTTAGAGGTATGAATATTCTCTAGGATAAAAAGAAAATGAATCAGCCTAGGTGTAAGGATAGTGTTGTGAGTGTATCCTTTTTATACTACTTTACTCACAATTATGATATTTTGTAATGTATCTAAGATATGGGAAGGGATTTTTATCTTCCCTTTCACCATTGCCAGAATATGTTGGGTGGATTTAGTGAAAAAATGGGAATATATGTCCATTTCATATATGTTGCATGTGTATGTGCTAGCTCCTCTCATACCTTTCCTACTAGTGGATACTAAAACTACTCATGTGTGGGGGAATAGAGTTGATTTTTTCCTCTTCTTATCATCATAGATTTTCGATTGACTTCACCGGGTGATTCCAAGTGAGATTTTCAGCATACATGATGGATTTTGGCAGGTGTATGTTTCTACTAGGTGTTTTCCACCAAACATAGTCGAAAAAAATATTTGACTACTACCAGACGAGACTAATGGTAGACTTGGTGGGAGAAGGCATGTGTATGTTCATTCTTGGAGGTTCCCACCATGCTTGGTTAACGAGATTCTTTAAATAGAGCCAGATAAGTCTGCTGGCTAGCTGAATTAAGGTGAATAGGTGTAATTGACCACTCACATCTTTGCAATTAACTGGGTTTGTTGGCATCTACAAAGGGGGAAAAGGTGTAAACCTACTCCCTATTGACCAGTTGTCGTCCTCAGTAAGCCGTGTTGTGTGTCTGGGTCTTAGGGACCAGAACTAGACAAATGAAGGTGACACCTTCATCATATTGAGGGTTCACTTCCATATGATGTTTTTAGTGGTTATTGTTGACAAGAACCCTTGGGAAGGACACCTGTGTCTTAGAGATGAGGTCTTGGATGGCCTCTTGGTCCACCTCCATGAAATATGGGAGGGACTAGTTGGTGCATTCTGGGAATAATCTATTGAAATCATTGAAGACAGTATTTGGTTTTGTCTACTTCTTGACCATAATTTGTTGTTGACTAGACTATTGAGGGTGATTTTTTATCGAAAGGAATTATTAGGTGACCTCTAGGGTTGAGATGGTACCATGCTAATAGTACTCCTGAACCAATGCATTAGAGACCCAATGTTGAAGATGTTGGGTTAGTGATAGATTTCTTCATGTGGATGAAGATCTAGCTAGAGTGGAATTCTAGGAATTCATTGGAAAAAATTGTAAGGAATCCATTTGGATCGAAAGGAGTCTTGAAAAAGAGTTCCTCATATATGGAAAACATGATCAATAAAAAACCTGTTAAAGTAATATCATTTTGGATGAACACACAAATAATTAATTTCCTTCTCTAGCCCTCTTTTATTAATTTATAGGGGTCTGATAGATGGGTAAAACTATCATCTTAGTTGAGTATTCACATCGAGTTCACCATTTTTTGTTTACATTAGAAATGAGACTTTGTGTAGGTTTCCATGTTTTTGAATAGTTTCCAATGATTTGTTCAACGAACCAGAAACACCCAATGATTCTATATCTATAGTGACTAACTTTCCAAAGGAAGTCTCTCATTAGGGATTTGGACCCACAATACTTAAGATCTCACATTAGCCGAGAGGATGGTAGTTCAGGCTCATCATACCCTTTTGGGGGGAATTATTTCTAACTACAAGACTCTCTTATAGATTTATGATATGTTCACAAATCCTTTATGATTTACCACATATAACATAGGTTTCTCTTGTATGTTGTAATCAATTACCAGCATGAATTAAATTCATAATCATATGTATGTATCTGAGGTTCTTCATCAATGGATACATTTGTATGTATCTAAGGTTATCAATAGATGGTATCCACTTATATACTACTTATAGATTATTTTATCATCTTTATAACGATTATGGTTTTATAGCCACGTAGTGGGGAACTCTGGATTTTATTTTTATACAGGTTAACTAAAGTCACTCTGGAGATTATCTTCATCCAATGAGATGGAAGTTTTTTTTGTTGTTTGGATCAATACCATAAATGAGATACCTACGTATCCTTGTGGAAGGAATTAGAATCCACATAGTTTAGTGCCGGAAAATATGACACATCATACCATTTATGGTCGTGTGATAAGAACCTAACTATAAAATTTAAAGTCATGTGGCATGGATGACTAGGAGGAAGGTACCTACTCAATGTTTGGTGTAGGAATTATGCCATATCAGCCCAAAGAACATGGAAAGTATACCAAGTTGAATTAGACCTTTTCGGGAATATGGCCCAGAAATAATATGGTTGGATTTAAAGTTTTTGGTTTAAAACTCAATAGGATTCCTATATATTTTATTTTTATTGGAATCAAAGAAAATTTAGTTCATTAAGTCACATAGGGGAGTATGGCCCTTTGATAGAAAATGAGTTGGTGCTTATTCTTGAAGAGATTTCCCTTTTAATAGGGTCTATGATGGATGTATTAACTAACAGAGGTTTGGAGTCTTAAATTAGGGATTTATCCTAAGAAGTATGCTTGGATTAAGGGAATTGTTATTGGGACTTACTCTTGAGATGGATTTCCTTTGATCTTGGGCCCTAAGAGGGCTTCCTACGTATCCTAGTAAGAGAAAGAATTAGAGTTCATGTAGTTCAATCTGTCTCACAAGAGAGTATAGTCTTTTGAGAAAAATGAGTTGGGGATTATTCCTAAATAGAATTCCTTGAAATGTGAACCACGATTGATTCATTATCTCATCATAATTTTGGGTTTAATTGGTGTTGAAATATGAGTAGAATTTCCCTTTAGCTCAAACCTTAAGTGGTATTCCTACTTATATTGGTTTGGGTAGAAATCAGGGTTCTCGTAGTTCAATCTGTATCACAAGAGAGTATAGTCCTTGAGGTATATTTTTTGGGTGATGTGATCTTCACAAACCTTTCATACAATGTGGGTTATGCTCAGTTTTAGAAACAAGAGTATTTGAAATATTCAACAAACCACATGCTTTTCTTCCTTCACTAGTGAGAGAGGATGAGGAGACTATGGAAGAATTCATGGCTACCACACTTTCATATCTTCAATTTACATTGGACATGAGTAGAAGGTAAGAAAATATTTAAATTGGTGGATTCAGAAAGTAGCAAGACAGAAACATCCTATGTGAAAGGCTTGGGGGATAATCTAGAAGAGATGCACTAAAACTTGTTCAAAAGCTATAGTAGGATCTCATTCTATGTTGAAGGGAAAAACAATTGTCATCCTTTCCCTCTATGCTGGAAACTAGGGACTCCATGATGTAAAGTTGATAAGGGTAGGACATAGCCATATCACTAGAATCCATGATCAGGAACTCCTAAACACTATCCCTGGGGTAAGTATCTACATAAACATATATATTTATAAATCTACACATGACTCTTGGATCTTGACCCATTAGTAGGAAAATTATCAGAAACCTATTACCATAGAAATATAAATCAAAATGGGAGAAACAGTGATATTTCATTCCCAAAATTTATGTAGATCAAGAGGTCTAGGTGGTGGTTTCAACATGGTCCCTTTCAAAAAAGGGAGCTAATAAAGTAGAATCCCTTTCATGAGTGGATTTGAAGGAGTCATCAAGAAAGGATCGCATAAGCAGAAATGTAGGGAGAACCTAGGAGGGCCACACAAGTGAGCTCCATGCAAGTAAGCATGGGTCAACTAATGGCACCATAGTTGAAAAACAACCTGGATGACTACACTTGGTTGGATCTTTTCTCAAACCATCAAGGATCTTTATGTGGATTCCCATAAGTAAGTCATGCAAGTTCCTTTTTGAGTAAGGGAGACTCATTCTAGTCTCCTTCAAATATAATATTTGGTCAACTAAGTTGCACAAGTTTTTTTTACTTTAAACACTAAATGTCTTAAGTCTCACTATCCCCATTTAATTCCCTCTCTTTAGGTGTTAGAAAACTACCTTGGAGGTTTTGGAGGTCTTTATAAAAGTACTAGGGAGATCGAAGATGCAATCATACTTTGGGGAAATTCATCTATAAAAATTAAGACCATAAGGTTATATTTATAGGAACATATGAGATCTTTAGGGAAGGTGTTTTTTTGTGGAAGTGGGTGGAACACATGTTCTTTTACGACGGAGATACTTGGGGGTACTATTGGTGAATTTATCTTTGAGGATTTTCAATTCTTGGTATTATTCATCTATCTTATCATCATTTTTCTAAGTATTTTATTTTTTAAATTCTTAATCTTTCTAATGAATAAGAGTTTAAAAAATATTAAAAGGATCAATTGATGTTATTCATTCATTGGGATCATGATTCAAAAGTTACACAAGTAGTAAGGGTATTTCTAGTCTCACTTTAATTTATGTAATATCTATTCCTTATTCACCACATGTGTCTTTTATGTGGCATATATACAGTACATTAATGTATTATATCATTATTATATTTAAAATTAAATGTATTTACTTACCCAGTTTATTATTTATATTTCATGGGGTTTTACAGTTCTAATGCTACTAAATTTGTAGTATAGTTTTTCCTCAATTTCCATTCATTGAGACATGTGTTTCATTATGCACCTATATTCTTTTATGAAGTGTATATACCACCATTTGACATTTTATATAATGAGTCACTTTATTTTAATGATATTTTAATCTTCATGTAATTTCATTTTCTTACATGTGGAGTTTTATTTAAATTTACCAAAGAGGTCATAGTTTATTGCAACAATCTCATCATTTATAGGGATTTTTTATAATTATGCTTCCATTGATAAAATATTTTGATCCATCTCTCTTGAAAACTCATGAATTTTCTCCTCCTCTAGTTATTAAAGAAAAATTTATGTATTAGTATCATTTACCACTTCTTAGTACATAATATAATTGTGAATGTTTTTAATAAAAATATAACCTTATATATCTCTTCATTTAGAAATCTATTTTAGTAAAAAAACTGTTTTCAAAATTGTTTTAATTTTTTTTCATAAATGTATTCAAAGAAGATTATTAATGATCTCTTTAGTTAATTTTAAAGGAAAAATTATTTTAAATTTTTATATTGTTTTAAAATATTCCTTTAAATGTTTTCAATGATACATTCAAAGAAAAAGGTCTTCAAAAATGTTTTAGGTTTTAAAAATCATTTTTCAAAGAAGAAAAGATATTTTCCTCATGAAATGTTTCTAAAAGATCATTCAAAATTAATTTACATATAAGATGACATCCATTGGTGTTACTTATTTCATTATGGGGAAATTATCCAAAGGTTCCTTTCATATTATTTAACTGAATGGTTTTTGTATTGATTGAATGATGTTTATAAAATATATTTCTCAGTCGGGGGTTATATTCTTGTGAAACCCACTTCTTTTCATGGGTTGTTCTTTGATGAAATTATTATGAAACCTATATATTCTCTATAGGATATGATATGATTACATGTTTAGGATACCCATATCATTTTATGGGTTATGATATGATGAATTTTTATGATCTAGTGGAACACATATATATAATTTAATTATGAGATGGGTGGACCCTATATCCCCCTCCAATGCATTGGGAAATGATTTATATCTCATGAGATAGACATGGATGGAATGATGAGTTTACTTGGTTCATTAAAGGACTATGTCTGCTAAGATGGTCTTGGGAGTGATCCTTGACTACTATGATGGTTTGGGGAGTGAACCCAATCCACTAAGATGGCCTTAGAAATGATTCCTTAGCTATTATATAAATCATTCTATATGATATGTGTCTATCACAAATTCTATGTCTTATTCCTATGTTATAAATTAAAGGATTATACTATTTATTTCCTTATGATTCATGTCTAATTAACTTCCAATATTGATTCTATAGTTCATGTTTATGATCTTTGATATGCCAGGTATGATCTTTTAATGTGATGATCGGGTTCTCATATATTTGTGATCATGTTTATGATTACATATCTCCATTTTTTACCCTTACTAACAATTTGAGAATAACCCATTTAATGTATCCTTTCCCCATTTTATGAATATAGGTATTTTGTATGTTTTTTTGTAGATTGGTTCTTGTCATGATGAAAATAGAGGGAGATAATGTAGATCACTTATATACCAGTGTTTATGCTTCCATGTTTCAAAAGGCACTAAACTAATATAGACTTTGGTAATCAGTTTGTGTAATGTATTAATTATTTTGTAATAATGATGTAATGTTAATGTATTTTAAGAGAGTGTATTTAAATTTGTTATCAGAGAGAATTGTATTTAACCTTTGGAAACAAGGATGATAAGACATAGTGAAAAATCTAATTATATGTATAAGGATAAGTCAAAGGATAAGGAAAAGTATAGTAAAATTTCATGGAAACTTGTTAAAGGAAAGAGTGAGTGGTTTTCTAAAAATACATCCCTATCCAGATACTACATGTGGATATGGATTAGGAATTGATATACATAGGTGTAATGGCATCCAAAACACCATATTGAGCTACAATCCATCGGGAACTAGTGCTTGAAAATGAGACTTGCTACAAACCTGGTTTGACACTCCTAAGGGGATATGATTCCAAAATTCACAATATTTTCATGAACCATCATAAAGGATTTAAATATAAGTTGGATATGAATAATCTTG
Organism: Viscum album; assembly: GCA_963277665.1. Classification (NCBI taxonomy): domain Eukaryota; kingdom Viridiplantae; phylum Streptophyta; class Magnoliopsida; order Santalales; family Viscaceae; genus Viscum; species Viscum album. Next base: position 473,256,597 of record OY728135.1, read on the forward strand.
GATAAAAAATGGTTTAATAGATTAAATAAGGTTTCATAATTTATACATTATATATGTTGTTTTTAGGATTTTATGGTTCCTTACTATGATTATTGATTTATAATCTATGATTTTTGGTTTAAGTCAATGGTCAGATCCTAAAATAACCACATCAATGCTAAGTTTGAAGGAAAATACAATGATTTTTCTCCTTAACATCCAAATTCTATGGGATATGGAATGTAGAAACTCATTGATCTACACACCCAACATTCTAAAGTTATGACTCGTGATGGATTTCCAAATGGGTAAAGGAACAAAAAAAATTTGAGTCCTTGATGAGGAAATGTTCTCCATCTTTTATAGGGTCTTCTAATTTTTTTTTGTTAAATAATGAATCAATACTAATGAAATTATATTCTCTATTCTCCATTTTTTGAATCATGAGAAATAAATTATGGCATTTTATTAGTTAAAAGGTGAATCAGACCAGTGGTGGACTCTACTCAAGAATAAGAGGTAGAAAGATGAAATCGAATCCATGGATTGTTTCAAGTTAAAGAACAGATTTTTTTAATAAGAACATTACATGTATTTTTTATAAAAATATAGATACATAGTTCCTTGAGTTAAAGAGAATGTATGATGAATCTGTTGGAACCTATAAGGTTAATTTCCTAAGACATGCAACGAATGCTTGTGGTATTATCATCGAACATGAATGTAAATTTAATAGGACCTTTAGTGGATTAAATCTGAAAATCATAAGGTATTTTTTCATAAGAGACATTCATAGCTATAAAGATATATTGTGTTGTGTAATAAATGTTGAAATGGAGGATGTAGATACGTATAAATCACATGGTTTAGATAATAAAAGGATTATAGAGTTTGAAGTAAAATCTAAAAACCATGGAGAGAAGAAAATGATCATTCTTTTATACTCCCAGTGTGGGAATAAAAATTTCTAAAATTGTATTAATGGGTCTAATAAATGTTTTATCTGTATAAGGGAAGGAAATCATGCATTTTATTGCCAAAGGGATGGGATGAAGTTAGCTAATAATAATAATGGAGATAAATCAAGACAGAATGTACATCACTCACATCATTGATACAATTGAAAAGATAATGGTTATTATTCTATCTTGTACCCTAACAAAAAGGTAAATAATGATTATTGATGTTAGAAACCTCTTAATATAAAGGATAAGGGGAAATCTCATGTGATCACTATTTCTAAAGAGGGGTTTGATAATGATGTGTTGAAAGGTACACATACCATCAACTCTAGAACTGATATTGTCTTATTTGATTTTGGATCAAATGAATCATTCATATCTAAATAATTGTATAAGGGTATTAAGATTCCACCACAAACAATATATATGTGAAATTATCCATGAAAACTCTTAATGGTACGATGATTTCATATCAAGTGTAGAATTCCTCTTGTGTTGATGTTTTTGGGAATTTATTTCCTAAAAATCTCGTCCTTCTTCCTCTAGTTGAATTTGATGTCATCTTGAAATGGATTGGATTTCTTGACATAAATCCCACATCAATTGTTGAAGAAGGATAGTTTTGTTTTATATTTCAAAATGACCTATGATCATATATCAATGTGATGATAAGTATGAACTTCCTATGAAGATTACATCTATTGTATGGGTCTTAATTCCCATTCAGAAGAAATGTTTGTATAAAATGGTTATAGAGAAACTTGACATTGATGATATTCCAATGGTTTAAAAAAATTCTATGTGTTCGTGGAAGAGTTTCCTAGACTTCCACCAAAACATGAATTTCTGTTATCAATAGGACTCATTTGTTTATCCACCCCAATTTTAATGAATCCCTATGCAATGGCCCCGATAGAGTTGGATGAATTAAAGAAGAAACTCAAAGAAAACTTTGATAAGGGATTCATTCTGCTAAGTATTTCAACATGGGATGCACCTATTATTTTTGTGAGAAATATATATGGGTCAATGTGAATCTGTTTTTATTAACAAGAATTGAACAAGTTCATGATCAAGAACAACAATCACCTTCCCCTTATTGACGTATTTTTTATCAATTATGTAGAGCTCAATGATTTCCAAAAATTCAACTTTGTTTTGTATGTCATCAATTGTGGGTCAAAGAGGATATTTCCTAGATAAAATTCCATACAAGGTATAGACACTATGAATATATAGTTATTCCTTTTGGTCTTACAAATTCCAATATAATATTCATGGATTTGATTAATAGAGCCTTTAAATATTGCCTCGATCAATTTGTGGTAGTCTTTATAGATGATATTGTTATCTATTCAAAGAGAAAGTAAGATCATGAAGACCACATGAGAATTGTATTAAGGACCATAAAAAGGTGAATCTGTAATCACAGTTTACAAAGTGTGAATTTTGGGTGAAAAAGGTTTCATTCTTTGTTCATATAATCTCAAGAGAGGGTATAATAGTATATCCATAAAATTAAGAGGCTATTGAATGTTGGCCTATACCAACCATGGTGAATGATATCCTTAGTTTTCATGGATTATATAGATATTATCAACTGTTTTTGGAGAATTTCTTATGACTATATAATCCTCTGACCAAGTTAACTAGGAAGGGAGCCAAGTTCCTCTTAATAGATGAATGTGAGTAAAATTTCAAGGATATAAAGTTAAGTTTAATCAATTCACCATTTTATACATTACCCTATAATAGATAAGGGTTTGTAATATATAGTTATTAATCCATGAATGTATTGGGACTTTTTCTTATGTATAATAATATTGTTATAGCCCATACCTCATGAAAATTTAAGATTCATTAAAAAATTACCCAACTCATGATTTAGAGTTAGCTATGGTTATTTTTTCATTAAATATATAGAGGCATTATATTTATGGACAATTGTGTGGTATATATACTAATCATAAAAGACTGAAATATATATTCACACAGAGCAATTTTAACATGCTCTAGATAATACAGTTAGAGCTGATAAAGGATTATGTGTGTTCAATACATTACCACCCAGGGAAAGTGAACAAGGTGGTTAATGCTTTGGGTCAAAAGGATCATGTTAGATTATCCATGTTGAGGATTATAAAAGATCAAATATTTATGGATTTTCGAACAATGGAAGGGAAAAAATATTATCTTTCTCAATTGAATGTCCAACCCTCTGTCTAAGTGAAGAATAAAAAGGTTTATAAGGAATATGTAGAGCTTCAAAATAAGGTTAGAAATGTTATTGATTTTAACCTTTTTCGGTATAGAATGATAAGGTTTAGGCACTGTTTATGTGTTCCTTACATATCAGATTTGAAGAGAGGGATGTTAGGGGAAGGTTGTAGCTATTCATTATCTATTCTTCCTATAAGTTCAATGATGTATAGATAATTGAAAGACTAATTCTATTGGTATGGAATGAAGAGAGATAATGAAAAGTTTGTATCTCAATTCTTAGTATGCTGACAAGTTAAGGATAAAAGAAAAAAGTATAAGGGGGTGTAGCATCCATTACCCATACCATAATAGAAATGGGAGAAAATCACAATTGATTTTTCATTTGACTCCCCAATAACTCTAAAGGGTTAAATGTTATATGGGTGTTAGTGGATCACCATACTAAATAATCAAACTCAGTTGCTATCAAGGAAGACTTATCTCTGGATCCTATTTTCAAGATATACAATAAGGAAGTGGAAAGGTTTCATGGAGTATAACATTTAATTATATCAAAATAGGGTTTGAGGTTTACCATAATGTTCTGGTGATGTCTTCAGCGATATCTAGATACCTAATTATGTTTCATCACTGCTTATCATACTCTGAAGGATGGATAGAACAAAAGAACAATTCAATCCCTAAAATATATATTGAAATATTATTCTTTTGAATTCAAAAGTGGTTGGGATCAACACCTTATTCAATTTGTGTTTTCATACAATAATAGATTTTCCTCATTCATTCATATAGATACATATGAATCCTTTAATGGGAATAAATGTAGATATATTGTGTATTAGGATGAAGTTAGAGAAATAAACCTATTGAGACCTATGATAACTAATGAAATTGTCACGACCCGACCCAACGGGGCTTGAGCCGTGACTCCCCAAACCCGCCTCCAAAAGGCTAGGGGTTGGCGACCAGCGCCGAGTAGGCTATCACACACATGGGAGGCATTAGCCTAAGGTACATGTACACACGCACCCACATACACCTCAATGAAACAGTGCATATATATACATAAAAACTGGAAATAAATACATGTATACATCTAACCCAAACTAGAGTACAGGAAAAGTACAAAAGGGAAAAATAAGGCCCACCAAAAGAAAACTACAAAAGCATCCAACCAGCTCACGATAGAAATGCTACCAAAAGCACTGTTGGAATTCTCCACAGCACAGCTCTAGTAAATTCCCCCCCCCCCCCTGGTCGATCGTGTAAACTAAGATCCGCCTGCTCCGAGTTCTCCTGGAACTCTGTTGAATGGCATGTGGTCGGTACAAGATACAAACTGGTGTGGGAAAAGCCCGTGCAAGGGTGAGTATATAAAATACCCAGTAGGCACCCAAAAACCCCAAAAAGAAAGGGATCAATTGAAAGGAAACAGTCAGCTTATCCTAGATAGAGGGAACCGAAACGAGAGATAAACTCTATCTCGATACCATCCTTGGCTAAACATGACTAGTCATCACAGCTCAGGTGTATGCCCATACATATTCCATGAGAAATCCATATATAATCAACACGCACCAAGCCTCATGAGGTTCTGACCTTGTCTCCAGCAACATGTACATAACTAGGAGAACACACTACATGAGATCTATCATCCCAGATGACACTCGTCTGAGAGGTACATGCTCATTGAATATCATCATTGAGAACCCCGCGCTGAAATAGAGGAAATACTAAACTCCTCAAATAGGGGACCACTCATAGGGTCTGCTAGGGGATACAAGAACCCACACTGGTATTCTAAGATCTCACAAATAGGGGATCACTCCTAGGGTCTACTGGGGGATACCACAACCTGATCTGGCATTCGAAGATCTCACAGATAGGGGATCACTCCCAGGATCCGCTAGGGGATTCCACAACCTGATCAGGTGCTCGTCAGAATCATGTCACTCAGATAGAGGATCATCACCCGTGTCTCAACAGTCTTGACGATACCGAAACCCTATCTAGTACATCTCACACTGTAAGGGATCAAGATGACGATGCTGCGACCCTACAGAAACCACGCGTTGAGTAGGGGATCGTATAACCAATGATGCCACAACTGTACTATAATCCTCATGTTGAGTAGGGGATCATATACCTGACGATGCCACAACCCTACCGAGCACGACCCACTATATAGGGGATCGTATTCCCGATGATGCCACAAACCCTATGGGGTTAACCTGCTAGATAGAGGATTGCCGCATATGGATAAGCGGTCACAGCGATACCAAGAACCCGGTCTAGGGAAACAATTCCAGAGGATCCCGCTCCAGGCCCACCAAAGGGATGCCACAAATATAACAGTTTAAACATCCCATCGAGAGGATCAGAAAACTATACTAAGGTTTTGATGCCATGTGAACCCTCATAGGAATGAACCAAGGGATTACCCTCGACCACTGCAGGTCCAAATGTCGCTAACCTGAGTGACCCGCCACATCGCCACATCACGCACCTCCAAGGCCGATACCGAGGCCACCATCGCGATCCACCCAGAAAAACAACACATGCAGGATAGGATGTTTACTCACCCGAAATGGGAAACTGGTGAAAAGGGTATTATTCACCATAGTGATCTTGCGTGGGGTCCACACTATAATCCTGAAACTCATCAAGTGGATCACACCACTATGATCCCATCAGAAAAACAGAGGGTATCAACTACACGATCGTCCCAAACGAACACCCGGTGAAAAAGGGTACTATTCAATGAAGCCAGCCTGGGTGGGGCCCACACCATGCTTCTGAAACTCATCAAGAAGATCGCACCATTGCGATCCCCTCGAAAAACACACAGAAACAAGTGCTCAAACACTCCAAACGGACGCCAGGTGAAAAAGTGACATTTCATCCCAAAACATGCAAATCGGGCACTGTGTGGCCCACACTCTGTATTTATCCTGAACATTGAAAGGAGCATCTCAAAAAGTCTGCAAGAGGACTAGAGTCACGCAGTCGCTGTCAGCGCATCAATCGGGCATCTGGTTCGCAAGCCATGGCGGTCGCAAGCTTTAATAATACATTTTTATTACTAAATTAAAGTGTTTTGGGTCACCTGTCTTTGAGAAAAGAACCCCAAAAACCATGAAACCCACTTTAAAAAGTCCATATCGCTAAAACTAACCCATGGCCACTGATGTCGTGTCAATCGGACACGTCGTTTAAAAGTTACGCCCTCTTGAACAAAAGGGGGCCCAAATTGGGCCGGTCCACCCCGGTCAGCCCGGTCCAGACCGCCGGCCCACGACCCAGCCGCGGGTACAGTTCAGCTCACCACGGCCCGCTATCCGTGGCCCATCTGAAACCACCGAACCCATCGAGTTCGGTTCCTTCAAGTAGACCGGCCACTTGGATAATCTTGTCTGCGCACCGCACCAGTAGGACCCGTGTGTTGCGGGTCCTTGTCTGCGGCTCCCCCTGAGGTCAGCGCCTCGAGGCTCCTCCCGACCATGACGGGCCGAGGGTGATCCCTCCCCCGGCCGAGTGCACTGCCCGGCACCAGCTGCCCGCACCGCGGCCGCCTGGTCCCCCGCTCCCCGCTCCGCCGGAGCTTCCCCGTCCGCGTCGACCACACCTGATGCCGCACCGACCACATCCCACAACGAACCCTTCGACCTCCACTCGTCCGCCAGCAGCTGTGCTCCGCCGCTCCTACGGCTCGACCTTCGGACACCACCCCTTTCCCGAGACAGACCTTTCATTAGCCACCACAACCACTCTGGTAGCCTGATTTCAAATCTGTAGGTGGATTTGGAATCCTGGGGAGAAGGCCTTCGCAACACATACCCTCGATCATCAATCCATCAAAATTTCAGTTGAAGAGCGATGAAGAACGCATATAACACGGGTTTTAGAACAGGACTCGGACAATGGACGTGTTTGTTCAGCCATTGTTCCAATTATAAAATTATATAATTAAAATGTTGGATTTACAAAAACTCAAGAAATTGACGGAGGGTAAAAACAAAAAAAGCCTACCTCGATCCGGCCATTCGTCATTGGCGACGTGCCCACTGTGATCCCACTTTGATCCGCCGGAGTTCATTCCTCAATCCGGTGAAGAACGGTAAAGAATGTTGAAGAACGTTTGAGAGAGGGAGAGAGAGAGAGAGATAGAAGGGAACATTAGGGCTTTCACTTAATTCCAACACTTAATAAAATTTATAAAAACTCACTGAAACGCCACTGATTCTCGCGGATTCTGAAACCTCCACGCCTGCCTATTTTATATCACACCTAGGAAAAACAACCCATTTCAAACTCAACGGAAGTCTCAGATTTCCATTCCGAGACTTCGTTTGAAATTTATTCAAAAAGAACACCCGTGATAAAAAAATCACTAAGTCATTATTTCAAAATGACAATTTTTCCCCTCGGTGACATCTCTTATAGCATGCCCGCTCCTGCAACTTTTACACCCCGTTTAGGGTAAAAAGCATGCTCCCGACGCAACCGTGCCCTTGGATTTCTGATCTGAGCTACTGTTTAGGAGATAACACACTCCCTCCACGTGCATAGTATAAAAATACTTAATATTTTTATAAAATTAATTCTGGGCACCCCGGACCTCTGAGTCGCATGCTGGCTTCGCTCCTAGCTCTAGAATTATTCATATAAATATTCCAAAGTCTGATAGGGACAAAACCTGAGTCACTACAGAAATAGATAAGAAGGTTAGAACTATTCACTATCATATCAACAATTCTTAGAGTCAGAAGAAAAGTTATTCTTTTGTTCATCGACTTGATCTTGAATTTGAAGTTGGTTAGAAAGTTTTTCTATGAATCTCTCTATAGAAGAATGTTATTAGATTTGAGAAGAATGGGAAACTAAGACCTAGGTATATCATTCCCTTTAAAATTATTCATCTCATCAGGATGATATCCTATCATTTAGAACATAATCCAAATCTCTACCAATTCCAATACATGTGGAAATTATCTCTCTTGAGGAAGTACATACCTGACCCATAACATGTACTGAGCTTATAGGTCATACCGCTGGAGCAGGATCTTTCTAATGAGGAATAAACAGTTGAAATTATGGATCATAAAGAGAAAGTTATATGAAAAAAGAACACACACATGGTAAATGTTATGTGGAGAAATAAAAAGTTTTAAGAAGATACATGGGAAATCTAGGATATGATGATGCATAAGTATCATCATTTTTGTTTATTAGAATGATGAATGTCAAGTGTGAAATTCATTTTAAAGGGGGTATAATGTGACACCTACGTTTTTATGAACCGTCTTTTCAAATAAATAAATTTTCTTTGATATATTTCATTTCACGGTATAAAAAATTATTCTTTTATTATATACTACTCCAAGATAATATTCTGATGCATACAACCCTGACTTGGTTTGTGTCACGTGCAATAATGAGATTCTACGAAACAATATTTTATTATTATAATTAATTAAACCTTATAGTTATAACATATCTATTAAACAATGTGATTTTAATTATAATAACTATCTTTTAAATAACATATATAATTTTTTTATATAAATAAAACATATTCAAAGTAAAACATATAATTTTTGGTAATGTCTTTATATGTTTGAAAATATTTTTTCTGAAATGAACTTCCTTTTGTGTCATTCTATGCATAATAATAAAATTAATTTTAGAAACATTTAGAAATTAAATTGTATTAAATAAAATTAATTTTTTGAAATTCTAATGTAAAAAAATTATCTTAGGGTGAATATTTTGGTTTTTTCGAAAAAACATCATTTTTGGATTAATAGTGAAAAATATTGAATTTTAATTCAAAACGTATTTTTTCATATAATTTATTTATATTGTTAAATCATATATTAATTTGGTTTTAAAGATTAATTATATAAATTATACATCAATTAATCTAATTGAGTTCATTCTATCTTATTTAACATTTTAATTTTATATAAAAACATTCAATCTTTTAAACTGTTAAACTTAAAAACTTGTTGTCATGACATGTCTACGATATTAATTTTAAATTAATTTCCACCAATTTTATAATTATAATTTTAAAAAATTTATTCCATATTTTCAATCATAATAATTTCTAATTTATAATGATGTTAAAATCGTTTTTGAAAAAAAAATATCAGTGAAAATAATTAAAATTAATTATAGTGATTAAGGTAAACAAATGACTGTAAAGTCATTAAACCGTAATGAAAATGAAAAAATAACATATATACATGTCCAAAATATGGTTTATGTCCATATTTATATAATATTATCCATTTGGTATAAAATTTACAATTATTGGAGGCAGATGATATAAGGGAGACCCCTTAATAGTGTTTACTTTTTTATATTTATAAGAATCCTACTCCTCCATTATAAATGGGAACTTGCCCCCTCACTTCCCCACACCTGTAAATACATTTCACTAATCTCAAAGGTGAAATAAGCTCCTCCAAAATTACCTACCTTTATACTATATTCCATAATTTTTTCTTAAATCCAAATAAGGAATCCCTTTGTGAAAACCAAAAAATAGTTACCCAAAGAAGATGTAACATCCTCCCACAAGCTCTTTGGTTGTATTTTCATTATCAACCTCCTAAAATCTACGTAGTCCACAAATATATAATAACCTCAATATCAAATATTTACTGAGATTTTGTATCATAAGTTTTATACTAACACTCACAAACACCTCCATCAAATGGGATACACAATAATAATTTGTGTGTACCACAAACTACCGCCTCGTGAACCAATGTTGCTCAATCTTCCATTTCCATCATTAAAGGTTGTAAATAATGATAGAATTTATGTTTTTATATTAATTATATTATATTAACGATGTATATTTTCATCTTTAGTTATTATATAACACATTCCTTTATTTGTTCCACTTTGTAGAAATATGATAACTTTGTTTGTGGAGGTGTGGACTACAACTTCCTCAAAGCAATGTGATTCAGTCACTCTTTGCCCAAATGGCCCAAAGGCCTTCTTTTTTATTTTATTATAGATAATACCCCTTTTAAGGGTCGAAGGGGAACCCGTACATGACCCGTAGGCCCAAGCCACAAGGCCCGACATAACCCGCAATACATGACCCGAAGGCCCAGAGGCATACCATGCCCATTACATGACTCGTAGGCCCAGACCACTAGAACTACCCCTCCCCAGCGTCTTTCATCATTGATATCCTTAGCTCCCCACCTTAAATTGCTGATCGGCTAGCATTTCCCCATACAAAACTTCATGGTGCATGGTCCTGATGGCGGCAGCCATATCCACTCATTCCTCTAATCTGGTTAGCTCTACATCTGGTGGCTGCCACTCCTGTTGCTCTGATCCTCTTCTGGGGCCTGTTTTGTTTGAACTGGGCTACTCCATGGTCTACGTGACCCAAAGGCCCTGTTTCCTGAGGACCTTTGATGACTCGAAGGCCCTGGAGACCCGTAGTCCCAAACCGGTGGCCAGAAGGCCCAAATCGGGTGAATAGTTCTGGCTGCTACAGTACCGAATAGTAACTGCTATAGTACTGCTACACTCAGTCACTCTTTACAATGAATGTATAAAGGTTAGTTTTAATGAACATATATGATTTATATTAAATATAATTACTTCTGTAATTATAATATATGTATCAAATAGTTTCTTTTCTTTCAATATGACATGAAACGGAAATAGTGTTCATGTGTATGTACGACCTACCATCACCATAAACGGTGTATTTAATTTTATATTTTTATATTTTATATATTATTATAAATAAAAATATAATAAAAATATATCATGTTTTCCATTCTTCAAATATGAATTTTTGATCTATAAAGAGGACCAAGAATAACTATATGGCCTCGACCTTAAAAAATTACTTTTTCTTGAGTTATTTCATGAATACACATTGACGATCTTTTTAGTTTTAGAGTTTTAGAGAATTAGGACATAATTATTACATCTCAAAAGTTAAAAAGTAGACACTTCTACTCAGATTCCAATTTTTATAATAAAATAAAAACACTTGATAAAAAAAGTCATGTCCAGTTCCATGTTTTAGACAACATTAATTTCCTTGATCTCATCCTTGACCTTATTCCACTTTATGTCCTGTGAAAAACATTTTAAAAATTTGGGATGAGTATAAAAAAATCTATAAGGGATACACAAGGAAGGAAACTGTTAGTTTTTCAAAATAAAAAGTAAACCACGAATAATTTATCATAAGTAATAATTTTCACCTTTCTGGAGTTTTAAATACTCTTCACTGAATAAAAGATAGTTGCTTACCCTTTTGTAACCAAAATATTACCATAAAACCCATATAAAGAACACATAACATATAAAGGTAACTTGGGACATAAACATACTTAAATGGAATAACCATAAGGTCGACTTCCACACATATCACTAAATGGAATTGCTATACAGCCGACTTCCATACCCAATGCATTGGAGGTTATAATGTAACAACTCGTCCTGGTATTCACGACTCCACCCATCATTTGGTTTATCATGTAACCACCCGTCAAATGTCTAAGTACCATTATAAAATCATAATACATAAAACAAATATAAAGGAAAGAAAAAATTTACATATTTCAATCATAATATATCGCGTAAATATATTGACATAACAAATCAATTATCAAAACCATTTTCAATACCAAAATACATAAAAGAGTATATGGTGTTTATTTTATTTTAAAAATCATTACAGATTTTTGAGGAATCCAAAGATCAAATAATACTGGTTGCGGCAGAAAGGTCATTTTCACCTTGTACGTTAAAAAGAAATATACTTTTTGTCGTTTAGTAAAACGCTTCGTACAGAAAATATTCCTTATAAATAAAAGTAAAATTCAAAATGGTTTATACATCGTATAAAATAAAGTTGTTTATAAAACAAAATATGCCTCAATGAAAGGAGATTGAGACAAAGTCCCTTACAAAGACGGTATCCTTAGATTAAGGATAAATCAATGGCATAATTATGTGTGACAAATATAAATACACCCAATATAAGTGGCTATTAAGGGTAAAACAATAATTGGTAATTCACACATATTCATAGCACGAAATAATCAAGAAGTAGAGGTTTAACCCAAATAATTGAAATTGGGAAAAGAAGTTCCCTCACAGAAATTTGACAGCCTAAGAGTGTCACTTTAAGATTTAAAAAATGAGTTGATGAGAGATAAAAAGGGTATCTCATCACTTGGACATAAAATTTACAAAAATAAGGATATATAAGAACATATCCCAACATAAGAATATGTGAATTAAAATACATAACAAAAATAAGCCTTTCAAAAAGAGGAGCATGAAAGGTCCCCTTACCGATTTGGGTAACTTTCGAAACGTACACCCCATGAAAGAAGGAATATTAAATTTTTATGTAAATACCCATAAATGAAAGAATATTACACAAAAAGTAGAATAATGGTCAGTACATACACCACTCAAAAGGAAATAGTTGCAAATGTAGCATGAATCTCACGGGAATAAAAAGTGAGATAAAAACCCCTTACCTTGTTGTAATTAATCGAGTCGTATGACAAAAAGATAATAAACACAAAATTAATCACATAATACCATGAATATAAATAGAATAATGATTATATATATGAAATGGAAGTAGAAAATACACCACATGAAAAAAATAAGTGGTGAACAATGGAAATCTCACGGAATTAAAAGTGAGATAAGAAATCCCTTATGAAAATTCGGCAGCCTAACGACGCCACTTATAACTTCCAAAAATGGATTGATGAGATCAGATAGGGTATCTCATCATATGAACATAAAAATTAAAGTAATATTAATATAAAATAACATCCCCCAACATAATAATTAGGATCTAAAAATGAATGACATAAAATAGATTACTTAAAAAGAAAGAGAGAGGTAGGATCCCTTACCTCAAGTCCGACTTGTCTTGTTTGTTTCTTTATATTCCTGAATAATAAACTTTGGTCAATTTATAATTGATTCAAGACCTACTTTAAAGTTTATTATTCAATTATTATAACATATTATAATTTTATAATAATTGTTTAATTATGTGAGTTCATATCAGACGTTTTTTTCGATGTTTGGTACAGAGTCAAAAAAATGGACTTCTTATAATTACAAGATGTTCATGTGGTCCCAAGTTCATTAAATCCAGAATGATATTCATCATTTATATATAATATATATCATATATATACATTATATATATGTACTTATAATAGTACATAACATTTGGAGATAAGAAATGAAATGCACCATTCATGGATACGGTAAGCCGTACGTACGCATGAACGCTACTTTCATTTCTATTTCATAATTTAATGGAATGAAACATAATGATACATAGTTATATTATAATTACATTATAATATATAGGTTTTATATGTTACATAAGTTCATAAATTATATCCTTTATACATTCCACGTATGGCACGAACTAGTCATATCACTTTGAGGGGGCAGTAGTCCGCACTTCCTAAAATGAAATTATCGCGTTCACCCATTATGGAACCAATATAGGTATGGAATAAATGAAAAATACAGAAGCATAAGGAAAACATAAAAATAATATATATCATTTATAAATATAGTGAAATATTAATGTCCACCATGAAAGGTGTTAAAAGAAGATTGAACAATCATCTTTTCGTGAGGCAGTAATTCACCACCCACGGAAACAGTATGTTCTTTAACCATTAGACGGTGGTGTGTGTATGTGTAAATAAAATCCTTATAATAACAAAATACTAGTATATTTAGGATAATGGTGTTTTTATGGGATCAAATAATAAAAATATAGTGGTGAGTGAAGAAGGAAAATAAAAGAAAGAAACTCGAGAGAAGACATTACCTCTAAATCAGGTAACTCTTTTTGATTTGAACCAAAGGATTCCTTGAGAAGACTTATTCCCAAAGTGAGGATTCTAGGAGTAATATATGGATGTGGAGAGATAATATGAGAATATTTGAGACGATCCAAGGGCTTGAGAGGTGGGGGTAAGGGGGTAGAGGTGGGGGCCTTTTATAAGAGGGAGGAGGGGCACTCTTGGAAGGTCATCAAATGTTACATTATTATGAAATGATTTTAGGATTTTAAAGGTCCCAAAATGATATTTTAGAGGATAAGGTGATAATTGTTCTAAATACACCCATCCAGTAGGTTTTTGACAAGTGTAAGTGTTATATATTACTTTATCTTTTCATTTTATTTAAATCTTTCATTAATGAGGTAATCACTACTTCATCATGGTGTCATAAATAAATTTATTTATATAATGTCAAAAAATTATAAAACAAATATCATGATGTAGGAAATATTTTTAGATTTCCAATGAATATTTATTGTCTAAGAGGTAATTTATTTAAACAAAATTAAAATTGTTTTACTTAGGTTATACATACATTGGTTATATTTTCTTTTCTTTAAAAAATAATATGATAAAAGGTCACTATCACACTAAAGTGATTCCATGGGGTCCCTAAGTTGGAACAAGGAATCCCATGGTCATACATGACAGAACCAATATCATTAGGACACATTTTGGGGTCATTTTTTATTTTTATGATATTATTTTATTACCCTTAACTACCTGATTACTAATTAATCGCGATAATTAAAGATAATTGTTGTCATTACTTTTCATAATGTCTAAAAACAAAATAGTCTTAATTACATAATTTAGACCTTATGATTCAAAATATGGAATCCATTTTACCAAATTCCAAACACAGAAATTGCAGTAATTAATTTAAAAATAACTCCCGTTGTCAAAATCAAAGACGTGTTTTTAAGAAGTAAAATTTATCAAAAGATTGACTTGTTTTTAAAATCTATTAAAAAGTGAAATTATTTCCAATGAAAAAAATTGTAGTAAGTGATAAAAACAAAATTCAATTAAACATTAAATTAAATTAAAAGGAAAATATAACTATATAATTAAATTAGATGAAAAAGCAGTTTTGAAGTAAAATGCAGTATTTTTCACTATTCATTAAAAATGAACATTTGTCATAAAAATACCAAAAAATTATCCAAATTAAATTTGATATTCCAAATTAAAAATAGATTTCCATTTTACCAAATTTAAAACATATAAGTTGCATTAATTAATTTTATAATTAATTCCCTCTGTCAAAACAAATAGCGTGTTTTTAAGAAACAATATCTATCAAAATATTGACACTTGTTCATGTCCAATTTCAAAGTGAAATTAATTACAATGAACACCATTGGATTAAATGGTAAAAATATATTTTAACTACACATTAAACCCATTTAAAAATATAATCTATAAATTTTAATAAATTAGATTAAAAGGAGGTTTTGAATTAAAATACAAAAGTTTTCACTATTCATAAAAAATGAAATTTATCGGAAAAATAACAAAAAATTACACAAAGTAAATTTTTATGTCCTGATTTTAAAGAAGGATTTTATTTTGTCGAATATATCATATAAAATTGTCAAAATGTGGAATTAAAAAAGGTTCTCTATCAAAAGGCGGTTAATGGACATCTTAAAGAATATTAGAATATTTATGCTTAAAATCGAATTCTTTTCTTATTTTGGGCCTCTAACTTTTTTTGGATAAATGTAAAAATATTTAACAAACATATATAATAATTTTGTAGTTAGTTCTGTTCATTCCTGCTATTACAACCACTATGTGTTAACTACCATTTAAAATAATATTATTATATTATTAGTGTGAAATGTAAGATTTCAAAGAAACTCATTACTGCGTATTGGTTACGCCATAAAACAAAGCATTCCCTTTAAAGTAATATTAACATTTTATTCAAAAATGTTAATAAATATGGAAATGTCATATTCCTTATTTAGATGGGATGTTACATCATTCCCCCCTTTTGGGAATTATGCCCTCGCAATTTTAAAATTAGGCTCCGAAACTTCATTGAAAGTCCCACATCAGAAAAAGAGTCAGTAAAACTATCACTTTAAAAGAATGAAAGAGAAGTACAAAGGTCACCCTAGTTAACCCATACTAGGATTACATATAGGAAAACATGGATATGGAAGAGAAAAAAGGGCCATGTTTTGATGGAGAGTGATAGAAAATATGTCTAGTAGAAAGTTAACCACTATAAAATCACAAAATTGTTTTTTTAAACGGTATTTGATTCCCCAATAAGAAAAGTTAACATACAATGTTTTTGTTTTAAGTTACTTTTCATCGAGGAATTTATTTATGAGCTTAACTAAAACATAAGGAAACATACTTACTTTTCATGTAGACTTTCAACTCTTACTATATTTCTTACACAAACTCATATTTTCTTCAAAATATGAGTATTTAGGATAACTTGTTCACATTAAGAGTGCATTAATAAACTTCTTGAGAATCACCTAATCCACAAAGGAGAAATATATATTTCCAATGTATTTAGACCTTAACCAAAACCAAAATTGGTTAGTATGAGATCAGATAATCCCCTAAAGGATAATCCTTTATAAAAAGAAAAGCTACCCTTAATCTCCAAAATCTGTCCAACAAAACCCAAAGTTCAACAAAGACCATTAAATAAAAAATTTCCATTGAAATTATTCAAAATAAACCAAACTAATATTGAAACCCAAATCTCTGAAGGATTTAATCACATATTCTTCCAAGATAAATCTTAACATTTATCTCCAAGTAACATCAATTACTCTTAAAGTCTCATGCTGAAAAGTAATTAACCTAATCACATATCCTCCATGATAGGTCAATAATTTCCATAGATAACCCAAAATAAACTTATTCTTGATTCATATAATCATCTAAATAAAAATAATTTGTCATACTAACCAGGGACTTCACGTAGTCTAGTGGTAGTCAATAAATACCAGTTGCACTTTGGTTGTGGGTTCGATTCCTACGGCTTCGTCTGACGCGACGGGTTGTCACACAGTCTGTGTGTTGTCCCTTTTTAAAAAAACTATATAATTTTATAACATTCCTCAAAAAGGGATAAATTCATCACAAATAACCATAACATAATTTAACCTCAATTTTATCTCATGCCTTTCATTTTCAATCATAACATATAGTAACCCATAATTACCTCAAAAGTAAGGATCATATAAACCCTAATGGTTACCTTTATATTTATTACCTGAACTTCCACATCGATTTGGTTCTCTCGTACATGATGCATTAGAGAAATCACCAAGGTTCATGTGGTTAATCATGACTCATTATAGTTGTTTTATAATAACCATGAGATTTCTCATTAACTCCCCCATTTCATCCAGTCTCTTAATCAGAGAACCACAACAGTTTCCTTCAAACCCATTGTCACTTTGGTGCCGGCTAGATCCATCCATTTACTAAAACCAAAACTTTCAGTGTGATTATGTCAACAAAATCATCATGTACTAATGAGGAATATAAAAACTAATATATAATTATCCAAGTTATCTCAAACTCATTCCAACTTTCAAAAATAATAATGACTCAATCTAATATACTAACCATTATGGTTATACACAACTTGTCACTTATGATTAAACAACAATCTAACCTCTAAAGTTATCTAAACCGACCTTTGATACCAACTATAAGGCCCCATCCTTAAAACATAACTTATTCTTGAGTTATTTCAATAATAAACATTGAGGATATTTTCAGGTTTAGAGTTTTAGTGAATTAGGACATAACTATTACATCTCAAAAGTTACAAAGTAGACACTTCTACTCAAATTCCATTTTTTATCATAAAATAAAAACTCTTGATAACAAAAGTCATGTCTAGTTTCATGTTTTAGAAAGAATGACTTTCCTTGATCCCATACTTGACACTATTCCACTTTATGTCCTATGAAAAACATGTTAAAAACATGGGATGAGCATAAAAATCTCAGTAAGGGTTACACAAGGAAGGAAACTGTTAGTTTTTCCAAATAACAAGTAAACCATGAATACTTTATCATAAGTAATACTTTTCACCTTTTTGAAGTAGTAAATACTCTTCACTAAATAAAAGATTGTTTCTTACCCATTTGTAACATAAAGATTACCATAAAACCCATATAAAGAACACATAACATACAAAGGTAACTTGGGACATAAACATACTTAAATGGAATAACCATACGGTCGACTTCCACACATATCACTAAATGCAATAGCCATACGAATGACTTCCATACCCAATGCATTGGAGGTTATAACATAACCACCCATCCTGGTATTCACGACACCACCTGTCATTTGGTTTATCACGAAACCAGCCATCAAATGTCCAAGTACCATTATAAAATCATAAAACATTAAACAAATATTAATAAAAGAAAACATTTCAACATTTCAATCACAATATATAACTTAAATATATTGACATAAAAAATCCATTATCAAACCCATTTTCAATACCAAAATACATAAAATAGTATATGGTATTTATTTTCTTTTAAAAATCATTACAGATTGTTAAGGAATCCAAGGATCAAATAATACTCGTGGTGGCAGAAATGTCGTTGTCACCGCGTACATTAAAAAGAAACATACTTTTTGTCGTTTAGTAAAACGCTTCATAGAGTAAAGATTACTTTTGAATAAAAGTAAAAGTAAAAGGGGTTTATACACCATATAAAATAATTTTGTGTATAAAAAAAATATGCCTCAATGAAAGGAGATTGAGACAAAGTCCCTTACAAAGATGGTATCTTTAGATTAAGGATAAATCAATAGAATAATTATGTGTGAAAAATATAAATACACCAAATATAAGTGGATATTAAGTGTAAAACAATCATAGGTCATTCACACATATTCATAGCACGACATAATCAATAAGTAGAGGTTTAACCCAAAGAATTGAAATTGGATAAAGATGTTCCCTTATAGAAATTCAACAGCCTAACAACGTCACTTTAAGATTCATAAAATGAGTTGATGAGAGATAAAAAGGGTATCTCATCACTTGAACATAAAATTTATAGAAATAAGTATATAGAAGAACATATCCCAACATAATAATATGTGAATTGAAAGACATAACAAAAATAAGCCTTTTAAAAATAGGAGGGTGAAAGGTCCCCTTACCGATTTGGGTAACTTTTGAAACGTACACCCCATGAAAGAAGGACTATAAAATGTTGATATAAATACCCATAAACAAAAGTATATTAAACAAAGAGTAGAATAATGGGAATTAAATAAACCAATCAAAATGAAATAGTGGTAAATGTATCATGAATCTCATGGGAATAAAAAGTGAGATAAAAACCCATTACCTCATTATAATCAATCGAGTCGTATGACCAAAAGATAATAAAAACCAAATGAATCACATAATCCCATGAATATAAATAGAATAGTGATAATATATATTAAATGGCAGTAAAAAATACACCACATGAAATAAATAAGTGGCGAAAAATGTAAATCTCATGGAATTAAAAGTGGGATGAGAAATCCCTTATGAAAATTCGGCAGTCTAACGACGCCACTTAAAACATCCAAAAATGGATTGATGAGATCAGATAGGGTATCTCATAATATAAAAATAAAAAATTAAAGTAAGATGAATATAAAAGAACATCCCCCAACATAAGAAATAGGAGCTTAAAATGAATGACATAAAATAGAGTACTTAAAAAGAAAGAGAGAGGTAGGATCCCTTACCTCAAGTCCGACTTGTCTTGTTCGTTTCTTTAAATTACTGAATAATAAACTTTGGTCAATTTATAATTTCTTAAGTAACTCCTTTAACTTTTATTATTCAATTCATATCACATATTATAATTTTATAATAATTAGTTAATTATGTGGGTTCATATCAGACGTTTTTGTCGATGTTCTTTACATGAGTCAAAAAATGGACTTCTTATAATTACATGATGTTCATGTGGTCCCAAGTTCATTAAATCCATAATGATATTCATCATTTATATGTAATATATATCATATATATCCATTATATATATTTACTTATAATAGTACATAACATTTGGAGATAACAAATGAAATTCACCGTTCATGGAGGTGGTAAGACGTACGTACGCATGAACGCTACTTACATTTCTATTTCATACTTTAATGGAATGAAAACATAATGATAAATAGGTATTTTATAATTACAGTATAATATTTATGTTATATATGTTACATAAGTTCATAAATTATATCCTTTATACGTTCCATGTATGGCATGAACGAGTCATATAACTTTGAGGGGGCGGTAGTCCGCACTTCCTAAAATGAAATTATCGCGTTTAACCATTATGGAAACCATAAAGGTATGACATAAATGAAAAATACAGAAGTATAAGGAAAACATATAAAAAATATATATCATATATAAATACAGTGACATCTTAATGGCCACCATGAAAGGTGTTAAAAAGTAGATTGAACAATCATCGTTTCGTGAGGCAGTAATTCACCATCCACATAAACGGTATGTTCTTTAACCATTAGACGTAGGTGTGTGTAAGTGTAAATCAAATCCATCTCATAAAAACATCCTAGTATATTGAGTATACTGTTCTTATTATGTAATAAATGAATAATAATATAGTGGTGAGTGAAGAAGGAAAATAAAAGAAAGAAACTCGAGAGAAGACATTGCCTCTAAATCGGGTAACTCTTTTTGATTTGAACCAAAGGCTTCCTTGGGAAGACTTCTGCCCAAAGTGAGGCTTCTAGAAGTAATATAGGGATGTGGAGAGATAATATGAGAATATTTTGGATGGTCAAATGGCTTGAGAGGTGTGGGTAAAGAGGTAGAGGTGGGGGCCTTTTATAAGAGGGATGAGGGGCACACTTGGAAGGTCCTGAAATGTTACTTTATTATGAAATGATTTTCGGATTTTAAAGGTCCTAAAATGATATATTTCAAGGGTAAGGTGATAAGGGTGTGAAATCCACCCATACAATAGGTTTTTGAAAAGTTTAAGTCTTATATTTTACCTTATCTTTTCATTTTATTCAAATGGTTCATTAATGAGGTAGTCACTACATAATCATGGTGTCATAAATAAATTTATTCATTTAATGTATAAAAATTAGAAAACAAATACCATGATGTAGGAAATCGTTTTATATTTATAATTACTATTTTTAGTCTAAGATATAATTTATTTAAACAAATGTAAAATTGTTTTACTTAGGTGATATATACTTTGGTTATATTTTCCTTTCTTTAAAAAATAATATGATAAAAGGTCACTATCACACTAAAGTGGTTCCATGGGGTCCCTAAGTTGGCACAAGGAATCCCATGGTCGGCCATGACAGCACCAATATCATTAGAACACATGTTGGGGTCATTTTATATTTTTATGATATTATTTTATTACCCTTAAGTACTCGATTACTAATTAATCACGATAATTAAAGATAATTGACGTCATTACTATTCATAATATCCAAAAACAAAAGAGTATTAATTACATAATTTGGATATTCTGATTCCAAATATGGAATCCATTTTACCAAATTCCAAACACAGAAATTTCAGTAATTAATTTAAAAATAATTCCCGTTGTCAAAACCAAAGACGTGTTTTTAAGAAGTAAACTTTATCAAAAGATTGACTTGTTTTTACATCCAATGGAAAAGTGAAATTACTTCTAATGAACAAAATTGTATTAGGTGATAAAAACATAATTCAATTAAACTTTAAAATAAATTAAAAGGACAATCTAACTATATAATTAAATTAGATGAAAAAGTAGTTTTGAAGTAAAATGCAGTATTTTTCATTATTCATTAAAAATGAACATTTGTCAGAAAAATACCAAAAATTTATCCAAAGTAAATTTAATATTCCAAATTCAAAAATTATTTCCATTTTACCAAATTCAAAACATTTAAGTTTCATTAATTAATTTGATAATTAATTCCCACTGTCAAAACAAATAGCGTGTTTTTAAGAAACTATATCTATCAAAAGATTGACACTTGTTCATGTCCAATTTCAAAGTGATATTAATTTCAATGACCACCATTGGATTAAATGTTAAAAATATATTTTAAGTACACTTGAAACCCAATTAAAAATATAATCTAACCATATAAATAAATTAATTTAAAAGGAGGTTTTGAATTAAAATACAACATTTTTCACTATTCATAAAAAAATGAACTTTATCAGAAAAATAACAAAAATTTACACAAAGTAAATATTGATGTCACAATTTTAAATAAAGATTTTATGTTGTCAAATATATCATATAAAATCATCAAAAAGTGTGTTTAAAAAGGGTTCTCCATCAAAAGGCGATTAATCGACCTTTTATAGAATATTAGAATATTAATGCTTAAAATAAAATTCTTTTCTTATTTTAAGCCTCTAACATTTATTGGATAAATGTAAAAATATTTAACAAACATATATAATCATTTTTTAGTTAGTTCTGTTCATTCCCGCTATTACAACGGCTAGGTGTTAACTACCATTTAAAATAATATTATTATATTATTAGTGTGAAATGTAAGATTTTAAAGAAACTCATTATTGTGTATTGGGTACGCCATCAAACATAGCATTCTATTTAAAGTAATATTAACATTTTATTCACAAAAGTTAACAAATATGTAAATGTCATATTCTTTATTTTCCTGGTATGCTGCAATAACAAGTCAAAACATGTATGAAGAACAAGGCGTTAATTACCCAAAATGTAACTTCAACATTAAATTGTTAATAAACGGGTACTAAAAGGTCATAAAATATAATATATGTTATGATATTATAAAATATTTTTCTATAATATATTTATAATTAACTTATATTTATTATAAATGAGGTTTTCAAGAGTACGTTGTGATTCATGACATAAGGTGATGTAATTTCATCTCACTTTTTATATCTTTGTGATATAGGTCGTATTCACCACTCATTTCTTTTATGTGGTGTATATAATTCCCTATGATATATTATATAATTTATTTAATTTATTTCACTATATTAAAATTTTAAATTGATGTTATTTTTTCATGGGTATAATGATTCAAAAGTTAGTCAATTAGTAAGGGGATTTCTAGTATCACGTTTATTTCGTTGAGAATTATGCCTTATTCACCACTCGTTTTATTTGTGTTTTGTAAATATTTCCTATGAATGTATTATCTGATTTTTATCCTTAAAATTATGTGTATTTACATACCAATTTTTTTATCTATATTTCCTAAGGTTTTATGGTTCAAATCTTACCTAAATATTAAGGTTGTTTTTCTCAATTTCCTTTATTTGAGACACGTGTTTTTTAACATATATTATTTTATGAAGTACATATACTGCCATTTGAAATGTTATAATAAATATAATTATTTTAATAATATTTTAAACATAATTAAATTTCATTTTCTTACATTGGTATTTTTATTAAAATTAAGAAAATTGGTCAGTGTTTATTGGAACAATCTTTTTGTTTATTGAGAATGTTTATGATTATGATTCCATTTATGAAATATTATGATCCATATCTCAAGAAATAAAATTAATTTTATTATATTATCTTTATCGAGGATATATTCATGTATTAAAACCATTTTCTCACTCTCTGGTACTTAATATAATTAAGAATTTTTTTTAAAAAATATATCTTTATTTCTCTCTTCAGTCAGAAATCTATTTTATTCAAAAAATAATGTTTTCAAGATTGTTTTCAAAAATGTTTTCAAAATTAACTCTTAATATATTTTTCAATGATTTTTCTTAATTTTTTTATTGTTTTTAAAGTATCTTTTTTATGTTTTGAAATCCATCTTCAAATAAAAATGTTTTCAGAAATGTTCTATATTTTAAAAATCAATTTTCCAAGACCAAAGGATATTTTTCTAAAGAAATGTTTTTAAAAGACATTTCAAAATTATTTTTCATATTATATGACATTAAATTTTTCTAAAGGTTACTTTTCAAAGCATCTATTCATATTCTTTCTCTGAATTATTGATATTTTGATGGAATTATTTTTATGAAACCTGTTTCTATTTTATGGGTAATATTATTATGAATCCTATTTATTTTTACATGATATTTATTGATGAAGTGATTATGAAACCTTTATATTTTCCATAGGTTATGATATTATTACATATTTAGGATACCAATTTCATTTAATGGGTTATGATATGATTAATTTTTATGATCTAGTGCCACACATATATATGATTTCTTTATGAGATGGATTGGAACTATATATCCCTCCAATACATTAGGTAAAAATTTATATCTCAAGTGATAAACATGGATGGAGTAAGGAGTGAACTCATTTCATTAAATGATTATTCCACTAATATGGTCTTGGGAGTGAACCATGACTAATGAGTCTTTTTGGGGAGTGAACCCATTCCACTAAGATGGCCTCGTAAACGATTCTTTGACTACTATAGAAATCATTTTATGTATTTTTGTGTATAACAAGAATTCCATGTATTATTCCTCTATTATTTTGTCATCCCTTATACTATTGATTAACATATGATTCTAGTATTATAAACTATTAATATTTATTCTGTGATACATTTTTATGATCTTTGATATGAATTGTCCGATCTTCTAATGTTATGATCATGTTATCATGCTATTATCATCATATTTATGGTTAAATATCTCCATTTTTTACCCTTATTGAGCATCTGATCTCACCCATTTTTATGTTCCTTTCCCCAGGTTAAGAAGATATGTATTATAAATTATGTGTCTAAGAAGGGTGTTAGTCATGAAGAACATAGTAAAAGATAATATAGTTCACTTATTTATGAGTGTTTATGTGTCCATGTTTCCAAATTCACTAAACTAATATGTATTTGGGTGACTGGTTGTGGAATGTATTTTGTATTCTTAAAAAATGATGTTATGTAGATGTATGTGAAGCAAGGGTCTCTATATGTACTCTAGATGACAGTATTCTAGGCTGCCCTAGTCAACACATGATGTATAATTAAACGAACCACATTTAATAAACACATTCATCATGAATTAATTTCATGTTATGATTTGGGGAAATTAACACTAGTACACTGTGTGTACCTCCAGGTTACATTCTTGTATTATCAGACCAGATTCGTTGGCACCTCCAGATGAGATATTTAGTTTTATTTCATTCATAAAATTAATCGATTTGACATGAAAGGGGAATAAAGATATCTCATAATTCATATTAAATAATGTATAAACATAAATTGATAAAATAAATGATAAATGAGTAAATAGATCAGAGGTATTTAAATAATTATAAATTCTTATTTGATCGATATGTTACCACTTGTTGTTCCCAAGTGTATTGGAAGCATGTGATGGGTCATTCCCAACTCTACAATTTTTCATAATCAATGATTAATCTGATATTTTACAAAATGTTGAACATCGTGATAATTGGAATTAAATAGAACAATATTGAAAAGGTATAAAACACTTGAACCAAGCACCATATAATCACATATTATTTATAATTAATTTAATTAATTAATAATTACCTTGTGAGAAAATCTTTCTTCAATGATGGATCTGACAATAGATCTACATTGTACCATCATTTCATTGTAAGAATCAATAGTATATTCCATATAGTGGGAATCCATAGGTGTTCCATAAATCATTTAACATTGTCATATGAATCTATAGATGCTATCATGGTAGATCCAATTTCTTTCTTCATTCACCTTTGATCACCATGGGAATTACTTATAAAGAATTACCCTTGATCTTTCTAGACTCAAGGGTGGAGGGTTGAGGAAGATATTTCTCATTTATTGGGAATGTTCTTATATAAGGGTGATCTATAGGGCTTCGAGATGATTCTCTAGATTCATTATAAAAAATAATAAAAACTTTATCTCTTGAAAAATATATATTTGGGTTTATATACCTATAGGGTTTTGAAATAAATATATGAACATGTTCCCTTTAATATTTATTTAATCCTTACGGACCCCCATTTAAATAATAATAATAATATTATTATTTCTCAACAAGAACTAAACTGGAAAATTAAAATTAAATTTTATTTATTCAAATAATATCATTATATTTTGTTTATCACAATACCTATAAACATGGTTCTCCATTACTCCATAATATTTATTAGGCCACAAATAATGATAATATATTTAATAAATAAATATGATAGCATTATTTTCCAATAAATTAATAAATATTATTCTCAATAAATAGTATGTAAATATTTATTAAATATTCTTCTCACAAAATATTCTCTTAAATAACTTGTGACTGAATATATCTGATCATTTGAACATGAATAATTATTAAACACCATATAAGGAATAATATTTATTCAACTTATTAAATTATAAATAAATAATGTATTATTTAATTGGGATTCTGGATAAATTTAGTGTGTGACCATCTAGGCCTCTTTCTCAGTGGAATTGGGTGGACCATGCTAAAGTCCATGATTAGAATCTAAAAACACACCGAGGCACCCATAGAGAAAAAAAGATAATGTTTTGATGGTATAATAACTCATACAGATGATTAATATGTAATATAATACCTTAATCGTGATATCTCTAATCAAGAAGGTTGCATGTTGGTTCCATCATACTATGTGAACATTATCTATTTTATTGACTTTCTGAAAATTGAACATGCTTATATAACACCACATCCTGGGATTTATTTAATATATATCATTTTCTTAAAAGGACTTAAGAGTCCAGATTCTATAAAATATCAAAAGGTATAAATCCTTTTCACATTATTCATTAATGTAATATTACTCATAAGGAACCCAATGTATCTTACCTCACCATGAACATATGTCATCATAGTTTTCCTCAATACATTAAAGTGATAAAATTATAATACTCATCAATAATAATATTAATGTCTTGGAATCAATACACACATCCAAATATTGGAATATCCAATGAAAAATATAAATGTGGATTTTTTACCGGAATGTCTAGTTCTCATAATATATTGCACCGAATATTACCAAGGTCGTACACCATGAGAAGGTGGGTCAAAGTCCTATGAGTCTCCACCCATAATAGCCTATATCATTTGTTTCTATAAAATGATTTCATTTGGGTATAAAGCATATATTTAAGAATAATTTTTTGACACTTTTGGTTTCTCATCATAGTAGGGAAATACTATGACTTATCAGTGTAACAACAACACTTAAGACAATATTAAATACTTTGTTATGTAGAAAAAAATCATGATGTGATAAAGAGTTTATTAATATTAAAACCTATGAATATATGTTACCATATAGTACATATAATTTTGTTCTAGAGAACCAACTCTAACGTAATAGAATTTGAATAATATTTAAATGATCCGTGGAAACTACCCTTTGAGACATAAAATTCCCCTCTGGTCCATTTTTATATTAATTTAAAAAACTACTTTTTGGTAAACTGGGATGTTAAAAAACCATAAAATACCACACACATAACCACAAAACCAGATTCTTAATTCAATTTTCAAATTTCAAAATTCATAATTAAACATATAAAAAACATCACCGCCTTGGTACACAACCCACCATGTCACATGTATCCTGACACAAAATGGAATTGTCATCACATAATTTCACTAGTGAGGAATGATTGTAGGAATCCATATTCATCGTCATTAAACCAACATCATATTCATTAAAAAATAACTAAATGAACAACACAGATCATCATAAACCTTATCACTAAACATAACCAAGGGCTATAATAGATTACCAACATATAAAACCAAAGTAGATCACTAAAAGCCATCAAAAACCGTGAATATAAAGCTAATACAAAATCCTTCACAAAAATCAAGAACTCCAGGATCCTAGGGATAGAGATGAATCCATCATAGAGAAGAACCTCCAAAATTAGCATCGGTTGCTCGAACATCACATTCCAAAACTCCTAGGAAACCACCATGTAAATATAACTATGTGGAGATTTTTTGAAACTGGGGCACAAATCAGAGTATGGATCATAAAAAAGGCTTCAAAACCGAGATATTTTCACCACCATGGCCATCAAACCCTATCTTTAGAGCCACCACCCAGAGAAGAACACCTGAAAACCAATGTTGACACCATGAAAGACAATGCCTCCATAGAGGAAAGACATCACTGAACAGAAAATAATTCATCCCAAAATAAAATCAGTCATAACCATCACAGAACATCAAAATAGAACTAGTGAACCCAAAACAATAATATAGAACATCGAGAAATAAGGAAAACCCCTGAGATCTAGGTTGGAATGTCAAGGTAGAAGAAGAAACCCAACAAACCATGCCCGAGACCAAGATCCACTTTCACCATCCCAAGATGCCATCAGAACCATCATACTGGACTAATATGTGGTCAATCCTGACATAGAATATAAAAAAGGGAAAATGAGTATTTCTGAAGCATCATCTGAATAGCATTGTTAAAAGAAGTGAAACAGCGGAGAAAACCCTTGATGAAAGAAGAAGGATGCAGAAAAGATGATCTGAAAGGTCAGAAAAGGAGAATGAAGTGTGGCTAAAAGAGGTTTGAAAGGAAACCCTAACAATCAATCAGAGAGAAGGTATCTCTGCTTTTGTTAGAGTTAATGTCCCTCACAACATATTCCCATTCAAAAAATTCCATATTAAATTCCAATCATGTTCTAATAATTATACTAATATAGTTTCCAAAATAGTTGATGATGCAAAATATCCTCTAAAAAAGACTCATATGCTTGGAATGATCCTTCTAAAACTGAAAATACACATTTATGACAACAATGAACTCCAAAAAAAACTATCCACGGAACTCATGGGACATATTTTCCATCACTCCCACAAACATAACATGCACAAGGAATCACCACGAACTCATTGTGCCTATAATGACTCCTGAAGACAGTCTCTGTAATATCCTCATTATTCAACCACATCTAATGATAGCATGATTTCAAACCAATCTTCAAGAACCATTTTTCCATTTATTTCATCAAATATATAAATAATCATTGAATGGGGATAAATTTTTTTTACTATCACCAAATTCGAGAAATGATAATTGATACAGAGTCATAGATTTTTATCTGCCTTTTTCACGAATGATGTTGAAGCACCCCAAAGGTGACACAATCGGATAAATAAAAATTCTCTTTATAAGATCATAATTTTGAATTTTTAGCTCATTTTACTTATAGGGAACCATCCTATAGGGGTCATAATTATATGAGAGATAATCATCTAAAACACAATACCAAAATCAATTTAACATTGATGTGGGTATCATTACAACCCCTTAGAGAAACTCATAAATGTAATATTGTAAAACCCTCAAAAACACCCCCAATTGAACCTACTCTAAACATTTCATTTGTTCAATCATCATAGAAGATAAGGTTTCACCACTTCTCTAGCCAATTATATCAACCCATCCTCTAATAAGAATATAATTCCCTCTATAGGTATAAAATAATTTGATTCTCTTATTAAAGAAATAAATGACATCATACACAAAATATATATAGTCTATGTAGTGATTGATATCATATGGTTGTATCTATAAATATTACAAATCTCTCAAATAGAAATTATTCCTTAACATTAGCTCACTATCACAATATACATCATACAATCTAACTGAACCCCCAAATGTTATAGGAAACACCAAAGGAATTGGGAGTATATCCACCTCAATTCTGATATCATTGAATAATGTGGGTTAAATGAATGATTTCATACCACTTAAATATGAAAAATCATACAATCAATGTAGAAAATATATATACGGTACCTTGAAAAAACATCTATGTCACCTAGTATTGACAACTCTATAGCCTTCCTTTGACCATATCTTTCTACTTGGACTCTTCGTCCCTATTATCAACCACTTCTATGGTTCTGATCATCCATGTTTCCATAAGGATATTGGGTAGAAAA
The DNA here is from genome assembly GCA_963277665.1 of Viscum album. Lineage (NCBI taxonomy): Eukaryota > Viridiplantae > Streptophyta > Magnoliopsida > Santalales > Viscaceae > Viscum > Viscum album. The sequence continues at coordinate 473,286,629 of OY728135.1, forward strand.
AGGTTTTCATCTACCCAATTCATCTCTTCTATAATGAAAAAAACCAAGAGCACCCAGGTGTTGTTTCCATAGGGGATACTACTGCAACAACATAAGTAGAATAATACCTCTAAATCTATGATGACTACCAAGGAAGAGCAGAAACTCAAGATTATAATGGTCATGACCTCTACAAGAAATGAAAACAGTTTATGGTATCCTGATAAAGGTTTGATAACTAAATCTCTAGTGAAATGATATGAAGGACGATGATGTTGATTCCCAATTTTGTACAACTTCAACTGACTTGGAAAGTGAGACCCATTAATTACATCTATAATCCATGGAATATTTTGATATCTTTCCTCATAATAAAATTTTTTATGGACCAAAATCTTCATAATTACCTCTTGTTTCACCAACACCTTAAGAATAATTAGAAATGTGAATGGTGTTACCTGTAATTGGACCTCCTAATTCAATGCCTCCTCAGAATCCCTATCTCTGTCCTATTAATCAATAAAAATATGTGATGTATAATAGAGGAGTTTCTAAAATAAAATTACAAACTCTCACAAGTAAGATCTCCCCTAAAAAATATAAATCACTTCCCACATACTTTCCACCTTCATGATCAAAGAAAAGAACTTGGCCTAAAACTGATCGTAAAACTTATTCCATGAAACTTATGACTGCTCATAGTCACTAAGGAAGAAAACCCACCATTGATAAGAAACATATCAAAAAGTATTTATCTCCAATAGATTATATTAATCCCTCCTATCATGGATAAAATTAAAATAGATCTATGCCTTCTCCAACCACACCTCCTTCTCATAATAAAAAATAGGCCACTCATTGTTCTGTAATACCTTGTGTTATAAATCATGAAGAATCATCCTCTAATAAATCATCTTCATAAACCAAAACCCTTATAAATATTCTGGTGCTTCCAGAAATTATCACCAACTTGAGAATTATCGAGAAATCGACAAGGATCAATTCCTATGGAATAAAAAATGATAAGGAGTCCTTAAAGCTATAATATAAATTCTATAAAATTATTTAATTTAGATTCATCCATGTTCCCACAATCTACCCAATTTAATCACAGATGCAGAAAATCGAGATGCATGGCCCTTACCTTGGTCTCTACCATTCAAGAAGTATCACTTCACATAGTATTTTGAGTATAAATAAGGCCTTTTATTAAAATCATAGGGGTCATAAATAATATATTTCAATGTTAGTATAACATTCTCCCATCAAACACTATGTTTAAATGATATTGTTTCCTTACCTACCCATACATTCCCCACCAGTACCTATCTCCAAACTCCATCCAATCACTCAACCAAAAGATATGATACTATTTTTTCATGGCATACTATAATGATTACCCCTCATAGTTGAGTATTAAAGATACGTGGGACCCTGATTCCTACACATAATGGTTCATGGGTTGGTGACTAGCACTGAGGGTATAGAATAGACACATATGGGAGGAATTAGCCTCAATTTCTTAGTAAATGTTTAAAATACACCAAAAACTCAATAAATAAAATAAAATAATGCCAATACATGTAATTTCATATATGAAAGGATAGAAAGGAAAAAAATCCTTGAGAAACTCATAATTGAGAAAATCATGAACATCTGCAATACTAAACTACCTCCATGATAAATTAATGTCCAGTACAGTCACAAAATCCCTCTTACAGATCCAAAAATAATTTTATATATATAGTGGTGAGCATATATGTGTACTCTATAGGATCCACACAAAAACCACTCATCAAAATTTGGAGGAAGAAAACTAAATACCAACTGAATTAATATTGAAACAAAATTATTTCCTAAATTAGGCTATCTATATTCCCTTCCTCGTTAAGTCACACCCACCAAATAATGGGTAAAATAAAGAAACATGTCATTGAAAACATATATAAAGAAAGGTTTCATGCTGCCATTTTTTCACTAAACTGTTAATCATAAACCGAAACCTCACACATCATAGAACTTTAACCCCCTCTATAAGTCATTTTTCACATCTTTATGAGCTTATCAATACCATATCCCAACATTGTATCCATTACTATCACATCCCCAAAATCACATACTAAAATTTAGATTTATTATTTCCCATTTAAATACACACTACACTTTATTCCATTATATCTTGTACATGTTAACAATTTTGATAAAAATGTGTTTTTCTATTTTTAAGACAAGTATAAAATATACCCATAAGCCACCACAACTCGTATATACATGTATGTCATATCTGTGAGCCCCTAAAACTCTTATCAGTACACATACAAAAATAGTAATCCATAATAGCATAGATATTCCTGCATATCATACTACATATTTAAGATAGATAAGGGTAGGGGAGTAGTCACTAATCAGTATCCTTAATAACCTATATATTGGGAAGACACTAGGAACCCATGTTCGAGTACGAGTATCGTTCACATTATCTAACTCATGTGGTAGGGAATAATAAATAATATAACATAATGACTAGGTAATAGTATAGAATAATTATAATGTAAACTATCAAACCTAATACTAAAACTATAACCATTATCCTTTTTAACAACCTAGCTACATATATTCAAAACTTTAAATCTAATTTTCTCCTTGGAACACAAACATTAAGATCAACATTTAGAATTTCTTATTAATCCTTTACTAACTGTTTCATAATCACTCATCACCCAATTTGAGTAGAATTTCACATTAAAAATATAATATGAATGGTATTTCATTAATCATTATAATACCAGTAACTATAATGAGACTCATTACTTATTTAGTTAATATCAATGACATTAAACCAATTGTTCTCTTAAACGGTTCTCAACACAAACTCTATATTACAGATTGTTTATATCTATCATTAATTTGTTTTTTATATTAATCACTACATTATTAATAAAAATATATTTCTATATTATCTTCATGAACCATTCTTATTCATCAATGTATTAATTAATTACCATTATATAATTTTATGTATTAAGATGTGACTATACCTTCATCAAATAAAGTTCATAGACCAAATGAAATATAAAATTAGCAATAAATTAAAATTGATAATAGAAAAAAATGGAACTTCAGTTTCTAAGGAAAATTTTAGACTCAAAACAACTACCACTACATCATCCCCAACCCCTTTTCACAATATACATTCCATCCAACCATGAACCACACTTAGCTACCACCACTTCAATATTAAGAAGAGCTCCACCCTTTCAATATCGACCAACTATATTAGGTTTCCATTTAAAAAATATTAATGGTTCTCATATTTATAATCATATAGACAAATAATAAAAATAATAATAGTAACATGAGTCAAAAAACAACCAAAAATCCTATAACTAGTGCATAAAAGTGTAAAGAAGATAATTTCCAAACACAGTCATCCACTAATATTAATTCCAGCAGTCATAATCATTCATTACCATCTTGATTAATATTATTACATAATGAGTTGTTTTTAGTGAGTAATGAAACATAATATAACAGCAAGTAAAAAAAATAGAGTTGCATTCAATATTCTCAATTCATGCCTCAAACCTTTTAAACATTATATTGATGAATATTATAAATTATTGGTTCTATGATAATTATCCCTTGAGTTTTCCATATTTAAATTCCTTTTCTATATTTTTGAAATATAATAATATAATTTTAATTACAATCACAACAATAATCTACCACATAGTATAAAAAATATCATAACTTGATATCAAAAATAAAAATATAATCATATGTCATGAAATAACACCACCCTTTAAAATGTCATTGATTCTAATTTATTATCTTTTTTCAGTCAATCCGAACTATTTACTCATTGATACCCGAATCATGATAATACAAAATTTATAGAAATAAAATATGACATGTCTTGAATACCCCTCCTTGATTTGAATTTTTAATGGTCACTAAATAAGGCGTAATGATTTAAAATGGATACCAATATAGAATTTCAAGCTATAACCATGAACCCTCAGGCTAACAGTAGTTGTTTCATAGGTAAAAGGCCTAAGTACTAATCTTTGAGGCCTAAGTTCATCCAAAATGCTTCCATATACACATAAGGTTTGATAGAAGAAATAATAAATTAAATAAATTCCATAGGAACACTAAATTTATTAGAAAAATCAGTAGGACTCAGTATCATGGAATTACAAAGATTCATCATGCCATAACCAGACATGATCTTATGATCACTGAATGGTCTCTCCGCATGTATCCCCTATTCAATTTGGTTGGATGATCATTTCTTTAATTTGAATAAAGAGTTTTCTGATATGATAAAAAGTTTCATTCTAATATTTTAAAACCCCAAAAAAATCATAGCATGAATCCTTGTATTTCTCTCTCAACATAATAAACCCCAAACCAAACTCATAGCATTATGCAAGAACCATGGAAAATAATACTAGAAAATGTAGAACTAAGGAACTCATCCTTATTGACTTCATCCATCAGTTTCTATAATCATGGTTAGAGAAAATTAAACATTAGTGTTCACCAATACATATAGGTAACTTACATAAGTGTTTATCCAAAAATATCTAAAAAATATACTAACCTATTCTATAAAGTACCTAATGATTAAAAACTCATGGCCATTCCATTACAATAACATGTCATTTTATAACTCAAACAATCATGATAAAATCAAAAAAAATCACCACTCAAAAATACAAACACCTAACTCTCATGGATTATGCCCCCATGTCGTGACACTAATCTTCACAAAGTGAGAAAAAATTAATGTCATAATTCAATACTCACAGTGTAAAAAATCATAAAATCATACACATTCCTCAATTAACCATTAATACTTTAACCTAACATCCTTTTACTCCATTAGAAGCTGAAAAATAACAGAGGTTTCAGAAAAATCATGTCCCTTACATTACTACCATCATAGGTTAGGAACATGTGGGTTTGGCCATGTCATTCACAAATACCATATCATTTGAGAAATCATTATGATGGGAAATGTAGAAATATATTGGGTGGATACAAAAAAGAATATAATTGATCCATTTATAAATTTATGGATAATGTAGAAGCATGTAAGTTATGTAATGTCTCTATATATTAGATACATAAGAGACTAGATGTAATAGTTAATATATAATTTTTTATTATAATGTAACCCTAATTTTATCATTTATTCATGAATGTTGAGTATTTAAAAATAATGAAGCGTTTCATGATAAAAACCTATAATTATAACATTGAGTTTTCCCTAGTTTTTTTATCATCATAAAGTATTATAGGTTATAAGAATTATTATTTGAGATGACCTACTAAATTATATCACCTGGAATATCATACAATAATTAATAAATTCAGGGTTTTGTGTTTCATTTTAATCCCCATTACCTGATATTGTAATGATACATAGCTTTTAAACCTTCATACATTCAAACATTCTGTATTTTAACCTTGAGATTGAGTTAATCAGGAGGTGGTTGGGTATGTTTCTGACCACTTCATCAATTTATGTTTAACCATAATGGGGTTTTTTATCCTGTATAGAATGTGTAGAATTGGGAGGCCTTGATTTAATTAAGGTATGGAAATTAGTGACAATTCTTAGTTGAGTGACATTTTTTGTGCCCAATTATTTGAATGAATGATATGTAATGATTTTTTTAATCTGGAACATTTATTTATTAGAATTGAAAATGTTTGAGATGACGTATACTAGATTGGAATAATTTATGTATATTGGCAACTCAATGTCTTAGAAAATGTGTATGTTTATTGATGATTTATATAGATACATATTGAATTTGACATTCTCATATAGATATATGAGTTTATTTGATTATGAATATGCTATATTTCATTAAATCTTGAGTATAATTTATAGTGTTTTCAGGGATAAAAAAATCTATTAGGGTCATATGGTTACGTATTGGAATACTGAATAGTTTTTGCACATAGTGTTTGTATCCACATTTATAGATTTTGTTTGATAACCATATCTGAATAAGTTCTGATGGATTCACTAAGAGTTGTGATTTTTTAATAATATTCATGAAGCTTTTGTCTATGTTGAAGATTTTTGTATTATCTTTATTATTGGAACCATTAATGAAAAAATATTTTACCTAAAACTTCTATAAATAAGTAAAATATTATACATGTTATAACTTTGTAAGGAAATAGGTTTTTCATTAAAATGCCAAAGGTTAATAATTGGACTAGCATCATTAAATGAAACCACATTGTAAAAGGATGTGTTCTTTACCTCATTATGTATTCATTTGTTGTTTGTATTTTTGTGATTTAACTCACTATAGGATCTTATATTTATTTACCTTCTAGTGGGAGTTGTTTCCCTCATGTAAAGGATAATAGTTCAATTATTCCAATAGATATTTAAAACATTCAGAGTCAAGAACCGTTCATTTTTGGATGATTTATTTCCATTAAACTCACTGATATACCAATGATGATAATCTATAGTATAGTATGAATAATTTTATGTTTATGTATATATTTTATTAATTCCTCTCATTGATGATCTTAGTTTTGGGTTTCATTTTTATTCCATTGAAATTATATTTTTAGGATACCTATGAAACCCCACTCATTCAATACTCAAGACACTTTCACAACTATGCACATATTTTTCATGTATATATAAGCAATAAGGGTCATTCAAGGATGTTTTATAAATTATTTCATACACACCCCATGTATATGAAACACAATTTAGATACATATGTTTTTTTATTGAGTTGAAGGTTGACTAATTAAATTTTTTTTGTATTTTTTGATGATGAGTCATACCATGACCTATAGAGACCGTAAGAGAAGTGAGCATTTGTATTCATTTTATTTGTTTTTAATATCACTTTTGATTCATTATTTAGAACTCTATTAACTATTTATTAATATTTATTTAAACAAATTCAATCATAGTAGTGTAATGTGTTTGAATTTTCATGTAACATTATATTGTAGAAAGTATTATAGGAATATTTTTTTTCAGTTTTATTTATATTTTAAACACTAGGATTGTGGATTTATACATAGGGATCCATGTATTTTATTTATATTTAGGTGTTAATTATGTCTGATATATTGATTAACCACATATGAATTTTAGTTAAATCCATTTCATGTTGACTGTGACTGTAAAGACCCGAAAAATTCAAGGAAATTTTTTTTCTTAATTTTCTTTGGGATTTTACAAGAACGCAGTTTCTAATGGCACCTGATTTTGAGGCCCGGTGTGCCCGGAATCTTTTTCGGAAGTTTAGCTCGGGTATGTTCAGTGAACGAACGAGAGGGTTTTTCTAACTTTTGAACCAGTAATCGGAATCTGATTCCAAGGGCACCGTTGGAATCGCAGTGCCAGTAATTGCTTAGAAACATCTTTTCCAGAGTTGCGTTTTCTCGGGTGTGGTTTTTAATTTTTGGGGTTACATTAAGAAATAAAATAAAAGTGGTACGACTGATTTTTATTTTATTTTGCTTAACTTAAGTTAAGTGGGTGATGTGGGACCCACAATATCCTACCCACTTGGTAGGATATTTGTGAGGTGGGGCCCACACAAGCCCCACTGTTTCTTTCACCTTTTTCAACCCCCTCGTTTAATTAAGTAACGCACCCGCACCCCCTTTTAAATTAAGTCAACCCTTGCGTTTATTCTGGTTAAGAAACACCTCATTAATTGGGCGGTTTTAAACTCCTCAATTAATTATTTGTTTCATTTCTTTTGAAAATCAAACGTTGGCTTGCACGTTAATAAAAATAAGACAACTCTTATTTTATTTTGGTTGGGACTTGTTGCTTGGGACGTTTGGGAGAAAAGCTAAGTGAGGCCTGAAGATCTTCATCTTCTTCATCAAGGAACATGAAGAACGCGAAGAACACAAAGAATGCACCGATCTCCGACGAAGAATGATGAATCCTCGGAGATCTACTATGCGACACCGTGTACCGCAACGCCAACGACGCCTTCTTCTACGATGATTCTCCTTTCGCGACGCCTCCTTTCACGACGGTTATTTCCGTGATGAACCTCTGTTCAAGCTATGCTCGAGGCAGGGATTTATTTTATTTGTTAGTTAGTTAATACTTCCCTCGCTTTATCCTTTTCTTTTGAGCAGCCTCCTATCACAATAACGGGAGGAGGTCGGACCGCACGAACACGGCCGACCCTCCTCCACCTTGTTGGTTTGTTTGTTGCGGCACGAGCAAGGCAACGCGATGACGAAGCACCGCGCGGGAATTGATAAGGAAAGGGGGAGAAGCGCGGCGCCGTCGCACCGCACCGTTGAAGACGAACCAAAGACGTGGCGCCGTCACGCCGTGCCGTTGAAGACGAGCCAGAGACATGGAGCTGTCGCGCCGCATCAGTGAACCATAAAAGCACCGCGGCCGGAGCGGGGCCACGGCTGAGGGGTGCGGCACCGTCGCACCGCGCTGGATGGACGAAGGCCGCGATGAAGCAAGAGAACCGGCGGCCGGTTCCGGGCCGCCGACATCGGAGCAGGGGGACCGGCCCTTGCCAGTCCCGTGGCGGCAGCAGCTGGTCAGCCAGAGCGGTCCGACCGGTAAGGGGGAAGCACCGGGGGTCGTAACCCCCGGCTGGCCAGCAGGAGCGGCCCCCCGCATGGGGGCCGCGGTTTCTCCATGCGGGGGCAGCGCGCCCCTGCCATCTTCGCTTGGCCGTAACGGCCGAGCTGGCAGCCTAGCCCCCCAGCCAGCGGCAGTGCGTCGGTCCGGGCCGCGCCCAAGCGGGCCGGACCCAGACCTGGTTTGGGCAGACCCTGGGGGTATCGGGCCGGGTCAGACCGGGTCCGAACCCCCTAATACCGAACCTCTTTCGGTCTGTTTCCCATAACATGGGATACAAACCTTCTATCGATGCACCGTCAGTTTTTTAGCGATCCTTGGATCGAGACGGTCATTTCGGTATACTACACTCAAGGTTTCAGAGTACTTTGAGTTCAGCCGGGTTGGTTCGTTCACGAAACCAACCGGGCCCTCGGAGCGAAAACGCTTATAACTTGAGCCCCGGACGTCCGATTGACATGTCGTTGACTTTGTTGGTTTCCTCTAATTGAGACGGACCTTTTGGATTACTCTGCTCGAGGTTTGGACGCAGTTGGAGTACGATCGTGTTGTTTTTGACTTAAAAACCTACCGAGCCCCTTGGACGAAAAAGCCAATAACTCTCGAACTGGGTGTCCGATCGACACGCCGTCTATTGCATTGAGTTCCTGTTGACGATACGGAACTTTTGGATATATAAAATTCGAACTATGTGTCAGTTGATGTATCATCCCTTCGGCTCGTGGAGCGGACCCTCCCAAACGAGCTTGCTGTGTGCGGGAACACTAGAGCTGGTTGTGCCTGTGAAAACGATGATGACTGTGCAGAAATCCTCCGTGGATTCGATGACAACGACTACAACACTCAGCGATCCTACGTGGATCAGTGCCACCGATCCTATGTGGGTCAGATCCTGTGTGGGTCATTACTCAGCGGTCCTGTGTGGGCTAGCGCCTACAGATCCTATGTGGGTCTGATCCTGTGTGGGTCATTGCGGGGGTTAGTTACCTATCGATCCTTTGTGGGTTATTGCAGGGGTTAGTTACCTATCGATCATGTGTGGGTCAGATCCTTTGTGGTTCATTGCGGGGGTAAGTTATCTATCGATCCTTTGTGGGTCATTGTGGGGGTTAGTTACCTATCGATCCTGTGTGGGTCAGATCCTTTGTGGGTCATTGCGGGGGTTAGTACCTATCGATCCTTTGTGGGTCCAATGGCTTAGATGAATCAGTGGAAATATATAATCATCTCTATCGTCATATGAAGAAGTATACATGTGTGAGCTGAATCCTATTTTTTTCCTATGTGGATTGTGTTGGGCTATCCTGTGTGGATTACGTTTTGCTTTCCTATGTGGACTAGGTTTTGATTTCCTGTATAGACTGGGTTATACTTGATCTCGGATGTTAGAGCCGAACTGGAATTGATGACTTAGGTATATGTATGGGCATATACCTAAGTAGTGTCGGATGTTACTTCATGATTGTATCTTTCCTTTTTGGATTATCCTTTGTGGATTCTGGGAGACTTTTGGGGGTCTCGGGGTCCCTACTGAGTAGCTTATACTCACCCCTGAATGGGCTATGCCCGCACTACGTTGTGTTGGTTGCAGACGATGGACATCGCTGATCGTGGTTGAGGCACGAGGAGCAGGTCGGTACCTGGAGGTAGACCATTGGGCGGGACGTACACGGAGCGGACAGCTGGACCCGAGGAGCTGTGGAGGCTATCTGTACCCACCCTCCAGGTGGGACTTCCAGTGGACGGCTCGAGGCTGCAGTTTTACTTTCCGTTGTTGTTTTCCCTTTCCAGTTGTACTTTACTTTCAGTTTGGGTTTGTATTTTGGCCCACTTACTTTTCCGCACTTACTGTTGTACCAAGTTTTTACTTAGTGTTTACTTCTTCTGCTTGCTTGCTATGTGGTGTATGTTTACTTTACAAAGGCAATGCCTTCCCTTTTTACCAGGAATTATGCCTTGGTGCTATTCGCCAGCCCCTGGCCTATGGAAGGCGGGCTTGGGGTAGTCACAGCACGGGCCCCGAGGATGGGTCGTGAAAAATTGGTATTAGAGGAGTTTGGTTCTACCATAGAACTCAAGACTCTGATCTTTTTTTCTATGTGAAGTAATAGTGTTAAGAGTATTGAGTGTGGTTATCAGTTCAGGGAGTCCAGTGTTGGTGCGGCAGCCGACATATCCGTACACTAGAACCCTGACATCTGATTTCCGACTTAATGCACGAAAACATTGATTGAATGTGTGTTCCAAGTTTTCATTATGATTAATTTGTTTCAGCTCACCAGGTATACTGTTCTGACCGTGGCGCACCTGTTTCTTTTCAGGATGGCCCCACAATGGCAGCCAGCTGGGGTTCCGAGAGTTGTCCATGATGACAGCCCACCGAGCGACAAGGCCTCAATACAGGGCCCTTTGATAGGATAGGCACCAGAGATACCGCTACCCTCCAAGACACCGATCCTACCAGCCCCATCCGCTGACGATCCATGTCGCCTTAGTGCACTGCACCAGTTTCAGCACCAGCGACCGCCCAGGTTCCATGGGGAGATGGACCCTCAGGCCGCCGAGGATTGGATGGAGGCATATGTATGAGTTTTCAGGATAGTGAGGACACTAGAAGACCTCATGGTGATCCTTTCAGCGAGCCTACTGCACGCGGCAGTAGGCAGATGGTGGATTTTAATGCTCCAGGTGCACGATGAGGCATCTCTCCTCTGGATGGACTTTGAGATCCTCCTCCACTCGGAGTTCGTCCCAGTCACCCTCCGTGCGGTGTGCATCTTAGAGCTTCTACAGCTGCGGCAGGGCAGCTTGACGATCGCCCAGTACTCGGTGAGATTTACCGATCTCTCGCGCTACTCGACAGACATAGTACGGGACCCATTCTTCCATGCCCGGACCTTCAATCAGGGATTGAGGTAGGAGATCAGGGCATCCCTGATCTCCCTCAGCATTCCAACACAAGAAGGAGTACTGGAGAGAGCCCTTCTCATTGAGAGCTTTCTAGCTGAGTCTACATCAGCAGCGAGACCTACCGCAGGGCGGCACGTAGCAGAGTCTTCTACAGCAGGCAGTCGACGGATGACTCATGGGTCCAGGCAGACCAGACCCTCAGGTAGACAACCTCAGGACACTAGCTCAGCAGTGCGGGGCACACAACGTGAAGCCAGTCATTCGAGAGTCAGACAGTGCTACGCCTGCGGCGGGCAGGGCCACATGGCTCGTGACTGCCCGACCCGCCGTGCTGAGGAGCAGCAGACGGTTGAGGGGCCACCCAGGAAGAGGCAGAGGGTCGACTGTGGTGGTCTGCAGGGAGCTGGCGGACGAGGCAGAGGAGCTGGCCGAGCAGCAGGTGGTGGGCGACGCTTTGAGGCTCTACCACCACCACCACCAGGAGGTCCACCCCGACCACAGGGAGCTGGCGGGCAGAGACAGGCACAGCTCTAGGCAGTAGAGGCCTACAACCACGGCATGCCCAAGATGATTCGAGGTACTATCTATGTCTATTCCACCCTTACTGCAGTTCTTATAGACACAAGAGCGAGTCACTCTTTCATAGCCACTGCCCTTTTTTGGAGCTCGGAGATTCCGACCGAGCCGTTGGTTCGCTCCTTACGGCTAAAGACTCCTACGGGAGAAGACTCGACGATTACGCACTGGTGCCGGTAGTGGGAGCTTACTCTAGGAGGTGAGAGATTTGGCTGAGATCTTCTTGTAGCGGCATCGAGGCCTTACGACGTCATCTTGGGAATGGATTGGTTATCTACAGTTCATGCTCAGATTGACTGTATTAGGCACAAGGTGTGATGTGTACGCACCGATGGGAGCAGGTTCACCTTCACCGGCGAGAAGGGTGCCTTCGCAGCACAGGATAGACTCTTGCAGTGGAGAGGACAACCCATCACTCATCAGTTGGCTAGCCTCATCCTAGGAGCAATTGACGTGTGAAGTCCTAGTTTTCCTGCAGTGGTGGATCAGTATGCGGACGTTTTCCCTGACGACGTTCCAGGACTACCTCCTCGCAGAAAGGTAGACTTTTATATTGATATACACCCCGGGATAGCCCCGATATCCACCCCAGCATATCGGATGGCTCCCACTGAGCTTCAAGAGCTACGGGTACAGTTAGAGGACTTACAGGTTAAGGGATTCATCTGACCCAGTGTTTCACCCTGGGCTTCCCCGATATTGTTGGCCAAGAAGGCGGGTGGGAGCTTGTGACTTTGTGTCAACTATTGTCACCTGAACCAGGTGATAGTGAAGAACAAGTATTCGCTACCTAGGATTGATGACCTCTTCGATCAGCTCAAGGGAGCCCGGTGGTTCTCAAAGATAGACCTTAGGTCAGGCTATCATCAGCTCAGAGTTCGGGATGAGGACGTGCAGAAGACGGCCTTCAGATGTCGGTATGGCCATTATGAGTTCTTGGTTATGCCATTCGGTGTAACCAATTCTCCAACAGTGTTCATGGGCCTCATGAACAGGATATTTCAGCCATACCTCGATCGATTTGTCATGGTCTTCATCAATGACATTTTGATATACTCAACGACCGAGGAGGAGCATGCCTACCACTTGCAGGTTGTACTGGAAACACTCTGAGAGCACCAAATTTATGGTAAGCTCTCGATGTGTCAGTTCTGGATACGCGAGTTCCACTTCTTGGGACACGTCATCTCTGAGGTGGGAGTTGTAGTGGATCCTGCGAAGATCGAGGCAGTGCTAGCTTGAGAGCCACACAGGAGCGTGATAGAGGTGTGGAGTTTCTTGGGACTAGCTGGATACTACTGGAGATTTGTGCAAGACTTCTCCAGAGTTGCGGCACCACTATCAACTTTGACGAAGAAGGGGAAACCCTTTGTGTGGTTAGACAGATGTCAGCAGAGCTTCCAGGAGCTGAGACAGAGATTGACCAGCGCACCTATCTTGAGGTTGCCGGAGGAGGGAGTAGGGTACGTAGTCTACTATGATGTATTAGGGACCGAACTTGGATGTGTCTTGATGTAAGAGTGGTAAGTGATCTCATATGGATCACATCAGTTGAGGCTGCATGAGCAGAAATATGCTACCCATGACCTGGAGTTAGCTGTAGTGGTGTTCACTCTGAAGATGTGGCGACACTATCTAATGGGCGAGCGCTTTACAGTCTATTCTGACCATCAGAGTCTCAGAAACATCTTCTCTCAGAAGGACCTGAACCTGAGATAGTGGCGATGGCTCGAGTTTCTCCAGGACTATGACTTTGAGATAGTCTATACTCCAGGGAAGGGGAACGTAGTAGTCGATTCTCTCAGCAAGAGGACGGGCATTCAGCTACTTGGGGAGGTGACAAAGCAGCTATCCGCTTTGAGGATATCCTTCGTGGATAGAGACGGAGTAGCCTTCCTTCAGTCACTCATAGTTACTCCTCCACTACTATAGTGGGTCAGAGAGGCACAGCGTGGGGACGCTAACTGTGAGACGCGGCATGCACAAATATCCTCAAGATATGAACCTGATGAATTCTCTGTGGGAGGAGAGCACGATGTCCTTTTCAGACGACGTACCTTGGTACCGGTTTCTTTATAAGAGGAGGTGCTGAGAGAGTTTCACACTTCCTCTTTGGCAGTACATCCTTGTGTGGCGAAGATGTACCAGGATCTCAGATGACAGCACTGGTGGCCAGGCATGAAGAAGGTTGTGGCAGAGTTCGTTTCTCAATGCCTCACCTGCCAGCAGGTGAAGGTAGAGCACCAGGTACCAACAGGCTTGGTACAGCCCTTGGAGGTCCTGGAGTGGAAGTGGGATGGCATATCTATGGAATTCGTGACTGGACTTCCATGTACATCCAGAGGTCACGACTCCATTTGGGTGATTGTCGACCGACTCACCAAGTCGGCTCACTTCTTACCCATCAGAGAGCAGGGATCAGTGGAGAGCTTGGGACGTCTCTACCTTCAATAGATTGTACGGCTTCACAGTGTGCCATAAACTATCATCTCCGATAGAGATGCTTGCTTTACTTCCCGGCTTTGGAAGGGGTTGCAGGAGGCGTTCGGGATGCAGCTACGTCTGAGCACTTCCTTTCACCCTCAGACAGATGTTCAAATGGAGAGGACCATTCATACTCTCGAGGACATGGTCTGCGCATGTTTCCTCGACTTTGGCCGCAGCTGGGAGGACCACCTCCCCTTGGTGGAGTTCACGTACAACAACAACTACCACTCCACCATCGGGATGGCACCATACGAGGAGTTATATGACCGACCTTGCAGATCTCCTCTTTGCTGGACAGACCCTGGGGAGTCAGCACTTGTGGGACTGGAGATGGTCCAGGCCACGACAAAGAAGGTCCAGGTCATCCAGGAGCGGATGAGGACAGCTCAGAGCTGGAAGAAGTCCTATGCTGATAGGAGGCAGAGGCCACTAGAGTTCGAGGATGGCGACCACGTCTTCTTGAAGGTCTCACCTCGATGTGGATTACTGAGATTTGGCCAAGCCGGCAAGTTGTCTCCACGCATCATCAGACCATTTCATGTCCTTAGTAGGATTGGCGAGGTGGTTTATCGCCTGGCTGTACCACCTCAGTTGCACCGGGTGCATGGCGTCTTCCATGTATCCCGGCTGAGGAGATACGTGCATGACCCAACGCATATCATTGACCATGGGGAGCTGGACATTGATGATGGGGTGACTTTTGCGGAGGTCCTGGTGGAGATTGAGGATCGACAAGAGCGGGTCCTACATGGACAGTCGATTCCTCTAGTGCGCATCAGATGGCAGCACGAGAACCTCTAGGAGAGCACTTGGGAGCGGGAGGCTCAGATGCGTGCTCAGTACCCACTTTTGTTTCCCTAGTTTTTGATAAATCTTTACGGGGACGTAAAGCCCTAAGGTTGGAGTGATGTAAAGACCCGAAAAATTCAAGGATATTTTTTTTCTTAATTTTCTTTAGGATTTTACAAGAACACAGTTTCTGACGGCACCTGATTCTGAGGCCCGGTTTTCCTAGAATCATTTTCCAAAGTTTAGCTCGAGTACGTTCAGTGAACGAACGAGAGGGTTTTTCTAACTTTTGAACAGGTGCTCAGAATCGGATTCCGAGGGCACCATTGGAATCACAGCGCTGGTAATTTCTTAGAAACATCTTTTTTAGAGTTGCGTTTTCTCGGGTGTGGTTTTTAATTTTTGGGGTTAAGAAATAAAATAAAAGTGGTACGACCGATTTTTATTTTATTTTTCTTAACTTAAGTTAAGTGGGTGATGTGGGGCCCACAATATCCTTTCCACTTGGTAGGATATTTGTGAGGTGGGGCCCACACGAGCCCTAACGTTTCTTTCACCTTTTTCAACCCCATGTTTTAATTAAGTAACGCACCTTCACCCCCCTTTTAAGTTAAGTCAACCCTTGAGTTTATTCATGTTAAGAAACGCCTCATTAATTGGGTGGCTTTAAACTCCTCAATTAATTATTCGTTTCGTTTCATTTGAAATTCAAACGTTGGCTTCTGCGTTAATAAAAATAAGACAACTCTTATTTTATTTTGGTTGGGACTTGTTGCTTGGGAGGTTTGGGAGAAAAGCTAAGGGAGGCTTGAAGATCTTCATCTTTTTCGTCGAGGAACACGAAGAATGCGAAGAACGTGAAGAACGCACTGATCTCCGACGAAGAACGCCGAATCCTCGGAGATCGACTACGCAACGCCATGTACCACGATGCCAATGACGCCTTCTTCCACGAAGATTCTCCTTTCGCGACGCCTCCTTCCACGACGGTTATTTCTGCGACGAACCTCCATTCAAGCTACGCTCGAGATAGGGATTTATTTTATTTGTTACTTCATGAATACTTCCGTCTCTTTCTCCTTTTCTTTTGAGCCACCTGCTATCACAATAACGGGATGATGTCGGACCGCACAAACATGGCCGACCCTCCTCCCCCTTGTTGGTTTGTTTGTTGCCGCACGAGCAAGGCAGCGTAGTGCCGAAGCACCGCGCGGGAATTCATAAGGAAAGGGGGAGAAGCGCAGCGCCGTCGCGCCGCGCCGTTGAAGACGAACCAAAGACGTGGCGCCGTCATGCCGCATCGTTGAAGATGAACCAGAGATGTGGTGCCATCGTGCCACGCTGGTGAACCACCAAAGCACCGCAGTTGGAGCGGGGCCGTGATGGAGGGGAGCGGTGCCGTCGTGCGGCGCCGGATGGATGAAGGCCGCGGCCGGTTCTGGGCCGCGGCGAAGCAGGAGAACCGTCGGCCGGTTCCGGGCCGCCGACATCGGAGCACGGGGACCGGCCCTTACCAGTCCCATGGCGGCAGAAGCCGGCCGGCCGGAGCGGGCCGGACAGATAGGGGAAAGCACCGGGGGTCGTAACCCCTGGCTGGCCAGCAGGAGCGACCCCACACATGGGGGCCGCGGTTTCTCCACGCGGGGGTAGTGCGCCCCCCGCCCTCTTCGCTCGGCCATAACGGCCGAGCTGGCCGCCTGGCCACCTGGCCAGCACCAGCGCGCCAGGCTGAGCCGCGCCCCAGCGGGCCGGACCCAGTCTGGGTCGATCCGGTTCGGGCTGACCCTGGGGGTATCGGGCCGGGTCAGACCGGGCCCGAACCCCCTAATACCGAACCTCTTTCGGTCTGTTACCCATAACATGGGATACAGACCTCTGATCGATGCACCATCAGTTGCGTAGCGATCCTTGTATATAGACGGTCGTTTCAGAATACTACACTCACGGTTTTGGAGTACTTTGAGTTTGGGCGGGTTGGTTCGAACACGATACCAACCGGGCCCTCGGAGCGGAAACACTTATAACTTGAGCTCCGGACGTCCGATTGACGTGCCGGCGACTTTGTTGGTTTCCTCTAAGTGAGACGGACCTTTTGGCATACTCTGATCGAGGTTTGGATGCAGTTGGAGTATGGTCGGGTTGGTTTTGACTTAAAACCAACCGGGCTCCTGGGATGAAAAAGCCAATAACTCTCAGACTGGGCGTCTGATCGACGCGTCGTCTGTCGCGTTGAGTTCCTATTGACGATACAGAACTTTTGGATACATCAACTCTGGACTATGTGTCAGTTGATGTATCATCCCTTCGGCTCGTGGAGCGGACCCTCCCGAACGACCTTACTGTGTGCGGGAATCCTAGAGCTGGGTGCGACTGCGACGACGATGACGACTGTGCAGAAATCCTCCATGGATTTGACGACGATGACTACAACACTCAGAAATCCTATGTGGATCAGTGCCACCGATCCTGTGTGTGTCAGCACTCAGTGGTCCTGTGTGGTCCAGCACCTACAGATCCTGTGTGGGTCCGATCCTGTGTGGGTCATTGCGGGGGTTAGTTACCTATCGATCCTTTGTGGGTCATTGTGGGGGTTAGTTACCTATCGATCATGTGTGGTTCAGATCCTTTGTGGGTCATTGCGGGGGTTAGTTACCTATCGATCTTTTGTGGGTCATTGCGGGGGTTAATTACCTATCAATCCTATGTGGGTCAGATCCTTTGTGGGTCAGATCCTTTGTGGGTCATTGCGGGGGTTAGTACCTATCGATCCTTTGTGGGTCCAACGGCTTAGATGAATCAGGGGAAATATCTGATCATCTCTATCGTCATATGAAGAAGTGTACCTGTTTGAGATGAATCCTGTTTTGCTTTCCTATGTGGATTTTGTTGTGCTATCCTGTGTGGATTACGTTTTTCTTTCCTGTGTGGACTGGGTTGTGATTTCCTATGTGGACTGGGTTGTACTTGAGCTCGGATGTTGGAGCCGAAATGAAATTGATGACTTAGGTATATGTATGGGCATATACCTAAGTAGTGTCAGATGTTACTTCATGATTGTATATTTTCTTTGTGGATTATCCTTTGTGGATTCTGGGAGACCTTCGGGGGTCTCGGGGTCCCTATTGAGTAGCTTATACTCACCCCTGCACGGGCTATGCCCGCACTACGTTGTGTTGGTTGCAGATGACGGATAGTGCTGATCATGGTTAAGGCACGAGGAGTAGGTCTGTACCTGGAGGTGGACCATTGGGCGGGACGTACACGGAGCGGACGACTGGACCTGAGGAGTTGTGGAGGCTATCTGTACCCACCCTCCAGGTGGGACTTCGAGTGGACAGCTCGAGGATGCGGTTTTACTTTCAGTTGTTGTTTTCCCTTTCCAGTTGTACTTTACTTTCAGTTTGGGTTTGTATTTTTTCCCACTTACTTTTCCACACTTACTGTTGTACCCAATTTTTACTTAGTGTTTACTTCTTCTTCTTTCTTACTCTGTGGTGTATGTTTGCTTTACAAAGGCAATACCTTCCCTTTTTACCAAGAATTACGCCTTGGTGCTAGTCGCCAGCCCCTGGCCTATGGAAGGCGGGCTTGGGGTAGTCACGGCACGGGCCCCGAGGATGGGTCGTGATAGTGACGACCCAATGTTTTATCAATGAAAATTCACTTTTTATAATTATGTAACATAAAATAATATTAGGAAACACAATGCAACACCAAATTTAAATTTAATAATACATACTATGTGACCTTTATATCCTATTTATTAAAAATAATTTTTCTACTTCTGTGATATGAATTTCAAAAATCTGACATACATGGTTGTGATCAGTAAGATATTTGGAGTTTGATAGGAAAAACTTTGTTTTCAGTCAATAGTAACTTAACCTTATAAATATTAATGTTATACTTATGAATATTTTTATGATCCTTATGAATAATAAATAGACTAAATTAATAGTAACCTCACCTGATAAATTATAAATAAAATTTAGGAATCTTATAAAAAAGGAATGGTATAATAGACTAAGTAAATATATCTTTTAAAATTATTAATTATGTGAATGATATTTCTGTAAGTCATAATTATTTAATTAAAATTGTATAATTAATAATTTAAAAGTCAATTTATTTTTATAAAATACATTCATAGCTTAAAATTTTTATTTCTTTTTTTTTGAGATAATTTTATGAGACCTTAAGTTATTTTTCAAAGTGTTATAAAATCAGTTATAATTTTAGAATCTGTATTTTACATGTAATTTATGATCTTAATTAAAATTTAACATACTCATATATAAAAAAATATTTTCATAAAATGTAGTTCTTTTTTGAATTTTATGTGTCAAAAAATATTTAGAATGAATTTTTGGTCTTTTTCTGAAATACTTGAATTCTTGGTGAATAGAAAAATAGAATAATTTACTATATAAGTACATTATAAGTTAAATAAACTATTCCATACATCATGAGGTATGTAATAACCCAAATCTATAACAAATATTCCCTATTTACTATATTTTGGCATGGAATCATTTCAATTTTTTTCATGAAGAAAATTAATAAACTAATGAATTGAATATTGATAAAACACCCCTCTCCTCCACTATAAATACCACCCCTCACACCTGTCAAGGATTGATCCATGTCTAAAGTCAGAAAAATATCCTCCCTATCCACTTACCAACTTTCAGAATCTCTTGTTCTCATAAAAAGACCAAAACCTCTTACTTAAAGAGGATCTTAAGGCGGATAAATTGAAGAGGTAAATTCCACATTCCAATTAATTTATTTTCTTTCAACTTCCTTCATTTTCTTTTGATCTCATCACCTATTCTAATATGAATGGTATGAGAACTCTAGTATTTTAAATATATTGTAATTTTTTTATTCTAATGTAATAATTCATCATCACATCACTTTCTCCCTCCCATTATAATAAAAATGAAAACATCGTCTAAGATGTGCCAATTTATCGTATTCAAGGATGACCGGTATTCAATTTCTATTATCATCTTCAATTCAGTTCATGAAACCAATTTTATGGTTGAAAAATACTATAATATATGTAATATATCTCATTTAAATTTTATGTTTTATTTATACCCAAATTATTTTAAATAATAAAACAAAACAAATTCATTGTAGCGAAATCACCGAAAATTATCCAAACATTTATCACAAAGATGTTATTTAATGATTCATCTGCGCCTAAGTTAACCAAATGATTTATATGACCATTTAAGATTTAGGATTATCCTTAATAACATTTAATAACAATTCTGTATATTAAAACTCATTTTAAACAAACTTCCATTCATGTTTACAAATGAACCAATCATGAAAACTATGAAAACAAAATGTCCTGAACGATGAAATTAAACTCTATAACTCATCCCAAACACCATAAAAGAACTTAATAAAACAATAATTAATTATATTAATGTATTAAATGTTTTTTAGTTATCAATTATTTAATTTAATGTGATTATAAAAGTTATTAAAGAGAATAATGCTTTCAGATATAAGGTAAGGGGAATTATCGAACCCAACTTTCTTTCTTTATGTATTCCCTCTTCACCCATTTTTCAGTATGGTTATTCCTTAAAAATAATTTATTAATCATTAACATACCTTTTCTGAGATATAAATCTTTTCCATATTTTTTTATTACATACACATTGTTTTCCAAAATAACACTTCTTTAAAAAAACACACCTTCTACTTTTCAAGATTGTTTCCTTCACTCAATCTTGATGATTCTTATATCAAGTATGTAATTTCCTCTTTCATTTTTGAACCCATATTTTATGAATTTATTCATATAAAATGATACACATTCCTTTACATGGTCTATTTTACACTCAATATTGATATATGTTATATTTGGCATGCAGGATAATGTAAATATTGTTATGTGACGGGTGCACCCAGAATTGTTTAGTACAATGTATATGTTATGATGTAACGAGTGCACCATGAATTATATAGTGATAAAATTCATTGGGTAATGTGAATAACCTCATGATTAAATTTAAATATGTGTGAACATAATGAAATATTTATTTATAACTATATGTAGAAGTTGACCACTAAGACATGATGTTTTTTATGCATTGCCACATTCTATGTCTTTTATTAATACTTCCTCTCATGATTATGATCCTATGACTATGTTATCATGATAATGATTATTCTCAACCCATGTTATATTATTTCATGTTCTTATATATCCTCTCACTTGGATTTTAGCTCACCCCTTTTTTGATGTATATTCTCATGTGATTACTTGTACTAAAGAGCACATAATGGGAAATAAGAAGCTAGGGAAGAAGGAATTAAATAAATGTTTATGTTTTAATTTGTAAAATTTATCTATAGTCCAAGTTTTCCCGACCCACTAATCCTTTGGATCCTCATTTTTTATCATTAAAATTATGTATTGGTAATGTAAGAAGAAAAAGGTCTCTATAGTCAGTATCAAAGGGAAGTTTACTTAATTTTGGAATTAGGATTAGAGAACCTTAGTGAAAACTTTTATAATTAGACTATATATAATTAACCACCCAAGAATATTTGTTTTTGAAAATTCTAAACATAGGTATCCCAAAATATATTACTTTATACTTAAATGCATAAAATAATAAATTACTTATTTAGGACTTGTTAACATATGTTTTGTTCCAACATTTTCTATTTTAGAAAATGGTGGGAACCATGAAAAACCAGGACAAAAACCCATGCGAGGGACAATCTTGCGATTTTCCAACTAACATCCCCAATTATTTTGGTGGTGGATTTCAAAATTTCATGGTGATTCTTATTCATGTATCTCAAGTTATGAAAAATAACATAAATAATGAGAAATGTCCTTCACCAAAGAGGGAGAAACTGGCTATTGAGTGTTTTATGCGATAACGACCACCAATGTTTTGTCGATCTTCTGATCCACTAGTTGCAGAACAGTGGGTCAACTCGATAGAGAATATCTTTTATATGCTTCACTGTTCTGAGATGGAGAAGGTGACTCTGGTTGTTTATCATCTAGATGGAGAGGCTGATCAATGGAAGTACTTTATTAAGAATACCATGATGAG
Source organism: Viscum album (assembly GCA_963277665.1). Taxonomy (NCBI): domain Eukaryota; kingdom Viridiplantae; phylum Streptophyta; class Magnoliopsida; order Santalales; family Viscaceae; genus Viscum; species Viscum album. The sequence continues at coordinate 473,309,090 of OY728135.1, forward strand.
GGATGAAATAGAAGGGATAGAATGAGAATAATTTAAGATAATGTTTCTTAATAAGTATTTCCCTCATACTCTTCAAACTAATATAGAGATGGAATTCGTAGAGATGCACAAAAAGGAAAGGAAAATCTATCACAACCTATGAAGAAACTTTCATAGGTATTTCAAGGAATGATACGGGTTTTGTTATCAATAATGATATAAAAAATTGATAGATTCTTTAGTGGTTTAAAATGACACATTCAAAAGGCTCTTCAAATTCGATACATTGGGAGTTATGAAGAAGTTGTTCAATGTTCTCTCAAAGTGGAGATAGAGTTTGGAGAATGGTCCCATAGCTATGGTGATAAGAAAGGAAAGATGAATTTTTAAAATGGAGGATATAATAAAAAATGTATAAAGAAAACTCAACCACCCACATGTCAAAAATGTGGGATGAAACATCATGGGAACTACCTCAATGGGATCAGGAAATGATTCAATTATGGGATAGATGGCCACAAAGCTCATGAATGTCGAAAATATAAAAACATTATGGACAATGTGGTGGAGTATGGGAGAGAACCACTGATGGCCCCATGATACAACTATAGGGATCAAGAGATCTGTGAAATCTAGTGCACTAAATATCGAGTCCTCAAGGGTAATAAACCTCATCAACCACCAAAACCAAAGGTGAAAGGGGAGGATTATTCCATCACTATTAAGGAAGTGGAGCAAGATAATGAATTAATATAATGTACACCTAAAATTCACACTGGAATGGAAAAAGTTTTATTTAATTTTGGTTCGACACATTCTTTTATATCTCACATGTTTTCTAGAACTATTGAATTGATTCCATAAAACCTTGAAGTTGAGATATCTGTAAAAACACATAGTGGTGAAATCATTCCAACACAAGTTTTGTACTCTTCTCTTGTTGGAATATGTGGTAAGATTCTTCCAGAAAATCTTGTAATAATTCCCTTAGAGGAATTCGATGCTATATTGGGAAGAGATTGGCTCTCATTATATAGTGAACATATAAACAATCGGGAAAAGGAAATATCTTTCCATATTCTGAACCATCCATTGATCCTATACAAATGCTAGGATGATCATGAATCTCCTATGAAAAATCCTTCAATGGTGTGGGTGTTGATACCCTGTGAAGAAGCATACCTCACTCAAATGGTTGGGTCAAAAGAACATATCAACATAGGGTAAAATACCATTTTAAGGGAATATAGTGATGTATTTCTAGAAGAGTTACCCGAACTACCCTCAGATCGTGAGGTAGAGTTATCAATAGAACTCATACCCAGATCTACTCCTATATCAATGTGTTCCTATAGGATGGAACCTATCTAACTGGATGAGTTAAGGAAATAGCTGCAACACCATTTTGGTAAAGGGTTCATACTCCCTAGTGCATCACCATGGGGTGAACCAGTGCTCTTTGTAAAGAAGAAATATGGAACAATGTGGATCTGTATTGATTATTTTGAACCCAAAAATATCACCATAAATTACAAGTATCCACTTCATAAGATTGAATAATGGTTTGATCGGTTTAGGGGAGCTCAGTACTTATCAAGGGAGGATCTCTGTTCTGGATATCATCAGCTAAAGGTGAAGATGGATGGTATTTAGAAGACTTCCTTCTGTATAGGGTATGGGAATTATGATTTTTTTGGATTCCCTTATGATTTACTAATTCCCCACCAATATTCATTGATTTGATGAATAGATTCCTTAGAAATTACCTTGAAATTTTTTTTGGAGTGTTTATCGATGATATTCTCATATACTAAAAGAGAAAGGAGGAATGTGAAGAACATATAAGATTTGTTTTGGTGACATTGAGGAAGTTGATGCTTTATTACGAGTTCATAAAGTGTGACTTTTGGATGCAATAAGCCACACTCTTGGAACATGTGATTACAAGTGAGGGAATTTTTGTGGACCCTTCACAAACAAAGGAAATTCTAGAATGGCCTAGACCCACTAGTATCATAGAAATCCATAGTTTTCTTCCCTTATCAGGGCACTATCAACATTTTGTGAGAAATTACTCAGGATTTTTGATCCCGCTAACTAATTTAACAAGGAAAGGTGTAAGGTATGTATGAATGGAAGAATGTGAGGAAAGATTCAAGGAGATAAATGGAAGGATAATCACTGCACATGTACTCACATTATTGAAAAGTGGAGAAATTTTTATGATATACAGTGATGCTTCCAAGAAAGGCTTGGGTTGTTTAATCATGAAAAATGATAATGTGATAGACTATACCTCATGACAGTTGAAGATACATGAGTAGAACTACCCCACACATGATCTATAGTTAGAAGATATGATTTTTCCTTGAAAATATGCAAACATTACCTCTATGGTGAAAAGAGTGACATATGTACCGATCACAAGAGAAAAAAGTATATTTTCACACAACATGAGATCAACATGCATCAAAGGAGATGGTTATATCTAATCAAATACTATGATTTATCTATTCAATATATCCCAAAAAGGAGAACAAGGTAACTAATTCCCTAAGCAAAAAAATAACCTGCTACTATATTCATGTTGGAGATTGAAAAAGACCCTATCTTCATGGATATGTAAAGGATGTCTTTGTAAATTACAATGGAAGGGAATACATCCTACCTTGAGAAAATTATTTCCCTACCATCTATGTAATAGAATATTAAGGAGGTCCCAAGGGGTGATAAATAGTTTTAAAAGAGGGTGAATGTAGTAATGCAAGGGGAGTTGCAAGAGTTCCATATTGATGATGATGGTGTAATTCGGTTTTGAATGGGGATTTATGTGCCTTAATCACCTGGGATAAAGAAGGAGGTATCAGATAATGAACATAGATCAAAATTCTCTATCCATCCTGGTAGAACCAAGATATTATGTGATATTTGAGAACACTTATAGTGGGCCCATATAAATAAGGAGATTGCAGAATACATCTCAAGGTGTTTAATATGTCAGAAAGTTAAAGCAGAGTGACATAATTCCAACGAGAGGATGCAACCATTGCCTATACCCATATGGAAGTGGTATAATGTCACTATGGACATTTGCACGGGGCTCCTAAATACATCCAAATGAAATAATGTGACATGGGTTTTGATGGACCGACTTGCCAAAAATGACCAACTTATCTATATTCAGGAAGATCTATTACTTGAACAATTGGAAAATTTATATGTGAAGGTAGTGGTGAGACTTCACGGGGTATGACTCTTGATCATCTATAATCATGATCAAAGTTTCACATCTAAAGTATAGAGGAGTATTCAATATTCCTAGAGTACTGAATTGAATTTTAGCATGGCCTATCACCCCCAAACAGATGACCAATATTAGAGGACTATTCAGAGACTCAAAGATATGCTAATATTTTACTCATTAAAATTCTAATGTGGATGGGATAAGAATCTCCAATTAGTTGAGTTATCATGCAACAATATCTTTCACTCGGGTATTCAAAAGGCTCCATATGAATCTCTGTATGAAAACCGATGTATAACTCCAACCTGTTGGGATGAAGTTGGGGGAGGAAAGTTACAAAGACATGATCTTGTGTAAGAGATGGTAGAGAAGGTTCAATCTATCCAGCAACATATCAAAGCAGCTTAGAGTCAAAAAAATATTTATGCTGAAAACCATCAAAGGGACTTGTATTTCGATGTTAGAGATAAATTAATCCTTTGGATGTCTCCATGGAGGAGAGTAATGTATCTTGTAAATAAAGAGATGTTATTCCCAAGGTATATTGTCCCCTTTGTGATCCTTGATTTTATTGGAGTTATGGCCTATCGTCTGGCACATCCACCAAATATGGCTCAGGTTCATGATGTGTTTGATGTATCACTACTATGTACGTATATACCAGATCCCTCACATATACTGAACTCACTGGTGGTACAACTAGAATATGATCTCTCTTTTGAGGAGAAACCAATAAAGAATCTGGACTGGAGATAGAAGGTTCTACACAACAAGAAAACACACCTTGTTTAAGTGTTGTGGGGAAACCATAAGTATGAATAAGAAACTCAGGAACAAAGGGAGGAAATCAAGGAGAAGTACCCTCACCTGTTAATGTAAAAAAAATTTGAGGGAAAATTTTCAAAATGGTGGAAGAATGTAATGACCCAAAGTATTATCAATGGAAATTACCTTCTTATAATTATGTCACATAAAATCACAATAAGAAACAAAATGCAACATCATGCTTAAATGAAGTACTAAATACTATGTGAACTTTATATCCTAGACGTTAAACATAATTTTTACACTTTTGTGATTTGAATTTCAAAAATCCAATATACACAATGGCGATCAGTAAGATATTTGGAGTCTGATAAGAAAAACATACTTTTTGTTGAATAGTAAATTACCATTATGAATAGTATTGTTACACTTATGAATAGTAATATGACCCTTATTAATAGTAAACTGAAAAGATTTATAGTATCCTCACCCATGAAATTATAACTAAAATTTAGGAATCTTAAAAAAAAGAATGTTATAATAGACTAAGTAAATAAATGTTTTAAAATAATTAATTTAGTGACTGATAATTTTGTAAGTTATAATTATTTAATTACAATTTTATAATTAATAAATTAAAATAAAATGTGTTTTCAAAAAATAAATTCATAGATTACAATTTTTATGTTTTGTGATTATATGATAATTTTATTTGACCTTAAGTAATTTTTTCAAAGTGTTACAAAATTAGTTATAATTTTAAAATCTGTATTTTCCAAGTAAATGATAATTTTAATTAAAACATAAATTAATCATATTTAGTAAATTATTTTCATATATCGGAGTTCATTTTGGAATTCTACATGTCAAAATTTGGTTAGGGTGAATTTTTGGGATTTTTCATAAATACTAGAATTTCTGGTGAATAGTAAAATACTGTAATTTACTGTATAAATACATTATAAGTTAAATACACTATTCCTGAAATCACGAGTGATATAAGAACCCAAATATCAAGCTCACATGACCTATTTTTTTCACAGAATCATCACTATTTATTTACATGTGGGAAATTAATAAACTAATGAATTAAATGTTGAGAAAACACCCCTCTCATCCACTATAAATACTACCCCTCACACCCTCTTATCCTCAAACCTCTAAATCCTTTATATTTGTATAAATTATACTCAAATATCCTCCCTGGACACTTTCCCATGCCCATTATCTCTTTTTATCATCAAAATTTTAAAATCACATCCCTAAAGAGGCTATCAAGGAGGATAAATTCAAGAGGTAAATTCATCTTTCTAATTCTTTTATTTTCTTTCAAGTTCATTCCTTTTATTTATCTCTCCTAAACTCCTCTAATGAAAATGTTATAAAACTACAATAAAATAAATATACTGGATATTTTTTTCTAATGGAATAATTTATCATCAACTCTCTTTCCACCTCCATTTATACTGAAAATGAAAACACCATCCTAGATGTCTTAATTTATCACATTCAAGGATGACGAGTTTTCAATTTCTATTATATTCTTAAATTATAGTCATGAAAACATTTTTATTGATGAAAAATATTATAATATATGTAATATATCTTATTTAATTGTTCATTATTATTTATACACACACAATGTTAAATAATAAAACAAAACAAATTCATTATAGAGAAATCTCCCTAAATAATCCAAATGTTTATCACTAAGATCTTATCAAATTATTCATCCACGCCTAAATTAAAAAAAATGACTTATATGAACATTTAAGATTATTTAGGATCATTAATAACATATAATAACTATTCTATATATTCGTTATCATTTTAAACAAACTTCCATTCGTGTATACAAACGAACCGATCATGAAAACTATGAAAACAAAAATTCCTGAATGATGAAATTAAACTCTATAATTCATTCAAAGCCCCATAAGATTAATTAATAATACCATAATGAATGAAATTCATGTATGAAAGGTTATATAGTTTTTAATTAATGAATATAATGTTATTATATAGTATATTAATGTGAATAAATCTTTCAGATACAAGGTAGAGGGAATTTGCACATGAGGCTCAGCCCAGTTGGTGAGTATCCTTAAGTGCATCCATGAGACCCAGGTTCAAAACCAGGTGTAGAAATATTTCCAAGGGGGGGTACTATAGCAGTACTTTTGTAGTACTATAGTAGACACTACAATAGTACTGTGCACTGTGTGAGCACTGTAGAAGATACTAATCAGTACCCTAGTAGCCATAACTATTCACCTTGGGCCACTGTTTCAGGATTGGAGTCCTTAAGGACTTCAGGACACCTAGGAATTTTTTTCAGTAGGGATTTTGGACCACCATTTAGGCCTTCGGTCAACCTCAAGGCCTTTGGGCTACATGTAGTTTCCCCAGACAAACTCTACAATAAAGGAGCAGCCCTAGAGGAGGATTCAGATCAGGAGCACTCACTAGAGAAGAACCAATGGATTTGAAAGAATGAGGTGGAATGGATATTCCATCAAGACCATCCTATGCTAGAATAAGAAGCTTATAAAAATTTCCATGAAAATGTGGAGAGCTACCAACATGATGCAAATTCTGGGGAGGGGAAGTTCCTTGTAGTTATAGTCTGGTTGAATTCCCTAAGACCTTCGGTTCATGTAATGTCTCTTAAGCCTATGGGCCATGTAATCACTGAACCTACCTGACTTGTAAGGGTTCCCCCTCATCCCTTGAAAGGGGGGTTATCAAAAATCAATAATAATAAAGGACTTTTCTCCATTCAGGTGTTAGGTAAGGGGAATTCTCAGACCCAACTTTCCTTCATTATGTTTTCCCTCTTTCACCCCATTTTCAGTATGGTTATTCCATAAAAATAATTTCTTCATAATTAACATATAATTTAATAGATATACATTTTTTCCACTATAGTTTCTTAAAAACACATTTTTACCAAAAGAAATATTTTTAAAAACACACCTTTTACTTCTCAAAATTGGTTCCTCCACTTCAGGTAGATGATTCTTATATCAAGTATGTTATTACCTATTTCATTTGGGAACCCAAATTTTATGAATTTATGATTATGAAATAAAACCCACTAAATTCAAAGGGTTATTATATGTTCGTGATTTATATATTTTCTATGTGGCGTGCATGATAATACAAATGTTGTGATGTGACGGGTGCATCCAGAATTATATAGTGGAAAAAATGTTATGATGTGATGGGTGTTCCTGGAATTATATAGCACTCAAATTAATAGGGTAATTTCAAGAACCTCATGAGTTAAGTGAAATATGCATCAACATGATGCTATCTTTTTTCTCAACTATGTGTGGTACTTGACCACTAAGACATGATGTTTCATTTTTATTCATTTCCACATTCCAAGTCTTTTCTTAATGCTTCCTCTCAAGATTATGACCCTATTACTATGTTATGATGATAATTATTGTCCTCACCCTAGGTTATTTTGTTTATGTTCTTATCTATCCTCTTACTTGGATTTTAGATCACCACTTTTTGATGTATACCTGCATATGACTATTTTCACTAAGGAGAACACAATGATAATAAGAAACTTGTGAAGAAAGAATTAAATAAATTTTTATGTTTTATGCTATAAAATTTATGTATGGTTCTAGTTTTACCAAGACACTAAACCTTTGGATCCATGTTGTGTAATGTTTTTAATTTTTTTATCATTAAATGATGTAATGGTAATGTAAGAAGAGCCAGGTTGCTATATTGACATGCTATGTATTAAGTGAAAATTATCCCACCAAAAACTATTTAAACTCACAATATTAGTAATGAATTTCTATTGATTAGGATTAACGCATTAGATCTATAAAAATAATTATTTATTAGCATTGGTTATTTAGAGAGGGTTATAAACAATAACCTCTAAATTATTTTTCCATATAATTTAGTGATGGTTCTACCAAAATCGAATTATTATTATTATTTAGTGATCGTCTTTGAATATCCAATACTAAATATATAGTTGATTTATTAAAAAATTTAATAATTATATGGGTTCATACATTGTTGTTAATATACATGATTAGTGAAAATTTATAAACAGGTCTATTCACTTATATTAGGGAGGTTTTATAATCCCTGATAAATTTTTATGATTATATTAATAAATAAATTATATATTAAGTAATATTATTCAACATAACTACTACTGAATAAAACATTTGTAGTTGTTTTTTGGAAACCACCACTAGTGTAATAAAGGGGTTTTCAAGTTGGCCTTTTTTATTTTTAATGTCCGTTACCACACATTGTTATTGCCTTGGACTTTGAAAATAAGTATTTCACATAGTTTACTAATAAAATATGTCATAAATATATATGTAGAGGAGTTTTTCACATATTTTATGAAAATAATGAAGTGATAAATTCAACTATAGTTGGTTTTTAGGGTAGGTTTTATTGATAAATAGATATTACTTACTAGACTAATAATTCATCTTTTGGAGGTGCTTTTTTCACGTCTGTTTTAATATAAAAAATGTGTAAAAATAAAATCATGTTAGTTTTTTAAAGAAAAAACATTAACACATTGTTTTATTTAAAAAATTCACTGAAACAAATCTAAAAATTTATGTTTTTGGGTTTCTTTCCACATCAGTTATATAAAAACTAATGTAGAAAAATACTAATCTTCTCATTTTTTAGAAGAAAATGATGTGATAAATAATCTTTTCAAATATATCCATCAATTAAGAAATAACTGACATGAGAAATGTGTTTTTAATAAAATAAATAAATTCATCCCTCCCAAAGTACAATATCATACCAGAAGTAGAAAACCAACACATAATAGACTTTTACAATTTGAACATTAATATTTACAATATATATATCAAATAAAATAAATCACAATAAGAACTATGAATTAAGTATCCCATTAGAATTGTATTCATTTTATCTCTTTTTTATTATAAGGTTGAGGTTCATCGAAATGATAAAAATTTAAAAAAATCATTGAACAATTATTATGAATAAAAAAATAAAAAATTATAGAAATGGTTTATAAAAAAATATAACATTCTAGAATTTTGTAGGTATCTCAACTGAAATGATTTCATACATAAATATTATATCATAGTATCCAAATTCATTTACTACTTCTTTTATATGAAACTTATGTTTGAAAAATAATATTTCAATTCAAAAAAACTGTTATATACTTAAATCCTAAATGTATTAATTGTAAATGAAAATTCACCTTTTCTTTTATATATTTTATCTTTGTGATCTGCTTTCTTTTTGTCTCAATTAAGCGAAATCAATCCATATTTTACAATAATATGAATAAAATAAATTTAAATATAATTATAATATATTAAACTATTGAAATTTTCAAACTTACATGTTAAATACATACAAAAAATTATCTCACACATTAACATGGATATAGCATAACCATAAAAGTGTCATCCCTCTTGAAAAAAACACCCAACTTACAATAGTGAATATATACAAAAAATTTATTACATTAGAGGTTATTTCATTAATATATATAAAACTTTATGAGATATATGTATCATGATCTCGATGATAATGGAGCATCTCACACAATATAATTGAATTGTTTTTGAAGTCCTTCAGTAGTATAAATTATTCATTCTATATCAATATTTATTATAATTTTAGTTAAGAACATTGTAGTTCTTTAAATATATATATTTATTTCATACCATTATATATACAAATTTTATAAATATACCTAATATAAAACAAACATATGTATGGAGTTTCAATAAATTTAAATTTCTAAAAGTTATTTGATAATTTAATTTCAAAGAAAAGACTTGCATCGGGTTAATTCTAAACTAATTTGTAGTTAAAATCTCTATGATATATTTTTTAAAATCATCATATTCATTTCACACCCAAAAATGTTATCTAATATTGGAATTTCATGAACTTATATCAAAAAATTTTAATATGTTGATAATTTATCAAGGCTATAAGAAGATATATCTTAAATAATAAAAACTGTATTTGTTTTTTTCTATATAGTATGTCTTTACCTTTGAATAATTATTATAGAAAAAGATAAATATATACACTTTAAAATGATAAAACATATTTATCACCAATATGAAATATACGATATAATCTAAACATAACACAATGGTAATTTGATGAAAAAGTATAGATTAGAAAATAAATGGATGATAATATTTCCAACCATAGTGACCTCATATATAAGAAATGGAATTTTTGTTGATCTATCTATAATATCATGTATAGTTACCCTAAGGTTCTCTATAACTCTCTGTTGATGATGAAAAATATCCCCAATATAATATATATTCACATGTGAAACAATATAATGTTGGGAATCCTCAACATATATCTCACAATAAATGGGAAGAAATGGAGGAGGAGGTTAATGAGTTGGAAAAGTATGAGGAGGTCGATCAGTGGGATCCAAATGTGGAGGTAGAGGAGTGGGAAGTGTATCCTGAAACTATATTTTCATATCTAAAAACATCAACTTTATCGAAGATTTGATCCTATTATCCATCATCTCAATCATATCTTTAACTTTTTCTTTCAAAGCATCCAATATTCATTTATATACATCCTCCATTGAATAAGTTTCAGAATGACCAAACACGTTTTGTGTTGATACACATTTTGGGTATGCATGTATACAACCTAGGTGTTTGGAATTTCTCAATTTAATAGTAAAAATATCCATCCAGCCCTCAGAATTGATGACCCCATAGGTGATATAATCCTCATGGGAATCCTATATATAATATTTGAAATATTCAGTAGTGAATAATAATAAATAAACATTTTATTTAACTTAATTAACAAAAATTAATTAAATAAATTCTTACCATCATCTCAGATACAACCCTTGAATATTCTATAACATATTTTCCCTTTTTCCTCATCTTATCCATCTTCCATTTTTCATGTCTAGATGGTAGGGGGGAGGAGGAGGATCAACCTCTAAAGAGCCTAGAGAATAATCTCTTAGTTTTTGAAAATTTTCATCTATCATTTTTTCTTCCAAAAACATATACCCTATATGAGAAAGAGTATGTGGGTATACAATTTTGGATTGGATATCTAAATGAGATATACCTGATTCCTAAAAAATAAGAATGAATGAATAATTAATATGATCTTTAATATAAAAACACAAAAAAATGCTAACATTTCTCTTACAAAAAATCAATCTTGTCAGAAACATTCTCAAAACTAATTCTATTTATTTTCATTATGAAATTTATATATATATAATATATTATCAAGTTGTATATCCCAAAAAAATAATTATTTTGTGAGCGTTGATTTAGAATCCCTCCATATCCTTACATCCAAAGCTAAACTTTTCTTCCCGACTCCTCCAGTATCAATTATATCATATTTCATCTGATAAGAAGGGGACACCCCAAATTAGAAGAAATATTTCATTAAAAGTAAAATAATTACAAATGATCATGGAAATATTTTATCCTATAATTGATATCTGGTAGATTTGTCAACACTTCTCCAATCAGAAATCAAAATACTAACTTTTCTTCAAGCATTCACTGCTAAAAAAGTGTTAAATTGCTTAAGATGTTAACCCTTGGGAATATCATTATCATACAAATCAACTAGTATCCTTTCCATCTGGGTTTTAGAAACTTCTAATTTTTGTAAATTTTTGAAGCTACATTTACCAAACCTTGAACTCATTTTCTGTGGTAGAAGTATATGGGTATTTTACATAAGGATGCGGATACGCCTCAGTAGTAGTATGTGTACAATCCTCCCTGGATGTATGTGTATGGTCCTCCCAAAAATTATATGATGGATCATATATTTTATCTAAAATTTTACTACATATCAAAGTAACAAACAATTAGTACAAAAATATATAAATACAACTATTACATATAAAACAAATTGAAAAATAAAAAATGATCAAACAAAAATTAAAATAAACTAATCAAATTTTTATTCATATTTTTAAAAGAGATAAATAAAATGTTAACATTAATTAGATAAGAAATGAATTAAAAAATGAAATCAAATCAAAAAATGGTGTGTGAATTAATAAAAATTAGTATATAAAAATAAAAATCCAACTATTACATATAAAAGTAAATAAAAATGAAAAATATTTCAACAAAAAGTAAACTAAACTAAAAACATTTTATTCATACTAGTTATTGTAGTTAAATAAAATTATAACAATATTAATGACATTTTAAATGAAAAAAAATGATTGAAATAAAATTAAAAAATGGTGTGTGAATGTTAAAAATGGTCTGATGCATTACACCATTTTTTTTAAAAATTATTCTTTGAATATAAATTTTATTCATTTTTTAAATTTTATTTAAAATATCATATTATAATTAATTATTTTTCTATAATATAAATAATTACATAAGTTATGTATGAGTAAACATGGTTAACTAATGAATACTAAAAAACTATAAACAAAACATTTTACTTATAAGTTATAATATTTGTTTTAATAAATCAAATAAAAATAATATATCTAAATTTGTATGAAATATAAATATGTAAATAATAAATAAATATATGTTACATATACAGTAGTATGAAATGTATTTATAGCATCATCTATCTCACTTCAATTATTAAAAACTGATATGAAAAGATGTGTATATTGATTTACCACGTCATTTATATAATAACAGATTTGATAAATAAAGTATCTCACTTTATAAAATTGGTTATTATATAACCGACGTGATAAATAAAGTATATCTCTTTATCATTTCATTTATTCTATTACCGACATGATAAATCATATTTTTTACATCGGTTATTATATAACCGAAGTGATAAGTCTAATAAAAATTTCGTTATCATGTTGGTTATTACATAACCGATGTGATAAATAAATTAAAAATATTATGAATCCCCATTTTAGGTCATTATGGTGTTTTTCGATCAGGCGATAGTGACTCAATTCTCCCTCACATGGAAACCCAAAAATAGTTTCTTCGATCTCGTGGCCTCCAGATTTATTTTACCAGCTTCATTCATTCTCTTTTTCATCAGTGCATCTATCTGATCGACTCAAAACTCTCAAGTAAGACTCACATGCCTCGACTTCATTTGTTATATTTCTCAGATTCCATAACTCCCCTTTTTATAATTTCAGTTACTAAAATATCGCAATACCATATTTTTTAATCTCCTAATGTTATCACATTGTATCTATAGCCCGCACATGGAATTGTCTCCATACAATAGGATTATTTTTTCATAAAAGTCGCAATAATTTTCTATTTTACTTCTGAATGTTAATGAATGTTCTTTATAATTGTTTCATGGATGAACAATGATTTATTTTATATGTTTTAGGATACAAGTAATAATTGACACATATTTTTTAGTTTTAATTTCAAATTTCAAATTCTTTTTTTATAATTTTATTGGTCATACAATCTAATATTTCATTCTCCAGTTTCATAGGCTTTTCATTCAATTTTATGGGTTCTGTTATATAGATTTATACAAACACCCAAAATATTACAACATGTTATATTATCATATTTCATTTAGGACATAGTGTCTTTTAAACTATAGTGATTTCATAGGAAATATCAATAAATACTTCAAAAAAATTATCGTAAACATATGGTGATATATTTTCATTGTAGCATATAACCAAATTCATCATTTTAAATTTGTGTTTTGTTGAGTATGATACCTCACCCCATGAAATCCACTGTCATGACTATTGTTATGATAAATTATAGAAGATGATTTCAATGCGGTAATGATTAGAAATTATTCATATACATCATCTCATAGAAAAATGGTAAACTATTGTCTGACATAGAATTTGGGTGAATTATTATATGGCTTCAAGGGTTTTATTCTTATGTATTTATTTTACCATGAGTTACATTGAAACAAAATATTTGTGATGGGTTAATAATACATCGCACTAGTAGAGGGTTATTTATTTATTTATAGTTCTTTTCTATCTTATTGCTACAAAATAGTATCATTATAATTTTCAAATATGCATATATTTATTTTATATTTAAAAATTGTGTTACTTTCAGATTATGGAATATTTAATATAAATATAAAATGGTCTTATCTAACTATATTTTCTTTTTTAAATTATATCCATGATTATATTTTTATAATTTATCATTTATATTTAAAATTATCTTCCATTATTGTATAGAATTTATAACTATATTTTTAATATATATATATATATATTATGTTTCGAAATTGTGTTACTTTAAAATTATTATGTATTTCATATAAATATAAAATTTGATAATATTAACAAGATATATAATTTTAAAATTTGTTATATGTAATAATGATTTGAAGTTGGATTACGACCCATCAAATGAGTGATTAATATGAAGAAGGTATTGATGATTTTATTGGAATTTGCTAAAAGAAATTTTCTAAATAATGAAATATTTTTCTATCCATTCCTTAAATGATTTAATATGAGGAAATTTAAAATTATAGAGTCAAATATCATTTAATTTGTCCTGGATTTAATCAAAGTTACTACCCTTGGATTTTTTCATGGTGAAATTGGGAATAATTTCCTATCTACTAGTGAGGATGCTTCACAAGATGGTAACTCTGATGAATTTGATGATTTGATTTTTAATATTGAAGTAGAGGAAATTGGGAAAGAATAGACAATTAAGTGTCTGTATGGTGATTCTGAAAAACCATTATATCCTGGTTGTATGGATTTTATATTTTTATCTTCGGTGTTAAGATTGATTAACATGAAGGCGAAACATGGTTGGAGTGACAAAAGTTTTACTTATTTGCTAAAAATTTTAATGGTAATCTTCTTAAGGACAATGATCTTCCATATTCACATTATAAAGTGAAGAATACTATTCCTAATGGGATTAGGGTACAAAAAAATACATACCTACCTGAATGAATTTGTGATATATTAGAAAGAATATGAATTTTCAGTTGAATGAAAAATCACATGGAGATTTAGATGTTACAGAGACCCCTACCTAGGTATGTTGGCATCTTCTTATAATTCATCTTTTGAAATAATTATTTTATAATTCACATGATCTAAAAAGGTTAATATGGCATGCTTATGAGCGGATATGTGATGGAAAATATGTCATCTAGCTGATTGTCCACATTGGAATAAAATTGATCACCATTTTCCTACATTCAAAAATGAAGTTTGAAATCTCATACTTGGGTTGTTCATATATGGAATGAATCTATATCAAATCCTTAGTAGCACACATATTTCATGGATTATTTTATTGGTAATTTATAATTTTTCTCCTGAATTTTTTATGAAGTGAAAATATGTCATGTTGAGATTAAGGATCCTTAGACAAAAACAAACCTTCAATGATATTGATGTTTTATTGTCACCATTAATTAATGATTTGAAACTCTTATTAGAGGATGGTATTAGGGTGTATTATTCTTATAAAAGAGAATATTTTCTACTATATTCAATTATTTTTTTCACTATAAATGACTTCCCAATATACTGATATTTGTCTGGATATAGTATTATGGGGTATGAAGCGTGTCCAATTTATGAACAACTGACTTCAAATTATCAATTGCATCATGAGAGAAAAATAGTATAATTAGGTTGTGAAAAGTTTTTTTGTTTGGATAAATCTTATAAATGATTTAAAAATTCATTCAATGCCTCAAAAAAATTTGATATTTCCCTAAAACCTGTATCTACTAAGCAATATTTTGAGAGGGTGAAAAAATATGACGTGACATTAAAAAATACACATAAATATGGTAATGATAGAAAATTGGGGAAGAAATGTTCAATATTTTTTGAGATACCATATTGCAGATATAATAAAGTGAGACATAACAGTGATGTCATGTATGTAGAGTAGAATATATGTGATAGCTTGATTGGAACATAGTGAGATCTTAAATGAAATATTGAAGATGGGTTTAATGAAAGACTAGACTTACATTCAATGGGAATACATTTGGTGTTATCTCCCACTCCCGATGGATGGAGAACATTTCTTCCCCCATATTGTCATGCATTTTACAAGAGGGAGAAAATTGGAATTTTTAGTTTCTTTATGTTATTGAAGTGAAACAGGGTTATTCTAAAAGTGTAAATAAAATTCCTCTTTAAAGTATTTGAAGTTGATAGGTATGAAATATCATGATTGTCATGTCATGATGCAACATCTTCTACCTATTTCATTGTGTGTAATATGTCCCATCCATTTTAGAAACACTATCATGAAGGTGTGTTATTTTTCAATTCAGTTGTATACTTTTTATTTCCAAAATGTATTTTCCTCCATCTTTTTTTGATATAATGTTTCATTTAATACTTCATTTCGTTTGATAAATAAAGATTTTAAGACTTGTATAACTACATTGGATGTTTCCTTTTGAAAGGTATATAAAGATATTGAAGGGGTATGTTATGAATCCTTATTGACATGTATCATCCATTGTTGAAAAGTATATTTTTTAGGGTGTTATAGAGTTTTTTACGAGCTACTTGTTTATGGTGGAACACATTGATTTGCCTCCATCCTACCATGATCAAGTTAATTATGTGGGAAAGGGGATTTTTGGATTGAAAGTCAAATATTTTTCAAGTGAATTGATAAATAAGGTACATTTATACATCTTGAATGACATATATGATGCTCAACCATATATAACATTGCATATTAATGTTTTGAAACAATTCCATCCAAAGAAAAATAAATGTGGATTCTAGAAGAGCATAACAAAACATTTTTCTAGGGTTTAAAAAGTCAATGATTAATAGATCAAATTCATCAGAAACATTAAGATGGTTAGAGGGTTGTCTATGTTTTAACGTGATAACATGGTCTGAGTATGAAATTAATTCCTGCAAATTTCATGTGAATGATCAGTACAATAGAAGTGTATTTTATAATAGTGGTGTATTGGTGTTTATAGAAGAAATGCAGTTTTTGAGATCTAAAAACAAAAACACAATTTATGCATCAAGTAAATATTATAGAGTCATTGAAGAAATATGGGAGGTTTACTACATTAAATTTAATGTTCCAGTGTTTAACTAAAAATGGTTTATCGGTAAAAACATTGACAAACAAGATGAATTTGGAATGAAACTTATAATCTGAATAGATTTTAAGACATCACTAATACTTTTATTATGGAAACACTTGAAAAAAAATCTTATGTGTTCTTGATTTATCTGATATGTAGTGGTATATTGTTTTATGAGGAAAACAATATGATGGTGATGATCAACATGGTGAAGATATTGATTTATGAGAGATCCCTACTTTTGTGGAAATATTAACATATAATAATGATGAAAATGTCTTATAAATGGTTTGTTCCATAAGGAACGATCATGATGATGGAATTTTGAAAAACAACCATTTAGTAAATTCATAATATTGCACAAAACATCTGTTTATTTCTTCTTTACTTTTATTATTTTCATAAAATGTTAGATATGTAAAAAAACATTCTTTATTAACACTGATATTATAAATAATAATGTGTTAAGTAGTAGTTTTATTTTTTGTTTCATAATTTTTCATTTTTTATTTACATTATTATTGTAATATTAAAATTTGTATATTTTTATACTAATTGTTTTTTTATTTTATTTTATGGAAAATGACATATCAATTAGTTGATCAAACAAATACTTCTTGTGATGAGAGAATGCATACCTCTGGATACGAATGTAATCATTCTCCTCTTGATAATCCCCAAACTTCTTTATAATATTCATATACTTCCACCAAGCCAAAGAATTGTTTGAGGGTTGGCAAATGTGGTAGCACACATTTACTAAAATTATCAAATACTCATTGCCAGGACTATAGGATCGTGGGTGAATTTGATGAAAATGATATTCCAAGAGGTCTTAATATAGAACAATTAAAGATTTTTTTATAGTTTTAGGGTAAAATAAAAGACATTATTTTGTTTAATGATTGGGGACGTATCAAAAAAGTAACAATACCTCATTTTTGGGAGACCATTTTAGTAATCTCCTTTGTTATTGTTTTATTAATCTTGAAATGATAATAGTAATATATGTTTTCCCCCTTTTTATCAAATGACATTTAATATTCCCGTCACTAGAGGAGACAAGAAGAAATATTCATGAATGGATTCTAGGAGATGAAGGGATTTCAAATCAACCCCCACATCTGATTTTATTTTTGGACATAGGTAACATCACAATCCATATATCCTTTCATAGATGAAGACACATTGAAACAATTTTTTGAAAATAGAACTGGAGAAGCATTATTGGTAAGTGAAATGTAAACTTTTAGTAGTATTATTATATTATTGATCTTATTAATGATATTATTAATGATTTATTATTCTTAATATACAGGAATCTAGGATATCTTGTCAATATATCCAATCTAGAAATTTTTGCACTCATACATTATCTTTAGGAGGGTATGCTTTATTGGAAGAACAAATGATGGATAAAAAGTTAAAAAACTGAAATTTGAGTCTTCAATATTTGGAGAGGTTTCCCCTCCACCCCCCGGGAAGACATGAAAAATGGAAGAGGGATCAGATGACTAAAAACGGGAAATATCTTATGGGAGAACTGACAGTTGTAGCTGAGAGGATTTTAATATATTTATTTTATATATTAATCTATTTTATGTCAATTCAATATATATTTTGAATCATTGAAGAATTTATCAAATAATTTATACAATATTCTATTGAGGATCAGATAACAAAGGGCGTATTTTTAACTAAGGGTAGGTAAGATATTTTATCTTTAGCATTGAGAAAGCTTAAACACCAGGGTTGTGTGCGAGGATACCTGGTGGGTGGATCAGTGAAAAATGTGTTACTATATTATTCAACTTATACAATGAAGGGTATTTATAAAAAAAATAGAATCTTTAAAGTCTGAAGTTAATAATATTAATGTGTTTTTGGGGGAAAAGATTAGATTGTTGGAATAGTCTATGTTGGTAGACATGCAAAGGAAATTTCAGACTACAAATCCCACTCCTCCACCTTGGTCAGCAGCTCCCCCTCCTCCACATCCACCTACAGACCCCATTTTTTATCCAAATCCAAATCCCACTCCTGCAACTCCTCCTTGAGACCCTATTTTGTACCATACTCTGACACGCCCTCCTCTACAGCTTCACAGAAGACCCCATTTTTTATCCAAATCCAAATCCCACTCCTGCAACTCCTCCTTGAGACCCTATTTTGTACCATACTCTGACACGCCCTCCTCTACAACTTCCCAGTTACTGTGAGTTATATGTTGATGATCCTCAATATCATATTTTCACATTTGATATGTTATATTATATTATAGATACCATTCATCATATATAGTTAGATATAGAGAAGTATAGGGTAACTGTATAGGATATTGTAGATATATCAGATGGAGTACCATTACCTACAGATGAGATGAGGATAGTTGAAAAAAGTATCGACTGCTTTTTAGTTTGGATATCTAGACTTCTATAACATATAATCATTAAGGTATGTGTATATTTTATCTCTTATTTCATTTTTTGTATTAAATTTTTTAAAAAAATGAAAGTTAATTAATTTATCTATTTATTTGTAAAAATACTTTAAAGGTATAGAAATATTGAATAGTGAACAATACTGACAGTGGTCTATGACTTCAGATATATATTCTAGCATTCTTAATAGATTGTCAAGATATTCAAATTTGTTGGCAGGTGTTTATGTGATTTAAATGGACTCTAATGTATGTGGGAATTCAATATCTATGAATTTTTTTAAAAAATTATATCATTGAGCTTGTAACTGGAGATAATTTGGGCATTTATGTGATGCAATTTTCTTCAATGTAAGTCTTAACATAAATCATTCCCTGCATTAAATTTATTAAAAATTAATACTTATGTTTATTTTGTATTAGGTATATTTATAAATTGTTTTAGGAGAATTAAAAGACATATGTATAGGGATTGGTGGACCTGTAGTTCATTTCACCTAAATTGTGAACAATGACTAAAGAAGAAAGAACAATTTATATTATTGAAAATTTCAACAGAATATAATTACATAGTTCTGGATGTTTCTTTATATTGAGAGGTATAAAACATATATCTCAAAAAGTGTTATTTATATTTTAAAATAATAACCACTAACATTATATTTTATTTTATATAAGAGACTATTTAATATTATAATTTTGAATGTTGTAATTGTAAATGTGTATTTACTAGTTGTTTTGGTTGGATTTAGGTTTGTTTTTAGTTAATATTTTAATTTTGAATGTGGTAATTATAAATAAGTATTTTCTATTTATTTTTATACATATTTTTATTTCTTCTTGTTTCTATATTTTTTTAGTTTGGTTATAAGTATAGAGGATAAGTAAAATTAAATATTTAAAAAATAATAATTACATCTGTAATTTTAGGAAGGATGTGAAAAATCTCTTTTTAAGGTTTTCCATGTTGGGTTTTTATATAACTGATGTGGTATATGGTTTTTTACATCTTTTATTTTATAACCGACATAAAAAACCTTCATCTCAAAGCCTTTTTGCATTGTTTATGTAGAAACTGGCATGGAATAGTTTTTTTACATCAGTTATTAAATAACCAAAGCAAAAAAGGATGAATGTTTCTATGTCAGTTATATAGGAACAGACATGGTATCTTTCTTTTTTTACATCATTTATTAAATTACTGACTTAAAAAATAAGTTCCATTATAGATTTATAAAGTAACATTTTTAACTGATGTTAAATACATATTTACAAAATCTCCTTTAATAACGGTAGCTAATAACTGACATAAAAAATTAAAAAAATGATGTTAGAAATAATTTTTTCACTAGTAATAATATTAAGAATCTACTAAAGGATTGTTTTCCCAAATTCCATCCTTATGATTATTCTCTATGGTTAAGACCTTGTCTAAGATGTGCTAATCAATATTATTTGTTTATATATCCATGGAGTTTGGGATATTTTATAAATCAACATCTTCATCATGTTTTTCATCACCAATATATTATTTTCCTTATAAAAGAATAGATCACTTCTTATTGTATGGATCAAGAATATAGAAAAAAATTACATTTGTTTCTAGGAAAAAATGGTCACCTATGTATTCCAATATATTTAGATAAACCAGTTTCAAACCAAATTCATCATGTCTGACATAGTTGTCAGTGATAACCCATTTGCAGTTAAAAACTAAAACTCAAAATTTAATGTAATCAACCTACAATATTTATTCAATGACTCTATAATATGCTAATGACATGGAAATTGGGATTTTATCTTTTTCACTTCAAAAATTCATTAATTCTGTGAACACCAATACACTACAGTCTATATTTTTGTTTCTCTTATCATAATCATTTATTTGAAATGTATATCCATTAATGTTATAATTGTAAAGTGTTATCAAATTTAATCTTTGTCCACTTACTAACAATATAAATATTCTGGATGCATCTAATCTACCATTCATGGCCACTTTAAACCAATGAAATTACATTTTTCCTATGCTCATTCAAAATCCACATATCCTTCTTCATTGGATAACAATGTTTTAACACATTAATATGAAATTTTATATACTGTTGAGAATCATCTCTGTTATTCAAGAATATATAAATTTACCTTCTTTTTTGTTTATTGATCAATTATTTTAATTTCAATCCATATACCCCATTTCCCATATAATTGACTAGTTCATGGATATATATAGGCAAACTGATGTGCCCCACTACAGAAAAATGGATTTTACAAAACATTGCATCCTCCTTAGAAATATATTTCTAAAAAATGGAGACTTCATGTAGATATGTATTCTTAATATATCCCTTAAATATCTTCAAATATAATTCAAAAGGATAAATAAAACCTGGATATACATGTCCTCAAATATTTACTAATCACACCAAATGAACCATTAGATACACCATGATATCCAAAAAAGATGAAGTAAAATACATTTCTAGATGACAAAGTACAGAAATGAAATATCTCTCTAAAATTATCAATGAATTTAAATCAATCATTTTATTATAAATTAAATTGAAAAAATTTCACACCATCATGATAGTCATTCGGACATAGATGAAAAATATTCTATGTAATTCAATTGGTTGGATTCATTACAGCATGACATGAAAATCATGATATTTCATGTCTATCAACTTCAAATCTTTTAGTAAATTTTTTTTACATTTAATGAATACCACTATGGAACATTGATACCTTGGATACACTAAAAAAAATTATCCATCTTGGATAATGTATCACAAGCCAGAGGCTTGTGTGTTCACATTCCATTAGGACTGGGAGATAACTCCAAATGTATTACCATTAAGAGTAATTCTAATCTTTCATTTAACCCATCTTTATACTTTCCATTAATACCATCTAATTAAATAATAAAACTATCAAGAATATTCTTAACCACATGCATCCCATAAATTTTATGTTTTTACTCGTGATATCTCCAATATGTTAGCTCAAAAAATATAGATATTTTCTTCCAAATATTTCTTTTATTTCTAAATTTTTGTGTCTTTCCAAAAGTGACATCAATGTTTTTAACCATTTGAAAATATTGATCAATGAAATTTTTTTATAGAAATATGGAATTCTTATGGGATATTAAATTCCTTTTTAAATCTTTGATAAGAGTGATCCATATAAAAAACCTTTGAAAACCCATGTACAAAACGTTTCTCCCATTTTGTGGTTGATAATATAGATTATGTTGTTCAGAAATTGGAAAAGATTTATACCCCTTAACACTACATCCATAGAACATTCCATATACTAGGAAGTCATTTATAGTGAACATAATCATTTCATATAGTTGAAAATGTTCGATTTTATAAGAATCATACCCTTTAATAACTTCTTCGAATAAAATTTTCTAATAATCAATTATTGGTGATGAGAAAACATCAATATCATTTTTGGGGTTTTTTGGTCCAAAGATCATTAAACTAAACAATAAAAATTTTATCTTTACACAAAATTTAAGAGATAATTTTTAAATTACAAATAAAATAATACATGAAATGTGTGTGATACATTGGCTTTGATATGTATTCATTCCATCTGTGAACAATGCAAGTTTGATATTTATAATTTTATTTCGAAATAAAGGAAACTATTGATCAATTTTATTCTACTATGGACAATTAACTGCATGATGTAATTTCCCATAAGATATCTATTCATCTACCTTTCATCATAACCTTTATTAATCATTTGAATTTTCAAATAAATCTTTTAAATTGGGAGTTACGGGAAGATACCAAATTTCATTGGTTGGGGTCTCCTTAATTGCTAAATCAACCAGTGATTTTTCTTTCAAATTATACCATGACATCCCACTTTTAGGATACTCTGAAATACATTCTTATTCCTTCCTATATATTATACAATCCTTCAGGTAGACATTTATTTTCTTGTACCCCAAACCCATCAGACATAATATTTTCTTCACGTTATAATGCGAACCTGAAAGATCATTGTCTTTAAGAATTATTTATTTCAACAGTTATAACAACTCTATAACACTCTTACCACTCCACCCATTTTTGACCTTAAAATTAATAAATTTTAACACCATTGATAAAACCATAAATTCTATACAAACAAGATACAATGGTTTTTTAGCATCACCATATAGATGATCAATTGTTTGTTCCTTCTTAATTGCTTCTTCTACAATATCATTAATAATTACATCAATTTGATCAGAAGTGTCATCTTGAAAATCATCATCATCAATAGATCTGGAATTTTTGCGAGTTTCATTATTCCAAATCTAATGGTTGTAACACAAATTAAAACTATAAAAAATTAAATGATCTTTGATCTCTCTTTTATTTATCTTCTTTATATATTACCATTTCATCTATGTATAGAATAACATTTTGTTGTTTAGAACATTTACTTTAGTATATTCTAAAAAAATATTGACATGTTCCTCATATTCCTCACTTTTATATAGTGTCATAATATAAATTTTAGTCATTATTATCTATAAAAGTATCAAAAATTGAAAATAATTTATTATATTTTCATGTTTAATTTTGAATTTAAATTTATAAATAACAATAAAAAATATCAATAAATATTTCACAAAATAATAAATAAATAATATTTGATAAAGAAAAACATAACTTTGAGAATATTTAATTAACATTTTTTTTAAAAAATCACAAGAATTAATCTGAAAAATCATTCATGAGATAAAAAATACCTATGATGAGTGACTAATTGGAATTGAAAATACAAAAGTGAAGGTAAATAGACATCAATGTAAAATTAGAACAAAAAATATGAATTTAAATTCATTAAATGTACATAAAATTTAAAAAATAAACACAAACTCTAAATTTATATTGGAACTTGGATGATTGAAAAGTAAACACCAATGTGAAGAAGGTACAAGTGACAGATGACGATGGGTGATGGTTACCAACGGTGGGGGATTCCAACTGAAAGATATCATGACATTAATGGAAAATTGGGACCAAAAATAAAAATTCAAATACCATGGATGTGTATAAAATAGAAACAATAAACACAAACTATAAATTGATATTAGAACCTATAAGATTGAGAAAGCACTTCCAATGGGAAGAATGAGCAAGAAATGGCAAATGAAGAGTGACACTGTACATAAATGGTGAATGCCAACATAAAGATAAGGAAATTTCAATGGAAAATTGGACCCAAAATAAAATTAAAATAGTTTGGATGCCCATAAAATTAAAATAATTAAAACTATAAATTGAAATCAGAATTGAGATGATTGAGAATAAGATACAAATGGGAATATGGTGAAAGTGATGGATAATGACAAGTGAGATTTGACAATGATGGATTATTCCAAATAAAAGATATTCAAGGCCATAGATCAGTGAATGAAGATATTTGAGCCAATAGATCTAAGAATGAAGATATTTTAGGCTATAGATCGAATATGGGAGGGTTAGGGTTTACAGTGTGAGAGAAAAATAAAGGCGATCATGGGAAATAATGTAATATAAATGACTGGTCCCATCCCTTAATTAAAATTATAATGATTTTTGATGTGTGTTACTGAATAAATGATGTGAAAAAGTTGATTTTTCACATCTCTTACTGAGTAACTAATGTGACAAATTTTGTCGGTTTATTTTTTCATGTCGATTATATAATAACCAATGTGTAAAATCATTATTTTCACCAGTTTAGTGAATAAAAACAGGAAATATATTATTTTTTTATTTACCACATTTGTTATTGAATAACAGAAGTGGTAAATAATTTTTTCACATCGGTTATAGATAACCAACGTGGTAAATCATTTTTTTCAAATCAATTATACATAACCGGTGTGAAAATCATGTGAGGATAAGTCAATTTTTTAGGTCATGTGATAATAAATATATAAATTTGTTATTTAAATAATCTAACAAAAATTAGAATCAGTTATAAAACCTTTCTAATTACTTCTCTTAATAGTTCTATATAACCCCTGCTATCTTTTTTTATTTTTAAAGTATCAAAATTAATAATAATAGTAAATATATTGTATACACGCATGAACGTAGATATATATATATTTGTGTGTGTGTGTATGTACATATACATGTAACCAAAAACACATTCATATATATATATATATATGTATATTTATGAATTATGTATGATAATATATTACAAATACATTTTACAATAATATAGTATGTAAATGAATTATATTACATAATACTTTATAGAACATAGACACATTAATTTCAATTAAATGTATTTAATTGTATACATACATATATGTGTTTTGGTGTGTGTGGGGGTGTTTAGTACAATTTAAGGAGAAACGGTGCGAACCATGGATAATCCAGGGTTCATGAAATTTATTACAAAAGAAAAAGTACACATGCAAGAGAGATGATGAGTGATAGTGTAAAAACATGGCCTAGACAAAGCCATTACTAAAAAAAATATCAAACAACAATCATCGTAATTTATATTTTACACCCCTACTATGAGAACCATCCTAACCTTTCAAAAAATATAATTGTATGATAAATATTATAATATAAATTTATACATACATTTATAATATAAAGGTATTTAATGTAATATAAATGTCTTTGATAAATTTATAATATAAATTTTGTTAATAGAATATAAATTGAAATTTAGTTTCATAATATATAATATAGTTTTAGTTGGGGGCTTTTTGAGTGGTATAGGATCCCACTAATACTGCATCAGACCTGAGTTCAAATCCAAGTGGGAGCAAATTTCCACTGAAAGGTGGTGACATAGGCATGATGCAAGAAAATGGTGACACATGCATGATGCATACATCACACAAGAAGGTGGTGATGTAGGCATGATGCAGGCAGGCAGTGACGTACGCTTGACGTGCCACTAGGCCTTTGAGCCAGTTTGCGGGACTTTTTCCAGGCAATGGGCTTCCTTCTCATTGAGCCTTTGGGCCATGTACTGAATAAATAAAGCTTGATGGATGGGAATTCTCTTGGGGGTATAATGATAATAATCATCATCATCATCATCATCATCATCATCCTCATAATAATAATAATAATAATAATACTAATCATCATAATCATAATAGTCATAATAATGATAATAATGATAATAATGATAATAATGATAATATTTATCATAATGGCAAAAAAGGTAACAGTGGTAACATTGGTAACAAATGTAGTATAGTTAATAATAGTAATAATGGTAATAATGGTAATAATGGTAATTATTGTAATAATGATAATAATGATATTAATGATAATAATGATAATATTGATAATAATGATAATAACCATAAAAAGAATAATTATTATTATTGATTTTTTTTTATTATTATTATAATGATGATAATAATCTTAATGATAATAATGATAATGATAAAAATAAAAACGATAATAATAAAAATGATAATAATAATCATACTAATAATTATAGTAATAATAATAGTAATAATAACAACAATAATAATAGTAATAATAATAGTAATAATTAGTATTATTATAGTTATAATTATAATAATAATAATAATAACAATAACAATAATAATAATAATAATAATAATAATAATATTATTATTATTATTATTATTATTATTATTAATTACAATAAAAGAAGAATAAGAAGAATTTGATTTTTATAGTTTATATATATACATAGATAGATACCTATAAATTTTTGAAAAATGGTTCCTAGTAAGTTGGTTCGGTTTCTTTTCTAATTCCAATAGGAAATGGGTTTTTAAATTCAGAGATGGGGATTTCGTTTTCACATGTGCACATGAGGGAATGATGGATTCTCTGGATGATGTGTTTTCACTCTATAGGGTGTGAAAAAGAACTAAGCATGGGGGGTGATGATGGAATGGGTGAATAAGTGGAGAATGGTTTATTTTTTAAAATATATATGTTTATATGTTGGTTCTCTTAGGGTCTTATTTAGTGGTAGCATTCCTATGGAATTTTAATGAGGTTTTGAATTTGAGGCCTGACAAGTAATTCCCTATCAATTTAGTGTAGGGATTTCATCATATTTCTCTCTCTCATAAGAAAAATCGTAATTCCCTTCCGTGGGGTTCATTTTTTTGGTTTCCTATCGTTTTTCTATGGTTTTGGTTCTTTTATCATGGAAAGGAAATTAATCAGGAATTTGAAGCAGTTCAATATTAGAGAGAAAGAACTCCTTTTGGTTTCCAATAATGATGGGATGGATGAATAATTTATGCAATGGTTTTCCATTCTTCTGGTGGGTAAATATTTGATGAAAAAACAATATGATCTTAATTCCCTTCAAAATAATTTTTAGGCGATGTGAAAACATCATTAAGGGGTTTCTATTCGGGAAGTGGATTTTGAGGTTCCTATCATTGAATGTTTTTGTTTATCAGATAAAAATAAGATAATAGATGGTAGGCCACTATCTTTTAGTAAACACTTAATTGTTATCTAGTTTATTAAAATATATTTGAAGATATATTAAATTATTTTTTTGTGGTCCCCTATCTGGATACGTATTAAAGGAATTCTATTTGCTTAAAGGTCAACAAAGGTGTTTGATGGGATCAGCAGTGTGATCGGAAAATTAATTTAATGTGATTATTCAAACCCGGTCTACTGGGGATCTATAATCAGGGTGAAATCCCTAATTAATATTGACTAACTGCTTCCACATGTTATTTTCCTCAAATAAAAAGATTTTTGTTCGTGGGTGTTATTTTAATATGAGAGGATCCTGATTTTATAATTTTTTTGTGGAATTAGGGGTGATTCCTAAAGAAATTTTAAGATTAAAAAAATAAACATGAATGAAAAAACTATGTTCTTATATGGTCCTTATCTTTAGGAAAAAGGTTTGGGGGTGTCTTGATGGAGGAAAAAGAATAGATCATGAAAAAACAAGAGAAATAATCATAGGCTGGATGGTTTTCTCATCATAGTAAATCAGAAGTAATAATTTTGGAATCCCCAGGCCTTTCTAAAGGTAGGATTATTATGTAAATGAATTCATGAAAGTTGGTGATGTTGGAGTTGGTGTCCTAGAACCAACAATTTGTACATTGATTACATGAATATTTAATGTATTTAAATATTATAAATCTTATTATATATTGTTCATTATTCTACACTACTATAATGTAATAATGTCCTAGAGTATTTTTCGCATTAATAAGGTCAAAACATTCACTATGATGAGATCCTTGATGTGATATGAAAATATTCTTAAATATAGTTTTGCGGTTTGATGACATACTTTTATGGGACACATAGTATGAAGACTGTGAGGTGTGAGTACTTGTAAGCATATGAGAATTCTTCTCATGAAGTTCACATTGGTAATCTCCAATATGGGAGATTATAAGAATAGACCTGCCAATAGGTATTTTTCATGTTTTTTTTCATCAGATATTCCTATATATGATCATTTTTAATGGTCCATAGACTTTATGATTAAAATTAATACATGTCACAAATCATGCAATTTCATTTACTAACAAAAACTGTCATTCCATATGTTGGGGGGAAGTAGGGTATGTCTGATTTGCCACAAATGACATGTTATTAATGGATAAGTCGAGGAAGTATTTGTCCCTTCCATTTATGGAAGTTGATATCTTAACCCATTCATTGAAATAGAATCGTCACCCTATATTCCATGGACATGGTGTATCGATGAGTTTATTTCAGGTAGTCAAAGAAAGATGTATCAATCAAATTGGTTGATGTGACTATCATGAAACTTTCATGACGAGATATTGAGACAAAGGGATTTAATTACACATTGACCATTCATATGTGGATGTTTTCATTGCAACATTAAGTTCTTTCTCTTGGGTTCCTTGACCCATTGCTATACAGTACTCTTAGACATTAGGCAAGCCCGCATAATGCCAACAAGAAATAATTATAGAGGGTCACACACTATGTGTTGCATGTGGTCTAGATTATATTATATTTGAATTTAATTAATGGAATAAATATTATTCTCAAGACCATGGAATAATTTTATTTATGTTAAAATGATTTCATAAATTAAATAAAATATATTTATTTTATTGAACTTTTAATAAATATTAATTTACTAGTTTTTAAATAAATTATTTATTTAGGAGACTAAATTATTTATTTATTCATTTGTTCAATAAATTGAAGTGGAGTTACAATTAACCACCACTAGTCAGGTAGTAAAATAATTATTTGCATGATGGTAAATAATTATTTTACTAGATGGAACAAGGAGAAATATTAATAACGCTTCAATCATAATGTGGCATGATATTTCATTTATGATTATGTTTTTTACAAGTTGGCGCACCACAGATAATGGTGCTATTATTGTTATTACATAGCATCAATTTTCTCTAATGTTAGGAATGTATTTAATTTCTGTTATGAAATTAAATATAGTAACTGAAACCCCATGTCGTTATATAGACAGGTACATCTATTGTGCCATTACGCTCGGTGAACCAAATTTCCATTGGTGAGAGAGTTGTTGATCCAAAACATTTTCTCTCTCTCAAATCCTCTCCTATCACCTCTCAAGAATGAGATACCTTCTTCGATACGGAATAAAAGATGATCAAGAACGACTGACACAACACACTCGCTTATCTGTGCTATCACCCAGAGGATGAGTGGTGTAGATCAGAGTACATCAGAGCACTTGTGGATCACGGATCGAGGAATTATGATCTGGATCCTTGTAAGAGAATCGATATAATATAGAAGGGACATTCTAGATGATCAACATCATCAATGAAGAAAGTACCAAAGATCCAGTTTTTTATTTTCAAGAGAAATATTTTAAATTAACGATAAACATGATGCACAAGATCCTCTCTCTAGGATCTGGTTCCCTTTTCTTATTTAATCTATATCTTTAACCTTAATATATGGATACTGGAATTTATCAGCATATTGATCCCAGATTGTTCATCGATTCTAAAAAAGGAAAAATTGGTCCCTCCAAACACCACGCTTCCGCTGCATTCAAATCCTTCAAGTGGTATCAGAGGGAGGTTACATCATCATTTATAATTATTTTAATAACTTATTGATGATTTACGATTTAATAATTTAGTTGCTCAATTAAATATTAATAATTATTACAATCTATATTTTGATATCTGTTCTTCCTATTTCGTTTCTTACCGATCAAATAGATATGGATAATTTTTTTAATTAAAATTAAATCCAGGATCTCATTAGGAGGAATAGAAGATTCTATCCAGGTAACACGATAGTACACGCCATGTATTCAGATTTACATGTCGCATAATCTACCATATACACCATGTAATCAGGATTACACACCATGTAGTTGTGTTTAGTGAATCGGGAGTAATTCAAAAACTACTCAAGTCAAGTGAATTAATGACATGTGGTGTAGTAAATTATTACCCACTTGTTGACCAATAAATACTGGGACACAGTTAGTCTGATTTAACATTATGTGGCCCAATAGACATGGCGTGTAGTCCCTTTGGGTCAAGATCCAAACCTTGTATCCCATACACGGCTAAGCCAACTGGTAACCATGTAACCCAGAGAAAACATGACGTGTGTCCCATGGAACATGTCTTCTACTCCATGATTTTTGAAGTACGCCTCACACGTCAAGTCACTAGGCATGTACTTCAGATAAGATGGTGAAGGCAGTACATGTTGTGTAGTTGGAACTACAACCCATGTAATTTACCTAATTTCATATAATTAAAACATTAATGTTTGTGTGATGTTTAGAATTACATATCAGTTATATTCGAACGGGGGTTCATCGTGTAACCTCCAATGCAATAGATGAAAATTTCAAGGAAATTCAGAAAAGGATTAAGATAAAATGATTGATTAATGAAAGATAATAATTAACCGATTCAAGAATGATTTATCATATTAAGAACAATTAAAGAATTTAATTTTAGTTTTATTAAATGAGTAATTCATTCCATGTATGTTTATGATCACGATCTAGAATAGACCTTTTATGTGATTGGTTTCCTTTTAATTTATTTTAAATTAAATTGTTGGAATGTGTTCCATCTCTCTTCATTAATATATAGGGAAACTATTCCCATTGTTTCTTTTATGTAAACCCCTGTTAACCCCTCACCTACATGTGAGTTAAAAATAATATGAAATGGATGGATCTCCCAATCTATTGGAGGTGGTTCAAGCTGAATTAGAGATGAAACCAATCCCAGATCATACAAATAAGGACAAGTGTAAAAATTTAAACATGAAACCAAAATGTCCACGGTGTTTCTCCCCTAGGTCAAGGTTAGTTTATCAAATTATAGATATAGTAACCATTATAAAATCTCCTGATAATTCCCTTTACATTATTTTATTTCTATGAGTTTCATGGTTTATCATTATGAATTTTTTGTTGCGATCACATAATTAGTGAATTAAACAAGCATGCAAGATGTAATTAAAATAAACCAGTCTTATGCGTAAATATTATCAATACATGGTTAATCACTTAAGTAAGTTCCACTTAATATTAACAAGCATGTGACAATGATAATACGCAATTTACACATAATAGAAAAAAATCCATCAAAAAAATATTTAGTCACACTAAGCCCTCTATTACTTGATTAGGGGAAAGACTCGATAAAACAATGTGGTTGACTAACCCTTGTTGGTGAACATACTTTTATACATGAATCCCACATGAATGTTTTCAGTAGACTTAACCATATTACATTAAGAGGAGTAGTCCTTACAATACTTGGTGTAATATTGAAGCCAAGTGTTGAGGAAATCCAAGTCAGGATTTCAGGATTGGGGTGTCCACTCAATAGATCAAGGAGATACAGGCCTACAGTTGGCAAGAAACTTCCATCTTAAATACCTTCAAATAGCTTGACCAACCCTTATTGAGATTATGTGACAGGGAATATGGATCATTTCCACGAGAATGTCCAAGCAACTAGACATTCCATGTTCAATGGAGCAGGCCATTGGGACTTGATAAAATAGTGGGAGACTTAATAAAATTAATTTATTATTTCTCATAAAATTTTATCAATGAATTAATAATTATTTTTTCTTTCAATTTTATAATTAAAATAAAAAACTTTTCAACTAAACTAACCTAGCAATCAATAATGGATAAAGACAACATCCTCACTAGCAGTAACTTTCAAGAATGTTTTAGATGACTTCGAGTGATTCTACACCATGAATAAAAATATTACCTATTGGATTCCTCATTACCTGATCCCCCAACCCAAGAGGTGAATGATGAATAGTTCGTGTTCTATGAGAAACATATGAATGATGCAGTCGATGTTCAATGTTTGGTGTTATCATCAATTTCTAGTAAAATTATGAAGCCTCAGGAAAACATGGATGTATATAGCATGATTGAGATCCTTCATGGTTTTTACTAGGAGAAAGCATGAAAGGAATGGTTTGAGATCTCCAAGACACTCTTTCAGAATATGCATACAGAGGGTTCCCCAGCTTGGCCTCACATAGTCAAGCTCATTAGCTGCATTGAGTGTCTGGAGGTCTTAGGGTTTAAACTCCCCAATGAACTGGGTACCGATCTCATTATCGCATCACTACCTCAGAGCTTCTCTAGTTTTTTTGTGAATTTAAATATGAACAACATTGAGAAGTCTATACCATATCTTCTTATCCTCCTTCACCAAGTGGACTATGACATGAAGAGAAAAAATCCTTCTCTCCATATGGTGAATAAGAGGAAATGGAAGGCGAAGAGATTTAAGCCCAAGGATTCTTCATGCCCTTCTATGAAATGGAAGATAATTAGAGGTGGAAGGGAATAGGAAGTTGTTTGTTTCGCATGGGGCAAGAAGGGTCACTCAAAGAAAAACTGCACCCAACTAAAAAAGTAAGGGGAAGATTAGGGTGAATTTTCTATCGTGTGAAATTTATCTATTTCTACAAATTTGGTATTAGATATATCTTGTGGTCCTCACATATGTATCCAAATAATGTAACCAAGTAGATTCAATAAAATTGACTAAGGGGATGTAAATCTATGAGAATCCAACTGAGCTAGAATTTCTATTGTAGCTGTTGAGGAAAACCACCTCACATTACAGACTAGTATGGTCTTGGTATTAAAAGGTTATTGTTATGTGCCTTCTATAATCTAAAACATTATTTATGTATCCAGACTAGAAACATATTGATTTATTTTGATGTCCAGAAATGAATGTTTCTTCTTTTTATAAATATAATATTTGTTTTTGTAAGACACAATTTTATAATGGTCTTTACATGTTGGATTCTAAAAAACTAGTAATGGAAATTGATAATGAAACTACTTCACATGACTCAAATCACACCCAACATCGGCATCACCATCTATTTCATATAAATGAAAAATTCTTGAAAAAGTTACATCTAAATGGATATTTATATTCTTTCAAACTAAACCCACTTGGTGTATGTCACGCATGTTTACAAGGAAAAATGAAAAAATCCCCATTTTGTGGGAATGGTGAAAGAGCCAAATAGCTTATTGACTGAGTTTATACTAATGTGTGTGGACCATTTCCAGTTGATGAAAGGGGTGAGTACTCATACTTCATAACTTTTATTAATGATTTTAGTATTTATTAATATATCTACTTAATGAGGTATAAATCAGATTCTTTTGATAAGTTTGAGGAATACAATAATGAAATTGAGAACCAGGTTGGTAAGTATATTATGAAATTCCACTCAAACTGAGGTGGAGAATATATTAATCAAGACTTCATTGGTTATTTACTTGAGTTTAAGATCCTATCCCAACTCACTCTTCCTTACACAACCCAATGGAATGGTGTAAGCGAATGGAGGAACTACGCCTTATTGGACATGGTGAGATCAATGATGGGTAATGAAAATCTTCGATTATCATTTTGGGGAAATGCATTACAAACAGTGGCACACATACAAAACCAAGTGCCAACTAAATTGATAAATTGTATTCCATGAGAGATTTGGAGTGGAAGAAAATCCATGTTATCAAATTACATGTGTGGGGAAGTGAAGAGTTTGTTCAGGAATATTTAGGTAAAAAACTCACACCCTGAGTCACAAGGTGTACCTTTATAGGATACCCCAAGGAAACAAGGGTATATTACCTCTACGACCCCTCAGAAAAAAGGATTATAGTGGAAATACATTCCATATTACTTGATAGGGAGAAAATCTCCAAAATATATAGTGGGAGTAAGATATACTTCAGTGAAGTCGAGGCTCAAGGTACAAAGGAGTTCTTACATGATCATATTCCATAATTCTTTGTGGAAGAAAGATCTGTTCTAGAGACACAAGTACTGCGTAGGACTACAAGAGAGGTTAGAGAACCTGGATGGTATGATTTTCTAGTTACCAAGGATAGTGACTAATTATTAGATGATAATAATAATGATCCTATAACCTACAAGGAAGTAGTAAGTGACATAGATGTTTCAAAATGGAAAGAATCCATGAATTTTAAAATTGATTCCATATACCAAAACCTATTCTGGATTTTGGTAAATCCTCTAGTTGCTATAAATCATGTTGGTTGAAAATGGGTATTCAATAAGAAATTGAACATGGAAGGACAAGTCATTACCTATAATGCATGAATGGTTGCAAAAGGGTTCAAACAGCCTCAAGGAATTGACTACGAAAAAAACTTTTAACTTTTTGTGATGCTAAAATCCATCAGAATTATATTTTCCATTATTGCTTACCATGACATTAAAATTTGGAGAATGGATTTCAAAAAATCCTTCCTTAATAGGAACCTTCAAGAAGATATCTATATGACACAACTTTAAGGGTTTGTGACACCAAAGGATGCCAATATGGTGTGCAAGTTGCAAAAATCCATTTACAGACTTAATAAAGCATCCAGGTCATGGTATATTTGTTTTGATGAAACGATAACAAAATTTGGCTTTATAAAGAATGAATGTTATTCTTGTATATAAAAATGGTTTAGTGGGAGTGAATTCATTTTCATAAAAATCTATATTAATAAAATATCACTTATTGGAAACAAAATAACAGTTTTACGGTTTGTTAAGGCATGGTGGAATAAATGATTCTCCATAAAGGACTTGGGTGAGGAAACATATATTCTTGGGATCATGATCTATCATGATAGGTCTAAGAGATTTCATGTCATAAGTCAATGTACAAACATTGACAAGATACAAAAGAGATTTAGTATGGATCAATCTAGGAGAGGATCGTTACTAGCGTCACATTGCATTCATCCTTCCAAGAAAATGACTCCTTGAATGCCTGAGGAAAGAACGAGAATGGAAAGGATTCCATATGCATCAGTAATTGGGTCAGTCATGTATGTTATGCTATGTACTAGGATATATGTCACAAACACATTAAGATCAGTAGGTAGATATCAAGTTGATCCAGGTGACCGCCATTGGATGGAAGTCAAGACAGTCCTTAAGTAACTACGGCGTACTCAAGATATGTTTCTGTTTTATAGAGGAGATGAGGAACCAGTCATCATATGATATATAGATGCTAGTTTCCAAACTGATCAAGATGAGATGAAATCGAAAATGGGATACATCTTCCCTTTGAATAGAGGTGTTGTGAGATGGAAGGGCTCAAAGAAAGGTGTGGTCATAGATTCTACAATAGATTCTGAGTATATCATAGCTTATGAGGCATCTAAATAAGTAGTTTAGATCTAGAGATTCATCTAAGAGTTTGATGTGGTACCTAGAAGTAAAGATCCCATCACACTTTATTGTGATAATATAGCAGTGGTGGCTCTCGCAAAAGAGCCAAGATCACATCGGGGGTCGAAGGACATACTACAAAATATCATCTCTTGAGGAATTTTTCTCAGATAGGTGAAGTTGTAGTGAGTAGTATTTCCACAGAAGAAAACATGGTGGACCCCTTGACTAAAGCCTTGACTTAAAAAAACATGATCATCATGTGATTTCTACCAGACTGAAAGTTGTAGGCAGTTGTCTCTAGTCCAAGTGGGAGTTTGTTAGAGTTAGTGTCCTAGAACCAACTGTTTTTAAATTGATTAAATGAATATTTAATGTATTTAAATATAAAAAATCATATCACATATTGTTCATTATTCTTCAGGACTATAATGTAATAATGTCCTAGACTATTTTTCATATAAATAAGGTCATAGAAGTTCCCCACTATGTTGAGAACCTTGAAGTGCTATGAACATATTCATAAATATAGTTTAGTAGTTGGATGACATAGTATGATGGGACACATAGTATAAATACCATCAAGTGTGAGTACACATAAGCATATGAGACTTCTTCTCATGAAGTTATCACATGGTAATCCCCAAGATGGGAGATTATAAGAACATACCCTCCAGTAAGAATTCCACATGTTTTGGTGTCATCAGATACTCTTATCTACAAGCATGTGCAATGGTCCTTAGAAATTAAGATTATTATTAATGCATGTAACCACTCACACACTTTGATTTACTAACTAAAATTGGCATGCCATATGTTGGTGGGAAGTAGGGTACCTTGGGTGCATCACAAATGACATGTTATTAATCGATAATTCGAGGAAGGATTTGTCCCCTCAATTTATGGAAGTTGATATCTCATACCTTTGACTGAAATAGCACTTTCACCCTAACTTCCATGGCCATGATGTATTGACGAGTTTATTCTAGTTAGTCAAAGAAAGACGTATCAAGCAAACAGGTTGATGAAACAATCATGAAAACTGCTTGATAAGATATTGAGACAATGAGATTGTATTACACAGTGGGAATTCTTATGTAGTTGATGTCGTTCAAACATTAATTTCTTTCTCTTGTGTGTCTTGAACTGTTTCTAGATAGTAGTCTTGGACACTAGGAAATCTTGTCTAATGCTAATGAGAATGAATCGTAGAGGGTCACATAAGTGTTTCTTATGGTCTCGATTAAATTCTATTAAAATTTAATTAATGGAATAAATCTTATTCTCAATACTATAGAATAATTTTATTGATGTTAAAATGATCACATAAATTAAATAAAATATATGTATTTTCTTAAACATTTAATAAATATTTATTTTCTAGTTTTTAAATAACATATTTATTTAAGAAAATAAATTATTTATTTATTCAGGTGTTCAATAAATGTTAGTTTAGTTCAAACCTACCAAGGCTGGTATGGTAATAAAATAATTATTCGTATGATGGTAAATAATTATTTAACTAGGTGGCACAAGACGAAATAATAATAACATTTTTATCATTATGTGGCATAATATTTCATTTATGGTTCCATTTTGCATAAGTCGGAACACCCTGAATAATGGTGTTTTTATTTTTATTATGTTTCATGGGTTTTCCCTAAAGTTATGAGTGTATTTAATTGATGTTACGAAATGAAAAATTGTAACTAAAACCCCATGGAATTAAATAGATAGGTACGTCTATTGTGTCATTTCACTTGGTGAACCAAATTGTTGTTGGTAAGATAATTGTTGGGCCAAAACAATTTATCTCTCTCAAATCCTCTCCAATCACCTCTAAAGAACGAGATACGTTCACTAAGACATAAGAAAATGTGATGAAGAATGACCAATGAAGGACACTCGCTTCTCCACACTAGCACCCAGAGAATGAGTGGTGTCGAATGAGGCCATCAAAGAATGTGTGGATCACCATTAGATGGATTTTGGTTTCAGATGCATGAAACCACAATAATTTAATCTAGAAGGGTCATTTCATATTATCTACATCATCAAGGAAAAAAGTACCAAAGATCAAGGCATTTAATTTCTGCAGAAATTATTTAAATTAATGTTAACATGATGCGCAAGATCCTATCTCAAGGGCCTAGCACCCTTTTCTTATTTTTCCTATATCTTTGATCTTAATCTGTGGATATTGGAATTTATCGTCATATTGATCATGGATTGGTCACCGATTACAGTAGAGGAAAAGTTGGACCCTCGAACTTCCACGCTTCCACTACAATCGGGTCCTTCAAGTGGTATTAGAGGGTGGTTAAATCATTTTTTATAATTATTTAAATAATTTTTTAATGATTTAGTATTTAATAATTTTATTTTTCAACTCAAGGTTAATCATTCTTGTAATCCGAATTTCGAGATATGTTCTTATTCTTTCGTTTCTCGCTGATCTAACAAAAATGAACAATTTCTTAAATAAAATTAAATTGAGGATTTCATCAAGAGGTGGTGATGATTATGTCCAGGTAAAATGACAGTACACACCATGTATTCAAATTTACATTTTGTCTAATCATCCATACATGTTGTCTAATCATCCAGGTAAAATTATAGTACACACCATGTAGAAACATGATCATCATGTGAGGTCTATTGGACTAAATATCGTAGCCAGTTGGCTCTAGTCAATGTTGAAGTTTTTTAGAGTTGGTTTTTTAGAACAAAATATTTGTACATTGATTACATGAATATTTAATTTATTTAAATATTAAAAATCTTTTAACATATTGTACATTGTTCTTCATGAATATAATGTAATCATTTTTTATATATTTTGTTGCATCAATAAGGTCATAGCAGTTCCCCGATATGATGAGAACCATGAATTGTTATGAAAATATTCTTAAATACAGTTATGCAGTTGGATGACATAATATAATGGGTCACATAGTATACATACCATCAGGTGTGAGTAATCATAAGCAGATGAGACTTCTTCTCATAATTTTTTCTCTTGGTAATCTCCAAGATGGGAGATTATAATAACAGACTCACTAGTAGTAATTCAGCATGTCTTGGTGTCAGTAGATATTCCAATATACGAGTGTGTGTAACGGTCCTCAGACTTTAATATTATCATTAATGCATGTCACGACTTGCAAACTTTTATTTAGTGATGAAAACTATCATGCCATATGTTGGCGGGAAGTAGGGTACATTGGGTGCATCAGGAATGACATATTATTAATGGATATATTGAGGAATGATTTTACATCTTTTTGTGGAAGTTGATATCTCATACCTTTGAATAAACTAAAACTATGGACCTAAATCCCAAGGCCATCATGTATCGATGAGTTTATTTCAGGTATTTAAAAAAAGATGTATCCAGAAAACTAGTTGATGACACTATCAAAAAACCAGCTTGATGAGATATTAAGACAAAGGGATTGTATAGGGTAGTGATCATTTGTATATGGATGTTGTCATTATGATATTAAGTACTCTCTCTTGAGTGCCTTGTCTTTTTATAGACATTATTCTTGGACTTTAGGCAATCCCACCTAATTTTAATAAGAAATAATCCTAGAGGGTCACACACTGAGTATTTCTCATGGTCTCGATTAAATCATATTCGAATTTAATTAATGGAATAAATATTATTCTCAAGACTATGGAATAATTTTAATTTATTTAAAATTATCGCATAAATTAAATTAAATATATTTATTTTATTAATCATTTAATAAATATTAATTTACTATTTTGTAAATAAATTATTTATTTAAGGGAATCAATTATTTATTTATTCAGGTGTTCAATAAATGGAAGTAGAGTTCGAGTAGACCAAGGCTTTTCTGGTTGTAAAATAATTATTTTCAAGACATTAAATAATTATTTAAGTTGTTGGCATAAGGAAAAATAACAATAACTTTGTTATCATTATGTGGCACATGATTTCATTTATGATTTTGTTTTGTACAAGTTGGTGCACCATGAATAATGGTGTTGTTATTGTTGTTATGTACCATGATATTTCTCTAAGGTTATGAATCAATTTGATTTTTGTTATGCTATTAAATATTGTATCCAAAACCCCATGTCGTTAAATAGATAGGTACTTCTATTTTTTCAATATGGTTGGTGAACCAAATTGCCAGTGGTGATAGAATTGTTGAACCAAAACAATTTCTCTCTCTCGAATCCTCTCCTATTTCCTCTCAATAATTAGAGACGTTCTTTAAGACCAAAGATCTTGTGATCAATAATGACCGACAAAAGACACTCTCTTATCCATGCTAGCTCTCGGAGGAGAAGTGGTGTCGATCGGAGGCCGTCAGGGCACATGCGTATCATCACTAGAGGGATTCTGGTTCGGATCCTTGCAAGATCAATGATCCAATCCAGAAGGGTCATTCTTAATGATCAACATCATCAATGAAGGAAGTACCAAAGATATAGATATTTAACTTCTGTAGAAATTATTTAAATTAACAAAAAAAAATGATCCTCATGATTCTTTCCCTAGGATATGACACCCAATTCTTATTTTGTAAAGATCTTTGATCTTAATCTATGGATACTGGAATTTATCATCGTATTGATCCTAGATTGGTCATCAATTATAGAAAAAGCAAATTTGGGCCCTCTAACCCCCATGCTTCCACTGAATTTAGATCCTTCATGTGAGATACTATGGTCTTATGGGTTCATAAAATAGGATTCCATTAATATATTTGTGTCCCTTGCTCGAATGAAAACCTTTTCATCAAAGGCTATAAGATATTTGGATCTTCACAAGTAAACTAGTTCAGATATCCATCTTGGTATAGATTCTATCTTAAAAGGTCTAAGTAGTGGTAGAGGATGAGATATGGATATTAGTGGGAAGGATTCACATGAAATAATAAATATGAGTTACAAAAAAGAATACCCACCTAGTTTGGTTTTTAAGGAACCTAGTTTTGGGTGTGACAGACCTAATATTAATGATTTGAAACATCCTGTTAAATTATGTGGAGAATAGAAAATGAAAACCCTAGTGTCCATCAATATTGAAGAATATAAATTTATGATTTACAGAAAAAAATGATCCCATAAAGAGCTAGTTTAGGAGGATAACCCAAGTATCCTAAATAAGATATGGGTGGTTAATAATGAGATTCATTATCCCATAGAGGTGGATGTTATCATATACCATCCTAACCTAGGGTAATAAAAATCCTATGTTAACTTTTGAGGCAATTTAAATCCCTAAATAGTTTATACTCACTGCTTTTTGAGTTAAAAATACAACACTAACATAGTTTTTGTACCAAAACTATATTGGAAACCAAATATTCATTCCTATAGGTTTCAAATATTGTCTGCAAGAGTTTTTTTCCATTAGAATACAGGGGAATGCCAATGAAAATTTCCTCCTATAGAATGAGGAACTTAATGTCAAAATTGATACCTTCTCAAGAAATCATATAGCTAAATTAGTTGAACTATTATGGTCTCTTATATGTACCTTTCTTGGATTCAATGGTTGTCTATGTCATCACAAAAACCCTAAGTCCAATAAACTTTTGAATCTCCTGTGCAATTCTCTTGGTGGACCACTTCTTATTGGGGCACATTTTAATGAACTTACTTCCCACCATTAAAAATAAGGTGGATGTTTTTGAAGCGGTGTGGCTATGACGTATTTTTGGGATTAAATCATTCTAAATTGTCTTAATGATATTAATTTTTATTTGAATTCATTTACCTTTATGTGAGGTAGACTTTCTGTTAGACTCATCATCGAACCATTGGAAAAATTTGTGTGTCATGATGATTGGAAACATCTCATATGGTCATTATCAACTATTCATATACCACCAATTTTTTCCAAAAACTTTTCTATTCTCTATTTTATAGGATCAAATGGGTATAGAAGGATATTAATTGATCATTTTTTTTCTTTTAATGTTTTTTGGATCCAAAATATAATTTTTGAGGAGGTTGTTAATTCTTCCTAAGATGTGTGGAGAAATTACTTCTCTTCTAAAGTCTAAAATTTTTCATTTATTTTATAAATGAGGAGTTATTTAAGGTTTGAATATTTTAATAAATGTATCAATTTAGTGGAGAAACATTTCAAGAGACTTCTCTCTATTCTATTTAGTGATCATTTCCTTAGGTATATATCATGTTTTGAAATGAATATGAACTTGGATTTAAGGTAGAA
Organism: Viscum album; assembly: GCA_963277665.1. Classification (NCBI taxonomy): domain Eukaryota; kingdom Viridiplantae; phylum Streptophyta; class Magnoliopsida; order Santalales; family Viscaceae; genus Viscum; species Viscum album. The sequence continues at coordinate 473,351,532 of OY728135.1, forward strand.
GGGAAGCTACTAGTTTTTACAGGCCATAGAATCATATATCAGGGAGAGTGACCAAAATACATCATTTTTCACAAATAATAATCCATTAGGAGGAGGAAAACTCATATTTTCTATTTGGAGGATCCGACTAGAAAAGTCTCTCAAAATGATAGTGAAATTCACTCCATTATATTGAGTTTCTTAAATAACATCTATAAGGATGAAAGAACATAGAATCCAATTTTCCTATCCAGCTTTATCCCAAAGGTTTTCACTGATGATATGAAATAAAATCTAGAAAGGGATATTTATACTGAAGAAATTCTTGGTTCTCTTAATTTTATTCAATAAACGTAGGCCCTGGGGTTTGAAGGTTTTCATTCCCTATTCTTTAAACACTTTTGGCATATTGTTGGCACTGATATGTTTTGCCTAATTAAGGATTTTGGGGTAGGAAAATCCTCTCTTAATTCGCTAAATGAAACATTGATTAACCTCAACCTAAAGATCCATAACCCCCATAAAATCATCATGTTCTGTCCTATTAGTCTTTGCAACATTGTTTTAAAAAAAATATGATTTTGGTGGCCTTTCTATGGGACTTCCTCCCATTTTTTATGACTTAAAATCAAAGTTCCTTTGTCCCAAATATATCAATTAAATATAATGAAACAATCACTTATGAATTGTTCCATTATATGAAAACTCATCCTAATTATAGAAAAAGTTTTTTTAGCGATGAAATTATATATGATGAAAGATTATAATAGGTCTGAATAGCCTTTTCATGAACATGTCCCTTCTAGAATGGAATTTAGGGATAAATGGTTGAACATAGTCTTGAGATGTGTGACTTTAGTGTATTTCAAGAACAACATTAATGTGTTGCCTTTATATTGCTTAAAACATTTAAAGGGACTAAAATAAAGGATCCTCTATCATGTTTCCTCTTTATCCCAGTGGTATAAATTTTTTCTCATCTCTTATTGAACGTAGTGGATAAAGGGGTCATTCATAGTGAAAAGGTATGTGAAAAAACCCACTATTTCTCACCTCCTCTTTAAAGATGATAGTATCTTCTTTTCACATGCTACTACACAATAATGTTGTTTAGTCTTGAGAATTATCAATCTATATGTAAGGGCTTATGGTCTAATAATTAAACCAATAAAGTTATAAATGTCTTTTAGTATGGGTTTTTTTATTGTAAAAGGTGGAGTTGATGTAATTATGTGGGTTTCCTATGGTTAAGAAACCCTATAACTATTTGGGTCTTTTGAAACATATTGGAATGGTAAAGAAACAATCCCTTGCCTTCATTTTTATAATAGGGGATTAAAGTATTTTTTATGGTCTAGAACGACATTTTAAAAGGTGGAGAAGGATATTCTTGTTAAATATGTGGACTAATCGATAAGTTCTTATGGTATGTATTTATTTAGATTCTCTAACTCCCTTAATGATTAAATCCAATATCATTTGGATAATTTTTAGTGGGTATCACATGATGTGAATCATAATATCCATTGTGTTTCATGGGATACATAGTGTCTTTCTATAATCAATCATGTTCTTTGTTTTAGAAAATTGATGTTTTTTAATGACCCTCTTTTAGATAATGTGGGTTGGCATATTTTTCTTAAATGAACACTCTCTTTTCAAAGGTCTATTGAGCCAAATATTTCCCTTCTTCTGATTGATTGCGTGCCTAGATAGGTCTGTGGACATGCTATCTATTGATGATTATTTGGGTAGCTAAACCCCTTCTTGAGAAAGGGTGATTTTGGTGGATTTTTAATGTTAATGATGTGTGTGTCTATAATATCCTCTAGTTAGTGAATAATTCAAATTTTAGAGTTTACTATCACATTATCACTGGTCTTGAAAATGTGAGGGTTCATTATTTAATTAAGTATTATTTTTAGGAATGGGATCATGATAAAAATTTAATTAGTTCAATGAGAGAAACTTTCAACCCATTTTCAACATTCACTGCCACAAAATGGGGAAAGGGAAGCACCTCATTTTATCAGCGCTAAACATAAAGTGCTAATAAAGGGGGGGGGGGCTTATTAGTGGTAGCTAAAAGCGTGGATAAATCTATCCTTTATCAGTGCTAAAAAAATAATTTCCAATGGTGTACCATTTATCAATGCTTTTTTAGGGCTGATAACAGTTTTTAATAACAATTATTATACAATTATTATATTTATGTTAAAAAATAATGATTATTTGTATATATTAAATAAAAAATGAATATTTATAATTAATATAGTTTTTCTAATAATTCAGACATATATATAATGTTATAAAAAATTATAAGATTATAATTACATATATATGTGTTTCCAATGAATTTGGTCAATTATTATATTGATCATGCATGTATATCTGTTATGTATCACCATAAATGTTCATTTATACAATACAATCTTCTTATTATTCATGTTGTCCATTTATTACTCATTTTTTATTATGTATACTTTATTATATTTTTATAAGATTAATTCATGTCACTTGTAACACCCCAAGCTTCCATGGTACATTTCCCTTTGAATAATGCAATAACTTGGATTGTACGCAACTTCGAGATTCTAACACACCACAACCAATCAAACTCATCATTGTGAATAGTAATACCCATTTTTTAAATTTTTTTAAATTTTATCATTCCAAATGGACTTCATTTTTGTATTCGAAATATCGAAATTATCTTAGGGTGAATTTTTGGTATTTTTCTGAAAACAGTCAATTTTTGATGAATAGTGAAAAACACCGAGTTATTGTTTAAAACCAACTTTTAATTTAAATAATTATTTATTTTATTTAAATATATGTTAGTTTAAAATAGATACATAATACCTATATAAAGTTAACGTAATTCATTTGAGTCATTTTATAATGAGTTTAGATATATAAAATTTTATTGAACTTTTACCGTCTTTTACCCACCTCCTAGGAGTATTTCAAAATTTGTATTAAACTTAATTTTACAACTTCTGTGAGTTGAATTTCAAAAATCTGAGAGACACGGTTGATATCGGTAGGTAAAATTTGGTTCAATAAGATGAAAATAATTTTTGGTGAATAGTAACTTTTTACTTTTATTTACCATGGTTAAAAATAAATAGGCTAATTAAGGATAAAAATGATATTATTATTACCCTAACACATGTCCTAGTTCTATTGGATAAGTATAATTCGACCAAAAACAACCTTAGGAATAAAAATGAACCTCTTTTTTCCACATGGATTAGATTATGACATTTATTATTATTTTATTTAAAGATGAGTTAAAAGAGTTAAATTCAAAGATTAATAATAAAACCATTTTTAATATAGGGTTAAACACAATATAAATTTGACTATAAATATTCATTAAAAAGATAAAAATATTTCCTACATAATGGTATTTTATTTTTAATTTTTAGACATTAAATAATTAACTTTATTTATGACACAATGATGATGCAGTAATTACCATATTAATGAAAGATTAAAATAATTAATATTATAAATATCCAAAACAATTTAATTTGAGACTTTTAATGAATTAAAATAATTTTTTAGCCTAATATGACATGTTAGGGTTGATTAAATGTATTTATTTCAAAGTAATAAAGTTTTAAAGACTTTAACAAAAATCAATTATTAAATAATGTCAAAATTGACATGAATGAGTTTTTAAAACAAATACAATATTATTGGTTGATATAATAATACTAAAAATATATGGTTTGGTAAAAAGACTTGTATAATGATAGGTGTATCATTAATGATCCACTTAAGGTTTTCTTGGAAGTTTATAGTATGTTTATTAACCATATAATATAAAATTACTAAGAGACATGGTAAATGTCAAACTATTTAACTAAGTGTTAAATCTAAAAGATAAGGTTAATATAGTGACCCAAACCTATCTAAACCCTATGGGTTGAAGGGTTTGAGACCCATACCCACCTTATACATTAAATAATTCATTTTTGAGCCATTAGAAACGTAAAATGATTTTATTGTAAAATAATATTTCAATCTTTTCCTAAGGGGCCTCTCACCCCTTTTATAAAAGGGCACTTCCCCTTCTCTCAAATTCACACCTTCAAAGCCATTTGTCTTGGAAAACCCCTACCCAAATATCCTCCCAACTGTCTTTCCTTCATCCAATAGGCGTTAATTTAGTATTAAATCCACCTTAAGGAGCCCTTTTGATCAAATCAAAAGGAAGAACCCAAAGAAGATGTAAATATTTCATCTCCTCTTTTAAGTTATTTTCTTCTTACACATCCCCTTTCTTTGTTCTTTCCATTTTAAAATAATAACTCCAGTATATTCTATATACTTTGATGTTATTTTAAAAATTTTACAACCATATTCATTATTCTATGCATCATAATAATGAAAAAGTCACCATATGTGCGTACGTATGGCTTACCGTCTCCACGCCGTGGTGTAGTTGTTATTCAATACATTATGTTTATATGGGTATAATAATGATGTATAATTGATGTAAATAATAGATATAAAATGTTAATGATTCTTTATATATGATATATCATCTATTTACATACAATTTTAATATCAAAAGAATGATATTGTCGCTCGTGAGCACGTACGGATTACCGTCTCCACGAACGCGATGAGATTCATTCCCCATCGTAACCATTCAAGACTAATTTTCATTTGATAATTAAAAATAATTTTTAAAGATTTTATATCATTATGTATATAAATAAGATATATCCCTCCATGACAAACATGACTCACGTAACAAAGAATATAAATGAAAACGAATCAGTTAACACCCGAAATGACGATAATACTAAAATATTATTAACAAGGCATTAATAGAAGCTCACATATGATATCATAATTATGTATATAGTTCTTGTATAATTTAATAACAATGATTTAACTATTATACATGAGGTTAGAGTACCCTCGACCAAGGAAAATTACAAGGTAAGGGTTAATTTCACAATCTCTTTATTATCTGTGGTTATTTTTACGTAAGTATCTAATAGGACGTCTTTATCATCCACATACATGTTTCTTAAAAATATATTTCCAAACATTTAATAGACAATGGGTTAAATTAATTTATACCCTTATTTGAACTTATATTTTTTGAAAGGAATCTTTCGGTCTTTTTCCAAACAAGATACTTTATGACCTTTTCGACAAAATTAAGGTAAGATTTTTTTATCAACTTATACGGCGGGTGCAGTTATTCTTTGCTGTTATAACATCATCGAAGCTTCCCTTAAAATATTATAAGATTATTTTCAAAATAAATGTTTTAATTTATAATTATGTAACTTTAATGGATTTCAAAAAAAGAAAGAGATATTTCTCTCAAATAGTTTTGATTTCATCTATGTCAACATCCTTTGATGGATTTTATACTTGTTTGAAGTCGATTCACTGTGATACAAATCTTCCATATTGTATTAAAGGTTTTTTGATATGTTTTACTATAGATGTGTTATTTTTATACCATTAATGGTTTATGGTTAACGTATTGACATTTTGTATGCTAGTTTTAATACAAATGTTTATGTTATATTTCAACCTTTTCATATGAGGAATGTATTGGACTTAGTAAGTGACGGGTGGAGACTGTTATAGATCCTCGATGCATCAGTAGGTCTCATGAGACAACTTGACATGGAATTGGCCAAGGGCTCTCCCAATTTGATATGTGTATGTCTTTGTTCGAGGCCTAAATCATTTTTAGACATCTTGGTTGAGACCTTGACAAAATGTTTTAGAATGTCTGAAACTATACATTCCCTCATTATGAAAATAATATTGATGGTTCATGTGGTCATTCGACTAGTAGAATACCCATGATTATGTTTTATTATGAAATTATTCACTGAACTTATATTCCTTCCATAAAAGTGTTCATGTTTATTATTTGTAAAGGCACATGTTTTCAATTATTCACCGTGATTAATATTTATGTTATCTTCCACTGTATTGCTTACCCTTACTGATCATTTGAGCTTACCCCTTTCTTATGTTTATTTTTCCTAGGATATGAAGAAGTTAGTTATGAGTGACATTCAGGCATAATCTAGGAGGCTTGTATGTTTCTAATTGAATAAATTAGTGTTGTATTTCTTTTCAAGTTGTAAAGTTAAACTTATGTATGAATCTTGTTTCCAATAATACTAAATTGATCGGTCTTTTGGGACATGATTTCCTTGTGATCAAGTCAATGCAATGTAATAATGCCCAGACTCTTGGTAACTGGAGTCGGGGTGTTACATCACCCATATATATACTATATTATTTTCACAATACTTATAAAATTACATTAAATATATTTAAAGAATAAAGATATTTATTATATTTATAATTATTAAATTTTAAGTATATATAAATACTTTCTTAATATATATATTTGTAATTATAATTATAACTATATATGTATGTATTTAAATAATTATAAAATTACAATAAAAATATATTTTTTAATTTTATAAATACATATATGTATAAATATATTTATAAATATATAAAAATATTTATAAATTTATTTATTTATAGTTATAATTATAACTATATATATATGTGAAAAAATATAAAATTATAATAAATATATTTATTATACTACTTATAAAGTTATAAATATATAATTATATATATATATATATATAGAAATAGTTATAAATAAATACAAATAAATATAATTGTAATTTCTAAATAAATATAGATATATTGAAATAATTATAAAATTATAATAAATATATTAATTATATATATTTATATACAAATATCTAGAAATAAATACAAATAGTTATAAATATAATTCTAAATTAATTTAGATATATTTAAATAATTGAAAATTTATAATAAATATATTAATTATATATACTTAAAAATTATAAAAATACTTGTTATAATTTTATAATTATATATATATATATATATAATTACAACTATAAATAATTTATTTATTATATTTTTTAATTAAAAATAAATAAATATATATTTATTAGTTATAAGTATAAATAAATATTTATTTATTTAAACATTTACTAATTAATAAAAAACACATTTATTATTTTCATATATAATGTTATATATAATTAACTAAATATATAGAAATTTTGAGAAATAATCAAAAATATTTATATTTATATTTATAAATAAATAAAAATATATTTAAATAATTATAAAATTATAATAAATATATTAAATATACATATTAATAAAACTATAAATATTAGAAATATTAATTTTTTATAATTTTATAATTATTTAAATAAATATATATATATTCGTTTATAATTATAAATATAAATTAAAATATATTCATTTAAACATTTATAAAATTAGATGAAATATAGTTATATACATCTATAATCTTATAAATATATATAATTAATATATTTATTATATATATTTCAAAGATTATAAATATAATAAGTATATTTTTAATAATTTTATAATTATTTGAATTATAATTTTATAAATATAAATATATATTTATCATGTGTATAATTTTATAAATATATATATAATAATAATAATAAATTATTAACAATATATCTTTTGGAGTAGTATTTTAGCACTCATAAAGGTCTATCATTGTCAGTACTAAAAAGCGCTGATAAAGGCGTGTTTTATTATCTCTTTCTATTTTATCACTGATAAAACATACCTTTATCTGGCTTTTTAGATAGTGCATATAAATGGTTCACTAGGTTTTATAAAAAATACTCTATCTTTATCCTCATTCCTTACACCCCTCAAGCTCTAGCAGAAGACAAATGTTGTCATCATGCCTCCTCCTCCTCGTCCTCCTCTCCCACCACCTCTCCTCTGTCGTGAACCCAACCTTCATCGTGCGCCTCTCCTCTGCCGCAAACTAGACCATTTTTCACCTCTCATCCACTATGCACCACACCTTTGCCATGCGTGAACTAGACCGTCATGCGTCTCTCTTCCACTGCCCGCCACACCTCTGCCACCTATCACACCTCCACCCATGCCACACCTCTACTGCACGCCACACCTCTATCATGCACCTCTCCTCCATCGTGCACCTCTCCTATGGCAGGTGCCTCCCCTCCTCTAGAGGACTCATCTGTTGCACGCCTCTCCTCTTCCATGAATGCACCTCCGTTGCGCGCTAAATGGCTCCTCTGCAGTGAGTTTTCTTCTCTATCTTTATTTGATGGTGTTGTTGTGAATTATACGGGCTAAACGCCCCCGCTGAAAATCATGGTTGTTGGTGGTCCTTGTTTGTTCCCTAAATGAATTGCATGATGGTTGGTTTTTGAAAATAAATTTTTAGTCCTCTTGTGAAACATGATTGTATAACCGGAATTTTTGTGTGTGTGAACATGGGAATGGTTATACCAAGTTTGAATGTATTGTAATGAATATGATTATGGGTTTCACATTAGGTTTTCATTTATACCTTTTTATAAACTTTTTAAAATGTTTTCCAATCATTTTTGGGGTTTATCAGAAGATATCCATAATACCAACACTCTCTTCACTTTATCAAATGTTTTTTATCATTTAAACTTTATTTATGTATTTGTTTATATGAAACTCTTTTTAATTGACATGCCTTGGGTGTTTGAGTATTTTAAACCCCTTATTCATCTAAATTATATTGAATTATGCTAGTTTTGATGAAGACATGATGATTCCTTGTCAAGGTGACCTTCAAGTTAACTTAAACGGGTTTCCCAAAGTTCATTTAGTCGTATATTCATAGAACAACTTTCTAATTCACTCTAACTATTTGTGTAAATTCCTTATAGTCCCTTTTCACGCACAAATTTTTTTAAATGGATTTTCAATCAACCTAATGACCTTGAAACATTTTTTATAAGTAATATTTTAAGGATTATATTTTATTTACTAATTAAATGATTCTTTTTAAGGGGATTGTATTGTTATTGACTTGAGACATGATGTACATAAAAAGATCTGGAAAGAAACAAAGTTTCTTCTAGTTATGAGTTGTATAGGGAAATTCCTTGTATTAAAGTAATGAATCTTGGAAAAAATTTGGTTATTTAATGGGTTCATGCTTATAGATTGTCATGGGTGTATTTACAAAGGAAAGAAACAAATACTTCTTGTGAGAGACACATACATTGTTGTTGGGGTATACAACAAATTGATTTGGGGTGAGCCAAGGATCATTGGGATAATGTAGTGTTTTTCGTAAACTAGAACATGAGTGTTTCATGGTTACAAGTGTGGTCACTGACTATAGAACATATCTGTTGGGATTCTGGTGTTGTGGTGAAGGATAATTGATATAAATGGAAAATGGTAGCATGATAAGTGATATAAAATGGTTAGGAGAACAATATAAAATTCTTATGGAAATTATTATTATTACACCTACCTTTGGAATAATGTTATGGAATCATATAGCACTGATTGATTGGTGAATAATTGAGGTTTTTTTATATATCTTTTATAAAGTGTATCTATTCGGATCTATTTATTTGTGAAAATTCCTAAGAGGATTTTTTAAAAGTTATCAAGTGTTTTTAAATGTTTCTTAGAGGGATGTCACTAATTTTAAATCATTAAGATTGTTGGGACAGGAAGTTGTATTGAATTCTTTTACAAATGGAATTATGGTTTTGTGAAAGAGTGTTTAGAACTGATTTATGTATTTTTGAAATGGTGTGTTATTTTAAAAAGGAATTTGTGTAAATAGTTGGTTTTTTAATAGAATTTCATGTGTGATTTTTTAAATAATTTTCAAAGGACATTTTATGTTTTGTTTTTTCATAATTTTTTACTTTTATATTTTTATATAATTAGGAAAACCATTAAATTTTATCAAAAATTTTTGTAGTTATTTTGTTAAATACTAATATCACTAAATAAAATAGGATTTATATATATAAAGAAATGATGGATTCCAATCATTTGACAAGAGAGTATGAATATGGAGTGAAATATTTCATCATGTTTGAAAAGGACCATGTATATGACCCTTATCAAATCCTTAGTCCTTGTTTATATTGTTGTTATTCAAGACAGGTTACTCAAGAGGAGTTAGAAGAACACTTGGTATGTCCAGAAATATATCGAAGTTATAAATGTTGGAATAAACATAGGGAGAAATAGAATATAGCTAGTGGTTGGGATAACAATTCATTTTATGGATCATCTTATATGATTACAAGTGTGGAGAAAAAAGAAAACTATATCGAGGACATGATTACATATGTGAATGATGATGAAGATCATATTGCAGAAATGACAAGGATAGTTGAAGATGAACTTCTTGATTTCCCAAAATTGTTTGAGCAGTTAAAGAGTTGTGAAAAGATTACTTTGTATTGTGGTTACACTAAATATACAAAATTTTCAGTCATAATAAAGATGTAAATTTTCGAAGTAGGGGAGGGATAGAGTGATGCTAGTTTTACAAAATTACTTTCTCTCTAGAATGACAAGCTCCTAGAAGATAATGATCTCTCAATCAAAACATATGATGCCAAATGAATGCTACATTTGATGGGTATGATCACTAAATGAATACATGCATGCTCAAAAAACTATATACTATTTTGTAAGGATAACAAATACCCTAGAAAATGCCCAAAGTGTGGTGCTTCTCGATATAAGAAAGAATAATCCATTCCTACAAAGGTTTTATGATAATATCTAATCATTCCATGGTTTAGGAACATATATGGAAGTGAGGACACTAAATGACAATAGACATGGAACACAAACAGAGGAAATAAGGATGGAGATAATGTCACCTAATAGACTCTCCTTAGTGTAAGAGAATCGATCATGAGTATCCTAAATTTTGAAACGGTCCAAGAAACCTTCGTCATACGTTATCTACATATGGCGTGAATCATTATGGTTTTCAAAGAATCACTCACTGTACATGGCCGATTATGTTTGTAAATTATAACTTTCCATTATAGTTATGAATGAAATGAAAACACATCATGCTATCTATGCCTATACGATGACCAAAACAACTAGGTAATGATATTGATGTTTATTTGGATCCATTGATCAAGGATTAGAAATTATTATAGGATTAAAGTGTTAGATTTTATGATGCTTATAAAACTGGAGATTTCATATTGAGATACATGTTTTACAGGATGATAAATGACTTTCCTTCTTATAGAAATTTGTCAGGATATAACATTAAAGGAAGTCATGGGTGTCCCATCTACAAATAAGGTTCATAGTTAATTAGGTTGAAACATTCATCGAAAACTGTGTTTCTTGTAAATCATATATTTCTACCCTAATGAAATAATTATCGATCTTGGAAGAAATCATTTGATAGTAGTTCAGAAGAACTTATAATATTTTATCCACAAATAGGTGATAAATGTTTTGAGAAATTAAATGACGTGGACACTACTTTTTGTAACACATTTTTGAATAACCTTATAAAAACTAGTTTGAAGAAGAGATCAGTTTTTTTTGAATTACCATATTGGAATTGCCTGTATGTCAATTTATTTTTGATGTTATGCATGTTGAAAAAAAATTTATGTGATATTGTTGTCGACATGTTTCTAAATGCACTTGGAAAAATTAAAGATGTATATAAGGCTATGTTTAACATGGTTGACATGGGAATATGAGAAGAGTTGGCCAGAGAGTTGTATTATGAAGCATTATATTGTTGAGGAATCCATTGAATTATATACCAAATACATGTCCGGTTTGGAAAGTATTGTTCTACTAAAATCTTGTCGCACTGGGCATCTTGCGGGTGAAGGAATTTCTGATAGAGAGGTTGTCACAGTCAATATTACAGATCAGGGGCAGGCCCACCTTTGCGTTTTTCATAATTGTTTAGATATTGACCAATATGTCGAAACTCAAAAATACCTTATCAGGCATTTTAATCCATCAAGGGTGGAAAATGGATATCAAATACACATAATTGACAGTTTTTATAATTATTTTTGGACCATATATTTAAAGAGTTAGATAAAAATCCGTACTCAATTTCAGAATGACTTTGATGGCTAATTGGGGGACAAAATGTGTATGTATTATCTTATATTTCTTATGTAATTAATGGTTATACATTTTATATTAATAAACATGATGAATATTGTACTATATAGAATAGTGGAGGTACACTTGTGGCTGAAGCGATGCATGTTTTCGGTGCGAAGGACAGAAATCCAATTTATACGAATATGTTATACTTTGGCATCATCAAACAAATATGGGAGTTGGATTATATGAACTTCCAAGAGATTATTTTTCAATGAAGTAGGGTTTAAAACAAAATATTCGTTAAAATATATGAGTTGGGATTCGAGAAAGTTTCTTTTAGTAAGCAAGGGTATAAAGACGAACCATTTATAATGGCATCACAGGCAGTACAAGTATTTTATGTTACAGATCCCTCAAATCAAAAATGATCAATTGTTCTATTATTGACCAAAACCACTGAAGGGTCAAATTAAAATTCAACATAGGATGAATGTTTTATTGGGAAATCATAATCATTTCGTAGTGGTCCCAATGTAGATGGCATTTTTATGTCAGAAGAGCCCACAATAATGGGATATGGATAGTCAATAAAGGGGTCAAATCCCTTCATTATTTAAAAAGGAGTTCAATAATCATTTTATATATTCTTTTAATATACATTGTGTTACCTTATGTTATTATCAATTCACTAGAGCTTTTATGTAATCTAAGTTAAATGTTAAACCACTTATGTTGATAATGACTTATGCACATGATGATGCTTCTAATCCCATGGAACAATAGGAATCTCAACCTATTGATACTCATAGTGCAGAGGAACAATATGTCTCTCAACCTGCTGCTGCTCGTAGTGTAGAGGACCATCAGGTTTCTCAATCGGTTGATGTTGCTGCTCCCAGCCCCTAGGTAAAACCAACATATTTACATGTTGATACTAGCACTCTTGAGAAACATATTGATGATATTAAAACTGAGGAAATGGAAGGAAATGAAACACTAGTGGCGCAAAAAATAGAAGTGTCATAGTTTGATGGTGTTAGAAAAAAACATTAAGTCAAAAGAGAAAGGCATTAAATACGAGGTCGGATGGAATAAGTGAGGCTAGCATATTAATCCCAACAAGGACATGTTTAGTAATTACATTGGAATTGTCACTCAATAATGTATTACAATTGATGTACAGAAGTGGAACTATGTCATCACCGGGCTTAAGACACTGATGTGGGGAGATATTATTGTAACATTATGATATCATTAATTTAATTTACTAAAAAATAAAATAATGAAACATTGACATACTCTTTATCATCCCTTGTATAGTGAATTTATATTGGATGAATCACACAAGGACTATGTATTAATGCTTTCTGGAATGATTTACAGATTCTTTCACACAATTTTAATTACTTCTTATCTTAAATATGTTGAAGGTAAAATAAACCCACACCCAACTCATCAGTATGCACACCGGATAACCCAAGGAGTGTGGGATGTGTTTACTAATCGTCGTGTGGAGCAGTATTTTCAGGTTGATTTTGTTTGGTAATATGTTGTTTGATTATACATGTACTCATCACATTGATTGATAGTATTTTATTTATGAAAAATCAACTAAGTGATAAAAATAAAAAACAAATAGAAAAACCAGTATACCACTACCATAAATCAAGAATGGGGTACCCTTCACTTGAAAAAAAAATTGGTGCATGTTTTAAATATACCATAATAATTATATGTGACATTAAACAAAATAATTACTCTGTTTATTTATGTATATACAGATTGGTGAATCAAAATCCAAAGTCACTTCCAACACATGCCATGTTCCATGGAAGGATGCACATGTAAATAAAGATGGGATACAAATAGATAAAAAAACACAAAAAGTGTCGAAAACATGTGTAAGTATGAAATAATGAAGATTTGTTTCTTTAAATCAATATTATATAACAATGATTACTTATTTTAATCTATTTTCTATCTAAAATAGTCACATGAAATAGCAACATCCAATCTGGATGCATACATACTTTTAGTAGACTTGAAGTAGCAAGAAAAGAATTGTCGCATCAGAGGTATGGGTTTTGGGGTGACACCCTGAATATTTTTGAGAAAAAAATAATAGGGGGATCAAGGTGAATAAATAAAAATGATGTGAGAAATATTATCTATTCTTGAAGAACATATGAAATTTCAAGGAGAATTCAAGACAAATTTGATGGTGGGGGGGGGGGTAAAGAGAACATGCAAATCAAGAACAACTAGTGTGTGAAGATCCCGCACCACCCCCTCTAGCCTTGATGCGAGTCATTCCCTTAAAAACCTATCTTAGTTGAGTTAATCAATGTTCTAATAATTTTTATATGAATTTTGAATCAGATAGACACTGATACCTTTCCCATACTGATATTGTAAAGAGTGAAAATGACTATGATTTATATCTATCAACACCAACCCATCACCTTATAGTGAGGGATACAGTGTTCAATATGTAGAATGCCATAACACACAACAGAACACTTCTAAAAGGTCATGTCAAATTGTAGATTAGCATAGCCCATGAGCTGAGAGATGAGTTACATATTCCAATTGATGATGATGATATTCATAATGTTGAAGAAGATCTTGTAACATTAATCACATGGCCATCACAACTTATAAAAAACATGTTGATAAAGAGGTATTCAGTTCCAATTTATTTTTCAAGCCAAACCATTAAAATTTAATGAAAAAAGGTCTGAACTGATGAATTCTATTACAGACGGACATAGTAAAGTGGGTGAAATGAAAGAACAACTCAAAACCATCTCAAGGATCAACCAACTGATCAAAATGATCTACTGAAAGTACCTTAAACCCACCCATTCTATATCCACATTTATTATCATTATATTCTCATGTGGATACGAAGTTAAAAGATAGTGGTACTCACACAATTTTTTTTGATGAAAATATATACAAAAGGGGAAGATCCAGATTTCATTAGTGTTTACAATGTAAGAGAAATCCTAACGTATGATTGGCTAGGCAGATCATTTGTAAAAGTATACATGATGTATGCTTTCATGATTTGATTTTTTAAAAGCTGATATACTATGATAATTATGAATAAATACATTTCATATTTTTCATAGGCATATATATGAAAAACAATTGAAAGTATTTCCCCATAAAAAATTTTGGATTCATTACTCCTCACATCACCTCTACAGAACAAGAAAAAAAGAATTCAAGAAAGAGGGTGAAATAGTGGAAGGCATGCTCAAATCATATAACAAAAAAATTATAGATGAAAGACTCTTCTTAATACCAATGATGTAGGGGTAAAACACTATAATTTATGATATAAAATATAGTTTAATTTCTTTCATTAATTATTCTTTTTTTTGTTTCTAGGTAGAATTGGATGATCATTACGGTCAATTTGGATTCTCCAAATATTTATTTCTGAGATTCAATTCATAGACATCCAACTAATAGACCACACATTATGGCGTTTGTCAAATTTTAATACACTATATCCAAGATTTCAGAACTAAACATCTAGTTATATACTTTATATTATCTTTTAATGAGGACTCTATTATGATAGGGCGGTGCATGAATATCATCTACAACATGGAATTAGGAGAGGGGAAAAGGACAAGGACATCACAAGTACTACGACTGGATATGTATCAGGGTATATATAATAATATTTCACTACACAAACACATATAAAAAATAATTATTTTTCTGAATGTTTCTGCAGTGTCTGAAACAAAAAAATGGAAGGGACTGTGGTTATTATGTTTTTAAATTTATGAAATAGATCATCTTACATGTACAAATTAGCATCCATAAAGAGGTATTTTAGAATATAATTACTATTTCATTTAAAATATTTATTAACCCTTTTTCTATTAATATTTTGTTAGTACTACCATGATTGTTGAAAAGACTCTTATTCACAAGATGATATATTTATTTATTTTAGAAATGAATGGTCTGCATACCTGATGGAAGAATGTACACAAATAGCATGAATATGTGATCAGTATGACTCGAAGTGTCTATTTTTATTTAAAATTGTCATTATTTTTAGTAAAAAGAATAAGTGACATATTGAAAACAAAGTAAATTCATTTGTATTCTTTTGATACTTTAGTACAATAATATATAAGTCATTTGGGGTGTTTAAGAATCAACCAAACCTAAATTTGACACATGATGTGACCCTTATGACTTGGATTGTGTATTTATATATTAAATTAATAATAAATTTAGTAAAAAGTAAAAGTGACATACTGAAAATCGAGAAAATGCATTCGGGTAGTTTTGATACTTCAGTATAATGATCCATCAGTCATTTTTAGTGTGTAGGAATCAGCCACACCTCAATCAGAAAAATGGTGTGACCGATATGAATAAAAGTTTCCAGTATCAATTTAAAATGTACATTTTATCCAAAAATGTGCCACTCACTGAAAATGAAGTAAACTCACTATGATTGTCTTCATAATTTAGTACTATGGTTCATATGTTCCTTTTTACCTGTATAAAGCAATATAATGTCAAACTGACACACAACATGACCAGTATGACTCAAAATGTGTGCTTCTAGTTTGAAATGACATTTTAATAAAAAACACAACTAACATACTAAAAACTGAGAAAACAAATTTTGATTGTTTTTATACTTTGGTAAATTTATCTATAAGTTATTTTTTATGTGTAGGAATCAATAAAACCTCAATATGATGCATGGTCTTACTAGTATGACTCAAAGTTCCTCTTTTTATTTAAAATTGACAACAATTTTAGTAAAAATACACAACTAGGATACTGAAAACCAAGAATACGCATTCAGATTGTTTTGATAATTTAGAAAAATGATCTATGAGTCATTTTTTATGTGTAGGAATCAAACCCACCTCAATACAACACACAATGTGACCTGTATAAGTCCAAATGTGTATTTTTATTTAAAATTTACATTAACTTCTATAATAAGAATAACTTGCATATTGAAAACTGTTAAAATGTAGTTGGATTTTTTTGATACTTTAGTACAACAACCCATTATTTATTTTAGATGTGAGGGAATAAAATTCACCTCAACACGATACATGGTGTAACTGATATGACTAAAAGTTCTTGTTACTAGTTTATAATTTACATTTTATCTCAAAAAGTGTCACTCACTAAATACCAGGAAAACACTTTCTAATTATCATTGTAATTTATGAAAATGATTCTTAAGTCCTTTAAGACGTGTATGAAGTAGCCTCACATCGAATCGACGCACGATGTGACAGTTATGACTCAAAAAAATGTGTTTCTTATTTGAAATTATATTTTAGTAAAAAACCAAAACTAGGCTTTTTTAAAATGAGAAAATTCATTTAGATTGTTTTTATACCTTAGAAAAATGATCCACGAGTTACTTGTGATGTGTAGGAAGCAACCACACCTCAATCAGACAAATGAGGTGACCGGTATAATTCCAATTTTGTTTTTATTTATAATTGAAATTAATTTAATTAAATAGAACAAGTCACATACTGAAAAAAGAGACAACACATTTAAATTATTTTGATACTTTAATACAATTATTAACGAGTCATTTGTGATGTGTAGTAATCAACCGCACCTTAATCTGATGCATGGTTTGTCTGTTATGACTAAAAGTTTCTATTATTAGTTTAAAATATATATTTTTTTCTCAAAATGTTTGACTCACTAAAAACCAAGAAAATACCCTCTGATTGTATTCATAATTTAGGAGAGTGATTCGTTTGTCATTTGTGACATATATGAAGCAATTTCACCTCAAACTGATGCACAATGTGACTGGTATGAATAAAAATGGTTTTTTTGATTGAAATGATATTTTAGTATAAAAACACAAATTTCATACTGAAGACTGAGAAAAACCCATTCAGATTGTTTTGAAACTTTATAAAAAAGATCCATCAGTCATTCTTGACGTGTAGGAATCAACCACACCCAATCTAACAAATGATGTGACTAGTATAAATCTGAATATGTCATTTTAAATTTGATATTGATTTTAGTAAGAAAATAAGAGACATACTCAAAACCAAGAAAACCATTCGAATTGTTTTGATATTTTATTACAATACTCTATAACTCATTTGTGGCATGTAGGAATTAACTCCACCTCAATATGGTGCATAATGTGAACTATATATCTCCAAATGCATCTTTTTATTAAAAATTGACATTTTATTAATGTATTCTTTCATATTAATGTTTAATTTATTTCTTTATTGTATTACTAACATAATAATTGTTTTCTTATATAGGTTGTACCTTTTCCTTAAGTTGGAATGATTTGTTTGGAAACTAATAGCATGGACAGACATATTTTAGAGGGGATCGTAGATGTCAAAGGATGAAACATCAATTTTTTTTACAGTTTTTTGGATAATTGTAAATTTTATTATATAAAACATTGTTTGAAATGTATATTGAATTGTTTTCCAAACAATTGCGTGGGATGCTCTGTTCTTGTGTGCATTGTGCTGGTGGTTTGTGTGTTTATTGTGCAGGTGCGGGAAGTTGTACTGTTATATTTACCACACATCCTAGGAATCTAGTCCTTTATCAGTGACATTTTATGTGCTGATAAAGGCCCCCTTTATTAGCGATGTTAAAGGCCCACATTATCAGCGCAATTTCGAGCACTAATAAAGGCCCCCTTTATCCGCAGTAATTAAAGCACAAATAAAGTGGTCCTATATCTGGGAAAAAATAGCAGAGATAAAGGATTTCCTTTATCCCCACTAAAACAACACTAATAATGGGGGGCCTTTACCAGTGCTTTTCTAGCACGGATAAAGGAAACCCTTTACCTTCTATTTTTTAGTGTTGTTAAAGGGGACCCCCTTTCTTCGCTGAGATTAACAGTTCTTTTCTAACACTATTAAAAGTGTCTTCTAGAACTTTTAAAATGACTATTAGTAGTAGGGAATCATCTCACTCTATAAATGGGTAATGATCGACTCTATTGGAAAGAGGAATTATTCAATTTTTTTGGTCTAATCGACTTATAATCTTCTAGTTGATTATATTCCTCACGAGACTCCGACTAGCTTCCGTAAATATATTTAGTCACTTAGAGTGCCACTCAAAGTGAGTATTTCTTTATATGGAAGGGCTTCTTTGGTTTATTTCATTCTCTCTAGCTTCTAGTGTTCTGTCACATGTCCATGGATGATATCTATCCCCTATTCTTTTGTGACATGGTGTCTCCAATGCATTTAGTTCTCATATTCAGAGAATTAGAGGGGTTTTGGAAGGATTGGAAGTCAAATTTCCAAGATTTTATTTGATATGTCCCTTGATCTGGCCCATAAATGGAATCATTGGTCCTTTGATATGTGAATTGTGGGTTTTTTTAATATTTTCATGGTTGATTTAGACAATATGAAATAAATGAATTTTCAAAAATATATATACCCAAGATCATATTTTATATGAATGAGTGTTGTAATGGATGAATTTATGGATGATGAATGATGATAGTTCTTTTAATGTGTTTAAAGTATGTGTTTTCTTATTATACCACTTCCCCAGAACATATTTTCATGATTAATATGAATGCATTAATCTCTCCTGGTTCTAGGGTGGGTGTTGGGATTATTTACTTCCAAAGAAATTGATAGATTGTGGAAACCCACATTATAGATTTTCAGGCCCATTGGGACCTCATGGTGGTGGAGGAATCCTATATTCTTTATGGTACACACCTCTCTCACTTCAAAGGATAGGATAAAGTGATGGTCAAATCTAATTATCTTTAAGTGAGTAAATATTTGTCTAATAATGGATAAGACTTGTAGCCTTATGGTCTTAATATCAAAAAGATTTGGTCCTTGGTGGATGAGTTCTCCTCCTATAGGTTTTTGTTCATTAAGTGAGAAGTAAATATTATGGCTCATCATTTGGATAGCTTTGGTGAAGATTGGGGTGACCATTTATGGCATGATCATTTTCCTAATTGACTTTGTAACTCTGCAATTATTGATTCATAATATATTCTCTATTTTTTATTCAGAAGAAATAATTTACCTTCCTATCCTTATTTTCCTTCAATTCCATTACTTATATTTTCAAAAGTAATGATATTTTCCCCCTTGACTAGAGCAATACACTTTTGTGTAAAAATTCATCTTGTTAAAAACAATAACTAAAGAATTGAAATCAATAATGGACCCCTGTTTTCATCCCATGCCACATTGAATCTTCTATTTTACTATATGTTTTTTTACAAGGATATATGAGGAATATAAAATCATTTATTTTGAAAATAATTTTCCATTTTTTCAATAAATAACAACTAAACAACAATTTTGACCCACTTGAATTCTTATAAGTTTGTATTTGGATAAGTGTAGGAATTATAATGAAGTAGATTCAAAAAACCAAATTAAGTTAAATCAGAAAAATTGGTTAATCTTATCCATTCCAAAATTTTCACGGAATTTATAGATGAATAATATTTAAAAATTAATGTAATTGACATGAAAATGATAATTAAACTAATTTGGGATACAATGAGATTTTATGGAAATTTTCACTTATACAAGAGAATGTAATGGATTTATTATTCTACTTGAACTTTAATTTGTTTATGTTTTTTTATTTATGAAATTTTATTTTAGAAAAATATTACTTTAATAGAATTTATTTAAAATTTTGTAAAATATGAAAAATTTTATAAATAAAATACAATTCTGGGTGACTTCGGATAGAAATGGGCCATCTTCCTATAAAATTGAGGAAACGTGACATCGAAATCATTAAATAATGTTGAAAATCAAACCCACTTATTAACCATTTTTGTTTAAAAATACTTGTAATCGACCCTACTATAATTTAAGATACCCATTTAATTACCAAAATTTGTTTATTGTTTCTTTACCCAATCCCAAACCCATTTATTTTGACTTTTCCTGATCCTTCTCACATTTATTTTTTGTATACATTTTTAAATCATTTAACAATTCCCATGTATAATAAAAATTCGAGTCCAACATACTTCCAAATAATAAAAATTTACCATTCATAATAAAAATACATAATTAAGAATGATATATCCATATAATCGCTTAAAACACTCCCCATGGTATAAAATAACTTAACACTTCAGTTTTACAATGTCTTTTATTCCCATTTAGTAGTTTTCACATAGTATATATTTTTACCTCAACATTAGAAACAATATATATATATATATATAATTATTAATTTTATATTATATTTCTATTATAGAAAAGAAAACTATCATTTAAGAAAATTTAATACAATATATTAAATATAAGAAACAATCACAAGGTTGTTCCAAGACTTATGATAGAAACAAGAATAATGAAAAAAGATGAAGGGCCCATGAAATTTTTATATCTTTTATGTTGTTTCATATTAGTACTTATATTTTCAATAGAGGTTTATAAAACATTGATCAAACAAAAAAAAACAAAATTTCCAAGAATAAAATGTTAAAAACTACATTCAGGAATCTATATATATACTAATCTTAGGTATCCTCCACTGCCATGTGTCCATGTCCCATGCCTTCACATCATATTTTTTCTATGTGTCCTCACTCCAGTTACCACGTCGCCCCACCGCGCGATACCTCATATTCTCTACGCCTCCCAATCCCGCTCCAAATTGCGTTTTTCAGGGTCGCGACTGAGATTTCCCACGAACTCCAGCGCTGTCATCCTCCCTCTCCCAATCAACCTGCAGTCCGCAGCCCTCCTTCTCCAACCTCTACCTTCTCCTCAGTTGAAATTTAGTATCTGCGTTTTTCATTCTTCCCATCGCAGGTGGGATTTTGCTGTTTACGACCTAGATTTCCCCCAAATTCCCGACGCCTGCATCAATCTCCTCCCGATTTCACTATATTCCATCCTGCTTGTAAGTCTTCCTCCTCCCCTCAAACAGTTGCCTCCGTCGTCCTCCCTCTGCTGGTCAACCGACACTCCGTCGGATTGTCATTTTTCCCTCTCCCGGACACCCGTCGAATCTGGGGTTCCAGAGCATCTTCAATCTCCATCTTCTACATCCTTCTTCCAGCAGACGAACCTATGAATCCTGAGCACCCTCCACCTCCAGCCTTCTTCGACTACATGATTCTATAATGTATAGTTGTTTATGAACTATCCGTCCACTTCAAAATCCCTACGGTGAACCTGTTCCTCTGATGCTTACGAATCATGGTTTTCTTTGACTACTTCTCCGTCTCCCAAAACCGTTATCCTTCCACTGCTCCACCATTTACCGTAATTCATCAACAGGATCCGGCTTGCTATGCTCGTCGCTCGGAAATCACTCCAGGTAACCCTAAAAACTATAAATCTATATTCCGCATCAAGAAAACCTAAAATACTATTGCAATTGTCAACAATGAAACAGTGCTACAAACTTTGGAACATTCCTCCCCTCCTTTGCAAGTCCGTTCAGTTATACATTAGTGATGGGTCATTTCTCTGAACTGGTAGTGTTCTTATTACTTTTAAATCGCCTATTATAGGTCTGTTTTGAAAATAATGCAATCTTAATCAATTGGTATCTCATTGCTATTTCCAGATAACTATACTAAATTTGCAATACTATGACTCATTCAACTGCATTGAAATACAATCGGACTATTTACATAATTGTTTCCAATTATAGAACTACAAGCTTTCTCTCAATATGTAAGTACATAGGTTTATACTACTATTACTAAGAGGTATATGAAATCTCCATCTAAGAACCAGTAGAAGATATGTGTTGAATAAAATAAGATAGGAATATGACTACTAAATTAGTATGTGATTTTACGTCTGCTTTTTTCTATATTATTAGTTAATAAAGTCTTTGGTTTCTTCCTCTTTTACAGGTGAATAAGTTTTTAGGGTGCCAAATATAGGTATGATCTAAAATATTTTTACTATTTGTCCTATGATGGAATAATTGATTTATTTATTTTAAAATCATGACTCATTGTCCACTTGTATGGTATCAGATGTAGGTTGTGGAGTTGCATTTGGCTGATTTAATTCGGGTTCAACAGATATAGGTTATCACTGAATTAATTCACTTACTCGGCTTATTTAATTCAATGTGTGTTGGTGCAGATTATGAAGGTTCACTTAGATGGTTTCCAGGGCATCAAGGTGATTTAATTCATTCTATATTCTTACCATCTAATTTGTATTGGAGGTACTCTGATAGGTTGCATTGAATTAATTACCAACTTGATAATATTTATTTTTAATTAATGTAGTTGGATTATTTAATTCAAGGTGTGGAGTTGCCGGTTATGGAGGATAACATAGACGGTTTATGGGGTACTTGGGTGATTTAATTCATTGCATATCTACTAAATATACTAATCTTAGGTTTTCTCCAATAGCATGTGTCACTCTCACAACAAACCACATCCACATTTCCATACATGTCAACACTCTAAGGCTCCACAACCCTCCTTTCCCCCCATTCTCTTCCATTTTCTCAGTCCCACTCTCGCTCCCACTCGGGTTTCAACTCATCGTGACCTACGCTCCCCGCAAACCCCCACCTCCATTGAGCTTCGTCTCTCGGTTACGTAGCACTTCGTCGACATCCTTCTATAATGCGATCCTTCTCCCAGTTTCACCTCACTTCTCTATTGTCTTCATTCTCCCGCTCGGGCTCAGGTTTAACCTCTTCACGACCTAGGGTTTTTGAAAATCCCTGACACTAGGATGCTTCTCCTTCTGTCTTTCCAATGTAATATTTCCTCAACAACTCAATTTGTTCTCCCCAATCAAGGTTCTACATTCGGTTTCCATAGTCTATGGTTTCATCTCCTTCATCCACACCTCTGAGAACTCCTTCACTATGGAAAACCTTCACCTCCTACTTCTACCTCTACATTCGGGTTACCAATTATAAACTAATTCTCCATGCAGATAGAACCCGAAGAGAAATTTTGGATTTAGGTTTTTTCAACAACACCTTTGTCCTTGGAAAATGTAACATCAGTGATTCAAATCTATGTTAGTGTATGAAATCATGTCATTCAGAGAACTATGGCTTACTTTGTCATCGTGATTCACATTTCTCATACTGAACTGGTTCTCAGATCGATTTACCATTCAATAAAGATCCATTTTCGAGCTTCTCTTAGAAATTACAACTGGCCTCTGCCTCTATTTTCTTTGTTACTAGTTTTATGTGTAAATGCATGTGTCCACTTACTGAGATTTTTCCTTTGTCTGATTTCCAATGTCTTCATTTAGTTGATTTCAGGAGGGGGGTTTGCATTGAAGAACAATTTTTTGAATGGGAAAGTGACGTTTAAGTTGAAGTTTATAGCTGGAAATTCCAGACTGCTTTCTATGTAAGATTATTCAACCTGCAAGACAGATTATTTGTTTGAGCTTTTCATCTCTCTATGTTTTTTATTTAATCATGTTGTTCATATTTTGAAAAGTGGGATGGCACTCTTCTTAGCTGTGTGAATTCATGATTTTGAATCATATCCTTTTAATGTATTCTTATCTTCATTGGTCAAAGATTATATCTTGTTTCAGTTTATTTAGGAGTATGTAATCTATTCATGGAAGAATTTTATGTCATTATGTACAATTGTTTCTAGATTTCTTATGCATAAGTGTTTCTAGATTTCTTATAATCACCCAAGTAGGTTGATAGGAATAGTTCTAGATACCCTGTTACGTGATTTTCTGGAGGTTGTTTTTTGGTACACCTAAATTCATATTGGCGTAACATTGACATAATTGTTTTTATATTTTTATACATAACCGTTTCCATATTGATTATATGAAACTACATAAAGATTACTCATTTTACTATTATGTTTTCCTACTTTATGTCAATTTTCTAAAACTGTAATATTCATGTTTTAAAAAGTGTGACAATTTCATCACCATTGACTGCAGTGGAGGTCACATTCTTTAAGTTTTACCTGTAAATTGTTGATCCCCCATTCCCCCTTTTTCTTCTAATTTACCTATTCGAATCACTCATATCAGGATCAAACTTCTTTTTGGGTGGTGTAATGACATTATTTGGAGGTAAGATTTATTGAAATTAATAAAAAAAATTACATGCGGTATTATTTTTTCATTTATTGAAATTATTTGACCTTCCCACATTTGTCGTCTTCTTCATTCAACCTAATGCCATTGCCTCATTCTTAAATATTAGTGGGTGATTTTCAATCGGATTCCCACACTTTTAGTCATATCAAGATAGAATTTCTTTACTATAGATGCCCAATGACTTCCTGTGGAGGTAATATTTATTGATGTTAATCAAACTTGTATGTATGTAATATTGTTTTAACATATTCAAAACTGTTTTCTTATGTTTTTATAGATTATAGTATGTAAATACCACCCTCCCCATAAATTATTCATCATCTTTTCCCCATTCTGCTCTTATTTATCTTATGTTTACATTTAGTTCACATTTTTTTGTTTTCTATTTTTTTTCCTAAAAAACAATTTAAAATATTTAAAAACACATTTAGAAATAAACATATTCTTCCTAATTTGGGTTTGAAAAATAATTATCATTCTACCCCTGAGTCGAAGAACCAAATGGAGAGTGGAATCCTCTACTATGTTATAATTTGCGAAGGCATAACCATCAGTAAGCAACTTGATGTTGTAAATTAGCCTCTACTCTTATAGGGGGAAGCTTACCATGTCGCGACTCTTGGCCTCGAGGTTGAAGATGATGTATGTAAACTTCACCTCCAATGGGAACATCTTCTCTATATGGGTTTTCACAAATATTTTCATTTCACCCCTCCGGGTGAAAACCAACTTGAGTGTAGATTCCTCTTTTATTTTGTACTCTCACAAAGCATGACCATCCTCATGCTCATTGCTGTTGAAAACTAGCTGGTGCTTATAAAGGGGAACATCTTCCATGACATGAATCATTGTCTTGAGGCTGGTGATGATCTCCAAACAGCTCAACTAAAACCAGAACATGTTCCCTTATCATTCTTTCACAAAAAATAGTATTCCAACCCTACAGAGTGTAGATTTCTCATTAATGTAGTAATTTTCAACAGAACCCCAATCAGAAAGCATGTAATCATAAAAAACAAGCCTCTATTCATCAATGGGGATTTTTTCTGATCTGGATTTGAACTGGAAAGGGATATTTTTCCCATTAGTAGTTTCCACAAAAATTAGTCTACCATCCATCAGTGGATGAAGTACATAGAAGATGGAGTCCATTTTCATTTTTCAATATTCCATGGTATGCTCATCCTCAAACTGGATGGAGAAAAAAAATAGCTTCTGATCATGTGGGGGAATTACCTCCTTCCCAGATTTCCTTTGTGTGTCATCAACATCCAAGCTACATCCATACACTCTCATTTTCTTTGATTTTGGATTCATCTTTGTCAATTATTTCTGAGCTTTATTCATCTAGGGTTTCTGTTGGCCAACTTTTTCACAAATATCTACATATGAAAACTACAAGTATGTGGATGCAGTAGGGCTTGCTCGACCCCATTTATTTTGTTTACTTCATTCATATATAACCTGAAATACTATTAAAAATGTTCCATGTTGATAAATTCAATACAATTCAAATTTTGTTTGTTCAGTTGAACCTTTATATATTTCATTAAGCCATTGAAAATGCATGCTGTAGTTTCAAAATTTGTCATTTCTTGTCATTTTTATGCTCTCAAATTTCCTTTTTTTAACCCTCACCTATTTCACATACATTGTTTCCAAATAAATTATGCATACATTTGATACTATTTTCCATTAATTTTCCCAATTATTTACTATGTAATATCCATTATATATATTAAAGGGAGTTACTGTACTTATTATATTTCTCTCATTTTACTCTATAGTCTGTCCAAATTGTTAGAAACAAATTCAATGAAAAGACTGTTAGAACATGATTTCGAATAATAGAGCATCAGTGAAATAGAAGAAGTCAAGACTGATTTCACCTAAGATGCTTCTTAATCATAGTACATGAAAAATAAATTCAATATATATCAAGTCAAGATGGAAATGAAAATTGAATAGGCAATAGTTTTCTTGAAATTTATTGTTTCTCTAATTAGAGATACCTTTTGATGGTTGAAGGTGGAGCCCTAATCTAGATTTTAAGGATAAAGCTCTCAAGAACATTTGAGAATGGATTTTCATTATAGTAAAGATGGTTAAATTTTTTTCATTACTATATTGATGTTGAAACCTTGAATATCTTTACTTTATATTATTGTAGTATAATTGGCTTCTTAATGACAAGAAACTATAATGATTTTCATTGTTTATTATTGTTGTGTATTGATTTTGAAACCTTGACTATTTTTTATCCATCCTATTATTTCATACAAGAGTCATGAAATGCTTGCAAGTGTCAATCGACAATATCCATAAGAGATCATGAAAAACAAATTTGGTTTGCACTACTAATTATCCACTAGAATAAAATTATTTTCTAAAGGTCCTTTTAGATGTTGGAAGGAGAAGGTTCATATGTTTTCTTTTTCAAACGATGGCTCTTAAGATAAAATTCCTACTCAGGTTTTACACTTTTTTATTTCTATTTTTTGTGTAATGATTTTTCAAATTGGAGCCTATTTTTTTATATAGATTCCTAATTGTTTTTATTCTATAGATTGAATTTGTTAACTTGATATGTATTTTTACCTTGTGATCATATTTTTTTCAAGTTTATTACCTATATTTTTTTTCATGTTCATGTGTATCATCGTTTTTTTATTTTCTGTCTCTTTCATATAAATTTGTTTTCTCATTCTTTTTTACTGTAGTTCTTACATTGCCGTATGTTTTAATTTTTTTCCTGAATTATTTACTCCAATGAAGGTATTATTTTTATTATGATTCTTTTTTAATGTTTTCTTATACAATAATTTTTAAATTTTAATCTCTCTGATCTTATTCTCTAACAGTAACTCTCTGGTCATTTCAAGAGAGCCCATCAAATTCATCCATTGAAATATATTATTGAAACAGAAACAGTTATTATTTTTTCATGAATGCTTGACTAATGGGATTCTTGGCTAGGTTTGTATCAAATCACAATTCAATCCAAGATTGTTGTTATCAAATGGGGAACTTTTCTTTTATATGCCATCATCTTTAGATTTCAATCATGCTATTATAATTTTTATTGAATCCTTTTGAGGTAGGGAATAAGAAACAATTTAGGGATGATACCATAATAAAAACTCAATGAGTTACCCTTTTGTAAAATGGGATAATTATTATATATTTTCCTTTAAACCTTCAGTACATATAGTATATTTTATAGACTTTTATATTTAATATTTACCAGTATTTTCTTTTTGGATTTTATGTATTCAATATTAATCATTGAGTAGTTTATTTGAAACTTATATGATTAAACTTCTATTCAAGTGAAAGAGCCATACTGGATGGTGGAATCAAGGGGTTGGTAGAATAGATAGGTGAGGTTGAGGAGGATTTACCAGTAGAGGCTAGGTATTGGCTTTAAGCTTCCCCTACTCACTGGAAAGCATATATCCGCCCAAGATGCTCCTTGAACCTCTGGTCAATCAAACTTTGTGTTTATTTCTCTTCAAACTTTTTATAGTAAGACCTAACATTTGCCTTGTATTAGTATCCACAACATCTTATAGATGCAACGATGATTTCTGGCACCAAATGCTTCTTATTGCTCTTGGTATCCAATGGTAGCTGGGGGGCGGTGATGCCATGATGGATAAGAATTGCATAAGGTGGGGGCCGGAGGTGGATGAAATTGTAGGAAGCTAATGTTTCTTGTGGGTTTACTATTACCAGATTTTGGAGAATCCCACGTCATGAAACTGAGTAACACTGAGTGAATGCATGTGTAGTGGATCATTTTCTTTTGTCTCAATTATTTGTTAATTGTATGTAATTATATGTTACTTTTGATCCATGTTTTTAAAAACTGGACCATGTACTTTTTTTAGCAGTGGATCTGAGCAGTGGTTATTTTTCTAGATCATTGGAAGATGTATTTTATTTCATCACTGGATAATGTTTTTTAAATTTAGTAGTGGATAATGTTTTTTAAATTTAGTAGTGGATATTTTTTATAGCATTAGTTGATATCACTGTGCAAAAGAACGGGCGAGTACTGGTTCTTTCAAAAAAAAAACAACTTTTCTAGACTAAAAACCCCCCTCCTTGCCACTAACTAAATATTTATCACAAAAAATAGATTACACCAATTTTAGTATGATATTAATCAAATAAAAATTGAATTAACAGATCATCCTGTCTATTGATAAATAAGTTTACATGCTACTACATTATGTTTTAAATAAAACAATGGTTCACATCCATAGAAAAAAGTGGTTCACATTCACATCCAACAAAATATTAATTAATTCCATAAACATTT
Source organism: Viscum album (assembly GCA_963277665.1). Lineage (NCBI taxonomy): Eukaryota > Viridiplantae > Streptophyta > Magnoliopsida > Santalales > Viscaceae > Viscum > Viscum album. Next base: position 473,380,923 of record OY728135.1, read on the forward strand.
CTAAAAATCAACTAAAACAACAAATTTATATAAAAAATAAACAAAATAAATAATATATATAATTGGTGAAGATAAAAAATGAAAAATTATTGACTATTACAAGGTTAAACTATAATCAATCAATATATTTAACCATGGTGAAACAAGAATTTATAGCTGATAATTGGAAATTTTTCATAACATTGGTTTAAAATAAAATAACCATGAAAAAATGATATTTTTAAAAAATATTATCATCCATATCATTCTTCAACCAATTTTGAAAAAATATTGAAGACTCTAAGGTATCCTGATTGATCCTACTTTGATAACTACTCCACACCCTCTTAGTACTATTATAAGGTGTTTCAAATATAGATATTGGAATATAAATAACTAGAAAATATTCTGGAATTAACTAAAAATGTGATATCATATGATTAGATTTCCACTAAAAGGTGATATTCATAGGATACATATTATGAACTTGAGAATATGTTTCCTCAAATGTATCCTTGAGATAGATCTTGAGGATATATTACTAATATATTCTAATTTGAGGCTTTAGACTTTGTTCCCCCTAATTTATCTTGGGCTTATAAGTATTTATTTCATGTATTCGAACACATCCTCTCACATGGTTTATTAGATTTTAAATCAAAGAGTTGTTACATTTATGAATTTTATATCTTTTATTATTATAAGTGTTCAATGAAAATAACTCCAATTGGAAATATAATAGTGTTGTAAGATAGAACCTGATAAAACCAATGCTCTTAAATAAATCAATAGAATTAGGGATAGCCTATAAAATGATGGATTTACCTTCATTGGTGGGAATCTAAATTCATGGAAGATAGTAGATACTCTCTTCTATTCTTGTTCATCATTTTTCTCATAGAGAAGACTTTAGAACCACCACAATGATAAAAAAGAATCATGTTATGAATTTAGATTCACTGGTTGAGGTAATCCCCATGGAGGTAGGATGATTTATATTTACTTCATTGGTGATCACCATCAAGAATACATTGAAGCTGTAAAATATGGATTGCTCGTATATACTGGTATACATTATTTTATTCATGTTGATAATGATACTATTAAAGATTGATTAAGAATTACATAGGTTTTATTCCACTTCCGTTTTTATAAGGCTAATTAACAAAACATGTTTGTATTATCAGAGTCTTGTTCATCAAGGAATCAGTATGTTTATTTTTTTTATTTTATGAAACAAATTTATAATGAATTGTGAATATATCATACTATATGATATTATGTAATATTATAACATTATGTGAGGCACTCCTTCTTGATAAAGAACTAATTGTTAACATAATCTAAAGAGATACCATAGAGATTTGATTATTAAGTAATGTATCCTACACTAGAACTTTAAATTTTGTTATTATTTAAAGTAGTTATAAATTTTTGATTATAAGGACTCGATGATTTTATTCATATTATTACATGTTTTTTAAATATAAACATCCATTAATTATAACCTAAATATTGTGGGGCTTAGATTATTTAGAACACTAGGTTCACGATACATTGAAAATAAACTAAACAATGACACACTCATTTTATTCCCATTATGATATAAAAAATCTATTTGATCTCAAAAACATCATAGGATAACCTGGGGAATACATAAAATCAATGGGTGTGATAAGAAGCCCAGTAAGGGTGTAATTATGATAAATAACCATAACTTGTGAGTCAAAAGTTTAACAAGATATCAAAAAAGAGAAGTCTTATAAGTAATCACTTAGGGGAATAATATAAATAAAATGGTGTCGTAGGATCATGGTAGGAACATTTAACATGACACAAACACGAGTCAAGGATAACTTCTTATACAATATTACATGGTGGAAAAAGTCTCACCATGGATTAGGTTTAGTCTCCAATCCATTACATGATATCTCATGAGACTAAAACATTAATCAATAAATTAGATCACTATATGAGTGAAAACATCATAACATGTTCATGAACTATTTGTGCCACATAAATTAATTCAATCATATTCCATAACATAAGAATTACCCTTGGAAAGAAAACGGGTTTCATAATCTTGTCTCATATCATAATCAAAGGAATTTTCATAATGAATACAATTGAGAAATGAACATAAGCCATGTATTACCCCATAAAATGAAGGGATAATATGATATATATATATATATATATATATGAGGAAAATATATATATAATTTATGATAATTAAATAAATTTAAATATATAGATAATGTTATTTAGATAGATATTGGTCTTCACTCTAAGAAAATGTTGGTTTAGAGAGATCCCTTACCTTGATCCTGATTCTTCACGTGAGTTCTTTATCATCCTGAATATTATACATGTGTTAATTATTTAAATTTTTATGAATATTTTTCATGTTTATTAATACTTTTATTTTATTTATTATCATGTTATATTAAATTACTTAATCATTTAATTTCAAGTCAAACATTTTGATATTATTCTGCTCATATGTACAAAATTACTTTGCAAAGTTGACTAAGGTCAAACTTATTATTATTTTATCACCTCCATAATAATAATAATGATATAATTATAATTTTTATATATCAATTATACCTTTAAAACCAACCATGAAATATTAGGATACAATCATGTAGATGGTAGGTTGTAGATATGTTTGAGTAACATTTTCATTTTTGAACAATCTTGATGGAAATAGGGTAAGTGTTATTTTAACATTCTATAGTTATAATTAAATCATATAAATTATATCATTTCTTTAAAAAGAATTATATATACCATCCATGTGATGTATTAATAAAAAAGGAATCCCATTGCTTTGTGAGGCGGTAGTCTTCCGTACACACGAATGATGTTATCATTTTTCAACAGATGGAATGGTAAGAAGGTATATGAGATATTTGTTTTACATAAAGTTTAATATTTCATTAATATAATATAAAAACATTAAATCAATCATCAAAAATATCCATGAGTGGAGATTATGGATAATGAATTTCATCGGTTCATAGGGTGGTAGTCCGCCATACACACGAATGATAGTCTCATTTCCCATTCCATGGAATTATAGATGGATTTATGTTATTCCATTAATATAATAAAATATTATTATATGGAAGTTAATTATTTTATTATATCATCATTACTGAGTAATATATAACCTAGTTTTTCGGAGAAGGATGCTCAGTTAAGAATGATACCTCTTCTTCGGACAATAGCTTTTAGATTATACCTATGCCTCCCTATATTGGATTTTTGATAAATACAAGGAATCTAAGATGTGGGGAAAGAATTAAGGAAGGGTTTTTTTCAGTTATGTTCCCATATAAATTGATTTTTATTTATGTAAATAATATTAGGGAATTTTACCTTTTATAAGTAAGAGGGAGTGGTATTTCTTAAAATACCCAAAACTATTCAATAATGGGAAGTAAATATAAAGACAAGTATCTTACAAATTGATAAATAACGGATAAGAGGGGGGTATGGTTGATCCAAACCTCCAATATAATAAAATAAATATGTTAACAACTTTTTACTCACTTTACCTCTTTAGTTTAGCCTCTTGATAAACCAGTTTTAACATTTACTCTAATGATAAATTTTTACTGTTTAACATTTTATTATGACCCAAATTTCAGATGAACGTATTATATAATATTAATTATGATTATTCCAAATAAATAATAAATTTTATCAAATTGAAATAATATTTTTTTAAAATTTTAATTTAAAATTAAACCCATAGAATATGTTGAAAACATTTTTTCAAGAAACATTTTTTCATCCATAAGATTATATTACATTAACTATAATCCTGGAAATAAAAATTATATGAATATTTATTCATATAACATGATATATGATATATAAATTTAATTTAAATATTTCTTTAATAGGAGTTATTTTAATTAATTAAACTGTCTAGAATTTAAACACTTTAAAATAGTTTATAAAATACAGTGTTTTTAAACATAACCAAAATCATGAAAATTGATTATTGAAATGAAATTATTTATATTGTTATCAATAAAATGGTTAATATGTTACTCTAAGAAAAATAAAAAATATAAATTATCTTTTAAATTACTTGTTTTAATGAATATAAATTTCCATATTTGAAAAATCGATAATTTTCACTAATTAGTAAAAAACGAAAACATTTTAGAGAAATATAAAAATTCCCCCTATGTTAATTTTACTATTATTATTTCAAAACTTATTTAAATTTTATAAAATAACATTTCTAAAATTTCCAAAAAATAATTATAATATTTTCTATAAAAATAATTTTTTCTAAATGAACATATTTTTTGAAAAAAATGTTTATTAAACATTGAGTGCTTATTTCATTAGCATTTATTATTAAATTTTTATTGAGTATGAACATTATATATATTTCATCAATTGGTTAATTATATTCATATCCACCAACATAATGGTTATTTTATAAGAGTCATAAATAATTATGGTGTATTAAGGCATGGTGTTGCGTGTCACATAAGCTATCATAAATAAATTTAATTTTAAAAAACTCATCGTGTTCCATTATTACCCCTTAAACAAATTCAACCTAGAAATTTAATATTTCATACTATGGTGATACAATGTGAGGGTAAATTTTATTTATTTCTTCCTCTAATTTCCATGTTTCCTCTTTATATTTGTTGTTCCTCCATAGCACTTTGACCAACTAAGTTGACTTGTTATGTAGAAATTTATCTTTATGGTCCAAGATCTTCAATGGATGATCCTCAAAAGATAGATCATTTTCCAACTGAACCACCTCTTAATTTAGTACATGTGAGGGATCTGATATTTATTTCCTCAAGAGTGATACCTAGAATATGTTGTGTACTAGAGGAAGGGTTGGTGGAAGTGCATGTGGATATGTCATAGCTTCAATGATATCGAGAATATCAAAGGGGATTATGTATGTGATATTGTCATCAACATGTTTCTAAATGCACCTGAAAAAACTAAGGATGTATATAAGGCAAGATCGGACATGGTTGACATGAGAATACGAGAAGAGTTGGCCAGAGAGTTTTATTGTGGAGTGGTATATTTTTGAGGAAGCTATTGAATTCTGTACCAAATACCTGACTGGTTTGGAAAGTATTGGTCTACTAAAATCTCATCTCACGGGGCATCTTGCGGGTGAAGGAATTTCTGAAAGAGAGGTTGTCACAATCCAAATCAAAGATCAGGGGAAGGCCAACCATTACATTTTGCATAAAATTTTAGAGATTGACCAATACGTTGAAACCCAAATTGACCTTCTTTGGAATTTTAATCCATCATGGGTGGAAAATGGATATCAAATACACATAATCGACAGTTTATAGAATGGTTTTGGGACCATATGTTCAAAGTGTTAGATGAAAATCCGTACTCAATTTCAGAACGACTTTGATGGCTAGTCAGGGGACCAAATATGTATGTATTGTCTTTTAATGATTACGTAATTAATGGTTATACATTTTATATTAATGAAAATGATGAAGACTGTACCATATAGAATAGTAGAGTTACACTTGTGGATAAAGCGATGCATGTTTTCGGTGCGATGGACAAAAATCCAATTTATGTGAATATGTCATACTTGGGAAACATCAAACAAATATGGGAGTTGGATTATACAAACATCCAAGATATTATTTTTTTTAATTCAAGAGAATTGATAACAGGTGTTTTGTGAAAATAAATGAGTTGGGATTCGTGAAATTTGATTTTATTTAGGAAGGGTAAAAAGAAGAACCATTTATAATGGCATCATAGGCAGTATAAGTATTTTATGTTACAGATCCCGCAAACCGAAAGTGGTCAATTGTTCTATTATTGACCAAAACCATTGAAGGGTCAAATGAAAATTCAACATAGGATGAACGTTTCATTGGGATGTCACAATCATTTCACAGCGGTCCCAATGTAGATGGAATTGTTTATGTCAGAGGACACCACAATAAAGAAATTTGGATAGTAAATAAAAGGGTCAAATCCCTTCAACCATTAAAAAAGAGTTCAAAAATCTTGTTATATATTTTTTAATATAAATTGTGTTACCTTATGTTATTATATATTCTCTAGATATTTTATGTAATCCAAGCTAAATGTTAAACCACTTACGTAGATAATGACTTCTGCACATAATGATGCACCCAATCCCAAGGCACAACTGGTATGTCAACCTGTTGCTGCTCATAGTGCAGAGGAACAATAGGTCTCTCAACCTGCTGCTACTCGCAGTGTAGAGTAATTACAGGTTTCTCAATCAGTTAATGTTGATGCTCTAAGTGCATTGGTAAAACCACCATCTTTACATATCAATACTAGTGCTCCAGAGGAACATATTGATGATATTGAAACTGAGGAAATGGAAGGCAACAAAACACTAGAGGCATAAAAAAATAGAAGCACCATATTTTAATGGTGTTATCAAAAAATCATTAAGTCAAAAGAGAAAGGAATAAAATTCTAATTCGGATGGAATAAGTGGGGCTGGCATGTTAATCCCAACAAGTCCATGTTCAGTAATTACATTAAAATTGTCACTCAACAATGCATTTAAAATGATGTACAGATGTGGAACCATGTCATCACCGGGCTTAAGACACTGTTTTTGGGAGATATTACTGTAAAATTATGATATCATTGATTTAATTTACTAAAAAATAAAATAATGAAACATTGTATTACTCTTTATCATCCCTTGTATAGTGCATTTATAGTGGATGAATCGCACAAAGACTATGTATTAAGGATTTTTGGAAGGATTTACAGATGCTTTCACACAATTTTAATATGTTTTTATATTAATGAGGTGAAGGGAATGTAAACCCACTACCAACTCATCATTATACACACTTGATAACCCAATGAGCATGTGATGTGTTTACTAGCCATCGTGTGGGGCAGTCTTTTCAGGTAGATTTTTTTTGGTAATATGTTGTATGATGATATGTGTATTCATCACTTTGATTGATAGTATTTTATTTATGAAAATTCTAGTGAGTGATAAAAATAAGGAACAAATAGAAAAACCAGTATACCACTACCATAAATCATGAATGGGGTACCCTTCACTTGAAAAAAAATTGGTGCATGCTTTAAATCTACCGTAATACTTTTATGTGACATTAAACAACAAAATTACTATGTTTCTATATTTATATGCAGATTAGTGAATCCAAATCCAAAGTCACTTCTATCCCATGCCATGTGATATGTAAGGATGTACGTCTAAATAAATATGAGATACAAATAAATGAAAATACAAAAAAAAGTGTCGGAAACATGTGTAAGTATGAAATAATGAATATTTTTTTATTAAATAAATATTACATAACAATGATTACTTATTTTCCTATATTTTCTATCTAACATATTCACATGAAATAGCAACATCCAAAATGGATGCATACATACTTTTAGTGGCATTGAAGTAGCAAGAAATCTATGGTCGCATCAGAGATGTGGGTTTTGGTGTGACACCCCGAACATTTTTTGATAAAAAAATCGGAGGATCAAAGTGAATAAATAAAAATTATTTGAGAAAGAATAGCTATCCTTGAAGAAAATATGAAATTTAAGAGAGAATTCATGACAAATTTGATGGTGGTTAGGGGTAAAGAGAATTTAAAACTGAAGAAAAATCAGTGTGTGAAGATCCCACACCACCCCCTATAGCCTTGAGGCAAGCCATTCCCTTAAAAACCAGTCTTAGTTTAGGTAATCAGTGTTCTAATAATTTTTTATATGAATTGTAAATCAGATAGACACTTATACATTTCCAATATTGATATTGTACTTAGTGAAAATGAATGTTATTTATATCTATCAACACTCACCCATAACCTTATAATGAGGGATACGATGTTCAATATGCAGAACGTCATGCCACACAACAGACCACTTCCAACAGTTCATGTCAAAGTGTTGATTAACATAGCCCATGAGCCGAGAGATGAGTTACATATTCCAATTGATGATGAAGATATTCATAATGTTAGAGAAGATCTTGTAGCATTCATCTCATGACCATCATAATAAAAAAAGTTGATAAGGAGGTATTCAGTTCCAATTTATTTTTCAAGATAAACCATTAAAATTTAATGAAAAAAGGTCTGAACCGATGAATTCTATTACAGACAGACATAGTAAAGGGGGTGAAATGAAAGAAAAATTCAAAACCATCTCAAGGATTAACCAAATGATCAAAATGATCTATTGAAAGCACCTTAAACCCTCCAATTCAATATCCGCATTTATTATCATTTCAGGCTCATGTGGATATGAAGTTAAAAGATAGTGGTACTCACACAATTGTTTTTGATGAAAATATGTATAGAAGGGGATGATCCAGATTTCATTAGTGTGGAAAATGTAAGTGAAATCCTGATGTATGATTGGCTAGGTGACTCAGTTGTAAACATATACACAAGGTATGTTTTCATGATTTGATTTTTCAAAAGCTAATATAACATGATAATTATAACTAAATAGATTTCATATTTTTTCAGGCATATATATGAAAAACAATTTAAGGGATTTCACACACGAAAAAAATTAGACTTGCTACTCCTCACATCACCTCTATAGAACAAGAAAAATTGAATTTGAGAAACATGATGAAATAGTGGAAGGCATTCTCAAATAGTTTAACAACAAAATTATGGATGAAATACTCAACTTTATACCAATGATGGAGGGGTAAAACACTACAATTTATGATATCAAATATATTTTACTTTCATTCATTACTTATTCTTTTTTGTGTTTCTAGGAAGCATTGGATACTCATTATAGTCAATTTGAATACTCCAAATATTTATTTATTAGATTCAATGCATTGATATCCAACAGACCAACCACACAATATGGCATTTGTCAATTTGTAATACACTAAATCAAACATGTCATAACTAAACATCTTGTAATATAATTTATATTATATTTTAATGAGGTCTCTATTATGATAGGGAAGTGCGTGAATATCATCTAAATCATAGAATTAAGCCATGAGAAAAGGAAAAGGACATCAGAAGTATTATGACTCGATAAGTATCAGGGTATATATAATAAGATTTCACTATATAAACACATATAAAAAATACTTATTTTTCTCAATGTTTCTACAATGTCTAAAACAAACAAATGGAAGGGACTGTGGTTATTATGTTTGTAAATTTATGAAAGAGATCATCTTTCATGAAAAAATCAGCATCCCGAAAGAGGTGTTTTCGAATATAATTACTATTTCATTCAAAATATTTATTAATACTTTTTCTATTAATATTTTTTTAGTAATACCGTGACTGTTAAAAATACGGGTATTCACAATATGATATGTATACATATATATATATATTTATAAATGAATGGGAAACATACCTGATGGAAGAATGTACACAAATATCATGAATATGTGATCTGTATGACTCGAAGTGTCTATTTTTATTTAAAATTGACATTATTTTTAGTAAAAATAACAGGTGACAAACTAAAGACCGAGTAAATTAATTTGGATTTTTTGATACGTTAGTACAAAAAAATATAAGTCATTTGGGACGTTTTGGAATCAACCACACCTAAATCTGACACATGGGGTGACCCATATGACTTGGACTATGTATTTTTATATTAAATTAACAATAAATTTACCCAAAAGAAAAAGTGACATACTGAAAACCAAGAAAATGTATTCAAATAGTTTTGATACTTCAGGATAATGATCCATCAGTCATTCTTAGCATGTTGGAATCAACCACACCTCAATCAGAAAAATGGTGTGACCAATATGAGTAAAAGATTCCATTCTCAGTTTATAATTGACATTTTAGCCTAAAATGTGTCACTCACTGAAAACCATGAAAACTCACTTTGATTGTTTTTATAATTGAGGACAATGATTTATAGGTTATTTTTTATGTGAATAAGGAGATCTCATTTCAAACTAACACACGACGCGACCTGTATTACTCAAAATGCGTGTTTCCAGTTTGAAATGATATTTTGGTAAAAAAGACAACTGACATACTAAAAACTGGGAAAAAACATTCTGATTCTTTTGATACATTAGTAAATTTATCTATAAGCCAATTTTATGTGAAGGAATCAAACCAAACTCAATCTGATGCATGGTGTTACTATTATGACTCAAAGCGCCTCTTTTTATTTAAAATTGACTATAATTTTAGTAAAAATGCACAACTAGCATACTGAAAACCAAGCATACACTTTCATATTGTTTTGATAATTTAGGAAAATGATCCATGAGTCATTTTTGATGTGTAATAATCAACCCCACCTCAATAAAACACACAATGTGTCCTGTAAAAATCCAAATGTGTCTTTTTATTTAAAATTTACATTAATTTCAGTAATAAGAACAACTAACATATGGAAAACTGATAAAATTTATTTGGATTATTTTGATACTTTAGGAAAACAACCCATTATTAATTTCCAATGAGAATTAATTTAATTCACCTCAATCTAACACATGGTGTGACTTATATGACTAAAAGTGTATGTTATTAGTTTAAAATTTACATTTTAGCTCAAAAAGTTTCAATCACTAAAAACCATGAAAACGCTTTCTGATTATCCTTGTAATTTAAGATAGTGATTCTTATGTCTATTATGACGTGTATAAAGTATTTTCACATCAAATTGACACACGATGTGACCAGTATGACTCAAAAAAATGTGTTTCCTGTTTGAAATTATATTTTAGTATAAAAACACAACTGACATACTGAAAAATGAGAAAATTAATTTTTATGGTTTTGAAACCTTGGAAAAATGATTCATGAGTCACTTGTGATATGTAGGAATCAACCACACCTCAATCTGATGAATTATGTGATTGGTATAATTCTAAATGTGTTTTTATTTAAAATTAACATTAAATTTATTAAATAGAACAATTCACATTCTGAAAATAGATAAAAACATTTAGATTGTTTTGATACTTTAATAAAATTATCCATGAGTCATTTGTGATGCGTAGTAATCAACCACACCTCAATCTGACACATGGTGTGACCGGTATAACTAAAAGTGCCTGTTATTAGTTTAAAATTGACATTTTTGCTCAAAATGTTTGACTTATTAAAAACCATAAAAATACCCACCGATTGTCATTATAATTTAAGGGATTGATTCGTATGTTATTTGTGACATATAGGAAGAATTTTACCCTCAAACCGACAGACGATGTGACTGGAATGAATAAAAATGGTTGTTCTTTGGTTTGAAATGATATTTTAGTAAAAAAACACAAATATCCTACTGAAAACTGAGAAAACCAATTCGGATTATTTTGATACATTAGAACAAAGATACATGTGTCATTTTTGATGTATATGAATAAACAACACCCAATTTGACAAATGATGTGACCAGTATAAATCAGAATATGTCATTTAAATTTGATATTAATTTTAGTAAGAAAACAAGAGACATACTCAAATCTAAGAAAACCCAATCGAATTGTTTTCATATTTTAGTATAATGCTCTATAACTCATTTTTGGTGTGTAAGAATGAACCCCACCTCAATATGGCACACGGTGTGACCTATATAACTCCAAATGTTTCTTTTTTATGAAAAATTTACATTTTATTAATGTATTATTTCACATTAATGTTTAATTTATTTATTTATTGTATTACTAACATAATATTTGTTTTCCTATATAAGTAGTACGATTTCTTAAAGTTCGAATGATTTCTTTGTCAACTAATAGCATTGGAGGACATATTTTAGAGGGGAACATAGATGTAAATGGATGAAATATCAATGTTTTTAATAGGTTGTTGGATAATTTTAAAAGTAATTATATAAAACATTGTTTGGAATGTATATAGAATTGTTTTCCAAAGAATTGTGTGGGATGGTTTGTTCTTGTGTGCACTATTCTGGTGGTGTGTGTATTCATTGTGCAGGTGTGGGTGGTTTTAATGTTATATATACCACACATCCAAGGTATCTAGTCCTATATCAACGATATTTCATGTGCCGATAAAGGCCCCCTTTATTAGCGCTGATAAAGACCCACATTGTCAGTTCAATTTCGAGCAATAATAAAGGCTCCATTTATCAGCAGTAATTAAAGCACTAATAATGTGGTCCTTTATTAGGGAAAAAATAGCACTGATAAGGGATTTATTTTATCCCTACTAAAATAGCACTAATAATTGGGGCATTTATCAGTGCTTTTTTAGCACAGATAAAGGATACCCTTTATCTGAAATTTTTTATTGTTGTTAAAGGGGGCCCCCTTTCTTCGATGAGATTAACAATGCTTTTCTAGCATAGTTAAAAGTGTTTTCTATCACTTTTAAAATCACTATCAATAGTAGTGACTCATATCACTCTATAAATGGGTAATGATCGACTCAATTGGAAAGAGGAATCATTCAATGTTTTTTGGTCTCATCGAGTTATAATCTTCTAGTTGATTATATTTATCACGACACTCCAACTAGCTTCCATAAATATATTTGGTCACTTATAGTGCCACCCAAAGTGAATATTTCTTTATTTGGAAGGCCTTCTTTGGTTCTTTTCCTTCTCTCTAGCTTCTAGTGCTCTGTCACATGTCCCAGGATGATACATATCCCCTATTCTTTTGAAACATGGAGTCTCCACTGCATTCAGTTCTCATATTCAGAGAATTATATGGGTTTTGGATGGATTGGAATTCAAATTTCCAAGATTTTATTTGATATGTCTCTTGGTCTGGCCCATAAATGGCCTAACTGGTCCTTTAATATATGGATTGTGGTTTTTATTTTCATTTTCTCATGGTTGGTTTGGACAATATGAAATGAATGAATTTCAAAAATATAGCTACCTAAGATCATATTTTATATAAAAGGGTGTTGGAATAGATGAATTTATGGATGATGGATTATGATAGTTCTTTTCGTGTGTTTACAGTATGAGTTTTCTTATTTGACCACTCCCATAGAACATTTTTTCACGATTAATATGAATGTAGTAATCTATCCTAGTTTTAGGGTGGGTGTTGGGATAATTTCCTTTCTAAGAAATTAATATATTGTGGAAGCCCAATTTATAGTTTTTCAAGCCCATTGGGACATCATAGTGGTGGAGGAATCCTCTATTCTTCATGGTACACACCTTTCTCACTCCAAAGGATAGGATAAAGTGATGGTCAAATCTAATTATCTTTATGTGGGTAAATATTTATCTAATAATAGATATGACTTGTAGCCTTAGGGTCTTAATATCAAAAAAATTTGGTCCTTGGTGGATGAGTTCTCCTCCCGTAGGGTTTTTTTCATTAAGTGATAAGTAAATCTTGTGGCTCATCATTTGGATAGCTTTATTGAAGATTGAGGTGACCGTTTTTAGCATGATCATTTCCATAATTGATTTTTTAACTCTTTATTTATTGATTCATAATATATTCTCTATTTTCATTTTAAAAGAAATAATTTACGTTCCTAGCCTAATTTTCTTTCAATTCATTTACTTTTATTTTCAAGAGTAATGATATTTTACCCCTTAACAAGGTCACCAACACTTTTATGTAAAAAATCATCTTGTTAAAAATAATAACTAAAGAATTGAAATGAATAATAGACCCTTGTTTTCATCCCATTCCATATTGAATCTTCTATTTTACTATATGTTTTGTTTTAAAAGGATATATGAGGAATATCAAATCATTTATTTTGAAAATAATATTCCATTTTTAAAAAAAATTAAAACTAAACAATAATTTTGACCCACTTCAATTCATATTAGTTTGTATTTAGATAAGTGTAATAATTATATTTAAAAAGATTCAAAATACCAAATTATGTTAAATCATGAACATTGGTTAATCTTATCCTTTATAGAATTATCACTGAATTTGTAGATGAATAATATTTAAATATTAAATTAATTGACATGAAAAATGATAATTAAACTAATTAGGGATACAATGGGATTTTATGGAAATTTTCACTTATATAAGAGAACGTAATGGATTTATTATTCTACTTGAACTTTAATTTGTTTATGTTTTTTTATTTATGAAATTTAATTTTAGAAAAATATTCCTTTAATAGAATTTATTTACACTTTAGTAAAATTTGAAAATATTTATATATAAAATACAATTCTGGGTGACTTGGGATAGAAATGGTCCATTATCCTATAAAATTGAGTGTATGTGACATCGAACTCATTAAATAATGTTGAAACTGAAACCCACCTATTAACCATTTTAAAACAAATACTTTGAATTGGCTCTACTATAATTTAAGATTCCCATTTAATTAACCAAATCTGTTTATTTTTTCTTTAAACAATCCCAAACCCATTTATTTTGACTTTTCCTGATCCCAATCCCATTTATTTTTTGTATACATTTTTAAATCATTTAACCATTCCCATGTACAAAAACAATTCAAGTACAACATAATTCCAAATAACAAAAAATTACCATTCAAAATAAAAAAACATAATTAGGAATGATATATCCATATAATCGCTGCTAACACTCCCCATGGTATAAAATAACTTAACACTTCACTTTTACAAAGTCTTTCATTCCCATTTAGTATTTTTCACATAGTAGATATTTTTAACACAAATTTAGAAAATATATATATATAATTATTAGTTTTATATTATATTTATATTATAGAAAATAAAATTTTCATTTAAGAAAATTTCATACAATATATTACATATAAGAAACAATCACAAGGTTGTTCCAAGACTTATGATAGAAATAAGTATAATGAAAAAGATGAAGGTCCCATGGAATTTTTATTTCTTTGATGTTGTTTAATAATAGTTCTCAGATATTCAATAGAGGTTTTTAAAACATTGATCAAACAAAACAAACAAAATTTCCATGAATAAAATGTTCAAGACTACATCAGGGAATTATTTCAAAAAATAACTTTTCTATACTAAAACCCCCTCCTCACAACCAACTAATTATTTATTACAAAAAAAATATTACACTAATTTTAGAATGGTATTAATCAAATAAAAATTTAATTAATAGATCATCGTGTATATTGATAAATAAATTTGCATGCCACTGCATTAAGTTTTAAATAAAACAATGGTTCACATCCAAAGAAAAAAAGTGGTTCACAATCACATCCAACAAAAAAATTAATTAATTCCAAAAAAAAATTCTAAACAAAAACTAAAAAAACAAATTTATATATAAAAATAAACAAAATAAATAATCTATATAATTTTTGAAGATAAAAAATGAAAAATTATTGACTATTTAAAGGTTAAACTACAATCAATCAATATCTTTAACCATTGTAAAACGATACTTTATAGATGATAATGGGAAAGTTTTCATAACATTGTTTTAAAATAAAATCACCATGAAAAAATGATATTTTTAAAAAATATTATCATCCATATCATTCTACAACTAGTTTTGAAAACATATTAAAACATCTAAATTATCCAGATTTATCTGAATTTGATAACTACTCAATACCCTCTTAGTATTATTATAAGGTGATTAAAATATAGTTATGGGATTATAAATAACTAGAAAATATTCTATAATTAACTAAAAAGCGTGATATCATATTATTAGATTTCCACTAAAAGGTGATATTCATAGGATACATATTATGAACTTGATAATATGTTTCCTCCAATATATCATTAAAGTAGAGCTTAATGATATATTACAAATATATTCTTAATTAGATTCTTGAGACTATGTTCCCCCTAATTTATCTTGGGCTTATAACTTTTTATTTAATGTATTCGAACACATCCTTTCACATGGTTTATTCAATAATAAATCAAAGATTTGTTACATTTATGTATTTTATATATTTTATTCATTTTAGTGTTCAATGAAAATAAATCCAATGGGAAATAGCATATGGTGTTGTAAGATAGAACTTGATAAAACAAATTCCCTTCAATAAATCAATAGAATCAGGGATAGCCTATAAAATGATAGATTTACTTTCATTAGAGGGAATATAAATTACTAGAAGATATTAGATACTCTCTTCTATTCATGATCATCATTTTTCACATAGAGAAGACTCTAGAACAACCTCAATAAGCATAAAGCATCCTATTATGAATTTAGATTCACTGGTTGAGGTAATCACCATGGAGGTAGGATTATTTCTTTTTTACTTTATTAGTGATCACCATCAAGAATACATTGAAGTGGTAAAATATGGATTGCTTGTATATACTGGTACACTTTATTTTCTTCATGTTGATAATGATACTATTAAATATTGATTAGGAATTACATATGTTTTATTCCACTACCTTTTTTGTAAGACTAATTAATGAAACATGTTTGTAGTATCAGGGCCTTGTTCATCAAGGAATCAATATGTTTATTTTTTTATTTTAGGAAGAAAATGTATGATGTATTATGAATATATCATACCATATGATATTATGTTATATTATAACATTATGTGCGACACTCCTTGAAAATTCACTAATCCTTAACATAATCTAAAGAGAGACCGTGGATATTTTATTATTAAATAATTTATCCTTCACTAGAACTTTAAATTATGTTATTAGTTAATGTAGTAAAAAAATTTGATTATAAGGACTCGATAAGTTTATGTATATTATTACATGATTTTTAAATATAAACATCCATTAATTATAACCTAAATATTGTAGGTATTAGAGTATTTAGAATACTTGGTTCACGATACATTGGAATGAAACTAAACAATGACACCCTCATTTTATTCCCATTTTGATATACAAAGTCTATTTTATCTCAAAAACGTCATAGGATAACCTGGGGAATACATAAAATCAATTGGTGACATAACAATCCCAGTAAGGGTGCAATTATGATAAAGAACCATAACTTGTGAGTCAAAAGTATAACAAGATATCATAAAAGATAAGCCTTATAAGTAATCACTTAAGAGAATAATATAAATAACATGGTGTTGTAAGATCATGGTAGGAAAATTTAACATGACACAAACACAATTCAAGGATAAATTCCTTTATAATATTACATGGTGGAAAAATCCTTATAGTGGATTAGGTTTAGTCTCCAATCCATTATAAGATATCTCATGAGACTAAAACATTAAATAAGGAATTAGGGAAATATATGAGTTAAACAATCATAACATGTTCATGAAATATTTTTTCCACATAATGTAATTCAATAATATACCATATCATAAGAATTACCCATGGAAAGAAAGTGGATTTCATAATCTTGTCTCATATCATAATCAAGGGAAATTTATTAATGAATACAATTGAGAAATGAACATAAGCCTTGTATTACCCCATAAAATGAATGTATAATAAGATATATATATATATATATATATATATGAGACAAACATATATATAATTTATAATCATTAAATAACTTTAAATATAGAGATAAAGTGAGTTAGATAGATATTAGTCTTCACTCGAAGAAAATGGTGGCTTAGAGAGATCCCTTACCTTGAGCCCGATTCTTCACGTGAGGTCTTTATCATCCTGAATATTATACATGTGTTAATTATTTATTTATTTTGTGACTATTTTTCATGTTTATTAATACTTTTATTTTATTTATTATCATGTTATATTAAATTACTTAATCAATTAGTTTCAAGTAAAACATTTTGATATTATTCAACTCATATGTACAAAATTACTTTGAAAAGTTGACTAAGGTAAAATTTATTATTATTTTATCACATCCATAATAATAATAATGATATAATTATAATTTTTATATAACAATTATACCTTTATAACCAACCATTAAATATGAGTATACGATCATGAAGATGGTAGGTTGTAGATATGTATGAGTAACGTTTTCATTTTTGAACGATCTTGATGGAAAGAGGGTATGTGTTATTTTAATATTATATAATTATAATTAAATTGTATATATTATATTATTTCTTTAAATATAATTTTATATACCATCCATGTGATGAAGTAATAAAAAAGGAATCACATTGCTTTGCGAGGCAGTAGTCTTATGTATATAGGAATGATGTTATCATTTTTCAATGGATGGAAAGTTAAAAAGGTATATTAGATATTTATTTTACATAATGTTTAATATTATGTTATTATAATATACAAAAATTAAATCTATCATAAAAAATATTTACGAGTGGAGATTTTGGATAATGAATTTCATCGGTTCACGGGGTGGTAGTCCGCCATACATACGAATGATAGTTTCATTTACCATTCCACGGAAGTAGAGATGGATTTATGTTATTCCATTGATACAATAACATATTATTATATGGAAGTTAATTATTTTATAATATCATCATTTCTGAGTAATATATGACCCTGTTTTGTGCATAAGGATGCTCAGTTAAGAATGATACCTCTTCTTCAGACCACCACTTTTAGATTATACCTAAGCCTCACTATATTGTATTTCTGATAAATAAAAGGAATATAAGATGTGTGGAAGGAATTAAGGAATGTATTTTTTCATTTATTTTACCAAATAAATTGATATTTTTGTATGTAAATAATAGTAGGCAATTTTCCCTTTTATAAGTAAGAGGGAGTGGTATTTTTTGAAATACCCAAAACTATTCAATAATGGGAAGTAAATATAAAGAGACATATCTTAAAAATTGATAAATAATGGATATGAGGGGGAATATGGTTTATCCAAACCTCTAATATACATAAATAAAGATTTTAAAAAAAATTTACTCACTTTACCTCTTTAGTTTAACCTCTTGATAAATCAGTTTTAACATTAACTCTAGTAATAAATTTTTACTGTTTAACATTTAATTATAACCAAAAATTAAGATGAACATAATATATAATATTAATTATGATGATTCCAAATAATTAATAAATTTTATCAAATTAAAATAATAATTGTTTAAAATTTTAATTTAAAATTAAACTCATAGTATATGTTGAAAACATTTTTTCAAGAAACATATTTTTCATCCATAAGATGATCTTACATTAACTATAAGTGTGGAAATAAAAATTATATGAATATTTATTCATATAACATGATATTGGATATATAAATTTCATTTAAATATTTCTTTAAAAGGAGTTTTTTTAATTAATTAGACTATTTAGAATTTATGCACTTAAAAACAGTTTATAAAATGCCATGTTTTTAAACATAAGAATAATCATTAACCAAAATCATGAAAATTGAGTTTTCAAATAAAATTATTTATATTTTTATAAATAAAATGGTTAATATGTTACATTAAGATAATTAAAAAATATAAATTAACTTTTAAATTACATGGTTTAATGAAATTTTTTTTCCATATTTGAAAAATTGTTAATATTCACTAATTAGTAAAAAAATAAACCATTTTAGAGAAATACCAAAATTTCCCCCCATGTAAATTTTAATTTTATTATTTCAAAAATTATTTAATTTTTATGAAATGTCATTTCTAAAATTTACAAAATTAATTATAACATTTTCTCTAAAAAGTATGTTTTTTAAATAAACATATTTTTTGATAAAAATGTTTATTAAACATTAAGTGTTTATTTCATTAGAAATTATTATTAAATTTTTATTGAGTATAAACATTATATATATTTCATCAATTGGTTTATTAAATTCATACCCACCAACAGAACTGTTATTTTATAACAGTCATAAATAATTGTGGTGTGTTTAGGCTTGGTGTTGCATGTCTCATAAGCTATCATAAAAAAATAATTTTAAAAAACTCAGGATGTTTCAATATTACCCTTTAAACAAATTTAACCTAGAAATTTAATATTTCATACTATGGTGATAAATATTGAGGGTACATTTTATTTATTTATTCTTCTAATTTCCATGTTTCCTCTTTATATTTGTTGTCCCCCCTTAGCACTTTGACCAGCTAAGTTGTCTTATTATGAAGAAATATATCTCTATGGTCCAAGATCTTCAATGGATGATACTCATAAGAGAGATCAATTTCCAACTGAACCACCTCTTAATTTAGTACATCTGAGGGATCTGATATTTATTTCTTCAAGAGTGATACACATAATATGTTGTGTACTAGAGAAATGGTTGGTGGAAGTGCTTGTGGATATGTCATAGCTTCGATGAGATCGAGAATATCAAAGTGGATTATGTACATGGGGATTATATTTCATTTCTTCAAAAATCTCATAACTTTATTCTATAGAGATATTCATAGAAACACATTATCCCTAACCTCAAACTATAGGTTTCATCAATGGTTTTTAGGATATCTTTCCTGTCAACTCTAAGAATTCATAATGTGTTGTTGGATGGTCTTGAACATTTCTACCATCTTATCAACCATTCTAGGTCCCAATATCTTATTTTCACTAACTTCATTCAATCATTTAGGTGTTCTACATAGCATCCCATAAAGCGATTTATATGGATCCATTTTGATGATTGTGTTTGAACTACTATTATATGAGAACTCAACCAAATAAATATGTTGATCCCATCCACCTTTTAAGTACATTGAACATACTCTCAACATGTATTCTAGTGTTTGAATACTCCACTAAGATTTCCCATCTTTTTGGGGGCGATAAGATGTACTTAAGTTTAAATTGGTATTTATATGATGTTCGAGGATATTCTAAAACTTTGAGGTAAATCTCATATATCAGTTTGATAAAATCAAATGTGGTGTTCTATGAAACCTCATTACCACTATGATAAATATATTTTCACATTGATAAAGAGAGAAGTCCTCTAAATTTGTAATTATGTGATCGATTTTTATTATATGATACAACACAAAAAATATAGAAGTATTTCTCATTGATGTCCTGGGAAGAATAGTGGAAAATTATACGGTGAGGTTTTCCTTTTTTCTTGTAGGTATGGGTAATGATTTCATAATCACATTATAATTATTCCTTTCAACCTAATCTTACTAACATATAATACACTTTTATGTATATTTTGTGATCTCCTTCTTCATATTTTTGCAGCAAAATTTCTCTTAAAGATCTCAATGCATATTTCTGCTCCCTAGGTGGATGGATAAGGTTGAGCTATTTACTTCATTTATCATCTCTTTATTAATCTCTATATTTGATGGTACCCAAGTCGTGACCTGAATTTTTCAACTCCTTCTTCATCAATTTTAAACATTGAGAATTTTCCTTTTCTTACAGCTTCCACCTTATTCTAAATCTCCACATCATATCTTTCATTTTCCTTTATATTTTCAATAAAATACGGTTGAGAAGTCATTTTAAAAAGGAATTATTATTTCGTTTCCTTCATGATTCCCATGTTCATCCTTTTCATGTCTAATATGATTATATACTTCTCAATTCTCATCACAGTTAAAGTCACCCGATCCTTTTTACAGAGGGAATTTGTTTCATTACTTTCATTCATTTGATGGTAATGGATTGATAATTCCTAGTCTTTTATCATCTCTAACCATATTCCCTAGAGAATTTTATGCTCCATCTATGTGAAAATATATTTTATTCACTTCTTGTTCGTATCTATTTCACACTTCTCCCCATAAAGAGAGTATCACTATATTATTAAAGTTAATAAAATTTTGGGCAACTTTATATAATTTTTGTGATAAATCCAATCATTAAATTTCAACTTCCTTACAGAATATTCTATAACTTATTTAATATGTATTATTAAATATCCTAATCCTTTATTTGAAACATCATTATATTCCATAAAAAGTTCCCCACTTGAGAGCATTGTGAGGGATGGTGTAGTGATAAGAATCTTTTTCAACTCCTTAACGATCTCATCACATTAACTAGTCCAAAAAAAACTTTACTCCCACACATGTTATATTGTTTAGTTGTATTGATTATTGTGGTATGATTTCACAAATAATCTCTAATGCCTAGATAGTCCAAGAAATCTATAGATCTCTATTATTGATGCTAGTCGAGGACATTCCTCAATTAACATTGTCTTATAATGGTCCAAAATATCCCTTTTTGGTGATATATTGATTCAATAATTGCACTTTATTCATATATAACACAAATTAACTGTAAGTTTCATATAGCCTCTCCATTTTGAAAGCCTTTATCATAAAAATTAAATTCTCCTCATTCTCCTCCTTGATTTTGGAGTAAGTCATAATGTCATATATAAATACTACCAAAACGTTTTGATGTAATCTCTAAAGACAGTATTTATTTAGAATATAAATATTTATGGGGTACTAATGTGTCCTAATGGCATCATTATGTACTCATAGTGTTCATACCTTTCTCAAAATGCAGTTTCATAATATATTCCTTCTTACTCTTTGAATTAACCATGTATAATTTTTATTTATCATGATTTTGTTGGGTTCATGATAATCAATAGAGATTCATATTGAATGATCTTTCATCTTGATGAAGAGATCTCACACACCCCACGATGGGGAACTTGTTCATATAAAACCCTTTTCAAGATTCTCCTATAATTGATTATTCATCTCTTCCAACACAATGGTTTCTATTATGTAAGGATTCATCGATATGGGTAGAGATAAAGGTATTAGTTCAATTGATAACTTCAACTCTCATTCAAGATGAAGATCAAGAAACTCTTTAGGGAATACATCAGTATAATCCCTCACAATAATAATGTCTTCAAACATGATTCTATATTTTTTATCAATCATTTGTATAGATATACTTTCTCATAAGGTAATAATATCCAATCTTGAATATAATATTCCATATAGATTCATCATCCTTTTTAAACTTGTATATAATCAAAGGATGACTTGTGACATTAAGAGTGATCTTCCCCTCCTGACAGTTGATGTTGTCATTTTATAAGGATATCCAATCCATGCCCAATATAGCATCAAAAACCACCAAATAAAGTTAGATGAAGTTTTATGGATTATTAAGTACACAAACATTGATTAGTGAGGATTTATATACATGGGATGTATTCATTGATATATTTTCTATGATAATAGATAGTTCAACCCCCATGTTTTGATGAGGTGATTGAATAGTTCAACTAGACTTTCAATATATGGAAGAATGCATAAAACTTGAATCAAATAGTATGCTATCTATTCTTGAATTAATAACTAGTATAACTATCACCACAATATTTTTGGGATCTACAACATTAGTATTAATAAAATACGATTTTTTTTTCTCTCTAGGCCTTGGATGTTTTTGTCATTGATTTTTTTTTGAAAAACCTTGGCTAAGGGAATTGAATTCTATAATTCTCATGTTCCTTACTATTGAAGCACTGAACCACCGGTTGAATTTTGATTTGATATTTCATTTATTATTCCACATTAGCAGGTTTCATAATTCTCCTCCTGCACTGATTATCCAGATACCCTTGTTTTCCACATTGAAAGCATCTCTTGGTGAAAAATAGATAGTTTCTAGAAAACTTTTTCCCATAATTTTTACAAGTATAATGTTTGAATTTATTTCCTCTATGAGATATATAAATTGATTCTCAAAATGAAAAATTCATTTTATGTTTTTCCCCAATCCCATTAGACCACTAGGATTCATCGATATCTATTTCAACTTTGTGGGTAGAATAAAAAATATATTTATAGCTATTAAAGTCTTGAACATCTAAATATTTTTTTAGAATCAATATAAACTAAGTAAAGAAATAGTCTACCTTACTTTATGTTTTGATGAAAAATCCATAGGTGTGCTGTGAAATCCTTGTGAAGTTTACCTCATACATCTTGATAGAATCATATTCATTTGTATTCACACTATGGAACTCCCTCCCCATTTTATGTTGGATAGTTTGGGAAAAAATCTGTTAAGAAATATTTTCTTGATGTTTTCCTAATTCGTAGAATCAATGTCTTCATTGAACATTTTGTTCTTGATTAGCTCCCACCAATGATCAGCTTCTCCCTTAATGTAATAAAAGGCCAAATTCATCTCACTCTTTCGATAATAATTAGAGGATAAGGAATATCTACTTAATGGAGGTATTTCATTGTTCCATGATGATGGAATTTTATGATCCAACAATGGTAGGAGTCCTTTATCGCATAAAATAATCGACAACAACTTGATCTTCCTAATGAGGAGTAGGGTGGTTCAAATGATTAATGTTATTATTCATAACTCGAGTAATATGAACCAGTAGTTCTGTAAAGTTCTCATCTCCTTATATTATAATATTAGGAATATAATTGGGTAAATAATCATATTTCCTATCATGTTCGTTGTTGGCACGATTTCTCTCATTTTCTGCCAATAACTAGAAGATGAAAAACAAGATGATAACAAATTAACTAAAAAATGTGAAAAAGCTCAACATATAAGATTATGATTAATATCCTATAAATGAAAATTTTATCCTATTTTATGAGTCTATAGGTTTCAATCTAGGTTATCCATTGTAATTTCCCTAATAGGCATTCTAACATTATAATTTGATCAAGTCCTTTATAATGGTTCATAAAGATTTTTTGAATTTCTGAAACATATCCCCAGGGAGTTTCAAAGAAGGTTTGTAGCAAGGCATGTTTTTTGCACCAGGTGTTCATGAAGTCCCACTTAATACACCATTTTCATATTTATTACCCATAGGTACAACTATTCATCATCCACCTCGACATACAGAATCTAGATAGGGATGAAATTTCTCAAAAACTACCAACTCTATCCTTTAATAATATTCTAATATACTTTTGTATACTAATAATTATCCTTATGAATATCCATAGGGTTCTCAATAATGTTTTTTCATCCTTGTTTCCAAAGTAAAAAAAACATCTCTATAATGCTAACTATAGTAAACCTGTCATTTTACAGATACTATTAAAAGATTAATAAAAATAAACATCCATTAATTAAAACATAAATATCATGAGGCCTAATTTATTTATAAGACTAGGTTCAAGATACATTAAATGGAAAAAAACTCACATCCAAATTTTATTCTCAATAATGAGGTACTAAGACCATTTAAGCTCTTAAAACTACATAAGATAACCAAGGGAATGTATAAAATAAATAAGTGAGCTAAAACTCATAGTAAGGGAATAAACATGATAAGGAAGAATATCATTGAGTCAAATGTATAACATGATATCATAAAAGAGAAGGCTCAATAGTAATCAAAAGGGAGAATAACATAAATAACATAACATCATAAGATCATGGAATCAGAGAAATTTTGTATAAATAGAAAAACATGGAATAAACATATGTCAAGGCTAACTTCCAATGTAATATCACCTGGAAAAAGTCTAATAATGGATTAGGTTTACAAACTAATCCCATACATCACGTCCCATGAGAATAGAACATTACCTATTTTGTTGGAGAGATATATGGGTGAAACCATCATATAATTTTAATTATATATGTGTTCCAAATAATGTAGCCCAGTTATAAGACATAACTTATGGATTACCCATGTAAAGAAAATGGGTTGCATAATCTTGTCTCATATCATAATCAAAGGGAATTTCATAATGATGGCATTTGTGAAATGAGCATAAGACATGTATTACCTCATAAAAGTATGGTAGAATAAGATAATTATATATATGAGAGGAATATATACATAAATTAGAATCATTCTATAACTTTAAGGAGAGAGAGAAAATTAGTTAGAGAGATATTGGTCATTACCCAAAAAAGGTAGTTTAGAGAGATCCCTTACATTGAGCCTCATTCATCATGTATATTAATTATCATTATGAATAATAAAAATATTTTAATTTTTTAATTAACTATTAAAAATTTTCATGATCATTAATCCTTTTATTTTATTTATTTTTAGGTTATATTAAATTAGCTAATCATTTAGGTTCCAGTTAGATTTTTTTTCAATGTTTCGCCCATATGTCCATAGTTACATGGTAATGTTTACTAAGGTCAAAGAGATTATTATTTCATCATATATATAATAATAATAATTATATAATTATATCTTTAATATATAAATTATACCATTAAACCAAAAATTAAATAAGGTTATGAAAAATGAGCTACGTTACAATCTTGGAGACGATAGGTCAAATGTATGCAAGAGTAATGTTTAAATTTTTAAATGATCATCATATAAAGAAGATAATTGTTATATTAGGATTCCATATTGATAATTATATTATTATTATAATATTACTTTTCAAAATACAATTAAATTCACCATCTATGTGATATGTTTATAAAAATACTAATCGCATTGCTTCGCGAGGTGATAGTCCACCGTACACATGAAGAAAATTATCATTTTTTAACAGATGCTGAGTTAATAAGGTATATGATATATTATTATTAATTTTTTCTAACATTTGGTGATTATATAATATAAACAATAAATCCCTTTTCATGAATATCCATGAGATGTGGTGATGTAAAATTAATTACAATAGTACAGGAGGCAGTTGTCTTTTGTACACATGAATGCTGGTTTTATTTCCCATTTGATGGATGTAAACATATATTTATGTTATTAAATTAAAATAATAACATATTATTATATGGAATATAATTTTTTATATATTCATTATTGACTAATATTTTGTGGTTGTGGATGATGAAATAAAACAGGGATGATCAATTAAGAATGTACCTCTTCTACGAACAACCTATTTAGGATTATAACTTAGCCTCCATAGATTAGATTTATGATAATAAATGAATATATGATTTTATTATTGAAGTAATTAGGGTATTTCATCATTTAGTTTCTGAAATAAATTTATTTTATATTATGGAATGAAGAGTAGAGGAGGTTTTTATATGTGAGAGGTAGTGGAAGGTTTGTAAATATTGAAAACTACTCCCTAATGGGAAGTCACTATCCAAACAATATCATTTAAAATTGATAAATAATAGAGGTTATGGGTTATATGGTCAATTTAAACGTCCATAATTCAAAAATATACACGTTTTAAACATTTTACAGCCTTTTTCTCTTTAGTGTAACCCCCTGGAAAATAAATGTTAACATTAACCATGTTAACAAATTTTAACGGTTTTTACTCGTTATTATGATCAGAAATTAATATGAACTTATGATATGATATTAATTATACTAATTAAAAAAATAAAATCCATATTATAAAATTAAAATTACATAATTTATAATACTTAATTTAAAATTAAACCCACAAAACGTGTCGAAAAACGGTTTTTCTATAAATATATTCTTCTAGCATAAGATGATCTTAGATTAAATATATGACTAGTGATCATCATTATATGATTTAAAATTAATATAAATATATATATATATATATATATAATATAAATTTCATTTAAATATTTCTGTATAATGGGTTATTTTATTTAGTTAAAATGGATATCCTTTTTTCACCTAAAAATAGTTTGCAAAAAGTCATATTTTTAAGCATAAAAATAATCTTATACCAAAATCTGAAGAATTGTTGATCAAAATGTAATAATTAATATTATTATAAAAAATTCAATATTTTTCTTTAATACCAAATCCAAAATATATTGTAACATATAAATTATATTATTTAATGAAAATAAATGTATGTATTTGAAAAAATCAGAAAATTTCTCTATTTACTCAAAAATCAAACAATTCAAAAAAATCCCAAAATTTCACACATAGTAAATTTAGATATAGTGATTTAAAAAATTATTATAATTTAACAAAACAATATTTCCAAATGTTAAAAAAATTAATTATAATATTTTCTC
Organism: Viscum album; assembly: GCA_963277665.1. Taxonomy (NCBI): domain Eukaryota; kingdom Viridiplantae; phylum Streptophyta; class Magnoliopsida; order Santalales; family Viscaceae; genus Viscum; species Viscum album. The sequence goes on from OY728135.1 coordinate 473,408,568, forward strand.
GCAAAAATTATAAAAATCAGTATTGAAGGAAACATATTTTTGAAAACAAAAATAATTATTAAAAATAACATGCTTATTTACAAATATTTTATAAATAAATTTATAATGGGTACGACATTAATATATATATATATATATCATACATTGGGTAATACTATTCATATCTTTCAACTTAACAACTATTCTATAACGGTTGTAAATAGTCATGGTTTTTCTAGGTTCAGTGTTGTGTATTATATACACTTCCAAGAATTGTTTTCTTTTAAAAAAACTCAGGGTGTTATAGTAATCTTGGAATTACACTCTGATATTACATATTCTCAATAATGAACTGCATATTAAAATTATTGTAAAACATAATATGATCTAGTTCTTTAAAATATGTTATATTGATAACATAATATAGTGTTTAAGGCATAACATATGATTATTTGATAACATGACAATTTTCCTCTGCCAACAAAATTGATTATTGTAAACGTTGTACTAGAAATTACATTGTGAGACATTGTATTTTATAGTTCTCTTCTTAAGAATACATTGTGATCCAATGTAGTGTATGATTCATCATTTACAATATTTTAAGTGAGAACATATTCTAAAGTGATTATTCAAAGCCAAAATTTTAAAAACAAATATTTTATCTTTTTTTATTAATGTTTTATAAATGGTAACTATTTGAAAATACTAAATGATAATTTCATAACTAAATTTAATTGAATAATTCCATCTCATGTTTTGGAAAATAAATAATTTTCTTTTTAATTTTTTTACATTCCATTAGAATATTCAAGTTTATAAAATGTTTTTATAATATAAATATCATATATACTAAATTTTAGTGATAAATTGATAAAAGTAATTGTGGATTATATATTAGGTTTTACATTATAATATTTAGTTTTCATATACCTAATCCTTTGTTTTTAATTGAATTAATGAGTACAAATTTATTAGTTATACATTGTTATTTCATAATCGGTTTTAGAATTATGATGAATTGAATTATCTATTAAGTAATGTATCTCAAGGTAGAGTGATTTTGGGTTGGAATTACTATAATACTCAAGGTTTATTCCATGTTCTATAATGTTTAGGGTTTTCTATCTATGAATTTGAACAAACTCATTTTGAAATTGTCAATTTCATATAGTTTTAAACCATTAAATTAAATGTTAACATACCTTTTTCCAAGGATGAATTTGGATATGTGTGTGTGTGTGTGTGTGTTTGGATTCTAAATTTTGGTGAGTAACATGGACTGTTCTTTTTGATGAAAATAAGTTTCCTGACAGTTGATTTTCGGGGGATGAATTTTATATAATAATTCATGTTAGGCTTATTATTTTCAAATGGATTTCAATAGGATTTGGTCATCGAAGTTGAGACACCCAACTATTCTATACTTGTGATGATGTAGGGACTTTATTTCCAAATGAAGGATCTAATTGGGAAAATTGTCCAATAATACTTGAGAACTCACATTTTAAAGAGGATGGGAGGTCAAGATCATCCCACCCTTTTATGGAGAATTTTGTCCTACACTAGGACTCTTTTACTGATTTAAGATATGTTCATTAATCCTTTATTAATTCCCATGTGTGATGTGGTTTAATCTTTAATTAACAATCAATTATGAACAATCTTGGGATTTATAATCATCTGTATATATCTAGGTTTATTCATCAATGGATTTATCTTTATGTATATGAGGTTCTCCATCAATGGTACCATACCATGTACCGATTAGAGATTTTATTGTCGATATTATTATGATGATGGTTTTGAGCCACACCATGGTGCGCTATGTAGTGTATCACCATCATGGTGCATGGGATTTTTTTATATAAATATAGGACCCATGAGATGGGATTCCCACATAACCTTATGAAAGGAATCAGAACCCATGTGGTTTAGTGCCACTTAACGCGACACATCGTACCTTTTAAGGTCATGTGATAAGGACCAAATCGTGCAGTTTAACATCATGTGGCAAAGAGTCCAAGTGAAAGTTACCTAGCCAAATATGGTGTGGTACTTATTATAAGGTGTCCCAAGGAACCTGGAAGGGATATGGTCTCTTATTTAGGATAAGTCTATACTGGGAATGTTGCCTAGAGAGGATTATGGTTCATTTTGGGAGTTGGGTTTGGACCACATGGAGACTTCGTATGTAACCCACTATGATAGGAATCAAAGCCCACATAGTTTGGTTTTGAGGAACTATTCCTATGGATGTCCTATGGAGGTTTGTATCACATATGAATATATCCCTTTTAGAGTATTAATAATATGGTTGGGGTTTATACTGAACAGGAGGCCCAGGTTTGTTAGGGCTTACACATAGAATGTTTCCCAAAGGATTAATTTTGTGTGGTTTTTTCACCTCCACAAACCTTTAATCCCACTTGAGTCATAATATAAATTAAGAAAAACTATAAAGTGGTTGGTTTCAGAAACCACATAATCTTATTTGTTCATTTATGGATGAATATTGGAGCCTAAAGTGAAAGGGAAAGGGGTTAGAATGCACATGTCTCCTCTTTTATTTTGGGAATCATTATAGTCATATTTGATGATCTATCTAGCTATACTAGGGAAACTAAAGATAATAAAGAGTGTTTTCTACTATAATAAGGACTATGGTCTTACTCCAGGATGGATTCCCTTTGGTTTGATACAAGTATTTGGGGGATTACACCTATGGAATTCCTTCAAGGGAAAGTAAGAGGAAGATCCAAAAAAAAATCCTCTTCCAAAACATGCACCTGACTATGAAGGTGTCCTGATTGTGGAAATTATTTAATCCCACACAATTTATGCTCAAATGTGACAAATAAGAGGGTGTAGATGTTCCCAAAAATTACACGATCCTTCCTCCACTAGTGGAAAAATCCAAAACCCAAAGGGAGAGATAAAGGGATTTGAATGACCATTCCCTTCTATCATTGTATACTAGAAAGTGACATATAATATCCATATGGACACAACCCATGGGAATGGAATAGAGGAAGTAATGAAGTAGGATATGTTCTTCATGAAATCATAGAGGATTACTCTAGGAGGGATTCCCTAAAATTGGTTTCTAGGGAAGAAAGAAAGATAATCCACAATATCTCAAATGGAAAGGCAAGTGTGATCCCCTCCCTCAATTATAGAACAAGAGGTCCTTGGTGTTAGATAAAATGAGTTAAGGATATGAACATAACCCTCTTACCTGAGACTGGGAATTACCTTTCACCACCCCAAGAATCAGGATCTTTTTGTCTGGTGGAATACATATCCATATTCACCCTGAGGACCCTACCTGTTAGGTAAAAAAAGTGTATGACACCATTGAATAAATGAATACATATCCAAATGGGAGACATAGTTCTTTTCTTATTTACATGGTTTATTATTTTTGGAGGATTATGAGGAGGTTTTAATTTGTTACCCCTCTGACGAGGGTTCAAAAAAAAGGATTCCTGCCATTGATGTCTTAGAAGTGTGGTTCAAAGGAGGCTCATATAGGTCTTGACATAGTGAGAAAATGTGTTTCATACATGGCTTGGGAGGGTTTTAAAGTGCTTCATATAGGGGGTAGTCCAATGTGAAGTGGAGCTTCAATGGGTGATGGTTCACCGAGGTGAAAACACTTGGGTGAGTCTGTTCCATAAGCACCAAGGGACTCCTCAGGTTCCCCTAGAAGGGTCTCACATAGGTCCTGGGTTATGGAAGGGACCTTTGTAAAAGTTTTGATCAATTAGGGTGAAGGTTAACTCAAGTAGGTGTCTTGTGTTTCAGAAACTAGAAGTAATTTAATCCCACTACCCCCATTAGTACCTTGTTTTGTCAAGTGGTAGTGGGATACTAGAGGGATTGTTTTGGACTAGGGTGATGGGTTGCATGACTATAGCTTTAAAGACTCTTTTTAATTTCCATTTGATAAAATTAAGAGCCCTAAGGTCCTATTTATAGGAATAAATGATACCATGGTCAAAGGATTTACCATGTGTCATTCCATATCACAAGTACCCAGTGCAGGTACCCTAAGTAGGGGTGGCCATGCTTTCATTACTGCGTAGGGGGGCTGTGCGATCCTTCTTTTGCACTGGGGTGGTGTGTGCATGCCGGTATAAGTATGTTCATTTGAATCTTCTCAGGGATATTTATATTTCTAACATAATTTAGGTTCTCTTAATAATCATTTAATCCCACTTGAAAAAATTAAATGTCAATGAAATCCCCCCCCCAGGATTGGATCTAATTAAAAGAAGAGGGTCTAGTCCTGAGGTAGAATGGGGAAATGATTATAAAGCTTGGATGGGTCAGCCACATAGGGAACCCATGCATGTAAAAGGTGTAGGCATGGTGCATATATTCAGTGTTTAGGTTCACGTTGTAGGTCTATGGTGCATATCTAGTTTGTTAGATCCATGTATAGGGTAGCAGTGTCTATAAAAACTGTTGAACACTTTGTCAATGTGTTCTATTCTAAACTTTATACCCTTTCTCTCATTGCGCATAACACCAAATTATCCATTTCTTGATTTTTGTTTTCATAGGTATTATGATGAATATCCACTACTAAAGTACATAGTATAATCACTTGATCAGTCATCATGTGCGGATTGACCTCATTAAGGAGCTTGTGTGAGGTGTCTGGTTGAGTGATCTACATGTGGCACCTGATCGAAGGGATTTCATGAGACTTTTACTTTTATAATATTTCAAATTTTTTAATCAAGACATAGAACTAATGAAAAAACCTGAATTCCTATAGGTTTTCAATTGATTCCCTGAAGTCTTCTCTCAAGAAATCTATTGTATGTGCATCAGAGATGATCAAGGCTATTGGTCCATAATACTAAGACATGGTTGAGTCATCTATCCTAGTTTTGGAAATGTACCTCACACAATATAAATGTGAGTATCCATAAAGAAACTACATTCCCTTTTATGATCATAGACTTCTGGGGGATTCTTTCATTCCATAGACTCAGAGTAATTTCCCAAAGTCTTGGTTTGTGGAACACACTAACTACCCAACCAATAATGTCTCCTCTAATGGTATCTATATAAAGGAAGAAATTGTTCCTATTAGTTGTTTCTAATATCCTAGATATTATACCCAAAATCTGAAACCTCATACCCAGGATTCAAAACCTCTCTCTTATGAGTCAACCTTTTTCACCTCTAAAACAGAGCAGTTCCAAGGTTGGAAGGAGGAAAGGGACTTCCGATTTGGAGGGGAAGTCAAGCCTGAGTGGATGAAAGAGTACTAGATGCCCCAAAATTATTTAGATTTAAATAATTAACTAGAATATGTTAGAATATTCTAGGATATTTTGTTAGGGAAAAGATACATATACAAAAACCATGAAATCACCCCCAAGTTGTTGAGTCTTTGGACTCCTCTGACAAATTCCTTCCATATGAAACACAATGAAGTTGTTATTATCCTATGGGAAATCTTCAACATATATATAGCCCATATTCTAGGAGATATGTATTGTGAGTTTATCCCACTAAAAATGTGGGATGATACAGAAAGGACATATCCCTTGGCCCCAAGATTTTTAGGATTGATAAGAAATTTCAAACTAAAGACCCTCTCCCTAGAGATGAAATCAATCCTAGAACATGGATGAAGACATCACTCAAGAAGTAAGGAGAATTTTCCACCTTTTAATTCCCTACAGGATTCCCTACCTTTAAAAATTGTGGTTCTCCTAAAAAATTCTATCCCACATTGGAGAAGAGCCAATATACCCATCGGGGTTTCAAGGTCAAATATGAACTTTATGAGAAGACTCTCTTATATGGATTAATCAGAATATGTATTATTATTTACTTTCTTTTGGGCCTTTAATATAATGGTGGCCTAAGACTAGGGAAGTTTTTTCTGGATAAAAATTTGTCCAAAAGGGGATTTATAGATTTTCCCACCCCTATCATTTTGTGAATTTACCATTTTTTTCTACATGCGTATAACGAGAAGACAACGTTTAGAATTATAGGGTCGTTTTTTATGATATAAGGGTGTATTAAATCATACTTTACATCCTACAATTTTCTAAGCATGGTTGAAATACCTAAAGGCCAATGTCGCCCATTCATTTCTAGAATTCAGCCTTTGACCCTGAAGCATGATGAAGTTCTGAGGATGTTAAATGTTTTGGGATAATTCAACTTCTTTTTATATAGTGGTCCACCAAAAAATAAATTAAAAGATAATTGAAAAGATGATGACAAACTGAGGGTGTACATGATTTCATTCAGAGATAGTGTGTTGGTTTCTGGTATTGATAGTGTGATCATCTGTGATGCCTACGCTCCGTATCGATTTTCCTGATAGTTTACATGTATAGAACAATCATGCATATTCCCTCCCATGAACATTCTTCTCAAGAAACACCCTATGGTTGCTAGATAATTTTGGATCTCTATGTCTATGTAGTTGTCTAAAATATAATTTAAACTACCTCCATCACATACATTAATTTGACTAGAGGCTGGTTATTCCAGTGCATGTATTGTGTCATACCATCAAGGGGTATTAACAAAAGGCATTCACCGAGTCATGTCCACAATTACCACTAGTCATGGAATTAACTATAAAAAGGTTCAAATTTAAGGTGATGACAATGAATCTTCAGATTCCTCAACGTGATCTCAGGTGAAGATCAAAAAGTAGACTAGGGTAGAGAATACCACACCTTCCAAACCAAGGCAATATAATATTCATCACCTGGAGGAGACTCAAGATCTCATCACCAAGTATTTTATGAGAGAAAGGAAGAATTAAAATAAATCCACGTAAAAATGTGTTGGGTTTTTCTCAAATATAGTTATATTCACACCAAATTATATGTGCCCCTTTTAATGCAAGCCTAGTAGAATGTATCTCACAAAATCAGAGATGCATGGGTATGTCTCTTGGCTATACTTTTCATTATGAATATTTGGGATACCAAAGTACCCTATGATCTCCACCCTAAAAATGAGTTGACTGAGTTGAGGTGATATATTAAGGAGCTTTAAATGTTGATATATGTAGTTGAAGATCATATTCATGTCACAAAGTTAATGTCTGACATGTAGTACAAAGTAAATCATGGGGGGGGGGGGTAGGTGGTCACACTAAAGAGGAATAGGAAGAATACCTTGACAGTGATGATGTACCTCTTTCTTCTCCCTTTTGTCTTACTCTTTCAACCACCATCAACAATTTTGAAGGGATCTATATTGTAGTTCATAAGATAAGAAGAAAAAGATGATGAAGAAGAAGAACATGCAATAGAGATGTTTGAGTCATTGAGGTATGGGCCCATGGTCAACCCCATCCAATGAACAATCCATAGGTTATAGGATGATGATGTAGGAAATGGAGAGGGAAATCCTATACAACAAACTCATGATCCCATTACCAATGGGACTGATATGAGACCCTCACCATTTTAGGAGAGGAAACAAAAGAGGGTAGTAAAGTTGATTCATCGAATGTTCCATAGTAAGTGTTGGTGCTTTCACTTGACACAATGACTTGATCAATATACTCTTTTGCCTATGCCTACATTTTATAGAATCTACATCAATTTCCTCCCATATGTGATCTAGCATTAGTCCTTCATGGATTTATGAGGACACCCCAGAAGTAGCATAAACCCATGATGTTGAATCCTTAATCCTGATGGATGAAGTATCAAGAAATGAATTCATGGATACACCCATTCACGTAGAGAGGGGATAGGTCCATGATAGTTTCAGATACACACCCTAAGGTTTATTGTGTTATTTCTGACTTTCCTATCATAATGATATTTTAGATCTATTAACTACATCATAGGACCTTGAAATAATCAATGTCGGTCCCATTTTCACTTTGTAAGGGGATGGTTGGGATATCAAAATTCCTGATAAAGTTTTCAATGTTTAACTTGACTATGTAGGGATTTATGATTTTGTGATTGCTAAGAAAATGGTAGAGGGAATCAATGGAAATGCTAAATCAAGTCCTAATAAATTCTTCTCGAATGCCTTTATAGGTGAGGATGCTAGGATATGTGAGGTATTATGTAGTGAAATAAGGGGTTAACTAACATATCTTCAGGATAGGATAAAAATAATTAATGTTTCCATATTTATGGAAGAAATTATTTAATTTAATAGGTTATTGGATGTATATGGGTTCTCTATTTGTTTCATGTTTTTGAAGTATATTCATTCTCTTTTTCTTAGATGTCTCACATAAGAGTTTGATTTGTATATCTTTTTTCATAGAGAACATTTCCATGGATCTTCATGAATAATGTGTCCATGTCCATCCTACTTTTGTTGCTGATGAAGTAATAATGGATATTTCTAAAGTGGGAGATTATTTAGAGTCTCTGATCCTAGTTACTAAGAAAACATAGGAGGATACTCCTTTTCTGGAGGTCCTTGCTCTAATAATTCAGGATGAGAGTACTGGGGAGGAATCAATACCAATAGGCGACCCAACAACGGGTGAGTGATACAATCCATTTCTGTTACTTCACTACCTTTACTATCTGTTAATATCATGATGTTGAGGAGGACTGTCACTTGTTATATGGTTCCATTTACTTCAATGAACAAGCATGATAGGGTGGTCTTATATTCTATTTCATTCTATGTTTCTATGTGAAATTGATTAAGTCTTTAGAGTGGGTAGTGCAATGAAAATCATTGAGTGAACTAATCGTAGAATATGTCTCTCCCTCTAGGAGTTACTTTGATTCTGATTTGGAGATATAGGAGGCTATACACGCTACACACTGTATTGTCTAGCAAAATATCAAACAGAAAATAGCAGAAAGGCCTCTTGATGAAATGTTGTTGTCAATTCGCCATATTTTATTCAAGTTTTGTAATTTGCGATATGGTGGATTTTATTACCAAGAGATTCATCATGTGGTGACCTCAATCATCTTGAAAATGGAAGAACAGTGAATATCGCATCAGATTAAGGCACTGTTAGAAGGATAATTAAAGGATAAAAAATTGTTGTATCCCAAGATGAGCTCAGCCATACCAAGAATGTGGATGAGTATAAAATTATCCTTGATGATAAATCTATCCAAATTATGTGACTTCAACAATATTTAAATTCCATTCATAGAGAGATAGTCCAACTCTAGTAATCTTTGCTAGGGGCCAGGGACAAGATAAAAGATTTAGTGGCTATATAGAAATAGAAATCTCACCATGATGAAGAAGCCATCAACACATAAAAACTAGGTTCAAGAAGGATTCAAGAAAATTATTGATCAATTTTTCAACTTATCATATCCTATTTCAAGGAAAAGGTGTAAAATTTAGAAGATAGACTCCATCATGTGAATGTTTCCCTACATTTTGGAATATAAATTAAAAGGGTTTTTTCTTCTAATCACATGTTTTTGGATTCCTATCCTCATTTTAATTCTTATATTACATCAAAAAGGAGTCATTCAATTAAACATTATCACGTTATATTTATAATGATAAGGTTGATAGAGAGCTATAGTTTTTTTTATAGTTCATGGGGCTTACCAAGAATAGATTGACTATTTCTAGGGTCATATAGTCAACCTTATAAACTTTGTGTCTTTTCAAAATTTCCTTTATGTTTTCATAAATCTAATGTGAATAAGACTTAGTAGGAAAGAATTTTATTTTTCTTAGGCACCCTTTGCAGGTATTCATCCTAAATTTTTTTTGTGCCTTTTATTTTTTCACTGCTTGATTCTTTCATAAACCATGAAAAGTGTAGGTTTAACGATCTAAGACTCAAGTTTTATCTGGGCTACAATTTGTGGGTTTTTAACCTGGTGAGTAATGTTCCTTTTTGTGGGCAGATTAACATTTTTCAAGATCGAATAATGTGACTAGTGTTTTTGGTTGAACAACATTGACTATAATTTTTTAAATGATGACTTAAATAAGGTTTATGGCCCAATAATGATCACACATTCTTAAAATACACAAAGGGTAATTTTAATTCAGGATTTAGTGATTTTAAAATAAAAGACATGATGGGAGACTAGTATTTGAGGAATTTTTTCACACTGAGTTCAAAAAGTGGTTTCTAGAATAAAGTTCGTAGGGATTATGGAAATATAATAGGTCTCTCTAGATGAAAAATGTACTCTTGGTTTAGAAAACCATTTTACGGGAGACTTTATGCAAATCCAACTAGTGTATGTAATTTTATAGTCAAAGAATAGAATCTTCTATTTGATAGGCCCTTTATGTGGGCATATTATGCAAATAAAACTGGGGTGTGTTACTGAATAGTCATACAAAGGAGCTATCGGGAATTAAAATATTCTATTGCTGATGGATTAAGGAAGTTTATGGAGAATCAGATTTCTCAAAACCATGATGGGTGGTTTACCAAGGGAAGATATCTGAGAATGAATAGGTCATTAGTATTGAAGATAAACATGAATGATAAATCTCTCCTACAAGGATTTATCTTGTGTAAATGAGGGTATATTCTGTTAAGCGACTAATGTCAAAGGGAAAGGCCCCTTCCCGGTAGGGGTGGAAGCATCATGCAGTTTAATTTCATGCGAGTAGAGCATGGACCATGTAGTTTATTATCTCATAGTAAGAACAATGTTGTAAAGATTAATGTTTTATGGATATGATGTTATGCAATGTTGTTTAATGTTATAAAACAAGAACATTGGGGGATATAATTTATAGTATTTATCTATGATGAAAATATCGATGATTCTCTCATTCTTGATAAACTATATGAGAATGTTCTATCATATTAAGGAATAAAGGGACAAGGTTATAAGATATAATATATGGGTCTTCATATCTAAAGATTAATATGGGGGAATGTGATTATAGAAAAATAGTGTGCCTCTAATGAGGATGAAATTACCATCGGTTAGCAAACCCATTTTTGGGGAACATTATGCAATGCCAACTGGGATGTGTTACTGTATAGTAAAATAGTATCATCCTCTAACTAGTAGTCTCTATTAGTGAGTGAAGAAAGAAAATCCAACTATGGAGGGTTACTATATAGTCAAAAAATGAAGTTCTTGTGAATTATGAAATTCTATTACCTATTTCCGAATAAATTTTAAGGAGATTTGGATTTCTCTAGATATATATTATTTTTTTGGAGAGAATGTTCCTGAATATGGGAGGATAATTTCAAGTCAAATTTACCAAATAGTGGTGGAATATGTTTCCTAAATAGGTATGACCCAAAAATAGGAAATATGTTTCTTGTACTTTTTTGTCATTCTACTAAGACCACAGTTTTATGGAAATTATAGGTAGTATGCGGCCTAGCAGACCGTGGTTATTCCAGCATAATTTTGACATAAACGATGAAATTGTAAACCATGATATTAGGGGTTGTCGGATTGGAGGAATGATATGGTGAAAATAAGTAAAGAATGAACTCAGGATAAATTTTAATTACAGGTTTAAACATAATTTCATTGAGGATTATGGTAATATAAGTGTATTTTTCAGAGGATGAAATGTACCACTAGTTAAAATCCTTTTTTTTAAAATGTAATGAAAATTCAACTGGATGAGTGTTAATGTATAGTCAAACAGAGTAATCTATTTCCTGGAAGGCCTTTTTTATGGGAAACTTATGAAATGATGATTGGGGTGTGTTAATGAATAGTGAAACAAAAGAGTCCTTAGGTATCATATATTCTATTACCAGTAGCTTTAAAAATATTATGAAGATCCAAATGTGTCCAAAATTGGGAGTATAAATTGTGGAAGGGACATGTACAAGGAAAAAAGGATGTGTTTTGACCGACATGAACCATAAAATGCATAGTCCCTTTCATAGATCTGACTCATATGTTGGTGATGACATCTCTATTTTCTTAGTGGACCCCTATATGAGGGAACCAAAATTAAGATCTAACACATAGATCATTTTTACTATACAAGAGAGGGTTAATTGTTTCCTTTACCCTATGGTTGGGACTAGGACATAAGGTCTAGGTTTCACTAAAAAGGTTATTAGGATGATAATCAAGCCACACTTAGTTATTAGAGAACCATGATGTTTAAAGTAATGCATCAAGTACATCTTCCAAGGAATATAATGACATGTAGTAAGGATGAAGGTTACTCAACTTGAAAATGAAATAATGTGGTTGGACTAGTGGATAGGACCCAAGCATCACTACTTATCATGTTATAGTAATAATCAAAACACACGTCGTTATTAAAAGGATTCCACACAGTAATTGGATTCATATGTGGAGAAAATAGGTTTTTTATAACACCTTCTCTTGCATTGGGTGGGAACCAATATTGGATCCTCTTATGTGGATCTAACTCATACATATGATAGTTGGTGAATTTCCAATATTGTGACTAGACTAGACTAGAAGATATGGGCCTCGCTACATATATCATGGGAATAAGAATCAAGAAATGCATTGTTCTTAAAGAAACTATGTAGTTAAATTCATGTGGAGAAGAAATATAGTGATCCTTTTAAGGTCTTGTAGACATGACCATGATAACCCCAATGTGAATTGATATGCATTACATCTGTAGGGAAATATTTTACCAAAAAACCTAATCCCATGTGTGTTATGATCAGTGTGAGAAAAAAGAAGTTTAAAAGGTTCCTTCCACCACCAAGGGGTAATACAATTAAATGATAGGTGAATTTAGATTTTTTTTGGGAAATGGGCCAGGAGGTTTGATCCATTCATTGCTAAATATCTCATCAGAGTGAGAATGAAGCCACATATAGTTCATAAAAGGCTCCATGTGTTGGTTTGATCCATACACAATGAGGGGAGTATTTTTTCAGTTTCCTTTTAACAGGAATCATGACTCGATGTCTAAGTATCACTATGTTTCTTATTGGAATGAGAATGAAGTCTCACATAGTTCATGAAAAGATCATGCAGTTTATTGTCATGAAACAAGGATGTTATCTGTGCAATTTAACGTCTTTCAGTAAGAACATGGATCAACTAGTGCATAAATGATTTTCATGTTCGTTTTTAGTGAATTTTCATGTTAGTTATTAAGTGAAATTATTAGAGGTGATTTTTTATATAAATTTTTCACATCGTTTAACAAAAATTGACATTAAAAATTAATATTTGTTATCAATTTTTCACATTAGTTATCCTATAACTGATGTGGAAAATTGTTTTTCATGTCGGTCATTAGATAACCGATGTGGAAAACTAATTCATTTTTTAATTGTTCTTTTATTCATCCTAAAACATAGTAGTATCCAAAATAAATAGAATAGCGAAAAAGGTATCAAAAAACCAGTAAGGCACTTACCATTGAAGTTTCAAATTTACAATGTATATTACAAAAAAATAATTCAAACCTGTAAAATAATTTTCCCATTAAATTTTTTAATATCTCAACTTCTCTTCACTATATGAACATGGGTCATCCTAATGATACAAATTAATACTGAAGGAATTTGACTTGTACCTTCAAAAAAACATATGAAATATTAAGTAATGATTTATAAATAAAACTAACCTTCTGAAAATTTGATACTGTCCCAATTAAAATTATTCCATACATAAATATTAAAACATAATATCCACATTCAATTACACCTTCTTGTTTATGAATATATTTTAATTAGATATTAATTCAAAATAAAAATATTAAGTAATATATCCAATATTTAGTAATTGTAAATGAAAATTCACATTAAAATTTACAAATTTAATCTTGGATCTCATCTTTATTATTGTATCTCTAAAGAATATCCATACCGTATTTGAAAATAATATGAATAAAATAAATTTTATTCATTATAATATAAACAAGCATTAAAATAATCAAACATATGTGTTCAATACATTCTATAAATTTTTTCTCACTTCACCATGGATAGATCATAGCCTCTACAATGTCTTCTATCTCAGACCAAAAATACCCAACATCCAATGAACAATGATATAAAATAATATTTAATATGAGTTTTTAATATGTTAACTGATATATATAACACTTTTTGAGAAAAAAAATTAAATGAATAAATATATGGAACCATTCAACACTGAACGATGACATTATTATAAAATCTTCTAGCTATATAAACTATTATTTATTCATCGGTCATTGTAAAATTCATAGGAGAAATAAATTATGGGTGTATAAATCCTTATATATATTTCTTGTCATGCTCTGTAAAAATTTTATATAGATACCTAATATAAAGTAAACATAATTATAATTATTCAATAAATTAAACAAATGGGAAAATGTGTTTAATTAACTTACATAGAAATAATTTTCATTGTTTTGATGTCCATTTATTCTCCAGCTATAAGATCCAAGGTATCCTTTTTCAAAATCCCCATAGTCATTTCACACTCACAAATAACAATATTAATTGGAACCCCATATACTCCCAATAATAAATTTGAGTATGCTGGCAATATATCAAGACTAGAAGAATATGTGTCTAGTGTCATGAAACTTTTATTGTGTAGTTGTCTATACAATATTTCTTTACCTTTAATATATTCCTGTAAAAAATAGATAAATATATAAAATGTAAATTCAAAAAACAGATTTATTAACAAAATTATATAAAATATAATATATATATATATATTCATACCTATATGGTAATATGTCAAAGTAGTCTAGATGGACAAAATAAAAAATAAATGATACATTTTCCAACTGTACACACCTCATCTGTAGGACATGGTATTTGTTTTTGATCTATCTATAATATCCTATATTGTGACCCTATGATTATCTATCTCAATCTATCGATGATGACTGGTATCACTGATATAATACATCATCCCATATGCAATAATATCATGAGGATCATCAATATATAACTCATAGTAGTTGGGATGTTGTGGATGGGCGGTGTAGGGGTAGGATAAGAAAGATAGGGGTTTATAAACAGATATTTTTGAGTATGATAAGAAGGTGGGGTGGGATCTACTAGCAGAGGTGGAGGATTTGGATCGACTAAACAAAACTATCCTTGAATTTATGCAAACATTGACTGTATCGAAGTTATGATCATTTCCTCCATTGTCCCTTGAATATCCTGAATATTCACATAAAAATATTCTATTTTATTTATAAAAAATCTCCTTCAATAAGGAATCCGACTGTGGAAACACTTTTTCTTACAAATACGCTTTTCAGGTATCCTCATACATGACCAAGGTGTTCAAGATTTCCCAATGTTATAGCTAAAATATCCTTTCCACCCTCATTAATAAAGTCTATATATGTTCTCTACTCAAGAGAATCCTGTATTGAATATTTTAAAAAATATGAACTGAATAAAAATATATAAAGAGTTGATTTAACATCAATTAATAAATAAATAAAACATATTAAAATCTTTTCTTCTAAAACTCTTGACTCTTCTGTACAATTTTTTTCTTTTCTTCTCATTTGATCCATTTTTTATGTCTAGCATGCGTAGGAAGAGAAACCTCAGTAGAACCTATAGACTCGTCTCTCAATTATTGATGTTTTTCTACTAGCATGTGTTCTTCCAATAATGTATACCCTCCCCAAGATAATTCATGAGGGTATACATTTCAAGCTATACTATCTTGATTAGATCTCTTTGATTACTATAAATTAAGAATTAAAAATAAATAAATCATTATCATGGTCAATAATATAAAAAAATCTAAAGAGGTAACATATTACTTACAAAAAACTATTCTTGAGTTATACTTTCAAAAAATTTATTACATGTATCCTGATCTATAAATGGATGTATATCACATGGATTTTCATGTTGTTTGTTCCCAAAAATGAACTGTGGTGTGAGGGATTATTTAAAATCCCTTCATCTCCTACCAGCCAATGATAAACATTTCCACCTGACTCCTATGATATCTTATATATCATATGTCATCTCATAAGAAGGGGAGAACCATATATTACTATAATCATTTAAAGATAAGTAAAATAATAATAAACACACCTACCAAAATGGTCTCCCACAATTGTTATAATTTCTCTTTGTCAACACTTTACCCATCATAAAAAAATACTAACTTTTATTTTAGATACAAAAGTCCTGATTTTTTTTTGAATTTGGAAAACATGGAATATCATTACCCTCACGTTCTATTATTATCTTCTTTTCTTGGATATAGTAAATTAATAATTTTGGTAAATGTGTGGTTCCACTTTTACCAACCCTCAAACTATTTTTTCTTTTTGGGAGTAGATGTCTCATGAAAAGAAGGATGAGGAGGCTCATCAATAGAAGAATGAGTGAATTCCTCTCCATAGGTGTGAGTATGACCATCTCTAGATATATATGGTGGATTAGATAATTTATTTTCCACTATAATACAAATCAAAGAAACATTAATTAGTACAAAAATATACAAATCCAATAATAAAAAAAATTAAATAATAAATTAACAATTACCAAAAAAAATTAAACTAAATGTAAGAAATTTTTATTCATATTTATTTATTAAAAAATACATTTCTAATAAAATTAATGAGAGTTGAAATGACATAAATGAATGAAAACTAGACAATATTAATGAGATATGAAATGACATAGTAAAAATTTACCAACCTGATAAATAATTTTTACAACAAAAAAATAATTTCTTTATAATATACTCTTAAAAAATATATTTTTTATTTAAAATGTTAATTATCAAATAATTGGTTTTCAAAAAAATCAATTCATAGATAAGTTATGTAAAGGAAAACATGTAAAAATAGAAAAAACTAAACTAGTATAAACACAAAATTTAACTTATTAGTTATAATACATGTTTTAATGAAGAAAATAAAATTAAAATATATTACTTATGAAATTTTAAATAGTAAAACATAATTAAACATATGTTACACCTGATATTAAGAATATACTAATGTTTTTTCCCAAATTTGTTCAGCATGATCATTCTCTATGGAATTAACCTTGTCTACGATATTATCATTGATATTATTTTTAATCATTCCATGGAAGTGGGTATCTCAAATAAATCCGCATATTCATCAATTTTATAATCACCAACATACATTTTTTCTTTGTAAAAAATAGACAAATTAATATCACAACGATAAAGAACATAGAAATTTTTTTCATGTGTTTCCATGATAAAAGGATTATTTGTGTATTCTAATTTATTTAGAGTGACTAGTGTCAATCCTAATTCATCATGTCAGACACTGTTGTTACTAATAAACCATTTACACTTAAACACTGGAACTATAAATGTAATTTAATCAACCTCTCATATTTCTTCAATGACTCTAAAATATGCAGTTCATGTAGATTTTTTGTTATTTTATTTATCACTTGAAAATTTCATTGCTTATATAAACACCAACACACTTCTATTTTTAACTGCACATCGATTGTCCTGATATTTTATATGAAAAGTATAATGATTAATGTCATACCATAACCATGTTATCAAATTTAAACAGGGACGACACACTAACCATCTCAATGTCTCATATGCATCTGGTTTACCAAGCACGGTCTCTTTAAATAATGGGAAATTTTTTTGTTATGCTCATTCAAAATCCACATACCTTTTTTCATTGGATAACTTTGTTTCAACACATTAATATGAAATGTTATATATGGTTGAAAATAATATTTGTTATTCAAGATGTATAAATGTACCTTCTTTATGTATTCACCTATCAATTATTTGACTATCAAGACACAAATCCCCTTTACCCTATAATTAACTCATTCATGGTGACATTTAGAAAAACATAAGTGCTCCACTAAAGACAAATAGCAAGTATAAAACTCTACAACCTCCTCAAAAATATATTTCTCAATAATGGATGATTCATGTCGATCTAGATTCTTAATATAAACCATCAATATCTTCATATACCTTCCAAAATGATATATCCAACGTAGCTATACAGGCTACAACACATTATTTCTCACACCAAATGAACCATTAAATGCACCATGATATCAAAAAAAGATGGAGGTGAATACATTTCCAATTGATTAAGTATAAAAACTTATTTTTACTCTAATGTGTTCAAAGCATTAAGATCAATCACTTTATTACAAATTGAATTAAAAAATAACACACCTTCCTAATTTTCATTCTAACATGGGTTGTAAATATTTCATGCAATGAAACTGGTAGGAGTTGTTACATCATGAAATGATAGTCATGAGATTTCATACCTTTTAACATAAAATCCTTTAAAGAAAAAAAATATTTTAAACATTAATAATAACCATGTGGCACATTGATAACAAGAAGAAATTAAAAAAAAATATAATTTTACCTCTCTTGGATATGGTATGAAAACCTGGTGGTAGGAATGTTCGCCTTCCATTATGAGTGGGAGACAACTTCAAATGTATTCCCATTGAGAGTAAATTTATTATTGCATTCAACCCATATTTATTATTTCCTTTAATATCTAAAAAGTTTCCTATCAAACTTTCTCAAATATTATTCCCCAAGTGAATGAAATCAATTTATGTTTCACATCATAATATCTCCAATATGGTAACTCAAAATATATTTACATTTTCATATAAATATCTTTATCATTACAATATTTATGTGTCTTTATAAATATCATTACAACGTTTTTCACCCTATAAAAATATTGATCAGTGGATAAAGGTTTTGGATCAATATAAAATTCATGTAAGCTATTTAAATCCCTTTTTAATATTATATTATATTGATCCATAGGAAAAAAAATTCGATTACCCATGTATACTATTTTACTCCCATGATTCATTTGGTTATGTGAAGTCTATTATTCACAAATTTGGCAACCTTTATGCACCGTAACACTATATCTAGAAAAATTTCCAAATTATATGAATTAATTTATAGTGAACAAGATTATTGCATCTAGTAAAAAATATTCAATTTTATAATAATCATACACCCTTATTCCTTTTTCCCAATATAGTTTCAAACCATCAATTAATGGTGAAAAGAAAACGTAAATATCATTTCTGGGCTATTTGTGTCCACATATCATTAAATTCAATATGACATTTTGTTGACCTCACCTGTTTTGATAATCTCAATCATGTATTCATATGTGTTGAAAATCCCAATTATGTTTTCATTCTCTATGATATTGTTAAGTATCATTGATCTATACTTTAATTCTTTCAAATCTGTGATTAAACCAATAATAATTTGTAAAATAGTCTTTGGAATATGTTAATTCTCATTTATCCATGTTCATACAAGTTATAAATTAATTCTAACACAATCGGATATGTTCTGCATAAAACAGATAAGTAATCTGCCTATAGCTACTGATAAAGAGCTACCGGTACCCAGTCTACCGACAGACAGAGTCACCGATATACTTAACACAGAGCTACCGATGTGCTTATAAATGTAAGCTACTGACTTACAGACAGCTACCGATACAAACATGGAGCTACCGACGCATGGAGCTACCGACGCATGGAGCTACCGACGCATGGAGCTACCGATGCATGGAGCTACCGACGCATGGAGCTACCGACGCATGGAGCTACCGATAAACAAAGTCACCGATACAAGCATGTACCAACCGACGCATAGAGCCACCGATAGAGTCAAAGCAACTAATGAAATTGAGCTACCGATGTTCAAGCTACCGATGTCCAAGCTACCGACCGATGTCCAAGCTACCGATGCTGATTAACTACCAATCACTCGACTCACTATTTGAATTTCTTTATTTCCTATATTTAATCTATCTAACGGTCATATCATGTACATTTTAATGATTTGTCAAATATCTGATAAAGGTTGTCGGATGTCAGGAACCCGTACCTCGTACCTGCAGAAAGGAAATCTTTTCTGTCCCCTGTTGGGAGATAAATACGAGAAGACTACGCTTCCCAAAGAAGAAGCGAACAAGAGAAGTGCTTGGTGGATGACATATACCAAAAACACAAGAAGAGAAAAACCAGTTCCATCAAGAACACAGAGAAGCTCATAGACAATCAAGCATACTCGAGAAGTGTTCTGTGCATATAAGAAGAACACTGAAGAACTTCAACTACTACATTTTCACTGTCTGTGAACCTGGAGCATACGACACTCTGTTTCTCAAACAGAAACGAGAAGAGGACTCAAACTCACTTCTGATCGAATCCAAAGGAGTCCAGAGCTACACTGAAATCACCAGAACCATTTCTAAACTCTACATCTCTTGTTCTGTGATTTATTATTATACTTTTCGAGCAGTGTGTGTTATCTGCTGTATCTAACACATACACTGTCTCCTGTACTTAAACTGGAGGATTTGTAAATCCTTACCAAACTCTTTCATTATTTCTTTCCCACGAATAACAGTGGTAGAGGTCGTGTGTGACCTGGACAGCTGGGTGCTGTTGTACTGTTTCCCACGAAGAACAGTGGTAGAGGTCTTGGACCTGGACAGTTGTAAACTATTGAACCCCGATCCAGGGTGTGGATCATTTTTATATAAACTTTTGAGAGGACTAAGTCTCGGCTTGAGACTGAACCTCTTGGTTACATTTTTGTGCCATCTCTTTCAAAGTTTTATTCCGCTGCTAATCACTTTAAAACTAATACTGTTTTTAAAGTTACTTTGATAATTAAATTAGCAAGTGTTTATGTTAAGTGTAGATTAGTAAGTTAGTTTCAAAAGATAATCACAAACTCCTGTGTTGATTAACTGGGAATTAATCAATCCCTTGAGAATCTAACAGAACCTCTACTTTAATATAAATTCACTACAGTTTAATTTGTTATTTTATTTGGGGGTCTTTAAGACAGAATTTTTAAATACAGAAATTTTAATTGCTACTCAATTCACCCCCCTCTTGAGTAAACCACTCCGACCAACACTTGGTATCAGAGGATTGAAAATACTTTCTAAAAGTACTTTGCTTTTGAACTGTGATTTTAGTTGTATTTTAAAGTTCTTAAAATTTCTGTTATATCTAAATTTTTATCTCTTTAAAATTTTCTCATCATGGACAATAGACTTGAGGGTGCTGCTACTAACCGTACACCTTTCTTCAATGGAACTAATTATGCTCAGTGGAAACTGAAAATGAAAATTCATCTAGAAAGCATAGGTTTTGATATTTGGACTGCTATTGAATCAGAATACAAAATTCCCACTACTACTAGATCTACTTGGGATAAACCTATAAAGACTGCTTACAATAACAACTGTAAAGCTATGAATGCCTTGTACTGTGCTCTAGGAGATGAAGAGTTTAATAGAATTTCTTCTTGTAAAACTGCATATGAAATTTGGGATACCTTAGCTGTTTCTCATGAAGGAACAACGAATGTTAAAGAAATGAGATTGAACACTTATACTATCAAGTATGATAATTTTAAAATGAAGCCTGACGAACCCATTTCTGACATGTATCTCAGGTTCAATGAAATTTTCAATACAATGATCTCGCTGGTAAAGGATGTCTCATCGAAGGAACAAATTATGAGAATTTTGAGATGTCTACCTGATAGATGGAGAGGCACATCTGTCTCAATCAGAGAATCATGTGACATTGCTGCTCTACCTGTCAAGGAACTAATTGGCAAGCTGATGATGTATGAAGAAGAGATTAAAGTGAATAAATAGGAAGAAAATGAACCTCCAAGAAAGTCTGTCGCTTTCAAATCCTCAACTTCAAAGAATAAAGACAAAGAAAAGCTTCAAGCTATAGTTGAAAGTTCAAGCTGTGAAGACAGTGAAAGTGATTCTGACAGTGATGCTGAGATGGCTCACATTGCTAGAAGATTTAAGAAATTTTATAGGAAAAATAAGTTCTTCAGAAAAACAAATTATAAGGGTAAGTATGATCAACAAGGTAAATGGAAAAAGGATTGGAAGAAGAATGACAAATCAGATGATGTTGTCTGCTATGAGTGCAAGAGAAAAGGACACATTAAAGCCGACTGTCCAAAGCTGAAGTATAAAAAGAAATATGAATATAAGGACAATAAGTTTAAGAAAGCCATGAAGGATACCTGGAGTGCTTCTGAGGATAGCTCTACTGAATCTGAAAGCTCTGAAACTGAACACAAAAATAAGGCAAATATGTGCTTTATGACAAACACTTCTCAGGTAACTGCTGAAACTCCTGCTTTAAATTATTACTCTGGAGATAATGCAGAATCTGACTCTGATTCTGGAACAATGTCTAAAAATGAATTGTTTGAGTACTGTGATATGCTTGAAGAAACCTATAATGAACTTAAGGATAAATACAAGTCATTAAAGAAACATCATGCTCTCACCACTACAGTTAAAACCGAACTCACTATTGAAAAAGAGAAAAATGCTCAACTGCTAAAAGAAAACACTGAACTAAAACTATCTAATGAGAAACTCAAGAAAGACTTATAGAAGTTCACCAATGGAAAAAATATTCTAACACAGATTCTAGGAAAGCAAATAGCACCTAAATATACTACTGGTATAGGATACCAACCTGGACAAAGGAAAATTGCCAAAACTAGATTCATTTCTAAATCTGGACAGAATGAAGGTAATTCTGGAACTTCATATGCTTCAACCAGTTATATACATAGCTATGGATATAATAAAGTTTATCTTTCAAAGCATGTCAATTATACAAATTATATGAGACCCATTAGACAAATATGGGTACCTAAAGTGTTATTGGATAACCTGTCTGGACCCAAGAAAATCTGGGTACCAAAATCATCTCCCATCTAAATCTGTTTTGTAGGGAACTTGCTTGAAGAGCTCCTGTAAAGAGACCTGGTATTTGGACAGTGGATGTTCAAGACATATGTCAGGAGACTTCTCTTGTTTCAAGAGTTTAATAAAAGTTGATGGAGGCTTTGTCACCTTTGGTGATAATTCAAAAGGAAAAATCATCGGCCTAGGCCAGATTGGTAACACTGATTCAATTTTGATTTCTAAAGTTTTATTTGTTGATGGCCTTAAATACAATTTATTAAGTATTTCTCAGTTATGTGATGATGGTTTTCATGTTAAATTTGAAAATGATTCTTGCAAAGTTTTTAATGATAAGAATATTTTGGTATTTTCTGCCTTAAGAAATGAAAATGTTTATGCTGTTAATCTGAATTATTTAGCTAAGCAGAATATTACTTGTTTGAATGCTTTTCATAAAGAATCTTGGCTATGGCATAGAAGATTGGGACATTGCAACATTCACTCACTTAGAAAACTCTCTAGAAAAAACCTAGTTAGAGACCTACCTAAATTAGAATTCCCAAATGATAGAGTGTGTAACCCCTATCAAAAGGGAAAACAACACAAAGTTTCTTTTAAATCAAAGAAAGAAGTTTCGACTTCTCAACCACTTGAATTGGTTCACATGGATTTGTTTGGACCATCAAGAGTTTCTAGTTTAAATGGGAAGAACTATGTTTATGTTCTTGTAGATGACTTTTCTAGATATACTTGGGTATATTTTCTAGCTCACAAAAGTGAAGCTTGTTCTTCTTTTGTTAAATACTCTAAATCTGTAGAGAACCTTAGTGGACTTAAGATTAAAACTTTGAAGAGTGATCATGGTCGTGAGTTTGAAAATCAAGATTTTGAATCTTATTGTTCACACAATGGCTATACTCATAACTTCTCTGCCCCTAGAACACCCCAACAGAATGGTGTAGTAGAAAGAAGAAACCGAACTCTTCAAGAAATTGCTAGAACCATGCTCAATGAATATGACCTGCCTATTTATTTTTGGGCTGAAGCTGTAAATACAGCTTGTTATGTCATTAATAGAGTCTTAATTAGACCTGTTCTTAAGAAAACCCCTTATGAATTGTGGAACAATAGAAAGCCTAAGGTTAATTACTTTAAAGTTTTTGGTTGCAAAGTATTTATTCTGAATACTAAAGATAATATGGATAAGTTTGCTTACAAAAGTGATGAAGGAATTTTTCTGGGTTACTCTATTTCAAGTAAAGCCTATAGAGTATTCAATAAGAAAACTAAATGTGTGGAAGAATCTGTTCACATCAAGTTTGATGAAACTGATCCACATGAGTCTAAAACCTCTCTTGAAAATCTTGAAGAAGATTTGTCTATTCTGGACCTTGATGATAAATCTAAAGAACCTGTTATAAAAACATCCAGTTCTGGAATTTTTCCAGAATCTGCTTCTGTTGAACCCGAACCTATAGATGAACCTGAAATTTCTAGTCCAACCTTTTCCAGATCAACGAGGATTCTAAAAAATCATCCTTTAGAAGCTGTTGTTGGTAATATTGATAGAGGAACACAAACTAGAGCTTCTCTAAGAAACCAGGTTGAACATCAAGCTTTTATTTCACAGCTAGAACCCAAAAATATCAATGATGCTATCAATGATGAATTCTGGGTAATAGCTATGCAGGAAGAATTAAATCAGTTTGAAAGAAACAAAGTCTAGGAATTGGTTGACAGACCTAAGGACACTTTGACAATAGGCACAAAATGGGTTTTTAGAAATAAAGTAGATGAATCTGGAAATATAGTTAGAAACAAAGCTAGACTAGTTGCACAAGGATATAGTCAAGAAGAAGGTATAGACTATGAGGAAACTTTTGCACCTGTAGCTAGACTAGAAGCCATTAGGATCTTACTTGCATATGCTGCACATCTGGATTTCAAGTTATATCAAATGGATGTGAAAAGTGCATTTCTAAATGGTTTTATAATTGAAGATGTTTTTGTAGAACAACCACCTGGATTTACTAACCCCCATTTTCCAAATCAAGTTTTTAAACTTTCTAAAGATTTGTATGGTTTAAAACAAGCTCCAAGAGCTTGGTATGATAGACTTAGCAATTTCCTTATTTCAAAAGGTTTTACTAAAGGGATTGCTGATCCAACACTTTTCATTAAAAGAATTTCTAAAGATGTTTTAGTTGTACAAATATATGTTGATGATATTATTTTTGGATCTTCTAAACACTCTTTATGTACTGATTTTTCAAAAAGTATGCAAAATGAATTTGAAATGAGCTTAATGGGAGAGCTTAAGTACTTTCTTGGATTTCAAGTATTTCAAAATGAAGATGGTATTATTTTGAATCAAAGTAAATATACAAAGGATATTTTAAAACGTTTTGGTCTGGATAGTATCAAGGAAAGTGAAACTCCTATGAGTACTACCTGTAAATTGGATGCAGATGAAACTGGGAAACCAGTTGATCAAACAAATTACAGAGGTATGATTGGTAGTTTACTTTATCTTACTGCTAGTCGACCTGATATTATGTTTAGTGTGTGTATGTGTGCTAGATTTCAAGCTAATCCAAAAGAATCTCATTTTCTTGCTGTTAAAAGAATTTTTAAATATCTCAAACACACGGTTAACTTAGGTTTGTTTTACCCAAAAGGACAATCCTTTGAGTTAATGAGTTATTCAGATGCTGACTTTGCTGGTTGTAAGTTAGATAGAAAAATCACATCAGGAACATGTCATTTTCTTGGAAAATCCTTAGTTTCTTGGTGTAGTAAGAAACAGAACTCAGTTGCATTATCTACTGCCGAAGCAGAATATATAGCTGCTGGTAGTTGCTGTGCACAAATTCTGTGGATGAAACACACTCTTTTGGACTATGGATATGTTTTTAAACATGTTTCAATCAACTGTGATAACACCAGTGCAATAAACATCTCTAAGAATCCTGTATCTCACTCTAGAACCAAACACATAGATGTAAGACACCATTTCCTAAGAGATCACTATCAAAAAGGTGATATTTCTCTTGAATTTATTGGCACTGAACATCAATTGGCTGATATTTTCACTAAACCTTTAAGTTCGGATAGGCTAAATTACATAAGACACGAATTGGGAATGTTTTCTCACTGATGTGAAATTCTCACCGATGTGAAATTCTCACCGATGTGAAATTATCACTGATGTAAAATTCTCACTGATGTGAAAATGCTCACCGATGTGAAAATCCTCACCGATTTGTTTTTCTCACCGATGATTAACTCACACCGATGCAATGTTTTCTAAAACATCTGTCTGCCACCAAGAATATGAATCGTTTTATTTTATTTTATCTTACTCTATTTTAGTCGTTTATTTGGAATTCCTAAATGATAAAACTAAGTCTGAGCCACTTCTTACCTCACCGAGCTCAAAATCTCTCACCTTCGAACCTTTGCTCCCAAATAGGCCAAGAACCCTAAACCCGCGATGGAAAAAACTAAGCTTCCTATCGTCAGAGATGAAAGTGTAGAACCAAACGATAAGAAGCAGAAGACACACCATAAATCCAGTGTTAGTAAAGTCAGAACTAGATCGGGAAGGCGACCAGTGAATCCTCACTTGCAGAATAGAGACATAGTAATCGAGAAGGAACTGTGCGTGGAATGGCTACTGCCTAGCAAATCGTTAGTACTCGAGATTCTGGAAGACCAAAAATGGGTGGATTGTTTCTTGAATAACAATGGACCATACTACCCGAAGTTGATAAAACAGTTCTACAAGTTTGTAACCTTCGAGAAATCTGAAAATGAGAATCGAGTAAGCTCTTTTTTAAATGGAAAAGAGATGTCTTTTTCTTCAGTAGAGTGGGCTGAGTGTTTGAAAGTACCACATGAAGGTGTCTCTGGGTATGTATCAAGAGCAATGCCACCTAGCAGTGACATCTTTGATTATGAAACCGCCTTACAAGAGCTGACCGGTAATGGGAATCAAAGGCAAGTGGTTGCTGCTGAAATGGATGGAGAGAATCGACTGCTTTTCAAGTTTGTTCAGCATGTGTTGATACCGAGGCGAGGAGATTTTGCAAATCTGAGATATCAAGATATCTATCTTCTTCATTTGCTAAGACATGGTGTAAAAATCAATCTGTGCAGATTGTTAATGCTTCAAATGGAAGACATGATTAGACCAAAGTCAAAGACTAATGCTTTGTTCTTTGCCAAGCTGATTTCAGTAATGATAAAAGTGAAAGGAATAGCTGAGTCTCAGGATGAGACAGTTGTAGTCAAGAATAATTTCTGAATCACCTCGACTGTTAGTAAGTACATGAAAATTAACTGGAACCCATGGAAGGGAGAATGAGTCAGTGATGATCAGAAGATATATGATAGATTTAATCCTGTGGATCATCCCTCAAGACCAAAGGATATGAGAGATCCGAATCTGAGACCTGATGAAGAGGAACCTGTTTATAGTGATGAAACAGAAGAAGAAGAAGAAGAAACTCCTATGGATGTTGGAGGAGATCCAGACTTTCCCCCAAGTCCTGTTGCAGAATTGGTTTATTCTAGGAAAGGAAAGGTAAAGGAAATTTTGTCTACTTATGAGGAAGACCAGTCTATACCTCACCAAGAAGAAGAGGAAAAGGAGAATGTATCTGAATCGCCTGCTTCTGGTAGTTTAATTATGAGTCCTTTGATTGGAAACTCAGCTATGCCTGCTGCTGAAGTAGAAAAAGATACAGAAGAAGCTGTACCTGTATCAGAAGATCTTCTAGATGCTGCACCGATGGAACTTGTAGTAGAAGATTCTGATGAAGAGAATCCAGCACTGAATGCTGTTGTGATACATGAGAATGCACCCATTGAGGGGGAGCATCAATCTGTTCTTGGAAATGTTACAGTAGCTGTTGAGCTTGGAGACTGGGTAGAAGACCCAGGGTTTATAGTCTGTGGATTGGATTATCCGGATTCTGATAATGAGATGTCTGTGAATAGACCGAAGACCAATTATGATCTTGCTTCTGAGTTGTTGCCAGATGATGTGGTCAGATTTCATGATCTGAATAAGATGAAAGAGGACCTAAAATCCAGTTTTGTTGAAGAAGTGAAGTTAATGGAAACCTCTCTTGCATCCTCAATTAATTCAATAATGACTGATTCTGTAGTTAGTTTGGCCTCAGCAAGAGAATATGCTACAGTTGTCTCAAATGATTTTGTCTCTAAATCTGATCTTGAATCCATGAAGAATGAGCTGAAAGAATCATTCAGTGTATCAGTTGCTGATATGAAGCAAAGCTTTAATGAAGAAATGAAAATTTTGGAGAGATCCTTCGAGCTATCTCTGGCTTGTAATTTATCTTCTTTTGTGTCTGAGCTTATGGAAGAAGTGAAAGAGTGCCATACTCAGTCTTCTAGAATCGAAGCAGATCTTGAAGCTCTCAAGACAACAGTTGTTGCTTTGGACTCTTATATGAGCTCCAAGTCTCAAGCTGACAAGGACCTAGCTTATGTGAAGAGTGTAGTTAGCCAATTTGTCTCGGTGTTTGAAAGTTTCAAAACCTCAGTGAAGGATCATGTTCAATTACAAGACTCTCAAGTTCAAAGCCTAATCAGTGGTTTGTCTAAGAGTTTCAAAGAAACTGTTTCCTTCTCTCTTGGCCCTCTCACATCCAAACTTTTAGTTGATCTGAATTCAGTTCGAGCAATGTTGAAGGAGGAGATTGGTTCTATTTCAACCAGTGGCTCTGTGGACTCATCAGAGTTGATCCGAGTGGTGCTTTCTACAAGAGATTCTGCCAGAGAAATAATGAAGATTGTTCAAGATTATATGAGAGAAGCCTCTGCCTCTCAGGAAGCCATAAAGAGCAAAGTGGACTACTACTTCACCAAAATTTTCACCAAGCATCAACTCGAACACCACTTCAAGCTGATGTTGGAACACATGAAGCTTCCTCCAGTAACTCAAGCCTTCAGAGAACAAGTGAGCAAGCTAAGAGAACTGACTCCTACCTTAGAGAAATTCATGGAAAACAAAGATGATTTCATCTCTGCTATGGAAAGAGGAGGAGGAATTATTATGGATTTTAGAAATCTGTTGCTGCCCTTCTTGCATGTTGATGCCAGACCAGTCATCGTACCTCCTGCTTTTCCTGCTTCTGCCACAGCTGCTTCCACAGTCCAGCTGACTCCTGCTCAAGCTATTCGAAGCCTCACACCAATGATCACCCAAAGATATTCAACCTACAGGCCTGACTCTGTGTCAGTGGCCCAGCCTCCTTTAATCTTTTCTGGCATTCCAAAACCTTCACCTGCATCCTCACCATCCGAACCTTCTTCTGATCCCAAAGGAAAATCTCACGTGGAAGATGTGGATTGATCCAGTGGCCAGAATTTTTTGATAGGAATTCATTTGTATTCTGTTTCTGTACTTTTTGACTACTCTAATACAGAAGAACTCCTTTTACTTCTCATGTTTTATTTGTCTCCTATATATGCTTTCCCACTTTTTGATTATCACAAAGGGGGAGAATAATAAGGGGGAGAACAATAAAGCGGGGGAGAACAAAATGAGAGAATGAGAAATATTTTCAATGGAGAAAAATAAGGAATAAGGGGAGTCACATTACCTTTTTTTTTCACTTTTACCTCTGATACCTTATGTCTATATAGTACCTTATGATTGTTACCTCTGATAACTTATGTCTATATCATACTATTTCTATTATCTCTGATGCTGTTTTCAATAAGAAAATTGAATTCAATATTATACTCTTTACTATTATATTTTCCCTATGTTAAATGCCCATATCATAAATTGTGATTATCAAAAAGGGGGAGATTGTTGACCTCACCTGTTTTGATAATCTCAATCATGTATTCATATGTGTTGAAAATCCCAATTATGTTTTCATTCTCTATGATATTGTTAAGTATCATTGATCTATACTTTAATTCTTTCAAATCTGTGATTAAACCAATAATAATTTGTAAAATAGTCTTTGGAATATGTTAATCCTCATTTATCCATGTTCATACAAGTTATAAATTAATTCTAACACAATCGGATGTGTTCTTCATAAAACAGATAAGTAATCTGCCTATAGCTACTGATAAAGAGCTACCGGTACCCAGTCTACCGATAGACTTATTCTACCGACAGACAGAGTCACCGATATACTTAACACAGAGATACCGATGTGCTTATAAATGTAAGCTACTGACTTACAGACAGCTACCGATACAAACATGGAGCTACCGACGCATGGAGCTACCGACGCATGGAGCTACCGACGCATGGAGCTACCGACGCATGGAGCTACCGACGCATGGAGCTACCGACGCATGGAGCTACCGATAAACAAAGTCACCGATACAAGCATGTACCAACCGACGCATAGAGCCACCGATAGAGTCAAAGAAACTAATGAAATTGAGCTACCGATGTTCAAGCTACCGATGTCCAAGCTACCGACCGATGTCCAAGCTACCGATGCTGATTACCTACCGATCACTCGACTCACTGTTTGAATTTCTTTATTTCCTATATTTAATCTATCTAACGGTCATATCATGTACATTTTAATGATTTGTCAAATATCTGATAAAGGTTGTCGGATGTCAGGAACCCGTACCTCGTACCTGCAGAAAGGAAATCTTTTCTGTCCCCTGTTGGGAGATAAATACGAGAAGACTACGCTGCCCAAAGAAGAAGCGAACAAGAGAAGTGCGTGGTGGATGACATATACCAAAAACACAAGAAGAGAAAAACCAGTTCCATCAAGAACACAGAGAAGCTCATAGACAATCAAGCATACTCGAGAAGTGTTCTGTGCATATAAGAAGAACACTGAAGAACTTCAACTACTACATTTTCACTGTCTGTGAACCTGGAGCATACGACACTCTGTTTCTCAAACAGAAACGAGAAGAGGACTCAAACTCACTTCTGATCGAATCCAAAGGAGTCCAGAGCTACACTGAAATCACCAGAACCATTTCTAAACTCTACATATCTTCTTCTGTGATTTATTATTATACTTTTCGAGCAGTGTGTGTTATCTGCTGTATCTAACACATACACTGTCTCCTGTACTTAAACTGGAGGATTTGTAAATCCTTACCAAACTCTTTAATTCTTTCTTTCCCATGAATAACAGTGGTAAAGGTCGTGTGTGACCTGGACAGCTGGGTGCTGTTTTACTATTTCCCACGAAGAACAGTGGTAGAGGTCTTGGACCTGGACAGTTGTAAACTGTTGAACCCCGATCCAGGGTGTGGATCATTTTTATATAAAATTTTGAGAGGACTAAGTCTCGGCTTGAGACTGAACCTCTTGGTTACATTGTTGTGCCATCTCTTTCAAAGTTTTATTCCGCTGCTAATCACTTTAAAACTAATACTGTTTTTAAAGTTACTTTGATAATTAAATTAGCAAGTGTTTATGTTAAGTGTAGATTAGTAAGTTAGTTTCAAAAGATAATCACACACTCCTGTGTTGATTAACTGGGAATTAATCAATCCCTTGAGAATCTAACAGAACCTCTACTTTAATATAAATTCACTATAGTTTAATTTATTATTTTATTTGGGGGTCTTTAAGACAGAATTTTTAAATACATAAATTTTAATTGGTACTCAATTCACCCCCCTCTTGAGTAAACCACTCCGACCAACACATTTTTTTATTCAATAAAAATTCAATATATAAGTTTTAAATAACCATTAAAAGAGTCCATGAACTATGTGTGCTACTAAGGCTTCAATATGAATTCATTTTATCCATGTACAGTCCATGTTTAAGATTTCTTACTTCATTTCTGAATGTTTGAAACTGGTGATCAATTTTCTCCCATTGTGGAAAATCAGTAGGATGTCATATTTTTCCATCACATATCCACTCATCAGTATTCCATATTAAACTTTTGGAATCATGATAATTAGAAAATAAACATTTCAAATGATGAATTATAGGAAGATACAAAAATTTATTGGTAGAGATCTCCGTAACTTCAAATTCACCTTGTGATGTTTCATTCAAATTATACAGTGATGTCCCAAATTTTGGACACTAACAAAAATTGGTATTCCTACCTATATGGAACATAGAAATTTAGGAATACATTTATTTTATAATACCCCAATCCCATTGGGAATTTTATTTTCTTGGATTTATAATGTGAATCTTGAATATCATTATCTTTAGGAAGAATGTCCTTAAATAATTGTAGAATCCTTGTAAAAAGCATGTCATTCCATCCATGTTTTACATTTAGGTTAATCAATATTAACATCATCAATAAAAAAATTTATTCCATACAACTTGGATATAATATTTTTTTCATCATCACCATATAACACTCAATTTTCGGTTGTTTCTTAATTTCCTCATCTTCAATATCACAAATCATTTCATAGAGTTGATCCGATTTATCATCTAGAAAATCACCATCATCAATAGATTTAAACTTCTTCTTGGTTTCACCATACCAAATCCAAGAGTTGTAACTCAAATTAAAACCAAGACAAATTAAATGATCTTTTATCTCCATGCTTTCCAACTTCTTCAAAATTAATGTTTCAAGAATGGACAGAAAAACATGTCATTGTTTTCATTTAGAAAAATCCAAAAAAACATCTACACATCTCCCATATTCAACATCTATTTGAGGTGCATTAATCCAACTTTGATTCATTATTATCTATAAAAAATATCAAAAATAAATATAAAAAACAGAGAGAGTAATTTATAAAATATTGATATTAGAAATGACATTAAAAAATATAGAAAACCAAGAATGGATAACTTAAAAGTAAAATAATAAAATTTGATTAGAAAATTCATTCATGGGGAATAATTTCAAAAATAGATTAATTTCAAAAATTTTGTAAGTCAAATTAAATAAATATATCATTATGAAATTATTAAAAAATTTGAACAATGACATCCCTAATACAATATCCATAAAAAATATATAGAATGAGGAAAAATAATTCATAGATGATTATTTATAAAAATAAAAAATATATTCTATTTTATAATTAACAATATATTCAAATCATAAATTGTGTCTTAGTTTTACAAAAACACCCATTCTATTCTAAAATACACACATGACATCTCTTAAACAAAAAATTCATTAGAAAACCCATTAGAAACCCCATATCGTGATGTGTAATTACATGAAGAAGAATTTTTCAACTCTCTTATGCACCCAATTTATCAGAACTGAAATGAACCCCTTTTTATATCAATACTTATCTAATTTAAAACCCAACTCATTGACCTAAATGAAAATTCAGAAAAAAAAACAAGATCCATCTATATTATCCCCTAAATAATACTCCTAATCATGAAATATTCTATAAAATAATTTTATAGTAATCCAAAAAAAATATTTATTAAATTAGAAGAAATTATTCATACAAGAAATAAAATTTGGAACAACTAATTAACACATCATAAAATATATTCAAACCTTTAGGTGAGATAGTTGGATATGAGCACATCTAGAATCAAATATACAATGATGAAGCAAAAAAAACCTGAGTGTATAAAGATAGTAATGTGAGAATGAAGTCCACCTAAGTGAACAATCATCAATTACATATTCTACACCCATAAATGACCAAAAATAAAGAAAATACAATTTTTGAGTCTTAATTCCAATATATCTTTGATATGTAACATGAGGTCGATGAAACCTGAGGGATGATTAAGATGGTAACTAGAGATTGGACCACTATATCAAAGAAACAATGAGAGTTAGGGCTTGGGAGAGGGAGAAACGATACCTATTTCATGATAATGGTAGACTATGAAATGAAACCTTAGCCGATTCATAAATTTTTAAAATATCTTGTACATCATTTAAATATTATGAAATGTGAAGATAAATTTATTACATTGGGTATATAAAAACCAACATAAAAACTAAATCTTTCACATTGATAAAATGATAAAAGTGATATCATAGAATATGTATTTTTTACATTGGTTTATATAACCAGACTGAATAATTATTTTTCCACATCATTTAATAGAAAAAATACATAAAAATTTAATATTCTCATATTTTCACATCGTTTCTAAATAACCAGCGTGAAAACTATGATGTTATAAACTGTTTTTATAGTAGTGATCAACGGACATGTAAAATAAGTATTATTGCAGTTAGGCCCATGATTAGAGGTTTTGGCATCACTAAATATCTTGCAATTGAAGGAATCAAAGTAGTTCTTGAAATTAGTTCCCCACATCAATTAGGTTTTAACTTAGGGAATGGGGACTTACATATTTTTTATAATAATAGATAGTCCCAAAGCATGATTTCATGGAATTTTTATTTATCTCTTTGAGATTAGATTCAATCCAAACCTAGTTCTAGAAATTTTTTCTATACAGGTCTGACCCGTACACATGGGGGAATTTTGTTGCGGGGATTGGGATTTAGACGTCACAAATTATCTTGTTTGAACAAAAATCAGGCCATAAATAGTTCTTGAACAAAAGTTGTGGCTAGTTACCAAATCAAAAGATGGTGATCCACTCAAACATAGATCATAATGTTTCAAAGTTTTACCTCATGCAACAAGGATGTGAAACATGCAGTTTTATGACATTCAGAAAAGTTTTTGTTATAAATTATCACGTCTTATGACTAGAACATTAGGCTATATAGTTTAATGTATTATAGATTGGAATACATGATGTTGTTCAGTTTAAAATCTAGCTTCTAGGATTATGTGTCATGATTTTTAAATTCCTGCAACAATGAACATCTATACAGTTTAATATCATGGAGCTGAGACAAGGATCATGTGATTGCACAAAATATTTCTTTAAGATACTTATATTTGTTAGGGTCGTAATGAGCACTACATACATTGATATCAAAGAATAAGAATTATTATAGTGGACCTTGTGTATGGAGTATGGTCCCTCCCACATTATCTCAAGATTTGGGGGCAGTTTTCTTCATATCATTGGATTCTTAATGACTGATACCAATTCTCTATGGAGGAATGTAAGGAGTTGTACCTTCTTGTTAAAAGATTGTGATATCTGATTTTGATGTACCTCTAGGTGATAAAAGTTTTGAACTATTTCCTCATCCAACCCCTCCAATTCATATAGTCATTTTTGGGATTTCTAGTCAATGGATAGGTGATCTCAAATGGATAAGTGAAGTGATGATAATTAGACTCCAATATGTTGGACTACTTTTATTCCATATACAAGTGAATACAAGGTTTCATGTATGGAAGTACGGGTTGTGGTTCATTAATCCTACAAGTAATGTAAGATATTATATGAAAAATAATTCTTATCTTTATCCACCATCATTTTTTGTATGTTTGATATGGTATTTTTGAAGGCCTTTATCTGTCTATTATCCACTGGAAGATAACTGTATGAGTTTTTAGATTTGGTATTATACTCATAATACATATTTTCCAAATGAGAAGAATATAAATTGGTGTTTCTTCTATTAGTATTGTATGATGGGTACCAAATATGGTAAGGATGTTGGATTTCATGAATATGACAATGCTTTTAGACAAGAATTCATTGAGAGGTATTTCCTTAACAATTTTGGAGAAGAAGTCAGTAGAATTTCTGATGTATTTGAACTTCTTCGCCATAGATGGAGGGTATTACCCCCCCAAAATCCATTCCCAATATGGAAATTGTCTTGAAGTATTTGGTTTTATGGGGAAACTAGAGAGTTTGATGGATAAATTTGGCTTGCACTTGGTTGGGATGGCATTTCTTGAGAAATTCAGTGCAACCATGTGTCATAGTGGACCAGTAGTACCCAAGCCTCTGGGTTTGATATGAAATCTTGAACCCTGACTAATGGGCACCACAGGCTCTAGTGTTCACTTCCATCATGACAGTGGTAGTCTGTTATCCATCAATGCACCTGAGAAGAAACCCATAAAATCATTATTTGGGCTATCATAAAGTGGGAAGTTGGTTTTTCAACATCATATTTTATTTTTTAATACTCTATATGATGGAAGTACTCTATTTTGGAAGTATTCCTTGGTCTGTATTATCCACCCACTTTTTGTAACACGTGTCTTAGGGATAAGAGTGATTTCATTGATTTATTCTATGATGACATGAGAAAAAGGAAAGGACCTTCAGTGTGTACAATGCTGGTGACCATTTCATCTCAGACCAGAAGTTCCAAAGTTATATTTTCATTATCCAATGAACCTAGGCATTCTGTTACTATGGTTCGTGATTCAATGTTGACTCAAAGGGTAATTATTCCATTAACCATCATACATTATCAATTATGTGGATTAACTCTTCTTTTCTGATAGCATACTCCTCATTTATCTTCTTGATTACCAATTTTGAATCACCAATCACCTCTAGAATACCCAGTAGTATTTGGAGTGCCATTTTTAGTCTTGAAATTAGGTCCCAATATTATACCTCATTATTTTTATTTCCTTCTAACAATAGGAAGGAGTAAGGTAAAACCGCCTTTTCTAGAGAAATGAGTACAACCCCTAACCTGAGTTTTTGAAGCTTAGGCTCTTCCATTATCATCCCAATTTGACTCATGGATGCTCCATCAAAATATATTTCCCATGTTTGGGGACCTTCTTGAATAGATAATATCTATTCATCTAGTGGTTCAATGTTTAAGGACATAATTTTTACAGATTGGTATTCTATAATAAAATCTTCCAAATTCTAGGTTGTTAATGCTTTCTAATGAACAACAGTATATCAAAATGTTGTAGGATAACCACACACTATTCCAAATATCTTGTAAATTTAGAATGGATGAGGATATATTTATGTGGGTTATTCTAAGAGACTAAATCGACCTCGTGGTGATGCATGTGGTGCCCCAGTTTATGAACCACAAATATTAATTCCAGAAAACTCTTCTTGATATTTGAATAATGAGTCTCGGTATCAGACATGTATTTATTAAGATAATAATGTTTTTTTTTCATTCCCATCGTCATTATTTTTTGTGATGAAATCACCTAGTGATCATTCCAAGGTTGTCATATATAGAATGAGAAACATTCCCACAATGGTCATCATTAGAATTGGTGGACTCAAGATATATTACTTGAGGTTGTGGAATGCTTTTGGATAGTCATTGGTATGCAGATATATGACTCATTTCTTCATCAATTTTGTGAAAGGAAAACACATGCCTATGAGGTTGTCTATAAAGCACATGATGTAAGATAATTGTCTTTAGAGTCCTCTCAACTCTATATGATTTCAAGGAGGTTACATGTTAAGGATAACCATTTTTTTATTAGGGCCATCTTTGATCTCGTGATGGTGTATGTTGAAGCTAAGAAATTTCTATAAGTTTACCCCAAAAGCACATTTCAAGGTGTTCATCTTCAGTCCATGTTTTCTCATATTTTTTAAAATAGTTTCAAGAACAGTCAGGTGGTATGAATGATGTCAGGACATAACCACAAAATCATCAACAAAAAATTTGATAAAATTCCCTAGGAAGGTCTTGTAGAAGTGATACATTGCATGTTGGTATGTGGTGCCAGTTATTCTCAATCCAAAGGGCATTACCTGATAATAAAATTCTCTATGGGGTCTCTAAAGGTGGTGGATTATTTATATTATATGCACATTTAAATTTGGTTTTACCCTGAATATCCTTCTCTGAAGTATAATATGTGATAACCAGTCATTTCATCAATCAGTTGATCTGTGATTAGAGCTGGGAAGTCATCATTTGGATAGTTCCTGTTGATATCCCTAAATTCAATGAAGATGTTTATTTTACCAGTCTTTATATTTTCCCATAAAATGTTGGAAAGCCATTTTATATACTAAAATTCCCATATGAAGTCATCCTTGATGATCTTATCTATGTTAGCCTCAATTTTGGTGGTGTGAGTCAGTTGTGTCGTCATGGATTCTTGTTTGTATCCCATATGGTCCTCTAGTAATTCCATGTTATGGGTGGACACATTATGATTTAGTACAATAATCTCTATCTAATTAAATCCAAACACATACCAAAGTTGCTTCAGGAAGGAGGTATAAACCTCTTGTTCCTCAGGATTCATGGTTTCACTAATTAGATAGGGTCAATGATATTCTGTTGTACCAAAAATTATTTCTAGGAGATTATCTATAGTGTTAGAGTCACCTTACTCAAATAATGGAGGGACATCTCTTAGGTCTTCCTTCTCTTCCTCGCCTTCCTGATTTACTTCTTCTACCTTTCCTTATAATTGTACTAGTGATACATGTAAATTTTGAATCTCCAAATGGGAATAAAGGGGAAAATAATGATTATATTCATTTTCTATTAGTTATATAACAACCTATTTTATCCCAAATAATGAGGTTGATATCTATTTAAGCTTAGGTTATGGGATGATGGAATTTTCACTCAAGCTTTCATCACTACCAGAAGGGTCAATTTTTTCTCTAACACAGTTGGGTTCAACAATTTTGACTAATATCATATAATTATTAGAATATATGCTTGAATACGAACCCTCCTCTTTAATCTAATTTATGGGAAGCACATACTCTACATTGAGATGCTTGGATGAATAAACTATGATCATATTCAAACCATTTGGAACATTAATTTGAAAATTTTTGTTAATAATGGGCTACTTCCCTTCCCTCTGGTAAAATATTGGGTCAACGCATTTTGATTCACATGATTTAAATAGGACTTTCTCACCATAAAATGTCTCAATTTGATGATTGATACAATTTTTGATGTATAGGTGGTATAATGAGGGAATAATCACATGCTAGTATAACCATGGCTTTCCCATCATAATTTTTATGGTCGTATATTTCCAAAGAATAATGAATTATAATACATACATAAGATCCAAAAACTATGTCTTGAGATTGATTTCTCCAAGTGGATTTTGATCGTTCTTATCATAACCCTATAACATTAGAGTAGAGGCAAATATGAGATTTTTTGAAACCCAATTGATGAAGGGTTCGGACCGAAATGAAGTTTCCATATGAAATATTGTCAATGATGGTCCATCGAATATCAATATCATTTAAATTTCCAGATATATACAAGGGTTTGATATGTCCTTCTATGATGGAATCCTTATCTTATTCCATGAAAGAAATTGTTGTATGGAATTCTATAGGATCTATCTCTACATGATATAATTTGGAAAAAATTTATTCATCCTCAAATTCTCTTCGGCTTGAAAAAGCCTTTATGACTTCTCCTCGAAGGTCTTTTGTTAGAAACAAAGCATCAAATATTGAAAACTTTTCTAGAACCATGAATAATTGATTAAATATTTCATACTTTTGGTTTAATGTTATGTTCCTCCTGGCATGGGGATTTCCTTTCAAAGTTACCTTTGGAACTGAAGTACTTAATTTGGATGGATTGGCCCTTGGGATAGGAGGTGAACATGCATCAAACAACAATGTGCTAGGTCTACTATTTCTACCTACATGCCATGGATGATTAGGTAATGGTGTCTTCTATATTAGATCTTGTAGGATGACCATGTCAGGGAAAACCCAAAAACATGTTGGGGAACTTTCTTACTTCTTCTGAGTTTTCTGAGAGAGATCTCCCATGAGTATTGGCTATGTTGATAATTTGAGTAGTGATGTGTCTATAGAATTGAATTCTGGAACAACATATTATTCCCTTGTGTCCCCAAGTTCTACGGCCTCTTACCCTATTTCCCCAATAAAATGTAGGGAATTTGGGTTCACAATTATTCTCGTCATCGGATAAGGGATCCATTATGTAAATAACATTAATGGAGCCTAAGATCAACTCTTCACCTGATGAGGATTTCATATGGTGGTTTGACCACTCTACTACCATTTGGTTGGGAGTTTCCCCTGATTATAGGCCTAGAGGCATGTAGTCCTCTAAAGTAAAATCCAACTTTAGACTTGGTATAGGTTCATCTTAATATACTTTCTTCATGTTTGTTTTTCCATATCATCTTTTGGAAGACTATCCTTCAGAAAAGAATGATACAAAAACAGGTAGTTATGCTTTAGAAAAGGGGATAGGTGTATAGTGGGTACATTAAAATATTATATGTGGTTATCATGAGTATATTTGATCATTTTATGACCATACAATCGCTAAAATTATGTGTACCCTTACTGCTGACATCCTTCCATTCGTTATCCTCCTCCATATCAGTGGTAGAAACACATGCTACTCGAGTAGGTAGCTTATATAGCATCACTTTCCCGGAGTCCCCCATCTTTTGTAAGATGACATTGAAGAAAAAATATATAGACAAAATATCTTTTCATACATTAAAATTACATAAATTTCGCGTAATACATAAATCATAATACAAACAGACACCCAAAGACCATATTAGTCTAGTGCCCTCAGAATCATAGAACAAAAATCTTCTAGCTCATTGAATGGTCTTCAATGTTTCCCACAAAGATATTCCTCAGTAGTAATTATAATTAAAAAACTTGCTTCATAACCATAGGAAAGGAAAAATAAGAAATGGGTGATATTAATTTATAAGTAAGGGAAAATAACGGAAATGTGTATGTATATCATGAACATTGGGGTATAAGAACGCGATCACGATCATTAGAAGATCATACACTATCTATCAAAGATCACAAACATGAATCTTGGAATAAAGATTTATAGTTCATAAGACATGAATCATAATGAAATCAAGAGAATAATCCATGAAATCACAACATAGTAATAAGACATAGAACAATGGAATACACTTCAACATATAACATAGTGAACAAGTATAAGTAGAAATAGGTTCACACATTATGTTAAGGACATGAAATCAAACCCTCTTATAGACTTATGGACATGAAAATAGGTCCATTCATAATTTTTTGAACATTCAATTAGGTTAACACATAACATTTTCAACATAAAATCATGTTTACACATACTATTGAGAACATATAATAAGGTTCACTCATAACATTGTGAATATGTAATCAGGTTCACACATAAACTTGTTGACATTCATCCAGGTCCATGAATAACATTGTAAACATGTAATCAAGTTCACACATAACATTTATACTCATGATTCATCTATCATTACCCAATTCATTAGAGGTAGATATAGGTCACACCCATATCAAAACAACATTATTCATACATGTGACACAAAACATCTGTCATATTCAGATCCATGAAGGAAATGGGTTTTATAAACATAAAATTATAACACTTGAAATGAAATGGGTATCATTAAAATTTCACCACATAATATCCTAAGGAAAGTAGATAGGTTTTAGAACTATTTTATGAAATCATAACTCATGGAAAGAAGCGGGTTTCATAAACATATAACCCATGAAAGAGAAAAAGATTTCATAAATATATAACCCATGAATGATAAACGGGTTTCATAAACATAATTCCATAAAAACATTTTCCATTTATGAGAGGATATGAATTTACCATTTGGATAATTTACTAGAAGGTAATGAGTAACATCAAATGATGTCATATTCGATGTAAATTTACTATGAAATATATTTTGAAAACATTTCTTGAGGAAAATATCATTTCTTATTTTAAAAGGATCTTCAAACCAAAAAATATTCAAAACTATTTTCTTTTAAATAAATATTTAAAAAAAATTGAAACCTTTTTCTTTGAAAACATTTAAAGATATCATGAAAGAATTTTGAAAACCATTTCCTTGAAAATAATTTTCAAAATTATAAATAAAAAATTAAATCAATTGAAAACCATTTTCTATGAAAACATAAAAATAATATTGAATTTTTTTTTAAAACAATTTTCATTGAATATTAAAATTAAAAACATTTTCATAAAAATTTAACTTTTAAACATACAATGGAAGCATCACAGAAATGAAGGTGGGGAAACATGTACATGTCATCCGTGGTAAGAAGAACATTCTTTTTTACATAGTAAAATGTTGGAAAAAATGTCTTGTTCAAAAAGATATAATAAGATTAATTTCAATACATTGGTAAAAGAAAAAAAGGTAAAACTTTATTTTAGTGGTTATCTGATAATAGTATAATATTATTGAATACCATTTTTATGAAACATGGTTTTGAAGGAACACAAATTTCCGATCGAAGAGAGGGTAAAGTCAGGATTTCTTAAAAACACTTTATTAACTATGTTATGTACGAAAGGGTAGAATAATGGTACCAATACATGAATAAATCACAAATAACTAGAGTAGAAAATAATAATTAATGTTAATGAGATATGGATCAAAATATTTCTTCAAATGAATCATAAAGATAAACAATCTCAAAAAGAAATTATATTTTTTCAATAAACTCATGCCACTTGGTAACTTTGAACCATAATCACCATGTAAGATAATAAAATCACATGGCTCATAAAATAACATGAAAATAATGAGATTCAAGATATAAAATTTCAATTGCCTTATATACAACTAATGAAAAAATTTAGGTGCATAACCTGGCATGTGTCTCAAAGAATGAAAATTGAGACGAAATTATTTAACTGATTTGGTAACTTTTGAATCATAAATCCCATGAAATAAATGTTATAAAATGGATATTTAAATACCAATAAAATTAATTATAAGAATAATATAATACATCCATGGTTAGTATACACACCACTCAAAAGGAATGGGTGGGGAATTAAGCATGTATCTCACAGAAATAAATAGTGAGATGAAATATCCATACATTTTGTCTTGAATATCATAATACACATACAAACCTACTATATAATAAAAATAAATATATTATAAATATATCATAGAACCATATTTATATATATAATATCATATATGGTTTTATTACGACTTTATATTACCCACTTGTTAATAATTCCCTGGTAAGGTTATGCTTTAAGAAATATTTGCTTTATTTTTTACAGGTGTCTTAATTTGTTATATCATTGATCCTTATAGTTATTTCTTGATTTAAATAATATAGAACAATATATAAGTATCATTTATATTCATTATATGTGTATTATAAGAATCTATATAATATATAAGTATGAAATGGAATACAATGTTCATGGAGACTGTAGGCCGTACGTATACATGAATGTTGTTTTTGTTTAATTATCATAATGAAAGAAAGAAGGTAAATGAAATATATGTATATATATATATATATATAATTATTCCATTATAATTATAATATCAAATATATCATATAATTTCACTAAACCAATCCTTAATTCATTCAATATAGTGTGTGAATGAATCACACCGCTTTGAGGGGGGGGTCTACACTTCCTAAAATGAAATTATCATATTTACATCATATGGAAAGTATAATGATATGTTTGGTAAAAGTATTAAAGAAGATTAATGATTTAATAAATATATTATGTATCATATATAAATAGACTTTCCATCATAATATCCACCATAAGAGTCGGTAAAGGAAAAATGAACCGTCGTCGTTTAGTGAGGTGGTAGATTTCTGTTCACATAAAAAATATGTTTTTTTACCAATAGATGCATGTGTGTGTAATTTTTGGGCAATAACATAGCCTAAAAAAATCCTTTTATATTTAATATACTAGTTTTTTCATAAAATTAGGTAAATAAGTGAGTTCATGGGGTGGATAAAGAAAATAAAATAAAGGTTCTTCAGAGAAGACATTACCTCTTAATCAGGAAACTTCTTTTGGTTTGTGCCAAAAGGAATAGATAGATTGATTTTTTCCCAAGTGGATTATTCTAGGATTAAATAATCTATGTTGTTAAGTTTTTTCAAGATGTTTTCTAAACCTATGTGGTTTTATAGGTGTGAATAATAGGGAGAGGTGGTGGCCTTTTATATGTAAGGGAAAGGACATACTTTGATTTTTTGAAAATAGGTTAGGTGTACCAAGGTTTTTACCTATAAAGGTCATAAAAAACAAAAAAAAATTCAATAATTGAAGGTTAATTTCCAAATAATGGCCATAAAATGGGTTTTGGACAAGTTTCTAGGTTGTTTTGGGTCTTAAATGGAAGGTTTAGTACTTTGTTAACTAAATTTCTCTCTTAATCGTTTTAATTAATTTTATTCACATTCACTAATATTTATGGTAAAAAACTAAATTGACCTTATAATGCATTATAAATTATCATAATTCCAAATATGTAATCCATTTTTCTAAATTTA
Organism: Viscum album; assembly: GCA_963277665.1. Classification (NCBI taxonomy): domain Eukaryota; kingdom Viridiplantae; phylum Streptophyta; class Magnoliopsida; order Santalales; family Viscaceae; genus Viscum; species Viscum album. The sequence goes on from OY728135.1 coordinate 473,452,345, forward strand.
AAACACAAAATTTTCAACATTAATTTAAATTTAATCATGTGGTCAGGTTGACAGTGCAGGTTTTTAAAGTAAAAATGGTCAAAGGTTTGCTAGGTTTTTATATCCAATTTCTATGTGAAATTAGTTCTAATGATCTGGTTTTATTAAATGATAAACATATTATCTAATTAAACTTTTAAACCAATTGGAAATATAATTTATCCTTATAAATAAATTATATGAAAACTCATTTTTGAATTAAAATCAAGTATTCTAAACTATTCATTAAAAAATGAAACCTTATAGAAAAATACAAAAACTTATCCTAACAAAATTTTAATTTTTCACTTTAAAATATGAAGTTTATTTTGAAATTTTAAATCTATAAAATTTCAAAAAATTGGATTTAAAATGGGATCTCCATTAAAATGCGATAAAACCACCTTTATAAAAAAATATAGTTTTTAATGCATAAAATTGGGTTTGTTCTTATGTTATGTCTATAGAATATTTTGGATGAATATAAATAATATTTTACTGAATATATAAATATATATTACATTATTATCACTTGCTAATTTTAATTATTTTCATTTATTTGGGTAAAATATCTTTGTGACCATAATAATATTTTCCCTAATATTCATTCAGTTTTCATATTCATTTATAATTAATTTATATCCTATGAATTCATATTATATATGAGTGAACCATATATTTTTACATATTATTTATTAATATTCATAAATACTAATTTAAAGGATAGGTAATATATTATTATATTAAATAATAACATTTTAATGATAAACTATTATTTGGTAAAACTCGGTCTTGTGTGCTACGCAAGCCATCTAGGAAAGTCATTGTTGCGTATAACACAAGATAACCTCAGTGTTCTATGTAGTGAAAGCTAAATTTATGTTGTATTTAGTTAACTATTAACTTAGTGTTATATATAACTCAATCCAAACATAGTTCTTTAATAAAAATATACTATTTTTTAGTGTTGCATGAAATGAAAAATATAAAAAAAATTAAATTAATTAAGAAAAAAAAATAATTTAAAAACTATCAGGGTGTTACAAAACAGTTCTAGATATTGTGACACAATTCATGATAGAAGGGGGAACAGTTTGGGAGAACTTCATCAACATCTTAGTTGGGCTTCTTGGGCTTTGGAAACCTGATCATGTTTTTATCTAATACTAAAATGAAATAACCAAGGACTTGGTCACTTTGAAAAGAATAAAATTTGTTATTCATTTCCTAATTCTTTTTGTCTCTGCTCCCTTTATTCATCCTAATGATGTGGGCATTGTTTTGCAGACTCTGGAGGGGGAACCACATGATATGGTATAGTCTTTGATGTTGGAGATGGTGCACAGGACTTTTCAAGTTTAATAGTGGAAGTCTATCCCTTCCACATTCTCTTTCCTTTTGCTGATAGAATTACATGAGGCATTAAATTCAGTTAAAAAATGGATTCTTCCACTCTTTGAGAAATTGGGAAAAGGACCTGAAATCCTACTATGAATTTCACAAAGATGAATGGTGTGCTCAATTTAATGTAAACGTTTCCTATATAGATAAAAAAAATGTATTCTTGGGAAATATGTAGGTTTAGAGAGTTTTTCACCTCTTTACACTGAGCAATGAAATCTGTGACCCTTTATATCTTGCACAATTTCTCATTTGAGAGGTCTAGGACCACTATATTATTTAAGGTCGAGTGAAATTGGAAGAGATAATTCTAACAGTGATCTTACCACTCTGTAATTTTTCAGGCAGGCAAACTAGAGTACTATACAACGATTGGTCCCTATAGTGATTTCATGAATCACATGATTTTTACTTCATCCTATAGCTTCGGTTTCCACCTCATGGGATCATAGTGGGACACAAAAATTTTCAGATACTGCTCTGAGTCCCATAATCCATTTAAAATTGGAAAGGTAACGTTCCAAAAGTTCATTGGTGGATGGGTTGGATAAACCCATTCATCATAAGGCTTGTCTCCAGTTGTATTGTTTTACGTTGATCCCATATAGGTCAAATCAAGCTATTTTTAACCCAATAGTACTGATGATCCCTTGAGGGATGTATGGATAAGCAGTATCCAGAATAGAGGCAAAATCAGGTTGGGCCAAGAATTTATACCCTTCCAATTTTTGTTGTCAGTAACGTACATGGGAAGGTATGTAAGGATGCACTGGGCCCTAATCTGGTAGTGTACCCAATGGAGATTATTATTGATCTACTATTTTTGGGTCCAAATGTATAGTTTTTGGTACACCATGTTGAGGGGATTCTCAAGATTCACTCTGGTTGTTGTGGAGAACCCTCTTTGTTGAGGATGATAGATGGGATTTTGGGTTGAGTTCATTCTTATAGTTTACATCTAGTAGGAATTTTAGCTTAGAGTAATTATTAATGGAGTCTTATTTATTCTTTTATCTATTCCAATTTCTATGGGAATCATTCCTCATGTGTAAGGGGCCCATTCTCTCCATGAGGTTAGTGGGGCATAATCTTACCATTACCCTTTCTTTGAGGGATTCTCTTTGAGGAGGTAATGATGGATTGGTTAAGGTGATACCCAAATTCAAGGAAATCTTCTAGTTCTAGGTATGCACATCTCTTTAATCTTTTTGTGTGAACTATATTATGAACCAAAACTTCCTCGACCATATCATCTAAATTGGTCTCTTGTTCTGCATCATCTGTAGGGGTAGCATTAACATCATTAACTAATATGTAATTCATTATTTTCATTTCATCACAGTCTTTGTGGAATTTAATTTTTATATTCCTTCCATGAGATTTTTTTTCTCCCCCTTTCTAGTTCTCTTGGAGACATTTGGAGGAGATTAATCAAAAGGGAATATCCAGATAGCTTGGACATGATTGTCCCTGATGTGGGTACCGAATCACCAAAAGGTACGAACTAGAAGGATTCATTCTAGGATGTTACCCCTAGTCGATATAATGCTGACTTTTACTAATGAGGTGGTTTTTTAGCTTAAAAAGGCCCCAGATTTGCAGGCTATCACTATTATCTTTCCACTTTCACAACTCTTTGGGCCTAGTTTGATGATATCAATTGTTTTGTTAAAAAACCCATAGCCCTGCAGGGTGGGTTGATCCTATATTTTTTTAGCTTCCACTTCTATGAATTACTTCCTGATTTAAGGGAGTCATGTTTGAACATGGTTTAGGTGCATCCTTTGGGTTACACCTGAAAACTTTCTTCTGATGACCTTTGTGCTATTTGTGACATTTTTGCTACCTAGAGACAAACAAACCTAACATAATGTTCCTTCTCGATGATTTTATATTCTTGATGACAAATTTATTCAATATATTTCTCTCTTCAATCCTTACTTTGGTGAGATTCATTTAGGGCATGTTTTTGTTGATCATATCATCTTTTTCAAAATATATTCTATTTTTTAAAGATAGAATGAAGCTATAACATTGAGTGATACCACATTTGGATGGAATTTCAGATTTGGTAGTGTCATTAAATGTAATTCTCAGTGTTCACCACATCCTCTAATTTCAACACTAGATGGGGTATTTTTGATCAGCTGATGCAATTATTTTAATGCAATGAGGCATGTACAATAAAGGGATCCTTAATGTTTCCCCAATTTTGTATGTCATGAATCCAAGAGAGCCACTAAGTCAATTTTTCATTGTAACTCTTCAATTACCTTGATGTGATTTTGATACTCAATGTAATCCAATACATTTGATCTAAACTGATGAAGAGTGTTCCATATATTGAGTTGAATTTTATGCACACAATCCACTAATAACACCTCTGGAATTATGTATTGAAGAGATTATAAAGCCTAAAACATGACAGGTATGTCATATTTAACCACCTGTTTACTTGTTTTTAGCATGTCTTCTTTATCCTATTCCATAGGTTCCTCAGCCTAGTCCAACCAAAGTAGACACTTCTCTTCTACTTTATTAAAAAAAAATTGTTAGGGACTTCTATTGATGTATTGGAAAGAAGATGATACATGGGAGGTTCATTAAATGACCATAATATTTGGCTATATTCTAGTAGAGAATGGATTTCACTTGTTTGTCAAATAAAATCAGACATAACTAGCCTTGTTTTTACAAGTGCCTCATAGTAGGAGGATATTCTCATCCTCAAATCACCAAGGGGAACACCCATTGGTGAAATGAAACATGAATGAGGATAGAACATTCGTAGTGAATTTCATCATAGGGAGGAATACAATGGTGTATTACAAAAAGGTAAAGTCACACTTTCTCTTTGATATTATGTCCACAAAGAGGGCTATCATGACTCTCATCCAGAGGTGGGATCTCGAGATCGATCAGATTATGTGCATGATGAGATCCTTCATGGTGATGTGACTAGGGAGGACCATCAGAATTACTTCTACTGCTCTCATAATTTGGTATAAGAGGGTATAATATTCAGATAACATATATTAACATATTAAGGCTTCAAGAACTACTGCATTAAGTAGAGTGAGATCATAGATCAACTCTTCATTTTATAGTCTCCTTTTTTGGGTATTCTTTTTGGATGCCTTATTTTGAGTGATTGGTGTCATCTTTTAGGAGATTTTTTTTTTCAGGCATAGAAGATTGTTTGTCCAGCTCCCATGTTGCTACTACATTTTTTCAACAAGATTTTGAACAGTTGTAAGGGGTTTGTACCTACCTTGAAGTGTCCAATGGAATGGGCTGATTACCTCATGTTGGAACAAGTGTACATTCCCGATCTAGCTGTATGTATATCATGGGGGGAGTTTTCCCCACAACCCTCTTGAATGGGAGAAGAGGTGTGTGTCTTCTTTTTGGTGACCTGTTGATGAGTCACCCAATTTATGGGGATGTATTTGTGTTTCCAACACTTTACCACTCACATAGTTTTTATGATTTCATGGAGTTCCTATCGGATGTGGTTAGTGATTTGTGTCTTCCCCTTTACCATTATTAGGATATTCTCGGTGACTTTAGCAACTGGAATAAAGATATATGCACATTTTGTAACTAGAGTGGGGGTATATTCCTACTCTTGTCCTCAATTTCCTTCTATGGGATATTGAAAGTAATATGATATGGGGGAATAGATTTGGTTCTTCCCCCTATTTATCATCAGGCCTTCCAACTAACTTCTCTGGATGCTCACAGATGAGACTGCTATCAGAATTGAGATTTGAGGGTAGTTTTGTGTGCATTCTAATAGTTTTCCACCTGATTTGACCAGAAATCCCATTTTAGACACCACCAGACGTGGCTTCTGGTAGGATTAATTCATGTGGCAAGGTGTTTGTTCTTTTTCATGTAATGATATTTAATTTGAAAAGTGGTCTTCCTTGGAGACTTCTAGATGAGGATGCAGACATTTTATTAGGTGTTGAGAAGTGTATGTACCTTCTCTATGTGTGCCATCGGATTTGGATAGTGTGCTTCCTCGTATTCTTCAATATTTTCCAATGTATAGTTGTATTAGTGTAGGAAGGTGTGTGTTCCCACTCAAAGTTTTCCACCTAATTTGATCAGTGGGATTATCAAGATAGGACAGATGTGTGGAACTATTACCTATTGGCTGGTTACTACCCCTGGTAGGATGTCTTGAATTATTGGTTCTAGATGACCTAGTTTGAACTACCAAGGACTGCACCCTCTTCATATTGAGGGTTCACTACCATGAAACATTAGTGGTTGTGATAACTAGATAGAGACCTTTTAAGGGACCCATGTGTCTTATGGATGAGGTAGTTTGGGGCCTCTAGATCCACCTACCAAATATAAGTGAGGGATTGGTTATCGTATTATATAGATAATATCCCAAATGGTTATAGGCTATAATCAGTTTCATCTCCTTCTGGACCACAAGACGTTGATGAGTGGATGACTGGAAATATTCTTTGAGCATGAGGGCTTGTCAAGCAGTCTCCAGGGTTGGGATGGAACCTAAATAGAAATACTACCAAACCAGTGCATTCGAGAACCAGTATTGAAGAAGTTTAGTAGGAATCAAAATCCTCTTCTTATATAAGGATACTACATTAATTGTAGTTGTGTCATACATCTATGAGAGTTGGTGTGACACCATTTGGATTGAAGGGAAATCTTGTTGAATGTTCCTAGAATATGGGTGACAAACACAAATAAGAAACCCTCATAAAAGTATCATAATATTATATTAATGCACTCCTAATTTGATTTTATTGTATGTCCCTATTCTTTTCGGGAGATAAAGGGGACTAATGGGTGGGAGACACTATAATATTAGAGAAGGATTCATGTTAGGTTCAATATTTTTGTTTTTGATGAAAATTAAGTACCCAATGTTTGATTGGAGGGGATGAATTTTACATAATTAATCATGTAAGGTTTTCTATTTCTGAATTCTATTCAATGGTATAAGTTATTGGAATTAGAAACCCCCAATTGTTCTATATCCATGATGATTCAAGGGCCTACTTTCCAATGGAATTTTCTCAATGGGAAACTTTTCCAACTTTACTTAATAAGTCACATTGGTTGAGAGGATGGGAGGTTAGTCTCATCACACTATTTTGGTGGAAATTGTTTCTTACTTCATGAAACTCTTACAGATTTAACATATGTTCACAAATCCTTCATTAATTCCCATGTATAACATGGTCCTCTCTTTAACTAATAAAAAATTATGAGCATTCATGGGATTTATAATCATCTATATGTATATAAGGTTCTTCATAAATAGAGATATCTTTGGGTATCTGAGGGTATCCATCATTGGTATCCCCTCATGTATTGACTAGAGGACTGGGATTACACTTTGAATGATTCAAAAGGTTCCTCGTTATTGAAGATATCATTTTTTATATAAGGTTATTCATGTAATGATATTGTGTGGATTCCATGACCACAACCAATCCCTAAGACCACATGAATCAAGTTATAATGTGAGATACAAGAGGAATTGTTAGGTCCAAGAAACCAAAAAATATACTTTGTTCACTGATGAAAGAATGATGGAGCCCAAAGAGAATTATAAAGGGGTTTAAATGTACCTATATCAACTTTTATTTTTTTAATTGAGATTGTCAAATTTGATGATCAATCTAACTACTACCTAGGAAAATGAAGAGAAGAACTATTGATGACTATTTACAGAAGGATTAGGGGATTTCTCCATTAGGGATTCCCTTTAGTTGGATGCATGTATTTGATGGATCACACCTATGGAAACCCCTTGATGAAAGGAATGAGGAAGATATGGAAAAGTTCCTCTGCCAAAACTAGCTCCTGACTGTGTGTATCTTGTTATCATGTATATCCTCTAACCCCATATGAGCCATGCTCGAATGTGAGAATCAAGAGGAAGTAGAAGATCCTGTAATCCACACTATCCATCCTTTATTAGAGGATAAATCCTAAACCAAAAGGGAGAGAAAAAGGGAATTGAATACCCATTCCCTACCATAATTGTATCATGGATAGTCACCTTTGACTAACCATCTAGATATATTCCATGGGAATGGAAAATGATGAAAGAATGAAGTAGAAGAGGTCCTGAAAGAACATATAGGTTCTCACTCAAGAGGGATTCCCTAAAATTGGGTCCTAAGAAAGAAATGAGGATATGTTACTACACCTCAAATGGAAAGGAAAGAGTGATCCTCTCTCTCCCTATTGGCACTATAGGTCCCTGGTCTTAGAGATGATGAGTTACGGAAATGGATTTATCCAACGTATCTAAGAATAAGAGGTCCCTTGCACAACCCCCAATGTTAGGAACCCCCTAACCAATGGAATGCATATCCATATGCACCCAAAGGACCCAACCTATTAGGTAGGAAAAGTTTCGGACACCTATTATTGAAGGAATTGATATCTAAATGGGAGACACACTGATGTGACACTTTACATGGTTTTTCAAGTTTGGAGGATTCATAAAAGGTTTCAATTTCGTCCCCCTTTGATGAGTGATTTAAGAGAAGAGGATACCTACCATTGGTGTCTTAGAATAAGGATTCAAAGGAGGCTTGGGAGGGTCCAAGATTTGTGAGAAAAGTTAATTAATGCAAGGCCTTAGAAGAGTTGGAAGTTTTAACATCTCTCCCCTCCTCATTCGCTTGATTCGAGGTGAATATACAACTTGGCATTAGGATACATCCCCAAGGCACCAAATTCTGGAAATAAATGACAAGGGATTCAGGAATAATGGGATATTATTTTTCTTTTGATATAAAAACATCCTACTAAACATGCCACAACCAACCAAAACTACATGATGTGTGTCAAAAATGAAATCCAATTCAACACATTTACACGTGAAACCCATATAGCCAAAACAAACTCATTAAAATACCAAATTAGAGTACCAAATTAGAAGACTATACAATGAAATTCAATGTATCCAAATCTCCACACCATGCTCCATGATCCAACACCATAAGACCTATAATGAACAATACATGACATACATTGATATTAATTATAAGTTTAATAATATTCATTAGAAAATATAAAAATACATGATAGGACTATATAATTTTAGTGTTCCTAGAAGAAGGGAAACATAAACAATGGGTTCAAAAGGAATCTTCATTAAATCCCAATTATTTCATCATTACTGACCCCTTTTTGACATATCTAAATTAATACCCTTATTCATGACCTAGGGAAAATAAACATATGAAAGGGTGATATCATATTCTCATTAATGGTAAATAAGAGGGATATACATCATATCATAATCAAAAGTTATAACAATATAACATTTTAAAATCATATCCATTATATGAAAGATCCTGATATTATTACATTGGATAAATCATGAAAGTTCATAAGAATAGATAAAAATAATTCCAAAAGGCATAAAATAAGACATAATGTTTTTTGGAATACATAATCATATAAAATAATTTCATATTAGTAAGGTATCGTTTCAAAAACCATCATAGCAGACAAAGTCTATTACTGAACTGATTTCACTCCTCGTTCTAGCTCTATATTACTGAACGAAGATCATTTCTCGTTCCAACCATTTATATATCTTGAGATACAAATATTCTCCCAATTAATTGGAGGTAGATAAAGGTCTCATCCATATCATAGTGAAATCATTCTTATTTGTTTCATAATAACATAAATCATTCATAATAACCCAAGGAATAAAATGGTTTTCTTTAAACATCATTCCACTATAACATAATCCATGTAAAACAAACTGATTTCAAAAATATTATTCCATCACAAACATAATAAAATCATACAAACCAAAAGTATATTACAATTGAAACATAACCCTATTAAATAATTATATTTATATGGGAAATAATTTTGATATAACACTTGAAAGTAATTCTTGAAAAAAGTATCCATTCTTCTTCAAAAATGGTTTCTTTTCTCAAAATGATGAACAATTTTAAAAGAAAATAATTTATATTAAAATAAACATGAAATAATGTAGAGAAAGTTTCATATAAAGAATTAATGAATATTTAAATATTCATTTATTCCATATAAGTTAAAATAGTATTCTTATCATACTTTTGATGGAAACGTAAAAAAATTACCTCGTATCGAATAACAAAAAAAAGATTCCTTTCATAACATTTAATAAAAAATTAATTATAGGTAAAAGTGACTTTAAAAAATTGATTAATAATGGAAATAATATTACATATTTATGAAATATTGATGTTTATGATAAATATACCATAATAAATACGTATGTATAAACAATCTCAAATAATAATGAGATTATGAAATTATCTCTTACCTTTTAGGCCATATTTTCTTTGTATGTATCCAAAACTCTTGTATAATGATTAAAATATTATCATTGAATTATTTCAGAATCATAGTAATTTTTATGATATCATATATGATTATATTATCATCGTTTTGTTAGTAACATTTCATTATTACTTGTTATTCAGGTATTAACTGCTTCATTTGATTATGCATGTTTTGTCGCATAAGTTCTGGTTCTAATTCATAGGTCATAGTTATATCATTACAAAATTATATTAACATTATATATATATATATATATATCAAATTTATTCATTCTATACATTTACATAATCATGCTTTAATAAAGATCACGTAGAATGAATTGCATCACATTGTGGAGATGGGTTGTCGTACGTACGCACGAGAAACAATATCATTCAGATAATCGCTGAATGGTATTAAAGAGAACGGTGTATAATATTTCTGAATTAATATCATGTTATAATAATATATAGTTATTATTTTCCTCATTTTACTCATCCATGTAAGGTGGTGGTGAAAAACATATTACACCATGGGGTAGAGATGGTAAGTCGTGCGTATGCACGCATGGTGATTTGGTTTTTCGTAGGATGGATAGAAAGTGGAATATTTTTGTTACATAATCATAATATAATCTTTGTATATATGTTATAAAAGATTAATGACATTATAATGAAGTTACTCCTTAAGAGGATGTAGAAAAGGAAATAAGTTTGAAATAATCGGTAGAAAAGATTACCACTTCTTCGACGTGCTCCCTCAAAATATTCTCTCAGATCACTAGAGTTGGTCTGTAAAGAAGACAAGAACCACTATAATGTAAATAAGAAAGTTAATAAGGTAAATAGGCATGGTATGGATGATAATTAAGGCACAAAGTGACGTTAATATGTGAGGTAGGAGGTTCCCTTTTAAAATTTAGTTGAGGGGCACTTTTGGGATCTCCAAAAATATTAATTTATAATAAAATAAAACCCCATAAAAACTCAAAAATACCCCATTTCAAATATGATATGTGATAGGGTTGCAAAAAAATTAACCGATTGGTTTTATACATGTTTTTCTTTCAATTTAAACGATATCATTTTAATGAACACTTAGTTATTCTATTAAAATTTTAACTCAGGTTACAAATATTTCAACATTAAAAGGATACAATATTTACCTATTTGATATCAATTACACCCTAAATAAATAACTTATAATATAATAGACCATATTATAATTATTATTTATTTTTGAAATAATGTTTTATGTTTTTTAAATAATTTAATAATACATTATTTTGATAAACAATAAATAGTGTAAATGTTGACACTATTCAATTCATTGATTTTTAAATATATTAATATAACAAATTATTATTAATAAAACGATTTCATTATATTATTAAGAGGTAAAGGTCATCTATAAATTCAGTATAAATATTAATTATCCCAAATTATATTTATTTTAATATTTTTAATAAAAATTATGTGTTATCTCTGTTAATAAGACAATTACTACAACAATATTGTATAATTATTTAATATACCTATTTTTTGATAAAAATTAAAAATAAAATACAATGATGAATATAAATCTACTATATTTTATTAAGAATATATGCAGTATAATTTATCTTTTAGAACATCCAACATTTAAAATGATATACTTATTAAATTATGAATGTGACAACTTTAATATCACTTTAAATAAAATAATATATGTGTCACAATCTGTTCTATAGAGCTCCAAATGTTCACTAACTCTACCATTGAATTTTTATGGTCAATATTTATTGAACCAATAATAGTTTTTCAAGTTTTGTGTTCTTCTTATTGTTATTAGTATTTTAATAGAAATTGTTTTATTGATTTCTCATCAATAAATCACCAAATTATAAGTCGTTAAGGTAATTATTTATTTCCTAGAAAATAAAAATAAATTAACATGATAAAGAAAAAAATATATCTTTAAAATTGGAATTTATAATATAATTTATATTCTGTATTAAATTATATAAAAAATGATTTAGTTATTAAAATTTGAGTAAGACATATTTAATTTTTCTTTAAATAAATTAAATTAAATGTTCTAATCTCTTCCAAGAGACTTCCAAAGGACAACATTTTGACCCAAGGTTGATTTAGGTCGAAAAAAACTCAATAAATTATATTAAGACAAGTGTTAGGGTAATTTTATAATAGTATTCTTACCCTTAACTTCCTGATTTAACCTTTTACCGAATTAATAAAAAATACCAAAGTTACCATTCATAATTCCCAAAAATAAAATAAAGCTATTTAAAAAATTTGAACCAACTAATTCCAAATATGGAATCCATTTTTCAAAATTAAAAACCTAGAAGATATAGTGGTTAATTTAAAATTAATCTCATTGTCGGAAAGAGAGAATGATTTTTAAAAGTTGAAATATTGTAAAAGATTGAAATGTTTTTCCTCTAAATTAAATTTAAAATTAATTATAATGTAATAAATTATATTTAATGATAAAAATTTATTATATTTATAATTTAAAACCATTAAATATTATAATTTAACCATATAAATTATTATGATTAAAACAAGTTGGTTTCAATTAAAAATTTGTTTATTTTTACTATTCATAAAAAATGAATGTTATCAAGAAATTATTAAACTTTCTTCCAAAGTAAATTTTTATATCCTTATTCCCCAAAAAAATTATTTTTCCATTAAAAAATTATTATTGTGTTGAGTTCTAACATTAAAATGGGTTTTCCATTAAAATTTGTAAAATTTCCCTTTGGAAAAATTTAGCTTTTTATACATCAAATACGGTTTATTCAAACCATATGACAAAGATATAGGTTGGATGAATATAAAAAATATTTTATTAAGTATATAAAATATATATTTCCTTAATTTCATTTACTAATAGTAACTCACTCAATTTATTAATACAAAAATAAAAAAATATAATTGATTTCTATTTTTTATAAATAATTGGTAGTGAAGGACTTCACCATACATTTTCATCTGTTAGTTATATTTATTCTTACTAACATAATGGATAGATTAAAATGGTCATTTTATAATAAGGGTGTATCACTATTCATTTAAACTCATGATTGAGTGCAATGCAAGCTATTGAAGAATTAAAGTTATTTAGAGAAAGTATTTCATAAAAACATCTAGGTGTTACATTATACCCCCCTTAAATTAAATTTCACACTCAAAATTAATCACCTAGATTCAAATAGATGAGTATATATCCCCCTCATAATATCCTCAAGTTCCCACATATTTTCTTCAAAATGGTGGTTTCTCCACAAAACATTAACCAAGTGAGTGGTCTGGTTTTGCTGATCATTTGCGCAACAATCCAGAATCTCTATCGATTATTCTTCATAAGAATGATCTTGCTCTGGTGGTGTGAATTATGAGTTTAGTACATGTGAAGGATCATGTATGTACATTCTCTAAAGGGATACAAGGAACACATCATGAACTGGAGAGATAGATTTGGTGGAAGTTCCAATAAGTATACTACCATCCCAACATGATATAGAATTTCAAAAGGGACAATATACCTAGGGTTTAGCTTTCCCTTCTTTCCAAATATCATTACTCTCTTCCAGGTAGATATTATTAGAAACTCCTTGTCACCCACTTTAAAAACTAGGTCTTTTCTATGGTTGTCAGCATAATTTTTTTCGACTATGAGATTCTCTTTTTTTAATAGATCTAACATTTTCTACCATTTCATCAACAAGATCAGGTCCTAATAGATTTTATTCCCCAATTTCATCCCAAAAAGTTAGTGTTCTGCACTTATTTCGATAGATGTCTTCTTAAAGATCCATCTGAATACTAGAGTGACAAATTTTATTATAAAAAAATCCACCAAAGGTAGGTGTTGATCCCAATATCCTTTGAAAAACATAGAGAAATATCTCAAAATGCCCTCTTTAGTTTTAATTTTCCTCTCAGAATGGATGTCTATATGAGGATGATAAAAAGTGATGAAACTAAAATATGTATCCCAACTCAGCTCAAGACTTCACTTGAAATTTGAGGTAAACTCTTGATCCCAATCATATATAATGGAAAGTGGTACTCAATGCAATATTACAACTTCTTTTACATATATCCTAGAATGATGATCAAGAGAAAAATTCTCTCTAATAACAATGAATTATGAGACTTTGTATGATGATCAACTATAACCCATATAAAATTATGGACATTAGATGTTTTTGGAAGTCCAATGATGAAGTCCATAGTGATGTTATCCAAGATTCATTCTAGTATGGGTAATGGTTGTAACATCCCCATAGACTTCTATATATTATCCATAACTTTTCGATAAACCAAGTACCGAGAGACATATTTGGAAGCATCTCTTTTCATTCCATCCCACCAGAAATAATATTTTAGGTCCTTGAACATCTTTGTGCATCTAGGGTGAATAATGAATGATGAACTAGGATCCTCATATAATATCTCCTTCTTTAATTCTTGTATTGGAGGAATAAAAACATTATTCATGAACCATAGTATTCCATCATAATCAAGGATGAATTCTAAAACATTTTTAACCTTCTTTTGAATTAATACATATTCTTTATGAGCCTCCTTAGTCTTCAATTATATTGATGGTTGAAAATTCAATTGAGAAAGACAAGATTTATCCGCTTCCTTTAAAATTTCAAGATCCATACTTTGAAAATCCATAAATATTGGACCTTTTTTATCCTCATCATGGATAGTCTATCATGGTCCTTTCAACTCAAATCAACTTCCACCTTGTTCGCTTTCCTTGGGTGGTAATTTATTGAGCAGTCGTAATCTTTAATCAACTCCAACCATCTTCTTTGGCTCATATTAAACTCCTTTTTTTGAAAATATAATTTAAACGTTTTTGATCAATATAAATATCGTACCTTTCACCATAAAGATAATGCATCCATATCTTTAATTCAATGATTACCATATAAAACTCTAAATCATGAGTTGGGTAATTTTTCTCATGGATTTTCAATTTTTTTCATGTCATAAGATATCACAATATCATTTTTTATGAGAACACATACCATCCCATTTTTGGATGAATCAATGCAAATCAAAAACATTTCTCTACTACAAGGTAGTGCGAGAAAATTTTCTCTAGCTATCCTTCTTTTGAGATCATTGATATTCTCCCTACATTCCTCTATCCACACAAACTTAACTCATTTCCGAGTAATCATGGTGAGTGGGTTAGATAATCATGATAAATCTTTCACAAAACAACGTTAATATCTATCCAAACTAAGAAAACATCAGATCTTAGTCATTTTTGTTGGTCTCATCCAAATTTCAATAATTTTTTACAGACCCATTGATGTCCCATCTTTTGATATTATATGACCCAAAAATGAAACTTTCAAAATCCAAAATTCAGACTTGGTAAATTTTTCATAAAGATTACCATTTCAAAAGGTCTTTAGTACAATTCTCAAGTGATATTCATGTTCTTCCTTTATTTTAAAATAGAAAATAATATCATATATAAATACTACCAAAAATTGATCAAGATAGTCTCTAAAGACTCTATTCATTAGATCCATGAAGATAGTGGGGGAATTTTTAAGACCCAAAGGCATCACTATAAATTAATAGGGTACATACCTTGTACGAAATTCCATATTTGGTATACCCTACTTATTGAACGAAAATTGATGATATCCAAAATGAAGATCAATCTTGGAAAAGTATTGATATCCATGTATTTGGTCGAATAAGTCATCAATGTGGAGAGAGGGTATTTGTTCTTGATAGAGATTTTGTTAAGTTCTTGATAATCAATGGAGAGTCTTATTTATCTATCTTTCATACTAACAAATAGAAAAGGTTCACCCCAAGGTGGCACACTAAAGAATATGAATCCCTTTTCAAAATTATCTTGGAGTTTCTTCTTCAATTTCCGCAACTCAATTGGGTATATTCTATAAGATGTTTTTGAAATAGGCATGGCACCCGGTATGAGTTCAATAGAAAACTCAACCTCACTATTCAGTGGAAGCCCTAGAAATTATTCTCGAAAGACATAATTAAACTACCAAAAAATTATTTTATTCTTAAGTTTGAGTTTCTATCCAACGTTTTGAGATAGATAAACTTCATTTATAGGAATAAAGAGCCATAAAATGGAATAAATATTCACTGGAAGGTCATACTCATCCTTGAATCGATAGATGATCATAGATTGATCTAGAATATTAAAAGTGACTTCCTTTCCTTGGAAATTTATTTGAGATCCATATAGAAAAATCCAATCCATGCCAAGAGTCATATCAAATTACAATATAGGAAGGATCAAAAGATTTTCATGAATCACTTTCCCACAAACATCAAGTAGAGAAGAATTATAAACAATTGATGCGACCATTGTGCCATAGAAAGTTGTCACAACTAACTCAACATCTAATTTCTTTTGGTAATATGGTGATAACTTATAAAATTATTCATAAATAAAAGAGTATGTGGATCCATAATCAAATTAATCATTTTATACTTTAGAGTGGATGGTAAGTGTACATTTAACCACTTCATTATCATACACCACATCGTCGATAGTGATCACATGTTAATTTTCTTTTTCATTGGTGTTATGAGTTTTCTAACATTGATCATCATCACTAACACTTATGTTAGGGAATTTATTTGAATAATTACCCATATCCTTCACTTGAAATAGTAAAGTGTAGCAGTTGTATTCTGTATAGCCTTTTATCTATTCGCATCATTAGACATATTTTTCCAATCACTTCAGCATTCAACTAGACAATGACCTTCTTTTCCACACCTAAAACATTTAATAGTCCATTTAAGACAATTTTCTCCATGTTTCTTTCAATAATTTTAGTATAAGGTAAATTCAATCTTCTTTTTAGTGTGGTCCTTAGATTTTCCCTTGAATTCCATTTTACTCTTCTTTTCAAACCCATAAGAATAATGGGTTACAGAAATCTCCATTTCAACCTTTAGAGCACATAAAATGATATCTTTGTAGCTATTGAAGTCCCTTATGGCTAATTACCTTTAGAGACTTGGTTTTAAGCCACTAATGAATCGATCAATTTTACTCTCTGGTTAGATAATACTTCCAGAAGCATACATTTCATGTCTTGTAAAATTTTCTTCGTAGTTACTAAAAGATTAATCATAATTTTTTTAAGTTCAAGGAACTCCTCTTGTATCTTTGTTAGAATAATATGAGAAAATTAGTTATTGAAATATATGTTTTTGACCTCATCCGATTACGTGGGTTCAATTTCATCTCTTTGCCTCATATTCATGATAAGGTTTTACCAATGATTAGATTTACCTTCCAAATGATAGACTGCTAAGATGACTTTATATTGTTATGAACATTGGATAACTAAAACATTTATTTTAGTGGTATTGATCCATTGTTAAGAACTAATGGATTAGAAGACCCACTAAAAGAAGGTGGATGCTTCCTCATGAAGGACTCAACAAAATTTTGTTCCCTACATTTCTTGTTTGGAAGTCCTACATGATTCATATCTTGATAAAGTTGTGTGACCATAGCTATATGATATGTAATTAAATATCCTATAATACTTGGATTCTCAAGAGGACAATCATTGCATTTCTCATCACATTCAACATTAACACAGTTACTTCTAGTTCAAACCATTGACTAAAACAAAGAAGAATAGTGTGAGAGATAGTAATCATAATGGGAAAACTACATAATCATAAATAAAATTCAATTTTGGAAAAAATAGTTTTTATCCTTAGTTATTCATGATCATTTATAAAACACTATCATTGTAACCTATTCTTTGACATATCCTTTGAGTTCTTAATAAGGTTTTATCATCCTAGTTTCCAAATATTAATTATACCTTTCCTTTGACACCAACTTTAATGACCCATACTTTAAATACATTGATATTACATAAAATTTGAAGAATATTCATTACCAAAAATAAAAAATCCATGACATGACTATATAGGTATAATGTCTTTAGAAACTAAGAAACATAAACAACTAGTTCATAAGACATCTTTATTTTCTCCTACTTATTTCTTCATAACTAGACCCCTTTTTCACATATCTTAACTAATACCCTTCTACATTATCTGTAGAAAAGAAACATATGAATGGGTGAGCTAAGATGATCAGTAATGGTAAACAATTGGGATATCAATCATATCATAATCATAAGACATAGGAAGATAACATTTGAAAATCTTTTTCAGCATATGAAAGATCGTTATATCATTCTATGGGAAAAATCATGAAAGTTCATAAGAATAAATTAATGTAATACCAAAATTCATAAAATATGAAATAAAATTTTGTGGCATACACAAGAATATAAAATAATTTTATATTAGTCAAGGCTCATTTCCAAGACCATCATAGCATACAAAGTCCATTACAAAACTAAGTTCACTCATCATTCCAATCATGTATTATTGAATTGAGATCATTTTCAATTCCATCCATGTATATCTAATGAGATATAAATCATTACCCAATTCATTTTAGGGAGATATTGGCTTCACCCATCTCATAAATAAATCATTCTTATTTGTGAAAAAATAAAAAAATCATTCCTCATTACCCAAGGAATAGAATGGGTTTTCATAAAATGTCATTTGACCATAAAATAATCCATGTAAAACAAATGTATTTCATAAATATCATTCCATGATAAATATAAAAAAAACATAAGTACAATATGGAAATTATAATTGAAACATAACCCTGTTAAATAATTCCATCATACATGGAAAATAATTTTGATATAACACTTGAAATGAATTCTTGAAGAAAATATACTTTCTTCTTAAAAAATATTTTCCTTTCTCAAAATGCCGCTCAATTTTAAAAGGAAAGAATTTATTTGAAAATAAATATGAAATAGTGTAAAGGAATCTTCATGGAAATAAGGTATTTTGAAGACCTAAAAATATGTTCATGCTGTATAAGCTTAAATAAAATTATCCTCATACTTTTGTTGTAAATGTCAAAAAGTACCATGTATCGAATAAAAACAAAATATTCCTTTCATACATTTTAATAAAAATTCTCTAATGGGTAAAATTGAATTTAAAAAATTATAGTATAAAAAAATAATATAACATATTTAGGAATCGTTGACATGTATGATAAATATACCCTATTAAATAATTACATATAAACAATCTCGGATAATAATGAGATTGAGAAATTATCCCTTACCTTTTAGGTTTGAATTACTTTGTATATATCTGAGCTCTTTTATAATGATTTAAATAATTTCATTCAATTATTTCATAATCATATTCATTTTTATGATATCATATATGACCATATTATCAATTTTTTGTTAATTACATTTCATTATTAGTTGTTATTCATGTATTAACTACTCCATTTTCTTATGCATGTTTTGTAGAATAAGTTTTATTTTTCCTTAATAGGTCATATTTATATCATTAAAAAATTACATTTACATTATATATATCATATTTATTCATTCTATACATTTATATTATAATGCTTTGATAAAGATCATGTAGAATGAATCACATCGCATCGTGGAGATTGTAGGTCGTACATACGCACGAGCGATGATATCATTCCCATAATTGTTGAATGATATTGAAGTGAATGGTGTATAATATTTCAAAATAAATATATTTTTATTATCCTATATAGTTATTATTTCCATCAATATACCCATCCATGTAAGTTGTTGGTGAAAAATAGAATACATCGCGGTGTGGAGATAGTAAGCTCTACGTACGCACACGTGGTGATTTTATTTTTCATAGGATGGATAGAAAGTGGAATATTGTTTCTACATAATAATAATGAAATCTTAGTATATAATCAATAGAAGATTTATTAAATTATAATGAAACAAATCATGAATAAGATGTATAAGAGGAAATAAGTTTGAAATAATCGGTATAAGAGATTATCACTTCTTCGTCGTGCTCTCTCCAAATCTCTTCTTAGAGCACTATATTTGGTCTTTGAAGAAAACCATAACCTATAGAATGTAACAAGGTAATTTGATAAGATAAAATTTCATGGTAAAACTTAGTTTGAAGGATCAAAGATAAGCGAAAAGCTTAGGAAGGAGGTTCCCTTTTATAATTGAGGTGAGGGGCACTTTTGGGATCTCCAAAAATATTAATTTATAATATCATAAAAACCGATACAAAAACCTAAAAAATGACCCAATTTAGAAGATGATATGATTTTGGGTTTTAATATCTTAAAAACTAAAGTTTATACATTTTTTATGTCAATTTAAACCTTAACTATTTTAATTAACCCTTAGTTATTTTATTTAATATTTAATTAGGGTAACCGATATTTCAACGTTAAAAGATTGAAATATTTAGTTATTTGATGTAAATGAGACCATAAATAAATACCTTATAATATTTTATACCATATAATAATTATTATATATTTTTTAAAACATGTTTTTTATTAAATAATTTAATAAATCATTATTTTGATAGAAAATTAATAGTGTCAATTTTGAAACTATTAAATTAATTGATTTTTAAAAATAATAATATAACAGATAAACTTTGAACCGAATACTTTATTATATTCCTAATAGTTTGAGGTCATCTAGAAATTTCTTTATACATATTAATTTTCCTAAATTATATATATTTTAATATTTTTAATAACATTTATTTTTTATCTCTATTAATAAAATAATTACCACATCAATTTTGTGTATTTATTTTATATACTTTTTTGTTTAATAAAAATTAAAAATTAAACACTATGATAAATATAAATCAAATAAATTTCATAAGAATATATGTAGTCAAATTTATCTTTGTGAAAATACAACATTTAAAATTTTATGCCTATTAAATTATGAATGTGATAAATTTGGAATCACATTAAATAAAATAATAAAAGTGTCACAATCACTTATATAAGGCTCCAAATGGTCACTAACTCTACCCTTATATGGATATGTTCTAGATATACTTGGAAAATAAGATTTGGTGAATTGTTTTGGTCTTTTTGTGGTTATTAGTATTTTAATAGAAATTGTTTTCTTGGTGTCTCATCAATTAATAATCAAAGTATAAGTATTTTAGGTAATAATTTATTTTATAAACATTACAAATAAATTAAAGCGATAAAGAAAAAAAATAATATTTAAAATGAGTATTTATAATCGAATTTATCTTTTGTATAAAATTATATAAAAATGATTTAGTTTTTAAAATTTGAGTGAGACATATTTAATTTTTCTTTATAAAAATAAATTAGATGTCCTAATATCATTTGGGTGGCTTCCAAAGGTTACTATTTAAATCCTTGTGTGATTTATTTCGAATAACATTCATCCAATTATATTAATAATAGTTTTGGGGTAATTTTATAACAGTATTATTACACTAAACAATCTGATTTACCCTTTTACTGTATTAATAAAAATTACTGAAATTACTATTCAAAATGCCCAAAAATAAAATAAATATATTTAAATAATTTGGACATACTCATTGAAAATATGTAATAAAATTTCTAAAAATCAAAACATTGAAGTTTCAGTAAATAAATGAAAATTAATCTCATTGTTAGAATGTGATAATGTGTTTTAAAAGTTAAAACAGTAAAAAATATTGAAATATTTTTACATATAAATTCAATGTATAATAAATTATATTTTAAAATATTATGTTGATGATAGAAATATATTCTATTTAAAATTTAAAACCATTACTTCACCCAGAACGTGTGTTTTGATTGGGAATCATTATTTTTGACGGCTTCTATTGGATTTATTAAGGGTACGGAAAACATCCAATTGTTCTGTATGAAAAGGGAACTTCTTTCCAAAGGAAAGAATTCATTAGGTTTGTTTACATACCATACTTATGAACTCACATTAGTCAAGAGGATGGGAGATCAGGCTCATTGCACACTTTTGGGGTAATTATTTCCTACTCTGGGAATCTCTTATAGATTTAAGATATGTTCAAGAATCCTTATTAATTTACCAAGTATAATATTAGTCTCCCTTTGATATTTTAAATAAATTTAGTATGTATGAAATTCAGAATCATCATCAATGGAGTTCTCTGTATGTTCTTGAGGTTCTCCATCAATGGTATCCTCTCATTTACTACATAGATATTCTTTAGTCATTGTTATGATGATGCCATATTTTTCACCCCTCAATGGGGTACTCTATAATTTATGTTCATCCATGTAGACAAGAGTTTTTTATATTGGGATTGTACCCATAAAAGGGATACCTATGCATCCTTGTGAAATGAATAAGAACCCTTGTAGTTTGATTCCTCGTAATAGGAAACATCATACCTTGAATGGTTGTGTGATAAGGACCTAACTGTATAGTTCAATTTCATTTGGTAAGGAAATCTAAGAATAAGATTCCTAGTCAATTATTCATGTGGTAATTAAGCATATTAATCCCAAGGAACATAAAAAGGATATAGGTTTACAAGTTGGATTATACCTTGCTGGGAATGTAGCATCAAAAGAACAGGGTTGATTTGGGTTTGAACCTCAGAGGGTCTTCCTATGTATCCCACATGGATGGGAATCAAATCCCATGTAGATTAGTAAGTCTCGCAGGGGAATATATCCCTTTGAGAAAAATATGTTGGCTCATACCACCAAATAGGATTCCCTTGTAACAGGGTCTATGATAAATGTCATAACTCATAGAGATTCATGGGGGATTAATTTGGGGTTTACATCTAATGAGGATGCCTAAATTAAGGGAGTTAGGATTGAATTACTAAGAAGGATGTCTGGTGAACTCAGGCCCTGAGTGAAGGCTTCCTATGTATCTCAATTATGGAGGGAATCCGAGTTATTGTTGTTCATGAAATGTGGTAGATTGGGCGGATGTTGGGATAATCACAAATCTTTATGCCCACGTGAGTCATGATCGGTGTAAGAAACAAGAGGATGTGAAAGATTCAATGAACCACACACATTCTCCTACATTGATGGAAGAGGTCAGGCCTATAGAAAAAGAAGTTGAGGTGATGAAGGATGAGGGCATAGGGCAATGAACCCTTCAATGTGAAATGAAAATATAAGGTCATTCGGTCCAGTCAGAAATTATAGGGGATTAATTTGTTAGGATTTACCTAAAATTGATCCCAGTAGATGAGGGAGACTTTTTGTTTGTTGAAAAGAAAAGTAGGTGTGACCTGTGCCTTCCCTACCAGGGAACTGAGGCTCTAGGTTTTAGAGACAAGTGACAGACATAGCCCAAAACCAAATCCTCCAAACCGGGAACTCCTTAACACTGTTCCTGGGAGAAGATCCCTCGTGACCATGGAGAAACAACTCCATAGAAATTTAAAGAACCCTAGAATACCAATACGGCATGTATGAAGAACCTTGGACTGTAGAGATACAAATATAAATTGGAGACACACTGGTGTTCCTTTTTCTAAGGTTTTGTAAATCGGGATGTCTTTGGGGAGGATTTAACATGATCCCTTTTAGAAAAGGGAGCCAATGAAGAAGAAGATATTCCACGAATGGATTTGAATGAGGCCTCATTAAAGGATTTAAGAGGATGAAGAGGTGAGGTGAACCAAATCAGGGCACTCACGTATCTAGCATGAAGATATTGGGTGTGCATGTAGGCTTGGGCGTCCTGATGTCACCTTGAGTGATGAACAAACTGGAAGATAAGACTTGGGAAAAACATGTTTCAATAATTTAAAATACCTCATAGGTAATCCCATATGTGGGTTGCTCAAGTTATTATATAAGTAATGGAGGGCACCCAAGGGTTCCAAATTTAGGGAGGTTGGCCACTTTGGGCACACAAGTGTTATGAATTTCAATCACTAAATGGGATTAAGTTTTATGATCCTCCTTTAATTCCCTCAATTTCTGTGTTAATGTACTACATGAGAGGTTTCATAAGACTTTTTTGAAGCACTAGGAATACTAGATAAACCATTGGGCTTTGGGGAAAATTTTCCATTCAAATAAAGACCCTAAGGGTCTATTTATAGGAAAAAATTGGACCACTGGTGAAGGAGACTTGGCATGAAAGTGTGGAACACAAGTGTCTGGTGTGCATGTGGGTGGCGTGAAAGTGTTATCCATACATGCTACTACCGCTAGCTATCCATGCAACTTGATGCACTAAATATATCCACCCAAGATGATGCATGCAAGCTATCCGCACAAGCAGATAAGTGCAAGCTTTCTATGCAAGCTGATGCACACAAGTTGTGGGGACATCTTCCGAATTTTTTTGTGCAAATTAGGTTTCCAAGGGGCCTGTTTATAGGAAAATATGTAACCATGGGTGAAGGTAACTTGGCATGAAAGTGTGGTGTGAATGTTTGGCGCACATTTTGATGAAAATCCTTTTACAAAATGTTTTTAACTTCTGAGATCCATAACATTTGATTTGTGACTCCTTTTGTGCTCTACGACCAGTCAAATCAAAGCTCTCAAAGAGATGTACACATATTTACATGGTTAATAAACCAGATCTTCTTTTAAGAAAAGAGTTAATCTAAATTTGATGTGTTGAAACCATTTCTTCATCGATCCTAGAAATATGTGGCCTACTCTTGAGGGGGGAGCTTTCTAACCTATCCCTCATTGTAGAGAAATATCATGGGAAATGGAAATCCAACCATGAATTTTTTGTGTCAAAGTGCATGAAACTCATTATATGGTGTCAAAAATCACCCCCCCAAGAATTAGATTCATTTAGAATGAAAATAATATGTTTCTAAGGTAAATGTAGAGGACTTTGACGCATTCCAACATTATTTTGTGGGTTTGGAGTTATGTTTTATTTAGAAGGATGGTCTAATTTTTACATAATACAATGGGTCTAGTGATCAATGTTTGATTGTTTCTAGGTTCATATGGACAACATGAAAGGAATTTTGTCTTTTGATTTTTATTTTTTTAAAAATTCTTGATATTTTCTAAACCATATAGAGTGTAGGTCTAATGACCTAAGACTCAACCTTTGTCCATATTTCCTTTTGTAGGTTTTCAACCTGGTGAGTATTATATCTATTTTTGTTGGTAGTTTAAAGTCTTTCATGTTGTACTAATAAGGATAATGTTTAAATTGAAATAGATTTTACTTTCAATTTTGTATTTACAATCTAAACAAGGCTTGATAGTTGAGTAAGGTACCAATATTCATTAGAAAATTCTAAGGGTAATCTTTAGGTGTGATATTTTTTAAGGTTTCCAAATATAAAACATGAAATATCTGAATAGAGGAGGTTTTTCCTATGAATTAAGTTATCTCCATTTGAAAAATATGTTATGGGGGCTATATTATGTAGATATTGATAGGGAATGTGCAACATTGCCAAACAATGGCATCCTTAGGCTCACAAACCCATTATGGGGGGGTCGATTTATTCCAGGAAAATTGGTGAATATACTAATTCTTTAAGTAAAGTATCTCTCATGATCTTTGACATTCTATTGCTGATAAAAAATTGATTTAGGATTTGGATGTCTCAAGGACACCGTGGGTGGATTTACCAAGAAAGGATACCTGAAATTAAAGGGTTTATCTGTGCAGACATAGTCTATGAATAAGAAACCACTCCTATAGGAATTTGGTATGTGATGGATAGTACATTTCATCAAAAAGGGATTTTCTGATATTATACTATTCTGTTTAAATTTATGCTTCATCAGAAAGGGATTTTCTGATATTATACTATTCTGTTTAAATTTATGCAGAAAGAACATTAGGGGGTTGTGAAGTTTACATTCAATCAACAAGGAGATTATGTTATGCAGTTTAAAGTCATTCAGAAAGTACATTAGTGGATTTTAATTTAAGGTCATTAGATTCAACCAAAAATTTTATGTTTTTCTAATTATGGGTAATTTTTCTGGAAATGTACTACTATATTTAGGTATAGAAAGGAATAATTGTATACTGTGATTTGGGAATTTCCGGATTTATATAATGATATGGGAAAAAGGATGATGGAATTATAGGGGGTCTCTTTCAAGAACAAGCATACTACTGTTTGGAAAAACTGTTATGGGGGTTGTATTATGCAGGGCCATCTAGGGAATATGCTACAAAGCCAAATAGTATCATGATTATGGATAAAAAGTATGTTATGTGAGAAACTCATGCAAGTCCACCTTGTGGTACGTACAACAATGTAAGATAATGGAATTCTCAAAAAAATTGACATTCTATTGCTAAACGTTGATGAAAGTTTATGGATATTAAGATTTTCCTAAGTACATAGTTTGGTTTATAGAGAAAAATACTTGAATATAGAGGTGTTATTTCTAGTCATGATATTCAAATAATTATATGAATAATATATCTCTAATTGATTGACCCAAACATAGGAAATATGATTTCAATAGTTTTAAGTCATCTGAGTAGGACAATAATATCATGGAAATAATGGATGATATGTGGTAAAATGATCAAGGTTATTTAAATTTTATTTGAAAACATGGATAAGGAAACTATGTAAACCATGGTCTTGGAGGCTCTCAGGTCAAGAGAAAGGATATGGGAAAAATATAAAATGGATGACTGCTTTAGAATACTAGTTCCCATGTATCGTCATCAAAGTTTGAAGGGAACAGAAGAGGCTTCTAACAAGAAAGAAGTTACGCTAATTGAAAACCCAATTAAGGGTGATTTATTACATGGGGATAACTATGGAATATGTAGAATAACCAAACAATCGCATCCTTTGGTTGACATGCTCGTTATATATGCGAATTTTATGCAAGGCCACATAGGGGCATGTACTTCCATAGTTCTCAAGTATCAAAAAATCTTCCACCAAAAACCAAAGAATGATTATGAATATATGAATGTTTTCAATATTAAGAGTGTGAAATAAAAATGGGGTGATGTTCAATGCACATGATAAATATTGGAATCAATATTGTCCATGAGTTTGGATTCCCTTACATAGATCTGACACATCTGTATAATGGGAATATCTTTTGTTTCCTTAGTAGGATCTCTAAGGAGATGACCCAAAATAAAGTTCTCATACATGGATTTTTAATTTTAGGCAATCGATGGAGAATTATCTTTATCCAACATCCATAACAAAGATCTATGTCCTAGCTTTCACTATATATCTCAATAGGATGAGAATCAAGCCATATGTAGTTCTTTGGGTACCGTACAGTTTTTTAAAGTCCTATGGCAGGGACATTAGGGGCTTCAATATAAATAGCATTTTAATTTTTTTCATCTAGATATAACTCGTACATGGAAGATAAGAGTATTTTTACATCATGTTGCAGTTAGGCCTAGTATTTAAAATCAATACATCACTACATATCTCATATAAATGAGAATCAAGCTAATTCACATGCAGTTTAACGTCATGCGGTGTGGGAGAAGGCAAACTGATGTGAAATGACTACATATATCATAAAAATGAGAATTAGAAGACATGTAGTTTTTTTAAGAAGATCGTGTAATTTATTGTCATGCAAAGAGGAAATATAACCAAAATTAGGAATTGGAATGCCTTATTTATACAGATAAGTTATTTAACCAATTCTTAAGCCCACATGAGTTGTGCTCGATGTGAGAAATAAGGAGTGGTAAAATGTATCTTCTACAACACAAAGTTATAACAAGTAAAGGATAAGGGTATGATAATTACATGGTCTCTAAACCAAGTTATAGGACTTGGGCATCACTATGTATCTATTTGGACCAAGAATCAATACACACATAGTTCTTTAGATTGTTCCCCATATCAATCAAGATATGACATAGGGAAGAGGGATTTCTTATAATATCCACGTTAATGGTTGTTCCAAAAGAAGAAAGTCTAGGCATTACCATGTATCTCATTAAAATGGGAATCAACTTATAATTCTCAGAAGAAGTATCAATGCAAACTTTATTTGTGCATAGGTAAAATAAAGAGGGTTTTCTTTCATGAAATTGTAGCTGGGCCAAAGATTGGAGATCTGGGTGTCACTATATATCTCATATGGATGGAATCCATCCACAAGTAGTACTTGGAACCTTCTCAATGAAAGTTTGATTCATTAACATAGGGAATTAAGGGGGTTCATTTCATGTATGGTCCCATGATTGGAGATCTAGGAATCTTTACATATCCCATTGAAATGAGAATCAATCCTAACGTAGTTCTGGAAAATATTTTTCCCCACACCAATTGAGTTTGATGTCAGAGATGGGGGCTTTTAATTCCTTCTAGAATAATGGTTAATCTTAGGACACGAGATCGTATGAAGATGAAACCATGTATTCTGGAAGAGTACTCTATATAGATTTTGAATCTATATAGGAGTAAAATGGGAAATCAATTTCTTTAGGGTTATTGTTGGGCCCAAGATTGGATATTTGGATGTCACTATGTATCTCATTGGAAAGAGAATCAAGACACATGTAGTTCTTGAAAATAGTATTCCCTATTAATATCTTACTTATAATCACAAGGAATGGGGTAATTTTGATTTTTTGGGGCTGGTCTAAAGATTGGGGATCTATGAATCTCTACACATCTCATTGGAATGACAATCAAGCAATAAATACTTCTTGAAAATGGGTCTCTATGAAGATCTGATTATAACATAGTGAGAAATGGGACTCATGTGCCACTAAGGAGTAGAAATGATGTCAGTAATGCGTGTTCATGGAATCTACTCATTTCTTTAAAGAACCATAAGGAATTCCAATTTGTGGAATCTTGAGGGATTTCTTAATGTCAAATGAAATAGACATTAACAGTATAGTTTAATGTTGTGTTGTGAGGAAAATGATGTTGTGCAGTTTAATGTAATGTGATAAGGACAGAGATGTTATCCATTTTAACATTGTGCATCATTGACTCATATGGTTGTTATAAAGGTTAATGACTTTCAACTAGGACATTACTCTATGTAATTAAACAAATTAATTCTTCAAAAATCTTGCATTAGTTGGAGCTATAATAATATCTACATCTATTGATATTTGGGAATAATCTCCATTATAGTATAACTTATGTATGGAATAACGTCCTTCCCAGAATGGTTCATGCTTCAGAGGCTTCTTTCCTAGTATCATCAAGTTCGTGAGGAATAATACCAATTCTCTTTGAATAAATGAGTGGAGGTGAACTTTCTCGTTAAAATATCTTGTTATTATGTTCTGATAGACTTCTAAATGAATCAATGTATGAAATATATTTTTGTATAATTGTTCCATCTCATCAAATCGATTTTGGGACTATTCATCTGTAGACAACTTATCACATATCGAAACTTGGAGTGATGGAAATTAAATTTCAATAGGCAGAACTGCTTCTGTTCCGTACACAAATGAATATGGGGTTGAACTTGTTATAGTACGAGTAGTATTCTGATAATCCTCACAAGGCATGAAAGAGATTATCATACCAATTTTTTTTATCTTTATCCACTATCATTTGGATTATATTTGATAGGGTCTTGTTGGAATCCACTATCTGTCCATTGGGTGCTACATAGTAGTGATATGAGTGGTTGAATTTGATATTGATCTACAAATATAACATTATTAACTCAACAGAACATAAATTGGTGCCATTTTCCATCAATATGGTATGAGGGAAACCAAATCTGGTAATTATATTAGCCTTAAAAAGGTAAAAAAATTGGCCCTCACTTCCTTGAGTGGAATGGACTCATCCCATTTGGAGAATAAATTAGTAGCAGTAAGAATATACTTGAACTGGTTGACTGTATCTAGAGGATAGGGTCCTACTACATCCATTCCCCATATAGAAAATGGCCAGGATTATTTAGGTATATGTAGTAACTACAGGAGTTGATGAATGAAGTTGTCATGCATCTAGAATGAATGAATCTTCATAGTGAAATCTATGCAATCTTGTGTCCTAGAAGGCCAAAAGTATCCAAACCATAGGATTTGATCAGAAAGTATGTGCCCGAACTAGTAAGCACCACATGCTCCATCATGTACTTCTTTCATGACAACCTTGGTTTCATCCCCATCAATGAATATGAGAAACATTCCATCGAATCCTCATCTATAAAGGATCTCCTAGTGATCAAGTCCGTCATAAAGAGTTAAATTAACTACTTGTAGCTGGATCTATTTTTTTTATTTAAATTTGGTGGAAGTACACCATTTTGGAGATATTCTATAATGGGTGTCATCCATCCCCCAGTATGACCATATGGTTCAGAAATGTGATTGATTTCATTGATTTATTCTATCCTGATTTGAATAAAAGTTGAAAACACTCATTGATGGGAAATCCTAATGATCGTTTCATCCTGATTTGGATATGCCAAGGTTGTGGCCACATTTTCCAATACATCAGCATGGTCATTTTTTCATCACAGTATGTAAGTCAATATTGGCTTTGAGGGGAATTATTCCATTAAACCTCGAATATAATCACACATGGTAATTATGTTTTTTCTAATGGAGTAATCTCCATTGATTTGTTTGATTACCAATTATGAATCACCATTCACCTCCAGGTAATCTATTAGTACTTCTAATGCTAATTTCAGGCCTAAAATTAGAGCTTGATATTATACTTCATTGTTCGTACCACCTTCTACTATCATAAAGGAATATGGGAACACTACCTTCTCTAGGGAGACAATCACAATTCCTAACCCAACTTTGTTATGTTTAGGGTTTTCCATTCTCTTCTCCATTAGACTTCTAGAAGCACCATTAAAGTACATTTCCTATATTAGGGGATTTTCATGAATAGAGATGATTTCTTAACCATGAAATTCAATATTCCATGATGTATTTTCTATAGATGGTGGATCAATAAGGAAATCTTCTAAACCTTGGACTTTTATTTCTTTCAAAGGCCCAAAAATTATATCAAGCTATTACAGAATAACTACCCATTATGCTAGACGTCCCATAAGCATATGGTGAATGAGAGGAAATTTGAGTGGGTTATAATGAGATACCAAGTGGACTTCATGATGCTTAAAATTTTGTCTCAATTTCTGAACAACAAATATTAATGCTAGGAAGTTTTTATCAATATCTAAATATTGAGTCTCTGCATCAAGAATGGTTTGACAGAGATAGTAAACGCTTTTTTCATTCCCATAATCATTATTTTATGCAAGGAATGTTCCTAATGATCACTCCAAGGCTATCAAAAAAATAATGAGAGGATTTCCTTCAATATGTGGAATCAATACTAGTTGTCTCAAAAGGTATTTCTTGAGAATATTAGATGATTCTTGGAATTTATTTTCCACTGATATGTGACCCCCTTCTTTATCAATTTGGGGAAGGGAAAACACTTTTCTTCCAAATTGGCTATGATGATCCGCATATAGGACAAATTTCCTTGAATCACTCCCAATTCTCTCAAGTTTTAAGGGGGTGACATTACAAGGATATCCTTTGTCTTCTCAGGGTTGACTTCAATGTCATGATAGAGTACAAAAATACTGAAAAAATTTCCCAATGTTACCTAGAAAGCACATTTCAAGGGGTTCATATTCAAATTAAATTTCCAAAACTTTCTGTATATAGTGTTCAGATCAACCAAGTGATTAGAACATTGTTTGTAATTAACCACTAGATCATCCACATAGTATTAAATTAATTTCCCCAAGAAATGTTTGAAAATATGGTGCATTGAATGATGATATGTCTCTTCATCATTCGTGAAGACAAATGGAATTACTTGATTGAAAAATATTCCTTGAGGGTATATAAAATCTATAGATTGTTCATATTCTAGGGAAATTCGGATCTGGTTCTACCCAGGGTTGACATCTGTGATGAAGATAGCTTCATAGGCAGTAGTTACATGAATCAAAAATTTTGTGATTGGAACTTAAAAGTTATCCTTCAGACAATACTGGTTAAGATCTCTAAAATCAATAAAAACTATGATTTTCCCATTCATATTATTAACTGGAAAAAGGTTTTCTATCCATTTGGGATATGAAACCTACCAAATAAAGTCATCGTTGATAATATTTTGAACTACAGGCTAAATTTTGGAGGCATGAGTTGGGTGTGTTCATCTTGCTGCCTACTTAAATATCAGGTTCTCTTTTGGAAATCTCAAATGATGAGTTTCCATGTCAGAGTCAAGTCCTGGAAATTATATATAGTTACAAGAAAATACATCTTGGTTTTTCTTTAGAAATTAATTATACACCTCTTTCTCTTCAAAAGTCATGGCTGCACTAATTAGAGTGGGGTTTGGATCTTCCTCTGTAACCAAATTTATTTATCTGAGCTCGTCTGTAGTGGTGGAGATGCCTTACTTGAATATAAAAGGGGTGTCCCTAAGATCTTCCTCTTCTTCCTCATCCTCAAGTGTCACTTCTTATATTTCTTCTTTAAGGTTGGGTGATGAAGAAGGACCCTTATAGCTAGGGTAGGAGTTAATATTTGGCCATCCTGGAGAAGAAGAAACCATTTCTGACCCTACTGATAATGTAGGGTCTTTTGGGAGTATTGAAGTGAAAATGATGGATTGGGAATCAATGTCCTTTACATTCTATATTAATTAAACAACATCTTCTAGCCTTTCTGATGAATAAAATACTTTGTTATGTTCAGTGGATGGAATGAAGACATCTCTATTTAAGCATTCACCACTATTTGGTAAATCAAAAATTTCACCCGTGTTGTGAAGCTCGATTTCCACAATTAAAATCATAAAATTCAATTGAAAAGTTCATTTTTTTGGTCTAACCTTTCAATTTTATTGATAGTCAACATTTAATCTTCACTGAGATTCCTGAATGGGTTAGCTGGGATTTTTTCTAGACCATTCAGAGCATTGATTTTTGTTATATCTTTTTCCACGGACCATATTCCCATTGTGTGATAGAACTCTACATCAATATATTGAGATTCGCAAGTTTTTAATGGTGCCTTGTCACCATGAAATGTCACAATTTTAACATTGAATTAATAATTGATACATTGGTGGTATGAAGAAGGAATGAACACATGTTAATGTAGCCATGGCCTTCCATGAAAAATGTTGAAAGCTGTGTTCTGTCAAACAGCCATGAAATATCAATTAGATACAAGTTCTCGAAACATATTTCTAAGTGTAATCCCACCTAGATTTGCTTGTTCACTCTTATCATAATATTTTAACCTCAAATTTGAGGGAGATAATTTTGATTCAGTGAGACCCAACCAACACATTGTACATATGGGAATGAGGTTGACTTTTGAGCCATTATCAACAAAGGCTCATCAGATGTCTATATCATTAAATTTTTTAGACAAATACAAGGTTTTTATGTGTCCATGTACCACATAATATTCATCTTGGTCCATGAAAGAATTAATTTTATTACATTCTATAAGATCATTCTCTATACGATAGACCTCAGTAGCTGCAACCTCAGTTTCAAACTCTTGAGGACATGACAAAGCCTCAACAAGTGCTTCCCAAAGATCTTTTTATATATTTAGATCATCCAAGATTAATTAATTGGAGGGTACTTGGGATAGTTGTTCCAAAACATCATACTTTTTCCCAAATTATTGTGTTTTCTATAATGGATATGTGGTTTTGTAGGTTCCTTGGAAGTTGACGCTCCTGATGTAGATGGACCATGTGTTTGGGTAGAATCTAGAAATTCTTCGTCTCTTAGTTGATTAGGCTCACTAGGTCTATCTACCTGCCGAGAGAGTGGTGGTATAGCCTCTAATAGTTATTCCAAGTTGATCATGTTGGGGTTGATTCTTTCATGTGTGGGATAGATCCCTTGTTCTTTCTGAGCCTACTGAAGGTCTCTCCCACGATTTTCTACTACATAAACGGTACGACTAGGGGTGTAATTAAAATAGTGGCTTCTAGAATACCTATGTCTTACCATGTATCATAGACCTTGAATTATTCCCCTAGTTCCCCAATCAATTACATGTAGTTTAGGTTCATAACTAGAATCATCATTTTCATAGGGGTCTATTAAGTAGATAATGCTAATGGAACTGAAGATCAACTCCTCATCTGATAATGATTCTCTCTAACATGTTGGTTCTTTTTGTTTCATTCGGTGGGGTGGTACTGGTGATTTTGAGATAGTTGGCATGAAATCTTCCAAATTCAAGGGAAAATTTGGCCTTGACATGAGATCATCTTTTTCTGAATGGTCTTCATCCTTCTGACTATGTCTCTTCTTTGAGGATTGGCCTTTTGAAGAATGGTCTTTTGATAAAGATGGATTGGTTGCAGCGAAAGTGGAAGGAGGCAAAGTCATTTTTTTCAAATGTGTTAACAGAATATAATAAGTTCAATTAATAATTTTCATAACAATCCTATCATTAAACCTTTTCACTTTCTTACTTTTGACTTTCTGTCATTTTCCTTCCTTCTCTAAAGTAGTAACAGTAACACATGCTAATTGGGAAGATGAACTTTTTAGTTTTACTTGTCTATAGTCAACCATCCTTTGTAAGAGATATTTTAAAACAAAACACTCCTGAATTGGGGGTCCCCACATTTTATGGATGGGACAGTAGTCTAGGGGGTCCTCATCTCCTTCTTTGTTCAGTTTCTTATGTCTTTACAGATGGACTAAGTTGTTATATATGGCTAAAATGAAGTAACCGAGAACTCGTTCATTCCAAAAAAGTGTAGAAAATGCTATTTAACTCATAAAAATATCTTTTCCTCTAATAGTTTTGATAATCTTGATAAGGAGGTCGTTTTTGCTGATGCTCGGGAGGAGGATCCATTCAGTATGATGAGGGATTTTAATTAGACGTAGGTATAGGTGCCTTCTTGAGAGTAAAAATTCCATCCTTTACTTTTCTTATTCTCCTTCCCAAAGGTTAGGGGATTACACCAGAATTATCTTTGGTTTCTACGGTGGAATTATCCACTTTTTGGGTAATTTAAGTAGGATCGCCGAACCCTCCTGTGTATTTCATAGGGATTAGTGTTGCTCCCAACACATCACAGGTATTTTCTACAAAGATTGGCAGTAAATCTTCTTGAGGGTGTAGTAGCTTTAAAGAATATGTTAGTCCTTTCTAACAATCCATGAATTATGAAACACTTTCATTCTCCATTTTCTTGTAGTTAGTAAGATCAAAGAATGTTGTCTTATGCAGTGTTAATCTGAATAGGAAAATAAATTTCTAACAGAGGTCTTCCCATTCAGTAATTGATTGAGACTAAAAACATGCATACCAGAAAAAGGTCCTCCCCTAAAGTGACTTCCCAAAACATCTGATCTTTAATGATTCTTGTTTTTGATGGGTCCCCATCATGGGATCATAGTGAGAAAGGAAATGAATTAATTGAAACTCTAGATCTCTAAAACCATTAAAGATTAGAAATGTGGTATTAACAAAGTTTGGTGTGGGATGGATCAGATCTACCCATTTTGGGTAAGTCTTATTTTCTTTTTGTATTAGTGTGCTCCATCCTTCCATAGCTTCTAATCGTGTTTTAAATGAAACAATGGTGTGCATAAGAATTTTAGGAATATTTGGATAAGTTGGGACCTGTATAGGTACAGTAGTTGGAGCGTGAACTGGTGTGGCAATAGGCAATACCATTGGTGGTGGTGCTATTGGTATTTATCTTGGATAACCCATGGGGAAAGGACTATAAGGATGTGCTTGACCCTATTAGGGTTGTTTACCCAATGGAGGGAATTCATTATCCAAATTATTTGTTGCAAAACCATCTTTGATGAGGACCTCCTATTGGAGGCGTGAGTTGAGGATCTATTTGTGGATAATGTTTGGAAAGAATACTACTACAAAGTAACTATTCATTGAGTCTTATCAACTCATTCACTTCCTCATGTTGTTGGATGAATAATTATTCAAGAAAAACAGATTCAACTTCTCCATAGGAAAAATGAGACATGATATGACCATTATCTTTCCCCTTATTTGGTGCTTTTCAAAGAGCTAGAAGTTGATTTTTAGAGGGAATACCTAAATTTTGGGTAATCCTATGACTTAAATAATGCACACCTACTTCACATTCTTTGGTGTTTACCACATTCAGAATAAAAACTTCAACATATGACTCCCCCTGAACTAGACTCATTTTCTAGAGTATCTTCCATAATGGCATTAATCACATTTACGGACGCATATTGCATTAATGGAATTATATTAGTATCTTGATAAGATTGCCTTATTGTTCATCCGCCATGAGACTTTGTTATCCTATTTGTTGGTTTCCCAGGGATATTTTTACATACAGTACTCTTAAGGGAATCCTTGGATAGTTTAGTTGGGCATTCACATTGTGGCTTCTTCCCTGATCGAGAGAAAATTGACTTCCGCTGAGGAGGGAATTATAGATGTGGAAAAGCTCCCAACCTTTGGGGCTGGGGCTATTCTTCTTCTTCTTCATCAACCCATTGGGATATTCTTGTTGACTCGAAATTTTGGGTTAAAAATCCCCTATCCCTATGGGTTGGGGTGGTTATCGTATTTCTATGGTTAATATTAGCACAACTACTCTTTAGATTTTACAAATTCTGGTCTAAAAATTGAATGGGTTTATTATCTAACACCCACTTAATTAACTCGTTTTGGAAAACCGTTTTACTATTTCAGGAATTTGTGTGATACGATGGTTGACATCCTCTAAGCGAGAATCTTTCTCAATGTTTTTAGATGCTTGATGTTGAATTATCTCAATATATTTCTCTCTTTGGTCCTAACATTGGTGAAAACCAGTCGAGGCATGCCCTTCCTAATAATTTCATTAGTCATGAGTAGAATTTGTTTATTGTATTTGGCCTGGGAAAATAATATTTCATGATAACACTTTTGGCTGGCTTTGCTGATTTTGGAGGATAGTGAAATGTAATTCTCCATGTGCACTCCATCCTCTGATATGAACACCATATGGGATTTCTGTGAGTAATTGCTACAACCTCTTTAATGCATGGAGGCATGCACATTTAAGGGTCTATTGCTGCTTCTTGATCTTTGAATGTCATGAAACATAGAGAGACACCAAGTCAATTTGATGTTGCAACACTTCTATTACCTTTACATGTCTTTGATATTCATCATATGGTAGTACATTTATTTTTAAATAATTAAAATTCTTCCATAGGTTGAGGAGGATATCCTAAATGAAATCTTCAACCATCATTTTTGGAATTTTGTATTGAGAGTTTTTCAAAGGAAAAAACATGAATGGTATTTTGCCATTAGCCAATTTTTTTTCTGATATTCAAAATATCCTCTTAATCTTTTGATAGAGTTTTCTAAACATGTTCCTACCAAAGTGGATGCTTCTCGATTTCTTTTTCGCAAGAAATGAGATCATTTGATGTTTATTCTACTATTTTAGAAGGAGAATTACCCAGAGGATGTTTGAAGAATGGTCGTTTCATTAGGTTGTCTTCTAATTGAGAAATTATTTCACCTTCCAATAACATGGAATTATACATGACTACCATTATGTTTTCAAGTTCCTCAAGATAAGAGGAGTTTCTCATTACAACTTTTTTAGTTGGAGAATTTTCTGGACAATGTGAAACACTATTGCAGAAGGAAATTTCTGAGATAATTCCATCTTAGAGAAGACAACCATGATGGATTATAGTAAGGGATAAATCATTTTTTTCCTTGTTCATCTAGCCATAGAGAGGGTTTCCCTGGCTCTCATACAGATATAGGTTATATAGATTGATCGACTTATCATGATGAAATCATTCATGATTAAGTATCTAATGGGGAACTTCATAATTACAACTAATAATCCCATAATTTGGTAATGGAAGGGTAGGATCATGAGAAGAATAGATAAATGCTTAAGGGGGTTCAAGAACTCCAACCTTTAGAGGATCCAAATCACAGATCGACTCTTGATTCCCCAATTTTTCATGGTGAGAATTATTATTAGATTCTATCTTAAATGTAGTTTGGACCACTTGCTGGAAAAAGTGGTTATAATGA
Organism: Viscum album; assembly: GCA_963277665.1. Classification (NCBI taxonomy): domain Eukaryota; kingdom Viridiplantae; phylum Streptophyta; class Magnoliopsida; order Santalales; family Viscaceae; genus Viscum; species Viscum album. The sequence continues at coordinate 473,490,029 of OY728135.1, forward strand.
GAAGGTATATGTGCCTACTTTGGAGTGGTTGTCAGAACAGACTGATTATCTCCAATTGGAACTGGTGTATGTGCCTGATCTTGTTGTCCGTATGATATGGTGGAATATGACCCATATCCCCCTGGACTAGAATAGATATATGTATCTACTCTGGGATGGCATGTAGATGAGTCACACAAGGTGCGGGGACAGAATTATGTTTTTATCCCTCAAATACTACTAAAGTTTCTCTTATGATGTTCTATCAGATTTCTTGGATATGATCATGAATTTGTGTCTTCCCTTTTACCATTGCAACGCAGTGTTTGATGACTTTAGCTATCAAAACATAAATATATATCTATTATGTATATGGAGTAGGTTTATTTACCTACTCTTGACCTCCCTTCACTATCAGTGGATACTAAATGTACCTGTGCATGGAGGCAGAGATTTGAGTCCACCCCAGGTTTGTCATCAGATCTTTCGGAGTGACTTCTCCAAATGATAACAAAACAGACTATTGGAATGTTTGATGGATGCTAGAAGGTTTATGTTCCTAATTGAAAATTTCCACTTCATTTGGATAGCATAATCTTTGGAATTCATCTATACAACCCTACTGAATAGATAAAATATTGTAAATAGGTGTATGTTCCTTCACATGGAACTTCACCAGATTTGAACGGTGGTATTGGTTGGGCGCTTCTAGACAAGTCTGCTTGATGTCAAAGATAAGGTAAATAGTTTTCTCTTTCTATTCTCTATTTTCCATCATGTTGGGTTGATGGAATTATTTAGAGGGGTAAAAGGTAGGAACCTGCTCCCTGTTGGCTAGTTTGTTTCCATGGTGGCTCATCTTACGTGCCCGGGTCTGACGGACCTAGGCTAGATAGCTTAAGATACCACACTCATCATGTTATGTGTCTGATATTAAACGTCATTGGCAGTGATGATTGTTGATAATATCCCTTTGGTAATACCCCTATGTATTTGGGATGAGGCAATGGATGGCCTCTAGGTCGACCTCACCAGAATAGGGGAGGGATTGTTGATTGCGTTCTAGGGATAAACTCCCAAAATAGTTGAAGATTGTGATTGGAACCATTAGCTTTTGAACCACTAATCATCATTTATCGAACAAGCATGGGTTATTCTTGATTTAGAGTGCCGGTTTTGAAGCCTCCATGTTCGGTATAGTACCATGTTTATGGTACTCTTTGACCAATCCATTGGATACCCAGCGTTGAAGACACAGAGTCGGTGTTGACATCCTTCGAGTGGAAGATGATCCAAATTGACAAGAAACCAAGGAATTAACATATGTAATCTTGAAGGAATCCATTTGGAAGAAAGGGAATTTCTGGGGAGAAAGTTCCTATATGTATGAAAAATTAAAAGACATACATCCAGTAAAGAAACAACACATGTGTGATTGATTCACTTGTTCGGCCTTCTTTTATCAATTGATAGGTGCCTAAATGATGGGTAACACTATCATCGTGGGGAAGGATTCATGTCAGGTTCATTATTTTTTGTTTCCCCCAGAATTTGTGTTCTGGTTAGGAAACACTACTTCCAAACATTATCCATCATATTTATTTATGGAACTGGAAACATCCAAAATTTCCATATCCAAAGGGGCCTTCTTTCCAAAGGTAGGTGTTTGTTAGGTTTGTTTAACCTACAATACATAATAATTCGCATTGATCAAGAGGATGTGAGGTTGGGATCATCCTACCCTTTTAGGGAGAATTATTTCCAATTCAGGACTCTATTATAGATTTAAGATATGTTCATAAATCCTTATTAATTTACCGAGTATAATGTAGGTTTCCCATTGATATTTTCCATTAATTTAGCATGTATGAAATTCAAAATCACCCATATGAATTTTAGGTTCTTCATCAATGGAGATATACATATGTATTTGAGATGTTGCATCAATGGTTTCCTCTCATATACTGCTTAGAGATTCTTTAGTCATTTTTATGATGATGTTGGTTTTTAATCCACTCAGTGGGACACTCTAGAACTTATGGTCCTATAGGTAGAAAAGAGTTGTTTTGATGTTGGGATCATACTCATAAATGGGATACCTACATATCCTTGTGAAAGGAATCAAAACCCTTGTAGTTTGATCTCACTTAATGGGAAACATTATTTCTTTTATTTTCATATTATAGGGACCTAACTATACAATTTAATGTCATGTGGTAAGGAAATAAAAGTATAAGATTCCTAGTCAAATCTTAGTGTGGTAATTAAGCCTAAGTATCCCAAGGAACATGTAAATGGTATAGGTTTCAAAGTTGGATTAGACCCTACTAGGAATGTAGCCCATAAAGAACATGGTGGATTAGGAGTGCTGGGTTTGAACCTCAGGGAGGATTCCTACATATCCCACAAGGATTGGAATCAAAGTCCACGTGGTTCAGTAAGTCCTGCAAGGGAATATACCCCATTGAGATAAATATATTAGGGCTTATTCCTAAAGAGGATTCCCCTGTAATAGGGTCCATGATAGATGTCTTAACTCATGGAGATTTAGGAGGTCATAATTTGGGGTTTACTTCCAAGGAGGATTTCAAGATTAATAGAGTTAGGATTGGATTCTTGAGGAGGATGGCCAATGAGCTCAGGCCCTGAGTGAAGGCATCCTATGTATCCCCATTATAGTGTGAATAAAAGTTCTCATAGTTCAAGAAATCAGTCGGATTGTGTGGATGTTGTGATCAACAAAAAAATATAATTCCACTTGAGTCATGTTTGGTGTTAGAAATAAGAGGATGGAAAATATTATACAAACCACACACTCCCCCTCCCCTTGATGGATGAGGCCAAGGCTAAAGTAAGAGATGTCAAGGTAATGCTGTAGGAGGGCGTGATGCAATGAACCCTTCAATGTGAAATGAAAATTTAAGGACACTGGTTCTAGACCGAATGTCTAGGGGATTACTATAGGATGGATGCCCTAAAATTGATCTTGACAGAGGGGGGAGACATTTTGTTTGTTCAAAATAAATGTAGGTGTGAAACCTACCTTCCCTACTAGGGAATTAAAGATCCGTGTTTTAAAGAAAATGGACAGTCATAGCCCAAACCATAATCCTCCAAACTGAGAACTCCTCAACACTGTTTCAGGGAGAAGAGACTTCATGGACATGGAGATAAAACTATATATATGTTAAAGAAACCTATCTTCCCAATAGGACAAGTATGAGAAACCTCTAATTGTAGAGATACAAATCCAAATAGGAGACATGTTGATGTTCCTTTTCCTAAGGTTTTGTAAATTGGGTGGTCTAGGTGGCAGTTTCAACATGATCCCTTTTAGACATGGGATCCAATGAAGAAGAATATATTCCATGAATGATTTGAAAGAGGATTCATGAAAGGATTAAAGAGGCTAAAGAGGTGAGGTGAACCAAAGAGGGCCCCTCAAGTCTCTTCCATGTAGGTATTGGGAACACAAGTAGGCTTGGGCAATGTGATGTCACCTTAATTGATTAACATCCTGGAGGATAAGACTTGGGAGAACCTTGGTTCAAGACTTTAATAGACCACATAGGTATTCTCATAATTAGGGAGCTCATATTACTATATAAGGAATGGAGGGAATTCAAGCGTTCCATATTTAGGGTGGTTGGGCACTTTGTGCATGAAAGTGTTATGAATTTTAAACACTGAATGGACTTAATTGATATGATACTCCATTAATTCCCTCACTTAAGGTGTTAAAGAACTACCTAAGAGGTTTAGGAAGACTTGGGTGGAGCACTAGGGTGACCATAGAAGCAATTGGGCTTCAGTGAAATTATTTTGTACAAATGAAAACCCCAAGGGTCTATTTATAGGAAAAAATTGGACCATGGGTGAAGAATACATGGCACGCAAGTGTGGCGTGCAAGTGTTTGGCACGCAAGTGGGTGTCACACAAGTGTTTGGAACTAAATTAATATCTGTGAAAGATATTAGTATGAGATTCCCATGAAAGATGATGAATGGAAGATGTCTGCACAAGAGGATGCACAAAAGTTGTCCTTGCAAGATGATGCGTGCAAGCTATCTACGCAAGCTGATGTGTGCAAGCTGCTATGCACAAGCTACGGGGACTTCTTCCATATTTTTAGTTGTGAAAATTAGGTACCAAATGGTCCTATTTATAGGAAAATATGGAACCCTATATGAATTTGACTAGGAGTGAAAGTGTTTCGTGTAAGTGTGGCATGCCAGTTGCTGAAAACTCACTTACAAATTTCTTCCAACTTCTAAGAGCCCTAATTTTTTATCTGTGAGTCCTTTTGGACTCTGCGTCTAGTAAAATAAAAGATCATGAATAGATCTATACATCATGACATGGTTAATAATCTAAATCATCTCAGAAGGAAATAATAAATTTCATTTTTACGTGTTAACACCTTTTTGTCATCGATCTTGGAAATCCATGGCCTACTCTTGAGGGGGGATCTTTCCAACTTCTCCCTCATTGTGAAGAAGTATCATGGAAAATGGAAATCCAACCATGAATTTTATGGAAAATTTTATGAAACACATTGTTCAGTGTCAACAACCATTCAATACTATAATTTAACCAAATAAATTATTTCAATGAAAAAATTTGTTTTCAATTAAAATTTAGTGTATTTTTACTATTCTTAACAATTTGAAAGTTATCAGAAATATATTAAAAATTCATGTAAAGTAATTTTTTATATCACACCTAAATAAATTGTTTATGATTTTATATAACAATTATTATTGTGTCAAAATCTTAATTTAAAAGGGATTTTCCAATAAAAGGTGGAAAATTAACCTTTTGAAAAATATTGGTTTTTATATATAAAATAGTGTTTATTCATACCCTATGACAAAATTATATATTGGTTGATTTTAAAAAATATATAATTAAAGTATGTAAAATATATATTTCAATAATTTCATTTAATAATAATAATTCAATTAATTTATTAATACAAAAATAAAAATATATAATTGATTTATATTTTCATAAATATTTTGTAGAGAATAATTTCACTATAAATTTTCATAAGTTAGTTATATTTATTACCGATAACCCAACAATTAGGTTAAAATGGTAATTTTATAATAAAGGCATCTGACAGTTTTTTTAAAATCAAAATTTTGTGCAATGCAAGCTATTGAAGAATTGAAATTATTTAGAGAATATGTTTCTTAAAAACATTCAGGTGTTACAAGACCACCCAAGAATCATGAGGTACCACAAAAGGAAGCTGATGAGTTTCCAATATCTATGACTTCGAATAAAACATATACAAAAGAACCAAATTTCCTATGCCGAGGGTGAGTAATAATACTCATTATACTTTCCCCAAATGACTTCCCAACTCAAACCACTCAGAAAGAACAAGTTAGGATATTTTTATAACACAATTATTTAAATAATGCAACAAATTCTAAAAAGAAAAAGAAACCTTACCAAATCATTTTACCCAAATAAACATATGCTAATGGAAAGAAGCAAAATATGTCATTACTAATTTTATATTGGCATAACCAAATTAATTTTGTGTCTGCACAACAACCATAACTTTATGCACAATTTTCCCATGTGAGCTCATTGTTACAATTGATGGTGGAACTTCATGTCCAACCCCATCCCCTTTTTATAGTGGTACATCATTCCCACATTCAAATCCTTTGATGGTGGTCCTTTAAAACCATTATCCATCCCCTCAACTCATAATTAACCCCTGAAGACAATAATCACCCCATCAACATTTACCAAAATTACAACAACATGAAATTAAAAAATTCCCACAACATGCCAAAACCACTACAATAAATCACTAATTATTTGAAAACACACTTAAGCCACTATTCATGGAAAACCATACATTGAAAAAACAAAATTTTTATCAAAACCATTTTCCAAAAACAATTCCCCATAAATCACCCAAGCCATCGATTTTAAATTTTTTAATTTTAAATTCCTACAACAAAGAAGATTCCCCAATAATAACCCATTTTTCCCAAATCAACAATTAATCAAAAAACTATTTTCCACCAAGATTCACACATCAAAACCACAATAAAGTTCAAAATAAACCAATTAATTTTAAATTAGACCATTTTGTTCTAGAAAAATGGATTCAACTGTGAAACCACCTACATTATGATTTGGTGAAATAAACCCACCGCACAACCGTACACCTAGATCAGGTGAAACATCCACAAAATCACCTTTGATCCTTTTCAATAACATCAACAAGACAATATCATTACATTATAGGCAACAAAAACCCTGTATATATGTGATGGAAGTAGAACTAGGAAATTTGGGGAGAGAGAGAATTTGATCAAGATAAAAATAATAAACTACCAAGCAGAGAGACTAATAAAAGTGAGAATCACTATCAAAGAACATTCAAAAACCATAAAATTGCTTCCAAAATGAGTGGGGGAGACTCCCAAAACTTAGAGAAGAAGGAATATTGAGTTAGGTATGCATTGGATGTAGAATGAAGTTTTTAGGGAAAATACCAAGCAAGACTCATTTGTTTAAACCCTCTTTTTATTCCGCACAAATTTTCGCCATACATTTGACAAACTGTGCACTAATCATGCACTTACTACAATCCAAAGGGTTCCCCGAATGATTGGCCCACATGGTTAGACAAACCATGCACCAACTGTTTGAAATCTCACTTTCTCAAGATTCATGGTTTACCTAGGTGGTCGCACACTTGTAAAAAATATGTGCCTTAATCGTGCCCCATCTCTCTTTCCTTTGAATCAACATGCACGGTTTCCTATAAAAGCTTCACGGTTTTCCCAAACCATGCTAAACCCATGAACCCTTATAAAAGCCTTAGAATCATCCCAAAACCCTTCCAAACTCTCCCAAACATTACCTGGACAATTTATATACATTAAAAAGAAAAAAACAAAGTTACATACCACAAACCGAGGGTGCTATATTCTCCCCAACATTGGCCTTTCCATCCTCAAAAAAAAAAGAAAACCATTGCTTTACCAAAAGAGCTCTTTCCATTGTTCGTCCATCTCTTTCCCACACTCCCAAGTATCCTCATGAATCTAACCATGTTTTCACAAAAACCATATTAGACTGATGCCTTAACTACACAAGACATATTTTGGGTTATCTACAATCCACCCTAAAATGTAATCCTATGAAGCATACATCTCTATATCAACATGATCCTATCTAATCATATGTTCAGGATTCGGTTGATAATTTTTCATATGGGAAACATGAAACACATCATGCACCGAACTGAACCCTCGTGGAAAAGCCAACTGATATTCCACCTCTCCAACCAATGAAATTATCCAAAAAGGCCTAATATACCTCAGAAATAACTTACACTATATTCAAAAATCATGATGTCCAAACCAAGTAGATATTTTCACGAACAAATGATCACTCACCTCGAATGACAACAGTCGCTTATGATGATCTTCTTATGATTTATAATGACTCTGATCCATATTAATTCTCTTTCTAGTCAACTTAATCTTCATCATAGTCTCTTGGATAAGGCTGGTTCCAACTATCAAAGTATCACCCATTTCAACCCAACATAGTGGAGAATTACATGTATTCCCATACAATGCTTCAAACAGAGCCATATGTATCAAGTCATGATAACAATTATTATATGAGAACTCCACCAATGGAAAGTGGTCCTCCCATGGGCCACCAAAATCCATCACACAAGACCACAACATAGCTTCCAATGTATTTATCATCCTCTTATATTTCCCATCTGTCTAAGCATGATATTCTATGATAATTTTCAACAGCGTATCAAGGGATTGTTTCAAGGATTTCTAGAAATGAGATGTGAACCTAGGGTCACTCTCTAATACCATAGAAAATTGTACACCATGACTCTTTAAAACCTCCTAAATATAGATTTTGGATAGATCCTCCACCATATGGCATTCATGAATATGAATGAAATTAGATGACTTTGTGAGTCGATCCACTATCACCCATATGTCATCGTTCTTCCTGACCATTATTGGGAGGCCTGTAAAAAAATCCATTGATATCTTCTCTCACTTCCAAAAAGGGATAGGTAAAGACTAAAACATACCTACTGCTCATTGATTCTCTATCTAAATTTCTAAAAATTCAAGAATCTTGATAAAAACTCTTCCACTTTCTTTTTTATACCCTCCTACCAAAAATATTCTTCTAGTGCCTTATAAATTTTCTAGATCACAGGGTGGACCACCCATATCAAATGATGGTATGAACTAAGAAGTTTATAATGAAAAGCCACCCATATAACCATATGATTCTGAAGCCCCAACACTGAATTACCATCCACTCTTTGGCCCTCAACGGTATCCCCGCCATTGAGTTTTGACCTCATAGTCATATATTCTAAATTGGACATATATGCCTCTCTAACTAATTCAACCAAATCATGAACCAATGAAACCAGAAAAACAAACCTCTATATCACCTCAATCTTCACATTCCAACCACATGCCAATTGTAAGAAACATCAACAATCACTGATCTAATTCTTATTTAACCACCTAATCATATGAATTCCTACTTAATGAATCTTCCATCGAATTACATTTACCTGTTGTGTACATCATGTAGAACTCAAACATATAGAGACACTCAATCCATATTATCTAACTCAAATTTAAATCTCTCTATGAGAAAATATTATTCAAGATCTTATTATCGGTAAACACCATGAATTTATTATTGAAGAGTTAATGATGCCACATACTCAATGCATGAAACACAACATCCAATTCAAAATCATGTATAGGGTATTTATTTTCATGAAACCTCAACTATTGTGATCCAAACGTAGCCACTTGATCCCCTTTCAAGTGAACACACCCCAACACTGATCCTGATGCATCACAATACACCATGTACCCATTACACAGTTCTATAAAAACCAAGATTGGTTATGAAGTAAGGAAACCCTAAATCTCTTAAAAAGACATTTTACATTTCTCATTCCATTGAAATGGAAAATTATTACTTGTAAAAGATGTCATTGGTGAATCTAGTTGTGAGAATTCATGAACAAATCATCAATAATTCCAAACAAGACCAAGGAATCTCTATATTTTAAAAACATTCCTTGGAAGTTTCCAAGAGCAAACAACCTCTATTTTCTCCATATATACTAAAACACATTTCTCAAAAAAAACATTGTCAAGAAAAGATACCTCTTATATCCAATTAACAAACATTGATGATTTTTAAAGCAACCTTTTTACTCTTAATATTCCGTAAACTATTTCCAAGTGTTTCTCATGCTCAGTCCTTGTCCTGGAATACACAAATATATCACTGATCAATACTACCATGAATTAATCTAGATACCTATGAAGTATTTGATTCATAAATTCCATGAAGAATTCTAGTGAATTTGTAAGGCCAATGGGCTTAACAACATACTCATAATCACTATATCTACTTCTGAAAGTTATTTTTGGTATATCCTCCCTGTTTACTAGCAATTAAAGATATCCAGCTCCTAAGTAAATTTTCAAAAACCAATAAGGTACCCTCAACTGATCTAATAGATCATAAATGCATGGTATTTGATATCGATTCTTTATCATGACTTTGTTATGATTATGGTAATCGACACACAACCAAATAGTTACATCCATATTTTTAACACATAACACTGATTATTCCCATAGAGACATTATATGGATAGATGAACCCTTTGTTTTATACCTCTTCCAACTACACATTCAATTCCCTCAATTTTGATGGTTCCATCAAAAAGATAGAATTGATATAGAATTGGTCACCTAGAAGAGATTAATCGTAAACTCCACATCACATATGGGTGGAAACCCTGCTAAATCTTTTTGAAAGATATCCAGATTATAATCCAAGACTTCCCTAAAACTACTTCTCCGAATATCTTCCAGTGATGCCAATGAAAAATTAATGATCTAATATAAGGTCTTATAAACTACTGGTGCCAACAAGCTCGTTGCACCCATCATTTCATTCTTATACCCTCTTAATAGATTCTTGATTCCATCATTAATCATGAAACTAACCATTCATGCATAATATTAATGGTGGAACTTAAACATCATTAAAAAATCCATACCCATTATTACATTATACACATCAATATCAAGCACTTATAAGTCCCACATCCACTCAACCCCATCCATAACTATAAAATAAGCTCTACACAGGAAGGATTAAAACTCTATTTGGCCCTTAGGAGTATAAATTTTTAATACAGAAGGAATCACATCCACACTTAAACATAGAAAATAAATAGAAAGAGAATAAATGAAAGAGTGAGAAGTACCCATATAAAAAAACACACGAATAAAGGTGGATTTCAAAATAATCATCCCTCTCTCTAGATAGTCCCGACTGATCATCCACCATGACCTGCTCAGCTGCAAGCTCCTATGTATTGACCACACTTTTCTCTTTATTTCCCTACTGAAGGGTCATGGTTTTCCTTGAATCATGATGGATAATTCTAGTCTACAAATGAGGGGTATGATATTGCCCCCATACTGTCCTATAATATGGCACCGATGACCCCTGAAGAGTGTCACGAATACTATACCATAGAGAATTATGATAATAATGTCGATGATTCCCCATTTCCTTGAAGTTATGACATGATAGAGGCTATTATGTACAATCTTTCTTCATCTTCCCTGTGTAAACACAATAGAAACATCTTCACATACTATGAGGATTTAAAGGAAGATTTACCAATCCTTTAATCATATTTTGATCCATACTCCCACTATGGATTTTATTTTCCCTCTTATGTTTACTCCCAACATTATAGGTCCAACTATTTCCCATGAAAATCAACATTCCTTCTCAACTCAAAACTCCCAAGATATCTCTTTCAGTCACTGTTTCTTTTTTTACCATTTCTATATAATTTATTATACAGAGCACCGAAATTTTCAAATAAATTTATTACCTCAACCTTGATTCAAAGATACATGCCTCTAAGGATGTACTTTCATCAACTATAGGTGAAAGCCAGACAAAAATCATTAATTTATCTGCATATTCCATCACCAAAATTGTCTCCTAATTCAAATTAAAGAAATACTTTATTCAATAAATTATAAATGCGTGAGGGTTTAATTTTTTGTTAAACAATTCCTAAAAACCATCCCATGTCATACCTTGGTCTACTCCAACATGGTTCACCAAATCCTAGCACGTACATGTAAGATTTTCCAACACATGTGTCTCTAACATTACATTATACTCTGTTGGTGTTCACATGAAATAAAATATTTGATTCGTCTTGTTCAACCAAACTTCTTCCCTTTCTAGTTCTGAATATCCTATGAAAATGTTTGGATTATTCTTCTAAAACTAAACTGATTGATCCAGATGCCTCAGCTCATCCATTCTATTTCCAGTTTCCATGGCTTTGAATTCTTTCACTATGCTCTGAAGTAGATTTTGGTTCACCATGGGCTCAAGTACAACCTTGTTTTCTATAGTCCCCTCAAATTATTCTCTACGATGCCTACCTGGGGCTATTTATTTCAACACAACAACAATCAAAGTATCACTTATAGCAACTGAAGGATTACATTTTGAATTTATATCACCTTTAAATAATAATAATTATGATTTACAAAATACCTCATTTTCCATGTTTAATCATTTTTGCAAAATCCACCATGGTTTGAAAATCAACACCATTTAGAAATTACACAACCATTCACTAATCAAAATCTAAAATTTGAAAATAATTTCCATATTTTTTAAAAATTATCAAATTCATAGGAAAGCATAAATTAGTACTCCAAATGAGATATGAAATCTTACTGAGAAGTCTTTTATATCATGCATGTCATTCTCATCTCATTGGATACACCCACGACAATGAGACCACACTTCTGTAAGTGTCTTCAAAACAATTTATGTACCCAAATCCCTTGTAACTTGATGTTCTATATAAAAGGGTTATATATGTTCCTTTATGCTATACATTTCAATTTCTAATAATCCTAAACCTTAATTCCATCCCAACTCAAGGAGTAACCATGAACAAATTCCAACTCCAATACTGAAAACTGATGCCAAAGGACAGAACAAACTACATTCACTTGAAAGTATAGGAAAAAATAAATTGATAGCATGTGTAACATCCCACCCCTTATCATTAGCTTGAGTTGAGACATAAACGCTACATGGCCTTAGGAGACATCCCTAAGATGCCAAATACTGGAAATATATGCTGAGGTATTCGAGAATAGTGGGGGTTATTTTCCTTTGAAATAAAAATTACCAACAAAACATACCACAACCAACCACAACTACTTGATTCATGTCAATGTTGTAATCCAATTCAACACATTTTCAAGTTATAAACATAAAACCAAAAAAAATCCATAACAATATAAAATCAAAGTAGAAAAGATTAATACTAAAAAACAATAATAATGGACTCCAATGCTCTACACCAAGATCCAAGATCCAACGCCAAAAGAGTACCCAAAAATCATGAGGTACCACAATAGGAAGGAGATACTTTACCTTTTCATGTTTCCTGGAATACAACATCTGAAAAATCAACAAAGTTCCAAAGAAGGGGTTTAGTAATAATACTAAACATTATTTCCCAAAATGACTTCCCCACTCACGCCACTAGGATAGAAGTTGTGTGCACGTTTATATAAAACAGTTTATATAAATCTATTTAAACAAATCAATAAATTCAAACAAGCTAAAAACATCCTTACCAAATAATTTTACCCAAATAAACTTATTCCAAAAGAAGAAAAACAAAAATTTCATTAATATTTTAATATTGGCATAACAAAATTAATTTTGTATGTCCACATGCGTACCACAACCATACCCACAAATTTTCCTCTCGAACATAGTGTTTCCATTGATAGTGGAACTTTACATCCACCATCATCACATTTTTTTAGTGGTACTTCATTCCCCAATTCCAATGATTTGATGGTGGTCCTTCATGTACACTATCCATCCAATCACATCAAACTTAACCCATTAACCCAAAAATAATTCCAACAACATTTACCAATATCACAACAATATGAAATTCAAAAATTCTAACAACATTCTAAAACCACATCAATAAATAAGCCATTATTTGAAAACATCCTTAATCCATTATTCATGCAAAAAATAATTCAATAAGACAAAAATTTTATCGAAATTTATCTTTCACAAACTATTTTCCATAAATCACCCAGGACACCAATTTCAAAATCATCATTTTAAAATCCAACAATAAAGAACATTTCAGAAAAAAAACATTTTCCCCAAAATCCAAAAATCATCACAAAATGGGTTTCCAACAAGATAATCACATCATAATGAAAATAAATTTCAAGGAAAACAATTTAATTTTAAATTAATCCTTATATTTCTTGCTAAATGGTTTCAAGAGTGAAGCCACCTACCTTCGGGTTTTGTAAAATTTACCCACCGAACAACTGCACACCAAGACTAGGTGAAACTTACACAAAATTTCCTAAGATCCCTTTCCCTGACATCCTCAATCCCAAATATAACATTTATAATAAATAGTAACCCTATATGTACATGAAACGGAAGTAGATCTTAGAAATAAAGATAGATAAGTATATCAAGAGAACCCCAAGAAACTACCTAGGAGAGAGACTTAACAAGGGAAAATCACCTTCAAATCACCTTGTACACCCTTCAAATCACTTCCAAAATGAGTAGGGGAGCCTACCTAGCCATGGATATAAAATAATACCATGTTATGGATGCATAGGAGAAGTAGTGGGGTGTTTAGGTAAAATTCAGAGCATGCCATATTTTTTAAACCTTCTTTTTTTGTACACTCTTAAGAAAAATTGTGCGCTAACCATGCACCTACTACTGTCCAAAGGGTGCCCTATATAGTTGGACCACACAGTTGAACAAAACATGCACTAACCATGAGAAATACCAATATCTCAAGATTCATGGTTTACCAAGGCGGCCACATAGTATTAGAAACTGTGCGCCTTAACTATGTGACATATCCCTTGCCTATGCCTTAACATGCACGGTTTCCTAGAGAAGAGTCATGGTTTTCCCAAACGATGATCAACCCATGAACCCTTAGAAAAGCCTCAAAATATCCCCAAACCCTTACAAACTCTCCCAAATATTACCTAGCCACATTATATACATAAAAAGGCATAAAAATTATACATAACTCAAACTATGGGTCCTACAGAAGTGATTCGCATTGGGGGGTAGTCATGTGTGAGGTGGACATACCTTGAGTGATGGTTTACCTGGGTGAAAACAAATGGGTGAGGTTGTTCTCTAAGAACCAGGTGTCTATCCAGGTTCCCATGGAAGGGTCTCACGCAGGTCTCAGGTTAGGGTAGGTACCTTCACTTAAGTGGTGGTTAATGAGGGGGGTGGTTACCTCAAGTATGTGTCTTGTGTTTCAGACCATGGAAGGACATTGATCCCATTATCACCCTTAATTACCACTTTTATCATGTTTTATATGGATAACTTATAGATTTATAAGGACCTGGATGAAGGGACTACACAACCATAGCTTTAGGGATTCTTCAAAATTTCTAGTTGTGAAAATTAGGATTTGTAAGGTATTATTTATTGTACTACATGAGACTTTCATTGAAGGAGTTATCTGAAACAGGTCAATGGTTCAGGTACCCCAAGCATAGGGCATTCATTCATTACCATGAAAGGTGGTTTTGGAAGCCTTCTAGTGTGCAGGGGAGTTGTGAATAGGCCTGTTTTGGTATGTTTCTTTGAATATTAAAATGGATCCTTATCTTTCTAACATACTTGAGTTTCTCTTCACAAATTTTCATCCCACTTAAAAAAAAGAGTGTCAACAACTATGATTTTTTGAAGAGTTACACATCACTGTGGTGTGAACACATTAGTCCAATGTATGGAATATGGATTTTATAATAAATCATTAGGACAATACATACTAAATGTAATAAAATTTGAGAACCTAATGATCATGTTTGATAAGATAGATATGAATTTCACAGTCCTATGTTATTGTTGGGGATTTAAAATAAAACCCATCAAATTAAATGTGTGATATTCCTTCCAATGAATAACATGTAAAAACCTCAATAATCCAACTAGATAGGTCCTTCCATAATAATGTGTCCATTGATTATATTATGTAAGGCATGGTGTAAATGAAAACCACTATGAGTTAGGTAACAAAATACTATAATTAGATTTGGGTTACACTTATCTGGGAAACCATAAAAGTTAGGATGCCATAGGAATATAGTAGATAAAATCTTTATAATTTATTTTTATAGAGTTATCCACTGAACTATCTATGAACCAAAATAGTTTTTATTGGCATGATTACCTATATAAATAGATATAGTGTTGAGAGGAATGCCATCAAAAAGTAATTACTTATTGAAATATGCATCTTTTCTAACTAAATGGATCTAATTTATCGGGTCACCATTTTTCATGTGAGTGGATTTATTAAAATACCTCGATGAAATGATATTAAACATGATAATCACCCATATATATGTCTTTTTTTTATATTATAGAAGGATTCATGATAATCATATTAAGATCACTTTTAGGTATGACTTATAAAACAGTTCATGGTTTTTATCTAAGGTTGAGAAGTGTTCTCAAAGAGAATTAAACTATAAATTTGAATTTGAATTTTATATAGATCAACTCAACCAACTCTAACTCATGGGTATTGTATATTAGGTGTGTATCAAAAATATGTAATAATAAATAAATACATAGAGGTAGGTGTAAATTGATAATTTGAAAAGAATATATTCATATAGATGATTGAGAAAGAGTTTCTACATTATAATTTTGTATTTATGATCTAGTTATACCCATTGGATTATATTTATAATTGGTGAACTATTATTATATTCTTCTCAAGAACAAAAATTTGGTCTCTATATCTTGTTTAGAAAAGATGGTATTTTCATTTACTATTAAGAAAAATAGGTGTTATATATATAAGAATGAATTTTTTTATATAAATTGGAATATGATTAAGATTTTATACATTCTATATATGGATAAACATACTTCGATTCTTTTCAATAAGATATTAATGTTTGGTTGTAATCATACCCACCTTTGGTATTTTCACATTGGACATAAATTGTTAACTACATAAAAAGATTCAATAGAGATGTATTGTTGTTATAATTTGATTATGAATCATTTAATATTTGTGAGCCCTAATAAATAGGAATTATGAACAAAGAAATTTTTAATAAGTATTAATATTCTCTGATCTGATCAGAGTATTGAATACTTGATCCATTAATTAACTAATTATCTAAGAGATTTTGGAAATTTTCCACAACTCAGTCAAACAAGAACACCACTATGGAATAATGTGTATGAGAAGATGAATCATGTCATAATGGATATAAATATGTTGATAGTGTGTTTTTATGAACTTCTTATTTCATTCAAAGGACTTAAATTGTGGGATATGGTATTCATACTTACATGTTTTCCATCTAATATTATCATAGAGTCACCATATGATATATAGTGTGAAAAATTTCCATGTTTTCCTTTTATGATGATTTTGGGTTATGAATCATATATATGACATTTGGCATCTAATAAAATTGACCCTCAATCTAATAATTTCTTATTTTTTGTTATCCAAAGAAAACTATTTAATATCTCTTCTATATTCCTACTGAGAATAAATCATTTTTAGGACAATTTTATATATTTTTTAAGAATAAATATATTGGTCATGGTATTAATGGGAGAAAATATAAACTAGGAGAGTTTTTTTACCAATAAATTGGAAGTGTTCTTGAGATGGAAGTTTAGAAAGTTCTAAAAAGAGCAGTGTAAGAACAATCAACTCAATATACAAAAGAACATCAATGGTCTAGTAGGATTCATTAGGATCCTAAGAGATATATGTTTCTCATGGAAAACAATGATGAAGTAACAATCATAGGAGATGAACCTAACACTAACCATTAGGCCTCGAAGAGTTATAATTATTGAAATTATTAAAATAAAAGGAATTTATAATAGACATAATATACAGTAACTATGTTTGGAACTCGGTGGATGTACCTAAAGGGTGAGAATCTTAAAGTGAAAGTGACTTTTATGTAAGAAAAATGACAAGGATGGTAGAATATATACCTACAATATATATCTAGTAGAAAATGTTATAAGAAAAATTATGGTATTAACTATGAAGATACATTTTCACCTATTGTGATGATAAATTACATTTATATTTTTCTAGCCACAATTTTACATTATTATTATGAGATATATCAAGTGGATGTCAAAAAAACTTTCCATAATGGTAATTTAGTCAAGGATAAATATATGATAATGCCCAATGTTTTTGAAGTTACAAATGAGTCTACTATGGAATAAATGTTACAATGATCTATTTATGGAATAAATAAATCTTCTCAGAGTTCAAATATCTATTTTTATAATTCAATAAAAGAGTTTCATTTTATCAAGAAGTTATATGATTCCTGGGTCTACAGGTGGATTATTAGGAGTATATTGGTGTTTATGATATTATATATAGATGAAATACTACTTATTATAAACTAAATCCTTACTCATCACATTATGAATATATTGTTGGTAAATTCTTCTTAATTAAATACATGGGTGAAGCATCCATCATATTGGGTATAAAGATTTGAAGATATGGATTTGAGTGGACATTTAGGCTTAAGAAAGTCACATATATTTTACAAAGTGAGAAAGTGGTTTATCATGGAGAACTTTAATATGGGGCCTTCACTAGTATTGTATAACATAAATCTCAAGAATAACTAGGATCCTTATATGGATTTATAATGGGTGGATAGAATTCCTTATGTATCTTCTATAGGTTATATCATGTATTCCATGTTGTAAACTCAACCTAAAGTCACCTATTCTCTCACTAAAACTAATATTTTGTAATTTTATTCTGGTGATAGTCACTATATTTCTATAAATAACATCTTAAATTACTTGAGGAATGAGGATATATTCTTAGTATTTGGAGGAGAGAATGAGCTTTATGTAAAGGGTCACCTTGTTTCACGTTAACAATCAGATATAAATTACATGAGATCTCAATTTATTTTTTTTATTAAATATTAGAGATATTAGTTAAAATAGTTACAAATAAGAAATAATGGTGGAATCAATAATAGTGCTGGAATACATTGTTTTACCAGATATTCTGAAGAATGTTATTTAGATCAATAAGTTCATCTCTGGACTTGATGTATTTCATAGTAGAAATATATCAATCAAGATTTACTATGATTGTAATAGATTCCTTGCTTGGGTTAAGGAATCACAATCTCACTGAAGGACTAAACACATACTTTTAAAATACCTTCTCATATGAGTGATCATTGAGATGGTGATGTAAATATTTTTTGGGTGACTATAAAAAAAATGTATCAAATACATTGATGAATCCATTACCAATGTTATAACAATGTCTTACTTCTCATTATTCTTTCATTATAATGATCACAAACAGACTTAATGTGTTTATTTTTATTTATTTATTGTTAATTTATTTTAAAAATTAAAAATAATTTTTTTATTTATTTTTTATAATTTTTTATAATTATTTATTTCCACTTAGTTGTTTTCATTTATTTGTATTATTGTTATTATTATATATAAATATTTCAAATTATTTTTGGTAAAAGTTTTATTTTTTATATTTTATTTTTACACATACATAAATGTTTTGATAAAATTACTTAGGCGGTTTAGATTTGATCTTACACTTATGTAGATTTTAAGGTTCCCTTACACATGATTTGTTATTTTTTTACCCTTACATAGCTTTCATGTACCCTTAAGTATGATTTGATAATTTTTCTATACCCTTAAGTCAGTCATGGAGAGTTTATCTTACCCATACATAACTTATTTAATTTATATATTATACTTTCATAGAATTATATTTTCCCTTTACATAACATTTAATTTATATTAATTACCCTTTTGAGAGATTTTTCATTCCTTTATTCATGGATTTTATAATTCTTCTTACCTTTATCCATGCATGGATGTACCTTTACAAAACTTGTCTCTTACCCTTATGTGAGGTGTGGAAATTGAGGTTTACCTTAATGCAAGACTAGCATAACCTTATGCAGTGCTGGTATTTGGTTTTTACCCTTAAAAATTTTATATATTTCTACCATTACCTTTACACAACATATAAAAAAATCATTATTACCTTAACAAATGCCTAAAATTTACCTTTATATTGAATTGTAAACCTATTTTTCTCCAGATTACTCTGATTCATGATTTCTATGATATATTCATTTGATGCATGATAGTTCCAAGTGTTTAACTTATTTTAGTGATACACTAAATTCTAATTAATGTTATAGAACCCATGTGAAGTATTTTTCATAGATTTAATACCATTTTTATGAATATTATAACTATTCTTTATTATTGAAAATATTTACCGTATGCAACTCAAGTATTAGAATTAATTATTTTGTGGAGATTTGTTTTATTTAATGTCGCTAAATCATTTTTTAGCATAAATAATTCATTGCAACTTTTTTATTATTTTTAATTATAATCATTGAAGTTTGATATTATCTCTATATAAATATGGAAATTTATTTAAAATTAAAATTTTGAAATTTATAGAATAACTCAAAGAGGGATTGGTGTGTTATCTTTGACATATTATTATGGAATGTTTTAAACTCTTTATAAAAAAGGATTTTAATTTGGTTTAATCTATTCAAATGGTTTTAAATTCAATATATAATATTTTTGATAATCTGATTCTCTATTCAATAATTTAGAAATAATAATAACATTGTTTTGAATTTTAATTGCCTAATGATTTCATTTGTCTCGTTGAGTAATTTCTTATTTATAGGGGTCAAGGAATGTATAGAAATAATGATGGTTAAGATTCCGGGAATGTGGAATTCAACAACATAAATACCCAAATTTCTTTGGAACATTTCTCAAGGATGTGAAGGATATAAATGGAGACCTTTGGAGGTTTGTCAAACAACATCCCATCTATATAATCTTACTCATTAATTCTTCCAATGTGATCAATTTCTCTTCAAGAACTCAAATATCACTCTTTCTAAATCGTTTTCTCCCTTCAAAGAGTGTGTTCAAAATTATAATATCTTTCTCACTATCTTTATATTTTCATTATCCCTTTATCTTCATCATATTATGTTGGATAATTAATACAAAGATAAAAATATCACATTTCCACTCTTTATTATATTATTTTTCTGACTATCATTTAAGTATGGGACTAAGGATTACTAATATTTAACCTTTCTACAAAAAAGGTACTATTTATTCTTAATGTTCCTAGATTCACTATTAAAGAGATTTTGTTTATTGTATTTGATTTAATTCTATAACCTATAAATCAAGTGATAGTTTTGGTGTCACTGATACCATTAAATCCATGTGACAAATAAATTAAATCCTTAAGAGATTGATGTGGTAGATGTAGGGGTACCCTTTGGTACTATTACCGAAATTCAATACCAAATATCATTACCCATTTTATTTCCATAATTTTATTTATTATTCACTTTCAATTTTTCTTTTCTTAATTTGTTTAATCCATAAAATGATCTTAATAGATTTACATTCCAATTTAACAATATTTATTTGTTCCACTTTTAATTTTATTTCTGATCTTTCAATTATTTGGTTAAATTATTTCATTCTAAATATTTCAGTTTCCTTAATATTTTTAAAAGAAATTTTTTAACTTCTATTATTTTACTTTAATTTTCAAAAGGAAAATTCACCCTCCCCCTCTTTCAATTTTGTTTTCAACATCCAACCCACATTTTTTATCAAATGAGTTTTGAATTTTTTAAATTACATTATTTTTTAATTCATTTAATGGTTTTTTTTCAAAATCATTAATCTATTTTTTCAAATGAAGATAAATTTTTAAAAATGATTTTTCAAAAACCCATGGTGGCCCTGAAGGATAATCATTGGGTCATGGTCCATTTTTTGATGTTACGAATTATGCTTATTGGAAATTTGGAATGCCTAATTTTCTCAGATCTACTGGTTATCTTATTTACAAAATTTTTACGGATGGTTGTACTCTTTCACCTAATAAATAAGAAAAATGGACCACATATGATACTTATTATTTTGAACCTAATATAAATGTAATTAATTCCTTAAATTTTGGTTTAGATGTTAATGAGTTTAATAAAGTTTCTTTATGAAAAACCAAACAAAAAATCTAGAAATTATTAGAAGTTATTCTTGAACGTACAAATAAAGTTAAGGATATAGGGAATGGAAATTATAAGAACGATTTTAAGATATTATTTATTAATCCTAATGACTAATATCAATTCTATGTATAATAGATTTACTAAAATTTGTTATAGATGAAAAAATCTTGATGAATCTATTACCAGATAAACATTGGTCTGTAAACTTATTTAGATTTTGAAAAGTAGTTGGGAACCAAAATTCACCCCAATCCAAGTCAATAATGATGTTAGAAACATTAATGTTAAGGAAATCATAGGGCCTGTCAGGAAATATGAGGTAACCGTGAAGAGACTATTAAAAAAATTCTAAGATGGTCAAGGAAACTAAAGGATCTATCACTTTTAAATCAAAAAAATTGTGACTAGTTTGGGAGTAACTCCATAATTTTCTAATTTACAAAGATTATATATTGGTTTAATATAAACAAGATAACCTATTGAAAATTAAAAAAGAAAAATCATGAATTATATATAGATGTTTTGGTTTCAAAAAGAATGCCCACATCAATCTTGATTATCCCATGAATAAGAGAAAGTCAAAATACAAGGATTAAGGTAAAAAATATTTAAAATTATTGACTTGGATGATAAGAGAGCACTCAATGTATATATATATATATGTGTGTGTGTGTGAATTAGGTGAAAAATGTCTCAAGTGTCTTATGACACATGTTGATAATGTAATTGAGGTATGTTCTTAAATTTATCTTTTTATTTATTAGTCCCCTTCTTATTCCATTGCTTCTTATACCTATTTTTTAATTTATGAAAATCTTATCAATTCAAAAAATGAACCTCAAAATGGTTTTCATGATCTTATTTTACAATTAAAATATATTCAAAATAAAAAAATAATTTTTTTCAAAAAAAATTACCATTTAAAATAAAAATAGGATTTGATATTAAAATTATAAGATCAACCAAACCTAGAGAATTTTGGATTTAAAATTAAATATATGAAAAATACTCATAATATACTACAAAAAAAATGACGTATTCTCTCATAAACTTATAGACAGATGATATATCTTTTGGTAAAAATGTGTAATTATAATAGATATTAAGCTTTATTAGTATTAATTTTAAATACCAAAACTTGTGTTAACCAATGGATGGATCTTTTTGTATTGATCATTTAACACCAACGTATATTTTACCAATAGTTGAATCTATACATTCATCATACCAATGCCAACATATTTTTAATAACACGTGAATATGTTATGAATAATAACTACTACCAACAAATATTGTTTCATCAATAAAAAAATATACAATAAACCATTCGATGTTGAAAATTATTTTGTCAATAACCAATTAATATAAAACAGGTTTATTTATATATATATATCTATATATATTATTTTTATGAATAAATTCAATATATTTTCTATGGTGAGGTGTGTCTCTTTGAGGAGATGGTTCCCGGTGAATCTCTCCATCATTTTGACCAGTCTTTATCCGATCGTTTCTCTACTCTTGCTCCAGATATCTACCTCTCTCTCCATGTTGGATCTACATGGTGGTATTAATGGTGCCCAGTGTTGTGAGTTCGAGAGGTTACCAGTTTCATAGTGGTTTATTCAATATTTTTTCTCTGGTGGATGGTCTTGTCCAGTGTTCCTAGATATGATTAGATGGTCATGTTGATGGTGGTGTCAATCCAATGATGTGATGATGCGGTGACGATGTCTATTTGGTTTCTGCAATGGAAATTCAATAGTGATAATGCAATTATGCAGCCTTGGGATGACTTTGGTGAAGTTTTGGTGTTACTGCCATGGGGAAATATTCCAACGACGATGGTGTCAATTGACAACAGTAGTGATGATGATGGCTCGGGTGGTGCATAGCCTTGTTTCATGCAAGGTGCAGGGATCAATGTGTTATTCTATTTGAATTTTAAATTTTGAATGTGGTTTTTGGTTTATTTTTAATTTTTTATGTGGATTCAGGGATGGTTTGAATTTTTTATGTGGAAATTTGTAATGGTTCTCACATCTCTATAAAGTGGATATTTTGAAAATAAAAAATTGGATTTGGAGGTGTTTTGATAAAATGTTGACAAATAAACCCATTTAATTCCTTGGGTTATTCTATAATGAATGATTTATATTTTTTTATCACATGTTAGAATGATTTCATTATGAGATGGGTGTGACTTATATCTCTCTCCAATGCATTTGGTAAATATTTATATCTCATGGGATAGACATGAAGGACCATGTCCACTAAGATGGTTAGGGGAGTGAACCAAAACTAACATGATTGTTATGGGAGTGAACCATAACAATTAAGATGGTAAGGGAAGTGAACCCATACAACTATGATGTCCATGGAAGTGATGCCTTGACTAATATGAAAATAATTTTATATGCTTATGTGTCTATCAAAAATTCAATGTCTTATTCTAATTTAAGATTTCATGAATTATATTCTTTATGTACTTATGATAAATGTCTTATTAACTGTCAATTTTTTTCCATGACTCATGCATATAATATATTTATATGCATGGTACGATCTTCAAATGTTATGCTCATGTTTTAATAGACTTATGTTTTAATTATTCTTACATATCTTCTATGTTTACCCTTACTGGGCATCTGAGCTCAGCTTTTTATTATGTTTTATTTTCCCGATGAGTTAAAGAAAGGTTTTAGGTCAAAAAACTAAAGCGTAAGATCATTGTAACACCCCAATATTTCAAAGTACGTTATTTCTTCAAAGTAATTCAATAACTAGCACTACACACAACACCGAGTTCAAGCGCACCACAACTTAACAAACTAGTCGTTCAAAAGCAGTAATGAATAGTATTAACTGAATTTTGAACTTTATATAATCCTTATAATTTTAGAGTCCATATTATGAGTTTCTTAGACATAATTTAATAAAAAATACATTTTTCAGATAAAAGATTTATTTTTCAAAAAAATACAATTTTACCGCCTTTTAATGGATAACCCTTTTTAAATCCAATATTTGAAACTTTTATATGTTCAATTTGAAAAAATAAATTTCTTCTTTAGAATTGGGATATAAGAATTTAGTTTCAATAAATTTTTGGGGTTTTTCTGATAACTTTCATATTTGGGTGAATAGTGAAAAATACTATATTTTAACTGAAAACAGTTTTTTTAATCAAAATAATTTATAGTGTTGAATTATACATTTTAATATTTTGGAAGTATAATTAGATTATATTTTTACCCTTTAATCCAATTTTGGTCATTGGAATTAATTTTACTTTGAAATTATAATAAACAAGTGTCAGTCTTTTCATATTTCCTATTTCTTAAAAACACGTTATTTGTTTTGACAACGAGAAATAATTTTGAATTTATAAATTAAACTTCTACGTTTTTAATTTGGTAAAATATACTTCATTTTTGGATTTGTAATATCGAAATTATCCTAGGGTGATGTTTTGGTATTTTTCTGAAAACGTTCAATTTTTTATGAATAGTGAAAAAACACTAAGTTATCTTTTAAAACCAAAATTTTATTTAAATAATTATTTATTTTATTTAAATTTATTTGAGGTAAAAATAGATACATAATACCTATATATTTTCATTGTAATTAATTGAAGTCAATTTATAATAATTTTAGATATATAAAAATTTTATCGAACTTTTACCGTCTTTTACCCACCTCCTAGGAGAATTTGCAAATTTACATAAAACTTAATTTTACAGCTTCTGTGAGTTGAATTTTAAAATCCAAAAGAAACAGTTAATATCAAGGAGTAAAATTTGGTTCAATAAGATAAAAATATTTTTTGGTGAATAGTAACGTTTTACTTTTATTTACCACAGTTAAAAGTAAATAGGGTAATTAAGGGTTGAATGATATTATTATTACCCTAACACATGCCCTAATTCTATTAGATAAGTTTAATTATACCGAAAAAAGTTTAGAAATAAAATATGACCCTTTAGGTCCACTTGGATTAGATTAATACATTTATTATTTTTTTTAAAGAATAGTTAGAAGAGTTAAAATCATAGTTTAATGACTAAACCATTTTTAATATAGGGTTATAAATAAGATAAATTAGACTATAAATATTCATTATAATGATAAAAAGATTTAATACATAATGGTATTTTATTTATAATTTTTAGAGATTGAATAATTAAATTTATTAATGACACAATGATGATGCAGTAATTACCTTATTAATGAAAGAATCAAATAAATGGTATTATAAATATTAAAATAAATATAATTTCAAAGTTTTTATGACATCCATGAATTTTATAGGTGAATATGACATGTTAGGATTGATTAAATGTATTTTTTTTGAAGTAATCATGCTGTTATTATTTTAAAAAAACAAATACCAAATAGTGTCAAAATTGACATAAAATAGTTCTTAAAACAAATATTATATTATTAATTGATATAATGGTCCTAAAAATATAAGGTTTGGAAAAAATACTTATATAATAATATTTATGACATTAATTAACCAATTTGTGTTTCTATTGGAAGTATATAGTAATTTTATTAACCATATAGTTTAAGAATACAAGAAGACACAGTAAAAGTTAAATTAGTTAACTTAGAGTTAAATATAAATGATAAGTTTAAAATGGTAACCTAAACATGTCTAAAACATATTGGTTGAGTATTTTTCAACCCATAAAAACCTTAGACTTTAAATAATACATTTTGGATCCATTATAAACCGAATATGAATTTATTATAAAATAATATTTTAAGTTTTTCCAAAGGTGCCCCTCACCCCTCTTATAAAAGGGTACTTCCCCTTCTCTCGAATTCACACCTCCAAAGCCATTTGAATCAAACAAACTCTGCCCAAATACCCTCTCAACTATCCTACCTTCATCCTAGAGTCCCTACATTAGTTATAAATCCCTCTTAAGGATCCCTTTTGATCAAAACAAAAGGAATAACCCAAAGAAGAGTTAATAATTTCACCACCCACTTTCAAGTTCTTTTCTTCTACCACTTCTTATTTATTTGTTATTTCCATTCTAAAATAATAACTCTAGTATCTTATATATAATTTCATGTTATTATAAATATGGAACAACTTTATTCATTATTCTATCCATCTTATGGATGATAATGTCACCATGCGTGCGTACGTACGACTTACCATCTACACGTTGTGGTGTAATTTTTTATTCAACATTATGTTATTTGGATGGATATGATGATGAGTAATATGTATATAAATAATGAAAATAACATTCTAATGTCTCTGTAAAATTAATATACCATCCAATTCCACACCTTTAAGGAAATGATATTGTCGCTCGTGCGTACGTATAAATTACCATCTCCACGACGTGATGAGATTCATTTCCACGTTCACCATTCATCGAAAATTATAAAAATATATATATTACTAATAAGTAAGTAATATATGAAATAATAATCCTACTATATATATATATATATATATTTACTTACATATATCTTATTCATTTAGTTCCGTTCAACACAATATGAAAACAGAAACCGCGTTTATGCGTACGTACGGACTACCGTCTCCATAAACGGTGTTTTTCATTTCAAATATATGTCTATTATACATATTTATATTATAAATATATATAATATATAAATCATGTTTTATATTCTTGAAGTATTTAAATCTTGGTATAAGTGATACAATCAAGAGTAACAAGTTAAAACCTGTGCGATAAAGAAAGCAATTATTACCCGAAATGTCAATTTAACATGGAAATTATTATTAAATGGGTCGTATAAAGTCATAAATGAATCATGTATGATATCATAAATATTAATATGGTTCTGGTATAATTTAATAACATACTATGATCTTCATACATGAGGTTAAACATACCCTCAACCAAAGGAAAGTGCAAGGTAAGGGTTAATTCCTCAATCTCATTATTATCAGAGATTGTTTATGTGTAAGTATTTACTGGGACATTTTTATCATACATTACCATTTTTCATAAAAATGATTTCAAAATGAATATTTTAAAGATTTTTGAAAGGTACTCTTTATCAAGATCATAATTTTAAATGTTTTAGAGATTTATCTTTCTAAATCTTTTTAATTATTGTCCATGTTTTCAAAATGATTATATGGATTTATTTATATGGAAATGAATGTTTTGAAATGATAATTATTTTCAAAAGTTTTAAAGTGGTATGGGAAACTTTGATTCAAAAATCTCTTTTAAATTACTTCATTTATAAATGTGTTCCTTTTAAATGATTTTACAAAAAAGGATATTTCTCTCAAAAAGTTTTACTCATCATTTTCAACTATATCATCATCCTTTACTGGGTATTATTTTTGATTGATGTTGATTTATTATAATAAAATATTCCATATTATATTGAATGAGTTTTGATATGTTTGACTGTGGATGTTATATTTTTATACCATTCATAGTTTATGGTTAATATATTGACATTTCGTATGCTAGTTTTAATACAAATGTTTATGTTATGTTTCAACTATTTATATGAGGAATGCAGTGGACTTAGTAAGTTACGGGTGGAGCCTGCTATAGCTCCTCGATGCATCAATAGGTCTCATGAGAAAAAATAGTGTCTTGGCACAAGCCCTTGAAAAAAAATTTATTTTTAGTCATGGCATGAGGCCTTGACTATGTGGTAATGATATCCGGTATTAGGAATTCCCTCATTGTGAAATTAGTTATTACATGTGATTATTAGAATAGTAGAATATCCATGTGCGTGTTTATATGGTAATGTTTCATTTATTTTTACCATATTATGTTCATGTTTATGTTTAAAAGGCTTTTTTTATTACACATCTTGCCTTAAAATTTTATAGCTTCCGCTAAATTATTTACCTTTACTGAGCATCTGAGCTCACCCCATTCTTATGTTTTATTTTCCCAGGATTACAAGAAGTGTATTATGATTGATATGCAGGGTTAATCTATATGTAAAAATGGAATTCTCAATGAAATATCTATGTTATGTTTTATTTTTCAAATTTTAATATAATGTTAATGTATGTAATCTATTTTTCAATACTGCTAAACTGATCGGTCCTTCGGGACTTGATTTCTTGTAATTGGGCCAGTGTATTAAAATAATGCAATAGTTCAGGGTAACTAGGGTCGGGGCGTTACTGTTGGTATCAGAGTAAGTTTAGAAATAACCATGGAAGCTAGATTTAGATAAACTCTGGTTAGAGAACATATAGACTCTGAGGATTAGTATAGAAGGCCTTCCTAGAATTTTGGTAATGTATAGATTTTGTGAGTTTTCCAAGAAAATACATCTCTGTCTGGATACGAGCAGGTAGAGGCGGCTCTGGAACAGATGTACCTAGGGGTAAAACCTGAAAACATCGCTTGGAGCTAGACTCAAACGGAAACTGGTGCACGACAACGGGCCTTGCTGCACTCTTGGTTATGACACTCTCAGGGGATATGCTTAGGATAATTATCGTTTTCTTTACAAACCACTATGAAGGGTTTATAAGTATATACCTCCTCAAAGAAAACTTTTTTGTGATTATGGATTATATCTATAAATTGTTCAATTTACGTTAGGTATTTTACATGTTTGGAATTATGAATTGTGATTCATAAATTGACCTAGTGTATGCCATTATTTAGAAATGGCACCCAGTAGAAGTAATGAGAACTCCAGCAATACATATGATCCAAAGAGTAAGAAGGATCATATATTTCACGGTAATAAGCCAAAATTTAGAAGGGAAATAGTATCCCATTTTTTCTCAACATATGAAGAAATAGTATCTTGTGTTAATAAGAAAACTACATAATTCTCTGAATCCTATGGATTTGAAGGGAAGCTAGAGAAGAAAAGGATGGTAGAAAGAAAGATAGATAAAGGGAAAGAAAGATTTTCCAATATGTGATAAATTTGGAATGAATCACCTTCGTTAATGCTTGAAGGGAATGAGAGTTTGATATAAGTATGGAGAAAAAGGACACCAAGTATATGATTGCAAGGGTAAGAAAAAGTTTTCAAATGTAAAATGCTTCATCTGCAAGGCGTTGAGACACTACGCGAATCAATGTACCATTTATAAGAGTATACCGCAAATGATGTTATTTGATAATAATCAACTTATGATACTACCTCGGATGAAGAAGAATGACTAGTGTTCTTATGTTGTTATTTTAGAATTATTTAATTTGTGTGTTGTATCAACAGTATACTGGTTACATGAATTATGGAGATAAATAAGGATTGAACTACAGTACTATTTTCTTGTGAATTTGATATTATATGGTCCTGATACTAAGGTAGTAATTTTGGAATAATAGATGGTTGATTTTGGTAATTCAGGATGTTGCAGTGTTGTAAAATAATACACGATGAAGGCATTCACATGTTATTACCTGGAAAAAAGGATCCTCATTATGTTTAACTTCCTTATAAACTTTGGAATCAGAGTTTGGATATAAGTATTTTGGATAATTCTAAAGGTTGGAATGGATTAAGTTGGAGATTGGATACTATTGTTAAGGGTATTTTTGGATTGCCATAAAAAGGACAACCCGAAGGTTGGGCGGCAACCCGTCACGTCTGGCAAGGCCGTGAGACTTAAACCCGCAACCGAAGGGAGGAAAGGGTGTATTACCTATCACTGACCCACGTGGTGTCCTGGATTGAATAATGTAGTTTTTTAAGGGTCTGATATGTGAATTATAAATTCATTATTTTTGGAACCCTATAAGATTAGTATAAATAGAATATATATATATTTATTTATTTTTTGAAATCTTTTAGAGTGAAAGATGTGTTTGTGGTATGAATTAGTTGAAGGATGAAACTCTACTTTTCAAGTACACACACACACAAACAGATATATATATATATATATATATATATATTCCCCCTTATTTTATGGATAAATTAATTATTAAACTTTAGAGAAGGGATCTTAAAACCAAAAATGTGTTATCATAATACCTTAAGTTTTGTTGAACCGATAGTATTTTAAATCATCATAGATTAGTGGCTTTGAGACCCACAATTCTACAATTGTTTGTGATTGATGAACTCAATCACTCACTATAAATAATTACATTTTTCCTCCAATTATGTGTCTCTAATTGCCACCAATGTTCTTCTAATTGAAATCATAATTTGGTGGTGACTTTTTCATTCCCCTTTTCCTCTTATTAAGACTAAATTTTATTAACCCAATTTCCTATGTGGGTTATCCCACAAAGGTATTTTCTATTTTCAACATTTTATTTTCGAAGAAAAATTTAAAATTGCGAGGAAAAAATTTATTGAAGGAGGGAAGAATGTAACACCCTAAGATTTCAAAGTACGTTATTTCTTTAAAGTAATTCAATAACTTGCACTACACGCAACACCGAGTTCAAGCGCACCACAACTTACCAAACTAGCTGTTCAAAAGCAGTTATGAATAGTATTAACTGGATTTTTAACTTTATATAATCCTTATAATTTTAGAATCCATATTATGAGTTTCTTAGACATAATGTAATAACAAAAACATTTTTTCAGATAAAAGAATTATTTTTCAAAAAATTGCAATTTTACCACCTTTTAATGGTGAACCCTTTTTAAATCCAATATTTGAAACTTTTATATATTCAATTTGACAAAATAAACTTCTTATTTAGAATCAGGACATAATAATTTAGTTTCAATAAATTTTTGGTGTTTTTCTAATAACTTTCATGTCTGGGTGAATAGTGAAAAATACTATATTTTAACTGAAAACAATTTTTTTAATCAAAATTATTTATAGTGTTGAATTATACATTTTAATGTTTTGGAATTATAATTAGATTATATTTTTTCCCTTTAATCCAATTTTGTTCATTATAATTAATTTTACTTTGAAATTATACATAAACAAGTGTCAATCTTTTGATAGTTATTGTTTCATAAAAACACGCTATTTGTTTTGACAACGATAATTAATTTGAAATTAATAAATGAAACTTCTATGTTTTGAATTTGGTAAAATAGAATTCATTTTTGGATTTGGAATATCTAAATTAGCCTAGGGTTAAGTTTTGGTATTTTTCTGAAAATGTTCAATTTTTTATGAATAGTGAAAAAACATTGAGTTATCGTTTAAAACCAATTTTTTATTTAAATAATTATTTATTTTGTTTAAATTTATTTTAGGTCAAAATAGATACATAATACCTATATAAGTTCATTGTAATTCATTGGAGTCAATTTATAATAATTTTAGATATATAAAAATTTTAATCGAACTTTTACCGTATTTTACCCACCTCCTAAGAGCATTTGCAAATTTACCTAAAACATAATTTTACCGCTTTTGTGAGTTGAATTTAGAAAATACGAGATACACGGTTAATATCATGGAGTTTAATTTGGTTCAACAAGATAAAAATAATTTTTGGTGAATAGTCACATTTTGCTTTTATTTACCACAGTTAAAAGTAAATAGGGTAATTAAGGGTAAAAATGATAATATTATTACCCTAACACATGTCCTAATTCTATTGGATAAGTGTAATTCTACCAAAAACAGCCATTGAAATAAAAAATTGCCCTTTAGGTCCACTTGGATTAGATTAAGACATTTATTATTATTTTGCTTAAAGAATAGTTAAAAGAGTTAAAATCAAAGTGTAATGACTAAACCATTTTTAATATAGGGTTAAAAATAAGATAAATTCGACTATAAATATTGATTATAAATATCAAAATATTTCCTACATAATAGTATTTTATTTATAATTTTTAGTTATTAAATAATTAAATTTATTAATGACACAATGATGATGCAGTAATTACCTTATTTATGAAAGAATCAAATAAATGGTATTATAAATATTAAAATAAATATAATTTCAAAGCGTTTATGACATACACGAATTTTATATGTGAATATGACATGTTAGGATTGATTCAATGTATTTTTTTTGAAGTAAACATTCTGTTATTATTTTAACAAAAAACAAATACCAAATAGTCTCAAAATTGACATAAAATAGTTTTTAAAACAAATATTATATTATTAATTGATATAATGGTCCTAAAAATCTAAAGTTCGTCCAAAATACTTATATAATAATATATATGACATTAATGAATCAATTGGGGTTCTATTGGTAGTATATAGTATGTTTATTAACTATAATGTAAGAATACAAGAAGACACGGTAAAAGTTAAATTATTTAACTTAGAGTGAAATCTAAATGATAAGGTTAAAATGGTAACCTAAACTTGTCTAAAACCTATTGATTGAGTATTTTTAGACCCATACCCACCTTAGACTGTAAATAACACTTTTTGGAGACATTATAAACCGAATATGAATTTATTATAAAATAATATTTTAAGTTTTTTCCAAAGGTGCCACTCACCCCTCTTATAAAAGGGCACTTCCCCTTCTCTCAAATTCACACCTCCAAAGCCATTAGACTCGGACAAACTCTGCCTAAATACTCTCTCAACTATCCTTACTTCATCCTAGAGGCCCTCCTTTAGTCATAAATCCAACTTTAGAATCCCTTTTGATCAAATCAAAAGGAAGAACCCAAATAAGAGATAATAATTTCACCACCCTCTTTCAAGTTCTTTTCTTCTTACCCTTCTTATTTCTTTGTTATTTCCATTTTTAAATATTAAATCCAGTATATTCTATATACTGTAATGTTATTATAAATATTTCACAACTTTATTCATTATTCTATCCATCTTATGAATGATAATGTCACCATGCGTGCGTACGTACGGCTTACCGTCTCCACGTCGTGGTGTAATTTGTTATTCAACACTTTGTTATTTGGATAGATATAATGATGACTAATATGTATATAAATAATTAAAATAATATGATAATGTCTCTGTAAAAATAATATACCATCTAATTCCAAAACTTTAAGGAAATGATATTGTCGCTCGTGCGTACGTACGGATTACCGTCTCCACGACGCGATGATATTCATTTCCACGTTCACCATTCATCGATAAATATAAATATATATATTACTAATAAGTATGTAATATATGACATAATAATGCTACTGGATATATATATATTTATTTATTTACTTGCATATATCTTAGTCACTTTGTTCTGTTCAACATGATATGAAAATGGAAACAGCATTTATGCATACATACGGACTACCGTCTCCATAAATGGTGTTTTTCATTTCAAATATATGTCTATTATACATATTTATAATATAAATATATATGATATATAAATCATGTTTTATATTCTAGAAGTATATAAATCTTGGTCTAAGTGATACAATCAAGAGTAACAAGTTAAAACACGTATGATAAAGACATCGATTATTACCCGAAATGTTAATTTAACATGGAAATTATTATTAAATTGGTAGTATAAAGTCAAAAATGAATCATGTATGATATAATAAATATTAATATGGTTCTGGTATAATTTAATAACATACTAAGATCTTCATATAGGAGGTTAAACGTACCCTCGACCAAAGGAAAGTGCAAGGTAAGGGTTAATTCTTCAATGTCATTATTATTAGAGATTTTTTATGTGTAAGTATTTACTGGGACATTTTTATCATCCATTACCATTTTTCATAAAAAATATTTCTAAATGAATATTTTAAAGATTTTTGAAAGGTAATATTTATCAAGATCATAATTTTAAATGTTTTAAAGATTTATCTTTCTAAATCATTTTAATTAATGACAATGTTTTCAAAATGATTTTAAGGATTTATTTATATGGAAATGAATGTTTTGAAATGATAATTCTTTTAAAAAGTTTCATAGTGGTATGTGACACTTTTATTCAAAAATCTCTTTTAAATTACTTCCTTCATAAATGTGTGACTTTTAAATGATTTTACAAAAAAGGATATTTCTCTCAAAAAGTTTTACTCATCATTTTCAACTATGTCAGCATCCTTTATAGGATATTATTTTTGATTGAGGTTGATTTATTATAATACAATTTTCCATATTTTATTGAATGAGTTATGATATGTTTGACTGTGGATGTTCTATTTTTATACCATTCATGGTTTATGGTTAATATATTTACATTTCATATACTAGTTTTAATATGAATGTTTATGTTATGTTTCAACTGTTAATATGAGGAATGCAGTGGACTTAGTAAGTGATGGGTGGAGCCCACTATAGCTCCTCGATGCATCGGTAGGTCTCATGAGAAAAACTAGTGTCTTGGAACAAGCCCTTGACAAAAAATTTATTTGTATTCTTGGCACGAGGCCTTGACTATGTGGTAATGATGTCTGGTATTAGGCATTCCCTCATCATGAAATTAGTTATTACATGTGATTATTCGAATAGTATAATATCCATGTGCATGTTTATATGGTAATGTTTCATTTGTTTTTACCATATTATGTTCAAGTTTATGTTTAAAAGTCTTTTTTTATTACACATATTGCCTTAAAATATTATAGCTTCCGCTAAATTATTTACCCTTACTGAGCATCTGAGATCAGCCCTTTCTTATGTTTTATTTTCCCAGGATTCCAAGACGTGTATTATTATTTATATACAGGGTTAAGCTACAAGGAAAAATGGAATTCTCAAAGAACTATCTATATTGTGTTTTATGTTTCAAATTTTAATATAATGTTAATGTATGTAATCTATGTTCCAAGACTGTTAAACTGATCGGTCCATCGGGACTTGATTCCTTGTAACTGTTCCAATGTATTAAAATAAGGCACCGGCTCTGGGTAACTGGGGTCGGGGCATTACAATCATTATAAGAGATATTTTAGATCATTCACCAATACGAATAATGTGTTTTATGTTTCCAAAGTCACTAAACGAATACAGTCTTTGGGTGTCTATTTTTATAATGTTTTAATTATTCCACAATAGTGATGTAATGTCCATGTATGTTATGCTTGGGTCTTTATAGGGTCAACCAGACTGGTCACCAAAGACACACCATTATAGGGTGGGGTAAAAAATATAAAATTAAACAACTCTTGAATATCATAAAAACAAGACATACAACTTGAGTAATAATGTGGAAACAAATAAAAGATGCAACTAACCCAAACCAGCTAAACTAGAAAAACATGACAAGACAAGAAAATAAGTCTCCACATGACTAAGCTTCACCACAAAAATATCTCAAAAAAATGGACATGTAAAGAGAATCATGCATGCTATAGAATACTCTTACCTTTACCTAAGTCCAGTAAAACAAAGTCTAATGTTTCTTACAGGAAGAAGTAGGGTGTCAGGAACAAGGCCCAGTAGGATACCACCAAAATAATCAATACAAGTTCTAATTAAAATAATGCACAAGTCTACGACTTCAAATAAAAAAATTACAATCAGTTTTATAAATAGGTCAATTTGATATCCTTTTTCAAATAATCATTGAGTTTTCACAAATTACATGATATATCTTCAAAATCTAGAAACAAATTAGATACATATACTGAAAATTAAATATACATGTGATCCAACATCCATGAAATAAACTATCATGTAATAAACAACCAAATACAATAATTCACCTGCAAGATGGACTCTATCCTATGTGAAAATAAACAATAGACACTCATAATCTCAAATAAGGAATAATGTTTGATCTCAAAAAACATCATGGCCTTCCATATACCATCAACATATAAGAGGGTGTCACACACACTAAGGAAACCTGTGTCTCTACCATATCATACCCAATGCTACCACTATGCAATGTTCTTCAATTTCTATTTTAAAAACCATACTCACATTTTTATAAAACAATTTCAAAAACAATTCAATGTGCTTCAGGGTTTGAAAATACGTTTTCCATTTAAAATAATGGAAATTATGTTTTCAAATAAAAAACCCTTTTTGAATTGTGTACTCATTCCCTTTTCAATTTCAAAACATTAAATTGTATTTAAAATACTAATAAATCAATAACAACTGTAATCAATTAAATAAATTTGAACAATTAAATAGATCCACCAACCTCAAAAGATTATAAAACCTATCCACTTGCCTATGAAAATGACATGAATGTAATAAAAACTAATGAAATAGACCAAGTGTTATAATCTATTATTATATAAGTGTATTAATTTTATTATATGGATAACTAGAAGATAAAATCAACTATAGATAGTCTCTATAATTCTAAAAGAATTACCCACATGAGTGTGGAAACACTCATCTGTGAAGGGTTTTCTCTTACGAATCCTCAATCACCACCAAGAACCAGGAAAAGTTAAGTATATCCTCAATATCTAGCATACCTCAGTTGATAATGTGTGATGGATCATGCACATATCACCTCATCTATGATACATAGAATACATCATGCACCTTCTGTAATTGTAGTTGTATGGACAAGAGGTACACTACCTAACCAACTTTACACAAAAACTATAATGGGATAATGAACCCTAAAGATAACATGTCCTCTCAACCAAATATCCACAGTTATCATCCACTCTTGGATGATCTACACATTCTCTATTAATGATCACACAACTCTAGGCCCATAATATTTATCTCACCTAGCTATATCTAGTAAAAATATTCCTTTTAGGATCTCTCATAAAAGGTCTCAAATGGTTCCATGCCGATGGTGGAGTGGTAACTATTGTAATTTTTAGACCTTGTCAAGTGTAGATGATCCCCATAGTCATGGAAAGAATCTAACATATAATCCTAAATTATATCATCCATATCCTGAATAGTCCTCTCTAACTTTACATCTATTTATGGGTGGAATATTATGATAAACTATAGTTGATCCCCAACATTAAAATATAAACCTCTCTAAAAATTATACATTTTTCAAGAATCATTGTATGAAACTATCTTCAAGGGAACACAATAAAGCTAGATTGTCTCCTACATATATAGGCATCCCAAAAACTCCACTATACTCTACTCTCATATGGTTAGGAAGTGTCCTGACTTGGTGATTTGGTTTACGATCACCCATATGGTGTCATGGAACCTCACTCGTTTTGGAAGTCTCATTGTGAAAATATATGGTGATATCATACCACCTACACTCTATCACAATAAGGGGTTGAGTTAATTCCACTGGTACCCAATGTTTAGCCTTCACCTACTAATATGTGAGGCATCAAGTGATGAAATCAGTTAGATTTGGCTTCATTCATGGACACAAAAATCAATGGAAAAGTTCTTGGAACATCTTTTCCACTTTTAGATGTACCACTATGGGGGATGCATGAAACTCCCATAGTACCTCCTCTCACAAAATGACACATACAATTTTATGACATTTAAAAATGATGATATGCTCTCCACAGTCATAAAAACCATCAAAATCATGCCATACAGATATTTGGCCACACAATACCTCATAATCAATATCACCATTTTGTGACTCCTTGACATCCTAAAAAATAAAAGTGATAACAACCATCGGCTGAAGGTATAAAGCATCACCCTCATCCACAGGGAAAACTACAATGAGGCTAACTGCTATATTTCTATTCTTAATAACTACATAATAAATTTCCTACCAAGATCATACTCTATTACACTTCCTATATTGTAAATAGTAAATATATCAAAAAAAATTTTATATGGGAACTTCATCCAATGCTTCTGCCTCAAGTTTGAATAGACAATGAATCGATCTCCAATAAGATAGTGTCACCACACTCTCAGGTAAAAAACTATAACTACAGATTCAACATATGGGTTTCAATGTTTTTTATACGGTATTAACTGAAAGAACCCATATGAAATAAAATCATGGATATTTATCAGAATTCATCCAAGACAAGCTATAAATGCATTATCAAACACTACATACTCAATATCCTCAAATGGTAGTCTCAGGATGGGGGGTTCTCATCAACCTCCTCTATAAATCCTGAAAATATTATTGTCACTTCTTATCTGCATGAAATTTTTCTCTTTTCTAGTCATGGAAGTAATAGGTTCTACAATACTAAAAAAATTAAGTATGAATCTTTTATAATATCCTATCTACCCAAGGAATCTCTTCACATCGCGGTCATACTCTTGGGTGTCTCCCAAACTAGTACTACCTCAAGCTTCAATTCATCCACTACCACTCCCTCCTCTGAGATGACATAACCCAGGATGTTGACATCTTGAATCTATAAATAACTCTTTCAGATCTTTTTATAACTTTTAAACTACTATAGTATGTCCAAAACCATCCTTAAAGGTCTTATGTGCTCCTCCTTTGATGTTGAGTACAAGATGATGTAATCAATAAACACCACTATGAACCTGTCTAGGAAAAGATGAAATATATGGGTCATGAGTCTCATGAACACTATTGGGGTATTCATCATGCAAAAGGTAATCACCAAGAAGTTAAAGTGATCATATAGGCACTATAATTCCTCCTTCAGTACATCCTCCTATCAAACATAGAGCTATTGATTACTTGTCTCCATGTCAAACTATGACAAAATATTCACCCCTAACCATTGGTTTAAGTGTTCAAAAACTATTGTAAGTGGATAATTAATCATTATAGTCTCTATGTTTAGGAAAAAATAATCCATTCATAACATCAATATCTCATCTCCCTCCTTCACAAACAAAACTAGGGTTGCCTAGGGGAACACACTAGGTCTAATGAAGCCCTTCCTCAGGAGATATTTTAATTGAACCTTCAAATTTGACAGATCTACATGGTCATTAAAAATACTATCAATGATATTGAGCTAGTCCCTAGTTTTATATCTATGTGGAATGTGATCTCTCAGTGATGAGGTAAGCCTAGAACATCCTCAGGGAATACATACTTGTACTCCAGCACCACTGTTGGAAAGTAAAAATAGATATTTTCCACTACTCCAAGTGTCATACTGAACAACTAATGAGATATCAGATGTATCCTCCTATGTAAAATCCCATCCAAATATTCCTTGTATTCCCTCTCACTAATAAAGTAAAAAACTCATCCTTATAACTTGGTTACACTTTAACCCTCACTGGTAATAATCAAGTTGTGCCTCATTGCAGCTACAGAGAGATACCATGTGAGGATCTCTCCTCTAAGAGTTAGGTCACACCGATAGAAGAAACATGATATCACTAAAACATCCTCTATAGTGCTCTGTAAACACAAGGGTCGAGTTAAAATCTCCACTTGAATATACAAGTCTTGAACAATGAATAAGATAAGGAATGAGTGGCATGTGTCTATGTCTACAAAAACTATATATATAGTAGATAATATATTGATTGTATCTCATATCCTAGCCAAAGACTCTGAGTCTTAATCCCCCATTGTATGTAGCTATAAATCACATTATCTTCATATCCCCCATAACTAGGGTTCACACTAACACCTTAGAACATCAAAAATGGACTCAAACAAACAAATAAAAGGAATTTATCCACCACACCTAGATATTATCCTCTTTGGGGGGAATAGAAACACCCACATGTCTTCAAAATGTATCAAAAGAGTATTCAACTTTGTAGGAGAAGTGTCCCTCTTCTATGAAAGATCTAAGCTAGATCAAAGACCACAAGAAAATGACTCCACCAACACCCTATGTTTCCCTGAATAATACTAGATCTTATGACAACTATCAAACATGTAGGGGTCCACACAAGGTGAAATACCTAATCCAAAATCTCTTTATAGTCCTTATATTCCCTTGGGGTTATTGAGAGGTACTCCTCCCAGAAGAGTTTCTCTACTCTATCCAAGAGAGGATCACTTGATCTTGTATCTAGTTCACCAAATTCCTCGAGTACCTAGATAAACCTTGGAAAAAACTCACCGCCATGACCATCATCAGTAGGGGTCCTAACAAGTTGGAATAATCATTCCACATTCTTGAGCCAGTACTATTCCGCCTGGGGTTACGGCTTATCCCAAAACATGGGAGACCTATGACTATAAAACTTGAAATTCTCTCTCAGCTGGTACTTGTCATCTTCTAGTATTATTTGGACCGACTAATACTCAAATTGATGGTGATAATCCTCATGAATCATTGAGGGTGGGTTAGCACACTGCTTTATGGGTGGAGGTACCGCTCTCTATCTACCTATAGGGGTTAATCTGAAGATCAGGTCGGCACTGAGACCTCATCACTAGGTAGTTCATCATTGTGATCTTATTGTGGTATCCATCATTGGTTATCTTTTTGGCAGAATGTTGTGAATTATTTTGATATACGATGGTAAAAAATAGTATATGGGGAGATAAATCAAGAAGTAAATGAAAATTAAAACCCATTCCTATATGATTCATGCACCATTGTTTTCCCTGAAACTAGTACCTACATGTACTGACTCAAAAAGAAGGTTATCAGAGTCCTAAGGAATGGATATGTCAGCTACCGCACCATCATTGGTTCCCCTTTCCAGAGAGATAAAATTGATACACTTTAAAAAATTCTCCTCAGTTCCCAAACCAAATCTGTGTTGATAGAATTTCTCCAAACTCCAGTCCTAATATGACCCCTTTGATGCCACTTTTTTATGACATAAACCATTAGGGACCTTCTGGTTAGAGGAATTCTTTGTGTGACACCCCAACACCACCACCAATAGGCCAGGGGATAGTGACTAGCATTGAGTATGAATATCAAAAATATAGGAAGTTCTAGTCTAATCACATGTACCGATACACACATATAAATACACCAATTTAATGAAAAAAATTTAAAAAACTAATTCAATATATACATTAATAAGACCTAATACCACATTGAAGTATGATAGTGAGTATAAGAATTGAAAATTGTCCAAATATAATTCCAAAAAAATGAAAAATGGCCTAACCTACCCAAAATATGGGACTGATATCAAAATGAAACTCCTAGAACTGTCCATGGGCCATCTAGACTAACTAAGCTCAACCCCCTCTCAGTCCAGCAAGGAATCCATTCCAAGTTCTATCATCTGCATATGACATGACATGTGCAAGAAGAGCCTATACAAGGATGAGTATAGACATACATATTGGTAAACCCTAAAATCACCAATCAGAAATCATAAAAGAGGGTGTTATCTCAGAAATACAAATAAAATAGGATAAATAAGACAAAACAATATATCCTCAAAGGAATACTCTAAGTCTCAAGGTAAGGTATATTCTCACTACCAGTCTAATGATTCTTCTTAAGGATCAAAAGTAACATTCATCTAAGAGAACTCCATTATCAGGGAACACTATACTGATGGAAATCATCTGAGTGGTCAGAATCATTAGTTCATTCCGTGAAGTAGTATAAAGGAACAAATATGTCTCACTTGAGATACTCAATTGATCATACTACACCTCAATGATACATTGTAGGTCTTGATTCATTAGAAGGAGATCACACCCATAGCTGATGGGGGATACCTAACCTTATCTAGTATAACCAACTATGAAGGTTATTTCACACCTTAGATGTTAGAAACAGGACACCTAACCCAACCTTGGGATGAATGATAGAGGATAACACTTCAACTCCCATGGAGGGATACCTGACTCTATCTAGAACAAGTTCATAGATAGGATCACTCATCCTATACTAAGGATGGTATACTCTATTGTAACCTCTTAGGGAAGGACCAAGAGAATACACTCACATTGATATTGGAGTTGTACTAATGGGGCCAATGGATCTTACCATCCCAAAAAATGAGTACATGACATGTACTAGGGACACATAATGTGTCCCTCAATGTTTGGTCTTACTTGTTCCCACCTATCACACATGGCATGTACTTCTCTACGTACATAAAATATCAGTAATTAACATGGTGTTTTTATGTAATCAATCATGTATCCACTTCCTATGTTCATTTACTATCTACGTAAATGGGATGTTCCCCAAAACACATGGTGTGTGGGGTCACATGGCTTCATACGAGTGTTCTCCCTATACACACTGGTCTGTTAGCCTAGGGATCACATGATGTATGGGTTCCATACATAGTGTTTAATATTTAACTCACCACTTAATCCTTATCCACCGCACATAGGGGTATATACGGTGTGTGTTATTCAGAACTAAAAATCATACATGTCATAACTTTCTATAATTTCAAGGCTATATCACACATCTCATCCACACAGCCATCACCTTCACTTCCACCATGATTCTCATCCTTAACACCAAGAATCACATTAACTAATACAATTTTTTCACAAGTGGTTGGATTTTTTATACCCCTTTATATAAAAACACATGTTTTTGTAACTCTAAAGATACCTACTTGATATGTCTCATGGAATCATCATCACCCATATCATCATCAAATTTATTTCATCACCACTACACTTTTATCACGTAACCAATCAAAATATTGATCCTGTAATAATGATCCAATGTAGAAATATACAATTTCTCAATAATCGGTTTGTTTGGAATAGTTAATCATCTACAAATCAAATTACCAATGATGTGCATCAAAGAACAGAGGGATAAATGTACAAAACACACAAGTGAACATCAAGTGAAGGTTATGTTCATTAGGCCATCATCAAATGAATAAGAAGAACATTTAAGATAATCAAATGAATACTTTCAAAACAAATTAGATATTTAATTCCTAAATTTAGGAAGTTAAAAACAAATGTTGGGAAAACTAACAAAGAATGATGCAAGAATTAATTTTAACAAAATTAATTCATGTTCATCTTAACAATTAAAA
Source organism: Viscum album (assembly GCA_963277665.1). NCBI lineage: Eukaryota > Viridiplantae > Streptophyta > Magnoliopsida > Santalales > Viscaceae > Viscum > Viscum album. The sequence goes on from OY728135.1 coordinate 473,532,951, forward strand.
ATAGAAAATTAAACCACAAAAAAAATATACTTCCTCGAATAGGATTAATTAATAATTGAAAATGTTTCTAAAATATTTAATAATAATTGATTGTGATTATCATTGGCTCTATGAATTTCCATGTTCCCTCATCGATGATCCTCAATCTTGAGATCATCCACCAACTTGCTCTTTCATGCCCCTATCATCCAATAGTTAGGGTCATATGGATAACCCTAGAGATGATTCTACAAATTGATTAAATAGAGGTTGGATAGGTATAGAACATTAATTAGTTCATTAGTAAATAAATTAGTTTAAATTTTTTATTTTACCTAACATTTCACTGGTAACTACATTGTGATGAAATGTTTAATTCCAACAAAACATACACCCAACCAAGGGTGAATGTCATATTTTGGATTTAATGGACGTCTTGGTTTCCCCATGTCAGAATATATTCAGGATATATTCCATTATTTATAAAAAACTTTGTGTGTGTGTTATATTATATTTAATATTTTTAATATATCAATATTGAGCCTCCATAGGTCCCTGAACTCTGTTATAACTCTAATACTTACAATGAAAATATTATTTGAAATATTACAAAGTTTCAAACCAAAATTTCAATGATTTTATATATATGGTGGTATTATGATCTGCGGTTAATATTACAAAACCATCTCACTCCCCTACGTTGTTAAAAAAGAACATCTATCTAAGGAAATGAGTACTTATCATTGATGATTATAAGATTGAGATTCTAAAAATCAATGTAATAACATAGACTTCTATCTACCTTATTTCAAAATGGAACTGGTGAAGTGCTTGGTGAAATTCTTGGATAAATAAAACCCTTGATATTAAGATCTTCAAAATGGACCTTCAATTTCTCTAACATGGAAGGATCCGTTCCATGAGATAGTAGTAAAATGGGAACCATTCAAGGGAGAAGATCAAAAGGGAATTATACCTACCACTATGGTGTAAATCTAGAGAAATCATCAGGGAAATACTCATGTTACCTCTCCACCACCATTAAAAACTATCCATATAAACTACATTCAATAAAATCTAAATGTAAACTGGATTTATGTCACGAAATTGATTGAATATTTCAAATAATAGTTCCTTACTTACTAAATATTATATCCTACTCACCTTTGAACGTGTGAGTATTTCTATTAAGTGAAAGGATCAAAACTATTTGATAATATTAATTTAACTGATATTTTGAGCTAAACATTCTATCCTTACTAAATATAAAATCTAATATATCTATATTTATAACTAGAATATCCCATATATTCTCACCATCAGTAATTATCAAATGTAACTGAGGGAATTTAAATCCCTACACTTTCATCTTTCCCAAAGGAGTAGAAAGGTCAACCACATAAGAAATCATCTCAAATCAGTATTATAATACATCAATCAATTTAGATGATATGAAAAAATGGTATAAACCAATATCAAATAAAATCAAGATGATATAAAATAAAATAAATACTATGCCTCTAATGATTGTTTTCTTATCATGAAATTTCTTAAGCACATACTCTATTATATATAATCACCTAGATTTGGGCTCACTCTAAGAGGTTTTGGTGGGATGAGAATCAATATTCATATGAAATTATATCTAAAATCTAATGGAGATACCCCACTCCCATAGATTCATTTAACTACACCTAAAATCCTATGTTATATGAGACCTAGCTTTATTACATTGAGGGGTGTCCTAAAAAATAATTTCAAATAACCCAAATACCAATACTATTGGAAAGTCTTAGTTGATTAAAATAAATCCTATTTAGTATGGAATGACATCCCACATTTAAATCACTCCACTAGCTCATTCCTTCAAGGTTTCATGGGAGTGGAGTTTTAAGGACATTGGAAACTCCCACTACTACCTCGTCAAGAGTCCTCATGTTTCCCCTCCTGAACAGATTAAGAACTCTAACATACTCCTATATCAATTAATGAAATGATAAAACCATTCATCCCATACATATATATCTCAGTCTTTTCTACCTCATTTACCATTTCAGAATGGGTCAATGTATAGAAAATAATAATCCCCACTCTAACATTTTTTCTTTGACCCATCCCAAACCATGTACCCTTAAGATGGTCATTCATAAAAAGATCATGGGTAAGGTTTACTAAATTAACAAAAAGAGTGGAATATTCCATCACTAAATGATTCACTTGATCTAATTTCATAGACACTCTGACCTTCTCCACATTTAAATTTTCTAGGGAAACTATTGATTTAACATCTCCTTATACAAAACCCAGTAAGTCTATCATGTAGCTTGACCTCCATAATATATTCCAACCATTTAAAACTAAGTCCCTAAAGAAAATATGTGGAAATTATAACCTTGGAAGTCATAGGGGTATGAAGAAAACCAAATATGTTCTCAATTATATATTTCCATTCCGGTGGTTCCTAAGACCCTCAGTCACCATGGAATATATGTGTAAAATTATTAATGATTTTTTAGTCATGATCCACCACTTGAGCTTGATCTTGATTACCTTTACAACCTAGATATTGGATATTTCTAATGATTTACTTGATGAGAATATAGTCCACATGAGGGTTAGCCTAAGTAATATTCTTGGTAGATCCATATTCATGATTCAATTAGGTACTTATAGTAGGAAAAATATATTAAAAATGAATCATATATTTTAATAAATTAATAACTCAAGACTAAATATATTTAATAAAACATAAAACTCCATGAAATAACACAGGTAAATTACAGAATAATTATTTTTTATATTTATTAATATTTATGAATTTAATTGTAATTTTAAATTAAAAGGGAATATATTTCCAATAGAATACATGAAAAGAAATAATTAGTTTCTTTATAAATCTATTTTTCACACATGATTGAGTTATACTATATAATAATATACAATTAATATTATTATGTAATATGGAGGTTTTACTGGCTTTTAATGGTGCAGATATTTTAAATCCAATTTTTGAAAATTTTATAATTTTTATAAGAAAATAGAATTCAGTTTTGAAAAAATAATATCTAAATTAACTTTGGTATAATTTTTGGTATTATTTTAAGAAGTTTCATATTTTTATTAATAGTGAAAATTATGAATTTTAATTGAAAACTACATTTTTATCACATTTATTTATATAGTTTTTTTTGAATTTATTTTATGGTATTATTTGTTAAACTCTACATAAATAAATACAAGTTTTGTCATTTTAATCAATGTTAAAATGAAATTGGATATAAAAACTTGTAAAACTTTTGATCTTTTCTCTTTAAAACCCCATTGTCTCATCTCATTTTCAGGATTAATTCTAAATTAATTTCTTCCACTTATGTGATTGGAATTTTAAAAAATTGGTGCTATATTTATAATCATCATAATTTATAATGTCTAATAAGTTCAACTTAGTTTTCTTACCAAAAATATTAGTGAATGAAATTAAAATTATTTACAATGATTAAGGTAAAAATGTGTTAACTTAGTGGTTAACATTTAATATTATGAGTCCAAATGAACTTTAAAATTTTTCAAAAACTCATTGTATGAATATTATTTGACCATATAACCTATTTTATAGAATTTGGATCATTATTTTAGGCACATTATGTACATTATACCTCTCAATAGTGTTTAGAATTTTATATTTACATGTATGCCTCTCCTCCTCTACTATAAAAATCCATTCACCTGCCCAAACTTTTCACACTTATCAAGACCATTAACTCTTCAAAAAACTGCCCAAATAGATTCCAAACATCCCTAACACAATCCTTTAATCCAAAATTTGGGAATAAAATTCAAATAATTAATCCATTTGGTGTATACCAAAATTAGTTACCCAAAAAAGAAGTAACATTATTCAAAGTACATTTCTGTTTTATTTATTGATCCACCCGTTAAGTTATTATTATTACAAGATTATATTATAAAATCAGTATAATATATATAATAATATTTATTAATTCTTATTTTTCTTACTACCCCAACACACAGTTCCATCAAATGGGTAATGAACTAATCATTCATGTGGACGCCATACTACTATCTTGCAAAACGACGTCCATCGATTTTCCTTTACCACCTCTCATGGATAGTAATTATGATGGAAATAATATTTTTATATGATATAAATTATATTTATGTTGTTTTAATACTTTTTAAATTGTTATATAATTCATACATTCATGATCTCCCTTTTTCAGAGATACGATAACATTGTTTGTGGATGTGTGGACTACCACCTCCTCAATGAAATCTAATATGTTCACACATTACATGGAATGTATTAAAGTTGGTTTTAATAAAAATATGTAATAAAAATTAAATATATATGATATTAATGACATAATTATCTTTATGTAAATATAATATATCATTTTATTTATTACCTTTTCACACACTGAAAAGTGATAGCGTCATTCGTGGACATGTGAACTACTAACTCCTCAAAGTGGTGTGGTTCCTTTTAAATCATAAGAATTATATATATAATTATATATGGTTGAATAATATTATATATATTATATAATTTTAATTCTATAAATATAAATTCTAATTACCCTCTTTCCATGAATATCATTGAAAAATGGGGACATTACTCATGTGTATGTATGGCCTACCGTCTCTATGGTTGTAGCATTAGTTCATTTTTCATACCCATATTTAATGGTTGGTTTAAAAATAATAATTTATGTATAATTATGAAACTTATATAATTATTATTATTCTGGATATTTTTATATAATTACCCCCTTGACCATAGACAACCATCCTTAGTTGTTTTGACACAAAAACAAAATATGTTCAAAACACCCGATGTAAACTTAATTTTTTAATTTGTTTTATAAATTATTGTTATAAGTGTAATAAAAATAATAATATAATGGAAAAGGTTCATCAAGAAATTAAATAATTAAAATCAATTTAATACTCATTAAGACAAAGACACATGTGACAAGTCATAACCAAAGTAAGGTATTTCATCTCAATCCTTTTTCATTGAGGCATATCTTGATAGTATACACCAACCTTATTTTATGTGGTGTATATACAAACACTTTTAACATATTATGTCCTTAATTTATTTATTCTCATGTTATTTATTGTTATGTTAAATTTTATTCTTGTATAGTTCTTATGATTTAAATGTTCAAAGTGGTATGAGATGCTTTAAATGTTTAAAGATTTAACAATTTACCCCATATCAATGTTCTTCATATTTTTTACGTATTTATTTATTTGGATATAAAAGGATTATAAAGGAAATTTTATATCTATTTTTATATTTGGATTTCAATACAATCTTTAATGTTTTAAAAATGAAATCCCTCTTTCCCATTTTTCTAGGTATTTTGTTATTGAAAATGGGTTTTGAAAATGGGTTTTGAAAATAGATTGATTATTTCAATATATAAAAATGTATTATTATGATTGAAAATGAAATTTTAAGAGTGAAATGTTGAAAATTGAAATCTTGTTTGTGTTATGACTATGTAATGTTAGTTGGACATTGGATAGGTGGTTACACGATAAACCAATGATGGGTAGTTCTATGATAAACCAGCGATGGATGGGTCCATGATAGCCCTACAATGAATTGGGTATAGAATTCAGTAGTATGTATATTCCATTTGTAAGAGTGACATGTATGAAACTGTAACACCCCGAGATTTTATGAAAAATATTCTTTTTAATTTCATTAATGTCTTGTGTTGTACGCTACACCAAAAGGAGCTTGCACAACACGCATCCTTGACTTGCCTTGCATTACACGCAATCACAACCTTCCTCGATAGCGTGTGTAGTACGCAATACTGAGTTTCACGAAACAACGATATGCTATTAAAATATTATTAAAACTAGCCGTTATGAATAGTAATAACCACTTTTTAAATTTGAGAAATTTTAGCTCTCAAAATGGACTTCATTTTTGGATTCGGAGTATCGAATTTAGCCTAAGGTGAAATTTTGGTACTTTTCGGATAACTTTCATATTCTGATGAATAGTGAAAATTACTAAATTATAATTAAAAACAACTTTTTTAATAAAAATAATTAATAGTGATAAATCATTAATTTGAGTGGTTTTAAAGTATATTTAGAATATATTTTTACAATTTAATACTATGTTGGTCATTGGATATAATTTCACATTTAAACCAGACATAATCAAGTGTCAATCTTTTGATAGATATTGTTTCTTAAAAACACGCTATTTGTTTTAACAGCGGGATTTAATTATAAAATTAATTAATGCAATTTATATGTTATGAATTTGGTAAAATAGACTTCATTTTTGAATTCGGAATATGAAATATAGCTTAGGATGAAATTTTGGCATTGTTATGAAAAACATCAATTTTTTATGAATAGTGAAACTACTAAGTGGTAGTTAAAAAAACTGAATTTTTCATAAAACTTAATTTTACCGCTTCTGTGAATGGAATTTCAAAAATCCGAGAGACACGGTTGATGTCAGTAAGTAAAATGTGGTTCAATGAGATGAAAATAATTTTTGGTGAATAGTAACTTTTTACTTTTATTTACCACGGTTAAAAGTAAATAGGGTAATTAAGGGTAAGAATGATATTAATATTACCATAACACATGTCCTAATTCAATTGGACAAGTGTATCTCGACCAAAAACAACCTTAAGTGTAAAATATTATCATTTAGGCCCACTTGGATTAGATTAGGACATTTATTATTATTTAATTCAAAGAAGAGTTAAAAGAGTTAAAATCAAAGTTTATTTACTAAAACATTTTTAATATAGGGTTGTACATAAGATAAATTCGATTGTAAATATTAATTAGAAAGATAAAAAGATTTCCTACATAATTGTATTTTATTTGTAATTTTTAGACATCAAATAATTTAATTTATTTATGCCACAAATATGATGCAGTAATTATCTTATTAATGAAATATTGACATAATTGATATTATAAATACCAAAATAAATGTAATTTAAGACTCTTTATGAATTAAACTAATTTTATAGGTTACTATGATATATTAGTGTTTATTTAATCAACTTTTTTCGAACATATAATTCTGTTATGACTTTCACAAAAATCATATATCAAATAGTGTCAAAATTGACACAAAATAGTTTTTAAATCTAATATTATATTATTAATTTTTATTTTATTCCTAAAAATCTAAGGTTCGGCCAAATGACTTAGATAAGGATATATATATTAATAATAAACAATTTGGGGTTCGTTTGGAATGTTATAGTAAGTGTATTAACCATATAGTGTAAGAGAACAAAAAGACAGGGTAAAAGTTGAATTATTTAACTTGGAGTTAAATCTAATTGATAAGGTTAAAATAATAACCTAAACTTGTCTAAATCCTATTGGTTGATAGGATTTCGACCCATACCCACTTTAGCTTCGAAATAAGACCCTTTGGAACCATTATAAACCGATTTTCACTTTAATATAAAATAATATTTTGAGATATTCCTAAGGTGCCCCTCTCCTCCCTTATAAAAGGGCACCTCCTCCCCCTCCTCCTCACACCAATTTGAGAACTCAAGATCGGCCAAACCCTGCCAAAATCTCTTCTCCACTTTCCTAGAAACATACTAGAGGTTCTGGTCTTCCTCAAAGACCAATTTTAGTGCCCTAAGAGGAGGTCTCAAAGAGGCGCTTCAAAGAAGAGGTAATTACCGTTACCAATTCTTTCATCTTTATTTCTTCTTCCACTTATTATTCTTAGGTTGTTTCATTATGAAGTAATAACATCAGTATCACTCATATACTGATATGTTATTATAAGTATGAAACAACCCTATTTCACCATCTATCCATCCTACGGAAAAAGAAATCACCGCGCGTGCGTACGTATGGAATACCGTCTCCACGCCGTGGTGTAATCTATTTTCCACCACCACCTTACATGGATGGGTATAATGGTGTAAAGAATAACTATACATAGTTATTAAAACATCATATTGATTCTGATATATTGTATAATCCACTCCAATTCAATTAAATATTTATGGAAATGATATCATTGCTCGTGCGTACGTACGGACTACCGTCTCCACGACGCGATGAGATTCATTCTCCATGTTAACCATTTAAGAATGATTATAAAGTATATATAAGAAATAATAATGAAATATATGAAATTATAAAGCTACTGGATTTATGTATATATATATATTTATGTCATCTAATTACTTCCATTCAAGACAATAAGGAAAGGAAAACAGCGTTCATGCGTACGTACGGACTACCGTCTCCATGAACGGTGTTTTTCATTTCATTTATCTATCTATTATATATATATATATATACTGAATATATAGGATATATAAATCATATTTTATATTCTGGAAGTAAGTAAATCATGATATAAGTAATAATAATGTCAAGAACAACAAGTCAAAACACCTACAATAAATGAAACGATTTTACCCAAAACGCTTCTTTAACAAGGAATTTACAAAAGAACGGGTAATATAATGTCATAAGTGAACCATATATGATATCATAACAATGAATATGATTCTGTAATAAGTCAATGAAATTATTTAAATCATTATACAGGAGGACACATACGAAGCAAATCGGACCTAAGGTAAGGGAAATATCACAATCTCATTTTTATCCGAGATTGTTTATTCGTAAGTATTTAATGGGGTGTATTTTATCATCCACATCCATGTTTCATCAATATGTAATATTATTTCCATCCACCTACAATTTTTTAAATCCAATTTTACCCTTCGGTGAGTTTTTAGTAAAAGATATGAAAGGAATCTTTTGTCGTTTTACATACGAGGTACTTTTTGACTTTTCCGACAAAAGTACGAAGAATGTTTTTTTTAACTTATAAGGCATGAATGGATTTCTAAAAATTTATTTTCAAGAAGCTTCCTTTACAAGTATTCAAGTTTATTTTTAATCAACTTCTTTTAGTTTAAAATTGTATGACATGTTAAGAAAGGAAAAGTGTTTTTGAAGTAGAAAGGATATTTTCCTCAAGAATGAAGTTCAAGTATTTTATAAAAATTATTTTCCATCTAAGATAATAAAAGGGTTCTGTTTTTATCCCTATTATTACATGGATTTGATTATGTTGTGATGGAAACATTTTTATGAATTCCTTTATCTTATATGAATTGTTTTATGATGTCATGTTGTTTAAGAATCCCATTTTTATTACATGGGTTATGCGATGATGTATGATTTATGATTATGTGGCACAAATAAGAAATGATTCATTATAAGATGGGTGGGACCTATATCTCCCTCCAATGCATTGGGTAATGATTTTATATCTCATGAGATAGACAGGGCTGGAACGGTAGGTTATACCGGTTCAGTGAAACAGGACTGAAACGAGGGTTACTCGATTCAGAAAGGGACTTTGTCCACTAAGATAGTCTTGGCAATGAGTCTTGACTAACAAGAAATGATTCTCTATGATTATGTGTGTATGTCACAAAGTTTCATGTTTTAAGTTATGATTATTGGGATTTCATTTCACTACTATGATTTATCCCATGTTATGAAATTATGCTCTCTTTTGCAGGTTAAGATTTCCAAAAGTTATGTTCTTATGAATATGATGTGATTGATTTTTCTTTTGTATACCCTTATTGAGAATTTGAGCTCATCCTTTTATGTTTTCTTTTCCCCAGGATATAAAGAAAGGTTTTAGGTAAAAAAAAGGAAGATCTTTATGGGAGATATTGAAGATCTTTCACCACGATTAGAAGATTACGTTCCGAGTTTCCAAAGACACTAAACTATTACGATCCTTGTGTGTGTGTGTTTTTTTTATGTACTAAGTATTCTGAAAAAGTAATGTAAAGTCTATGTACGTCAGGCTTCGGGTCTCTACAGTTGGTATCAGAGGAAAGGTTTAGTCAACCTTTGGAAACTAGGATGCGAGAACTTTAGTGAGATACCTAGAGATATTTCTAAGGTATGTCTAGGGATGTCTCTAAGTTTAAGTATACATAGGGGTTATAGTACTAGAATTACGCTAACTATCATAGAATTAAACCTAAGATGTTAGATATTGAAGTTACTCCCCCTTTATTATGATTTTTTCCTCTCACACTATTCTTTTTGGGTTTTAGAAAATGGCTGGAAACAAGATGATTCACGATAATGGAGAATATGATGGACAATGGAATGATATTCTTCATAATGAAATGGGATTTGGAAGTACAAGCATCATTATTATGCCGAATCAGCAATCTCATAATATGATCAATAAAGTAAAATTTGGTAAGTTTCCTGACTCGGCTAGTAAGAGAAAGATGGAGTTTCATGATGATCATAGAGGAAAGAAAGTTCAATTTCCCCTATGTAAATCATGTGGGAAGAGGCATCAAGGAGAATGTTTCAAAGGAACAGGAAGATGCTTTGGGTGTGGAAAAGAAGGACACAAAGTAAGTAAGTGCAAAGGAAAAGGTTCAGTTAACACCATGGATGAAGATAATGGTATTGCTACGACATCAACAATGGTTAAATGTTTTAAATGTGGAATGTACAGGCATTATGCAAACCAATGCCCTAAGGGAAAGTCTCATGAAGATAATCAGTATGGTCGTATGGGAAGTATTTATGTGGATGATGATGAAGAGACTACAAATGATATGCGAGATGAAAGAATTGTTGAAGCTCGGTCAATGGTTTAAGAATGTAGTGGAATGATTACATGTTTATCTTGTGTAATGTTGTATAAGTAATCTCATGGTACTATGGAATAAAGAGACATGTAAAAATTGTTACATTGTTGTCTGATTAATGTTACCAGTATCCATGAAAGGTTATTCAGATATTTTTGGAATGTAGATGATATGCGCATAATGAAGGGATAAGGAGAAAATTAAATGTTTGATAGTATTCATGAGCTCATGACTGATATAAGGAGAAGGTTATATCATGGTTTGAGTATAGAGAATTTTTGGATTTTGGTATGTGGAAAGAGTTAACTTTTAACTGCATTCATGTTTTCACTAAGGTTCAATGGGTATTCAAGAGAATACATGATTAAGGCCTTTGAATGTTTGGAATGTGACCAACAAGACATATCTTATGATATATGGGGATTAACGACAGTATTAAATCTCTGGTAATCGTTTTCACTATATTATGAGAGTGGACTGTAGTATTATGGATAAGCCTAAAGATTAGAATGGATTATGTTGGACATAAGTTAGTATTGTTTAAGGATAGAATATTTTCGATATTATTGATGGGATGTTATAGTAATGTAGTTTTAGAAAAAGGACAACCTGCAGGATGGGCGACAGCCCATCGCTTCGAACAAGGCCGTGGGAATCGAACCCACAACTGAAGTGCGACTGGCCTTTATCGCCTACCACTGGCCTACAGGAAGTCCCTGTTTAGTAGAAACTAGTTTTATTATATTAATCAGTATGATATATGAAGTATAAGTCCATTTTAGGAACCATATATGATTAATCTCACTATAGATCGACTTATGTATGTAATTTTTGCTAACCTTTTGTTTGAGACAGATGGAATGACCCGTCATTCTATCACATGATCTGCTAACACTTCACGAATAACAAATTCAACTTCATTTATTTATGAGATGAAGTGGAAATTGTTCAAGGAACGAACAATAGTGCGATTGTACCAAAATAAAGTAAGTATTTATTCTAATTCAAATTCTTCAACTTTAGGGAAACGATCTTGAAAACCAAAAAAATGTTGTCCTAGTGATCTTATATCTGATTAATCGGATGGTACCTTAGATCATCATAAATTTATGGATTTGTGATTGTTGTATTTTACATATCCATGTTCTCTACCACTCTCCATCAGAACATGATGGTTATATTTTTCTTCCATATCCATATTTTCACCTATGTGGAAACCCAGTGATTAGTTTATTTGGGTAACCGTTAAGTTTCATACTTTTGTTTTTAAATATTGGTTTTGGTATTCCTTTTTACGATGTGGGTTTCTATTAAAGAAACTTTCAAATAGTAAACCATTTATAACCCCGACGAATTTCGAGGGCGAAATTCATTTTAAGGGGGGTAGAATGTAACACCCCGAGATTTTATGAAAAATATTCTTTTTAATTTTATTAATGTCTTGTGTTGTACGCTACACCAAAAGGAGCTTGCACAACACGCATCCTTGACTTGCCTTGCATTACACGCAATCACAACCTTCCTCGATAGCGTGTGTAGTACGCAATACTGAGTTTCACGAAACAACGATATGCTATTAAAATATTATTAAAACTAGCCGTTATGAATAGTAATAACCACTTTTTAAATTTGAGAAATTTAAGCTCTCAAAATGGACTTCATTTTTGGATTCGGAGTATCGAATTTAGCCTAAGGTGAAATTTTGGTACTTTTTGGATAACTTTTATATTCTGATGAATAGTGAAAATTACTAAATTATAATTAAAAACAACTTTTTTAATCGAAATAATTAATAGTGATAAATCATTAATTTGAGTGGTTTTAAAGTATATTTAGAATATATTTTTACAATTTAATACAATGTTGGTCATTGGATATAATTTCACATTTAAACCAGACATAATCAAGTGTCAATCTTTTGATAGATATTGTTTCTTAAAAACACGCTATTTGTTTTAACAGCGGGATTTAATTATAAAATTAATTAATGCAATTTCTATGTTATGAATTTGGTAAAATAGACTTCATTTTTGAATTCGGAATATGAAATATAGCTTAGGATGAAATTTTGGCATTGTTCTGAAAAACATCAATTTTTTATGAATAGTGAAACTACTAAGTGGTAGTTAAAAAAACTGAATTTTTCATAAAACTTAATTTTACCGCTTCTGTGAATGGAATTTAAAAAATCTGAGAGACATGGTTGATGTCAGTAAGTAAAATGTGGTTCAATGAGATGAAAATAATTTTTGGTGAATAGTAACTTTTTACTTTTATTTACCACGGTTAAAAGTAAATAGGGTAATTAAGGGTAAGAATGATATTAATATTACCATAACACATGTCCTAATTCAATTGGACAAGTGTATCTCGAACAAAAAAAACCTTAAGTGTAAAATATTATCATTTAGGCCCACTTGGATTAGATCAGGACATTTATTATTATTTAATTCAAAGAAGAGTTAAAAGAGTTAAAATCAAAGTTTATTTACTAAAACATTTTTAATATAGGGTTGTACATAAGATAAATTCGATTGTAAATATTCATTAGAAAGCTAAAAATATTTCCTACATAATTTTATTTTATTTGTAATTTTTAGACATCAAATAATTTAATTTATTTATGCCACAAAGATGATGCAGTAATTATCGTATTAATTAAATATTGACATAATTGATATTATAAGTACAAAAATAAATGTAATTTAAGACTTTTTATGAATTAAACTAATTTTCTAGGTTACTATGATATATTAGTGTTTATTTAATCAACTTTTTTCGAACATATAATTCTGTTATGACTTTCACAAAAATCATATATCAAATAGTGTCAAAATTGAGAAAAACTAGTTTTTAAATCTAATATTATATTATTAATTGTTATTTTATTCCTAAAAATCTAAGGTTCGGACAAATGACTTAGATAAGGATATATATATTAATAATAAACAATTTGGGGTTCGTTTGGAATGTTATAGTAAGTGTATTAACCATATAGTGTAAGAGAACAAAAAGACACGGTAAAAGTTAAATTATTTAACTTGGAGTTAAATCTAATTGATAAGGTTAAAATAATAACCTAAACTTTTCTAAATCCTATTGGTTGATAGGATTTAGACACATCCCCACTTTAGCTTCTAAATAAGACCCTTTGGAACCATTATAAACAGATTTTGACTTTAATATAAAATAATATTTTGAGATATTCCTAAGGTGCCCCTCTCCTCCCTTATAAAAGGGCACCTCCTCCCCCTCCTCCTCACACCAATTTGAGCACTCAAGCTCGTCCAAACCCTGCCAAAATATCTTCTCCACTTCCCTAGAAACATACTAGAGGTTCTGGTCTTCCTCAAAGACCAATTTTAGTGCCCTAAGAGGAGGTCTCAAAGAGGCGCTTCAAAGAAGAGGTAATTACCGTTACCAATTCTTTCATCTTTATTTCTTCTTCCACTTATTCTTCTTAGGTTGTTTCATTATGAAGTAATAACATCAGTATCACTCATATACTGATATGTTATTATAAGTATGAAACAAGCCTATTTCACCATCTATCCATCCTACGGAAAAAGAAATCACCGCGCGTGCGTACGTATGGAATACCGTCTCCACGCCGTGGTGTAATCTATTTTCCACCACCACCTTAAATGGATGGGTATAATGGTGTAAATAATAACTATACATAGTTATTACAACATCATATTGATTCTGATATATTGTATAATCCACTCCAATTCAATTCAATATTTATGAAAATGATATCATCGCTCGTGCTTACGTACGGACTACCGTCTCCACGACGCGATGAGATTCATTCTCCATGTTAACCATTTAAGAATGATTATAAAGTATATATAAGAAATAATAATGAAATATATGACATTATAAAGCTACTGGATTTATGTATATATATATATTTATGTCATCTACTTACTTCCATTCAAGACAATAAGGAAAGGAAAACAGCGTTCATGCGTACGTACGGACTACCGTCTCCATGAACGATGTTTTTCATTTCATTTATCTATCTATTATATATATATATATACTGAATATATAGGATATATAAATCATAGTTTATATTCTGGAAGTAAGTAAATCATGATATAAGTAATAATAATGTCAAGAACAACAAGTCAAAACACCTACAATAAATGAAACGATTTTACCCAAAACGCTTCTTTAACATGGAATTTACAAAAGAACGGGTAATATAATGTCATAAGTGAACCATATATGATATAATAACAATGAATATGATTCTGTAATAAGTCAATGGAATTATTTAAATCATTATACAGGAGGACACATACGAAGCAAATCGGACCTAAGGTAAGGGAAATATCACAATCTCATTTTTATCCGAGATTGTTTATTCGTAAGTATTTACTGGGGTGTATTTTATCATCCACATCCATGTTTCATCAATATGTAATATTATTTCCATCCACCTACAATTTTTTAAATCCAATTTTACCCTTCGGTGAGTTTTTAGTAAAAGATATGAAAGGAATCTTTTGTCGTTTTACATACGAGGTACTTTTTTACTTTTCCGACAAAAGTACGAAGAATGTTTTTTTTAACTTATACGGCATGAATGGATTTCTAAAAATTTATTTCCAAGAAGCTTCCTTTACAAGTATTCAAGTTTATTTTTAATCAACTTCTTTTAGTTTAAAATTGTATGACATGTTAAGAAAGGAAAAGTGTTTTTGAAGTAGAAAGGATATTTTCCTCAAGAATGAAGTTAAAGTATTTTATAAAAATTATTTTCCATATAAGATAATAAAAGGGTTCTGTTTTTATCCCTATTATTACATGGATTTGATTATGTTGTGATGGAAACATTTTTATGAATTCTTTTATCTTATATGAATTGTTTTATGATGTCATGTTGTTTAAGAATCCCATTTTTATTACATGGGTTATGAGATGATGTAGGATTTATGATTATGTGGCACACATAAGAAATGATTCATTATAATATGGGTGGGACCTATATCTCCCTCCAATTCATTGGGTAAAGATTTTATATCTCATGAGATAGACAGGGCTGGAACAATAGGTTATACCGGTTCAGTGAAACAGGACTGAAACGAGGGTTACTCGATTCAGAAAGGGACTTTGTCCACTAAGATAGTCTTGGAAATGAGTCTTGACTAACAAGAAATGATTCTCTATGATTATGTGTGTATGTCACAAAGTTTCATGTTTTAAGTTATGATTATTGGGATTTCATTTCACTACTATGATTTATCCCATGTTATGAAATTATGCTCTCTTTTGCAGGTTAAGATTTCCAAAAGTTATGTTCTTATGAATATGATGTGATTGATTTTTCTTTTGTATACCCTTACTGAGCATTTGAGCTCACTCTTTTATGTTTTCTTTTCCCCAGGATATAAAGAAAGGTTTTAGGTAAAAAAAAGGAAGATCTTTATGGGAGATATTGAAGATCTTTCACCACAATTAGAAGATTACGTTCTGAGTTTCCAAAGACACTAAATTATTACGATCCTTGTGTGTGTGTGTTTTTGTTATGTACTAAGTATTCCGCAAAAGTAATGTAAAGTCTATGTACGTCAGGCTTCGGGTCTCTACAGAAACTCAACTACATGGTTATTTCATTAATAATATTAACAATTATAATGATTTTCTTGTTTCTAAAAAAATATTAATGGTGCCCGGTGACTAATTGTTGGAGTTGGAATTATATGCAATCACTAAGTTGGGTACATCATATTTTAATAGTCTCCAATTAGTTTTGTTTGGGGAGCTTGAAATGAAAAATTGATCTTATATCCATGAAGAATCATAGACCTACATTACAAAGGCAGGAATTCCCTGGGTAACTTGGACAATGAAACTTAATAACTCACATTATTCAAGAGGATGGTAAGTCATGCTCATTACATCGTTTTGGGGGTACTATTTCCTATTCTTTGAATCACTTATAGATTTATGATATTTTATCGAATCGTTTGTTCATTCCCATGTATGTATCCATGGATAACCCTGAATTAAGAATCCATTGTGAATAAGCGTGGGTCTAGAATCATTTAAATGTTTCTGAGGTTCCCCATTGATAGATATATTTGTATATATCTGAGGTTTTCCATCAATGGTACACTTTTATCGATTTATTAGATATTATTTGGGAATTTATTAGGATGATATTGGTTTAGTTCATTTGGTGAGGTGCTTTAAAGTGTTTTTTCTTCTAGGGAGATATGAACCCAAAAGATGGGCATCCTACGTATCCTCATGAGAGGAATCATAATTCATGTAGTTAAATTCCACTTAACCAGACACATCACCTTTTAAGGTCATGTGACAGGGACCCAAACATGTATTTTAATATCATGCAGCTAGGATTTCTATTTGAAAGGTTTCTGTTCTGGCCAAGGGTGGTGTGGTACTTACACTGAGGGGGCCCGAGGAAACTGAAAAAGATATGGTCTATCATTTGGATATGACCCTACTGGGAATGTGTCATGTATAACATTAGTGTGGATTTGGTTGTTGGTTTTGGGCCTTAGAGAGAATTTCTATATATCCTATTTAGATTAGAATTAAATCCCACATAGTTTTCTAAGGGTTGGGGCCTACACATAGAACAATGCCCATTGAGAATGATCGGGGATTATACCATTTAAGAGGCCCATTGGACATGGTTATGGATTATACCGTATAGGAGGCCTAGTGGATGTTTGGGATCATGCAATTTTCATGCTCGTGGATACTTTTAAGTCCACGTGAGTCATTATTGATGTGAGAAATAAGAGTAAGTAGTAGATCTAAAGATCACACAATCCACTTTTCTTGTCGGTGGATGTGATGATGGAGCCTGAAGGGAGAGAGAGAGATGGACTTGAGTGTGCCCATTTCCTCTATTATTTTGGCAGCTAGTAAAATCACATATGATGATCCATCATGCTATGTATTGGTATGGAGAAGAGGAGAAAGATAAATTCCTCTTATAAGAAAGGTTAGGGATTACTATAGTAGGGATTCCCATCTAGTCCCTAGGGAAGAGATGAGTGTTCGTTTATAAACTTCATTAACATGAGAGTCCAATGGTTCCACTCATTCCCTAGAATATGGTTGTTCAGGCGAGCAACTACAAGGTTGGAAGCCTCATTACAATGGGATTATGGACATGAAAACATAATAAGGGTCCCCTTGTTGAGGAGGTTACACATGAGACTCCACTTACCATGAGTAAAAAACTAGAGGGGGCTTGTTGAAGTGGCCAATGATCTAATCATACATGTCATGTGTCTTTTGAAGAGGCCTTGGCCTGATGTTGTTAGAATAGTTCTCGGAGCGGCCAAGGTATGACTCAATGATGCGATGGAAGGGAGGAAAGGGAGGTGGTGAGTAGAACGCACTAGGATTCCCCGTCTTATGTAGTAGGTTATTATTTGGGATGGGGTTCCCTCCATGTAGCATGTTTCTATGTGGTTGAGGGTACTGTATGCGTATCATTGTGCTACACAGACATGGGTTCTGCTCACATAGCCTATTGATATGTGGGGATAGGTTTCTTCCATGTAAAGTGTTGATACGTGGGGCTCAGTTACTCCCACAAAGTACTTTTCTACAAGGGGGTGGGTTCCACTTGTATATAATTTTTCTATGCAGGGTGATGGTATTTAAAAGGTCCATCCATTTATGCCTCACATAATGTTATCCAGAAAGGGGTTTTTAGTTTTCTGATTTCCGAAGTATTTTTATTTATTTTTAAATTCTATGTGTTGGGTTTACCTATTGGGAATCGATGGATATCTCCTAATTCATCTCATAGGATCCATTTTTTGTGTTTCCTCATTAATCATCCCTTTAGACCCATTTCGATTCCTCTATGTGGTCATTTATAGAAGAACAGAGGGACCAGATACTGGCATGGTCAATTATCTTCGGTGGGACATGGGGATTATTTTGTGGGAGCCTAATGTGGACACCCCAGATTACGAATGATTTCATTCATGGGGGTAGTTGTTTGTGGGAGAAGAAATCACCATACAGACCCACAAATGACTATGTTTCATTTACGGTAGTCAGGGGTACTATCTAATCTATTAATGAATTTTTTTTCATGGGGTAAGGTCATTCACTTGGGTGGAAACTTCATCCGGCCCTCCAAATGACTTGGTTTCATTCGTGGGAATAGGTGGTACCGTCTGAACCAACAAATGATTTTCTTCATGGGGGGTGATCTTTCGTGGTGGTATAAATCACTATCAGGACCCATAAAGGACTTGGTTTCATTTATGGGCATTGAGGGTACCATCTCATCCCATGAATGATTTTTTATGGGATGATTCGTGAAGTGTTGAGATTGCACACAGAATGGAAGTCTGTGAACTGATTTTCACCTCCTATAATAATTCCATCCTCCAAAGACTTCTCCCCTTTGAACATTTTATTTAAATTCTTATTTAGATTCTTTATTATCCTTTATAAAATTAATGTAATTATCTACTTCTTGTATGTAGAATTTTTAGGATCTAAAAAATTCCCCCCATTGGAATTGGATCTGATTGGGACGAAGTGGAGGTGGTTCAAATGAAGAAGTGGTCCTAATTTTAATGAAAGATATATTAATTCTCTTATTTTTTCATAAGATAGGGGGATCATCCAGCATAGTTTTGACTATTTCTAGGGTATCTTAAAAAATCCTACAAACTTTGTGACATTTATGTTATTACCATATTTGTTTCCTAATCCCACCATGGTGTAATCTTAGTGGGTAAAACATTACATTTCATTAGGCCACCCATTGTGAGTTTTTAATATAATTGGTTTTGTGCCTTTTTAATTTTTTATTTCTCTATTGTCTCCAAAACCAGTAAAAGTGTGGGTTCAACAAGCTAGAACTCAACTTTTATCCAAGGTTCCCTTTGCGGGTTTTCCACCTAGAGAGTTGTATGTCCCTTTTATTGGGTATTTTAATTTCTTGGAAATTGGACTAATATGACAGGTATTTTTGGCTCGAACATCTTTGACCATGAATTATTGAGCGAGGATCTCAATAGGGAATATTGGTTGAGAATGTCCCTATTTTTTTCAGACATGAATGATGGATTTTTGGAACTCAATTTTGTGAATTGTGAATCTGAGACATGATATGGGGAGAGTATGTAAGGATTAATTGTAATAAATGTTTCAAACATGATGTTTTCAGGGAGTAGAAAGGTAGGACATGCCTCTCCTGGTGTTGGATTTTTCTTTGTTTGTTAGGCCTTTTGTGTAGGAAACGTAGGCATAGCCGACTAGGTCTATTGTTCATAGTCAAACAACGGTGTCCCCAAGAAATGAACCATCCATTTATAATGTCCAAGTAATTTATAAAAATTCATATTTCAGATGACCACAATGGGTTCATTTTCAAGGGAATGATGTATGAAAATGACAATGTAATATGTATCATAATTTTCCATGATTGAGAAACCACTCCTACATGAATTTGACCTCTATAAAGGACGTTTGAATCATGATGATGTTTAATTTAATTCAAATAGGAATAGGACAATGTGTTTTTTCATCTTAAGGTGAAGAAATTTGAGGGATACAGTGTTATGGTCACTTATATTTGACTGAGGGATAAATGATTTTCTCTTTCCATGATAATCAATCCTAGAATATTCCATCATCTACATGCATAAAGGGGAAAGGTTTTAAGATGTAATCTAGTAGTTTTTGAATCTAAAGAGTGATATGCAAAAAAAAACATTATTGAGGTGAACATAAATAGGAAAAGTTTCTCCTAAATAAGAATTTTCCTATGGTTGACTTGACTTTTTGTGTGTGACTTATAAAGAGATAACTAGGGAATATTGTGTATAGTAAAAAAAGTTTCCCCATGATATTAAACCTCCATTTTCAATGTCCAAAGAGGTTTATGAAGATTTAATGTTCCCCAGACACAAAGTTTGGTTTTTGAAAGGAGAGTGCCTCAACATGAAAGGAGCATTCCATGTCAAAATTTTCCAGGAATGTGTATAAACATTTCCCTTATGCATGTCTAGCCCATACGTAAGAAGGATTATTTTCATGATGTCTAGGCCTGAGATATAATTTTATGATGCATTATGTATATATTAAAAATAATAATCCAGACGTACATAGTTCTACATAGGTACTTCAACACATTGATTGAACTCTTTTGTGGGGAAGGGGAATTCTCCTTTGAATAAGAGCTCATCAGTGGGGTGGGGCACATATTGGAACCCTCTACATTGATCTAGATCATGTAAAAGAGAGAATGAATTTTTTTATTATGGTGAGATTGAGATAGAAGGTCCAGGTGTCGTTACGTATCCTATCAAAGGAAAAATTATGCCATACATAGTTCTTATAGTGTTCTCAATGCATGTCTGACCCATAAAATGGTAAAGGAAATATCTAAATTTTGATGTGACTGGACCCAGGATAAGATATTTGAGTTTCATAATGCATATTGAGATGGTAGGAATCAAGCCACATATAGTTCAAGACATCGTGCAGTTTAGTGTCACGTGACTAGGACATCATCCATGAAGTTTAACATTGTGTGGTGTGGATGACATAATTTCTTGCAGTTTTAGGTTATATGGCTAGGACCATTTTTCATGGAAACAATGAGTAACTAGAGGCTCATTGGGCTGGTATGTTCTAACATGCCTTGGAAGTGTGGGGGAAATAAAGTATAAACCATGATTATAGTGATTCTCAAATCAGGATAAATGATATGGGGAAAGAATGTCATTGGGGATTACAAAGATAGAAGAGGCCTCTCTTCAGGATGAATTTTCCTTTTTCTGGTGGTCCTTTTTGTGGGCAACATATGTAGATCCAACTGAGGCATATTTCACATAGTCAAAAAATAGTGTCCTTCGGAAACTGACCCTCCATTTATAATGGACTTGTGAAGATTGTGAAGATCTAAAACTTCATGGGGCATAGTGTATGAAAAATTAAAGGAATGTGTTTGGGTATGTAAGAAACATTCAAGAAATGATTATCCCTAAAGTTTGAAATTCCATGCATATATCTGACTCATATGTAAGGGATCATTTTTGTTTACTTGATAGATCCCTGAATGAGGAACCCAAGGTTGACATACCCTAAACAGATCTTTTTTGAATATATTATATGGGGACTTTTTTTCTTTTCCCTAAGGCTAGGACTGGGGCACAAGGACTATGATTTACTATGTATCTATTCAAAATGATAATCAATCCATACCTAGTTCATGAATATTCAAGTATTTTAACATCATGCGGTAAGGAAGTAGGTTTTACAATTTGAATAGAAGATATTATGGTTGGACCAATGATTAAAGACCTATGTGTCAATACATATCTTATGACAATAGGAAACAATCCCTATGTAGTTTTCAAACTGGCTTTGACCAAGTAGTTTAAAATCATGTGGTAAGGTTTTATAGTGTTCCTTTAATGGAATTTTTACTTAGACCATGGAAACCATAATGTGGATTAATTCACCTTGATCATTGAGGGAATCCCCTACTAAAACTCCTAAGCCCACATGATCTTTGCTCAGTGTGGGAAAAAAGGGTGAAAATGGTTTGTTCTTCCACATAGAGGAGATAAAATTAAGAATATGTAAATTTTGAGTTTGTGTTCGCTAGAAAAAGGTATAAAATATGGACTTCACTACGCATCTCATTATAGTGAGAATAAATCCATATGTAGTTATTGAACTGGCTACTTGTGCAGGTCTGACCCATACACTGGGAGGGGGAATTTTCCCTTTGATTGTTTTGATTGTTGTTGCAGGACCATGGATTGGACACCCAGCATCACTACATATCTTGTAGTGTCAGGAATCAAGCCACACATAGTTCTAAGATGATTCCATGTGTAGATCTGACCCATACACAAAGAGGAGGGAATTTTTATCCTTAGTTATAGCTAGAATCATGATTAGGGATTGAGGTATCACTATGTATCCTATGATGTCAGGAATAAATCCACACATAGTTTGGAACGTGAATGCTTCATGCTAGTCTAATCTGTATGCAGACGGGGAAGTTTTTTCATTGTTTGTTTAATTATTACGGCTAGACGTGGAATTATCTAGGTGTCACTACATATCATGTGTGGGTAGGAATCAAACCAAACATAGTTATAAATTTTCTTCCATGCACATATCTGACTCATGTAAAAGGAGTGGGTGCTTTACATAAAATGAGCCTGTAAATTGGACCCAATTTGGTGCCCCTGAATTGATTTAGTTTATATGTAGGGGAAGAGGCATTTCCCATATTTTTTGGCTGGTCCAAGTATATGTGGTACGGGTGTCACTACATATCCCATAGAATGAGAATCAATACATATGTATTTCTTGATTAAAATCTCCCTATGTATGTTTTTCCTATACATAGAGAGGTGGGATTTTTTTTACTTTAGGGGTGGCTAGACTAGGATATAAAATCTAGGTGTTGCTACATATCCTATGTGGATAAGAATCAAGTTGTAATGTAACAATCCAAAATTTAATCAATTGTATTTTCCTTTTTATAATTATGTTATATAGTATAAATCACCTGAAATCACAAAGATAACATAATAAAGACATTATAAATGAGTAATGGATGAAATAAGAGGTATTTCTAGAAATTAAGGAACCTATACCAATAGAATAACAACATAAACATTGGAATAGTAGTATGGTAATTAGGAATAGTAATCCTACCAATAGAATATTAACTTCATATATGAATGTGTAAATAAAATTTGGGTATCTTATAAATTAAAATATTATATATTTATATCATAGAATAAGTAAATAAATGTTTAAAAATGATAAATTCAGTGTTTGTAATTTTGTAAAGAATAAATGTTTATTTTCAATTTTATAATTAATATATTTTTTCAAAATAAAATTTAATTTCACAAAATAGATTCATAGATTAATATTTTTTTTCCTATGATTATAATATAATATTATAAGACCTTAAATAATTTTTCAAAGTGTCATAAAATCAGTTATTATTTTAAAATATGTATTTTTTTAATAAATAACAATTTTAATTAAAAATTAAATTCCTCATATCTAAAAATTATTTTCATAAAATGGAGCCCATTTCTGAATTTTACATGATGATAAATGGTCATGGTGAATTTTTGACTTTTTTTCAAAAATAGTTGATTTTTTATGAATAGTGAAATTTGGTAATTTATGGTATTTAACATTTTTTCCAAATACATGAATTTTTTTGTCATGGTTGAGTAATTGATGATGTAATTGGACACTATCTCTTACTTATATTATCTAGTTACTATATTTAGTCACAATAATAAACATTTTTGATAGTCTCAACCCAAAATAATAAAAAAATTAATAAATTAATCAAAACACCCCTCTGCTCTCACTATAAATACCACCCCTCAACACATATTCTCCTCACACAATCAAATCCTTGTAGCTTATTACTATTCTAGAAAAATACACTTCCAAACATATTACCCATGTTTTGTTCTTTCTGGTCTAACCAAAAAAGACTTTCCAAGTCCCTTAAGGTTCTCAATGAGACGACACTCAAGAGGTAAAACCTTCCCCCTCCCTTTCAATTTCTTTTCTTTTCTTATCTTATCCTTCCCTAACCTACCCTGTCAAAAGTAACATGATAAATATATTATCATTTATATACTATAATTTTATTAGGTTAATGGCATATTCTCCATCAATTCTCTTCACTTCCCATTTTTTCTAAAAATGAAAACATCATTTGTGAGGTGTCGATTCACAACCTTCGTGGATGATGAATTTTTGTTTCCTAATACCACCTTCATGGATTGTAATAAAATAATTTTTATCATTAAATTTTTTTTATTATGTGTGTTATAACTTATTTATTGTTTTGGAACTAGAATACATATATAATATTAATTAATAACACAAAATTAGTGTGTCATGATAAAAAAATAAAAAATAATCTAAATTGTTATCATTAACATTTTATTTTATGAATCATAATACTATCTGGAAACAATGATATATAAGACCATTTATTATTCTATAAGTTCTTTTATAATATATAATATCAATTTTGATAACTATTCTCATTTTACAAGATCTTTCAAGCATGAGTACAAGTGAACCAATTAGGAAAACCAATGAAATGAATACTCCTAAATGACGAAATTGAATCTTAAAATTCATAAAAAGGTCATAAATGAACTTAATAAAATTAGGATAAATCAAATTTATTTTTAATAGCTTATGAATTAAATTAGTAGAGAATCTAAATACATTATCCAAGGAATTGAGTACAAGTGTAGAAGACTTTTGGACATAAGGTAATGGTTTTCTCATCTCACTTTTATTTCTGTGAGATATTCCTTACCTACCACTTATTCTTTATGTGTGGTGTATTTATATTGACCTTTTATATATCATATCATAAATCTATTTAGCATTATGTTATTCAATGTTTCATTTTATGATCATTAATTTTATGGGGCATACGGTTTTATTGTTTTCATAGTGGTAATGGAATTCTTAACCTAATATTCATTATTTGGGTTAAACATCTACTCCAATGATTATGTCATTATATGATTATGTGTAAAATTAATTATTATTATATTATTTTTTATTTCCACTTTTTGATGTATGATACAGATAATCTATTCATTTGGTGAATGCTCACAATTTCTTTTAAAAAATACTCTTTTAAATGTTTCTTTTTTCAATGTCTAAATGAATGGTTTTTTAACTTATATGGAATGATAAGATTTTTATATTTTTATGATGAATTAATGACATGATTAATCCTTTACATTTTTATAATGTCATTTTCAAATAAAAGTGTTTCTTTTATAATTTTATTTAATTTTTAATAAATTATTTCAAAGTAAAGTGATGTTTTTCTCTAGAATTTATCAAAGATTTCGCTAGAGTATTTTCAACTATGTCAAAAACCTTATTTAGATATAATAAATAATTGAGGTTTATATCTTATTATACCATCTACCATATTGAAATTTTTATGGTCTGTTTGACTATTTATGTGCTATTTTTTACCACTCATCAGATTACACTTGATGTTTTATAATTATTTTTTGGGGAAATTTATTTCATATACTAGTTTCAATATGAATGTATATGTTGATTATATTCCCCCCATTTAATATATGAAATTTATTGGACTTAGTAAAGTTTAGGTGGGGCCCTCTATATCCCCTTGATGCATTGGTAGGTATCATGAGACAAACTAGATCGGGTTTTGGTCAAGGCCTGGATGGTATGATTATGATGTCCTACATTATATATTCCCTCATTATGAGATTAGTTATTGATAATACATGTGATTACTCAACCAGTATAATATTCATGGCTAAGTATATTTCTCATTTTATAATTTATATGGAGTTATTTAATCATCTATTATTTTTTCCATATTATGCTCAAGATTATGTTCTAATGGCTTTTTTTAGTTATTCACCTCACCTTATTATTTATTTTTATTTATAACTTATGATGAATTTATTACCCTTACTGAGAATCTGAGCCACCCATTTCTTATGTTTTATTTTTCCCCAGCATCCCAAGATGTATATTATGATTGACATACTTGGATAATCTACAAGAATATGGATGTTTCCAAAGGAGTTTCAATATTGTATTTTATTTCAAGTTGTAATGTAACAATTATGTTCTTATTTGGTGTTCCAAGGCTACTAAACTATTTTTTCCTTTGTAATGTGATTGATTATTAATAGATATATTGTTATAAATTAAGGCATAAACTCTATGATATTGTGGTCGGGTACTTTATAGTTGGTATTAGAGTCTAGTTTAGTAGAAAATTTGGACACTAGATTTAGAAAAACATAGATTAGGGAAATATAACCATATAAATGACTTTGAGAATATTCTCAAAGTAAACAAGCTTCTAATGTAGAGATTAGTTATAGCTAAATTTTCAATTTACATTAATTTTTTTACTTGTTTCAGATTATAAATTATGTTTCAAAATGTTATGATCTAATCTACTATATGCCATTTTTTAGAAATGTAACCTACTAGAAACAATGGAAACTGCATCAATGAACCTATCCCATATGGGGATTTTAATCCTATGAGAGATAATGATGTTGGAGCTGGATCAGTAATATGATCTGAAAAAATTATAACTATACTGAGAAAACATACCCTGGTTATGAGCATTATCCTTAGTCACATGAATTAGCCTAATACACAATGTAGTGTAACAATGTTAGACCGCTTTATAAAACAATAACCTCCATTATTAAATGGTAATACAAATCCATTTATATCTAATCAATGGATAAGTTCCCAATAGAAGATATCTCTCACATTAGTAAGTGATGAAAGGGATAATGTTATCATAGTAGTTTATCATCTCTCAAGAGATATGGATTAATGGTGGTCATTAATTCAAAAAAAGGAGGAAGAAATTTCAACTATTGAATGAAAGGATTTTAAGAAAATGTTCATGGAAAATATTTTTCTCATGAATAGAGAATGGATATAGAGAGATAGTTCTTGAGTCTAATGCATAAAGAGGATGAAAACATTTCTACGTGTGAAGGTAATTTACAAGGTTATCAATGCATGGTGAGGAATACATACATAATCCTAGGAGTAAGGTTGACCATTTATTTTATGGTCTTAATCCAATTATATGAAAGGAACTAGTTTTCTAAACACTCTCATCAAATGAGGATATTGTATCATGTTCCATAAAGATAGAGAAAGAATTTTCCAAGAAATATGACTTTAAAAGGAAGCAAAATAAGTAGTGGGATGTTGAGTACTCCTGAAAAGGAAATAAGGAAAAAGGGAAGAATAAAAGAATAGAATTTCCTACTTGCAAGTAATGTGGAAAGAAATATCATAGAACATACCTATTGGAAATGGTATTTTTCTACAAGTGTGGAGAGAATGGCCATCAAGAACATGATTTCAAGAGAAGGAATGAAGATTACTATTTCCAATTATTCAGTTATAAGGAGATGCGGCAAAATGAAAATCAATGTCCCCATAGATAAAGGATTATATCTAAAAAGGGGAGAAGGGGTCAAGGTATAGCTTATGTTTTTGCTGTAGTCAAAGTAGAATAATTAAATTATTTTTGTTTTTTGGATTCAATAATTAACTCATTTGTGTAAATTATAAATAATACTCTAGTAATAATAATCATGAGATATATAAGGATTATACTACAGTACGTCTTCTTTAAGGAATTCGAATCATGTGGTGAATACAACCAGTAATATAGACAAGCGATTTTTTTAAGATGATATTTTTGAAGATACATTAATTTTGAATGATAACCCTCAATATTTTCCTGATGTAGAGATGAAAATAAATATATGTTTATGGGAAAATATTTGTGACCATAAAGGTGTTTAGTAATCTGATGGTTTATGTTATGCTCAAATTATTAGATGATTATATTTAAATAATATATTCAAAATCCTAATATTTTTAATCCTAAAAGTGTGCATGTTACATAATTATTTAAATGAGATTAAGTTATTAAAATATTTGGTATGTTACAATAGGAGCCACATTATTTTTGGAAATATTATGATATGTTTATTTTTGAAACATAGTGACCTTCCTTCTAAATTTTTGAACTTTGAATTTGGAAAAATGTATTTTGAATGCATCATAAGGTAATTACTTATAGAATGGATTACGTTTAACATCTAATAATGTATTATTTATCATATCATGTGTAAGATCCCGGTTTTTGGGAAAGGTATGTTCTTGATATGTTTTGGTTAAATTATTTGTTTTGGGATTTGAGGGATGTCTTCTGAAAAGATGAGAGGCCTTGGGGGTGTTTTGGGGGGCTCGGGGCACGGAAGAAGGAAAATTGGGCAAGACAGGCCAAGGCGCACGGCCTGTGCACGGTCAGCCAAACCGTGCGGCCTGCCTAGACTAAGTCGTGCGACCCTCCCTCCTCAGGACAGAAGCGATCACACGGGTTGTGCACGGTTTTCCAAACCGTGCGGCTAAATCGTGCGACTCCCCCTCCTTTGGGCAGTGGCGTGCGCAGGGGTTGTGCACAGTTTTCTAAACTGTGCGGCTAAACCGTGCGGCCACTTAAGGTTGGGAAAAATTACAAAATTTCCACTATGTTCTTTATAAACCCAACTCGGGATTTTCCTCCCATCTTCCCCTCTTCACCCTAGGTGCGGACCAAGCCTCCCAAGGACTCCAAGGGATCAAACTCCTTCATTTCTAAGGTGTTTTTGGTTGTAGATTGAAGCTCTGGGTAAGTCTAATCTCCTCCTTGGTTCTTTTCTTGGTTTAAGGTTTGTGTCTTCTCTCCCTCTTGTTCCGAAACCCTAAAAACCTATCTTTTGGGTGATTTCTAGGTTGAAGTTCCAAGGGTTGGTTGAATCAAGTTATAAGGACTCGATTGAGGGTGCGTTCAACCGCGGATACGAGGTAGGTGGTCTACAAGTTATATCCCATGGTTATTTAGGGTTTTTGTGCATGTTTACTTGTGTTCTTGTTTTTCCTTGGTTATTTCTTGAATAAACTTGGCATGATTAGTTATAATGGTGTTTAAAATGGAAAATGGGAACCCTCACGATCCCTGTGGGATGTGTTGGGATGGACTTGACCTAATTGGGGCCATCCATGGGATGTGCCAGCTTTTCCCCGGGTTTAGGGATTGTTATTGAACAAGTGACATTGTTGTGGAAAATTTTAGAGCCCTTGATAAACATGTTTTCATGAATGGTTGAATCATGGATTGATGAATGGGTTAAATGGGTTAATGTGTAAATTGATTAAAGACCATAATGGGATAGATTATGGGACTAGGATGGAATGCTTAGTGAGATAGGCATAACACATGGGAATTGGGTTAATGGTTAAATGATGTGAAATGGTATTATGATACTGGGTTAAAGCATGATGTGGTTTCCCATGTGGGTTATTGTGAAAGATGTTTGCCAATGGGAAAAGGTTGGAAGGTTGATGGTTAATTATATATAAGCATGTGCACATGGATTGGTAGAGTGGGGTATGACTTGAGGATCTACGCACATGGGTCAAGTGAAAACTGAGGCTCTAAACTCCACCCTAAATGCATGGGTTAGAAAAGGGGACTGAGGGTCTATTCTCCTAACGGTTGCATCCACCTGGACTAAGGATTTGAGGTGAGGTTATGGTTTCTATGAGGGGTTAGTCTTAGTGAGATATGATAACGACGTGTTTACCCTCTTGCATGTGATTGTTGGCCTTAGACCCATGTAACATAATGTATGTGATTAAACCATGGAATTGTGACGAAATGGTAAGTGACGATAATTGGTGTGAAATGAATGGGAATGGAAGTGGCAATGGCTTTGGATTTGAATGGGTTAATGGAACCTTAATAACTACATGTCATTTATCATTCATTTTCCTTTTGCATGCACTACCTGTTTATACTGGATATTTTGTAGACGCCATTTGAGGTGTCCTACTGAGTTGTACTCACACCCAGCTCTGGCCGCCATTGGGTACCCGAGAAGACTTCATGTTTGCAGGTCAGGACAAGGGAAAGGGTCCTTGCTAGTTAGCTGAGTGGACATGGGTAGCACTTGGTAGAGGATCCGAACTTGGAGTTGGGACCAGTTTTGGATTTTGGCCGGTGTCTTTACTTTTGGGGCTTTGTTCACTTTTTCACTTGTAGCATGACATGTCATAATTACTATTGGAAATGTTTGATATACATGTTCCTAGTTTAATTGGTTTTGTTTCGGCTCTGTTGTGGCTTACTCTGATATATAGGGGGTATAGTCTCCCAATTTGACTACATATACCCACACTGATCATCGGTAGCCTTTGGCGTACGAGGAGGCGCGCTTAAGGTCATGTAACCACCCAGCTCGGAGCACCAGTTTAGTGGCTTCCAGGTCGGGTACATTACAAAGTGGTATCATAGGAGGTATTTCTTCTCCTTCTCTGAGGTCTTGTTATTTGGGATTGGTAGCCAAGGGTTAGGATGTGTCGGGCCTTGGCTATGAGCTCGTGCTTGGGAGTATCTAACCCAGGTACGAGGGAAAACCCAAGTCACCCTGGGTGGGAAATGTTGTTCTTGGTTGTGTGTTGTTACAGTTGATTATATTTCACCGTTGGGTGATGCACATGAGGTTTGATGTGATTGTTTTACGATAATTGGTTTGTGGCCTTAATGGCATGAGGATTTGTACTCATGAATCATTGTAGGCACCTAAGGAGATAGGTGACATGCATTGTATTAGGCACATTCACGGGAGGGGTGTGTGAGGCAGGAAAGTAGGGTGCATTATTCATTTCATGAAACCAAGAAATAATGAGAAGAATTAAATGAAACAAGTGGGTAAATGATGTTTAACGAAATATAAGGGTTTGAAATGAAGTGGAAATGTTTGGTAAAATGTTGTGTGAGTTGGTGGTAGTGTATGGTTCTTTACCCCATGTGGACCATGGCCCATGGTAGGGATGGTTGGGGCAGTTTTAGCTAGTAAAGAGCTTTTGTTGTAGTGTGGAGTTTTATGGTATGCATGATAAATCTCATGTTTGGCAATATAGAGAGATGCCACCACGATGTCGGGTACCAGTTGGGCCATGGGAGGATGTTGCTGAGAACACTCCTCCAGTAGAGGGGCAGGAAAATGTGGTGATCAATGAAGGTGGAGAAGAATACTTCTGGGGGAACTTGGCTCGCCTTATGAAAATGATGGATCGGGACCCAGGGAGGGGTGCACCGAGTATGTTTGAGCGGACCAAGTAGTTCCAGCTGTAGCACCCTCCAACCTTCACTGGAGACGGTGGGCCAGAGGTAGCGGATTTCTGGTTAGAATCTATCCAGATGATACTGGATCATCTAGAGACCCCTGTCGAGAAGTGGGTAAAGCTGGCTGCTTATATTTTGCGAGGCCAGGCTAGGCGTTGGTGGGAAATTCAGGCTCAAATCGAACAGGTTGAGGGAATGTCATGGAAAGTTTTTCAAGAAAATTTTCTGGAGCATTTCTACGCAGAGACTTTGAGGCAGGAGCGGGCTGCAGAGATTATGAGCCTGACTCAGGGATCACTGTTGGTGATGGACTATGCTAGTTGCTTCACAGATTTGAGATGCTTCATTCTAGTGTTAGCAGGGGATGAGGTAGTGGTGTCAAGGTGCTTCCAGGATGGGTTGATACATGAGATCATGTCTCAAGTAAATATCTTCCGCTTGAAGAGGTTTTCAGAGGTAGTATATCAGACATTGATATCGGAAGGAAACTTGAAGGGAGCTTTGGGTAGTGGGCTTGTGGTTCCGATGGGGCAGATGAGCGGTGCATCTTCTAAGGGTCAGAAGCGATGCCATGAGAGCTCATAGCATGGAGGTTGCATGCAAAGTGGCTGGAAGATAGGGTCAGCCTCTCAGAGTGGGAATTAGGTGTTCTGCTATTAATGAGGTAGGTTGGTGCATGTGTGTGGTCAGTGTCCTCGACTTCCAGTTGAGTGTCGTTCGTATGGAAGGATGGGGAATGTGCAGAGGTTCTCTAGGAACCCACGACAGGTGGGTGAGTATGATGGTGGGAAGCAGGTACCAAATACAGGAAGGGGATCAGTTGCCCCATATCAGGCAGGCAGTTGGAGCTCCACGGGCCGTATTGGCAGGGATGATGGATGTAGAACTCCAGGGAAATATCGCTCACACCATCAAGGCAGAGTGGCACAGAGTATTTAGGCTGGAGCCTAGGGTAGAGGGGCAGGTCAGCTTTAGGCAGTTCATTTTGCGCCCAGTGATGGCGAGGCTGGACCATTGACTATTTGACGTACGATCCTTGTAGCCTCTACTTTTTCTAGTGTGTTTTTTGACACGGGTTCCACACACTCTTTTATCTCTGCTCAAATTGTGGTAGTGTTGGGTTTATCTGTGGAAGGGGTGTGTGGAGTTATGTCAATTGACACTCCTTTGGGGGTGCAGGTTAAGGATATCAAGCAGTGCAAGGGATGTGCCTTGGAAGTTGGTGGGTATCATTTTCTGTGGGTCTTGTTCATCCTCGATATGTTTGGGATCGATCTAATCTTTGGAATGGATTGGTTGGTGTTGTATCGAGCACACATCGACTATTATCATCGCAGAGTATCATTCAGGTCAATTGAGGGTGACGCTTATGTCCACCGTGGTGAGTGGGATGTTCGAGTAGGTCATGCAGGACCGTTGGGTCAATGGATGAGTAAACTCATGGCTCAAGTTGCATGTCTCATGCTTGGTGATGATGAAAGAGGGGAACGAATTTTTTTTCCTCCTGTGGTGGATCATTTTTAGGACGTGTTTCCTGAGGATTTCTCAGGGTGACCACCCGAGAGGGATGTTGAGTTCACGATCGAGTTGCTGCCAGGAGCGGAGCCAGTTTCTATTCCGCTATACCGAATGGCACCGACAGAACTCCATGAACTAAAGGTACAGCTTGAGGAGTTGTAGTGTAAGGGTTTTATCTGTCCTAGTACGTCTCCTTGGGGATCTCCCGTTCTTTTTGAAAAGAAGGTCGATGGGTCATTGAGGCTGTGTGTTGACTATCGAAGGTTGAACCAGATGACAGTGAAAAACCGGTACCCTCTTCCTAGAATTGATGGCCTGTTTGATCAGTTAAGGGGTGCATCTTTGTTTTCTAATATTGATCTGAGGTCGGGTTATCCGAAGTTGAGGGTGAGGTCTTCCGACATATAGCGGACAGCTTTCCGGAGTCGTTATGGGTTGTTTGAGTTTGTAGTATTGCCTTTCGGCTTGACCAATGAACTGGCAGTGTTTATGGCTTTGATGAACCAGATCTTTCATCCCTATCTAGATTGGTTTTTGGTTGTCTTTGTCGATGATATCTTAGTGTACTCGAAAACTCACGATGATCATGCACAACATCTTGACATCGTCTTGGGTACGCTAAGAAAGCACCGGTTATACGCCAAGCTATCAAAGTGTCAATTATGGATAGGTGAGTTGCATATTCTGGGTCACATCTTCTTGGAGGCAAGTGTTTCAGTGGATCCAGAGAAAGTGCAAGTAGTTGTATCTTGGGAGCAGCCCAAGAGTGTTTCTGATGTTTGGAGTTTTCTGGGTTTGGCCGGGTATTACCGAAGGTTCATTCAGGATTTATCTTGTTTGACAGCACCACTTTCGGGCTTGAGCAAGAAGGGAATCAGGTTCGAGTGGTCTGAGGCTTGTGAGAACACCTTCCAAGAGTTGAAGAAGTGGTTGACGACCACACCTATCTTGATCTTACCTGAGCCGGGTAAGAAGTACATCGTGTTTTGTGATGCATCTGGAGTCGTACTTGGGGCTGTGTTGATGCAAGATGAGCGGGTTGTGGATTATGGGTCAAGGTGGCTGAGACCCCATGAGCGGAACTATCCCACTCATGAACTTGAATTGACTGCAGTAGTGTATTCCTTGAAGTGATGGAGACACTATCTTTTTGGGGAATGGTTTATGGTGTTTACGGAGCATAAGAGCTTAAATTACATCCTCTCGCAGCAGGATCTGAATCTTCAGCAGTGAAGATGAGTTGAATATCTCTCTTCCTTTGACTTTGAGTTGGTGTACACACCGGGAAAGGGAAACAATGTTGCTGATGCTCTGAGCAGGAACGTTCAGAATCAAGCAGTTCAGGAGTCCAGCACCGTGTGGAAGGTGATGGCTTTGTCTGCAGAAATGAAACAAGAGGTGCAGGAGGAGAGTGTTCAGGTCACTCTTGCTTCTTTAATGATGGAGTCGATACTTTTTAGTCGAGTTAAGAAACGTCGGCTTGGTGATCCCGAGTGTTTGATCATGAAGGAAAATCTTAAAGGTGGGGATCTACCTTCTGGATGGGTCGTCGGTGTGGACGGTGTTGTTCGTGTTCGTGATCATGTGGTTGTGCCAAAGTGTGTATGGGAAGAGTTGATGCGTGATTTCCATGTATAAAAGTGGGCAGTGCATCCTGGTTTGACCAAGATGTACCGTGATCTCCGGAGGCACTTTTGGTGTCCTGGAATGAAGAAGGAAGTTACGGGCTTTGTGGCATGGTGTCTTACCTATCAACAGGTGGAGGTCGAGCATCAATGCCCAGGTGGTTTGTTGCATCCATTTCCCATTCCGGAATGGATGTGGGGTGATGTAATGATGTATTTTGTCGTGGGTCTTCCAAGGATGCTGTGGAAGAATGATGCAATCTGGGTGGTTGTGGATCGGTTAATGAAAGTGGCTCATTTATTATCGATTCAAGAAACTTATATAGTCGACCAGTTGGGCGAGCTAAATGTTCAAAAGATAGCGTGGTTTCATGGTGTGCCATGGACCATAGTTTCGGACCGAGATCCGAATTTCACATCGCGTTTCTGGCAAGGGTTGCAGAAGGCGCTTGGTATGCAGGTGTTTTTGAGTACGGATTTCCTCCCGCAGATGGACGGGTAGTCGGAGCGTACGATCCAAGTGTTGGAATACATTTTGAGAGCTTTTTTCTTGGACTTTGGTGGTTCTTGGGAGAGGCACCTATCATTGGTTGAGTTTTCCTACAACAACAGTTTTCGGGATAGAATTCAGATGGCACCATTTGAGGCGCTTTATGGGAGACCATGTAGATCTTCGTTGTGTTGTCTAGAGGCAGGTGAATCTAATTTGTTGGGGCCGAGTCTCATGCATGAGACTACAGATAGAGTTCATTTGATCAGGAAGCGAATGGCTATGGCTCAGAGTAGGTAGAAGTCATATAAATATTGGAGGCATAGACCTCTTGAGTTTGGGGTGGGTGATAAAGTGTTCCTCCGGGTGTCGCCAAGTTTGGGTCACCGTCAGATTCGAAAGCAGGGTAAGTTGGCACCCAGATATGTGGGACCTTTTGAGATTGTGGAGAGGGTCGGACCAGTGGCTTTCTGATTGGCACTTCCACAGTGGTATGGGGGGATGCATGATGTGTTTCATATGTCGTAGATTCTACGGTATCACCCTGACCCATCTCATGTTGTTGATGTTGAGGATGTGGAGCTTGAGGTTGATGCATCCTTTGAGGAGCATCTGGTTCGTGTGGTGGATCATAGTGGAAAGGTATTGTGAGGAAATGTTGTGCCATTAGTGCGAGTAATATGGCAGCATGGGAAAGTTCAGGAAGAATCTTCAGAGAGGAAATCGGATATGCGGGCTTAGTGGCCCGAACTCTTCTCTTCGGTGGAGCAATGAGGCTTGGAAGCTCGGCTCAGGGATGAGCTGTAATAAGTTGGGGAGGTTGTAAGATCCCGGTTTTTGGGAAAGGTATGTTCTCATTATGTTTTGGTTAAATTCATTGTATTGGGCTTCGAGGGATGCCTTCTGAAAAGATGAGAGGCCTTGGGGCTGTTCCAGGGGGCTCGGGGCACGGAAGAAGGAAAACTGGGCAAGACAGGCCAAGGCACACGGTCTGTGCACGGTCAGCCAAACCATGCGGCCTGCCCAGACTAATTCGTGCGACCCTCCCTCCTCTGGACAGAAGCGAGCACACGGTTTTCCAAACCGTGCAGCTAAATCGTGTGACTCCCCCTCTTCCGGGTGGTGGCATGCACACGGGTTGCGCACGGTTTTCTAAATTGTGCGCCTAAACCATGTGGCCACTTAAGGTTGGGAAAAATTACAAAATTGCCACTCCGGGCTTTAAAACCCCAACTCGGTATTTTCCTTCCATCTTCTCCTTTTCACCCTAGGTGTAGACCAAGCCTCCCAAGGACTTAAAGGGATCAAACTCCTTCATTTATAAGGCATTTTTTGGTGCCGTTGGTTGGGGATTGAAGCTCTGGGTAAGGATAATCTCCTCCTTGGTTCTTTTCTTGGTTTAGGGTTTCTGTATTCTATCCCTCTTGTTATGAAACCCTAAAACCCTATCTTTTGGGTGAGTTCTAGGTTAAAGCTCCAACGGTTGGTCGATTCGAGGTCTAAGGACTTGATTGAGTGTGTGTTCAACCGTGGATATGAGGTAGGTGGTCTACAAGTTATATCCCATGGTTATTTAGGGTTTTTGTGCATGTTTACTTGTGTTCTTGTTTTTCTTTGGTTATGTCTTGAATAACCCTAGAATGATTGGTTATAATGGTGTTTAAAATGGAAAATGGGAACCCTCACAATCCCCGTGGGATGTGTTGGGTTGGACTTGACCTAATTGGTTCCATCCATGGGATGTGCCAGATTTTCCTCGGGTTTAGGGATTGTTATTGAACAAGTGACATTGTTGTGGTAAATTGTAGAGACCTTGATAAACATGTTTGAATGAATGGTTGAATCATGGAATGATGAATCGGTTAAATGGGTTAATGTGTAAATTTATTGAAGACCATAATGGGATAGATTATGGGTCTAGGATGGAATGCTTAGTGAGATATGAATAACACATGGGAATTGGGTGAATGGTTAAATGATGTGAAATGGTAATATGTTAATGGGTTAAGGAATGATGTGGTTTCCCATGTGGGTTGTTGTGAATGATGTTTTCTGATGGGAAAAGGCTAGAAGGTTGATGGTTACTTATATATAAGCATGTGCACACGGCTTGGTAGAGTGGGGTATGACTTCAGGATCTAGGCCCATGGGTCGAGTGAAGACTGAGGCTCTAAACTCCACCCTAAATGCACGGGCTAGGAAAGGGGACTGAGGGTCTATTCTCCTAACGGTTCCATCCACCCGGACTGAGGCTTCGAGGTGAGGTACTAGTTTCTATGAGGGGTTAGTTCTAGTGAGATAAGATAACGATGTGTTTACCCTCTTCCATGTGATTGTTGGCCTTAGACCCATGTAACATAATGTATGTGATTAACCCATGGAATTGTGATGGAATGGTAAGTGATGATAATTAGTGTGAAATGAATGGGAATGGAAGTGGCATTGACGTTATCTTTGAACGGGTTAATGGAACCTTAATAACTACATGTCATTTATCATTCATTTTCATTTTGCATGAACTACCTATTTATACTGGATATTTTGTAGACACCATTGGTGGTGGCCTACTGAGTTGTACTCACACCCATCTCGGACCTCCATTGGGTACCCGAGCAGACTTCATGTTTGCAGGTCAGGACAAGGGAAAGGTTCCTTGATACATAGATGAGTGGAGATGGGTAGAACATGGTGGAGGATCCGGACTTGGTGTTGGGACCATTTTGGGATTTTGGCCGTTGTCTTTACTTTTAGGGCTTTGTTCACTTTTTCAATTGTAGCATGACGTGACATAATTACTATTGGAAATGTTTTATATACATGTTCCTTGTTTAATTGGTTTTGTTTCCACTATTTGATTATTTTGTTGTGGCTTACTCTGATATATAGGGGGTATAGTCTCCCCATTTGACTACATAGACCCCCGCTACTAGTCAGCAGCCATTGGCATACGGGGAGGCGCGCTTAAGGTCATGTAACCACCCGGCTTGGAGCACCAGTTTAGTAGCTTCCAGGTCGGGGATGTTACATCATGTAACATTATCTAACTAATTTTATTTTGGTAAATATTTAAAGGCCTAATGAATTACTTATGGTTTGTTTGATAAAAGTGGTTTATGAATAAAAATTCATCTTGAATATCCATATTTTGGTTTTTGAAATGAAGTGGAGATTGATCAAAACACAACCAAATGATTATATTATGCTTATGAAATGGAAATAAATCAAGTAAGTTTATTTTTCTCAAGTTCCTATCTATATAGTAAAATAATCTATGAACTCTAGAAAAAGGATTTTGGAAGAAAAGAATTGTTATTTTACTTTTATTAGTAAGAAATTAATGATCTTTTAACGAATAACATATTTATGATTTGTGATGACAGAATTTCTAATGACCTTGTTCTCTATCACACTTCATCAGAACATGATAGTTAGATTTCTTTTCCATGCACATGATTTCACTTCCAACTAATGTTATCTCTTAGAAAAGCCTGATTTTGTAGGGCCCTTCACATTTCCCTTTATCTATTATTAATATAAGGTTTTATTAACATGATTTACAATGTGGGATT
Source organism: Viscum album (assembly GCA_963277665.1). Lineage (NCBI taxonomy): Eukaryota > Viridiplantae > Streptophyta > Magnoliopsida > Santalales > Viscaceae > Viscum > Viscum album. The sequence goes on from OY728135.1 coordinate 473,571,590, forward strand.
CCCACAATTTAATTTTCAAGTATTCAACATTATTTTTTAATGTAAAATTTCAAATTGCGATGATGAAATTTATTGAAAGACTGGAGAATGTAATTACACGAAATTTTATCAATGGAATTTCCATTCTTATAATTATATTACAAATAAAAAATCACATAAAATCACATAGAGAACACAATAAAAAATTTATAAATGAAGAATGAATGAAATAAGATTTATTTCTAGAAATTAAGGAACCTATACCAAAGGAATAGTTACTTGACCATTGGAATTGTAATGAGACCAATAGGAATATTAACCATGCTAATAGAATAGTTTCCTCACATACTAAAGTGTAAATAAAATTTGGGTAATCTATAAATGAAAATATGATATATTTATATCTTGGAATAAGTAAATAATTTTTTAATAAATAATTAATTACGTGTTGGTATTTTTTTAAAGTGTAAATGTTTATTTAAAATTTTATAATTAATATAATTTCTTAAAATAAAATATAATTTCATAAAATAAATTCATAGATTAATATTTTTTTCATCTTATTATTATAATATAATTTTATGGGACCTTAATTAATTTTTCAAAGTGTCATAAAATCAGTTATAATTTTAAAATCATTGTTGTTAGAATAAATGATGATTTATATTTAAAGCTAAATTTTTAATATTAAGAAAATTATTTCCATAAAATTGAGTCAATTTTTAGTTCTAAATGTTGAAAAATGGTTAGGGTGAATTTTTGGGATTTTTCTAAAATAGTTATTTTTTGGTGAATAGTGAAATACTATAATTTACGGTATTTAACATTTTAGCCAAATACATGAATTTTTGAGTCATGGTTGAGTGATGTATGATTTAAGTGGCCAATATCTCTAACTCACATGATCTATTTACTATATTTATTCATAATAATAAACACTATTGATAGTCTTGTGTCAAAATATTAAACCAGTGAATAAAATATTCCAAACACCCCTCTCCTCCCACTATAAATACCACCTCTCACCACCTGTTATCCTCACACCTTATAAGACATGTATCTTGGTAATATTCTAACCAATTAAACTCCCAAACCACTTCCTCATATTATGTTCTTTCTGTTCTCACCAAAAACCCATTTCCAAGTCCCTTACAAAGGTTCTCAAGGAGACGACTGTAACACCCCAGGTAAATAAAGAATATGACATTTTCATATTTATCCATATTTTTTAATAAAATATTAATATGAATTTAAAAGGGACGCTATTCTCGATGGAGTACCCAACACGCAACAACGAGTTTCTTGGGAATCTTACGTTGCACTCTAATAATAAAATAATATTATTTTAAATGGTAGTTAACATGTAGCCGTTGTATTGGAGGGAATGGATAGAAATAACTAAAATATGATTATATATGTTTTTAAATGTTTTTACATTTATCCAATAAAAGATAAAGGCTTAAAATACGGAAAGAATTCAATTTTAGGCGTATATGCCCTAGTTTTCACTAAAGGTTCACTTATCGCCTTTTGATGGAAAACCGTCATTAAATATAGTTTTGTTCACTCTTATATATTATATTGGACCAAATAAAACTCTTCTTAAGAATTGGGACATCAAAATTTACTTTGTGTAAATTTTTGGTATCTTTCCGATAAAGTTCATTTTTTTAATGAATAGTGTAAAATGTTGTATTTTAATTCAAAACCTCTTTTTAATATAATTTATTATATTATTAGATTATCTTTTGAATTGGTTTTAAAGTGAAATTAGAATATATTTTTACCATTAAATCCAATAGTGGTCGTTGGAATTAATTTCACTTTGAAATCAGACTTAAACTAGTGTCAATCTTTTGATACTTATTGTTTCATAAAAACACGCTATTTGCTCTGACAGCTGGAATTAATTATTAAATTAATTAATGTGTCTTATATGTTTTGAATTTTGTAAAATAGACTTTATTTTTGAATTTGGAATATCAAATATAGCTTAGGGTGAAGTTTTGAGATTTTTTTGAAAAACTTCAATTTTTGATGAATAGTGAAACCGCTAAGTGGTACTTATAAAAACTGATTTTTCCGTTTAAATGAAATTTTTCCATCTTTGTGTTTTTAATTTAAAAAATCCAACATACATGGTTGTCATTAAGAAGTAAAATGTGGTTCAATGGGATAAAAATATTTTTTTGGTGAATAGTAACTTATTAAATTTTTAGTCGCGATTAGAGGTAATTAGTGTAGTTTATGGTAAGAATAATGTTTTAATAAAATGAAATGACCTAGAAACATGTCCTACCATCATTGGATGTGTCATGGCCAACGAAGAAAATCCATGGGTCAACTTGGGGACCCCATGGAGCCACTTTGTTTGGGAAATGACATAAATACCTTTTTATTTAATGATAAAGTAAAAATGACACAAACATGAGATGTTTTACTAAAAAACTTTTTACATGGGGTTATACAAGTCATATTTTTGACTATAAATATTCATTGGAAATATAAAAATATATCCTACATCATAGTATTTTTTTTATAATTTTTAAACATTAAATAAATTAAATTATTTATGACATCATGATGATGCAGCGATGGCCTCATTATTTAACGATTTAAATAAAATGGAAAGATAATGTAATATCTAAGACCTACACATGTCCAAAACCTATTGGATGAGTGGATTTATAACCATTATCACCTTGTACTCGAAATACATAAATGTAATACCTTTAAAATCCAAAACACTTTTGAAAATAAAGTAACATTTTGTAACTTTACAAGAGTGCCCGTCCTCTCCTCTTATAAAAGCCCCCCACCTCTACCTCCTTACCCACACTCCCAAAGCCTATGGATCGGCCAAACCCTGCCCATTTTGTCTCTCTACTTCCCTATCTTACTCCTTGAAGCCTAAATTTGGACAGAAGTCTTCCCAAGGAAGCCTTTGAGCTCAAACCAAAGGGAGTTACCTGATTTTAAGGTAATATCTTCACTTGTGTCCTTTTGTTTTATTTTGCTTCTCCAACCCCCTAAAACCTTTTTATTAATTTATTTTGTAACCCATCCAGTATCTGCAACATACTAGGATGTTTTTATAAGAAGGATTAGAGCTACAATTACACGCACCTACATCTAATGGTTAAAGAACATACTGTTTCCGTGGATGGAGAATTTCTGCCTCCCGAAATGATAATTGTTCAACATTCTTTTAACACCTTAAAAGGTGGCCATTAAGATGTCACTATATTTATATATGATATATAATATGTTTATGTTTTCTTTAAGCTTCTGTATTTTTCATTTATGGCATACCTTTATGGCTTCCATTATGGGTATACGCGATATCTTCATTTAAGGAAGTGCGGACTACCGCCCCCTCAAAGTGATTTGATTCGTTAATACCATATGTGGTACGTATAAAGGATATATTTAATGATATTATATATTATAACATAATGGAATTAAAATACTATTATGTATCATTATGTTTTAATTTCATTAAATATGAAATAGAAATGGAAGTAGCGTTCATGCGTACGTACGACTTACCGTCTCCATGAACGGTACATTTCATTTCTTATCTCAAAATGTTATGTAATATTATAAGTACATATATATAATCGATATATATGTAATATATTACATCTAAATTATGGATATCATTCTGTAATTATAACATATATATATCTCTCTCATTTTGTTTTAATTCCATTAATATGACAAAAAATGAAAGTAGTGTTAATGCGTACATACGGCCTACCGTCTCCATGAACGATGCTTTTCGTTTTTTATCTCCAAATGATATGGAATAGTATAAAATGAATATTTATTTGATATATATGATATTTTAATCATTAATACTATTCTGGAAATTATTTACTTATAACTACATGGGCAATCTTTTTTCAAACAAGTTCATTTTTGACTCATGTACCAAACATCGGCAAAAACGTCTGATATGAACTAATATTATTAAACAATTATTATAACATTATAATATGTGATATGAACTGAATAATAATCTATAAAGGAGGTACTTAGGAAATTATTAATTGACCAAAGTTTATTATTCAGGAATATAAAGAAACGAACAAGACAAGTTGGACTTTAGGTAAGGGATTCTACTCCTCTCTTTCTTTTGAAGTACACTCTTTTATGTCATTCCTTTTAAAGATCATATTTCTTGTTATTGGGATGTTATTTTATATTACTCTTACTTTATTTTTTATTTTCATATGATGAGAGACCCTATTCTCTCTCATCAATCCATTTTGGAAGTTTTGAGTGGCGCCGTTAGGCTGCCGAATTTTCATAAGAGATCTATCCTCTCTCTTTCTTTTTAAGTACTCTCTTTTATGTCACTTCTTCTAAGATATTATTTGTTATGTTTGGGGATGTTCTTTTATATTCCTCTTTCTGTAAACTTTATGTTACTATGATGAGAGACCCTATTTTATCTCATCAATCCATTTTTGGAATTTTTAAGTGGCGCTGTTAGGCTACCGAGTTTTCGTAAGGGATTTTCATCTCACTTTTATTCCCGTGAGATTTATGCTACATTTTCCACAATTTCATTTGAGTGGTGTATATACTTCCCATTATTTTACTCATTGTGTAATATACTTTCTTTTATGAGTATTTACATCAATGTTGTATTGTCCTTCTTTCACGAGGTGTATGTTTCGAAAGATACCCATGTCGGTAAGGTAACCTTTCACCCTCCTCTTTTTAAAAGACTTATTTTGTTGGGTCTTTTAAATTTACATATTATTATGTTGTGATATGTTGTCATATATCCTTATTTATGTAAATTTTATGTCCAAGTGATGAGATACCATTTTTTTATCTCTCATCAACTCATTTTGATGTGACGTCGTTAGGCTGTCAAGGGAACTTCTTAACCCAATTTCGATTTCTTTGGGTTCAACATGTAGTTATTGAATATGTCATCATTTGAATATGTGTGAATGACCTTTGATTATTTTACACTTAATATCCACTTATATTTGGTGTATTCGTTTGTCACACATAATTATGTAATTGATTTATCCTTAAACCAAGGATACCGTCTTTGTAAGGGACTTCGTCTCAATCTCCTTTCATTGAGGCATATTCTGTTTTATACACAACCTTCTTTTATACGGTGTATAAACCCCTTTGACTTTTATGTTTATTCAAAAGGAATCTTTTTATATGAAGTGTTTATTAAACGAAAAAAGGGAATGTTTTTGTCGTACGTATGCAGCGACAACGACTTCTCCGCCGTCATGACCATTATTCGAGTTTCAGATTCCTCTACAAGCCATAACTTCTTTTTAAAAGAAAATAAATACCATGTTTTAATTTTCTTTTATTTTGGTATTGAAAATGGTTTTCATAATGTTTTTATTATATCAATGTGTTGTATTGATATCTTGTGATTGAAATGTGGAAATGTTATGTTTCCTTTATGCATGTTTTATGTGATACGATTATGTTATGGTTCTTGGGAATTATTATGAAGATGGGTGGTTCCGTGATAAACTAAGGGCGAGTGAGCCCTATATAGCTCTCCAATGAATTGGGTAACGCGAATGAGTGAAAATTTAAGGTTTCTATGAAGAGATTTAGGTAATATACTGTGGTGGGTATTCCAAAAGTAACCAAGAGGGTTATTACCTACGTAAGAATGTTATGAATGACTCAAGTTACCTTTTATGTCTTATGATTTCTATGATTTATTCATGATTTGATGAGGTATGTTAAAGTGCCTATGTTTTATGGGTAAAGTATGATTTCATTCTTATGTATATATGAACTCATGTTTCCTTTCCATATTTTTATGACCCTTACTGAGCTTTTTATGCTCATCCCAAGTTTTTTGAAATATTTTTTACAGGTCAATGGAAAGGTACATGATGTGATGATAGTGTCAAGTATGCGTCAAGAAAGAATCCATGCTTTATTTTAAATATGTTTCTATTGATGGGAAGAATGAATACTATCTTTTATTTAACCACTTTGTTTAAATGTGGAATGTAATGCAAGTTTCATGATCTAATTCTCTAAAACTATAAACTTGAAAAGATCCTCAATGCGTAATCTTGTAATAACTCAATATTAAGTAAGGTTTAAGGCTGGGGCCTTATAGTTGGTTTCAAAGGTCGGTTTAGATAACTTTAGAAGTTAGGGTATTCTTTAAGAATAAGTGACATTACCATATTGGCTAGGATTTTAGATAGTGTCATAGTTTTTAGATAAAGTGAACGAGTAAGTATATCTTAGTGTTTAACTTACTCATTAGTACATGATGGTTATGTTGATATACTCACAATTACCTTTTTGGTTTTAGTAAATGGCTGGATCTAGCAGGCACCAAAGTGACAATTGGTTTGAAGGAAACTGTGGTGGTTCTTTGATTAAGAGACTGGATGAAATGGGGTATTCAATGAGGAAACTCATGGTTGTTCTAAACCAACTATCAAGGAGTCATGATCAACCACTTGAACCTCGGTATGTTCTATAATGCATCATGTACGAGATGACCAATCGATGTGGATGTTCAAGTAATAATTATAAAGGTAACCATTAGGGTTTATATGATCCTTACTTTTGAGGTAATTATGGGTTATTATATGTTATGATGGAAAATGAAAGGCATGAGATAAAATTGAGGTTAAATTATGTTATGGTTATTTTTGATGATTTTATCTCTTTTTGGGGAATGATTTGAGAATTATATAGTTTTGGAAAAGGACAACACGCAGACCGTGTGACAACCCGTCGCGTCGGACAAAGCTGCGGGAATCGAACCCACAACCAAAGCGCAACTGGTATTTATCGCCTACCACTGGACTACGTGAAGTCCCTTGTTAGATTGACTGATTCTTTTTTAGTTAGATGATTTTATGAATTAAGAGTAATTTGATTTTGGGTTATCTATGGAAATATATTAACCTATCATGGAGGATATGTGATTAGGTTAATTACTTTTCAATACGAGACTTTAAGAGCAACTGATGTTGTTTGGAGATAAATGTTACGATTTAACTTGGAAGACTATGTGACTAAAACCTTAAAATATTTGGGTTTCAATCATAGTTTTGTTTACATTGAAGGATTTTATGGAAAAATTGTTTATCGAATGGTCCTCGTTGAACATTGGGTTTTGTTGGACAAATTTTGGAGATTAAGAATAGATTTTCTTTTTATAAAGGGTTATCCTTTTCTGGATTATCTAATCTTGTACTAACATTTTTGGTTTTGGTTTTGGTTAAAGTCTAAAGACATGGGAAGTATATAGTTTTCTTTTTTGGATTAGGTGATTCTCTATAAGTTGATTATAGTACTCTTAATGTGAACAAGTCTTCCTAAATACTCATATTTTGGGGAAAGTATGAGTTTGTTTAATAAATCTAATAAAAGTTGAAATTCAACATGATAAGTAATTATGTTTCCTTATGAATAAAATTACTCAATAAAGAGTAACATAAAACAAAAATGTTGTCTATTAAATTTTCCTACTGGGGAATCAAATACCGTTTAACCCATCACAAGTTTGTGATTTTATTGTGGTTAAATTTCTCCTAAACATGTTTTCTATCACTCTCCCACAGAACATGACCCTATGTTTTCTCCTCCATGTCCATGTTTTCCTACATGGAATCCTAGTATTGGTTAACTCAGGTGACCTCTATAATTATCTTTCTTTATTTTAAAGTGATTGTTTTATTGACTCTTGTTCCGATGTGGGATTTTCAAGGATGTTTCCAAGCTCAATTTTAAAAATTGCGAGGACGCAACTCCCAAAAGGGGGGAAGGATGTAACACCCCAGGTAAATAAAGAATATGAAATTTTCATATTTATCCATATTTTTTAATAAAATATTAATATGACTTTAAAGGGGACGCTATGCTCGATGGTGTACCCAACACGCAACAACGAGTTTCTTGGGAATCTTACGTTGCACTCTAATTATAAAAAAATATTATTTTAAATGGTGGTTAACATGTAGCCGTTGTATTGGAGGGAATGGATAGAAATAACTAAAATATGATTATATATGTTTTTAAATGTTTTTACATTTATCCAATAAAAGATAAAGGCTTAAAATACGGAAAGAATTCAATTTTAAGCGTATATGCCTTAGTTTTCACTAAAGGTTCACTTATCGCCTTTTGATGGTGAACCGTCATTAAATATAGTTTTGTTCACTATTATACATTATATTGGACCAAATAAAACTCTTCTTAAGAATTGGGACATCAAAATTTACTTTGTGTAAATTTTTGGTATCTTTCCGATAAAGTTCATTTTTTAATGAATAGTGTAAAATGTTGTATTTTAATTCAAAACCTCTTTTTAATCTAATTTATTTATATTATTAGATTATCTTTTGAATTGGTTTTAAAGTGAAATTAGAATATATTTTTACCATTAAATCCAATAGTAGTTGTTGGAATTAATTTCACTTTGAAATCAGACTTAAACTAGTGTCAATCTTTTGATACTTATTGTTTCATAAAAACACGCTATTTGCTCTGACAGCGGGAATTAATTATTAAATTAATTAATGTGGATTATATGTTTTGAATTTTGTAAAATAGACTTTATTTTTGAATTCGGAATATCACATATAGCTTAGGGTGAATTTTTGGGATTTTTCTGAAAAAGTTCAATTTTTGATGAATAGTGAAACCACTAAGTGGTACTTATAAAAACTGATTTTTCCGTTTAAATGAAATTTTTCCATCTTTGTGTTTTGAATTTCAAAAATCCGACATACATGGTTTTCATTAAGAAGTAAAATGTGGTTCAATGGGATAAAAATATTTTTTTGGTGAATAGTAACTTATTAAGTTTTTAATCGCGATTAGAGGTAATTAGTGTAGTTTATGGTATGAATAATGTTTTAATAAAATGAAATGACCTAGACACATGTCCTACCCTCATTTGATGTGTCATGTCCGACCAAGAAAATCCATGGGTCAACTTGGGGACCCCATGGAGCCACTTTGGTTGGGAAATGACATAAATACCTTTTTATTTAATGATAAAGTAAAAATGACACAAACATGAGATGTTTTACTAAAAAAATTTTTAAATGGGGTTATACAAGTCATATTTTTTTTCTATAAATAGTCATTGGAAATCTAAAAAGATTTCCTAAATCATAGTATTTTTTTTATAATTTTTAGACATTAAATAAATTAAATTATTTATGACATCATGATGATGCAGCGATGACCTCATTATTTAACGATTTAAATAAAATGGAAAGATAATGTAATATCTAAGACCTACACATGTCCAAAACCTATTGGATGAGTGGATTTCGAACCCTTATCACCTTATCCTCGAAATACATCGATGTGGGACCTTTAAAATCCGAAACTCTTTTGAAAATAAAGTAACATTTTGTAACTTTACAAGAGTGACCCTCCTCTCCTCTTATAAAAGGCCCCCACCTCTACCTCCTTACCCACACTCCCAAAGCCTTTTCCTCGGAAAACCCCTGCCCATTTTGTCTCTCCACTTCCCTATTTTACTCCTTGAAGCCTCACTTTGGGCAGAAGTCTTCCCAAGGAAGCCTTTGAGCTCAAACCAAAGGGAGTTACCCGATTTTAAGGTAATGTCTTCACTTGTGTCCTTTTGTTTTATTTTGCTTCTCCAACCCCCTAAAATCTTTTTATTAATTTATTTTGTAACAAATACAGTATCTTAAACATACTAGGATGTTTTTATAAGAAGGATTCGGGCTACACTTACACGCACCTACATCTAATGGTTAAAGAACATACTGTTTCCGTGGATGGAGAATTTCTGCCTCCCGAAACGATAATTGTTCAACATTCTTTTAACACCTTCAAAGGTGGACATTAAGATGTCAATATATTTATATATGATATATAATATGTTTATTTTTTCCTTAAGCTTCTGTATTTTTCATTTATGGAATACCTTTATGGCTTCCATTATGGGTATACGCGATATCTTCATTTAAGGAAGTGAGGACTACCGCCCCCTCAAAGTGATTTGATTCGTTAATACCATATGTGGTACGTATAAAGGATATATTTAATGATATTATATATGATACCATACTTGAATTAAAATTCTATCATGTATCATTATGTTTTAATTCCATTAAATATGAAATAGAAATGGAAGTAGCGTTCATGCGTACGTACGACTTACCGTCTCCATGAACGGTACATTTCATTTCTTATCTCAAAATGTTATGTAATATTATAAGTAAATATATATAATGGATATATATGTAATATATTACATCTAAATTATGGATATCATTCTGGAATTATAACATATATATATCTCTCTCATTTTATTTTAATTCTATTAATATGACAAAAAATGAAAGTAGCGTTCATGCGTACGTACGGCCTACCGTCTCCATGAACGGTGCTTTTCATTTTTTATCTCCAAATGATATGGAATAGTATAAAATGAATATTTACTGGATATATATTATATTTTAATCATTAATACTATTCTGGAAATTATTTACTTATAACTACATGGGCAATCTTTTTTCAAACAATTTCATTTTTGACTCATGTACCAAACATCGGCAAAAACGTCTGATATGAACTAACATTATTAAACAATTATTATAACATTATAATATGTGATATGAACTGAATAATAATCTCTAAAAAAGGTACTTAGGAAATCATTAATTGACCAAAGTTTATTATTCAGGAATATAAAGAAACGAACAAGACAAGTTGGACTTGAGGTAAGGGATTCTACTCCTCTCTTTCTTTTTAAGTACACTTTTTTATGTCATTCATTTTAAAGATCATATTTCTTGTTATTGGGATGTTATTTTATATTACTCTTACTGTAATTTTTATGTTCATATGATTAGAGAACCTATTCTCTCTCATCAATCCATTTTGGAAGTTTTGAGTGGCGCCGTTAGGCTGCCGAATTTTCGTAAGAGATCTATCCTCTCTCTTTCTTTTTAAGTACTCTCTTTTATGTCACTTATTTTAAGCTCTTATTTGTTATGTTGGGGGATGTTCTTTTATATTCCTCTTTCTGTAAACTTTATGTTAATATGATTAGAGACCCTATTTGATCTCATCAATCCATTTTTGGAAGTTTTAAGTGGCGCCGTTAGGCTGCCGAGTTTTCATAAGGGATTTTTCATCTCACTTTTATTCATGTGAGATTTATGCTACATTTGCCACAATTTCCATTGAGTGGTGTATGCACTTCCCATTATTTTACTCATTGTGTAATATACTTTCTTTTATGAGTATTTACATCAATGTTGTATTTTCCTTCTTTCACGAGGTGTATGTTTCGAAAGATACCCATGTCGGTAAGGGAACTTTTCACTCTCCTCTTTTTAAAAGACTTATTTTGTTGGGTCTTTTAAATTAACATATTGTTATGTTGGGATATGTTCTCATATATCATTATTGATGTAAATTTTATGTCCAAGTGATGACATACCCTTTTTTTATCTCTCATTAACTCATTTTGATGTGACACCGTTAGGCTGTCAAGGGAACTTCTTAACCCAATTTCGATTTCTTTGGGTTCAACATGTAGTTATTGAATATGTCATCCTTTGAATATGTGTGAATGACCTTTTATTATTTTACACTTAATATCCACTTATATTTTGTGTATTCGTTTGTCACATGTAATAATGTAATTGATTTATCCTTAAACCAAGGATACCGTCTTTGTAAGGGACTTCGTCTCAATCTCCTTTCATTGAGGCATATTCTGTTTTATACACAACCTTCTTTTATACGGTGTATAAACCCCTTTGAATTTTACGTTTATTCAAAAGGAATATTTTTATACGAAGTGTTTATTAAACGAAAAAAGGGAATGTTTTTGTCGTACGTATGCGGCGACAACGACTTCTCCGCCGTCGTGACCATTATTTGAGTTTCGGCTTCCTCTACAAGCCATACCTTCTTTTTAAAAGAAAATAAATACCATGTTTTACTTTTCTTTTATTTTGGTATTGAAAATGGTTTTCATAATGTTTTTATTATATCAATGGGTTGTGTTGATATCTTGTGATTGAAATGTAGAAATGTTATGTTTCCTTTATGCATGTTTTATGTGATACGATTATGTTATGTTTCTTGGGAATTATTATGAAGATGGGTGGTTCCATGATAAAATAAGGGCGGGTGAGCCCGATATAGCTCTCCAATGCATTGGGTAACGTGAAGGAGTGAAACGTTAAGGTTTCTCTAAAGAGATTTAGGGAATATACTGTGGTTGGTGTTCCAAACGTAACCAAGAGGGTTACTCCCTATGTAAGAATGTTATGAATTCCTCAAGTTACCTTTTATATCTTATGATTTCAATGATTTATTCATGATTTTATGAGGTATGTTAAAGTGCCTATGTTTTATGGGTAAAGTATGATTTCATTCTTATGTATATATGAACTCATGTTTCCTTTCCATATTTTTATAACCCTTACTGAGCTTTTTATGCTCATCCCAAATTTTTTGAAATGTTTTTCACAGGTCAATGGAAAGGTACATGATGTGATGATAGTTTCAAGGATGTGTCAAGAAAGAATCCATGCTTTATTTTAAATATGTTTCCGTTGATGGGAATAATGAATACTATCTTTTATGTAACCACTTTGTTTAAATGTGGAATGTAATGCAAGTTTCATGATATAATTCTCTAAAACTCTAAACCTGAAAAGATCCTCAATGTGTAATCTTGTAATAACTCAAGATTAAGTAAGGTTTAGGGATGGGGCCTTATAATGACAATCAAGAGGTAAAACCATCCCTCTCTCTCTTTCAATTTATTTTATTTTATAATCCTTCCCCCACCTACCCTATTCAAAGTAACATGATGAAAAAAATATCATATATATACAATAATTTTATTATGTTAATTTTATATCCACCTTCAATTCTCTTCTATTCCCCTTTTATTCTAAAAATAAAAACATCATCTGTGAAGTATCGATTCACCACATTTTTGGATGATGATTTTTCATTTTATAACACCAACATCAATGTTGGACATAAAACAATTTTTATATTTAAAAAAGATTATATTTTTTGTTTTAAAACTTATTTATCAATGTATAACTATTATATATATAACACAAATTTATAAAACAAAACTAGTGTGTGATGATCGAGAAAAAGCTCAAATATTCTAAACATTTATCATTAAACATTTATATTATGAATCATCCTCATATATGAAAAAATGATATATAAGAAAATTTTATTATTATTTAATTTAATTAATAACATATAATTTTAATCATATATGACCATTCCCATTTTATATGATCTTTCATGCATGAATACAAGTGAAACAATCATGAAAACCAAGGAAACAAACACTCTAGAATGATGAAATTGAATCTTATAACTCATAAAAATGGAAAAATATGAACATAATAAAATTAAAATAAATAGAATAAATTTTAAATTGTATATAAATTAAATTATTAATGAATCTAATTTCATTATCATGGATATTAAGTGCAAGTTTAGAACACTTTCAGACATAAGGTATGGGTTTTCTCATCTAACTTTTACTTATATGATATATGCCTTAATCAAAACTAATTCCATGTGTGTAGTGTATGTATAATTAACTTTGATATATAATAAAATGAATTTCATTATCTTCATGGTATTCAATGTTTTATTAGATGCTCATTAATTTTATGGGGCATACTGTTCAATTGTTTGCAAAGTGGTAAGGGAATTCTTAACCCAATTTCCATTATTTGTGTTAAACATATATTCCAATGATTTTTTCAAGCTATGATTAGGGGTATAATAAATTTTTATTATATTTTATTTTATTTTTACTTGCTTTATATTTGATATAAATAATCTATTTATTTGTTTAATACTCACACTTTATTTTAAAAAATCATTTAAATATTTATTTTTTCAAATTTGAAAGAAAATATTTTAAATATATATATATAACAAGAAGATTTTACGATTTTCATAAATCATTACTGGCATGTAGAATCCTTTACATGTTTATAATTTTTTTTTTCAAATTAAATATTTTCTTTTATAATTGCATTACTTTTAAAATAAATGATTTCAAAGGAAACTGGTATTTCTATCAATAATTTATCAGTTATTTTATTAGATTATTTTCATCTATATCAACAAAATTTGTTGGATCTTATGCATAATTAAGGTTGATCACTTATGAAAACATATACCATATTGAATTATTTATAATCAGTTTTACAATCTATGTGTTATTTTGATACCAGTCATCATATTGTACTAGATGGTTTATGATTATTGTTTTTGGAAAGTTATTTTATATGATAGTTTAAATATGAATTTTTATATTGATTATGTTCCACCCCTTTCATATGAGGAATGCATTGAACTTTTTATGTGTTGGGAGGCGAACACTATAGCCCCTCTATGTATCAGTAGGTCTCATTAGACAAACTAGTCTAGGTTTTGGCCTGGCCTTACCCATTTAGGTAGACTTATTAGTCGAGGCCTTGATGGTATGTTTATGATGTACCTCCTTATGAATTCCCTCATTATGAGAATAGTTATTGATAATCCATGTTATTATTCAACTAGTAGAATATCCATGGTTAATTATATTTCTATTGCGATTATTTATATATATTTATTTAATCATATTTTATTTCTATCATATTATGCTCAAGATTATGTTCTAATGCCATGTGTTTTTAGTTATTCACCTTTCCTTTTTTTATGTTTATTTATAGCTTCTATTTTATTTCTTTCCCTTATTGATAATATGAGCTCACCCCTTTCTTATTTTTTATTTTTTCCCCAGCATCCCAAGATATATAGTATTATTGACATATAGAGATAATCTAGGATAATAGAAAGGTTTCCAAAGGAGTTTCTGTGTTTTATTTAATTTTAAGTTATAATGTAATGATTATGTTTGTATCTTGTTTTCCAAATCTAATAAACTATTTGGTTCATTGGGATGATATTTCTTGTTCATAATAACAATGTAATAAAGTAAGGTAGCATATCCATGCTTCTAGGGTTGGGGTATTTACATTTACATAGTTCATGAATATGACTTGGTAGATGACTGATGTCAGGGGAAATATCCCCTTGGATGAGAACATTATGGTGCTGTGTGGTTTAACATCATACTACAATGACCTTGGTATTTTTTAGTTTATTTTCTTATGACATGTATGATATACAATGCAGTTTAACATCATGAGATGAAGACTATTATGTTTTTTAGTTATTTGAATGAAGATTTTGTAGACCAATGAGAAACATAATCCTGACGAGAAAAGAGGTCTTGGGGCCAATAGTAGGTAATAAAACCATCTTTTGAATGGAGGGAAATTTTCAGATGTTCATGACGTGGGAGTTCTAGGTGTCACTATATATCTAGGGATGGTAGGAATCAAGCCACATGTAGTTCTTGAGAAAGATACTCCATGCATGGATCTGACACTCACATGTGGATAGGGGAATTTCACCTTTCTCTGATATAGGTCTAGATCAAGTGTAGTCAATCATTGATTGAAATGATGATTCCAATGTAGTTTAATGTCATGTAGTAAGGAATTTGACATCTTGAAGTTTGTTTTCTTGTGAGATGGATACAAATTTCATTCTTTTTAAGTCATAGGTTAATGAATGACTACACCGATTAACATTGTGCAATTGGGAAAATGAACCTTGAAGTTTAATGTTATGCGATCAAGATGATTGTGCCACACACTTTAGCATTATGTGACTAAGAAAAAGAACCATGTAGTTTAACGTCATGTAATCAAGACAATTTTTCCATGTAGTTTAACATCATGTGACCAAGATAATGTACCATGCAGTTTAATATCATGAGATCTGGATGATTTTTCCATGAATTTTAATGTCATGTGGCCGAGATGATATACCATGTGACTGTGTGAAATAATTATTCAAGAACCTTGTATTGATGGAAGCCATGGTAAGTTTTCTGTCCATTGAAATAAGATAATAAGGTCCATTGTACTATAAATTATATATGGATTAAGGTGTATCTCATTTTGGTTCCCACTTCAGGGGTTTCTTTCTAGGTATCATTGGAGTCCTAAGGATCAAAACAATCTCTCCTTTGAGGAAATATTGGAGGTAAACCTTTTGGTTAAAGGCTTAGGTGATCCAATTTCGGTGGAATTGCAAATGATGTATGGTATGAAATATTTTCTCATCTAGCCAAACAAATTCATCCAGTTATTTCTGGGATATCTCATTTGTGGATAACTGATCGCCAAAGGCAATACAGAATAAGGGTAACTGAACTTTGATGGATTGGACCACCTCTATCTCGTATACTAATGAGTATGGGGTTACCTATGTGGTAGTGCGGATTGTATTCCAATAATCCCACAAGGCATGTAAGATCTTGTTTCACTCATATTTTTTATCCTTATCAACCGTCTTTTGGAGTATTTGTGATAGGTTATTTTGGAAGGCCTATATCTAGTGGCTAGCTACTACATGGTAGTAGGATGAATGGTTAGAATTGATGTCATACTCATGATATAACTTCTCCTATATTTTAGTATAGAAATTGGTTCCATTTTCCATTAGTATTGCATAAGGGACACCAAATCTGGTGATGATGTTGGATTTCATGAAGCTAAAGATGTTCCTTGAACTAACTTCTTTGAGAGGTATAGATTTGGCCCACTTTGAGAAGAAGTCAGTTATAATAATAATGTACTTGAACGTCTTAGTCAGAGTAAGAGGATATGGTAGCACGATGTCTATTCCCCATATAGAGAATGATCAAGAGTACTTTCCTGGGTAAGAAACTCTACGTTTTGGTGAATGATGTTGGCTTGAACCTGGTAGGAATTGAAATTTTTGGTGAATTTAGTGTATTTGTACATTAGAGTGGGCCAGTAGTACCCAAGCATTTATATTTGGTGAGAAATATTGAGTCATGAATGGTGATCAGCACATGCTCCAGTGTGCACTTATTTCATGATAGTAGCATTCTCTTTTCCATCAATGAACCTAAGAAGGACCCCATCAAGGATCTAATTATAGAGGAGCTTTTGGTGATTTGTTCCATCATATAGAAAAAAATTAATTTCTAATTTTTGGATTTTATCTCTCTTGGATCTGTTTGATGAGAGTTATCCATTTTGATGATAGTCTATAATGGGTTTCATCCAATAAGTTATAGGACCATATGGTTTAGGGATGTGACTAATCTCATAGATCTCTTCCATGTTCTCTTGAATGAAATATGAGACCATCCAGAAATGGGAAATACTGATGGTTGTTTCATCCTACTATGTATTTTCAAGATCCATGGCTGGATTCATTAGTTCATCTTCTTGGTTATTTTTTGACCATGGTATGAGAGAAAATGTCATGTCCAATGTTAATTCTTCCAATAGTCCCCAGATGTGATTTACCTGGTGGATAACACTTCCTTTTTGATAGTGTAATTTCCATTAACATACTTAATGAAAATTTCAGAATACCCCTTTATCTTCTAGTGGTTTACATACTTTATGCGCCAACTCTATCTCTATAATGATATCCTAATTTTCTACTTCATTGTTCATGCACCTCTTCAAAAATAGAAAGGTGTAAGGTAGGACTGCCTTTTCTAGATATATGAGCATGACTCCCTACCCTACTTTCTTGAGTCCGGGTTCTTCCATCCTCTTTCATATCAGATGTCTATATGCACTGTCTAAATACATCACCCATATATGGGGGCCTTTTGAATAGGGAAAACCTTTTCATTGGATGATTTAGTATCTAATGATTTCAATTATACTAAGGGTTGATCTACTAGGAAATTTTCTAACACCTAGCCTTTGATAACTTTCTGAGACACAAATAGAATGTTAAACTACTACAGAATTACTACCCACTGTGATAGATGTGTGGTCAACATCGGAAGGCTGAGAATATATTTGAGTGGGTTAATATGATGGACTAAGTAGAACTCATTATGATGTAAGTAGTTCTTCATCTTCTAGACTACAATGATTAGAACCATACAAATCTGATCAATATTAGTGTAATGAGTCTCAACATCAATAAAGGATCAAATGAGGAAATATAGGCTATTTTCACTTTTTTTATCATTCTTTTGAGTGAGGAAGGAACCCGGTTATCATTTTATGGCTATCATATACAAAATAAGTTTCATTCCTTGGACATATGACATCAGCATTGGTCGACTTAATATATATTCCTTGATTCTATTGAATGGTTCATGTGATTCATCATTCCATTGATATCTCACCCCCTTTTTCGTCAACCTAATGAAGGGAAGACATTTGGATACAAGGTTCAATATGAAGTTCCATATGTAGACTAAGTGTATTTGGTGTACTCTCAAATTTGTGAGGATTTGAGGAGGTGACATGCCAATGATATCCTTTTTTTTTCTATGCGTCTACATTGATTCCAAAATGCAGTATGATGAAGTTTAGTAATTTCCCTAAGGTAACGCTAAAAATACACCTCAATTGGATAATTTTTATGTTGTGTTGTTGTGGTTTGTAGAATACAATTTCAAGATCTCATAGGTGGTCTGAGTTTTGTTGAGATTTAACCACTATGTTATCAACATAGTATTGAAAAAACTTTTTCCGGAAGGGTTTGAAGATGTGTTGAATAGAACGTTGGTTTGTAGCACCAAAATTACGCAAGGAAAAAAGAATTAACTGATAGAAAAATACTCCATGGGTCCCCAAAGGTGATGGATTCATCATATTCCTCATCTATTTGGATTTTATTGTATAAAAAATATCTATCCATGAAGAAGAGATCCTGATATTCAGTCATTACATCGATCAACAGTTTTGTGATCAAGACTAGGAAATCATCCTCCGAGAAGTGTCAGTTGAGATTCCTGAAATCTATGAAGTCTCTAATTTTCCCACTATTATTCTTGGAAAGGACTATATTGTCCAACCATTCGGGATATTGGACCTTGTAAATGAATTTGGATGTGATGATCTTTTCAAATTCATCCTCAATTTTGGCATCATGTGTCATTTTTGTCCTTATTGATTCTTGTTTATAGCCCCAGTGGTCCTTCAGTAGGCATAGTTGGTGAGTGGCCACCTTGAGATTGAGGAATAGCATTTATGTGTAGTTCTATGTGAACACATACTAATGCTTCTTTAAGAAGTTGGTTTATAAAACTTTCTCCTTGTAATACATGGGTGTACTAATCAATGTGGGTTGTGCATCTTCTTTTGTACCCAAATTTATTTCTTGGAGCTCATTAATGGTGGTAGATACACCCTCATAAAATGATATAGGGGAATCCCTAAGGTCATCCTTCTATTCTTGCTCCTCCTCTTCTTCTTTTCCTCCTTGTTCTATAGGGAGAGTTATTCAGTGGATAAGTTATCCAGATTTATGAGAGGATTCAATATCTTGGAAACCCAAAGATGAAGCAACTTCCACTAAATTTCATGGAAATGTTGGATTTCCTTGAAACTATGGAGAGGGTGGAGTGAGAGATAGAGGATGACTGACTACATACTATTTGGGTGATGGGAAAACCTCTTCTTCCTCAGTTGGTGAGGTAGATATTTCTGGAGCTCTAGGGATAGAATGAAGGAATTTTCATCCAAGAGTTCACTATGGACTATGGATTCAACAAATTTTTTGACAATACTAGATTCAATGGTCATTGATGAAACCAAAAGATTGTTGGATATGGTTTTGTATTTGGTCTCATATACTCTACCTAATGTATGGGTAACACATATTCTTCTTCAAGATGTTTGATGTTGTTGGAAGGGATCATTTCCTAGACATTTGGCTGGTAACCCAAGAAATATCATCAATTAGGGGTTGTTTCTCATTACCTTTATAAAACCTTGTGTCAATATAGTGAACTTAAATGGATTTTAATGGAACTTTATCAGTGTGAAATGTCTCAATTTCACCATTAATGTATTATTTTATTCATTTATGATACGATGAGGGGATTTCTGCATGTTGATGCAACCAGATCCCTCCTAGCAAGAAATTTAAAGCTATATTCTATTAAACCACGATATATTGGGATTCTACTATGAGGTCTCCAAATTCCACCATGATCTTGATTTGTCCCAATGTATTCTACCCAATTTTTCATATACGTTCATTTTTTTGGTGAGAGGCACTAGGTTATTCTCATCACATTCTAGCTGGAAAAGTGTTCATACTAGAATAATAATAACTATAAATCCATTTTCAAAAAAAAACATTTCAGACATTGACATTATTTATCATGTCAAACACATAAAAGGGTCTGATGTGACCCTGTATAAAGGCGTATTAATCTTGATCTATGAAGGAGACAACGTTGTGGAATTATTCTGGATCACTCTTTGTCTGATAGACCTTGGAAGGGGAAACCTCATCCTCAAACTTTTTAGGGCTGAAAAAATCCTATAGGAGTGCTTCCCGGAGGTGTTTTGACAAGCTCAGGGAATCTAGTATTAATATATTTTCTGGTAATAAGGATAACTATTTTCTGATTTCATACTTCTTGTCTAAAGGCCTATTCATCCTTGGGTTTAATTAATTTTTCATAGATTCTTTAGGGTCTTAAGAATTTGATATGTATGGATCAACCCTCGAGATAAGAGTTAGAGGTACTCATGTCCTTAGTAGGTTGGGTCCGGCAGGCATGAGTTCCTGTCAAGGGTGATCTAATTCGTGATCCTTTTTTGATTATTATTCTAGATTTATCAGGTTACAGTGGCTTAAAGTATGTGTAGGGATATTTTATTTATCCTACAGGATTCACAAAATGGATCTTCTGTGATTTTCTCCAACATTGGTAGTCTGAGTAATGGTGTGATTAGTAGTCTCTCTTATATCGCGGTTTCACCTTCCCTAATATCCTTGGATCCTATATCCTCTTCCTCTAGTTACCCAATTATATGTAGGTAACTTGATATCATATTCATACTCATCGTCAAATAATAGATCCATTAAATGGATATCATTAATGGAATTGAAGATTAACTCCTCATCTGATGACTTCACCTCACTAACCATCTCTAGTGGTTTCATTTGATGGGTCAGTGATCATTGCTTCAAATATAAGGGATTAAATTTTGATAGTGTAAAATCCAACATTGGACTGGTTTCGGGTTCATCCTCCTGTAATTTCTCCTTGCCTTCATGGTCAGGATGCTTTTTAAATGTTCTCCCTTGGCGGTTCATGGGGTTGCTGAAGACGGTTTTGGTGTATTGGAAGTGGCTAGGGGAACGTTTGGTAATTTAAAATATTCTTGGAGAATACCTTGATTTCTATTGACTATATTTAGAGCCTTATAACTATATAACTTGTGTTCTCTTAAACTGACAACTTCTTTCTGCTCACCTCCTTCCTCAAGGGTAGTGGCAAAAACATACAACACATACGATGGTGGCCTAACCAACTTTACTTACTGTGAATCTACCATTTTTTTATAGGATGTATTTGAGGATAAAGTATTCCTGAATGGATTATCCCAGTATCCAGTGAAATGGGAAACAAATTGTCTCGTCCTTGAGACCTATTTGGTTGGGTGTTTTAGGTTCTGGAAGGTGGAGCAAATCTATAACACCCTGATATTTTGTGAATTTTTTTGAATTAATTTATTCTTTTTTGATATTTTTTACTTTATAAGACAATAATTAAATATTTTTTTTATTATATGAAAACACTATGTTTTTATTACATTATACACAACACCATGTTAATCTTACACTACACGCGACACTGATTTGGCTTATATTACACACAATGTTGAGTTTATGCAAACCAACACTTTATTATTATAATAATTTAAATGATATTGTTATAACCTAGCCATTAAACATAGTAATATGAATATTAATAACTAATTTTTAAATTTTTTCACATAAATAAAACATATTTATAATGAAATTTATAATTTCTGTAAATCCTTTATATGTTTAGAAATATTATTCTCATAAAGGGACTACACTTTATTTCCTTGTGTGAAAAATAATAAAATTAACTTCATACAATATTATATATTTAATTTGATAAAATTATCCTAAAATTTGAATTTGGAGTGTCAAAATTAACTTATGGTGAATTTTTAGTATTTTTTAAGAAGTTTTATTTTTGAGGATTAGTGAAAAATACTGCATTGTAGTTAAAATTTGTCTTTTTCATTTAAATAATTATTCTACATTAAATTTATTTTTTAAAAAAGATAAATTATACATATATTAATCTAATTTAGGTCATTATAATTATTTTTATATTTAAATTAGATATAAAAAAAACTTATTGAACTTTGAACGTTCTTTTTACCCGCCCTCTCACCACGACTACAGGATTAAGAATAAAATTAATTTTGATGCTTATGTGGACTGAATTTTGAAAAAAAAGTATAAATGGTTGTAATAATTATTATATTTATAGTTTAATAGGATCAAAATAATTTTTTGGATATTATGAATAATAACTTTAGTAATTTTTAATTTACCACGATTACGGGTAAATCAGGTAATTAAAGATAAAAATAATGTTATAATATTATAAAATTACAAAAACAATTGTCCCAACATACTTGGATGAGTGTATTTTGACCAGAACAAAACTTATTCCGAAATTAGAAATTTTTTAAAACACTTGGGTTAGAATATGACATTTATTATATTTTATTTAAAGAAAAGTTTAAAATATCATACTCATATGTTTAATAAGAAAATAATTTTTAATATAGGTTTATACGTAAGATAAATTCAACTATAAATATCCATTTGAAATATAATAAATTTATATTCATAATTATATTTTTTATTTAATTTTTATAGAAGAAATAAGTTTATTAAATACTTTCATAATGATGATGTAGTAATTGTTTAATTAAGTAAAATATCAAATAAATGATATTAATAATATTAAAAAAATATAATTTAGCATAATTAATGACATCCACAAATTTTACAGATAATTGTGATATGTTAGTGATATATTATAAGTGTTTTGTTAAGTTATCTTGTTTTTAGGATATTTTTAGAATGGAAAATAATGAATAGTTTCAAAATTGACACAAATGATACTTTAAAATAAATAATATTTTGTTAAATTATATACAAATCATAAAAAAATAAAATTAATTCAAATGAAAATAATATGGTTAAATATACCATAACTGGTCCATTTTGGGTTAGGTTTTTATTTTATAGTAACAATGTTAACCCATAAATAGTAAAAACACATGTCTTCATGGTAAGAGTTAAAAGTTTAACTAAGGGTAAAATCCAAAAGATAAGGGTAATAATGAGAACTAAACTTGTATAAAAATTATTGTTTGAGTTGATTTAGACCCATAATCATATTATCTTATAAATAACTCACTTTTGAGAAATTTTAAATAAAAAATAAATATATATTAATTGAATATTTTAAAAGGTTTCAATAATGCCTCTCCCTTCTCTTATAAAAATAAACCGCCTCCCTCACTTACTCACACCACTTTTAGCCTTATATCTCGACCATACCCTTTCTATTTCTCCTCCAAATGTCCCTATAAAACTTATATCAGACTTTTTATGCTGAAAATACCAACTCTAGTGTTCCTAAGAGAAGATCTAGAGGGATCTCACCGAAGAAGGGGTAATCTCATTTACCGAATCTCTCAAGAGTATATATTCTTATACATCCTATTCATATGTTTTTCCATTATAAATTAATAAATCTAGTATAATGTATATTTTGAGATGTTATTATGATTATTTAACAACCCAATACCACCCTTTATTCATCCTATGAAAACAAAATGACCACACATGCGTACATATGATGTAACGTCTCCACGTCGTGGTGTAATCTATTTTTCAACACCACTTTATTTGTATGGGTATAATGATGAATATAATAGATATAAATAATAAATATGACATAATTTATATTCTTTATCATTAATATAACATCCAACTCTTTATCCTGTTACCATTAAGGGAATGATATCATCGCTCGTGCGTATGTATATCCTACCATATCCACAACACGATGGGATTCATCTACTATGTTAATCATTAAATAATGATTATAAAAATATAAATAATTAATAAATATGAAATAATAATGAAATTTCAATTATATTATATACATATATACATATATTTTATTTACTTACTCTATTTCAATACACCAATAAAATGGAAACAACGTTCATGCGTACGTATGACCAGCTGTCTCCATGAACGGTGCATTCCATTTCATATATCATTCTTTTTTATAAATTTATATATTGAATATATATAATATATAACTATTTTTTTACAATATTTAATTTATTAAATAATGATATAATTAATAATACCATGAATAACTAGTCAATACCTCGTATGAGAAACAAAGCAATTATTACATGAGATGTAACTTTTACATACACAAGTTAACAAATGGGTAATAAAAGACATTATATAATAATATATGGTATGATATAATTTAATATGATTATGTGGTAGATTTGTATAAAATATTATTTATTATATATCAGGTTTTAATGTGTTTGATATAAGTGAAGAGGTAAGGTAAGGATATTTCATCTCACTTTTTATTTTTGTGGGATACATTCCATATTCACCACTCATTTATTTTGTGTGGTGTACATACTTCACATGAATGTATTATATGATTTTTATAGATTAATTTATTTTTATTTACATATTCATTTGATGATCTCTATTTCATGACATTTTACAGTTCAAAAGTTATCAAATGAGTAAGGTTGTTTTGTCTCAATTTTCCTTCTTTGAGAAACATGTTTTGTTATGCACCAATGTTATTTTATGAGGTGTATATATGTCCATTTACCATGTTATATCAAGAATATATTTCTTTTAATGATTTTTTAATATTCATGTAACGTTATTATTTCATGGGGATTGTGATTGAAATGTTTTAAAGTGGAATGAGACACTTTGAAATGTTTAAAGATTATTTTCCTCAAGGTATATTTTTTAAAGATATCTTAAAATCATTTTCAAGGAAAATTATTTTAAAGATATATTTTATGTTTTAGAGTGTTTTTCAAGGATTACTTTATAAGTTTTAAAATATATTTTTTAAGGGAAAAATATTTACAAATGGATTCATGCTTCCTTCATATGTTTTCAAGGAAAAATGTTTTAAAAATATTTTCAAGATTTATTTACAAGTATTAATGTTTATTTTAAAATAAAAGTGTTTTGAATAGATTTTATATTTCAAAAAGAATTTTCCAAAAATAATGGATATTTTACTCAATAAATGTTTTTAAAATATCTTTCCAAATTATTTCCTATATAAGATAACATCTATTGGTGTTACTAATTTCTTTTAGGAAATGATCCAAATAATCCATTCAAATTCTTTCTCTGAATGGTTTACGCTTTATAAAATGATGGTTAAAAAATATATTTCTATTTCATGGTTTATATTCTTATGAAACCAGCTTCTTTTCATGGGTTATGCTATGATGAAATGATTATGAAACCTACCTCTTTTCCATAGGTTATGATATGATTACATGTTTATGACTCCCATTTCATTTCATGGGTTATGATATGATTATTTATGAACAAGAGGAACTTGTATGTATGATTTCATTATGTGATGGATGGGACCCATATCTCCTTCTAATTTATTGGGTAAAGGTTTATATCTCATGATATTGGCATAAAGGACCTCACCCAATAAGATGGTCCTGGGAGTGAACCTTGACTACCAAGATGGTATGGATAGTGAACCCATAAAACTAAGATGGTCTTGTAATTGATGACTTGGAAACTATAGAAATCATATATTATTATTATGTGTCTGCCACAAATTCTATATCTTAATCCTATGTTGTGCTTCCAAGGCTTGTGTTCTTTATTTTCATATGATTCAAGTCTTATTAACTATCAATATCTTTATTCCATGTATCATAATTATGACCTTTGATATTTAGGGTTTGATATTCTATTGTTATTATCATCTTATCGTACACTTATGCTCATGTTATATTTAGGTATATCTTTTGTTTACACTTACAGATAATTCAATCTCAGCCCTTTCTTATGTTCACTTACCTATGTTATAAAGGATTTTTTTAGTATAATTACTAAGGGGAAGAGATTTTTGGGAAACATTTTTTATATTTCATGCAGTTATAATATTTTTGTTCCAAATTTCCAAAGGCACTAAACTAATACGGTCTTTTGGAATATTTTTATAATGTATGAAATGTTACACAAAAATGATGTAATATCCATGTATGAAATGCATTGGTCGTTATTTTTGGTATTAGAGAAATAATTTAGTTGTCATTTAGAAACTATAAGGATAAAAATTTAGTGATAACCCTAAGGACATGTCTAAGTATATGTCTAAGGAAAAGGAAAAGTGTAGTAAAATATTCTTGAATTATTGTAAAGGGTACATTGAGTGGTTTCTTACTAATACATCTATGTCTAGATAATAAAAGGGGGTGTGGGTCTGGCATAGATGTACCTAGGGGTAATAAATCCAACAAGGAGCATTGGGCCTAACTCGATAGTAACTTGGTACATGAAAATAAGACCTGTTTCACAAATGGTTTAACACTCCAAGGGGATATTATTTGGGAATTCTCAAACTCTTCACGAACCATTATGAAGGATTTAAATATATGTTGGCTATGAATAACCAAGGATGAATCTAATGTGTCCTAGATTAATGAAGGTGTCATAGTTTAGGCATCCTGCAAGTTAATTTTCAGGATTATGTGGATACTCATTATGATAATTATTTCTTACTCTATTATTTTTGTTTTAGTCAATGGTCAAAACATGATGTAACCACATTAACAGTGATTTAAATGTAAAATTAAATGATTATATTCCTGAAGAACTGAATGCTATGAGATCTGTAATGAAAAAACTTATTGATATGCTCACAAAAGTTTCTCAAGATATGAAGCATGGTGTAATTCCAATAGAGAAAATGAAGAAAAAAACATTATGTTGAGTCTTTCATAAGGAAACATCCACCGTCTTTAAGTGGGTATTCTGATCTACTTATTATTGAACAATGGATCAGTACAACTAAACATATATTTCCCTTCCTTCACTGTTTATAACATGAAAAAGTAATTTTTTTATCATTTAGAAGGAGAATCAAACTAATGGTGGAATCTAATCAAGAATACGAAGTAGTATGAGAAAATTGAATCCATAGAATATGATGATTTTAAGAAATTATTTTTCACTAAATACTCACATCATATTCTTCATACAAAGATGGAAAAGAAGTTCCATAAGATTAAGAAAAAGGAAGCTGAATATATTGGTACCTATGAATAATTTTTTACAATACTTGCAAGGAATGCTTTTTGAATTATCATCCATCCATAAAGTAAAGTTGATAGATACTTTAGTGGCTTAAATAAAAGTCTTATAAGCACATTATCCAAAAGACAATTTAGTATCTACAAAGAAATTTGGAGTTGTGCAATCAAGGTTGATATGGGGGTTTTAGTTTTCTATCAATCTCTTGGTTTTGACAAGAAGAGGGAGACATAGTTTAAAGGAAAATTTAAAAACCATGGAGAAAATAAGATGAGCTTTCTTTTATGATCTAAATGTGTAAAGAATCATGAATTCAATTGTCTTAATGGTTCTTATAAATGTTTGTAAGTAGGTAAGTGAAGTTCATCGTGCATTTTATTTCCAAGGTGATAGGAAACAAGTTAGTTGAAAATGTGGATAGAGAGAAAGATTCCCAAAATGAACCTTCTCCGCTTCAATTATACTAGTGTAAAGAGAATGGTAATTATTCTAACCAGTGACCAAACCAAAACACTAGTGATGATGATCAATGTCAGACACCTCTTAATCCAAGGGACAAGGGGAAATCTCATGCGATCACTATTGGGGATGTAAATTATGGAAAAAAGTTGTGTAATGAATGTGTGTTAATGTAATGGAATTCATGAATAATATTTTAGAATTAATTTTATTGTATTATAGAGAAATGAAACATCTAAGGATTGGTCAAATGTAGTTATTACTAAGTAATTTAAAAGATTATATTGAATGGTACTTGTAACCTTGAAAAGTGATTGAAGTGGTATGGTGATGATTAAGGGAAATATAACCCTTAATATGTTCATAATCTTAAGATAATGATGTTTGGAAAGATATATATATATATATATATATATATATATATATTGGATATGATTAAATAAATTGGATGATACTAGTTACCTTTGAACTAATTAAGGATTTATTGACATGTGGGTTATGATATCATGGATGAAGTATAAAACATTTTTGGAATAAAATAATATATCCAATAAACTCTCAAATGACGAAACATGTATGTTTTCAATAAGGATGTATGGTAAATTAGGTTATTTCCACGTTTCAAGAGAATATAAGATGAATGTATTCACAGGTTTGGAATGTGAAAACTAAGAGCTACCATATGATTTATGAGAGATAAATGTTATTCTGATTTAGTGAACTTCTTTCTAATGTTTTGGATTTTGATATTTTGAAAGGGATATAAGGTAAATATTTTATAGAAATTTTATATTTTGTAATATTAAAGTATTATCTCACCGTATGAGGATTTATGCATATTGGATAGCCCATTGTAACAAATTTTTGTTGATAGTAATTGATGATAGATGGGTTGAATTATCATGGATTTCATGATCTGTTAGTTTATTTGGAATGAAAAATCCACCTTCCTTTTTTGGAGAAAGAGGTGAGATTGAAATTGATAAAGGCATAATAAAAGGTGATATTTTACTAAATCAAGTGATCATATATTTTCATGAAAATTATTCAACTTTAAGAAAAAGGATATTGAAACAAAAAAAAATTCCTAGCACCTTCATTTACGATGAATCAAATGTCCCCTTAAATCATTGCATATTTATGGATTTTTGATTGTTAAATTTTTCATAACGATGTTTTCTATCACCCCCCATCAGAATATGATAGTTAGATTTCTCATCCATTTCTTCTATGTGGGAAAATAGTAATTAGTTACATTGGGTAACTGTTATGTTTCTAACTTTACATTTTAAAATGGAGTTTTAGTATTCATTTTTATGATGTGGGTTTCTATGAATGGGACATTAAAGTATTTAAACATTGATCACCTAGATGAATTTTGAGGGTGAAATTCAATTTAATGGGGTAGAATGTAACACCCTGAGATTTTGTGAATTAATTTTTTTCAAAATAATTTAATCTTTCTGATATTTTTTACTTTATGTGACACTAAATATATTTTTTTATTATATAAAAACAATATGTTTGGATTATTATATACGCAACACCAAGTTAAGATTGCACTACACACAACACCTACTTGGATTGCAATATACGCAACACTAATTTTTTGTAAAACAATACGTTATTGATAGAATTATTTAAATGACATTGTTATAACTGATGTCTCCATGATCATGGTTAATTCCCATCGGGTTACAAAATTTAGAAATTTAAAAACATTAAACCTACACTGAACTAAACTATTGGGTAGTATAGTATTTTCAAGTCCAAAGTCAAACCCACAAAGAAAGGGTTGGAGAAAATATTAATTAAATAAAATAAACCTAAACTAAATTTGACTTTTAGAAATAAAATCTAATCTAATAAACATAAGATTTATTTAGAAAGTGGGAGAATAAAATATAAAATGGGTGTCAGGAATCAAGGAATCTAGGTTCATGGAATAAAAAGGTATAAAATAATGAAATAACAATCATGTATTTGTTGAAATTGGGTCCTATAAAGTACAATGGTCATGATAAATTCTCTCCATCCTAATTTATACTTTTCTCATTATCAGTTACTTCATATTACAAAGAATGGGTTACCAAAAAACTTATTTTAACAAACATAAGTGATAAATTCAATTGTCATGGAGGGAATATAAATCCTAGATCTCATGTTAATCAAATTCATTCCATCTAATCAATAAATGTTCCTGCTCAAAGGAAGAAATAAATTAAACCCATACCTTATTCTCTCTCACAATGGTCATGAAATAAGAATTAAGAAATATATAGAAATTAAGAACCAATATGAAATACCAACATGAATTTCAATAAAAATTAAATACCTTATAAGTTCAATCTTCTTTCATCATGAAAACCTTGGCACAAAAAAATAACCTTATCATGCTTTCCACGAGAGGGTGTAGAAAAGAATGAAATTAAAACCGTATAGAAAAGTGGTGGAGTAGCAGGTGCACCTTCATTCAGGGGACATGTGGCAGTTGTCCTCTGTCCAGAATGCTCTCAAATGGTGTGGTCGTGGGTGATTTATATAGGTGTTTTGTTCTAAATCCTCATCCACTGCATTAATTCTAGTATCATACATATATTTATTTTTTTCTATTTCCAATTTCCATCATGATGTGTAAATAGATTACACGTTGTGTAATCCTAATCTGTGTTGCCTCTGCATCTATATGAATCTCGCGAGAATCTCATACACAAATTTGAATCCGTGACTCACTTCACAAAATGAAACCAGGACTCACGATGTGTAACTATCTTTCACACCATATATCCTTATCACAACTTGTTCAAATGGATCTATTTCACTTAATTAATTCACAACGTGTAATGGTTCTACTCAATAATTATTAGCTTGCTTCATCTTCAAAAGTTCAGTATCACGCCGCTTTGATTAGCTGATGGTACAAAGTGTCTTTAAGAACTAATTTTTTTCTCTTTTCACTCCTTTTTCAAAAAATATGGGTTTCTTTCCAAAAATCATAAGACAAGTCAAATCATTCCAAAATTGGCAAGATTATTCAATTAAATGCATAAATCAATATACTAAAACATTCTGAAATGTATGCATGAAATACACATATCAATAAAATAGCCATTAAACATAGTAATATGAATAATAATAACTAATTTTTAAATGTTTTCATTTAAACAAAATATATTTTTAATGAAATGTATAATTTTTTGTATGTTGTGTGTAAGTTTAGAAATAATATTTTTAATGGAACTCTTTTTTAAATCATTTTGTGAACAAAAATAAAATTAATTTTAGACACTCTTTGAAATTGTATTTGATAAAATAAATATCATTTTAAATTTGTAATTTCAAAATTAACTTGGGGTAAATTTTTCCTATTTTTCCGAGAAGTTTCATTTTTAAATGAATAGTGAAAAATATTGCATTATAGTTAAAAACTTTTTTTTGTTTAAATAATTATTATAATTTAAATTTATTTTAAATGTTAGAATATATAAATTATAAATATATTAATCCTATATAATTCACCAGAATCAATTTTATTTTTTAATTAGATGTAAAAAACATATTGAACAGTGAAAATTCTTTCTACCCGCCTTCTCGCCACAACTGCTGGATTAACATTAAAGTTAAATTTTCATCTTCTGGGGATTGAATTTTGAAAAATGGACATACATGGTTGTAATTAGTATGATATTTAGAGTCTAATATGATCAACTTAAATTTTGGGATATTGTGAATAGTAACTTTAATAAGTTTTTATTTACCACGACAAATGGTAAATTGGTTAATTAAAGGCAAAAATAATATTATAAAATTATTAAATTACCCTAACACTTATCCCAATTTGATTGTATGAGAGGGTTTTGAACAAAATCAGAATTAATCTAAAATTATAACCATTTTAAGACACTTCGGTAAGAATATGGAATTTATTATATTTTATTTAAAGATAAGTTAAAATGTCATACTCATATGTTTAATTACTAAATCGTATCTAATATAGGGTTATACAGACGATAAATTTGACTATAAATAATCTTTTGAAATATAATAAATATATCTTCATCATGATAATTTATTTTTAATTTTTAGATAATAAATAATTTAATTAAAGGCTTGGATAATGATGATGCAGTACTTGTTTAATTAATGGAAATATAAAAAAAATTGATAATAAAAATATTAAAATAATAAAATTTAACATAATTAATGACATCCATGAATTTTATATATAAATATGAAATATTAGTGATATACTAGATGTTTTGGTTCAATGTTATAATGTTTTTAGGACATTTAAAAAAACAAATAATGAATATTATCAAAATTTACATAAATGATACTTTAAAATAAATAACATTTTATTAAATGATATAAAATTCATAAAAATATAAAATTATAAAAAATGACTTTAATAAGGTCAAATATTCCACCTCTGATCCATTTTGGTTTTGTTTGGTATTTTATTGTTACTATATTAACACATAAATTGTAAAAACATATGTTGTCATTGTAAGAGTTAAAGGGTTTAACTAAGGGATAAATCTAAAATAAAGGGGAAAGAATGAGAACTAAACTTTCCTAAAAATTATTTTCTGTGAATATATTCACCCATCATTATATTATCTTTAAAATAAATCACTTAGGATCTATTTTAAATTGATAACCGATTTATATTAATTTAATAATTTAAAGGATTCCAAGAATGCCCATCCCCACTTTTATAAATAATATCCTTCATCCTCACTTAATCACACCACATTAATACTTCTATATTGAAAAAACCTGATACATTTTTACTCATAACACCCTTATCCAATTTTTGGAGGATTTTTTATTCTAAAAAGACCAACTCTAGTGTCTCTAAGAGAATATCTAGAGGGAGTTCACCAAAGAAGATTAATCTCCTTTATTGAATCTCTCAAGAGTATTTATTCTTCTACTTCCTCTTCATGTGTTATTTAAATTCTAAATCAATAACTCAAATATCAAATATATTATTAGTTGTTATTATTATTATGGAACAACTCTATTCCACCTTTTATTCATCCTATAAAAAATTAAATCATCACGCGTGCATACATATGACCTACGTTCTTCATCCTATGGTGTAATATGTTTTCCACCACCAATTTATTTGGATGGGTATAATGATGTATATAATTAATATAAAAAAATATTACATTATAATTATTAATTATAATTAATATACCATTAAATTACTTACCATTTTATCATTAAGGGAATGATATCATCGCTCCTTTTCACGTACAACCTACTATCTCCAAAACGCGATGAGATTCATCTTCCAAGTTAACCATTCAAGAATGATTATAAAAATATATAATTAATAAATATGAAATTATAATTCTAATTCAATGATATTACATGTATATATACATATATTTTCTTTTATTTATTTTTATATGATAATAAAACCAAAACAGTTTTCATGCGTGTATATGGCCTACCGTCTCCATGAATGGTGTATTTCATTTCATATATCTATATTATATATATATTTATATAATGATTATATATGATATATAAATCATTTTATCACTTATGGATGTAATTAAATCGTTATCAAATTATGATGACGAAGAATAACAAGTAAAAACACATACGATAAACAAATCTATTATTACCCGAGATGTAACTTTAGCATGGATGAGTTAATAAGAGGGTAATAAAAAAACATAATAGAATCATATATGGTATGATATAATTAAATATTATTATGTGTTGGATTTATAATAAATATATATTTATTATACAAGATGTTTTAATGTGTATGAATTAAGTCAAGACTTAAGGTAATGGAATTTCATCTCACTTTGTATTTTCATGAGATACATACCATATTCACAACTCATTTCTTTTTTGTGGTGTACATAATTCACATGAATTTATTCTATTATTTTTATAATTTCATTTTTGACTATTTACATATACATTTGATAATCTCTATTTCATGAGGTTTTAGGTTTAAAAAGTTGCCAAATGAGTAAGATAGTTTTGTCTCAATTTTCATTCTTTGAGACACATGTTTTGTTATGAACCTATGTTCTTTTATGATGTGTATATACTGACATTTTCCATGTTATATAAAAAATATCCTTCATTTAATTCTTTTATAATATTTTTGTAATGTTATTATTTTATGTGGATTATGTTTCAAATGTTTCAAAGTGGTATGGTACACTTTGAAATGTTTTATAGACTATTTTCCTCAAGAAATATTTTAAAAGATATATTATTCTCATTTTCAAGGAAAAGAATTTTTTTTAAATGATGTTTCAAAGTGTTTTTCATGTATTTTTTTATAAATGTCAAATGATTTTTTTAATGAAAAAGGATTTCAAAATTCATTTAAGATTACTTTATGTTTTTTCATGGAGAAAGGTTTTCAAAAGGTTTTCTATCTTTATTTACAAGTTTTCATATTTATTTTCAAAGAAAAGGGTTTTCAAATGGATTTATGTTTCTAAAATAATTTTTAGAAGAAGAATTGATATTTTACATGATAAATATTTTTGAAAGATCTTTCCAAATTATTTTACATCTAAGATGAAATCCATTGGTGTTACTCATGAATTTTTGGGAAATGATCTAATGAATCCATTAATATTATTTCTATAAATGGTTTATGTTTTTTTGCATGATTTCTAGGAAATATGTTTCTCTTTATTAGGTAATATTCTCATGAAACCTTCTTATTTTCATAGGTTATGTTTATATGAAATGATTATGAAACCTTCCTCCTTTTCATAGGTTATGATATGATTGCATGTTTATGATACCCATTAAATTTCATGGGTCATGATATGATTGTTTATGGTCTTGTGGAACATGTATGTAAGATTTCATTATGTAATGGGTGGGACCTATATCTCCCTTCAATGCATTGGGTAAAGATTTATTTCTCGTGAAATAGACATAAAGGACCTTTTATACTAATATTTTCTTAGAAGTGAACCTTGACTACCAATATGGTATAGAGAGTGAACCCATACTACTAAGATGAACATGTTAGTGATTCCTTGAATACATTGAAAATCATATTATATGATTTTGTGTCTATAAACAATTATATGACTTATTCCTATATTGTTATTTCATGGATTGTTTTCTTTATTTCATTATGATTTATTTCTTATGAACTGCCAATTTCTTTATGCCATGTCTTGTGATTACGATCTTTTATATGTAGGGTATGATCTTCAATTATTATAAACATCTTTTCATACCATTATTCTCATGTTATGATTTTGTATCTTGTTTTTTTAACCTTATTTATCATTTTAGATCACACCTTTCTTATGTTTATCTTCCCTAGGTTGTAAAGGAATGTTTTAAGTAGAATTACTAGGGGAAATATCATTATGGGAATCATTTAATATATTTCACTATGTTAGATGTTTTTTCTTCAATATTTCCAAAGTTACTAAACTAATACGGTCTTTGGGTGCTTGTTTGTGTAATGTATGAAATGATTTAAAAAAATGAAGCAATATCCATGTATGAAAATAATAGGTATTTATTAAATCATTATCCATATCTGCTACATAATAGCCATGGACAAGATCATCTGAGAACTAGTATACTTTTTTCCTATGTTCCTTGAATTTATTTCTCTTGGGTCCCCTCCAATAATCCAATTGAGGTGGTGGTTATTATTGATACCCATGTATGCTTCATGATATTGTACAGGTTACAGAGCTAGATTAGGTGCACATGATAGCTTAACTATGATAGTTGCCACCACTTCCTTTCCTTATCTTTTCACCGGGATTGGGGGAGTTATTTGGGACTTGAGCATGTTCCATTGTATGGATTCTTCCATTGTTTTGGAAATAGTGGAGAAATCAAAAAACCTTCCTTATGTTTCATCAGGATGATCAATGTTTCATCTCGTCATGAAGTTTATCAATGTATAGAGAGAACATATCCTCTTGGGGAAATAGTCGGATCATGGTGTAGGCCATCCCATTACATTAGGCAATAAAATCCGAGACTCTCTTTTTCTTATTGTTTTCAATTAGAGAGGCCAATGATATTTATATTCCTCAATGTTGAGATGAACTAAAAGTGAAACTATAGATAGAGATCCTCCCATCACATTATCGACAGAGATCGAAAACTGGTGTGCCATATGAATTTTGGCCTTTGCAAGGTTCGTACAAATCATCGCAACTTCTCTATTTCTTGTTTATTAGGGGTTTCCATCATGGGAACACAATGGGTTTCATAGTACGTCAGATTCTTTTTTGAGTCACCTAAACCATTGAAAATCAATAACCTATGACTCAAAAAAATAGTAGGAGGGGGTATCACTCTCCAAGTTGGGGTAAGGCTTATGTTCTAGATGTACTAGTTCTTACTACTCCTCTACATATTCTAATCAAGCTTACAATCACTTGATGGTGTCAAAAAGACATGAGTGTTTGGATTCTCAAGATCTTGGATAGGTTCAGCAAGCAATAGTATATGGTGTGTCGGTTCTGTCATTATTTACGGCTAATATCTGGTCTGTGATATCTTTTGAGGATTTTTTTGGAACCATTCTAGTTATCTCCTAAATAAACGTAAATTTTTATATCAATCCATGCTTGGGTCTAGGTAAACTGATGATCCTAGCTCCTTGTTGGGAAGATTTCCCAGCCTTGCTTTAATCTCCAAGAGGAATCCTTGTTGTTGAGGTACACATGTAGGAAGTGTACATTGAGGCTCTACCTAAGGAATATATTCCATATTAATTCTACCTTAGAGAAACTCATAGTTGATTCACCTCAATTCTATCATTTATTCCTCTTACCTAGCGAACCTTTCTTCGATCATAGGGATTTATTCCTTGTTTATAGGAGGAAGTAGATTGTATTTGACCAATTGATTATTCATGTTAGATATATTTTGAAGAAGTAGTATGGGATTTATTGAGGAAGAACCTAGATTTAGGGTTATTATATGGTTCTTGTTATGCACACCTTCTTGAGTAATCTCAGTATAGAATGTGCTCTATATAGAACAATACTCTCCAAACTCCTCTTCATATTCATCATTGTTGGTGACATCCACAAGGTTGATGTACATGGTTTTTACTAATGCATAATTTTATATAGGTATCATACTAGATACTAAATGGTATGAGGGTTGTATGGGCCCTTTTTTGGACCTATATATTCCTCTCTAGGATCCTCTTCAAGATTCTTGGTGAAGGGTGGCTTGGATTGATCCTCTATGATGCATGGTTATATGCCTCCCTTTGGAGTAAATGGGTAATGATATGGGATTAAATGGGATACGTTACCACTTTTCTTACTCCCTTAACAATAAAATATTGATTTCCATTTAGGGGGTGGTTAACATAAAATTCCCCAATCCTTGTAGGATGGGGTTTCTCCCATTCTCGTGTTGTTGTGCCTTGTTTTGGGTTTTTCAGTCTTACAGTGGACTTTTGTACTAAAAATGTACCTAGGCCTATAGGCAGGGCTGATCCCATACTATGCTAGTTACTACAAATATTTTATACCTCTTTATCTCATGGATCCTTTTTTGTGCGTGATTCAGATAAAATATTGGGTTTTCATGATAAATTCTTGCTTCCAAGGACATTAGAATTGGTTGATGATTGGATTCCCTTAAGCAAAAAGTATACTAGATGTTTTAATTGACTTTATCATGATCATTTTTATGTATTTATCTCATCATTCTTGATTCTTTTGTGACTTAATCGGGGTTGATTTTTGTTGATTATGTCATCTCCCCTGAGTAGGGGTTTTTCTTAATATCCTCTTTAGAATAATGACATTACAGGATTTCATTTCTAATGGGATCTAAAAAATGGGTCACGAGGTTAAATGAAAAGATCCATGTTCCCCCATCCATAGATGTGAACACCAAGAAGGGTGTCGATAATAAGACAATTCAACTTATGAAATACATTGAATCATGCTGGTTAAAGATAATTTTTCCACTTCTTTGATCTTAGTCACCAAGCATATCAAGTTAATATTTCTATATATCTCTCCAAATATTTTTATATGGTATTCATACATGTTTTAATCCAAGAATATTTCTTTCAGGTGGGGTAGAGATGTCCTTAGATTCAAAATGGATGTTTTATATGTATTATTTTAACAATGCCTTTCGAAATTTCATACAAATATGTTGTTGAGGGACAAAATATAATTAGTATTCCATCCCAACCCAATTTACTTATCATGAGAAAGATATCCTTTTTCTTTTATTCAATAGAATAATCGACATCATCATCCCAACATGGGTGTTTGTTAACTATTTTGTCACATGTAGTTGGGATAGTGGAGGTCTTGTTGGCATAGGAATTGTCTAAGGGTGGCTCAAAAGACGAGTGTTTCCCTGAGCCATATTCTTGTTGAGAAAGGATGTATCTTTTAATTTATAAAGTCTCTAATATATATGCAACCTTCTTTCCAAGTGCCTCAAATTATGAGAACATTCTCTTATTTGAAATGGAAAGGGGAGTGACTTCTTGTCAAAATGAAATGTCACTGTGGGGAGGACCTTTGCAGCGGGTGATATCATGGAGAGGGATACCATTAAGCTTGATGTACAACTGTAGGGAGAATTTATATAGTATATACCCTAGATAGGATCCTCAAGATAAACAAAATTAAGTGGATGAAATTTTTACTGAAATGATTTGTCATTGTGGGGAGGAGCATTGCAGAAAATGCTATCATGGAGAGGTTTACTATCATAGATCAATGTCTAATTGTATGGAAAATATTTGTAGAGTATACCCTTGGGAGGACCTTTGGGGTGTAAAAAAATAAGGGGAGTACCTTCTTATTTTTTTATCTTTCGTCCACGAGTAGGGATACCATGACCCTCATCAGGAGAAAATCTCTCATGATCGATTAGCTTGCATCCATGAAGGAATCCTTCATGGTATATGTTCTTGGGAGGACCTCTAGAGCTACTGGTAACAATGTTGTAGGAAGGACCATTACAACTGCTACTACCATGTTCATTATTTGGTAATATATCGACAAGATTCTGAGACACCATTGATATATTTTTGATGGCCCCAATAACTCCATCTTCCATTAAAGATAAGTTATGAGTTTTATATTCATTTTCGACGTGCCTTGGTCATGATTTATTTTTAGGAACTCTCTTGTGGGAGATTGGGGAAATTAGATGTAAGTGATAGCCTTCATATGTTAATTCATGTTCAAGTGGATCTTACTGTGTGGTCGAGATATGCTGGTAAGCTTCCAAAATTATGGTAGGGATATATGCCTTCTCTGGGGAGGCCACCGAAGTGGAATGGTGTCCCCCAATTGGAACAAGTATTTATGCCTGATCTTATTGTCTATTAATTATGTAATATTTATGAAGACCCTTCTAGATGGGAGAATGGATGCATGTATTCCTACGAGTGATCACCGTGTTGTATGGATGATACACCCCACTTGAGGAGGTGGGGTTGTGGGAACAACACCTTGCTATTACTTAGATGTGAATACATTTTGGTAAGTCTGTACGATATAGTCAAGGATTTATGTTTGGCCCTTTGTCATTTCTACGACATGTTGAGAGAAATAATTAGAGGGAATAGAAATGTATACCCATTGTAGTTTCAGGGTAAGAATGT
Organism: Viscum album; assembly: GCA_963277665.1. Taxonomy (NCBI): domain Eukaryota; kingdom Viridiplantae; phylum Streptophyta; class Magnoliopsida; order Santalales; family Viscaceae; genus Viscum; species Viscum album. The sequence continues at coordinate 473,610,957 of OY728135.1, forward strand.
ATGTCTACCCCTGATTTTATCCAAGATATGTCAGCTATGTTCTACAATTGCAGAAATATTTTCATAGTGGGATTGATGTGCTTAGGAAGGTATTTACATCTTCTTGTTGATTTTCATCGTATTTGATTGATGATTTTGGTATGAATCTGCAATAATTTTCATCATCTCATAATTTTACACCATATTTTCATAGGTATCTAGATATGGATGATCATAAATTTGAATCTATTATGATTTTTCTACTGTATTTGTTTGGAGGGATTCATATTTTTGAGCATGGACAAGTTTTGGGGTAGTAACATAAGACTTCCCTTGATTTTTAGATGAGATATATCAACTATGTTATCCAAATTTTATCGTATTTGTATATATGGCATGATGTTATGGGGTAGGTATTTGCATCTACTTATTGATTTCCATTATATTTAGATGATGGTCATTATATTCATTAGTAATGATATACATCTTCTCATTGGTTTCCTATGTATTTCAATAAAGGGATTAATAATGGTGAGTATGGATTTGCATCAACTTATAAGGATTCTTCAGTAGGAATAAGGAAGATGGTATGTTCTTGAATGTTTGAATTTCACCATCCATGAGTTGACCTGGGGACTTAGCCCAGTATGACTTTGGCTAGGGCCTGCGGGTAAATATCCTCTATATGGTGAGGATACTGAGCTGTACGGAATTGATAATAATGATTACTAGTAAGGGGACTTGGGTGGGTCCCCTGTGCTACTAGGATGAAGTTTTTTGGTCGTGACTTCAATAGCCTCTCTATGATAAGGGAGGAACTCATTATCCCATTCTGGGGACAGGCTCCTAAAATTGTTTGAGATAGCTATTGAGGCCATCTAGTTCTGGACCACTGACCATCACTGGGTAGATGGATAGTGTGGTTTTATGGAAAAGAGGAAATGTCAGGCTACCTCCAGTGTCAGGAGAGTACCATTATGTTGGTAATCTTGGAAAAATGAATTTTAAACCAAATGTTTAAGATGATGGGTGGGTGATTTTGTCATTTGTTTTATTTAAGACTCGGCTTGTGTAGTGGTAGATATTTATGTGTTTGATAACTGGTGAGATTCCATTGAATTCAAGAGATTTATGGTAAAGAGTGCCTGCAGTATATGTTAAAAATACAAAAAAAAAACTCATCAAATTAGCATATCATGACCACATGCATAATTTATGGTCTCATTTGGCCCTCTTCCATTTTGTATGCGAAAGGGGCATGATGCGGGGTAACACCACCTCCATGGTTAAGGATTTACATCAGGTTCGCCATTTTGTTTCTGAAGAAATATTCATGTCTCTTGGCAGTTTATTGAAGGGGTTTGAATTATGTGAAATCACTCATGTTATGTACATAATCTTTGAATGGTCTCCAATGGGTTTCTTGTAGAGATGGAAACGCCCAATGGTTCTCATATCCATAATGAATCGTGGACCTACTTTCCAAAGGTAGGCTTTTGCTGGGTAACTTGGCCAGGGATACTTAATAAATAACATTGATTGAGAGGATGAGAATTTGATCTCATCAAAAACTTTTGGGGAAAACTATTTTCTAATCAAGGAATATCATATAGGTTTAAGATATGTTCGTGAATACTTTGTTCATTACCCAGTATGTATATACAGATTACCCTAAATTAATGAACCATTATGAATAATCATGGTTCTAGAATCATCAGTATGTAACTAAAGTTCCCAATTAATAAGGGTATTTGTATATATCTAGGGTTTTAAATCAACGGTACCCTTTTATGGATTGATTAGGTATTCTTAAGTCAATTATTAGGATGACGATGTCTTAAGCCACATGGCGTGGTGCCCAATATTTTCCATCATCCGGGAGGATGAAAGTTGTTTTGATGTCAGGATCAAAACCATAATATAGGCTTACTACCTATCCTTGTAAGAGGAATCAGAACCCACATGGTTCAAGGCCACTTAATAGGACACATTACCTTTTAAGGTAATGTGATAGGGACCCAACCATGCAGTTTAATGTCATTCATAAAAGAAGTTTAGGTGAAAGGTGCATCGTCAAGGACAATGTGGGACCTAAACTGAGGTGGTCTAAGGGACCCAGAAGAGATGTGGTCTCCTCAGAGGATATGTTCCTACTTAGAATGTGTCCTAGAGAACATTTGGGTGGATTTTTATGTTGGGTTTGGACCTCAGGGTGACTTTCTATGTATCCTAATTAGTTGGTAATCAAATCCCATGCAGTTCACAAGGGGTTAGGGATTAGACACATAAGTATTCCCATTGATCATGGGGATTATACTATGTAGGATTCCCATTGAGCATGGTTGGGGCTTATACTGTATAAGAGGATCATTGGGTGTTTGGGATCATGATGATGTCATGATCATCTCTATCCTATAATCCCACATCAGCCATGATCAGTGTGAGAAACCAGAGGAATTAGTGGATCCAAAGATTACCCAATCCACTCAGCCTACTGGTGGATGGGATACTAGAGCCCAAAGTGAGTGAGAGAGAGAAAGAGAGAGAGGAGTGTGTGTGTGTGTGTGAGTGAGTGAGTGATCTTTGAGTTTGTATGTATCCTTTTCTTTATTTTGGTAGCCAAGATAGTCACATATGGTGATTCATTTGGATATGTCCTAGGATAGTGAAGAGGATAAAGAGCAATTCCTCTCATAAGAATGGATAGAGGATTTCTCCAAGAGGTATGATCATCTAGTCCCTAGGGAAGAGAGTAATGTCCAGTTCTGGACCTCATCAAAGGGGAAGGCTAGTGGATACCCTTAATCCCTAGAACACGTAGGTTCACATGAGAACCTCCAAGATTAGAACCCTAATTACCACAATAATGTAGACTAGAAAACATTTTGAGGTTCCCCCTTGTTTTGGAGGTTTCACACATGACTTTTCTTTTGGGTATGTAGACTCAAGGGGGCACACTAATGTGCTTGAGGATCTGATCATACATGTCAGGTTGCCTTTTAAGAGGCCTTGGCCAGATTCTATTTGACTAGTTTATGGAGGTTCCAAGATCAGTCCCAATGATACAATGAAAGAGAGTGATGGGAGGTGGAGAGTAGAACACCCTAGGATGCCCCATCTGATGTAGTAGTTTGTTACATACGATGGGGTTCCCTCTCTGTACCATGATGCTACATGGGTTAGGGTACATTCTACGTAGTATTATACTATGTTAACTTGGGTTCTTCCCATGTAGTGTGTTTCTATGCAGGGCTAGGTTCTATCCATGTAGTTTGTTGCTACATGGGGTTGAATTCCTCCCATGTATCACTTTTCTACACAGGGTAGGGTTCCACCCACAAAGTGTTTTGCTATGTGGGGTGCTGGACTATAAAGGGGTTTTCTGTTTTTACCTAAAAAAGGGGTGTTCTCAAATTTTTTGTAAGTATATAGATTACTGGATTATTTATTATTCTCATAATAATGCTAGTTTGTGGTTTTACCTATTATGAATTGAAGGGTCTCTCCCAATTCATCTGAGAGGTTTTGCTTTTTTCATTTCCTTATATTTTGTCTCTAAGATCCCATTTTAGTTCCCCTCAATTGTATTTTATAGAAGAACATAGGGATTGGATACCATCTTGGTCGGTCTTTGGTGATGGTCCACATGGAATTAATTATGGGAGCCCATGTATGATGACACAACCCGAAAACAATTTCAGTCATGGGGGTAATCATTTTTGGCAGTGGAAATTATCGTCTTGTCATGAAAATGGATTAGTTTTTTTCATTGGTGTCGGTGGAACCATCTTTTCCCATGAAAAATTTAAATCATGGGGGAAATTCATTAAAGGGGGTGGAAATCAACATTCAGACCTGCAAACGAATAGGTTTTATTCGCAAAAACTAATGATACTGTCTCATCCCATGATGGATTTCATTCATGAGGGATGGTCTTTTATAGGGATGGAAATCACCACATAGCCCCAAAAATAACTTAGTTTCATTTTTGTGTGTCGGTGGTATCATCTCATTGTGCGAAGGATTTCATTTATGGGGCGGTTTGCAAAGTGGGGGGATTCCATGAAGGGCTGTGGTCTGTGAAGTGATTTTCACCTCATGGAATCACCCCATCCTTCACAGATTACTCCCCTTTAAAAATTTTCCTTAAATTCTTCTTTAGATATTTTCTTCTCATTTTCCAAATTAAAGGAATTATTTTCATCTTATATTTGGATTTTTCAGGACCCAACAGTCCCAAGATACCAATATATTTTATTTATGATTTATATGGCTTTTATGATAATATTATGATTATTAAAAGTGTAATAAATTATCTTATTTTCAATGAAAATTATTTACTACTTCTTAAGTGTGAAAAGTATTACATTATGATAAATTTTTCAAGTACTTTAATGTTTTCAAAAGAATAGAAGTTTTCCTTCTTTGTGTATCCATTACTAAGATTTTTATACTCAATCCACATTTTTAAATGTTTTTTATAGGATTTAAGGTGGGTTAGGGAAAAGAAGTATTTGAGTTAAAAATTCAGGGATATTTTCCATGAAATAAATCTTTCTTTGTTTTAAATTGTTTATATTATGGTAAAAATGTATACAAATTGGAATTATCCACTTTGTATTTTTTTTGGTTTTGTTATGTATGAGTTATGAACTAATTATTTAAAACTCTAAACTCATAAAGATACATAGTGTAAAAGAAAGTAATTTATTGACTAAAACTCAAGATTACATTATTTTTATGTTTGGGGCCTTATAGTTGGTATCGAAGGAATGGTTTATATAACAATAGAGGTTGGTATGGTGTTAATAGCATGCTCTTAAAAGACTTTAATTTATGGTTAAGTTATAATGATATAGTATTTAAATATTACAATGTTGCTTCATCTAAAATAATATTTTTCAGAATGGTTTTCCTCATAGGAAATAAAGAAACTATAGTGGACAGACATAGTGAGGAAAATATCCTTTCGAATCAGCATCCTAAAATGGTTTGAATTGGAACTGAGTGACTTTTTATAGTGATGGATAAGTTCACATGGGCTATAAATGGTGGTGATTCCCATGCAAGGGAGAAATTCTTTATACCATAGAGGAACATGATGATAGTTGAGAATTTTATGTGACAACATCCACCATTATTCATAGGATCATTTGAACCTCTTCTAGCTGAAGGATAGATTAAATTCCTAGAAAATATATTTGATTTCATGGGTTGTTTGGATCATAAAAAAGTTAACTCTTTCAATTTAACGTATTTATGGTGAATCTGGCCAGTGGTGGTCAATGATTAATAATATTAGAAAAAGTAAAGTGATTTATTCCAATGAATGGGATGAATTTAAGAATATTTGTTTCATAAATATTTTCCTATATTTTTTCGAATTAGGATGGAAAATTAAATCTTCGAATTGAGATAAAAGGAGGAAGATTCATTGGTTCTATATAAATAGAACATCACTCGATTTTCATGGTATGTCCCAAATTTTATCTGATGTATTGATGGTAAAATAAATCGGTTTTACTCATGATTTATTCCAAGATATTAAAGTTCATTGGTTTCTTATGAGTTTAATAGCTATGAAAAAAAATTGATGTGTTGAGAAAGTATAAATGGATTTTAACAATGATCAGGTGTCCTATGAAAATAAGAAAAAGTGGAGGTCCAGTACACTAACAATGGGAAAGAATTCATCAAAGAAGTTTGAAGGAAAGAAAACCATATTCTCATCTTTTGACAAGTGTGGTAAAAATCATCATGGAGAATGTATTTAAATGTATTATAAGTGATTTTAATGTGGTAAGTTTGTTCATATGTCTTGTGAATTCAAGGAAGATGATCAAACAAGAAATAAAAATCTAGTGGTAAGATTTTTTAGTTTTAGTGAGTTAGGAAATTATTCCGATGTGTATCCAACATTAATTACCTAGGGTGGAAATTATCAGGACCGAAGAAAAAGAGTGTGGAAAAATATTTTTATACAAATATTTTTAATGTTGGACAATCAAATGAAGTGTTGATAGGTATGTTACTAGTTTATTCAGATAATGTCAATAATCTATTTGATTCTATATCATTGCATTCTTTAATTTCTCATAAATTTGAAATTAAAATAAGAATATCCCCTAATGAAAGTAAGATATAAATTTTGGTAAAAACTCAAGGTGGAAGTTTTAAAGAAACTTGTATTTATATGAATATTATTATTGTCATTAGTGGAATGGTCTTTCCTTCAAATATTATTTAACTACCCATAGTGATGTTTGATGTCATTTTGGGTATGGATTGGATTTCAATTTATCATGCTCATATAAATATCAATTCCAATAATGTTTTATTCAATGATTTTGTACCATTGATAAAATACTAAGAAGAAGATAAATTAATTAAATGTGGAAATGAAATTTATCTAGATCATGTTGTTGAAAAGAAATAAATAATTCTGATTAGTGACATCATAGTTGAGATTGATTTTATAGATGTTTTCTTACTGATTTTCCTCTTGTTATTCCTGATTTGTAAGTTAAATTTATAGTTGATTTAGATCATAATCCTATGTATATTTCTAAATCCCTTATCAAATGTTTAAGTAGAACATGTGTAATTGAAAAACCAGTTGCCATAATTTCTTGATAAAGGTTTCATTCAACCAAGTACTTCACTATGGGGTGATCCTATTTTATTTTTGAAAAGGAAATATAGTTCCATGATAATTTTCATTGATTATAGAGCCTTGAATAACATAACTATTAAAAAAAGGTATCATTTTCCTTATATAGATTATTTCTTTAATAAGCTCAAGGGATATCAGTGTTTGTTGAAGATTGATTTGATCCCAAGGTACTATCAACTAAAGGTAAAGTAGGATGGCATTACCAAGAAAGCATTTCAAACAAGATAGGGGAATTATGGGTTTTTATTTATGCCCTTTGGGTTATCTAATTCACCTAATATATTTATGAATATTATGAATATATTATTCCATTAATTTTTGGATTAGTTTTTTTTTGTGTTTATAGATGATATTTTGGTATATTATATAATCTATGCGGAACATGAATAGAACTTAAAGATTGTTTTAAAAACCAAAAAAGAAAAGAAACTATATTGAAAGTTTAGTAAGAGTGAATTTTATTGAAATTGATTTCATTACTTGGAAAAAGATTTATTAATATAGAATAATTTTTGACCCTGCTGAAATAAAATTTGATAAAGACTGGCCAAGATGTTCCAGTGTCATAGAGATTTGTAGTTTTCCTAGATTATTTATTTATTACCTATGGTTTGTTGAAAACATTTCTCGGTTATATATCTCACTGACTATGTTAACACCAACTAGAGTTAGATTATTATAGATAAGAGAATGTGTTTTTTATTTTCAGGAACTGAAAATAATATTGGTCAATTCTCTAGTTTTGGACCCGTCTTCAAGAAATGGTGAATTTTCTCTCTATTGTGATGCTTCATTGACAGGTTTTGGTTGTATCCTGATATATAATGACAAGGTAATTTCTTATGCTTATCATAATTTGAAAAATCACGAGTTAAATTATCTTACACATGATTTGGAATTAGCTTCTATATTTTCATTAATGATTTGGAGGATCATTTTTATGGAGTGAAGTATTAAATATATATTGATCACAAAATATTGAAGTATATATTCACTCAAATATAGTTAAGTGTGAGAAAAATAAGATTTATAGGACTTAAAAATTATTTTGATTTCATTATTCTTTGTCATTATAGAAAATAAAACAAGGTTGATAATGCTTTTAGTCGAAATAGTAATGCTATATTAACCATGTTACATTTGTAATGTGACAGTTTGGTTAATGAATTGATGAATTTTTGCCTAGAATTTTTGAATTTAGGGACATCCTCTATTTTTTCTGGTTTTGGTGAAGTCAACTTTGTTAGAATGAATTGATAGAGCTCAAAAGGTGGATCAATATTTGCAAGAAAGGGTGGATTTTATTAGGAATGGTATGTTTCCTGATTTTAATATTGAGGAATAAGTTGTTTTTTTATTTGTAAAAAGATTTTGTTTGCCCTGTGATTCCTAGTTGAGGAAATAGTTTTTTATTAAAGTTCATAGTTATTTGTTTTCTCTTCATTTAGGTAGTACTAAGATATATAGAGACCTTTGGGAGTATTACTAGTGGGATGGAATTAAAATAGATATTATTGAATTTACCATGATGTGTTTGAATTTTTATTAGGTCAAAGAAAAGGAACAATTACCAAAGGGGATTCTTTATCCTTTTCTTGTATCGAAGTGGAAATGGGAGAATATATCAATGGATTTCATAATATGACTTCAAAAGAATTATCATGGTAATAATTCTATTTGGTCTATTATTGATCAATTAACTAAATCTTCACATTTTATTCCCATTCAAGATACAATGTATTTTGATCATCTTTTTCAAATTTATCTAAAATATATTGTTAGGTTACAGAGAGTTTCTCTCTATGTTTTATCATACCATGATCTTAGGTTCACATATAATTTTTAGAAAGTAATTCATAAATCATTGGGTAATAAATTAAATTTTATTAAAGATTTTCATACTCAATCTGAGGGATAGTATGATCAGATGATATAGACCACAAAAGATATGCTTTATTATTTCTCAATATATTACCTGGGAAGTTATGATTTACATATTTCTTTGGTTGGGTTTTCTTATAATCATAGTTTTCATTATAGAATACAGAGGGAATTGTTTGAGGCATTATATGGAAAGTGGTGTTGAACACCGACTTTTGGGATGATGTAGGAGAAAGGAAGTTGAGGGGACCATAGTTGGTAGATGAAATAGTAGAGAAATTTTTGTTGATTTAGAGACACAAGAGAATATATTTGAGTAGGAAGAAAAGTTTTTCAGATAACTAGATGAAATAACTTTATTTTGAGATAGGTGATTAGGAATTTATTAATATTTTTCCAAGGAAATGTGTGATGCATTTTGGTAAGAAGGGGAAGATGAGTCCATAGTTCATTGGACCACATGAAATCCCAGAGAAAGTTGGATTACTTGACTACCGAGTGGTTTTACCTCCATGATAATCCTAAATAGAAAATGTATTTCATGTTTCAATGTTATGTATGTATGTACTTGATTCATCTCATGTTTTTATCCCTAAAGTAGTTCAGTTGGAAAAGAATCATTCTTATGAGGAAAAACCAGTTCAAATTCTTGACCATAGAGATCAATTATTGAGGGGAAATGAGATTAACTAGGTTAAGGTTTTATGAAAAAACTATATGGTTGAAGAAGTAACATAGATATCCAAAAGTTATATGAGTGAAATATACCCCCAATTGTTTAAATGAATAAAATTACAAGAATGAAATTTTTGAAAAGGGGGAAGAATATAAAAATTCAAGTAAATGATATAATTATCATTTTTCATATTTATTAATATTTATTAATTATATAGTAATTTTAAATTAAATGGGATTCTATTTCCAATTGCGTACATGAAATCCAACAATTATTTTCTTTAAAAATATTACATTTAATGAAATATTGAGTTATACTAAACAATAATATTACAACAACCCAGGATTTTATAGTACGTTATCTCTTTAAAATAATTCAATAGCTTATGTTACATGCGCCACTGAGTTCGAGCACACCACGATATACTAAACTAGCCGTTTAAAAAAAAGTTATGAATAGTATTAACTGAATTTTGAATTTTATATACTCAATATAATTTTAACATCCATATTATGTTTTTTTAGACATAATATAAGGAAAATTCAGTTTTTCAGATAAAAGAAGTATTTTTCAAAAAAAATACAATTTTCCTCTTTTTAATGGAGTAGCCTTTTTAAATTCAATATTTGACACTTTTATATATTCAATTTAAGTAAATTAAATTATTATTTATAAGAGGGACATGAAAATTTTGTTTGGACAAATTTTTAGTACCTTTCTGATAACATTCATATTTTGATGAATAGTGAAAATATAAAATTTTAATTAAAAAGAACTTTTTTATTCAAAATAATTTATAGTGTTAAATTATAAATTTGAGTGGTTTTAAAGTATCATTAGATTATATTTTTATCATTTAATATAATTTAGTTAATTGGATGTAATTTCACATTTAAATTGGACATAAACACATATCAATCTTTTGATAGTTTTTACTTCTCAAAAACATGCTTTCTAGTTTTGACAATGAGAATTAAATTTTAATTAATTAATGAAACTTTTATGTTTTGAATTTGGTAAAATATACATAATTTTTGGATTATTAATATCAAAATTATCTTAGGGTGATTTTTTTATATTTTTTTGAAAACATTCAATTTTTTATAAATAGTGAAAAACACTGCGTTATTGATAAAAACCAACTTTTTCATTTTAATAATTATTTTTAAATTAAAAATTTACCTAAAAATAGATAAATAATACATATATTAGTACAATGTAATTAATTGGAGTCATTTGATAATAATAATAACAATAGATATATAAAATTTTATAGAACCATTTTAATGTCTTTTTACCCACCTTCTAGGCACATTTACCCACCTTCTAGGCACATTTACCCACCTTCTAGGCACATTGGAAAATTTCCATAAAACGTAATTTTACTAATTTTGTGAATTTAATTTCAAAAATATGAGAGACATGGTTGATATCTGTAAGTAAATTGTGGTTCAATATGATGAAAATAATTTTTGGTGAATAGTCACTTTGGAATTTTATTTACCACGGTAAAAAGTAAATAAGGTAATTAAATGTACAAATAATATTAAAATTACCCCAAAAAATGTCCTAATTCTGTAGGATAAGTTTATTTAGACCAAACCAACCTTACGACAAAAATAAGATCATTTTGATCCATTTGGGTGAGATTATGACATTTTTTATATTTTATTTACAGAAGAGTTAAAAGTGTTAAATTCAATGTTTAATAACTAAACCATTTTTAATATAGGGTTATACATAATATAAATTCGACTATAAATATTCATTAGAAATATAAAATTATTTCCTATATCATGGTATTTTATTTATAATTTTTAAACATTAAATAATTAAATTTATTTATAACACAATGATGATGGAGTAATTACATTGTATATGAAAGAATCAAATAAATGGTATTATAAATATTAGAATAAATATAATTTGAAAGTTTTTATGCCATAAAAAAATTTTCTAGGTGAATATGAAATGTTATAGTTTAGTTAATGTATATTTTCTAAGTAATAAACTTGTTATAACTTTTCCAAAAACTAAATACTAAATTGTGTCAAAATTGACATAAATGAGTTTTTAAAACAAATACTATATTATTAAACGATATACTATACCTAAAAATATACGGTTCATCCAAAAGACTTTTATAATGATATATATTACATTAATGAACCACTTGGGGTTCCTTTGAAATTTTATAGTAAGTTTATTAACCATGTAATATAAATATAAAAGAACACATTGTAAAAGTTAAACTATTTAACAAAGAGTTAAATCTAAAAGATAAGGTTAATATGGTGATATAAACTTGTCTAAAACTATTGTTTTATAGTAATTTGACCCATCCCAGCCTTATCCTCTAAATAAATTCATTTATAGCCATTATAAATTTAATATGAGTTTATAATAAAATAATATTTCAATCTTTTCCTAAAGTGACCCTCACCTCTTCTATAAAAGGGTACTTCCCCTTCTCTCAAAATCACACCTCCAAAGCCATTTGGATTGGCCAAAACCATCTCAAATATCCTAAAACCTACCTTAATGTAAACCTATATGCCTTACTTTAATCATAATTCTAGCCTATAGATCCCTTTTGATCAAATCAAAAGGAAGCACCTGAAGAAGAGGTAATTATTTTGTCACCTCTTTCAAAGTTCTTTTCTTCTTCCACTTCTTCTTTATTTGTTGTTTCCATACCAATATAATAAATTCATAACCTTATACATACTGTGATGTTTTTACAAATATGGTACAACCATATTCATTATTCTACCCATCATATGAATGACAAAGTCATCATACGTGCATATGTACGGCTTACTGTTTCCACATCGTGGTGTAGTTTGTTATTCAACACTTCATTATTTGGATGGGTATAATAGTGAGTATAATTGATGTAAATAATAAATATAACTTTATAGTGATTCTTTATATATAATATACCATCCAATTACATAAAATTTCACCATCAATGGAATGATATAATTGCTTGTGCGTTCGTACGGCTTACCGTCTCCACGATGTGATGAGATTCATTTCCACGTCCACCATTCAACGATGATTAAAAATATACATATATATATTCAATAAGTATGTAATATATGACCTAATAATTCTACTATAAATATTTATATATTTTTTTTGTGTTTATTTACATATATCTCATTCACTTACTTCTGATCAAACTGATATGAAAACAGAAACGACGTTTATGCGTGCGTACGGCCTATCGTCTCCATAAATGATGATTCCATTTCATAAAGCGGGTTTATTAAAAATCCAAAAAAAGAGAATTTTCAGTCAAAAAAAAAAAAAAAAAACACATGTTCGATAAAGAAAGCGATTATTACCAAAAATGTTACTTTAACATGAAAATTATTTTTAAATGGGAAGTATAAAGTCATAAATAAATTATATATTATATCATAAATATTAATATTGATCTTTTATAATTTAATAACATTCTATGGTCATTATATATGAGGCTAAATGTACCCTCAACTAAAGGAAAGTACAAGGTAAGTGTTAATTCCTCAATCTCATTATTATCCGAGATTGTTTATGTGTAAGATTTTATAGGGACATAATTATTATCCATGTGCATGTTTCATAAAAGAGTTTTCAAAAGGATTATTTGTAAGGGAAACTTTAACTAAAACATCATTTTAAATGGTTTAAATATTTATTATTCTAAATTATTCTCATTAATGTCCATGTTTTTAAAATGGTTTTAACGATTTATTTATATGGACATGAATGTTTTAAAATGTAAATTCCATTCAAAATTTTCAATGTTTTATGGGAAAATTTTATTAAAAAAATGTCTTTTAAAATTTATTCCTTTCTAAATTATGTGACTTTTAAATGATTTCATGAAAAAATGATATTTCTCTCAAAGAGTTTTACTGGTCATTTTCAACTATGTCAACATCCTTTAATGGATATTATTATTTATTGAGGTAGATTTATTATAATACAATATTTCATATTGTATTGTATGAGTTATTCTATGTTTGACTATGGATGTGCTATTTTTATACCATTCATGGTTTATGGTTAAAGTATTGACATTTTGTATGCTAGTTTTAATACAAATGTTTAGGTTCTGTTTCAACATTTTAAAATGAGGAATGTATTGGACTTAGTAAGAGACGGGTAGAGCCCACTATAGCTTTTCGATTCATCGGTAGGTCTCATGAGACAAAATATTGTCTTGGCACAAGGCCATATAAAAAAATATTTATTTGTAGTCTTGGCACGAGGCCTTGACTTTGTGGTTATGATATCTGACATTATGCATTCCCTCATTATGAAATTAGTTATTACATATGATTATTAGACTTGTAGAATATCCATGTGCATGTTTATATGGAAATGTTCGATTTATTTTTTCTATATTTTTTCTAGTTTATGTTTGAAAGGATGTGTTTGTTTTCACACATATTTCCTTAAAATTTTATATATTCTTCTAAATTATTTACCTTTATTGAACATTTGATCTCACCCCTTTCTTATGTTTTATTTTCCCAGGATTCCAAGAGGTGTGTGATGATGAATTTGCAGAGTTAAGCTAACAGAAGAATGAAATTATCAAATTTTTTTCAATGTTGTGTTGTATGTTAGAAAATGTAATTTAACGTTCATGTATGTAATATATTTTCCAAGACTACTAAACTGATATGTCATTCGGGACTAGATTTCTTGTAATCATGCCAATGTATTAAAATAATGCACCGACTTTTGGAAATTGGGGTCGAGGCATTACATCTGGTATTAGAGGAAGTTTAGTACAATCCTTGGAAACTAGATTTATGATAAATCTTATTAGAGAACTTTACCCTAAGATAAACTGTGAGGATTAGTATAGAAGATCTTACTAAAATTTTGTTAATGTAGAGATTTTGTGAGTTTTCTAAGCAATACATCCATGTCTGGATATGAGAAGGTAGAGGACGCTCTGGAACAGATGTACCTAGGAGTGAAAACTCTGACAAGGAGTTTCAGGCCTGACCCAGGGTATCCTGGTACACAACAATCGGCCTTACTACACTCATGGTTATGACACTCCCAGGGGATATGCTTAGGAAAATTCACATTTTCTTTAAAAACCATTATGAAGGATTTATGAGTAAATATTTCATCAAAGAAACCATTTTTATGATTATGAGATTAGATGTGTTAAAATCATAAATTAATATTGAGGATTTTTCATGTTTTTAGATTATACAATATGATATGATCTAACCTAGTGTATTTCATCATTTAAAAATGGATCATAGTAGAAGGAATGAGAACTACAACAATACGCATGATCCACAGAGTATGAAGGATCATATCTTTCATGGTATTAAAATAAAATTAAGAAGGGAAATAGTCTCCCACGTATTATCATCATATGATAAAATAGTATCATTTTTTAATAAAATAACTAAAGTATTCTCTGAGTTGTATGGATTTATAGGGAATCCAGGGAAGAAAATGACAGTAGAGTAAAAGATAGATATAGGGAAGAAAGGAAAGAAAGATTTTACTATATGTGATAATTGTGGACATAATCAACCTGGGAAGTGACTGAAAGTAATGGGAGTTTTTTTATAAGTGTGGATAAAAAGGACCCCAAGTTCATGAATTCAAGGGTTAGAAAAAGGTTTCAAATGTACAATGATTCATATGCAAGGATTTGGGACACTATGTGAATCAATGCCCCAATCATCATAGTATACCCTAAATGATGATATTGGATAATAATCAAGTTATTATACTACCATAGATAAAGAGGAATGATTAGTGTTCTTAAGTTTTTATTATATAATTGTGTCATTTGAGTATTATATTAATGATGTAAAAGTTAAAATAATTATAAAGTATATAAGGATTGTACTGTAGTACGTTTTTATCAAGGATTTAAGATTTTATGGTAACAAGTAAAGTGACACAATTTCAAGTTAAACATTTTGGAAAATATATGGTTGAGAGAAAGACAAACCTTAATATGGTCTTAATACTGAGGTAGTGATTTTGGAATAAGAGATAATTGAGTTGGATAATGTATATTGGATATTATTGACTACCTTGGAACTAATTAATTGTTTTTTATTCCATCATTATTGGAGTTTAAAATATTTTGTATTTAAGGAGTATATATGGTATTCTATAAGGAATAAGGGAGAATGAACGTATTCAATAAGGTTTTATAGTAATTTAGGGTGTTACCATGTTTTAAGAGAATACATGATGAAGGTATTCACATATTATTACATGGACAAAGAGATCTTCATTTTTACCTTCCTTAAAAATTTTAGATTGTGAGTTTGGACAAAAGTATTTCGGATAAGTCAAAAATTTGGAATGAATTATGTTGTACATTGGATACTATTTTTTAAGGTTAAAACATTTCTTAATTTTATTTTTGGACAACCTGAAGGTCGGGTGACAACCCGTTGCGTGTGGAAAGGCCACGAGACTTGAACCCGCAACTAAAGGGTGACAAGGGTGCATCACCTACCACTAGCCTATGTGATGTCCTGGTTTGTATAATGTAGTTTTTTTAAATGGTTTGATACATTAATTAAAAATTAATTATTTTTGGAACCCTATATGATTATGATAAATATAATATTTTTGAATTCTATTATCTTTGGTAGTGAAAGATGAGTTTGTGGTAGAAGTTAGTTGGAGGATAGAACTATACCTGTAATGTATGTTTTTATCTTATTCTATGAAGAAAATAATTCTTAAACATTAGGGAAGGGATCTTACAACAAAAAATTTGTTATCCTAATACCTTATGTTTTGTTAAACCGTTGATATTTAAATCGTCATGGATTTATGGCTTTGAGGCCCCCAATATTCCATTTATAATTCACTTGTTTGTGATTGATGTCCTCAATCACTCCTTATAAATAATTATGTTTTTCCACCAATTATGTATCTCTAATTTCCAAAAATGTTCTTCTATTAGAAATACAAATTTGGTGGTGACTTTTTCATTTCCCATTCCCTCTTATTAAGACAAAATTTTGTTAACCCAATTTCCGATGTGGGTTTTCAACAAAGGTATTTTCTATTTTTAACCTTTTATTTTATAACAACTATTTCAAACTGTGAGAACGCAATTTATTGAAGGTGGGGAGAATGTAACACCCCGGTATTTCATAGTACATTTTCTCTTTAAAGTAATTCAATAGCTTGTGCTACACGCGACATTGAGTTTGAGCGCACCACAACTTACCAAACTAGCAGTTTAAAAAGAAGTTATAAATAATATTAAATGAATTTTGAATTTTATATAATCCATATAAGTTTAACATTCATATTAAATGTTTTTTAGATATAATATAAATACAAATTCATTTTTTCTGATAAAAGAAGTATTTTTCAAAAAACAAATACAGTTTTCCACTTTTTAATGGTGAACCCTTTTTAAATTCAATAGTTGACACTTTTATATATTCAATTTAATGAAATTAAATTCTTATTTATAAGTGGTACATAAAAACTTTAGTTTGGAAAAATTTTAAGTACTTTTTTGATAACATTCATATTTTTATGAATAGTGAAAATACAAAATTTTAATTAAAAACAACTTTTTTAATCAAAATAATTTACAGTGTAAAATTATATATTTGGGTGGTTATAAAGTATCATTAGATTATATTTTTATCATTTAATATAATTTAGGTCATTGGATGTAATTTCAAATTTAAATTGGACATAAACACATATCAATCTTTTGATAGTTTTTACTTCTCAAAAACCCGCTTTCTGGTTTTGACAACGGGAATTAATTTTAAATTAATTAATTCCACTTCAATGTTTTGAATCAGGTAAAATAGAAATCATTTTTTTATTTTTAATAAAAAAATTATCTTAGTATGAATTTATGGTATTTTTATGAAACATTCAATTTTTGATGAATAGTGAAAAACACTTTGTTATTGATAAAAACAGAGTTTTGCATTTTTATAATTATTTTTGTTTAAAATTCCTTAAAATATATACATAATACATATATTGGTATAAATTAAGTCATTGGAGTCATTTTATAATAATATTAGATATATAAAATTTTATTGAACCATTTTAATGTCTTTTTACCCACCTTCCAGGCACATTTACCCACCTTCGAGGCACATTTACAAATTTCCATAAAATGTAATTTTACCGCTTCAATGAATTGAATTTAAAAAATCTGAGAGACACGGATTATATTTTTAAGTAAAATATGGTTCAATATAATGAAAATAGTTTTTGGTGAAAAGTATCTTTCGAATTTTATTTACCATGGTAAAAAGTAAATAATGTAATTAAATTTAAAAATAATATTAAAATTAACCCAACACATGTCGTAATTCTATTGGATAAGTTTTTTTCGACAATAATAAACTTTAGGAGAACAAATAAGATCATTTTGATCCATTTGGGTAGGATAAGGACATTTATTATATTTTATTAAAAGAAGAGTTAATGTTGTTAAATTCAACATTTAATAACTAAACCATTTTTAATATAGGGATATACTTAAGATAAATTTGATTATAAATATTCATTATAAATATAAAGATATTTAATACATCATGGTAGTTTACTTTTAATTTTTAAACATTAAATAATTAAATTTATTTATAACACAATGATGATGCAGTAATTACCTTATTAATGAAAGAATCAAATAAATGGTATTATAAACATTAGAATAAATATAATTTGAACGTTTTGATGCCATAAAAGAATTTTCTAAGTGAATATTACATGTTAAGATTTATTTAATGTATTTTTTTGAAGTAATAAACTTGTTATAACGTTCACAGAAACCAAATACTAAATAGTGTCAAAATTGACATAAATGAGTTTTTAAACTAATACTATATTAAAAAATGATATACTATTCATAAAAGTTTGAGGTTAAAAATAAGGACTTAAATATTGATATATATGTAATTAATAAACAACTTGGGGTTATCTTGTAATTTTATAGTAAGATTATTAACCATGTAATATAAAAATACAGGAAGACATTGTAAAAGATAAACTATTTAACTAAGAGTTAAATCTAATAGATATGGTTAATATGGTGACATAAAATTTTCTAAAACCAATTGGTTGATTGGATTTTAACCCATCCCTACCTTTTCCTTGAAATAAATCCATTTTAATCCATTATAAATTGAATATGATTTTATAATAAAATAATATTTCAAGATTTTCCTGAAGTAACCCTCACCTCTTCTATAAAGGGGTACTTCCCCTTCTCTCAAAATCACACCTCCAAAGTCATTTGGCTTATCCAAACCCTACTAAAATAACCTCTAAACTACACTCACATAAACCTAGAGGCCTTAATTTTATCATAAATCCAACCTAAGGATCCCTTTTGATCAGATCAAAAGGATGCACCAGAAGAAAAGGTAATTATTTCATCACCTCTTTCAAATTTCTTTTCTTCTTCCACTTCCTCTTTATTTGTTGTTTCCGTACCAAAAATATAAATCTAGTACCTTCTATATACTATGATGTATTTATAAATATGGTACATCCATATTCATTATTCTACCCGTCCTGTTAATTACAAAGTCACCATAAGTGCATACGTACGGTTTACCGTCTCCACGTCATGGTGTAGTTTGTTATTCAACACTTCATTATTTGAATGGGTATAATAGTGAGTATAATTGATGTAAATAATAAATATAACTTTTTAATAATTATTTATATATAATATATCATCCAATTATATACTATTTCACCATTAATAGAATGATATCATCTCTCGTACGTACGTACGGATTACCGTCTCCACGACGCGATGAAATAATATTTCTACTAGAAATACAGATATATATGTGTGTGTGTGTGTGGGTATGTGTGTATGTGTGTTTTTTTACATATATATCATTAACTTACTTTCATTCAATACGATATGAAAACAGAAACAGTGTTTATGCATTTGTATGACCTACCATCTCCATAAACGGTGTTTCCATTTCATAAATCTATTTATCATAAATATTTATATTCGGAATATATATGATATATAAGTCATGTTTTATATTCTAGAAGTATGTAAATCATGATCTAAGTGATATGATCAAGAATAACAAGTTAAACCATGTATGATAAAGAAAGTGATTGTTAACCAAAATGTTACTTTAATAGGGAAATTATTATTAAATGGGTAGTATAAATTCATTAATAAATCATATATGATATCATAAATATTAATATGGTTCTTGTATAATTTAATAACATACCATGGTCATTAAAAATGAGGCTAAATGTACCCTTGACTAAAGGAATGTACAATGTAAGGGTTATTTCCCCAATCTCATTATTATCTTAGATTATTTATATCTATATTTTTATAGGAAAATAATTATTATCCAAGTCCATGTTTCATAAAAGAGTTTTTAAAATGTGTATTTTAGGGGAGTCTTTTACTAAAACATCATTTTAAATGGTTTTAATATTTATTCTTATAAATCATTCTAATTAATGTCCATGTTTTCAAAATGTTTTTAAGGATTTATTTATATGGATATGAATGTTTTAAAATGTAAATTCATTTTAAAAGTTTCAAAGTGATTTGGGACACTTTGTTTCAAAATTTTCTTTTAAATTTCTTCCTTTCTAAATTTTTTGACTTTTAAATGATTTCATAACAAAGGATATTTCTCTCAAAGAGTTTTAATTATCATTTTCAACTATGTCAACATCCTTTACTCGATATTATTCTTGATTGAGTTTGATTTATTATAATACAATCTTCAAAATTGTATTGAATGAGTTATGCTATTTTTTAATGTGGAAGTTCTATTTTAATTCCATTCATTGATTATGGTTAAAGTATTGACATTTAGTATGCTGGTTTTAATATGAATGTTTATGTTTTGTTTCCACATTTTCAAATGAGGAATGCATTGAACTTAGTAAGTGACGATTGGAGACCACTATAGCTCCTTGATGTATTGGTAGGTCTCATGAGACAAACTAGTGCCTTGGAACAAGGCCTTGGAAAAAAATTATTTGTAGTCTTGGAACGAGGCCTTGACTATGTGGTTATGATGTCCGACATTATGCATTCCCTCATTGTAAAATTAGTTATTACATGTGATTATTCAACTATTAGAATTTTTATGTGCAAGTTTATATGGAAATGTTAGATTTATTTTTTCCATATTAAGTTCAAGAATATGTTTAAAAGGCTGTTGTTTTTATTACACATCTTATCTTAAAATTTTTTAGCTTCTACTAAATTATTTACCCTTACTGAGTATCTGTGCTCACCCCTTTCTTATGTTTTATTTTCCCTTGATTCCAAGAAGTGTATTATGATTGATTTTCAGGGTTAAGCTAAGGGAACAATGGCGTTCTAAAAGGATTATTTATGTTGTGTTGTATGTTAGAAATTCTAATGTAACGTTCATGTATGGAATCAATTTTCCATGACTGCTAAACTGATCAGTCCTTCGGGACTTTATTCTTTGTAATCATGACAATGTATTATTATAATGCACCGAATCTGGGTAACTGTGGTCGAGGCATTACATATATACTATTAATATTATTATTTAATATGATAGTTTTATCACCTTTTAATTACATACAAATTTTAAATCTAATTTTTTACACTTTTATAATTTTTATATGAAAAATAAACTTTAATTTTGAAATTGGAAAATCAAAAGTATCTTTGGGATAATTTTTTTTATTTTTATGAAATGTTTCATATTTTTATGAATAGTTAAAAATAATGAATTTTAATTGAAAACAGCATTTTTGACTAATTTATTTATATAGATAATTTTTTTAAATTTTTTTAAGGTATAATTAGTTCAATTTTCCATCAATAAATCCAATTGAGGTAATCTGAATCAATTTCACATTGAAATTTTATATAAAAACATGTTAAATATTTGAACTTTTCTCTTTAAAAACTTGTTGTCTAATCCCATCAATATGATTAATTTTAAATTAATTTTTTCCACTTATTTGATTGTAATTTGGAAAAATAGATTCTATATTTGGAATAATACTAATTTATAATGTCTAATAAGGTCAACATAGTTTTTTACCAAAAATATTAGTGAAGTAATTAAAATTAATTATAGTGATTATGGTAAAAACGTGTATACTTGGTAGTTAAACATTAATATTTGGAGTACAAATGACCTTGAAACTTGTACAAAATCCATTTTATGGAAATTATTATATCATATAACCTCTTTTAAAGAATATTTTTCATTATTGGAGGCACATAATTTAAGGGAGACCTCTCAATAAATATTACCTTTTTATATTTACAAGACTGTCACTCCCCCTCCACTATAAAAAGTCATTCAACCTCCCCCCTTCTGTACACCTCTAAAAACCATTGGATAGTCTGAAAATTTCCAAAAATATCTACCCAAAATTACTCACCTCATCCTATAATCCTCACATTTTGTAGAAATGGATCAAATGAATTGGTTTGGTGGAATCCAAAAGGAGTTACCTGAAAAAGAGGAAATGTTCTTAAACATGCATTTCTATTTTATTTATTCCTCCACCATTTTAATTATTATTATTAATTTATTATATAATTACATCAGTATCCTAAATATACTTAAATGATTTTCTTCTAAGTTTTCTACCTTCACCTACACACACTTCCATCAAATGAGTAACAAACTTACTGTTTGTGTGTACGGCGGACTACCGTCTCATGAAACGATATCATTTTTTTTTTCATTACCACCTATCATGATTGAGAATTATGATGTACATACTATTTTTTATGATATATATGAACTTTATTTCATCATCATTCTTATTTAATTTTTATATAAAACTAACATTTTTTTCGTTTTTCGGATATATGATAACATCATTTGTGGGTGTGTGGACTACCGCCTCCTCAAAGCGATGTGATATGTTCACACATTACATGTAATTCATTAAGGATGATTTTAATAAAAATATGTGATTTAAAGGAAATATATATGATATTCATGATATAAATACCCTTTTTTAAATATAATATATCATTTTATTTATTACCTTCTCACACATTGAAAAAGTGATAATGTCGTTCATGGATGTGTAGACTACCACCTCCTCAATGTGATTTGATTATTTTACATAAAAACGTATATATATATATAAGTATATATGGTAAAATAATATGGCATATATGATATAATTATAATTCTAGAAATTTAAATTTTACTTACCTTCTTTCCATAATAATCATACAAAAATGGGAACGTTACTCATGCGTATATATAGCCCATTGTCTCTGTGATTGTAACATTACATCATTTTTCATAACCATATTTCATGATCATTTTTAAAATTATAATTTATGAATAAATATGATTCTTATTTCATGATTATTGTTCTTGACATTTTTATATAATTACCCCCTTGACCATAGACACCCAACCTTAGTCGTTTGACAAATAAACCAAATATGGTCAAAACACCCAACATAAACATAATTATTTAATTAGTTGTATAAAAAATTGTAATAAATGAAATAAAATTAATAGTAACCTTGAAAATGGTTCTCAAGAAATAAAATAACTAACACATGTTTATTATTCAGGAATATAAAGACACATGCGACTAATCGGAATTAAGGTAAGGGATTTTATCTCAATCTCCTTTTAATGAGGAATATCTTGATGTTATACACCCATGTTATTTTATAAGGTGCATATATAGCCCCTTTTTATATATCATATCATGAATTTATTTATTCTCATGTTATATAATGTTTTTTTAAATTTTATTCTTTTGTAGGTCTTATAATTTAAATGTTCAAATTTGTATGAGACGCTTTGAATATTTAATGATTTAATCCTCTCCTCAATGTAAATATTCTTGATATTATTTTACCAATTTATTAATATATATATATATATAAGGATTATAAAGGAAATTTTATATCTATTTTATATTTTTATTCCTCTACAAACCTTCACATTTAAAAAAAATAAAAATATACCCTTCTTTCCCTTGTTTAGGTATTTTTTTATTTTAAATGGGTTTTGAAAATGGATTGATTATTTAAATATCTTGAAATGTTTTCCTGTAATTGAAAATTAAATTTTATGATTGAAAGGTTGAAAATGAAAATATTTTATTTTTTATGACTATGTAATGTTACTTGGATATTTTATGGGTGGTTACGTGATAAACCAATGACGAGTGGTTCCATGATAAACCAACGACGGGTGGGTCTATGATAGACCACCAATGATTTGGGTATAGATGTTGATCATATAGAAATTATATTTGTATAAGTGATATATATGTAAGTCGATTGTGTGGTTATTTTATTTATAGTATTGATAAGTATAATGATGTCCCAAGATACCAATATGTTTTATCTATGATTTCTGTGGGTTTTATGGTAATATTTTGATTATGAAAAGGTTAATAAACTAGATTAGTTTCAAAGGAATGTATTTAATACTTCTTAAGAGTGAAAAACTTTAATTTGTGATATAGCTTTCATAGATATTCATGTTTTCACTGGACTAACAATTTCACTTTTTTGTGTATCCCTTACTGATATTTTTGTGCCCATCCTACGTTTTTAAATGATTTTCACATGATTTAAGGATTGGTAAGGGAAATAAAGTAGTCATATTGGAATTTTATAGAGATTTTTTATGAAATAAATCTCTCTTTATTTTAAGATAATAATACATTGAAAAAATGGATACAAATCAAGAGATTTCACCTTGTATTTTTATGTTTTTTATATACTATTTATGGAAAAATTATATAAAATACTAAACCTAAAAAGATCTTTACTGTGAAAGAAATTAATTTCTTGACTAAGATTCAAGATTAAGTAATGTTTAAGGACAGGTCATTAAATTTGGTATCAAATGAAAGTTTTAGATAAATTTAGAATTTAGGATAGTATTAATAGAATTCCCTTAGAATATTTTACTTTATGGTTAAATTGGAATGATATATCTCTTAAAAAACCATGTAGCTTCTTCTAAAGTATGATTGTTCATAACGGTTTTTTGGAGTGGTAAAAATCTATATTGGGAAGGAACTCAGATAAAAATGTACTCCAAAATTAGTATCCTGAGATGGTTGGAATTAGAATTGAGCAATTTTTTTCAGTGCTTTCTCAGATGATATAGGCTATAAACAGTGGTGGTTTCCATGCTAGATAGAAACCATATCTACAACAGAGAAACATAATGATAGTGGAGAATTTTATAAGACAAAATCCCCCATCATTTAGAGGATTATCTAATCAAGTCCTAGCTTAAGTATGGATTAAATCCCAAGAAAATATATTCTATGTCAAAGATTATTCACATCACTAATAGGTAACTCTTTCAATTTATCATTTTTAAGGTGAAGTTGACCAGTGGTTGTCAATATTTAAGAATATTAAATAAAACTAAGAGATTGATGACTTGGAATGAAATTAATTTAAGAATATTTTCATTGACAAAATTTTTCCTATGGTTGTTTGAATTAGGAAAGAAATTGTTTTTTGAATTGTGAAAAAGGTGGAATATTCGGTGGCTTCATATGAATAAAACTTCACTCAATTGGAAAGGTACGCCCCAATTTTTTTTTTGAGATAGTGATGATAAGATAAATCAGTTTTACTCAAAATTAAAGCCAATATATCAAATATAATTAGCTTCTCATGAGTTTAAGATCTGTGAGAAACTCATTTAATGTGTTGAGTAGGAAGAAATAGATTTTTCTAATGATTAGGTAACCCATAACAATAAGTAAAGTAATGGTTCAAGTTATAAGGAAATGGGAAAGCATTCATCAAAAAAGTTTGGTGGTATGAAAAAAAATTAACATCTTGTGAGCAGTGAGATAACAATAATCCAGGAGTATGTCTTTGGAAGTCTGATAAGTGCTTCTGATGTGGTAGGTTTGTTCATATGACTTGTGACTATAAGGAAGATGGTCAGGAAAAAAAATAAAAAACCAACACTGAGATGTTTTAGTTTTAATGAGTTATAAAATTATGCCAACATGTTTCCAGAGTTGATTTCCCATGGTGAAAACCATTAATATCGATAGTAAAAGTGTGTGGACAAATGTTTTACTACTAATGCGGTTGATATTAGGTTATCAAATGAAGTGGTAACATGTATGTTACTTGTTTATTAGAATTATTCTAATACTCTATTTGATTCCTGATCTTTGTATTCTTTTATTTCTTATATATTTTCATGTAAATTGGGAATATAACCTAATGAAAGTAACATATTACTTTTGGTGAAAACTTTGGTTGAAAGTATTAAATCCACCAAGATTTATAGTAATATTCATATTGTCATTAGTGGGATGGTCATTCATATAAATACTTTTTAACTTCCCATAGTGGAGTTTGATGTCATTTTGGGTATTGGTTGAATTTTATTTTATCATGAAAAAATATATTTCAATGCTAATAAAGTTTTTCTAAATGATTTTATCCCTTTGATAACATACCAAGAAGGTGTGAAATTGATGAAAAGTAGTAATAAATGTTATCTAGATCGTGTTGTTTAAAAGAAAGAAATAGTTCTGATTAGTGACATCCTAATAGTGAATGAATTTAAGGATTCTTTTACTTATTATTTTCTTGGTTCTATTCCTGATCGGTATGTTGACTTTACTATTGATTTAGATCTTGATGCCAATCCATTTCTAACCCCCCTATCAGATGACTAATGTAGAGCATGTGGAATTGAAAAACTATTTGAAAGAATTTCGTAATAAATTATTCATTTAGACTAACACTTTACCATTTGGTACTCCTATTTTATTTATGAAAAATAAAGATGGTTTCATGAGGATTTTTGTTGATTATAGATCCTTTAATAAAATAATTGTAAAGAAAAAATATATTTTTACTTATATCGATGATTTGTTTGATCCGATTTGGGGTTTAGAGTGTTTCTCAAAGATTGATCTGAGGTACGAGTACCATCAGCTGAAGGTGAAGGAGGATGACATCATGAAGATAGAATTTTGGAAAAGATATGGGAATTATGATTTTGTATTTATTCCATTTGGTTAATCTTATTCACATACTATATTTATGAATCTTATGAATAAATTATTCCATCATTTTTTGGATTAGTTTGTGGTTGTGTTTATAGATGATATTTTGGTATATTTTGAGGAACATGATGGGTACTTAATGATTGTTTTAGAAAACCTAAAAATAGAAATTATATGGAAATTTTGGTAAGAGTGAATTTTGGTTGCAACAGATTTGATTCCATGTAAATACTATTTCTAAACATGGAATAATTATTGTCCCTACTAAAAAAAGTTGTTGAAGAGTGGCCTAGACCTATTAATTTCATAGATATTTTTAGTTTTCTTGGATTATTTTTACATCTAACTGAAAATTAATTTATTAAACATGAAGAAACCAAAAAATAGAGTCAAAGGAAACCCTCTAGGAGGTAAGAAGTGGTGTAAACCAAGAAAATACCCTTGTATTACAACCTTACAGTCTAAAGGAACTGAACCCAACCAACCGTTAATGAAAAGCTCCTCATATGGTCTTCCCATACGAGCGAGAGATTCCGCTAAAAAGTTAGTCTTCCTTTAAATATGGTAAACATTATGACCTATATTAGTCTCTACTATACATATTCGAATTTGATATATCAGATCCCATGGTACCGTATGAGGACTCGGGATAGACATCACCAGATATTCAGAATTTGACTCTATCTCCACCACTGGAAACTGAATCTCATAAAAATCACCATACTAGATATAAATTCATTTACCTCCACTCCTAAAGTGGTTTATGGTCCATAGAAATCATTGTACCCCATGAGGAAAAAACCCCAAGAGTCTTAGAGTACCCCACCACCTCTCATCAACCCCTCTATAAAAGAACCCTCCACATTCAGCTTCAAGCCTCTAAGAGGAGGCATCCACCTAATCCACTGACCATCCATCCTGATAACCATATGAGATCTATTCAGAAAATTACATATCATAACCCATACCTGATTCCCCATTAAAAGTGGACCTAACTCAAATATCAAAGACTCTAACCTCATCTGCAAGAACAAAAAGGATATCTTGAATCCCAACTAGACATCTTTCTCTGCATCCCATATGGTCCAATAGATATAATCAAGGATAAAATGTCGAACCCTACATTCCAGGACCCTTCCCTCCATACCATGAAACTAGGACACCAAGAAACCAAGAAAAGAAAGTTCCTTGATGTTGATGCAGGGGTGTGGGGAAAATATGAACCATAGGTAATGTGCCCACCTGCTTTGGAAAAAGAGATGAGGAGTTTATTTAGTCTATGGGTTATCACAATAGAAACAGTGTGATGCCAAGTGGATCCTTTCCTTTTAATTTTATTATCCATTGGAAGAGACTTGTTACTGATACGACAAATGAGAAAGTTCATTTTTATAGGAATATAGTTACAAAATATCTTGGATGACCACTCATCATGAGACCTCTTCTCATGAAACAACCTCTTGTAATCTCGAGTGACAAACCAACCCGATGGTGATCCGATGAATCAGTATTTATCTGGTTCATCATTCATGAAA
The DNA here is from genome assembly GCA_963277665.1 of Viscum album. Taxonomy (NCBI): domain Eukaryota; kingdom Viridiplantae; phylum Streptophyta; class Magnoliopsida; order Santalales; family Viscaceae; genus Viscum; species Viscum album. The sequence continues at coordinate 473,638,726 of OY728135.1, forward strand.
ATACCTTCAAACACCTTCACCTTCTCAAAATTCAAAACATAATGAATGAAATCAAGTCCTGAACTTTCCTCCTTAAAGGAAATATCTTAGTGAGGGTTTCCTAGGAATTACAGCATCTCTCCTAACTAATTAACCTTCTAGAAGATGACATCTCTTTTCCCAATGATCCACCAAGAAGAGATAGTGAGAACCTCAAGATGGGAGCACATGCACTCTGCCAAGAACGAAAGTAGAGGGCCACAAACATCAGATACCTCATATTGGTCTTCAAATCGCATCTTGAACAATGATTCCAACATGTATTCACCCATAATAATATCCCATACCAACCGAACTTGCTTGCCTTGTATGGTTTCCCAAATATCATGAATCCCCACTCCACCCTCATCCACTAGCCTAGACATATGACACCAGGAGGCCTAGTGACTATGATCCACTTTATTAGAATCCCAGACAAATGAGTAGATAATTTTTTCCATCCAATGAATGGTCCCTTTCAGAGGTTTGAGCAGTGAAAAAACATGCATTGAGATAGAAGTTAAAATGCTATCAATAAACGTCACCCTCCCACCAAATGGCAGGAGCTTGTTTTTTCAGTTGAGTATATTCCCTAGAATTTGATTGATGATATCCTCAAAATGGTGTTTCTTAATGAGGCCATATGAAATTGGAGCACCCAGATATAACACTGGAATCTACTTCCTTTGGCACCCTAAGATGTACTGTATGCCCCTACAGTGTCTTCTAGAGCACCGGTTGGAAATTTAAACATGAATCTTCATTGTGTTGACACACTGACCACTCAGGAACTCATATGAAAACAATGTATCCATGAGATTAATTAAGTGTCAACACCTTCTGTTAGTAAGTATTAAGATATCATTAGAAAAAATTAAATGGTATATGATTTAAAATCCACACCAACAGTGATTTGGAATCAACCTGCCATTCTCCATGCCTCTGCTCAAGTTCTTGGATAAGGCATTTGGTGCCAATATAAAAAGACTTGGAGATAATTTATCATCCTGATAAAGCCCAAGAACTGACTTGAAAAAGACAAATAACCTCCCCAAAAGAGATAGAGAAAGAAAATTTTAAGAGAAGAACCTAAACCAATGATCGCAAAACCACTATTGGAAACCATACTTTTTCATCACACGAATGATGAAGCTCCACCCGTTTTTTCATAAGCTTTATCCATATCCACTTGAAATAAAACATTATATCTCATGGAATATGTTATCATGAAAGGGAGTAATATATCCCACTCTATTTGGTGAAAACCTTTCTTGGTTATCTATCCCACTAACTGTGTTAAAAAGAAAGGTATTTAGGTTTATTTAGACATTAAAATGTGATGTTTGTTTTCAAGAACTGAAATGATGATTGTTCAATGCTCTAGTTTTGGACTTGCCTTCCAGAAATGGTGAATTTGTAATCTACAATGATACATCATTGAAAGGGATTGGTTTTCCCCTAATGCTGAATGACAAGGTAATTTCTTATGCATTATGTCAATTGAAAGGTCAGGATTTAAATTATCCTACACATGATATGGAATTAGTTACTGTTTTTTTGGCATTAAAATTTTAGATGCATCATTTAATTGAGGTGAATTGTGAAATATATACTAATCCAAAAATGTTTTAAGTATATATTCACTAAAAAATAGTTTAACATGAGACAAAAATACGGTTGTAACTTATAAAGGATTTTGATTTCATGATTCATTATCATCCTGGAAAAGAAAAGAAGGTGGGAGATTCTTTGTGCTGAAAAAGTAATGAAAAGTTAACCATGTTACATTTGGAATGTGACCCTTTTGTTAATGATTTGATTAATGTTCTCCTAGAATTTATATATTTAGGGAAATCCTCTATTTTTTTAGGTTTCAGTGCATTAGAATTTGTTAGAATGAATTAAGATAGATCAGAAGGTGGATCAATATTTTTAAGAAATTATAGAATATGTTAAGAAGGGTAAGTTTCCTAATTTTAATATTGATGAAGAAGGTGATTTTTGATTTGGAAAAAGTTTACATGTGACTTTTGATTCCCTGTTGAGGAATGACTTATTGACTAAATCTTATAGTTTTCTATTTTCCATTCTACCAGGAATCACAATGATGTACAGATACCTTCAGGAGTAATACTAGTGGGATGGAATGAAAAGATATATTGCTGAATTTACTATGAAGTGTTTGAAATATCAGTAGGTCAAAGAAGAGTGATAGTTTTAGAAAGGGATGTTTCATCCTTTTCCATTTCCAGAGTAAAAATGGGAGAATATATAAATGGATTTCATGGTAGGATTTCCAAATACTACTCAAGGTAATAATGTGAATTCAGTTAATATTGGTTGATTAAGTAAATTTCTACATTTCATTCCCATTCTAGATAAAATGTCTTTAGATCATCTTTTTCAACTATATCTAAAATAGATTTTCATGTTACATGGAGTGCCTCTCTCCATTGTATCATATTGTGATCCTAGGTTCACATATAATTTTTGGAAATAACTTCAGATGGCATTCGGTTCTGAATTAAATTTTAGTATTTCTTTTCATATTTAATCAGAAGGTTAGTCTGAGTATACTATGGAGACCTTTAAAGATATTATTTTTATTGATAAATAGATTACTAATGAAGTAGGGATGGATATCATTATTTGATTGAGTTTTCTTATAAATAAATTTTCAGTCTAGTAAAAATATGGCACCATTTGAGGCATTATATGGAATGTAGAGTCGAACATTGGATTTTTTTGTATGATTTATGACAAAGGAAGTTTATGAGAACAAAGTTTGTATAAAAAACGAAAAATAATATTCAGTTGATTCAATGGCACATAACAGATTAGGGAAAGTAGAAAAGTTATGAAGATAAACTTAGGAAAGAACATTATTTTGAGATTGGTGATCATGTATTTATAAAAGTCTCTCCATGTAAAAAATTGACGTGTTTTGGTAAGATGGGTAAGCTAAGTCCATGATTAATTGAATCTTATGAAATCATAGATGAAGTTGAATCAGTTTCTTATCGAATATAATTACATAAATTTTTATCCCAGGTACACAACATATTTCTTGTTTCAGTGTTAAGAAAGTATGTATCAAATTCATATAATGCTTTGAACCTTGAATTAGTTTAGTTGGATTAGAATATTTCTTATGAGGAAACCTTGGTTTAGATTCCTGATCATAGAGATCAAGTATTGTGGAACAAGGGGACTCACCAAGTTATGGTTTTATGGAAAACCCAAATGGTTGAAGAAATAACATGGTAATCTGAAAATTCCATAATGGAAAGATACCATGAATTTTTTAAGTGAATAAAAGCGTGAAGATGCAATTTTTAAAAGGGGGTAGAATATAACAACACAGGTAAATGATATAATTAGTCTTTTTCATATTCAATGATATTTATGAATTAGATAGTAATTTTTAATTAAAATGGACTCTATTTCCAATAGATTATATAACATGCAATGATGATTTTATTCAAAAATCTTGTGTTTCATGCAAGACTAAGTTATACAGAACAATAATATTCTATTAATATTATTTTCTAATATGGCAGTTTTACATCCTTTTAATGGATCACATGTTTGAAATATAATTTTTCATACTTCTATAATTTTTATATGAAAATATAAAATTCATTTTTGAAATCAAAATATTAAAATTAATTTTGGATTAATTTTTTGGTATTTTTATAAGAAGTTTCAAATTAATTTTGAATTGTTTTTAAGTTATAATTACTTCAATGTAACCACAATAAATCCAATATAGTACATTGGAATCAATTTCACATTGAATTTCGATATAAAAATATGTCAAACTTGTGAACGTTTCTCTTTAAAAATCTGTTATCTCATCCCACCTTTGGGAATAATTTTACATTAATTTATACTGCTTCTATTATTGGAATTTTTAAAAATGAATTACATATTTTTAATCATCATAATTTATAATTTATAATTATCTCAACTTATTTTTTTACCCAAAAAAATAAGTGAAAGCAATTAAAATTAATTACAATGATTAAGGTAAAAATGTGTTTGCTTTGTGGTTAAACATTAATCATAAGAGTACAAATGACCTAAAAATTTGTTCAAACCCAATTTTATGGAAATTATTCATCCATATACCCTATTTTAGATAACTTTTATCATTACCTAAGGAATATGATGTAAGGGATACCTCTTAATAGTGTTTATTATTTTATATTTACAAGAATGCCACTCCCCTGACACTATAAAAAGAAATTTTCCCTCTCCAATTATACACACCTATAGAGAACATTGGATATTTATAAAATTACCAAATTGAATAAAAAACACATAAACTAATCCAATAAGCTTAAATTTTGGAATAAATCTAACCAATGAATCCCTTTGGTTCAAACCGAAATGAGTTACCGGAAAAATAGGTATAGTTCTTCAATGTGCATTTCTGTTTTATTTCCTTCTCATACCATTATGTTCTTATTATTCCATGATTAAATAATAACTTAAGTTTCATAAATATAATTATTTTATTTTATTAAAATTAATCTATATACACCTACACACACTTCTATCAAATGGGTAACAAACTTACCGTTCTTGTGTACGGTGGACTACCACCTCATGAAATAATGTTGTTCTTTTTTCCTTTACCAGCTCTCAGGGTTGAGAATTAGGATGTAAATAGTAATTTTATATGATATTTATGTTTTATTCATACTTATTTAATTCTTATATAACAAATACATTCATGCCTTCCATTTTCTGCAGATATGATAAGATTGTTTGTGGATGTGTGGAAAACCGCCTCCACAAAATGATGTGACACGATCACAAATTATATGGAATTTATTAAGGGTAGGTTTAATAAAAATATGTGATATAATGACATATATTTAAGATTCAGGACATAATTATATTTTTTTAAATATAATATTTCATTTTATTTGTTACCTTTTCACACACTGAAAAAGTTATAATGTCATTCGTGGACGTATGGACTACTGCATTCTAAAAGTTATGTGGTTCTTTTTACATCATTATAATTATATATATAAGTATATATGGTCCAATAATATGGTATATATGATATAAAAATCATTATTGAGAGATAAATCTAACTTACCTTCTTTCTATAATGATCATTGAAAAATGAGAACATTACTCATGCGTACATATGACTCATCGTCTCCATGATTGCAACATTGGTTAATTATTCATAACCATCATTAATGAAAAGTTTTAAGTATAATTTTAGTATAAATATGATAAATATTTCATGATTATTATTTGGGATATGTTTATATAATGAACCCCTTGACCATAGACAACCAACCGTAGTAATTTTGACTCATAAAACAAATGTGATCAAAACACCCGATATAAAATTAATTGTTTAAGTAATTGTATACAACATAATAATAATTGAAATAAAATTTTAATTTTAATTTAAAAATTATCTCAATAAACTAAATAATTAACATAATTTTATTATTTAAGAATATAAATAAACACATGACAAGTCGGACTCAAGATAAGTGATTTTGTCTTTAATCTCTTTTAGTTTAGGCATATCTAGATTTTATACACCCACCTTATTTTATAGGGTGTATATTGAGATCCTTTTGAAATATCATATCATTATTTTTTTATTATCATGTTATTTAATGTTTTTTAAACTTTTATTCCTTTATAGGTATTATTTTTTAAATGTTCAAAGTTGTATGGGATGGTTTGATGGTTTAAATATTTAATCCTTTCCTCCATGTAAATATTATTGGTATTATTTTACCAATTTATTTATATGGATGTAAAATGATTATAAAGGAAATTTTATGTATATTTTGATATTTAGAATCCTCTAAAATCAATCATGTTTAAAAAAATGAAAAAAGAAAACCCTTTTTCCTTTTTATGGGTATTTTATTATTTAGAATGGGATTTGAAAATTGATTGATTATTTGAATATACTGAAATGTTTTCTTATGATTGAAAATGAAATTATGTTAGTGAAATGTGGAAATATGAAATCTTTTATGTGCTATGACTATGTAATGGTACTTGTAAATTTGATGGGTGGTTACAAGATGAATCAATGATGGGTGAGTCCATGTTAACCCTTCAATGATTCATCATGGAATTTGGCCATATTATTATTCCATTTGTTGGAGTGACATTTATGGAAGTTGACCATGTGGTTATTACATTTATAAGAGTGAGAAGTATAATGATGTCCCAAGATACTAATATGTTTTATCTATGTTTTCTATGGGTGTTATGGTAATCATGTGATTACAAAAAATGTAAGAAATGAGCTTATTTTCAAAGGAAAGTACTTACTACTTATTAAGTGTGAAAATGATTACTTTATGATAAAATTTTCAATGGTTTTTATGTTTTCATAAGACAATCGGTTTTCCTTACTTTTTTATCCCTTACTGAGATTTTTTTATAATCCCATGTTTTTAAATATTCTTAACATGAATTAAGGATGGGTAAGAAACAGGAAGGAGCCATGTTTGAAATTCATGGATATTTTCCCTAAAATAAATATTGATTTATTTTTAAAAGTTTTCTATTATGTTAAAAATGGATACTAATTGAAAGTGTCCAGTTTTTATTTTTCTGGTTCTATTATGTATGAATTGTGGCCTAATTCTCTAAAACTGTAATCTTAAAAAGATCATTTGTGTGAAAGAATGTGATTTCTTGACTAAAACTCAAGATTATGTAATGTTTAAGGTCGGGGCCTTACACTCCACCCAATAACTCACCATAAAAAAATATTTACAAAAAACACAACTTCTAAAGGGATGAAAAAATTAAAATTTTCAACACTTTATCACTATACACAATTTAGTAACATGATTTTGTAGACCATGCACCAACCATGTGAGTTCCACTGGGAATGTGTACAAATAGAGTCTCACAGTCACAACATCATTTTCTTGACCGTGTGACTAAAATATGTGCCTCTAGTGTCCTTCCCTTTTTCACCCTCAAACCTTAAATTTCTAAAAATTAGTCATGGTGTTTCCTTTAAACTCCTAATAATATTAAATCATAATAAATCATAAAAAAATACCCAATAACAAGGATAAAATTCAAGACATAATTCCCAACCACCCCTGGTAACTCAAGAATCGGCATGAAGAAGATCTTTCCAAACACACCCCCATACTCACTTCTCAAGTTATGATAGTCTTATATCTATACTACCACTACTCACCAAAATATAATGAGGGATATTATACAATTTTCTAATAAACAGACCATGACCAACCTACCACACCACTCAAATAGGCCTGAAATAAGGCTTGAAGCATGTTTTTTATCACTAATAGATGGAAAAAAGCATTGAGGTATAAAATATGACCATTAGGATTGATTTAACGCAAACAATAACAAAAACCACACTGTATACTACACCTATAAATCTATAATTATGAATATATATCTTGGACATCCATGCATAATGATAAATAGTTTTAATAATGAGATATATAATGGAATTTGTGTCCTTGAACCAATTTTCTTTCACTTAATAATCATATGTATTCAAATAAGTGAATATTAAATATATCTTATCTCATATTGATCATTATTATACATTAATTTAATGTGATAATGTCCTAGGGTTTCTATATCGTCATAATAGGTCATAAAAAATCCCTTCTATATTGATAACCTTGATATGATATGACGATATCTCTTAAATATCAGTCATACGATTAGGATGATGAACTATGATTTAGGGCATAGTTTGTCAATAGTCATGTGTTACTACTCATCAGAGGAAGAGGTTTCATCTAATGAAGATCATACTTAGTGATCTCAAATACATGAGATTATGAGGATAGACCCACCAATACGAATATTTCATGTTTCCATATCATCAGATATTCCTATCTATGACCCTATGTAATGATACTTAGACTATAATATTATTATTAAAACATATCATGAGTACCATACAAATATATATTGAGGAAACATTTTATGCTATATGTTCATACTATGTATGATACATTGGGTATGTCATGATCAATGTGTTATTAAAAACATTTCTTGGAAGGATTTTTCCCTTCCATTTATTGATGTTAATATCATGGAATTTTGATTGGAATGGAACCATAAAAATAAATTCCATGGACAAGGTGATGTAGAAATGTTCATTTAATATTATTAAAGAAATATATATTAAGAATTAAAGCTGATGGAATAATTATAAAACATACTTGTTGAGATATTGATACAAATAGATTATATTACACAAGATTTTCTCATATGTGGTCATCAACATTGTGACATTATCTTCTACCTCTTCATTGCGTTGACCCTTTTCTAGATAGTAACATTATAGTTTATCCAAGACCTCCAAATACCAACAATGAAGAATCTTATAGAGTCACAAACTAACTGTCTATATTGATCTCAATTAAATTCTAATTGAATTTAATAATTGGAATAAATATTATTCTCAAGTGTGAGGAATAGTTTTATTCAATATTTAGTGATCGTATAAATTAAATAAATGTTTATCCACATGGTAACAGTTTAATAATGAGTAAATTTAATATTCATTAATTTATTAAATGAATAAATATTTAATTAAATGTTTATTTGGGTGTTCAATATTTGTTGAGGAGGGAAGGTGGACCAAGATGAGGTTTGAAGATAAATATTAAATTTTCATGATAGTAAAGTAATATCTGTCACTACACCAGTTAATGCACACTATGAGAAAAATATTATTATTATTATTACAAGGCATGGTGTTATTTAAGAGTTCAATATTTTATTAAGTTCCTATGGAAAATTAATAAATATTAAACCATAACCCATAACTCTATGAAGAAAATATTATGTCCATTGTGCTAGGGTTAATAAAATTTAGACAATTGGTGTGCATAATGAAATCTATAGATCTCTCTCTCTCTCTTGAGATCGAAGAATATACTAGAGATTATTCTACCATCTTGAAATATTCTCAACCCTATTATATATTATCAATAATTTGAGTGAATTTAAGATTCATTAAGTTCATAGGAATTTTCATGACAATCAAGGAGAACACCGCAAGATGATTGATTGTCCGCGCTTGCACCTGGAAATCCATCGGCATTGTTAGGAGATAATCAAAGCATGTATGGATCACATCGTGAGGGATTTTACACTTATATCCTATAAGAACCATAAAAATTGAATGAAAATCATTTCATATGATCAACATATTCATTGAAGTAATATCTCAAGTCTAAGGTATTCTTTTTTCTGATCCGTTGAAATTAATTATATATTTAACATGAAAAGAACATCTCTTGGTTCAAGAGACTTTATTTTTCATTATTAGAAGTAAAATAATTATTTTTCATCATTTTTACATATTTTAAAATATAATAATGATACATTTAATCTAAAAAGATCAAATTAATATATTGTCCAATGTAAACCTATTCATAGAACTCAATCTTTCATGCTTCACTGAACATCCCTTTCCCAGGGAACCTTCAATTCACCAACATGTACTGGTTCATGGAACCCTACCTTTTTCACTTTGACAAAATTCCTCTTATTAAGGTGCCTTAAATTCACCAAAATATATCATTTCATGGAAATAAATATTCCATGAGTGTTATAACTTTTTCAAAATTTAAAACACCTTCTCATGAAAAATTATTTTTTGAAATATTCTATATTTATCAAAACATATCCTTTGAAAATTATTCAATTCCATAAACCACTAAACCATACTATCAAAAAAAATATACCTTCATTACTAAAACAAATATTAGTTTCTATGAACATTTCTTTCATGAAAATGTTCTATTTCTGTAGAAGAATTGAGAAATATTCCAAATGCACTAGCTCTTTTCCTACCAAATTTTCAAGACTAAAAAATTTCAAACACTGGAAAAATACACCACCTAGAACACCAAATCCTCCTATGGTAATTTTCTTAGTTTCACATATTTTAAATGGTCAAATCCCTTTATAGCACTTACATCATAATACCAATCACATGGTAGGGAAACTTTCTCTTTCCAAGGATAGTTCCACACTAGAATTCTCATACAACATTCTTCCACATATGATTGGAACTATAAATTGCTTCTAAGATTATATGATTCTCATATTATACAAGGATTAAAACCTTGAGTTCATCATATCCATTGTCAATCACAACACATGGTAATAATAACCTAGGTTTCTCCAGATCATCCTTCCAGAATTTTGAATATGAATCACCTGGATAGCTACTTTCATCATAAAATAAATTTCATTCCATATATTCAATATATTATTTTCTACCAAACTTTTGGAATTTATAAGTCCCATTTAACATTATAACAACCTCTAGATATAAAATAAATCCCCAACCTAGGTCTTTAATGTTGTTCGACACTATGATTGACAATAAATCCAATACTAAACATAGGTTCGGGTCCAACATATTGCTATTACTTTAGAGCATAGACCATATCTGGCAATTATAAGACAAGAATTAGGTCGTTCTACTTAGGGGATTAAAGCTGACATGACCCATAAGAGACTATGTGATCTTTCTACATTAACACAACTCCTAATCAAACACATGAGGCATCACAATACATTGTGCATCCAATACTTAACTCTAGAAGGGACAAAACTATAGTTGTTGTTAATATCCTCCTCGTATTTAGGGAAACCTCTTAAAACTGATTAGATCACTTGAAATTTACCCCATTTTTTTCAACGCTATCATCAGTGATGCCAAACTATTGAATTCTTGAGTGAAGCATCAATATTACCTTACAAGTCTAAGGATAATCTGGATCATAAAGGAGGGGTCCTTTAACAGCGCTTTTTTTAGCGCTGTTAAATGTCACCTTTAACAGCGCTAAAAAAGCGCTGTTAAATGTCACCTTTAATGGCGCTAAAAAAGCGCTGTTAAAGGATACCTTTAATGGCGCTAAAAAAGCGCTGTTATATGTTTACTTTAACAGCGCTAAAAAAGCGCTGTTAAATCCCTGCCTGCTGCTAATAAAAAACCTGCACTATTACAGCCAGCCGAGCAGACCTGCACAAAAACCAGTATATCAACCACAGACCTGCACAAAAACCAGTATATCAACCACAAGCATGTCATCAACCGATCACAACCCAACCAAACAGTGTTCTTACCATGAGTTAGATACCATCTACCCAGAAAGCAAAACTACCTCATTACATAGTATCACAAAATATTCCTACACAACTCAGAAGATAAATACTAGAACATTCCACTATGCATTGTTTCTCCTTGGATTGCCACTTGGTTTTGACAAATCGTGCAGAGCCCGTGCTCCTTGAATCATTCTGCAATACATAAAAAGGATATCCTAACTCTCCCAACCATCACCCTTAGTAATTATGTATATTAATACAAAAAAGGTAACATATCATAAATTGGGGTACTGTAATGAGACATCAAGATTAACATTCTATATATAGGATCAATGTCTGGTAGGATTGGTTGCGTTGATACATGACTCTACCTGGACCTCAAAAATAGATATATGATCTCACTCCAGGACTTTCAGAGAGACTCCAACTATGTCTAGGACGTCCTGCTGAAGCGATCGTACTACCGTAAGTCGGAAAAGATACCAAAACCATCCTAGGAAGGATCATGGGAGCCAACCCTAATGAAATATGTCCTTGATATAGTGTTCAAAGAGATCAATCATGGTACATAAAATTATGTGTCATTTAAAGGGTCACATGCCTTGTCGCTTTACCCTGGGTAACTCCAATGTTCAGCTGCCTGTGTGAATATACATGTCATATCAATAGGAAATTACATGGCATGTTAAAAAACATATACGTGTTACCCTTTGATCTTGTGTCCTCTTATGCACCCTTGCCCTATGTTAGTACATGACGTCGATCTCGTGTGATTCTTCTTGTGTATCTGTACAAGGGATAAACTGCGTAGCTGGCTCATTAAAGACGTGTAGTGGGATATATTCCATGTAGGAAAGCCATGTAATCCACCCCAGGTTTGACTCGTACACGTCACATATGACCCATGGATCATTGTACTAAAGTGTTAACACAATCCTAAGGCGTTTGGTCGGTTTCCCGTATGTCAGTTGTTGATTTCACTTAAAAATAAATCCATTTTGAACAAAATAGAGGCACTTTGAGTGGTGTCGGCCACACCGGGCCTCGGATTGAGTCGGGGTTGACTCTTACACGTCAAATTTGACCCATGGATCATTGTCCTTAAGTTTCAACAGAATCCAAATGCGTTTGGTCGGTTTGCCGCATGTCAGTTGTTGATTTCACTTAAAAATAAGTCCATTTTGAACAAAAGAGAGGCACTGTGAGTGGTGTCGGCCACACCGGGCCTCGGATTGATGCGATGTTATGTCACACATGAGTCATTGATCATTGTGAAAAAGTATCAACGCAATCAGAAGCCGTTAGATTGATTTGGCGTATGTACGTAAAATATTGTCCATTTTAAACTAAATACATACACTTGGAGTGATACCGGTCTCACCGCGCCTCTGATTGAGGCGGGGTTGACTCGTACACGTCACATTTGACCCATGGATCATTGTCCTTAAGTTTCAATAGAATCCCAATGCGTTTGGTCGGTTTGTCGTATGTCAGTTGTTGATTTCACTTAAAATTAAGTCCATTTTTAACAAAACAGTGACACTGTGAGTGGTGTCGGCCACACCGGGCCTCAGATTGATGCGGTGTTGAATCGTACACGTCACACATGAGTCATTTATTGTTGTGAAAAAGTATCAACGCAATCAGAAGCCGTTAGATCGGTTTGGCGTATGTACGTAAAATATTGTCCATTTTAAACTAAATACATACACTTGGAGTGATACCGGTCACACCGCGCCTCTGATTGAGGCGGGGTTGAATCTTACACGTCACATTTGACCCATGGATAGTTGTCCTTAAGTTTCAATAGAATCCCAATGTGTTTGGTCGGTTTGCCGTATGTCAGTTGTTGATTTCACTTAAAATTAAGTCCATTTTTAACAAAACAGTGACACTGTGAGTGGTGTCGGCCACACCGGGCCTCGGATTGATGCGGTGTTGAATCGTACACGTCACACATGAGTCATTGATCATTGTGAAAAAGTATCAATGCAATCAGAAGCCGTTAGATCAGTTTGGCGTATGTACGTAAAATATTGTCCATTTTAAACTAACTACATACACTTGGAGTGATACCGGTCACACCGCGTCTCGGATTGAGGCGGGGTTGAGTCGTACACGTCACATATAACCCATGAATCGTTGTCCTAAAGTGTCAACACAATCCGAAGGCGTTTGGTCGGTTTCCCGTATGTCAGTTGTTGATTTCTCACTTAAAAATAAGTCCATTTTGAACAAAACAGAGGCACTTGGAGTTGTGTCAGCCACAACAGGCCTCAGATTGAGGCGGGGTTGACTCGTACACGTCACATTTGAAGGCGAGTATGCATACACGATAGTTGACCTTCTTAGAGAAGGGTTTCTGGAAGAGTATAAAAGACATGAAGCAATGAAGATCATTAGAGTGTTGGAGCAAATGTGGTTGCTACAAACAATGTGGAAATCGGCTTGTGCAAAGCGACCTAAGTTACAACTTGCAAGTGTTCTACTCTATTTTTTTCTGGAAGGTTTCAGTTTAAATGCATTTTGGAATGATCATTGCTAGCCATGGTCTTTTAGGTTTTTCTGACAGCCGAGGGGAAAGGGTGGGGTCTGAAGACATTGTAGGATATGTCGAAGGGTGATTTTGTGTGTGAATATGTTGGAGAAATGTTAACTCCCGCAGTTCTGAAAAGAGTCACTATTTGAAAGAAAGTCACAAGTTTAGATACATCTCAAGATGGTCAGTTTAAAGACATTTTGAGGGACACTACTAAAGACATGCTCAGATATGCACTCATCCCCCACTTTTAGATCGTTGTCTACTACAATGATCTTCCAAACAAGATATGCATTAGAACGCTCATGATACATAGAGAAATTCACTGGCCACCTTCGAGAATGATCTGAAGCACAAACCATGACAGCATTATGTTTTTAACTTCAGCACCTCAATTGAGAATGTGACACCTTTCAGGACTTGGCGCCATTGTATGTCGTTTCGTCCACTGAATGGGTCTATCCTTTTATTTAATTTTTTTAACTTCAGTCAAATATTCTAGAAAGATGTCGCGGCAGATCCTTCACCATTTTGTTTTGCTGAACATCTCATTACATTGTTAAAAAAAAGCAGGGTGTCTTGCATGGGCAATACGTTCGTGTATTGAAGATGATGCACTCCCATTTATTCGAACTAGGTTTACTCCCTAATCTCATACATAACATCTCATGAGACCATAGATTTAACCAATGAATTGGAGTCCTATCTGGGTACAACCATCATACGATTTTCATGATTATGTGTTCCACAATAATTAAATCAATCATTAGGCTTAAACAAAATAATTAACCATGTGGGTTCGAATAAATGGGAGTGCATCATCTTCAATACAAGAACGTATTGCCCATGCAAGACACCCTGCTTTTTTTTAACAATGTAATGAGATGTTCAGCAAAACAAAATGGTGAAGGATCTGCCGCGACATCTTTCTAGAATATTTGACTGAAGTTAAAAAAATTAAATAAAAGGATAGACCCATTCAGTGGACGAAACGACATACAATGGCGCCAAGTCCTGAAAGGTGTCACATTCTCAATTGAGGTGCTGAAGTTAAAAACATAATGCTGTCATGGTTTGTGCTTCAGATCATTCTCGAAGGTGGCCAGTGAATTTCTCTATGTATCATGAGTCATTGATTGTTGTGAAAAAGTATCAATGCAATCAGAAGCCGTTAGATCGGTTTGGCGTATGTACGTAAAATATTGTCCATTTTAAACTAAATACATACACTTGGAGTGATACCGGTCACACCGCGCCTCTGATTGAGGCGGGGTTGAATCTTACACGTCACATTTGACCCATGGATAGTTGTCCTTAAGTTTCAATAGAATCCCAATGTGTTTGGTCGGTTTGCCGTATGTCAGTTGTTGATTTCACTTAAAATTAAGTCCATTTTTAACAAAACAGTGACACTGTGAGTGGTGTCGGCCACACCAGGCCTCGGATTGATGCGGTGTTGAATCGTACACGTCACACAGGAGTCATTGATCATTGTGAAAAAGTATCAATGCAATCAGAAGCCATTAGATCAGTTTGGCGTATGTACGTAAAATATTGTCCATTTTAAACTAAATACATACACTTGGAGTGATACCAGTCACACACAAAATCACCCTTCGAAATATCCTACAATGTCTTCAGACCCCACCCTTTCCCCTCGGTTGTCAAAATCACCCTTCGACTATCTGGTTATGATTTTTGACAGCCGAGGGGAAAGGGTGGGGTCTCAATCCGAGGCGCGGTGTGACCGGTATCACTCCAAGTGTATGTATTTAGTTTAAAATGGAAAATATTTTACGTACATATGCCAAATCGATCTAACGGCTTCTGATTGCGTTGATACTTTTTCACAATGATCAATGACTCATGTGTGACGTGTACGATTCAACACCGCATCAATCCGAGGCCCGGTGTGGCCGACACCACTCACAGTGTCACTGTTTTGTTAAAAATGGACTTAATTTTAAGTGAAATCAACAACTGACCATCTCGAGATGTATCTAAATTTGTGACTTTCTTTTAAATAGTGACTCTTTTCAGAACTGCGTGATATGAAGGTATTTTGGAGATTTTACTGGTTCATGCATGATATGAAGGTATTTTGGAGATTTTACTGGTTTTTTTGTCCAAAGGCCAAAGAAATGTGGTCCATCATTCTTGCATGTTACTCGTACACGTCACCAAGGACCCGTGGATCCTTCTCCTAAAGGATGAAGGCAATCCGGATGCGTCTGGTCAGATTTACGTAGGTCAGTTGTTGTTTCCAATTAAAGTGGTGTCCATTTTAAACAAGAGAGCGACCCTTTGGGTGGTAGCGGTCACACCGTGCCTCGGATTGAGGCGGGGTTGACTCGTACACGTCACCAAGGACCCGTGGATCCTTCTCCTAAAGGATGAAGGCAATCCAGATGCGTCTGGTCGGATTTCCGTAGGTCAGTTGTTGTTTTCAATTAAAGTGGTGTCCATTTTAAACAAGAGAGCGACCATTTTAGTGGTTCAACATTCTTGCATGTTGCTGGTGCATATCATCTGTTAAAATGGAAAAATGACTCATTGGAGAAAGAATGTTTTATTTAATAACAATTACAATTTTGCTACGAACATTTACATACAACAATATTTTATCTTTTGATCCCCTTAACCCCTCTCAAAAATGACCACCAATTGTACATGTCCCCAAGTCAGATCATCATTGTATTTGTGTACAATCTGTCATCAGGTATGCGGCCCACTCGTTTCTGAACACATCTATATCGTCTTGTGAGTATGAGGCTTTTCGGCAGTCATAGTAGTACTGCAAAATAAAAAAATAAAGAATTAATAAATAACTTAAACGAACTAGTAATTGTTTTTGAAAATACCTCTTTAGGGATGCTAGTTTGCTGATGAAAAACGATCTCTTTCATAAATTTACAAACATAATAACCGCAATCATTATCGTTTGTTTGTTTTGGACACTGCAAAAAAATTGATCATTAGGAGAATAAATAACTTGTGTTGAGGTGTGTTTGGATAGTGAAATTTTATTATATATACCCTGATATTTGTCCAGACGTAGTACTTGCTCGGCTCCTTATGCTTAGCCCCTGTCCTCATACCATGATTTAGACGATATTGGTACACCGCCCTATCATAACAGAATCCTCAGTAAAAGATAATATATATTATATAAATTGATGTTTAGACCTAAAACGTAAGATGTAGTGTCTTACAGATTCACAAACTCCATCATGTATGGTCGGTTTGATGGATATCCTAGCTTTGAATCCAGAAAGTAAATCTTCGGAGTATCCAAGTTCACCGCAATTAGAAACCAATGTTGCCTAAAAACACAAAAAGGAATAAGTAATAAAAAAAGTGAAAATATAATTGATATGCTTTAATCGTAGAGTATTACCCCTGCATGGTTGGTATTAGGAAAAGTCTGTCATCTGTAATCTTGCGTTCAAATGTTTTCAGCAAGTCCTTCACTATTGCATCCCTTTTTGATGACTCTATTTTTGTTTGGTGTGTTGATGAGATATGAGGACTAACCAGTCCAAATCTTGGCTCATGGGAAAATCCCTTCAACTGTTTTTCATAAATGCGTCTGTCAACAATATAAAATGCATTTAGTCATAATTTGCACATTAGATCAGCTTTTAGAAAATCAATTCATGGAAACATACCTCATATATACATTTACAACAGTGACGCCTAACCAACCGTTTTCAAGGATTTCATTTACATTTTCAGCAGCAACGAAATCTTGACTTTCCTCTCCGTATATATTATCTTCGAAAATCACTATATGACTATTACCATCTTTTAGCTTCGTATCCACATGAGTCTTCAATGCTAGTAAATGTGGAAAGAGAACAGGTGGTGTTATTGTGCTTTCAGTAGCTCCTTGGGATCGATTGGTCGATCCTTTAGATGGTTTCGAGCCGATGTTAGTCACCCCCTTTCCTTTCTCCGTCTATAACAACAATCATTGATTCAGACACTCTTTTCATTAATTGTTAAGGGTTTAGCTTGAAAATAAAAGGAAATAAATACCTCTTTGTCTGCATGTACTCTTACAAGTTCTGCCGGCCATGCAATGAATGTCCCAATAGCCTTTTCAACCGTATGAATATCATCGTCATCAAGTGGAATAGGTAGCATTGCATTTGGCTCATGAGCTACAGTAATCGTCACTTTCAGATGATCTTTTGAAAGTGGTCTATTATGCAGTGTGGCATCTGGGATATTGAACACTGTAGCCCTCGCTACAAGGTGATAGGTGGGTGTTGACAGATATAAATAACAATCATTATCACCCTGTAGAAGATCAGTACAGATAAATTATCAGTGTTTGTCTGATTCATATTTAATGGGAACCGTTATTAGAATATTGATTACCACGGCTAAGACATTTTTTTTAGGTGAATGGCTCGCCTCAAAGCTGGTGGGGGGTGGGGCAGGATGTTCATGCGGTGGTTCTTCCTGAGTTGTGTCCTCCCTTTGCTTCCCACCCATAAAAGTTGCTAGCAACTCTCCCTGCCATTGCAATTTTTCTTCAAGGGTTTCTATTTTTTCGCTCATTTGTTCCAATTTTTTCTCTGTATCATCTATTTTTTTCTTCTTCTCAAAATATACTCGGGGTGTCACCCCAAACCCTGCACCTCTGACACGACCGTATTTTTCCGGCTGCTTCAAAGCCGTCGATAATAGGTCTGTATCAGCTACAGGAGTAGCTGATTCCTGTGACTGTCAGATATAGGAAAAAAACTAATTATTTTTATGTAATAGCAATTTTAAACAAATCTTTTTATCATCGTGTCATACTTACACATATTTCCCACACTTTTTGTGTGTTCTCATCTATTAACTTCCCTTCTTTGTTCACACGTGCCTCCTTCCATAGCACATGACGTGGGATAGAAGTGCATTTGGTTTTAGATTCATCAATCTACATATAAACATAGAAAGATAATTATGATGTTGTTTATTGGCACCTAACAATATTACTGTAAATTTACAATACGTACCATTTTCTTTTCTAATGAAGCGTACCCCATCCTTGCTTTACGATAGGGGTATGTTGGATTTGATGCACGTTCCTTATTTTCAGTACAGAGTTTCTGTTTCATAAATGCAATATTGACAATCAAAGTGATGAATACAGGTATCCTCAAACAACGTATTATCACTCACAATGTACCTGAAACTTCTCATCCCCACGACGGCCAATAAATGCATCCCATGCTTCTTGGGATATCAGGTGCGCATAGACAATGGGTGGGTGCGGGTTTATTTTACCTTTAGAATCTTTCAGGTGACATCTTGTTAAAATAGTACGAAAACCTCGATGAATCTTTCCTGCAAGCCTTAGTACATAATCCTTGTGTGAGTCGTCTACTATAAATGTACTCTGCAAGAGATTGAGAAGAGTAAGACACTGTTTCATCATTTTATTTGCTAGTTAATTAAAAAAATAAATTCATAATGTTACCGTAATTTCTTCCCAGATCACAGCCTTCAACCCGGACACAACATGGTGCCATGAATCTACGTCAATCGGCACGCGTTGCCGAGTGACAACTCCAATGTAACTGCTAAACATAGCCTTGTTGGGATTCACATGTTGGCCTCGTGCATTCCATCCGACTTCAAATTTGATGCCTTTGCTTTTCGCCTTAAGAATTTTGGCTAACACTGTCAAACTACGACGCACCTGTGATTTCTGCGACTTCGGTCCTTCATTCCCGACCATTTCATCGATATCAACATCATCTATATGTTCATCTACTATGATATCAACGGCATGTGCTGATGGTTGTTGGACCTCAACACTAAGAGAAGGAGCCGCAACAGCAAGAGCAGCAGCAGGAGCAGCAGTAGGAGCAGCAGGAGCAGCAGCAGGAGCCGCATCAGGAGCACCAGGAGCCACAGCAGGAGGAGGAGTATGAGTCACAGCAGTAGGAGCAGCAGGAGCCGCATCAGGAGCAACAGTAGCAGCAGAATGAGCTGCAGGAGCAGCAGGAGCAGCAGCAGCCGCAGCAGCAGCTGCTTGAGAGACTTGTTCAGTCTCAAGGTTAGGAGCACCAGAATGTGCAGAAGTCATTATCTGCAAAAGTGGTTGAACAGTTCATTCAAATTACATAAATTCTGTAATGATAAGATAATAACATGAGATAACAAGATCTATATTACAAACAAAATATAACCTGTTTACTGAACTCTCTTTCTTTTTTTCAAAGGTTGAAGAGATTTGACACCTCTATCGACAATCCAAATCCCTTCATTGTGGTCTCCTCTAACATACAAAACATCATCTGCATTGGGACCGCTCTGAATTGATTGTGACGTACCACTAAAAGGATCGTCCTCAACTGAATTTTCATCGGAACCCTCAATAGTTTTGGACGATAACAGAACAATCGACCACTTTCGGTTTGCGGGATCTGGAACATAAAAAACTTGTACCGCTTGTGATGCCATTATAAACTGTTCGTCTTTGTACCCTTCTTTACTAAAATCAACTTTCACAAATCCCCATTCATCTATTTTAACACCACTATTGTTATCAATCCATTTGCATTGAAAAATCGGCAATTGAAATGTCGTATAATCCAACTCCCATATTAGTTTGATAATGCCAAAGTATGACATATTTGCATAAATTGGATTTATATCCTTACTACCAGAAACATGCATCGCTTCAGCCACTAGTGTAACTCCACTATTTTGCATGGTACTCTCTTCATCATGTTCATCCGTATAGAATGTATAACCATTAATTGCATACCCACTGTAAGATAATACATACACACTTGGTCCAGCGGCTAGCCATCGAAGTCGTTCTGAAATTGAATTCGTATTTTCATCCAACTGCTTAAAAATATGGTCCTGAAACCATCCTATAAACTGGTGATTATGTGTATCTGCTAACCATTTTTCAGCCCTCGATGGATTCAACTGCCTAAGAATTTCTTTGTGAGTTTCAATATATGGAGCAACCTCCCAACTGTTATGCAAAACATAAAGATGAGCCTGCTCCCGATCTGTAATACTGATTGTTACAACTTCTCTTCCAGAAATTCCCTCACCCTCAATGCGTCCAGTGTGACGAGATTTCGGGAGACCAATGCTTTCCACATCAGATAGGTATTCAATACAAAATTCAATGGCTTCCTCAACAATATATCGCTCCACTATACAACCCTCTGGCCGACTTCGATTTTTGACATATCCTTTCAAAATCTTCATATACCGTTCAACAGGATACATCCATCTATAGTGCACAGGACCACAAAGTCGAATCTCTCTCACCAAGTGAATCATCAAATGAACCATCATATCAAAGAATGTTGGCGGGAAGAACATTTCTAATTCACATAATATGATGACAATTTCTTTTTCCATAGCTGGCAATTTCCCCGGGTCTAAAACTTTGCTACATATAGCTTTGAAAAAGAAACAAAGTTTGGTTAACGTATGACGGACATTCTTGGGTAAAATGCAACGTAAAGCTATAGGAATTAGATCTTGCATCAAAACATGGCAATCATGTGATTTCAAACCTTTTAACTTCAAATCATTCATTGACACAATGTTCTTGATATTTGATGAGTACCCCTCTGGAACCTTTACATCATTAAAGAAGTTGCAAAACTGATATCTCTCTGCCCTAGAAAGAGTATAAGCAGCAGGAGGAAGAAACATTCGATTTTCACCTTTCACGGGAGCCAACTCTTCTCGTATTCCCATGTCAACCATGTCCAACCTTGCCTTAATTCCATCTTTTGTTTTGCCAGGGGCATTTAGCAACGTTCCAATAACACTATCACATACATTTTTTTCCACATGCATCACATCAAGAAAATGTCTGACGTACAAACAATTCCAGTATGGTAATTCAAAAAAAAACTGATCTCTTTTTCCAACCGATTTTCGTAAGGTTTTTCGAAAATGGTTTACCAAAAACAGTGTTCATATCTTTTACTTTCTCAAACAGCTGATCACCTGTTAGTGGAGACGGTGTTGTGCGTTTTTCTGAACTTCCATTGAATGATGTCGTCCAAGATCGGTACTTATGCCGACGAGGTAGAAATCTACGATGTCCTAGAAACACAGATTTCGATGAATGTTTCAACCTAATTGATTCTGTATCTTCTTCGCACACGGGACACCCTTGAGTTCCTTTAATGCTATAGCCTGACAAATTTCCATAAGCAGGGAAATCATTTATTGTCCCATACAACATCGCTCTCAACGTGAAGTATTCACTTTTATAAGCATCATACAACATTACACCTGAGTCCCACAATAACTTCAAATCCTCGATCAAAGGAGTCAGATAAACATCAATATCGTTACCTGGTTGTTTTGGTCCTGATATAAGCATAGATAACATGATGAATTTTCGCTTCATGCATAACCAGGGTGGCAAGTTATAATTTAGCAACATAACAGGCCATGTACTATGAGTGCTGCTTTGAAAACCAAAAGGATTCACTCCATCTGTAGATAACGCAAGACGAAGGTTTCTCGGCTCTTTTCCAAATTCAGGATACTCATGATCAATTTTCTTCCATTGAGGAGAGTCGGCCGGATGACGTAATAACCCATCTTTATTTCTTTTATCTGCATGCCACGACAATTGTCTTGCAGTTTCTTTACTTCCATATAAACGCCTAAACCTTGGAATGATTGGAAAGTACCATACAACTTTCGTAGGATTGGATTTATCTTTCTTGTATCGAGAAGCACCACACTTTGGGCATTCTGTAAGTGATTTGTTCTCCTTTCGAAACAATATACAGTCTTTCGGGCAGGCATGTATTCTTTCAGAAATCATTCCCATCGAGCGTAGCATTCGTCTAGCTTCATACGTCCGGCTTGGGAGCTCATTATCTTCCGGAAGCATGTCATTCAAGAGAGCAAGTAGTTCCGTAAAACTGACATCACTCCATCCATTGCCTGCTTTCAATTTATACAACTTCAGTACAGCTGACAATGTTGTATACTTAGTGCAAGCAGCATACAATGGCGTCTTTGCACAACTCTTTAACTTCTCAAACAATTTTGGGCAATCACGGGGTTCATCTTGAATTGTCTTTGTCATTTCCTCAATACGATCTTCATCATCATTGACATCTGTAATCACATCCTCCATACGGTCTTCTTCATTATCTATATTTGTATTCATATCTGACGATCCATAAAACGCAGTTTTATCCCAGCCAGTAGCTACATTCGCTTTTTCTCCGTGTTTATTCCAACATTTATAACTCCGATCTATTCCGTGACATATCAAATGTTCTTCCAACTCCTCTGGAGTAAGTAGTCTAGAATAACAACAACGTAAACACGGACAAAGGATTTGAGAAGGATCCTTTGTGTGATCCTTTGCAAACTTGATGAACTCTTTCACTCCGTTCTCGTACTCTATTGTTAAACGATTAGAATCCATCCAATCTTTATTCATCTTCATCCTATTTGAATCTCAAATATTAGTATTTATGGTTCAAGTACACAAAAGAAGACTTCCAAATACAGTAGAAGGGAACCACTTCCTTGGAAGGAGATCAAGTAGTCTAACCTATAATCAAGATTCATAAAAAAGAATATTAGATTCACTAAAAAGATAATTATCTATCACTCTATTAGGAGAAAAAGATACGTATGCACCTAATGTGACATCAAACATGGTTTTACACACTTTGGGATAAACATGTGTTCATGTTCAGAAACGATTATAAATAATAGGATACCCCCTTAATTTAGTATCTCAACTTTTATAGAAAATATGAGGCTTTGAATCGCGTAGAATTGCATTCAATAGGAGTTTGTAAAGAGAGTTGCGTGCATGGTAAAAAGTTGCGTGCATGGACTTATTCTTATCGATTCGAGAATCCCTGGTGTCATAGTCTACACCTTTCTCCACCTTCATGTCCAGCGCATGTCAAATTATCTTAGACTGATTTTCCATTAAGTTACTCAGGATTTTCAAGGAATCAGTCCCCACAATATGACACTAAAAAGTTCTACCATAGTTCTAATTGCATGATTCTAAAATGCATGATTTCAAGTACTATAGTTGGTTTGATTCTATAGTAATGCCTAAGTCATTATGTTCTAGTCCAGACACCCCAAAAACTAAACATTCCCCCTCCCTTTGTGTGGGTTAGACCCATGCATGTAGTTTTAACTTAAAATATCTATGTACAGCTTGATTCTTTCCATCACAAGAAACATGGTGATACATAAACATCATATTTAGGGTCTATTCATGAGACATAAATTTCCCCATTGTCACTATGTCGGAGCCAAAAAGGTATCTTCCTTTCAAAAACCATACACTATGCACAAAAAGGTCTTAATCCTCATATCCTTCCATGGCCATCGGAAATGAGGGGTCATCGTCCTAAGGTCACCTTTATTTGACTAATCACAATATGCACTGGTGGATCTGCATATGTTTCCCACTAAAAAGGCATGTCAACCAAAGACAATTTTGTCCTCAATAATGGATTTTACTACCATCAAACACCCTATGACATTTAAGTACCATATCAATCCTTGGATTCATGAACCCCTGGGTTAAAATTTACATCTACCACCCCCCCCATCATGCATGATTATGGTAGAACATTCTTGGTTATACTATAGTGAAAAGGGTGAATCATTTCCCCTCCTTATCAGAACAAAATGGAAACCTGCACAAAGGTCCTGGTTTTAGGACATTAAACTACACCATGCCTCAACTCTCCATTACATAAGACAAATTCTAGTAGGTTTTATACATTCCATAACAACTTGAAGGGATTCCATGAATGTTTGAAACAAATAAATAAAACTAGAATAGAATTCATACCCTTAGTTGGTCGAGGGCGTTGCGGGTTGCGGAAGGCGGCCGCGGAGGGCGACCGAGGGCGGCCGAGTGAGGCGGAGGGCGACGGAGGCGGCGGAGAGCGGCCGAGGGCGGCGGAGGGCGGCCGAGGGCGGCAGAGAACGGCGGCCGAGGGCGTTGCGGGCAGCCGAGGGCGGCAGGCGGTGGAGGTCGGCCGAGGGTGTTGCGGGCGGCGGAGGACGGCGACTGTACCGAGGGCGGCAAGCTCCGGCGAAGCGAACACAGCAGCGGTATCTGGGAGAAGAGTAGCAGGGTTACGGTTCCGCGAGAGCTTTAGCTGCGATAAAACGAGGGCACTGTGCGACCGACTTTATAAAAAAGTCGACTAAGGTTTTATCAGCGCTAAAAGAGCGCTGATAAAGGCTACCTTTATCAGCGCTAAAATTATAGCGCTGATAAAATCTAGATTTATCAGCGCTTTTCTAGCGCTGATAATATTATGATTTATCAGCGCTAGAAAAGCGCTGATAAAGATTCCCCGTATCAGCGCTACAATTATAGCGCTGATACCGGGTCTCTTTATCAGCGCTTTTTTAGCGCTGATAAAGATAATTTTTATCAGCGCTTTTTGAGCGCTGATAGAGGTGTTCTGTATCAGCGCTTTTTTAGCGCTTATATAGGAAACCTTTATCAGCGCTCAAAAAGCGCTGATAAAGACCAACTGTATCAGCGCTAATATTTTAGCGCTGATAAAGATCATATTTATCAGCGCTTTTCTAGCGCTGATAAATATTTATATTATCAGCGCTAAGAAAGCGCTGATAAAAATTAGCTTTTTCAGCGCTGTAATATTAGCGCTGATATAGGGTATCCTTTATCAGCGTTTTTGCTTAGCGCTGTTATAAGGGCGCGCTTCCCTTGCCCGTTTTTGTAGTAGTGATAACCTCCCCAAAAGAGATAGAGAAAGAAAATTTGAAGAGAAGAACCTAAACCAATGATCGCAAAACCACTATTGGAAACCATACTTTTTCATCACACGAATGATGAAGCTCCACCCGTTTTTTCATAAGCTTTATCCATATCCACTTGAAATAAAACATTATATCTCATGGAATATGTTATCATGAAAGGGAGTAATATATCCCACTCTATTTGGTGAAAAACTTTCTTGGTTATCTATCCCACTAACTGTGTTAAAAAGAAATGTATTTAGGTTTATTTAGACATTAAAATGTGATGTTTGTTTTCAAGAACTGAAATGATGATTGTTCAATGCTCTAGTTTTGGACTTGCCTTCCAGAAATGGTGAATTTGTAATATACAATGATACATCATTGAAAGGGATTGGTTTTCCCCTAATGCTGAATGACAAGGTAATTTCTTATGCATTATGTCAATTGAAAGGTCAGGATTTAAATTATCCTACACATGATATGGAATTAGTTACTGTTTTTTTGGCATTAAAATTTTAGATGCATCATTTAATTGAGGTGAATTGTGAAATATATACTAATCCAAAAATGTTTTAAGTATATATTCACTAAAAAATAGTTTAACATGAGACAAAAATACGGTTGTAACTTATAAAGGATTTTGATTTCATGATTCATTATCATCCTGGAAAAGAAAAGAAGGTGGGCGATTCTTTGTGCTGAAAAAGTAATGAAAAGTTAACCATGTTACATTTGGAATGTGACCCTTTTGTTAATGATTTGATTAATGTTCTCCTAGAATTTATATATTTAGGGAAATCCTCTATTTTTTTAGGTTTCAGTGCATTAGAATTTGTTAGAATGAATTAAGATAGATCAGAAGGTGGATCAATATTTTTAAGAAATTATAGAATATGTTAAGAAGGGTAAGTTTCCTAATTTTAATATTGATGAAGAAGGTGATTTTTGATTTGGAAAAAGTTTACATGTGACTTTTGATTCCCTGTTGAGGAATGACTTATTGACTAAATCTTATAGTTTTCTATTTTCCATTCTACCAGGAATCACAATGATGTACAGATACCTTCAGGAGTAATACTAGTGGGATGGAATGAAAAGATATATTGCTGAATTTACTATGAAGTGTTTGAAATATCAGTAGGTCAAAGAAGAGTGATAGTTTTAGAAAGGGATGTTTCATCCTTTTCCATTTCCAGAGTAAAAATGGGAGAATATATAAATGGATTTCATGGTAGGATTTCCAAATACTACTCAAGGTAATAATGTGAATTCAGTTAATATTGGTTGATTAAGTAAATTTCTACATTTCATTCCCATTCTAGATAAAATGTCTTTAGATCATCTTTTTCAACTGTATCTAAAATAGATTTTCATGTTACATGGAGTTCCTCTCTCCATTGTATCATATTGTGATCCTAGGTTCACATATAATTTTTGGAAATAACTTCAGATGGCATTCGGTTCTGAATTAAATTTTAGTATTTCTTTTCATATTTAATCATAAGGTTAGTCTGAGTATACTATGGAGACCTTTAAAGATATTATTTTTATTGATAAATAGATTACTAATGAAGTAGGGATGGATATCATTATTTGATTGAGTTTTCTTATAAATAAATTTTCAGTCTAGTAAAAATATGGCACCATTTGAGGCATTATATGGAATGTAGAGTCGAACATTGGATTTTTTTGTATGATTTATGACAAAGGAAGTTTATGAGAACAAAGTTTGTATAAAAAACGAAAAATAATATTCAGTTGATTCAATGGCACATAACAGATTAGGGAAAGTAGAAAAGTTATGAAGATAAACTTAGGAAAGAACATTATTTTGAGATTGGTGATCATGTATTTATAAAAGTCTTTCCATGTAAAAAATTGACGTGTTTTGGTAAGATGGGTAAGCTAAGTCCATGATTAATTGAATCTTATGAAATCATAGATGAAGTTGAATCAGTTTCTTATCGAATATAATTACATAAATTTTTATCCCAGGTACACAACATATTTCATGTTTCAGTGTTAAGAAAGTATGTATCAAATTCATATAATGCTTTGAACCTTGAATTAGTTTAGTTGGATTAGAATATTTCTTATGAGGAAACCTTGGTTTAGATTCCTGATCATAGAGATCAAGTATTGTGGAACAAGGGGACTCACCAAGTTATGGTTTTATGGAAAACCCAAATGGTTGAAGAAATAACATGGTAATCTGAAAATTCCATAATGGAAAGATACCATGAATTTTTTAAGTGAATAAAAGCGTGAAGATGCAATTTTTAAAAGGGGGTAGAATATAACAACACAGGTAAATGATATAATTAGTCTTTTTCATATTCAATGATATTTATGAATTAGATAGTAATTTTTAATTAAAATGGACTCTATTTCCAATAGATTATATAACATGCAATGATGATTTTATTCAAAAATCTTGTGTTTCATGCAAGACTAAGTTATACAGAACAATAATATTCTATTAATATTATTTTCTAATATGGCAGTTTTACATCCTTTTAATGGATCACATGTTTGAAATATAATTTTTCATACTTCTATAATTTTTATATGAAAATATAAAATTCATTTTTGAAATCAAAATATTAAAATTAATTTTGGATTAATTTTTTGGTATTTTTATAAGAAGTTTCAAATTAATTTTGAATTGTTTTTAAGTTATAATTACTTCAATGTAACCACAATAAATCCAATATAGTACATTGGAATCAATTTCACATTGAATTTCGATATAAAAATATGTCAAACTTGTGAACGTTTCTCTTTAAAAATCTGTTATCTCATCCCACCTTTGGGAATAATTTTACATTAATTTATACTGCTTCTATTATTGGAATTTTTAAAAATGAATTACATATTTTTAATCATCATAATTTATAATTTATAATTATCTCAACTTATTTTTTTACCCAAAAAAATAAGTGAAAGCAATTAAAATTAATTACAATGATTAAGGTAAAAATGTGTTTGCTTTGTGGTTAAACATTAATCATAAGAGTACAAATGACCTAAAAATTTGTTCAAACCCAATTTTATGGAAATTATTCATCCATATACCCTATTTTAGATAACTTTTATCATTACCTAAGGAATATGATGTAAGGGATACCTCTTAATAGTGTTTATTATTTTATATTTACAAGAATGCCACTCCCCTGACACTATAAAAAGAAATTTTCCCTCTCCAATTATACACACCTATAGAGAACATTGGATATTTATAAAATTACCAAATTGAATAAAAAACACATAAACTAATCCAATAAGCTTAAATTTTGGAATAAATCTAACCAATGAATCCCTTTGGTTCAAACCGAAATGAGTTACCGGAAAAATAGGTATAGTTCTTCAATGTGCATTTCTGTTTTATTTCCTTCTCATACCATTATGTTCTTATTATTCCATGATTAAATAATAACTTAAGTTTCATAAATATAATTATTTTATTTTATTAAAATTAATCTATATACACCTACACACACTTCTATCAAATGGGTAACAAACTTACCGTTCTTGTGTACGGTGGACTACCACCTCATGAAATAATGTTGTTCTTTTTTCCTTTACCAGCTCTCAGGGTTGAGAATTAGGATGTAAATAGTAATTTTATATGATATTTATGTTTTATTCATACTTATTTAATTCTTATATAACAAATACATTCATGCCTTCCATTTTCTGCAGATATGATAAGATTGTTTGTGGATGTGTGGAAAACCGCCTCCACAAAATGATGTGACACGATCACAAATTATATGGAATTTATTAAGGGTAGGTTTAATAAAAATATGTGATATAATGACATATATTTAAGATTCAGGACATAATTATATTTTTTTAAATATAATATTTCATTTTATTTGTTACCTTTTCACACACTGAAAAAGTTATAATGTCATTCGTGGACGTATAGACTACTGCATTCTAAAAGTTATGTGGTTCTTTTTACATCATTATAATTATATATATAAGTATATATGGTCCAATAATATGGTATATATGATATAAAAATCATTATTGAGAGATAAATCTAACTTACCTTCTTTCTATAATGATCATTGAAAAATGAGAACATTACTCATGCGTACATATGACTCATCGTCTCCATGATTGCAACATTGGTTAATTATTCATAACCATCATTAATGAAAAGTTTTAAGTATAATTTTAGTATAAATATGATAAATATTTCATGATTATTATTTGGGATATGTTTATATAATGAACCCCTTGACCATAGACAACCAACCGTAGTAATTTTGACTCATAAAACAAATGTGATCAAAACACCCGATATAAAATTAATTGTTTAAGTAATTGTATACAACATAATAATAATTGAAATAAAATTTTAATTTTAATTTAAAAATTATCTCAATAAACTAAATAATTAACATAATTTTATTATTTAAGAATATAAATAAACACATGACAAGTCGGACTCAAGATAAGTGATTTTGTCTTTAATCTCTTTTAGTTTAGGCATATCTAGATTTTATACACCCACCTTATTTTATAGGGTGTATATTGAGATCCTTTTGAAATATCATATCATTATTTTTTTATTATCATGTTATTTAATGTTTTTTAAACTTTTATTCCTTTATAGGTATTATTTTTTAAATGTTCAAAGTTGTATGGGATGGTTTGATGGTTTAAATATTTAATCCTTTCCTCCATGTAAATATTATTGGTATTATTTTACCAATTTATTTATATGGATGTAAAATGATTATAAAGGAAATTTTATGTATATTTTGATATTTAGAATCCTCTAAAATCAATCATGTTTAAAAAAATGAAAAAAGAAAACCCTTTTTCCTTTTTATGGGTATTTTATTATTTAGAATGGGATTTGAAAATTGATTGATTATTTGAATATACTGAAATGTTTTCTTATGATTGAAAATGAAATTATGTTAGTGAAATGTGGAAATATGAAATCTTTTATGTGCTATGACTATGTAATGGTACTTGTAAATTTGATGGGTGGTTACAAGATGAATCAATGATGGGTGAGTCCATGTTAACCCTTCAATGATTCAGCATGGAATTTGGCCATATTATTATTCCATTTGTTGGAGTGACATTTATGGAAGTTGACCATGTGGTTATTACATTTATAAGAGTGAGAAGTATAATGATGTCCCAAGATACTAATATGTTTTATCTATGTTTTCTATGGGTGTTATGGTAATCATGTGATTACAAAAAATGTAAGAAATGAGCTTATTTTCAAAGGAAAGTACTTACTACTTATTAAGTGTGAAAATGATTACTTTATGATAAAATTTTCAATGGTTTTTATGTTTTCATAAGACAATCGGTTTTCCTTACTTTTTTATCCCTTACTGAGATTTTTTTTATAATCCCATGTTTTTAAATATTCTTAACATGAATTAAGGATGGGTAAGAAACAGGAAGGAGCCATGTTTGAAATTCATGGATATTTTCCCTAAAATAAATATTGATTTATTTTTAAAAGTTTTCTATTATGTTAAAAATGGATACTAATTGAAAGTGTCCAGTTTTTATTTTTCTGGTTCTATTATGTATGAATTGTGGCCTAATTCTCTAAAACTGTAATCTTAAAAAGATCATTTGTGTGAAAGAATGTGATTTCTTGACTAAAACTCAAGATTATGTAATGTTTAAGGTCGGGGCCTTACACTCCACCCAATAACTCACCATAAAAAAATATTTACAAAAAACACAACTTCTAAAGGGATGAAAAAATTAAAATTTTCAACACTTTATCACTATACACAATTTAGTAACATGATTTTGTAGACCATGCACCAACCATGTGAGTTCCACTGGGAATGTGTACAAATAAAGTCTCACAGTCACAACATCATTTTCTTGACCGTGTGACTAAAATATGTGCCTCTAGTGTCCTTCCCTTTTTCACCCTCAAACCTTAAATTTCTAAAAATTAGTCATGGTGTTTCCTTTAAACTCCTAATAATATTAAATCATAATAAATCATAAAAAAATACCCAATAACAAGGATAAAATTCAAGACATAATTCCCAACCACCCCTGGTAACTCAAGAATCGGCATGAAGAAGATCTTTCCAAACACACCCCCATACTCACTTCTCAAGTTATGATAGTCTTATATCTATACTACCACTACTCACCAAAATATAATGAGGGATATTATACAATTTTCTAATAAACAGACCATGACCAACCTACCACACCACTCAAATAGGCCTGAAATAAGGCTTGAAGCATGTTTTTTATCACTAATAGATGGAAAAAAGCATTGAGGTATAAAATATGACCATTAGGATTGATTTAACGCAAACAATAACAAAAACCACACTGTATACTACACCTATAAATCTATAATTATGAATATATATCTTGGACATCCATGCATAATGATAAATAGTTTTAATAATGAGATATATAATGGAATTTGTGTCCTTGAACCAATTTTCTTTCACTTAATAATCATATGTATTCAAATAAGTGAATATTAAATATATCTTATCTCATATTGATCATTATTATACATTAATTTAATGTGATAATGTCCTAGGGTTTCTATATCGTCATAATAGGTCATAAAAAATCCCTTCTATATTGATAACCTTGATATGATATGACGATATCTCTTAAATATCAGTCATACGATTAGGATGATGAACTATGATTTAGGGCATAGTTTGTCAATAGTCATGTGTTACTACTCATCAGAGGAAGAGGTTTCATCTAATGAAGATCATACTTAGTGATCTCAAATACATGAGATTATGAGGATAGACCCACCAATACGAATATTTCATGTTTCCATATCATCAGATATTCCTATCTATGACCCTATGTAATGATACTTAGACTATAATATTATTATTAAAACATATCATGAGTACCATACAAATATATATTGAGGAAACATTTTATGCTATATGTTCATACTATGTATGATACATTGGGTATGTCATGATCAATGTGTTATTAAAAACATTTCTTGGAAGGATTTTTCCCTTCCATTTATTGATGTTAATATCATGGAATTTTGATTGGAATGGAACCATAAAAATAAATTCCATGGACAAGGTGATGTAGAAATGTTCATTTAATATTATTAAAGAAATATATATTAAGAATTAAAGCTGATGGAATAATTATAAAACATACTTGTTGAGATATTGATACAAATAGATTATATTACACAAGATTTTCTCATATGTGGTCATCAACATTGTGACATTATCTTCTACCTCTTCATTGCGTTGACCCTTTTCTAGATAGTAACATTATAGTTTATCCAAGACCTCCAAATACCAACAATGAAGAATCTTATAGAGTCACAAACTAACTGTCTATATTGATCTCAATTAAATTCTAATTGAATTTAATAATTGGAATAAATATTATTCTCAAGTGTGAGGAATAGTTTTATTCAATATTTAGTGATCGTATAAATTAAATAAATGTTTATCCACATGGTAACAGTTTAATAATGAGTAAATTTAATATTCATTAATTTATTAAATGAATAAATATTTAATTAAATGTTTATTTGGGTGTTCAATATTTGTTGAGGAGGGAAGGTGGACCAAGATGAGGTTTGAAGATAAATATTAAATTTTCATGATAGTAAAGTAATATCTGTCACTACACCAGTTAATGCACACTATGAGAAAAATATTATTATTATTATTACAAGGCATGGTGTTATTTAAGAGTTCAATATTTTATTAAGTTCCTATGGAAAATTAATAAATATTAAACCATAACCCATAACTCTATAAAGAAAATATTATGTCCATTGTGCTAGGGTTAATAAAATTTAGACAATTGGTGTGCATAATGAAATCTATAGATCTCTCTCTCTCTCTTGAGATCGAAGAATATACTAGAGATTATTCTACCATCTTGAAATATTCTCAACCCTATTATATATTATCAATAATTTGAGTGAATTTAAGATTCATTAAGTTCATAGGAATTGTCATGACAATCAAGGAGAACACCGCAAGATGATTGATTGTCCGCGCTTGCACCTGGAAATCCATCGGCATTGTTAGGAGATAATCAAAGCATGTATGGATCACATCGTGAGGGATTTTACACTTATATCCTATAAGAACCATAAAAATTGAATGAAAATCATTTCATATGATCAACATATTCATTGAAGTAATATCTCAAGTCTAAGGTATTCTTTTTTCTGATCCGTTGAAATTAATTATATATTTAACATGAAAAGAACATCTCTTGGTTCAAGAGACTTTATTTTTCATTATTAGAAGTAAAACAATTATTTTTCATCATTTTTACATATTTTAAAATATAATAATGATACATTTAATCTAAAAAGATCAAATTAATATATTGTCCAATGTAAACCTATTCATAGAACTCAATCTTTCATGCTTCACTGAACATCCCTTTCCCAGGGAACCTTCAATTCACCAACATGTACTGGTTCATGGAACCCTACCTTTTTCACTTTGACAAAATTCCTCTTATTAAGGTGCCTTAAATTCACCAAAATATATCATTTCATGGAAATAAATATTACATGAGTGTTATAACTTTTTCAAAATTTAAAACACCTTCTCATGAAAAATTATTTTTTGAAATATACTATATTTATCAAAACATATCCTTTGAAAATTATTCAATTCCATAAACCACTAAACCATACTATCAAAAAAAATATACCTTCATTACTAAAACAAATATTAGTTTCTATGAACATTTCTTTCATGAAAATGTTCTATTTCTGTAGAAGAATTGAGAAATATTCCAAATGCACTAGCTCTTTTCCTACCAAATTTTCAAGACTAAAAAATTTCAAACACTGGAAAAATACACCACCTAGAACACCAAATCCTCCTATGGTAATTTTCTTAGTTTCACATATTTTAAATGGTCAAATCCCTTTATAGCACTTACATCATAATACCAATCACATGGTAGGGAAACTTTCTCTTTCCAAGGATAGTTCCACACTAGAATTCTCATACAACATTCTTCCACATATGATTGGAACTATAAATTGCTTCTAAGATTATATGATTCTCATATTATACAAGGATTAAAACCTTGAGTTCATCATATCCATTGTCAATCACAACACATGGTAATAATAACCTAGGTTTCTCCAGATCATCCTTCCAGAATTTTGAATATGAATCACCTGGATAGCTACTTTCATCATAAAATAAATTTCATTCCATATATTCAATATATTATTTTCTACCAAACTTTTGGAATTTATAAGTCCCATTTAACATTATAACAACCTCTAGATATAAAATAAATCCCCAACCTAGGTCTTTAATGTTGTTCGACACTATGATTGACAATAAATCCAATACTAAACATAGGTTCGGGTCCAACATATTGCTATTACTTTAGAGCATAGACCATATCTGGCAATTATAAGACAAGAATTAGGTCGTTCTACTTAGGGGATTAAAGCTGACATGACCCATAAGAGACTATGTGATCTTTCTACATTAACACAACTCCTAATCAAACACATGAGGCATCACAATACATTGTGCATCCAATACTTAACTCTAGAAGGGACAAAACTATAGTTGTTGTTAATATCCTCCTCGTATTTAGGGAAACCTCTTAAAACTGATTAGATCACTTGAAATTTACCCCATTTTTTTCAACGCTATCATCAGTGATGCCAAACTATTGAATTCTTGAGTGAAGCATCAATATTACCTTACAAGTCTAAGGATAATCTGGATCTTAAAAATATCACTATGACATTTCGAATAAATAACAATCTCTAACTTTTATGGGTCTACTGAAATCCATATCTTATAAATAAAATGCACAAGGAAATAAACCTCCTGGATTTAAAATTGATAGTTATAAATTTTCTCATATATTGGATGTTCTTGAAGTGTGCTCAATACAACCTCAAGGTTCCTAGAATGCATGTATGATGTCTTGGAATATATCAGGATATTTTCCATGGACACAATGAAGAAAGAGTCAAAATATGGATACAAAATCATGTTCATGAGATCCATGAACACCATTAGAGCATTTTATAAACCAAAAGGAAGGAAAATATACTCATACAGTAGATATGAACTAATAAAAAATGTCTTTAAAAAATATTCCTCTATGATCCATAGTTGATGGTAGTATGATTGAAGATCAATCTCTGAGAACTACTAAACTCCCTGTAATTGATCAAACTGATCATATATAATGTATAAATGGGTTTTTTCCTTCTACATTACTTGATACAGATTTTTTTTGTCTAAAACATTCATATACTACAATCTTCCTTCTTGGAAAACAACATGGGATCACCCCAATGTGATCTTCGTGGTCTGATAAAGCCTCTCACCTCTAAATTATCTACCTGTACATTCAATTATCTCAACACAGTTGGTTCAATATGATAATGATGAATCAATATTGGTTTCTCCCTAGGAATATGGTCAATCTCAAAATCAGTTCATTATTTTAGATAAAGACCTAAGAAGTCATCAGGGAAAAAAACCTGATAACGATCCACCACGAGAGGAATGATAGATGGGGATAATATAGATTTTTATTCATCATCCAAGCCCTATACTAGTTTCATGATTGATCTGGTCTTTCTTAGGACTGGTCCCATCCTACCTGCTATAAGATCCCACTCACTGGTCAACACATACCTCTCTCCTATCATCATTTTGAAAGTCACATGTCTCCAATAACAATTTATATAAGACTAATAATTGGTCAACCAATCTATTCTAGATATCATATAAAAACAATTCATCTTTGGGATCCTGAAGTCCTACAGGTTTTAATATCTAGTGAGAACTATGTGATTTTTAGGAAATCACTAGATATGATATACTTTTTTCCCACTTAAATTTCAAGATAGAGTAACTTAGATGATAAATTAACTATTAAATCATGGACTATAATAGATTTATTAGATATGAAATAATAGAAATATATTGTATCAAATAAAATAGTAGATAGTATAAAGGTAATAAATACCATATCTATAACTATATAAGGTATATCTCCACTGGGAGTTAGAACCTTATCCATTACATCAATAATGCTTATCTCGAGATCATGAATCGCCTAAGTCACTACTACATGTATGGTTCTATTGTCGATGACCCCTTCATGAACCCTGACCTATTTTCCTTGAATCTAGATGTGACATATTTTTCAAAAAATAATTGAGTATGTCCCATATTTCCACATAAATGACATTTCTTATGTGACTTTGTGTACATTGTTGTAAAATTTCCCTTCTATACAAGGTTATAAAACCTGGTCGAACTTCATCCCATATAGGGAGTAAAAGAATCCCTATTACACTCCACATACTTGTCGCGTTTTTGTATCTCCATAGAATTCGTCTTCCTAATATCATAAGAGGCACCAACAACCACATTGGGAATTCCAATCATCCGAGCACTATATGTTTATTTAAAACATGAAGGCTTATCCTCCCCTAAAACTTTCTTAAAATTCATAGATTTGTGAAGAACCAGTGTATATTTCTGTAGTCCAAATCCCCTAACCTATCATCTGACCACTATAAAAAGGAACATATAGAACAATAGATACTTATACACCTCATTACCAATCAAAAGATGATAAAATCATAGTAACATTGTGAAATGATATGAGTAGGTAGAAACTAAAATCATCCCTTGTTGAAGCTCGAAAAATTCATAAGATTAGTATAGATTTAGCGTGTTGGAAAATAACTCCACAAAGAATAGCTCCTAGAAGGCCTCTCAAGCAAGGACCTCACATCAGCCTACCTATCCCATGAGACCCACCACCTCCTGGTGTGTTCCTGAAACATAAAGGATACAAGCTTAATCATTATATCCAAAGGATTCTTGGCTAGTTCAAATACTCCCTCTATGATATCAATCTAGTCCTCAAAATACAATGGAAAACTAATTCCCTAGAATGTTGGTGGAGGATGGAGCTAAAAATTTCATTCATAGTTGACCATCATCCTCTATATGACTCTATGATAGGGTGGGTTCACCACTATAACCATTGGCATAGGAGTAGGAGAACACTCAGGGGCATCCTCTTCCATTGCATGTGGTGGAATGGGTGCAACATCTCAAGGAGAAATTAGGAATGTATAAGGTGTACTTTTTCTAAAATTCCAAATGAAAATTTAAAACATCTTTAACAACTTTCTTACTAGAACATAATAATTTTTAAGTCAAACAAAAGGAATTTATATTGGAAGATTTATCCTATGATATGTATATAAATAAGGTTTAACCCTCCCCATACTATCAAAGGCTCAATCCTAGTCCTTGATAACTGCATGTTCATCATAATCATATACATACAAAATATAACATCATGGTTAAGTTCAACTAGACAATTCTATACAGATCTATCACAACAATTAGAACACAAATATATCAATCAATAAATTATATAGGTATATCCAGAATAGATAAAACAAACAAGTAATTAAATTAAAGAACTACTATACATAACACAACATGTATATATATGGAATGTGACACTATGTGACCACTCATAATCCTTAAACATTCCCCAAATCCTATAAAACTTGTAACAGTAATCCCATCACCAGTAACTCGAAGGTCTATTACACATGAGATAGCCTGGCACATGAAAACTCCCCTACCTAAATTCCACATAGCCTATATCCTTTCTAGAAAAACGTGAAAAGAAAATAAATAAAGAAACCTGAAGCTTTTGATACTAATTGTAACACCCCAACCTAAACTTCATGGTCAGATTCGAAGTTTCACAATACCTCAAGTGCACCTCCCTATACGTGATAGGTTTCCAACTAGTTGAGAGGGTCTAGAGTAACATGGGGAGACTATACCCTCAGTAATGATATCAATCATAGTATATTAAAACGTAATAATAATCTAAATAAATAACATAGAAAAAGATTAACACAAATATATACTATATTAGATTTCATTCCAAGTCATCCATAAGTAATTTAGGAACCCCCAATGTGTCAGGTAAACAAGTATAATATAAAAAACAAAAAATGAAAAAAAATTATCCCATCAACTATATGGAGTCTATACTAATATTTCATCCATATCCTAGATCTATACTCCTTAAAAACCTATCGTAGGTCCCTTGCAAATTATCTGATCCCTAGTCATGAAGTCAGCACACACACCAAGATTCCAATGTATAGTGTGAGTATAAACCCAGTAGGACACCACCAATGTGTCATTAACATAATTTCACATGTATATAGAAGTGTATTTCATAACATATAAGTAAATTCAGACATAATAATACAACTAAACATGCACTGAGTGAGCATGCACTAACCAACCTACTATGAACCATGGCCATACCAGCATTGATTCTACGATGTAAGAGTATCATAGTAGTACTTCATGACTTAGATCATTCCAAGAAAACAAGACCAACTTTAAGGATAAACCACACCCAAATTTAAGGGAAATCAATCCACATTTAAGGACAAGAATATTCAAACTTTAAGGAGAAATTCAAAATATGACTTTAAGGAAAATCACATTCTAACATTAAGAAATAAATCCAAATCCACCTTTAAGGATTTGGCTAAGTCTATCAGGGCCACATATAAAACTAAAAAATAAAATGGATATTAAACTATTTTTTCATAAAACCACATGTAAGGAATGACATAAAAATGAAAAATATATCATGACAAGTAATTCATTAAGATATGAGACATTACATAAGTAATAAAATATAGCAATGAATTCATAATCCATACCAAACGGACATATCAAGAAAAGGTATTAGAATCCACACACACTCATGTAATCAAACATCAAATAAGGTCCCATAACTACACAACATATTATCAATATAATATATATATACACCAGCTCTATATTTTGAGGAATTTCCTATATCAATCATGGTGACGTCAACATCAAGGTTCACCAAGAGAATTGTCACCAGAACCACATTCACAAACCAACCGAAATAGGCTCATTCACTAAGATTTACTAGAATAGATTCTAATTTGACATGAAATGGGTTCTATAATGAGGCTTAATAATGAAAAAGATATGTGGTAGAACTAACACATAGTGAAGTATAGTTATCGTTAATGGTGGTCTTCAAGTCTAGTTGAAGGATGGATTAATTCATTTCTCTCACTAGTCTGGTTCAGAAAGAATAGGTCTCAATATTCTAATTCATAATTCTATTATAGGGGTGAGAAAAGAGATATGATAGGATCAAGGTTCTCTATGGAAACAAACTCAATGCTAAGAGGGTTGATCAGCCTCACCCTAGGTTCATCCATGGAAAGTCTATAATTTTCCCAATTCAAGTAATCATTGAGAGAGGATGTCTTAATCAATTAATATATGAAATTAAGTGATTAATATCACCTTAAATATCCCATATTATGATCACATGAATTTACCCTTTGAAATTTACAAGATCAAAAGAAGAAGAAGTTAGGTATTTCGGTCATTTTATTCAATGGAATAGTTATCGCCATTGTTGTGGTGTTCTTGAACATGCCAACCAAAAACAGCCAGCACCTATAGTATTTTTCAATGACCCAAGCCATATTCCACCACCATAGCCTCTACCATGGGTTCATTGAGGTCATACAATCCATGGACTATAAGAGTACTCCTTGAGCACCACTACCATGTCCACAGTTTGGATATTTGTTTCCCACTTGCCCATGTAACATATAAGGATACCAAGGACCACCACAACATGCACCCCAACCATGGTGTTTACAATTTTGGAAGAAAAGTATCTCAAAATTACATAGATGTTATAAAAAATTCATAATAATTTACCCAAGTATGGATCAACCTAAATACTGAAAGTATAAGATCACATTAGGAATAAAACATAGAGGCTTTACATTACTTCTTCTTCTTCGAAAAATAAAATCAGAACTCAAAAACTCATGATCTTCACTATCTCAATCTTATTTCTGATATTCAACTTATACACCTAGATAATCATTCTTTGTACACATAGTATCATTTACTCAGATATTTCTTACTACAGTCATGTAAGGGTCTCTATTACTTCTTCTTTTTTGAGAGCTTAGAAGGGGATTAAATGAGTATAATAACACTTATTAGATCATGTAGAAGTGATTAAATCCCTTTCTTGAGGATCATCAATGCAAGATAATATGAAAACTATAAAAAAAGTAAAATTAAGTAGTATTTAAAAAAAATACCTTAAACTAAAGGGATCTTGAAGTTATTTATCTTTATTCAATAAGTTTGATAACGATCAAAACGTGAATTGAAAAATCCTCCCACTTCCAAATGTATCTGTGGATCAATTTGAATCAATTATCATATAAGATGGATCTTTATTCACCCATGGTGTTCTAGTACATTATATTGAAAATGAAGAATAATATAGGATATTTTTTGTTTCACAAAGGACTGACCAAGAATACAAACACACTACAATCTCATAGAAATGATTTATATATCCATGGGAGCTCTCCTCAATTCTGTTGTATTTATTCATGTTTTATGATGGATAAATAAATACTATGAAAAAATTAATTAATCTAATACATGAATATATATCCTCCTATAGATTTCATATTACAAAATATCTTCTCTAATGATGGCATATGTGGTAGAATCACTAAATGATAATAGTTTTTCATTTGGTTACAATTATATGTTGTATGGAATGATATAGCCTGTATTCGTGAAAATTATAATTTTCAAGAAATAAAATATAACTCATATATATATTCCATATACATATAATTCTATAGGGAGTATCTCAATATCTCAATTTTTCTAAATTTGTATATACTTTGTTTTATTTCAACTTATATTTAGTCATACGCAATAACATAGGAAATCATATCCCAAACTCCTTTTATTTGTTTTCAAAACATTTTTGGAAAGTTAAAATTTACACCACCTTTATCACATTATATGTAATATCTTGTGAACATATATCCAAAACATGTTTGGATTAACTTTAAAACACTTTTAATATATCTCTCTGAGTCAAACTCAATAATAATTCAATCGGCCACAAAGTGTGACACTATGGGATTTTGTAGCATTGAAAAAACATGAATCTCTTATTATATAGGTCTATGAAAAGATAAGATTATCGAAAAGAAAAAATCCTACCAAAACTATAAATGGATATGTCATGATCTCTATCAAACACATGTATCTTTATACCTATTTCCACTAGACTATATCATATAAAAACACGTATTCTCATAGTGTCCATTTATCTAAGACACTAAGTTACCATGTGGCATCGAGCATTTCAATCCCATATATCCAACTTTTATCTTCTTGATACTCAGAGAATAGATTAAATTGGTCAGTGAATACATCATAGGTCATTCAACCTTATGGATAAGTACATTACATTCCCCTTATCCGAATAGATAATCACATCATATGTAATATATTTGTGTAGTCAAACATTCTCCAGTCTATCTCAATCGAGGACCCATATGTCATACTCATTATACAAGAGAACAAATACCATATTGGATGAGATATAAATGAATACATGATCTTCAAAATACCCAATAATCCCCATATTATCTATGTTATTTTCAAAATTTTGTA
Source organism: Viscum album (assembly GCA_963277665.1). Lineage (NCBI taxonomy): Eukaryota > Viridiplantae > Streptophyta > Magnoliopsida > Santalales > Viscaceae > Viscum > Viscum album. The sequence continues at coordinate 473,680,792 of OY728135.1, forward strand.
AGTTGGGTATTAAAGTATGAAGGTTCTAAAGAAAGGTATATTTACAACCTCAGGTAGTGGGGACTCAAATATGATCAATGAACCCCAAGTATTAGAAATAATTTTATGTGAATCTCTATTTGGTATACTTCATTGGACATCCAGTGTACACAAAGAATCATATTCTCTATTTTGTTCCTCATGAGAATATTTCTTATCTCTATACAAGAATCGTACTCATTCTAACCTTAGCATTTCATCTTAACATATAACACTCAATGAAAAACATTTGTTAGGGATAAATCAAAGTCATACTTTTGGAGGATAATTATCATTACAGTTTATGAAATATATATCTATATATACATTTATACAACCAACATGAAATAATAATAACATGGAAATTGCCTCTTATATAATACATTTTAATATTCTTAAAACTCTTTTATGAATACTTAACAAACTTAACATATGAACCTCTATATCATATCATATATGATAAAATTATAGATTGAAATTGTGTTTTCTAAACTTTCTAGAGTTTTATTAACTCATTACATCATATTTAATTCCTGTCACATCTCTATGTGACCATATGATAAAACCATCCAACCACTTGAGCATACTCCTTAGCTTTACAACATCAAATGTTATATTATTAACTTCTATTTTCTACTTAGAACTCTTTCTTAGTATATCATCATCATGCTTAGAACTCAATTCCATAAAACATTATTATTTAAATGATATAACCACTTGTATTATTATATACCAGTATATCCTAAAAACTTTTATGATAAATTGGTATGAATTTTTCTATTATAACCAATGTAATCTTTTATATTTTTATTTGTCACCATGTCTAAATATATTTTAGGATATTAAGCATAAATCAAATTTTAAATTTGACTAGTAAAATCTTTTAAGAAAGAGTAGGTTTCACATATTCATGATAACTAAATGTATTTATTTACATTATTATTTATCATCATATATTATAAAAATATAAGTAAAACACTTTAATCTTGTACTACAAAAATTCTTTAGAAAATAGTGATATCTAATTTCTAGGGTAAATAAATATAATTACTTACATTTTTCATTACTATTACTCATCCTAAAATAATTAAGATATTAATTATAAATAATTCTAATTTTAAACTTGTGAGTTCCTTTATTTTTTAAATATAAACTTATCAAAGTCAAAACACACTCCCACTAAACTCTTATTTACTTTATTCTTCATAGAATATTTGGATAAGGAAGAAAACAAACTCTTTTGTGTTTATGAAATAGCATATATTTTCTCCTAGTATGAATATTTTATAAATAAACAATTATTTCCTTATCATATATTTAATTTTAGGTGTATGGATTATTTACATGTAAAGAATATTTTATTTATTAAAATACACCACTAATGGGTTAGAATCACATTCCATCATATTTTAATAAATAGTTTGATAAAAATTGTATCTTATATAAAAACATTAATCCATAACTTCCCTTTAAAATATGTTATAGGATCCTGATGAATCATAAACAATTTGTATAAAATTAATCATCTCATGTGGTCCATAACAAATATTTGTTAACTAGAAACCTCTCTTATCAAATAATATAAAAGAGATAAAGATGCACATCCTTCACATTGATTCATCTGAACTAAACATATTATTTTATATTCAAATATTTTATATAGAAACTATTTTATTTATGAATGTAAACTTCAAGATCAATCAATTATTAAAATGATTTTGTACTCTTCTGTATTTAAAACAATCATAAAATATAAATCCATTATCGCATACCTTTAAAAATTAAAGACTTGAGTTCTGTAACATCTATACTTGACATGGATATTTGAGGGAGTTTTAACAATTAATAAATTTATTTAGAATACTTTCATCATATGGAATTATTATTCCCCCTTTCCAAAAACTCTATATTTTAATTCCCTTGATTGGATTCTTAAAGAAATATTATTGAACCCTTAAACTAAATTTTCTTCTTCCTTATTCATACTTCTATTTTAATTATCAGAGCCATGGTACTTAGGGGGGCCTAAAATAGTGGAGGGTTAATCAATTTACACTGACAAAAAGTCTACAATCATGAGGCAAGGAACCTATACAATTATAAAGTATGATAGCTTTGTTGGTTTCACCCTTACATTCCACAATGCCGGCCACTGTGTTTCCCTCCCTCTAAGTGTATCACACCTTCGTGCTATAGCCAATGAGGAACTTACATTTTTTGATGATATATATGAGATTACATGAAGCTTTGTCATTGTTCTAGGGGAGTATATAAGAGGATTGGAATCAGGCTCCACCACACCAATGGTTATTGTTGAACATCCTTCATAGAGAGAGACCATTGTGGAGTTCTCTTATCTATTCATCTATGGAATTACTCTCCCCATAATAATAATTGAAACATGGATTCACCTAACCTATTCCATGAGAGACCATGTCATCCCCTCATATAACACTTTAAGCACAGGACCCATTAATATTGAGATTTATCCCAGTGTTGGGTTGGTTCAATTTCATCCATATACCTTGGCTATACCAACTATTATTTTTAGTGATAAATGAGCCTCCTAGGATCTACCCCATGTTAGTTTCCACATAGCTTCCATTAAAAAAGAAAACACCTGGTTTCAATACCACTGATAACATGCAGGTCAAAATATATTGTAGAGAGATATGTATTCCTTCTCAACCTTTATTCCTAACCTCCCATAGCACTTAGAACCCATCAAAGAACACCATGCCTAGATATTTGAATTTGATTCCACTATGATTCACCCCGATGAACCTGGAATAAATAAAATTAGTGACAATGTAACACCTCGACCCCAGTTACCCTGAGTCAGTGTATTATTACATAACATTGGTATGATCACAAGGAAATCATTTCTTGAAAGACCAATCTGTTTAGTATTATTGGAAACAAGATTCATACATAAGTTCAACTTTACAACTTGAAAACATTAGAAACATCCAAGACTCCTAGATTATGAATACAAGTCACTAATAACTAACTTCTTAATATCCTGGGAAAATGAAACATAAGAAAGGGGTGATATCAAATGCTTAGTAACGGTAGGAAATATAGTGGAAGATAACATAAATATTAAGCATGTTGAATAATTGAAAACTCATGCCATTAAAAATAATAAACATGAAAACTATTATGGAAGGAATATGAGATGAATAAACAATGTCATAATAAAACATAATCATGGGTATTATACTAGTCGAATGACCACATGAACCATCAATATTATTTTCATAATGAGGGAATGTATAATGCCGGAAATTCTGAAAATTTTTGTCCAAGCCTGGGCCAAGATGTCTAAAAATCATTAAGGCCTCGGCCAAAACCATATGTCAAATTGGGAACGGTCTTGGACAATTCCATGTCGAGTTGTATCATAAGAGAAAATGATGCATCAAGGATCTATAGCGGGCTCCACCTTCCACTTACTAAGTCCAATACATTCCTCATATGAAATGGTTGAAATATAACATAAACATTCATATTAAAACTAGCATAAGAAATATCAATACTTTAACCATAAACCATTAATGGTGTAAAAATAACACATCCCCAGTTAAACATATCACAAAAACTTCAATACAATATGGAATATTTGTATCATAATGAATCGACATCAAACAAGTATAAAATCCATCAAAGGATGTTGACATAGATGAAATCAAAACTATTTGAGAGAAATATCTCTTTATTTTTTTGAAATCATTTAATGTTACATAATTATAAAATAAAAAATTTATTTTTAAAATAATCTAATAAGATTGTAAGGGTATCTTGGATGATGTTATAATGGTAGAAAATAGCCGCACCTGCTGCATAAGTTAAAAAAAACACTCTTACATTAATTTTGTCGAAAAGGTCATAAAGTACCTTATTTGGAAAATGAATGAAAGATTCCTTTCAAAACATATAAGTTCAAATAAGGGTATAAATGACTTTAAAGAATTGTCTAGTAAGAATTAAAAATGTTTTTAAATACATTTTTAAGAAACATGGATGTGGGTGATAAAGAGGTCCAAGTAGATACTTACGTAAAAACAACCTCAGATAATAAAGAGATTGCAGAATTAACCCTTACCTTGTAATTTTCCTTGGTTTAAAGTAGTTTAACCTATAGTATAATGGTTAAATAATTTTTATTAAATTATTCAATAACCATATACCTTAATATGATATCATATATGATCTTTCAGTATTGATTTGTTAATGATATTTTAGTATTATTGTTGTTTTTGGGGTTAACTGATTCGTTTTCCATTATATTATTTGTTATGTGAGTCATGTTTGTCATGGATGGGATGTATCTTATTCATATCCTGAATTATATTAAGTTTTTAAACATTATTTTTAATCATAAAATGAAAATTAGTCTTGAATGGTTATGATGTGGAATGAATCTCATCGTGTTCATGGAGACGGTAATCCGTATGTACGCACGAGTGACAATGTCATTCTTTTGATATTAAAATAGTATGTAAATATATGTTATATCATATATAAAGAATCATTAACATGTTATATATATTATTTACATCAATTATACATCATTATTATACCCATCTAAATAATGTATTGAATAACAACTACACCAAGACGTGAAGATGGTAAGTCGTACGTTCGCACGTATGGTGACTTTGTCATTCATATGATAGATAGAATAATGAATATGGTTGTACAATTTTTATAATAACTTCATAGTATATATAATATACTGGATTTATTATTTTTTAATGGAATAAACAAATAAAGAGGAAGTGGAAGAAGAAACGAACTTGAAAGAGGTGATGAAATATTTACCTCTTCTTCGGGTTCTTCCTTTTTATTTAATCAAAAGGGCTCCTTAAGTTGGATTTATGAATAAATTAAGGCATCTATAATTAAGGTAGGAAATTTTGAGGATATTTGGGTAGGGTTTGGCCAATCAAAATGGCTTTGAAGGTTTGAATTTGAGATAAGGGGAAGTTCCCTTTTATAAGAGGGGTGAGGGGCACCTTAGGAAAAGATTGAAATATTATTTTATCATAAAATAATTTTCGGTTTATAATGGCTCCAAAATGAATTATTTAAAGTATAATGTTGTTATCGGTCGAATAACTCTCAACCAATAGGTTTTAGATAGGATTGGGTCACTATATTAACCTTATCTTTTTTATTTAACTCTTAGTTAAATAGTTGGACATTTACCATGTCTCTTTGTATTATTATATTATATGGTTAATGAACATACTATAAACTTCCAAGAGAACCCCAAGTGGTTCATTAATGATAAAACTATCATTATATAAGTCTTTTGGTAGAACCTTATATTTTTAGGATTATCATTTCAACCAATTATATTGTATTTTTTATAAAAACTCATTAATGTCAATTTTGACATTATTTAATAATTGATTTTTGTTAAAGTCCTAAAAACTTTATTACTCTAAAATAAATATATTTAATCAAACATAACATTTAATATTAACCTATAAAATTATTGGTATTCATTAAAAGTATCAAATTAGTTTTATCTGGATATTTATAATATCAATTATTTTAATCTTTCATTAATATGGTAACTACTGCATCATCATTGTGTCATAAATAAATTTAATTATTTAATGTATAAAATTTATAAATAAAATAAAATTATTTAGGAAATATTTTTATCTTTCTAATTATTATTTATAGTAGAATTTATATTGTGTGTAACCCTATATTTAAAATGGTTTAGTTATTAATCATTGAATTTAACTCTTTTAACTCTTCTTTAAATAAAATAATAAATAATGTCCTAATATAATCCAAGTAGACCAAAGAGGTTCATATTTTATTCCTAAGGTTTTTTTGGTCAAATTATACTTATCCAATAGAATTAGGATAGGTTTTAGGGTAATAATAATATCATTTTTACCCCTAATTACCCTATTTATTTTTAACCGTGGTAAATAAAAGTAAAAATTTACTATTCACCAAAAATTATTTTCATCTTATTGAATCACGTTTTTCTTACAGATATCAACCATGTCTCTTGAATTTTTGAAATTCCACTCACAGAAGCAGTAAAATTATGTTTTATGTGAATTTGCAAATTCTTCTAGGAGTTGGGTAAAAGACGGTGAAAAGTTCAATAAAATTTTTTATATATAATATTATTAAAAACTGAATCCAATGAATTACATTGAAAATATATAGTTATTATATATATATATATATATTTTGACCTAAAATAAATTTATATAAAATAATTAATTATTTATATAAAAATTTGGTTTTAAAAAATAATTCAGTGTTTTTCACTATTCATTAAAAATTGGAAATTTTCAGTTTAATACCAAAAATTCAACCTAAGATAATTTCAATATTCCGAATTCAAAAATGAAGTCCATTTTAAAAAATAAAATTTATAAAATTTCAAAAAGTTGGTATTACTATTTATAAAGGCTAGATTTATTGGTCGCGGTGTGTTATAATCTTGAAGTTGCGTACAATGAAAGCTATTGTATTATTCAAAGGGAAACGTATCGTGGAAGCTTGGGGTGTTACAAATAAAACAACCATGCACCATAATTTCAAGATGTTGGCCAACGAGAGCCCATGTAAAATATTCCCAATCTGATTCCCAATTCATATATCCTTAACAATTTTAGAATTTCAAGTGAATTTTTATTGAATTCAATTATATTGTCTAAACATTAACATAAATAGAAATATTCTAAGTTTCTTAACTAGAAAAATCCATTATTAGTCTTCTTCAAAAAATGTTATATAATTGAATAAATCATAAAATATGTGTAATAAAAACTATTATCTCATTTTAATAAACAAATATAGTTTATATGATCTTCTAAAGAGATAAATGAGTTAAAAATACACATCTTATGTCAAATTTATCCAATATTGAAGTGTCAATGTTCTAAATGTAGAAACACCTTTTTTACATTAGTTAAAACAGACCTTCAATCTCAAATATTAAATTCTTTCTCATCTTTTAACCTTTTTGTATATTTAAAACCTTTTTAAAAACATAATTTTGATATAATATATCTATTAAAATAATTTAATTGAATTCTATAACTGAAAAATCTTTACGGTAACCATTAGTCTAATTGAGTCATTAACATACTCAACCATATTGGATATCACTAGGAATACCCAATCATATTGACTATATGACACTAAAAACCCATAAATTATTTTGTATATAATTCCTTTGAAACATAAAGTGTATCATTATTCTTAAATATTCATCTAGATTCAATTATTGAACAATTTTAACACTTGGTTGCTTAGGAAGGAACTATTCTAACACAGAGAACTTTCCCAAAGAATTTTTATTAAATCAACAATCTTTCTTAAGAACTTTTTTTACGTTACTAGTCTTAGGAGTAGCTTAAATTAAGCTTCTCCTTCCAAATATTACTCTCAAAGTTTATTTTTTTTGATGATGATGTTATTCATCTAAAATAGAATATTTTATCAGATGATTATCTTGTTTTATTACCACTTAATAAGGACTTTTATTAAATGGTATCCCACTAAAATGATGACCCATTTTAAAACACATAATATCCATTGGTGGGCTAAGATCAATATTTCAATGATAAATGAGTCCACATTGCCATTACTCTCACCACTTAACTATTTACGTAGGCCATAATCCCAATCATATCATATATAACTCTTAGAGAGTTAAGTGGAAACTCTTTTTCCAATCCATCATATGGACAAACCCAAATATATTCCTCTGGTATCATTCCTAAGGGTTTCCCAGCTATGTGTAACCCAATGAAAATTATAAGAATAAGCTACCAAAATAAAATCTAAGGGCTACCTAATTTGGAATAACCTACACAATGATAATCTAGTGTCACCCATTACTTACTTTCCTTACACAAGATAATCCATGGGCACCCTTCTTTGGAAGAACCTGCATAGTTAGATGATTGGGGTCTTGATAAGTGACACTTTGGAATGAATCTATCACTTATTATTTAAAGGAGATTTAATCTCACCATCTTATCACCTTCTATATATTCATACTTTTATTAGTTTGTTTTGGAATCATATTCACATCCACCAAATCACTATGTTTAAATCATATCGATGTGTTACTTTTTACATGACCCTCAAGTTTTTATTACGCATAGAAATATAGGAGCCAAACATATTCATTAATATCCTATGTATTAGTTACTTAAACACTTGATTTAAAGGCTTAGAGTTATATGATATTGAATATACCAACATGACTAATCCCTAAGATACAAATAACCAACCTCACCCACCTTTCCGAATACGGCATAAGCTGCTAGGATGAAAGGTAGTTTGACCCCAAGTCCCTCCACCTAGGGATACATTACACAAGAGAAAATTAAATTCATAATAACTCCAATGCCTAATATAAAAAAACTATATTAAATAACTAAATTCAATTTCACAACTTTAATTTCAAACCAAGTTCAAGGTAGATATGAAAAACTAAATTCATTATAGAGTCATTCCTAGCATGTAATGAAATTCTCTATTTTTTAGAAGTATTTTAACACAATAATACGTGATTCATAATATAAATACTATATAACAATTAATAAAATAGGAAATAACCTTTAAATAAATGAACAATTAAAATATTTTAACATGAAATAACTATTTATAATAAATTCAAAAATAAAAGATAAATATAAAAAATATTTAAATTAGCTAACCCATTATAAACATTTCAAAATTTTGAATATAAGAATTTTTTATTCATACAAGTATAAAATCTTTCATATTGTTCATTATATGGCATTTTATTTTAAATATATAATATTTTGTGAATTATAAACAATTTTATAAGTCAATTTCTATTATGTAAACCTTTTACATAATATAAATATCATATATTTAATAATTATTTAAACCTTAATCATTTCAATCATAAAAATCAGAATTTATTTTGTTCAAATAATATCCCAAATAAAGCCCCTTTATTTAAAATAATTGAAATTAATTAATAATGAAAAATTAATAATTTATATATAAAAATTGTATATTTTGGAATTATTTATTTAATTTAAAAATACATTATAAATTATTCTCATGATTTATTAATAAATTATTTTATTTCTAGTTCATTATACATATCATCTAATTTGTTAAAATGTATTTTAAATATTAATAATTAATATTTTAAATATTTTATAAATAAGTGTTTCATGAACATTTATATGAAATTAATTGTAAATAAATTATAATTAATTAATTAATTAACCTTTTATAAATTAAAATATTCCCAAAATACACTTAATTATTATTTATAAAAAATTTAAAATAAATCATAAAAATTTAACAAAAAAATATGCATTTTTATTTACCCATATTCAACAGAGGTGGAGTACGTAGAGGTAAAACCCTTTACCTATACACAACCCCTTCTATGTATGGGAAAGTAGGAATAACCCTTACGTAGACCACTCTATGAATGGGGAGGAAGATGTTTACATAAAATGCTCTATGTAAGGGAAAATCTGGATAACCCTTATATATACTGCTCTATATAAGGGTATCCCTAAGATTACCCTTATGTAGAACTATTTTGGGTAAGGGTAATCCATGATGAACTTTAATTATAAATATTCGGTGTAAGTTTAATCCATGATGACCCTTACAAAAAACACATATTCATAAGGTTAATTTATGATTACCCTTATGTAGAATACTTCTGTGTAATGGTAATCTGTGATGATCCTTACATAAAATGATTCTAGGTAAAGGTAATTAATTTTACACAAAAATATTTTCTAGTTCATTATGATACTTTATTTTTCGTTTTGTTATTAATTTCATGAAATATTTCATAAATCTAAGGCATGGTATGGATTTGAAACCATTGAAATGAATTAAATGAGTCTAATAACACTCATTAGACCATGTGGAAGTGATTAAATCCCTTACCCAAAGACCATCCATACAATATGATATGAAAAATATGTAAAAAATATTGTAACATGACATATGTTACACCGAATAGATTCTACAATATTTTAATCTTCATCGGATAATTTTTATGAATATCATGAAGTGGAAAACAAATCCCTCCCATCTCTATAGGTATCCATGAATCAATCTGAATCTCTCATCATATGAGAGGGATCATTCTTCACTTGTGGTGTTCTATCACCATACGCATAAAAGGAAGAAAATGAGTTGATCTTTTGTTTTCAAGTAGGTTTTTCAAACCATCCACACCCACTACCATCGTATAGAACTGATTTAAATATCCATAAGGATTATCCTTGGTGATATTACATTTATTCATGTGTTATAATTCATAAATAAATGTTATATAAAAATTCAATCATCTAATGCATGAATGGAAATTATCATTCATGTTTTATCTTATGAAATGTATTCTTTAATGATAGCCAACATGGGAGAATCACTAAATCGTAACAGTTTATCATTTTACTGTAATCACAAGTTTCATGGAATGATATCCCATATATGCATGAAAATCATAATTTTTATTAAATTTAATCTATCTCATATATATATCATATACATATAAGGATTTTGGGAATATCTTCTCGAAGCTCTTCTTCTCTCTGGACACTCACAACAACATTTTGAGAGATGTATATTTTAATTTCTAGACATCTACACTTCACCACTAGAGTTTCATGCTTCACTTTTGTACACACAACTCAAACCATTTTTCAAAGGTGGCTTTCATACTACCAAAAATGAGAATATCTCAAAATACTTATATATTCTAAAGTTTATCCACAAATCCACCCAAGATCTACCTCATTAAATATGAATCTTCTTTTTCACATGGCTATCTAAAGAGGTTTTATAAAAATACCTTTCAATTATTACTTCCTTGCATTCAAATTCTCTCAGCTGAATATAATTTTCTTTTATTCTTAAATAGGATCAAATTCATATTTAACAATACATATCCAAATAATATCCCTAGTTTTATTAAATTTATACAACTTAGTAATATCTTTTAGCAAGGAGTTCTTCTTTTATCACATGATAGATTCCTATGAAAACTTATGTAGAATTACATTAAATATATACACATAAATAACATATCAAATTACTTCTTCCTGAATAAAATATATTTATTAATAATGATTAAATATCTAATGAATATTTCAATCATATACTCATAAAAATCTCTATTATTCTTCAAAATCCAATAAAATCATTCCAACACATTTAAATAATGCAATCATTTTTCCATACATTGGTGTTCATATTAGTTAGGTTCAAGATAAATTTATTAGGATTGGATTATGGTTATAAATAGATTTATATTTTTTATAAAAAATGATATCTCCATCATCATGAGAAAAAAATCATTAGATTTAACAATTATAGAAATTCAATATTTGGGACTTTAAAAAGTCCCACAAATTCATATTTATTTTATCTTATTCTACAAGACTAAATATTATATTCTTATAATTTTATTTCATTAATCACACTCCAATTTAATTTTTTCTATTTTTTAGAACATTATAGAATGTCACTTTTTTCATCCCGATTTTTTTTCTTCAAAATTAAAATTCTGGAAATTTGAATTTTTCTCTATGTCAAATATCTTATGAGATCCATAAGATATTTTCCTTTTTTATCAAATATAATTTTATGTCCCAAATATATTATGTTCATAAAATCCTATGTTTTGGCCAAAAATATCTCATATGTTATCAAAATTCTTATATAGATACAAATATTGTACATAGGTAATATTCTTACACAACATCAAAACTTCTTACATCTGAAAAATCCTATGGACAGAAAAATAATATCTTATATGTGAGATAATTATCTTACATGTGACATAATATATTCATGACCTAATGTTTTTATGGATTTCAAAATATCTTAATGGTGGACCAAAATATATTACATGTGAACCAAACCACGTACTATGGGATCAAACATATTACACAACCAGAATCTCTTAAGAGTATGAAACATGCCTTTTACATTTTTCAAAACACCATATCTAGAAAATTAATTACAAGTTTCCATAAAATAAACTCTAAGAATCTTTAAATTATATTTTTTTCTCAATCAACTCATATCACTTCATAATTTTTTCAAATAATTCAATGAATTATTAAAATAATTCCAAACCTAATAAAGCTTATTCCAAAGTCCTATAGCTTAATAAATACTCAATATAGAGTATTATAATATATCTTTTACCTTATCACCTCCAAATACAATTTATCCTTTATAAATTTTAATCTGATAGTTTTTTACCATGTATTTTTGAAAAACTCTTCCTCAATAAACTGTGGATGGTTTCTCCTCACTTTAGGATAGCTTCTATCAAACTTGTAACCTCATTTCCTTGTTAAATATAGCTGATAAAATTTATATAGTACATATTAAATATCCAACTATTTATAAATTATCTTTTTCACTTGTAACTATTTTATAGATTACTTCTCACATATCACATGCCTTTAACAAGAATACTGTCTCTATCAATCATTTGATTTCATGGGTTTCTCATCAAGAAACCCACTTCTTCTTACTTTACCCAAATACATTGGTATTCATATCCTTTCCTTTTCCAATATGATATAGATTCTCAATTTAAGATATATTGGTAGTTAGGACTTCATTGTTTAACACTCATTGACTTATTTCTCATTGACAACAAATACACCTTAATCCATTTTAGCTTCACAAATATAAAAGGCACTTTGAATCCCAATTTATATTTTTTTCAATTCCAATTTTAGTACCAAAGTAAATGTATATTTTCCCCCTTTAATTGGAAATAAATATAAAGGTGGGAATAATTTATCCCCATTATCTACATTGTAAGGAAAAGACTACTCCTTCTAATGAAAATTATAGGGGGCATTTTCTCATCCTTATCACAACAAAACATCTTATCCACTTTTAGTCAGTGAGAGAAAGATATTTATTTTAAAAATTTCTAACTAATTTAATGTGATTATAAGAACTTTATATTATTAAAAAATAATCAGAGTTTAATGTGGCATCACATTTATCTTATAAATGTTTCATCAATTAACCTAATCTAAATCTGCATGGGATAGCCTTGTGTGGAAAATAAGAGTGATTAATTCATATAAAAAAGTTGTCCATAAATGACCCAAATGTGATTCCAATGGTAATCATTACTTTGGATTTTTTTCAAATATATTTTTTAAACATATCATGAACATACACTCACTTAAACACACATATAAAAAATATTCAACTGCAATTCATTCTTCACCATTTTGTTAGATAATATCTCCACCCTTGATAATCATAATTAATAAAATTCAAAGTAGTGAAGATGGAATTAAAATCATACATCAAACTTCCTCTTTCTTTAATGTTTTCCATATTTCAAAATGTGACTAGAATTTTTATAGATCTAAAATATTTCCCTTATTTGTCAGATCCCCATGAAGGGATTATCTTTAGACTTCTTCACCTTCAATTCCAAATTTTGGAACACAAAAAATAGAATAGGGAATAATGTGGGTTCACATAAAATCTTTTAAACTAATATATAGTATAACTACCATGCTCTTTATTACACAATTTATCATGATTTATTACATAAACATGCACTTAACAAATCTCTAAGTAACTATAGTTCTAGTGTTTGGGTAAATTAAGAACATTACATGACAAATTAAGACCTAAAATACAAAATCTTTATTGAAAACATCTTTTAAATGACCACAACATTCCATCATACTTAGCATTACATGGGATAACCTGAGGACATGCATAAGAAAGGGTGAGCTATAAAATCCAGTAAGGGAGTAAATAAAAAATAATATGAAGAATACAATACATGTTAGAGAATAGTAATATCAATGGATAATAGTATAAAAATGAACATAAAGGAATGATATATCCTGATTATCATAACATGGAGATGTGGAAACAACACATAATAAGATATTAACATGATCTAAGGCTCATTAAACATGGATAATGAGTAAACCCTCATTGCACTTTAATTATCATGAGTAAAAACTCATATAAATTAAATTAGCATGAGTAAACCCTCAATTCACTTGATTTATCTGGATAATAATCTTGACCCATTGCATTGGAGCGCTATTAGGGTGAACCCTTCTTAATCATTTCATTTCACGCATAAGTGTGCCACATAGATCATAGAACATAGATTCATCAAAAATCATAATTTATTCAATGAATAAGAGATGCGGAATACATAAATATATTTCCTCAATAAAAAAGTAAATGTTCATAAAGTTTAATACACTTGATAGAGAAATGGGTATGGTATTCACTTACATGATGATTTTGACAAGGGAAATTTTGGTGTAACTTCAGTAGCATAATGACGTCAAATAGAAATTGTAAAATGGGTTGATGAAAGAGAAAGGGGTATCTCATCATTTTTACATGAAATGGAAAATAATGGGGTAATGTAATATAATATCCCAACATGTTTAATGGAATTGAGATGCAAAATATAAAATAATTTCTTGAATGTAAATGAGGAGAGAGAAATACCTTATGGAATTTTGGGATGGTAATGGGTGTACATGGGAGGAATTAATGAGAGAGAAAGGGGTCTATCATCATTCATACATAATGAGGGAGGTATAGGGGAGGTTTGAAATCATACCCTAACATTTTTAATTGAAAATAAAAGTGCATAACAATATAAGGAAACTTGGACATAAATAAGAAAGGAAAGTGAGGATCCCTTACTTGGAAGTGTGATCCCAAAGGCTTGGGAGAGGCTTGAGAAAGGCTTCTTGGGATCTTGGGGAGACATGGAAGGATTCTAGAGAGAGGATGATAGGGTTTGGCCTAGCTCCAAATGGTTTGACTTAAGAGTAATGGGAGATTGAGTGGGTTTATATAGGAAATGAGATGGAATTATTTATTATTTAGGTTTTGGACACCACACATTAAACTAATCAAAACCACAAATCTAAACTTGTTTTTTGCACTTTGTTTTTGAAAAATGGGAGTGGAAAAAATTATTTTATAAGGTAAATGACCGAACTTATTAAAATTTTATGATTTTTTATGTTGAAGTGAGTCACACTCTCTGGGAAACATTTTAAAATTTTAAAATGTTTTATAAGTCTTGGAGGTTCCACTAAGGCATTAAAAATTTTATAAAACAAATATAAAATCACATTATTTTATAGGTAAAATATATATTGGCAGAATAATCCATTTATAGTATTTTATTACATCACTATTAGGTCATTATGATGTCATAAAACACATTATATATTTAAATGGTATTTAATTTTTACCCAAAAAATCATGTGTCTCAGAAAATTATGGGAAATTTACAATTGGTTAATTTTGACATCCTGATTCCAAAAATAATTTTTATTTTATCTAAATAATTTTCTAAATATGTGAATTTTCACTTTAAAAAAACAACATTTATTAAAAATTCATGGGTTTTTAGAAAAATAGTTTTCAAACCTTAATAAAAATGACAATTTTAGTCATAAAAATAAGAGAATCATTTTTATTTAATAAAAATTAATATTGTAATAATATTTCATTAAAATATTATTTAATTCAAAAATACATTAATTTATCCAAATATATTTTTCTATTGAATTTGAATATTAACTAAAAATACTATTTTTGGTTTAAAAATCACTTAAAAAGTAACCATAATAAATTGAATGTATTTTCTTTATACAAAAATAATGCATGTAATCATACTGCTAGGGTCTTGTTACATAACCCCTTGTAACACCTGCATAAGACCTAAGGGGTAAGGTGTGTGATGGTGATAAACTCTTGGGGTGGCTCAGATAACTTTTCTCAGGTGGTAATCTAGATTAACTTTAACTTCTCCCATAGGCAGTTCTGTTCAAGCTTAACGTGTTAAATATCAGCTTAGTATTGGTCAAGAGTGAAGCCCAGTGACTCTACCTCCTTTATGAGCTCCGACAAATGGGATTTGTGTGGAGAAATTTTACTCGATTTGGTGATCGCTTCCTTTGTCTGAGAAAAATTTGATTTGTTAAATCCTTATATTTATAATAATCATGTGATCACTATTCAAAGGCTATATTAGCAACGGTAACAATTCTTAATGTCATTTTAAAATTCCAAAACATAAAACCATGGAAGTGCATATGTTTTATATAACCATTTTATATAATATGACATTTAATTAGATCAAGAGGAATTTTCATTAATAAATGTTTGGGTGGTTACAATATTCCCCCCTTAAGAAATTTGACCCATGAAATTTCTTTTTCCCACAAGAAAATAGATGTGGGTAACTCTGGCTCATCACTTCCACTAGTTCCCACATTGCCTCTTCAAACTTGTGGTTTTTCCACAACACCTTGACGAGGGGCATTGTCTTATTTCATTTAACTTTTTCCATAAAATCTAAGATCTTCACCGGCTTCTACCACATCTAGATTTAGTACATGTGATTGGTCAGGTATGTACTTCTTCAAGAGTGATACATGGAATACATCATGTACTTGAGACGGGTATGGTGGGAGTTCTAGCCAATATGCCATTACTCCAATGCGATCAAGGATCTAAAAAGGTCTGATGTACCTTGAACTAATATTTACCTTCTTCCCAAATATCATAACTCTCTTCCATGGTGATTTGTGGAGGAATACCATGTCTCCAACCTCAATCTCTAGACCTCATCGACGGTTTTCAACATAGCTCTTTTGTCGAATCTAAGAATCTTTAATGTGTTGTTGGATGGTCTTAACCTTATCCACTATTTCTTCGACCATTTATGGACCTAATAGTTTTCGCTCCCCAACTTCATCCCAATATGCCAATGTTCTTCACCTCTTCCCATAAAGGGATTCATAAGGATCCATTTGGATTCATGAGTGGAAACTGTAATTGTTAGAGAACTCAAATAGGGGAATATGTTGATCACATCCTAATTTGAAGTCAATTGAGCATGCTCTAAACATGTCCTCAAGTGTTTGGATAGTCCTCTCAGATTATCCATCAATTTGAGGATGATAAGCTATAATAAAATTCAGCTCAGTATTCAAAGCATGTTGATGATACTTCCAGAACATATAGTTGAATCTTGGGTCTTGATCAGACACAATAGATAGTGGTACTCCATGTAGCCATACCACATATATGGTGTATTTCCGTGTCAGTTGATCTAATGAGAAATCCTACCAAACTGGAATGAAGTGTGTGGTATTTGTAAGATTATCCACAACAACCCAGATAGCATTGCTTCCTTTGGATGTCTTCAGAAGTCTAGTGACAATGTCCATGGTGATGTTCTCCCAATTCCATGTTGGTATGTATAATGGTTTCATCATCCACTTCGACTTCTTCCTCTAAGCCTTCACTTGCTAACACACAAGGAACTTTTCTGTATACTCAAAGATCTACTTATTCATGTTATACCACCAATAATGATCTCAGATATCTCGATACATCTTTGTGTTTCCTAGGTGAATGGATAAATTCGAACTATGTGCATCATCCAAAAGATCATTCTTTAACTTTGGATTTTATGGAATACATAGTCTTGTCCCAAGTCTCATAATTACTACTTTATTAACATTGAACTTTGAGGATTTCCCTTTTCTGGTAGATTATACTTTCTTATGAATTCTTGCATCATCATTTTGAGTATCCTTTAACATTTCCAAAAGATAGGGTTGAGAAATCATTTGTGAAAGTATTGATGATGTTATCTTGTTTATGATTCCCATTTCCATATTCATAAAATATAATAAGATTGGATCCTTTTAAATTATCACAAATGAAAGAGTTGTTGGATCCTTTCTACTTAGAGTATCCACTACCTTGTTCGCTTTCCCTGAATGGTAGTGAATTGAGAAGTTGTAGTATTTGATCAGCTCTAACCATCTTCGTTGGCGAATGTTCAAATCTTTCTGTGTGAATATAAACTTAGGTTTTTGTGATACATGTTTATTTCACACTTCTCCCCAATGTGGTAATGTCCCCAATGTTTTTAAGTGAAGATTATTGCAGCTAACTCTAGATCATGTTTTGGATAGTTTTTCTCATGAAATTTCAATTGCCTTGAAGCATAGGAAATGACTTTTTCATTTTGCATCAACACACATCCCATGCCCTTCGTCAAAGTATCACTGAATACCACAAAATTTTCTCCACTTGTGGGTAGTGTGAGCATAGGTGTAGTGATAATCCTCCTTTTCAACTCCTTGAATATATCTTCACATTCATCACTCCAAGAAAACTTGAATCTCTTCTGATTTAGCTTGGTAAGAGGGTTTGACAATCATGAGAAATTTCTCCCAAATCGGCAATAATATACAGTTAACCCAAGGAATATATGGATATCCATCATAGATTTTGGCCTCATACATCCCTCAATTTCATTTGTCTTGGATGGATCCATAGATATCCTGTTTTTTGTGATTATATGACCCAAGAATGAGACCTCCTTCAACCAGAAATCACACTTCTGTACTTTTTCATAGAGCTTCTACTTTAACAAGGTCTCTAGTATAATTCTTAGATGCTCCTCATGATCCTCCTTGATTTGGAGTATATTAGAATATCTTCTATAAAGACTACCATAAATTTTTCTAGGTAATTTATAAAGACTCTATTCATCAAGTCCATGAATATTTTTAGAGCATTAGTGAGTCTGAAAGGCATTACTATGAATTCATAGTGCCCATACCTTGTATGAAATATAGTCTTGGGGATATCCTCCTTCAGCCTTACATGGTAATATCCAGGCATAAGATCCACCTTGGAGAAGTATTTTTCTCCACGTAGCTGATCAAACAATTACTCAATTCATAAAAGAGGATACTTGTTCTTTGTCATGATTTTGTTGAGCTCATGATAATCAATGCAAAGGTGCATTGATCCATCCTTCTTCTTGATGAAGAGGACTAGTTCACCCCATGGTGAAGCACTTGGGAATATAAACCCTTTATCCAGATTCCCCTGTAGTTGTTTCTTTATCTCCTCAAGCTCCACAATAGCCATTCTATATAGAGTCTTGGATATTGGAAAGGCCTCAGGTATAAGATCAATCAAGAATTCAACATCTTTTCTAGGAGGAAGAACAGGAAATTGCTCAGGAAACACTTCATCAAATTCCATCACAATAGGCATGTCATAAATGATGGTTTCTTCCTTAGACTCATTAATCTAATCAAGATACACATGCTCATAGGGAATTAATATCCACACTTGAGATGATGGTACTAAATAAGATTTATCCTCTTCCTTGCACTTGTACAGAATTGGGGATCGATTCTCCATATGGAGAGTGATTCCCCTCTCATAGAAATTTATTTTGGCTCTATAGAGGGAGAGCCAATCCATGCTAATAATTTCATAGGAGTATGACAAGATTCGATAGGAATTTCATTCCCCAAATTGTGAAAAGGGAGGAGTTATATTCATGGGATGCAATGATTGCCCCATTTTTCATTCTCATCGATATCTCTACTTCAATGATTTGTGGTGGTGTGGGTATTGTTCTACTAATCTTTTTGAATAAAAAAAATTATTAGAACCATAATAGAAAAGTATGATCTACATTATTGAATGAATAACATGCATAACTTTCACCACTTTGTTGTTGGGGTTTTCTTGGTCATTAGTGATGGAAAAAAATTACCCTTTCTACCTTGGAGGTTGTTGGTTTCTTCCAAAAACCCTTAGCTTAGGGCACTGGTTTTCAAATGGCCTTGGTTATTTTCATTTAAAGAAATGAACACTATATTGAGGGTCGAACAAAGTGTTCTTATCCTTTGTTACAGGAGTGGGTTTTTCTTATCGTTAGTTAATGGCCAACTACCCTTCTCTTCCACACCTAAAAAATTTCCTTATAACCTTTAGGCAATTTTCAGGGTGGTTCTTTCCACACCATTGGCAAGTGGGGTGATGGAATTTTTTAGCACCGTTGGATTTATCCATCGGACCTCCAGAATTAAATTCCACTATCTGATTCTTATCCTTATGATACCCTTGAGACTAGTCTATCTCAATTTCAACTTTGAGGGAACATTGGACAATTTCCTCAAAGCTATCGAAGTCACAGATCACTGGGGATTTCTGTTGGATAGGTTTTATCCCAACAAAGAAGCGGTCATCCTTGCATTCTCGAGTAACGACTAAGCTAGAGGTGTATCGTGTAAGCATTGTGATGTTTTCCTTGTACTCTCTGATGGATTCATCATCTTTATTCTTGAGTTCAAAGAAGTCCATTTCCATCTTAAGTTGGTGGGTGAGAGGAAAATATTTATCAATTTTTTTTTCAAAAATCTTTCCATTCCAATGCCTCGATCTCTTCCTCAGGATTCATATTTTTTATCAATTTCATCAATTGATCGACTTAACACTCCATATGATAAGAATCCAGAAGAACCTTCTCTGGTTTAGTACATTTCAGGATGGATTAGATATTCTCAATGGAGTTGATCCATTGCTTGGCTGTTGAGGGATCAGATGATCCATTAAAAGTAAGAGGACTTTATCTCATGAAGCTATCAATTGCGGATTTTTCATTCTTGGGGGGGGGGGGGTTGGGAGTTCCTTGTGACCCACGTTTTGATTCAAAACATGAGTTAACTAAGAGATTATTGTGAAAAAGTTTTTTATTCCCGCTCCCATCAGATTGGGCATCTCATTAGAACAGTCATCACATTGAAATTCACATTGGTTGTTAGCCTGATTCCTCCTATTACTGGCCATTTGCTGGAATAAAAGGAAAGGGAAAAAAATAAAATGGAATCAAAATAAAAAAAGGGATAACTTATAAATTACATTTACTTCCTTAACATATGAATTTATAGGCTTCAATCTATTTTATCCATGATCAACTTCCCAACATAAATTCTAAGGGGCATTTTTTTATTCCCTTAATAATGGTTCGTACATAGATTATGAATTTAATAAATAATATCCCCTAGGAGTGTTGAAACAATAGTGCAGAAGGCCTGTTGTCATGCACCAGTTTCTGTTTGAGTCTATCTCAAAGTGGTGTTTTCAGGTTTTACCCATATATACATCTGTGCTGGAGCAACCTCTACTTGTTTGTATCCAGACAAGGATGTATTTTCTTGATAAACCACTTAATTTATACTCCAAAAAATTTAGGGATGTTTTTATTATACTTATTTATATCCCTAAGTCTTTCACTAGGGTTTTCTAATCCTAATACCAAAAATAACTAAACCTATCCTTCAATACCAACTATAACAGATCGACCCTTTATTACACACTTTATCATGATTTATTACATAAATTTTAACTTAAGACAACTCTGAGGATCTAGAGGTATAGTGTCTTGGGAAATTAGGAACATTACATGAAAACTTAAGACATATAATACAACATATTTATTGAAAACTTCTTTTTTGTGACCATAACATTCCTTAGTACTTAGCATTGCATGGGATAACCTAAGGACATGCATAAAGAAATGAGTGATCTATAAATCCCAGTAAGAGAGTAAGCAAGGCATGACATGAAGAATACATTAAATGTTACGAAATAGGCATATAAATGGAGCATAAGAGTAACATGAACATAAAGACACGATATAGCATGATTATCATAACATGGAGATGTGGAAACAACATTTAACATGATATTAGCATAAGCCATGGCTCATTTTACATTGAGCGTGAGTAAACCCTCATTGCACCTGAATTAACATGATTAAACCCTCATTGAACATGAATTATCATGAGTAAATCCTCATTTCACTTTACATATCATGATACTAATATTTACCCAATGCATTGTAGTGCTATCAGAAAACACCCTTCTTAATCATTTCATTTCATGCATAATTGTGTCACATAGATCATACAATATGGATTCATTAAACATAATAATTTATTCCATGAATAGAGATTCAGAATAAATAAAACTAAGTCCACAATCAAAATGTACATGCGCATAAAGGTGAATACCCATGATAGAGAAATGGGTAAGGTATTCACTTATATGATGATTTTGGTATGTGAAATTATGGTGTAACTTCGGCAGCATAACAACATCAAATAGAAATCGTAAAATGTTTTGATAATAAAGAAAGTGGTATATCATCATTTATACAATAAATTTATAGTAAGGGGTTCATGGAACATAATATACCAACAAAATTTAATGGAATTTAGATGCATAAAATAAAACAATTTCTTGAATGTAAATGAGGAGAGAGAAATCTCTTATAGAATTTTGGCATGGTAAAGAGTTTATATGGGAGGAATTAATGAGAGATAAAGGGATTTATAATCATTGGAACATAATTCATTAAGTATAGTGGAGGTCTGAAATCATACCCCAACATTTTTAATTGAAAATAAAAGGTCATAACAATATAAGGAAACATGGAAATAAATAAGGAAGGAAAGAAAGTGATGATCCCTTACTTGGAAGTGTGATACCAAAGGATTGGGAGAGGATTGAGAGAGGTTTCTTAGGATATTGGGGAACCATGGGAAGATTCTAGAGAGAGGAGGGAAGGTTTTGGTCATGCTCCAAATGGTTGTAGTGAAGAGGAATGGGTGATTGAGTAGGTTTATATAGGAAAAGAGAGGGAATTCTTTATTATTTAGGTTTTGGACACCACACATTAAACTAAACAAAACCACAAACCAAACCATGGTTTTTTCCATGGTTTTTTTTCAAAAGGGAGTGGAAAATATTACTTTATTAGTTAAATGGATGAACATATTAAAATATTATGCTTTCATATGTGGATATGAGTAACACTCTTAAGGAAATCATTTTAAAATGTAAAAAAATTTTATAAGTCTTTGTAGGGTCCACTAAGGCATTGTAAAATTAATATAACAAATAAAAAATCACATTATTTTAAAGGGAAAACATATATTTTCAGAATATAACTTTTATATTATTTTATTGCATCACTATGGGGTCATTCTGATGTTATAAAACACATTATATATATAAATGGTTTTAATTTTTACCCAAAAATTCAACTATTTCAAAAAATTATAAACAATTCACCATTGGATAATTTCAACATTATGATTCCAAAAATAATATTCATTTTATCTAAATAATTTAATAAATTTTTTCATTTTAACTTTTAAAATAAAAACTTACATTTATTTAAAATTCATGGGTTTTGACAAAAACAGTTTTCAAACCTTAATAAAAATTACAATTGTATTCATAAAAATTATACGATCATTTTTATTTAATAAAAAGTATTTTAGTAATAATATTTTATTAAAATATTATTTAATTCAAAAATCCATTAATTCATCAAAATATATTTCCCAATTGAATTTGAATATGAACAAAAAATACTATATGTGCTTTAAAAATCACTTACAAAGTAACAATAATAAAATGAATGTATATTCTTTATACAAAAATAATGCACATAATCATATTTCTAGGGTCTTTTTACATAACCCATTATAACACCCGAATAAGACCAATGTGTTTGGTGTGTGGCGGTTATAGACTCTTGGGGCGGCTCAAATAACATCACTTGTTTGGTAATATCTATTAACTTCAACTTCTCCCGTAGGTGGTTCCGTTCAATCTTAACATGTTGAAGATCGGCTTGGGGTTGGTTAAGAGAAAATCTAAGTGATGTTACCTCCTTTCATAGCTCTGAAAAATGGGATTAGTATGGAGAAATTCTACTATATGAGGTCATCACTTCCTTTCTCTTAGTAAATTGGATTTGTTAGAACAAGATGAATTTCCATTAATAAAAGTTTGTATCGTTACTTATAGGGTTGAGATAGTTTTCTAAACCCACAGACTCAATTACATGTAGGCCTAAAATTCGTATACCTCTTCATGCATGGATCCTCCTAAACCTGATTGGGTTTCATGGTTTTCTTTCAATTCTAAAATTTCTTCTTAGGTGGATTAGTTTTCTTTGCCTTAATAACCCTAGAAATTCCATTATTTTACTCTTTCTCTGTCTCCTAGACCATTTACAACTTATCTATACATATGGTTAAACACTCTCTCTTTATATTATTAGATTTCTTTATGATTTTGGTTTAATTTTTAACAAATTCCATGATAATATTAGTCATTGGTTCATTACCTTTGTTCTTAAATTGGTAAGGAAATATTGGAATAAATTTTATAGTAACATTTCCATAAATTTTCACCTCCCATACACAACTTTTCTAGCTTATGATTTTCCCTTATTGGGGAGTTGCTCGTACTCTTTACAAGGAGTTTCAGTAACCATTAAAATCTTTTCATCACTCTCTTATATTGAATCTTTTCTTTGAGATTATAGATTGCTCCATTTAACACTATTTTCATGGAAATATAGAAATGATTCATGATGTGGACACTCTTTATAAAAAATAAGTATATGTTCCCTATAGTTTAAACATCCTTATGAGAATTATTTATTGACTTCTTGGGAAGATTATATCCAATGGCCTTCTCCATTAATTTATCTCCCAAGGTAGACACACTTTCATACATTACCTACTTCTTAATATATAGTGGTTCTATATTCACTTCAATATATGAATGACAAAAGGATGCCTTTTACTGACATTCATCATAGTAGTGACCACCTATATTAAAAAAACTCCTAGAAATTTTCAATGCACTCAAATATGTTCTTCATGGAAGATTTGTCCTTTTCTATGTTGTTTTCTTCTATCTAGTAAGTTTAATTCCTATTTTAACTCTAATGCCCCTTGATTTATGGATTATATAGTTTATTAATGTTAATATATTATTCCAAAATTTATTATATCTATTCCATTATTTCTAACAACACTAACATTATCCTATAAGACTCTTTTTTCCCAGAACATGCAGTTTATTCTGATTAAAGGCTTTGTTAATTTTGGGTTGGAAACTCAACATTTTGGGATTCAATTAGGGTGAAATTTTATTATAATTTATCAACTCCAACTTTTATATTTTGTTTGGTATTTCAAAATATTTACGCTTCCAAATTTTTATAGTTTTTTAATTTTCCTTTATATTTCCATGAAAAACATATTCAACACTAGATGATTTAATTGGATAGAGGGGAACCTCATTGCATGACCTGGTTGAGGATTGATTATGAGATGATTTTTAGCTCTTACTATCACATATTAGATTATTTTTTTAATATAGACTCCATTATAGTGTTTTCTTAATAGTGGTTTTATTCTAAAATATTTATGAGGGCTCAAGTTTGGTAGAATTTATATTTATCAGTTTAACTTCAAACTCAAGACACTTCAAACTAAGTGTATTCTTTTAAACCATAACTAATCTCAATATTTATTCCTAATACAAATTCATATTTTGAAATTGATCTTCATGCATTAATATTATCTCAAAAAACATATTTATCCAACACTTTCACCCTTTTTATTTAACGTCTATAGTTGTACACTATAGACATTCATGGAGGCTTTATGAATCTTTTCTAATAAAAGGAGTGTTTCCTTGAAAAAATTATCACACACTTATTTCTCACATAAATATCTTATAAATTATTCATTATCCTGATAAAATAATTCATTAAAAGTTGTATAGTTTCTTCCATGAATTTCAATATCTTTTTAAGAGTGTTGTGGAAACTCGTCTTATTTTATGTTGCTTATTCCATGGAATCAGCTTCTTCTTCTATATTTGACTTATAATCATGAATTTCGTTGATGAATTTGAATAAATATTTCTCAACTTAAATTATGAAAATTTTAAAATAATTCTTAAGATTGATATATAATTCTTTACTATATTTAATAAAATCATTTTCACATCTTAAACATTCTTCATTTGAGGAATCATAACCAATAAAATTAAACGTATACATACCACTGTGATTACATTCAGTTAGTGGGTGATCCAAATCAATTTTTGAAGCTTTTTATTTTCCTATTAGCCTTCTTTTTATTAATATTTCTAAAGGTCATATCAAAAACCTATAAATCAATCTGTATGTGGATAGAAACCATACTGTCTATTTGAGGGACCTTCAAAAGCTCTTCAAATCTTCACTTTATTTATATAAAGTAAAAGAAACTATGTAATGGACTTTATATCTAATGAAATATATAATATTTTATCAGATTAAAAATTTTGATATTCTAAAATATATCTGAATATAGGGAAACCTATTCTATTATACTAATTTTAAGTCTCAATGAGATCATGAATACACACCAGAGAGTGGGGGTCATTTAGGTGTTGTCAAAATTATTTTACCAAAAATCGATTTTTATTTTGATACTTAATACTCATTTGGTTTTGAACCTATATCAAATATTAGAATGTAAATGAATCTATTGTATTTTAAAATTCCATATAGTAATATGAATTTTTTTTATTGAAAGTAAATTTGACACAGGTTTTTCTACAAGGACAGACCCCAAAGTGGGAAACTTACACATTGTTAAGTTAAACTCCCATTGAGACATAGATTATCTGAAATAATATTATTTTCAATTGAAATGGGGGTCAAAAAATTATCCTGAATTTAGGTTCACTATATGACATAGGTTATTTCATAATATTATGCATGTGAACAATGCCTCCACTGTATTATGCAAGAGAGGGGATCTTTATACTAAATCCCAAAGCCTTCAAACTCGTATCATACCTTCTTAGCTTTCTTCCTTATCTTTAAAGTATATAAATAGGTTATATAGGGAGATCACTACTCCCAAAAATTATGATATATTTCCTTAAAACCTAGAGTAAATTTTATTTCATTAAATACTTCAACAAATATATAATAAATTCAGCCTCTTCATCTCATCACAACTCCCAAATTATCTTGAAACTGGTTATTGGACTCTCTCAAATCATACTTAAAGAATATATACTATACAATCTATACTTTGTTCCAACAAGAAAATGGAATATTATTATAATATTTATGGATTATTTAAAGACACTAAAACAATATGTGTCTTCTTCTTGCTCACATCTTTTAAAAACTATGTCTAGTTGTATTTCTCATCCTCATGACATTTAATCTTCAATTCATAAAATAATAACATAGAAACTCAGGATCGTTTTTGTTTCACTCTTATTTATCTCCTTTAACATCGAAATCTAGATAATATTTCTTATCTCATATAGTATTGGATTCTAAGATATTCTATGCTACAGTCATGTAGTGGTCTCTACTGCCACTTCTTATTTAAGAGCTCCTGTTATCTCAACACACTCATAAAGGTATCACTCTCCCATTTCTTCTCAAGAGATATATATTTCATTGTATAGATAGTTGAACTTCACATTGGGATTTTCACACAAAATTTATATATATGTGGCTCACACCCATTTTTTCAAAGGTCATTTTTATTCCCATAAAAGGAAATATTTCAAAAGACTCATGTAATCCATATTCATCTCACAAATATACCCTTAACCCACCACATTAAATATGTATCCTCTTTTCAAGATCATATTTCAATAGGTATTAAAAGATTTCCTTCATTTATTAATTACTAATATTTGAACTCTATTGGATGAATATATTTTTATTTTAATCTTATTTAGGCTCACTGGTTGCGCCCCAATTTACCCTACCAGTAAAAGCGGTCATTGAAGTACAAGTAGGGATCGAATCCACAGGGACCGAAGAAGAAACCTTGAGAAACTCAAATTTGTTGATGGATTGGCTATGAAGTGGCCAACTTTGAGGTAGATTTTAATTGGAGAACTAATGATATAATTTAAATAATAGATAAGAAAAATGATGTGAACAAAACAATTATTGATGA
This sequence comes from Viscum album, assembly GCA_963277665.1. NCBI lineage: Eukaryota > Viridiplantae > Streptophyta > Magnoliopsida > Santalales > Viscaceae > Viscum > Viscum album. The sequence goes on from OY728135.1 coordinate 473,708,535, forward strand.
TGGGTTGATCTTAGGGTTTCTCTTGGGGTGGATTGGATAAATTTCTTTTCATAAAAATTTCATGTCATTAATTGAATACGTATCCAAACAACAAGATAATTCTCCCAAATAATTCACCAATTTAATCCCTAAACAATTCCAAGGCCAATCACCAATTCACTTAGAGGATCACTTTACTGAGCACTCAAAGAAAATAGATCGTACTAGCACTCAAAATGTGTCATCTTTAATGTCGGTGAAGATGAAAAAGAAGGTAACTCATCAAATGGAAATCCTAAAATAACGAAAAGATTTAAATATTAAGTAGATGAAATAACATCTAATACCAGACCTTGCTTCTCCCTTGGATCAACCCTTAAGTGGTTATCCCTCCATTGATGCTATTCTACCAATGGAAGTGGGATGTAGACTTATGGGGTGAAATTGAAGAAGAATAAAATTATTAAAGGAACGAAAACTCCACCATTGTGTGATTGAATTCACAAGTGCTGGTGTGAATAATTTCACACATTGATTCAACGGTATCAATGTGTGAAGAAAAAGAAAATAATAAGTGAATAAAAAGAATAAATTTTATTAAAATACTAAATTTGAAATAAAAAACTTAAATTAGACGAATTGTCGATGCAATTACAAAACAAAAGAGGGAAATTACAATTGAAAGAAATACCATGGATGAAATAAAAACTTCAATTGAAAGAAAAAATATTAGATGCTAATTCACTTCACCAATAGCTCCTTTTATAGGAATATTAGGAGCCTTAGAGACACCCCACAAAAATAAATTTCATCCCCATAAATTGGGAGAGTTAAAATGAGGGTGAGAAAATTAAGGGAATTTGACGTTTCGAAGTTGACCCAGAAAACTGTCCAGATTCATCCTCTTTTTAGACATTTTAATTTGACATTAAATATGGACGAATCATCAGCGGTCATAGAAGAAAAATATCTTCGCCCATGTGTCTTCTATCATCTGTCCAAATTTCAGGTCATTTGGTGAATCAGTTTGAAATTTAATCCATAAATGGTGGAATGCATTTATGGGCGTTCATATCAGTCCCACCATTTAAATGTAAACTTCATATCCATACATCTCCAGAAAAACTTCAGAATTTGTTCTGGCCATATTTGAATAAAATGATCCCCATATTTTTCTCTTTCTAATGTAAAAATTTGAGCTTCACCAATTCACTGAAAGGATCACTAAAATGAGAACTTCAAGTAATTGGATCGAACTAGCACTCAAAATGTGTTGTCATTAAATTCGGTGAAAACAAAGAAGAAGATAAATCAAAGAAAGAAACTCTTAAAATGAAGAACAAATTTAAGAGTTTAAGAACATCAAATAACATTCAATCCAACCCATCCAACTCCCTAGAATCAACCCATAAAAGGTTAGCCCTAAATTTATTCTATTCTATCAATTTAAGTGAGTAGTCAACTTAAAGAAGCAGGATTGATGAGTAAAACTATTGAAAAATAAACACTCCACCGTTGTGTGATGAATTCACAAGTGAGGGTGTGAATAAATTCACACTTTGATTCAATGGTATCAACATGTGAAGAGAAAGAAAATAAAAAGTGTAGAAGAATAAGAATAGATTTTGTTAAAATACTAAATGTGAAAGAAAAAACTTACATTATACGAATTGTCGATGCAATTACAAAACAAAAGTGGGAAATTACAATTGTAAGAAATACAATGGATGAAATAAAAAGTTCAATTGAAATAAAAAATATTAAATGCTAATTCACTTCACCAACATTCCTTGTATAGGCATATTAGAAGCCTTATATACACCCCACAACAATAAATTTCATCCCCATAAATTGGGAGAGTTAAAATGAGGGTGAGAAAATCAAGGGAATTTGGTGTTTCGAAGTTGACCCAGAAAACTGTCCAGATTCATCTTCCTTTTAGACGTTCGAATTTGACATTAACGATGGCCGAATCATCAGCAGTTGTAGAAGAAAAATATCTTCGTCCATGTGTCCTCTATCAGATTTCTAAATTTCAGGTCATTTGGTGCATCATTTTTAATGTTATGACTGAAATGGTAAACATTATTTGTGGGCGTTCATATCGGTCCCACCATTTAATTGTAAACTTCGGTTCCATATATCTCCATAAAAACTTCAGAATTAGCTCTGTCCATAGTTTAATAAAATGATCCCTATATTTTTCTATTTCTAATGTAAAAATTTTAGCTTCATTGGGCCTGGTTTGTGGGCCCCATATTTATTTGATGGGCCTTAGGCCCATTATGCTTTCTCCAGAAAAGTTTTGCATTCATCCCCAAAAATCTTCATCTTCCATTGGGATTTATCCTTCAATCATAAAATTAAAAATGTTCCAAAAAAAGTGATAAATAGTATCCCAAAATATCATATTCAAAAAATTAATATAATTTTGTCCACAAAGAGATGAATTATTATGCCCAAATTTTCATTTTAAACTTGAATTATATTTAAGATGAGAAATGAAGTTCAATTTCTATAATGCACTAAAAATGATGTTTATGAACATTGTAAAAAATTATTATTAAGATATTGACAATGAATATTATCCACTTTTAGTGGTTAATCACCCCCCCCCCAACTTGAGTTTTTCTAGTCCCGAGTAAAAAATATATCAAATATGAAATTCAAATTCCCTTTTTCCAAAAACATTTTAATACACATTGCTCACCCAAATACCTCATACCAAAAAAATTATTAAAACCATCAAAATTATTTAAAACAAGCAAGGTCCATAAGAATATCCCAATCCCAATCACATTCCTTTGTTCAAATTCATCGCCACATTTCATCCAATTTCAATTAAGCATGATAAAGTGTTGAGAATCACAAAAGATACGGGGCCCATTTTATTGTTCAAGGGGGAAAAATGGAAGTACTAGGTGGAAATCACATTAAACCTTAAGATGGGTATCTAATTTTGTTTTGATTTCTTTTTGTTTATTTTTTTTATTTTTTTATCCACAATATATATGAAATGACTAACTCAGGGCAAGAAAACTATTGAGTCACGATCCCCAAGTACCAGACAACACACATATTGTCAATTCCATGCTCTATAATAGAGATATAAAGCCTAACTCTGGGCAAGACAACTATGGATTCATGATCCCCAAGTACCAGACGCCATGCATTTGGACAAAACATTTCTCTATGTGGTCATTATTTTTTTTCAATTTTTTTTTGTTTTTTTTGTTTTGTTTTTTTTATACTCAAATTAAACTAAAAGTGACCCCAGAACCCTATGCTATAATAAAAGGGACCCAAGAACTCAAATTTACACCCAATATCTAGTAGATGTGCATTTTGGCATTTTTATTAAGAGGATGTAAATGTAAACTTTGAAAAATCACATCGGAAAACTGCACTTTCCAAAAACTATGCTCATGAACTTAAAGTTGCATTAAAATCAGAATTAGGGCATGAAAAATTATTTGATATCCAATTTCAGAGTTTGTAATGTTTGTTATCATGTTCAAGGTTAATGAAATTTTAATTTCCATGCATGTTATCAAAAAAATCATTTTTTTTATCTCCCTCCAACATAGAATAACATTGTCCCCAGTGTTTAAAGAAAACATAGAAGGGGGTATGGGAGAGGCGTTCAAAGAGGAAATTTAAAATGATAATCATGGAATGAAGTCACCTGGTGGTTGATGATGAAAGTGTGTGCCACAGTCTCCCTTTAATCCTAGGTTCGAGTCTCAGCGGCTTGGATGGTTGTGACGGGCTTTTCCCCATGACCTATGACGTGTCCTTTAATGTTTTTATTATAAATATATTTTTTATCTAAAAAAATATAAAAATAAAATAAACTGATGATACATTGTCTTTTTTTTTAATTTTCTGGGTAAGGTATTACTCAGAGATAACACCACGTGACACAGATGAATATGGCGCTCCCCTTTCATACTCATCCTTACTACTTAAATAAGAACATGTCAATAGTCTATGGTAATTTATTATATGAAAAAAAATTAAAAAAAAATATAGATTATTCACTATTATTAGAAATATGAATGCCATGGGTTGCCTCCCATGTAGCACTTTTGTTTAACGTCGTTAGCTCGACTTGAACCCCCAAAATTATCAAATTCCAACTTTCAACATTTTTAGGACCCCATTCTTGTCCACTTCAACTTGATTTAGATTTATTTTTTTATAATTTGATTCATGTGAAATCCCATGGTCAATAATGAGTGTGAAAGTCCACAGAAATCTGGTAATGGTAGATTGAGTTTCATTTGGAGTCCTTCCTATGATTTCAAGGGTCATTCCACCCTTTTGGGATTCTTGATAAAAATAGATGATAATTGAATGGTATTGGTTATGAAAAATAGAGGGATTCATGAGTTGGGAAGGAAGTATTATAACGTTGAGTTCAGTTTGATTGAATTTTCCCAATGAAGAATGGAAATTTGAATCCAAATTTGTTTCTTCTACAAAATTTTTTGAACAAATTGGTTCCTTTCAAAAATATGATTTATCCCCAAAATTGTATATTTGAATATTAGGAATGGGTATGGTCTCATTTTGTGTGATCCCTCCTAATGGATCAATTATTGGTACTTCTGAAAATTTATCAATGGATTAATATTCAGGAAACTCAATCCATGATGTAATATTTTTCTCTTTTGAGTCCAAAAAATAAATTTCCTCCTGATTTAAAGACCCTTAAACATTTCGTTGATCTTCTTCAGTTATCCCATATCCAAATGTTAGTTCTTTTTTAAATTCATGAGTGGTTTTGGGGATAAAGGATTATTCTATTAGTGACGTGGAAAGGATATCTTGGGTGGGAATGAGTTCCTCATAAGTCTCAATGCATTGTATTTCTAATCTCAGTGATAAAACTTCTAAATTCATTTTAACCATTTTTTTACATAAATTTTCAAGAATTTTTTCAGAATTATAATTGATAGATGTTTGGACATCATGAAATTCATTATGTTTGATCTCTTTAATCATCCTCGACAGGTATGGAAATTGATCCTTTAAACAATCAGAATACCATTGATTGTGAATCTCATCTATTGTGGTGTATTCAATCAAGTTTCGTTCAACGAAATTACCAATGTGAGGTGTTTCCCAATATTTATTTCCCACTTGATTATAGCATTGGTTTATGAAGGGGTATTTTGGATGATAATCTACTGGAGTTGATTGAAAATTGGTTTTAGAATTCATTGGACACACAAAAATAGAAAGGGAAATAGAGAAGTGAAATTAGGGTGAGAGTAGAGAATTTGGGGTGAGAAAAGAAGTTGAGTGTCTAAGGTACTTACTTGGGTCCCCGGAAATGGCGCCAAAATTTGGTTGCGCCCAAATTTACCCTACCAGTAAAAGCGGTCGTTGATGTACAAGTAGGGATCAAATCTACAGGGACCGAAGAAGAAACCTTGGGACACTCCAATTTGTTGATGGATTGGCAATGAAGTGGCCAACTTTGAGGTAGATTTTAATTATGTAACTAATGATATAATTTAAATAACAGACAATAAAAATGATGTGAAAAAAACAATTATTGATGATGGGTTGATCTTAGTGTTTCTATTGGGGTGGATTTGATAAATTTCTTTTCTTAAAACATTCATGTCATTAATTGAAGACGTATCCAAAAAATGAGATAATTCTCCCAAATCATTCACCAATTTAATCCATAAAAAATTCCAAGTCCAATCACCAATTAACTTTTAGGATCACTTTACTGAGAAATCAATGGAAATAGATCGTACTATCACTCAAAATGTGTCATATTTAAGGTTGCCGAAGATGAAAAAGAATGTAACTCATCAAATGGAAATCCTAAAATAACGAAAAGATTTAAATATTAAGTACATGAAATAACATCCAATCCTGGAACTTGCTACTCCCTTGGATCAACCCTTAAGTGGTTATCCCTCCATTTATTCTATTCTACCAATGGAAGCGGGATGTAGACTTATGGGGGTGAAATTGAAGAAGAAGAAAATTATTAAAAGAACAAACACTCCACCGTTATGTAATTGAATTCACAAGTGCTGGTGTGAATAAATTCACACCTTGATTCAATGGTATCAATGTGTGATGAAAAAGAAAATAATAATTGAATAAGAATAATAAATTTTATTAAAATACTAAACGTGAAAGAAAAACTTACATGGGAAAACTTGACGATGCGATTACAAATTGAAAGCAGGAAATTACAATTGAAAGAAATACAATGGATGAATGAAAAAATCAGATTGAAAGAAAAATATTAGATGCTAATTCACTTCACCAAAATCTCCTTATATAGGCATATTAAGAGCCTTAGAGACACCCCACAGCAATAAATTTCATCCCCATAAATTAGGAGAGTTAAAATGAGGGTGAGAAAATCAAGGGAATTTGAGGTTTCGAAGTTGACCCAGAAAACTGTCCAGATTCATCCTCCTTTTGGACATTCAAATTTGACATTAAATATGGCCGAATCATCAGAAGTCATAAAAGAAAAATATCTTCTTCCATGTGTCCTCTATCATCTTTCAAAATTTCAGGTCATTTGGTGTATCCATTTGAATGTTATTCCCGAAATGGTGGAAATAATTTATGGGTGTTCATATCGGTCCCACCATTTAAATGTAAACTTTGGATCCATATATCTCTATAAAAACTTTGAAATTAGCTCTGGTCATAGTTGAATAAAATGATACCCATATTTTTCTATTTCTACTATAAAAATTTTAGATTTACCAATTCACTTAAATGATCACTTAAATGAGCACTTCAAACTCAAAATGTGTTGTCAATAAAGTCGATAAAGACAAAGAAGAAGATAAATCAAAGAAAGGAACTCTTAAAATGAAGAAACAAATTTAAGAGTTTAAGAACATCAAATAACATTCAATCCAGCCAATGAAACTCCCTAGGATCAAACCATAAAATGTTATCCCTCTATTGATTCTATTCTATCAATGGAAGCGGGTAGTCGACTTAAAGAAGCAGGATTGATGAGGAAAAAATATTGAAAAATGAATAGTCCACCGTTGTGTGATGAATTCACAAGTGCGGTTGTGAATAAATTCACACTTCGATTCAACGGTATCAATGTGGGAAGAAGAAAAAAATAAAAAGTGGAGAAGAAGAAGAATAAATTTTATTAAAATAGTACATGTGAAATAAAAAACTTATATTAGACGAATTGTCAATGCAATTACAAAACGAAAGCGTGAAATTACAATTGAAAGAAATACAATGGATGATAGAAAAACTTCAATTGAAAGAAAAAATATTATATTCTAATTACCTTCACCAAAATTTTCACATATAGGAATATTAGGATCCTTAGAGACACCCACAACAATAAATTTCATCCCCATAAATTGGGAGAGTTAAAATGAGGGTGAGAAAATCAAGGGAATTTGACATTTCTAAGTTGACCCAGAAAACTGTCCAGATTCATCCTCCTTTTGGACGTTAAAATTTGACATTAAATATGGATGAATAATCAACATTAGTATAAGACAAATATCTTAGTCCATATTTACTCTATCATCTTTCCAAATTTCGGGTCATTTGACGCATCCTTTTGAAAGTTATGCTTGAAATGGTGGAAAGAATTTATGGGCGTTTATATCGGTCCCACCATTTAAATGTAAACTTCAGATCCATATATCTCTATAAAAACTTCAAAATTAGCTCTTTCCATAGTTTAATAAAATTCTCCCCATAGTTTTCTCTTTCTAGTGTAAACAATTGAGCTTCATTGGGTTTGGTTTGTGGGCCCCACATTTGTTTGATGGGCCTTAGGCCCATTATGATTTCTCTAGAAAATTTCTGCATTCATCCCCAAAAATCTCCATATTCCATTAGGATTCATCCATTGATCATAAAATAAAATTTTTTCCAAACAATGTGTTAAATAATATCCAAAAATATCAAATTCAAAAAATTAATATAATGTTGTCCACAAGCAGATGAATTATTGGCCCCAAATTTGCATTTTAAACTTGAATTGCATTTAAGATGAGAAATGAAGTTCAATTTCTATAATGCACTAAAAATGTTGTTTATGAACATTGGAAAACATTATTATTAAGACATTGACAATTAATATTAGCAACTTTCAGTGTTTAATCATCACCTTCATCTTTCTCAAAACAGTCCACAAATTCTTCACTTTAATCTCCACAACTATGTGAAATTTATACAGCTCAACAATGACAACTTGTACAAATTAAGATTAGATTTATACACACTATATCATCTCATTATTATTATTTCTCACTCAAATATATTAGTTTGTAATGATTTAATCTTTGATGAATATGACAATAACTAACTCATCAATAACTGTATTATTCATGAAAACCCAATAAAATAATTTCAACACATTTAAATAATACAGAATTTCTTCCTTAATTTTGTCCTCTTCATCCTCAGGTTGAAGATTAATTTAATAGAATTAGTTCATGGATATAAATATCATCATGTGTATTGTAAATTAATGGCCATCTTTATTATCATTAGGTAAACTCTTCATCAGAATTAACAATTATAGAAACTCATCATTTCATACTTTAAAAAACTATCTCAAATTATTCTTTCTTTGATCTTCTACTCCAATCTTAAATTTTATCTTATAATTATTTTATTTCTTGAACCTATCACCTATTTGAGTGTTTTTTATGATTAGTTCCTTAAATACTATCTCTCTCATCATCCAAAATGATTTATTTCTTCAAAATTTAGATTTTGCAAATTTAACTTTTTTTAGTAAGTAGAATATGTTATGAGCTTTGTAAGATATTTTCCTTGGGTGAAAAATAGAATTGGATGTCTCAAATATCTTATATGTAACAAATCTTTTATGATAGAATAAAATATAATAAAAATTATCAAACTTATTATGTGAATAAAAATATCATGCATGGTAAATCTTATTATACAACTATAAAACACCATAGTTCTGAAAACAACTTACGGACCTGATGAAATAACTATAAAGTAAGATAATTATCTTAGACATTCCATGATATCTTGAAAAACCCACTATTCTTACTATGTTTAAATAATATTATGCATTGACTAAAATATCTTATGTGTGAACCAAATATCATACACTTGGCTCAAAATTATTATGTGCATCCATAATCTCTTACATGTATGAAATATTCGTTTTTTTTTCTGATCAGTCTATAATAGTAATTCCAACATCCATTATATATACAATATATTTTCCCCTCCAATTCAACATTTCACTCCCTCATTCATTCTCAGCGTCCTATGCTAACGTGTCTACGTCTCCACCAAAAACAACACCCATACCGTGAGGTCTCTTCCAGTTTTCATTCTCCCAAAAAAAATTATTGCCCTTAAACTCTCAAAAATCTCATCTCCTTAGATAATTTGACTCTATGGATAATTCTTATCCCTTTTCAATGATAGGTATCTCACAAATCTCTACTTGATCAATCATTCAATCTGCAATCTCTAATTCATTCTATCAAAATATCTCCCTCGTTAATTATGCTAGCACTCTGTATAATCCCATCCCCCTCACCTTATAATCTTATCTCCCCAATCTCCTATTTATCTCCTTTCATCCCTAACTCAACCTCATCATTATCATACCAGAATCATCTAAATATTGGATGTGCCCTACATTCTGATTCGACTGACTACTGGAATGTGACCATGCTGACTAATAGAACATGACCACATCATCCACCACTGCTAGATTTCCAAGGTATTTTTCTAATACTGATTCTAGGTACGTGACATAGCTTTGAAATGTATCTTTTCTCAAAATTAACCTCACATGAATACTAGAGTGTACATTTTCATTCCCAACGCAGATCAAAATTTTTCATAAATGAAAAACACGATCATTTTCATTCTAGTAATTAAGTGTTTTTATGTGTTATTCCACACATTTTTTTGTCAAAGTTGATTTTGTGATCATCACCCCAATTTTTATTCTTAATGAATATCAACATTTACTAACTATTGTAATGACATGGTTCTTATAGATCATCACCCCAATAGAAATCATCATCAAACAATCGGTTTTCTTCTTCCAATTTTCTCCCATTCTAATTTTCTTCCTACCTTTCATTTTGGATTGTGGGTAGATTGTTTTTCTATTTTCCATTTTTTCATGATTTTAAATTGATTGATTGATGAATATTTTAGCAGATTTGGAGGATATCACCAGCCAATACAGTAAGTTCACCTCTTTTTTACCTCTCTTTCATTTTTCTTTGACCAGAAAGGAAAGACTTTCTCAGGTATGAATCTCTTCATATTTTTTTACTTCCAGATTTGGATTGAGATACTAAGGATTTTGTTGATATTTTCACCAATATTAAATTGTTCATTAAGTTTTATAGGTGAAGGTTCAATTTTTCTATGATGTTCATTTTACATTTTCCAAATTAGTCCTCACACACATGATTGTGGTGGGTTGTTGTACCTTTCTCTAATGTTTTATGATAATAGGGCATGCTTGTGATTTTTTGGAGCATGGAATGTGTTTCTAGTGATTATATAATTTTTAGAAAAATGTTCATAAACGAGGAAAAGGAATAAATGACTTTGATTCCTTAAATAGAAATTTTGTGTATAGGGGAATTTTTAGTTTGAGGGGGGTTCATATTGAGTCTTAGAAAAGTGATGGGAGTATAGATATGGTTTGAAACCCTATAGAAATAAGTAAAATAAGAGTTTCATTCCAATTTCTTGTTGAAATGTCAAGCTTGACTTTTTAATATATTTTTTGGGTATGTGGTCCATTAAATGATAGGGGGATAAGGGGGAAAACCTTAGTTTTTTATGACCAAGTGTGTTACAATTGACTTGGGTTGTGGAGGATTCACCCAAATGTGTTGTTAGCGGGGAATATGCACATAAATATGGAATCCTTTATTTAGTTATGTTGGTTTGTGTTATATATTGATATTATGTTGTATAAAACCTTGGGATTGGAATTTAATTGAACTTTAGCAGGTTAACCTGTCATAAGAATAATGAAATAGTTGATCCTATGTACTTAAAAGTGATGAATTTCTTGTAAGCATGTATAGACCAGAAAAAAATTATTAAGGAAATATAAATGGCTGAGAAGTATACTTACTTCTTTTTAATGGTATTATTATTATAAGTAGGATCTAGGGAAAATCTTGGCTTCCAGAGATGAATTGATAGGTGTTAGTATTATGTAGACATTGTGTTGAACTTGTATCCAAGTGTTGAAGAGTTATGTTGTGATGCTCATGGAAGTTCCTTTATCAGGATTCAGGTGGTTCATGGTGTTTTGAAAAAGTAAAATAACTATAGTGCATTAATATCTGATTGCAATTATAGAAAAATAATCACATTCATTTGTCATGAACAAATTATCTTAATCATACTAGTTTTCATATTTTATTAAACACACTTGGTCCATTATTTAATAATATATATGATAATAATGACTCTCAAAATTATACCAATTGAATAAAATTATTTTTCAATCAAAGAAATAAATAAAACACATTGATACACACATATTTTGATAGATTCCACTCTCCCCTAAGGATTTATCCAATCATCATTAGGTAGTCGAAAACGATGAATAAACGATATTCTATAGGGAATATAATAGATGAGGGGGAATAAAAAGTATAAGAAATGAAAATATATATTTGAATTAAAATAGAAAACATATAATTATTAAATTAAATAAAGGAAAAATACAAAAACAAAAACCTGTCAATGGTGGAAACCAACAGCAGCCTCCCGGTGGTCATGCCTCCAACGTCAAATAGAATCCTCAATCATATGGCAGACCTCCCTATCTATAATACCTTTGGTTATTAATGGATTCCCTCAGGTAAAAATGGCCTTCAATGGATGATATGGGTCAAACAGACACCCCACGTAGAAAGATACGATGAAATCTTTATTTTTTGCAGTTTTAAGGAATTTCACCACATGTAATGGGTATTCACATCATCTAATGTTGGTCTAATATTTTCTCTATAGATTTTGAATCTATGAATATCTCACACTAATTACACTTGAGATTTAAAATTTTGACTCATTTCACGTTGTGTAAGGATGGTTCACATCATGTACTGATGATTCACAGCTTGCTTCATGAGTTTCATCATGTAGTGAAATAAAATTACACATCGTGTAATGATGTTACATGACAGGTAAATTGTAGTTTCAGAACCATAATCTTAGTTTCATCATTTTTCTTCAGTTTTGTGCCTCTGTAAGTGCTCTATGATCATTCTCAAAATTCAGTGTCATGCCACTTAGCTTCTCTCATGGCATGAAGTGCCTTTTTGTTTCTCATTTTACACATTTTCCTTTATATTTCTCCAAATGTCAATCATGCATAAGAGTTTTCAAAACATTAATGTCAAGAACAAATATTCTACTAAATCAATTAATATCCAATGAATTCATATGTAAAAAAAAAAATATGAATAAAAATAGACTTATCAGTACATATTAGTATAGTTAGGATGAATAGAAAATAGAGTGCTATGAGATTCACTCAAATATTTCTTATTAAACTGGTAATCACTTGGAACACATAACCTCTTTATAAATATGATAACACCTTTCTTATCAACATTAAACTCAGAAAAAATAACTTTCTTGACCAATTCTAAATTTTCTTGAAATCCATGATCTTCCATCTTATCCTTATAAATTATTTCTACCATGGATGACTATACTAACTATTGAAACAAAATAGAGGGAGCTCCTTGATGCATAATTTCTAGGCCAATATTCATTAAATCATTAACCAAAGGATCATGTTCCAAATCTAACATTTTTAATGATTCATTATATTTTTAGTGTAAGGCATCAGATACCTTGTTTTATTTACTTTAATTATAGAGAATTGTGTAATCAAAATCCTTTGTAGTTCCAACCATATTATTTGACTCATGTTCCACTCTCTTTGATTAAATATATACTTTAAACATATATGGTAAGAATATATTTTATATTTTACACAATATAAAATATGCCTCTAAATTTTTAAATAAAAAAAAACCATTAAAAGATCAAGATCATTCATAGGGTATTTGTACTCATGTAGTTTTAATTTACATGAAGCATATAGAATTACCCTATCATCTTAAATTAGGACATAACAAAGTCCTTTCAAAGAATAATTACTAGAAATAATAAATTCACCATTTCTTATTGGAAAGGCTAACACTATATAAGTAAATATTCATCATTTAAATTCCCAAAATTATTCATCACATTCCATTGTTAAGGTAAATTTAACTCCTTTTTTAGTTAATTTAGTTAGTGGTATAGATAATTGAGAAAAGTTATAAAAAATTTGGTAGTAACCTACTAATCCATGAAAACATAAAATCATTGTGACATTTTTGGGTCTTGGCCATTCTTCCCCTACTTTAGTTTTATAAATATCAATATTTATTCCATTTTTAGAAACAATATTTCCAATAAATGAAATTGAATGCATCCAAAATTCATATTTATTGAATTTTCCATGAATATTATTTTATTTTAAGGTTTTCATAACAATCATTAGATGTTTCTCATATTATTCATAGATATTAGAATAAACTAAAATTTAATCAATGAAAACTTCCACATATTTATCCAAATACTCTTGGAAAAATATCTACATAAAATCCATAAATATAGTGGGTCCAATTGTTAACCTTAATGGACTAACTAGAAACTTATAAGGATCATACCTAGTATAAAACTCCATCCTCAGAATGTATTACTACTTCATCTTCAATTGGTGATACCCAAACCTAAGATCAATCTTTTAAAAATATTGATCACCCTAGAGTAGATTAAATATGTCATCAATACAAGGCAATGAATACTTGTTCTTAATAGTGATGTTATTGAGTTCACTATAATAAATGAAAAGTCTCATGGAATCATCCTTGATATTAATAAATAAAGTAGATGCACCCAATAGAGAAGTACTATGATGGATTAAAAAATTATCAAGAAAATCCTGTAACTAATTTTTCAATTCTAACAACTCAACTAAAGCCATTCGGGGAAGGAGGTTTTAAAATTGACTTAGAATCAAAAACGAATTCAATAGTAAACTCAACCACCAAACCAATAATAACACCGGGAAAATAATCAGAAAATATGTCCATATTTCCTTCAATATTGGAACATCACTAATTTGAATTGTTTTTTCTTTTCAATAGTATATACAAGATAAATTTTACTCCCATCATTAATCTGTTTCTCAGCTTCTTGATATATTATAAAAGGTGAGAACTCATTCTTATATATTAATTGAAAATCGCCCTACAAATTAAATATGAATTCTTTAGATTTTATATCTATATTTACATAATAAAATTAAAGCCTATACATACCTAGAATAACATAAAACTCTACAATGGGTGTGAAAACAAGGTTTGTTTGAAAAAACAATCCATAGAGAATAACATGAATGTTATTAAAAATTATTGTTTCCTTAGTACTACCCCAAGGAGTTTTTACCAATTTTTTTGAATTTATTTATTGAGATGATATTTTCATTATACTTGTAAATTTCCCAGATTTAAAAGAATTTGTAGATCCTGAATAAAACATGACATTTCTATAATCTGGAAAAAATTAATGCACCTGACAAAACTTCATTTGATGGTCCATTATATACCATTTTATTAGTAGTAAAATACTTTACCACACCTTTTTCTTTAAATCATAATGATTCCCACCTTTATTAACAAACTTCTAATATGAATTATCATAATAAACAAACCCATTGCAACTAAAATATCTCATTGATGGATGACTATCTGTTTTCCCATTACTGAACTGATTAGAAGTCATTTATTTGTATTAATGAGCCTAATGATTGAGATTAATGCATCAGTAACACTTTCTTGATCTGAAAAAACATTGTTTAAAATTTAATTTTACCATATTTGGAACATTTGGGGCGGGGGTTACCTCTAGATTTCTTGGTTGAATTCTTCTCCATTTCTTACCACTTTGGCCGATTCTTACTCTAGATATCTAAAAGTGTATAATTTTTAGAAAAATACATCTCAAATTTCTCAGCATAACATAAAACATCCACATAACTTTTAAATTCATGAGAGGCTAATGCTCTTCATAAACATAGTTTTAAACCTATGTAAAAACTATCAATTTTGCTCTCATGGTCCTTATAGACACTGTGAAATGTGTTTCATGAACTTTTCCATAGAATTGAAAATGTGAACCTCAATCAAACACCAAATTCTAGGTTTGAGTAAAATAAAAATTTATGGAGGAAGAAGGAGAAAATTGGATTTCCATTTGTCACCATCCAAAAATTCCTCAAATAAGCCCAAAAAGTTCATAGTTCGACTCTCCATTTTTCATGGGGGTCAGTAATGGTTGTGAAAGTACCATCCCGAAGAACTAAGAATGAAGCACAACATTGATCTTGAGTAGGGATTTGGAGGTTCATACCCTATAAAATAGAGCATCAGGTTCACATAAGTGGCCCTGTGTGCACCACCCCTATGCTTAAAGAGGCTAGCGCTGGACCTACCCTTATAGACCAAAAGGTGTATCCATCCTTGTGGTCAAAGAGGATAGCACTGGCCCTACCTATATATCCCAATAGGTGCATCCATCCCAGGTCACACCACCTATGCCATGGACCTATGCGGCCTAGATGTTTTTCAACCTCTGTATAGGATACCTATGCATATATCCTATTTCCATGGACTTACACTAACAAAATCCTTCAACAAGGGTCCCCTACTTGCCTATAAATAGGACCCTTGGGCTCCCCATTTCAAAGATTGAAAAATTGGAAGAACCCCCAGAGCTATAATTGCACAAGACCTTTACCCTGGTCCCCCAAAATTTCTTACATATCTCTATAAGACCCAATAGACAATAGAATTAAAGTAAATAAGTAATATAGAAGTCCCTTAAAGGTCTAAAATACAAGACACTCATTCAGGGAACCTTCTTCAAGAATAGAAAGTCACATATGTGAGTCCCCTTTCATAAAAAAGGACTGAAATTAAACCCTTTCAAGACACCAAAGAAGACCCAAGGTTCCTAGGCAAAGACCTTATGCAAGTGTTGTTTAACTGGTGATCCATTTATGAAGGCATATCTTTCTTGTGCAGGCTTATTCTCCCAGCACGAAGCACTTTCAATTCCTCCCAGCCCCTGTGTGGCACACCTCTACCCGACACCTCTTCCAAGGACCTGTGTAAGTCACCTTTAAGGCCTTCTTCAAAACCATCCATCATGGCAAGGCCACTTTTCCTTTAGCTCCCTTATTTTAAAGGCACTAAGTTAAAACCTCCCCCAAGACCTCTTAATCTAAAAAACCTTGTGAAGAGGAACATCATTGTGTCTCCCATTGGAATTCAGATTTCTATGATCAGAGGTTTCTCATATATGTCTCACCAGATGGTTCAGATTCTCAAGGTGTGTGTGATTTTTTACTTCCACCTATGTGAAGCACATTTAGTTCCTCCCAGGCCTTGCATGACACACCTTCACCCATGACCTATACGAGTCACCTTTAAGGCCTTCTTCAGAGCCATCCATCATGGAAAGGACTCTTTTCCTTTATCTCCCTTTTCTAAAAGGGACCAAGTTGAAACCTCCACCAATACCTCATGGTCTTAAAAACCTTGAGAAAAAGGAACATCATTGTGCCTCCCATTAGAATTTTGATTTCTATAGTCATAGATTTATTGCACTTGTCCTACCAGATAGTTGAGATTCTCAAGGTGCGTGTGAATTTTTATTTCCATGAACACAAGGAACCTTACCCTAGGGAAAATTTTAGGGATTTCATGGTCTCAGATTATAGGGATATGAACTTATCCTCCCCTTCTACTCTTTGATACCTGGAGCCTTCAGTTATTAGTAGGGATGGTAAGGATGACACTTTCTTTACCATTCAACATGGCATAGATCCTCCACCTACTGTTGAAAAACTTTTAGGGCATACCTCCACGAGTAAGCCCCTACCCTTCCTTATAGGTGGTTGAAGTAATTCTCTTCTCTAACTCTGCATCCTTAACCTTTATTCCTTTATAGATCTTTATGAATTGGACTCATGTCCAATTTAAAGTGAAGATATGGAAGTTTTGTGTCGCCAAGCTCTTCCACTAGTAGAGAAGGAAAAGTGTGTCGTTTTCTAGATCTTTTATTTCCTCTTGTTTCTCACACTGAGCATGACGCATGTGGTCTTAGATGTTAATGGTGATCAAGGAATCCACATGATCCACCAACACATTGAACTTTGAGAAATATGATTCCTACTCTAAACAAGATACATAGGATGCCTATCTAAGGCCCAATCACAAAATAATTCCACCTCAAGAGTTATCCCCAATCATAACCCCTAATTCACTAGGGAATCCTCTTTAGGAGTAATCCCTATAAACAATCCTATGGGCATATTCCTTAAGTATAATCCCAAAAAAATCCTCCAAACCACCTTGATTCATGATATTCCGCATGGTCCCTTCACTAGGGAATCCTCTTCAGGAGTAATCCCTAACTTAATCCTCTCAAAGGGACATATTCACCTACAAGACAAACCTTTGAGGGCCTCCAAAACATAGGTCCTCAATACTGAACTATGTGGGATTTGATTCCTATCCAAATGGGATATGTAAGAATCCCCATGAGGTTCAAACCCAACACCACATATCAACCTTGTTCTCTCCTGGACACATTCCCAGTAGGGATGAATTCAAAATAGAAATATATATCCCTCCCAGGTTCCCTCAGCTACTTTTTCTTAAGTCCCACACCAAACTTTGTCTAGGAACCTTCCGCCTAGACATCCTTATCACATGTTGTTAAACTGTGTAGTTAATTCCTCATCATCTAACCTTAATAGGTATGATGTGCCCCATTAAGAGGTACTGAACTATATGGTTCCTAATTCCTTTCATGAGGATACATATGAAGCCCCTATATGAGTTCAATACCAACATCAAAACAACTCTCTCCCCTTTAGATGATGATAAAATCCAGAGTAACCTTCTTCTCTTTGGATGACAATAAACTCTAGAGTGCCTTACTCGGTGGATATAAAACTAGCATCATCTTGATAATGACCAAAGAATATCTAAGTAGCATATAAGAGGATACCATTGATGGATAACCTCAGATACATACTTATATATCTATTGATGAAGAACCTTGGATACACATAGATGATTCTAACTTCAATACATGCTAATAATTTATTGTTAATTTCTAGGGAAACCCATTTCATACTTGGGAATTAATAAAGGATTCATGAATATATCTTAAATCTATAAGAGAGACTCATAGTGGAAAAAATTCCCCCCAAAAGTGTGTGATGAGCCTAAAATCCCATCCTCTTGATTATGTGAGTTCTTAAGAATCATAGGTCAAAATCCATAATGAGTGCCTTCCTTTGGATATCAGGTTCCCATGGATACAGAACTGTTGGGTGTTTTTGGTTCCACAAAAAAAAACCCATTGGAAACCATCCATAAATATTGATTTATAACCCGATCAGACATTACAGAGGGAAAAAATGGTGTACCGGATGTGAATCCTTAACCAATATGATTGTGTCACCCATATTTTAGGCACCTTTCAATTGATAAAATAGAGATAGATAGGGAAATAAATTATGTAAGTGCTCATCCAAAAAGAATATGTTTTAATAGGGTTCTATTGTTTTTTTCTATCATATATTGTAGGCACTTACTCTCATAGACCCCTTCAATAAAATGGAATCATTCCATATTTCATCAATGAAATCCATAGTAGCTACTCAGGTCGGTCCTTCATCCATGTAAATGACACCATCACCAACCCAATATCTTCAATGTTGGGTATCAAATGTTCTGGTTCAAGATAATTATCAGCATGGTACTATCCTGACCCAATAGGACTCCCAACAGGCCCTACGGCTCAACAAGCCCCTCTGATTGTCCAGTCAACGATGACCGATGGTCCTAAAGCAGATGAAAATGATTTTCATCTTCTACCATTTTGGTATTTTGTCCCTTAAATGAAATAACCAATCCCTACCATGTTATAGGGTGTTAGATCTATAGGCCACATAGATCCTCATCTTAAAGACACAATGGTCATTTTCAGTGGTTTCATCCAACAATCACCATCACCAATGTCATGTGCTAGTGAACCCTCAAAATGATGAGGGTGTCACCTTCGGTTGTCTGGTCGAGTTCCTTCAAACCTAATCATTCAAGACAGACATACAGGGATGATAATCTGCCAACAGAGAGCAAGGTCCTACCTATTCCCCCTCTAAAGATTCCCACTAACCCAATTTGGTGGAAAATAATGGGCGAGAACATACATCTATCCACCTTTATTTAGAAATCCACCAGAATCATCTGGCAGAACCCAATTAAGCCCGCCATTCAAATCTAGAAAAGTACTATGAATAAGCATACATACTTACTTACACCCATCAACCATATAATCAAACTCATCTATAAATACTCGGATAAGTTAGTTATAAATCCCCAATGAAAATTAAGGGAAGACTCAACTCTATACCCCCACACATGAGTGTTGTTAGTATACACTAGTAGAAAAGGGAGGACAATAGGAGGAACATACACCTAATCTAGATATGGAATAGACATATATCCCTGTTATAATCACTGAATTCACTAAACATATCCTCAAAATATTGAAAGGTCATACAAAAATCCCTACCCACATCCTACAGACTTTCCAGGACATCATAAAAGTATCGAAAAAAATTCCCAAGGGATGGGAACATAACTTTGTCACCATGATTGGGGTGGCTCATCAACATGTCACCCTAGAGAAGATACATACCTCTACTCCCATCCATGAGGGTCATGGGGAAAACTCCCCATTTTTATATGGACAATCGGATCAGGAACATACACCCACTTGAACTGGATATAATCATCTTATCCTAATGGCTGCTTCAAGGCAGGCACATACACCTTCCCATGACAACCACTTCTCCTAAAAAGTGGCCCCAACAGCTTTTTATAAGGTATCCAAGAATAATTCCCATTACACATGGTTGGTGAATCAAGAACCAGTCTACGATATGGATCTGCGTAATGATGGAGTTCTTGAAGCCCTCATACATTTATATATGGAAGCTCAATATCCTACCCTCTCATTATCAAATTACAAGCGTTGTAACATTAATTCTAAAGGTTCTAATAACACACTTCACCATGAGGTCTTTCTTTATTACAAAAATCAGGTCAATCTAGGGAACCCATCTCTTGATAAGATCCACGAAAACCTACCATGTGGCTAGAAGACCAAGGACTAAGAGGGTCTTCCCCTTACTGAAATCCACTATGGTAGTCCTCCCCATGATGGAGTTCAGTAAAAAATTTATCTCTTTAGTAGTATTTTACATTGTCAAGATAATTATCTAATTGGAAATATAGTGATGAGAAAGCCTTTCTACCATGAGGCACTTGTGAACACAAGGTCAATCATGTCTGATGACTTATCATTGGCAGTTGAATTCCTTTCTCAATTAGAAGGTATCCCAAGGTGATGGTTTCTTTCTAAACCACCCTTGGGTCACTTATCTTCCAGTACAATAGAGGAATCCCCTACCGATCTTGTTTCTTATTATAAAATTACCAAGAAGTATCATCTCTAGTTAGACTAGGTAGAGGATAATCTATATAAAGATGAAGAATATGTTTTATATACGAGGAAAAAACTGGATAAAAATGACATACTAGTCACATTCTATCCTTTAACCACTGCTCAATATAATATTCCATAGGATTTTTTGAATTTTTTTATGCACAACGTCTGCCTCAACATATGAAAAACTATTTGTCACATGAAATAGAATGTATTACACTATGATGAGTATCAAAGTCCCATCAAGGTAATAGAAAGTTTTCAATTCCAAATTGACTTGGAATCCCTCTTGTATTTACAAAATCCAATGATCGAGAAATAGCAAGGATCCATTCAATGTGAAAGACTCAAAAAATTAATGAGGTTGAAACAAGTGATCGTAGATACCTCATCTGGTGTTCGTATTAGTGGATGGGGTTCCCAGGGATTATTACACTTCACTATGATCCCTAACTTGGAAATCCCACCAAAAGTTGTAATGTTCAATGTTATAGATTTAGGCCAGATCCAAAAAATGGACCTTATTAATGACTGAAGGTATTATCAATAAGAATAGTCCTTGACTGAATCTCATCGATGTAAGGAAAAAAATGAGAAATTTGTAGAAATACTATTGCATCAAGAATCTAAGAATATAAAAAATGATTACCTCTTTGAGGACATCGACCGTCAGATTGTGAAAATGTCAGAAATAGTGTAGTGATTTTCAGAATTGGTTGATCCAAGTGCACATCTAATTATGAACCTTGAAATTTTTTGGACAAAACATTATAAAAATAAAAGATAAGTTGTGGTAATATTAGGTATGACAGTTCAGAAGAAACCCCATCCTGCAGGGATGGGGGGTTTTTAACCCAACCCTAAAAGATAAAAACTCAAGCCTAAAGGGTTGTGAAATAAGAACAGGAATAGACCCATCCCTCACATCTGAGGGAGTTTTCACCTCAATAATCCCCTAATAAATAGTAATCAGTATTATCCTTATTGGATAAAATACCTCAAAGTGGACCCTCTCAGTTATTGGCATCCCGTGATTCGATGTCATAACTTGGAATTCACATGACTGAACTATCAGGAGATTCCCTTTGGATTATTGTCCACCATGAATCTCCCATAAAATCCAAAAATGAGAGGAAAAGGCCTCATGTAGGATGCAGAAGAAGGTGATCTCATAGATATACCAATAGAATACATGCATTGAATTACGCACTGATAAACTTTGTCAATGTTGTCACTGAAAATCATCTAGAACATGAGGCTGATTCAAAGGAGTTAGTAGGGGAAGTATCTTTTTATTATGTGGTCCACACTGAAATTAATGAAGGAGGTGTGCATACTCTAAAAAAATAGGATTTCCCTAAATTTGGTCACTCCCTCGAACAATCCACCTTTTCCTCCTCAAAAAAGGATAAAGTTGACAGTAAATTCATGTCTCACCTCCCTCTCAGAGAGGCTAAGAAACTTCCTATAGAGTAAATATTTGCTCAGCAAGAGGAAGATATGAAAGAATTGAGTAAACTCAATGAAAAGTTACTTTGATCTAACAATCCTTCTAGATATGTTCTACAAGCATATCCTCAACTTGAACTTCCATCTAGAACACCTCAACAAAGATGGTTTTTTCATAGAAACTTAAGTAGATCTAGAACATCTGCTCAACATGGGATATCAACCAATATATTTGGATCCCATAGTATTAGATCAAGAGTTCACTCCATTGGGTGAACAAATAGAACAGGATTGTACACATCTTTACAGGCCTTTTCCTATTGGTTATCTATAGTAGATACTAGCAGTACCACCATTAGTGGCCCTACCAGCCAATGCACCTGTTCAGGCTCCATCCTCCCCACCTACTCAGGTCTTGGTTCAGACAAACAATCCTCATATGAATATGAACACTATCGAGTCACTAATGGCTCGATTAGAAGATATGAAAGAATGTATTGTACTGGTATAACTATAAAATAAGTCTTACTATTAATGGGTATATCCAACCCTTCCCCTCCAAACATTGGGAATCCAACATTTCCAATTTTTAATGGCTCGGGTGACCTCGAGCAGCACTTAACTCATTTTGTCTCTCGCTATGATCCTATGATTGGGACCCCTGAACAATAGGAGGTGGTGAAACTTAGGTTCTTCATGCAATCACTTCATGGACAATCCTTTGTATGTTACACAAGTTTTCAATCTCAGTAAATCACTAAATGGGAATATCTCCATAAAAAATTCCTCTTCCAGTTCAACTCAATGTTGTAGAAGACAATATTATCTGATCTCAAAAAATAAAATAAAATGTAGAATTAAAGATTATTTATTTCTTAGTGGAAAGTATTTATATACTCCTTAAACCTACCACTAAATCTAGAAGATTTTTTTTCCATATTTTTTGTGAATCTTCACATCAATTTATGCATTCCATTGATCCATATGAAATATACAGGAGGGTTTTGGGACCTTGCCTCAATTTCCCAACAGGTGGAGAAATCCATTATAGAGACCAAATCCAAGTCTTAAGCAATTCCATTAGCTCAGATAAAAAGAATTAGAAAATAAGAGGCTGCTATAGTTACACATAAGCAGGCCATTATACCCACTCCAACTTTAAATCATGCACTATATCATAGGGATCCACCTTCCAAACGTCAGTAAAAACGTAATACTTGTTAGGATGATCAAATAAATCAGAGGTATAAATATATTTAGGAGTTGAAAAACATGGTCTATTATTTTCAAAATGACCAAGTCCCCAACTACTTCATATCGTCATTGGAAAACAACTTAGTTCAGTTTCCAAATCTCATGAATCCCAACAAATAATGTGATGGAGATATCCCAAACTATTTCCCCTTACGTAAAATGTTTGGGAACCCCATATATGATTTTTTTTTTCAAATACCTCGTAAAAAATGGTGGAATTTGGGTAGGTGAAACTGAAAAATTCAGCCACCCAGGTAGCATGCGTTTCTTTCACCAATCCGAAGGAGGAAGGTGATTGGAAAGAAGTTAAAAGAAAGGGAACGTAGAAGTTCGGTGACTGGATAGTCAAAAAATCAATCAAACAGACTCATGATATTCTCCAAGAATAGTTGAAACATCCAATTATTCCCTCAACAACTTCCATTACAGTAAATATAGATTCATCAAAATCCCAGTCCTTTCAAGGAAAATCCACAAAAAAGAAACATTTTTAGAAGGATAAGAAGAAAAAAGAAGAAAATGATTTTGTGTCAAGGACAAATTTGTACTTAACAATAGTAGAGTTGATGGATACTATCCCAGAAGCATGGTCACTACCCCTCCAAATAGAATTAAAATATTTGACCAATTAGGAAGAATATTCACGAGGTTTAGAATTGATCTTTGGCTCTGTTAACGTTATTCACTTAAGGAATCCATTCTCAAATGATGAGTATTATTATGAACCCAATTTACATATACTTGATAGGGTAACATATGTAAGAGTTCATTGAGGTTGAGGATATAAGGGAAGATATGGTCATGGAAGGAGTCACTACTTCAACTACACCCCTGCTCAAACTGTCTATACAGCCAAAACTCATGGGAGATCCCTCCAGCGGGCTCCTCAGGAACAAGGAAACTCTCCCACACATGATAGGGTATGCCATGACATGATCATATTATAATATCAATTAGAGGATATGACACCACCTCCTCAGAGGGTAGGCTGACTAGCTAGCCTAATCCACTGAGAGAAAAATCACTTCCAGCTCTTACCCTAAGGGAAAGTCCAACCACATCAGGAACATCAGCTCCTAGGTCACTTGAAAGAGAGAATCCCCATGTAGGGAACAAAACTCTACACCAAAATTTTGATTTTTTTAATAAAATAGCCCAATTATCATCCAAGCTATCAATTTGTGATGCCTTGAGTCTATCAAAATTGTAACAGCCCGATATTTTATGAAAAATATTCTTTATTTCACTAATGTCTTGTGTTGTACGCTACACCAAAAGGAGCTTGCACAACACGCATCCTTGACTTGCCTTGCATTACACGCAATCGCGACCTTCCTCGATAGCGTGTGTAATACGCAATACCGAGTTTCACTAAACAACGATATGCTATTAAAATATTATTAAAACTAGCCGGTATGAATAGTAATAACCACTTTTTAAAATTATTTAAATTTTATTTTTCAAAATGAACTTCATTTTTGGATTCGGAGTATCGAATTTAGCCTAAGGTGAAATTTTGGTACATTTCGGATAACTTTCATATTCTGATGAATAGTGAAAATTACTAAAAAACAACTTTTTTAATCGAAATAATTAATAGTGATAAATTATTAATTGGAGTAGTTTTAAAGTATATTTAGAATATATTTTTACAATTTAATACAATGTTGGTCATTGGATGTAATTGCACATTTAAACCAGATATAAACAAGTGTCAATCTTTTGATAGATATTGTTTCTTAAAAACACGCTATTTGTTTTAACAGCGGGATTTAATTATAAAATTAATTAATGCAACTTCTATGTTATGAATTTGGTAAAATAGACTTCATTTTTGAATTCAGAATATGAAATATAGCTTAGGATGAAATTTTGGCATTTTTCTGAAAACCTTCATTTTTTGATGAATAGTGAAACTACTAAGTGGTAGTTAAAAAACTGAATTTTTCATAAAACTTAATTTTACCGCTTCTGTGAATGGAATTTTAAAAATCCGAGAGACACGGTTGATGTCAGTAAGTAAAATGTGGTTCAATGAGATGAAAATAATTTTTGGTGAATAGTAACTTTTTACTTTTATTTACCACGGTTAAAAGTAAATAGGGTAATTAAGGGTAAGAATGATATTAATATTACCCTAACACATGTCCTAATTCTATTGGACAAGTTTATATCGACAAAAAACAACCTTAAGTGTAAAATATTATCATTTAGGCCCACTTGGATTAGATTAGGACATTTATTATTATTTAATTCAAAGAAGAGTTAAAAGAGTTAAAATCAATGTTTATTCACTAAAAAATTTTTAATATGGGGTTATACATAAGATAAATTCGACTATAAATATTCATTAGAAAGCTAAAACGATTTCCTACATAATGATAGTTTATTTATAATTTTTAGAATTTAAATAAATTAATTTATTTATGACACAACGATGATGCAGTAATTACCCTTTTAAGGAAATATTAACATAATTGATGTTATAAATACTCAAATGAATGTAATTTGAGACTTTTTATGAATTCCACTAATTTTCTAGGTTACTATGATATATTAGTGTTGATTTAATCAACTTGGTTTGAACATATAATTCTGTTATGACTTTCACAAAAATCATATATCAAATAGTGTCAAAATTGACACAAAATAGTTTTTAAATCAAATATTATATTATTAATTGTTATTTTATTCCTAAAAATCTAAGGTTCGGCCAAATGACTTAGATAAGGATATATTTATTAATAATATACAATTTGGGGTTCGTTTGGCATGTTATAGTAAGTGTATTAACCATATAGTGAAAGAAAACAAAAAGACACGGTAAAAGTTAAATTATTTAACTTAGAGTTAAATCTAATTGATAAGGTTAAAATAATAACCTAAACTTGTCTAAATCCTATTGGTTGATAGGATTTCGACCCATACCCACTTTATCTTCGAAATAAGACCCTTTGGAACCATTATAAAACGATTTTTACTTTAATATAAAATAATATTTTGAGATATTCCTAAGGTGCCCCTCTCCTCCCTTATAAAAGGACACCTCCTCCCCCTCCTCCTCACACCAATTTGAGCACTCAAGATCGGCCAACCCCTGAACAAATCTCTTCTCCACTTCCCTAGCAACATCCTAGAGGTTCTGGTCTTCCTCAAAGACCAATTTTAGTGCCCTAAGAGGAGGTCTCAAAGAGGCGCTTCAAAGAAGAGGTAATTACCGTTACCAATTCTTTCATCTTTATTTCTTCTTCCACTTCTTCTTCTTAGGTTGTTTCATTATGAAGTAATAACATCAGTATCACTCATATACTGATATGTTATTATAAGTATGAAACAACCCTATTTCACCATCTATCCATCCTACGGAAAAAGAAATCACCGCGCGTGCGTACGTACGGAATACCGTCTCCACGCCGTGGTGTAATCTATTTTCCACCACCACCTTACATGGATGGGTATAATGGTGTAAAGAATAACTATAAATAGTTATTACAACATCATATTGATTCTGATATATTGTATAATCCACTCCAATTCAATTCAATATTTATGGAAATGATATCATCGCTCGTGCGTACGTACGGACTACCGTCTCCACGGCGCGATGAGATTCATTCTTAATGATTAACCATTCATGAATGATTATAAAGTATATATAATAAGTACTAATGAAATATATGACATAATAATGATACTGGATTTATGTATATATATATATATATATGTATGTCATCTACTTACTTCCATTCAAGACAATAAGGAAAGAAAAACAGCGTTCATGCGTACGTACGGACTACCGTCTCCATGAACGGTGTTTTTCATTTTATTTATCTATATATTATATATATATATATACTGAATATATATGATATATAAATCATATTTTATATTCTGGAAGTAAGTAAATCATGATATAAGTAATAATGATGTCAAGAACAACAAGTCAAAACACCTACGATAAATGAAACGATTTTACCCAAAACGCTTCTTTAACATGGAATTTACAAAAGAACGGGTAATATAATGTCATAAGTGAACCATATATGATATCATAACAATGAATATGATTCTGTAATAAGTCAATGACATTATTTAAATCATTATACAGGAGGTTCGGACACATACGAAGCAAATCGGACCTAAGGTAAGGGAAATATCACAATCTCATTTTTATCCGAGATTGTTTATTCGTAAGTATTTACTGGGGTGTATTTTATCATCCACGTCCATGTTTCATCAATATGTAATATTAGTTCCATCCACCTACAATTGTTTAAATCCATTTTTACCCTTCGGTGAGTTTTTAGTAAAAGAAATGAAAGGAATCTTTTGATGTTTTTCGTACGAGGTACTTTTTGACTTTTCCGACAAAAGTACGAAGAATGTTTTTTTAACTTATACGGCACGAACGGATTTCTACTGTTTTATAAAGCCTTATTTTCATGAAGCTTCCTCTAAAAGATTTCATGACTATTTTCAATAAAATCTCTTTCTTTTAAAATTGCATGATGTTTTGTGAAAAGAAATTGATTTTGAAGAAGAAAGGATATTTTCCTCAAGAATTCAATTCAAGTGTTTTATCAAAATTATTTTCCATCTAAGATAATAAAGGGTTCTGTTTCTATCCATATTTTTACATTGATTTGACTATGTTGTGATGGAATTATGTTTATGAATTCCTTTATCTTATATGAATTGATTTATGATGTCATGATGTTTCAAGAATCCCATTTTTGTTACATGTGTTATGCGATGATGTATGTTTTATGATTATGTGGCACACATAAGAAAGGATTCATTATAAGATGGGTGGGACCTATATCTCCCTCCAATGCATTGGGTAAAGATTTTATATCTCATGAGATAGACATGGCTGGAATGGTAGGTTATACCGGTTCAGTGAAACAGGACTGAAACGAGGGTTACTCGATTCAGAAAGGGACTTTGTCCACTAAGATAGTCTTGGCAATGAGTCTTGACTAACAAGAAATGATTCTCTATGATTATGTGTGAATGCCACAAAGTTTCATGTTTTATGTTATGATTATTGTGATTTCATTTCACTACTATGATTTATCCCATGTTATGAAATTATGCTCTCTTTTGCAGGTTAAGATTTCCAAAAGTTATGTTCATATGAATATGATGTGATTGATTTTTCTTTTGTTTACCCTTACTGAGCATTTGAGCTCACCCTTTTATGTTTTCTTTTCCCCAGGATATAAAGAAAGGTTCTAGGTAAAAAAAAAGGGGAAGATCTTTATGGGAGATATTGAAGATCTTTCACCACGATTAGAAGATTACGTTCCGAGTTTCCAAAGACACTAAACTATTACGATCCTTGTGTGTGTGTTTTTGTTATGTACCAAGTATTCCGCAAAAGTAATGTAATGTCCATGTACGTTAAGCTTCGGGTCTCTACAGTTGGTATCAGAGGAAAGGTTTAGTCAACCTTTGGAAACTAGGATGCGAAAACGTTAGTGAGATCCCTAGAGATATTTCTAAGGTATGTCTAGGGATGTCTCTAAGGTTAAGTATACGTATAGGTTATAGTCCTAGAATTGCTCTAACGATCTTAGAATTTAACCTAAGATGTTAGATATTGAGGGTACTACCCCTTTATTATGTTGATTTCCCTAGCATGATTTTTGCCTCTCACACTATTCTTTTGGGGTTTTAGACGATGGCTGGAACCCGAAGGAACCGTGTTGATCAATGCAATGGAAAATGCAATGATTGTCCCCCTGAGCAACCAAACGATATGGGATCTGGAATGAAAAATCTTGTAGCCATGCTCACACAACTTTCTCAAGCTATGAATCATGCAGGACTTCCAAACGAGCAAAGGAAGGAGCAACATTCTGTTGAATCCTTCATGAGGCAGCGTCCACCTTCTTTCAGTGGGTCTACTGATCCATTAGTTGCTGAACAATGGATTAGTACTACTGAAAAGATATTTTCAGTTCTTCAATGTTCTGAACATGATAAAGTCATCTTAGCAGTATATCGTTTGGAAGGTGAAGCTGATCAATGGTGGAATCTTATCAAGAATACGAGGCAAAGAGATGAAATTGATTCCATGGAATGGGACGAGTTCAAGAACTTGTTTTTCAGTAAGTACTTCCCTCGTATTCTTCGAACGAAGATGGAGAAGGAGTTTCTTGAACTAAAGCAAAAGGATGATGAATCTGTTGGTATATACGAAGCGAATTTTACAAGACTTTCAAGGTATGCATCTGGCATTATTATCCAACCTGAAAGTAAAGTTGATCGATTTTTCAGTGGCTTAAAACCAAGTCTTCGAAGGGCATTAGATATAAGAGACTTCAGTAGCTATGAAGAAATTGTGCGTTGTGCTATCAAGGTAGAAATGGAAGTTGGTGTTACATATTCATCTCATGGTTTTGACAAGAAACGAAAGATGGAGTTCAAGGAGAAATCTCAGAATAATGGTGAAAAGAAGATGAATGTTTCCTTATGCACAAAGTGTGGAAAGAAGAATGGTGGAGATTGTCTTAAAGGGACTAGAAAATGTTTTAAGTGTGGAAAAGAAGGTCATCGAGCAGCTGAGTGTCGAAGTAATGGAAAAAGGGATTCTAATGAGGTGAATAAAGCAAACACTGCAGAGAACGCACAACCAACACTTCAATGCTTCAAGTGCAAGGAGATGGGACATTATGCCAATAAATTCCCTAATCCAAGGGTTAGTGATGATCGACATGAGCAACCGCTTAAGGCAAAGGACAAAGGGAAGTCACATGCGATCACTATTGGCAATGTTGAATATGACAACGATGTGGTAGAATGATTAAGTTTTTATGTAATGGGATTCCAAAATAATGTTGTATCATGGAATATTGGAATATTTATGTATTGGTCTAATGTGGTATTCAAAGTGATTGAGATATTATGCGCATAATGAAGGAAAAACGAGAAAATGAAATGTTTAACAGTATTCATGAGCTCAGGATTGATATAAGGACTAAGTGATATCATGGTTTGAGTATATAGAATTTTGAGGATTTTGGTATGTGGATAGTGTTAACTTTTAACTGCATTCAAGTTTTCACTAAGGTTCAATGGGTATTCAAGAGAGTACAAGATTAAGGCCTTTGAATGTTTGGAATGTGTCCAACAAGATATATCTTATGATATATGGGGATCAACGATGGTATTAAATCTCTGGTAATCGTTTTCACTATGTTATGAGAATGGACTGCAGTATTATGGATAGGACTAAAGATTGGAATGGATTATGTTGGACATAAGTTAGTATTGTTTAAGGATAGAAGTTTTTTCGATATTATGGGATGTTATAGTAATATAGTTTTAGAAAAAGGACAACCTGCAGGACGGGCGACAACCCATCGCTTCAGACAAGGCTGTGGGAATCGAACCCACAACCGAAGTGCGACTGGCCTTTATCGCCTACCACTGGCCTACAGGAAGTCCCTGTTTAGTAGAAACTAGTTTTATTATATTAAGCAGTATGATATATGAAGTATAAGTCCATTTTAGGAACCATATATGATTAATCTCACTATAGATCGACTTATGCATATAATTTTTGCTAACCTTTTGTTTGAGACAGATGGAATGACCCGTCATTCTATCACATGATCTGCTAACACTTCATGAATAACAAATTCAACTTCATTTATTTAAGAGATGAAATGGAAATTGTTCAAGGCACGAACAACAGTGAGATTGTACCAAAATAAAGTAAGTATTTATTCTAATTCAAATTTTCAACTTTAGGGAAATGATCTTGAAAACCAAAAATGTTGTCCTAGTGATCTTATACCTGATAAATCAGATGGTACCTTAGATCGTCACAAATTTATGGATTTGTGATTACTGGATTTTCCATAGCCATGTTCTCTACCACTCTCCATCAGAACATGATGGTTAGATTTCTCTTCCATATCCATATTTTTACCTATGTGGAAACCCAGTGATTAGTTTATTTGGGTAATTGTTACATTTCATACTTTAGTTTTTAAAGCCAAGTTTTGGTATTCCTTTTTACGATGTGGGTTTCTATTAAAGAAACTTTCGGATAGTAAACCATTTATTACCCCGACGAATTTCGAGGGCGAAATTCATTTTAAGGGGGGTAGAATGTAACAACCCGATATTTTATGAAAAATATTATTTATTTCACTAATGTCTTGTGTTGTACGCTACACCAAAAGGAGCTTGCACAACACGCATCCTTGACTTGCCTTGCATTACATGCAATCGCGACCTTCCTCGATAGCGTGTGTAATACGCAATACCGAGTTTCACTAAACAACGATATGCTATTAAAATATTATTAAAACTAGCCAGTATGAATAGTAATAACCACTTTTTAAAATTCTGTAAATCTTATTTTTCAAAATGAACTTCATTTTTGGATTTGGAGTATCGAATTTAGCCTAAGGTGAAATTTTGGTACATTTCGGATAACTTTCATATTCTGATGAATAGTGAAAATTACTAAAAAACAACTTTTTTAATCGAAATAATTAATAGTGATAAATTATTAATTGGAGTAGTTTTAAAGTATATTTAGAATATATTTTTACAATTTAATACAATGTTGGTCATTGGATGTAATTGCACATTTAAACTAGACATAAACAAGTGTCAATCTTTTGATAGATATTGTTTCTTAAAAACACGCTATTTGTTTTAACAGCGGGATTTAATTATAAAATTAATTAATGCAACTTCTATGTTATGAATTTGGTAAAATAGACTTCATTTTTGAATTCGGAATATGAAATATAGCTTAGGATGAAATTTTGGCATTTTTCTGAAAACCTTCATTTTTTGATGAATAGTGAAACTACTAAGTGGTAGTTAAAAAACTGAATTTTTCATAAAACTTAATTTTACCGCTTCTGTGAATGGAATTTCAAAAATCCGAGAGACACGGTTGATGTCAGTAAGTAAAATGTGGTTCAATGAGATGAAAATAATTTTTGGTGAATAGTAACTTTTTACTTTTATTTACCACGGTTAAAAGTAAATAGGGTAATTAAGGGTAAGAATGATATTAATATTACCCTAACACATGTCCTAATTCTATTGGACAAGTGTATCTCGACCAAAAACAACCTTAAGTGTAAAATATTATCATTTAGGCCCACTTGGATTAGATGAGGACATTTATTATTATTTAATTCAAAGAAGAGTTAAAAGAGTTAAAATCAAAGTTTATTCACTAAAACATTTTTAATATGGGGTTATACATAAGATAAATTCGACTATAAATATTCATTAGAAATATAAAAAGATTTCCTACATAATGATATTTTATTTATAATTTTTAGACTTTAAATAAATTAATTTATTTATGACACAACAATGATGCAGTAATTACCCTTTTAAGGAAATATTAACATAATTGATGTTATAAATACTCAAATGAATGTAATTTGAGACTTTTTATGAATTCCACTAATTTTCTAGGTTACTATGATATATTAGTGTTGATTTAATCAACTTGGTTCGAACATATAATACTGTTATGACTTTCACAAAAATCATATATCAAATAGTGTCAAAATTGACACAAAATAGTTTTTAAATCAAATATTATATTATTAATTGTTATTTTATTCCTAAAAATCTAAGGTTCGTCCAAATGACTTAGATAAGGATATATTTATTAATAATATAAAATTTGGGGTTCGTTTGGCATGTTATAGTAAGTGTATTAACCATATAGTGAAATAAAACCAAAAGACACGGTAAAAGTTAAATTATTTAACTTAGAGTTAAATCTAATTGATAAGGTTAAAATAATAACCTAAACTTGTCTAAATCCTATTGGTTGATATGATTTCGACCCATCCCCACTTTATCTTCGAAATAATACCCTTTGGAACCATTATAAACCGATTTTGACTTTAATATAAAATAATATTTTGAGATATTCTTAAGGTGCCCCTCTCCTCCCTTATAAAAGGACACCTCCTCCCCCTCCTCTTCACACCAATTTGAGAACTCAAGCTCGGCCAAACCCTGCCAAAATCTCTTCTCCACTTCCCTAGCAACATCCTAGAGGTTCTGGTCTTCCTCAAAGACCAATTTTAGTGCCCTAAGAGGAGGTATCAAAGAGGCGCTTCAAAGAAGAGGTAATTACCGTTACCAATTCTTTCATCTTTATTTCTTCTTCCACTTCTTCTTCTTAGGTTGTTTCATTATGAAGTAATAACATCAGTATCACTCATATACTGATATGTTATTATAAGTATGAAACAACCCTATTTCACCATCTATCCATCCTACGGAAAAAGAAATCACCGCGCGTGCGTACGTACGAAATACCGTCTCCACGCCGTGGTGTAATCTATTTTCCACCACCACCTTACATGGATGGGTATAATGGTGTAAAGAATAACTATACATAGTTATTACAACATCACATTGATTCTGATATATTGTATAATCCACTCCAATTCAATTCAATATTTATGGAAATGATATCATCGCTCGTGCGTACGTACGGACTACCGTCTCCACGACGCGATGAGATTCATTCTTAATGATTAACCATTCATGAATGATTATAAAGTATATATAATAAGTACTAATGAAATATATGATATAATAATGATACTGGATTTATGTATATATATATATATATATGTATGTCATCTACTTACTTCCATTCAAGACAATAAGGAAAGAAAAACAGCGTTCATGCGTACGTACGGACTACCGTCTCCATGAACGGTGTTTTTCATTTTATTTATCTATATATTATATATATATATACTGAATATATATGATATATAAATCATATTTTATATTCTGGAAGTAAGTAAATCATGATATAAGTAATAATGATGTCAAGAACAACAAGTCAAAACACCTACGATAAATGAAACGATTTTACCCAAAACGCTTCTTTAACATGGAATTTACAAAAGAACGGGTAATATAATGTCATAAGTGAACCATATATGATATCATAACAATGAATATGATTCTGTAATAAGTCAATGACATTATTTAAATCATTATACAGGAGGTTCGGACACATACGAAGCAAATCGGACCTAAGGTAAGGGAAATATCACAATCTCATTTTTATCCGAGATTGTTTATTCGTAAGTATTTACTGGGGTGTATTTTATAATCCATGTCCATGTTTCATCAATATGTAATATTACTTCCATCCACCTACAATTTTTTAAATCCATTTTTACCCTTCGGTGAGTTTTTAGTAAAAGAAATGAAAGGAATCTTTTGATGTTTTTCGTACGAGGTACTTTTTGACTTTTCCGACAAAAGTACGAAGAATGTTTTTTTTAACTTATACGGCACGAATGGATTTCTACTGTTTTATAAAGCCTTATTTTCATGAAGCTTCCTCTAAAATATTTCATGACTATTTTCAATAAAATCTCTTTCTTTTAAAATTGCATGATGTTTTGTGAAAAGAAATTGATTTTGAAGAAGAAAGGATATTTTCCTCAAGAATTCAATTCAAGCGTTTTATCAAAATTATTTTCCATCTAAGATAATATAGGGTTCTGTTTCTATCCATATTTTTACATTGATTTGACTATTTTGTGATGGAATTATGTTTATGAATTCCTTTATCTTATATGAATTGATTTATGATGTCATGATGTTTCAAGAATCCCATTTTTGTTACATGTGTTATGCGATGATGTATGTTTTATTATTATGTGGCACACATAAGAAAGGATTCATTATAAGATGGGTGGGACCTATATCTCCCTCCAATGCATTAGGTAAAGATTTTATATCTCATGAGATAGACATGGCTGGAATGGTAGGTTATACCGGTTCAGTGAAACAGGACTGAAACGAGGGTTACTCGATTCAGAAAGGGACTTTGTCCACTAAGATAGTCTTGGCAATGAGTCTTGACTAACAAGAAATGATTCTCTATGATTATGTGTGAATGCCACAAAGTTTCATGTTTTATGTTATGATTATTGTGATTTCATTTCACTACTATGATTTATCCCATGTTATGAAATTATGCTCTCTTTTGCAGGTTAAGATTTCCAAAAGTTATGTTCTTACTAATATGATGTGATTGATTTTTCTTTTGTTTACCCTTACTGAGCATTTGAGCTCACCCTTTTATGTTTTCTTTTCCCCAGGATATAAAGAAAGGTTCTAGGTAAAAAAAAGGGGAAGATCTTTATGGGAGATATTGAAGATCTTTCACCACGATTAGAATATTACGTTCCGAGTTTCCAAAGACACTAAACTATTACGATCCTTGTGTGTGTGTTTTTGTTATGTACCAAGTATTCCGAAAAAGTAATGTAATGTCCATGTACGTTAAGCTTCGGGTCTCTACAAAAATACCTTCTGGAAGAACTCATAATGAAGTTATCAAGCCCTTTGGAGTTTGAAGTTGAGGTTGCTGCTTCTGAAGTTTATCATGTAGAGAATGATCTCAAAGAATTCCATGTTATCATATTTTTCAAAAACTAGGATGAGTATCTTTTCATACAAGGACACTTTTGGACCTTGTATATATCTGTTAGGATAAATGACACTAATATCTGACAAACCATTATTGAAAATGGCTTAGGGGTCAACCTCATTATGGTCCTAACACGTCATCAACTAGGTCTCACTAAATCTCACTTGTCCCCCTCAAATCTGATGTTACAAGGTTATGATAAGAATGAGTAAGAAACTCTCAGTGAGATTACACTTTAAACTCAGTTTGAGGATCTTGTGTCTGATTTAGAGTTCATGGTTGTCTAGCAAGATATAATTTTCAATGTTATGTTGGGAAGACCTTGGCTACATCAGCATGCGTCCATTCCTTCATCATACCACCAATGTCTCAAATATTACACTAGAGATAAAATTGGGACATTACATGGTGACAAGGCCATGTTAGAATTTTGTGAGTATCAATATATTAATTCATGATTCTATAAAAAGAGTGGAAAATGATGTGTGATGAACGATGTTACTCAAATCAATACCATGAATGGTCTAGATAAGATCCCATATAACCCTTTAAAGCATCTTATTATAAATTATGGGTTTCCCATCAATCAAATTGAAACTGTGATAGCATATTCAAGCACTCATTTAGTGGATTCCATAATTTCAGTCAT
Organism: Viscum album; assembly: GCA_963277665.1. Lineage (NCBI taxonomy): Eukaryota > Viridiplantae > Streptophyta > Magnoliopsida > Santalales > Viscaceae > Viscum > Viscum album. The sequence goes on from OY728135.1 coordinate 473,744,993, forward strand.
GGAAACTAAACCTGACGACACTGGAGAATTTTTTAACTCTTAGAGAAATGCTAAAATCCTGGATGAAAATGTCTTCATTACATCCTCCAATATTTAATAAATCTATTTTCCATCAGCCAAGTTGGAATAATTTGTCACAATAATGGAAAAAATACAATGATTCCCATTCTAAACCCTTCATTTTCCCCTCATATCTTCAAAAATTCCCTTCATTGTCAGTTTCTCCGGAAATGGTTGCTTCCTCTTCTAGATGTCCAAATATCAACACAACCCCTAGATATGAGATTCTTACTTCATCAACTACCCTCCAAGAAGAGGCATAAGAAGTAAAATGTGATGAATAAGAAGAAGAGGAAGATCTTAGAGATTCCCCTCTAGAATTTGAAGAAGTTGTCTCCACCACTTTGGATGAACTCAAAGAGATAAATCTGGGAAAAAAGAAAAATCCATGACCCACCCTAACTAGTTAAACCATGAATTTAGAAAAGTAGGAATTATATAATTTCTTTATGAAGAAACACTAGGATGTGATCACCTATAATTACATAGAGAGGTCCATCCTTGACCCCAAGGTGTCCACCCATCACTTGGGTTTTCCATAAGATCGCCGGGGATACATACTGGAAGCCAAAAGAACACACCCGACTCACCCCTCCAATATTAACGTTGAAGTGGAAAAGCTCATCAAGGATGAATTCATCCCAGAGGTGAAGTATCCAAAATGGAAAACCAATATTTTCCCTATGGAAAAGAGGAATGGGAAAATTTGAGCCTCTGTTGACTTTAGAGATCTCAACTGGCATTGTCCCAAATATGACTTCTCAATTCTAATCACAAAACTCCTAATTGATGAAATAGGTGGTTACCAGGCTCTCTCTTTCATGGATGGAACTAAGTGTACTACCGAATATGGATATCCCTAGAAGATAAATAAGTTATACTCTCAAGATATCCTCAAGGGGTATTTTACTATCGATTAATTCCCTTTGGATTAAATCACATCAGTTCCACATATTAATATGAAATGCACCACATTTTCGAACCCTTTTTGGGTATGTTTGTCAAATTATATGTTCATGATCTAGTAGTCAAGTCTCGGTAATGTTTCAATCACTTCTCTAACCTTGAGAACATCTTTAACAAGATACAACAACATAAATTAAAGATAAACCCCTTAAAATGTGATTTCAAGGTAACCTTGAAAAAATTTATTTTCTTTTTTATAAACCATCACGGAAACGAAGTTGATCCTAATAAAACAAAATCTATCCTTGGAATGTCTCCTCCTTGAAACCTTAAATAGTTGAGAGGACTTCAAGGACACTTGGACTTCATCTGACACTTCATAGCCAATCTAGTAGTAAAGTGTTTTCCCTTAACCAAACTAATTAATAAGGGAGTCACATATTAGTGGACAAGCGACTGTCATGAAAAATTTGAGACCCTCAATAAATACCTCTTGAGTCCTCCAGTGTCAATTCCACCTATAAAGGTAATTCCACTCATTCTTTATGTGACATCTATGGAGTGATAATTTGGAACCTTCCTTGAACAAAATAATGGTGTTGGGAATGAAAACAACCTTTATTATCTCAATGAAACCATGCTCGATGCCGAGACTCATTATTCAGATATTGAGAAAAGTTTCATGGAATTAATCTTTTCTGTACATAAGTTGATGCACTATCTAAAGCATCATGAGGTCCACTTGGTTTTTCCCAATAACCCACTCAAATTTATCATCAGTCATCCTATACTAACAAGATGTCTGGTAGTTATTATAAAGTATTTTGATATATAGTTTGTTCCTTAAAAATAAGTGAAAGGCCAGACCTTGGAAGATTTCCTCACTGAGCACCCATATATAGAAGAGACGTCATTAAATACTGAACTGCCCGATGAAGAGATCTTATTTATTCAAGAATTCCCCCAAACATGGTAATTATATTTTTATGGTGCGTCCAGGAGTCCAATGGGAAAGATAATGGAATACCCTAAGCTCAACAAAGTTAGGTTAGAGATTGTACTTATCTCCCTATAGAAGGAAGTGTTGTTGTACTCCTTCCTCTTGTCAGAAGGTTTTACTACCAATGTGGAAGAATATCATGCTCTCATTGTATACCTAGAATTGGAACTCTAAGTATCTGTGAACCACCTCGAGGTGAAGGGTGACTCAGAGTTGGTAATCAAACAAATCAATGGGGATTAAACCATTTTAAAAGAGGAGTTAATCTCCCTGTTTGGCTATGTTTGACGTCAAATGGAAAAATTCCCCTCAAAACAAACATTAACTTAAATCCCATGATCATAAAATTCCTAGTACGATGCATTTTCAAATACCACAACATCCCTAGAAGATCCAAACAAGGATGAAATAATCATCAGTATTTCCCATCGTCGCATGGTCTCACCTTTTGTTTAAATCATCCCCATTCTTGATCCATATGGTCCTACCATAGGATGGATGACACCCATCATAGAATAACTCTATGATGGAGTACCTCCACCTGATAGAATTGGGAAAGACAAAATTCATGATGAGAGGTCAATTTTACTCTTTATAATGACCCAAATCACCAAGAGGTTCTCTAAAAAATGAGGCTTTGATGGAATCCTCCTTAGATTAATCAGTGGAGAAGAGAGTATGACTATCATGGAAGAAGTACATTCAAGAGCCCATGATGCCTACTAGTTAGGTTATTGGATTTTTAATAAAATATTAAGGCTTGGATACTACTATTCTTCGATGATGCAAGATTGCTCAAAGTTAACTGTGAAGTTCCATCCCTACCAAGTGCATTAAAACTTCATCCATCAACCTCTAGAGTTTCTACATATAGCTAAATACTCTTATCCATTTTCTATATAAGGAATGGATGTAGTGGGGCCTTTTCTCCCAGCTACAACTAAGCAGTTCAAGTACATCTTTACTACTTTTGATTTCATCTCCAAATGGGCTGAGATAATACCTCTAAAAGAATTCGGGGCCAAAACCATAGTCAGATTCAAAAAATACAACATCATTACCATTTTTAGTGTCACTCATAGAATAATTATAGAGAACAACACTAATTTCTATTCTAATAAGGTAGAGAATATATATCAGGAATACAATATCAAATCCAACCATTCATCCCGCTATCATGCTGCAGCCAATGGATAGATATAGGTTTTCAACAAGACCCTATTGAACACACTCTAGAGGATGGTCGATAAAGATAATATGTCTTTTCAAAAAAATATCTTTTATGTTTTATGGGATTATAGAACAAAAACTTGTACTCCTTTTCAAGTGTCCCCGTATTCACATGTATATGGGATAGAAGCAGTTCATCCCATTGAGGTTCAGTTGCCATCACTATGAGTATACATTTATGATCATCTATACACAAGCGAGAAATCCTAGAAATGACTGGATAAGTTGGAGTGACAGGATGAAAATATATTTCATACCTGGAATCACTTGTAAGTTTATCAGAATCAGATAGTTCGATCTTTCATCAAGAAATTTTAACCCTTTTCATTCCTCCAAGGATAATTGGTATTGGTCCTTAAGACTCCAATGATACTAGGAAATAAACCAACAAATATTTAGATGAAGTGGGAGATACCTTACTCCATAAACAAGGTCCACTCTAACAGAGCTTATTTCTTGATCTCAATAGATGGAGAGCTCATTACGATTCCAACCAATGCAAGGTTCCAGATGAAGTACTTTGTGTAATCACACTGAGTTCATATTATATATAGTACATTAAACTACATAGAACTATATATGTCCATGCTATATAATATTAAACTACATAGCATCATTGTCTTTTTCGCATAATGATAAACCACATGACATGAGGTCCTAGTCACATTACCTGAAACTGCAAAACATCATTCGTCCTCACCACAAGAAATTAAATATTATGGTTAACGTCTACCTCATTTGAAGTTAGAAAACCTAAAAATTTGACCAGTTTACACTTCTTTTGGTATCTCAAAATATTGGAAGATCCCATGCGTAAGCCCTACTCACATCATTTCCACGCCATAGTCGAACCTGAGCCCCTTTTTTAGATATAATTCAGAGCATTATAATATCCTTACCACACAATGTTAAACTGGATAAGATTTCAAGAACTATTTATGGATTGATTCTTCATCCCAAAAGATATTTAGTGACACCTGGGTCATATCCCTTGGCCTAGCTGTAATGTTTATTTCATGTCTGGTGACCCACGTTATGACTGCATGAAGAAAAATTTCACTATTCTTTAAGAACTACATGTGGCTTGATTCTCATTTCACTAAGATGTGTAGTGATGCCCAGATCTCTAATCTCAGGTCCAGTCATAGCTAAAAATAAATAATTTCCCGTTTCCCTGTGTATGAACCAAATCTATACAAGGAACTCTTCCAGAACATATGCATCGATTCTCATACAACCACATGGATTGGGCTCAACCATTATTTTGAAAAATATTAAAACCCCTTTCCAAAAATAAAAACCTAGTAGGTGTGGAAAACCATCTTCAAGAACTGCATAAGTCTTAATTCTCATTCTAATGATATATGTAGTGATGCCCAGATCTCCAATATTGGGTCCAGCTGTGACCACAACAAAATAAAATCCCCTTTGATCCATGTGTGTATGGACTAAACATGCAAAGGAAACATTTTCAATAACTACGTATGGATTGATTCTTTCCGTGGAAAGATACATAGCGAAATCTAGGTTTTACACCCTAGCCTAGCTGCAACATTTCAATCCTTTCGCATTAGTTCATCTTCATCCTTACCACATGACGTTAAACTATGTGGTTCTTTAAGAACTATGTGTGGATTGATTCTCATCTTATTGAGATATGTAGAAATTCCTTGATTCTATCTTTTTTTTCCAGCCACCACATAATTGAAATTCCCTTATCCTTCACTTTTGTTACCCTTGTTTTGTAGAAGAACCTTTTACCACTCCTTGTCTCTCATATTGAAGACAAATCACACGCAATTATAAGTTTGGTAAAGGAGTTCTCTTCAGGAATAAGGTGTATCAATTCCTATTGAGACTATAAATGGTCTTGGCTTCAAGGCCTTAAAAGATAAACCATATTTTCTCATTTCATGATAATAAACTACACAATCTCCTTAAGAAATATTTGTGCCTTAATTCTTTCCCCAACATGATATGTAGTAACATCAGGGTCATACAACTTAGTCCATCTGAAATATTCCTTTTCAATTCGAAATCACTCACATCCTCGTTGCATGACGATAAACTTCATGGTTCTTCAAGAACTACATAAAAGTTGATTATCACCCCTATGAGATATGTAGTGATGTCCAGATCATCAATCTTGGGCCTAGATAAAACATGATATAAGAAATACCTCTATTCTCCCATGTATGAGTTAGATCCACATGAGTAGATTTAATGCGTTTTCTCATCCTATGTATGAACCTATATTCAAAAAAACCCACATTCTCCACACTTGGATTTAATTAGTGAGTGGGCCTTTATTTGATTAGAACTATGTATGGATTGATTCTTATCATATTGAGATATGTATTAATGACTAGGCCATAGATACTAGTCCCATCCATGGGGTAAAGAGAAAATTCCTCCACTCCTGCATTAAAAAAAGACCATTGCAATAGCCTTTATTTTGGGTCCCCTCATTAGGAGGCCCACCAATAAAATAGAGATGTCCCCATTCTAAATATGAGTCAGATCTATGCAAGGGACTCCAAACTCATGACTAATATCAATCCAAACACTTCCTTTGTGCATTGAAAAATTCACCTTTCATATTTAATACTCCTAATCATGAATACTATTAGATCTTCATAATCTTTCCTCAGGTTCTAGTGAAATAATATATGACAAAGAGCTCTTTTTCCTGACTATGATGTAATATGACTCAGTTTCTTTTTCAAAAAATGGCCCACATAACGGTTTGGTAAGCCAAAGGATTCCATTCCTGACTTTATAGTATTGTCATGACCCGACCAAATGGGGCTCGAGACACAACTCCCCAAGCCCACCTCTAATAAGCTAGAGGCTGGATACTAGTGCCGAGTATGCTATCACACACATGGGAGGCATTATCCTAAGGTACTTGTATACACGCACCCATATATACCTCCATGAAACAGTGTATAGATATATATACAACTGAAAAGAAAAGAATTCAAACATATAACCCACAACCAGAGTACAATAAAAGTACAAAATGGAAAATATAGGGCCCTCCAAAAGTAACCTAAAAAAGAGTAAAACCTACGTAGAAGGAGGCGATTGCTATCAAAGGAACCCACTGGAATGCTCCTCAACACTGTTCTGAAAAACACCTCGGTTGGTCAAGCTCACTAAGCTCCACATACTCTAGGTCCTCCTGGGACTCCGTCAAAAGGCATGTGGTCTGCACAAGACACAAAACATGAGCGGGAAAATCCCGTGTAGGGTGAGTATAAAGATACTCATTATTTGCCCCAAAAAACCCAAAATAAAAGAGAGAAATTGAAAGGCAACAGTTATTTCATCCCAGCCAGAGGGAACTCAAACGAGAGAGAAACTCCATCTCAAGACCATCCTCAGCTAAACACAACTAGTCAACTTATCTCAGGTATCTGCCCATACATATACCATGAAAATAGAGATATAATCGTTTCAGGCACCAAGCCTCATGAGGTTCTGACCCATCACTAATGATATATTCTACAAAAAACCAGAAGAACGCACTCCATGAGCTCTGTCATCCCAGATGGCACTCGTCCAATAGATACACTCTATCGGGCCTCACACTAACAACCCAGATGCCCATCTGAGAGATCACGCTCGTCGGATATCATCACTGACAACATCACGTTGAAATAGTGGAAACACAAAACTTCTCAGATAAGGGATCACTCCTAGGTTCCTCTAGGGGATACAAGAACCCACTTCGGTATCTCAAAGATCTCACAGATTTGAGATAACCCTTGGATCCGCTGAGGGATACCACAACTTGATCTGATGTTCCATAGTTTACATCACTTAGATAGAGGATCGTCGCCCCCATGAGTATGGTCACGAAGATGCTGGAAACCACATTTGGTATAACTCGCGATGTAGTGGATCGAACCGACGATGCACCAACCCTACCGAAATCACGCGTTGAGTAGGGGATCGTATAACCAATGATTCTAAAACCCTAGTGAAACCACACGCTGAGTAGGGGACCGTATACCCAATGATACCACAACCCTACTAACAGCCCACTATGTAAGGGATCATATTCCTGATGATTCCTAAAACCCTATGCAGTTGACCTGCTAGATAAGGGATCGTTTCCCATGTATAAGTAGTCACAGCGATACCAAGAACCTAGTCTAGGGAAGCAAAGCTAGAGGATCCCACTCTGGAACCACCGGAGGGATGCCACAACTCTTCCAAGAAAACATCTTATCAAGGGGATCACAAACCTATAATAGGGTTGTAATTCCACAGAAACCCTCATAGGACTGAACCGAGGGAGTACACTCAACCACTTCTGGTCCAAACATCACTAACCTGAGCGACCAGCAACATCACCACACTTCGCACCTCCTAGGCCCAAATTGAGGCCACCACTACTTTTTACTCAGAAAAACACGCCGGATAGGCTATTTACTCGCCCGAAACAGACAACCAGTGAAAAAGGTACAATTCACCATGTAAATATTGGGTGGGGACCACACCTCGATCACGAAACTCATCAAGATGATTGCACCATTGCGATACCCTTAGAAAAACACATGAGATCAACTACTTGTTTGGCCAAAATGGACACCGGATGAAAAAAGTCATGTTTCTCCATAAATGCCCAAAATAGACTCATGGGGCCCACACCCTAATTTCCATCCTAGCACCCTAAAACTATCATGAAATTTCCTAATTACTATTAGGATCACAACATCATTGATGGTGCGTCAATTGGACACTCCGTGCAGATGTTACGGCTGGTCGAAGATGAATAATAATAAATTATTAATATTATTTCAATGATTTGTGGCCCCATGCCACACACCCGACTCATAAAATTCCTAAAGAAAACTCAAAAGGTCCTCCTATAAACAAGGAATGTGTCGCTACAAATTTCATGTGAAATCGAACTTCAGGTTTGTGAGTTACAGGGGTTTAAAGAAACCCAAGAAAATTCAGGTCGGACCACAGCCTATCTCGCTGGAAACCACCACGACGCCGCAGGATACCGCCGTGACGGAGCCAGAAACCACCGCGCCACCTCTACCATCTCCAGATTCCACCATGGCCACCGCTAAAATCCTGTTTTCCACTAGAAAACTTCTGGGAGCCACCAGAATCACCTCAGTTCTCCAAATTCAGATCTGAAACATGTTTCAAAAATCCCAGGACCCGAACTACATAACCCTTATAACAATTTGAAGAAAAACAATGCATATAGGGGATCCAGGATTTGAAAAATCAAACTGTCTACATTTTGGCAGAATGTCGATGATTTAAACACTTCGTTGATAATGTTGCACTGTCTGGGAGCATCTATCGTCAAGATCTGAGACCGACGACGCTTCATTTGCTTGATTCGGAGATTTTTCGGCGAAATAGAGGAGGAAGAAGGAGGATCTTCCTTGGTGTGAGACAAATAACAGTTGGGGTAGGTTTGATTTATTATTATTATTATTATTATTTTAATAAAAACTTCATTTTAACTCCCCACCAACACGCCTCCGACCTGGCACCCGACACTGACTAAAATTATGTCACACCTAGGGTAAACACGACATTTTAGAGTCAACAGTGATCTCATAATTTCAATCTGAGACTCTATTCAGGAGTTATTTGAGCCGACGCCCATAAATAAATAATTCATTTATTTATAAAAATTCTATTGGTCACCTTTTTTGACAGTAGGCCCACGCCCGCAAAAGTTACACCCCACTAGGGTAAATGGAACACTCTAGATGCAATTATGCCCTCTAATTTTGGATATGAGCTACAATTTAAAAGATAACTCAACTTCTCCATGTGCATAGTATAAAAATACTTAATATTTTTATAAAATTAATTCCCGGAACACCGGGACTCGATATCACACGCCATATTCACGCCTATCTCTGGAATTATTCATAGGAATGTTCCAAAGTCTTACAATCCCAAAACACGAGTCGCTACATCCTCCCCACCTTAGGACTTTTCTTCCTCAAAAATCCATCAGCACAAGAAAAAGAAACTGAACTCTGAGCTGGGTTTCTCACACCAGTGAATTCTCCCAAAAAGAACCACAACAAAGACATCAAGGGTTCTAATGCTTCCAACTAGAACACACTATGGACAACCCAAGGCCTTTTGCACAAACTTCCCAACACACAACCCTTCCCTAAACACATAAGTAAAAGGGAATCATCCACCACACCTCAATACTATTAGCTTTGGGTGGCACTAACTCTCCCACATGGTTTTAATCACACCAAAGAAATGTGTCTCAGTGGGGAAAGGATCCCTCTTCCTCTTGAATCTGAAGAACACCAAACAACACCAAAATAGGGTCTTACAAAATCCCTAAACAAACCTCTAGAAAGAAACATAAAGGAAAGAGTACCTACCAATAGTGTTTATCAAAACTAATTCATTAGTAGAAAAGACACAGAGTGTACCTCTATCCATCTACGGAGCCTATGGGTTAACAACCTCTAAGGTCTATAGTTGTCCTCACCCTCGACCTCAAACTCCCAGAGCTCGGCGTAGACCATATGGGGGTGGCGGTGGTGGAAACTCATACCGCCTACCACCTTTCATTGCTACAATAGCTCCATCACCAAGTATTCCACTCATCGGACCTCCATAATCGAGACACTGCCTCTCCCAAGGTGGTCTATCAACTGACTCCATCTCAGTAGCATGGCGGGTCGGACGATCTCTAGCAAGATGGATCCGATCATTGAAATCATAACACTGCCTCTCCTACGACTGACCAAAATCGGTATGGGGGAACTAAGAGCCATGAACCTCAGATTCTTTGTTCTGGTGTCACTTACTAAAGCATCGAGCATGTCTGGACCCCTATGCCTATTGTCGGCTACTAGATACTGAACCAACTGTCGAGGTCTCAGCTCCCATGTGCCCATCACTAATAAGAGGAATCTTCTTAGCTAGAAATATCTCTCCCACTAAGGCTTGCTCCAACACTCCAGCATTGGTGGGTAGGCACAAAGAAACCACACCTGCCTGGATGTCTCTACATAGGCCCTTTTTGAAGGTCTAAGCCCTAAAGAACGGGTCTCGAACCATATCTAGGGAGTAGCGTGATAGGTCTATAAACCTTGTTGAGTAATTCGACATAGTATTTCTCTCCTTCCACAAATGTAGAAGCTCCTGGATCTTCACTGACCATAGCATCACAAGATAGAAATCTTCCCTAAAGTGCCACTCAAAATCTTCCCAGGTGGGCATCTCCTCATCATGGGACTGCATCACTAGACTCCACCATCACCCGACCGAACCGTGTAGAAGGATCACCGCTAGGACCACCATCTGATCTAGAGGTGTCCTCACCAGGAAAGAAACTTGGGTGACTAGTTTGATCCATTCATCAACTGTATGGGGGTCTGGATTACCCTGGTACCATAGAGGTTGATGCCACTAGAACTCATGTAGTACGCTCTGCCTGCGTGCATCCTCGTTTGGCACTAACGACACAACCAGATTCTCAATAGGTAGTAGCTCAACTACTGGACCACCTGGAGGTCCAGTCTTAGAACTTGTGACAATATCCAAAGACTCTAATTGGGGAAAATCATTACCAAAAACCCAGTACAGAACCATTACTAGCTGTCATCATGGAGGAATCCTAAAATATAATCAAGACGCACCATGACCAAAGAGTATATCTGGGGAGCTAACACATGAAGGATAAGAAAAACCCAAAACTCAGTCATATATGATGCATATACCATTATTCCCCTATGACCTGTGTCCTAATGTACCAAGTAAAAAAGAAGGTTATCAGAGTCCTAATGAATAGATATGTCGACCGCTGCACCAACACTGGAGTCCCTGGCATGAAAGAAGAACTTAAAACATCCTAACACTACTGTTATGCAACTCAAACCAAGCTCACAACTAGACCACCTATGCTCAGAGATCCCAAAGGTGGAACCTCCTTTGATACCACTCTGTTACAAACTAACCCAACAGGGCTTGAGCTATGACTCCCTAAGCCTGCCTCCAATAGGACAGGGGCTGGTAACTAGCACCAAGTAGGCTATGACACACATTGGAGGCATTAACCTAAGGTACTTATCTATATACATGAACCCACATACACCTCCATGAAATAGTGAAGAGGTATATTAAAACTAATAAGAAAAGAATTCATACATCTAACCCATAACCAAAGTACAACAAAAGTACAAAAGGGAAAATAAAGGGCCCTGCAAAAACAAAACTACAAAAGTGTCCAACCTGCTCAGAAGGAGGGGATTGTTGTCAAAGGCACCCGCTGGAAATCTCCTCAGCACAGCTCTGATAAACACCCTAGTTGGTCAAGATCACTAAGCTTCGACTACTCCGGGTCCTCCTAGAACTTGGTCGAAAAGAATATGGTCTTCACAAGACACAAAACATGTGTGGGCGAAGCCAGTGTAGGGGTGAGTATAAAGATACTCAGTAGGCCCCAAAAAACCCCAAAATAAAAGAGAGAAACTGAAAGGAAACAGTCGGCTCATCCCAACCAGAGGGAACCCAAATGAGAGAGAAACATAATCTCAAGAACATCATTAGCTAAACACAACTAGTTAGCTCAGCTCAGGTATATACCCATACATATACCATGAATATATAGATATACTCGTTTCATGCACCAAGCCTCATGAGGTTCTGACCCATCACCATCGACAGGTTCTACAAAAAAATAAGAGAACACACTCTATGAGCTCTATCATCCTAGATGACACTCGTTTGAGAGATACACTCCATTAGGTCTCACACCAACATCCCAGACACCCATCTGAGAGATCACACTCGTCAGATATCATCACTAAGAACATCACACTGAAATAGTAAAAACACCAAACTTCTCAGATAGGGGATCACTCCTAGGGTCCGCTAGGGGATACAAGAAACCAATCTGATATCTCAAAGATATCACAGATATGGGATCACTCCCAGGATCCACTGGGGGATACCACAACCTAATCTGATGTTCCACAGTTTACATCACTCAGATAGAGGATTTTTGCTCGTGGGAATATGGTCATGATGATGCCGAGAACCCCATCTGGTATAACTCATGATGTAGGGGATCGAACCGACGATGCACAAACCATACTGAAACCACTCCCTGAGAAGGGGATTGTATAACCAATGACTCCACAGCCCTAGTGAAACTGCATGTTGAGTAGGGGATCATATACCCAATGATACCACAACCCTACTAAATAGCCCACTCTGTTGGGGATCATATTCCCAATGATGCCTCAAACCCTACAGAGTTGACATGCTAGATAGGGGATCTCAGCACATGTATAAGCAGTCACAGTGATACCAAGAACTTGATCTAGGAAATCAAAGCTAGAGGATCCCACTCCGGACCCACTAGAGGGATACCACAACTATATCGGGAAAAAATCCTTTAAAGGGGATCAAAAACCTATAATCGGGTTATAATGCTGCACAAACCCTCATAGGAATGAACCAAGGGAGTAACCTCAACCACTGCTTGTCCAAATTTTTCTAACCTGAGTAAGCAGCAACATCGCCACACTGCCCACCTCCTAGGTTCGAACCGAGGCCACCACAACATTCTACGCAGAAAAACACGTAGGATATGCTATTTACTCGCCCGAAAAGGACAACCAGTGAAAAAGGTAGTATTCACCATAGCATTATTGGGTTGGTCCCACTCCTTAGTCCTAAAACCCATCAATCGGACCGCACCATGGTGATCCCCTTGGAAAAACACACGAGATCGACTACTTGTTTGTCCAAAACGGACACCAAACGAAAAAGCCACATTTCTCTGTAAACGGCCAAAACTAGCATTACGGGGACCACACCCTAGTTTCAGTCCCAGCACCCAAAAAATATCCTGAAAAGTACACCTTACTATTAGGATCACAACGTAACTGATCTCACTTCAATTAGATGCTCCGTGTAGACGTTACGGTTGGTCGAAGCTGAATAATAATAAAATATTATTATTACTTCAATGTTTCATAGCCCCTTTCCATGAACCCAACCCATAAAATTTTTGAATCAAACTCAAAAGGTCCAACTTGACACAAGGAATGTGTCATCTCAAATGGCTCATGAATCAGACTTCTAGTTTGCGAGTTACGAGGGTTTAAAGAAACCCCATAAAATTCTAGCCGGACCACCGCCTGTCTCGCCAGAGACCACCGCACCGCCACTGGAAACCGTCATGTTGGATCTAGAAACCACTGCGCCACCACCAAACTCACTGAATTCCACCATGGCCACCACCAGAATCTAGGTTTTCCATCAGAAAAATTCTAGGAACCACCGAAAGCACCCCAATGCTCCAAATTCATATCTGAAACATGTTTCAGAAATATCGGGACTTGAACTACACAGCGCATATGACGATTTAAAGAAAAAAAACATAAATGGGATCCAAGATTTTAAATCTCAAACCTCCAACCTTTTGGTGGAATTCCAATGCTTTTCACTCTCTGATGCTGCTGCTGCACGATCCGGGAGCGTCCGCCATCAAGATCCGAGACTGATTGGGCTTTATTTGCTTAATTCCGCGATTCGTCGAGAAAACAGTGGAGGAAGGAGGAGGCTCTTATTTGGTGTGAAATGAAGAACAATGGGGTTGTTTATTTATTGATTATTATTATTAATATTTTAATAAAAACATAATTTTAACTCCCCGCCAACACACCCCCGACCCAGCACCCGACACCCAGTAAAATTATGCCACGCCTAGGGTAAACACGACATTCCAGACTCAACCATGATCTCAGAATTTTGATCCAATACTCCGTTCATGAATTATTTGAGCCGAATCCCATAAATAAATTATTCATTTATTTACAAAAATGCCACTGGTCACCATTTTCTACAGCGGGCCTGCACCCGCAAAAGTTACACCCCGCCTAGTGTAAACGGCACGCTCCAGACACAACCGTGCCCTCGGTTTTATGATGCAAGCTACTGTTTAGAAGATAACTCAACTCATCCATGTGCATAGTATAAAAATACATAATATTTTTATAAAATTGATTCTGGGCACACCGGGCCTTGGAATCACACACCATATTCACACCTAGCTTTCCAATTATTCATAGGAATAATAAAAAATCCTACCGATCCAAAACCCGAGTTGTTTCAAGTATGCACCCTAGTGGGGATTGCATAAAACACCCACAAAATTGGTTTTCTAATCACTGGTAATTTCAGAATTGGGAGAATCCTCTTTTTTCCCAGTTAGCTTTCGAAGTAAAATGATGGAACCTATGATTCCAAGTTAGTGGTCACCCCATGTATATTTTTATATGTCCTCTATCCTAATCTGAAAACCTCCAAGATCATGGTTTACAATTTTCACACTCATTTCCAAAGTATTTAGAAATATCCTTGGTCTGATAAGGCCACATATCACCTGTTGTTTCCATGATATTACAGTCCTAGTCATATGACCTAAAACTAAAGACAATATAAATTCTTTGCTAGGATCAACCATGTATAAGGAGACAATCCCCCAAATTCTTTGAAAATATTTAGTTGAGATACCCCTTATGTGTTTAGGTACATTCCTCCCACAAAAAAAACTTTATGCCTGAGGAAATATGAATCTCAATAAACTTCCATCAAATTTTAGTGATAGAATGTAAAATTTCTTGATAACTCTTTTTCCTAACTATAAAATTTGTTCCGCAGTTGGCCTACCTAAGACACCCAGATAATGGGTCTACCAACCAAAAGATTCCACTATTTAACTATGCAGTACGCTCCCTAGTGGGCCTTGCATAAAATAGGCCACGTAGTGGGTTTTTCAATTTGAGGTAACTTCATCCTTGGGAGATACCACCTCTAACATCATAATCCCTTTTCCCATATCATCCATTAGAACTAGAAATCCCCAAATCATAGCTTACAAATTTATAATCTTACACCTAAATATAGTAGGACATTTCCATCCAAATTACCAAAAATTGGAGAACCAACAACCTTTTGGTCAAAGCTAAAGACCTAAAAATTATAACCCCCAAATTTCCTCACGCAATGTCTTTAAAATGTATAGAATAATTTTATTTATTATGGGGCTTGAAACTGCATAGCATAATTTCTTTAATGCATGACTTTAAACTGCATAACATAATGTCCTTGATTTAAAACTTCAAACCATATAATATTATTTCCTTATTTCATGAATTTAATATTCATGACCAGTGTCCTTTCTACATGACTTTAAACTATATAGCATAATTTCCTTTTTTCATGACTTTAAACTACATACAATAATTTCCTTACTTCATGAATTTAAACTGCATAACATAATTTCCTTGATGCATGACTTCAAAGGGCATAGAATGATGTCCTTGTTGTATGAAAATAAACTGTACGACCGATGTCCTAATCACGTGACATTAAACTTTATGATACTTTTACATTTATCCAAAAGGGTCCTTCTCCATGACAATGAACACATAAAAAAATATAACCTCTTTAATTGGATCCAAATTCATGGAAGAGCATTTTCCTATTCATGGAAAGTACCAATACATATATTCCATTCATTCTAAAATTCCTCCCTTTGGAAAAACCACCTATCATGGTATTGAAAAATCAAAATATTAAACTTCAACCATCAGAAATAGAATGTCATAATTCCTAAGAACACCTTTTCCTAACTGTGTAATTTTTTCCCTAGTTGGGCTGGCATAAGTCGCCCACATAATAGGTCTATCATCCTAAGGAGGACTATATTTGACTATGAAGTATGCGCCCTAGTTCGCATTGCATAAAGCATCCCTCATAGTGGGTTTTTCAACAAGTGGTAACTTCATCCTTAGGAGAGACCTCTATTCCTGGGTGTCATGGATTTAGATTTAGAAACCAAAAAATAATGACTCATGATTCCCCACTGAATATTTTAAAAATATCTAAACACTCTTATCCCTAAATCCATGTCTGGGTTATCATTTCAAACGTTATGGTCAAAGTTATTCGACCTAAAACACTAGCCTTATTAGTCCAACTCACATGATTTTAAACTGCCCGTACAAGGAGACAAAATACTTTCCAGATTGAATCCCAAAAAGGGAACATTGGAAAAACTTTAGTCTCGACTCTCTAGACCTATGATTTTCAAGGTTTAGGAAAAATATTGAGCGAGGAAATGATAAAAGGCACCAAACTGGTTAGGCTAAAAACCCACAAAAGGGAAGTCTCATCAAAATTCAAGTCTCACCTATGAAGTATCCTTCATATTGAGATTAGCAAAAAAATTGACGATGAAATAAAAAGACAACATATTTATAAGGTTTTCCATATGGCCGTAGATATAATCAAACTATTATCTCTATGCCCCATGTATTAGTCAACATTAGAGCATTATTTCATAAATGATGTAGCTCCAAAACTAACAAAATGATGTTAGAATCCATCAAAATGTTGTAATGTTACCTTAGAACCATATTATTTTTATTTTGAGAGAATCTAATTTTAAGGAGGGGATTTTGTAGACACCATGAATTGTGTTCCATGAAATTTTCTGCAGAATTAAAGATGGGAACCTCACTCAGACACCAAATTCTAAGTTTCAGTAAAATTCATATTTATGGAGGAAGAAGGAGAAGATAAGATTTACATGTTTTGTGACCCAATAATTCCTCAATTGATCTTGAAATTTTCATGATACGACTCTCTATTTTTGATGGGGTCAATGACGGTAGCGAAGGGAATAGCCCGCAGGGCCGAGACTGCAGCACATCACTGATACCGAGTAGGGGTGATGGGGCATAACCTCCAAGGAATAGAGTAGTAGGTTTTTCTTTGTGGCCCTACGTGCACCACCCATGTATGCAAAGAGTCTAGTTCAAGACCTTACCATGTATCTTAGAAGGTGCATCTATCCCTGCGCACTACACCTGCGCCATGAACCTATATAGTCCAAATGTTTTTTCACCCCTACGTGAGATACCTATGCCCATCACCTACGCCAAGGAACTTTGTAGACAACCTACTTCGACCAATGTCTCGTTCTTGCCTATAAATAGGAACCTTGGGCTCCCCATTTGAAGCACTGAAAAATTATAAGAACCCTTATATCTATGATTTCACATAACCTTCACCTAGGTCCCCCAAAATTTCTCAGGTAGCTCTAAAATACCTGATATAAGAGAAAATTAAAGGGTATAAGTAATATAAAATTCTTTTTAGGGTCTAAAATACAACACATACTTTCAAGGAATATTCTTCCATAATATTAATTCACCTTTGTGAGGCCCCTTTCTTAAATTAGTACCTGTTTGAAACCCGTCCAAGACAACATAGGAGACCCAAGGTGCCTAGGCTAAGCTCACACCCAAATGTTGTTTCCTTGATGATCCATTTCCTGAGTCATGTATAGCTCATGCATGCCTATTTCCACTACATTAAGCACTTTCATTTCCACCTAGGCCCTACGTCTCACACCTACGCCAGACACCTAAACCCAGGACCTACTCAATTCACCTTTAAGGCCTTCTTCAGATTCATCCATCATGGTAAGGCCTCTTTTCCTTTGGATACCTTGTCTGAAAGGGACTAAGATGAAACCTACACCAAAACCTCTTGATCATTAAAACCTTGTAAAAAAGGCACATCAACATGTCTCCCATTTGTATTTGTATTTCTATAGTCAGAGGTTTCCCACACTTGTCCTACCAAACAGTTTAGATTCTCAGGGTGCGTGTGAATTTGTATTTACATGGACATGAGGAAACTTAACCCAGGCGTAACACCCCAATATTCCATAGTATGTTATCTTTAATAACATTTGATTCATGCAACACTAACTTGGCTTGCATAACACACAAGATTGACTCTCTGTGAAACAACACTTTAGTGTTGACATTATTTAAATGATATATTCATAACTTATCAATTAAATATTGTAATATAAATAGTGATAAATAATTTTAATATGTTATTTATAATGTTTTCACAAAAATAAGACATATTTATAATGAAATTTATAAGTTTCAATAAAATTGGTATATGTTTAGAAATACTATTTTCTTAAAGGAATTACTTTTTATGTTCTTTTGTGAAAAATAATAAAATTAATTTTAGACACTCATAGAAATTTAATTTGGTAAAATAGACTTCTTTTTTGAATTTATAATATCAAAATTATCTTAGGGTGAATTTTTTGTATTTTTTTGAAAACATTCAATTTTTGATGAAAAGTAAAAACACTACATTATTGTTAAAAAATGACTTTTTTCATTTAAATAATTAGTTTACTTTAAATTTATTTTAAATTAATAATAGATAAATAATTATTATATTAACTCAATTTAAGTCATTAGAATCATTTTTATAATATAATTTTAAATATAAATTCATTGAACTTTTTAACATCTTTTTACCCGCTTTCCAGCCACATTTTTATATTAACATTAAACGCAATTTTACCGCTTCTGTGAATTGAATTTTAAAAATATAAAATACATGGCTGTAATAATTATGAAAAATTTGGTCTAATAGAATCAAAATAATTTTTGGTTAATAATAACTTTTCAATTTTATTTACCATAGTTAAAGGTAAATAGGGTAATTAAAGGTAAAAATAATATTAAAATAATATAAAATTACACTAACACTAATCCTAATTTTATTGTATAATTATGTTTCAACCAAAATCTTCCTTAGGTTTAAAATATGATCCTTTTTAAGTAAATTTTTTTATTAGGACATTTATTATATTTTATTTAAAGAAGAGTTAAAAATTTCATATTCAAATTTTAATAAATATTTTATTTTTAATATGAGGTCTTATAAGTGATATGGTCGAATATAAATTTTTTTTAGAAATATAATAAATTTATATACATCATTATAAATTATTTATAATTTTTTGACATTAAATTAATAAATTAAATGGTGACATAATGATTATGCATTAATTGTTCAATTAATTGAGATATCAAATAAATAATATTAAAAATATTTTAATAAATATAATTTGACTTAATTAATGAAATACACTAATTTTATAGATAACTTATACATGTTAGTGATATATTTTAATTATTTTCTTGAAGTTATCATGTTGGTTGGTTATTTTTTAAAATGAAAATATTGAATTGTATTAAAATTGACATAAATGATATTTTAAAATAAATATTATTTTATTAAATGATATGAAATTCATAAAAATATAAGTTTAGTCCAAATAACTTTTATAATGTCACATATGTCATAAATGATCCAATTTTCGTTCTTTTGTATTTTTATAGTAACTATATTAACCCTATAGTGTAAAAATACAAGACGACATGGTAAGAGTAAAACGGATTAACTAATGGTTTAATCCAAAATATAAGGTTAATTTTATGACCTAAACATGTCTAAAATTCATCGGTTGATATTATTTTGATTTTTTCTCATCTTATCATCGAAAAAACTTACTTTGGATCTATTTTAAATTGAAAATAAATTTATAATAATTTAATATTTTAAGATCTTCCAAAAGTGTCCATCACCTCTCTTATAAAATGGAACTTCACCTTATCTTGAATTCACACAACCAAAGTCCTTTGTATCGGATAAAACCTACCCATTTCCTCTCCCAAATTCCCTCACTATATCCTAGATTCCATAATTTGGGACAAAATCCATCCTAAGGAGTCATTTTGTGCAAATCAAAAAGAGATACCTAAAAAAGAGGTGATTGTTTTATCACCTCTTTCAAAGTTATTTTATTCTTATACTTCCTCTTCCTATGTTTTTTCATTAATAAATTAATAAATCCAACATATTCTATATGATTATATGTTTTTATTATAATGGGACAAACATATTACTCCTTTTAACCATCCTGTGAAAAACATTATCACCATGCATGCGTATGTATGGCTTACATCTCCATGTCATGGTGTCAACTGTTTTTCATTTACACTTTATTTATATGGGTATAATTATGAATATAAAGGATTTAAATAATAAATATAAAATTATTTTATTTCTATAAAATTAATATTTCATCCAATTCCATACCATTTAATGATTAAGGAAATGATATTGTTTCTCATTCGTACGTACGGCTTACCGTCTCCATGACATGATGATATTCATCTTCCACATTCACTATTCAAGAATGATTATAAAAATATATATTATTAATAAGTATGAAATATATGAAATATTTAATAATAATATATATATGTATTTAAATATATGGCATTCATTTACTTACATTCAATAAGATAGGAAAACAAAAACAGCGTTCATGCATACAAATGGCATACCGTCTCCATGAACTGTTTATTCCAATTCATATATCTATGAATTATATATATTTATATTCAGAATATATATTATATATAAATAATTTTATACATTATGTAAGTAATTAATCCATGATCTAAGTAATACGATCAATAATAACAAGTCAAAACACGTATGATAAAGAAAGCGATTATTACCCGAAATGTTGCTTTAACTTGGAAATTATTAATAAACATGTAATATAAAGACATAAATGAATCATATATGATATCATAAATATTATTATTATTATTTTATAAGTTAATAATATGTTTAAAACCATTATACAATTGTTTCAGACACATACAGAGAGTATCAGACTTAAGGTAATGGAATTTCGTCTCACTTTTCATTTTCGTGAGATATAAACCATGTTCACCGCCTGTTTCTTGCGTGTGGTGTATGTAGTACCAAAATTATGTTTTATATCATGAATTATTTTGTCTTAAAGGTATTTAAATATTCATTTGAAGATATTGGGATCATTATTTAAATGTTTAAAGTGGTATGGGATGCTTTGAATCTTTAAATAATTAATCCTTTCTCCATTTCAATATTCTTTATATTATCATATATATTTATTTATATGTATAAAGTGGATTATAAACAAAATTTTATGTCTATTTTTATGTTTATTAAAAAAAATTCATAAATAAATCTTTTACATTATTTATGTAAGGGTTAATTTCACAATCTCATTAATATCTGAGGTTGTTTATATGTAAGTATCCACTAGGACCCATTTATCATCCATGTCCATGTTTCTTAAAAATGTATCGAAAAATATTATCAACAATTTTTTTAAAGTAATTTTTACCCATGTTTGAATTTTAATTATTTTTTTTGAAAGGAATATTTCCATCATTTTCCAAACTAGGTACTTTAAAAACTTTTCAATAAATCATGGAAAGAGTGTTTTTTTAACTTATACAGTGCGAGAGGCTATTTCCACCTTCATAAACCCTTAAAGTTTTGAAGATTCCAATACAATATTATAAGTTTATTTTCAAAATTAATGTTTTATTTTAAAATTTCATGACTTTTAAATGGTTTTAATGTAAATAGGGATATTTCTCTCAAAGATTTTTAATGACTTTATTAGATTATTTTCATCTATGTCAACATACTTTGTCGAATTTTATGCTTAATTGAGGTTTATTTATTATGATACAATATTCTATATTGTATTGAAATTTTTATGATATATTTTACTTTGGATATTCTATTTTTATATCATTCATGGTTTATAGTTAAAGTATTAACATTTCATAGGTTAGTTTTAATATGAATGTTATTGTTATGTTTTACCCCTTTAAAAGGAGGAATTCATTAGACTTAGTAAGTGATGGGTGGGGCCTAATATATCCCCTTGATGTATTTGTTGGTCTCATGAAAAAAACTAGTTTCTTAACACATGTCCTTGATGGTATATTTATTCATGGTCTTGGCACGAAGCCTTAACAGTATAGTTATGATATCCAACATTAGGTATTCCCTCATTATGAGAATAGTTATTGATATTAAATGTGATTATTCGACTAGTAGACTATACATGTGAATGTTTAAATGGTGTTATTTGGTTTATTATTTCCATATTATGCAGAAGGTAATTTATAAAAGTCTTGTATTTTTAATTTTTATACCATTCATTATAATTTTATGCTTATTTATGAAATCTTCTGTTGTACTGTTTAGCCTAACTTAGCATCTGAGATCACCCCTTTCTTATGTTTTATTTTCCTAAGATTCCAAGAATTGCATTATGATTTATATACAAGGTTAATCTAAGAGAATAATGGTGTTATCAAAGGATTATCAATGTTATATTTTATGTTTTGAATTGTAATGTAATGTTCATGTCTGTAATCAATTTTCCAAGCCTGTTAAACAGATCATTCCATTGGTATTTGATTCATTTTAATCATGCCAATGTATTAAAATAATTCACTAGATCCGGGAATCTGGGGTCAGGGTGTTACAGTTAGTATCAAAGGAAGTTTATAAACTACCTTAGAAACTAGATTTTGAAAACCTAGATTAGGGATCACAACCCTAAGATAGGCATAAAGTATAATTATAGAGGAACATCCTAAAATTTTGGTAATGTAGTGATTATGTGGGTATTCTTATAAAATAATCCCTCTCTAGATACTACAAGTTGATATGGTTCTCTTATAGATGTAACTAGTAGTAATAACTTTGACAAGGTATTTCGGTCTTAACTCAGGGTAACCTGGTACAAGACAACAGTTTTTACTATGCACCTGGTTTGACTCTCCTGTGGGATATGCTTAGGATATTCACATTTTATTTATAAACAATTATGAAGGATTTATGAGTAAATATGTCCCCAAAGAAACCATTTTTATTATTATGAGACTAGATTCATGTAAATATTCAATTTATATTAATAATTTTTGTAGTTTTTGGATTATACATTATGATATGATCTAACCTAGTGTATGTCGTTATTTAGAAATGGCACCTAGTAGAAGGTATGTGAACCTCACTAATGAACATGATCCAAAGAGTAAGAAGGATCATATCTTTCATGGTCTTAAGCCAATATTTCCAAGGTAAATAATCCCCCAAGCATTCTCATCATTTTAGGACATAATAACAAGTGATAGTGGGATAGGTAAAGAATACTCTATGTAATATGGATTGAAAGGGAATAATGATAACAATAGGATAGCTACAAAAAAATTGGATAAAGAGAATAAGGGAAAGAAGTATTTTTCCAAATGTGATAATTGTGGAAGGAAACACCCAAGTACCTACTTGAAAGTTAAAAGAGTTTTATTCAAGTGTGGATAAAAAGGACATCATGCTCATGATTTCAATGGAATAAAATAATTTTCCAATGTCCAATGCTTCTATTGTAATAATATGGAGCACTACGCAAGATAATGCCCCAAGAACCAAAGGAATATACCACAAAAGCTGTTAATGGGTCACAATAAAGATTATGATTCTACCATGGATGAAGAGGAATGATTAATGTTCTTATGTTGTGATTAAAGAATTATTTCATTTAAGTATTGTATCAATTATGTACTGGTTATATTAATTATGGAAATAAATAAGGATTTTACTACAATACAATTTCATTATGGGTTTTATATTGTGTGGTACCAAGTAAAGTGACATAGTTTCAAGTTAAAATTTTTGTAAAATATATGGTTGAGGGAAATATAACCCTTATTATGTTTTTGATTATGAGATAATGATGTTGGAATAGAGTGATTTTTGATTTGGATAATTTATATTTGATATTATCAACTACCCTGGAACTGGATAATGGTTAGTTTATTCCATCATTATTGGATTTTACAACATTTTTGGATTTAAGAATATATACAATATTCTATGTTTTACATAAGTAATAAGAAAGAATGAACATATTCAATAAGGTTTTAAGGTAATTCAGGGTATTACCATGATTTAAGAGGATAAATAATGAAGATATTCACATTTTTGTTATGTTATAAAAGAGATTTTCATTATGTTATGTTGATTTAAGAAATTTGGTGACCTTTATTATAAATTTTAGGACCGCGAGTTTGGACAGATGTATTTTGGATAAGCCTAATGTTTGGAATAGATTAAGATGGAAATTGGATAGTATTTTTTCAGGTTAAAACATTTCTTAAGATTATTTTTTGGAATTTTATAATAATATAGTTTTAATAAAATGGAAACCCGTAGGTTAGGTGACAACCCATCACGTCGGACAAGGCTGTGGGAATCGTTCCCACAACCGAAGAGAGACAAGGCTTTATCACCTACCACTTGCCTATATTATTTATGAGTTTATATAACATAATTTTTTATTTAAATGGTTTGACAGATGAATTATAAATTCATTTTTGGAACCCTATACGTTTAAGATAAATAGAATATTTTTTAATATTATTATTTAGAGAGAAAGATGAGTTTGTGGAAGAAATTAGTTAACAGATTAAACTATAATTTTCAAGTAATTATTATTCCTTTTGATATTATTATATGAAGTAAATTAATTCTTAAACTATAGGGAAGGGATATTAAAACCAAAAATGTTTTCCTAGTACTTTATTTTTAGATAAATTCAATGGTTCCTTATATCATCACTGACTTCTAGCTTTGTCATTGTTAATTTTTTCCTAACCATGATCCCTATCACTCTCTATCAGAACTTGATGGTTATATTTATCTTCCACATACATTTTTTCCAATATGGAACCCTAGTATGTATTATCTCTGGAGACCTTCATACTTCATATTGTTTATTTTAAAATGGTGGTCTCATTAATCCATTTTTTGATGTGGGTTTTCAATAAAGATCTTTTGAAAAGTCCAACCCATTGTTTTTTATTCCGAGCTTAAATTGTGAGGATGCAATTTATTGAAGGAGTTGAGAATGTAACACCATAATATTTCACTTTATGTTTTCTTCAATAACTTTTGTTACACGCAATAACGACTTGGCTTGTGTAACACGTAAGATTGAGTGTATGTGAAACAACACTTTAGTGTAAAATTTATTTAAATGATATATTCATAATGTATCCTTTTAATATAATAATATAAATAGTAATAAATATTTTTTAAATTTAATTTATACTTTTTTCATAAAAATAAAACATTTTTATATTGAAATTTATAAGTTTTGGTAAAATAGTTATATGTTTAGAAATACTATTTTCTTAAAGGAATTAATTTTTATGTACTTTTGGGATCAATAATAAAATTAATTTTAGACACTCATAGAAATTGAATGTGGTCAAATAGACAACATTTTTGAATTTTTAATTTCAAAATTATCTTAGGGTGAATTTTTTGTATTTTTCTGAAAACATGCAATTTTTGATGAATAGTGAAAACACTACATTATTGTCAAAAATTGACTTCCTCATTTAAATAATTATTTTACTTTAAAATGATTTTATTTTAAAATAAGGTAAATAATTCATATATTAATCCAATATAGGACATTGGAATTAGTTTTATAATATAATTTGATGTAAAAATTCATTGAACTTTTTTAACATCTTTTTACCTGCCTTCTAGCCACATTTGCATATTAGCATTAAACATAATTTTAACACTTATATGAATTTAATTTTGAAAATCATACATACATTGTTTTCATCAGTATGAAAAAATTTATCTAATAGTATCAAAATAATATTTGTGAATAGTAACTTTCAATTTTATTTAACATAGTAAACGGTAAATAGGGTAATTAAATGTAAAAATAATATTATAATAATATAAAATTACCCTAACACTTGTCTTAATTTCATTATATAAGTATTTTTCAAAAATACTAAACCTTATATTGAAAATATGATCCTTTTTAAGAAACTTGTGTTTGATTATGGCATGTATTATATTTTATTTAAATAAGACTTAAAATTTTCATATTCAATTTATAATAACTATTTTATTTTTAATATGAGGTCATATAAGATATATGGTCAACTATAAATATTATTTATAAATATAATAAATTTATCTACATCATGATAAATTCTTTATAATTTTTAGAAATTAAAAAAATTAAACGGTGACAAAATGATGATACTGAAATTGTTTAACTAATTGATATATCAAATAAATGATATTACAAATATTAAAATAAATACTATTTGATTTAATGTATTACATAAAATAATTTTATAAATAACCTAGATATTTTATTTGAATATTGGAAGTATTTTATTGAAGTTATCATGTTGTATTGATATTTTTAAAAATAAAAATATTGAATAGTATTAAAATTGACATAAATGATATTTTAAAATAAATACTATTTTATTAAATGATATAAAAGTCATAAAAATCTAAGGTTCATCAAACTAACTTTTATAATTTAAAATATTTCATGATTGATATAACTGGGGTTCTTTTGTCATTTTATAGAAACAATATTAACCCTATAGTGTAAAAATACAAGAAGACATGGTAAGAGTTAAATTGTTTAAATAAGGGTTAAATCCAAAATATAAGGTTACTTTTATGACCTCAAAATAACTAAAACTTATTAGTTGAGAGGATTTAGAATAATCCCCATATTATATTCTAAATAAATCACTTTTTATTTATTTGAAATAGAAAATCAATTTATAATAATTTAATATTTTCATATATTCCTAAAGTGCCCCTCAACTCTCTTATAAAAGTGAACTTCTCCTTCTCTTTAATTCACACCTACAAAGACCTTTTTCCCAGCCAAAACCTACCCATTTCCTCTTCCAAATTACTTCAATACATCCTATATGCCATACTTTGGGTTGAAATCCATCTTAAGAAGTCCTTTTGTGAAAATCAAAAGGAGATACTGGAAAAGTAGTTTATTGTTTTATCACCTCTTTTGAAGTAATTTTCTTATTCTACTTCCTATTACTATGTTGTTTCAAAACTAATGTAATAACTACCAAATATAATATATTTTGATATGTTTTTTGTTGTGTGAAAACTATATTCCTCCTTTTACCCATCCTACGAAAAACAATATCACCATGTGTGCGTATGTACGGCTTTCCATCTCCATTCCACGGTGTAAACTGTTTTTCATGTACACTTTATTTATATGGGTATAAATATTAATATAAAAGATGTAAATAATAAATATAAAATGATATTTTTTCTGTAAAATTAATATTTAATCCAATTCCATATCATTTAACCATTAAGAAAATGATATCATCTCTCGTGCGTACGTACGACTTACCGTCTCGATGATGTGATGAGATTCATCTTCCACATTCACCATTCAAGAATGATTATAAAAATATATATTATTAATAAGTATGAAATATATGACATAATAATGCTACTGTAATATATATATATATATATATATATATATATATGTAAATATATTCCATTCACTTACTTCCATTCAATACGATAAGAAAATGGAAACAATGCTCATGCGTACGTACGGACTACCATCTCCTTGAATGGTGTATTCCATTTCATATATCTATCTATTATATATATTTATATTCTGAAAATATTTGATATATAAATCATGTTATACAATATTTAAGTAATTAAATCATGATCTAAGTAATACGATCAAGAATAGAAAGTGAAAACATGTATAATAAAGAAAGCAATTATTACTCAAAATGTTGCTTTAACTTGGAAATTATTAACCAATGAGTATTATAATTCCCTAAAAAATCATATATGATATCATAAATATTATTATTATTCCTTTGTAAGTTAATAATATTTTTAAAACCATTATACAGGAGTTCCAGACACATACGGAGATTATCAGACATAAGGTAAGGGAATTCTATCTCATTTTTAATTTTCATGAGATATAAACCATGTTCACCACCTATTTCTTATGTGTGGTGTTTGTACTACCCCTATTATTTTTTATATCATGAATAAATTTATCTTTATGGTATTTAAATATTCATTTGATGATATTGGGAATATTATTTTAATGTTCAAAGTGGTATGAGATGATTTGAATATTTAAATAATTAATCCTTTATCCATTTCAATATTCTTGATATTATCATACATATTTATTTATATGTATATAAAGGATTATAAAGAACATTTTATTACTATTTTTAATTTTATTCAAATGTTTTCAAAAATTATTCTTTTAAGGGTTTTACGTAAGGGTTAATTTCACAATCTCATTAATATCTGAGGTTCTTTATATGCAAGTATCTACTGGGACCCATTTATCATCCATGTCCATGTTTCTTAAAAATATATTTCAAAATATTATTGAAATGTTTTTTAAAGTAATTATTACCCATGCTTTAATTTTTATAAATTTTTTTGAAAGGAATCTTTCCGTTATTTTCTGAACGAGGTACTTTATGAACTTTTCAATAAATTAAGGAAAGAATGTTTTTTAACTTATACGGTATGAGAGGTTATTTTTCCATCATAAACCCTTAACATTTTGAATATTAACTTAAAATATTGCAAGTTTATTTTAAAATGTAATATTTTACTTTATAATTTCATGGGTTTTAAATGATTTCAAAGTGAAAACGGTATATTTCTCTCCAAGAATTTTAATGATTTTATTAGATTATTTCCATCTATGTAAACACCCTTTGTTATATTTTTTGCTTAATTGAGTTTGATTTATTATGATAAAACCTTCCATATTGTATTGAATGGTTTATGATATATTTATCTTTGGATATGATATTTTGATACCGTTCAAGTTTTATGGTTAAAGTATTCACATTTCACACGCTATTTTTAATACGAATATTATTGGTATGTTTTACCCCTTTCATAAGAGGAATGCATTGGACTTAGTAAGTGATGGGGGGATTTCTATAGCACCTAGATGAATCGATAGGTATCATGAGACAAACTAGTATCTTGGAACAAGGCCTTGATGGTATATTTATGTATGTTCTTGGCATGAGGCCTTGACAGTATGGTTATGATGTCTAACATTATGCATTCCCTCATTATGAGATTAGTTATTGATATTACATGTGACTATTCGACTAGTAGAATATCCATGTGGATGTTTAAATAGCGTTATTTGATTTATTATTTTCATATTATACAGAAGGTGATTTTTAAAAGGATTTTGTTTTAATTTTATACCTTTCCTTAAAAGTTTATGATTATTTATGAAATCTTATGTTGTACTGTTTAACCTTACTGAGCATCTGAGCTCACACATTTCTTATGTTTTATTTTCCCAATATGCTATGAATTGTATTATGATTTATATGCAGGGTTATGGTAGGAGAATAATAGAATTATCAAAGGATTATCAATTTGGTATTTTATGTTTTTAATTTTTACGTAAAGTTTAAGTATGTAATCTATTTTACAAGGATTATAAATTGATCGGTCCTTCGGGATTTGATTCCTTCTAATATTGATAATGTATTAAAATAATGCACCAGCTCTAGTCATCTAGGGAAAATGTGTTACACTAGGGATAGTTTTGGGGATTTCTTGATCTTGGATGCGAGGGCTATGACCTTATCCTCCCCTTCTCATCTCTAAGACATGGAGCCTCTAATACCCAACAAGGAGGGTAAGTATCACCCCTTGATTTTATATTTTACATGGGATTAGATCCCCCCCCGTAGCAGAAAAGATTTTATGGCATCCATCCTAGAGTAATCCCCTAGCCTTTCTTATAGGAGGTTGCAGTCTTACTCCTCTCTACCTCCATGTCCTTGACCTTCATTCCTTCATTGGTCTCCACGAGTTGGACTCATTTCCAAGTAAATTTATGAGATGGAAGTATTTTATCCCATGACTCTTCCACTATTAGATAAGTAAAAGTGTGTGGTTTACCATATCTTCCATTTCCTCTTGTTTCTCACACCGAGCATGACTCGTGTGGACTTAGAAGTTAATGGTGATCATGGAATCCACATGATCCACTAACACATTGAACTATAAGAACTATGATTCCTACTATAACCAGGATACATAAGGCACCAATCTATATACCAATCTCAAGGGTAATCCTCCTCAAGATTTAGCCGCAATCATAACCACCCACTAGGTTATCCTCCTTAAGAGTAAGCCCCACAATCCATCATATGGGCCTACTCCTTAGGTATAAGCCCCAAAAAATCCTATAAAACACCATGAGATGAGATATTCCTCATGATACCTTCACTATGGTATCCTCTTCAAGATTAATCCCCAACTTAATCCTCTCAAAGGGCCATAATCCCCTATCAAACAAACCTTTGAGGGCCACTATAAGCATAGTTCCTCAATACCGAACTTCATGGACTTTGATTCCCATCCAAATGGGATACGTAGGAAGCCTCCATGAGGTTAAAACCCAACACACCAAATCAACCATGTTCTCTTTGAGCCATATTCCCCACATATTCTAATTGAGCATGGAAATATATATCCCTTCCAGGTTCCCTAGGCTTCTTTGGCATAAGTCTCACACCAAACATTGACTAGGCAACTTTTTTCTAGACATACTTGTCTCATGATGTTAAACTATGATGTTAGGTCCTTATTAGATGACCTTAAAAGGTATTATGTTCCCTATTAAGTGGAACCAAACTACATGGGTTCTGATTCCTTTCACAAGAATGTGTAGGAATCCCATCTATGGGTTTGATCCCAACATCAAAACAACTCTTGTCTCCTTGGATGATGATAAACTCCAGAGTAACCTTTGTCTCCCAGGATGAAAATAAACTCTATTATTCCCCACTATGTGGCTAGAAAACTAGAATCATCATTATAATGACCAAAGAATCTCTAATTAGTATATAAGAGGATACCATTTATGGAGAACCTTGGGTACATATTGATATCTCTATTGACGGAGAACCTCAGATACAAATAGATTATTATGAATTCTATACATTCGAATAATGGATTTCTAATTTAAAGGGAAACCCACATCATAATTTGTAATTAATGAATGGTTCATGAATATATCTTAAATCTATAAGATATTCCCATAGTAGAAAAAAATTCTCCCCAAAAGGGTGTGATGATCCCGACCTCCCATCCTCTCGACCAATGTGAGTTCTTAAGCATCATAGTTCAAAATCCATAATGAGTGTCAGCATTTCAAAAGAAGGTACACAAAGATATAGAACCATTGGGTGTTTTTGGTTCCACAAACAAACTCATTAGAAACCATCCAGAAAAAGTGATTCCTAACCCAAACACACATTCTGAAGGGAAATAGTCTTGAACAAAATTTGTTGTATACCAGCCCAATCTGGTAAAATTTTCCTCATAAGAGGTGACTGAGTCTTCTATCTTTTACTTAAAATCTAGAAATTTTATTTATATTATAATTCAAATAAATTTAGAAAAATAAATCTCAATAAAAATATCTTTAAATACCATTCACTCCATGGAATCAATCATATCCTTTTACATAGTATTTTTAATCAAATACCACCATCGATTAGCTTCACCTTCAAAATGAAAAATTGAAAGAGTTAATTTATAATGTGTTTTATATATTAAAACATTAAATATATCCTATAGTGAATTTATATATCCTTTATATATCACCAAGTTTGAAGATATGCCGAAATCCAGAGAGTGCTATTTCATGAAATGCTCCACTATAAACATGTTTCTCTATAGTGAATTTTATTGCTCTATTTCATGGGTGTCACTATTAATATACTATATCAACTGATTAAATACTACTAAAAACTTCTCTATTCCAATCATTCTAGCTTACTAATTTATAAGGTTATTATCCCATTGATGTCTTTCTACCTCAGCTGTCATGTTTCCACTATAGAAAACCATTATAAACAGACATGAAATAGATGAAGCAACATGGGAATATTCAAAATCTGTCTCAATATAATATAACCATAAATTATAGTCTCTTTAATATGTTCTAAACATTATTCTATCCTCTAAATGAATTAAACCATTGATCTTATTCCAACTATAATGACTTGTTATATAATCATCCCATAATTACATAATTTATATTAAGGGTTTCACCTTATTATATCTCTGAGATTATTTTTGTTCAGATATTTATATAATTATGTAAAAGACTACATAATAAAGTGGAAAAATTCATATATTATTCCTTATTTCCATAAAAACATAGCTTTAAGTTTACACCCATATTTCATCCAATAAACATTGGTTTTGTTTAAGGTGACACACTTGTAAATAAAACATCTCCATAAGTGATCATAAATATTATCTCAAATAAAAGTATAGAAACCAATTATAAATCATATTAAAACCCTATGAATGTATCCTTAGGCAATTGGTAACTCATGAAATCATTTCAAACCCTTTTACCCTTAAAAATTCATAAACATTCCTTACCTCATGAAATCAAAATATTTTGATAAAAACACTTTATCAAGCATAATATTCATAAATCATGTTAATTAATTTTTAATTCATTATTTAATAACTAAATATCAGATAATTCCACAACTTACTTAGTTATCTCCCTCATTTTTTACCTTTGAATACTAAATCATTACTCAATGCATTAGAGCGCTATATTGAGTTCACCCATCATCATAAGCTATATAGAGATCACCCATAATCATCTATAATGATCAAGTACCATATCATGATTTTTTTTTAATATTTCACTTTTCATCATAAAACTATTGAAAAACTCATTTTAACCCATGAATAAAACACTTTCCATTTTTGAATAATAATAAAGAAAATAAAAAAATTTATGGAAACTCTTAATAATAAAAAATTTCCAAAAGAGTGAAAATTATATATTCTTTGAAAAAGCATGTTATATTTTTTTATAATATTAATAATGAATAGCTAATATGATGGTTAAAAATGATTTCAAGCCATATATGTTTAAAAACATTCTTTCTTCACTATTGTAAAAAGTCAAAAATAAACAATATAGAAACATTGAAAATATTACTTCTTTTAAATTTTTTAAATAAAGTTATATATGTTTTAAAATAAAATTTAGAAACCTTTGAAACATAAATAATAGAATTCTCTAAAATTTTTAAAAGAACATGGATATGGAGGAGAAAGAGTTTAAAACATTTAAAGAAAATGTTTTAATGGAAAATTCCTTACCTTAAGTCTCGAATAATTTTGTTTGTAAGTCTACCCTCATGAGTAATAAAATTATATTAGTTTTATACTTTCTTAAGAATCTATTTTAGGTTTTTTTTATTATAATTATTCCCTTTATTCCATTTTTTTACCATGTTTTATTTAGTTACTAAAATGGTTATGTTCATGTTGGATGTTTTGAGGATGTTTGGTTTATAACCTCAAAATAACATTGATGCGTTGACTGTTATCAAAATCGTTATTGTTATATTAACTCCAAAATCAAAAAAATGTTATAATTATAATATTAATTAATTATATACACTTTTAAAACAAATAATGTGTGGTTTTCAAAAAAAATGAAGCATATTGTTTCATGGAGATGGTATTATGTACTTACACATTAACGACATTTTCATTTTTCTAATGGGTGGAATAGAAATAAAGTATATAATATTTTACTTTTATATATTCATAAATATGTAATAAATTTATTATTTATTAAATAGTTAAATTCTTATTTAAGTGACCCAGTCTAATAATGAATTAAATAATACATTAATCTCATTATTTAAATAACATACCTCACAAACAATCACAAAACCCAAGGACCAAAAGGAATAGTGCATTGGAAATTAGCTACATAAAAATATTATTATATTACACTTGTGAATATTTCTCCATATAAATTATCATCTAGACCATTTTCTATATGACTCACATGATGTAATCATATTTATAACCTAAGGATTGGAAACCTGAGAAATGGGTGATCTCAAATGCTCAGTAAGGGTAAAACATATCAAAACATGAAGGAAAACATGATAAGGACATAAATATTGTAATAAAATATCAAAAGTATTTATATTATAATCAATAAAAATGTTATATTAACATAAGATCATGAAAATATCATTAAAGAAGCATAAACGATATGATCTTTTTCAAAACACATCTTAATAGTCATATAACATTAGAGCATGAGAAAAATTGCAGAATATATTATAAATAAGGAATAATCATAATAACATGGAATCTCATTGAAATTAAATGTATATTTAAATCTTATCATAACATAGTGAGAATATTAGAAATGTGTTACAACCAAAATCATAATAAAACATAAGTGATAAAACTCAATATACCCATACTTATGTAAACAAAATCATTATGTACGCACCTGAAAAAGTGAGAAAACCCATCATGTCCACACCTATGTCAAAAAACTCATTATGTCCATGCCTGAACATATCTTGATATATAAAATTAAACAAATTCATTTTAGGGTGATATATTACCCCACCCATCATCATCCATACATATGTGTTCCACTTAAAATCAATCATCATCATATCTTAAAGAACCCATAGAAAAAGAATGGTATTTCATATAACATGAACTTAAGTAATCATGGATATAAAAAATATCATTTTCCCAAATTAATCATAACATAATAAAATATAAATGATTATAAAATCCTCACTTAATGATATATAAACCTTTGAAGGAAAAATATAAGTAAAAATATAAAAGTTTTCACAAAATCATTTAACTATTATTATAAAATAATAAGTGTAAATTAATTTAAAAAATTTATAAGGGAAATAGAATACTTTATAAGGCATTATTATAAAGAGTTATAAATTAAATATCTTTGGAAATATATAAAGGTTATCAAAAATTATATGTGAAAATACGTTGAAAACATTCACATTTAAAAATAATCTTTGATAATAGAACCTTGAAAAAGACATAAAGTTTTCAAAAGGGGTAAGTGAAAATAATTTAAAAAATTTTAATTTTAAAAATAAGATTTAATAATATTACCTAGAAAAATACATAAATGTTATAAAAATAAAATGTGGAGTGTATGATAAAACTTTTTAAATTGAAAGGATGGAAAAACGTTTTGAACATTTTGAAATAACCCTGTTGAAAACCCTCATCATTAAAAGGATAATGAAACCAATGTTTTAAAATTAATTAATCATGATAAAAAAATAATTGGGGATAAAAAAATTTGATTTTCTATTATCGAAATGGGAACATTATCTGGGAGTAAAAATGTGGATATGAAAGAAAAATCCATTAAGGGAAATGAGAACTATACTTAACAAAAATACATTTTTACGAAACAATAAAATCACCACAGAAGAAAATTTTGTGGGAAATATTATTTCTAGAGAATATAATTTTTAAATAAAACATAACATCATCATATATTATAATCGATCAATATAGTATTATAATAGACAAAGAAGAATAATCATGACCCAAGGAAAATATTTTAAGCCGCAAAAACCCCTTTATAACCTTTGTAGCTTTTTAATCAAACCCTCATGAGAGGTAGAACATTAAATAGAAAATTTAATTCCATATGAAATAATATAATAAAAAAAAATGTGATAAAGGGTTATTATTTTCAACATGGAAATCAAAACATGGTGTATAACATAAACATGTCTCAAAGATAGGAGTTTGAGATGAAAACACTTACCTTGTTTCCTCACATAGTTGATGATACTCTCAATTTCTATAAAAAAACATATCTACCTTAATCATCTATTTAATAACCTTATTCATGAATTATACCTCATATATAACTCATTTATAAATATTTATTATGGTTATATTGGTTATTAACTTATTTTCAACCATTTGGTGTTAATAACTTTAACTATTTGAGCATGTTCTATAATGTTGATATCATTACCAACATAATTAAGTTCATAATTAATGCCAATTTCATAATTAATATGTTTTTAAATATAATTAAATTTATTATTTATGTTTAATTTTAAGTTTATCACACCATTCTATTATGTTTTAGTTGCACTATGTGAAAATGGAATCTTTGTCGTCTTATATCGGTGAATTTAGAAAACAAAAATGATTCTTTAATAATAAGTTAAATACTTAATATAATATTTACATAAACATAGAAAAATAACGATTTTATTATTATATTATAATAAAACTAGTTTTAATATTCCCATATTCATTCATATTATATTTTTATAGCATCTTTCATGTAGGTGGTTAAAATGATCCAAACTTAAACACGCTTTAACTCAATTAGTGAGTATGGTAAAAGAGATTTTTATTTTTAAATAATATAATTATAAAAAATAATAATGATATTATTTTTTGGTTTTTATGATGGTGAGCCATATTTTAAGATGTTTGGATAGATAATAAAATCAATAATAAAAATGAAAAAATGATTCTTCGTTGAGCTGGTAATAGATGCACATGCACGAATGTTGTTCCTTTGTTTTTCTAATTGGATAGAAATTAATAAATAAAGATTATGGTATTATTATAAAAATAATAATGACACTGATTTTTTCATATTATTATGGTGATAACATAGTTGGAATAGTAATATTAAGAAGAAAACTTAAAAGGACGTAATATTTTAGAGACTTGATTTTTCATTGGAAGTCTGCTTGAAATTGAAGGGATTAGGATAATGATGAATGAAAAAAGGATTATTTTATTGGGATATAGATCTAGTTATAGTAAAATGGAATATTTTTTAGGAGGAATTTTAAGGATAGGTGAGTCTTGAAGTGGTTCAAGTTTTAACTTATTATAAGTGAAGAGAGGGGTAGTTTTAAAAATACCCATTAAATTTCAATAATTTCATTTCACTGTTAAAGGGTCAAAGGCATAAAAAAGGAAAAATTAGGAAAATGAGTGAGGTATGGTTGAGACACGCCTCAAACATACATGTATAAACATGTTTTTAACATGTTTTACTCTTCCCCCTTAGTAAAATACTTTTTATTATTTTTACTTTTTTTACTAGGGTAACTAGTTGATAACTTAATAATTCATTTTAATGATGAAAAATAATATTATCCTAATTACAAAATTTTAACATTATAATTTCAAATTTTGAAACCATTTTATCAAAAAAAATATATTTATATTAAAAGTAAATAAAAATATAAAAAACACTTAAATTTATAACATTATTAACTTTTAAATTAACATATAATAAAGTTATCGTGGTTACTCATTTTAGATCCATAAATTGATTTATTATGAATTGAATAAAATTTATGAGGCTTAAAAGGCAATTCAAAACTAAACCTCTTTAATGAACCTGACCCCAGTAGCCTAGATACGGTGTCTGCATTATTATACTAACATAAGATACAAGGATTCACATCCCAAAGGGCTGAAAAGTTTTGTAGTATTGGTAAACTAGATATATACTTCAGTCTTTTATTATAATTTAAAACACAAAACACAATAATTTTTTTGAGAATAACATTATTCCCTATAGAATATCTAAACATATTAATCATAGTAAACTTCACATATTCTTAGGGAAAGGAAAAAAATAATGGTGAGCTCAAATTCTCAATAAAGTTTAAGTACAATGGAAGCTATCATGAATAAATAATCATAAACAATATGTAAAGAAAAATAATTAAACACACATTCCATTTAAATAAGTTTAATATCAAAATTAGATAGGTGAAAATCAATATGAAAAGGTAAACAGCTGAACACACATTCTATTTAAATAACTTTACTTCATGAATAAATAAGGCATAATCAATATGTAAGGGTAAATAACTGAACACACATTCTATTTAAATAACATTCCTTCTTGAATAAATAAGGAATAATCAATATGTAATGGTAAATAACTAAACACACATTCCATATAATCAATGATATGATAATGAAATACATCCACATATAATATCATTGTGAAAATATCTAGGATAAGAATAATATATGAAATGAAGTCAATGATTAATTATCAGACGTCATGTTTCCCAGGAACATGATACTTTTACCATCAAGACCTTTAATAAGATGGTTTAAAACATATTGTGTGAAACCTCACTAAACTAAGGATATCCAAATGATTCATCCCATGAAACTACAGATGCATCATGGGGATATCTATAACCAGACCCCACCCATGTCATATATGTCCAAAACATTCCTCATATATCGAATAATTAATTTAATTCAAAAACAATTTTCCTTATCATCAAATACCCATATTGAGTAAAGGATACTAATTTATCAATATTTCCACACTCAAATTTTTATTTCGAACCTTTGTTCCAGTTTATCTTTTGGTTCGTAGTTTTTCTCTTGAGTTTTGGTGTTCTAGATTTAAATTCGGTGTTTCGGGTGTTCTTGATTTATATTTTGAGTCATGGAAGATTTGGGTTTATTTGGACTTTTTCATTAATAGTTTGAACGTATGGGGTTGAAATAGATTAGTGTACAGTTTTTGAAACCCCTAGTGCCACTTCTCTATGGGGTTTGTTTGATAGATGGATTATCCCCTTGAGTTAAAAGAGTTTTGGGGTGAAAAGGGTGGTGTTTGGGGGGTTTTCTCTAGGTCGCATGGTTAAGGGACGTGGCTAGTTTAACCATACAGCCTAAGTGTATAGGGGTCACATGGTTTGGTCCCATAGTTAGAAAAACCATGAAACCTAAGTGTGAAACTTATGAAACACTGGATAGTGGGAAATCACATGGTTTACATATGGTTTGTTATAACATGCTAGAAAACTATGCAACCCACTCAGATTGGGATTTTATCCATATTTTTAAGTGGGGTTTCTTCCCTCTGCCTCCCCCATTTGAAACCTATCATCAGGATGCCTCTAATGGTGGTTTTTCTCCTATAAGCCCCTATAAGAGGGATTCAAGGTGGTTTCTTGGGGATTTTTACCTGGGATGAAAGGTTAGGGATCCCCTCTCTTTCTTGTTTGGTTTTCTTCCATTTTACCTTTCTCTTCTAACCCGAATGGCCATATTTGGATGATTTTGGTATCTAGGGTGGTTTAAAATTAGGGGTTTTTCCTTCTTAGGGTTCCTTGTGGATGTTCTAGCTTTTTGGAACCATTATGGAGTCATTTTGACTAAGTATCATTGATGTGCATGTGATTTGAGGCAGGTTTCCCTTTTCACTTGTCTTTATAATTCAAGATTCATTGGTTTCATGATTTCTTCAACTTAGTTATATATTAAATAGCTATGTGCGATCTTTGGATAAATTTTTTGGTGTGAAAAGTGGTGATTTGTTCTTTATTTTATGATAAATGACATTATTTTGTTTAGTTATGCACACCAAGTGTTTGATTAAAGGTCTAATTGTATTTTTCAAGTTATTTGTGATATCTAAAGTATGGTTTGGATTTCTAAATATATTTTTGATATGTGAAATGCTGATTTGGGTTCCTTGAATGGGTTTTCAAAGTGGTTTTTGTTGACCTCACCTGTTTTGATAATCTTAATTATGTTTCAAAATGTTTTGATAATCTCAATCATGCTTTAATATGTGTTTATAATCCTATATATATATATGTTAAATGATGCTGAAAAAAATATAAAAGTAATAATTGAATTATATTAATCAATGTTTATCTATGTTTATACATACTTTAAAATAATTCAAACTCAATCTGGATATGTTTTGCATAGAACAGATAGGTGTAAGTCCACTAATATGCATAAGTCCACCAGTATGCACATAGCTACTGATACAAACAAACAGACAAGACCTACTGTTACATCAGAAGTCTACTGATATGGATAAGTTCGTCGTTATGCATAATAGATACCGAAAGGAAAAGAGCTATCAATAGAACAAGTCTACCAGTATTCACAAGTCGACTGATACATACCTACTGGTACTTAGTCTACTGATAGACAAAGGTCACTGATAGACAATGGCCCCCAATAAGCAAAGGTCACCGGTAAGAAAATGTCACCAATAGACAAATGCTACCGATATAAGGAGTCACCGGTACATAGAGCTACTGTTACACTTAGTAACAACTACTGGTACAAGAACAAAGAGCTACCGATAGGAGCTCACCACTACACAGAGATCTACCGCTACATAGAGATACTGATTGAAGTGAGCTACCGTTACAAGGAGTAACAACTACTGATGGAAACCAGTCATCATATCTCGAAACTCTATCTCTATTTGTTTATTTATCAACGGTTATAATTGATGATTTTAATAAAACTGCAATTAATTTATGATAATTGTTGGCATTTTAGGAACCATACCTCATACCTGTAAAAAGTTAATCACTCCCATTGACTGGAGGAGAATGTGTATAAAAGGGAACCTCGAACTACTAAAGATTTCAACGAAGAAGAGGGTCATTCTTTTCCATGCATATACGAACCAACCTTCTGGTGATACAAAAATACTTACATGCATAGAAGAACAAAAAAGGAAACATACTGAATCAGTAGAACCTGAACATTCAAGTAGTAAAGATATTCAACGATTTAATCTACACTCAAGCTGATCAGGATGACCAACTAAGACCTGAAGTCAAATTCAAAAACGACACACTTTGTTTCTGACAAAAACTAGAGAAGGACTCAAAGCTTCATCTACAACAATATAAGGAGTCCAGAGCTTCACTCAAAACACATAGATCACTCAAAACTCATCTACATCTATCTATATCTATTGTGTTTCATTTATTTATATTTTGAACTGTGTGTTTGCTCTGTATTTTTAGACACACACTATCTCTTGTTCTGAACTAGCGGATTTCTAAATCCTCACTCAAAACTTCTCTAATTCTCTTGTATCCCACTATGGATAGTGGTAGAGGTCAAGTGTGACCTGGAAAGACTATGATCTATTGTTATTTGTCTTAACCCGAATAACTGTGGTAGAGGTCTGAGGACCTGGATAGTCTTTTCACTATTGTTAACCCCGATCTAGGGTGTGGATCACAATTTATATAAATTGTTTTGAGGGGACTAAGTCACAGCTTGAGACTGAACCTCTTGGTTAGAACTGCTGTGTTTATTTGTTTTGTCTTAAACTATATTGAATATTCCACTGCTAAGTAATTTAAAATATAAATATATTTTAGAGTAACT
Organism: Viscum album; assembly: GCA_963277665.1. NCBI lineage: Eukaryota > Viridiplantae > Streptophyta > Magnoliopsida > Santalales > Viscaceae > Viscum > Viscum album. The sequence goes on from OY728135.1 coordinate 473,785,902, forward strand.
CTAATAATTAAACTAGAAAGTATTTGTATTTATTGTAAAGCATTAGGTTAGCTTCAAAAGTTAATTAATATTCAGATTAGATTAACTGAGAACTAATCAATCTCTTGAGAATGTAACTGACCCTTTAATGTATTACAAATTCACTACAGTTTAGCTTATTATTCAATATGGGGGATTTTAATATAAATCTTTTTAAGAAAATTTTTTAATTGGAACTCAATTCACCCCCCTCTTGAGTATCCACTCCGACCAACCTTTGGTATTAGAGGTTGTTTGTTTTTGTTTTAAATGATTTCCAAACACTCTGTTTTTCAACTGTGATTGTAGTTGTACTTTAAAGATCTGTAAATTTTTGTTAATTCTGAATTTCTATCTCTTTTAAAGTAATACGTTAGTATGGATAATAGATTGGAAGGTGCTACAACCAACAGACCACCATTCTTTAATGGAACCAACTACGCTCAATGGAAAATTAAAATGAAAATGCATCTCAAGAGTATGAGCTTTGAAATTTGGTCATCCATTATAGATGAATACAAACTTCTTGTTACTGATAGAAAAACATGGGATGAACCTACCAAACTTGCTTACAATAAAAAATTCAAATCCATGAATGTGTTGTACTATTCCTCAGGAGATGAAGAGTTTAATAGGATTTCTGCTTGTAAAACTGCCCATGAAATTTTGGATACCTTGTCTGTTTCACATGAAGGCACATCTAGTGTAAAGGAAATGAGACGTAATACTTATACTATAAAATATGATAATTTCAAAATTAAACCTGATGAGCCTATTTCTGACATGTATCTCAGGTTCAATGAGATTTTCAATACAATGATTTCTCTTGGAAGAGAAGTCACTACCAAAGAATAGATAATGAGAATCCTTATATGTCTACCTGACAGATGGAGGGGAACCTCTGTCTCTATTAGAGAATCGTGCGACATCAGAAAGCTACCTATAAAAGAACTCATTGGGAAACTGATGATGTATGAGGAAGAGCTGAAGGTCAACAAAAAAGATGATGATGAACTAAGGAAGAAGTCAGTATCCTTCAAGACATATACTTCAAAGTGTAAGGACAAAGGGAAAATTAAAAGTAAAAGTGATAGTTCAATTAGTGAAGAGAGTTCATCTGACAGTGATGTAGAGGTGGCTCAGATAGCCAGACGATTTAAAAATTTCTACAGGAAGAACAAATTCTTCAGAAAATCAAACTACAAAGGAAAATATGACAACAAAGGTCATTGGAAAAAGGATTGGAAGAATTCTGATAGGAGTGATGAAATTGTCTGCTATGAATGAAAAAGGAAAGGACATGTAAAAGAAAATTGTCCAAAGTTAAAATTCAAGAAGAAATATGACTACACGGATAATAAGTACAAGAAATCTATGAATGAAACTAGGAGTGCTTCATAATATAGTTCAAGTGATTCTGATTCCTCTCAGGATGAAAAATATCAAAAGGCTAAAATGTGTTTCATGACAAACACATATGAGGTAACATTGGATACTCCTGCTTTAAATTCATATTATTATGGAGTTGATTCAGATTCTGAATCTGAAAATATGTCTACTGAATAATTATTTGAATATTTTAGTATGCTATAAGAAACCTGTAATGAATTGAAGGACAAGTATAAGACCTTGAAGAAACAACATTCTTTGATCAGCTCTGTTAAATCTGAACTTGATACAAAAAAAGAAAAGAATGATTAATTACTAAAGGAAAATACTAAACTGAAATTTTCTAATGATCAATTAAGGAAGGAATTAGAGCAATTAACAAATGGAAGGAATAATTTAACTCAAATTCTAGAAAAACAAGTGGCACCTAAATATACCACTGGAATAGGCTATTATCCTGGATAGAGACAGATTACTAGAAATATATTTATTCCAAAATCTGAACAGAATGCTGCTAGGAGGACTAGTTCTTGAAATTCATATGCTTCAACTAGCTATTCACAGGGGTATGGATCAAATAAAGTTTATTTTTCAAAATATTTTGAATCTACTGATTATGTGAGACCCATTAGAAAAATCTGGGTACCAAAAGCTCTGATTGCTAACCTGTCTGGACCCAAGAAAATCTGGGTACCAAAGTCATTTTCTGTTTAAACCAATTTTGTAGGAGACCTGCTTAAAGAGTTCCCATAAGAAGATATGGTACTTGGATAGTGGATTTTCAAGGCATATGACTAGATATTACTCATTCTTCAAGAGTTTAATCAAATTTGATGGATTCCATGTCACCTTTGGTGATAATTCGGAGGAAAAATGATCGGCTTAAGCCAAATTGGTAACACATATTTAGTTTTAATTTCTAAAGTTTTATTTGTTGACAGAATTAAATATAATTTGTTATGTATTTCTCAGTTGTGTGATGATGGTTTCAATGTTAAATTTGAAAATTATTCTTGAAATGTTTTTAATTCTAAAAATATTTTAGTATTTTCTTCTTTGAGAAATGAAAATGTTTATGCAGTTGATTTGAATTCTTTAGCTAAACAGAACATTACTTGCATAAATGCTTTTCATAAAGAGTCCTGGATATGGCACAAAAGATCAGGACATTGCAACATTCATTCACTTAGAAAACTGACTAGGAAGAACATAGTTAGAGACCTACCTAAACATGAATTCTTATCTGATAAAGTTTGTAATCCATGTCAAAAGAGAAATCAACATAAATTTTCTTTTAAATCAAAGAAAGAAGTTTCAACTTCTCAACCTCTCAATTTGGTTAACATGGACTTGTTTGGACCTTCTAGAGTTTTTAGTTTAAATGGTAAACACTATTTCTATGTTCTAGTAGATTACTATTCTAGGTACACTTTGTTATACTTTTCAACTCACAAAAGTGAAGCTTGTTCTTACTTTATTAAATACTCCAGGTCTGTAGAAAACCATAGTGGAATTAAGATTAAGACCTTGAGAAGTGACCATGGTCGTGAGTTTTAAAACCATGAGTATGAATCATACTTCTCACACGATGGATATAGTCACAATTTCTCTTCCCCTGGGACACCTCAGCAGAATGGTGTAGTAGAAAGAACAAATAGAACCCTTCAAGAAATTGTGAGAACTATGCTTAATGAATATGATTTACCTGTTTATTTTTGGCCTGAAGTTGTGAATACAACTTGTTATATTATTAATAGATTCTTGATTAGACATGTTCTTGAGAAGACCCCTTATAAGTTGTGGAAGCATAAGAAACCTAAGGTTAATTACTTTAGAGTTTTTGGGTGCGAAGTCTTTATTCTCAATACAAAAGATAATCTTGACAATTTTTCATCCAAGAGTGATGAAGGAATTTTCCTAGGTTACTCTATCTCTAGTAAATCTTATAGAGTTTTTATTAAAAGAATAAAATGTGTGGAAGAATATGTTCACATAAAGTTTGATGAAACTGATCCACATGAACCCAAATCTTCCATTGAAAATCTTGAAGAAAATCTGTCAATTCTGGACCTTAATGATAAAACCAATGAACCTACTGTAAATACAACCAGTTATGGACATATTCTAGAATCTACTTCTGGTGAACCTGAACATAGAGAAGAGCCTAAAATTTCTAGTCCTGCCTTTACTAGATCAACTGGGATTCTAAGGAATCATCCTTTAGATGATATTATTGGTAATCATGATAGAGGGACACATACTAGAGCTTCTCTAAGAAATCAAGTTGAACATCAAGATTTTCTTTTACAGTTAGAACCTAAAAATATCAATGATGCAATCAATGATGAATTTTGGGTAATGGCTATGCAAGAAGAATTAAACCAAGTTGAAATAAACAGAGTCCGGGAATTAGTTGACAGACCTAAGGACACCTTTATCATAGGTACTAAATGGGTTTTTAGAAATAAAGTTGATGAGTCTAGAATTATAGTTAGAAACAAAGCAAGGATAGTTACACAAGGGTATAGTCAAGAGGAAGGAATAGATTATGAGGAAACTTTTCCACCTGTAGCTAGATTAGAAGCTATTAGGATCATACTTTCCTATGCTGATCATCTGAATTTCAAGATATATCAAATGGATGTTAAAAGTGATTTTTTAAATGGTTTTATAATTGAAGATGCTTTTGTTGAACAGACACCTGGATTTACTAATCCTCATTTTCCAAATCAGGTTTTTAAAATTTCTAAAGCTTTATATGGTTTAAAACAAGCTCCACGATCTTGGTATGATATACCTAGTAATTTTCTTATTTCAAAAGGTTTTTCTAAAGGGATTTCTGATCCAACTCTTTTTATCAAAAGAATTTCTAAAGATGTTTTGATAGAAAAAATCTATGTCGATGATATTATTTTTGGATCTTTTAAAAATGCTTTGTGTATTGATTTTTCAAAGAGTATGCAAAATGAATTTGAAATGAGTTTAATGGGAGAACTAAAATATTTTCTTGGATTTCAAGTCTTTCAAAATGAATATGGTATTATTTTAAATCAAAGTAAGTATACAAAAGATCTTTTAAAATGTTTTGGTTTGGATAGTATTAAGGAAAGTGACACACCTATGAGTACTTCCTGTAAGTTTGACGTTGATGAATCTGGGAAACCAGTTGATTTAACAAACTATAGAGGTATGATTGGGAGCCTACTCTACCTTACTTCTAGTTGACCATATATTATGTTTAGTGTGTGTATGTGTGAAAGATTTCAAGATAATCTTAAAGAATCCGTTTTGGTTGCTGTTAAAATAATTTTCAAATATCTTAAACATACTGCAAATTCAGGTTTGTTTTATCCAAAAGAACAATCTTTTGATTTAATAATTTATTCAGATGCTGACTTTGCTTTTTCAAGTTAGATAGAAAGAGAACTTCTGGAATATGTTATATTCTAGGTATGTCCCTGGTATTGTGATGTGGTAAGAAATAGAATTCAGTTGCATTGTCTACTGCTCAAGCAGAGTATATAGCTGCTGGTAGTTGCTGTGCACAAATTCTGTGGATGAAATACACTTGGTTAAACTATGGATATGATTTTAAACATGTTTCTATAAACAGTGATAACACTATTGCAATTAACATCTCAAATAACCATGTATCTCACTCTAGGACAAAACACATTGATGTAAGGCACTATTTTTTGAGAGATCATTACCAAAAGGTTGATATTACTCTTGAATTTATTGGTATTGAACATCAATTAGCTGGCATTTTTACCAATCCCTTGAGTTTGGATAGGTTAAGATATATTAGACATGAGTTAGGAATGATAGACTTTGACTGTTAGAAACCTCACCGATATACCTCACTGGTATGAACCTCACTGTTAGTGGATCTCCCTGATAAGAATACCTCACCGTTATAAATCCTCACTGGTATGTGTTACCATTAGGTTGCACAGTTTCTAAACTTCTGTATCTTTAGATTCTGGAATATGTATTGTCTATACTATAATTATTATGTTTTATTTATTTATTTTATGATTCCTAAATGATAAAACACAAGTCCTGACCTCTTCTCAATGCAACTCAAATTTACCTTAAATCCCTTATTTCAAAATCATCAAACCCTAAGACTCACGATTCGAAGAATGGAAACAGTAAATAGACCATCAGTCAGTGGAAAAGATGATGAGCCTAATTCTAGGAGACTCAAAGGAGAGTCTAGTGGTATAATTGAAGTGAATAAACCTACTAATCTGCATATTGTTCAAAGAGAGATAGTAGTTGAGAAAGATCTATGTGTTTAATGGATGATGTCCAGTAAATATTTAGTTCTAGAGGTGCTGGAGAGCCAGATATAGGTAGAATGATTCTCGAATAACAATGGCCCCTATTATCCGAAGATGGTAAAAGAATTTTATGAGTTTGTTTGTTTTGAAAAATCAGATGCTGAGTGCAGAATGATATCAGTAGTGAATGGCAGGAATATATCTTTTCTTCTGTTGAGTGGGATGAGTTCCTGAAAGTTCCTCATGAAGGAGTTTTTGGATATTCATCGAAGACAATACCTTCTACCAGTGACATATTTGACTATGAGACTACCTTAGAGGATCTCACTGGTAGTGGTAAGCTGATAGAAGTGGTGGATGCTGAAATGGATGGGGAAAATAGATTGCTGTTCAAGTTCATTCAATATGTGCTAAGTCCAAGAAAAGGGGACTTTGAAAATCTGAAGTATCATGATATTTATTTGTTGCATCTCTTGAGACATGGTGTGAAGGTAAATCTGTGCAGGCTATTGATAATTAAAATAGAGGATATGTTCAGACCCAAATCAAAAACCAATGCATTATTCTTTTCCAAATTCATTTCAGTTATGATTAAAGTAAATGGGGTTGCTGAGTCTTAGGATGAGACAGTAGTGGTAAGGAACAATTTTTGTATCACAAGAACAGTATGTAAGTACATGAAGATTAGCGGAAACCCATGGTGAAGAGAATGGGTCAGTGATGATGAGAAGCTATATGATAAGTTTAATCATGTGCATCATCCTTTTAGGCTTAAGGATGTGAGGGATCCATGTCTAGGACCTAATGAAGAGGAGCCTCAATATAGTAATGATACTAATAAAGAAGATGATACCTCTATCTGATGGAAGGGATCTGGACTTGCCTCTAAGTCCTATTTCTGAAATTGTATCATGTGGAATGGAAATAGTTTTGGGAGTAAGTAGTAAAGAGGCACCTGTGGATAAGGAAGTCCAGTAGAGATCAGATTAGGAGGAGGCTGCTCCTATGGATGAGGAAGAAGAAAGGGAATATGAAACTGAAGCATCTTCTTCTGCCTCTATGAGTTTAAGTCAAGTGATTGGAATTACTGTTGTTCCTATAGAGGTTGTTCTTGTTGAAGTAGATAGACCTGCAACTATTCCTAAGAAACCTCCTGTTGTTGGAGAAATGGAGATGGTTGTGGCAGATTCTTCTAAGGAAGACCAAGCTGTTGAGGGTGATGTTGTTATACATTTATAGGAGAATTCACCAGTTGAGGGGGAGAATACTACTACACTTGGAACTTTTTCGGTAGATGATGGAATTGAAGATTGGGCAGAAGACCCAGGTTTAGGGGTTTGTGGGTTGGACTGCCCTGATTCTAAAGATGAGACACCCATGAAGAGACCACAAGTTAACTATAATATTTTTTCTGAGTTTTTACCTAAGGATGTTGTACGAAGAGCTAATCTAGACCAGTTGAATTCTAATTTTAAGTCTTCATTTGAGGAAGATATAAGAAAAATGGAAGCCTTCTTAGTTTCATCCATCCAATCTGTTATGGATGTCTTTATGGACAGTATTGTGTCAGAAATATCACCTGTTGTTGTGCTTACTAGTAAGGTAACCAGGGCTGACATTGAGTCTTTAAATGCTGAGATGAAAGAGTCATTGAATACATCTATGGACGATTTAAAGAATTGTTTTGTTGAGGAGTTGAGAAACATGGAAAAATCTTTTGAACTCTTTCTTGGTTGTAGTGTGCCAACCATTGTGGAAGAGATGGTGGAAGAAGTCACGGTTTTCAAGAATCAAGTGTCAAGCTTTGTAGAGGATGTTGAATTTATAAAGAAATCAGTTCTCTCTCTGGAATCCTATATGAGTTCTAAGTCTCAAGAATACAAGGATTTGGATTTTGTGAAGAGTTTATTTAGCCAGATGGTATCAGTTTTTGAGGGATTTAAGAAATCCCTGGAGTAGCATGTCAGTACCCAGGACTCCCTTGTAAAAAATCTCATAAGCGGGCTGAATAAATCGTTTAAGGAAATAGTAGCATTCACTATTTCACCTCTGAGTTCTTCCAGACCTTCTTTGGATATAGATCAAATTTGAGCTTTGATGAAATAGGATCTTGGTTCAACATCAACCAATGGCTCTGTGGACTCATTTTCCTTGACCCAAGTGGTGACTACCACTAGGGATATAGGGAAAATCGTTCATAATTTTATGAGAGAAGCTTCTGATTCTCAGAAAGAGGTCAAAGATAAAGTGGAATACTACTTCCAAAGGGTTTATACCAAGCACCAGCTCAACAACCATTTCAAGATTATGTTAGAAAAAATGAAGCTACCCCCTGTCACACAAGCATTCAAAGAACAAGTCAGCAAGCTCATGGAATTGACTCCAGCTTTGGAAAAATTCATGGAGAACAAGGATGAATTCATTTCTACTATGGAGAGAGGAGGGGGAATCATTATAGACTTTAGGAATCTGTTGCCGCCATTCTTACATGTGGATAGTACTCCAATAATTACACCTCCAGCCCTGCCTGCCTCTTCTCAATCTACATCCATTCCTCAGATGACCCCATATCAAGCCATCAAAAACATGACACCTATGATTACTCTGAGGAGTACCCACTACAGGCCAGGATCAGTTTCTATTACTTAATCTCCAGTAGTGCTTTCTGGGATTCCCAAGACTTCTTCTAAAGCTACCCACTCTGAGTCTACCCCTGAACCCAAATCCAAATCCAAAGTGGACATTCAAGAGGTGTATTGATTTGTAGCTCAGACTTTTGATAGGAATATCTTGTATTCTTTTTGTTTTCAATTTTTTATTCCTATGTATTTTTGCCTCAAGTAATATATGCATGCTTTAATTCTCTCTTACTTTATGTTACTCTACTCATCCCTTCTTCCCTTATTTTTTCTAATCACAAAGGGGGAGAACTAATATAACCGAGGAGAAATTATACAAAAGGGGAGAACTGATATGGAGAAACATGAGAAATATGAGCTTAATATTTATGAGAATAATACATTTGTTTTATAATTTTACCTCTGATAAATTTGTTTTATAATTTTAGTAAAATGTTTTATCTGATACATTACTGATTATTTTGGATTATAATATCATAATTTGTGATTATCAAAAAGGGGGAGATTTTTGACCTCACCTATTTTGATAATCTCAATTATGTTTCAATATGTTTTGATAATATCAATCATGCTTTAATATGTGTTTATAATCATATATATATATGTTAAATTATGTTGAAAAAAATATCAATGTAATCATTGAAATATATTAATCAATGTTTATCAATGTTTATACATACTTTGAAATAATTCTAACTCAATATGGATATGTTTTGCATGGAATAGATAAGTGTAATTCCAGTGATATACATAAGTCCACCAGTATGCACATATATATCGATGCAGACAAACAGACAAGACCTACTATTACATCAAGAAGTCTACTGATATAGATAAGGTCACCGTTATGCATAAAAACTGTTGATAGGAAAAGAGCTATCGATAGAACAAGTCTACCAGTATGCACAAGTTGACTAATACAGACCTACTGGTTCTTAGTCTACCGATAGACAAAGGTCACCGATAGACAATGACAACCGATAAGAAAAGGTAACCGGTAAGGAAATTTCACTGATAGATCAATGCTACTGATAGAAGGAGTCACTGGTACATAGAGATACTATTACATAGAGTAACATCTACCAGTACAAGAACAAAGAGCTACTGATAGGAGATCACCGCTACACAGAGATCTACCACTACATAGATTGACCGATTGAAGCGAGATACCATTACAAGGAGTAACAGCTACTGATGGAAACTGGTCATAATATCCTTAAACTCTATCTCTATTTGTTTATTTAGCAATGGTTATAATTGATGCTTTTAATACAACTACAATTAATTAATGATAATTGTTGTCATTTCAGGAACCGTACCTCATACTTGTAAAAAGGTAATCACTCATGTTGACTGGAGGTGAATGTGTATAAAAGGGAACCTCAAACTACTAAAGATTTCAATGAAAAAGAGGGTCAGTCTTTTCCATGTATATACGAACCAACCTTTTGGTGATACAAAAAGACTTACATGCATAGAAAGAAAAAAAAAACGGCTACATATTGAATCAGTAGAACCTAAACATTCAAGGAGTAAAGAGCTTCAATGATTTCATCTACACTCAAGCTGATCAGGATGATCAACTAAGACCTGAAGTTAAATAAAAAAACGACACGCTGTTTTTCTAAAAAAACCATAGAAGGACTCAAAGATTCATCTACAACAATCTGAGGAGTCTAGAGCTTTACTCAAAACACATAGAGCACTCTAAACCCATCTACATATGTCTAGCTCTATTGTGTTTCATTTATTTATATTTTGAGCAGTGTGTGTGCTCTGTATTTTTAGATACACACTGTCTCAAGTGCTAAATTGGATGATTTGTAAATCCTCACATAAAACTTCTCTAATTCTCTTGTATCTCACTATGGATAGTGGTAGAGGTCAAGTGTGACCTAGACATCCTGTGAGATATTTTTATTTGTCTTCCCATGAATAATTTTGGTAGAGTTCTAAGGAACTGGACAGTCTTTGCACTGTTGTTAACCCCGATCCTGGGTGTGGATCACAATTTATTTAAAATTTTTTGAGAGGACTAAGTCTTGGATTGAGACTGAACCTCTTGGTTAGAACTGATGTGTTTATTTTTTTTTTGTCTTAAACTATATTGAATATTCCTCTTCTAAATACATTGGAATATAAATCTATTTTAGAGTAACTTTGATAGTTAAACTAGCAAGTGTTTATATTTATTTTAAATCGTTAGGTTATCTTAAAAAGTTAATTAATCTTTAGATTAGATTAACTGAGAACTAATCAATCTATTGAGAACTTAACTGACCCTTTACTGTATTAAAAATTCACTACAGTTTAGCTTATTATTCAATTTGGGGGATTTTAATATAAATCTTTTTAACATAAATTTTTAATTGGAACTCAATTCACCCCCCTCTTGAGTATCCACTCCGACCAACAGTTTTGAATTTAAAATAAGTGTGTATTTGGATTTTAAAAATGGTTTGGCATGAAATGGTGGTGTATGACCCATTTTTTACTTTGAGGAGAATGGATTTGTATTGAAAATGTTATGTGAGTGTTCAAGTGGATTTTTATAAATGATTATGAAATGTAAAATGGTGTATTTTTACCCATTTTTTTTGGAAAATGTGGTTTTAGTTCTTTGAAAAAATGTGTTTGAAGCCCGTTTGGAAATTTTGTAAAAATGGTGAAAGTGTTTATTATGAAACATCCCCTAAATAATCTTCTTTCATTGTTTATATTGAATGGGTGGGACTTCTTCATTGTGGATTCCCCATGACCCATTTACTTTGTATATAATGGGAGGTCCTTGATGTGGAATCCTTTTTGATCTATGAGTTTTAAATAAATTGATTAATACTTAGTGTAACTTAACTGATGAATGTGGTGTGAATTGTTATTAGATATGTGTATTTGATTGGACTTGTAGTTGGAATCAATTGGCTCACCCTCTTCTTTACATCTTGACATGAGAACCTAGTATAACTATTGAATTTTCTGATAATGATTTATGCACTATCTAGTATTATGCTCTGTCTAGTGGCCCATAGAATAAGGATACATTTTGTTTTTATTTCTTTGGGATTGTTCCCCTCAGTCTGTGCCATATAGGGGATGACTAATCATGTGGGTGTTATTGATGTCATCAAGTGAGGAATGCTTTCTAGGATGAGTCAATATGTATAGTATGTTCTAGATTATTCATGATCTCCTAGGTTCAACCATGTCTATTGGAACTTAGTTTTTTTGCAGTGAATGATTGTGATGCATTGTTGGTTAGATACCCTTATGTTTTATTTTCAATTTCCCATGTTTTGTTATTTTTTTTCTTACCTCTTTAGCTATGTGGGTTCTTGATAAAAGTGATGAAATTTTTTCAAGTATTTATATAAAAAATGTTTGGAAATTTTTTACACTCTTTCTCTCATTTATAAATGTAATTTAACATTTCACTTATAAAATATATATGGTTCCTCCTTGGAAAAGGGTGCGGTTTTATATTGTAAAAATAGAAATGGGTCTTTTTTTGTTTTAAATTAAAAAAAATTATAGAAAATATTAATTTTATATATTTTATTTCAAAACTGATAGTGATGATTATTTTATCTTAAAAAAATTGCATTTTGAATATATTTTTTTGGGAATACCTATTGAGTTTTAATAATCACACCTATATTTATTTCTTATTTTTACCCTTTGTTGCAGGTTCTATATTTTTATCGATTTTCATGGGCAATGGTTGATTTTGGTATCAGAGAGTGGAGCTCAGGGTCACATAGGGAATTTGTGGTTATAGGGTTCAATTAAGGTTTTTTTTATAGTTTTGTTTTCTAGTTTATTGTATTTTCAGTTTATGTTTTAATGATGTTCAGTTTGGTATTAAAATTTATATTGGGTTTCTCTATTTATTTTTATTGTTTGGTTTATTTATATTGTGTGAAATCATTCCATTGGTTACTCTATTTATTCCCTCACACTAGTTGTCAGCCTGTGGGGATCGATAACTCCCTTCGGTCCTTATCTTGGGCTAGGTCTGGTCACAGATTGGATGGAATCCAAACATGGCCCATGAAAAAATTTTATCAGTGCAGGTTCCCTTAGAGGACCCTACTTTTGGATCACCCTTTGGTATTTGGTATTTTATGGAATATGTAATAGAACTATTGTAACTTCGGGTATAGGTATGGGGGAGTTTCTAGCCAACACTTTCTGTTTAAAACCTTGGGTAACCTTTGGAAGTTGGGTTATGTTTGGTTCTTGTGGATTTTTCCTATATTTGGGAAATAAAAATGGAGTTGGGATAAAAGTCTTAGTTAGCTTTCAAGTACTAGAAAGCCATGTGGATCTAGGGATAAGGTCCTAGAAAAACTCTCCATGGTGTTGGATTGATTATAATATGGCCACCAACCATATGGCCAAGTCACCCATCAAAACTAATTCCCCTTGTGATTGGTTTTGGGTACCTCTTGATTCTGAAACTATTTTAAAACTCCTTGATTTGAAATAGGGAAAAACTGCATTTTTAGAGGTCATGGTTTGTACTTTTGGAATATGGAAAAATGAATTTTCATATTAGTTTTAGAAAGGGTTTTTGAAACTTTCTTTAATTAACAAGAAATTTTTTGATAAAATGAGTCATAATAAAACTATTTTTAATGAAATAAGTTTTTAATCAAAATATTATTAATGGAATGTTATTTTTTGAATTTACATAAATGTTTTAAAATAGATTAATTGGTTTTATTTTGATTTATGCTTTTGTTGTAGATTTCTATTTTGTGTTTCATGTATTTTTCTTCAGTTGCATGGTGTAGATGCATGTGTAAGGGGTAATTGTTCAACCTCCTAAGGTTGAGTCTCTTTTTAGTTATTTTTATTCTTGCACATTTTGATTTACAGGGGTTGTGCATGGTTTTCTCCAAACAGTACGGTTCCTAAGAGAATCGTGTGATACACTTGGATATTTCTGGTCAAGGTTGTATGGATAAAACATAGTTAGGAAAACCATACATAAGGAATGTGTATGGTTATAAAATTACAGATATAATCATGATGCACGGTTGGTGCATGACTTCCCAAACTGTGTGGCCAAACCATGTGAGTTCCATGTTTTTCCAGTAAGGGGAACATGTTTGGTATATGGTTTGGTAAACAATTCAGCCTAACTATGCACAATGCCCAGGTGTCTTAAAAATGTGAAAAAATGGGATGAATGTGCTATTTTGAAAGTGTAAAAGAAGTTGTGGTTGGACATTGCTATTCTAGTGAGCATCCACAACCGAGGATGTATGTGAAAGGGTGGATACATGATGGAATGAGTGGATGGGTTCTCATATTAGAACAGGAATGTGTATGTGTGAGGCTCTAAGGAATACCATTGGTGATTATGAAACCTTTCAAAATTATCTTCCATTTATAATAGTTCTTTAAAGTGAAAAATAAATTTTGATGTTTTTGTGATTAGTAGTGGTGTAGTTTGTTTTCTAGTATTCTGGGTATGATGTTGCTTATATGGTGTTTTGAGATTGAGAATTCTTGTTGATATATTGGTTTTTATTGAGTTCTTGGTTTTCTTGTTTCTTAGTGTATTCCCCCATAAACATTTGATGTATATTCAACTTTTGTCTATAAGTGATGCACCATTAGTAGACATTATAGTTGATCAACCCATTAACTACCTTCTCAAATTTTAAAAGATGAATCATCCTCTCTTTTATGGTCAAGTGGATCTGATCAAATCTTAAGAGTGGATGTGAAATTTTGAGAGAATTTTCAGTTTTCTTGAGTTACCTGAGTCATTATAGGTAATTATTTCTACCTTTATGCATGAAGGTCCAACCTATAAAGGGTGAAAGCTGGTCTCTCAAAATAATCCTCAAGAAGATCTTACTTAGGAGTTCCTCAAGACTTCATTCATAAGAAAGTAATTTTCTTATATGAAAAAGGAATTAAAGGGGATGGAGATGTGTTTTTTTTAGCACAGTGATGAGTCAGTGTTGGAGTTCTATCGTTGCTTTTTAGATCTAGTTCCATATGATCTATGGTATGTTTCGAACGACACCTTTAAAGATCATCATTTTGAGTATGGTATTCACCCTGATATGAAGTTAAAGGTGTCGGAATTTGACTTAACCTCTATTTCCAATGTGGTGAGGCAAGTTGTTCATGTTGTAGCTATACTAAAATTAGTGTTTGATATGGGTGACCTTCCTCCAATATATGTAAATGGTGAAAGTAATTCTAGTGAGTAGATCATAAAGAGTCTTGAAGCTGTTGGTGCTACTAGAAGAATTAAGAGGCCTTTATACCTTTCATCGGCGTCTTCTGAGCACAGTTTCCTAATGTATAATTAGTGTGTTAAGCATGATCATAATAAGTAATTGTTTCTAATTACATCAAGGATCTTCCATTCTTGTGTATTCTTAAGTCACTTTTAATGTTTTGGTAAGGTTTTTTCTAGGAAGCAATATGCATCCAAGTCCACCTCTTCAAAATAATACATTGTCTTTTTTTGGAAGAAGGGTGTTGTTTTAGACTTAGTTTAAAGTCTCTTTTTATATAATTCTTATTTTATGTAATGGTTTTTTCTGGTGGTGATTTTTGGTGTTTAGTTTCTTTAAATTGTAAGAGATAATTTTGGGTTTCTTTGATAACTCTTGTTTTAATGACTTTGTGTCTCTTATTATCATGTGGAGTGAAATGGGGTAATGCATGTGAATATTCAAAATCCTAATTCTAGTAGAAGTGACTTGTTGGGGTGAAGTGAATCCCATAGTGTGTCGTGTCCCTCTATATCCACCTGGGATCTTGTTTGGACACTCATGACACCTAGATAAGGTGTTACAATTAGGGATCATTATCTCCTTAATGCGGGTAAACATATGCTTCAAAAATTAGGGCTCCAGCTGTAGGTCTTGGAGTGAATCTTTTCACAGAGTCAGGAAAACACCACTGAGGGTGTGGGGATCTTTAGATCAATTCTTGACACCTCTATTTGGGAGTGGGAGGTCTATATGATCTTGTTGTGGTTTTTCTTATTTCCTTTTGGGTACCATTTGGATTGAGTTTCTTTCGATAGTGCCCCTTATAGTGGGGGTGGTTATTCCATGTGGGAAAGTTCTTATATTGATTTATGTTTGGTTTTTTGTGTTATTCTATATAGTTCGTTTGATCTAGTTGGTTCTTAATGGTGGGGAGAACCATCTCGGGTCTTATTGATAGTTCTTATAGAATTGATAAGTGTTAGTTGTATTTTAATGGCGGGGAGTCTATTCTAGCCTCCTATGTTGGTAATCTTATTTATCCTCAGGGGAATCTTTTCAATTGGTAGTTTCATTTGGGGTTGTTGGTTCCAAGTATTTTCTTCTGAGTTAACATTGGGATTTTGGAGAAGGCCCAATAGTCTTGTTTGAAAGTGGTTTTAGAAGTCCCAGTTCGAGATTCTCATCATTTTTTGATAAGTGGATTTTGTTTTTTGATTTATTTTTGGTAAAAGTGTGTGTTTCATATTATTGATAGTTAAATATCTTTTCAGTTTTGTAAATTTAATCTTTAAAGTGCGTGAACCTTTGTCTTCGATCAGTCAACTAGATTTTTTTTTTCATTTCTTGGTGCATAATGTGTTATAGTGGGGAGAATTATCATACCCATATTTTTATTCTGGACCTCTATTCTAAATTATCATTTGGTTCTTAGTTTTTCTTTTGGGTGTTCTAGATTTAAATATGGTTCTTCATGTGTTCTTGATTTAAATTTTGAGTTATGGAAGATTTCGGTTATAAATGTCCTTATTAATTGATAGTTTGAAGGTATTGGGAGAAAATAAATTGGTGAAGAGTTTTTGAAATCCCTAGTGTCGCATCTCTCTGGGGTTGTGTTTTATGGATGGTTTATCCACTTGAGTTAGAATAATTTTGTGGTGAAATGGGTGATATATGGTGGATTTTCATTAAGGCATATGGTTTAGGAACATGGTTAGTTTTAACATGAATTTTAAGTGTGTATGGGTCTCATGGTTTAGTTATATAGTTAGACTAACCATGCAGCCTAAGTGTACATCCTCTGAATCACTAGATAGTTGTTCATCGCATGGTTTGAAAACGGTTTGCTAAACTGTGTGAGTAAACCATGAAACCCACTCAGGAAATGGTATTTTGGGCTATTCTAATTTTTTTATGTGGGGTTTCTTCCCTTCACCTCCACTATTCAAACCATACTACTAGGATTCCTCTCATGGTGGTTTTTAGCCCCTCTAAGTTGGATTCAAGGTGGTTTCTTGGTGATTCTTCACCCGGATTGAAAGAATAGGTATCCTATGTCTTTCTCCTTTGGTTTGATTCCATTTTTCCTATCTCATATAACCCTAGTGTCCATGTTTAGCTTATTTTGGTAACAATTGTGGAGTTTAATTGCGGGTTTTTCTTCTAAGTGTTCCTTTTGGATGCTCTAGCCTCTTGGAACCTTTGTAGAGTCATTTTGGTTGGGTGTTGTTGAAGCGCATGTGATTTGAGGTAGGTTTCCTTCGAATTTTTTTTATAATTGAAGATTTATTGGTTTCTTTATTTTCACACCTTCCTTATATGTTAAATAGTGATGTGTGATCTTTGAATATTTTTTTTGGTGTGAAAAGTGGTGATTTGTTCCTTATTTTATGATAAATGTCATTGTTTGTTATGTTATGCACACCAAGTATTTGATAAAAGAATTTTTTGGCTTTTACAAGTGATTTTTGATATCTAAATCCTATTTTGGATTTTTAAATATATTTTTCATATGATAAATGAAGATTTGGGTTCCTTTAATGGGTTTTTAATGTTTTTTTGGATTTCAAAGAAGTGTGTATTTGGATTTTAAAAATAGTTTGGTAGGTAACAGTGGTGTGTGGCCCGTTTGGAAATTTGTGGAAAATGGATTTGGCTTAAAAATGTGATGTGAGTGTTCGAGTGAAATTTTATAAGTGATTGTGAAATGTAAAATGGTGTATTTATACCCCTTTTGGAAAAGGTAGTTTTGGATCTTAGGAAAAATTTGAGGCCCATTTGGAAATTTTGTGAAAATGGTGAAAGTGTTTATTATGAAAACTCTCCTGGATAATCTTCTTATCTTCTTGATATTAAATGGTTGTGATTTCCTTGTTGTGGAATCCTTGTGACCTATTTACTTTGTATGTAATGGTAGGTCCTCGGTGTGGACTCCTTTATGATCTATGAGTTTTTATGTAAGAAATTGATCCTTAGGGTAACTCAGGTTATGATTAAGGTGTGAATTATTATTATATATGTGTATAAGATTGTAGTCTCGTTTGGTATCAGTTGGCTCACCCTCTTATTTACATAATGACATGAGAACCTAGAATAACTATTGATTTTATAAGAATAATTGTTAGACTATATAGGATTACGCTCTGGCTAGTGGCCCATAGCACAGGGATATATTTTTGTTTTATTTCTATGGTACTATACTCCTAAGTCTGTACCATGTAAAGGATGTTTGAGCATGTGGAAATTATTTATTTCATCGAGTGAGTCATGTTGTTCAGGATGAGTCAACATGTATAGTGTGTTTTGGATTATTCATGATCTCCTAGGTTCACCAATGTCAACTGAAACCTAGTCGTTTATAGTGAATAAGTGTGATTGATTGTTGGTTTGATACCCTTGTGTGTTATTTTCCATTTCCCTTGTTGTGTGATCATTGTTCTTACTTATTGAGTAGTGTGGTTTATTGCTAAAAGTGATAAAATGTTTTCAAGTATTTTTTTGAAAAAGTGTTGGAAATTTTTTGTAGTATTTATCTTCTTTATAGATGAAATTCCACATTTCCCTTATAAAATTCATATGGTTACTCCTTGGAAAAGTTTGTGGTTTTAAATTATAAAAAGGACTATGGACCGTGTTTGGTTTTATAGTGTAAAAATGTGGATAAAATCTTACGTTTATATATTTTATTTCAAACCTGAAGTTGATGTTTCTTTTATTTTAAAGTAAGTTCATTGGGAATAGATTTGTCAGACACACCTACAAAATTTTAATTATCCCTCCTATAGTTCTTTATTGTTTTTATAGTTTTGTGATGGTTCTAGATTGGTATCAATTTCCATGCGTGATGGTTCATTTTTGTATCAGAGAGTGGCCCTTAGGGTTACATGGAGATGTTTTGGTTGTAAGGTTCAGCTTGGGTTTTTCTGTATAGTTTTTTTGTCCAGTTTGTTTTATTTTTAGTTTATATGTAAATGATATTAATTTTGGTAATCAAATTTATATTGGTATGATCTATTTATTTTTGATGTATGGTTTATTTATATCAGGACAAATCATCCCCTGGGTTGCTCTATTGATGCCCTAAAACTAGTTACCAGCCCATGGGGATCGGGAACACCCTTCTGTCCTTGCATCAGGTAGAGTCTGCTGTTGGATTAGATGGAATCATGACATGGTTCATGAAAACTATTTACCACAGATAAATAAATATCTTACAAAGTAAAAAATATATGTAAAAAATGGTATAAGGCTTAGTAAATAATCATTTCAATCATAGAATAATATGGATATATAATAGAAATGCAATATTCATTGATAAAAAATAAGATAATGATTAAAATTATGGTACCATTAAATCATATTAATAGAGTTGAATAGGTAATATAAATGGTAATATTAATTTATGAATAAAAGTAACATAAAAATATCTTTAAAAAATTTTTGAGTAAAAAAATCACTTTTAAAAATAAACTGCACAATTAAGAAGTAAAACATTTTCTTTGAAAATAACCTTATAAACACGTAAAGGGGGCTTCAATTCATTAAGGTGTCATGATGGTGGGAAAATCATCTCATGATGTATAAGTTAAAATAAAACATTTCCTTCATATTTTTATCTCAAAAGTCAAAAAGTGTCTTGTTTGTAAAATGATAAGAAGATTCCTTTTTAAAAAAAAAATTATAAAAGTAAAGTATGGTTAAAAATGACATTATAAAATTTTAGTGGATTATTAAAAACATTTTTGAACACATTTTTGGAATACATGGACATGGAAGAGAAATATTACCCATTATATTATTAAACATAAACAATCCCAAATAATAAAGAGATTGGGAAATAAACTCTTCCCACTTGGGTATTTATCAATTATAAGTCCCATGAAAGAAATAACTTTAAATTAATCTTTAAATATCATCAATAAAAATATAATCATGATATAATATATAAAATGGGTAGTATATACACCCAAAAAAAGAAATAAGTGGTGAATAAAGAATGTGTCCCACAAAAATAAAAGTGAGATGAAAATCCCTTACCACTTTGTAATCAGATGAATCCTATTACACATGAAAGAATAATAGTTAAAAAAAACTTCTAAATATCATGATAATAAATAAATTCCTTATATAACATATTTAAGTATCCTTATATACAAATCATTAAAAAATAGGTTCATAACATTAAAATATGGCTCAATGAAATAAAATTGAGACGAAGTCCCTTACCCCATCCTTCCTTTTGGATGAACATGTTTTAACCTCATTTATAATGGTTTTAATCATGTTATTGATTTATAATATAAAACTATTCACATTTATAATATCATATATCAACCATTATAATATTTTACCACCTGTTTAATAATAATATTTTATTGATTTCACTATTTTGAGTGTTAATTTTCATATTTTCTTAGGCGTTTTTTGTCATGAAATTTATAATATTTGCCCATATTTTTATTAAAATAATATAAAAAATGAAAATTAATATTATAAATATCATATTTTCTCATTATATAAATTTTTATAATCATTACTAAAGCTTGGATGTGGAAAATTAATCACATCGCTTCATGGATATGGTAGGTTGTACGTACGCACGAGCGATGATATGATTCCCTTAACGAGTGAAATGTTAAGGAAGTGCATGATATATTAAATTTCAATAATTTATATAATTTTTTAATTTTCATATATATATAAATTATTTTTATAATTATAACCATCCAATTAAAGTGGTGAAGAAAAACAAATTACACCACTGTGTGGAGATGGTAATTTGTACGTACAAATGTGTGGTGCTATCATTTTTCATAGGATGGATAAAAGGTGTAATATTTTTTGTACCATATTAATAATAAAATATAATAATACATATGATAATATATTAATTATTTTATAATGGAAACAACACTTGAAGAGGATGTAGAAGAAGTAATAAACTTGAAATAATCGGTAAGGACAATGACCTCTTCTTCGGAGGACTTCCTTTAGATCTCTTCTTAAGGGATTTAGGGTTGGTCTTGTGGAAGTATCGATACCAAAAAAACATAACTAAGATTTTATATAACAAACATGGGAAGAGTTTTATTGATCTAAATATCATATAGTGATGTAAATAAGTAAAGGAAGGGGAATCATTTTATAAATTAAGTGAGGGGAAATTTTGGAATTTCTCAAAATATTAAAATATAATAAGACTATTCTAGAGACAAATGATTCAAAATGGAATATAAATGCACACGGGATGAATTTTTAGACAATATATTTTACCCTTTGTGATTATTTGATATCTTTAATATATTTAAATTATTTATTAAAATATTATTGTGCTAAAATATCATATTTGTCAATTTTGACACTATTTATTTAATTTGACTTCAAATACATCAACACAAAAGTGGAATATAAATATAATGAATTAAAGAATATATAATATTTCATAATTGTCTTTAAAATACATTGTAAACATTAAATAATTCAAATTATATCAAAAATAATATTTTTAAAAAAAATTATTTGAGTTTTCAGTTCGATATATTAATAATATATCCGTGTTGTGTAATCATTTAAGGTAATTTTTTCATCACTAAAAAATAAAGACAATTTTACATGATGAAAAAAATCTTTCATATTTAAAAATATTATTTATAGTCTAAAATATCTTTTGTATAACACCATATTAAAAATATTATACTTATTAAAAACAAGACTGTGACATGATTGACTTTTCATTAAATAAAATACTATAATGGTAATAATATTATCCAAGTGGATAAAAAATTTCATAAGTTCTACCCTTGGAAGACTATGGTCTACATACACTCATAAAATAATATTTTGGTAGGTTTTTCTGTTATTTTATGGTTTTTATCATTTTATTTTTAACATAAATTACATGATTGACCCTTTACCATGATAATAAAATCACTAAGTTTACTATTTATATTGATCAAAAATAAAATGGTAATATTTAATAAATTTTGAACCAATGATTCGAAATATAGAATAAGAATTTGTAGAACTTAATTTAAAATTAAACGAGCAAAACATAAGGAAAAGCAGTTTTCTTTAAAAACTGACCTTTTAAATATAAAAATGTTTTTATTAAAAATTAAAAAATTAATTTGATTCCAATGAATGTAATTTTATTTTGTTTCGTTATATAATATATCTATTTTTACTTTTTTAACCACTTTAAAATAATACATAAATTTAAAACGATTGAAATAAAATTATAGTTTTATATAAATATCTATATTTTGCACTATTCACTGGAAAACAGTCTTTTCAGAAAAATTTAAAAAATTATTCAAAATATAAATATAATATGATGAATATAAATATGAAGTTAATTTTATCAACAAAATTTTCTATAAATTTTAGAAATTAATTATAATATTCACCCGTAAAAAGAAGAAAAACACATTTTCAAATAAAATATTTTTTTGACATTACTAAAATTTGGGATATTATATTATAATCATTTACCAATACATTTATATTGAGAAGTAACTATATATTTATTTTATAAATCATTTATTAATATTTATGCCTACCAAATTAACAAGTAGGTTATAATTGTCTCATTTAAATAATAATATTTTGGGGTTAATTTAGGCTCAGTGTTGCATGCAACGTAAGCTATCGATCATCATGTTCTTTTAAAATCTTAGGGTGTTACATTTTATCATACATAAATAAATTTAATTCTCTCAATTTAAACTTGTTATTTGTAATCAAGGGGTTTACATTTGAAAATACCTTTTTGGAAATCCCACTTCATAAAAACTATTAATAAAACTTACACTTAAAAATAGGGAAAGGGAAATTTGAAGGTCACCACAAAACTAAGTTTCCAAAATAGAGAACATTAGTGGGAGGGGGAAATATAGATATGGAAAAAAGTATATAACTATAAAGTATTGATGGATTGTGATATAAAATGTTATCTTGAAAAATTTTACCGTCATAAAACCATAAATCTGTGATGGGTTAAAAGGCTATTGATTTCTTTGTAAAAAGAGTAAACAGATAAATTTTTTTATTCCAAAACCCTTCTCCAAGAGTTGAGAAATTATTTTAGATCCTATATTAAGATCATAAGAAAATATAATTACTTAACCTGTGTAGTTTAATACTTTAATCAATTTCCACCTCAAAATCATCTTTTTTCCAAATTATGATTATGAATTTTTTTCATGCTTGAATCATTCGAATAAATTTATAAGGATGAAACAATCCATAAAAGAAAAAATATAAATATTAACTTGTTCTATAGACATTAACCAAAACCAATATTTTTAGTTCAAGATAATATAATTCTAAAAAATAATAAACCTTCATATGAGTAAAACTACTTTAATCTCCCTAAATTCAATAGTAACACCAAAAATTCAAATTAAATAATTCAATAAATATATATCCTCAAAAGTAACCAAAATTATTCTTTCCTATATTGAAACCCAAAAATATAAAGGATTTGATCACATTATCATATAGGAATAATTTAATATTTATATCATAAAATGTGCATTCTCTAAACATATAATCTTTAATATATTCTAACCATTTCCATAAATAACCTGAATAAAATATGGTATTCCACCAGAATAAAATTCAACCTTTATTACTCAAATAAAATTTCATAATATTAGGTTTACCATAATCATATCTGGTTCCCAAAATAGTGAGAATATTCTAGGATCACTTAACACCAAATAAATTTCTAATCCCACGGTTATTTAGATAATAAAATATATATTCCCAAAATAAACTTATCTTTTATATGTTATATTGTTTAAATAAATAAAAACTATTTCTTACTAACTAGGACATTATGTAGTTTAGTGGTGGATGACACACCCTTATCACCCTTTATTTGTGGGTTCAAGCCTCACGGCCTTTCCGGATGCAACAATTTATCATCAGACCTTTAGGTGGTCCTTTTTATAAAACTATATTGATATAATTATTAAAACATTCCCAAAAAATTGATAAACATACCTAAAAATAGTGTCAATATATTCAACCTTAAAGAAATATTTTAACCTGAATGGTTATATCATACTTTTTATTTTTCATTCCCAAAAATGTAATGACCCATAATTACGAGAAAATTTTTTTTAATATAAAACCTAAAGGTTATCCATACCACTAAACATATTTCCAAAAAAATATATTCACTCTTCCTCAAATTACCCTTTTCACATGTTAAAATTAAGGGTTTTATATACCTCAAACATTTATAAAAAATCAAAAAAATTCTCCAAAAAAATATCACCTTTTTACTACTCTACTTCTTAAAGTTATTGATTCCTTATATCATATGTTTCAAAAATTTAAAAATAAAAACTACTATATAATATCTTTTTAGTGTTTCAAGATTCACAATACATTTAGAATATATCAAAATATCAATGATAAACACATCCTTCACTCAACATACTTCTTAAACCTTTAACCATGATATGTTTTTTGTTCCTTACAAATTTATTTCCATAAATAAAATATTGGAAATATATCCTTATGATTAATCAATATAAACCCTAAAATTTTCATACAAAGATCATAATAAAATTATTTACACATTAAATCCAGACAATTGTTTCTTTCTTTATGTTGTTGATATCTCCTCAAAATCCATCACTTAAACCACAAAAGGTGTTTCTTTGACTTTGAACTTATGATCAACCTTAGGCTTATTAACCGATAATAGTAAATAAAAATCTTAAAAAAATAATCATTTAAATCATAATATTATTATCTTTGGGAATGTTCTCAAAGTCGATCATTGGGTTATGTTCCCTAATCTAGTTTTTCTTAAATATAGTTTAAAATTTTCTATTAAAATTCATCTGATACCAACTATTATGATCTGGACCCCAATAGCCTAGAGTTAGTGTCTTCTTTATTACATTGGCATAAGATAAAAGTATTTTCATCCAATAAAATAGAATAGTTTAGTAGTCTTAGTAAACTAGATACATACTTGAGACATGAATTACATTTGAAAACACAAAAGAAAATAATATTTTTCCAAAATAAAATTTTTTCCTCTAGGATATCCTTGTATATCGATTACATTACTCTTCATGGATTCCTAGGAAATGAAAAAAATAATGGAAATCTTAAATTATCAGTAAGGTTTAATTATAGTGGAATTTATCATGAATCCGTAAGAATAAAAAATATGGAAAGGTAAATAAATAAAAAAACATTACATTTAAATAACTTGAATATCATAATTAGAAAGGGAATAATAAATATGATAAGTTAAATAACATAACACTCATTCCATTTAAATAACATGAATTCATGAATAGATAAGGAATAATCAATATGGTAAGGTAAATAACTGAACACACATGCCATATAATCAATGATTTTAGAACAAAATGAATCTAGAGATAATATCATTGTGTTAATTTCCATGAAAATAATAATAAATAAAATGAAGGAAATTCTTAATTATCGTATGTCATGTTTCTCAGTCACAAAATACCTTTACCATCAAGAACTTTCACAAAAGAGTTTAAAGCATACTGAGTGAAAACCTATTTAACTAATATTAGCCAACTAATTTGTCACATGAGACTACCAATTCATTTAGGGGGTATCTATAACTAGTCCCCACCCATGTCATAATTTTCCAAATCATTCTTCATATATCAAGTAATTGATTTAATTCATAAACAATGTTTTGTACCATAAAATATCCATATTAAGTAAATGATAAAGATTTATCAATATTTCCCCCATATAAATAAATACCTTATAATGTAAAAATTATATGTAAAACTGTTATATATTTTAATCAATAATCATATCCATTATAGAAGAATATAAATATTTAATAGAAATGAAATATTCAATGATAAAAAATAATTAAATGCTTTAAAATATGGAATCATTAAATAATAAAACTATAGGTGAATAAGTAAAATAAATGGTTGTTATCATTGTTTAATAAAAGTACCAACAAATAATTATTAAAAAAAATTAGTAAAAATATATTTTTCACTTAGAAATTCCCTTTTAAAAATAAACTGTAGAAATACAAAAGAAAAAACTTCCTTGAAAATAACCTTGTAAACATGTAAAGGAATATTAAAATCATTAAATCATCATGAGAGTGGTAAAATTGGTTTATACCATATAATTTATAATAAAACATTCCTTTCATATTTTTGTTGGAAAAGTCACAAAGTACCTTTTTTTAAATGATAGGAAAATTCCTTTTAAAACATTTTGTAAAAATTAAAAAAAATGTTAAAAAGGACTTTAAATATTGTTGGGGAAGTAAACAATTTTTGAAAACATTTCTGGAAAATATATACATGGAAGAGAAATATTCCACATCATAGACTTAAACACAAATAATCCCTAATAATGAAGATATTTTGAAATAAACTCTTGCCACTTGGGTAACTTATCAATCATATAATCTAAACAAGAAATAAATTTAAATTAATCCTTAAATATCATGAATAAAAAATAGAATCATGATATAATATTTCAAAGGGTTAGTATGTAAACCACAAAAATTAAATAAGTGATGAATAAATCACGTGTCCCATAGAAATAAAGGTGAGATGAAAATCCCTTACCACTTTGTAATCGGTTGATTCATATGCCACATGAAAAAATAATAGTTAAAATAAATTGAAATATCCTAATAATAAAAAATTTCATGATATAACATTTAAAATGGTTATATACACCTCATAAAAGAATATAGGTTCATAACATAAAAATATTCCTCAATGAAAGAAAATTGAGATTAAGTCCCTTACCTCTTGCTTCCTTTTGGTTGAATATGTTTTAACATCATGTATAATGGTTTTAAGACATGTTATTGATTTATAATAGAAAAATATTCATATTTATAATATCATTTATGATCCCCTTATAAAATTTTACCACATTTTTAGTAATAATATTTTATTGATTTCACTGTTTTGGGTGTTAATTTCCTTATTTTCTCATTTGTGTTTTATTATGAAATTTCTTCTTTTAACACATATTATAGAGTAAAATAATCTCCATAATGATATTAATATTATAAATGTCATATTAACTCATTATATATATTTTTAGAATCATTATTTAATGTTTATGTGTCAAATGAATCGCACCACTTCATTGAGATGGTAGGTCGTACGTATGCATGAGCGATTGTATCATTACCTTAAAGAGTAAAAGGGTAAGGGAGTGCATGATATATTTAATTTACAAAATTTAAATAATGAAATAATTATAATATATATCTATTATTTCTAACATTATAAACATACATGTAAATTGGTGAAGAAAAAAAACTACACCACTGTGTAATTTCTCAAAGTGGTGTAAAGAAGTGAATGAAGGGGTTCCCTTTTATAATTGAAGTGAGGGGCACTTTCAGAATTTCTCAAAATATTAAAATATAATAAGACTATTCTAGATCCAAATTCTTTAAAACGGACAATAAATGGACATAGGATGACTTTTTATGCCGTATATTATCACTTTTGTGATTATTTAATATTATTATGATTTTTAAATGATTTAATAAAAAAATTGATAAAATATCATTTTTATAAATTTTGACACTATTCATTTAATTTGACTTCAAATACATCAATATATTATGGGGATTATAATATAATGCATTAAAACCTCTATAATATGTCATATATCTCTATAAAAAATTTAAACACATTAAATAATTCAAATTATATAAAAAACTATATTTTTAAAAACATTTATTTTGTTTTTCTATAAATTAAATTAATACTATATTACTATTGTGTAAGAATTTAAGGTAATTATTTATTAGATAAAAATTAAATATAATTTACCATGATGAATATAAATATTTTATATTTCAATATAATATTTATATTATAACAAATATTTTGTATAACATCATATTAAAAATATTATATTTATTAAAAACAAGAGTGTGACAAGTTTGACAATTCAATAAATAAAATACTATAAAGGTCATAATATTATCCAAGTGGCCCCAAAAGGTCATAAATTTTACCCTTGGATTATTATGGTCGAGATACAGACATAAAATCGGATTTAGGCACATTTTTGGGTTATTTAATGTTTCTTGTCATTTTATTTTTAAAACAAATTACACGATTTACCCTTTACCATGGTAATAAAATTACTAAGTTTACTATTTATATTAACCAAAAATAAAAGGTAGATATTAAATAAATTTATACCCACTAATTAAAAATATGGAATCCGTTTTAAAAAATTTCATATACATAATTTTCAAAATTTATTTTAAAATTAAACCCAAAAAACACAACAAAAAACTGTTTTCTTGAAAAATGCCATTTTAAGTATAAAAAGGTTTTAATTGAAAATTTAAAAATTAATTTTATTTAAATGTAATTAATTGGGTTATTAATAATATAATATAAATAATTTTACTTTTAAAACATTTTCAAATAAAAGGTAACTTTTTAATGGTTGAAATAAAAATACATTTTTCAACAAATATCGGTATTTTTCACCATTCACTGGAAAATCAATCTTTTCCGAAAATATGAAAAATTTACCATAATAAAATTATGATATTTTAATTGAAAAAATAAATTTAATTTTATCAAATACATTTTCTAAAACTTCTAGAAATTCATTATAATATCCACCCATAAAAAGAAGAAAAACTCATTTTTTAAGAAAAAGCTTTTTTGACTTTACTAAAAATTATTTTATTATTTTATAATCATTTATCAATAAATTTATATTAATAAGAACCTATATATTTACTTATAAATCAGTTATTTCTATTCATACCCACCAAATTAATGGTAGGGTTATAATGGTTATATTTAAATAATAATATTTTGGGGTTTGTTTAGGGTCGGTGTTGTGTGCAATGTAAGTTATCGATCATAGTGTTCTTATAAAATATTGGGGTGTTACATTCTCCCCCCTTAATTAAATTTCATCCTCACAATTTAAAATTTTTATTATTAATCAATGGGTTATATTTTAATATACCTCTATGTAAATATTACATCGTCAAAAGTGTTAATAAAACTTCCTCTTAAAAAGAGGGAAAGGGAAATGTGAAAGTCATCAAAAAACTAAGTTTATAAAAATGAAATAATTAGTGGGAGGTGGAAATATGGATATGGAAGAAAAATATAACTATCAAGGACTAACAAATAGTTATATAAAACATGATCATAAGAAATTTTACCATCAGAAAACCATAAATCTATGATGGGTTAATAGTCCATTGATTTCTTGGTAAGAAAAATAAACTGATAAAATTTTTGTTCTAAATTACTTTTCCTATTTTTGAGGAATTATTTTACTACCTAGTGTAAGATAATAAATAAATATACTTACTTTAAAGGTAGAGTTTCATCCTTTAATAAATTTCCACCACAAACTCATCTTTTTTTCCAAATGATGAGTATGGATTTTTTTCAGTCTTGAAGCACTAGAATCAATTTATACAGATCAAACAATTCATAAAATAAAAAAAATATATTCCTATTGTATTTATATATTAAAAAAACCAATATTTTTTGTGTAATATAATATAATTCCCAAAAATAATAAACCTTCATACAAGTAAAACTACTTTAATCTCCCAAAATTCAACAATAATACCAAAAAATTAAACTTAAATCATTTAAAAAAATAGTATCCTTAAAAGTATTGAAAATTATTCTAGCCTATATTAAAACCCAAAGATTTTAAGTATTTTATCACATAGTCATCCAAGTTGAATTTAAAAATTATATCAAAAAAATATCTTTCTTAAAACCTATAATCTATAAGATATGATAACCATTTCCATAAATAACATGAATAAAATCCTATATTCTTCCATAAGGTAATTCAACCTTTATTCCTCAAATAAATTTCCATAATATTCAGTTTATCTTAGTTATATATGGTTCCATAAATATTGAGCATCTTCCAAAATCACTTAACACCAAATCAATTTATAATCCCATGGTTATCTATATGATAAAATGTATATTCACAAAATAAACTTTTCCTTTATCTATTATAAAATTTAAATAAATAAAAACTATGTCATACTAACTAGGACATCACATATGCTAGTGGTAGTTGATTCACCCTTATAGCCCTTTGGTTGCAGGTTCAATCCTCATGGCCTTTTTGGATGCAATAGGTTATCACCCAACTTAAAGGTTATAATTTTTTTAAAACTATATTAATATATTCCTTATAAAATTCTCAAATATTTGATGAAAAAACACAAAAATAACCTTTATATATTCAATATTATTGGTATGTTTTAACCTCAAAAGGTTTTTTCATACTTTTTATATTTAATTCCTAAAAATATAATAACCCATAATTACCATAAAATTAAATATCATATAAATTCAAAAGGTTATACATTCCATTAAAATTATTTCCACAAAAATTATAGTAATTCTTCCTCAAATAACCATTTTTCACATGTTAAACTTAAGGGTTACATATACCTCAAACATTTATCAAAACTCAATAAATTTCTCCCAAAAATCATCATTGTTTCACTACACCACTTTTAAAAGATATTAATTATTTATAACATATGTTTATAAATTTTGAAAACAAAACCAATTATATAATATCTTTTTTGTGTTTCATAGTTCTCATGATATTTATAATATATAGGAATATCTATGATAAACACATCTTTCACTCGGTATCCTTCTTAAACCTTTAATAATGATTTGTTTTTTATTCGTTAATAATTTATTTCTTTAAAAAATGATATGAAATATATCATTATGATTCATAAATATTAACCCAAAAAGTTTCATACTTATATCATAAGAAAATAATTCATACCTTAAATCTAGGAAACAATTTCTATCTTTATGATATTGTTGTCTCCTCAAAATCTATCACTTAAACCACAAAAGGGGTTCTAAGACTTCAAACTTATGATAAAACATAAACTTATTAAACCCTGATAATAACTAACAATATTAAAAAATCCTCATATGAATCATAAAATTATTGTCTTTAGAAATATTCTCAAATTCAATCATAGGGTTATATTCCCTAATCTAATTTTTCCTAAACATAGTTCCCAAGGTTTCTACTAAAATTTTTCTAATATTAACTATAATGACCCCAAACCAATTATCCTAGAGACATTGTCTAATTTATTTCATTGGTATAAGATACAAGTATTTTTATTGAATAGGACCAAATAGTTTAGTAGTCTCAGTAACCTAGATACATAATTTATACTTGAATTACATTTCAAAACACACACAAAAACATTTTTTCGAGAATAACATTATTCCCTCTAGCGTATCCTTGAATATCAACCATATTACACTTAATGGATTCCTGGGGAAAGTAAATAAAATAAGGATGCGCTCAAATTCTCACTAAGGGTTAGGTATAGTCAAAGATATTAAGAATTAATAATTATAAACAATATGGAAAGGTATATAACGTAACACACATGACATTTAAATAACTTAACTATCATAATTAGATTGGGAAAAAAAATATGGAATGTTAAATAACTAAACACACATGCCATTTAAATATCTTAAATTCATGAATAGATAAGGCATAATAAATATGTAAAGGTAAATAAACAAAAACACATGT
This sequence comes from Viscum album, assembly GCA_963277665.1. NCBI lineage: Eukaryota > Viridiplantae > Streptophyta > Magnoliopsida > Santalales > Viscaceae > Viscum > Viscum album. The sequence continues at coordinate 473,817,087 of OY728135.1, forward strand.
CATATAATCAATGATCTAAGAATGTAATTTAGTCAGAGACAATATAATTGTAAAAATATCTTGGATAATAATAATAACTAAAATGAAGGAAATGCTTAATTATTGAACATCATGTTTCCTAAGAACATGATACATTTACCTTCACGGCCTTTCATAATATGGTTTAAAACATACTAGGTGAATACCCACATAACTAATTCTAGCCAACTGATTCATCCCATGACATCATCGATACATTGAGGATTTATTTATTACTAGGCACAACCTGTGTTATACATGTCCAAACCATTCCTCATATATATAATAATCGATTTAATTCATAAAAAATGTTCTTTATCATCAAATATATGTATTGATTAAAGGATATTGATTTATCACTATTCCACTCAAATAAACAGATATCATAAAATATAAACATCATATGTAAAAAAGGAATATGTTTTAGAAAATAATCATATCCATCATGCAGGAATATTGATATTTAAGTGAAATGAAATGTCAAATCATAAAAAAAATAAGTGAATTATTCAAAATATGGAATAATTAAATCATATACATAGAGGTGAATATGTAAAATAAATTTTTGTTTTCCTTGATGAACAAAAGTACCATAATACAATCATTAAAACATTTTTGAGTAAAAATATCTTTTTCACTTTGAAAATCAATTTTAAAAATAAAATATTTAAATATAAAGTAAATAATTTTCATTGAAAATAACCATGTAAAATTGTAAATTAAGCTTCAAATAATTAAGGATTCATGAAATAGTTAAAATCCACAAATTCTATATAAGTTAAAATAAAACATTCTTTTCATATTTTTCTAGAATAGTATATATTATTTTAAAAATTATAGATAGATTCCTTTTATAAAAATTGTAAAAATTAAAACATTTTTAAAAATGAATTTAAAATTTTAGGGTAATATTAAAAACCTTTTTTGAAAACATGGACATGGAATAGAAATATTCCCCATCAGAGACACAAACATAAGCAATCCCAAATAATGAATATATTGTGAAATAAACTCTTACCACTTCGATATATTATTAATCATAAGACCCATGGAAAAAATAAATTTTAATTAATCTTTGAATATCATAAATAAAAATATATTCATGATATAATATATACAAGGGGAAATATATATAACACGTAGAATAAATTATTGGTGAATAAAGAATATGTCTAACAAAAATAAAAGTGAGATGAAAATATCTTACCACTTTGTAATCAGTTGAATTGTATCCCACATAAACAAATAACAGTTAAAAAAACATTAAATATAATTATAATGAATAAATTTGTGATATAGAATTTCAAAGGGGTATTATATACACCTCATAAAATATTATAGTTGCATAACATCAAAATATGTCTTAATAAAAGAAAATTGAGACAAATTCTCTTACCTAACACATCCTTTTGGTTCAATGTGTTTTAACCTCCTATATAATGGTTTTAAGTATGTAATTGATTTATACTAGAAAAATATTCATATTTATAATATCATATATTATCCCCTTAAAACTTTCTACCACCTATTTAATAATAATATTCTATTTATTTCACTATTTAGGGTATTAATTGCCTTGTTTTCTCAAACCTGTTCCGACATGAAATTTCGAGAAATTATACATATTATGTAGTGAAATCATCTCCATAGTTATATTAATATTACAAATATCATATTTACTCAATATATATATATTTATAATAATTATTTAAGGTTATAAGTGGAAAATGAATCACATCGCTTCGTGGAGATTGTAGGTTGTACGTTTGCAGAAGCGATAATATCATTCCATTAATGAGTGAAATGGTAAGGGAGTGCATGATATATTAAATTTTCATAATTTTTATAATTTCATACTTATCATATATATCCATTACTTCCATCATTATAACCAAGTAAAGTGATGATGAAAAATAAATTACACCACTCTGTGGATACGGTAAGTCATGCATACACACACGGTACTTTCTTAGTAGGATAGATAAAAGGTGGAATATGGTAATACCATAATAATAATAGAATATAAGAATATAAATGACACTTTAGTTTTTATTTTGTCATGTAAAAAACACATGAAAAGGAAGTATAAGAAGGGATAAACTTGAAAGAGTCAGTAAAGACAATTACTTATTCTTTGGCGGACTTCCTTCAGATATATTCTAAAGGGATTTAGTTTTGGTTTTTGGAAGTACCATAACCTCAAGTACATAACTAAGGTTTTTTATAATAGAAATTTTCATAGATTAGTTTAGATATATGGCTCAATTTTGTGTAAATAAGTAAAGTAAGGGGTTCCTTTTTTAATTGAAATAAGGAGCACATTCAGAATTTCATAAAATATTAAAATATAATAAGACTATTATTGACCCAAATGCTTCCAAATAGACTAAAAATGTATACGATATGATTTTTAGACCATATATTATCTCCTTTTTAATTATTTACTATTTTTATGTTTTTTAAATATTTTCATATAATATTATTTTTATAAAATATCATTTTTTTTCAATTTTGACATTATTCATTTAATTTGACTTAAAATACATCAAGAAAAAGGGGGAATTAGAATATAAAGAATTAAAACCAATATAATATTCCGTATAGATCTAGAAAATTCTTTGGACGCATTAAATCATTCATATTATATCAAAAATAATATTTTTGCAAACATTTATTCATTTTGTTAATTAAATTAATACTATATTAGTGTTGTGTAAGAATTTATGGTAATTTTTTATTCACTAAAAAATTAAAAAAAATACAATGATTTATATAAATATTTTATATTTAAAAATACTATTTATTTTTTAAAATATCTTCTGAATACCACCATATTGAAAATATTATACTTATTAAGAACAAGAATGTGATATGTTTGACTTTTCGTTAATTAAAAAACTATAAAGGTCATAATCTTATCTAAGTTGCTACAAAAGGTCATAAGTTTGATAATTTTATGATTATGGTCTATATTAACTCATAAAATTAGATTTATTTTGGTTTTTGGTTTAATTTTATGGTTCTTATTATGTTATGTTTAACCTAAATTACCTAATTTACCCATTACTGTGGTAGTAAAATTACTAAGTTTACTATTTGTATTAACAAAAATAAAAGGGTTATATTTACTAAATTTGACCAAATTATTCAAAATATTTAATACATTTAAAAAAATTTAAGACACATATGTTTCAAAAAATAATTTAAAATTAAACCATAAAAACACAACAAAACCCAGTTTTCTTAAAAAATTTCCCTTTTAAGAATAATTTATTTATTCCAAATTAAAAAAACGGATTTGATTCCATTGTACTAGATTAGATTATTAATAACATAATATAAATAATTTTAAATTAAAACCAATTTAAAATAAAATGGAACGTTTCAATGGTTGAAATAAAAATACAATTTTCAATAAATATCGGTATTTTTTACTATTCACTAGAAAATAAATCTTTTCAGAAAAATATAACAAATTCACAATAAGATATTTATAATATGTTGATTTCAAAAATTATATTAATTTTATTAAATAAATTTTCTAAGACTTCTATAAATTAATTATAATATCCACCCATAAAAAGAATAAAAACTCGTTTTTGAAGAAAACATTTTTTTAACTTTACTAAAAATTATATTATTATTTTCTTATAATTTACCAATAAATTTATATTTAACAGAACCTATATATTTACTTCATAAATAAATCATTCCTATTCATACACACCAAATTAACAGCTATGTTATAACAGTCAGCTTTAAATAATAATATTGTAAGGTTCAACAAGGCTTAGTGTTTTGTGCAGCGTAAGCTATCGATAATAGTGTTATTTTAAAATCTTGAGGTGTTAAAAAGTCACCTTCAAAATACTTAATTTAAATAGAATACAAAAAAATATTATTTTTATCTCAAAGTAACAATTTTATTTAGTTCTAAAAATGTTTAGCATGGATTTTATATGTACAAATAATATTTCAAAAAGAATAATCTTACTCATTAATTTAAGATTTTTTTTCTTCAATGGTTTTTAAATATTTTATGTTATTCTTTCATAGTGATAAAATCATGGAAATTATAATTTTCGTAAATCCCATTTATTTCATCTAAAAAAATTTAGAGATTGCTAAAAAATTAATCATAAGCTAATATAGCCATGATAAATCTAAAAAGTAAATATATGAATATTATTATCTCAAATATATGAATCACTTTATCTAATTACCTTTATATGTGTAGGGAAAATAATCTTCATTTTAACACATGTAATGTGTAAAAACCAATTTTTACGAAAGGTTTATTTTCAATCATAGACATTTTTGTATAGGAAAAAATTATCAATGTTATTAATTTTAATGATATTAAGATGATTATAATTTTCTAAATAAGAGTTATTATATATTAAAATAAACCCAAAACCTAATTCACTCATGTGTAAATTTAATTAAGGAAATAGATTAAAAATTATTTTCAAAAAATATTACTTGCTTTTCTAAAATAATATCCACGGGATTTATAAATTAACATAATATTTTTAAATGATTTATTTTAATTTAAAAATATACATTTTATATATCTAAAAGTTTTTAAAAACATCTAATCAGATAAAAGTGATGGAATTAGTAAAGTTTGTGTTTTTACTATTCATCTAAAAATTGATTATTTTAGAAAAAATTCAAAAATAGATCCTAAGATATTTTTTTGTGAGGAAATCAAAAATTGATTTTACATTATCAAATTTAAATTCTAAAATTTGTAAATTTATATTTTTAAAAGAAAATTGTTTTATTGAAAATAAAATTTTCAATATTAACTCATATTAATTATTTACCTTATAAAGGTAACAAATATTAATGGTTTAATATTTTAGTTATTATTATAGATTTATTAATAATTTATTATTAATATTTTGTTGTTTTTTATGTTGGGTACAACGTGTGATACATGTTATAGAACATAGTATGTATTTGAAAGGCTCTAAAATCTCAGGTTGTTATATTCTACACCCATAAATAAATTGTGTCCTTAAAAGTTAATTAGAATTTACTTTTAGGAATATATAAAGGTTGGTAAAATATTCAAATGCCTCAAGATAATATATTTAATGAGATATTATCCTTGATATTATAAATAAAAATGTAAAACACTTATTTTACCTAAACATTTCAAGGAAATGTATCTCATAACTAGGTATTAAGGCCCATGTGATTGATTCAATTTTCTTCTAAGATAATTCATAATTGGAGTTGTAATAATAGATGGTCACAGTTGATTTGGAATGTTTTTTACCTATTATATAAATTAATGTGGATTCAAAGTGAAGATATATATTCTATTTTTTAAATAGAATCATTTTTGTTAGGAGGATATCTTGATTTTCACAAAGTTTATTTCCACAAATTTAACAATCACGCCAATAAATGTTTTCTTTAAAATAAAACTCTATGATAATGGTGAATTGATATTCATAGAAAACAATCTAGATAAAATAGGATTGATAGAACTAAAATCAATCCACTAATTTGGGGTGGAGGGTAAGTGAAACCTAATTACCATTATCCTCTTCATAGATAGTCATTATATAGGTTCTTCTTTACTCCATCAGTCTAGGAGGTTTTGTATTCTTACCATGCTCAGTAATCATTGGATTAGGTCATTGACTTAGATAATCCTCAACATCTTCACACATAAGATATTCAATTTTTAGTGGTTTCCTAGTATGAGTTCTTTCTTCTTTCCTTGTGTTAAATGAACTCTTCATTTTCCATCAATATTTTGATGATTGATATCCTCCTTTATTGCAAGTAAGTAATATTCCATTACCCTTGATACAATTCCCTATGTGATTCTTTAATATTTTTTAACACATAGGAAATTGAAAAGAATACCTTTATCATGTTCATCACTTGATCTTTCATGATTATTCATCTTTATCTTCTTTAGAGTTTGGGGGAATTTGATTATTTTCACATTGATAATCATGTCCCCTGATAGTTGGTTTAGAATAATTACAAGGTTTCTCATTCCATATCCCATTCCAATGGGTTATTAATCGAGGTAATCTTAAAATTTTACCTCACACCCATAGATCCTTATTTTTTGATCCATTACTATAACCAAAAAGGTTGACATGAGTGAAGAAACATTAACAATATGGGGAAATTTTCATAATCATAAAAAATAATCTTATTCTTTTACATTTTCACATTATACTGTTATTCTTTTAGTTCAAAGTATATCAATCTTAGTTTAGTCTATATTGATTTAAGTTGAGTTATATTACACTCCTCAAATTTATTAGGAAATAAATACTTCATAATGGTTTATAAAGAGAATATGATCAAAACAATAATATCCCCTGGGAGTGTCAAATTATGGGTGTAGTTGGGCCTCTTTTTCATAAATTGAGTGACACTTGATTTAATAACCAACATACCCTTTTTAGGGATATTACACCAAGGTACATCTATGTCAGATCCTGCATCCACTTATAGTATCTATATAGGTATTTATTTCTAAGGAAAACAATCTACTCAACACTTTACCAACATTCCATGATATCATCCTATACTTAGACTCAATTTTACAGTTTTTACTAGGGTTATCTGACCCGGATACTGAAAGTAACTAAACTAACCTACAAAAATAAATAAACTAATATCCAAAATAACTAAACCTTTTTCTTATACCAACTAAAGATACCCAATCTAAATATGACATAAATAAGACATTCATATCATGATTTAAATAATACATATCACAAACATTTACACAACCCAAGGACTGAAAGGTTTAGTGTCTTCGAAATTATCTATATAAACATATTATTTTATTATACTGGTGAACATTTATACATAGTCCTGATCCTCTAGATCGATTTCTATATAACTCACATGATTTAATCATCTTCATAACCTAGGAGTTGGAAACATAAGAAATGGGTGATCTCAAACACTCAATAAGGGTAAATCATATCATAACATAAAGGAAAGAATGAGTAATACATAAATATCCTAAGAAAATTTCTAAAGACATTAGATAATAATTATAAAACATGTTATAGTAACATAAGATCATAAAATATATATAATTAATCATAAAATATATGAGATGGATCAAAACACATCTTAATTTTCATATAACAAGAGAGAATGACATAAAAGTACAGAATAATTTAGAAAAATATAATAATCAAAATAAAATGGAATCTTATATAAATAAAATACATCTTGAAAATTTTTCATAAATTGGGGAACAACATGGAAATATGGCACAACCATAATCATAGGGAAACATGTGGGATAAAACTCATTGTACATGTTCTTATGTGATCAAAATCATTATTTCCACACCTAAAAATGTGACAAAACCTATCAAGCCCATTATTGTATAAAAAACTATTTATATCCATGCCCAACTATTTCATGAGATATAAACTTAAACCAACTCATTGGAGGGTGATATAAGACCCCACTCATCATTATCCATATATATATTTGTGCCACATAAAATCAATCATCATGATATCTTAAAGAACCCATGGAAATATGATGGGTTTTAACATAAAATGAACTTAAGTAATCATGGATATAAAAATATCATTTTTTAAAAATAATAATAACATATAAATTATAATTGAAACATCACTTCATGAGAGATAAAAATTTGAGTAAAAATTGAATTGAAAATATAATTTTTTCACAAAACCATTTAAACGTTGTTATAATAAATAAAGTATAAATTACCTTAAAAAACAAAATTTTGATAAAGGAAAGAGAATAATTTTTAAAACCATATTATATATAGTTCTAAATGAAATATCCTTGAAAATACATAAATTTTATTAAAAAGGAAAAGTGAAAACATTCAATTTCAAAAGGTATTTTTAATATTGAAACCTTGAAAAGGATATAATTTTTTAAAAAATGGGAAGTGAAAATACTAAAAAATACTTTTAAAAAGAATATTTAATAATTAAACATTTAAAATAATGTAAAGGTTATCAAAAGAAAATTTGGATTGGATGATAAAACTTTTTTATTTGGAAATAATGGAAATTTTTTTTGAATATTTTAAAATAACCTTGTTGAAAACCCTGATCATTAAAAGGATAAAGAAAATTCTATTTTCAAATTAATTAATGATAATAAAATTATAATTGATAATAAAAAAATATTTTCCATTATAGAAAGGATAACATTGGCAGGAAGTGAAAACATGGGTATGAAAGAAAAAACCATTAAGGGAAATGTGAATTATTCATAACAAAAAGGATTTTTAGCGAAACAATAAAATCGCCAAGGAAGAATAATTTAGTATGAAATATGATTTTCCTAAAATATAATTTTTAAATACCACATAACATAATCATATATTATAATATATCAGTCTTGTATGATAATAGTCAAAGAATAGTAATCCTGGCCCATGTAAAATATTTTGAGTCATAAAAACCCCTTATAACCTTTGTGATTTTTGAATCAAAATACTAAGATTTGTAGAAATTTAAATAGAACATTTAATATCATGACAATTAATATATTATTGATAAGAAAAATTAAAAATGGTTTTTATGTAAACCATTTAGATAAAAACATGGTGTATAACATAAACATGTCTCAAATATACGAGTTTGAGACAAAACCCCTTACCTTGTTTCTTTGCTTAGTTGATGACACTCTAACATCCTGTAAAAATTAACATAGATACCTTAATAATATATTTCATATCCTTATTCATATATTATAACTTTTATATCCTTTATCTATAATTATTTATTATGGGTATATTGGTTAGTAATAACTTATTTTCAACCATCGGGTGTTAATAACTTTAACTGTTTGCACATGGTCTATAATGTTGATATCATAGCCATTATTTGATAACAAGTTCATAATAAATAATTATTTAAATATAAATTAATATATTTAATATATTTATTTTTAATTCTCTCATCCCATTCCATTTTTTTAATTACACAGCGTGAAAATGGAATCAATTTGGCATATTTCTGTGATTTTAGCAAACAAAAAATGATACTTTAATAATAAGTTAATTAATTAATATAATATTTCAAAAACCATATACCAATAATGATTTTATAAATATATTAAAATAATTTTATTGTTCATGTTCCCATAGTAATTCATAATATATTTTTATAGCATCGTTCATGAAGGTGGTTAAACTGACCCAAACTTGAACAGGTTTTTACTCGATTGGTGAGTATGGTTAAGGAGGTGTTTATTTAGAAATAATGTATTTATAAAATAATAATAAATAATTTATTTTTATATTTTTATTATGGTGAACTATTTTTTAAGATTTTTTATAAATAATTAAATGATAGAAGGAAAATGAAAAAATGATTTTCTCTGGAGGTGGTAGTCTGCGCACACATACTATTGATATTCCTTTGTTTTTCAAAGTGGGTAGAAATGTATAACTAAGGGTTATACCATTAATATAAAAATATATAATTATAATAACGATACTAAATTAATCATATTATTATATTGACAGGATATTTGGTAGAGTAAGATTAAGAAGTAAAACTTAAAAGGGAGATAATACTTATGTTGGAGACTTGATTTTTCCTTGGAAGTCCTCTTGAAATTGAAAAGATTAGACTAGCCATGAGTGACTAGTGGAATATTTTCATGGGATAAGGTTCCAGGTCGAGAAAAATGGTATATTTTCAATGAGCAATTATAAGGATATGTGATTCTTGAATTGGTGTAAGTGTTACCTTTCTATAAGTGATGAGAAGGGTAGTTTTAGAAATACCCATTGAACTTCAATAATTTAATTTCACTATTAAAGTTTCAATCGATTAAAAAATATGAAAATGTGAAAAGCGGGAGAGTTTTGGTCGATCCATGCCTCAAAGGTCAATTTAGAAACATTTTTTAATTTTTTTTAACCATTTTTCCTCAGAAAAATACTTTTTACTTTTTTTTTACTTTTTTTATTGGGGTAACTAATTTTTAACCATAGAAATTAATTTTAATGAAAAAAATTAAAATTTAGGTGATAAAGTAATTTAAACCTTATGATTTCATATTTTAAAACCATTTTATCAAATAAAATTTATATATTTATTAAAAGTTAATTTTTCAATAATAATGCTTAAATGTGTAAAACCGTTTTTTAAAATAATATTATTAAGATTTTAAATTTATATATGATAAATTTATCAGGGTTACTAATTTTAGAGCCAAAAATTGATTTATTATGAATTTAATAAAAAATATGCGGCTTCCATGGTAATCTAAAACAAAACCTCTCCTTGGAAATACTTTATTTAAAGAGAAGACCAAAAAACATTTTTTATATTAAAGTAATGTTTTACTTTAATTTTAAAAATGTTTAGAATACGTTTTATATATATAAAGAATACTTTAAAATGAATAGTTTTATTATTTAATTTATTTTTTAATTTATTTAATTTTTTTTTAAATCTTATAGTTTATTCTTACCTGGTGATAATTTCTTGAAAATTATAATTTTTGTAAATACCGTATTTTTCAACTAAAAACCAACCTTTTGAGAAAATACTCAAAAATTAATCTTAAGATAATATAAACATAATAAATAAAAAAATTAAATATATCAATATTTTTTTCTAAAATATAAAAATCATTTTATCAAATTAACATTCTATGTGTAGGTAAATTAATCTTAATGTTAGCGTTTGTAATGCGTAAAAACCCATTTTTAAGAAAAATGTACTTTTTTAGAATAATGTTTATGTATAGGAAACAATTATCAATTTTATTAATTTTAAAGATATTAAGAATATTATATTTTTTAAATAATATTTATGTGAAATTAAAATAAATCCAAAACCTAATTTCTCCAAGTGTAAATTTAATTAAAGTAACATATGAAAAATGGTTATAAAAAATATTATTTTATTTTATAAAATGATATTCATGGGATTTATAAATTGAAATTGTATTTTTAAGTGATTTATTTTATTTATAAATATATATTTTTTATATGTAAATGTTTTCAAAAAATTTTAAGCCATATCAAAATGATAGTTTTAGCCAAATTGCTATTTTTTTACTATTCACTTAAAATGATTAGAAAAATTTCAAAAATACTTCATAATATAATTATATTGTGACCAATTCCAAAATTAATTTTAATTTATGAAATTAAAATTGTAAAATTTTTTAATTTATATATTTAAAATAAAATATAAAATATAAATAAAATTCCTCTCATTGAAAATAAACTTCTTAATATTAATTCATATTAATTATTTACCTTCTAAAGGTAAAAACTATTAATGGTTTTCAATTTTAGTGTTTATTATAACTTTGTTAATAATGACTTATTAATATGTTTTGTCTTTTTTATGGTGATTTTAGCATGTGACAAAAATTATAGAATATGGTATGTATTTTAATGGATCTAAAATCTCGGGTCATTACACTTATGACCTTCATTGTATGGTGGAGATGAAATATGAAGCCCATGCTTCATGGAGGTTGTAGTCTGAACATATGAAAGAGTAGAATTATCTTTTTATAATGGATGGTCTGGTAAGTAACATATTATCTTCAAAAAATCATATATATATATACATTTATTTCATCATGTCATATGATATGGTGATGAAAAATGAAACACATCGCTTCGTGGAGGTGGTAGTCCACACGTACACACAAACAATGTTTTCATTTCAAATGGGATAGAAAAAAGAGATGAAAAAGGGTTATAAAATTGTCATAATAAAATTTTAGTATATGAAATATACTGATTTTTTTATTTCATCATCGGTCAGAAATATTTTATGGAGGTATAAAACAAAATAAAAATGAAACCGCTAGGTTAATAGTTATACATCTTCTCTGGAGAACCTCCTTTGTATTACACTTTAAGCCTTTTAGGTTTGGTATTTTGGAGATACCATGAAATCTAGGAAATCATTAGAGGTTTTGGGGATATATTTGGGTAGGTATTTTCTAAACTATAATTCTCAAATGGAATTAGTAAGGGACGAGAAGAGGTTCCCTTTTATAAGAGAGGGAAGTGGCACAGATGTAATTTTTCTAAACTTTTAAATATTAGGAATGTCTTACTCATGTTAAATTAGAGTTTCAAAGAATAAAATTATAATATAAGGTGAAAATGGTTGAAATATCATCATTAAATTAGGATTAAGATAATATTTTATGTCATTATCACTTAGTTTTTACCTTGAATAACCCAATTTACCATTTACCATGGTGACACATTTTTACCATGGTTTCTATTCATAATGACCAAAAATAAAAATCACCTCATTTTTTAATTTGAATATCTTGAATAAAAATATGGAATTTATTATTTAATATTCAATTTTTATAAGTGATGAAAATTAATATTAATAAAAGTGTGTAAAACGCAACAAAAAACATTTTTTTAAAATTGTGTTTTTAACTATAAGAATGAACTTATACCAAAATATAATAGATTATTTATTTGTATAAAATTATTTAGATTATGTTTAATAAAATTTATATTATGTTAAATTAAAACCAAATCAAAAAATTTAATTCTACTTTTAAATTAAATTTTTTAAAGAAGAGAAATGAATGTTTTGTAAAAAATGGCATTTTCACTATTCACTCAAAAATAAATATTTTTAGAAAAAACCAAATAATTTAACTAAGATATATTTGATGTTTTGATTATAAAATTAATTCGTTTTTATAAAATAGAAATTATAAAATCAATAAATTTATATTTAATATAAAAACATTTAATTTAGGGAAAAATAATTTAGTTAAATAAAATATCCCATTTTCAACTAAAAACTGTAATAAATTTATTTATAAAACTATGATTATTTTTAATCCATAAAATGAATACTTATAAATCATAATAATGATTTATTTATAATTGTTTCTGGGTTCTCATAGATTTTGAGCAAATCTAGGTAGACAACATTGGTCTTCTATTGAGTTTATCTTTAAGTATATAAGTTTAACAAAGGATATGTTCCTAGTATATGGAGGATATGAGGATATAGTCATCATGGGTAATATCGATTCTAGTTTTTAGATAGATTAGAATGATCTGAAGTTTCATTTAGGATATCTCTTCAGTCTCAATAGAGGAGGTGTGAGTTAAAATAGTTCAAAGTAACTAGTTGTTGTTGATTATATAGTGGAGTCTAAGTATATAGTGGCTTTTGATATAGCCAAAGAAGATATTTGAATTTAGAACCTTTTTCAATATATTTATTTGGTTCCTAGAAATAAAGATCCTATCACATTATATTGTGATAATACTGCAGTAGTGTCTCTTGGAAAGCACCCAAGGCCACATCAACAGACGAAGCACATACTCCAAAAGTATCACCTCTTGAGGGATTTTTTTAGCGGGGAGAATTCGTAGTGAGTAGATTTTCCATAGAGGAAAACATGGTATACCCTTTAAATAAATATTTACCTCATCAGAATAATTAATATCATGTGAGATTTGGTTGACTGAAGGTTAGCTCTAGTGAGAGTGAGAGTCTGTTAGATTTGGTTCCATATAACCAATTTCTATGTACTTTATGATTACATATATTAAATATTTTTAATATTAATAAACTTATTATAACATCATGATTATTATTCTGTATTAAATAGTATTTTATTATGTCCTAAGGGTACTTATTTTATTGAAAGATCATGGTCGTTTCTCGCTATGATGAGAACCTATAAGTTCCACAACAACATTATTAAATATAAATTATATAGGTAGATGATTTCATTTGATGGGACACACATGATATATGATATTAGGTGTGTATACACATAGAACATAGAGAAAATTTCTCATGGTGTACACCCTTGGTAATATTCAGTGCAATATATTATGATAACAAGGCCCTCCAATATGGAATCCACATTTATACGCATCATTGTGTGTCCCTATATGTAGTTGTGTATACTGATCCATAAACATTAATTTTATTCTTACTTCATGTCATGAGTCAAATAATTTGATGTATTCATGAAAACTATGATGACATATGTTTGCGGTGAAGTAGGATACATTGGGTGTGTCATGAATGACAATTATTAATGAATAATGTGATAAAGAATTTTTCTCTTCAATTATTTAATGAATGTTGATAAATATGTCACTTTATGGGAATATAACTTCCTAATTATGTTCATGGACATGGTGATGTTGTTGGAATTTTTTTCTAGAAAAAAAAGGTACATCATGCATATAGGTTGATGACACCATCATACAACCTTCTTGATTAGAGATATTAAGATAAATGGATTATATTACATGGTGAGCATCTATATGAGGTTTTACTTCATTATTATATTAACTTATTTATATTTGGGTTCCTTGTAATGTTTTTAGATGCAGCCTTGATCATTAGTAAATTTTGCCTAATTCCACTAAGAAAGAGGAATATAGGGTCACAAACTATGTGTATCTAGAATCTCAGTTAAATTATCTTTTGAATTTTACAAGTTAAAATAAATAATATTTTGTCTTTATGGTTTAATAATTATTTTGGGTGGGATGGTCACCAGGATTTAATCACAAGTTATTTAGAAGAACAAATATGTGAGTTAAAAAATAATAAATATTTATTTTCAATATTTAGTGAATATAATATATATTATATTTATTAGAGAATAATGTAGTAATATTTATTTATTAAATAAACAGTCAATATTTAAGGTTAGATAAATATCAAGCAGGATCAACAAACCGAGTTTAATGGTATGGTTGTCAATTATATATTAAATTTAATTTTAAAAAATATTAATTAATTTATTTAATAAATGATATTTATTTTTTCATGGGTGTTGTGCATGTTAAGTGAATAATATTATTATTTATATTATTATTAGACATGGGGTTATCTATAGAATAGAAAATTTTCTAAGGGACTAAGTGAAATTACCATCCCTAACATAGCTTTATAAATACCTGGTTATATCACTTTCTAGGGTTAGTTGTATTTTGGACACAAAAAACATATAGAGAATTCTCTTAATCCTTAGAGAGAATCCTCTCTCTAGAATGAACTCAAGATCAAGAGTTTCAATCCTCTTCTACTATATTAACTCTTCAATAGACCCTAATAATATTTTATCTATGAAGAGATTCTTATTGTGATCAACAAAAAATGATGCAAGTGATTATAATAAAATGTTCTAGAATTCATCGATTCTAAAATGACATTTTGAGATTTTGTAGCATGTGTAGATCACCACTGAAGGGATTTTACCCTTGGATCTTGTAACCCAATAATGGTAAGATGATAATGGTCTACAGATTCATTAATTAAAGAATAATTAAAAGATCAAGGTAATTATAGATATATTTATAAATTAATTATAAATTATATGTGATGATCCTACACTTTGGTTCTGGTGTTCATAAGTCAATTAATCTTAGAAATAATTCTATTGGTCATAAATTTATTCATCATATACATCATGAATTAGTCATTAATTATGAATGAAACTCAAGTTTTCCCTGCCTAATATGTAGTTCCACTTTTCTTAAAACCATAAAAAAATAAAAAATTGATCAATATAATGGAGGAAATGAATGAATCACCAATGGTCCAATGATTTAACAACAAAGAACTTGAATATTATACAAGTCTATACAGCAAACCAAGGTCCTTAAAGGGTAATCAATATCAACATCCCCCTAAACTGAGGGATAATGGGAAATGTTACTCTATCACTACCACCGAGGTGGTGTAAAAAAACCAAAGTAGTGAAAGGTACACTTACTATTCACTTAAGAATGTAAAAAATATTTATTTTATTTGGTTTATATGCATTCATTTATAACATGTAAGTTTACTAAAACTTTTTAATCATCTCTTTAATACCTTGAAGTAAGGATATCAATGAAAACACATAATGGTAGTATCATTGAAACCCAAGTGGGGTACTCTTCCTTATTTATCATTTTTGGTAATATTATTTTTGTAAATATTGCAATCCTTTGGTAGAATTTGATGTTATATTGGGCATTGATTGTATCTAATTATATATAGATTAGATAAACTATCATGATAAAGAAATATCATTTCATATTATGAATCATTATCTACTCCTAATATATGTAATTAATATTATGAATTTCATTTATAAAATTCATTTGTGGTGTGAGTGCTGATACCCAGTGAAGAAAAATATCTTGCTTAAATGGTTGGGTCAAAGGAAATCATAAACCTTGAGGATTTTCCCGTTATAAAGGATTATATTACTGTATTTCCCAAATATTTTCCTAGACTTCCCCATATCATGAAATAGAGTTCCCAATAGAACTTATACCCAAAGCCACACTTTTATCCAAGATACCCTATAGGATGGACCTAATAAAACCGGTGGACTTAAAGAAGAAACTATAAGATCATTTAGACCAAGGGTTCATACACCCTAGTATATCACCATGCGGTTCACCAATTATCTTTTTCTAGAAATAGGATGGATCAATGTGGTTGTGCATTGACTATTAGAAACTTGACAATATCAATATAAATAAAAAGTATCCACTACCATAGATTTATGACTTGTTCAATCAACTTCAAGGATCCAAGTACTTCTCAAATGTAGATATTTATTCTGAATATCATTATATAAAAATGAAGAGTGAAAATATAAAAAATGTAGACTTTTGTACATTATATGGACAATATAACTTTATAGTTATTCAACTCAAACAAATAAATTAACCTAGAATCTGTATGGACATGATGAATAAAGCCTTTTGATACTACCTTGATAAATTTTTCATGGTATTTGTTGATTATATTCTCATATAATCTACGATCATGGTATAATATAAAAAGAATCTACATATTGTTCTGGAAATGTTAGGGAAGGATAAGTTGTATGCTGAGTTTGAAAAAATGTGACTTTTAGTTGTAACAACTCACTTTCTTGAATCATGCTCTCATAAGTAAGGGGATATTTGTGGATAATTCAAAGAAAAAGGATATTGAGGGACTAAACCAACAAGTGTTATAGAGATTCATAGTTTTTTTATATTACCTTGGTACTAATGAAACTTTGTGAAAACCTTCTCATTAATGTCTAGATCACTAACGAAGTTAACATGGAAGGGAGTAAGGTTTTTCTATATTGATGAATGTGAAGAGATGTTCAATGAGTTAAAGAATGTTTTAATCATTGAACCTATACTCACACTACCCTCAAGTGGAGAAGATTTTTTAACATACAATTATACTTCAATGAAATGCTTGGGTTGTGTACTCATGAAAAATGTTAAAGTGAAATCCTATTCCTCTTTAAAATTGAATATCAATGAGAAAAACTATATAATGTTTGATTTGGAGTTAGTAGTTGTGACATTTTCATTGAATATTTGGAGGAACTAAATTTAGGTAGATAAGTGTAATATATAAATTGATAATATTAATTTAAATTATATATTCACATTGAAGGAGCTGAACATGCACCAATGAAGATTGTCATATTTAATCAAGTTCTATTATTGTTCAATTCACTACCATCCCAAAAAAAGGAGAATAAAGTAGTGATGATATAACTAAAAAAATGATCCCATAACCTTATCCATAATGAGAATTAAGAATGATAAAATCTTATTATACATGAAAAAAATGGATATGAGAATCATAAAGGAAGGAACAACATCTTACCTTACTCTATAGATTTTTACACAATCTATTTTAGAGAAGATAAAGAATGCCCATAAAGAGAATATAGAGAGAGAAAAGATAGATGCTACGAGAAAGGGTAAATCCTTAGAGTAAAAAAATTATGAATAGTGAGTTATAATATTTGGGACATAACTATGAGTACCATCAGATCCTAAGATAAATAATAACCCATTGAATGATGTTGGATCGTAAGAGTATATAATGGCTTACAAGAGGGAGGTGAATTGTAGTTTAATATTTTAAATTAATCAAAAAAAAATCATTATCAAGTAAAATGATCAGACTCAGGACTATTTGACGATTGGAGTATTAGAATTGGAATAACAGATTGTTTGATTATATTAAAGTAAGTTTTATCAGTTTCATGTACACATCAATAAAAGGTTTTTTTATAAAGGTAAGTATAAAGACTAACTTTCTAATACATGTATAGTGGAAAAATATATCTTGTATAAACAATAAATGTACATATTATAAAATTAATAATGTCTTAAAAGATATATTAAAAGTTTCCACTCTTTAACCTTAATATTTAAGGTAGCCAGTAACCCCGACTAAAGGTATCCACAGTTTTATAATTATTGTAAAGTATTTTTTTTCTAACCAGGAAATACCTTAATATGATGAATAGTTTCAATTTATTCCTATCCCCAAAATCCCTTGATATGATGACCAACATCTATATTCCTAACCTGATAATCCCCCAATATGATGGATGGAATTCACTATATTCTTATCCCTAGAATCCATCGATCAATACAATGATTGGACACAAAATACAAAAAAATATTGTTTAAAGGAAACAACCCTGTCAAGGATTCCTTAGAATGAAAACACTCTAAAGTATTACAAATACTAAGAATGAGTATTTCATGCTATGAAATATTTACAGGACTTGATTTTTGGAATGTATCATCTCCTAACTCTTTGAATGACCAGTTATTTATAGGCAAAGATCTAAAGGTCATATTTCTGAGTTAGTTACAATGTCCTCAGATATCTTTCATTTGATATCTTGGAAATAATTGAATCACTAGTACAAAAACCTTTTTTTACGTCGGTTTTTTTTTGCTTTTTAACATCGGTTTTTAGGCGACGTTATTGCGAACGACGTTAAAAATATTATTTTTTTATGTCGGTTATTTAATAACCGACGTAAAAAATGGGGTAATATAGTTTTTAACATCGGTTTTTAAAAAACTGGCGTGAAATACATTCTAGAAATGGTGATAAGAATCCATTTTTTACGTCAGTTTTTTCAATAACCGACGTTATAAGTCATTTTTACGCCGGTTATTTAATATCCGACGTTAAAAGTTATTTATAACGTCGGTTATTAAATAACCTATGTAAAAAATGTTTACTATCTTGTAGAAAATTTTCTAATATTTCATTTGACAGGTCATAGAGCTCAAACGGATTTACGGATCAAAAGTTATGACCATCAGAAGTTTGATATTTTTTTCGAGAAAAGATTGAATAAGCCAACCGTAGCTTTATATTAGAAAGAATTTTTGAATCCGTAGGAGGATTTGTAGTTTTATCATGATATAAAGAATCATCCATCATTATAATAAATTAACAATCATTAAATGGTATATCAAATAAGAAAACTACTTATAGAAAATATAAATCATGGGAAAATAATTAAAAATACCTTGATGAGGTCGCGGAAATAAGAAATTGTTGATTCACGTTGAAGATAAAACAAGTTTATTTGGTGGAACGATGATGGTTGAATGAAATGATCGTAAAATGGTATGTCAATTAAGAAAACAAATCATAAAAACCATAAACCATGGATGTATGATTAAATATACCTTGATGAGATCGCGGAAAGAAGAAATAATTGATTCGCGTTTGAGAGAAAAAGAGTCGATTTGGGGGAACGATAATGGTTGAAATAAATGATAGTAAAATTAATATGGGTTTATAATGGAAACATATAATTGAGATTCTATGAGAAAACAGGGTATTAAAAATTTTAGGCGGCAATTCAAAATTTTGATGTCGCGATGTAAAAAAATTGAAATTTCGCGTTCACGGGATATTAAAATTTTCATTCACGTCGGTTTTATGGTAACCGACGTGAAAAGATATTAAAATTTTCACTTATTTTTCATGTTGGTTATTATAAAACCGACGTGAAAAATCAATCTTCGTCACTCTTTCACGTCGGTTATTAAATAACCGACGTGAAAAATCAATTTTCGGGACTTTTTCACGTCGGTTATTTAATAACCGACATTAAAAGTTATTTTTCACGTCGGTTATTTCATAAACGACGTGAAGAATGTTTACAAAAATGTAGTTCATTTCTCAAGCTTTAATTTGATAGGTCACGGAGCTCAAACGGAGTTACAGATTAAAAGTTATGGCCTTCAGAAGTTGATCATCTCTAAATGATGTCTAAAGGATGTCCAACTTCTGAAGGCCATAACTTTTAATCCGTAACTCCGTTTGAGCTCCGTGACCTGTAAAATTAAAGCTTGGATTATGAACTACATTTTTTTAAACTTTGTTCACGTCGGTTATGAAATAACCGATGTGAAAAATACCTTTTAACGTTGGTTATTAAATAACTGACGTGAAAAAGTACCAAAAATTGATTTTTCACGTCGGTTATTTAATAACCGACGTGAAAAATAAGTGAAAATTTTAATATATTTTCCTGGAAAATGATTTTTGATGTCGTTTATTATAAAACCTACGTGAAAAAACAATTTTCGGGACTTTTTCACGTCAGTTATTTAATAACCGACGTTAAAGGTTATTTTTCACGTCGATTATTTAATAACCAACATGAAAAAGTTTACAAAAATGTAGTTCATAATCCAAGATTTAATTTGAAAGGTGACGGAACTCAAACGGAGTTACGGATTAAAAGTTATGGCCTTCATAAGTTGGACATCCTTAAGACATCATTTAGAGATGATCAACTTCTGAAGGCCATAACTTTTAATCCGTAACTCCGTTTGAGCTCCGTGACCTGTCAAATTAAAGATTGAGAAATGAACTACATTTTGTAAACATTATTCACATCGGTTGTGAAATAACCGACGTGAAAATTAACTTTTAACGTTGGTTATTAAATAACCGACGTGAAAAAGTCCCGAAAATTGATTTTTCACGTCGGTTATTTAATAACCAACGTGGAAAAGTGATGTACATAGATTTTTCACGTCAGTTATATAATAACCGATGTGAAAAATCAAATAAAATGGATTTTTAACGTCGGTTCTTATATAACCGACTTGAAAAATCAGAGAAAATGTATTTTTACGTCGGTTATATAATAACCGACGTGAAAAATTGATTTTTAGATATTTTCACGTCGGTTCTAAAAAACCGACGTGAAAAATGGTGACGTAAATTTTTTTTTGTACTAGTGAATTTATAAATTAATTTTATTTAGAACCATTACAATGAAAAAATTATTCCTTATGATAGATATAATATTTATCAAACCAATTATAAACTTTGGATAGTCTTATGGACATTCTTATTGATTGTTAATCTGATAAACTGTATGAGGGTAAGTCTGATGGATTGGTACCGGGGTTAGTCTGATGGTATTGGATTTTTTTATAAGACATAATTCTAACCACTAATCAAACATCTTTTCATTCTGGTGTATCAAACACTCCTTTAGTTCGATGGATCATAATAAATAATAGTATGATTATATTTGTTTTCATTTGAACTATTACTACGTTATGTATAAAGTAAAGTTTTCTACAAAAACATACTAAAACACTTAGTATATATAAAAGTTAATTAATAGAGTTTCAATAAGGTTTTTATGATTTCTAAAACTAAAGGAATAGAAAAGTATGAAGTAATACTTCTACCTTAACAATATTCTCCTATTTGGAAAGCACAAAACACAACACTTAAATGAAAAATAATAACTTTGAAAAACATACATAACCTTGTTGTTTTAAGAAATTTAAAGATAATATTTATAACTCCCCTGAGTTTATAAATACTTTATGATATGATGTAAAGTATTATTAATTATCCCCCTTAGGATAGTATCTCCCCTTAAAAGAAAACTCCCCCTTAAACAAACCTCCTAGGATTTCTCTAATACTTACTCCCCTTAAAATAAATACCCCCCATTTTATAAATCTTTAAAAACCTTCACCTATTTTGTGATTTTAAAAAAGAAATAAGGAAATTATGTAACCTGTAATTTTAGTAAGATATAATATAAAAAGAAATTATTATGTGAAATAACTCATCATCCAATAAATAAATAAAAAAACATACATCCAATAGTAAATGGAAAACATCCAAGACTGAAGTATTGGATGAATGTTCAATAAAAATTATCAACCATTACAATTTCTTAAAACATATATAAATATTTCTAAGGTAAAAGCGTTCATTATTTATTCATTAATTTCATTATAATGGACTTCATTTTTTTGAACTCATCTTGATCCTTCTCAAGATCATGACTTTTTATTATATCCCTACTTGATTATGGAATTGAGTTTTAAAACTTTTAATATCATTAGAAAACGTTTTATTCTCATCCTTCATAAGGATAAATTCATCTTCACATGATATAAACCTTCTATTCTCAAGATCTAAATTTTAAAACTTTTCTTTTGAAACTATAACATCCCTAGTCCGATCATCAGTGGTTTCACTGAACTATTACACAAATTTTACTTTGTTAAAAACACCTAAAAATAACTTGTTAAAGGATTCTTCCATTTCTAGAGTAAGTTAATTCATTTAAAAAAACTTGTCATAATGATCTCTTTGCTCACTATAGAATTGATTAGACCACATCACCATAAGATTATATGATCTCTTTTTGTTCTTAAACATTTCTTGAAACATTTTCAAGTCTCCTTCAATACGGATAACATATTTTGTAAGGAATTTTAGAGATTTTTATATTTCCCTGAGACTACTTTAAATAAATTTTCATACCACTTATAACTTAGTAAAATAAGGAATTGCATCACATAACCTCTTTAATGTTTGAAAAATATAATTGAAACCCTTCTAAGTAACTATTATCCCTGAATCTAATGATCTTGATGATTCTTTTAGTGGTTTTGGTTTAGAGGATTAGGCATCAGGTTTTGATTCATCCTCTAATTTTTCTTTTCCTTTCTTTGAAACTTTATTATCATCTAAAAATTCTATAATATCCACATTCTTATCTAATTCAAGATTTATATAACTTTCATCTATGATTGTTGATCTTCTTATTCTTTCTTTGATGTTGACTCTTCTCCCTCTTTAAATGATGACCTTTTTTTCTTCATATGACATTTTGTCATGATATCCTTCAGTAAGATCCCAACCTTTTCTAAATAAGTCATGATATTGGTTTCAGGTTTTATTTTTATTAGCATAATTTGTTTGGGATTTAACTTGGGGTTTTTTTGGTTGAAGATTTGAAATTTTGGAAGGAAGTGAGCTAGTGCACAGTTGGTGCACAGTTTTCCCAAATTGTGCACCCTCTCCCAGCAAACTATTCAAAACCAAATAGAGGGTATTCACACAATTGGTCTATGTTTTGTCAAACTTTTATCTCTATTATGAGAAATCATAACCCCCCCCCCCCCCACACACACACACTAAAAGAGGTTCACATTTTGTATAACCATGTTCCCCTACCCAGCAAACTATGTGAAGCTTTTTAATTAACGATAAATTGTTTTTAAAATACATGAACCTATTAACCCCAAATCGACCCCCACTCATACATAATCAAATTATATCAATTTTGGAGGCTCCCAGGGGAATTCCAAGCCCCCCTAGACTTAATTCTTGGTGAATAAAATGGATTATTGTTGATCTGGACTTCTCTCAGTAAGTAAATCACATCCTGATTGGTTTCTTATTATTCTTATTTCTTCTATATTTCTTTAAGGGATGTTATCCTCTATTTTTTGGATCCAGATATATTTTTGTATGATCTAGATCTAAGATTGTTATATCTAGATCTAGGTTTGATGAATCTTTATTTTTTGGATTCTAGATTTTGGTTTCCATTCTAGATATCATTCATCACCATTATTTCTCTCAAATTGTAGATTTATGTAGGGTGATCACCCATTAATTAATTGACATAAGTTTTCTATAATTCAAATCCCAAAGTATTAATTTCAATTAGTATATATAATTTTAGGATTTCTATTGGATGGTTAGTAATTGAATTTCTTAAATTGAAATAATTAATTTCATAAATTAATTAATTAAATGATTGTGAATTGGATAATTAATTATTGAATTAATTATGGAATATTGATATTTTGAGTTGGATAATTAATTATTGGATTACATATGAAATATTGAGATTATGAATTAGATAATTAATTATTGAATTAATTATTTCATATTGAGCTTGTTAATTGTATAATCAATTATTTAATTAATTATTGCATATTAGGATTTTAAAATGAGTTAATTTTTGTATTAATTAATGGTATTGATGTGATTAATTAATTTTTGAATTAATTAATGGAATTAATATGATTAATTAATTTTTGAATTAATTAATAGAATTCATGTTCTTAATTAATTATTTAACTTATTAATGGAATGATATGAACATGAAATTATTGAGTTGGATTAATTAATTTTTGAATTAATTAATTGTGATATTGTGATACAAGTGATATATGTGATTGATTGATATACGAGGGTGGGAAAAAAACCGATTCCCCCAATTCTGATATCTGATTGATTGAAAAAACGAGTGTAGGACATGAACTGATGCTCTAAATACCCATGGGGACCTAGCCATGATGTTCTAGGACCCCATGTTTGTAATCAAATTGTATGGGATAGGGAATTATTCTCTAAATACCCATGAGGTGTGAGACAGAGACGGGTGCTCTAAATACTCATGGGTGCTAGACATAATGATCTACACCCAGAATATTGGCATTAGAATATGGTTCCAAATAACTATATTATGAATTGAAATGAAATTGATAATTGAAGCCTATTTGTTAAATTAATTGTGAATTGAATATGTGAAATGGTTCAGACTCCGACATGGGCTAAATAATGTATTGATATTTGGGTTACCTTAGGAACCTGGGGGTTTATGCAGTTAAAAAAGGATTATTAAATAAATGTAAATTTTTTAACTTATTACTTTTATTTTATTCTTTATACAACTACATACACTGATATTGACTAGATTTGTTTAAAATTTCATTAGTGGTGGCCTACTGAGTTGTATTCACATCCTACTCAGGCTTCCTAATTGGTACCCAAATAGACTTCATGTTTTCAGGATAGGATAAAGGTAAAGCCCTTGTGTCAGATGAATGATTTGGGATGGAGCATGGATGAGGGAACTAGATATGGTCTGGGACCCACCTAGGAGTTTTCAGTGTATTTACTTTTGGGTATGCATTTTGGTACACAACATGTACTTTAGCAAGTCATATTTACTGTTAATTTTTTATATTGTATTTCTAATTTTGGTCATATTGTGATACTGGTAATATTTTGGTTAAATTATATATTTTCATTATTTCTTATTTATTTTTCATTGGTGTATTAATCAAATAAATAGGGTATAGTCTTCCCATGATTGATATTAGACCCTCGCTAATAGTCGAAAAGCTATGGCATATGGGGAGGAGTGATTGAGGTCTTGTAACTGACTGGCTCGAGGCACCAACTTGTGGAAACTAGTTCGGGACGTCAAAAAGTTGTATCAGAGCCAGGTTTCGATCCTGGGACATGTGAGTTATAGTCACATGCATGGGAGTATCTAAACCATGTATGGGGAAAACCCAAGTACCAAGGGTGGGATTGATGTTATTGGTATTTTTTAATAATTTATTTTATTTCACCTTTGGTGATGCACTTGTCGTGTTATGTGATTATTATTTTAGAGATTTTTTTATTTGATATTTGACTTGTGGAATGGTATAGTGTGATAGTTGAGTAAGCATACATCATTCTAGGCACTCAAG
This sequence comes from Viscum album, assembly GCA_963277665.1. Classification (NCBI taxonomy): domain Eukaryota; kingdom Viridiplantae; phylum Streptophyta; class Magnoliopsida; order Santalales; family Viscaceae; genus Viscum; species Viscum album. Next base: position 473,842,747 of record OY728135.1, read on the forward strand.
ATTATTGGGACAAGCATCATTTTAGGTGTACATGGGAAAATAGGTTTTGGTAAAGTTGTTGAACTTGAAATGTTTTTACCCACTTTTGTAATTGAATTGAAAATGTGCTTAACATGAACATAAAATTGTAAATGATGAAAAATTTGAATAATTTAGTGTATAAATAGAAACTTTTATTTGATAATGATTTTACCCTTTGTTAACCATGACCTAGATGTTGGATGGTTAAGGGTAGTGTTAGCGCCTCGGTTTTAACCATGCGATGGGGTTTGGGGAAAAGATGTGTTGTTGATTATTGTGATTTTCCTCTTACATTAGTGTGTTAAAGCGGTTTTATGTGTCCTAAGATGTTTGTTTTTCGTTGTAGAGATATTCTTCCATGATGATTCTTTTTGAGAGGTTTATATGTCTAACGACCAAAACTTTTATCAATGGAATTTATCCCTTATTAAAGTAATATAGTATAAATCAAATAAAACCACTTATAGATAATAATAAAATCTTTATAAATGAATAATTAATGAAATAAGAAGTATTTATAGAATTTAAGAAACCTATAATGATGAAACGGTTACTTGACCTTATGAATAGGGATATGAACATTATGAAAAGTAAATTGGCCAAATGAATAGTAACCTCTTCCATTAAAGTATAAATAAAATTTAGGCATCTAATAAGTGAAAATATGATATAATTATATCATAGTATTAATAAGTAAATATTTTAAAAACTATTAATTAAGTGTTCAGATTTTTATAATTCATAAATATTTAATTTCAAATTTATAATTAATTTAATAACATAAAATAAAATTTATTTTCATAAAATGTATTCATAAATTTATAAATTTATGCCTTATGATTTTATGAAAATTTTATGATACCTTAATTAATTTTTCAAAGTGTTATAAAATCAGTTATAATTTTAAAATCTATATTTTTCAAGTAAATGATGATTTTGATAAAAAAATAAATTACTCATATATAGAAAAATATTTTTATAAAATAACGTTTATTTTTTTAATTATAAACATCAAAAATTGGTTAGCATGAATTTTTGTATTTTTGTAAAATACTTGAATTTTTTTTGAATAGTAAAATACAATAACTTACAATAAATGCTAAATACATGAATTTATTGAGTCATGGTTGATGTAATTATGATGTAATACCATAATATCAAACCATCCTTAATTATTTTAATATATTTATTAATACTTCTCAATCTATTCATAGTGGTGAGCCAAAATAATAAACTAATGATTAAAATAATGAGAAAACACTCATCCCCTCCACTATAAATACTACCCCTCACACCCTCTTATCCTCACACCACTCAAGCCTTGAGGCTTGCCCAAATTCTATCCAATACTCTTCCCTAGAACCTTCCCCATATCTAGGATCTCTTGTTCTCACCAAAATACCAAAACCTCTTCCCTAAGGAGGTTCTCAAGGAGGATAGATTTAAGAAGTAAAATCTTCTTCCGTTTTCTTTTAATTTATTTTAATTTCATTTCCTTTTCTTATTCCCTCCTCACCTCTCTTCACCCAAATAGAATGTTAAAATACACTACCTTACATATATAGTAATTATATAATTTTAATGTAAGATCCATCATTAAACTCCCCCCCCTCTCTTATTCTAAAAATGAAATCATCACCCATGATGTGTCAATTAACCGACATCATGGGCAATGCACCTTCATTTTCCATTAATTTCTTAAATTATGTTAATAAAACTATTAAATGGTTGATAAAAATTGTAAAATTTATTTTATAACCCTTTTTTTGTTCGGAATCTAACTTATATACATAATACTAAATGATAAAACAAAACGAGTTCATTGTGATAAAAAACCACCCAAATTAACTGAAAATGATCATTATTAACTTTTATCTAATGATTCATCCTCATACCATATAAAAAACCTTATAAGATAATTTAAACTTAAAGATTATAATTAATATTATATAATAATAAATCTGGATATTTATCCACATTTTACATGAATTTCCATTAATGTATACAAATGAACTGATCATGAAAACCATGAAAACGAATGTTCCTCAACGATGAAATTAAACTCTAAAACTCAACCAAAATCTTATAAAAGAAATTAATAAAACTATCATGAATCAAATTCATGTATAAAATGATATATAATTGTTAATTAATAAAGATAATGTGATTATACAGGATATTAAAGTGAAGAAAGCGTTCGAAGACAAGGTAAGAGGAATTATCAAACCCAATTCTCTTTCTTTGGGTTTTCCCTCTTTCACCATATTTTCAGTAAATAAATTCTTTAAATATAATTTATTCATCATTATCTTACCTTTTATGGGATATACATTTTTCCTAATTGAGTTTATGACAAACACAATGTTTTCCAAAAGAACTCTTCTCTCAAAAAACACACTATTTGATATTTCTTCTACACTCAAGGTTGATGATTCTTATATCAAGTATGTTATTCTCTCATTAATTTGTGAACCCAAAGTTTATGAATGTATTCTTTATGAAATTAAACCAATTCCTTTACATGGGTTATTTTATATCTAAGATTGATATAAGTTCTATGTGGCATGCATAATAATTTAAATGTTATGATGTGACGGGTGATCCCATAATTATATCGCACAATGTAAATGTTATGATGTGACGGGTGTGACCAAAATTATGTATCACCTCAATTAATTGGTTAAAGTGATGAATATCATGAGAAAAGTTCAATATGTGTGAACATGATGCTAGTTCTTTTCACAACTATGTGTGGTAGTTGACCACTAAGACGAGACATTTCATTTTTATGGATTTCCACATTCCATGAATTTATCTAATTCTTCCTCTCATGATTATGATGATTATGTTATAGTTATTCTCACCTCATTTTATATTCTTTAATGTTCTTATCTATCCTCTTACTGTGCTTTTATTTCACCCCTTTTTGATATATATCCTGAGGTGATTACTTATACTAAGGAGAACTCAAGGGCTAGTAAGAAGCTAGAGAAGAAGGAATTAAATAAATGTTTATATTTTATTTTGTAAATGTAGTGTATAGTCCTAGTTTTTTCAAGACACTAAACCTTTGGATCCTAGTTTTTTTATGCTATTATCTGTTTTATCATTAAAATTATGTAATAATAATTTAAGAAAAAGCATTTTCTCTATAACTAGAGGTCTAGGATGGAGACATTCTACTATTAGTGGAACCAGAGGCACTGATAGTTTCAGGTGATGAAGTTAGAGAGAATTTTTTAGGGAATTTTCTCAGTTTATGAAATTAATTGAAAGAGACCTAGGGTAGGTTGTGAAAATCATTTCTAATTTGAAGTGGGAGTTCTAGTCACCACACCCTTTGAATTGCATCATAGATGGTGGACCTAAGGTAGGTAAGTTCTGGATTGAGTCTATACAGACTATATGTGACCATATGAAGACTCCTACTAATAAGAGAGTCAAATTTTATGATTATATTCTACTCGGTCAAGAAAAGAATTGGTGGGATATCTAGACTCGGGATAGATAGTTGGATAATATGGAATAGAAGAACTTCCAAGATAAGTTCTTGGAGAACTTTTATTCTGAGACGTTCAGGCAGGGGAGAGTAGATGAGTTCATGATATTGACTCAAGGGAGCATGTATGTGATGGACTATTCTGGATGCTTTACAAATTTGTAGTGCTTTGTTACAGTGTTGGTGGGGGATGAGGATACTACAGCAAAGTGGTTTCAGGACTCACTAAAATTTGAAATTAAATCCCAAGTGAATATATTCAGGCTGAATAAGTTTTTATAAGTGTTGAATCAGGCTCTCATGTCTTAGGGGAACCTGAAGGAGGCTTCCAGTGGATGAAAGGTGGTTCTAACTTTATGGTTATGGGGTAATACTTTTGAGAGAAGGAAGGGTCACTATGAAAATGTTAGTTAGATAATTAGGAAGTAGAGTACCTAGATAGAGGTATTGGTTACTCAAGATCTTACTTGAGTGATCTGTCATCAGTTCGGTAGGTCAGGCCACTTTTTTAAACATTATCCTAGACCACTAGTAGAGTGTCAAGCCTATAGTAGGATGGTCCTTCTATAGAGGTTATTTATAAACCCAAGATAAAAGAGTGGTGATGGAGTGTCTTGGAAGAACTAGAGTATGGGAAGGGGATCTTCTACCCCATATCATTCTGGCAGCTGGAGTTATATTGTTTATGGTAGTAGAGGTAATGGATGTGGTACTTCTAGGTAAGAGAACCCATACCAGTTGAGTGGTGCAACTCAGGGGAATTAGATAGCATCACAAGTAGGGTAGGATAGTTACATGATATTCAGCCTACACTTGTGGATAGTGAGGCTGGACTATCAACAGTAAGAGGTACTATTCTTATAGATTCTATATTATTTAGTGCCTTATTTGATACCAGTGTTGATCATTCTTTTATTTATGCACAACTTGTGAATGTTTTGAGTCTAGCAGTGGAGTTTTCGAGTGGGGTTATGATGATAGATACACAATTGGGAGTACAATCTAGATATATTTGTTTATTTAAGAGATGTTCTCTCAAGGTTTTGGAGTGTCATTTTTATAGAATCTCTATATTCTAGATATTCCATTCATTGACCTGATTCTTGGTATGGAAAATTTAGTAGCATATCGATCCCACATTGATTGTTACCACATGAGAGAGACTTTTACATCATCTGAGGGTGAAAAATATATTCACTATGGGGAATTGGATATCAAGGAGATCCATGCAGGTCAAGTTCACCAATAACTGGGGGAGCTTATCACCTAGGTTTCTAGTCTATTTTTAGATGATGAGGGTGGGAAGAAGGATGTATTTCCAGCCATAGTGAGTAGGTTTCAAGATGTGTTTCCTGAAGACTTATCATGGATTCCACCTGAAAGATAAATGGAGTTTAGAATTTAGCTCCTAATAGAGTCTGAGCTAGTTTCTATTCCACCAAACAGAATGACACTGATAGATATTCAAAATATCAATAATCAACTAGAGGGTTTGGAGGATAAATATTTTATCTATCTGAGTACGCTGCCTTGGGGTTCTCCCGTCTTGTTTACAAAGAAGACTGATAGGACTCTGTGCTTGTGTGTTGACTACCAGAAGTTGAACCTGATGACTGTGAAGAACTAGTGTCCTCTTCCATGTATCAAAGATATATTTGGATAGTTGAGTGGAGATTTTTTTTCTTTAATATTGACTTGAAATTAGGGTATCATAAATTGAGTGTTTAACCTTATGATATACTGAGGACTTCTTTTATAAGTAGGTATGGCCTATATGAGTTCGTTGTAATGTCATTTGGTTTGACAAATGGACCAACAGTGTTTATGGATTGATGAAAAGGATATTCCACCTATACCTAGATCAGTTTTTGGTGTTATTTACGTATAAAATATTTGGTGTACTCCAATACTCATGAAGATCATACCCAACATCCCGATATCATCCTGAGTACACTGAGAGAGCATCGGCTATACACCAAGCTATCTAAGTGTCAGTTTGGGATTGATTAGGTACACTTCTTGGTCACATAATTTTGGAGGAAGGTGTGTCAGTGGTCCTAGATAAGGTGCAGGTATTTGTTTCTTTGGATCATCCCAATAATTTTTTTGATATTCGTAGATTTTTGGGGTTGTCTGGATATTATTGGAGGTTCATCCAATACTTTTCATGTTTGTAAGAACCACTTTCATGCTTAAATAAAAAGGGAGTAAAGTTTAAGTGGTCATAATCATGTAATAATTCTTTCCAGGAGTTAAATAAGTGCTTGAAAATGGACCCAATCTTGACCATACCCAATCCAGGTGAGGAGTATACAGTGTTTTTTGATGGATCTAGGATTGGACATGGAGCAATGTTGATGTAGGGAGATAAAGTTATGGTGTATGGGTATCGGTAGTTGAGGCCACATGAACATAATTACCCTATGCATGACCCTGAGTTAGCTTCATTGGTTTATACCTTGAATTTTTTGTAGCATTATATGTTGGGTGAAAAATTTACCATGTAAACTGATCATAAGATCTTAGTGTATATCTTTTCCCAAATAGATTTTAATCTCCAACATTGGAGGTGGTTTGAATATATGACATCATTTTATTTGATATAGAATATATTCTTGTGAAGGGAAATAGTGTTGTTGGTGTTATAAGTAGTAAAAATCAGACTTAGGCAGTTTAGGGGTCAAGTAATAAGTAGAAAATGATGACCTTACCGGCTGAGATGCATGTTGTGGTTCAAAAGAGTTAGGAATAGATAACTCTCATATCAGTTTCATTAGAGTATACACTCTTGAGATGGATCATAGATATACAATATTAGGATCTATAATGATTGGCCTTGATAGAAAACTTGAATTTGGGGAGTCACCTTTAGACTGGACTATAGATAAGGATGATATCATAAATGTCCAGAATCATATAGTTGTTCCTACGAGCATGCGGGAGGAGATGATTTGTTAGTTTCAAGCCTCCAATTGGGTGGTGGATTCAGTTGTAACCAAAATGTATCATGACCTATGTCAACAATTTAGGTTTCTAGGAATGAAAAAGGAAATAGAATGGTTTATAACACGATATTACACCAGTCAATAGGTGAAGGCCGAGCATCAACGGCCTAGAGTTTTACTATAGTCATTTTTCATTCCATAATGGAAGTGGTATGATATTACCATGGAATTTATGATGGGTATCTTTAGGATTACTTAGAAGAATAATTATATTTGGGTGATTGTGTACTGACTGATGAAAGTAGCATATTTCTTTCCAACATGGGAGACTTTCTCAGTAGAGGAGTTGGGAGAGTTGTATGTTCAAGAAATAGTCTCTCTGTACATGGTAACATGGACTATAGTTTTAAAGAGTGACTCATGCTTTACTTCGTGCTTCTAACAGGTCTTATAGAAGGTTCTTGGTTTATAGGTTTTACTGAGTACTGCATTCCACCCACGGATAGATGGGCAGTCGGAATGTACTATACAGGTGATTTAAGATATACTTTGGGCATGTTTCCTAGACTTTGGTGTGGATTGGAATAAGCACGTATATTTTCTATAGTTCACCTATAATAAGAGTTATCAGGATATGATATATATAGAACCACATGAGACCTTGTATGGTATGCCATAAAGATCACCCCTATGTTGGATAGAGGTGGGTGAGTTAGTGTTGCTAGGACCGAGTCTCATGCAGGAGACATTAGAGTATGTTCAGTTGATTTAGAAGCATGTGACTATAGTTCAGAGTAGAGAGAAGTCATATGATGATAGACTTTGACGACCCCTAGAGTTTATAGAGGTTGATTGTGTATTCCTTCGGGTATCTCCTAGATTATATCATTGAAGGATGCAGAGATGGGGTAATTTCGAACCCAGGTTCTTTGGACCATTTTAAGTTGTTGAGAGAATTTGGCCAGTGGAATACTGATTGGATCTTCTGTAGATATATAGTTTTATGCACTATGTTTTACATGTGCCACTAATTTTACGGTATCACCCCAACCCTTTGCATGTGATTGATGTGGATGATGTTGAGCTTTAGACCAATTCATACTTTATAGAGCATATGATACCTACATTGGATTGTAGTGAAAAAATGGTGCAGGGAAAGATCATGTTGATAGTTTGTGTATTGTAGAAACAGGGTCATGTTAGGGAGGAAACATGGGAGAGAAAGGTAGATATGAGGGATCAGTGTCCCGGTCTTTCTACCTCGTAATCTTAGGGATTCTAGGGATTACATCTCGAGGATGAGTTGTTATAAGGTGGGGAGATTATAAGATCCCAAAATTTTATGGAGATGTCTCGAGCCTGGTTTCACGTATTTTTTCATTTTTTGAAAATAATTTGTTTGGGATTTAACTTGGGGTGTATTTGGGTGAAAATTGGAAATCTTGGAAGGAAGTCGGCAACTGCATGGTTGGTGCACAGTTTTCCCAAACCATGCGCCCTGGCCTGGTAAACTGTGTGAACCAAAATAGAGGGGATTTTCATGGCTAGTGCATGGTTTTTCAAACTGTGAACTCTATTGTGAGAAAACATGCCCCTGCTAGAAGAGGTGCAAAGTTAAGGAACATAGTTTGGAAAATCGTTCTCCCTTTCACATCAAACTGTGTGAGAAATTTTAATTAAACTAGTAATTTGTTTTTAAAATACCTAAACCCCAATATTAACTCCAAATCGACCCCTACTCACCCCTAATAAAATTATCTCAATTTTGGAGGCTCTTAGATGGATTCCAATCCATCCCGACCTCTATTCTTGGTGATTCAAATAGCATATTATAGATTTGAACCTCTCCCGATAAGTGAATCTCATCCCAGTTGGTTTCATTTTCTTCTCACATTCTTATATCTTTTTATAAGGTAAGTTATCATATATTTTTTTGGATTGAAATCATGTTTTTTAGGATCTATATATAGTATTGTAATATTTAGATCTCGATTTGATGGATCTTGGTTTGTTTGATTTTGGATTTAGGTTTCCATTCAAGATCTCATTCTTCACCCTTATTCTGGTCAAATTAGGAATTTCCATTGGGAGATCACTTGTCAACAAATTAAGTTAGGTGGTCTAAAATTAAAATATCACATTCTTAATTTCAATTACATATAAGTAATTATATTAATCCTATTGGATGGTTAGAAATTTAATTTCATAAATTGAATTAATTAGTTTGGTAAATTAATTAATTAAGGGATTGTGAATTGGATAATCAATTGTTAAAATAATTATAGAATATTGTGATTGTGAATTGGATAATTAATTATTGAAATAGTTATATAATATTGATATTGTGAATTGGATAATTAATTGTTGAATTAATTATGGCATATTGAGATTGTGAATTGGATCATTAATTGTTCAATTAATTATGGAATATTGAGATTGTGTAAGTAGAAAAATATATTGTTGAATTAATTAATGGGATTGATGTGAATAATTAATTATTGAATTAATTAATGGAATTTGTGTGATTAATTAATGGAATGATATGAACATGAAATTTTTTATTTTAATAAATTAATTAGTGAATTAATTAATTGTAATGTTGTGATACATTTGATATATGTGATTTATTGATATATGATTGTGCCTCATAGATTGATGCTCTAAATTCTAATATGCGATTGATTGAGAAATAGGTGTGGCACACAAGATGACACTCAAAATACCCCCAAGGTCATGGTTATGATGTTCTAGGACCCCAGGCCTGCATGAAAATTGTATGGGATATGGAATGATTCTCTAAATACCCATGAGGTGCGAGGCATAGAATGATGCTCCAAATACTCATGAGGTGCTAGATATGATGATATACACCCAAAATGATGGCATTTTAAAATGGTTCCAATTATATGTATTACGAATTGAAATGAAATGGATAATGAAATCCTATTTGTTAAGTGAATTGTGAATTGAAAATGTGAAATGGTTCAGACTCCAGCACGGGCCAAATAAGGTATTAAGATTCGGGTGTCCTTGGGACCCCTGGGTTTATGCATTTAAATAAAGGATGATTAAATAAATGTAAATTATTTTCATTATTACTTGTATTTCATTCCATATAAAATTGGACGAACTGTTATTGAATAGATTTGTTTTTGACGTCATTGGTAGTGGCCCACTGATTTATACTCACATCCTACTCGGGCTTCCTAATCGGAACCCAAAAAGATTTCATGTTGGCAAGATAGGATAAAGGCAAAGGCCTTGTGTTAGATGGATGATTTGGGATAGAGAATGGATGATTGAACCCGATGTGGTTTGGTATCTGCTTAGGATTTATCAGTGTCATTACTTTTGGGTTTGAATTTTGGTATATGGAATGTACCATACTTTAGAATGGCATATCCATGATTTAGTTTTGATATTGTATTTCCAATTTTGGTCATCATGTGATACTGGTACTGTTCTAGTTAGGTTTTATATTTTGTTTATTTATTATTTATTTTCCACTGGTGTATTACTCTGATAAAGAGGGTATAGTCTCCCTATGATTTATATTAGACACTCACTAATATTCGGAAGTATCTAGTACACAAGTAGGCATGCTTGAGATCTTGTGACTGACGGTCTTGGTGCACCGGTGTGTGGAACCCTGTTTGGGATTTCACAAAGTGGTATTAGATCCTGGTTTTGATCCTGGAGCCTGAGATTTATAGTCCCATGCATGGGAATAGATAACCCATGTATGGGGTAAAACACAAGTACCTAGGGTGGGATTGATGTTATTAGTATTTTCTATTATAGTTGATTTTATTTCACCTTGGGTGATGCACTTGTTGTGTGATGTGATTATTGTTTCAAGGATTTTTTTTAGATTTGAATCATGGCCCGGTAAGGTATGAGAGTTAGTAGCCATGCATCATTCTAGGCACTCATGATTATTGTGACTACATCATTTTACACAAACATGGGAAAACGAGTTTTTGGTAAGTTGTTGAACGTGAAATGTTTTTCCTTTCTTCTGAAAATTGAAATGGAAAGGATTATAACATGAACATAAAAATTGAAAAAGATGCATAATTTGAATAAATGGGTGTATAAATAGAAACTTGAATTTGAGAATGATTTTACCCTTTGTTAACCATGACCTAGATGTAGGATAGTTAAAGGTAGTGTTAGCGCCTTGGTTTTGACTGTGTGGTGTGGTTTGGGGAAAAGTCTTGTTGTGGATTATTGTTATTTTCCTCTTACTTAAGTGTGTTAAATCGGTGTTATGTGTCATAATATGTGTGTATGTAATTATAGAGATATGAATCCACAATGACGCTTGTTGAGAGGATGATAGGAGGACATGGATGGTGAAATTCATCTATTAGTGGAACCTAAGGCACCGATAGTGTCGGGTGAGGAAGTCGGAGAGCAGTTCCTAGAGAACATTGTGTGGTTTATGAAATTCATAGAAAGAGACCCAGGCTACACATGAGCCTCAGCCCGATTGGTGAGGACCCCTTAAGTGCATCCATGTGACTTAGGATCAAATCTAGGTGAAGGCATAATTTTTGGGTATTGTAGCAGTACTATAGTAGGTATTGTAGCAGTACTGTTGTAGGTACTATATCGGGACTATAGTAGGTATTGTAGTGGAAACTGTTTGGCACAGTAGTTGCTAGGAATATTCCCCCATTTGGGCCTTCGGTCCACCTATTTGGTCCACGAGTCCTTTAAGGACTTTGAGCCACCCATTCCTTCAGGTCAGTAAGGCATTCAGGCCACCTCAAGGCATTCGGGCCATCTTAAGGCCTTTAGGCCACCTTAATTGTAGATGAAAACAAGACAACATACAAGGAAAAAGTTCTAGAAGGTGGATGAGGAAAGGGAGTTAACCATTGCAGAAGCTAAAGGGATTGCAAGAATGAGAGGGTATGGAACCTGCCATTGGAACAAGCTTGTTCATGCATGGGAAAGCCTAGACGAACAACCATACGAAGGTGGAGAGCTGATTTCACGATGAAGATGTTGTGGAGGAGCAGTTCCAAGTAGTTAATATGGGTTGTATATAATGTTTGAATCCTATAGGAAATGAATTTCTTTTAGGCCTATGAGCCATGTAATACTTATTCCTACAAGCCTTGTAAGGGTTCCACCTCACCCCTTGAATGGTGGATTATCAAAATCAATAAAAATGAAGGCCTTTGGGACATTGGAGGATAGAAAGAGACCCAGGGTGGGTTATGAAAATCATGTTTAATTTGAGGATGGATTTACAATTACAAAACCATTCAAATTTCATTGGAGTGGGTGGACCTGAGGCAGTTGAGTTCTATATTGAGTCCATACAAACTATACTTGACCATATGAAGACACTTGTTATGAAGAGAGTCAAATTGGATTCTTATATATTACTTGGTCCTGAAAAGCATTGGTGGGACATCCAGACTCAGGATAGATAGCTGGATAATATGAATGGAAGGACTTCCAAGAGAATTTATTGAAGAAATTTTATCCTGAGATGCTTAGGAAGTGGGAGTAGCTGATTTTATGAGACTGACTCATGGGAGAATGTCTATGATGGACTATGCTACATGATTTACAAATCTGAAGTGATTTTTTATACTATTGTTTAGGGATGATGCTACTGTGGAAAATTTGTTTCATGATGGACTTAAATGTGAAATTAATTCCCATGTGAATATCTTTAGGCTGAATAAGTTTTCAAAAGTAGTGAATCATGATCTCATATCTGAGGGTAACCTGAAGGATTATGCCAATAGAGGATAGGTGGTTCTAGATGGACGGACAGGAGGTACAAATTTGGAGAGAAGGAAGTGTCACTATGAAAATGTTATCTAGAGAAGTGGGAAGTATAGTACCCATAAATAGGGATTGGTTACACGGGATATTACTCAAGTGATCTATTTCCAATGTGGTAGGTTAGTCCACTTTCATAAATATTCTCCTGAACCACCAATAGAGTACTGATCCTATGACAGGATGGTCCATCTATAGAGGTTCTTCAAGAACCCACAATAAAAGAGTGTTGATGGAGAAATTTGGTAGTACGAGAGTATGAGAAGGGGTATTCTACCCCATATTGGTCTGGAAGCTAGAGTTCTACTGTTCATGGAAGTAGAGGTAGTAGATGTGCTACTTCTAGGAATGATTACCCATACCAATAGAGTGGTTCACCTTAGGGGACTCAGACTACATAACAGGGAATATAATTAAGACAATTACATTCCATTTATCCTAAACTTTTGTATATCTAGGTTGGACCATCTATAATAAGAGGTATTATACTTATAACTTCTACATTATCTGGTTCCTTATTTGATACTGATGCCTCTCATTATTTTATTTATACACAACTTTTGAATGGTTTGAGCCTGGTGGTGGAGCTTTTGAGTGGGGTTATGATGATAGATAAATTGTTGGGAGTACAGTTTAGTGACATATACTTGTGCAAGGGACGTTCTCTCAAGGATGTGGAGTATCGTTTTCAATGGGATCTCAACATTCTAGATATGTCAAGATTTGGCCTGATTCGTGGTGTGGACTAGATAACAGCATACCAATACCAAAATGATTTTTACCACATGATATTGACTATTATGTCACATGAGTGTGACAAATATATTCATCGTGGGAAATGGGGTATTAAGGCGGGCCGTGTAGGGCCAGTTCACCAGAAATTGCGGGAGATTACCATCTAGGTTTCTATCTATTTTTAGATAATGGGGGTGTGAAGTAGGATGTGTTTCCACCCATAGTGGAAAGGTTTCAGAATATGTTTCCTAAATACTTCTCAGGGCCGACACCTAAGTGAGATAGGAAGTTTAAAATTGAGCACATATCGGGGGTTGATCTGACATCTATTCCACTATACATAATGGAACTGATAGGGCCTCAGGAGCTCAAGAATCAATTATAGGAGTTAGAGGATAAAGGGTTTATCCATCTGAGCATGTTGTTATAGGGTTCTCCATTCTTGTTTTCAAAGACGGATGATGGGACTCTATGTTTCTGTGTTAGCTACCAAAAATTGAATAGGATAACTGTGAAGAACTGGTATCCTCTTCCACACATCAATGAGCTATTTGACCAGTTGGGGGGAGTTTGTGTTTTCTCCAAGATTGACTGGGCATCAGGGTATCATCAGTTGATATTTTGACCTTCTAATATACTAAGGACTACTTTTAGAAGTAAGTATGGCTTATATGAGTTCGTTTTAATGTTTTTTGGGTTGATGAACTCACTCGTAGTGTTTATGGCCTTGATGAACAATATCTTTCACCAGTACCTAGATCAATTTGTGGTGATATTTGTGAATGAAATCTTGGGGGACTCCAAGACTCATGATGATCATTCCCAACATCTTTCCATTCTCCAGAGTACACTGAGAGAGCATCGTCTATACACCAATCTATCTGAGTGTTAGTTTTTTATTGATTAGGTACACTTCTAGGGTCACATAATTTCAGAGGAATGTGGGTTAGTGGACCCAAATAGGGTGTAGGAATTTGTTTCTTGGGAGCATCCCAAGAATTTTTTAGATATCTATAGATTTTTTGGGGTTGGATGGATATTATAAAAGGTTCATCCATGACTTTTTCCATTTGGTAACAACATTTTTGGGCTTAACTAAAAATTTATTAAAGTTTGAGTGGTCAAAATCATGTGAGAATTCTTTCCTGGAGTTAAATAAGTGATTGAAAATGGCACAAATCTTGATCCTACCTGATTCATTTGAGGAGTATATGGTGTTTTATGATTATTTTGGGATTGGAATTGGAGTAGTGGTAATGGAGGGAGATCAATTTTTGGTCTATGGGTATTAGTAGTTGAGTCCACATGAGTGGAATTAACATAAACATGACCTATAGTTAGATGTTATGGTTTATTCCTTGAAGTGTTTGTGGAATTATCTATTGGGTAAAATATTTAAAATGTATACTGATCACAAGAGATTAAAGTATATATTTTCCCAACGAGATTTGAATCTCTTGTAGAGGAGGTGGGTTGAGTATATGAAATAATTTTATTGTGATCTATAATATATGCCTGAGAAGGGAAACAGTGTTTTTAACGCTCCAAGTAGGAAAAATCATACTCAGGTAGTATATGAGTCTAGTAATTAGTGTAAAATAATGACCTTTATGGTTGAGATGCATGTTGTGGTTCAGGAAAGTTAGGAACAGATGACTCTCATATCTATTTTAGTATAGTCTAGACTCTTCATATGGATTATAGATATATAGTATAAGGATATATAATATTTTTCCATTATGGAAGGCCTTGAAGGTGGGGAGTCACCATCGTATTGGACTATAGATTAGGATGAGATCATCTATGTCAGAAATCATGTCATTGTGCCTACGACCATGTGGGAGGCGATGATGTGTGAGTTCCATCCCTCAAAGTGGGTGGTGGATCTAAGTGTAACCAAAATGTACTAAAAACTTTGTTGAAATTTTTGGTGTCTAGGAATGAAAAAAAGAAATAACAAGGTTTGTAACATGATGTTACAGCTATCAAAAAGCAAAGGCTAAGCATCAATGAACTGTGTAATGCCCCGATCCCAAAAGCCTGGTCATAGTGAATTATTTTAATATATTGGCATGATTATAAGGAATCATGTCCTAAAGAACTGACCAGTTTAGTTGTAATATAAAATATATTACATACATGAACTTTACATTAAAAATAAAAACATAATATACAATATAGATAATTCCTTGTGAACAACATTATTCTCCAAGCTTAACCCTACATACCAATCATAAAACACTTCTTAGAATCCTAGGAAAATAAAGCCAAACAAAGGAGTGATCTCAGATGCTCAGTAAGGTTAAACAATACAGTATAAGATTTCATAAATAAGCATAAACATTTAAGGCAAGGAATAAAACTAAAACACAAGCCTTTTAAACATAATATTGAGCATAATATGGGACAAATTAATAAAATAACGCCATTTAAAAATTAACATGGATATTATAATAGCTTAATAATCACATTTAATATCAATTACTAATCTAATATTGATGGAATTCATAATGTTGGATATTATAACCACATTGTCAAGGCCTCATGCCAAGACCATACTTATACAATTAATACATTAGTCAAAACCAAAAATATTTTGTCTCATGAGAACTACCAATGCGTCAAGGGGCTTTCATTAACCGTTACCCAACCTATAGGGATTCTATAAAGTAGTCCCCAACCTGTCACTTACTATGTCCAATGCATTCCTCATATGAAAAGGATAAAACATAACCAACATAAACATGAGTATAAAAAATAGCATAGGAAATGTTAATAATTTAACCATAAACCATGAATGGTATCAAAATATCACATCCACAATAAAACATATCATAAACCCTTTAATATAATATGGTATATTGTATTATAAACAAAAAAACTCAATTAAACATAAAATCTAACAAAGGATGTTGACATAGATTAAAATAATCTAATAAAATCATTAAAACTCATTGAGAGAAATATCGATTTCTACTTTGAAAATAATTTAAAATCCACAAAATTATAATAGAAAACAATTATTTTAAAAATAACCTTTTAATATTGTAAGGGATTCTTCAAAACATTAATGCATCAGGATTGTGGAAATAGTTTCTTGCATCGTATAAGTTAAAAAACATTTTTTCTAAATTTTTTGAAAAGGTCATAAAGTACCTCATTTGGAAAATGATTGAAAGATTCCTTTAAAAACATTTTATAAAAAATTAAAACATGGGTAAAAATGATTTTTAAAAAATTTCGATATAATTTTTGAGATACTTTTTTAAGAAATATAGACATGGATGATAACTGTGTCCCAGTAGATACTTACGTATAAACAACCTCGGATAATAATGAGATTGAGAAATTATCCCTTACATATAGCAATAAAAAAATTCCATTTTGAAAACATTTGAATGAACTTATAAATAGATATAAAATTTCCTTTATAATATTTTTATATATATGTAGATAGTTATGTAAAATAATATCAAGAATATTGAAATTGAGAAAGGAATAATTCTTTAAACATTCAAAGCATCCCATACCACTTTGAACATTTTAATCATAAGATGAATATCTTCAAATGAATATTTAAATAACATGAAGATAAATTTATTCATGATTTGAAATATAATAGGGGTAGCACATACATCACACAGAAGAAATAGGTGGTGAACATGGCTTATATCTCATGAAAATTAAAGGTGAGATGAAATTCCCTTATCTTAGGTCTGATACTCTCTATACATGTTCAAAACTTTTGTATAATGGTTTTAAACATATTATTAACTTGTACTAGAATCATAATTATTTTATTATATCATATATGATTCATTTATGAATTTATATTACCCATTTATTAATATTTTCCAAGTTAAATCAACCTTTTGGGTAATAATCTCTTTGTTTATCGTATGTGTTTTGACTTGTTATTCTTGATCGTATTACTTAGATCATGATTTACTTACTTAAAGAATGTATAAAATGATTTATTTATCATATATATTTATAATATATATATATATATATATAATGGAACACACCGTTCATGGAGATGGTAGGTCGTATAAACGCATAAACGCAATTTCTGTTTTCTTATCTTATTGAATGGTGGTAAGTAAATGAGATATATACATGTGTGTGTGTGTGTGTGTTATTAAAGTATAATTATCATGTCATATATTTAATACTTATTAATTATATATATTTTTATAATCATTATTTAATGGTGAACGTGGTGGATGAATCTCATCGTGTTGCGGAGATGGTAAGTAGTACATACGCACAAAAGATGGTATCAATTTATTAATGGTAAAGGGTTAAGGAAATGGATGGTATATTAATTATAAAAAATTAATATCATGTAATATTTATTATTTATATACATTTTATTCATCTTCATACCCATCAAAATAAAGTATAGATGAAAAATAGTTTACATCATTTTGTGGAGACATTAAGTCATGCACATGTACACGTGGTGATATTTCTTTTCGTAGGATGGATAAAAATAATAATATGGTTGTACCATAATAATAACAACATTTAAGTATATATATGATACTAGAGTTATTACTTTTGTATGAAAGTAACATATGAAGAGTAAGTATAAGAATAATTGAACTTTGAAATATTTTCACAAAAGGACTTCTTAGGTTGGCTTTCTGCCCAAAGTATGACCTCTAGGATGAATTGATAGAATTAGGTAGGATAAATGGGAAGTTATTTTCTAAAAAAATGGATTTATAGGTTGGATTAAAATATAAGGATAGGTTCCCTTTTATAAGATAGGTGAGTGGCACTTTTGGAAACTCTCAAAATATTAATTTAATACAAATTAATTTTCAATTCCAAATTACTCCAAAGTGAATGATTTATAAGATAAGATGAGTATGAGTGTAAATAATCTTGAAAAATAAAATTTATACATTCTTGGATTTTATTTTTAACATTATCATTTTGATTTATCCTTAATTAATCTATATAATATTAATTTTGGTAATAATATTCTAAATATTAAAAGGTTAAAAATATTTACTTATATGGGGTATATTGTCCATAAATGGAAATGTTATGACATTTTAGAACATATAATGATAAATTTATAGTTTTTAAATATTTATATGATTTTTAAATAATTTAATAAATTATTATTTTCATAAAATATCAATAGTGTCAATTTTGACACTATTCATTAATTTGACTTTAAATAAAATAAAAACAGAAATATAACTTCAAAACAAGCCATTTAATGCAACACTAACATGTCTTATTCACCTATAAAATTATTTTATCACCTCAATTATTCCAAATTATATTTATTTTAATATTTTTAAAATCATTTATTTGATATTTCTATTTAAAAAACTTACTTCATAACTATTGTGTGATTATTTATGGTAATTATTTAGACTCTAAAAATTATAAAAAAAATTATTATTATGTATATAATTCATTTATCATTCTATATAATATTCATTATCAAATTTATATCATATTTATCCATATATTAAAATTATTGTATTTATAAGAAATGAGAGTGATATTTTGTCATATTCGTTGGTTTTAATAATATCTATGTCATATTCTTGAACAATTTTCCATTAAATGATTAAAAACATATCATAATGTGATAATGGTGTAATATTGTCCATAAAATAATTTTTGGACATGTTTTTATTTTTTTTAATGCTTATCTCTTTATGTTTACCCTTAAACAATTTAACTCTTATCGTGACAACTTGTCTTTCTGACACTATAAGTTTAATATAGTTACTATAAAATGTCAAAAGACCCCCAATTTGATAATTTAAGATATATTTAACATTATCCTAGTTATTTGTATGAAATATATATTTTTATTAATTTCATATCATTTAATAAAATATTATTTATTTTAAAGTGTCATTTATGTCAATTTTGACACTATTTATTATTTTACTTTGCTAAAAAAATCATAACAACTATATTCCTCTGAAACAAAACTTAACTAATCCATAATATGTTAATTTCATCCAAGAAAGTATTTTATGGAATCAAATATTTAAAATTATATTTTTTTAATATTTTCACTATCATTTATTTGATTCTTCCTTCAATAAATATATTATTGCATTATCATTTTGTCTCCATTTAATTTAATTATTTATTTTATAAAATTATAAATAAACTAACATAATATAGATGATCCTTTTATATTTATAATGACTATTTATATTCGACCATGTCACTTATATAACACCATGTTAAAAATAATTTATTTGTTTAAAACAAAAGTATAAAAAAATTGGATTTTCTTTAAATATAATATTATAAATATATTTAAGTAATCAAAGTGGCTCCAAGTGGTCCCAAAAATATACCCAAGGATGATTTTGGTTGAAAAACACTCATCCAATTAAATTAGTACAAGTTTTAGGGTAACTTTATAATAATATTATATTTTTTACCTTTAATTACCTCATTTACCTTTAACCGTGGTAAATAAAATTACTAAAGTTATTATTTACCAAAATTCATTTTGATCCTATTAGACCAAATTTTTCATAATAATTACAACCATGTATATTCTTTTTTCAAAATTTAATTCACATAAGCAGTAAAATTACGTTTACTGTTAATCCGGCATATATGGTTAAAAAGTTGGTAAAAGAGACATTTAAAAGTTCAATAAATTTTTATAACTAATTTTATTAGTAAAATAGTTTCAATGTCATAAATTGGATTAATATATTTATTATTTATGTATTGTGACTTTAAAATCAATTTAATGTAAATTAATTATTTAAATGAAAAAGTTGGTTTTTCACAACAATGATGTATTTTTCACTATTCCTCAAAAATTGGAAGTTTTCATAAAAATACAAAAAAAATCAATCTAATATAATTTTTTTATTCTAAATTGAAAAATTAATTCTATTTTTAAAAATAAAATATATAAATTTCATAATGTGGTTACTACTATTCATAACTTCTTTTTAAACAGCTAGTTTGATAGATCATGGTGTGCTCGAACTCGATGTTTTGTGCAACGTAAGCTATCAAATTTATTTAAAAATATAATGTACTATAAAATCCTGGGGTGTTACATTCTCCCCTCATTTAATAAATTGCATCCTCGTAATTTGAAATTTCACTTATAAAATAAAAGGTTGATACTAAAAAATACCTTTGTGGAAAACCCACATAAAAAATATGGTTAATGAGACCATCATTTTAAAATAAATAAAAGGTAATTATAAAGGTCATCACCAAATTAGGATTTCTAATATGAGAACATTAATGAAATGTAGAGATATGTACATTGAGGAAAAACATAAATATTTGTAAGGAGTGATTGAGGCCATCAATCGCAAAAAAATGAACAATCATTGGAAAACTGAGGGCCTCATAGCCATAAAAAATGATGAATTAAAATACCATCAGTTCAAAAAAACTTGATGTATTAGGGTAAAACATTTTTAGATACATTTTCCTAGAGTTGAGGGATTATTTTACTATCCATATAAAAACTAGTGAAAACTTACTTGATTTCATTCCATGTATCAATGTTATCCTTTGGTTGTGTTTCAATATATTTTCACTTCATTTTGTTCACCTAGAGATGGATATTCAAGATGATTATTTATGCATAAATTAATTTTAATGAATAATTCAGTCCATAAGTATTTCATTCATCTTTTAAATTTTTAATAAAACAAAAAATGTTAGCACATAATATCAAATAAATCATACTTAAACCACAAACAATAATATCAAATGTTCAACTTACTCTATTCCAACATTAAGACTTTTCCAAAATGCTTCAATCCAAAATCACTATCCAAAAAGGTATTTAAATTTAAAAAATCAATCTTAACATTAGATTCCTCAAAAAATGTAATATTGCTATTATTGTTACACACCAAATGTTTGATCACATTTAAATCCTTAATGAAAACTCTTATTCTTCTAAATCCTTAAAGAATATGTACTACAATACAATCCTTATATATCTCATGAATATTATAAACATAGAACCATTGATGTAATAATTATTGAATTCAAATAAAAAATAACATTAATCATTCAACTTCACTCTTATACCATAACTATGCTTCAACATCTTATTCCTTAATACCTCTTATATATCATTTTTCTTTTGTAGTCTCTTCATTATCATCAGTATAGCCATTACTTGTATAACCTTACTAATTCTAACCACTGACCCAAACCTAAATCACAATTTCAAAAACACTAATCATAGTTATATAGTCATAAATAATCATTTATAGGTCCTCTAAATGATGTCATCTTCTTATCAATCCATAATTATATTGGATTAACCTAGGTTATCCATTACCAAATCTAAAATATGATATCATATACTTAGTCTTATCCTCAAAGTCATTCATAAGGTTATTTTTCCTAATCCATGTTTCCAAATCTAATTTACAAGGTTTTTGCTAAGCATACATTGATACCAAATATAACACGCCAACCCTAGAATCTTGGAAATGGTGCATTATTTTAATACATTGGTGTGATTATAAGAAATCATATCTCGAAGGACCGATCAGTTTATTAGTCTTGGAAAATCGATTACATGCATGAACTTTATATTAAAAATCAAAACATAATATGAAACATAGTTAATTCATTTTTAATTCCATTATTCTCCTAGATTAACCCTGCATATCAATCATAAAACACTTTTTTCTGTCCTGGGAAAACAAAAAACAAAAAATAAAAAATGGGTGAGCTTAGATGCTCAGTAAGGATAAACAATATTGTGAAAACTTTCATAAATAAGCATAAACATTTAAGACAAGGAATAAAACTAAAACACAAGCCATTTGAACATAATATTGAGTATAATATAGCATTGGTTAAATAAATAGTTTCATTTAAACATTAACATGGGAATTATAGTAGATGAATAATCACATGTAATATCAATTAGTAATCTGATAATGAGGGAATTCATAATGTCAGATATCATAACCACATTGTCAAGGCCTCATGCCAAGACCATACTTATATGGGTAAGAAGTTAGTAAAAACCCAAAATAGTTTGCCTTGTGAGAACTACCGATGTATATATGTCATTTCATTAACTGATCCCCAACCCATAGGTCTTTCATTAATTGGTCCCCAACCCATTACTTGCTATGTCTAAGCATTCTTTATATGAAAAGGATGAAATATAACCAATATAAACATTCCTATAAAATAGAATAAGAAATGTTAATACTTTAACCATAAACCATGAATGGTATCAAAATAAAACATCCATAGTCAAACATATCATAAACCATTAAATACAATATGGTAGATTTTTTATAAACAAAAAACCTCAATTAAACATAAAATCCGACAAAGGATGTTGACATAGATGAAAATAATCTAATAAAATCATTACAAATCTTTGAGAGAAAAATCTCTTTCTAATTTGAAATTTATTTAAAAGCCACACAATTATAATAAAAAACATTTCTTTTAAAAATTACATTTCAATCTTGTCAGGGAAGATTCAAAACATTAAGGCGTCACGATGAAGGAAATATCCACTTGCGCCGTATAAGTTAGAAAACATTATTATCTTAATTTTTCGAAAAGTTTATAATGCACCTCGTTTGGAAAAAGAGGGAAATATTACTTTAAATTTTTTTTATAAAAATTAAAAAATGGGTGAAAATGATTTCAAAAAATTCAGGATTTAATTTTTTAAAAACATTTTAAAGAAACATGGACAAGGAAGATAAATGTGTCCCATTAGATACTTATGTATAAACAACCTCGAATAATAATGAAATTGTAAAATTAGCCCTTACATAAAACCATAAAAAGATTAATTTTTAGAAAAACAATTAATGAACTTAAAAATAGACAAAAAAATTACTTTATAGTCTTTTTATATCTATACAAATAGTTATGTAAAATAAGATCAAGAATACTGATATAGAGAAAGGAATAATTCTTTAAACGTTCAAAGCATCCCATACCACTTTGAACATTTAAATCCTAATCTCTATATCTTTAAATGAATATTTAAATTCTATAAAGATATATTTATTCATGATAAGAAATATAATAGAGGAAGTACACAAACTACACACAATAAATAGATGGTGAACATGGCTTATATTGAAAATTAAAATTGAGACGAAATTTTCTTACCTTAGGTCTGATACTATCTATACGTTTCTGAAACTCATGTATAATGGTTTTAAACATATTATTAACTTGTACAATAATCATGATAATTTTTATGATATCATATATGATTCATTTATGAGTTTATATTACCCACTTATTAATATTTTCCCAGTTAAATCAATGTTTTGTGTAATAATTATTTTGTTTATCATATGTGTTTTGACTTGTTATTCTTGATTGTATTACTTAGATCATGATTGAATTACTTTTAAAATGTATAACATTATTTATGTATCATATATATTCATAATATAAATATAATATATATATATATATATATGAAATGGAATACACCATTCATGGAGATGTTAGGCAGTATGTACCCATGAACACAGTTTCTGTTTTCTTGTCGTATTGAATGGAAGTAAGTAAATGAAATATATGTGTGTGTGTGTGTGTGTATTATTCCAGTGTCATTATTATGTCATATATTTCATACTTATTCATTATATATATTTTTGTAATCATTATTGAATTGTTAACATGGAGGATGAATCTCATCGCATCATGGAGAGGGTAGGTCGTACGTACGCACATGTGACGGTATAATTTACTTAATGGTAAAGGGGTGAGAAAATAGATGATTTGTTAGTTATAAAGAATTAATATAATTTTATATTAATTATTTATATCCATTTTATTCATCATCATTCCCATCGAAATAGAGTAAAGATGAAAAATAGTTTACACCATGGTGTGGAGACGGTAAGTTGTACATACGCATGCATGTTGATATTGCTTTTCATAGGTTGGATAAAAAGAAGAATATGGTTGTCCCATATTCATAATAAAATTTCAGTATATAAATGATACTGGACTTATTACTTTGGTATTAAAGAAACATAGTAATAGGAAATAGAAGAAGAATAGAACTTTGAAAGAGTTGGTAAAACAATTACCTTTTCTTCGTGTGTCTCCTTTTGATTTGCATGAAAGGACTCATTGGGTTGGCTTTCTGCCCAACGTATGGCCTCTAATATGAAGTTAGGGAAGTGTTTAGGATAAATGATAAGTTTTTGGCTGAACATAATGGATTTAGAGGTGCTATTAAAAGAGATGGATATGTGCCCTTTTATAAGAGAGGTGAGTAGCACTTTAAGAAACTCTCAGAATATTAAATTAATATAAATTAATTTTCAATTACAAATGGCTAGAAAGTGAATTATTTCACAAATAAGATGATTTTGTATAGAAATAATATCAAAAAAATACAATTTATGCATTCTTGGATTTTATTTTTAACATTATCATTTTGATTTAACCTTAATTAATCTATTTAATTTTAATTTTGGTAATAATATTCTAAATAATAAAAGGTTATAAATATTTACTTATATGGTTTCAATTGTACATATGGAAAATTTATAAAAATTTTAGAACCTATAATTATCACTTTGATGTTTTTAAATTTTTTTATGACTTCAAAATAATAAAATAAATTATTATTTTCATAAAATGTCAATAGTGTCAATTTTGACACTATTCATTACTTTGACTTTAAATAAAATCCAAACAGAAATATAACTTAGAAAAAAGACATTTAGTACACTCCTAACATGTCCTATTCACCTATAAAATTCATGTATCACCTCAATTATGTCAAATTATATTTATTTTAATATTTTTAAAACCATTTA
This sequence comes from Viscum album, assembly GCA_963277665.1. Lineage (NCBI taxonomy): Eukaryota > Viridiplantae > Streptophyta > Magnoliopsida > Santalales > Viscaceae > Viscum > Viscum album. Next base: position 473,867,571 of record OY728135.1, read on the forward strand.
TTTGATAATTCTATTTAAATAAAATTACTTCTTCACTATTGTGTCATTATTTATGTTAATTATTTAGTCTCTAAAAATTATAAATAAATTAATATGATGTATATTATTATTTTATATTTCCATATACTATTCATTATTGAATTTATCACCAGTTTATTCCTATATTTAAATTATTTTATTTATAAGAAGTGAGAGTGTGATATTTTGTCACATTCATTGATTTTAATAATATCTATTACATATTCATGAATAATTGTCCATTAAATTATTCAAAAGACATCATAATGTGATAAAAGGATAATATTATTCATAAAATATTTTTTAGACAATTTTTATTATTTTTAATGTTTATTTTTTTTATTTTAACCGTTATTTAATAATTCAACTCTTATCGTGACAACTTGAATTTTTTATAGTATAAGTTTAATATAGTTATGATGAAATTTAAAAATATCCCTAATTGGATCATTTATGATATATTTAACATTATTATAGTTATTTGGAAGAATGTTTTTGAATTTTATATAATTTAATAAAATATTATTTATTTTAAAATCTCATTTATGTCAATTTTGACATTATTTATTATTTGAATTATTTTTAAACCATAACAACATGTTTCCTTCAAAAAAACATTATATCATCCCTAAAATATTAATTTCATTCAAAAAATTAGTTGATGGCATCAAATATTTCAAATTATATTTATTTTAATATTATTAAAATCATTTATTTGATTCTTCCATTAATAAATAAATTACTACATCATCATTATGTCACCATATAATTTAATTATTTATTTTATAAAATTATAAATAAATCCCCATAATGTGGATAAAAATTTTAAATTTTAAATTAATATTTATAATAGACAATGTCACTTATATAACCTCATATTACAAATATTTTTCTTGTTAAAAATAAAACTACCACAAAATTTTATTTTTTTAAATATAATATTATAAATATATTAAAGTAATACAAGTAGCGCCAAGTGGTCCCAAAATCAACCCAATTATGATTTTGGTCGAAACACACTTATACAATTAAATTAGGACATGTTTTAGGGTAACTTTATAATAATATTATATTATTTTTCCTTTAATTTCCTCATTTACCTTTAACTGTGGTAAATTAAATTTCTAAAATTACTATTCAATAAAAAATATTTTGATCCTATTGGACTACATTTTTCATAATTAATATAACCATGTATTTCCATTTTTCAAAATTCAATTCATAGAGTTGGTTAAATTATGTGTAATGTTAATCCTGTAAATGTGGCTAGAAGGAAGGTAAGAGAGACATTAAAAAGTTAAATAAATTTTTATATCTAATTTTATTGTAAAATTAGTTCCAATGTCCTACATTGGATTAATATATGTATTATTTATATATTTTAAAATTAAAATTAATTTAAAGTAAAAAAATTATTTAAATGAAAAATTTGATTTTTAACAACAATGTAGTATTTTTTTACTATTCATCAAAAATTGAATGTTTTCATAATAATAAAGAAAATCACCCTAAGATAATTTTGATATTATGAATTAAAAAATTAATTATATTTTGAAAACTAAAATATATAAATTTCATAATGTGTTTAATACAATTCATATCCACTTTTTAAATGGGTAGTTTGATAGATCACGGTGCGCTCAAACTTAGTGTTTTTTGCAATGTAAGCTATCAAATCTCTTTAAAAAGATAAAGTATCATGTAATCTTGTGGTGTTATTATTTGGATTTTTTCTATAGACATTTACCATTTAATAATGTAAGTGGGATGATGTTACCAAATATTTTTTGGTGGGTATCTTGAGGACCCCTCAAAAGAATTGCACTATTTGGGTGATTGTGGACTGACTAGTGAAAGTAGTGAATTTCTTTCCTATATGGGAGACATTAATAGTGGAGAATTTGGGAGAGTTATAAATTTGGGAAATAGTCTGTTTTCATGGGGTTCCATGGACTATAGTTTCGTACCATGACTCACACTTTACTTCTCACTTCTAAAAAGTCTTTCAGAAGGTACTTGGTTCACAGGTTTTACTGAGTATGGAATTCCACCCCATACAGATGAGTAGTCGTAACGTACTATACAGGTGCTTGAAGATATGCTTTGGGCATGTATCATAGACTTTGGTGGGTCCTGGTAGAATAACCTAGCTTTAGTAGAGTTCACCTGTAACAATATTTATTAGGATACAATACAGATGGAAGCATATGAGGCCTTGTATGGTAGGCCGGGCAGATTACCCCTATGATGGATGGAGGTGGGTGAGTTGGTGTTTTTTGGATCAAGTCTCATATAGAATACATTGAAGTAGGTTCAGTTAATTCATAAGAATATGGCTATAGATTAGAATAGAAAGGATTCATATACTAATAGATATTTTTGATCCCCAGAGTTTAAATAGGGTGATCGTGTATTCCTTCAAGTATTTCCTAGATTTGGTCACCATAAGATATGGAGATGGGGGCAAGTTTTCACCCAGGTTGATCGGACCATTTGAGGTTTTAGAGAGAATTTTTTCGGTGGAGTACTGATTGGCTCTTCCATAGAGATATAGTGTTATGGATGATTTTTTCCATGTGTAAAAACATAAAAGGTATCACCCTGACCCTTCACAATTGATTGATGTGGATGATGTTGATCTTGAGACCAATGCATCTTTTGAGAGGCATTTGATACGTGTGTTGGATCGTAGTGAGAAAGTGTTACCAGGAAAGACCGTTCCAATAGTTTGTGTATTATGGAAACATGGCCATGTTCAGGATAAAACATGGGATAGGGAAGCATATATGAGGTCTCAATGACCTGATCCTTTTTAATCAGAGCCTTAGGGATGCTTAGGAGTACAGCTCGAGGATGAGCTATTACAAGGTGAGGAGATTTTAAGATCTTGACCTTTTCTGGAGATGTCTCAAGCTTATTTTCAAGTATTATTTTTTATTTTCTTGAGAATACTTTTTTTGGGATTTACCTTGGAGTTCATTTGGGTGAAAATTAGAAATTTTGTAAGGAAATGGGAAAGTGAAGGGTTGGTGCACAATTTTCCCAAACTGTGCACCCTAGTCCAGAAAACTTTCTGAACCCAAATATAGGGGATTTTAATGGAAGGCACACAGTTTTTCAAACCATACACTCTATTAGGAGAAATCACCCCCACCCCCCACCAAAGAAGAGGTGTGTGGTTAAGGTTCATGGTTTGGAAAATCATGCTCCCCTACCCAGAAAACCATGCAAAACATTTTAATTGACCTAAAAATAGTTTTTAAAATACTTGAATCCCCATATTAACCCCAAATCAATCCCCATTTACCCCTAATCAAATTCTCTAAATTTTTGAGGCTCCCAGACGGATTCCAAGCCATATCAACCACTTTCTTGGTGAATCAAAGGGTGGATTGTAGATAAGAACCTCTCTCGGTAAGTGAATCTCATATCAGTTGGTTTCCCATTCTTCTCTCGTTCTTCTCTCTTCCTTTAAGTGGAGTTATCTTCTATTTTGTTGGATCCAGATCTATTTTTTAGGATCTAAATATAGGATTTTTAGATCTATATCTATGTTTTATGGATCTTTATTTGTTTGATTATGGATTTAGGTTTATTTTCTGGATATCATTCTTCATCGTTATTCCACTCAAATTGGGGATTTCCATTAGGTAATCACTCATCAACAATTTGAGGTATGTAGTCTATATTTAAAATTCCAAAGTCTTGATTTCAATTACAAGTATGTAATTTCAGGATTTCTATTAGATGATTATCAATTTAATTTCCAAAATTGAATTAATTAATTTGGAAAATTGATTAATTATGGGATTGTGAATTAGATAATTAATTGTTGAATTAATTATAGAATTTTGAGATTATGAATCGGATAATTAATTTTTGAATTAATTATGGAATATTGAAATAGTGAATTGGATAATTAATTATTGAATTAATTATGGAATATTGAGATTTTGAATTGGATAACTAATTATTGAATTAATTATGGCATATTGACATTGTGAAACTGGATTGTTTAATTTTTGAATTAATTAATGAGATTGATGTGATTAAATAATTGTTAAATTAATTAATGAAATTCATTTGATTAATTAATTGTTGGTTTAATTAATTTAATTGATGTGATTAACTAATTATTGAATTAATTAATTGAATTTTATGAATATAAATTTTTTGAGTTGGATTAATTAATTGGTGAATTAATTAATTGTGATACATTTGATATTTTGATACATGTGATATATGTGATTGACTGATATATGAGTGTGGGACATAAACTGATGCTCCAAATACCCATATGTGATTGATTGAGAAATGAGTGTGGGACACATACTAACCCTTCAAATAACCATGATATCCTGGCTATGACATTCTCGGACCCTAGGAATGCGTGAAAAATGTGTGGGATAGGGATCGATGCTCTAAATACCCTTATGGTGTGGAACATGGACTGATTCTCCAAATACTCATGGGATGCTATACATGATGATCTACACCGAAAATTTTGTCATTGGAATATAGATCTAATTATATATATTATGAATTGAAATGAAATGGATAATAAAATTCCATTTGTTAAATGAATTGTGAATTGAAAATGTGAAATGGTCCAGACTCTGGAATGGGTTAAAGTAGGTATTGATATTCATGTTTCCTTGGTAACCCATGGGTTTATGTAGTTAAATAAAGGATAATTTAATAAATGTAAATTGTTTACTTTATTAATTTTATTTCATTATTTATACAACTATATACACAGTTGTTGACTGGTTTTGTTTTAGACTCCATTGGTGGTGGCCTGTCGAATTGTACTCACACCCTACATGGGCTGCCTGATCGGTACCTGAATAGACTTCATGTTTTCAAGATAGGATAAAGTAAAAGGCCTTGTATTAGATGTATAATTTGGGATGGATCATGGATGAGGGAATTGGACATGGTTCGGGACCCACTTGGGAGTTTTTAGTGTCTTTACATTTGGGTTTTCATTTTGGAACTTGGAACGCATTTTAGCATGGCATATCTACTATTCAGTTTTGATATTATATTTCTAGTTTTGATCATATTGTGATAATGGTACTATTCTGGTTGCATTATATCTTTTTAGTTATTTCTTATTTATTTTCCTCTAGTTTATTACTCTAATAAAGAGGGTATAGTCTCCCCATTATCGATATTAGACCCACGCTATTAGTCAGTAGCCTCTGGCCTATGAGGAGGCACACTTGAGGTCATGTGACTGACCGGCTCAGGACATCGACATGTGGCACCGACATGTGGAACCTAGGTTAGTACTTCACACCTTATATGTTGTATCCTCATCAGATTGGGAAGGTAAATTAGATTATGATGAATATGATTCTGATGATTTATTTTCCTTTAACTGTTTATCAGACTATGTGTCTTCATCATTAGCTTCTTCTCCTTCCTCCTCTTCATCTTCCTCTAATGCTTCTTTTTCTTCATCTTCTTCTTCTTCTGTTCCTTCCTATACTACTTATTCCTTTACCTTTTCTCTTTCATCCCCACGATCTTTTTCTAATTTCCTTGTTCTTCATAGATCACTTTTAAATAGATACCAATTGTTTTTATTTCTTAGTTTTCTTCTGAACTTCTTTTGGCACTGATTATTCAGGAAATTATTTTCCTTTTCCCTTATCTCCGACTGAAGTAACTACTTCTGGAATAGGATATTTTTCAACAAACTCAAGTGTTGATTCATGAATGAACTAATCAGTATGGGAAACTAGTTGAACATGATTCTCAGAAGTTATCTCAACACATTTCAGCAAACTCTCACAAAATATTGGCTTCTTCCAATCTTTATTTGGTTTTATTTTATTCCCTTCCTTCTTAAACTCTTCTTCATTATGAATTTTTAAAGCTAAGACTTCATCATTATCTAAACCAAACTCAACATCTTCGGGTTTATTTTGTGTCTTTTTATCCATGAATTCCTTGAATTCATTATCTCACATTCTCTTTTCTTTCTTTTGTTTCTTCTCTGAAGGGGAATAATTTTCCTTTATTTTATTCTTTTTAACAACTTCTTGTTTCTTGAAAGGTTGGACTTCAGACATAGCCTCATCAACCTTTTCAAAAAAATTCTTTGACTTAGAATAAAAATGAGCTTCATTATTGAAATAGTATCATCTCCAATAAAAGAAATATTTCATCACATTGGGTAACTTTGGTTCTCAACATTAAAAAGTATCATAACCTTCACAATTAATTTTTTGATGAAATTAGGAAAGATGATAATATTTGACTTTATTGAGATTCTTTTCATAGCATCCACCATAATGAAAAAAAAAATCACTAAGTTAATTTGCATCATATTGAACAATAAGTCCAATATAAAAAATTATGATACCTTAAGGGTGTCCCTATCACCCTTCCTGGGTATTAGATACCCCTACATCCATAATGCTTCAACCCTAGAATCCAATGATAGATGTGCTACTTTTTTGACTTTTTTGTAACATGGAAATGGAGAAGATTTTGCCTTTATTTTCTCAAAATATCCAAGCTTCTCAGGTAGTTTGTGCGATGGTAGATAAGCTTCACCTCATGAAAGAAGACCTACCAAATTTGCTACTCTTTTATATGAAATTTTATATTTTTATTTAAAAAAAAATTAATATATAGTAGATTTGTATCACCTTATTCTAAAAACTGATAAGATTCATAAAACTCTCTGACAATTTTAGGGTAATAAAAATCAAAATATTTATCAGGTTTCTTTGCACATACACTTTCCTTTCCTTGTAAATAAATTATTATTTTGAGGGTAGTGTCATTCTTATCAAACTAGGATCTCTCTATAAATAAATCTCTAAAAACAAGCATTTTCACATAATCCTCCTTGGTTTCCATCATACTAGGACTTGTTCAAGTAATCGGATGAATCCCAAAATAATTGAATTCACCTCATTGAGGAGTGATGAGAGCCAGGAGAGATTCTTATGGAAATTTATGTGGTACATGGGATGTACCACCTTTATATAGGCGTGGATGATGATAACCCATTTTTCTAAAAACTTCCAACAGATCAGATTAAAACCTTAACTAATTTTATGGATGATATTTAATCAAAGAATGTTTTAAAAGAATATTTGAACTCTAAAAGTTTAAGAAAACTTTTCATCATAGGGAAAATCAATCCAATTACAAAAAATGATATGTTTGAAAAAAAAAATTAAGTTTTATAAAAAAAACTAAAAGAATATGTAAACAACAGCATGTATAAACTAAAGTAAATGATTAGTGAAAAAACTAAAAGAATAAAAGAGTTCCTTTCAGAGTAGAAATCTTAATCAGTATGAGTAACCTATTCTTATTAGTTTTTGTAACAAATATTTATTATGATAGTTTATAAATAAAACTTTTTATGATAGTTTTGTTAAAACACTGATTATGATAGTTTTATTATAAAAACTAATTATGATATTTTTATTTCAAATAACTAATTATGATAGTTTTATTATGAAAAACAATTATGATAGTTTGTAAAAAAATATTGTCCAAAAAAATTTATAATGAAACTTAAGTCAGATAAATTCAATATGATTAGACTTTTTTAATGACTAAAAAATGTTAAACAAAATTTTCTTAGAAAACTAAAAATATATATACTCTCCCAATGAAAATGTAACACCCCGAGATTTTATGAAAAATATTCTTTTTAATTTCATTAATGTCTTGTGTTGTACGCTACACCAAAAGAAGCTTGCACAACACGCATTCTTGACTTGCCTTGCATTACACGCAATCACGACCTTCCTCGATAGCGTGTGTAGTACGCAATACCGAGTTTCACTAAACAATGATATGCTATTAAAATATTATTAAAACTAGCCGTTATGAATAGTAATAACCACTTTTTGAAATTTTTTAAATTTTATTTTCAAAATGGACTTCATTTTTGGATTCGGAATATTGAAATTAGCTTAGGGTGAAATTTTGGTACTTTTTGGATAACTTTCATTTTCTAATGAATAGTGAAAATTACTAAATTTTAATTAAAAACAACCTTTTTAATAGAAATAATTAATATTGATAAATTATTAATTTTAGTGGTTTAAAATTATATTTAGAATGTATTTTTAAAATTTAATACAATGTTGGTTATTGGATGTAATTTCACATTTAAACCAGACATAAACAACTGTCAATCTTTTGATAGTTATTATCTCTTAAGAACACGCTATTTGTTTTGACGACGGGAATTAATTTAATTAATGCAACTAATATGTTTTGAATTTTTTAAAATAGACATCATTTTTTAATTCATAATATCAAATATATCTTAGGCCTAATTTTTGGTATTTTTCTGGAAACTTTCATTTTTTGACGAATAGTGAAACCACTAAGTGGTAGTTAAAAAAAATGAATTTTTCATAAAACATAATTTTACTGCTTCTGTGAGTGGAATTTCAAAAATCCGAGAGACATGGTTGATGTCAGCAAGTAAAATGGGGTTCAATGAGATGAAAATAATTTTTGGTGAATAGTAACTTTTTACTTTTTTTACCACGGTTAAAAGTAAATAGGGTAATTCAGGGTAAAAATGATATTATTATTACCCCAAAACATGTCCTAATTTTATTGGATAAGTTTAATTCGACCTAAATCAACCTTAGGAATAAAATATGACCATTTAGGCCCACTTGGATTAGATTAGGACATTTATTATTAATTTATTTAAAGAAGGGTTAAAATAGTTAAAATCAAAGTTTAATAAGTAAATAATTTTTAATATAAGGTTATACATAAGATAAATTCGACTAAAAATATTAATTATAAATCTAAAACTATTTCCTACATAATGGTATTTTATTTGTAATTTTTAAAAATTAAATAATTTAATTTATTTATGACACAAAGATGATGCAGTAATTATCTTATTAATGAAATATTGACATAATTGATGTTATAAACACAAAAATAAATGTAATTTGAGACTTTTTATGAATTTTACTAATTTTATATGTTAATATAACATGTTAGTATTGATTTAATGAACGTTTTTAGAACTAATAATTATGTTATGAGTTTTACAAAAATCAATTACTAAACAGTGTCAAAATTGACATAAAATAGTTCTTAAAACAAATATTATATTATTAATTGTTATTTTATTCCTAAAAATCTAAGGTTCGGCCAAATGACTTAGATAAGATTATATATATTAATAATAAACAACTTGGGGTTCGTTTGGCTTCTTATAGTAAGTTTATTAACCTTATAGTATAAGAACACAAGAAGACACGGTAAAAGTAAAATTATTTTACTTAATGTTAAATCTAAATGATAAAGTAAAAATAGGAACCTAAACTTGTCTAAATTCTATTGTATGAGAATAATTAGACTCATCCCCACCTTATCTTATAAATAACTCAATTTGGAGCTATTAAAAACCGAATATGACTTTATAATAAAATAATATTTTTAGTTATTCCAAAGGTGCCCCTCTCCTCCCTTATAAAAGGGCACCTCCTCTCCCTCTTCCTCACACCACTTTGAGCCTTCAAGCTCGGCCAACCCCTGAAAAATTCTCTTCTAAACTTCCCTAGAAACATCCTAGAGGTTCTGGTCTTCCTCAAAGACAAATTTTAGTGCCCTAAAAGGAGATCTCAAAGAGGTGCTTCAAAGAAGAGGTAATGTCCGTTACCGATTCTTTCAACATTATTTCTTCTTCCACTTCTTCTTCTTTGGTTGTTTCATTATGAAGTAATAACATCAGTATCACTCATATACTGATATGTTATTATAAGTATGAAACAACCCTATTTCACCAACTATCCATCCTACGGAAAACGAAATCACCGTGCGTGCGTACGTATGGAATACCGTCTCCACGCCGTGGTGTAATCTATTTTACACCACCACCTTACTTGGATGGTATAATGGTGTACATAATAACTATATATGATTATTATAAAGTGATATTTATTCTGAAATAGTATACATACACTCCAATACAATTCCACGATCATGAGAACGATATCATCCCTCGTGCGTACGTACGGACTACCGTCTCCACGACGCGATGAGATTCATTCTCCACGTTAACCATTCATGAATGATTATAAAGTATATATAATAAGTAATCATGAAATATTTGACATAATAATGATACTGGATTTATGTGTATATATATGTATGTCATCTACTTAATTCCATTCAACTCAATAAGGAAACGAAAACAACGTTCATGCATACGTACGACCTACCGTCTCCATGAATGGTGTATTTCTTTCCATTTACTGATCTATTATATATATGTATATTCTAAATATATATTATATATAAATCATGTTTTATATTCTGTAATTATGTAATCATGATCTAAGTAATCATATTAATAATTACAATTCAAAACACGGACGACAAATGAAACGATTTTACCCAAAACGCTCTTTAACATGGAATTTACAAAAGAACGGGTAATATAAAGTCATAAGTGAACCATATATGATATAATAACAATGAGTATGATTCTAGAATAAGTCAATTACATTATTTAAATCATTATACAGGAGGTTCAGACACTTACGAAGCAAATCGGACCTAAGGTAAGGGAAATATCACAATCTCATTTTTATCTGAGATTGTTTATGCTTTGGTATTTACTAGGGTGTATTTTATCATCCACAACCATGTTTCCTCAATATGTAATATTATTTCCATCCACCTACAATTGTTTAAATCCTATTTTACCCTTCGGTGAGTTTTTAGTAAAAGATATGAAAGGAATATTTTGACGTTTTTCGTACGAGATACTTTTTGACTTTTCCGACAAAAGTACGAGAAGAATGTTTTTTTAACTTATACGGCATGAATGGATTTTTAAAACAAAATTTCCAAGAATATTCCTTTACAAGTTTTCAAGTTTATTTTTAATCAACTTATTTTAGTTTAAAATTGTATGACATGTTAAGAAAGGAAAAATGTTTTTGAAGTAGAAAGGATATTTTCCTCAAGAATGGAGTTCAAGTGTTTTATCGAAATTATTTTCCATCTAAGATAATAAAGGGTTCTGTTTCTATCACTATTATTACATGGATTTGATTATGTTTTGATGGAAATATTTTTATGAATTCTTTTATCTTATATGAATTGTTTTATGATGTCACGATGTTTAAAGATTCCCATTTTTATTACATGGGTTATGCTATGATGTATGGTTTATGATTTTGTGGCACACATAAGAATGGTATCATTATGAGATGGGTGGGACCTATATCTCCCTCAAATGCATTGGGTAAATATTTTATATCTCATGAGATAGACATGGCTGGAACGGCAGGTTAAACCGGTTCAATGAAATAGGACTGAAACGAGGAGTGAACTCGGTTCAGAAATGGACTTTGTCCACTAAGATAGTCTTGGCAATGAGTCTTGACTAATAAGAAATAATTATGTGTGTATGCCACAAAGTTTCATGTTTTAAGTTATGATTATTGGGATTACATTTCACTATTATGATTTATCCCATGTTATGAAATTATGATTTCTTTTGCAGGTTAAGATTTCCAAAAGTTATGTTCTTATATATATGATGTGATTGATATTTCTTTTGTTTACCCTTACTGTGCATTTGAGCTCACCCTTTTATGTTTTCTTTTCCCCAGGATATAAAGAAAGGTTTTAGGTATAAAAAAAGGGAGATCTTTATGGGATATGTTGAAGATCTTTCACCACGATTAGAAGATTATATTCTGAGTTTCCAAAGACACTAAACTATTACGGTCCTTGTGTGTGTGTGTTTTTGTTATGTACTAAGTATTCTGCAAAAGTAATGTAATGTTCATGTACGTCAAGATTTGGGTCTCTACAGAAAAGGAGTTCATTAATATATAAAGATTAATAAAAAATAATTATATATTAATAATCACTTGATATTGATCATTCCTAGAATCTGTTTAATATTTTAAAATCTATAAAAACTAAGGGGTTTTGTAAAAATATCAACAAGTTGTTCTTGGGTTCCAATGAATTGTAAAATTATGTCTCTTTTTGTGTGTGATACCAAAGGAAATAGTGTATTATGTCTATGTTTATAGCACGCAAGTGATGTGATGGATTTTCACTTAGGGAAATGGAATTTTTGTCAAAAAGTATTAGGGTTTTAGTAAAACTAGTGTCATAGTCATTAATTGTGTGTTGCATTCACAACACTTGAGCACAAAAACTTTCAACTACCACATATTCGGCTTTAAAAATGGAAAATTCTACGGAGTATTGTTTCTTACATGACCATGAAACTAAATATTCTCCTAATAAATGAAATATTCTAGATGTACTTTTTTATCCATTCTATATCCACCAGAGTCAACATCTGAAAAACTTTTTAGTTCAAAAACATTTATAGAAGAATAGAATAAGTTGAAATCCATAGTTACCTTAAGGTAACAAAATATTATTTCTACAAATTTATTATATGATTATTTTGGATTGAAATTATCTCTAGCACATAAGAATACTGAAAACATTAAATTTGGATGACTAGGAGTTAAGTAAAGTAACCTTCTAATCATACCTCTATTTTTTTGATCAAATAGTTTCTCGGCCTCATCCAGATATAAAGTATTAAAATTAACAATGGGAGTACTAATAATTTTAGAGTTTTAGTATCCAATTTTTTTAATAATATCTTTTAAATACTTATGTTGAGATATAAAAGTTACTTCTGGTTGTTTGTGAAATTTGAACACCTAGAAAGTATGTTAACTCACCCATCAAATCCATTCCAGACTCGGAATTCATAAGATCAGAAAAGGAATCTATTAGATATTTTCATTTTGAACCAAATATAATTTCATAAATATATATTTGTACAACCATAATGTTTTTATTTAATTATTTTATAAAAATAGTTGTATCTGTAGCTCCCTTAAGAATTTTTTTTGTAATAAAAATCTAATTAACCTGTCATATCAAGCTCTAAGGGCTTATTTAAATCCATATAGTGATTTGGTAAGTTTATAAACATGTGTTTGGATGTTTTTAATTTTTAAAACCACATGTTTGTTCTAGAAAAACTTCCTCTTAAACATATCCATTTAGGAAATCACACTTCACATCCATTTGAAATAGTTTTTAATTTAAGAATTCTGAATAATCTAGAATTATGTGAATAGATTCAAGCCTTTCTACCGGTGTATATATATCTTCATAGTCTATTCCCTATTGTTGATTATAACCTTTAGTAAAAAGTATAGATTTATTTCTAACTATTATTCTATTTTCATTGCATTGTTTCTAGAAAACACATTTAACTCGAATTACATAAGTGTATTTAGGCCGTTCAACTAAATTATGGACTTTGTTTCTTTCAAACTCATTGAACTCATATTGTATATATTTTATCCAATAATAATTAACTAAAGGATAATTAGGATTATTAGGGTTTAATTGAGATAAGAAATCTAGATTTTTAATTTCATTTATCAAGGAACTTATAGTTTTAACTAGTTGATCTACATCAACAATTGTATTATAACTAGGATGATTCCTAAGAAATAAATGATTTCTTGGGTTTTCAAAAGTGTTTTTATCAATAATAGGTTAAAAATATTAGTGAGGAATAACTTTATAAACATATTATTGGGTTATTTTCTTATGATAATTTCTACTATATATTGAAAATTAGTTTTAGAAATAACATCAGATGATGTAGGTTGGGGTTGTTTGAAAACAAAGGGATTAGTTTCATTAAATTTAATATACACTATTTCTTCAATAGTACTTATATTTTTATTAAAAACTATATATTCCATACTAGTAGTAGAATAACCTAAAAATAATACTTCATTATATATGGGTACAAAATTATATATATTATCTTTAGTATTCAGGATGAATACTTTTCATCTAAATACTTTTAAGTAAGAAAATTTTTGTTTTCTACCTGTCAATAACTCATAAAGAGTTTTATTACTAAAAGGCCTGATTAAAACTATATTTATAGTATAATAAGAGGTGTTTACCACTTCATCCCAAAAAATATTAGCTACTTAGTATTCACTTATCATGGTTTTAGTAATCTCCTAAATAACACTATCTCTTCTTTTAACTTTACCCCTTTTTGTGGAGTTTTATGTGTTGAAAAGTTATGTTCAATACCTTTCTTAGAATAAAAAGTTTCAAAATAAGAATATTCAAATTATCTACCATGAAAACTATGAATATTTATCAAGGATATTGTTTTATCATTTTTAAATCTTTCTATAAAAGTTTTAAAATAACTAAAGTTTTCATATTTTGTTAATAAAAAATAGACCCATATGCATCTATTATAGTCATCAACTAAAACATATACATATACTTTTCCACCAATACTTATATTTTTTTTAGTACCAAATATGTCCATGTGAACTAACTATAAAGCATTAAAATTTGAAATAGCACTAATATATTGAAAACTAGATTTATGTTTCTTTCAAAATAGACAAGGGTCAAAAAATTTAGAAGAATCAAAGATACTTTTTGGTAGATCCTTAACAAGTCCTTTTCTAGTCAACTTAGCTAATGTTTAAAGGTTATATTATCATAAAATTTTATGTCATAACAAATATTGCTCTTCTATTTCACTAACATAAGGTAATTATTTTCTCTTGAGGTCTTCTATGTTTAAGGTGTAAACATTCCCATGTCGATGGGTAGAAAGAATAATCTTTTCTTTTAAATTATGTATAATACACATTTCATTCTTGAAGTTCACAAGATAACCCTCATTACATAATTGAATTATACTAAAAATATTTTTATTAATTCATACAATAAATAAAACATTTGAAATAATATATTTCTAAGAAGTACAATATTACCTATAACTATAGTATTGCATTGAGCATTATCTCTGAAAGTGACTTTTCCTCCTTTAATCATTATAATCTTCTTGAAGAATTCCTTTTTTCGGTCAAATTTTTGGACCAACCATTATCCATGTACCATGTGTTTTTTTGTTGGTACTTCCTTTATTTTCCTAAAAGCAAAAAATTATTTTTTTCAAAACCAAAACATTCTTCAATTTGGGTATTATTAGAAAATAGAATTTTAGGTAACCACATTTTTTCAACTTTATTTTTTTGAGAAAATGTCATTTAATTTTAAAAAATATGCTTTCTGACATCCTAGAGATTTAATTTTATTTAAATAGAATTTACATTTCCAATATCCACTGCTTTGACATTTTTTTCAAAATGGATTACTTTTAGGAACAAAATATTCATTATTGAAATAAGGTTTTTGGTTTATAAAACCCATTCTAGTATTAGAAATCTGAGTTCTAATTTTAATATACATTTTTAAAAATATTCCTTAGCAATGGTAATCTTAGATAAAAGTTTCATTAAGATATAAATCTCAAACTTTAGTTTTATAACTAAATTCTTATCCTTATTGTAAATAGTATTGGAAATAAGTTTCTCAAAATTATTTTGTAAAGTAGTTTTATTAGAAATAATTTTCTCAAAATATTTTGAAATATTATCCTTTTGGTATTAGAGTTATAAGGATCTTTAAAATTATCTAGTATTTCATTAGATAAAAGAGTAATTATTGAGTCTTCCTTAAAAAGTTTTTCATTCACATTGTCAAGTTTTTTATAAAATTTAGAATATTCATTTCCTATAAGTTTAGAAAATGTAGAAATATATTTATGACTATTTAGAGTATTATATTCATTAGTTGAGGAAGATTATTCATCATAAGGTGTATAATTTTTCTCATCAAGATAGTTTTCATTTAAATACGTATTAGTATGTAATTTAGAAGTGTGTACCTTATCCATAAGACATTTTTTTACTGTGGTTACTTTAATAAAAGTCCAATATTACTCTATCTAGAATTATTATTGTCTGGAGATTTATTAGATGAGTTATCTCTACTATTATAACTCCATGTGTAAAAATATTTTTCAAAATTTACATATTTTTAGACTTATAATACTTCTTATAATTCCTATCTGAATTTTCTTTTTTATATTTCATTTTAAGATTAGAATATTAGGTTAAATATGTTCTTCCTTCTTACATTCATAATAATTAACTTCAGAATCTTTCTTTTCAATATTTTCCTTATAACTTATCTTTTATCTACATTGGAAATCTTTCATTTAAATAATTGTTTTCATCCTTATAGAAATATTTGATTATTAATTATTAGAAGGTATTGATGAACTATAATCTAATTCAATCATAACCTTAATTTTCTTTGAAGACTTTATAACTTTCTCATCTGAATAAACTTTAGTAGAAGCACTAGCTATTGTTACAAAAGAAACTCTTCCATTTTTCTTCTTATCCTTTTTAGTATCTCTCTTTAATATGCCTTCATATTGTGCGAGGGAACCAATAAAATCATTTAAAGTGATATTAGAAATCATTCTTGTGTCATCCGAAATATTTATTTTGGATTTAAATTATTTCAGAATGATCTCTATAATCTTTTCAACTAATATTCCATCAGTACGATCTCTTTATCCAAGAGAGTATAAAGTATTAACAATAGTTATGAACCTTTGATTCATCTTTGCAATTGATTATCCAGGTATAAAATACATTTTTTGATAATCTTCTCTCATCGTTGCTCTTTTTAATTCAATTAATTTAGAAGTACCAAAGTGTGTGACTTATAACTTTTTATAAACATTATTAGCAGCTTCACATGAATAAATATAACTATATATATTTCTCATAATTGAGCCTAAAAGAGTATTCCTTACTCTGTAATTCAATTGATACTCTTGTTTCTCTTGATGTGTGAAAGTAGTAACTTCCTTCTCATGTATCTTGTAATCTTTATAAAGAAGTATAAAATTATTAACTCCAGTATTGATAACAAAGGTTCTCATCATATCTCTCTTATACTCATATTCATTTCCATCAAATATTGTTGGTCAGGTAGGATTCAGATTCTCAAGGGTTCCACATTTTAACACTACCATATTAAAAACAATCGAAACTCTTTTCTAAAAATAAAAATTAATATAAAACAATTTAAAATCAATAATTTTATATCAAAACATAATAAAAAATTTAGTTGATAAATAAAGAAAAAAACATAACAAGTATAAGCTGTAGAACCTATTTTGATACCAATTATTGGATTGTAAGAGTATATGATGGCTTACAAGAGGAGGTGAATTGTAGTTTAAAAAATTAGAAGTAAACAAAATGAGAAATAATCTTTATGTAAAATGATCAGACATAGGTGTATTCGATGATCAGAGTATGATAATTGGAATCACAAATTGTCTGATTATATCAAAGTATGTTTTTATCAATTTCAAAGACACTCCAATAAAAGGTTTGTTTTAAAAGGTGAGTATAAGAATAACTTTCTAATATATGCACAGTGGAAAAATATATCTTGTATAAAAATTTATCCACAATTTTATACTTGCTGTAAAGTTTGTCTATCCTTACCAAGAAAGCCCTTGATATGATGATCAGTAGCTCTATCTTCCTATCATCGTAATCCATCGATACGATGATTGGTGTCCATCTTCCTAGCCTCAGAATACCTTGATTTGATAGATCTGATTCATTGTAATCATATCCCCAGAATCCCATCATCAATACCATGATAGGATGCAGAATAAAAAAATAAATTTTTTCTAAAGGAAACAACCCTAAAAAGGTTCCTTAGAACAAAAACTCTCTAAAGTATTAAAAAGAATAAGAATGAGTAGTTCATGCTAAGAAATATTTAGAGGACTTGAGTTGTGAAATGTATCAATTCCAAACTCTTTGAATGATCATCTATTTATAGCTGAAGATCCAATGGTTATATTTCTAAGTTAGTTTAAATGGCCTTAGATAGATTTCATTTGACATCCTATAAATAACTGAATGTTTGAATTCATTTTTTAACACCATTACAATGATAAATGTATTCCTTATGATAGATATAATCCTTATCAAATCAATTTTAAACCTTGGATAGTTCGTTGGAATTCCTTATTGAATTTCAATATGGTAAACTATATGAGGGTTAGTCTGATGGATTGGTACTAGGGTTAGTCTGATGGTATTGAATTTTTTCAAAATACATAACTCTAACCACTAATCAAACCACTAGTTATTCCAATGTATCAGACACTCCTTTAGTTTGATTGATCAGAATGGATAATAGTAAGTTTATATTTGTTTTCATTGGAACTATTTTTACATTAATTACAAAGTAAATGTTTCTATAAAAACATAATAAAACACTTGGTATTTATAAAATTTTGTAAATAGAGTTTTAAAATAGTGTTTTTGATTTCTAAATCTAAAGGAATGGAAAAGTAATAAGTAAGACTTCTAACTCAACAAATGATGCTCAAAGATCAACATTATTTGTCCACATATAGAAAATAAAGATGCATAGAGATCTATGAGAGCACTACTAGTGGGAAAATATGAAGAAGAATGTTTTTGAATAAACATTGAGGTGATTTGTATATAAAAAGGTGAAAGAAGAAAGGAAAAAGTCTAATGGGATGATGTAATCATTTCCCTTACCTATATGAAAATGGAATAACATAACTATGGATTTTTTCACTAGTATTCTGAACACCTCTTAAGGAAATAATTTTATATGATTTTTAGTGGACTTTCATACAAAGAATACTCAATTATTCACCATTCAAGGGGACTTCTTTGTCGATAAACTTGAAAATATATACATTAGATAGTTAGTAAGGCTACATGGAACCACTATCATTTTATCTGATCAAGATCCAAGGTTCAACTCAAATTTTTTGAATAGTTTCCAACATGTCTTGAAAACAAATTTAAACATCAATATGGCATATCACCCTAAAACTTATGTAAATATGAATGGACTATACCAACACTTGAGGATATGCTGAGATCTTAATATCTGAATTTCAAAGGAGGTTGGGATCAATATCTTCCTTTGTAAGAGTTCTCATATAATAATAGTTTCTACTCAAGCATTAATATGGAACTTTATAAATACCTATATGAAAATAAATACATAATTGAAACATTTTTGGGTGAAGTTGGAGAATATATGCTATTGGGACATATACTAGTAAAAGAAATGATATACAAGGTAAGAATCATTCAGCAACACATCTGGGCATCACAAATTTGAAAAAACAAGTATGACAATAATCATCTATGAGCCCTAAAGTATTAAGTTATTAATAAATTTTTCCTTCATATATCTCTATGGAAAATATTTATAAGGTTTTCAAAAAATCAAAAGATAAGTCAAAAATACATTGGCTCTTTTATATTATTGATCACATTGGAGTTGTGTCCTATTGACTAGAACCCCACAAAACCTATCTCAAGTACATGATGTCTTCCATATATCCCTATTGAGAAAGTACATATCTGATCCCTCACATGTTATAAATCTAGATGTGGTATAGCTGGAGTATGATATCTCTTATGAGGAGGATCTAGTGAAGATCTTAGACTATAGAGAAAAAGTTTGTGCAATAAGGAAACTAACCATATCAAATTAAATTTACAAAATTTTAATTATAAATAGGTAACATGTGAACTTGAGGATACAATTAAATAGAAGTTCCCTCATCTATTCTCAATCAAGGATATGATTTGAAATTTCAAGGATGAAATTATAAAGTTCTAAGAATGTAATAACCCATACTTCTATATAAATAATTATTCATCTAAGTAAAAATTTGTAATATTTAGTAATATAGTATAGTATAAAACACATGCACCACATAATAAAAAATAATAATTAACTATTTTAATTAAATATAAATTTAAATAATGACATAATTAAATAAAATTTTAAATATAATAAAATAAATTTTTGACACAAAGAAATCATACTTATATTTTTGGTAAAACATGTATGATTTATTTTCATTAAAATATATTTTTTAAAATTAAATAAAAATTATATTAAAAAAAATTATAATAAACTAGTTATTTTCTGAAATCTTATGTAATTTTTATAAAGGTCGGGAATTTGATCGTGTCATAAAAATTATTATTTTTCAATTAATAAGGACTCAATTTAAAAATTAAATTTTGGATATTTATGAAATTATTTTGATAAAATGAATTTTATTTTTGGAATCACCATATCAAAATTATCTTAGGGTTAATTCTTTGTATTTTTTTAAAGTTTTTTACAAATATTGTGTCTTTTATGACCTAATCATGATATAATCATAACTTAAAAATTTATAAATCCTTTTTCAAGAATAAATATTTATTTAAGTATTAATAAAGTTTAGTTCAAAACTATATGTTTAATATATAAATCTATGTTTTGTGTTTTGGAACCTAAGTTATATTTAATTCAAATAAAAATAATATTTTTGATTTTTTACATTTAATTAAGTGACTCCAATATTCCAATCAATTTTGAATTATTTTTAATGTTAAATAAAAATTCTTTGTTTAATAGTAAACTATTAAATTTCATGGTAATCAATAATATTCATAATTATTTATCTTAAATGATAAAATAATCAATATTCTAACCTAAAAATACACATCTCCTCAAGTATAAATATAGTATCTCCATTCCTTTTAAAAATCACTTCACATACACTTTTAAAATCCCAATATCTTTTAATTTACCTTATCCTAAGCCTACTAGTACCCTTAGGGATCTTATAGAGTCACTCAACCCCATTTTTTCAAGGCTTTATTAAAGGAGTAGATCTTTAACGAATAAGTAACCCTAATTCTCTTTTATTTTTTTCTCTATTCTTATTTTTACTCTCCTAATAAATTTCCATTTTCCCTACCATCCTAAAATATTTTATATATAATTAAATAAAATATTAATTCTATTATGATACTATGATAACTATATTAATCTATTTATGTTATATACCCCCTGCCCCTCTTTTAAAATGTCTCATTAATGGTTAGTTTCATCTACCTGTGAGGAATTTATGAATTCTTTACTTATCACCTACTATATGAATGGTTAGTAAAGATTATGTGATATGTATATTTTAAATTATTCTATGATTTTTTAAATAATTTTAAAAAAGGATAAATTATAAATAATCAAAATCATTAAATCAAAACAAAACAGGATAATTTAAAATGAAAACATGTCCTCAAGTCAATCTCACTTCAAAAAAAAATAGTAAAAATAATCTTCAATGATTATAAATCATATATAATGATAAAATTAATATAATTAACTTATCTATTAATGTTTTAATAAATATAAGTTTATTATATAAGTGGTTATAATGAGATGAAATATAACAGGGCTTAAGGTAAGGGGAACTCTTGAACCCAACTCCTTTCAAATTATCCTCTTTTCCTCTCTTTTATAATGATTCCACTCAAGTACATTATAAATATACTTTTAATATTATTTCCATATTATTTTCTTATGATTATACATGCTTTCAATTTATTAATATGACTTATAATATACCAATAATTATTTTTAGAAAAACATTATTTTCCAAAACATAACATTATTTCCTCTTGAGTTATTTTCTCTTCTCACCATGACAAGGATCTTTTAATTACAATATTATTTTTTCCCTTGTTCATTTTAGAACCTAAAATATTATTCATTAAAATATTATTTATAAAATCTATATAATCCCATTGTTTTATGGGTTTATTTCATGTGTAGGATTATTATATGTATTTTTTCATTCATTGTGCATGATTATGAGCATATTATAATGTAATGGGTGGTCCCAAAATTATTTATCCCTCTGATTCATAAAATAATGTGATATATATCATGATATTATGTGTATTATTCAATAAAATGTAACTATTTTTGTACAAATTTAATGAAATAATTATTTTTACCCATTTGTTATGTGTTAACATGAAACTAGTTTTGTTCATAACTTGTCTGTGAGATTTAACCATAATATTATTATGTTTCATTATTATTCATATTCCACATTCCATTCCATTTTAAAATTATCCCCTCATAATTTTTATTATTATCCTTTACTTATTATATGATGATATTGACTATGCTCACCCATGTAATATATTGTTTCATGTCTCATGTTTATTCCCTTTTATTCCTCTCTTTATTAGGATTTTAGATCACCCTTTATTTTATGTATATCCTTAGCTGACTATATGTACTAAGGATAATATAGGTGACTTTGTATACTAAGAAGAATATAAAAACTCATAGGAGGACTATGCTGAAGGAATTAAATAATGTAATTTTAAATGACACTATGGACTCGATGGAGCGGCAGAGAGAGGGTGACGAACGAGGGCACCGAACGCGAACCGAGGGCGACGCAAGCAGACGAGATACGCGAAGCTTCGCAGATGTGGTTGCAGGATCTGAGCAGATTCGATCTTCGGATGAATCTCCACCTCGTGCAGAATCCTTTCATCCGAAGCACTTCCGGCATAGGGGTCACGCGGCCATCTCTTTCTCGCTGGCGGAGGTCCATTTCCTTGCTTCTGATTTTCAATTTGTTCTTGTTGGTAAATTTTTTAAGCGTCGTCCCTCTCTGATCTATCTACGAAAATCATTCGAATCCATCGGATTTGTTGATTTTGAAATCGGCCTGCTCAACTCGATGCATATTGCTATTCGGCTTTCCTCTGCAAACGATTTCTATCGGCTTTGGTCTAGGGGTTCTTGGAGTTTTGGTGGCTGCACAATGAAGGTCTTTAAATGGTCTCCTTCTTTTGATTGCTTCTCTGAATCACCGCTTGCACCTGTTTGGATAGGATTTCCTGGTTTGCCGATGCATCTTTTCAAGCAAATTGCTTTATTCCCGATTGCTAAGCTCATCGGTAATCCCATTAAGATGGATTCCGCGACTCAGAAGCTCTCAAGGCCTTCGGTTGCCCGCGTGTGTGTGGAGGTTGATATTTCGCAGAAATTGCCCTCTGCTATTTGGATACAGAATGGGGATGTAGGTTTTTTTCAGGAAGTGGTTTATGAATCTTTACCGAGCTACTGCTCCAATTGTATGCAAATTGGCCACTCTCTTAGCGAGTGTGGTTCTGGGAAGGATCCCATGAATAGTCAGAAACTTGGGAAACACTTTCCGAATGAAGGGAATTTAGTCTGGATTGAGAAGGATAGGCCTCATGCTGAACAGACTGAGCCTTCTAATTCTAAGGGTCCTCCGGCATCCTGTTCAGCACAGCCGGTTTGCGACAAAAATTCTGCTCCTTCTGGTTTTGTGGACATGGTCAATGAAGTTAAGATGTGCACTGACACCCCAGGAGTTGTTCCAACCTCTAATGAGCAAGCACAAGAGATGCATTCTGTTTCTGGTGAGTCCAATCATCATGATAGTGAGCAAGCGGATAGAATTGAGGAGGAATACCTGCGCTCAAGTGCCAAAAAAGGTAAGAAAGCTATTGTTGATCCTGATGGTTTTATCACTCAGCACCCTAAGAAGACTCGAAAGCGAATTGATTACTCCAAGTTGGAGAGGACCATTGTTACTAGATCGTCAGGGCCTCGAGTGGAGGAAATTAACATTCCTGCACAGCCGGTTGTCATCAAGAGTACCTCTGCACCGGAATCCCATAATGAAGGGGACTCCTCCACAGAAGAAGAGGACTCCTACTCTTGGATTGAGGATCGCGCGGATAGAGTTAAGCTTAGAAATTGCACTCGGGTTATTAAGGAAGGATACAAGGAGGATTTCTACACATGGATTGAGGAGCAAGCAAGGTTATCTTATAGAAAATATTGTAATAAAGAAATATCTGTCGATGATTATCTCATTACGAGGGAGCGTATGTTTGATAGGGTGGAATTTGAGCTCGATCGGAACCCTGAATTTGATTATTCTCAGCTTCGGTGGGAATAGCGCTGTCTCATTATGTTGGATCGCTGCGGATGCACCTGCTGATCTAGTGTAGAGCAGCTTTTTTTTGTGCTGCTGAAGTTTCAGGAGATATGAATACCTGGTTTTTGTGCAGAATTTTCAGATTTGAATGCCTATAGTCCTACTGGACTAGCAGCATTGTTAGTTTCATGAGATACAAATACCTGGTTTTTGTGCAGAATTTTCAGATTGGAATTCCTAGAATGAAGGGAAATACTCATTATAGCATTTTGAGTTTCATGCGATACAATACCTGTTTATTGTGCAGAAATTTCAGATCTGAATTTCTCTGGTGAAGCAGCTGCTGTAACATCGGCGGTGGCAGGAGACTAAGGCACGCCTCTCTGAAGGGATTGAGCTTGGACGATGCTGGTTAAAACAAACCCAAAATGGATGGCAGGTGCTTTCTCTTGTTTATCATTTATTTTGTAATCATCTGAATTCCAGTTGGTGCAAAAACATTGCACCTCATGTATTCACCTTGCTGTTGGATTTTTATTTTTAATAAACTTTTGGGGCATGGGTTGGGAAACCAACTCATGCTCGCATCTTTTTGGTAATGACACTAATCAGATAAGGGGATTTGATTGACCAAGATAGGATGTGTCCTCCCATGTGATGGGTTATGATATCAAGGCCCTCAATTGAATTTTAACTAGGTTCATGGTATTACAAAGATAATACATTTTATTTAGTTATAAAATATTTAGTTAACATTGGAGTTGATAAAAATAGATAAACTATACATGATTGATATTATCCATGTTCATACTTAATCTTGATGTCGAAGAAAAATGAACTTAACTAATGGAATTGTGGGGGATTATATCACACCAAATACATTTATAATTTGGTTATCTATGATATGTTTCTAGTTTATAATATTAGTTTATAATTATTAATGATGTTCATAATTATTCCCAACATTGAAAAGGGCCTTTAGGGTCACACATAAGATAATTCTAATTTGAATTTTTCCACTACTGTGATTAGTTCATGTGTAAATATGTTTATGTTTATTATAAACGCATATAAGTTTTTTTTTCATAATTTGAGGGAAATATCATGGTGATAAAATATTTTTATTAGTGTGTTTTTTCAGGGATAATTCATCTATATTTAGTGGATTAAGTAATGGAATAGGCTTGAGGATACCTATGTGGGATTTGTGTGACTTTTTTATATATAAATTATTCTGAAAGACTCTTTTATGAGAAGGTTTAATGAAAAGTTTGTTTTGTTTCATGAAAGTATTTCAAAATATGTCTGAGGTGATTCTAAGTGAGTTAGAATGAATTATTTGATGGGATTATTTCTTTAATCGATGACCTTAGTGATTTATATAGAATAGTTTGTGTTGAGGGATGTGAAAAAGTTTGGATTACCATTTGATACACTAGTGTATTATTTTTTTTATTAGGTTTTTCTATTATATATTTCTATTTTATTGATATATTATTTGATATGACATGTTTAGTATTTATCTATTTTTTTCTAAATAGATGATGATTTATTTTGAATCATATGAATACTTTTTTTTAATTTCCCTTTGAGTGAGGATGTCTAGATTTTATTCAAGGTTCTGTGGGACAGTAAAACTGTTTAGCCTTTTTCCCAAAAATGGTTTTTCCTCAATTTCCTTGAATATATTCTCATAAATAGATGAAATCAACCACAAAATACTCTAAGAGAATATCTTTTCACATATAATTTAAAATTAATTTATTTAAATAAGAGTTACCTTCATTTAAAATTCTTTCTTTATTTTTGAATTAGTTAGCCACAATTATTGTATCATTGTAGCGATGTAGGATTCAAGGGTAACATCCCTATAGAGGTATCCATACATGATCCATGAACTTATGAACATCATAATAAAATTTTTGAGTGCTAGAGTGGATGATCTTAACCACTTGTTTCATTCAGCATTGATCACAACAAGAATCACATCCAATATTAAAGGATTATATCAAGGTCTCTAGAGGTCATGAGAGGGAGAAGGAAGGCCGATGATCTAAATTCTTGAGAGATATCTCTTGAATTGAGAGACTTATATAGAGAGGATTTATTATGGACAACAATACATAACCCTAGAAATGATATAATTGATTTTATATACTTAGGTCAGTTAAAAAGTTTTTGCACAAAAGCACTTATCCATTCTCTTAATTCTAATAGAACCCCACATATAATAATAATAATAATAATAATTCTTTTACATGTGATAAAATCATGGATTAATTAAAAACATTTCTTAAATAAATAAACTAATATTTATTTAATGTACATTAAATATACCATTCTCACTAGACCCTTCACTCAGTCTGCTAGTCTTCCTTAGAATTTATAAAACCCTAAATAATAACTATTTATTTAAAGAAATAAATGTCACTATATTATTCATTCATTCAATAAATTAAAAAATATTATATTCCCTGAACTAAAAAATATATTTATTTATTGTTCATCTCATATATATAGATATATATATATATTTGTTCAAATAAATGGTAACTGAATATATGTTATCAATATAACCAAAATTATTTTTATTCCATGGAACTTGAGAATAATATTTATTCTAATATTATATTCAAATAAAATTTAACTAAGGTTTTGGATACACTTAGTGTGTAAACCTTGAGGTCTCTTTCTCAGTGGCATTTGGCTAACTAACCAAAAATCAAAGATTAGCATTTAGTAACATGTCAAGTCACTCGTAGACAAAGACATTAATGTCACAATAATAACACCCTCCTATATATGCTAACTATATAATATAATATATTTGTCTCAATATCACATCAAGAAGGTTGTGTCACATATGTCATCAACCTATATGCTTGATATATTTTTATTTTACATTCTAGAAATAAACTCTTCTATAAGACCACCATATAAATGGACTTTATTATATATTTCAATTATAATCACAGGTACAAATATATATACTTCCATTAACTCATAAATAGAAAATTATTTCATTATTTGTACATTAATGTCATATCATTCATGATGTACGCAATGTATCCTACCTCATTGTGAGTATATGTCATCATGGTTTTCATTAATACATCTAAGTTCATGACTCATGATATACATTATTAATAATCTCAAGACTAAGGACCAATACACATGTCTAAATATAGGAATATCCAATGACACATATAATATGTTGAATTATTATGAGCAGTTTTTTTCTCATAACCTCATATCTTAAATATTACCAAGTGGGAACTTCATGAGAAGAATTATAAATGTATTGTGGTCCCTTACACATAATATCTTGCAATATTTGTGTCCTAATAGATAGATTCCATTCATACATATAAAATATATTTAATAATATTGTCATAGCACTTCCAAGTTCTCATTATAACAGGGAACTTCTTTGACTTTTCAATGTGACAGGTACTCTAAGGACATTATCACATTAATTTTATGCTGAAGAACACTCATCTTGTGATAATATATTTATTAATATTCAATAAATTTAATATAAAGGTAATAAAAAGTAAAAAATAGTTGGTTCTAAGGCACCAACTTTAAAACACTCCCACTTGCACTAGATCCAAATGCTAATGGATTTTAGTTTGTTATCTCCCATATGATTTTCATGGTTATAATAAGACAAGTATTTAGTTAATGAGTATATTGGGTTCTTCTCTATGGAACCTCTACTTACTATGAACAGACCTCTTTGGGAAAAATCCCTCAAGGGGTGATACCTTAAAAATATATGCTTCCTCCATTGATGTGGCCTTATATCCTTCATGAGGGACATGGCTATAGTATTATCACAATATAATGCTATAAGGACTTTAGTTATATGAACAAAATCAACCTTTTAGATGAATTTTTATATCCATACACTTTTTTATATTTAAATCTATAATATACATAGACATTGTTATAGAATTAGCAACCACTGGCTAATTTGTTCCCTTCCAGCGCACATATCCTCCATTAAGAGTGAATAAATAACTTGAATATGATTTTAAATCATCTTTATGTATCTGAAAATTATCATATGTATATCACCTAATGAATAGATCTCAATATCCCCCATAAACTATAAAATATCCTTAGTATACCATAGATACTTTAGGATAGTCTTGACTACCATCAAATGAAAATATCCTAGATCTTATTGATATCTTCCTATCTTTCTCAATGAATTAAAAACATCAATCCAAGTACATATAATTTCATAAATGACTATTAAAATCACTGATATATAAGGAATCATGGTCATCCTTCATCACTCCTCTTGTCTCCAATGACCTATTTTCTTATATAGATGTATGTCATGTGAGATTAGTAACAACCCTCTTTTAGATTATTCAATACTAAATCTCTCTAGTATCTTATCAATATATATATATATTTCCTATATCATTCCAATAATCCTTTTTTTTATATCATTATGGACCTTTTCTCCAATAATATATGTTTCTTCACCTAAGTCCTTCATGGATAAGAAATTGTTCAACCACATCATAGCTGGCTATAAGACTGGTATATCATTTATAATTAGTAATATTTCATCAACATATACTACTAATAAAATTATTACACTCCTGCTAAAATTATTTTAGACACTAATATCACATTAATTCTTTATTAAACCAAATTCTCTTAAAGATTCATCAAAGAAAATGTTTCATGATTCAGATTCTTACAATAATCCATAAATGGATCTCAAAAACTGGCATGCTTTGTTGGAATATCTTGGATTCAAAGACTCATATGTTTATTACATATAGACATATTCTATATGGTTTCTATTAAGGAAATAATTTTTTAATATCCATCTACTAAATTTCATAACCACGGTAATATGTTATGGTAAGAAGAATTCAAATGGATTTCAACATAGAAACTAGTGAAAAGTTTTCATCATAATAAATACCTTGACATTACTTAAACACCTTATCCACTATTTGTGCATTATATATACTAAATTTTCCTTCCATTTCTAATTTCTTATTGAAAACCCATTTAAAAAAATAGGTATTTCATTAACTAGAGGATTTTCCAAAACCCAAACTTAGTTTTGGAACATGGAATCCATTTTAGAATTCATAGCTTCTTGTCGTATGGTATGGCTTGCACCACATTTTTCTTCCTTATAGTACATGGGTTAATTATTATAAAATAATAATTATTTACCATACTTGATGAATATAAAATCATATAATTTTGGTTCTATAAATAATCTGGTGATCCTATATAGTACTTGTCTCTCTTGAACAACTGATTTCATTGATCTGCATGTAATTTGTTCATATATCAACTCCTTTTTATATTGAGAATCAAATTAAATAATTATGACACTATATATTTTGAATATGTTCTTCCTCTCATGAAATTTGGGATGAATTTCAACCACAATTCATTAATCATAATGTCTGTATAGATAATATCCTTTAATTTCCTTAGGATATCCTATAAAGATACATTTAATGACACATGGTACTAGTTTATTGCAAGAGTTATCCTTAACAAATTATTTTCATCCCCACACTCATATATGTGATAAAATAGGTTTATTTCTAGACTAAGTATTATATAGAATACCATTTACCACTTTATTTGACAAATTGTTTAGTGAATATTCCATAGTTTATAATGCATACCCCTAAAAGGATAATAAAAGATCTGAATGACTCATCATCGATGTCATCATATCCAAAAATCTATGATTTCACCTTTCACTAGAATTATCCAAATATGGTGTATAAAGAGGATTGTGTTGAGATAGAATCCTAAACTCTCTCAGATATTTGATGAACTCTTGGTTAAGATATTCTCCACCTCGACTCGATCAAAGATTATTCATCTTCTTACCAATCTGATTCTCTAATTAATTCTTCAACTCCTTAAATTTCTTAAAGGATTAAAACATATAACTTATTAATTAGACACATCAATATATACCAAAATAATTTTTAAAATTAATGAATTAATAGTATCTTCCTCTAGATTCAATTAGAAAAGGTATGCGCACATCAGTGTGGAAAAATTCAAGATTCTCTATGGCCCTTTCACCATTTTTACTAAATGTTCTTTATGTCATTTTACCCTATAACAAGTGCGATGTGTACCAAGTGGTTTTAGTTTTAAATAATTTAAATACCCTTATTGATATATCTTTTTCAAGTTCTTCTCATTCATAGGACCAAGTTGGTGATTCTATAATTGTGTGTGATATGAGTTATGTGGACTTGATTTCTTATCAATTATTAATTCCTAGTTTTCATATTCTTTTACATAACATGCATTATTAAGTTATTTCATGCAATAAAAAATGTTATATTTATAAAAGTGGAACCTTTTATTCCAAAAAATTAATACAAAGGCATCCAAGTATAAACTGGACATACATATAATTATTTTGGTAACACTAGTCACATAATATTAATTCTTTAATAATAAAATCAATTCTATCAGTAAATAAAGGTGTTAGTCTCTTATATTCAAATTATCTAGTATTTCTCTATTGGTTTCTTGAAGATCCGCCACACCTTTGAAAAAAAAATTGGATCTATATGTTTTCTATATTTGGATACAAATTTTAGCACTACAATTTGTATCCAATAACTAACTAATATAAATAGAAAGGTTACATTTGATAACAAATTCACCTAAAGCTTCCCCTTGCTTCCTTACTAGGGTGAATTTCTTCTTCCAGTTTCCTTTATTGCTACATGAAAAACATTTTTCATCATATTCCTTAGCCTACCTCTGGATACTCCTCCTCTTGGTTAGGTAGTGAAAAGATTCCTTACACTTAGAATTATTCTTTGGGCCCTTTAGCATTACCTTTCCTTTTATTCACTATAAGGATTGTAGGATTTTTCACACCTCAGTTATTTATCTGCTTATAAAATATGAGTAATAATATTTGGGAGTGGCATATCAATATTTTTTATGATATAATTCAAAATAAAACAATAGAAGTGTCGAGGTGGTAAGGAAAGCATAAAGTCATTGTGCAAATCATCGAGTAGATTAAAACTCAAGATGAACAAATTATCAATATATCCAATCATCTTGAATATATAAGATCTATTTAGTAGTGCTTCTTTAAAATTTCATGTGAAAAGTGCCTTGGAGATCTTTTATCATTCCTATTTAGCGTTTTCTTGATAATGATAACAGAGATGGGATAACATTCTATATGCGTTTATATCCTCATGAATCTTCTGGAGATCATTAGATATGGACAATAACATAATGCACCAAATATATAATACACCATACAAGTGTATTGGGTAGACAAGGAGATCTTCCTCACTCACCTCCTTAGAAGGTTCACTGGGAATAAGGAACTCCAGCATGTCAGACTTCTGTTCTTAGCATAGTATGATGTGGTGGCTCCTATACAACTCTTGGAAGTTACTACTGATCAATAGATTTTATTTATCGAGTATCAATTATGGTGATAATATCGAAATCATATTACATTCCATTTTCTACCAAATAAAATTAATACTTTAACTTGATTACCAAAAATGGAACATAATAAGTTTTATTAATTAGTCTCTCACTATTTTATCAAATCCAAAAATCCATAACCATTTTATTTGGAATATCACATCACATGGATATTCTAGTGGAAAGGATTCATATTTTCATTCTAATAACCCACACTATGACCCTGAAAACTACTTAAAGTTATTTATGTAGGTGGGTATTTCTAACTACATTAACTCATAGTTCATTGATCCATTGAGTGAATTCCCTAATACTAAAATCTCTGACTCCTCAAGTCCTGACTACAAATGGTATTGAATAGGCTATGTCCATTACACTCAATTCTAATTTGGTTAAATCAACCCATTATCTTTATTAAGACTCCCTAATAATTAAAAAGTGTCATTGACTATTGTTTGACTGGAAAATTATATTTGGGTGAATCTTAACCCAAATATGGGAAGGCATTGACTAACTTAATATTTCATTGATAGATTTTTATATTATGCAAAAATATCACTTTATTTTAACCTATTACATGCTTGTTAATATTATATGTATTTTACATAATAAATTTAACATGTCTCAATAAAATAATTTATACATAATACATTTATTTTATTCCATATTAGACTCTTGTTAATTCATTTACATTATGTGATCACATTTGATCATCCAATAAAAATAATAAATAACCATTCAATAGGTATAAATAAAATAAATATATGATGTATAATCATAATATTTACTATTATTTAGTTTATTGAGAAAATGATAAACTACCCCTTGGACCTAGGGAAATAACTCCTTTAACTGAGTTAGGTTTGGGTTGCAATATTTCACATGTCCACCTATGTATCTCCTTAGTTAGTTTCACCAAAACTCCACCTTGAACCATCTCCACTCACATATGAGATTCTTTATTTACATATGTTTTAATCACATATGGGTGAGGGGAACCAAGGGTATGGGGTTACATAAAATAAATAATGGTCACACAAACCCATATATAATAAAGTAGACAGGATGATTTTTACATCATAATTTTAATTTAATAATAATTATGACAAATCTCATTCAACAATAATTAAATTAAAAGTAATCCAACACATACATAGGTTGTTCAATATAATAATTATAATGACCTAGAATTATATCAATGATATTTAAATTTTTATGTTTATTTCATATAGTATAAATTACATAAAATCACTTAGAGATCACTATACAAACTTTATAAGTTAATAATGACTGAAATAAGCAGTATTTCTATAAGTTAGGGAACCTATACCGACAAAACAGTAACTTGACCTTAGGAATGGTAATATGACTCTTATAAATAGTAAATCAACCAAATGAATTGTAACCTCACCCATTAATTTATAAATAAAATTTAGTCATCTCATAAATGAAAGTATGATATAATTATATCATAGTATAAGTATATTAATAGTTTAAAAATTATTACTTAAGTGTTGGTATTTTTGTGAGTAATAAATATTAAATTACAATATTATAATTAATAAATTGATTTAAAAAAATTAATTTTTATAAAATGTATACATAAATAAATATTTTATTTTCCTATTATTTTAGGATAATTTTATTATACCTTGGTTAATTTTTTAAAGAGTTATAAAATCAGTTATAAATTTAAAATTTATATTTTTTGAGTAAATGATGGTTTTAATTTGAAATTAAAGTTATAATATTTAGAAAAATATTTTTATAAAATGGAGTTCATTTTTAAATTCTACATTTCAAAAAATAGTTAGGGTGAGGTTTTGGTATTTTTCTAAAATACTTGAATTTTTTAGAATAGTAAAATGCGATAATTTACAATAAATACTAAATACGCGGTTTATTTAGTCATAAATGATGTAAAGTTGATGTAAGACCATAATCTAAAACTCATAATATCTATTTAATTTATTTATTCACAATAATCAAAAATATTTCTTGTCTTGAGAAAAATAATAAAATAATGAGAAATTGCCCCTCGTCCACTATAAATACCACCCCTCGCCACCTCTTCTCTTCACACGTATAAGCCTTGAATCTGGTAAAAATTCTACCCAAATAATCATCCCTGGTCTATCCCCCACATATATTATCTCTTGGTATTTCCAAAATACCAAAACCCTTTTCCCTAAGGAGGTTCTCAAGGAGGATAATTCAAGAGGTAAACCCTCTTCCTTTTTCTTTTAATTTCATTTCATTTTTTTTCTTATTATCTCTTAACCTCCTAATTTTTCCCAATAATAATGATAACTATAGTAAAATATATATACTATAATGATATAATGTTAATTTAAGATCAATAATCAATCTCCTTACTCTCTCTCTCTCTTATTTTAAAAATGAAATCATCATCTGGGAGGTACTGATTTACAACCTTCATGGATGACGAACTTTCGTTCTTCAATTTCTCTTTCAAAACTGGTCATAAAAGAATTTTATGGTTAAAAAAGACTATAATATATGTATTATAACCTATTTAATGTTTTTTAACAATTATATATACATAATATTAATTCATATGATAAAACTAGTTCATGATGACCGAAATACTGCCAAAATAATCCAAATGTATATCACCAATGTTTTATCTAATGTTTCATTATCATAACATATAAACAAATGATATATATAAACATTTAAACTTATTTATTCTCAATAATAACATTTAATTCCAATTCTATAGAATTATACCCCTTTAACATGAACTCCATTACTTATAAACAAGCAAACCGATCATGAAAACAAAGAAAAAAAATGCTTCTGAATGATGAAATTAAACTCTATAGCTCATTAATAAGGCCATAAATGAACTTAATAAAACTCTAATGAGTCTAATAAATGTATTAAAGATTATTAATTAATTAATTAATGGATTTAATTTGATTATCCAGGATATTAAGTTCAAGTACAGAACACATTCAAACCTAAGGTAAGGGTTTCTACCCGAACATCCATTTTCTTTAGGGTTACTCTTTTTCTCTATTTACCCCCAATTAAATTCTTAATTATTCTTATTTAATCCTCAAAAATTATTTTTTAATGTTATATATATGTTTACCAATAATAATCCATCTTTATTTTATGGGGAGTTAAATGTTTTATAAGGATCTTTCTCAATTATTCCCGATACACAAGCCCAGTTAAAGGGAACGTCTCAATTTCTTACCCAATTTCAAGTATCACCTGTAATATATTTTAAGATATTATTATTCTTATAAAATCAATTATTTTTTTCATGAAAACCCATCTTAGTTCATTTTTGTTTTTATACAAATATTTTTCCAAAATAACTCTTCTTTGTAAAGTAAAAAAAGAGTATTTTCCTCAATATTTCCTTAATGATTTTATAAGAGTATTATCATCTATTTCAACACCATTGATGATTATTATGTTTAATTGGGATTAATATTTTATGATATCATCTACCATATTTCATTTAATAGTTTATTATTAGTTTTACTGTGGATGTGATATCTTGACTCCATTCACCATATTACTCCAAATGGTTGGTGATTATGTTTACTAATTGGGGAAAGTTATTTAAATTTTATATGTTAGTTTAAATATGAATATATATGTTGATTATGTTTCATCCCTTTCATATGAGGAATTAATTATACTTAGTAAGTATTGGTTGGGGTCTCCTATAGCCTCTTGGGGCATCGGTAGGTCTGATGAGACAATCTAGTTTGGGTATGGGCTAATGTCTTACCCAATTTTGTATGGTGTCTTGGCCGAAGCCTTGACGGTATGTTTATGATGTCTCACATTATGTATTCCATAATTATGATATTAGTATTTTATATTCCATGTGATTATCTGACTATTAAAATATCCATGGTTAAGTATAATTTTCATGTGATTATTTATATGGTATTATTTATTTAGTTTTTATTACCATCATATTATACTCACGTTTTTATTTTAATATCAATTTTTTTAGTTATTCACCTTGAATTATGGTTTATTTTTATCTTTTATTGAATTTTTACCCTTAATGATCATCAGAGCTAATGCCTTTATTAGGTTTATTTTTCCCCAGGATGCAATGATGAATTTTATGAATGATATAA
The DNA here is from genome assembly GCA_963277665.1 of Viscum album. Taxonomy (NCBI): domain Eukaryota; kingdom Viridiplantae; phylum Streptophyta; class Magnoliopsida; order Santalales; family Viscaceae; genus Viscum; species Viscum album. Next base: position 473,902,977 of record OY728135.1, read on the forward strand.
AAAGATAATTTGGAAGAATAATAGTGTCCCAAAGTAGTTTCTATGATGTATTTTATTTCAATTTGTAATTTTGAACTTATGTATGTATCTAGTTTTCCAAAGATACTAAACTATTCTTACGTTTGGTATGTGTCTTCTTTATTTATATGCCAATGTAATAAAGTAAGGCATCAGATCTAGGCTAATGGGGTTAGGGTTCTTACAGTTGGTATCAAAAGAAGTTTAGTAGAAACCTTGAAAATTATATTTAGAAAATGTAGACTAGGGAACAAAACCCAAAGATAGACTTTGAGGATAAGCATACAATAACATATTAGAATTATAGTAAGGTGGAGATTATGTGTATCTTCCTAGAAATACAACTCTTTCTGAATAATACAAGTGGGCATGGTTCTAGAATAGATGTAACTAGGAGTAACAACTCTGAAAAGGTGTCTCGGGCCTAACTTGAGGTAACCTCATACATAAAAATGGACATTACTACACACCTGGTTTGAAAGTCTCATGGGATATGTTTAGGATGATTCACATTTTATTTAAAAACCATTATGGGGGATTTAAATTTAAATATGTCTCCAAAGAAACCATCCTTATGATTATGAGATTAGATATGCATAAAATTTCAATTTATGTTAAGTGTATTTCTATTTAAACATTATACATTATGATTCATAGACTAATTTTGTATATTTCATTATTTATAAATGGTTCCTAGTGGATGTAATGGAAACTATATGAACATGAATATCCCATGTAGGGATTTTCCTCCTATGCAACATAATGATGTTGGTTTTGAATATGCGACTGGTGTTGAGAAACTTATAACTATACTAGGACAGTTGACTCAAGTTATGAATAATAACCCTACTTGTATGGATCATCCTAATCCACAATGTGGAGGCACAATGTTATAATTCTTGATGTGACAACAGCCTCCATCATTAAATGGGACAACGAATCTATTTTTAGTGGAGTAGTGGATAAGTTCTTTAGAGATTATATTACTCACTTTGTGATGTAACGAAAGGTAGAATGTTTTTCTGTAAATTTATCATCTTTTGGGATATGCAGATCAATGGTGGTCTTTGATTCAAAACATGAAGGTGGATGATGAAATAGAAAACATGTAATAGAGTAAATTTAAATAACTTTTCTTATAAAAATAATTTCCTCATGAACAAATAGTAGATATAGAAAGGTTGTTTCTGAGTTTGAGGAAAAAATAGGATGAGAATGTTGAAAAGTATGAACCTAACTTCAAAAGGTAAGAAAGGAATGTTGCATACTACATACATAACCTAAGGAGTAATATTTATTGATTATTTTATAGTTTAAAACCATTCTTATGACGGGAACTGGTCTGAAAAACTTTTTCATTATATGAAGATATAGTCTCTTGTGCTATGAATACAGAAAATAAATTCCCTATGTTTTAAGAATTTAAAGGAAAGAAAGAGAAGAAGAAGTTTGGTGAAAACTCTGGAAAAGTAAATAAGGAAATGGGGAAGAAGGTAAGATTTGACTTTACATATTACAGTAATTGTGGGATGAAACACCATGGTACTTGCCTAAAGGGAATGGGGTTTTGTTACAAGTGTGGAGAAAAATTCCATCATGCCAATAATTGTAAGGGGAATAAATAATCTTCCAATTTTCAATGTTATAATTCTAAAGAGATGGGAAATTATGCACATGAATGTCCTATATGTTAAGGAAACTTTCATCGAAGAAGGCCAAGGGAGAAATTTCAATATTATGTGGTCACAATTGTTGAGGTTTAATTTCCTAATGATTTCATGGTAGGTACTTTAATCATTTTCTAAAATGTAGTCAATTATTTATTTGATTTTGGATCCTCACATTCTTTTATATCTTCCAATTTTTCCAAGAAAATTAGATATTTCCAATTTGATTTAATAAAGGAATTATTAGTCAAAACTACTAAGGTAAGTATAATTACAAAAAATATGTGTTGATCAATACCCTTTATAACACATAAATATTATTTAGTTGTTGACCTTATCATCATACCTATGATGATACCTATGATCATACCTATGTGTTGACCTTATCATCATACCTATGATTTACTTTGATATAATTCTTAGTATGTATTGGCTTTCAAACTATGATTTGAAAATATATAGTAAGAAGAAGTAAGTTATAATTTTTGAGAATGATGTAGAATCCCTTATCTTTAGAGTAGAACCCTCTTCATTTGATTCTTATCTAGATCCACCCCTAGTAGCTCTACTGAATTCAATTCTTGGGGGGAAGAGAAAAAAATATCTATGGGTGAGGAAAGAAATCTTCAAATTGAGGATGTGCCTAATGTGAAAGAATACGTTGATGTGTTTCTAGAGGATTTACATGGACTTACTCTAGAGAGGGAAGTTGAGTTTTCTATTGGTTATATTCTGGGTTCAAGGCCTATATCAATGAATTATTATATAATGGCCATAAAAAAATTATTGGAGATAAATAAACAACTATATGAGTTGAGTAGTAAGGGGTTTATTCATCCTATTATTTCTCTATGGGGAGATCTTGTTTTTTGTTATGGAGAATGATGGATATATGAGTCTTTGCATTGACTAGAGGTAGATCAATGTTATTATGATAAAAAAACAAGTATCCTATTCTTTACATTGACTATTTATTTTATCAGCTTCATGGATCCCAATATTTTTTTGAAGATTTACCATTGATTTGGATATCATCAGTTGTGTTTGAGGAAATATGACATTCTAAAGATAGCATTTCGAACTAGGTATTAGAATTAAGAGTTTATAATAACATCTTTTGTACTGAGTAATGCACCCTCTATTTTCATGGATCTAATGACTAGAGTTTTCAAGGAATATTTTGATAACATTTTGTGGTATTTATTAATGATATCTTGGTATAAGAAAAAATATACAAAGATCATGAGAATCACTTGGGAATTATTATAAAGACTCTTAGAAGAAAAAAGTTATATGGGAAGTTTAGAAAGTGTGAATTCTGGCTTAAAACATTTTCTTTTCTAGTACATTTTGTCTCTAAGGATGAAAACTTAGTTGATCATGTAAAGACAATGGTAGTTTAGGAATGGCCTACACCAATGAACATAACTGAGGTATGTAGTTTCATTTATTTAGTGGGATACTATCGGTGTTTCATTCATAATTTTTCTCGGTTAGCTAACCCATTAACCAAGCTTACTCATAAATGGGTTATGTTTGTATAGACAAAAGAATGTGAAGATTGTTTTTAAGGATTGAAGAGGAGATTAGTGAATTATACAATCTTGACTCTAACATTGGGAAATGGTGTGTTTGTGATTTATAATGATGAATCAAATAAAGGACATGGTTGTGTCCTTATACAGAATGATAGAGTTATTGAATACGCTTCAAGGAAGTTAAAAACTCATGAATAGAACTATTTAACTCATGATCTTGAGTTAGAAGATATAATCTTTTCTCTGAAGATATGAAGATACTATATCAATGGTGAAATATGTGAGATATATATAGATCACAAGAGTTTGTAATACATATTCTCATAAAAAGTACTCAAAATGAGGAAAAGACGATGTCTAAAACTACTCAAGGATTATGATTGTTCCATACACTACCACCCAGGGAAGGAAAATAAGGTGTCAGTTGCATTGAGCAGGAAGCATCATGGAGTTCTAAACAAAATGTGGATTGAAATGGATCCTATGTACATGGATGTAGTAAGTATGGATATGGGAATTATCAAATAAGGTGAAACATCACTACTTTTTCATTTCATTTGTCAACTATCTTTATTGGAAAGGATTAAAAGTTATCAGTATTTTGATGAGAACCTTCAAAATGAAATTAAAACTATGAATTATGGGAAGTTGGAATACTTTATGTATGAATATGTAATTATTAAATTTAGTAAGAGGCTATGTGTTCCCTCTATACTCGAGCTAAAAGAGGAGTTATTTGATGATTCCCATATCTCAAATTTCTATATACACTCTGGTAGAACTAATATGTATAGAGATTTGAAGGAAAATTTTGGGTGGGATAATATGAAGCATGAAATTTTTTATTATGTATCAAGATGTTTAGTCTGTCAATAGGTGAAGGTTTAAAGCCAACATCCTAGAGGAGTTATGAAACCTATTCCTATTCCTACATATAAATTGGATGAAATTACAATGGATTTTTTCACTGGACTAACCAAAACTCTAAGAAAGAATGATTTGATATGGAAAATTATTGATCTACTTACCAAATATTTACATTTCCTCACTATGAGGAAGGATTTTCTACTGGACCACCTTGCACAGATCTATATTAATGAGGTTTTAAGAATTAATGTAGAATATCTCTCGATTTTTTTTAACATGATCCACGATTTATATCAAAATTCTAGAAAATTATTCAGAAATCATTGGATACTGAGATTTATTTGAGTATTTTTTATCACCCTCAAACTGATGGGTAGTCAGAAAGGACCATCCAAACTTTAGAAGACATGTTGATATCATGCTCACTTGATTTTCAAGCTATGTGGGATTAGTATTTACCTTTGTTAGATTTTTTCTACAATAATAGTTTCCATTATAGTATTCAAATGTCACCATATGACGCATTGTACAGAAGGATATGTCATACACCAACATGTTGGGATGAAGTTGGTGAAAAGAATATTATAGGCCCAGATCTAGTGAAGGAAAAAATAGAGAAGGTAAAGACTATTAAAACCAATATCAAAGCATATCAAAGTAGGAAAAAGAGATATAATGATAATTTAATGAAGGATTTGGAATTTCAAGTGGGAGATCATGTTTTCTTGAAAGTATCTCCATTGATGGGTGTTATAAGAATTGGAAAGAAAGGGAAAATGAGCCTCAGGTACATTAGACCATTTGAAATTATAGAGAGAATTGGAGTTGTGGCTTATCATTTTCCAATGCCACATATCCTATCTAAAGTAGACAATGTGTTCCATGTCTCATTATTAAGAAATTATTAGTCATACACAACACATGTACTCACTTCTGAAGGAATAGAACTAGAACATAATTTATCTTGTTGTGAAGATCATATCCGTATTTTGGACACTAAAGAATAGATTTTGAGGAATCAAATGAGTCGGTAGGTAAAGTTACTTTAGAAAAATTATAAAATTGAAGAGGCGATGTGGGATCATGGGGAACTTATGATGAAGAACAACTCAAATCTTTTTATGAGGTAACATTTTGGAAATTTTGGTAATGAAATTTTTATAGGAGGAAAGAATGTAATGACCCAGAATTATATCCATGAGATTGTACTTCCTATTTTTATTTCATATAGTGTAAATCACATTAAATCACTTAGAGAGCACCATAAAAACTTTATAAATTAATAATGAATGAAATAAGAGGTATTTCTAGAAGTTAGGGAACCTATACTGATGAAATAGTAACTTGACCTTAGGAATAATAATATGACCCTTATGAATACTAAACCAACCAAATGAATAGTAACCTTACCCATGAAAGTAAAAATAATTTTAGGCATCTTATAAATTAAAGTATCATATAATTATATCATAGTATAAGTGAATGAATATTTTAAAAATTAGTAATAAAGTATTGGTATTTTTCTGAGTAATAAATATTTAACTAACATTTTATATGTAATAAATTTATTTAAAAGAAAATTTATTTAATAAAATGTATTAATAATTAAATATTTTATTTTCCTATGATTTTAGGATAATTTTATGTGACCTTGGATAATTTTTGAAAGTGTTATAAAATCAGTTATAAATTTAAAATCTGTATTTTTTTAGTAAATGATGGTTTAAATTAAAAATTAAATTTATCATATTTAGAAAATTATATTCATAAAATTAAGTTCGTTTTTGAATTATACATGTTGAAAAATGGTTAGGGTGAATTTTTGGGTTTTTTCTAAAATACTTGAATTTTTGTGAATAGTAAAATATGATAATTTACGATAAATGATAAATACACGATTTATTGAGTCATATAATTGTAAGGCTGATGTAATACCATAATCTAGAACTCACAAGCCCTATTTACTTTATTTATTTTCAATAATCAACACTATTTCTTGTCTTGGGTAAAATAATAAAATAATGAATAAAATAATGAGAAATCACCCCTCTCCTCCAATATAAATACCACCCCTCACCACCTCTTCTTCTCACTCCTATAAGCCTTGAAGATTGTCAAAATTCATCCCAAATACACTTAACTAGTATATCCCCCATGTCCAACAGCTCTTTTTCTTTCCAAAATACCAAAACCCCTTTCCAAAAGGAGGTTCTCAAGGAGGATAATTTCATAGGTAACCCATCTTCCTTTTTCTTTTAATTTCATTTCAATTTATTTTTTTTCTTATTCCCTCCACACTCCTCCTTTTTTCAAATAATAATGATAACTACAGTATAAACTATATAATTGAATGATTTCATCTTAATGGAATATCCATCATCAACCTCCTTACTCTCTCTTTTATTTTAAAAATGAAATCATCATCCGAGAAGTGTTGGTTTACAACCATCATGGATGACTAACTTTTGTTCTTTAATTTATCCTTAAAACATGGTCATGATACAATTTTTATGTTTATAAAAGACTATAATATATGTATTATAACCTATTTAATGTTATGGAACTATTATATATACATAATATTAATTCATATGACAAAACTAGTTTGTGATGATCAAAATACCGACAAAATAATCCAAATGAATATCACTATTGTTTTATCTAATGATTCATCCTCATACCATATAAAAATGATATATATAACCATTTAAAATTCAAAATTCTCATTAATAACATGTAATTTCAATTTTGTAGAATTATACCCATTTTACATGAACTTTATTAATTATAAACAAGTGAACCGATCATGAAAACCAAGAAAATGAATGTATATGAATAATGAAATTAAACTATATAACTCATTAATAAGGACATAAATGAACTTAATAAAACTATAATGAGTATAATACATGTATAAAATATTCCTAATTAATTAATGGATTTAATTTTATTTTACAGTACATTAATTTCAATTACATAACGCATTCGAACATAAGGTAAGGGTTTCTACTTGAACCTCTATTTTCTTTCAGGTTACTCTTTTTCTCTATTTACCCCCAATGAAATTATTAATTATTCTTTTTTAATCCTAATAAATTGTGTTTTAATGTTATATATATGTGTATGAATCATAATCCTTATTTATGTTATGGTTAGTTACATGTTTTATAAGGATGTTCTCAATTCTTCCCAAAACGCAAGCCCGATTGAAGGGAACGTTGTGATATCTTACCCAATTTCATGTATCAACCATAACATATTTTAAGAAACTATTATATTTATAAAATAACTAATTTGTTCATGAATAACTATATTAGTTAATTTCTTGTTTTATACAATTATTTTTCCAAAAGAACTCTTCTTTACAAAGTTAAAAAAATGAATATTTCCCTCAAGAATTCCTCGATGATTTTATAAGGGTATTATCATCTATTTCAACACCCTTGTTGATTATTATGTTTAATTAGGATTAATATTTTATGATATCATATTCCATTTTTTATTGAATGGTTTAGGATTATTTTGTTTGTGGACGTGCTATCTTGATTCCATTCAACATATTACTTTGAATGGTTAGTGATTATGTTTACTAATTGGGGAAGGTTATTTACATTTCATATGTTAGTTTCAATATGAATGTACATATTGATTATGTTTTACACCTTTCATATGATGAATGCATTATATTTAGTAAGTGTCAGGTGGGGCATGTTATATTCCCTCAATGAATAGATAGGTCTCATGAGACAAACTAGTTTGGGTATGGGAAAATGTCTTACATGATTATGTATGGTGTCTTGGTCGAAGATTTGATGGCATGTTTATAATGTCCTACATTATTAATCCCCTCATTGTGAGATTAGTATTTTATATTCCATGTGATTATTTGACTTGTATAATATCCATGGATAAGTATCATTTTTATGTGATTATTTATATAGTATTATTTATTCATATTTTATTCCCTCCATATTATGCTTGAGTTTTTGTTTTAATAGTAAGTGTTTTTTGTTATTCACCTTGCCTTATGATTTATTTTTAGCTTCTGTTGAATTCTTACCCTTAATGAGCATCATATCTCACCCCTTTCTTATGTTTATTTTTCCTCGGGATGCCTAGATGAATTTTATGAATGACATACAAAGATAATATAGAATAATAAGAGTGTCCCAAAGGAGTTTCTATGACATATTTCATTTCAAGTTGTAATTTTGAACTTATGTATGTATCTGGTTTTCTAAATCTACTAAACTATTCGGTCCTTCGGGACATGTCTTCTTTGTTTATATGTAAATATAATAAAGTAAGTCACCAACTTTGGGCTACTGGGGTTAGGGTTCTTATAATAATCATCCATTTATGAAATTGTTATACATTCTAAACTAGATAGTATTCATTTTAATTAATTATTTATATCAATAAAATTCTATAATTAATAAATTAATTATCATATTAATCCATTCATTCATTTATATTAATTTTTCATTTGATAATTCTTAGATATTCCTATTTTATATAATTTTAAATAAATTAAATTAATTAGATTAATTAAAAATTAATATATACAAAATGTGTACTGATAAGGGACATGAAATTTACCCTTCTAGTTAGTATTAAATTTATTCTCGAATTTAACATGTCATGTACTAGAGGTAACACAATGTGTACCCATCTACACATTGTGTATTTTCACTCACAGGGAATGTAACCGTGCTTAGTTTGTTCCTTATCATTTATTGTATACTTATATAGTATACAACATACACAACATTTCGAGATATTACATGGAGTGTAGTTCTACAATTTAAGTAGCATAGATAGTATGATGTTTATGACTACATAGCATTCCATTAATATATGAAAGCTATACCATTGTTAATGATCGTGAAGTACATGGCATGTATGATTTCCATGCATATCATGTAATTCCAAGATAATGTAGAAAATAATTAATTAATCATTTAATATTCTGAAAAACCTATCACATAGAGTGTACACAAAATAAAAATCATTTATTTTGGTTTAATGGTTTAATTAATATTCATTCCATATAATTTAATTCACAAGTTCTACATCCTAGGTCGAAGTGTAATATGTGTGAATAAGCATGATATAAACGGTGTGTATATCCTTATACACATCATGTACTCTATTATCTAGTCATCTTCACTACACACCTAGGTACTTTAAATGTTTTCCATACATAAATTTATGAGTTACATTGCATGTATTCTAATTATATGATGTGTAATATCATTTGGACTGTGTTTCTTAGCTGTCAATAAATACATGTTTCATACTTTAATAAATACATGTAACTCATGTATATGAGTTACATTCCATGTAACCCTTCGATTCAGGTGTCATTTATTCAGTTAATATGTGGAATGTAATGACATTGTGAACTTTTCTCCCACATGACATGTTGTGTATTCCACAACTCTTCCCAGTATGGTGAACTAGGGTATATAATGTGTAATTTTTAGTTACAAATTGAATATTTGTGTACCGACGAAAACCTAGTTAGCCCAGATCCAATTTCTACTACTAAATACATTAGCATGATTAAAATTAATCAAGCCCTGAAGGACCAATCAATTTAGTATACTTGGTAAACTAGATACATAAATGAGAATTGTATTACAGATGGATACACTAATTATAACATATTTTTTTCTTATAAAACAAACTTTGAGGATGATCTCTAATCCATATAGTAAGTACCTACATATCATTCATAGTAAACTCCTTAGATTTCTAGTGAAAGAAACATAATAAGGGTGATCTCAAATGTTTAGTAAGGGATAAAATATAGTGGAATAAATAATGAATCAATGAGAATAGCCAATATATAATGGTAAATAAATTAACACACATTCCATGTAATCAATAAACTGAGTGTACGAACATAATAAATATGTAAAGTTAATAACTAAACACCCATTCCATGTAAATAACTAGATAAGGAAAAATAAATATGGTAAGGTAAGAAACTGAAACACATGTCAACTAGATAAATTAAAATAAAATGCATCCATATATATGTCGGAAACAAATCTCATGGATAAATAATTACTAAATTCTCAATAAAGGAAATGCTTATTTTTTGTATGTCATGTTTCCCAAGCACATGATACCTTTACTGTCAAAAGATAGTTTAACCATTCCAATTTGAGAAACTAATTTGTCCTATGAGACTACCGATGCATCGAGGGGCTTTCATTCACCGGTCCCCAATCCGTGTATTGTATGTCCAAAGCATTCCTCATATATCAAATAAATAATGTGCCTTATAAAATATCTATATTGAATAAAGTATTTGGATTTATCAATATTTCGCTAAATAATCAAATGAATGTCAAAGTAAACACCATATGTAAAATGGTATATGGTTTAGGAAATAGTAATATCTATGATAAATGAAGTGGATAATTTAAGGGAAATTCAATGTTCAATGATCATATGAAATTTAATACTTCAAGGTGACTAAAAAATAAATCAATGAAGTTAATGTGGATACTATCCTTTGAAAAATCAATAATAAATCATCCAGAGGAAGAATAAGGATGGTATCAATAAAACCCACCCAAGTGGAGTAAAATAGCTAGTCGTTTTCGTTGATGAAATAAAAGATTAACTTTAAAAAATATTATTGAGGAAAATATCCTTTTCTTTTGAAAAACCTTATGACAAAAAATTTCTTTTAAAAATAAACCTTTAAAACTTGAAAATGAGGCTTCCAAGAAATGATGGTGGATGAATACATACATGTCATACAAGGTAAAAGGAATATTCCTTTTGTACGACAAAAGTTTAGAAAATTCCTTGTTAGGAAAGTGACAAGAAGATTACTTTGAAACATTGGTAAAAGAAAAAAGGGTAAAAATTTATTTATCAAATCATTTTCAAAAAAAATGAAACCCTTTTTAATAAAACATGGTTTTTGGATAAAATAGGTTCACATATTAAAGAGAGATACAAAGTCAGGTTTTTTGAAAAACATTTCATAAAAACATCTTAGTACCAAAGAGTGGAAAAATGGTACTAACACTTGAAAATGGTCATGACTAACTAGATAAAAGTGAAAGGTATTATATAAAAAAATTTATATAATTTCCTTGAATGGAGATTCCATTGAAAGATCACTAGTATTGTTCTTTATGAAAATAACCTTTAAACATTCCAAAGTGTCTTGTATCACTTTTAAAAATTTTAAAATCATAAACCTCATGAAAGAATAATATTAAATGAAATTCTTAAATAAAATGAATATAAGGGTTTCATGATATTATATGTCAATGTGGTAGTATGTACACCATATATAAGAAATTAGGTGCACAACAATTAAGTATGCCTCATGAAATGAAAATGAGACAAGAATCTCTTACTACTTGAGTAGATTTTGATTCAAGGGTTCCATGAAAGAGTAACCTCAATTGAAACTTTTAATATCATGAAATAAATTGAAATAATGATATAATATATTAAAATCAGCAGTATTTATGGCACAAAAAACAATTAAGTAGTGAATATGACATTAACCTCGCAAATTTAAAAAGTGAGATGAAAATCCCTTACCTTGTGTTTCCTTTTGGGTGAACATCCTTTAAATTCCTGTATAATAAAATTATGTTAATTTTATACTTTATTAATAACCTTTTTCATTTTTATATTTAATTTTACTCCACTTATAACCATGTTTTGTACACTACATAATCAATTAAGTTTACATCGGGTGTTTTTGACCAAATTCGGTTTATGCGTCAAAACAACTATTGTTTGTAAACTATGGTCATAGGGTTAATTATATGAAATCTACAGAATAATAAAAATGAAATAATTATCATATTTATACATAAATTATACTTTTAAAATCAATAATTTAATATTCTTATGAAAAAATGAACCAATGTTACAATCGTGGAAATAGTAGGTCGTACGTACGCATGAGTTACATTCCCATTTTTAAATGGTCATTGTGGAAAGAATATAAGTAACCAAAATATTTTCAGAATGTTAATAATACAATAAATAACATATTATTTAATAACATATACTTGTATATATAATTATTTGGTGTAAAAGGAATAAAATCATGTCGAGAAGGCGGTAGTCCACATGTCCACGAATGACATTATCTCTTTTTAAGTGTGTTAAAGCGTAATAAAGAAAATGATATATATATATATATATATATATTATATTAACAGAAATATAATTATGTTATTAATATCATATATATGTTGTGTATGTCTAATTTAATTAAAATCATCCTTTATATGTTCCATGTTTAGTGTGAACAAAACAAAAACGCTTTGAGGGGGCGGTAGTCCACAATTCCTCAAATGATGTTATCATATTAACATAAAATGGAAAGTATTAAAGGTAGGTGTAATAAAAGGATTAAAGAAGTATTAAGAGGCAATAAATATTATATAATATATATATATATATAGTTTCCATCATAATTTCCACCATGAGAGGCGGTAAGGAAAAATTGAACAATCATCATTTCATGAGGCAGTACTTCACCGTACACAGAAACATTATGTTTGTTACCCATTATATGGTGGTATGTGTAATTTTAGATTTAAATATCAGAATAAAAAAATAATAGTATATTTATGATACTGTTTTTCGTATACAATAATAGAATAAGGATATTTTAGGGTTTGGAGAATGGAAATGAAACTAGAGAGATTGAGAAAAGACATTACCTTTTAATCAGGTAACTTCTTTTGGTTTAAAAATGATTTTTTGAAAGGTTTTATGAAAACATATATGCTTCTAGGTATATTATAGGAATAATTTGTGAATATTTAGTCAGGTTTTGGCCTAAATTAAGATGTTTGAGAGGTTTGAGGAATGGGTAGAGGTGGTGGCCTTTTATAGGGAAGGAAAAGAACTCACTAGGTATTTTTTAGAAGAAGTTAGGTGTGTACATGTTATTACCTAATAAAAGTCATAAAAAACCACCCAAACTCATGAATTTAAGGTTAATTACCAAAATATGGCCATAAAATGGGTGTTTTACAAGCGTATAGGTCATTTGGGCCTGTAAAACTTAGGGTTTTAGTCCATTTTAAGCCTAATTACACCTTAATCATTGTAATTAATTTTAATCACTTTCACTAATCTTTTTTTTCAAAAATTAGATTGGTTTTATTAGAAAAATAATATTATATTTAATAAAATGGTTTATTTATGATTTTAAAAATTCAAATAATAGAATCATAGAAATTAAAATTAATGTTAATCTCACAGGCAGACAGATTAACTAGTTTTAGTAGAAAAATATTCCAAAGATTGTTGGGTTTTTATATTAAATTTAAAAGTTATATTGATTATAATGATATAAATTATATTAATAGATGTATAATTGATCAATTTTTTACTTTAAAACAAATTTATAATATAATTTAACATTAATTATTATTTAAATGAAAAGGCAATTAACTAAAATGAAGTATTTTTCACTATTCGCTAAAAAATGAGGTTTCTCAAAAAAATCCCAAAAAAAATAATCATAAGATAATTTTTACATTAGGAATTCAAAAATTATGTTTATTTTATCAAATTAAATTCATAACATTTTCAAAAATTAAGATTTAAAATAGGTTCTCCATTAAAAGGTGGTAAAATACCTTAATAAAAATATAGGTTCTTATGTGAAATATTGGGTTTGATCTTATCTTCTTCTTACAAAATCTATTGGATGAATATAAAAAATAATTGATTTAATTTGTAACATATTTATTACATTAATATCACTCACTAATTTTAATTAATTTTATCCATTAGTGTAAAACATCTTTTTGAGCATAAAAATAGTTCTCTATAAAAACATCCTTTTAATATTCAATTGGTTCTTATATTCATTTCTAATTTATATGTAACCAAAACTTTAGTTGCCTAAACCATATATTTTTATAATTTAGTTAACACTATTCATAACATATAATTTATATCTTATAATATTTTAATAATATATCATTGTTTTTTGAAACTCGGTCTTGTATACAATGCAAGCTTTCAAGGAAGGTCACTCTTGCGTGTAATACAAGCTACAGAGGAAGGTCATTGTTGTGTATGATGTACGCTAACCCATTGTTATGTGCATTTTAATCTAACTTGGTGTTTAATGCATTGAAATATATAAAATATATTTTAAATAGTGAATATATTATAAAGTATATGGATATTATATTACCTTATGTGCTTGTTGTCGCGTGTTATACACGCTATCGAACACAAGGTTTTTACTTTAGTTTTTCAGGGCGTTATAATTTGTTTTATTTATCCATAATCCTTGGAACATAAAGGTGAAATTTTTTAGTGTTCTTCATATATTTTTGGCTTGTTCTTAGTCATATAAAAGTGAACGATTGTGTTATCTTGAAATTTGGATTAAAGAACAAAAAATGGAAATACAAAACTAAAAAAATGAATAATTATACCATAAAATAAATAAATAATCAAAAATTGATATGTGATCACTTTAATGCTGATTTAAGGTTCTAGGGTGTAGTGGAGGTGTTTTTTATAATTCCCATGTCACGACCCGACCTAATGGGGCTCGAGCCGCTACTCCCCAAGCCCGCCTCCAATAGGCCAGGGGCTGGCGACCAGCGCCGAGTAGGCTATCACACACATGGAAGGAATTAGCCTAAGGTACCTGTACACACGCACCCACAAACATCTCCATGAAACAGTGCAGAGATATAGAAACTGAAAAGTAAAATGCATGCATACATTTATCCCAAACCAGAGTACAGTAGAAGTACAAAAGGGTAAAACAGGGCCCACCAAAAGAAAACTACAAAAGCACATCTAACCTACTCTGAAGAAGGGGAACGCTGCCACAAACACCCGCCGAAAAGCTCCCTCGACACAACTCCGGTAAACACCCCGGTCAACACGCTCAGTAAGATCCTCCAGCTCCGGGTCCTCCTGGGACTCCGTCGAAAGGCATGTGGTCTGCACAAGACACAAACATGTGCAGGCAAAGCCCATGAAGGGGTGTGTATAAACATACTCAGTAGGCACCCCAAAAACCCAAAACCCAAGGGAGAAACTGAAAGGCAACGGTCCGCTCAACCCAGCCAGAGGGAACACAGACAAGAGAGACACTCCATCTCATGACCATCCTCGGCTAAACACAACTAGTCAGCTCAGCTCAGCTCAGGTGTATGCCCACACATACACCATGAACAAACCAGATATACTCAACTCACGCCACAAATCCACAAGAGGTACCGACCTTGTCACCATCAACTATCCAAACCAGGAGAGTACACCACACGATCACTGGCATCCCAGATGACACTCATCTGAGAGATACACTCCATCGGGTTTCTCACAAACCTCTCAGATGCTCACCCGAGAGATCACGCTCGTCGGTTGGAATCACTGATGAAAACTCGCCGAAACAACAGAACCACCAAACTCCTCGGATAGGGGATCGCTGCTAAGGTCCGCTAGGGGATACCAAGACCCACTCCGGTATACTTAGCTCACAGATAGGGGATCACTCCCAGGGTCTGCTGGGGGATACCACGACCCGATCTAGCATACGTAGTTCTCACAGATAGGGGATCACACCCAGGATCCGCTGGGGAATACCATAACCCGATCTGGTGCTCGACAGAAACTCCACACTCAGATAGAGGATCATCGTCCATATAAAGATGGTCACAATGACACCGGAACCCTATCTGGTATAACTCGCGATGTAGGGGATCGAACCGACGATGTCGCAACCCTACCGAAACCACGCGCTGAGTAGGGGATCGCATAACCAACGATACCGCAACCCTGCTATAAACCTCATGTTGAGTAGGGGATCGTATACCCGACGATGCCACAACCCTACTGAGCACGGCCCACCGCGTAGGGGATCATATTTCTGATGATGCCATAAACCCTACGGGGTTAACCTGCTAGATAGGGGATCGTCGCCCGTAAATAAGCGGTCACAGCAATACCAAGAACCCAATCTAGGGTAAAGATGCTAGAGGATCCACTCCGGGCCCACCGGAGAGATACCACAACTCTAACAGTTTAAACATCCCATCGAGAGGATCACAAACCCATACGAAGGTTGTGATGCCACACGAACCCTCGTAGGAACGAACCAAGGGAGAACCCTCAACCATTGCTGGTCCAAATGTCGCTAACCCGAGCGACCCTCCACAACGCCACACTGCGCACCTCCTAGGCCAAAACCGGGGCCACCATCGCGTTCCACGCGGAAAAACAGGCAGGATAGGTTGTTTACTCGCTCGAAACGGGGCACCGGTGAAAAATGCACTATTCACCATAGCTAGCTCGTGTGGGGCCCACACAATGATCTTGAAACTCATCGAGCAGACCACACCATGGCGATCCCCTCGAAAAAACAAGCGGAAACGACTACTCGCTCGTCCGAAACGGACACCCGGTGAACAAGGCACTATTCCCTAAAGGCCAGCTCAGGTGGGGCCCACGCCTAGATTTTGGAACTCATCGAACGGATCGCACCATTGTGATCCTCTCGGAAAAACACACAGGATCGACTATTCATCCGCCAAAATCGGACTATTGGTGCAAAAGCTGCGTTTCTCCGCAAACGCCAAAACCCGACCTCGTGGGGCCCGCACCCCATTCTCAGTCTCAATGCCTGGAAAACATCTCAAAAAGTCTGTCGTACCATCAGGGTCTCAACGCCACTGACGGAACGTCAATCGGACACTCCAGGTAGAAGTTACAACGGCCCGAAGTCGTGAAATAATAAAATAATATTATTTTATACGACGTTTCTAACTCCCGGGCCACGATCCCAAACCCTTAAACCCTCAAAGTGAGTTCAAAAGGTCCGTCTCGACTCAAGGAGCGCGTCGCCGCAAACGGCTCGCAAATCAGAGTTACGGTTTGCGAGTTACAGGGGTTTAAAGAACCCCCGGAAAATCCTGGCCGGACCACCGCCAGCCTCGCCGGAAACCACCGTGTTGCCGCTGGATTCCGCCGTGCCGCCGCTACAGCCACCGGAAACCGCCACCCCGCCGCCGTGCCGTCGCCGGATTCCGCCATGGCCGCCGCCCCTCGTCGCCGGAAAACCGGGTTTTCGCCGGAAAACTTCCGGGAGCCACCGGGAGCACCCCGGTGCTCCAAATTCAGATCCGAAAAAAGATTCGGAAAGCTCGGGACCCTAACTATACAACCCATATTAAAATTTGAAGAAAAACAACACAAAAATGGGATCCGGGATTGTAAAACTCAAACCGCCTACCTCGCGGGCGAAACGCCGACGTTCTGCCTTAGATCCGCGCTCCAGAGCTTCCGAAGCGCGCTCATGGAACGTCCGTCGTCGAATTCCGAGCTCGTGGGCGCTTCGTTTGCTCGATTTGACGGAGCGGCGGCGAAAAACGATGAAGAACGTCGAGAGGAACGATAAAGGGGGGGGGGCGCTGATATTTATATCAGCCGCCCGCCGGCGCCAAACCCGCCTCGGACCCGATGCCCGATGCGAACAAAAGTAAGGTCACCCCTAGGGTAAACGCGCCATTTTGAACGCAACGACGGACTCAGATTTTCCATCTGAGACTCCGTTCAGAAGTTATTTGAGCCGACGATCGCACACTAACTTCTCCATTTTATTACAAAAACGCCCCTGGTGGCGTTTCTCACCGCAGGCCCGCGCTTGCAAAGTTTACACCTCGCCTTGGGTAAACGGCACGTTCCGGACGCAACCGTGCCCTCAAATTCCCATTCTGATCTACAGTTTAAAAGATATCACACCCCCGCCACATGCATAGTATAAAAATACTCAATATTTTTATAAAATTAATTCCGGGCACATCGGGCCTCGGAATCGCACGCCGTCTTCGCGCCTAACTCTGGAATTCTTTGTAGAAATATTACAAAGTCTGACAGGGTCAAAAACCCGAGTCGCTACATCCTCCCCCCCTTAGAACTTTTCGTCCCAGAAAATCCCTAAGCATAAGGAAAGCGACTGGAATCTCAACTGGGTCTCACACACCAGCGAGTTCAACCACAAACGCTCATGCCCAAACACATAAGTTAGAGGGACACATCCACCACACCTCAACACTATCCGCTTTGGGCCGCACTGACTCGACCTCACGGTTTTAATCGCGTCACAAAAACGCGTCTCGGTTGGGGAAGGATCCCTCTTCCTCACGTATTCGAAACACGCCGAACAACACCCACACAGGGTCTTACCAACACCCTGAACCAAAACTCGAGCAAGAAAAAAAAGGAGGGTACCACTAAACAGTGTCTATCAAACTACTACAGAAGGTAGAAAAGACACAAGACGTACCTCTATCCATCCGCAGAGCCTCTGGGTCAACAGCCTCCAGGGCATGCAGTTGTCCTCGCCCTCGGCCACTAGCTCCCTGAGCTTGGCGTGGACCACCTGGGGGTGGGGGTGGTGGCAACTGAAACCGCCTACCACATCCTCCTACTGCACCCGCTCCGCCGCCTTGCAGACCTTCTTGCTCGAGACACTTCCTCTGCCAAGGCGGCCCATCGACCGACTCCCTCAGCAGCACGTCGGGTCGGACAATCTCTAGCAAGATGTCCCCGACTGTCGCAAGCGTAACACCGCCTCTCCTGCGGATGACCAAAGCTGGCCTGCGAGCCCTGAGCCTCAGATCCTCCATCCTGGGGTCACCTCCTGAAACGTCGACCTCGTCCTGACCCTGAGTCTGTCATCGGCTACCATATGTCGATCCGACTGAAAAAGTCTCAACCCTCGAGTGCTCAGCACCAACGCTCGCTCCAGCACTCCAGCATAGGTGGGCAGGCATAAGGAAACCACACTTGCTCGGATGTCCCTGCGTAAGCCCTGCTCTAAGGTCTGAGCCCTAAAGAACGGGTCTCGAACCATATCTAGGGAGTAGTGTGATAGGTCTGTAAACCTCGCTGCGTACTCCGACACAGTCATGCTCTCCTGTCGAAGCTGCAGAAGCTCCTGGATCCGCACTGACCTCAGCGTCACTGGATAGAACTCCTACCTGAAGATCCGCTCAAACCTTGCCCACATGAGCATCTCCTCATCATGGGACTGCGTCACCAAACTCCACCATCGCCCGACAGAATCCTGCAGAAGGCTCATAGCTAGGACCACCATCTGATCTGCAGGTGTCCTCACTAGGTGGAAAACTCAGGTGACTGCCTCAAGCCTGTCATCAGCTGCTTGGGGGTCTAGATCACCCCAGAACATCAGAGGTCGCTGCCTCTGGAACTCGTGCAGCGCACTCAGCCTGCACGCCACCTCATTCTGCACCGCCGACACAACCAGCTGCTCGACAGGTGGTGGATCAACTGGCAGACCACCTGGAGGTGCAACCTCAGAACCTGCGCCCTGCTCCACAGCCACTACATAGGGCGGGTCATCAGCACAATCCTGCTGTAGAACCCTCACTGGCTATCATCGTGGAGGCATCCTGAAATACATTCAAGATGCACCACAGTCAAAGAGTATATCTGGAGAGCTGACTCAAGAAGGACAAGGAAAACCCAAAAACCCAGTCCTATATGATGCATGTACCATTATGTCCCCACGATCAGTGTACGAATGTCCCGAGTTGAAAGGCAGATTATCAGAGACCTGGTGTATGGATACATCGGCCGCCGCACCAACACTAGAGTCTCTAGCCTGAAAGCCGAACTCGAAACATCCTAACACTGCCGCTATGCAACCCAAACCAAACTCCCCCCAGACAAACTACGCTCTGAGATCCCAAAGGTGGAACCTCCTCTGATACCACTCTGTCACGACCCGACCCAAAGGGGCTCGAGCCGCGACTCCCCAAGCCCGCCTCCAATAGGCCAGGGGCTAGTGACCAGTGCCAAGTAGGCTATCACACACATGGGAGGCATTAGCCTAAGGTACCTGTACACACGCACCCACAAACACCTCCATGCAACAGTGCAGAGATATAGAAACTGAAAAGTAAAATGCATGCATACATTTATCCCAAACCAGAGTACAACAGAAGTAAAAAAGGGTAAAACAGGGCCCACCAAAAGAAAACTACAAAAGCGCATCTAACCTGCTCTGAAGAAGGGGAACACTGCCACAAACACCCGCCGGAAAGCTCCCTCGACACAGCTCTGGTAAACACCCCGGTCAACACGCTCAGTAAGATCCACCTACTCCGGGTCCTCCTGGGACTCCGTCGAAAGGCCTGTGGTCTGCACAAGACACAAACATGTGCGGTCAAAGCCTGTGCAGGGGTGAGTATAAATATACTCAGTAGGCACCCCAAAAACCCAAAACCCAAGGGAGAAACTGAAAGGCAGCAGTCCGCTCAACCCAGCCAGAGGGTAAACAGACAAGAGAGAAACTCCATCTCGTGACCATCCTCGGCTAAACACAACTAGTCAGCTCAGCTCATCTCAGGTGTATGCCCATACATACACCTTGAACAAACCAGATATACTCAACTCATGCCACAAAGCCACAAGAGGTACCGACCTCATCACCATCAACTGTCCCAACCAGGAGATTACACCACACGATCACTGTCATCCCAGATGACACTCATCCGAGAGATACACTCCATCGGGTTTCTCACAAACCTCTCAGACGCTCACCCGAGAGATCACGCTCGTCGGTTGGCATCACTGATGAAAACTCGCCGAAACAACAGAACCACCAAACTCCTCGGATCCGGGATCGCCGCTAGGTTCTACTAGGGGATACCAAGACCCACTCCTGTATACGTAGCTCACAGATAGGGGATCACTCCCAGGGTCCGTTGGGGGATACCACGACCCGATCTGGCATACGTAGTTCTCACAGATAGGGGATCACACCCAGGATCCACTGGGGAATACCATAACCCGATCTGGCACTCGACAGAAACTCCACACTCAGATAGAGGATCATCATCCATATAAAGATGGTCATGATGATACCAGAACCCTATCTGGTATAACTCGCGATGTAGGGAATCGAACCGACGATGCCGCAACCCTACCGAAACCACGTGCTGAGTAGGGGATCGCATAACCAACGATACCGCAAACCTGCTATAAACCTCATGTTGAGTAGGGGATCGTATACCTGACGATGCCATAACCCTACTGAGCACGGCCCACCGCATAGGGGATCATATTTCTGATGATTCCACAAACCCTATGGGGTTAACCTGCTAGATAGGGGATCGCCGCCTGTAAATAAGCGGTCACAGTGATACCAAGAACCTGATCTAGGGTAAAGATGCTAGAGGATCCACTCCGAGCCCACCAGAGGGATACCACAACTCTAATAGTTTAAACATCCCATCGAGAGGATCACAAACCCATACGAAGGTTGTGATGCCACACGAACCCTCGTAGGAACGAACCAAGGGAGAACCCTCAACCACTGCTGGTCCAAACGTCGCTAACCCGAGCGACCCACGACAACGTCACACTGCGCACCTCCTAGGCCAAAACCGGGGCCACCATCGTGTTCCATGTGGAAAAACACGCAGGATAGGCTGTTTACTCGCCCGAAACGGAGCACCGATGAAAAAGGAACTATTCACCGTAGCTAGCTCGTGCGGGGCCCACACAACGATCTCGAAACTCATCGAGCGGAACACACTACGGCGATCCCCTCAGAAAAACAAGCGGAAACGACTACTCGCTCGTCCAAAATGGACACCCGGTGAACAAGGCACTATTCACTGAAGGCCAGCTCGGGTGGGGCCCACGCCTGGATTTTGAAACCCATCGAACGGATAGCACCATTGTGATCCTCTCGGAAAAACACACAAGATCGACTATTCATCCGCCAAAATCAGACTCCTGGTTCAAAAGTTGTGTTTCTCCGCAAACGCCAAAACCCGACCTCGTGGGGCCCACACCCCGTTCTCAGTCTCAACACCCAGAAACCATCTCAAAAATTCCGTCGTACCATTAGGGTCTCAACGCCACTGACGGCACGCCAATCAGACGCTCCGGGTAGAAGTTACAACGGCCCGAAGTCGTAAAATAATAGAATAATTTTATTTTATAAGACGTTTCTAACTCCCAGACCACGATCCCGAACCCTTAAGCCCTCAAAGTGAGTTCAAAAGGTCCGTCTCGACGCAAGGAGCACGTCGCCGGAAATGGTTCGCAAATCGGAGTTACGGTTTGCGAGTTACGGGGGTTTAAAGAACCCCCGAAAAATCCCGGCCGGACCACCGCCAGCCTCGCCAGAAACCACCGCGCCGCCGCCGGATTCCGCCGCGCCGCCGGAAACCGCCAACGCGCCGCCGTGCCGTAACCGGATTCCGCCATGGCCGCCGCCCCTCGTCGCCGGAAAACCGGGTTTTCGCCGGAAAACTTCCGGGAGCCACCGGGAGCACCCCGGTGCTCCAAATTCAGATCCGAAAAAAGATTCGGAAAGATCGAGACCCGAACTATACAACCCATATGAAAATTTGAAGAAAAACAACACAAAAACAGGATCTGGGATTGTAAAACTCAAACCGCCTACCTCGCGGGCGAAACGCAGACGTTCTGCCTTAGATCCGCGCTCCAGAGCTTCCGATGCGCGCTCCTGGAACAGCCGCCGTCGAATTCCGAGCTCGTGGGCGCTTTGTTTGCTCGATTTGATGGAGCGGTGGCGAAAAACGACGAAGAACGTCGAGAGGAATGATAAAGGGGGGGCTGATATTTATATCAGCCGCCCGCCGGCGCCAAACCCCCCTCAGACCCGACGCCCGATGCGAACAAAAGTAAGGTCACCCCTAGGGTAAACGCGCCATTCTAAACGCAACAGCGGACTCAGATTTTCCATCTGAGACTCCGTTCAGAAGTTATTTGAGCTGACGATCGCACACTAACTTCTCCATTTAATTACGAAAACGCCTCTGGTGGCGTTTCTTACCGCAGGCCCGCGCCCGCAAAGTTTACACCTCGCCTAGGGTAAACAGAAAGTTTCGGATGCAACTGTGCCCTCAGATTCCTGTTCTGATCTACAGTTTAGGAGATATCACACCCCCTTCATGTGCATAGTATAAAAATACTTAATATTTTTATAAAATTAATTCCGGGCACATCGAGCCTCGGAATCGCACGCCGTCTTCGCGCCTAACTCTGGAATTCTTCGTAGAAATATTCCAAAGTCTGACAGGGTCAAAAACCCAAGTCGCTACATCCCAATATTGGTTTTTTTTAATTCCTCAAATAAATCCTCATAACTAGATGAAATAGTTCCATAATATTCAAAGAGAAGATCTTATCACATATAATTTATAATAAATTTACATGTATATACTGATTTCATTCTCTTGAAATTATTTCTTAGTTTTAAAATTAGTTAACAACTCTTATTGTATCATCATTTTAATAAAGGTTTCAAGGGTAAAATCTCTCTAGTGGTATCCACACATACTCTACAAACCATAGAACATCATCGTAGATTCTTCAGGTGATAGCATAGATGATCCTTACCACTTGTATCATTTTTCATTAATCATAAAAATAATCACTTATAGTCTTAAAAGATTCTTTCTAGTTCTATAGAGGTCTTGTGAGGGAGGATGAGTATCAATTCTCTATATTCTATAAAGTGTTCTAGAGAAATTTCTCTCTTGTCTTGAGAGAATTCTCTAGAGAGGATTTATTACGCACAACAATTCTTAACCCTATAAATGATATAATAAGTTTTATATACTTAGGTCAAATAATATGTTACTGCACAAAGTCCCTTAAACTTCTCTTAACACTAAGTTAACTCCCATGTTAAATAATTATATTATTATTAGTAGTATTATTTCCTTGAAATAAACTAAACTCATAGATTATTTAAATATAATTTCTTAAAAATTAATTAATATCTACATAAAATATATTGAATATATCATTTCCACCAGACCCTTAAATTGGTTTGTCAATCCTCCTCAACATTTATTGATCCTTAAAAAATAACTATTTATTTAAATAAATAATAATATTTGTATTATCCATTCAATAAATAAATAAATATTATATTCACTAAACAAGAAACTAAATATTTATTTAATATTCAAATCATATATATATATATTCTTTTAAATAACCGGTGACTGAATATATGTGATCAATATAACCCAAATAATTGTTATTCCATGGAACTTGAGAATAATATTTATTATAATATTAAATTAAAATATATAATTATATTAATTTCATAATGAAAATAACCTTCTACTAATTTCACTATGTAATATAACCCCATTATCTTGATATCTCATCAATTTGGTTGCATCACATGTGTTATCAACCTATATTCTTGATATATTTTTCTTTTATATTATATAAATGAACTCATGGATAAAACTTCCATGTCTATGGACTTAATTAGATAGTTCTGTTCTAATCAAATGGTCAGAGATATCTACTTCCATTAACTCAAAAGGTATAAATCCTTTTTAATTTATTCATTAATGTCATATTATTTGTGATTTACTCAATGTATTTTACCTCTCCATTAGAATATGTAATCATATTTTTCATCATTATATCTAAGTATATGACTCATGATATATATTAAAAATAATCTTAACTCTAAGGACCAAAACATGAATCTGTAAATAGAAATATCCTATGACACATATAACATGTGTAATTCTTATGGGTGGGTATATTCTCATAACCACATCTCTTGGAGATTACCAAGTGAAAAAATTGTGATAATAAGTCTCAAGGACTTATTAGTCCCCTACACCTAATATTAATCATCATCGGTGTCCTGTCAGATAGATTTCATCTAGTTATAGAGCATATATTTGAGAATATTTTCGTAGCACTTCAAATTTATCATCATAGAGGGGAAATAATACGACCTTTTTATATGATATATACTCTAAGGATATTATCACATTAAGCTATATAAAATAATACTCATCATTTGATAAGATATTATTCATTTTTAAGACCTTGAATAAATAGGTAATAGAAATAATAAAGTAGTCAGTTCTAGGGAACCAAATATAACAATTATTTCCCCTCATAATGTGGGAGTATATATTTTTTACCTCTTGGAATTACCTAATGATTTCTATCCATTATTCCTCATCATTTTTATGATGATAAAAAAACAACTCTTAGCATTTCCTTTATGATGTTTAGTCATTCTAATGGGATTTTGAGCTTTTTCTCAAAGCATGTATGGATCCTCCCTGTGATGTGAGGTTATTATTCAGTAATTTTAGTGTAACTCATTTTGGTGTTATAAAATGAGTTATTTGTAACTCTAGGATTTGTATTAGGTGATCTTAGACATTTTATTCTTATTTATTTATTTTCATTTTATAAATTATTATCATGGATTTCATGGATACGCACACATGCATAAACACAATTTCTTATATTAGTGGGAGTTGTGATCTCTTGTTGGTACCTACTAAATCATTATAATCACACACTACAAGCACATATCATTACACATAGAGTTTTATATGTGGAGTTATAGGTATGATAAGGTACATAGAGATGGATACTCGAATAGTCTATAGACTATTAGTGTTGGAGTTGGTTCCCTAGAACCAACTACTTTATACTTTAAATTTCTTTTATATTAATAACATTTAATATCGATAAAATCTTATCACATATTTATTATTCTTCTACATAACTTTAATGTGATAATTTCTTAAGGTATCTGTTGCATTGAAAATATCATAATAGTTCCTCGCTATGATGAGAACCTTGAAATGATATGATGATATTATTAAACTATATATCCTATAATTGTATTATGTCATATGATAGGACATATATTATCTAGACTATCAAGTATGAGTACTCATAAGAGGATGATAATTCATCTCATGAAGTTCTCACTTGGTAATCTCCAATATAGAAGATTAAAAGTAAAAACCCACTAGTAGGAATTCCACATGTTACGTGTCATTGGATATTTCTATATATAAACATGTGTATGATCCTAAAACTTTATATTATTATTAATTAATATCACGGGGTTCATAATTTGATGCAGTGATGAAAACCATGAAAATATATTCTCACAAAGAGGTAGGGTAAATTGGGAGTATCAGTGGTGATATTTTAATGAATAGGTCAAGAAAGGATTTTTCCCCTCCATAGTTATGTGAGTTGATATCTTAGACCATTGATTTAAATGGGACTATCAAACTAAATTCCATGGCCATAGTTTATAGTCAGGTTCTTTTCCAAAATTCAAATAAAGATGTATAAAGCATATAAGTTGATGAAAAGATTATGAAACCTGCTTGATGAGATATCAACACAAATTCATTATATTTCACCATGAGTATTTGTATATGGTTATTGGAATTGAGCATAAAATTATTCCTCTTGGGTGAATTTACATATTTATAGACACTATTATTAGACATTAATTGAATCCACCTAATTCCACTAAGGAAGAGTCATAGAGGTTTACACATATAGTGTTTTTATTGACCTCAAGTAAATTCTATTTGAATTAAATTATTGGAATAAGTATTATTATCTGGATTAAGGAATAATAATTATTTGGGATTTACTAATCACAAATATTCAGTAACCATATTTTTGAGTGAGTATATTATTAAAATAAATAAATATTTATGTATTTATTTAATAATATTTATTATTCAAGGATTGTTATATACTGAGGAGAAAACCCAGGCTGAGTTATTAAGTTCAGCTGGAATGATATATTGAATAATATTTAAATAAATATTGATTTATATATTTAATAAATGATATTTATTTATTTGTGAGAAATGAATGAATTTATAAAAAAAATTATATTATAATTATTAGATGTGGGGTTTTCTAAGGGTCTATGAGTAATTATTTATTCTCTAACCTAGTTATATAATTATATGATTTCTTAGGGCAGGTCATTATAGATGTTGTTATTTACAAAACTCCCCCTTTACATTCTCTCAACCTAGAGATAAAATTATCTATAATTATCTCAAGAACTAAGGGAAATCTTATACCTTCCTCCTCTTATCAAAAACAAGAGAATAGGAATCAACCCTTCCATCCATGAAGGATTTTTTGGTGATCAAAGGAAGCAATGAAAGATGATTGGTACCATCATTCTAGTAGCCAGAGTTCCATCGATGACACTTCAAGGGAAAAGGATCACATGTGAATCAGTGCTAGATGGATTATAAGTTGGGTCCTCTTTATACAATGGTGGTAAAACTGAATGTAGTTTTGGATTTTTAACATATTCTTTAAAGAAAAAATCTCAAGATATAGGTAATTCTTGTTTTAAATTAATTATAAATTTAACATAAAATATCCTCTCTCTAGTTCTAGTATTATTTCATTGTATTTATTATAATATTATCATGATACATATCATTCTTGATCATGTTCTTACGATTCATTTGTTAAATTTAATGAAATAACATCATTAGGCATGGACTCAAGTGGCTTCCAGTTTGTATGGATCTTTCAAGGGGTATCAGAGTGGTCACGTTCAAATTTATAATTATTTATTTAATTTTGATAGACTTACACATTTAACATTGGATTTGAATTTAATTAAATTTGTTATTTAATCTGAATGTGGATATATCTTCTTAATTTTCCTTCATATCACTTAATACAAGTTAAGAATACATGAAGAACATTCAAAAACACATCCTGATGTGTCAAGGAATCTAGTCAGATAACATGAAACTAAAAGGAATATAGCTCATAGGTACACTCTATATATCTATGTTCATTTCACCAGGATGATTCATGAATTAAATTTAGACACTTTAGGTAATAAATGTAAATATGAATCATTACACAGTGTGTATTGATTAGGATAGACAGGTGCACAATGTATAGCTAGCATAAATGTTATGTAGTCCATGCATTTTCACAGTAGAAAACACATGTCCAAATATGTGTCATGTATTTATAACACTTCAAAAGGAACTAGAATCCTTGAAATTTAGAGGATAAATGGCAACAAGTTGGCTTGTACATGTCATGTACCTCATTAATGCCTATGGAGAAATACATGTTCGGTCCCTAGGAATGTGTCTCATATTAACGGTGAGCAATATACATGGCATGTGGATATCTTATACATGTCATGTATACCATACCTACTTATATAGAAATAGAAAAAATAATTAATTTATGAATTTAGGATAGTACATATTAATTACTCCTACTTATACATTTCATATATCCCATACTTATTTATACATTTCATGTATTCCAGGTCATGTATCTCATAACTATTTATACATTTCATGTATCACATACCTATTAATTACTCCTATTTAAGACAGTATGTTTCATGTGATAGGTTTTATATTATTATTAAATTCTTAATTATCTTCTTCATAAAAGTTGGAACTACATGTCGTTCTTGGTCCTTACATTCCATGCACTCTTTTTTTATTAAAAACATACATTCCATGTAATAAAACACATTTTTGTGTCCCATTTATTTATAGGTACATTTCTTATAATCATAGGAAAATTCATGTAATCTACATGTCATGTGAGTGTACAGTAAACAACTATGACCTTGTTGGGTAGTTAAAATATGTGCACATCATGTTACCTCCAAGTACACATCATGTACATAATTTATTTCAAATAAAATTAAGTTATTTTAATTTTTAAAAATTATATTGGTCGGAAATATCAAAGACTATTTAGATGGATATTAATATAAATGAATTATTTAATTAATTAATAAGATAATTAATGCACTCAGGTAATATATATTAATTAAGAATGAATCAAATTAATTTTAGCTCATCATTTAAAATGTATATTCATTGAATGTATATGAATGATCATGATATTGACCAAAAAATTTATGTATTGGATTTGTTTTAATTTAATTTCTTGGGTTTTATTATTTGTATTATTATTATTAAATTAAAATGATGACATGTGTTTCATCCCTCCCACCTTTATTATATATGAACTTCATGTTCATGGTTTATTTTATGTAAACTCCATAACCAATCCATCGGTTCCCCTAGCCTATGTGTGAGTAAGAATATGTAAAGGATCTCTCTCCAAAGAGGGGAGGTACTTTAAAGTATGATCTAAGATGAAATCAACCCAAAAGATACAAAGTTCGATAGTGGAATGTTATAACTCAAGCCAAGATTTGATTATAGAGTTTATCCCCCCAGGGTCATATGTTGATTTATTGTCCTATCAATAAATAAAACATTAGAATGCTCATTATTAATTTATTATATTTATTTTATTTCTGTCAAATTTCATGGTTAATTTTATGTACTCTTTATAGAAATCACATAAATTAATAAATTAACATGCATACAAGATGGAAATAAAATAAATTGGAATATGAATAAGTTGGTTTTAAAAAATCATGGTTAATTAATTAATTAAAATCCATATAATATTAATAATACATGTCCAGGCATAATAACCAAAAAAATCCATCAAATAAATATTAATTCATAAAATTCTTGCATCACATACGTTAAGAATGAAACTGTAGTTAAAAGTATTTTTCTGTAAAAAGTTGTGGTGGTTTCCAATTATCATGGAGTTATAACTAATTTTCTGGGTTGACATAACTGATTTATTATCCAAGGTTTACTATCGGAGTGGGAATTTGTATAACTTAGAGTCAAGTATCAAGGAAATACAAAAATAGGATTTTAGGTCTATGTAGTTCACTCAATAGATCAAGGAGATTCTTGTAATCAATTGGAAATATCACCTACCTAAATACCTAAAAATAGCTTATCAAGAAAAATTATGGAATATAATAAGAGAAATATAGATCGTTTCTATAATAATTTCCACACGATAAGATATTCTGATTCTAATAGATATGGATATTGAGACTTAATAAAATATTGGGAGATTAATGATAAAATTAAATTATTTCATCTCACATATTTTGGTAATCATATAAATTATTTATATCAGCTTTTATATGATTATAATAAAATGTAAATTTCATCAACCATGTTGTACCTATGATCAATGATAGATAAAGTAAACCTATTAACTAATAGTAACTTCTAGCAGTGGTACATGCACTTGTTTGTTATATTACAACATGGATATAAGCATTATATGATAAAATCCTAATTCCTAAAAATGTATACTAAGTAGGTGAGTGATGAAGGTCTCATTTTCTACAAAACAACACTTAGATGATGTGCTACATGTTCAATTTTTTATGCTTTTATCCATGAGTAATGAACTCATGAATGATCATTATATCATGGATGCATATATAATACTCAACAATATCTATTATTTTTATTAGTAGAGTGTTAGAATGAGTGGTTTGAGATATATAACTCACTCTTCATAAGAAAAATTAGAGAGGGAGTGCCAGTTAGACCTCACATTGTTAAGATTATTGGGTAAATTGAGCATTTAAACATTCTAGGGTTAAAACTACCTGATGACTTATGTAGAAATATCATTCTTGTTTCACTCCCTCTGAACTTCTCCAACTTTTCTATAAATTTCTATATAAACTACACTGATAAGTTTACCCAGATAACCTTACTCTACTTATCTAAGTAACCAATGGAACACAACATGAAAATACTTTTGTTCTTATAGTGAAAAAGAGTATGGTAAAAGTAAAATACCCTAATACTAACTCTAATTTTATATCTTCTATGAAATTCCCAACCAGGAGAAGGAGGATCAATGGGAAAGTGAAGGAACAGTATGTTATTTTCTTCTCATGTGGTAAGAAATGACATTGGAAGAAAAACTACAATTAATTAAAGTAGAAATTTCTACTTCTGGAATATTAATCAATGTAATTATTTTATCTTGCTTTTTGGGTACTAAATAATATATTTTTACATATGTGTATTCAAACATAAGAATCAAGAAATTACAAATATATACTAGAATTTTGGGGAATTCTTAAGGAAGTTGAAGAAGGTTGATTCCTATATCAGTATAAAAAAATTGAAAAACTTCTCAATTTCCCAATAGATTCAATTTAAACTATTATTTTATATTTATTATTGAAAAACATTTTTCCCAATGTCCAATTAGACACAATAAGAAAAATTTTCATTTTTGGAATAGATATTGTTATTGTATTTCATACTAGACTAAGAGTTTGTTAATCCATGAATCATATATATGTTAAATCAGTAATAAATGATGAATATAAATATATGAATTATAATTAATAATTGTGTAAAGATAATTAATTATAAATTAAAACTGATAGTAGTCGAAAATTTTATATTAAAAATGTTTTTTTAGTGTCTTTTAAACTAATACACTAGGTATAGTGGCTAATTTATTATCATGTTTTTAAAAAATAAACATTTAGAAATAAAGTTAAACCACAAAGATACTAGATTTAATTCAAATAAACCTCATGAACTATTATAAAGGTTTAATTAAGAGGTAAGTTCATATACTTCTTGAGATTCCTTTAATAGATTTTAGGAATTCTTAGTAAAGAAATGAATATACATGGTAAAGGATATGGGATCCTTTAGGATAGCTTGTTGGATTGTATCATAACCAAGTATCCATCAGTCATTAATATATAGAGTAAATGTCATCCTAAACTCACATTACCTTTTACATCAAAATTGGATGGTAGTAGAAGGTAATCGATGAAATTTATTATATGTATTGTAATTATCCCATAATTTATTTGAATACATGTTTCAAAAATATCAAAAAATAATAATTACTTTTGTTCCAAATACATTTAATAATTGAAGTAATATTAACAGTAATATGATAATGAATTCATTAGGTATAGTTTATAATGTTTGATGAAAAGTGTTTCTTAAAAGTTGTCTTTAGCTACAAATAAACATCAATGAAATAGTAAGTGAATATATGTTATATATCCTATAAAAATTAAGGATATTAAGATCCCTTATTTGTCTAAAAATATATTTTATAAGAGGTAATCATGTCTCATTTTAATATAGTGGTACCAGGATAGACTTCATTAAATTCTAGGCTTTGGATGCACTTAAGTTAGAATTATAACACAGACACCACTAAGCATTGTGGGATGAGTTGTTCCAAGAGTCAAATATTGTGTAGGAAGTCAAAAATAAAAGGTGGTTTTATATTCACCAAGACTTATGAGATATTATTTAATATGAATAATGAATCCTACAAAGAAACAGTCAATCGAAACCTACTAATATTGACAGCTATAAATTTTGTAATGGAATCCATATACCAAAATTGGGGGGCACTATATTTTTCATATTTCAAGACATGATACTACTAGTGAGTATTGAAAAGAAATTTTATGCGGATGGTACAATAAAATAATAATAAAGTGTGATTTATTATTGAAGTATGTCTAATACATAGTCTATAAAAAACCCTTAATTGAATCATTATGCTAAAATCCATTTGAATTTTACTTGTTATAGAAACATTCTATGATCATTATATTGGGAGGTTGGCTGTAAAAGCTAGTTTCCTTAATGGAGACTGTATAAAACATTTCTATATGAAATATCTAAAAGGATTGATGACACCAATGAATTCCAATAATATATTAAAATTTAACATATCCATTTATGGATAGTAGTAAGCATAGTGATTATAGAATATTCATTTGTAATGAGTGAGTGTCATATGTCAACAAAGTGTTAGTGGGAGCACAATTATTTTTTGGATAGATATATTGATAAGTTATAAAAATAGATAGTTAGTATTAATATTTTGATAAGGCTAAATAAAGAAATTTAATTAAGAATGACTTAAAATAGAACCCCAATTCAAGGGAAAAAATATCTATATATATATATGTGGGTTTTATTAATCAAATCATACTAAATATGTTTAAAATATATTTAAAATACATAATGTAACAATATAAAACTAAGTTCTTTCCTCTGTCACGTGGTATGAAATCACTCCAATATAACATGCATCGACATAAGAGGAGATTATGAATAGAATTTCACAAGCTTAAGTGATATGAATGTACCTAATCTACCATGATATGTACTAATGTTGTGTATTTCTTATGAATGTTTCAAGGAGTGAAAATATCAAAAAAATCTAGTTCAAATACATATACTTGTAGTTAGATCTATTTGATAGTACTTGAGAATTTAGAACTAGATAAGTTCCTTATAGATGGACAAAATGGGGAGTACTAGTGTTTAATGGGATATAACTTTACCTTTACTTTGGATCATTTTGATATAGGGTCATAGTAAGGATAAGGTAATATTTAAAACAAACTTATCATAGATTGTGGTTTTCATATCTATAACAACCATGTACATTACAGCTTTTCATGCAACTTAAGAAGTGGTTTAGCGATGATTTTTTTCAATTTTGGGTTATACTAAATAGTAAGAGTATTATCATTGTTATGATAATATTTGACTATGGTATTATCCTTGATATCAGATTTATGAAAAGAGAATAAGAAGTGGGTACTTGGGAACAATACAATATGAGGTATTTTCTCAAAGATAGTTAGGCCATAGTAAGTAGATTTGAATAAAGACTTGTTTTAATAAAAACCCTATCCACAGAAAACATAGTAGGACCCATTGATATACCCATACTCAGGATAAACATGTTTAATATTTTATAACTAAACATTAGTTAGTATTTTGATCAAGTGAAAGTGTAAGTCTGCTAGAGTTGGTTCCCTAGAACCAACTACGTTATACTTTAGATTTTTTATATATTTTTAAACCTAAATATCAATAAAATCTTACCTCATTTTTTTAATTTTTCATGTATTTAATTTAATAATATCCTAGAGTATCTGTCACATTGAAAATATCATAATAATATCACTACTATGATGGGAACCTTGAAATTCTATGATTATATCATTAAACTATAAGTCCTGTGGTCATATGATATCATCTTATGGGACACATATTATGTATACTATCTTGTGTGGGTACTCATAAGCATATGATACTTTTTCTCATGAATTTTACATGTGGTAATCTCCAAGATGGGATATTATGGAGGAAATCCTTCCAATAGTAATTATACATGTTATATGTCATTGGATATTCCCCTTTGAAAACCTTTTTAATAATCCTTATACTTGATATTATTATTAATTAATATCATGAGTAACGTAATTTTACGTATTGATGAAAATGGGTACAACACATGTTCGAAGTGAGGTGGGGTATGTTGGCCAAATTACAAGTGATATTACATTATTGAATAAGTCAAGAAAGTATTTGTCCCTTCCATATTTATATAATTTGATATCATGTCCCTTTGATTGAAAGGGAATTTTCAAACTAATTTTGATGGTCGTGATGTATGGATGGGTTCATTTCTAGAATTCAATGAAAGAAGTATCAAGCATATAGTTTGATGAAATGAGTATGAAACCTTCTTGATGAGATATCAAGAAAAAGTTATTATATTACATAATGAGAATTCATATGTGGTTTTCAATGTTGTCGTATTAAATTCTTCCTCATGGGTTCCTTCACATGTTGCTAGATATTTTATTGGAATTTATGTGAACCCATTTAATTTCATTGATTAAGAATCCTAGAGGGACACATAATTAATGTTTTTATTAATCTCAATGAAATTATATTTTAATTTAATTATTGGAATTAATATTATTATCTAGATCAAGGAATAATATTTATTTGAGGTTTATTGATCTCAAATATTTAGTAACCATATTTATAGGTGAGTTGAGTATTAAAATAAATATTTATTAATTTATCAAATGAATAATATTTATTATTTGAGGTTTGGTAAATACCAAAGAGGAAAATTGGATTGAGTTATTGAGTATGGTTGAAATGATATATTAAATCTCATTTAAATAAATTTTAATTTATTTATTAAATAAATGATAATTATTTATCCATGAGACATATGAACATCAAGATAAATAATAATTATATTATTATTATTATTATTATTATTATTATTATTATTATTATTATTATTCGGCAAATCATTTTTTTTATTTTATCGAAGCCGGTTTAAGGAAAACCGGTAACCATACAGAAACTCATACTCCAGCTTTAAACATTCAACATAATCTTCAAATTCAAATTTCAAAAAACCGCTCCCCCTCAATCAACACCTTGAGCCACGAGCCCCGACATGCTATCTCACGCGCCGACCATGAAAACCGAGGCCAATTGATTACTGCGTCATCGTTAGACGCGTCTCGATCCTATCCGCACCGCAATCAAGATGCGAGCCTTCGCGAATCCCCATGTCACCTCCAGTCAGATCGTCGGCGAGACCCACCGGACTAGCGACGAATCATCAGTTGCACACCACTTTCATCGGTGATCCTCGCCGAAAAAATCATAACGCTGATGAAAAACACCGGCGACCATCATCAGCAGCACCATCCAGCACCAAAGCATAACGCCGGTGAACCACATCGTCGACCTTCAGCATCATCATCGTCAGAGGAAACACGACCCAGAACATCAACGCTCCAAACCAAAACCACAAGTAAACACAAGCGGACAGGGACCGGAACCCCCTCACCGAGCCTCACATCAACGAGGCGGAAACCCTCGGCACATCACACAATCATCGCCAGAAAACCAACAGAACCGGTGAAAAAAGAAGAAGATAAAAGGAGCGAACACCAGAAAACAATCCACAAAGCATCAACAATGCACACCCGCTGCCTGCGAACCCCACTATCCTGGACAAGAGTTTATTCGGCAAAGCTCCCGATGTCGGCCTCATTTACACAAAACAAAACCATCTCCCAACGCCACCATCCAAACAGACCACAGAGAAACACTCAACCTCCAAATCACCCAGATCTAAGTTCAATGTGCCTATCTCAATCCGCCAGACCAGGGGCTCAGGCGCAGAATCAACATCGAGTCGCGAAGACCCCGATGCGCGCAAGACGAGCCAATACAAGGTCGCGACAGGAAGGAGAACACCACCTCAACCTCCGAACTAGGGAAGAAGGAGAGTAGCTCTGGGCCAGAGGAGGCGGCATGAGAGAACCCTAGCGGAGAGAAGAGCCCCTTACGGGCTCATTTTTTTCTAGATTATTATTATTATTATTATTATTATTATTATTATTATTAGACATGATGTGTTATAAGGATTATGAGAATAATTAAGGGTCTATGTGTAATTATTTATTATCTAACATAGATCTATAAATACCTTGTAATATCATTTCCTAAGGTTGGACATTGTAGAAATTATTGTGCAAAACACACCCCTCTAGAGATTCTCTCAACCTTATAGATAAAATTCTTTACAATTCTCTCAAGAACCGAGAGAAATATTTCACCTTACACCTCCTATCAGAGATGAGAGAATAAGAATAAATCATTTTATCCTTAAAGTATTATGTGGTGATCAAAGCAATTTATGTGGGATTATCGGTACCACTATTCTAGTACTTAGAGTACCAACATTAACACTTAAAGATCAATGGATTTTGTGTGGATCACCACTAGAGGGAATCTACTTTGGATCCTCTCGATGAAATAATGGTACTGTAACGGACCAAACCTAGATTCCACTCAATAGTTCCCTGATCCTGGTTGGCCCCATGGCCTCAAGATAACCTCTCCAAATGTTAAGGGTTTTCGACTAGCAGTGAGGGTCTAAGTGTGTCTTTGGGGAAATATATGCCCTCATCACCAGAGTGCAGCATAGCAGAATCAATAACATACAATAAATAGAAGCATTATAATATATAGACAGTAAGTAAATAGAAAAATATTGATATGTAAACAATTATATAATTCATCTCATATATAAATGATGATATATGACATATATATCTAATAAATTAGCCTTAACATGTATACAATGTATATATATAATACATGTAACAAAATTAAAAAAAATGCCAAAAGTATCTAGCTAGGACCGTGAGTCTCAGCTTGGTCTCATGCTCCCCTACTCCTAAGCAACAATCAAGAACCTATGGCAGGTCACTTTCACTTATAAACACCTAGAATCATATAGTCTATTTGAGTACCCAAAGGTGGAAAAAACAGGGTGTGATATATAATCCCAGTAGGAAACCACCTAAGGTCGAGTTACAATCAGTAAATGAATACATATAACATAGTATTCAAGAAATAATAATGATAATGCAAGGAAGTACTCAAAATTAAATATCTTATAAGTCTAGGTTCACATTTAATGTCAAATCCATTTAATTAAATTCATTTAAGCAATAAGTCTCTGAATTAATAGCCAAGCAGGTTTTGTTTAATAAAATTTATTTAACAATTCAACCTCATTTAATTTATAATTATTGAGACCTAGAACAATCCTTGTGTCCCTCGTATAATCAAAAGCATAGTATATTCCAAAGAAAGCCATTTAAAAGGTATAAATCAAAGACTGACTCCAAGATTGTGCTTTGTCTTGGAAGATGCATCATAAATCATTTCATTATTTATTAAATTTAGAACCTAATCCCATCCTTTTCATTCCAAAGTTGGAATCCAAGTATCACTCTAGGTAAGATATAAACTAACACCATATGTGCCTATCCATGGCGATCCTCAAGAACCCATACACCACTCTAGGAGTGGTATAAAGTCACATCCACTTGAGTCCATCCTTGGCGGTCCACTAATGTATCCCAAGTATCACCCATGTAATATATGTTCTAATTACCTTTTATTCAATCCAATTCATTCTCATATGAATCCATGTATCACTCGGCATGTAATAGTCAATCCCCTCATGAGTCCAAGTATCATTCGGGCATAAGCGTGGTAAATGCAAAATGAGTCCATCCATGGAATTCTTCATTTGAATCCATGTGTCACCCAAGAAAATAAGAATTTTATCAATTATATATCATATAGTAAACTCATTTATACCAAGGTTCATCACCCTAACCAATTCAATACAAACTAACCTCAAAAGTTGACTCAAGTTATTGGCCAATCTTAGAAGGGTTAGCATCCAAATGCTCACATGGGAAAAAATTATAACAAGATTCTCATGATTAAACAACCTATTAAATGTCATAGCCTCTATTTAACTCACATGGGTATATAAATATAATGAGAAAATCAAGATTAAACAAGAAACTTAAGGTAAGATCCCAAGGTCTTGGTCACCCATCCCTTCCTTTAATCATTTCAATATACATTTCAAAATTTAATTTGAAAGTCAATTCATAAACCAATTCATCAATTTGATTTACAACACATTTCATAATTCACGTCCCAAAGAAAGGGGTAAAAGGTCACACCCAAATGTATCATTTTCTAAGAGCTTCCTGTGGTGGTCTAGTTCAAATAATCAACAAACACATGGGGTGGTTCTTTTTAAAGGTTCTTAACCAATTATAATTCATCAATGAGCCTCTTTAATTACATATTACAAGACTATAAATTCAAGGATCCAATTTCATTTCAATGAGATGCACAAAAATTGGGTGTGCAACACAATGGCATATATAAACACTTTTACTTTAATAGAAAGGAAAGAGACCACCAATATTAGCTCTTTATTTGACTTGGATCAGGAGAAAATTGAATGATAGGTGAAGAAACTAATAATAGGGTAAATTATCTTGCACCCAAATAGCACAGCTGATATCCATAAAAAAAAAGAACAGATAAAAGGAATCTAGATCTTACTGATGTGGATATAATGAGACAGATAGTACTTGAATCTGGTACAAGATAGAGAAGATCCCTAAAATCCAAGAATGTTCTCAAAGGGAGCTTCAAAACGGTGTTCTTGTTTTCCATTGAAGAAAAAGATAATTAGGGTTTAATATAACATAATTAAATGAAAATCTATAATCTTACCCAAAATATATGGGTTGCAGGATTTAGGAGCATGGTATGAAAAACCACATGCCAACCATGCATGTTTTTCTATAGGGAAGGGGAACCCACACAGTTTTTCCGCACAGTTTGACTAACCATGCGCAAATTGTGCCAAAACCAAATTTCAAGATTGAAAAAATTCTCACACGGTCAGGTGCCTCAAACTGAATGGTTTGGATAAACCGTGAAATATCATTATGCTCTCTAACCATTCCTCGCATGGTTTTTCAGACCGTGCGTCCTTCCCCACACTATTTTCACTAACCATGCACCTGGAATTTTTTACCCCAAAACAAGGGTTCTAGGCTTCTAATGATCACAAAACACCCTCTCTACATTTATCAACTCCAAGGAAATTCATAATTTTCCATATTTAAACATTTAAATTGGGAATTGATAGAAAATAAAGGATTCATACCTTAATAAAGAACTGTGTTCTTACAAACTCCCCCCCAAAGAAATGTGTCCCTGAATTTCCTTTCAAAGGGTGGTAAAGCATGTATGAGAATAGATCTAGCCACTATGCTCCTAAATCGAACTCCCACTCCCAATTATCTTCATGTACATGGTCATGAAACCATAGTAATAGTACTAGAGGAACAAACCTGCCTCAGAGAACCCTCGTGTTAGGATCCAAAATATGAATAGGATTATCTTCAAAGGATGTATCTTCCTGTAACTCAACTTCCTAGGTCTAAAATGCATGAGACGGGTCATAATAGTAATTTCACAGCTAATAAACATGGAATATTTCATGTAGGGACCATACCTATGAGTTAACTACAAATGATAGGCTACTGGCCTGACTCTCTCTAGAGTCTCGAACGACCTGACATACCATAGTGAGAGCTTACCCTATCTTATGATTCTCATATTTACCAGCCTCAGTGAGACACATAAGAAAACATGATCCCTGACCTTGAACTCTAGAAGTCATCCATGTAGATTGGCATAATATGTCTGATGATACTGCGCAGTATTCATCCGCTTATAAATCAATTAGACCTGCTTAGTGGTCTCCCAAACAAGGTGAGGTCCCATCATAGCTACCTCTAACCAACACAACAGTGATTGGCTTGAACTACCATAAAATTCCTCAGAAGGAAGCATATGAATAGCATCCTAAAATCTATTA
The DNA here is from genome assembly GCA_963277665.1 of Viscum album. Lineage (NCBI taxonomy): Eukaryota > Viridiplantae > Streptophyta > Magnoliopsida > Santalales > Viscaceae > Viscum > Viscum album. Next base: position 473,942,932 of record OY728135.1, read on the forward strand.
TTATAATATAATTTAACCAGTGGTATGTTCCTCTCCCAAGAGCCCCCAAAATCCAAGACACATACTCGCCGCATGTCCTCAAGAACATGAATCGTGTGCTCTGACTAGACATCAATCTAGGGGTGGTATGTCATGCTCAGAAGCATCCATTTACTTAGTTCCCTTTGCAACCCTTTCCAGATCCATGAATTAAATCAATCATCCCTATCTAAAACAATAGTATTTGGGACCTCGTGAAGTAAAACTATCTCACAAATATATAACCTCCCAAGCTAATCAACCAAAAAGGTATTCCTAATAGGTAATAAATGCATGAAATTTTTTGAGACTGTTAAAAACAACCCATAAAACATAATTACCTCAAGGAAACCTCGGTAAACCTGTCACTAAATCCATCGTGATGTCATTCCATTTATACTCATGGATAGGCAATTGTTGTAGAAGTCCAGCTGGTCGCTGGTGTTCCACCTTTACCTACTAACAGGTTGAACATTTAATGAAAAAACTAGCTACATCTATTTTTATACCCAACCACCAGTATTGATGGTATAAATCTTGATACACATTGGGGACACACAGGTTCACTGCCCAGGCTGAAGCATGAAAATACCGCATCAGCTTCTCATGCATGTCTACTAAAACCCATATGTGAACATGTACTCATAGTGTCCCATCCTCACCTATGGTTCACCTAGGAGGAGGGTCCTCACCTACCACACTCTTTAATGGGACTAAGCCTTCTAAGTCTGATAGCTACCTCATCCTTTCTCTATCTAGTAGGGTAGAGGTAACAACTATGGATGATAGAAAATTCTATCCTAGACTATCATTGTAAGATCCCAGCCTTTTTTAGAGCAATCTTGGGGAGTTTTTTAGGTACTTTTTGTTATTATTTAAGTACCTTGGTCTTGGGGTATGACCTGGGGTGTGTTTGAGTGAAGTTTTTAAGAAACTCGGGAATACAAGTGATGTGCATGGTTTGGAAAAACCATGCGCAAGCTAACCATGTGGAAAGTGGATGTCGGTACTGTTGGAACACAGTTTTCCTAGCCGTGCTCCATCAAACTGTATAGGTAGTGGAAGAACACACAGTTGGCACATGGTTTCCCTAACCGTGCGGCCTCCCATGTGAAACCATGTGCGCAGCCCAGTTTATTATGAAAATTGGTTTTAAAACCACCCAAACCCCTAAAACCTCTCTATCTCAACTGAGGATCAAGCTTGAAAATTTCTAGGTGTTCCCAAAGACTTTAGGAGGGATTACAAGGTGATCTAAACACCTTTCTTCATGATCAAAAGCCCAGATTGAAGATCAGCTCTCCTCCAGGTAAGTGAATTTCATCGTGATGTGTCTCCCATTCTTTCTCTTATATTTTCTAGATCTTTTCATAGAAGATCTCCCCCATTTTCTTGGATCTAAACTTATGAGTTGAGATATATATCTAGGATTTTGGATGTATATATATATTTTCAAGATATTGATTCCTTTGATCTTAATTTTGGATTTATGGATTTAGATCCGGAGCTTCATCAATGAGGTTGTGCCACTCAGATTTTGGGGATTTTTTTTGGGATAAATTCTTTTAATAAACCAAGTTAGGTGGTCTAAATCAAACTCCCACAGTCATTACTTATGATATGTGGATGTGAGTTTATGATTTTATAGATTCCCTTGTTAAATTATTTCCTAAATTGGAGTAATTAGGAAATTGGAATTGAATTGAGTTGCCTTGGTGGTTAATTGATAATTGAATCATGGAACAAATGAAGGGGGTTTCCCAAATAGATATTTTAGAGATTTTTTATGGGTTTAGATTTTGTAATTGAGATATTTATTTGATTGTAAAAAGATAATTAATTGGTGAGAATTAATTATGACATGTTGAGATTTGATATGGATAATTAATTGTGATAATTAATTATGTTCCATGATGTTGACCAAAGATAATTAATTGGGATAATTAATTATATGACATTATGTGACATGGTGTTGATATAATATAATTAATTGTGAGAATTAATTATGACATGTTGATATTTGATATGGATAATTAATTGTAAAGAATTAATTATGGAAAGAGAATTGTGTTGATTGATTAATTAATTGATTAATTAATTAATGGTTTATGTGCTTAGTTAATTATCAAATTAACTAATGGCCTTAGAAATGTTAACTAATTTTTAGATTAGTAAATTAATAATGTGTAAAATTCTTGTGAATTAGATAATGATTAAATGGGTGAGAATTGTTTGGTACTAGACATAGTGTTGTAGACCGATTAGAAGTTGGGACTTGGACATGTCGTTCCTCCCCAATAGTTATCCAAGCTTGAGATTATGGGGTGATAGGCATGAGGACCTACACCTAATGAGAAAAAAAGTGTTAGGCATGATGACCAACACTCAACAAGATTGTGAATCTAGGCATGACGACCTACACCAAATGAATGATAATAATAAATGATGATTCAAATGAGAAACATGAATTGATACTGGACCAAATGTGATGATTTAAAGACTAAATGAAAATGTGATAACTATTTAAATTATGCATTGTATTTATTTCTTCATAAATCTGCATGCACTATCTTTTGACTGGACTCGTTTTAGACATCGTTGGTAGTGGCCTTCTGAGTTATACTCACACCCTATTCGGGCCTCCTGATCAGAACCCGAGTATACTTTTTTTTGCAGTAAATGATAAAATAAAGTCCCTGGGATAGGTTGATGTTTGGTATTGGAACGTGGGATAGGGAACCAAATGTGGTTTGGGACCCGCTTTGGAGTCATTATGTCTTTACTTTAGTTGCATTGTAGACACTTGACATTTTCATTGTCATAGTATGTTGTACCTTTTAGTAGAGTATAGTATTTTTTATCTTGGTTATCATGTGACATGCATTTTTTCTAGTTATTTATATGCTTCCATACTTTCTTATTGTTATTTTCTTCTTTTGGTGTCTTATTTTGATAAAATAGGGTATAGTCTCCCCAATACTGGATTACCAAACCCTCAATTCTAGTCGGAACCCTCCATCAAATAGGGAGGTGCGCTTGAGGGAATGTTCCCAACCGGATTGGGGCACCGTTCAGTGGATCCTGGGTTGAGACGTCACAAATTGGTATCAAAGGGGTTTTTTTTCCTTCTTCATCTTTTTTCTTACTGTTTTTGGAAAGCTAGATAGGAGACTAGGAAGAGTCGAGGCTTGGTAGTGAGCTCGTGTACGGGAGTTTCAAACCCATGTACGAGGGAAAATTCGAGTACTCAGGGTGGGATTTTTATGATTGTTGTTTGTTTTTATAGTTGGATATTACTTCACCTTGGGTGATGCAGTTTTGGTGTGATGTGATATTAGCTTTGAAAAAAAATTAATTTTTTATTCGTGGCCTAAATAGGTGCTATATTTGAGTCTACATGCATCATTCTAGGAACTCAGGGTTATTATAGCATGCATCATTCTAGGCACTCATGGGAAAATGGGTTATGGGTAAGTTGTTGAACTTGAACTATTTTCATTGTTGTGAGATTGAAATAATTATGAAAAATGAGAATGAATGGGCATCTAATGAGAACCTTGATCGATGAAACGAGTATTAGAAATTGATTAATTATTGATTAATCAATTTGAGATAATTTAATTAATTAATGGTTGGATTAATTAATGAGAATCTATGTACCCTTGTTAACCAAGACCTTAGAGTAGGATGGTTAAGGGTGGTGAAAATGCCTTAGTGTTGACTATGTGGAAATAAAAATAGGGAAAGGACGTGTTGAAACTTATTGTGTTATTTTCTACTCTTACGTAAATGTTATAAAATTTCATTAAAAGACCTAAGATATGTGTTTGGATTTGTAGATATATTCCTCCATGATATTTTTTGAGGGAGAGACCAAGGGGTATGGCCCGGAATGAACTTCCAGATAGGGAACTTGAGACGCCATTTTTGAAAACTGAGGAAGAAGGAGAAAAGTTCTAAGAGAACTTTTTCTATTTCATTCATTTCATGGAGAGAAACCCAGGGTGGGTTCAGAAAAGAATGTCAGAGTTGACAAGGTATTTTCAACTACAAAAACCTCCTACTTTTATTGGAGTGAGTGTACATGAGGGAGTTTAATTCTAGATTAAATCCATTGAAATGAAACTTGACCATTTGGAGACTCTTTCTGAGAGGAGGGTTGAGTTGGCTACTTATATGATGTGAGGTTCAGCAAAGCACTGGTTGGACATTTAGGTACAATCTTGATAGATTGATGATATGTTATAGAAAAAAATTCTAGAAAATTTCCTAGAGAACTTCTATCCAAAGACGCTGATATAAGAGAAGGATTTAGAGTTTATGAATATGACCCAAGGAATCTTGTCCATAATGGAATATGCTAGATGTGTCATGAATTTACAGTTTTTTGCTCCAGATTTGGCGGCAGATGAGGATTTTTTGGAAAATGATTTCAGGATGGACTTAGGTGTGAAATTAAGTCCCAAATAAATATCTTTAGGCTGAATAAATTCTCATAAGTGGTTAATCAGGCTCTCATTTCAGAGGGGAACCTGAAGGTGGATTCTAGTATTGGACAGGTAGTTGTCACTAGATGATCTAGGAATGTGCCTTTCGAGATCAGGAAGCACTGCTACGAGAATCTTATTCAAGACAGTGGAAAGAAAGGTGGATAGTCAGGAGTAACAGTTGAACTGGATCTTTATAATGTGATTTTCCACCAGTGCGGTAGGCAGGGATATTATCGTACACATTGTCCTCGACCACCAGCGGAGTTCCAGTTATGTGGCACGATGGGACACCTATAGAAGTTCTGCAGGAAGCAGCGACAAGCTAGTGTTGAGAGAGAAGTTTCTCAGAGTTAGAGTGTGGGAAGGGGTTCTTCTACACCATATAGGTCTGGCAGTTGGAGTTCTATTGGCAGAGGCAGTAGAGGTAGTGTACATAGTGCTTCAGGGAATGATCACCTGTATTAGTAGAGTGGTGCTGCTCAGGGGAGTTAGACGACACCATAGGGAAGATGGGTAGGATAGTTATATGAAGTGCATCCTACACTTGTGGAGAGTGAGGTAGGTCCATCAACAGTGAGAGGTACTGTACTAGTTGATTCTACTTTAGCTACTTCCTTGTTTGATACTGGTTCCTCTCAATACTTTATATATTAAAACCTTTTTAATGGCTTGATCCTGGAGGTGGAGTCTGTAAGTGGGATGATGAATATCAATACACCATTGGTAACATGGTCTAGAGGTATCTATTTATGCAAGGGATATTCGCTAGAGATCAAAGAGTATTGTTTCCATTGGGATATATATGTCCTTGACATAATGGGCTTCGACCTAATTATGGTTATGGACTGGATAATCTCATAGCAAGCCCACATAGATCATTACCGCAGGATAGTGACCTTTGTATCTCCTAAGGGTGACTAGTATGTTCTTTGTGGAGAATAGGATATCCATGCAGGCTGAGTTGGGCCAATTACTCAGTAATTGGGAGACCTCACAACCCAATTTACTGGTCTTTTGTTGGATGATGTGAGTGGAAGGAAAGAAATCATTCCACCATAAGTAGAACTGTTTTAGGATGTCTTTCCTGAAGACTTTTTAGGGTTTCCACCTAAGAGAGATGTGGAGTTCACTATTGAGATCATGCTGAGGGATGATCTGGTATCTACTACACCTTACAGAATGGCACCAACTAATCTTCATGATCTCAAAATGCAGTTGGAGGTGTTGGAGGATAAAGGTTTTATCTGTCCAAGTATGTTTCCTTTGGGATCACCTATTTTGTTTGCAAAGAGGTTTGACGGGAGTTTACTCTTGTGTGCCAATTACTAGAAGTTGAATAAAATGACCATGAATAACTATTACCCTCTTCTGTATATCGATGATCTATTTGACCAGCTGAATGGGATTAGTGTGTTCTCAAAGATTGATATGAGATCAGGGTATCATAAGGTGAGAATTCGAACATTTGATATACTAAGATCTACTTTCTGAAGTAGGTATGGCCTTTATGAGTTTGTTGTAATTTCATTTAGGTTGAAAACACTCCAATAGTTTTTATGGCCTTAATGAATAGGATATTTATTCCATATTTGGATCATTTAGTGGTAGTGTTTTTGGAAGACATCTTGGTGTACTCTAAGACTAATGATGATCATTCCCAACATCTTGAAATCATCCTGGGTACACTAAGAGAGAATCGGCTATATTCCAAGCTATATAAATTTCAGTTTTGGATTGATAAGGTACACTTTTTCAGGCACATAATCTCAACAGATGGTGTGGCAGCGGACCTAGAAAAAGTGCAGGCAATGATCTCTTTGGAGAATCCCAATAATGTTTTTGATATCTAAAGATTTTTGGGATTATCTGGTTATTACATAAGATTTGTCCAAGACTTTTTATGTTTGGAAACACCACTTACAGGTCTTAAAAATAAAGGTATAAAGTTTTATTGGATAGAAGCATGTGATAATACTATTTATGAGTTGAATAAGAGCTTTACATCGACACCAATTTTGATCTTACCTGAGACGAATGAGGAGACAAGATGTATTGTGACTCTTCTGGGATTGGACTCGGAGTTGTGTTGATTCAATGGGATTGAGACATTACTTACAGGTCTCAACAGTTGTGGACACATAAATGGAATTAACCTATGCATGACCTTGAGTTGGAATTAGTGTTTTACACTCTTTAGTGTTGGTGACACTATCTTTTGGGTGAAAATTTTACATTTCTTACAGATCACAAAATCTTGAAGTATATATTTTCACAGCATGACTAGAATATTCAGAAGCGAAGATGGGTAGAGTATATGCAGTCCTTTGATTTTGAACTAGCATATACACCCATGAAGGGGAATAGTGTGGCTAATTCCTTGAGTAAAAAAACTCAGACTCAGTTGGTACATGAGTCGAGTATAGAGTGGAATATGATGACGTTGCTGGGGGAAATGCATGTGGTAGTTCAGGAGAGTTAGGAAAGGATGACTCTGGTTTTTGTAACAGTGGAGTCTACACTCTCAATATGGATCAATAATAGGCAGTATGAGAATACATAGTTTTTATCCTTGAGGTAAATCCTTGAAGGTGGGGAGACACCTTCAGATTGGATAATAGATGAGGACTAAATCATCTGTGAAAAATTGTGTTGTTGTGCCTATGAGTATGTGAGAGGAACTCATGTGATAATTTCATGCTTCAAAGTGAGTGATACATCCTGGGGTGAAAAAAATGTACCATGATATAAAATGATAGTTTTGGCGGCCATACATGAAAAAGGAGATAGTATGGTTCATAACAAGATGTTTCACCTATCAGCAGGTGAAGGTAGAGAATCAACGACTTGGAGGCCTACTGCAGCCATTACCTATTTCGGAATGGAAGTGGGATGATGTGACTATGGATTTTGTTGTAGGACGTCCAAAGACTATTAGGAAAAATGATGTTATCTGGGTTGTTTTGGATTGACTAATGAAGGTATCACATTTCTTCTCTATTATAGAAACTTTTATAGTAGAGCAGTTGGGAGAACTATACGTGAGTGAAATAGTTCATTTGCATGGGGTGCCACAAACTATAGTTTCAGATCGTGATTCGTGATTTACTTCACACTTATGGAATGTATTACAGAAGGAACTTGGTACATAGGTTCTGTTAAGTACGGCCTTCCACCCACAGACATATGGGTAGTAAGAACATACCATACAGGTTTTGGAGGATATGATGTGAGCATTTGTTCTTCACTTTGGTGGATCTTGAGAGAAGCACTTGGATTTAGTGGACTTACTCTATAAAAATAGTTATTAGGAAACTATATAGATGGAAACATGTGATGTACTTTATGGTAGACCATTTAGATCAATGCTATGTTTGTTAGAGGCGAATGAGTCAGAGCTGTTAGGACTGAGTCTTGTTCAGGAGACATCAGAGCAGGTTTAGTTGATTCAGAAATGTATGAATATGGATCAGAGTAGACAGAAGGTGTATGCTAATATATGGATACAATCCCTAGAGTTTATATAGGGTGATCGTGTATTCCTTTGGGTGTCACCTAGATTAGGTCACCACAGGATACGGAGGCAGGGCAAGTTGGTGCCCAGGTTTGTAGGACCGTTTGAGGTGCTTGAGAGAATCAGGTTGGTGGCATACCGATTAAGACCTCCATATAAATTCAGTGCAATTCATGATTTTTTACATGTGTGACAACAATGGTGGTATCACCCCGACCCTTATCATGTGATTGATGTGGAAGAGGTAGACCTCGAGATAGATGCGTCCTTTGAGGAGCATTCGAATGTGAGTTGGGTCGCAGTGAGAAAGTGTTATGAGGAAAGATTTTCCTGCTATTCTATGTGTTATGGAAATATAGAAATGTTAAAGAGGAAACTTGGGAATGGGAAGCATACATGAGGGATCAGTGGCCTAATATTTTTGGCGTGGAATCTTAGAGGTTTTTGGAAGTGCAACTTGAGGATGAGCTATTATAAGGTGGGCAGATTGTAAGATCTCAGCCTTTTCTAGAGAAATATCAGGAATATTTTCATTTAAGTTTTGTTATTATTTAAGTACCTTTGGCTTGGGGTATGACCTGGGGTGTTTTTGGTTTAATTTTTTAAGAAACTAGGAAAGACAATGGCTCTACACAGTTTACACACAGTTTGGAAAACATGTGCGCAAGATAATCATGCAGACAGTGAAGTTCGGCATGGTTGGAACACGGTTTTCCTAACTATGCTCCATCAAACCATGCAGATAGTGGAAGACTGCATGGTTGGTGCATGGTTTGTCCTAACCATATAGCCTCCCAAGTGAAACCATGCGCGTGGCCCAATTTATTCTGAAAATTGGTTTTAAAACCACCCAAACCCATGAAACCTCTCTATTTCGACCTAGGCTCGATCTTGAAAATTTATAGGTGTTCCCAAATACTTTCATAGGGATTCCAAGTCGATCCGAACATCGTTCTTCAAGATCAAGATCCCAGATTGAAGATATTCTCTCCTCATGGTAAGTGGATTTCATCCTAATGCTTCTCCTATTCTTTATCTTATCTTTTCTAGATCATTTCATGGAATATCTCCCCATTTTCTTGGATATAAACCTATGAGTTGAGATCTAGATCTAGGATTTTGGATATAGATCTATATTTTCAAGATCTTTATGCCTTTGATCTTAATTTTGGATTTAGGGATTTAGATCGGGAGCTTGATTGACGACGTTGTGCCACTCGGATTTTGGGGATTTCCATTGGGCTAAATTCCATCAATAAACTGAGGTAGGTGGTCTAAATAAAACTCTCATAGTCATGATTTATGATATGTGAATGTGATTGTATTATTTTCTAGATTCCCTTTTTAAATTATTTTTAAATTGGGGTAATTAGGATAGTGTAATTGAATTGAGTTTCCTCGGTAGTTAACTGATAATTGAATCATGGAACAAATGAAGGGGGTTTCCCAAATAGATATTTTGGAGATTTTTTATGGGTTGAGATTTGGTAATTGAGATATTTATGTGATTGTGAAAATATAATTAATTGGTGAGAATTAATTATAACATGTTGATATTTGATATGGATAATTAACTGTGAGAATTAATTGTGTTCCATGATGTTACCCAAAGATAATTAATTGTGAGAATTAATTATGTGACATTATGTGACATGATATTGATCTAAGATAATTAATTTTGAGAATTAATTATGACATTTTGAGATTTTATATGGATAATTAATTGTAAATTATTAATAATGGAAAGAGAATTGTGTTGATTGATTAATTAATTGATGAAATAATTAATGGGTTTTGTGCTTAGTTAATTGTTTAATTAACTAATGGCCTTTAAAATGTTAACTAATCATTGGATTAGTAAATAAATAATGTGGAAAATTCTTGTGAATTAATGAATGATTAAATGGTTGATATTTTTTGGTGCTATACATGGCATTCTAGACCAATTAGAAGTTGGGACTTGGACATGGCATTATTCCCAAATAGTTATCCATGCTTGAGATTATGGGGTTCTAGGCATGATGACCTACACCAAATGAGAAAAGAAGTGCTAGGAATGATGACCTACACTCAAAGAGATTGGGGTGCTAGGCATGACGAACTAAACTAAATGAATGATAATAATGAATGATGATTCAAATGATATTGTGGTGCTATGCATGATGACCTACACCTAATGAATCATAATAATGAATGTTGATTCAAATGAGAAACATGAATTGATACTGGGACTAATGTGATGATTTAAAGACTAAATGAAAATGTTATAAGTATTTAAATTATGAATTGTATTTATTACTTCATAAATCTGCATGCACTATCTTTTGACTGGACTCATTTTAGACATTGTTGGTGGTGGCCTACTGAGTTGTACTCACACCCTGTTTGGGTCGCCTGATCGGCACCTGAGTAGACTTTTTTATTACATGTCATGATAAGGTCAAGGCCCTAGGATAGGTTTCTGTTTGGGATTGGAACATGGGAGGGGGAACCAAACGTGGTTTGAGACCCTCTTTGGAGTTGTTATGTCTTTACTTTAGTTTCATTGTAAAAACTTGACATTTTCATTGTCATAGCATGTTGTACCTTTCAGTAGAGTATTGTATTTTCACATTTTGGTTATTATATGACATGGATTTGTTTTCTTTATTTATACTCTTTTGTACTTGGTTATTTTTATTTGCTTCCATTAGTGTCTTATTTTGATAAAAGAGGGTATAGTATCCCCAAAAATAACTTACCAGACCCTCATTGCTAGTCAAAACCCTCTGGCATATGGGAAGGTGCACTTTAGGGCATGTGTCCAACTGGTTCAGGGCACCATTCAGTGGCTCTTGGGTCGAAACGTCACAATTTTGCACCTCCAAGTGCATATTAGAGAACAAATCATTGATCTTCTACTCACCACTAGCCTACTAAAATGCTTATAACTAAGTCCTCTTATTCAGTGCATTGGCCATTAAATTTCCTTTACAAGTCATGTAGGTAGACTCAAAGTTGAAAGACTGAAGGTATTCAACCCACCTTCGCTTCCTTATATTTAAACCAAGCTGTGTAAATATTTACTTGAGGATTTTGTGGTTCGTGAACACCACAAATTTCTCTCCAAGTAAATAATGTATCCAAAAGCTCAATTCATGAACAACCATAGCTAACTTTTGATCATGCGTCAGGTAATTCCTCTCATGTAGCATAAACTATCAAGACTCGTATTCCACAACTATGTCACCCTGTATAAGAATTTCTCCTAGCCTGATACCTGATGTATCATAGTACACAATGTAACTCTTTCATGGAAATAGAAAAATTAGTATTTATGCTGAAATCAATCTCCCTTTTAGCTACTAAAAGTCTATCTTAAAGGAATTTTTCCATACATAATTCACACCCTTCTTAGTCAATCCCATCAATGTCACTGCTAAGCATGATAATTTCTATATGAAATGCTTGTAATAACCAATCATCCCTAAGAAACTATGTACCTCAAATAAATTCTTGGGCTGATCCTATGAAACTATATCTCTCACCATCTCTAGGTCAGCTAATACTCCTATCTATGAGATAATGTGACCCCAAAATTGAACCTGATCCATCCAGAAGTTATACTTTATGAGATTATAATATAACAGATGTTCTCTCAGTGTATCTGATATGATATCAATATGTTCAGTATGGTCCTTTTTATTTTGAGAATACACCAAGATATCATCCATGAAAACCACTAAAAATGAATCTAGAAAAGGATGGAACACTCAGTTCATCAGTTTCATGAAGACTATTGGAGCATTCTTATAACAACCCATACTTTACATACATTGTTAATACTTCAAAATTAAAGCACACTTATTACAACATATATCAAAACCATTAAAGGACCGTATAGTTATATTGTCTTTAGAAACTAGGAAACATAAACAATAGGTTCATAAAGCGTCTACATTGTCTCCCATTTATTTCATCATATGTTGAGTCCCTTTTGCATATCCTACTTAATAACCTTCTTCCTGACCTGAGGGAAAGAAAACATACAAAAGGGTGAGCTCAAATTCTCAGTAAGGGTAAACAAAAGAAAAATAAATCACATCATATTCATAAGAACATAACAATTTGGAAATATTACCCTGTAAAAGAGATTATAGTTTCATAACATGGGATAAATCATGGTAGTGAAATGTAATCACAATAATCATAACTTAAAACATGAAGCTTTGTGGCATACACACATAATCATAGAGAATCATTTATTATTAGTCAAGACTCATTTCCAAGAATATCTTAGTGGACAAAGTCCATTTCTGAACCGAGTTCATTCCTCGTTTCAGTCCTGTTTCACTGAACCAGTTTAACCTGTCGTTCCAGCCATGTATATCTCATGAGATATAAAATCTTTACCGAATGGATTGGAGGGAGATATAGGTCCCACCCATCTCATAATGATACCATTCTTATGTGTGCCACAAAATCGAAAATCATACATCATTTCTTAACCCATGTAATAAAAATGGGAATCTTAAACATCATACCATCATAACATAATCCATATAAGATAAAAGGACATCATAAAAATAATTCCATCATAACATAATCAAATCAATGTAAAAATAGGTATAGAAACATAACCCTATATTATCTTAGAAGGAAAATAATTTTGATAAAACACTTGAACTCCATTCTTGAGGAAAATATCCTTTCTACTTCAAAAACATTTTTCCTTTCTTAACATGTCATACAATTTTAAACTAAAAGAAGTTTATTAAAAACTTGAAAACTTGTAAAGTAATCTTCTTGGAAATATTTTTTTAAAAATCCATTCATTCCGTATAAGTTAAAAAAACATTCTTCTCGTACTTTTGTCAGAAAAGTCAAAAAGTACCTCGTATGAAAAATGACAAAAGATTCATTTCATATATTTTACTAAAAACTCATAGAAGAGTAAAATTGGATATAAAATATTTTATAAGTATATAAATATTACATATTTAGGAAACATGGATGTGGATGATAAATATTCCCCAGCAAATTCTGAAGTATAAACAATCTCGGGTAAAATTTGAGATTGCGAGATTTTCCCTTACCTTAAGTCCGATTTGCTTCGTAAGTGTCCGAACCTCCTGTATAATGATTTAAATAATTTCATTGACTTATTCCAGAATCATACTCATTGTTATGATATCATATATGGTCATATTCTTAGCTTCTTATTAGTAATATTTCATTGCTACTTGTTATTCGGGTGTTTATTACTTTTTTTTCTTATGAGTGTTTTGTCGAATAAATTCTTATTCTTCTTTTTGGGTTATAGAGACCTCATTTCCAGAATTCTATTAGTGTAATATATATCATATTAATTCATTCAATTTATTTATATAATCATTATGCAATGAAGATCATGTAGAACGAGTCGCATCACATCATGGAGATGGTATTCCGTACGTACGCACGAGCGATGATATCGTTCCCATGATCATGAAATTGTAATGGAGTGTATGTATACTATTTATTAATCAATATCACTTTACAATAATAATTTATTGTTATTATTTACATGATTATACCCATCCAAGTAAGGTGGTGCTGGAAAATATATTACACCACGGCGTGGAGACGGTATTTCGTACGTACGCACGCGCGGTGATTTCGTTTTCCGTAGGATGAATATATGGTTAAATAGGTTTGTTTAATAATTATAATAACATATAATTATATTAGTTATACTAATGTTATTACTTAATAATGAAACAACTAAAGAAGAAGAAGTGGAAGAAGAAATAAAGTTTAAAGAATCGGTAACGGACATTACCTCTTCTTTGAAGCGCCTCTTTGAGACCTCCTTTTAGGGCACTAAAATTGGTCTTTGAAGAAGACCAGGACCTCTAGGATGTATCTAGGGAAGTGTAGAGGAGAAATTGGCAGGGTTTTTCCGAGCTTGAAGGCTCCAAGTGGTGTGAGTAAGAGAGGGAGGAGGTGCCCTTTTATAAGGGAGGAGAGGGGCACCTTTGGAAAAACTAAAAATATTATTTTATTATAAAGTTATATTCGGTTTTAAATAGCTCCAAATTGATTTATTTAGAATCTAAGGTGGGTATGGGTCGAAATCCTCTCATCCAATAGAATTTAGACAAGTTTAGGTTCCTATTTTAACCTTATCATTTAGATTTAACTTTAAGTTAAATAAGTTTACTTTTACCGTGTCTTTTTGTGTTCTTACACTATAAGGTTAATAAACTTACTATAACAAGCCAAACGAACCCCAAGTTGTTTATTATTAATATATATAACCTTATCTATGTCATTTGGCCGAAACTTATATTTTTAGGAATAAAATTATAATTAATAATATAATAAGTTTTTTGAAAACTATTTTATGTCAATTTTGACAATATTTAGTAATTGATTTTTGTTAAAATCATAACAGAATGATTAATTCGAAAAAAGTTAATTAAATCAATAATAACATGTCATATTAACCTATAAAATTATTGGAATTCATAAAAAGTCTCAAATTACTTTTATTTGGGTATTTATAATATCAATTATGTCAATATTTCATTAATAAGATAATTACTGCATCATCATTGTGTCATAAATAAATTAAATTATTTATTGTCTAAAAATTACAAATAAAATACCATTATTTAGGAAATATTTTTATATTTCTAATTAATATTTATAGTAGAATTTATCTTATGTATAACCCTATATTAAAAATTATTTACTTATTAAAATTTGATTTTAACTATTCTAACCCTTCTTTAAATAAATTAATAATAAATGTCCTAATCTAATCCAAGTGGGCCTAAATGATCATATGTTTTTCCTAAGGTTGTTTTTGGTCGAATTAAACTTATCCAATAGAATTAGAACATGTGTTAGGGTAATAATAATATCATTTTTACTCTTAATTACCCTATTTACTTTTAACCGTGGTAAATAAAAGTAAAAAGTTACTATTAACCAAAAATTATTTTCATCTCATTGAACCAAATTTTACTTACTGACATCAACCGTGTCTCTCGGATTTTTGAAATTCCACTCACAGAAGCGGTAAAATTAAGTTTTATGTAAATTTTTAAATTTTCCTAGGAGGTGGGTAAAAGACGGTGAAAAGTTCAACAAAATTTTTATATATCTAAAATTATTATAAAATTACTCCAATGAATTACATTGAAATTATATAGGTATTATGTATCAATTTTGACCTAAAATAAATTTAAATAAAATAAATAATTATTTAAATAAAAAGTCGGTTTTTAAATAGTAACCCAGTGTTTTCACTATTCATCAAAAATTGAAAGTTTTTAGAAAAATACCAAAATTTCACCCTAGGATAATTTCGATATTCCGAATCCAAAAATGAAGTCCATTTTGAAAAATAAAATTTAGGAAATTTCAAAAAGTGGTTATTACTATTCATAACGGCTAGTTTTAATAATATTTTAATAGCATATCGTTGTTTAGTGAAACTCGGTATTGTGTACGACGCAAGCTATCGAGAAAGGTCGTGATTGCGTGTAAAGCAATCCAAGATAGTGTTGTGTGTAGTGAAAGATTCCTTTGATGATTTATATAACATAAAAACAAAATATTTCTCATAAAAGTCTCGGGCGTTACATTCTACCCCCCTTAAAATGAATTTTGCCCTCGAAATTCATCACTTTGTAACAAACAGATCAGGATCCCTCTCCCTCATCATATCCTCAATCTTCTATGTATCATATTCTAATTGGTGGTTCCTCCGTAAAACTTTCACCAAGCGAGTGGTCTTGTTCTGTAGGACTTTTTCACTACGATCGAGAATCTCTATCGGCTGTTCTTCATAAGAAAGATCTTGTTCCAGTGGTACAACTTCTGAGCTGAGTACATGTGAAGGATCAGGTATGTACTTTCTCAGGAGAGATACATGGAACACATCGTGAACTTGATAGATATTTGGTGGAAGCGCCAATCGGTAAGTTACCTTCCCAACACGATCCAGTATTTCGAAAGGACCGATATATCTAGGGCTCAACTTTCCCTTCTTTCCAAATCTCATAACCCACTTCCAGGGAGATATTCGTAAGAACACTTTATCACCCACTTCAAACTCTAAGTCTTTTCTTCGGTTGTCGACATAACTTTTTTGTCGACTCTGAGCTGCTCTTATGTGTTGTTGAATAGATCAGACCTTTTCTGCCATCTCATCAACAAGATCAGGTCCTAATAGATTTATTTACCCAACTTCATCCCAGCAAGTTGGAGTCCTGCATTTCTTTCCATAGAGAGCTTCATAAGGAGCCATATGAATACTGGAGTGAAAGCTATTATTATAAGAAAATTCCACCAAAGGTAGGTGTTGATCCCAACCACCTTTGAAATCCATAGAGCAAGCTCTCAACATATCTTCTAGAGTTTGAATCGTCCTCTCAGACTGACTGTAAATCTGAGGATGATAAGTAGTGCTGAAACTCAACTCTGTATCCAGAGTATGCTGAAGACTTCGCCATAACTTTGAGGTAAACCTCGGATCCCGATTAGATATAATAGAAAGTGGTACTCCATGAAATATTACCACTTCCTTTACATATATCCTGGAAAGCTGATCCAGAGAGAAATCCTCTCTAATAGAAATGAAGTGTGCAGACTTAGTAAGACAATCAACTATGACCCAGATAGAATTATTGCCTTTGGATGTTTTAGGAAGTCCGGTGACAAAGTCCATAATGATGTTTCCCCATTTCCATTAAGGTATGGGTAATGGTTGTAACATTCCCTTAGACTTCTGTCTCTCAGCTTTAACTTGCTGACAAACCAAGCATCGAGAGAAATATTCAGCAACATCTCTTTTCATGCCATCCCTCCATAAGTACTCTTTCAGGTCCCTATACATCTTCGTGCTTCCAGGATGAATAGAGAATGAAGAACTATGAGCCTTATCCAGCAGCTCCTTCTTTTATTCGGGGATGGGAGGAACACAAACCTGATTCCTGAACATTATTATCCCATCACAATCAAGGTTGAATTCAGGAACATTTCTCACCTTCTTTTGTAGCTCTACATCTTCTTTCTATGCCTCTTTTATCTTCACATGTATAGATGGTTGGACATTCATTTGAGAAAGATAATATTTTTCCCCTTCCATTATAATTACAAGATCCATCCTTTGTAAATCCATAAATATTGGATATTTTTTATCCTCATCATGGATAAGCTGGCATGGTCTTGTCGACTTAATGCATCTGCCACCTTGTTTGCTTTCCCAGGGTGGTAATGGATTGAGCAGTCGTAATCCTTAATCAGCTACAACCATCTTCTTTGGCACATATTCAGCTCCTTTTGTGTGAAAATATACTTTAAACTTTTATGATCAATATAAATGTCACACCTTTCTCCATAAAGATAATGCCTCCAAATCTTTAATGCAAAGATTACCACAGATAACTCCAAATCATGAGTTGGGTAATTCTGCTCATGGATTTTCAACTGTCGTGAGACATAAGCTATCACCAAATCATTTTTCAGGAGAACAAACCCCAATCCCTTCTTGGATGCATCACTGTAGATCACAAACCTTTCTTCACTACAAGGAATTGTGAGTACAGGTGCACTGGATAACCTTCTTTTCTAACTCCTTGAAATTCTCTTCACATTCCTCCGTCCAAACAAACATAACTCCTTTCCGAGTCAACTTGGTGAGTGGATTAGATAATCATGAGAAATATTTCACAAAACGTTGATAATATCCAGCCAAACCAAGAAAACATCGGATCTCAGTTACTATTTTTGGTCTCGACCATCTTTCGATAACCTCTATTTTTGCTGGATCCACAGATATCCCCTCTTTTGAGATTATGTGACCCAAAAATGAAACTTTTTGAAGCCAAAATTCACACTTGGTAAATTTGGCATAAAGCTTCTCCTTTCTCAAGGTCTTCAATATAATTCTCAAGTGATCTTCATGTTCTTCCTTGATCTTTGAATATACAAGAATATCGTCTATAAAGACTACCAAAAACTGATCAAGATAGTCTCTAAAGACTCTATTCATCAGATCTATGAATATAGCAGGGGCATTAGTAAGACCAAATGGAATCACTATAAATTCATAGTGTCTATACCTTGTACGGAAAGTCGTCTTTGGAATATCCTCCCTTTTGACCCTTAATTGATGATACCCTGAACGAAGATCAATCTTGGAAAAGTATTGAGCTCCGCATAGTTGGTCAAATAAGTCATCATTGCATGGGAGAGGATATTTTTTCTTGATAGTGATCTTGTTAAGTTCTCGATAATAAATGCAGAGTCTCATTGATCCATCTTTCTTCTTAATAAACAGAACATGTGCTCCTCAAGGTGACACACTAGGGCGTATGAACCCCTTATCAATATTCTCTTGGAGTTGCTTCTTCAATCCCTGCAAATCAATTGGGTTCATTCTATAAGGTGTCTTTGAAATAGGTAAAGCACCCGGTGCGAGTTCTATTGAAAACTCAACTTCACGATTTGGTGGAAGACACGGAAATTCCTCCGGAAAGACATCATCAAACTCCCGTACAATGGGCATATTATTAATCGTGAGTTTCTCACCAACCATTTGAGATAAATAACCTTCATTTAGTGGAATCAAGTCCCATAAGATGGAAGAAATTTCCACTGTAAGGTTATGTTCATCCTTGCATCGATAGACGATCATAGATTGATTTGAAATATGAAATTTGACTTCCCTTCTTTGAAAATTGATATGAGCTCCATATAGAGAAAGACAATCCATGCCAAGAATCACATCAAATTCCACTATAGGGAGGATCACAAGATTTGCAGGAAGCACTTCCCCACAAACTTCAATCGGAGAAGAATTATAAACTTTTGATGCGACTGTTGTGCCATTAGGGGTTGTCACAACTAACTCAAAATCTAATTTTTTAGGTAATATGGTGATACCCTTAGAAAATTCTTCAGAAATAAAAGAGTGGGTGGATCTAGAATCAAATAAAACATTTGCTACTTTAGAGTGGATGGTAAGTGTACCTTTCACCACTTCGTTATCGTACTCCAAATCGCTGATAGAAATTGCATGTGACTTTCCTTTATCTTTAGCCTTAAGAGTTTGTTGACATCAAATATCATCATCAACCCTTGGATTTGGGCATTGATTGGCATAATGCCCCATCTCCTTGCACTTATATCATTGAAGTGTAGGAGGTGCACTCTGTATAGCCTTTTCTTTGTTCGCATCACTAGACATCTTCTTCCCATCATTGCGACATTCAAATGCATGATGACCTTTCTTTCCACATTTGAAACATTTACTTGTCCCTTTAAGAAAACTCCCTCCATGTTTCTTTCCACACTTTGAGCATAAGGGAAAACTCATCTTCTTTTTAGTGTGCTCTTTATATTTTTCTTTGAATTCCATTTTCCTCTTCTTATCAAACCCATATGACTGATGGGTTACTCCAATCTCCATCTCAACTTTGAGAGCGCATCGAATGATTTCCTCGTAGCTATTGAAGTCCCTTATGGCTAACTCCCTTAAAAGACTTGGTTTTAAGCCACTAAAGAATCAATTGATATTACTCTCAGGTTGGATAATAATACCAGAATCATAACTTGCAAGTCTTGTAAAATTTCCTTCATAGGTACCAACAGATTCATCATCCTTTTTCTTTAGTTCAAGAAACTCCTTCTCCATCTTTGTTCGAAGAATACGAGGGAAGTACTTATTGAAAAATAAATTCTTGAACTCGTCCCATTCCATGGACTCAATTTCATCTCTTTGCCTAGTATTCTTGATAAGATTCCACCATTGATCAGAATCACCTTCCAAATGATACACTGCTAAGATCACTTTATCATGTTTAGAACATTGAAGAACTGAAAATATCTTTTCAGTAGTACTAATCAATTGTTCAGTTACTAATGGATCAGCAGACCCTCTGAATGAAGGTGGACGCTACCTCATGAAGGATTCAACAGAATGTTTCTCCTTCATTTACTCGTTTGGAATTCCTTCATGATTCATAGCTTGAGAAAGTTGTGTGATAATGGCTATAATATTTTTCATTCCAACTCCCATAACGTTTGGTTTCTCAGGGGGACAATCATTTCATTGCCCGTCACATTCCACATTAACATGGTTCCTTTGGGTTCCCGCCATTGACTAAAACCAAGAAGAATAGTGTGAGCAACACTAATTATAATATGAAAACCACATAATCAAGAATAAAATTTCACACTTAAGGCCTTATCCTAGGTTATTCATGGATATTTCTAAAACACTAAGATTGTGTTCTATGCTTAGACTTATCCTTATGATTCTTACTAAGGCTTTCACATCCTAGTTTCCAAATGTTGACTATACCTTTCCTTTGATACCTACTATAACGACCCATACTTTACATACATTATTAATACTTCAAAATTGAAGCACACTTATTACAACATATAGCAAAACCGTGAAAGGACCATATAGGTATAGTGTCTTTAGAAACTAGGAAACATAAACAACCGGTTCATAAAGCTTCTACATTGTCTCCCATTTATTTCATCATATATAGAGTCCGTTTTGGCATATCCTACTTAATAACCTTCTTCCTGACCTGAGGGAAAGAAAAAATACAAAAGGGTGAGCTCAAACGCTCAGTAAGGGTAAACAAAATAAAAATCAATCACATCATATTCATAAGAACATAACAATTTGGAAATCTTACCCTGCAAAAGAGATCATAATTTCATAACATGGGACAAATCATGCTAGTGAAATGTAATCACAATAATCATAACTTAAAACACGAAGCTTTGTGGCATACACACATAATCATAAAGAATCATTTCTTATTAGTCAAGATTCATTTCCAAGACTAACTTAGTGGACAAAGTCCATTTCTAAACCGAGTTCATTCCTCGTTTCAGTCCTATTTCACTGAACCAGTTTAACCTGCCGTTCCAGCCATGTATATCTCATGAGATATAAAATCCTTACCCAATGAATTGGAGGGAGATATAGGTCCCACCCATCTCATAATGATACCATTCTTATGTGTGCCACAAAATCAAAAATCATACATCATTTCTTAACCCATGTAATAAAAATGGGAATCTTAAACATCATGCCATCATAACATAATCCATATAAGATAAAAGGATATCATAAAAATAATTCCATAATAACATAATCAAATCAATGTAAAAATAGGGATAGAAACAGAACCCTATATTATCTTAGATGGAAAATAATTTTGATAAAACACTTGAACTCCATTCTTGAGGAAAATATCCTTTCTACTTCAAAAACATTTTTCCTTTCTTAACATGTCATACAATTTTAAACTAAAAGAAGTTGATTAAAAATAAACTTGAAAACTTGTAAATTAATCTTCTTAGAAATAATGTTTAAAAAATCCATTCATTCTGTATAAGTTAAAAAAACATTCTTCTCGTACTTTTGTTGGAAAAGTCAAAAAGTACCTCGTACGAAAAACGACAAAAGAATCCTTTCATATCTTTTACTAAAAACTCATCGAAGGGTAAAATTGGATATAAAATATTGTATAAGGATATAAATATTACATATTGAGGAAACATATATGTGGATGATAAATATTCCCCAGTAAATTATGAAGTATAAATAATCTCGGGTAAAATTTGAGATTGCGAGATTTTCACTTACCTTAGGTCTGATTTTCTTCGTAACTATCTGAACCTCATGTATAATGATTTAAATAATGTCATTGAATTATTCCAGAATCATAATCATTGTTATGATATCATATATGGTCATATTCTTAGATTCTTATTAGTAATATTTCATTGTTACTTGTTATCCGGGTGTTTATTTCTTTTTGTTCTTATGCGTGTTTTGTCGAATAAATTCTTATTCTTCTTTTTGGGTTATAGATACCTCATTTCCAGAATGGTATTAGTATAATATATATCATATTAATTCATTAAATTTATTTATATAATCATTATTCAATGAAGATCATGTAGAACGAGTCGCATCACATCATGGAGACGGTATTCCGTACGTACGCACGAGCGATGATATCGTTCCCATGATCGTGAAATTGTCATGGAGTGTATGTATACTATTTCTGAATCAATATCACTTTAAAATAATAATTTATAGTTATTATTTACACCATTATACCCATCCAAGTAAGGTTGTGGTGGAAAATAGATTACACCACGTCGTGGAGACGGTATTCCGTAAGTACGCACGCGCGGTGATTTCATTTTCCGTAGGATGGATATATGGTGAAATAGGTTTGTTTCATACTTATAATAACATATCAGTATATTATTGATACTGATGTTATTACTTCATAATTAAACAACTAAAGAAGAATAAGTGGAAGAAGAAATAAAGTTGAAACAATCCGTAACGGACATTACCTCTTCTTTGAAGCGCCTCTTTGATACCTCCTTTTAGGGCATTAAAATTGGTCTTTGAAGAAGAACAGGACCTCTAGTATGTTTATAGGGAAGTGGAGAGGAGAAATTGGCACGGTTTGGCCGAGCTTGAAGGATCAAAGTGGTGTGAGGAAGAGAGGGAGGAGGTGCCCTTTTATAAGGGAGGAGAGGGGCACCTTTGGAAAAACTAAAAATATTTTTTTATTATAAAGTCATATTCAGTTTTAAATAGCTCCAAATTGATTTATTTCTAAGATAAGGTGAGGATGGTTCGAAATCCTCTCATCAAATAGAATTTAGACAAGTTTAGGTTCCTATTTTAACCTTATCATTTAGATTTAACTTTAAGTTAAATAATTTTACTTTTACCGTGTCTTTTTGTGTTCTTACACTATAAGGTTAATAAACTTACTATAACAAGACAAACGAACCCCAAGTTGTTTATTATTAATATATATAACCTTATCTAAGTCATTTGGATGAACCTTAGATTTTTAGGAATAAAATAAAAATTAATAATATAATATTTTTTTAAAAGCTATTTTATGTCAATTTTGACACTATTTTTGTAATTGATTTTTTTGAAAATCATAACAGAATCATTAATTATAAAAAAGTTAATTAAATAAATAATAACATGTCATATTAACCTAGAAAATTAGTGGAATTCATAAAAAGTCTCAAATTACATTTATTTGGGTATTTATATCATCAATTATGTCAATATTTCATTAATAAGATAATTATTGCATCATCTTGTGTCATAAATAAATTACATTATTTAAGGTCTAAAAATTACAAATAAAATACCATTACTTAGGAAATAGTTTTATCTTTCTAATTAATATTTATAGTAGAATTTATCTCATGAATAACCTTATATTAAAAATTATTTACTTATTAAACTTTGATTTTAACTATTTTAACCCTTCTTTAAATAAATTAAAAATAAATGTCCTAATCTAATCAAAGTGGGCCTAAATGGTCATATTTTATTCCTAAGGTTGTTTTTGGTCTAATTAAACTTATCCAATAGAATTAGGACATGTGTTAGGGTAATAATAATATCATTTTTACTCTTAATTACCCTATTTACTTTTAACCGTGGTAAATAAAAGTAAAAAGTTACTATTCACCAAAAATTATTTTCATCTCATTGAACCACATTTTACTTACTGACATCAACTTTGTCTCTTGGATTTTTGAAATTCCCCTCACAGAAGCGGTAAAATTAAGTTTTATGTAAATTTGAAAATTCTCCTAGGAGGTGGGTAAAAGACGGTGAGAAGTTCAATAAAATTTTTATATATCTAAAATTATTATAAAATTACTCCAATGAATTACATTAAACTTATATAGGTATTATGTATCAATTTTGACCTAAAATAAATTTAAATAAAATAAATAATTATTTAAATAAAAAGTCGGTTTTTAAATAGTAACCCAGTGTTTTCACTATTCATCAAAAATTGAAAGTTTTCAGAAAAATACCAAAATTTCACCCTATGCTAATTTCGTATTCCGAATCCAAAAATGAATTCCATTTTGAAAAATAAAATTTTCAAAATTTCAAAAAGTGGTTATTACTATTCATAACGGCTAGTTTTAATAATATTTTAATAGCATATCGTTGTTTAGTGAAACTCGGTATTGCGTACGTCGCAAACTATCGAGGAAGGTCGTGATTGCGTGTAAAGCAAGTCAAGATAGTGTTGTGTATAGTGAAAGATGCTTTTGATGATTTATATAACATAAAATCAAAATATTTCTCATAAAAGTCTCGGGTGTTACAATTCTTATGAATTAACAACATAACCAAATACTCATATACACTACACCTACTCAAAAACTGTGTGAGGTATGTCTGATGGTCTAACATGCACCTAATTATAACTGGATCTCAAATAAATCATTGAGAATGCCTGATCTCCTTGGATCTGGTCGAGGAGATCATCTATTTGTGGTAGAGTATACTAGTTCTTAACCATCAACCAGTTCAATTTTCAGTAATCCACTGTAGCGACTCAGGTTTTGGCCCTATCAGACTTTGTAATATTACTATGAATAAATACAGAGATAGATGCAAAGATGGCATGCGATTTCGAGGCCCGGTGTGCCTGGAATTAATTTTATAAAAATATTAAGTATTTTTATACTATACACGTGGCGAGGGTGTGATATCCCCTAAACGGTAGCTTGGAACAAGAATATGAGGGCACAGTTTCATCCAGAACGTGAAGTTTACCCTAGGTGGGGTGTAAACTTTGCGGGCGCGGGCCTGCGGTGGAAAGAGCCACCAGGGTCATTTTCGTAATTAAGTGGAAAAGTTTAATCATGAGCGTCAGCTCGAATAACTTCTGAACAGAGTCTCGGATCGCAAATTCGAGCTCGTAGTTGCGTTCAGAACGGCTCGTTTACCCTAAGGGTGACCTTACTTTTGTCTGCATCGAGAATCGGGCGGAGGCACGTCGGGAGCCGGAGATATTTAAAAAATATATATCTTCTTATCCCCCCCCCTGTTGGATGTGTGATGTGCATAGGAGGAGTTCCTCATCCTTCCTCCTCCTTCTCCTCCCATTCCAACGGCGAATCGGTGGCCGAATCGCAAGATCAAGGTTTCCTCAAGCTTGGATTTCGACGGCGGACGTTCTAGGATCGTGCAGCGGAAGATTTGGAGCACAGATCGTCGGTGTTTCACCCATGAGGTAGGTAGTTTGAGTTTTAAAATCTCGGATCCCGTTTTTGTGTTGTTTTTCTACAAATCATCATAGGGGTTGTGTAGTTCGGGTCCCGAGGTTTCTGAAACATGTTTCAGATCTATTTTTGGACCACCGGGGTGCTCCCGGGGGTTCTCGAAAGTTTTCTGGTGGAAATCCCGGTTTTTTGGCAACCATGGAGAAATCTGGTGGCGGCGCCGTAGTTCCGGCGGTGGCGCGGTAGTTTCCGGCGAGCCAGACGGTGGTCCGACCAGATTTTTCCGGGGGTTCTTTAAACCCCCGTAACTCGCAAACCGTAACTCTGATTTGTGAGGCGTTTGCGGAAACAAATTCCTTGCGTCGAGATAGACCTTTGGAAATCACTTTGAGAATTTTAAGGTTTGGGATCGTGGCCCAGGAGCTTGAAACGTCGAATAAATTAATGATATTTTATTATTATTCGACTTCGGGCCATTGTATCTTCTACCCGGAGCGTCCGATTGACGTGTCGTCAGTGGCGTTGAGACCCTGATGATACGGTGGGATTTTCTTGAGGGTTTCTGAGTGTTGGGACCGAGTTTGGGGTGCGGGCCCCACGAGGTCGGGTTTTGGCGTTTGCGGAGAAATGTAACTTTCTCACCTGGAGTCCGTTTTTGGCGGATGAATAGTCGATCCTGTGTGTTTTTCCAAAAGTATCACAGTGGTGCAATCCATTCGATGTGTTTCGGGATCAAGGCATGGGCCCCACCCAAGCTGGCTTCAGTGAATAGTATTTTTTCCACCGGGTGTCCGTTTCGGATGAACGAGTGGTGGATCTCGTGTGTTTTTTCAAGGGGATCACCGTGGTATGATCCTCTTGATGAGTTTTGGGATCGTTGTGTGGGCCCTGCACGGGCTAGCTACGGTTAATAATGCCTTTTTCACCGGTTGTCCGTTTCAGGTGAGTAAACTGCCTATCTTGCTTGTTTTTCCACGTAGATCGTGATGGTGGCCTTGGTATCGGCCTTGGTGCTACGCAGTGTTGCGTTGTTGTGGGTCGCTCGGGTCAACGATGATTGGACCGGCAGTAGTTGAGGGTACTCCCTTGATTCGTTCCTACGAGGGTTCGCGCGGCATCACAACCTTCGTATAGGTTTGTAATCCTCTCAATGGAATGTTTAATTTGTTAGAGTTGTGGCATCCCTCCGGTGGGCCCAAAGTGGGATCCTCTAGAATCTTTTCCCTAGATCGTGTTCATGGTATCATTGTGACCACTTATCCATGGGCGGCGATCCCCTATCTAGCTGGTTAACCCTGTAGGGTTGTGGCATCATCGGGATTATGATACCCTACGTGGTGGGCCGTACTCAGTAGGGTTGTGGCATCGTCGGGTATACGATCCCCTACTCAGCATGAGGTGTATAGTAGGGTTGCAGTATCGTTGGTTATATGGTCCCCTACTTAGCGCGTGGTTTCGGTAGGGTTGCAGAATCGTCAGTTCGATCCCGTACAGCGCGAGATGTACCAGATAGGGTTCTGGTATTGTCATGACCACCTTTACGCAGGCGACGATCCTCTATCTGAGTGACTTGTTTCTGTCGAGTGCCAGATCGGGTTGTGGTATCTCTCAGTGGATCCGGGGAGTGATCCTCTATCTATGAGATCTATGAATACCAGATCGAGTCGTGGTATCCCCCAATGGACCCTGGGAGTGATCCCCTCTCTGTGAGATCTTCGTCTACTGATGTGGGTTCTGGTATCCCCTAGCAGACCCTAGAAGCGATCCCCAATCCGAGGAATTTTGTGGTTATGTTTTTTTACCTGACGAGCGTGATCTCGCAGGTGAGCGTCTGTGATGTTTGTGTGGGACCTGATGAAGTGTATCTCTCGGACGAGTTTCATCTAGGATGACAGTGATCATGGAGTGTGTTCTCCTGGCTGTGAACCATTTCTGGTGATGAGGTCAGTACCTCATGTGGCTTGTTGCGTGAGATGAGTATATTTGGATAGTTCAAGGTGTATGTATGGGCATACACCTGAGATGATCTGACTAGTTGTGTTTAGCTGAGGATGGTAATGAGATGGAGTTTCTCTCTCATCTGGGTTCCCTATGGCTGGGATTAGCGGACTGTTGCCTTTCAGTTCCTCTCTTTTGTTTTGGGTTTTTGGAGTGCTTACTGAGTATTGTTATACTCACCCCTACACGGGCTTTGCCCGCACATGTTTGCATCTTTTGTAGACCACAGGCCTTTTGACGGAGTCCCAGGAGGACCTGGAGCAGGCAGACCTTAGTGAGCGGGTTTTACCGGGGTGTTTACCGGAGTTGTGATGAGGAGCTTACCGGCAGGTTTTTTGGCAGTGTTTACCCTCCTTCTGAGCAGGTTGGACACTTTGTAGTTTTATTTTGGTGGGCCCTATTTTTCCCTTTTGTACTTTTGTTGTACTCTGGTTTGGGATAGTTGTATTCATGCATTTTCTTTTCAGTTTTATATATCTCTACACTGTTTCATGGAGGTGTATGTGGGTGCGTGTGTACAGGTACCTTATGCTAATTCCACCCATGTGTGTGATAGCCTACTCCGCGCTAGACACTAGCCCCTGCCCTATTAGAGGTGGGCTTGGGGAGTTGCGGATCGAGCCTCGTTGGGTCAGGTCATGACATCCACACATAGCCTGAGAGTTCCATCCACCTTTTTCACAAAAATGACCAGTGAACCCCATAGAGAAGTATTGAGTCGGATAAAATCCTTTGCTTCTAAATCCTCTAACTACCTCTTGAGCTCTTGCAACTCTGTCATAGCTATCCTACAAAGAGGAATGGATACTCGTGTAGCTCCTTGAACTATCATGATAGAGAACTTTACCTATATCAACAAAGGTAATCACAAAAATTCATCGAAAAATATCCTTGAAAAGATCAACCACTAGAGGGAAGTCTTCCTAATGTGTTCCCTGAACATCCAGATATAAACTCACAATCTTGGTTGTCATCCCACCCAGACAATGATGCTCGGGTCCATCTCGGCTCACCCGGACATCCCATTAACCCTTGTAAATAAAATCTCTACCCTCTAGTGATGTTAAGGTCGCCCTATAGTGATAAAAGTCAATGAAGTCATAAAATTGATCCAACCAGTCCATCCTGATAATGAGGTCAAAACCTATCATCTCATGAACAGAGGTCTTATATGATGTGACACCCACCAACCTCAACGAATCACTCCCTAAACTAACATAAACCTTCTATTATAATCCCTAATGGAGTTTCAAGCATCATAAAACCATCATAGGTCTAAGCACTAAGTCCAAGTATCTCCACAACAGGGACATATATAAAGTAAATGAGAATACCCTATATCAAAAAGTGTATAAAATAAAGTAGAGGCTACTAGAGTAGTACATATGATAGTATAAGATCAGAGATCCTACTTTTCAAGGGTCTATTACACTATATATTCCTGGCCTAAACCACAACCTTGTGATACTTCTTAGCACCTTGAGCAGATCCACCCCATTGTCACTGTAAAACTGAGATATGACGACCATGGCCACAACCACCACCTCGTCTTGATAGGCCTTCTATATTCCAAATCCCTAAATGATGAGAATCTACTGACCCAATTCTAGAATATGGAGTCGATGTAGACCCTTTCTCACTAGATTCTGAAGAAAAGTTTCGGCAAAAGTGTTGTAGATGGCTCATCTTTCCACAGCATCGGCACTCAACTGGGTCCTTCGTACATTGTAGCCTCGTATGTCCCAGCCTGTTACACAAGTTGTAACATCCCAGGTAAATAAAGAATATAAAATTTTCATATATATATATTAATATTTATGAATTAAATACCAATTTTACTTTAAATGGGGTTCTATGTTCGATGGCGTACCTGATATTCAACAACGGGTTTTTTTTGAAGACTTATATTGCACACAACGTTGAGTTATACTGAAAAATATTGATATAATATTATTATTTTAAATGGTAGTTAAGGCCTAGCCATTATAATGGAGAGAATGAACTGAACTAACTAAAATATGATTATACATGTTTGTTAAATTTTTTTACATTTATTTAATAAATTTTAGAGGATTAAAATAAGAAAGAATCTGATTTTAAGCATAAATAGTCTAATATTTTTTAAAATTTCGTTTTACTGCCTTTTGATGGAGAACCCATTTTAAATATAGTTTTTTTCCACTTTTATATATTATATTTGAAAAAAAAATATTTTTATCTAGAATCAGGACATAAAAATTTACTTTAGATGAATTTTTGGTATTTTCTGATAATGTTCATTTTTTAATGAATAGTGAAAAATATTGCATTTTAATTCAAAACTGCCTTTTAATGTAAATTATTTATATAGTTAGATTATATTTTTAATTGTTTTCAAAGTGTAATTAGATTATATTTTTACCATTTAATCCAATTTTGTTCATTGGAAGTAATTTAACTTTGAAATTGGACATAAATAATTGTCAATCTTTTGATAGTTATTATTTCTAAAAAAACACGCTTTTTGTTTTGACAATAGGAATTAATTTTAATTTAATTTCTGCTACTTCTGTGTTCTGAATTTAGAAAAATGGATTCCATATTTAAAATCAAGATATCCAAATTGTGTAAATATGTAACTTTTATTTTTATACATTATGAATATTTACTTCGGTAAATATTTTATTTACCGTGGTTAAAAGGTAAATATGTTAAATAAGGGTAAAAAAATATTATTATAATAATATTAAATTACCCTAACATGTCTCCTAATCCTATTGGTTGATACATGTCTGACCTTGGGCATCCTTGGGTCGATTTTGGGACCTCATGGAGCCACTTGGGAGTGATAATGACACTTTATATTAATTAATTTAAAGTATGGTAAAAAAAACATATATCTTTTAGTAAAATATTTTTATATGAGGCTATATAAGTGATCTCTTCAACTATAAATATTAATTTTAAATCGAAAAATAGTTCCTACGTCATTATATTTTATTTATAATTTTTATACATGAAATAAATAAATTTAATTATGATACAATGATGATGCGGTAATTGCTTCATTAATAAAGGATTCAAATAAATGATATTATAAATATTAAAATAAATTTATTTTTAACCTTTTTATGCCATAAAATAATTTTATAGATTATTTTGACTTGTTATATTTGAATTAATGAAGGTTTTTAGAAAGAATAAAGTTGGTTTTAATTTTTTAAAAAGTCATGATATGAATAGTATTAAAATTGACATAAAATAGTTTTTAAATCAATCAATATTTTATTAAATGATAAAATAGTCCTAAAAATATAAGATTCATCAAAATTAAATATATAATATTAAAAATTTCATTAATGATCCATTTTGGGTCTATTTGAATTTTATATAAAATATAGTAACCATATAGTACAAATATATAATAGGACATGGTAAAGGTTAAATAAGTTAACAAAGGGTTAAATAAAAATGATATGGATTAAAAAAACATACAAAACTTTTCCAATTCCTATTGGATGATTTTATTTTGACTAGTATGAACCTTATCTTCTTATTAAATAGGTTTTGGACATTTTTAATATGAAAATAATTTTATAATAAAATAATACTTTCAAACATTCCTAAAAAGCCCCTCCTCCCTCTTATAAGAGGACACCACTTCTAACCCATTACTCACACCTCTCAAACCCCTTGTCTCATCCAAACTCTGCCCAAATAAGCTCCCAAAATCCCTCTATTCATCCAAGAAGCCTTACCTTAGGCATAAGGTACTTCAAGAAATTCTTTTGGTTCAAACCAAAGAAAGTTACCTGATTTAAAGGTAACGTCTTCTCTTAAGTTCTTTTATTTTATTTTACTTATCCAACCCCCTAAACTCTCTTTATTCCATTATTTTATAAACACTATAGTATCCTAAATATAATAGGTTATTGTTTTGAGAATTATTTGAACTACACTTTCACACACCTCCTTCTAATTGATACGAAAATACTGTTTCTGTGGACGGTGAACTACTGCCTCATGAAACAATGATTATTCAAATATCTCCAACCACCTCTCATGGTGGCCATTATGATGGAATTGTATTTGTATATGATATATATTATGTTTATGTTTTCTCTATGCTTCGGTATTTTTTATTTATATCATACCTTTGTGGTTTCAATAATGGGTAAATATGATAATTTTATTTGAGGAAGTACGGACTACCGCCCCCTCAAAGTGACATGACTCGTTCATGCCATACGTGGGACATATAAAGGATTAAATTAATAAAATTTTATAAGATATTATACTAGAATTAAAATATACCTATGTATCATTATGTTTTTATTTCATTAAAATATGAAATAGAAATGAAAGTTTCATTCATATGTACGTACGACTTACCGTCTCCATAAACGGTGCATTTCATTTCTTATCGCCAAATGTTATGTACTATTATATATATATATATTAAATATATATTATATATATGATATCAAAATCAAGAATATCATTCTATAGATAATTTAATTTTGACCACATGGATAATTTATAATTATAACAAGTTCATTTTTTACTCAAGTTTCGAACCTCGACAAAATGTCTGATATGAACTCAAATAATTAACTAATTGTTATATAAAGGTAATAATTGATATAAAAGGAATAATAAAATTAAAAAGGTTCTCAGTAAAGTAGAAATTAACCTAAGATTATTATTTATAAAATTAAAAAATGAACTGGTCAAGTTGGACACGAGGTAAGGGACTCCGTCTCAATCTCCTTTCATTGAGTCATGTTTTGATAATATACACCTCCTTATTTTATAAGGTATATAATAAAACCCTTTTACTTTTAATTTTATTCAAAGGTAATCTCAATTCTACAAATCATTTTACTAAATGACAAAAGGAATGTTTTTAACATTTGCGGTGACAATGACCTCTCTGTCGTTGTAATCGTTATTTGGCTTCCTCTATAAGCCTTAATGATTATTTAAAATGAAAAACAAAACCCCTTATTCTGTTTTTGGGTGTTTTGGTATTGAAAATTGTTTTTGAAATGGATTTATTATTTCAATATCTTGAAATCAATTCTTGTGATTGAAAATGAAACGTTATTTTTGAAATGTTTATATTTGAAATATTTTATGTGTTATTATTTTATAATGGTACTTGGACATTTGATGGGTGGTTACCTGTTAAAAAAAATGATGGGTGGTTCCATAATAAACCAGGATGGGTTGTTATTTTATAACCTCCACTTCATTTGGTATGGAAGTTGGTCGTATAGCTATTCCATATAGTGATATGTGTGGAAGTTGATTGTATAGTTATTCCATTTAAGTAGGTTTATGTCCCAAGTTACCTATATATGTTATGTGTGTTTTATATGGGTTTTATGGTAATATTTTTTGTTAAAAAAGGGTAATCAATGATATTCTGTTCAGTGAAGAGTATTTCCTACTTCAAAAAGGTGAAAAGTATAACTTATGATAAAGTATTCATGGTTAACTTGTTGTTTTGAAAACTTACAGTTTTCTTTATTTGAGTATCCCTTACTGAGCTTTTATGCTCATCCTAATTTTTTTGAAATGTTTTTCACAGGACTCAAAGATGAATAGGGTCAAGGATGGGATCAATAAAAATTCATGATGTCTAAAATATGGAACTAGACATGAACCTTTTTTAGAGTTTTTATTTTATAAAAAATGGATACTAAGTAGAAGTGTCTACATGTAATATTCAAATTGTTATGTATATGTTATGACCTAATTATCTAAATCTCTAAACCTAAAAAAATCCTCAATTTGAATTATCAACTTAATTAAATATTATGTAATTTTTAAGACGAAGGCCTTATAGTTGGTATCAATGGTCGGTTTAGAAAAATTTAGGAGTTAAAATATTGTTAAATTAAAGTCTATAAATTAATTTATTGTAAGATTGAGATGATATTGCATTTACAGATTACCATGTTACTTCATCTAAGATATGTTTTTTCAGAATGGTTTTTCATAGAGGAAAAAGGGCAGCTATTTTGGGAAGGCATATAGAGGGAAATGACCTTCCAAATCAGCAACCTGAGATGGTCAGAATTAGAATTGGATAGTTTGATTCAGTGATGGCTCAGTTGACTAAGGTGATAAATGGTGTTTGTGTTTATATATGTTATTTTGGTTTATTCTAAAATTAAATAGGAACATGAAATCCATTTAAGGGTTGTCTTTAAAACCTTAAAAGAAAATAAACTATATGAGAAATTAAGCAAGTGTGAGTTTTGGTTACAAAAAATTTCATTCCTTGGTCACATTGTTTCAAAAAATGGCATAACTATTGATCCAGCTGAAACAAAAGTTGTTAAAGAATGGACAAGACCCACAAATATCACAGATATTCTTAGTTTTCTTGGTTTGGAAGATTATTACCAGAGGTTTGTTGAAAGGTTTTCATGGTTATCTATCCCAATGACTAAATTAACTTGAAAAGGTGTTAAGTTCATTTGGAAAAAAGAATGTGATGATTGTTTTCAAGAATTGAAAAGAAGATTGGTGAATGCTCCAGTTTTGGAACTGCCTTACAGAAATGGTGAGTTTGTTATCTAGAGTGATGCTTCGTTGAAAAGACTTGGTTGTGTCCTAATTAAGAATGATTAGGTAATTGCTTATGCTTCACATCAGCTGAAACCTCATGAGTTAAATTACCCTACACATGATTTGAAATTAGCTGTTGTTGTTTTTGCTTTAAAAATTTTGAGGCATCATCTATATGGAGTAAAATATGAAATATATACTGAGAACAAAAGTTTTAAGTATATATTTACTCAGAAATAATCGAACATGAGATAGATGATATGGCTAGAATTAATCAAGGATTATGATTTCACAATTCATTACCATCCGGGAAAGGAAAATAAAGTGTTTGATGCTTTGAGTCAAAAAAGTAATGCTACATTAACCATGTTATGTTTGGAATAAGACCATTTGATTAATGTTTTGTTGAAATATGGCATAGAAGTTGTTGGTGTGGGAAATTACATTGTTTTGTTTCAGGTGTTAGTGAAATCATCCCTAGCAGACAAAATAAGGAAAGTACTAAAAGAAGAAAGTGAGTTTCTGAAAAAGGTAGAATTGGTTCAGAAGGGTAAGTTATCTAAGTTTAATATTGATAGAGACTATGTTTTGAGTTTTGGAAAGAGACTATTTGTGCCTAGTAATTCACGGTTGAAGAAAGAGTTGTTCTGTGAAGCTCATAGTTCTCCATTTTCAGTTCATCCTGGCAGTACTAAGATGTAAAGATATCTTCAGGAGTATTACGGGTGGGAAGGAATGAAAAGAGATATTTCTGACTTTACTATGAAGTGTTTTACTTGTCAACAGGTTAAAGAAGAGTGGTAGTTACCCAAAGGGATGCTTCAGTCTTTACCAGTGCTAGAGTGGAAATGGGGGAATGTGTCCATGGATTTCATTGGGGGATTACCAAAGACTTCTTGAGGTAATAATGAAATTTGGATTATTATTGATTGATTGACTAAATCAGCTCATTTTTGTCCTATTCAAGATACATTGTCTCAAGATCAACTTTCTCGATTGTATATTAAAGATATAGTCAGGTTGCATAGATTCCCCCTCTCCAGTGTATCTGATTATGATCCCAGGTTTAATTCTAACTTTTGGAAAGTCCTTTAGAATTATTTGGATAGTGAATTAAATTTTAGTACATCTTTTCATCCGAAATTATATGGATAGTCAGAACGAACAATTCAAACCTTGGAGGATATGTTACGTGCTTGTTCAATGTATTAATAGGGAAGTTGGGACCAACATCCTTCTTTGGTTGAATTTTCTTATAATAAAAGTTTTCATTTCAGTATATAGATGGAACCATTTGAGAAATTATATGGAAAGCAGTGTCGAACTTCTGATTTTTGGGATATAGTAGGTGGAAGGAAGCTGATGGGACCAGAATTGGTAGAAGATATGGTAGAAAAAATTCAGTTGATTCAGAAGCACATGAGAATAGTTTAGAGAAGGTATAAAAGTTATGCGGATAGCCGGGGTAAGGATAATTCTTTCAAGGTAAGTTATCATGTCTTTCTCAAAGTTTCTCCATGGAAAAGTGTGAAGCATTTTGGTAATAAGGGAAAGCTGAGTCTGAGGTTCATTAGACCCTATGAAATCCTAGATAAAGTTGGATCAATTGCATACAAATTAACTTTACCTCCAAGTTTATCCTAGGTACATAATTTTTTCATGTTTCAATGTTGAGAATGTATATTCTAGATCCATCTCATGTTTTTGATCCCAATGGTAGTTCAGTTGGAAGATAATCTCTCTTATAGAGAGCAACCAGTCTAGATTCGTGATCATAGAGAGAAAGTGTTGCAAAATAAGGTAATTAATTATGTAAAGGTTTGTAGAAAAACCATATGGTAGAAAAGTCAATGTGGGAATCTGAAAATGCTATGAGGGATAAATACCCCCATTTATTTGATAAGTGAATAAAATTGTGAGGACGTAATTTCCAAAAGAGGGGAAGGATGTAACATCCTGGGTAAATAAAGAATATGACATTTCATATTTATTAATATTTGTGAATTAAATATTAATTTTACTTTATAGGGGATTCTATGTTTTATGGCGTACCTGATACGCAAAAACGGGTTTTTTTGAAAACTTATGTTGCACACAACATTGAGTTATACTAAAAAATATTAATATAATATTATTGTTTTAAATCGTAGTTAATATCTGGAAATTGTAATGGTGGGAATGAACAAAACTAAATAAAATATGATTATACATGTTTGTTAAATGTTTTTACATTTATCCAATAAATTTTAGAGGCTTAAAATAAGAAAGAATCTGATTTTGAGCATAAATAGTCTAATATACTTTAAAAGGTCGTTTTACCATATTTTGATGAAAAACCCTTTTTAAATCTATTTTCTGACACTTTTATATGTTCTATTTGAAAAAAATAATATTCTTCTTTAGAATCGGGACATAAAAATTTACTTTGGATAAAATTTTGGTATTTTTCTGATAATGTTCATTTTTTAATGAACAATGTAAATACTGTATTTTAATTCAAAACTTCATTTTAATATAATTTATTTATATTTTTAAACTATAATTTAATTTGTTTTAAAGTGTAATTAGATTATATTTTTACCATTTAATCCAATTTTGGTCATTGGAAGTAATTTCACTATGAAATTGGACATAAACAAGTGTCAATATTTTGACCGTTATTATTTCTTAAAAACACACTTTTTGTTTTGACAATGAGAGTTAATTTTAAATTAATTTCTGCCACTTCTGTGTTTTGAATTTGGAAAAATGGATTCCATATTTTGAATCAGGAGGTCCAAATTGTGTAAAAAGGTAACTTTTATTCTTAGACATTATGAATATTTACTTCGGTAAATATTTTATTTACCATGGTTAAAGGTAAATCTCGTAAATAAGGATAAATAAATATTATTATAATAATAGTAAATTATCCTAACATGTTTCTTAATCCTATTGGTTGATACATGTCTAACCATGAGCATCCTTGGGTCGATTTTGTGACCTCATGGAGCCACTTGGCAGTGATAATGACACTTTATATTAATTAATTTAAATTAAGGTCAAAAATAACATAAAAATATATCTTTTAGTAAACTATTTTTATATGGGGTTATATAAGTGATTTATTTGACTATAAAAATCCATTTTAAATATAAAAATATTTCCTACATCATGATATTTTATTTATAATTTTTATACATTAAATAAATAAATTTAATTATGACACAATGATGATGCAGTAATTGCTTCATTAATAAAGGATTAAAATAAATAATATTATAAATATTAGAATAAATTTCCCCAAGGAACTGATGTCCAACCATCGGAACAATATACAAATGAGATTTCTCATAGCTCTCCCAATAGACTCTTAATCTCTGAAAATATTCAGATAGAGATGATGTCTCAGACTGCTCAGCTGATCAAGGATCATAGTAAAAGCCCCAAGTTAGACTCCACCTATGTCATACTAAAATATGTAGAACCTCCTACTTTTAAATTGATTTATAGACCCAATTTCACTTGGGCTTATTTAGTAGAAGAAAGTGACTCACCTAAAGTGAGTCTGTCTTTCAAAGATGTGTTGATTAGAGACATGGACCAAGATCAAAACGAGACAGAATCTGTGGACAGTCAAATAGATATAGATCTTATAGCACAAGCAGATACTGATGAAAGAATTAGGCAGTAGCAAACTACATTTTCTTCAAAATGTAGAAAAGGTAAAACCATGCTAGAGACTGCGACCTCAAGTAAGGTCGAGAATAAAAACAAAAATAAGGAATCCAAGGAAGTGACTCCTGACAATGGAAATGCAGAGGTATCATGCCCTACCAAGTCCAAGGAATCTATGAACAAGGATGATGTTGTTGTCCCTTCAATGGACTTCCAGAAAACACAAGGTGTGACTTCAAAAAAGTCTTGCATCCCGAAACCTACTCTTACAGTGGAAAGTGGAGTTAAATTGTTTCATGAAACTGATACGAAACTGTATGTACCTATAAATATGCAAGTTTCAAGTTTGAGAATTAACCCTCCTATAGTGGTATGTGGATTTAATCACTCTACTGCAAAATCTAGACTCAAACTGGGGTCCAATGCTCACTCTGAAAGTACTCTTATTGGAACTTCCATTGGAGTTCATGGCATGAATGTTCAACCCACTTGTGTGGCATCTAAGTTTCCCATTGATGAGAAGTTACTGGATAAGGTTGAGATATCTAGAACAAGGGAAGGGGTGATTCCTACCCAAAGTCATCCATCTCAGAGTGTAATGAAACTGAGGTTGAGAATCCATCCTGATTCTGCTATGATGAAGGAGTTAACTCCTACTCGAGAGGAGGAAACTTTTGATCTAAAAAAGGTTTCCCTATGGATCCCATTTCTATTTTGGGTGTTTCCAAGCCAATTGGACAAGAACAAAATGTGATGGTGTCACTTAAAATTCCTCCTCCGATAAGAGAGGCACATATACCTATGATGAATGCTGAACTGTTGAGATCAAAGGCTTCTACCTCTCTAATAAGCAGCACCCCTCCTCAAGCATCGAAGACCCAGACAAACAGAAATGTTGGTACTCATAAAACTTTTTAAATCCTTTCCTCTCTTAGAATTTATGATGATGGGAATAAAAGTGATAGATTTAATAAATATTAAATCATAAATGCTGATGTTGTTGTGGAGAACCTTAATGATGCTAATGGTGAAGGTCCATGGATGAAAGCCAGGACCGGGAGGAGAGGTCAGAACTCCCATTGTAGGGGTGGAAGACTTCCTTTTCATAGTATAAATACCTGCTCTAAATTGGGTTGATTTCTTTTTAGGTGTTGTGTTCTTGTATTTATTCTGAACTTTCTTCTCATTCTTTATAATTTTAATAAAGAGGCCTTTGTGCCCTTAAAAAAATTAAAAGAGTTTTTAAATCAATCAATGCTTTATTAAATGATAAAATAGTCTTAAAAATATAAGATTTTGCCAAATGAAATATATAATATTTTAAATTTCATTAATGATCCATTTTGGGTCGATTGGAATTTTATAGTAAATATATTAACCATATAGTATAAATATATAAGAGGACATGGTAAAGGTTAAATAAGTTAACAAAGGGTTAAATAAAAAAGATAAGGATTAAAAAAACATCCAAAACCTATCCAATTCTTATTGGATGATTTTATTTATACTTATATGTAGATTATCTTTGAATTAAATAGGTTTTTTATCTTTTTAATCTGAAAATAATTTTATAATAAAATAATACTTTCAAACCTTCCTAAAGAACCCCTCCTCCCTCTTATAAAATGACATCACTTCTAAACCATTAATTACACCTCTCAATCCCTTTGACTCATCAAAAATCTTCCCAAATAAGATCCCAACATCCATCTTTTCTTTTTAGAAGCCTTACCTTAGTCATAAGGCACTTCAAGGAATCCTTTTGGTTCAAACCAAAGGGAGTTACCCGATTTAAAGGTAACGTCTTCTCTTAAATTCTTTTCTCTTATTTTACTTATCTAAACTTCTAAACTATATTTATTACTTTATTTTATAAAAAACTATTATCCTCAATATACTAGGTTTTTGTTTTGAGAATGATTAGAACTACACTCCCACACACCTCCACCTAATGGATATGAACATATTGTTTCTCTGGATGGTGGACTACTGCCTCACGATACGATGATTGTTCAAATATCTCCAACAACCTATCATGGTGGCCATTATGATGAAACTGTATTTATATACGATATATATTATGTTTATGTTTTCTCTATGCTTCTATATTTTTTATTTATATCATACCTTTATGGTTTCCATAATGGGTAAATATGATAATTTCATTTGAGAAATTATGGACTACCACCCCCTCAAAGTGATATGACTCATTCATGCCATACGTGGGACATATAAAGGATGGAATTAATGAAATTATATATGATATTATACTGGAATTAAAATATACCTATGTATAATTATGTTTTCATTCCATTAAAATATGAAATAGAAATGACAGTAGCATTCATACGTACGTACGACTTACCTTCTCCAAGAACGGTGCATTTCATTTCTTATCTCCAAATGTTATGTACTATTATAAATATATATATATATATACTATATATATATTATATATATTATATCTAAATCATGAATACAATTCTATAGATAATGTAATTTTTACCTCAAGGACAATTTATAATTATAACAAGTTCATTTTTTGCTGAAGTTCCGAACATCGAAAAAATGCCTGATATGAACTCAAATAATTAACTAATTGTTATGGAAAGGTAATAAGTGATATAAAATGAATAATAAACATTAAAAAGTTTCTTAATCAAGTAGAAATTAACTTATGTTTATTATTTAAGAAATTAAAGAACGAACGGGTCAAGTTGGACAAGAGGTAAGGGACTTCATCTCAATCTCCTTTCATTGAGGCATGTTTTGATAATATAGACCTCCTTCTTCTATACGGTATATAATAAACCCCTTTGAATTTTAATTCCATTCAATGGGAATCTTTTTTCTATGAATATTTTTACTAAATGAAAAAATGAATGTTTTTAATGTTTGCAGTCACAATGACCTCTCTATCGTCATAATCATTATTTGGCTTCCTCTATAAGCCTTAATGTTTTTTTAAAATGAAAAAGGTAACCTCTTATTCTGTTTTTTGGTGTTTTGGTATTGAAAATGGTTTTTGAAATGGATTTATTATTTCAATATCTTGAAATGAATTCTTGTGATTGAAAATAAAATGTTATTTTTGAAATGTTTATATTTGCAATATTTTATGTGTTATGATTTTTTAATGGTAGTTGGACATTTGATGGGTGGTTACATGATAAACCAAATAATGGTGGTGTTGTGATAAACCAAGATGGGTGGTTACATTATAACCTCCAATACATTGTGTATGGAAGTCGGTCGTATGGCTATTCCATTTATTGATATGTGTGGAAGTCAACCGTATGGTTATTCTATTTAAGTCTGTTTATGTCTCAAGTTACCTATATATGTTATGTGTGTTTTCTATGGGTTTTATGGTAATATTTTGGTTACAAAAGGGTAAGCAATGATATTTTTTATAGTGAAGAGTATTTACTACATCATAAAGGTGAAAAGTATTACTTATGATAAAGTATTCATGGTTTACTTGTTGTTTTGAAAAACTAATAGTTTTCCTTCTCTGTGTATCCCTTGCTGAGCTTTTATGCTCATACCAGGTTTTTTTGAAATCTTTTTCAAAGGACTCAAAGATAAATAGGGTCAAGGATGCGATCAAAGAAAATTCATGATGTCTAAAATATAGAACTATACATGACTCTTTTTTCATGATTTTTTATTTTATAAAAAAATGGATACTAAGTAGAAGTGTATACATGTAATATTCAAATTGTTATGTATATGTTATGACCTAATTATCTAAAGATATAAACCTTAAAAGATCCTCAATCTGAATTATTATATTAATTCAAGATTATGTAATGTTTAAGGTCGGGGCCTTATAGTTGGTATCAAAGGTCAGTTTAGACAAATTTAAGAGTTAGAATATAGTTAAATTAATGTCCATAAATTAATTTATGGTAAGATTGAAATGGTATAGCATTTATAGATTTACATGTTGCTTCAACTAAGATATATTTTTTCAGAATGGTTTTTCATAAAGGAAACAGGGTAGCTATGTTGGGAAGGCATACTGAGGGAAATGACCTTCCAAATCAGCATCCAAAGATGGTCGAAATTATAATTGGATAGTTTGATGAAATGATGGATTAGTTTACTAAGGTGATAAATGGTGGTTGTGTTTATAGATGATATTTTGGTTTATTCTAAAAGTAAATAGAAATATGAAAGTAATTTAAGGGTTGGATTGAAAACCTTAAAAGAAAAGAAACTGTATGGGAAATTCTGTAAGTGTGAGTTTTGGTTACAACAAATTTCTTTCCTTAGTTACATTGTTTCCAAAAATTTCATAACTGTTCATCCTGCTAAAACAAAATTTGTTGAAGAATGGCCAAGACCCACAAATATCAAATAGATTCATATTTTTCTTGATTTTGAAGTTTATTACTGGAGTTTTGTTGAAAAGTTTTCACAGTTATCTAGCCTAATGACTAAATTAAATCAAAAAGGTGTTAAGTTCATTTGGAAAAAAGAATATGATGATTGATTTCAGTAATTGAAAAGAATATTGGTGAATGCTCTAGTTTTGGCACTACCTTCCAGAAATGGTGAGTTTGTTACCTACAGTGATGCTTTGTTGAAAGGACTTGATTGTGTCCTAATGAAGAATGATCAGGTAATTGCTTATGCTTCACGTCAGTTGAAACCTCATGAGTTAAATTACCCTACACATGATTTGAAATTAACTTCTGTTGTATTTTCTTTAAAAATTTGGAGGCATCATCTGTATGGAGTAAAATGTGAAATATATACTATGAACAAAAGTTTGAAGTATATATTTACTCAGAAATAATTGAACATGAGATAGAGGAGACGGCTGGAATTAATCAAATATTATGATTGCACAATTCATTTCCATCCTGAAAAATAAAATAAAGTGGTTGATACTTTGAGTCGAAAAAGTAATGCTATATTAACCATGTTATATTTGGAAGAATACCCTTTGATTAACAATTTGTTGAACTTTGGCATAGAATTTGTTGGTGCAGGAAATTACATTATTTTGTTCAGGGGTCAGTGAAATCATACCTAGAAGATAGAATAAAGAAAGCGTAGAAAGAAGACAGTGATTTGTAGAGGTAGAATTGGTTCAGAAGGGTAAGTCACATGAGTTTAATATTGATGGAGACTGTGTTTTGAGGTTTGGAAAGAGATTATGTGTGCCTTGTGATTTACAGTTGAACAAAGAGTTGTTATGTGAAGCTCATAGTTCTCCATTTTCAGTTCATCCTGACAGTACTAAGATGTACAGAGAACTTCGAGAGTATTACTGGTGGGACAGAATGAAAAGAGATATTGCTGATTTTACTATGAAGTGTTTGACTTGTCAACATGTTAAAGCAAATCAGTAGTTATCGAAAGGGATGCTTCAGTCTTTACTGGTGCTAGAGTGGAAATAGTAAAATGTGTCCATGGATTTTGTTGTGGTATTACCAAAGACTTCTCGAGGTAATAATGCAATCTAGGTTATTGTTGATCGATTGACTAAATCTGCTCATTTCCATCCTATTCGATATACTTTATCTCCAGATCAACTTTCTCAGTTGTATGTTAAAGATATAGTCAGGTTGCATGGAGTCCCCCTCTCCATTGTATCTTATCGTGATCCCAAGTTTACTTCAAACTTTTGGAAAAGGCTTTAGAAGTTGTTGGGTAGTGAATTGAATTTTAGTATAGCTTTTCATCCACAATTAGATGGAAAGTTAGAACG
This sequence comes from Viscum album, assembly GCA_963277665.1. Lineage (NCBI taxonomy): Eukaryota > Viridiplantae > Streptophyta > Magnoliopsida > Santalales > Viscaceae > Viscum > Viscum album. Next base: position 473,985,968 of record OY728135.1, read on the forward strand.
AACAATTCAGAACTTGGAGGATATGCTACATTCTTGCTCAATGGATTACCAGGGAAGTTAGGACCAACATATTTCTTTGGTTGAATTTTATTATAATAATAGTTTTCATTCCAGTATACAGATGGTTCTATTTGAGTAATTATATGGAAAGCGGTGTCAAACTCTATATTTTTGGGATGAAATAGGTGAAAGGAAGCTAATGGGACCAGAATTGGTAGAAGAGTTGGCAGAAAAAGTTCAGTTGATTCAGAAGCACATGGGAATAGCTCAGAGCAGGTAGAAAATTTTTGTGGATAACCAAAGGAAGGATCTTTCTTTCAAGGTAGGTGATCATGTCTTTCTCAAAGTTTCTCCATGGAAAAGTGTGATACATTTTGTTAATAAGGGAAAGCTGAGTCTGAGGTTCATTGGACGTTATGAAATCCTGGAGAAAGTTGGATCAGTTGCGTATAGAGTAGCTTTACCTCCAAGTTTATCCCAGGTACATAATGTTTTTCATGTTTCAATGTTGAGAAAGTATATTCCATATCCATCTCATGTTTTGAGCCTAGAGGTAGTTCAGTTGGAAGAGAACCTCTCTTATGAGGAACAACTAGTCCAGATTCTTGACCATAGAGAGCAAGTGTTGTGAAATAAGGTATTTAATTAGGTAAAGTTTTTGAGGAAAAACCATATGGTTGAAGATGCAACTTGGGAATTTGAAAAGGAAATGAGGGATAAATACCCCCATTTATTTAATAAGTAAATAAAATTGTGAGGATGCAATTTCAAAAAGGGGGGGATTTAACATCCCAGGTAAATAAATAATATGACATTTTCATATTTATTAATATTTTTTAATTAAATATTAATTTTACTTTAAATGGGATGCTATTTTTGATGGCGTTCCTGATACTCAACAACGAGTTTTTTTTAAAACTTATTTTGCACACAACATTGAGTTATACTGAAAAATATTATTATAATATTATTATTTTAAATGGTAGCTAACGCCTAACTATTGTAATGGAAAGAATGAACAGAACTAACTAAAATATGATTATACATGTCTGTTAAATGTTTTTACATTGATCCAATAAATTTTATAGTCTTAAAATAATAAAGAATCTGATTTTAAGCATAAATAGTCTAATATTCTTTAAAATGTTGTTTTACCGCCTTTTGGTGGAGAACCCTTTTTAAATCTATTTTTTGTTACTTTTATATGTTCTATTTGAAAAATAATATTATTATTTAGAATCGTGACATCAAAATTTACTTTGGATGAAATTTTGGTATTTTTCTACTAATGTTCATTTTTTAATGAATAGTGAAAAATACTGTATTTTAATTCAAATATTCATTTTAATATAATTTATTTATATTTTTAGATTATCATTTTAATTGGTTATAAAGTGTAATTAAATTATAAGTTTAACTTTTAATCCAATTTTGGTCATTGGAAGTAATTTCACTTTGAAATTGGACATAAACAAGTGTCAATCTTTTGATAGTTATTATTTCTTAAAAATACGCTTTTTGTTTTGACAATGGGAATTAATTTTAAATTAATTTTTTCCACTTATGTGTTTTGAATTTGGAAAAATTAATTCCATATTTTGAATCATGAGGTACAAATTTTGTAAATAGGTAACTTTTATTTTTATACATTATGAATATTTACTTCGGTAAATATTTTATTTACCATGGTTAAAGGGTAAATCTGTTAAATATGGTTAAACAAATATTATTATAATAATATTAAATTACCCTAACATGTGTTCTAATAATATTTGATGATACATTTCCAACCATGGGCATACTAGGTTCGATTTTGGGACCCCATGAAGACACTTGGGAGTGATAGTGACACTTTATATTAATTAATTTAAAGGAAAAAATAACATAAACATATATCTTTTAGTAAAATATTTTTATAATGGGTTATATAAGTGATCTATTTGACTATAAATATTCATTTTAAAGATAGAAATATTCCCTACATCATTATTGTTTATTTAAAATTTTTAGACATTAAATAAATAAATTTAATTATGACACAATAATGATGTGGTAATTACTTCATTAATAAAGGATCCAAATAAATGATATTATAAATATTAAAATAAATTTATTTTGAACATTTTAATGCAATCCAAGAATTTTATAGATTATTTTGACTTTTTATATTTTAAGTAATGAAGGTTTTTATAAATAATCAATTTTTTTTGGATTTTTTAAAAAGTCATGATAGGAATATTATTAAAATTGACATAAAAGAGTTTTTAAATCAATCAATATTTTATTAAATGATAAAATAGTCCAAAAAATATAACATTTATCCAGATGAAATATATAATATTAAAAATTTCATTAATGATTCGTTTTGGGTTAATTGGAATTTTATATTAAATATATTAACCATATAGTATGAATATATAAGAGGACATTGTAAAGGTTAAATAAGTTAACAAAGGGTTAAATAAAAAAGATAAGGATTAAAAAAACATCCAGAACCTGTCCAATTCTTATTGGATGATTTTATTTCCACTTATATGAACATTATCTTTGAATTAAACAGGTTTTGGACATTTTTAATCTGAAAATCATTTTATAATAAAATAATACTTTCAAACTTTCTTAAAGATCACATCCTCTCTCTTATAAAAGGACACCACTTCTAACCCATTACTAACACCTATAAATCCCCTTGGCTAGTCCAAACTATTCCCAAATAAGTTCCCAACATCCCTTTATTTTTCCTAGAAGCCTTACCTTAGGCATAAGGCACTTCAATAAATCCTTTTGGTTCAAACCAAAGGGAATTACCCGATTTAAAGGTAACATCTTCTCTTAAGTTATTTTCTTTTATTTTGCTTCTCCAAACCCCTAAACTCTATTTATTCCTTTCTTTTATAACAACACCAGTATCCTAAATATACTAGGTTGTTTTTTTGAGAAGTATTTGGACTACACTTCCACACACCTCAATCTAATGGATACGAACATACTGTTTTTGTGGACGAAAAACTATTGCCTCATGAAATGATGATTGTTCAAATATCTCCAATCGCCTCTCGTGGTAGAAATTATGATGGAACTTTATTTATATATGATATATATTGTTTTTATGTTTTCTCTATGATTCTTTATTTTTTATTTATAGCATTCCTTTATGGTTTCCATAATGGGTAAATACTATAATTTCATTTGAGGAAGTGCGGACTACCACCCACTCAAAGTGATATGACTCGTTCATGCCATACATGGGACATATTATATTATACTGGAATTATAATATATTTATGTATAATTATGTTTTAATTCCCTTAAAATATGAAATAGAAATGAAAGTAACATTCATACGTACGTACGACTTACCGTCTCTATGAACGGTGTGTTTCATTTCTTATCTCCCGTTGTTATGTACTATTATAAATATATATATATATATAATAGATATATATGATATATATGATATCTAAATCATTAATATCAATCTATAGATAATGAAATTTTGACCACATGGATAATTTATAATTATAACAGGTTCATTTTTTACTCAAGTTCTGAACATCGACAAAATGTCCGATATGAACTCAAATAATTAAAAAATTGTTATAGAAAGGTAATAAGTGATATAAAAGGAATAATAAACTTAAAAAAATTTCTTAATCAAGTAGAAAAAAACTTCATTTTATTATTCAGGAAATTAAAGAATGAACAGGTCAATTTGCACACGAGGTAAGGGACTTCGTCTCAATCTCCTTTCATTGAGGCATGTTTTGATAATATACACATAATTCTTTTATATGGTATATAATAAAACCCTTTTACTTTTAATTTCATTCAAAGGGAATATTTTTTCTATAAAGTGTTTTACTAAATGAAAAAAGGAATGTTTTTAACGTTTGCAGTGACAATGACCTCTCTGTCACCATAATCGTTAATCGGCTTCCTCTATAATCCTTAATGTTTTTTAAATGAAAAAAGAAAACCCTTATTCTATTTTTGGGTGTTTTGGTATTGAAAATGGTTTTTGAAATGGATTGATTATTTGAATATCTTGAAATTAATTATTTTTATTGAAAATGAAATGTTATTAGTGAAATGTTTATATTTGAAATATTTTATGTGTTATGATTTTATAATGGTACTTGGAAATTTGACAAGTGGTTACCTGATAAACCAAATTATGGGTGGTTCTATGATAAACCAGGATGGGTGGTTATGTTATAACTTCCAATTAATTGGGTATTAAAGTCGTCTGTATGGCTATTCCATTTAGTGATACGTGTGTAATTCGACCGTATGGTTATTCCATTTAAGTATGTTTATGTCCCAAGTTACATTTATATGTTATATGTGTTTTATATGGGTATTATGGTAATCTTTTGGTTACAAAATGGTATGAAATGATATTTTGTTCAGTGAAGAGTATTTAATACATCATAAAGGTGAAAATTATTACTGGTGATAAATTATTCATGGTTTACTTGTTGTTTTGAAAAAACTAACAGTTTTACTTCTTTGTGTATCCCTTAAGGAGCTTTTATGCTCATCCTAAGTTTTTTTGAAATTTTTTTCACAGGACACAAAGATGAATAGGGTCAAGTATGGGATCAAGGAAAAGTCCTGATGTCTAAAATATAGAACTAGACATGACTCTTTTTTTTAAGAGTTTTTATTTTATAAAAGATTGATACTGAGTAGAAGTGTATACATGTAATATTCAAATTGTTATGTATATGTTATGACCTAATTCTATAAATATCTAAACCAAAAAAGATCTGCACTATGAATTATTAACTTAATTCAAGATTATGTAATGTTTAAGTCGGAGTCCTTATTGTTGGCATCATAGGTCTGTTAAGACAACTTTAGGAGTTATAATATTGTTAAATTTATGTCCATAAATTAATTTAAGGTAAGATAGAAATGATATAAAATTTACATATTACCATGTTGCTTCATCTAAGATATGTTTGTTCAGAATGGTTTTTCATAGAGGAAACATGTCAGCTATGTTGGGAAGGCATACAGAGGGAAATAACCTTCCAAATTAGCATCCTGAGATAGTCAGAATCAGAATTTGATATTTTCATGCAGTGATGGCTCAGTTAACTAAGGTGATAAATGGTGGTTGTGTTTATAGATGATATTTTGGTTTATTCTAAAAGTGAATAGGAACATGAAAGTCATTTTAAGGGTTGTCTTGAAAACCTTAAAAGAAAAAAAACTGTATGAAAAATTCAGTAAGTGTGAGTTTTGGTTACAAAAAAATTCATCCTTGGTCACATTATTTCAAAAAATGGAATAACTATTGATCCTACTAAAATAAAAGTTGTTAAATAATGTCCAAGAGCCACAAATATCATAGAGATTTGTATTTTTCTTGGTTTGGAAGGTTATTATCAGAGGTTTGTTGAAATATTTTCATGGTTATCTAGCCCAATGACTAAATTAACTCGAAAAGGTGTTAATTTCATTTGGACAAAAGAATGTGATAATTGTTTTCAGGAATTTAAATGAAGATTGGTGAATGATCTAGTTTTGGAACTGCCTTCTAGAAATGGTGAGTTTGTTATCTACAGTTATTCTTTGTTGAAAGGACTTGGTTGTGTCCTAATGAAAAATGATCTGGTAATTGTTTATGCTTCACTTCAAATGAAACCTCATGAGTTAAATTACCCTACACATGATTTTGAATTAGCTGTTGTTGTTTCTTCTTTAAAAATTTGGAGGCATCATTTTTATGGAGTAAAATGTGAAATATATATTGAGAAAAAAAGCTTGAAGTATATATTTACTCAGAAATAATTGAACATGAGATAGAGGAGATGACTGGAATTAATCAAGGATTATGATTTCACAATTCATTACCATCTGGGAAAGTAAAATAAAGTTGTTGATGATTTGAGTCAAAAAAGTAATGTTACATTAACCATGTTATGTTTGGAACAAGACCCTTTGATTAATGATTTATTGAAATTTGGAATAGAAGTTATTGGTGCAAGAAATTACATTGTTTTGTTTTAGGTGTTAGTGAAATAAACCCTAGTAGACAGAATAAAGCAAGAATAGAAAGAAGACAATGAGTTTCAGAAAAAGGTTGAATTGGTTCAAAAGGGTAAGTTGCCTGAGTTTAAAATTGATAGAGACTGGGTTTTGAGGTTTGGAAAGAGATTATGTTTGCCTTGTGATTCACAGTTGAACAAAAAGTTATTATGGGAAGCTCATAGTTCTCCATTTTTAGTTCATCCAGGAAGTACTAATATGTACAAAGATCTTTGGGAGTATTACTGGTGGGATGGAATAAAAAGAGATATTTCTGACTTTACTGTGAAGTTTTTGACTTGTCAATAGGTTAAACCAGAGCGGCAGTTACCGAAAGGGATGTTTCATTCTTTACTGGTGCTAGAGTGGAAATGAGAAAATGTTTCCATGGATTTCATTGTGGGGTTACCAAATAATTCTTGAGGTAATAATGAAACTTGGGTTATTGTTGACCAATTGACTAAATATGCTCATTTCCTTCCTATTCGAGATACTTTGTCTCTAGATCAACTTTCTTGGTTGTATGTTAAAGAGATAGTCAGGATACATAGAGTCCCTCTCTCCATTGTATCTGATCATGATCCCAAGTTTACTTCTAACTTTTGGAAAGGCCTTCAGAAGTCGTTGGGTAGTGAATTGAATTTTAGTACATCTTTTCATCCGCAATCATGTGGATAGTCAAAATGAACAATTTAGACCTTAGAGTATATACAACGTGCTTGTTCAATGGATTACAAGGGAAGTTGGGACCAACATCTTTATTTGGTTGAATTTTCTTATAATAATAGTTTTTATTCTAGTATATATATGGCTTAGTTTGAGGCATTATATGGAAATCATTTTCAAACTCCAGATTATTGGGATGAAGTAGGTGAAAGGAATCTGATGGGACCAAAATTGGTAGAAGAGATGGCAAAGAAAATTCAGTAGATTCAGAAGCACATGAGAACAACTCAGAGTAGGTAGAAAAGTTATGTGGATAACCGGAGAAAGGATATTTCTTTCAAGGTAGGTGATCATTTCTTTCTCAAATCTTCTCCATGGAAAAGTGTGATGCGTTTTGGTAAGAAGAGAAAGCTGAGTCCAAGGTTCATTAGACCCTATGAAATCCTGGAGAAAGTTGGATCAGTTGCATACAGAGTAGATTTACCTCCAAGTTTATCTGAGGTACATAATGTTTTTCATGTTTCAATGTTGAGAAAGTATATACCAGATCTATCTCCTTTTTTGATCCCAGAGGTAGTTTAGTTTGAAGTGAATCTCTCTTATGAGGAATAACCAGTCCAGATTCTTGACCGTAGAGAGCAAGTGTTGCGAAATAAGGTAATCCATCAGGTAAAGGTTTTGTGGAAAAACCATATGGTTGAAGAGGCAACGTGGGAATCTGAAAATGATATTAGGGATAAATACCCCCATTTATTTGATAAGTGAATAAAATTGTGCAGATGCAATTTCCAAAAGGGGGGAAGGATGTAACATCCCGGGTAAATAAAGAATATGAAATTTTCATATTTATTAATATATGTGAATTAAATATTAAATTTACTTTAAAGGGGCTTATATGTTTAATGGCGTACTTGATATGCAACAATGGGTTTTTTTAAAAACTTATGTTGCACACAACGTTGAGTTATACTGAAAAATATTAATATAATATTATTTTATTAAATGGTATTAATGCCTGGTGGTTTTAATGGAGGTAATGAATAAAACTTACTAAAATATGATTATACATGTTTGTTAAAAAAATTACATTTATCCAATAAATTTTAGAGGCTTAAAATAAGAAAGAATCTGATTTTAAGCATAAATAGTCTAATATTCTTTAAAATGTCGTTTTACAGCCTTTAGATGGAGAAACCTTTTTAAATCTAGTTTTTTTCAATTTTATATGTTCTATTTTAGAGAATAATATTATTATTTAGAATAGAGACATCAAAATTTACTTTGGATGAAATATTGGTATTTTTATGATAATGTTCATTTTTTTAATGAATAGTGAAAAATACTGTATTTTAATTCAAAACTTCCATTTAATCTAAATTATTTATATGGTTAAGTTATCATTTTAATTGGTTTTAAAGTGTAATTAGATTAAATTTTTATCCTTTAATCAAATTTTGGTCATTGGAAGTAATTTAACTTTGAAATTGGACATAAACAAGTGTCAATATTTTGATAGTTATTATTTCTTAAAAACACGCTTTTTGTTTTGACAACGAGAATTAATTTTAAATTAATTTCTAGCACTTATGTTTTTTGAATTTGGAAAAATTGATTCCATATTTTGAATCAGGATTTAAAAATTGTGTAATAGGTAACTTTTATTTTTATACATTATGAATATTTACTTCAGTAAATATTTTATTTACCATGGTTAAAGGGTAAATCTGGTAAGTAAGAGTAAACAATTATTATTATAATAATAATAAATTATACTAACATGTGTCCTAATCCTATTTGTTGTTACATTTATGACCATGGGAGTCCTTGGGTCAATTTTAGGACCCCATGGAGCCACATGAGAGTGATAGTGACACTTTATATTAATTAATTTAAAGTAAGGATAAAAATAACATAAACATATATCTTTTAGTAAAACATTTGTATATGAGATTATTTAAGTGATATCTTTGACTATAAATATTCATTTAAAATATAAAATTATTTCCTACATCGTGGTATTTTATTTATAATTTTTATACATTAAATAAATAAATTTAATTATAACACAATGATGATACGGTAATTGCTTCATTAATAAAGGATTCAAATAAATGATATTATAAATATTAAAATAAATTTATTTAGAACCTTTTTATGACATCCATGAATTTTATAGATTAGTTTGAATTGTTATATTTGAATTAATGAAGTATTTTATAAAGAAACAAGTTGTTTTGGATTTTTTAAAAAGTCGGGATATTAATATTATTAAAATTGACATAAAAGAGTTTTTAAATCAATCAATATTTTATTAAATGATAAAATAGTCCTAAAAATATAATATTTGTCCAAATGAAATATATAATATTAAAAATTTCATTAATGATCAATTTTGGGTTGATTGTAATTTTATAGTTAATATATTAACCATATAGAATGAATATATAAGAGGACATGGTAAAGGTTAAATAAGTTAACAAAGGGTTAACTAAAAATGATAAGGATTTAAAAATATTCAAAACATGTCTAATTCTTATTGGATGATTTTATTTACACTTATAAGAACCTTATTTTTGAATTAAATAAGTTTTGGACCTTTTTAAACTGAAAATCATTTTATAATAAAATAATACTTTCAAACTTTCCTAAAGAGCCCCTTCACACTCTTATAAAAGGACACCACTTCTAACCCATTACTCACACCTCTCAAGCCCCTTGTCTTGTCCAACCTCTGCCCAAATAAGCTCCCAAAATCAATCTATTCCTCCTAGAATCCTTACCTTAGGCATAAGTCACTTCAAGAAAGCTTTTTGGTCAAACCAAAGGGAGTTACCCGATTTAAAGGTAATGCCTTCTCTTAAGTTCTTTTCTTTTATTTTACTTCTCCAACCCCTTAACTCTCTTTATTACTTTCTTTTATAAAAACAATAGTATCCTCAATATACTAGGTTCTTGTTTTGAGAATTATTCTAACTACACTTCCACACACCTACATCTAATGGATTCGAACATACTGTTTCCGTGGATGGTGAACTACTGCCTCACGAAACGATGATTGTTCAAATATCTCCAACAGCCTCTCATGGTGGCCATTATTATGGAACTGTATTTATATATGATATATATTATGTTTATTTTTTCTATATTCTTCTTTATTTTTCATTTATATCATACTTTTATGGTTTCATAATGGGTAAATACGATAATTTCATTTCAGGAATTATGGACTACCACCCCCTCAAAGTGATATAAATTTTTCATGCCATATGTGGGACATATAAAGGATGAGATTAATGAAATTATATATGAAATTATAATTTAATTATAATATAACTATGTATAATTATGTTTTCATTACATTAAAATATGAAATACAAATGAAATTAGCGTTCATATGTACGTACAGCTTACCGTCTCCATGAATAGTGCATTATATTTCTTATCTCCAAATGTTATGTAATATTTTATATATATATATAATGGATATATATGATATATATGATATCTAAATCATTAATATCATTCTAAATATAATGTAATTTCGACCACATGGGCAATTTATAATTATAACAAGTTCATTTTTTACTCAAGTTCCGAACATCGACAAAATGTCCGATATGAACTCAAATAATTAACTAATTGTTATAGAAAGGTAATAAGTGATATAAAAAGGAATAATAAACTTAAAAAGGTTATTAATAAAGTATAAATTAACTTAAGTTTTTTATTCAGTAAATTAAAGAACAAATGGGTCAAGTCCGACACGAGGCAAGGGACTTCATCTCAATCTCCTTTCATTCTGGCATGTTCTGATAATATACACCTCCTTCTTTTATACAGTATATAATAAACCCCTTTGTTTTTTAATTTAATTAAATGGGAATCCTTTTTCTATGAAGTGTTTTACTAAACAAAAAAAGGAATGTTTCTAACGTTTGTGGCAACAATGGCATCTCCACTGCTGTAATCATTATTTGGCTTCCTATGTAAGCCTTAATGTTTTTTAACTGAAAAAGGATACCCCTTATTCTGTTTTTGGGTGTTTTGGTATTGAAAATGGTTTTTGGAATGATTTTATTATTTTAATATCTTGAAATTAATTCTTGTGATTGAAAATGAAATGTTATTAGTGAAATGTTTATATTTTCAATATTTTATGTGTTATGATTTTATAATGGTACTTGGAAATTTGATGGGTTGTTACGTGATAAACCAAATGATGGGTGGTGCCATGATAAACAAGGATGGGTGGTTACATTATAAACTCTAATGCATTGGGTATGGAAGTCAGCTATATGACTATTCCATTTACTGATATGTGTGGAAGTCGACCATATGGTTATTCCATTTAACATTGTTTATGTCCCAAGTTTCATATATATGTTATGTGTGTTTTCTATGGGTTTTATGGTAATATTTTCATTACAAAAGTGTAAGTAAAGATATTTTGTTTAGTGAAGATTATTTACTACTTCATAAAGGTGAAAAGTATTACTTATGATAAAGTATTCATGGTTTACTTGTTGTTTTGAAACACTAACAGTTTTCCTTCTTTGTGTATCCCTTACTAAGCTTTTATGCTCATCCCAAGTTTTTTTGAAATGTTTTTCATGGGACTCAAAGATGAATAGGGTAAATGATGGGATCAAGGAAAAGTCATGATTTCTAAAATATTGAACTGGACATGACACTTTTTTCAAGAGTTTTTATTTTATAAAAAAATGGATACTGAGTAGAAGTGTCTACATGTAATATTCAAATTGTTATATATATGTTATGACCTAATTATCTAAATCTCTAAACCTTAAAAGATCCTCAATGTGAATTATTAACTTAATTCAAGATTATGTAATGTTTAAGTCTGGGGACTTATACTAGTATCACCTCACTTAGATACCTGAGTATGTGCTCTAACTTCTAATATCACCATGTGGAATCTCTATACAATGCTTCTTACTACCGATCGATGCAGTACCAAATCGAGATGTTAAACCACCCTAGCCCTCACCTTCAACCTCTCTCATGTTATGCTATGTGATAAGTTCCTAATTTTCTATTTTAGAAATGGTACTCAGTTGAAAAACATTCACCTATGATCGTATGTCATACCAAAGACCATCCTTGAATCTCCTAGATTTAGATAGATTTTCACCCATCAGAATAGGTTCTAATCACTAGATCTTACTAAAACTAGACGAATATTACATAATAGATAACACGCCCTACTCCAAGTCAAAGAAATCATAGGTTCCATCCCCCCTCAATGTCTCAGAATAGAAATAATCATACATGGATATATGAAAATCCCTCTAGGACATCTCCTGATGATGATCCATATAAGTTATAACATCCTATCGTCTCTTAGAGGAATCACGTAGCATATATATATTTGATCCACTAGTATGATACTACTATTGGTGTCTCAATTTGAACAACTGGAGGATCCACCGGTATCCCATGGCCCACCTCCTCTGAAGTTTGATCATAACCACCCTCCTAGAATATGACTATATTTTTTCATGGTTTCATGCCTCTACAATGACAAACGCATGCCTCAGTTCAAGATCATTATCAAGGTTCATAGCTCAAAAGAACATATATTTAATAAGGATAGGTACAAACCTTCCTCTATAAGAACACACCATGCTACCTGCTGCTAGAGTCTGGTCATGGCATTATAGAGATAAGATATAAGAAAGAGATACTACATACTTCCCACTACTAAGGTAGGGATTTGGTCAAGTTATTTTATATAAGAAACTTTAGATTCCAATCCATTTTACCTAAATTCACATATTCATTTTCATTCTTCCATTTGAATTCATTTTCATTTCACATTTATATTATATTTAAATTAGAAATATTGAACCAATGGTTCGCCAAATTATGACCAATTAGGGACCATACTCTCCAGGGTCTAAATCTTGGCATCCATCTAATCCATACCATAACACATCCCAGTATACCTATCAAAATAGTAGGTATATCTACCACAAAACTATCAAATAAACATGAAATAAGTAATGCATCCTTAATGGCATTGAATAATTCAAGGCATGTGATTTCTAAAAAGTTAAAATGTGATGCATGATATGGAACAGACTCATCTCATTAGGTTGAAACACAATAGAATTAAAATTCATATCAATATTAATAACATAAATCAATTGTGTCACCCAATGGTGAAATCAAATCAATTGTAATAGTCATAATACAAAAAATAGAAATTTCATTTGAGACAATTTGGATTTTTATTGTACACAAGTTAGTTAAACCTAATAATAGCTCATTACCAAATTCCTATTCCATCTTATCCCTTTCAATTGTCACCAAAAAGTAAATAAAACAATAAAACACCCCTTTGATACCATTTTGTAACATCCCGAACCCGGATACCACTCAATAGTGACCCAAGCCTAATTGGCCACATGGCCTCAAGCGCATCTCCCCAAATACCAGAGGTTGCTGACTAGCAATAAGGACATAGGTATGTCTGTGGGGAGAAAATTCCATAATCACTAGATTTTATCAAAGAAAAATCAATAACATACAAGTTTCAGAAGCATTATAATATCTAGACAATATATAAACAATATAATATTGATATGTAAACAATTCCATAATTCATCTCATATACAAATGATGATACATTTTGTATGTCTCTAATAAAGTAGGCAAAACATGTATACAAGGTAGATATACAATACATGTAAAAAATTACAAAAAGTCCAAAAGTATCTATATAATTGTGAGTCTCGCTTCAGTCCCATGCTCCCATACTCCAAATAAAAAATCATGAACCTGTGGTTGGGAGCTTTCCCTTATTAACACATGTAATCATATAGTCTGTTTGGGTACCCAAAGGTGGACCAAATTGGGTGTGAGATATAATTTCAGTATATATCCACACAAGTTCAGGTGTCAATCAGTCATTGAAAATATATATTAGAGTGTTTAAGAAATAATAATGATAATTAAAGGAAGTACTCAAAAGTAAACATCCTATAAGTATAGGTTCTCATTTAATTTCCAATTCATTTAATCAAATTCATTTAAGTAATAATTATATGAATTAACATTCATGCTTGTGTCTTTTAATCAAATTCATTTAACAATTCAATCTCATTTAATTTATAAGTCTTGAGACCTAGTGCAATCCCAACATCCCCCGTATAATCCGGATCACATTAGATGCCTAAGAAGACCATATAAAAGGTATAAGTCAAAGACCAAATCTATGTTTGTGCTTTGTCTTATAAGATTAATCATAAATAATTTCATTGTTTATTAAATTTATAACCTAATATTATCCTTGGAATTCTTAAGTTGGAATCCAAGTATCACTCTAGGTAAAATATAAACCAACACCCTATGATACCATCCATGGTGATCCTCAAGAACCCAGGTATCGCTCTAGGTGTGGTATAAAGTCCTAGACACTCAAGTTTATCATTGGAGGTCCACCAAGAGATCCCAAGTATCACCCATGGCATATATGTTCTAATTCCCTTTGATTTCTTCCATGAAATTCTCATATGAATCCATTTATTAATTAGCATGTAATAGTCTATCCCCTCATGAGTCCAAGTATCACTCAGGCATAATCATGGTAAATTCCAAATGATTCTATCCATGACATTCATCATTTGAATCCATGTGTCACCCAATGTAATAATAATTCAATCAATTCTATATCATATAGTCAACTCATTTATACTAAGGCTCATTACCCTAACTAATTCAATTCAAACTCACCTCCAAAGTTGACTCAAGGTATTGACCAATCTTAGAAGGTTTTCCTTCCAAATACTCACATGAGAAAAACATTATAACAAGATTCTCATGATTAAACAACCCATTACATGGCATGGCCTCTATTTAACTTACATGGGAATATCAATATAATGATCAATTCAAGATTAAACAAGAAAATCAAGGCAAGATCCTAAGGTCTTGGTCACCCATCCCTTCCTTTAATCATTTCAATATACAATTCACAATTAAAAATTTAAATTAAATTCACAATTCAATTAATAAACCAATTCATCAATTTTATTTGCAATTAATTTCACAATTCACATCCTGAGATAAGGGGTAAAAGGGAACACCGAAAGGTATCATTTTCCAAGATCCACCCATGGTGGTCTTGTTCAACTAATCAACACACCCATGGGTTGGTTCTATTTAAATGTTCTTGAAAAATTATCATACATCAACGTGCCTCTTTAATTACATAGCCCATGCCTAATAATTCAAGGATTCAATTTCATTTCAAAGTGATGCCTAGAGATTGGGTGTGTAGCACAACATCATATATAAAGACGTAAACTTTAAGAGAAAAGAACAATACCACCTATTATAGGTCCGTAGTTGATGAATCATCCAGTATAAGATCTGTATTCGACTCAAATTGGTAGAAAATTGTTGAATATATGAAGAACCTAATAATAGGGAAAATTAGCCTGCACCTAAATAGCATAGCTGATATCCAGAAGAAAGAATAATGGATAAAAAGGAATCAGGATCTTACCAATATAGATCTGATGAGACAGATGGTGATTGAATCCAAAACCAGACAAAGAATAACCATCAAATCCAAGAATAGGCTCAAAGTGAGCTTCAAAATGGTGTTCTTACTGTCTATTGAAGAAAAATAGAATTAGGGTTTAATATAACATTAAATGAGGTAAATCCATAATTTTACCAAACATATCTGGGTCACATGGTTTAGGTGCATGGTTTGACAAACCGTACACCAACTGTGCATGGTATGCTGTAGGGAAGGGGTACCTGCACGGTTTGTCTTCATGGTTTGACTAACTTTGCGTAAACTGTGCCAAAACCCACTATCAATATTGCAGACACTATCACATAATTAGGATCCTCAAACCACATGTTTTGGAAACTGTGTGAGCACATTCTCCTCTCATCCCATGCCTCACATAGTTTTTCAGACCGTGCGGCCTTCCCCACACAGTTTGTACTAATCATGCACCAAACATTTTTCACCCCAAAATCTGGGTTTCAGGCTTCAAATGAGCCCCAAACACCCCCATTAACATTATTACCTCCAAGGTAATTCATAATAGGCCATATTTAAACATTTAAATTGAGAATTGATGGAAAATAAATGATATCTACCTCAATGAATAATCGGGCACTTATAGGTACAACTAAATGGAGGTTCAAATGATAAAAATATTCTTTGAAGAAAGAATCTGAATATTATGGTAATTCTAGTCTTAAATTAATTATAAATTTAACATGAAATATCCTCTCTCTTGTTAGAGGATTCTTTTTTTATGGTTATTCAAATATTATCATGAGACATTTCATTATTCATCATGTTCTTATTATTTATTCATTAGATTTAATGAAATACCATTGTTAGGTATGGGCTTGATTGGCTTGTTCTATGACTGTAACCTTTAAGTGGTATCAGAGTGGTCACATTCAAATTTATAATTTTTATTAAATGTTGATCAATTTACACATTTGACATTGAATTTTCATTTCCTAAAATTCATTATTTAATATTAATGTGGAGACGCTTTCTTTTTTCTTATTCATATGACTAAATATATGTTAAGAATACCTAAAGAACATCTAAAAAACTCATATGGGGGTGCTAAGGATTCTAGATGGATAACATAGAACTACACAATGTCACTATTGGAAAAATGTAATTTAGCTACATTTTTTTCATTAGTGACATTTTAAAATATCTCTAATGAATTTACCAATGTTTTTTAAAAGCATCCGGAAATGTGGTTTTGTTAATTAGCCATGTTTATAAACATTCCTAATTCTTCATTTACCAACATTTTCAGAAACGTTGGTAAATTCATTTTATTTACTGATATTTTTATAAACATAGTTATTCTAGCTACACACCATTTAACGAAATATTTTGCAGGCATGGGTAAATGGTTAGTAATTTAGCTATGTTTTATATAAATGTGGTTATTTTTTAGATTATTAATATAAAAAAATTAAATTTTATTTTACCTAAAACATAGCCTCACTCGGTCGTGCGTCACCCCACCCTCACCCTCACTCATTCACAAATTTCCCCCTCCCCCCTCCTTAACATCACGAAGCCACACATCACCTCGCCCACCCTCACCCTCACTAATAGACACCTCCCTCCCCTAATGTCACCCCACCTCAAGAATGATAGAACCTCACATGCATGCGGTGCCTTTGCAAGGAATCAAAAACGGAACCTGCACCCCTAATGTTCGGTGAGTGAACAAACCAACCTAAGAAGGTTATCCATTTAAAATATGGTAATATATTTAAATAAAAATATAATTTTTTATATTAATGTACATATATACAAACATATATATCTGTATATATATAAATTATTATATACATATTTATAAATTAGCGTTATTATAATTATAAATTTATATTATATATTTATATTTTATATTTATATATGAATTAACATATATATTATATTTTAATATGTAAATTAATATATTTTTTGTTATATTAACATATATGTTATTATATTTTACATATATATGTGATAATATATGTCATTATATATTTATACACTAATTAAAATATATTTTTTATATGTTATTATTTATATATGTGAGTATAAATTAATATATATTTTATTATATGTTACATATAAGTGTGTGTATGTGTGTGTGTGTCTTATTATATGTTATTATATATTAATATTTATATTATATGTTAATGTATAAATTAATATATTTGTTATATATATATTAACATAAACATATATAATTTTATTAATAATCATATATTCAATTATAATTAATTTATTATAATTATGTTTTAACTTTTGTGTTTGTATGTTTATATGTATATATGTATGTGTATATCAATTTTATATGAATAAAATTTATTTTCCTTAATATATAATATAATTATATTTGGTAATGTTATTAATATTCCTATATGTGTGTGTGTGTTTTAATATAAATGTAATTATAAATTTGTATATTCAGTTATAGATTAATATATTAGTTAATTTATATTCCCTCATGATGAATATCAGTGGTAGTTGTACCTATGGGTCTCGATGAGGTCTCAAGTTCAAACCTTTTGGAGTTCATCCATACATTTGTGTGTTGCATTCTCTTCTTTATAATGTAGCTTCTTTCCCCCACATCGATGAAAATATAAATTAATATATAAATATATGTGTGTGTGTGAATGTGTTATAATAATAATCATTTATATAGTTATTATTTACTTATTTATTTATAATTTAATAGATTTATCTATATATTAAAATATTAATTTACATATATATATATATATATTAATGTGTGTGTGTGTGTTTGATTTAAAAAAGAGGATCTCACCCAAATTGGTTTTTCAGTGTGGGATGGCCAAAAGCCAGGTTAATAAATATAAAAATAAAAAATAATATATTTAAATAAATAAATATATATATATATATATATATATATTATAGGTTTCATGCCTACACTCATTTCAAGTTAATCCGAACCTACTTTCCAAAGGTAGACAGTCACTTGGATTTTTCCAATGACATCTTAGAAAGTGTGTTGGCCAAGAGGATGGGATTTTGGGCTCATCACACCTTTTTTGGGGTAATTATTGTCTACTCCAGGACTATCTTATAGATTTAAGAAGTATTCATAAACCCTTTCCAAATCTCAATGTAGGACTAGTTACCCTTATGCTAATTTTCTGATCGATACCATGTGTTTGATGTAAACCTATATATGCATTAGAGGTTCCCGATCATTCTCTTATTAATTTGTGATAGTTTGGTTTATAGTCGGGTAGTTGGGATCTCTAGAGTTTATTATTATCCCAGAAGTTGGTAGGTGTTTTGGAGTTAGGATTTAACCTTGAAGAGGTTTCCTATGTATCCTATGAAAGTAGGAATTAAAACCCATATAGTTTTATGGAATGGGTGAAGGGGAATTGACATTGGGTTTGAACCTCAATGAGGAATCCTAGGTATCCTACTATGAATAGGAATAATATCCCACATATTTCGATGGAATTGATGGGATTTACACCTCAATAGAAGGTCCATAATTAAGTCAAATTAACTATGCTAATGGGATAATATTTACATATCTCTAAGCCCATGTGAATCTTGATCATTGTAGGAAACAAGAGAGATAATAAGATCTATCACATTTCATGAGATCAGAGGATTAGATTTGAAAGAAGAAATTATAAACTGAGGCTACCTAGAGAATATTCTTATGCTGTGAAATGGGTGGAAATAGAAAATAAGTTATGAATTAAGCATGGGATTCCCTAAGATACCTAACCTAGTAAGTGGTAAAGGTGAGGGTATGTTTGGGGGGTTACAACTAGGAGTAGTACCATATTTTTGGAACTATGATAAGAATCTCAACTCAAGGAGATTGAGGATTGGTTGGGGATTACACCTAAAAGGATGCCCATATTTTTGGAACCATGATAAGTATCTCGAATCATGAAGATTAAGGTTTAGTTGGGTCTTACACCTAGGTGTATTCACATGTTTATGTAACCATGAGGATAATCTTAACACATGGTGATTAAGGTTTGGTTGGTGATTAAACCTTAGAGGATGCCCATATTTTTGGAACCATGTTAGTTATCTCAACTCATAGAGATTAAGGTGTGGTTAGGGATTATACCTAAGAGGATTCCCAATTTTCTGGAACCATGTGAAGTATCTCAAATCATAGAGATGGAGGATGCCCATATTTATAGAACCATAAGGATAATATCAACTCATGGAGGTTAAGGTTTGGTTGGGGCTTATACCTAGGAGGATTCTCATGTTTCTATAACCATGAGGAGTACCTCTAATTGAGGAAATTAAGGTTTGTTTGGGGATTATACTTAAGAGTATGGTCGTATCTTTGGAACCATGAAGAGAATATAAATTATTATTAGTCGATGGTTTAGTTTGGGATTACATCTAAGAGGATTCATATGTTTCTGGAACCATGAGGAGTATCTAAACTCATAGATATTAAGGTTTTTGGGGGGCTTAAAACTAGGAGTATGTCCTTATTTCAGGAACCAAGAGGAGAATCTCAACTCATGGTAATTTATGGTTTAGTTGGGTCTTACACCTAGGAGGATGCCCATATTTTTTAAAACATGAGAAGAATCTCAACTCATGGAGATTAATGTTTTATTAGGAATTGTACCTAGGAGGATGCCCATGTTCCTGTAACTATGAGGTGTTTGAGTTTTCCTAGGAGAAGTGATGATGTGGTTAGGGCTTATGAATGGGAGATTCCTGGGTACTACTAAGATTAGAAATGGTGTGATTAGGGCTTATGCATGGAAGATTTCTGGGCACTACTAGGATCAGTGATGATGTGATTGGGGATTACACATGGGAGATTTTTGGGAACTATAATGAGAAACAATGATATGATTGGGGAATATGTGTGGGAGCTACTCGGGAATTTCTAGAAGATGTGATGACGTGATTGGGGATTAAGCATGGGAGAAACTCAGGCACTACTTGGAGTAGTGATGATGTGATTAGGGATTATGCATGGGAGATACTCGGACACTGTTAGGAGTAGCTATGATGTGATTTGGTCTTACGTATGGGAGCTACCCAAGAACTGTTGGGAGCATCAATGATGTTATTGGGACTTACACATGGGAGCTTCTAAAGGGATACTAAGATAAGTGATGATTTGGTTGGGGATTACTTGTGGGAACTTTCTAGGGGCTATTTAGAGTAGTGATGATGTGATTGGGGATTATGTGTGGGAGTTTCTCAGGTTCTTCTAGGAGAAGAAATGGTGTGATTTGGTCTAACACGTAGGATATTCCTGAGCACTGTTAGGATAAGCAATAATTTGATTAGGGCTTACACATGGGAGATACCCAAGCACTACTTGGAGTAGTAATGATTTGATTGGTGATTATGTGTGGGATTTTTCCAAGAACTACAAGGAGTGGTGATGACGTGATTTGGGATTATGCATGGGATATAACCAGGATTCTCTTCCTCATGTTGGATAAATATGGTATCTCAACCTGCTAAAGGGTCGAGGAATTTGTTAGGGATTATAACTAAAGAGGAAGCCCATAATAACTACTTTGGGTTTATCTCATGATCATTACATGAGGAATCTTATGATTGACACATAAGGCATCTTGTGATTATCCCAAGAGGTATCCTATACTTTTCATATAGGGTATTCTATAGTTTAATGTCATGTAGTGAAGACTGATAAGTCAAAGATACCAAGAAATGGCTAGTGTGGGACTTATGTAACAGTGAACCTTTCTAATATTTCTTGTCATATGAGTTAGGTCATGGGGCTTCAAGAGTTTCATGAGGAGTATCTCGACTCATAGAAATTTTCAGGGTGTATGTTAAGGTTGTATAGGGCATAACCCAAAACATCATAGTCAAAGCCCAAATATTTTTTGGTGTGAATCTCCATTTTTCATGGGGGTCTATAATGCTAGTGAAGGGACCGATCTGGAGGCTCGGGACCGCAGCCCAGCACTGATCTTGAGAAGAGGTGTGGGGGTGCAATGTAACACTCGAGATTTTTATGAGAAATATTTTGTTTTTATTTTATATAAATCATCAAAGGAATCTTTCACTACACACAAAACTAGTTTGGCTTGCTTTACACGCAATCACGACCTTCCTCAATAGCTTGCATTGTACACAATACAGAGTTTCACTAAACAACGATATGCTATTAAAATATTATTAAAACTAGTCGTTATGAATAGTAATACCCACTTTTTGAAATTTTATAAATTTTATCTTTCAAAATTGACTTCATTTTTGGATTCGGAATATCGAAATTATCCTCAGGTGAAATTTTGGTATTTTTCTAAAAACTTTCAATTTTTGATGAATAGTGAAAACACCGGGTTACTATTTAAAAACCGACTTTTTATTAAAATAATTATTTATTTTATTTAAATTTATTTTAGGTCAAAATTGATACATAATACCTATATAAGTTCAATGTAATTCATTGGAGTCATTTTATAAAAAATTTAGATATATAAAAATTTTATTGAACTTTTCACTGTCTTTTACCCACGTCCTAAGAGAATTTTCAAATTTGCATGAAACATAATTTTACCACTTCTGTGAGTGAAATTTCGAAAATCCGAGAGACATGGTTAATATCAAGGACTAAAATGTGGTTTAATGAGATGAAAATAATTTTTGGTGAATAGTAACTTTTTACTTTTTTTTTTCCACGGTTAAAAGTAAATGGGATAATTAAGGGTAAAAATGATATTATTATTACCCTAACACATGTCCTAATTCTATTGGATAAGTTTAATTCGACCAAAAACACCCTTAGGAATAAAATAAGACCATTTAGGTCCACTTTTACAAGATTAGGACATTTAATATTATTTTATTTAAAGAAGAGTTAAAATAGTTAAAATCAAAGTTTAATAACTAAAAAAAATTTAATATAGGGTTATACATAAGATAAATTAGACTATAAATATTCATTATAAATATAAAAAGATTTCCTACATAATGGTATTTTATTTATAATTTTTAAACATTAAATAATTTAATTTATTTATGACACAATGATGATGCAATAATTATCTTATTAATAAAATATTAACATAATAGATGTAATAAATACCCAAATAAATGTAATTTGAGACTTTTTATGAATTCCAAAAAATTTATAGGTTAATATGACATATTATTATTGATTTAATTAACTGTGTTCCAACTAATAATGCTGTTATTATTTTCACAAAAATCAATTACCAAATAGTGTCAAAATTGACATAAAATAGTTTTTAAAACAAATATTATATTATTAGTTGTTATTTTATTCTTAAAAATCTAAAGTTCATCCAAATGACTTAGATAAGGTTATATATAATAATAATAAACAACTTGGGGTTTGTTTGGCTTGTTATAGTAAGTTTATTAATCATATAGTGTAATAAAACAAAAAGACACAGTAAAAGTTAAATTATTTAACTTAGACTTAAATCTAAATGATAAGGATAAAATAGTAATCTAAACTTGTCTAAATTATTTTTTATGAGATTATTTCGACCCATACCCACCTTATATTCGAAATAAATCAATTTGGAGCTATTAAAAACCAAATATGACTTTATAATAAAATAATATTTTTAGTTTTTCCCAAGGTGCCCCTCTCCTCCCTTATAAAAGGGAACCTCCTTCCTCGCTTCCTCACACCACTTTGAGCCTTCAAGCTCGGCCAAACCCTGTCAATTTATCTTCTCCACTTCCCTAGAAACATCCTAGAGGTCCGGGTTTTCTTCAAAGCCCATCTTTACTTCCCTAAGAAGAGGTTAAGAAGAGGCGCTTCAAAGAAGAGGTAATGTCTGTTACCGATTCTTTCAACTTTATTTCTTCTTATACTTCTTCTTATTTAGTTGTCTCATTATGAAGTAATAACATCAGTATCACTCATATATTGATATGTTATTATAAGTATGAAACAAACCTATTTCACCATCTATCCATCCTACGGAAAACGAAATCACCGCGCGTGCGTACGTACGGAATACCGCCTCCACGCCGTGGTGTAATCTATTTTCCACCACCACCTTACTTGGAGTGGTATAATGGTGTATAGAATAACTATATATGATTATTTTAAAGTTATATTTATTCTGAAATAGTATACATACACTTCAATATAATTCCACGATCATGGGAAGGATATCATCGCTCGTGCATACGTACGGCCTACCGTCTCCACGATGTGATGCGACTCGTTCTATATGATATTCATTACATAATGATTATATAAATGAATTGAATGAATAAATATGATATATATTACAGTAATATAATTCTGGAAATGAGTTATCTATAACCTAAAGAGTAGAATAATAATTTATTCAACAAAACACGCATAAGAACAAATAGCAATAAACACCCGAATAACAAATAGCAATGAAATATTACTAATAAGAAGCTAAGAATATGACCATATATGATATCATAACAATGATTATGATTCTAGAATAAGTCAATGACATTATTTAAATCATTATAAAGGAGGTTCGGACACTTACGAAGCAAATCGGACCTAAGGTAAAGGAAAATCTCACAATCTCATTTTTATCCGAGATTGTTTATACTTCAGAATTTACTGGGGAATATTTATCATCAACATACATTTTTCCTCAATATGTAATATTATTTCCATCTACCTATAATTTTTTAAATCCAATTTTACTCATCGGTGAGTTTTTAGTAAAAGATATGAAATGAATCTTTTGTTGTTTTTCGTACGAGGTACTTTTTGACGTTTCCGGCCAAAGTACGAGAAGAATGTCTTTTTTTTAACTTATATAGCCTGAATGGAATTTTAGAACATTATTTCAATGAAGATTAATTTACAAGTTTTCAAGTTTATTTTTAATCAACTTCTTTTAGTTTAAAATTTTATGACATTTTAAGAAAGGAAAAAAAATTTGAAGTAGAAAAGATATTTTCCACAAGAATGGAGTTCAAGTGTTTTATCAAAATTATTTTCAATATAAGATAATATAGGGTTCTATTTCTATCCCTATTTTTACATTTATTTGATTATGTTATGATGGAATTATTTTTATGATTTCCTTTTATCTTATGATGGCATGATGTTTAAGAATCTCATTTTTATCACATGGGTTATGCTATGATATATGCTTTATGATATTGTGGAACACATAAGAATAATATCATTATGAGATGGGTGGGACCTATATCTCCCTCCAATGCATTGGGAAAAGATTTATATCTCATGAGATAGACATGGATGGAATGGCAGGTTAAACCGGTTTAGTGAAACAGGACTGAAATGAGGAGTGAACTCGGTTCCGAAATGGACTTTGTCCGCTAAGATAGTCTTGGAAATGAGTATTGAATACTAAGAAATTATTCTCTATGATTATGTGTGTATGCCATAAAGTTTCATGTTTTAATTTATGAATATTTGGATTACATTTCACTACTATGTTTTATCCCATGTTATGAAATTATGATCTCTTTTGCAGGTTAAGATTTCCAAAATGATATGTTCTTATGAATATGATGTGATTGATATTTCTTTTATTTACCCTTACTGAGCATTTGAGCTCAGCCTTTTGTATGTTTTCTTTTCCCCAGTTCAGGAAGAAGTATATTAAGTAAGATATTCCAAAAGGGACTCTAGATATGATAAAATAAAAGGAAGACTGTGTGGATGATTTATGAACCAGTTGTTTATGTTTCCAAGTTTCTAAAGACACTATACCTATACGGTCATTTCATGGTTTTGTTATATGTTGTAATAAGTGTGCTTCAATTCTAAAGAAATAACAATGTATTTAAAGTATGGGTTGTTATATTTGGTATCAAAGGAAAGGTATAGTCAACTTTTGGAAACTAGGATGTGAAAGCCTTAGTAGGAATCCTAAGGATACGTCTAAGCATAGAACACAATCTTAGTGTTTTAAAAATGGACATGAATAATCTAAGATAAGACCTTCAGTGTAAAATTTTATTCTTGATTATGTGGTTTTCCTATTATAATTAGTATTTATCACACTATTCTTCTTGGTTTTAGTCAATGGATGGAACCCAAACGAACCATGTTAATGCGGAATGCGACGGACAATGCAATTATTGTCCCCTTGAGCAACCAAACTTTATGGGAGCTGGAATGCAAAATATTTTATCCATGCTCACACAACTTTCTCAAGCTATGAATCATGTAGGACTTCCAAACGAGCAAAGGAACGAGCAAAATTCCGTTGAATCCTTCATGAGGCAGCGTCCACCCTCATCCAGTGGGTCTACTGATCCATTAGTTGCTGAACAATGGATCAGTACTACTAAAAAGATATTTTCAGTTCTTCAATGTTCTGAACATGATATAGTCATCTTAGTAGTTTATCATTTGGAAGGTGAAGCTGATCAATGGTGTAATCTTATCAAGAATATGAGTCCAAGAGATGAAATTGAGTCCATGGAATGGGACGAGTTCAAGAACTTATTTTTCAACAAGTACTTCCCTCGTATTCTTCGAACAAAGATGGATAAGGAGTTTATTTAACTAAAGCAAAAGGATGATGAATCTGTTGGTACCTACGAAGAAAATTTTACAATACTTGCAAGGTACGCTTCTGGGATTATTATCCAACTTGAGAGTAAGATCGATCGATTCTTTAGTGGCATAAAACCAAGTCTTTGAAGGGAGTTATCCATAAGGGACTTCAATATCTATGAGTAAATAATTCAATGTTCTCTCAAAGTTGAGATGGAGATTGGAGTAACCCATCAGTCATATGGGTTTGATAAGAAGAGGAAAATGGAATTCAAAGGAAAATCTAAATAGAACGCTGGAAAGAAGATGATTTTTCCCTTCTGCTCAAAGTGTGGAAAGAAACATGGAGGGATTTGTCTTAAAGGGACAAGTAAATGTTTCAAATGTGGAAAGGAAGGTCATCGGGCATTTGAATGATGCGATTATGGGAAGAATATGTCTTGTGGTGCGAACAAATAAATGGCTACACAGAGTGCACCTCCTACACTTCAATGTTAAAAATTCAAGGAAATGGGTAATTATGCTAATCAATGCCCTAATCCAAGGGTTGTTGATGATGATCGACGTCAACAAACTCTTAAGGATAAATACAAAGGAAATTCACATGCAATTTATATCAGCAATGTAGAGTACGATAACGAAGTGGTGAAAGGTACACTTACCATCCACTCTAAAGTAGAAAATGTTTTATTTGATTCTGGATCCACCCACTTTTTTATTTCTAAAAACTTTTCTAAGGGTATCTTTGTATTATCTCAACAATTAGATGTTGAGTTAGCTGTGACAACCCCTAATGGCACAACAGTCGCATCAAAAGTTTATAATTCTTCTCTAATTGAAGTTTGTGGGAAAGTACTTCCTACAAATCTTGTTATCCTTCCTATAGTGGAATTTGATGTGATTATTGGCATGGATTGGCTTTCTTTATATGGAGCTCATATCTATTAACAAAGAAGGGAAGTCACATTTCATATTCCAGATCAATCTATGATCATCTATCGATGAAAGGATGAACATAACCTTCGAGTGGAAATTTCTTCCATATTATTGGTATTGATTCCAATAAATGAAAGTTATTTATCTCAAATGGTTGGAGAGAAACTCATGATTAAGAATACACCCATTGTACGAGAGTTTGATGATGTCTTTCTGGAGGAATTTCCAGGTCTTCCACAAATCATGAGGTTGAGTTTTCAATAGAACTCGTACCGAGTGCTTTACCTATTTCAAAGACACCCTATATAATGGACCCAATTGAGTTGTAGGAATTGAAGAAGAAACTCCAAGAGAATATTGATAAAGGATTCATACACCCTAGTGCGTCACCTTGGGGAGCACCTGTTTTGTTTGTTAAGAAGAAAGATGGATCAATGAGACTCTGCATTGATTATCGATAACTTAACAAGATCACTATCAAGAACAAATATCATCTCTCACACATTGATGACTTATTTGACCAACTACGCGGAGCTCAATACTTTTCCAAGATTGATCTTCATTCAGGGCATCATTAGTTAAGGGTCAAAAGGGAGGATATACCAAAGACGACTTTCCGTACAAGGTATGGACACTATGAATTTATAGTGATGCCATTTGGTCTTACTAATGCCCCAGTTATCTTCATGGATCTGATGAATAGAGTATTTAGAGACTATCTTGATTAGTTTGAGGTAGTCTTTATAGAAGATATTCTTGTCTATTCAAAGAGCAAGGAAGAACATGAAGATCACTTGAGAATTTTATTGAAGACCCTAAGAAAGGAGAAGCTTTATGCCAAATTTACCAAGTGTGAATTTTGGCTTCAAAAAGTTACATTTTTGGGTCACATAATCTCAAAATAGGGGATATCTATGGATCTAGCAAAAACAGAGGTTATCGAAAGATGGTCGAGACCAACAACAGTAACTGAGATCCGAAGTTTTCTTGGTTTGGATGGATATTATCGACGTTTTGTGAAAGATTTTTCACGATTATCTAATCCACTCACCAGGTTGACTCGCAAAGGAGTTAAGTTCGTGCGGACAGAGGAATGTGAAGAGAATTTCAAGGAGTTAAAAAGAATGTTATCCAGTGCACTTGTGCTCACACTGCTTTGTAGTGGAGAAAGGTTTGTGATCTAAAGTGATGCATCCAAGAAGTTATTGGGTTGTGTTCTCATACAAAACTATATGGTGATAGCTTATGCCTCACGACAGTTGAAAATCCATGAGCAAAATTACCTAACTCATGATTTAAAATTAGCTGCAGTAATCTTTGCATTAAAGATTTGGAGGCATTATCTTTATGGAGAAAGGTGTGATATTTATACTGATCATAAAAGTTTAAAGTATATTTTCACACAAAAGGAGCTGAATATGTGCCAAAGAAGATGGTTGGATTTGATTAAGTATTACGACTGCTCAATTAATTACCACCCTGGGAAAGCAAACAAGCTGGAAGATGCATTAAGTCGATAAGACCATGCTAGCTTATCCATGATGAGGATCACAAAAGATCCAATATTTATGGATTTAGAAAGGATGGATCTTGGAATTATAATGGAAGGGGAAAAATTGTATCTTTCTCAAATGAATGGTCAACCATCTATACATGTGAAGATTAAATAGGCACAGAAAGAAGATGTATAGTTACAAAAGAAGAGGAGAAATGTTCCTGAATTCAACCTTGATTGTGATGGGAAAATAAGGTTCAGGAATCGGGTTTGTGTTCCTCCCATCCCAGAATTAGAGAAGGAGCTGCTGGATGATGCTCATAGTTCTTCATTCTCTATTCATCCTGGAAGCACGAAGATGTATAGGGACCTGAAAGATTACTTCTGTTGGGATGGCATGAAAAGAGATGTTGCTGAATATTTCTCTCGATGCTTGGTTTCTCAGCAAGTTAAAGCTGAGAGACAGAAGTATAAGGGGATGTTACAACCATTACCCATACCCGAATGGAAATGGGAAAACATCACTATAGACTTCGTCACCAGACTTACTAAAAAATCCAAAAGAAATAATGTTATCTGGGTCATAGTTTATCTTCTTACAAAGTCATCACACTTCATTGCTATTAGAGAGGATTTATCTCTGGATCAGCTTGCCAGGATATATGTAAAGGAAGTGGTAAGATTTCATGGAGTACCAATTTCCATTATATCTGATCAGGATCTGAGGTTTACCTCAATGTTTTGGTGAATTCTTCAACATACTCTGGATACAGAGTTGAGTTTCAGCACTGCTTATCATCCTCAGATAGACGGTCAGTCTGAGAGGACAATTCAAACTCTAGAAGATATGTTGAGAGCTTTCTCTATGGATTTCAAAGGTGGTTGTGATCAACACCTACCTTTGGTTGAATTTTCTTATAATAATATCTTTCACTCTAGTATTCAGATGGCTCCTTATGAATCTCTCTATGGAAAGAAATGCAGGACTCCAACTTGCTGGGATGAAGTTGGGGAAAGAAAGCTATTAGGACCTGATCTTGTTATTGAGATGGAAGAAAAGGTCCGATCTATTCAACAACACATAAGAGCATCTCAGAGTCGACAAAAAAGTTATTCCGACAACCGAAGAAAAGACCTATAGTTTGAATTGGGTGATAATGTGTTCTTACGAATATCTTCTTGGAAGAGAGTAATGAGGTTTGGAAAGAAGGGAAAGCTAAGCCCTAGGTATATCGGTCCTTTCGAAATAATGGATCATGTTGGGAAGGTAGCTTACTGATTGGCGCTTCCTCCGAATATCTATCAAGTTCATGATGTGTTCCATGTATCTCTCCTAAGAAAGTACATACTCGATCCTTCACATGTACTTAGCTCAGAAGTTGTACCACTAGAGCAAGATCTTTCTTATGAAGAACAGCTGATAGAGATTCTGGATCGTAGCGAAAAAGTACTACGGAAAAAGACCACTCGCTTGGTGAAAGTTTTATGGAGGAACCACCAATTAGAAGAAGCTACATGGGAGCTTGAGGATAAAATGAGGGAGAGGTATCCTCATCTGTTTGTTACAAAGTGACGAATTTTGAGGGCGAAATTCATTTTAAGGGGGGTAGAATGTAACACCCGAGATTTTTATGAGAAATATTTTGTTTTTATGTTATATAAATCATCAAAGTAATCTTTCACTACACACAACACTATCTTGTCTTTCTTTACACGCAACCACGACCTTCCTCGATAGCTTGTGTTGTATGCAATACCGAGTTTCACTAAACAACGATATACTATTAAAATATTATTAAAACTAGCTATTATGAATAGTAATACCCACTTTTTGAAATTTTATAAATTTTATATTTCAAAATGGACTTCATTTTTGGATTTGGAATATTGAAATTTTCCTAGGGTGAAATTTTGGTATTTTTCTAAAAACTTTCAATTTTTGATGAATAGTGAAAACACTGGGTTACTATTTAAAAACCGAATTTTTATTTAAATAATTATTTATTTTATTTAAATTTATTTTAGTTCAAAATTGATACATAATACCTATATAAGTTCAATGTAATTTATTGGATTCATTTTATAATAATTTTAGATATATAAAAATTTTATTGAACTTTTCCCCGTCTTTTACCCACGTCCTATGAGAATTTGCAAATTCACATAAAACATAATTTTACCGCTTCTGTGAGTGAAATTTTGAAAATCCGAGATACATGGTTAATATCAAGGACTAAAATTTGGTTCAATGAGATGAAAATAATTTTTGGTGAATAGTAACTTTTTACTTTTTTTACCCCAGTTAAAAGTAAATAGGGTAATTAAGGGTAAAAATGATATTATTATTACCCTAACACATGTACTAATTCTATTGTATAAGTGTAATTCGACCAAAAAAACCTCAGGAATAAAATATGACCATTTAGGTCCACTTGTATTAGATTAGGACATTTAATACTATTTTATTTAAAGAAGAGTTAAAATAGTTAAAATCAAAGTTTAATAACTAAAACATTTTTAATATAGGTTTATACATAAGATAAATTCGACTATAAATATTAATTAGAAAGATAAAAATATTTCATACATAATGGTATTTTATTTTAATTTTTAGACATTAAATAGTTTAATTTATTTATGACACAATTATGATGCAGTAATTATCTTATTAATGAAATATTAACATAATTGATGTTATAAATACCCAAATAAATGTAATTTGAGACTTTTTAGGAATTAAACTAATTTTATAGGTTAATATGACATATTAGTATTGATTTAATTTACTCTTTTCTAACTAATCATGCTGTTATAATTTTCACAAAAATCAATTACCAAATAGTGTCAAAATTGACATAAAATGGTTTTTAAAACAAATATTATATTATTAGTTGTTATTTTATTCTTAAAAATCTAAGGTTAGGAAATATGACTTATATAAGGTTATATATATTAATAATAAACAACTTGGGGTTCTTTTGGCTTGTTATAGTAAGTTTATTAACCATATAGTGTAAGAAAACAAAAAGACATGGTAAAAGTTAAATTATTTAACTTAGAGTTAAATCTAAATGATAAGGATAAAATAGTAACCTAAACTTGTCTAGATTCTATTGTATGAGAGGATTTAGACCCATCCCCACCTTATATTCTAAATAAATCAATTTGGAGCTATTAAAAACTGAATATGACTTTATAATAAAATAATATTTTTAGTTTTTCCCAAGGTGCCCCTCTCCTCCCTTATAAAAGGGCACCTCCTCCCTCTCTTACTCACACCATTTTGAGACTTCAAGCTCGTCCAACCCCTGAAAATTTCTCTTCTAAACTTCCCTATAAACATCCTAGAGGTCCTGGTCTTCTTCAAATCCCATCTTTAGTGACCTAAGAGGAGGTTAAGAAGAGGCGCTTCAAAGAAGAGGTAATGTCTGTTGCCGATTCTTTCAACTTTATTTCTTCTTCTACTTATTCTTATTTAGTTGATTCATTATGAATTAATAACATCAGTATTACTCATATACTGATATGTCATTATAAGTATAAAACATCCCTATTTCACCATCTATCCATCCTACAGAAAACGAAATCACCGCGCGTGCGTACGTATGGAATACCGTCTCCACGCCGTGGTGTAATCTATTTTCCACCACCACCTTACATGGATGGGTATAATGGTGTATAGAATAACTATATATGATTATTTTAAATTGATATTGATTTTTAAATAGTATACATACACTTCAATATAATTCCACGATCATGGGAACGATATCATCGCTCGTGCGTACGTACGGCCTATCATCTCCACGATGTGATGCGACTCGTTCTGCATGATCTTCATTACATAATAATTATATAAATGAATTGAATGAATAAATATGATATATATTACACTAATACCATTCTGGAAATGATTTATCTATAACCTAAAGATAATAATAAGAATTTATTTGACAAAACACGCATAAGAACAAATAGCAATAAACGCCCGAATAACAAGTAGCAATGAAATATTACTAATAAGAAGCTAAGAATATGACCATATATGATATCATAACAATGAGTACAATTCTGGAATAAGTCGATGACATTATTTAAATCATTATACAGGAGGTTCAGACACTTATGAAGCAAATTGGACCTAAGGTAAGGGAAAATCTCACAATCTCATTTTTATTCGAGATTGTTTATACTTCAGAATTTACTGGGGAATATTTATCATCCACATCCATGTTTCCTCAATGTGTAATATTATTTCCATCCACCTATAATTTTTTAAATCCAATTTTACCCATCGGTGAGTTTTTAGTATAATATATGAACAGAATATTTTGTCGTTTTTCGTACGAGGTACTTTTTGACTTTTCCAGCCAAAGTACGAGAAGAATGTCTTTTTTTAACTTATATGGCCTGAATGGAATTTTATAACATTATTTCCATGGAGATTCCTTTACAAGTTTTCAAGATTATTTTTAATCAACTTATTTTAGTTTAAAATTGTATGGCATTTTAAGAAAGGAAAAAAAATTGAAGTAGAAAGGATATTTTCCTCAAGAATGGAGTTCAAGCATTTTATCAAAACTATTTTCCATATAAGATAATATAGGGTTCTGTTTCTATCCCTATTTTTACATTTATTTGATTATGTTATGATGGAATTATTTTTATGATTTCCTTTTATCTTATGATGGCATGATTTTTAAGAATCCCATTTTTATTACATGGGTTATGCTATGATGTATGCTTTATGATCTTGTGGCACACATAAGAATGGTATCATTATGAGATGGGTGGGACCTATATCTCCCTCCAATGCATTGGGTAAAGATTTATATATCATGATATAGACATGGCTGGAATGACAGGTTAAACCAGTTCAGTGAAAGAGGACTAAAGCGAGGAGTGAACTCGGTTCAGAAATTGACTTTGTCCACTAAGGTAGTCTTGGAAATGGGTCTTGACTACTAAGAAATGATTCTCTATGATTATGTGTGTATTCCAAAAAGTTTCATGTTTTAAGTTATGAATATTGGGATTACATTTCACTACTTTCATTTATCCCATGTTATGAAATTATGATCTCTTTTGCAGGTTAAGATTTCCAAAATGATATGTTCTTATGAGTATGATGTGATTGATATTTCTTTTGTTTACCCTTACTGAGCATTTGATCTCACCCTTTTGTATTTTTTCTTTTCCCCAGGTCAGGAAGAAGGATATTAAGTAAGATATGCCAAAAGGGACTCTAGATATGATAAAATAAAAGGGAGATAGTGTAGATGATTTATGAACCAGTTGTTTATGTTTCCCAGTTTCTAAAGACACTATACCTATACGACCCTTTCCTGGTATTGTTATATGTTGTAATAAGTGTGCTTCAATTCTGAAGAAATAACAATGTATGTAAAGTATGGGTCGTTATATGCAACCCCTATGTTAGGGACCAATGGGCTTGAAGGTTTTTAAAGTGGGTTCATAGGGCTAGGCACATAGCATTTTTTGCATACGTGTGGTGACATATAATTTTCTGTATGTGGGGAATTCTCATAGGAGATCTATATAGGAATTCCACATAGTCACTCCAAATAGGGTTGGTCACATAGGGTCATTTTCATAGAAATTCACTGAGTGATTTTTTCTCTATGTGTGAGGGTATAAAATGATGCCTTATATCATAAATGACCAATATATCACATATAATATAGAATTATTTGTGAATTGATTGACTTATCGAGAAATTTTCTTAGAAATTTACTTCATGGGATTACATTACAAAGGATCTCCCCAGTGTGAAGCTCAGAAATTTTACATGAGTGGTTTTAGGAGATTGAATCCAGTCTGAGCCCTAGTGATTCCTCCTTCTATCTTCCTTTCTTTTCTTTGATCCCCTTGTCCCAAAGTGGGAATCGGTATTTATAGGAAATGGTGAATAAATGCTTTCCCAAAATAGCCAAACGCATAATTATTCACAAAATAGGGTGTCCACATTAGATTTTTTCATATAATTCATACAAAGGGTTGTCCACATAAGAGCTTCACAAAGTAATTTTCTTACTATGTGGGGGTTATAAAATGATGCCTTAGACCATAAATGAATTCATTTTGTAGGATGAGTATTTTGAGAACTGTGTGAAGTGTTATGCGGTTGGGGAAAATTGATACATGGGATTTTAGACTTTGTCAATTTTTATTCGGGCTAAAATGAAACATGACTTCGAACAGACATAAATTTTGATCCATAAGTCTATTTGGGAACCACAAGCAGTCAAATCGAAACC
This sequence comes from Viscum album, assembly GCA_963277665.1. Lineage (NCBI taxonomy): Eukaryota > Viridiplantae > Streptophyta > Magnoliopsida > Santalales > Viscaceae > Viscum > Viscum album. Next base: position 474,020,428 of record OY728135.1, read on the forward strand.
TACAAAGGGAATTATGCCCCAATTATATGTTGTATACACCATATCAGGGTGTATTCTAATTTCAAATAAAAAATTCCCAAAAGACCCTCAAAAATAGGTTTTATGGTGACAACACCTTTTTATCAACAATTTTTGAAATCCATGGCCTACTTCTAGAGGGTGGTTCTCACCACCTAGCTCTTTTTTTAGGAAAAGTTTCTAAGGAATCTTTATCCCCCAGTGTGTGAGAATTTTTTTTCCACATGGAAGTCCAACCTTATTCTTCTTCCAACATAGAGTCGCATTTCTACTCAAACTCAATATGTGTTTTCTAAATGAGGGTAATATCATGGGTCATTCGGAAAAGTGTGCGGAATGAATTTATTCAATTCCAAAAAAAATACCCCCATAGAAATGGATTCATTCAGAGCAAGAATAATTTGATTCTAAGGTAAATATAGTACACTTTTACCCATTCCTGAATCATCTGGTAGGATTTGGAGTTATCTATTCAGTGAGAGGATGCTTGTCAAAAGGAGTAATCTCGACTCAAGGTGTAGATATCCTAAATCGGTAAAGGTCCATATTTTAAGGTAGAAAGGAGTGGAATGAGAGTTACTTTGTTATTGTATCCAAGATAGGATGTTTGTATTTCACTACATATCATGTGAGAGTAATAATCAAGCCACGCATGGTTCTAATAAATGGAATTGTATGTAGATCGAAATTATACATAGAGGGGTAAAATTTTCAACATAAGAACTCTATTTTGAATACTCCTATGTATATCATTCTCATACGTAGGAAAGGGGATTTTATTATTTTGTGATAAAATCATAGGTAATGACCCATGTTTTAATGAGGATATTGCATGTATCTAGATCTCATGCTACATTACAGGATACACCTAGTGGGCCACTCTAAGTAGTTTAAGGTCCTGCATGATAGACTCAGTGTCATATAGTTTTAATTCATGATGTTACTAGGTACCCTCAAATGTATCTTGAGAAATAGAGATGTGCTCTAATTTTTATCTGATCTAGTGGACCTAGTGAGCATAACTCATTTTTTTCTAGGTCCAAATGATGGTCCCTATGATCTTTTTACCTTTTTATTTTTCACCCTAAATTTTTCTTAAGATATTAATGGGTAGGAATAATAGGAAATGAATTTCCTTTTACTCTAGCTTCCCTTTGTGGGTTGTCAACCTGATAAGTGTTATTCCTTTTTTTTTTGATTTAATTGCTCAAGTTTTTACTAGTTTATGCGGGGTGAATTCCTAATAAGAAAGGACTCTAATTTTTACTAGGGTTCCCTTTGAAGGTTTTAAACTTGGAGAGTACTGTGTCTCATTCCATTAAAAGTTTAAGGTCTTGTAATCCGGACCAATGTAGTTAGTGTTTAAGTTCAAACATATTTGATCACAGATTGAGGTCACCTATATGGTAAAGGAAAGGATAAAACCTAACATAAATGGAGCCAATATATACTATCTCAGAGAAAAGGGATCCATTTAGTTTAAGTTCATGAAAATTAGACTCGGGTGGAGTGTGAATTTTCAAAATAAGAAGATCAAATTAATGATTTAGGATCTTTAAATAAGATACACATCTAGATATGAAAGGGTACAAGAATATAAATTCATAATCTTACTTTAAAAGTGGGAATGATGCATGAATTTATAACATTGACGGTACTTGAATATTATCAAATATTTGGGTTATAAAGTGTGTAAATCCTAACTTAGGAATGTCTAAGTCAATTGGAATTAGGGAATGGAGGTAATATAACAACTATTAGCAATGGAAAAAAACTAATGTCAAACACAGTCAATGGAGATTGGTGGAAGTGGTTCGGCCTTTACCACACTCAATCTAGGAAAAGTGTATGAGGTTTAGGTTTACCTTTACACTAGGAACAAAACATCAACTAGGGGTTACCTTATAAGATTAGGGGAAAAGTTCACTATTCAACATTGTTTCCTAGAAGGGTCCCTTCAGATCAATCAATCCCTATTACCAAAATTTCTACATAAGGAAGAACCAAGAGGATGGATCGATTCAAGGTTTGTGGATTATAATAAGATAATTAGTCTTAAGGAATTTGGTTTGTATTGATTTAGACATTAAAGGTATGAATTGGGTTCATGGAGAACATAAATATTCAAGTAGGGTTTGAGCACCCTAAAGGTTATACCATTGTATATTAATAATAATATCATGGTGAAGATACACAAACTCATATTATTTTAATTTTTAGTTTAAGGTTGTGATATTAGGATCATGAATGAGAGGACAAGTTTGGGATATACCTAACACGGAGAGGGGGGTGAATTAGTGTTGGGGACTTTTAAAACAAATTCCAATTTTTTATCCTTGTACCTATTGACCTGTAATGACCTTGATTCTCTTATTCTCTTTTCCCTATCACATGCAATAATAGAAAGTAGTAAAAATTTGCACATGATATTTTTACAAGGTTCACCACTCAATAAGAGTAGCTAAATCCTTTCCATGCATGGGTATGACCAGTTCATGGATTCTCCACTATAATGTGATATTCTTTTACAATGGACTGGCTAAGAAAACAATCCTCTATCCAGTGTGAGTCCCTACACTTTGGAGGGGGGGGAATACTCTTCCCTGGACTAGTGATAGCCAAGTCCAACTTCCAAACTTTAGCTTGATCTTTATACTGCCTATAGAGATAGTCTTCTTCCTTATTGATAAGGTAGGTTCTTCTCTTCATCTTCTTTAGTGCTCTTCAGTTGATTACTTGCAAAGTAGTAGGCAATCAATACTTCTTTATTTATTTCTCTTCTTATCTAGTGAAACACTAACTACACTAGACTTCTTCATTCTTCTTCTTAGTGAAACAACCAATTACACTAAACTGATTCTTTCTTTAGCTAGAATCACATACACCAATGTGATTATTCAAACATTGAGGATCAACTCACATAGCATCATCTGAATCAAACTACCCTAAATAATTGTCAGCATTCTGTTGGTCATACTTTGTTCTTCTTCTTCTTCTCTTCTTTCTCTTTGACACAGTATAATAAGGAATAGTACAGAAGTGTATTAATATTTTTCTTCAATTATCAATACCAATACATGATTCTATCAATATACTTCTTTCTTCCTTTGTGCAGATATGATTTTAGTTGCACATATGTCTCCTCGTCACTCAAGAAACAACACCCCTGCAAATAGTGTATATAAATCGTGAAACCATAGAGTTTTCACCTTCGTGAAAGTAGATAGGTCCACAGGTCTTCTTCTTCACATAGAGGACACGTGATTCTTCTTCACAGAACTAGGTATGATTTGTGAATCTGTCTTCATGAATCACTACACAGGTGAGTATTCACCGGTTGTGTACTCACGGGATCTCCTTCACAAAACACCGTGAGGGATTGAGATAACCAATCACTTGTTTGTGCTTTCTTCTTCATACAGAGGGTGCGGTTCTCCTTCTTCGCAAGACAATTCTAGAGTGCATGTCACTTTTTAAAGGTCTATGGTACCCTCAAATTTTTCGCACACCCTTCAAGGTGACTTGCGCATAAAATTCAAACCTTGCGTGTAAAAACACCTTTTGGCGCGAAAAAGGATTTTCGCGCAACTCTTCTTATTCACGCAGCACTGGCTTTTCATGTAGCACTTCACGTTTTTGCACAACACTCTCTTTTTCATGCAGCATTGGTTTTTTCAGGCAGCACTCTCTGTTTTGTGCAACACTTTCTTTTTCACACACCACTTCTTCTTCTTTTTTACTACACAATACTTCAATTTTTTCGCGTGTCAGTGCTCGAGATTTGTCTAAGTGTCGAGCCTTAACAAATGAGAGGGGTTAACCTCATATTTATAGGAATTTTTTACCATGGGAGAAAAACCCAAATCCGTGTGTAAAACCCTCTTCATAAGTGTATAAAATCTTTCATGCAACATCATATTTTGTGCAATGCTCCAATTTTTCACACACCTCAAGCCTTTTCCAATTTTCGATCTTCTGATATCGAAACACCTCTTGCACAAAAAAACTTCATTCCTCTATTTCATGCACCATGCCAATATTTCATGCACCGCTTTATTTTTCATGCATCCCGCTAATATGTTTCACATTCCGCAAATATTTCATGCAGCCTTTTTATTTTTCACACACCCCATAGATATTTCGCGCATCCCGCAAATATTTCACGAAACCTTTATTTTTTCGCACACTCTGCCCAATTTTTCAAGCACTGCATGCCTTGCACACAAAAATATAAACCATATTCAATGTTGCGGCCAACATCCATTGCCAAAAACACATTTCTTCATTTTCAGATTTTCAGGCCCTAAAATTTGGAAAACACTGGAAAACGGAACTACCTTAAACTGTGCTTTTGTGTCGCCTCCAGATTTTCCATTCTTTTATTATTTCTCTCTTCACTGCTTCCCATAACCATTCTTCAGCTTTCATCAAAAACTCCATTATCATGATATATATCCTTTGATAGACCATATTTAGCATCGTTAGAATTACAATGGAAAGTACTGTAACTTCCCTATCTTCCAGCAGCATCATTCCTTCCAATCAAAACTATATATGACTGACATCACCATTTCTCCCCCTTTCCTTTATATGGATTATATAACAAGTTCTCTTAACTTTTGATATTTGTGAAATACATATCATCAAAGCATCGTCTGGTTTAATCACCATTCTTCATTTTTGTATACAATGTATCACTTTTGATACATGTGCTTTGAACTTAGGATCACCTCAACAATCGTCTGGATTTACTTCATAGAGAATTGCCCAAGTATGACATTCAATGATATGATTTCAAAAAAAAATCTCCAGGAATCCTCACATCAATCGATCTCCATTAACTTTGGAGTCCTTCTTCATTTTGACCGATATCGACAACTGTTGACAACAAATACAATTTTCATACACAAAGTGGTCCCAACAATCTCCCCTTTGTATTTTTTTGTCAATACCTTAAAGTATCCTCAGATGAATGTGACAATGTCAAAATGAGAATATTATCTCTCTCCTTTACTTTTGTCTCTCCCCTAGACATTCATTTCATTTCTCTCCCCCATATTGACAAGAAATACAAATTTCATGGTAGAGAGGGTATTATTCCATACTTAAGAAATGTGTCATCAATCATTTCCCTCTAAGTATACTTGAGCAATTCTCGGTGTAGAAAATAAGAGGATTTTATTTAGACAATAATGTTGTCCATTACCCACTAAATATGACACCTCATGAGATGAGAACTCATACACTTGTCTTCAAGGGTTTTCCACTTTTATTCTAGGCCGAATATATTTAATGTGATACGAAATAATCAACCTAAACTTCCTACATTCACTTCAACAAACATATCAAAAACATTCAAGTTCAATTGGCAGGATAAGTGGCCTTGGGGGAATTTTATTATTCTTATGTCACTAATTGACTTAGTTACTCCCCCTTTATAAAAATATCTTTATTTTGAGTAACCAGGGATAGGAGATTATGATATGAAAAACCTTTTCCAATGACATAATCCCCAAAAAATCTTCATAGTAGCTGAATTTAGTACCAACTGAAGTTGATACTTATTGAGATAATGACTCTGGAAGTTTTTTCATGTGTCTCCCTCTCAAGGGAACACTTCTCATCACAAAATCTCAGGTTCTCTCCCTTGAGATCTTTCTTCACCTTCAATTCCCTGTATTTAAAGAATAAATACAATACACAAATATTTCAGGGAATAAGGTTAATCTTCCATGCTTCTTCAATGTGAGCTGGAAGGCTGAGATGATTTTCTCAACCAAGTTGCTCCATTTTCTCCACCACTCACACTTTTACATTTTATATTTAATTTTGAATGTGGCTGTGTGGATCTCAATACTTATTCCATCTATTTGTGTTTGAATCTTCTTTCTTCAAGATCTTTCCAAGAACTAGAATCTCCTGGTGAAACTTTCATTCTCTTCATGAATTCTTGTTGGGCTGGAATAAATTAAAAGCACTTTATGATAGTATGACCATCCTTATTGCACCTCACACATAGAACTTCTTTGTCTTCATGTAGAATCTTTTTTTTTAGTACAAGCTGTAGCTTGTGCATCTTCTATTTTCCTCAATCTTTCCAAATATTCTGGACAAACCACCAGTATATCATTAGGGACTAAGGTATCAATATTTGATCTTTTATATGGATTCTTCTGAGTTTCATCCTTTTTAGTAGTTCTTTTGGATGCACTACCCTTCAGCTTCTTGGATTTTGAATCCAAGGTCTTCTCAACTTTCCTCCTTAGAGTCTTGCTGGGAGTGTTTGGTTTTCCAACATTCTTCAGACTAATTCCCAAGGATGATTTTTCTTTCTTAGCCAACTCTTGTGATCTTCTTTTCTTATCTACTTTGGGTACCTTTTGAAATGAACATGTATCATTCATGTGACCACTCCTATTGCATACATCACAGATGTTATCTAACATTCCAAATATGTTTGAAGTATACAGATGCTTCTGGATCTGTGGATGTTTCTTCTTCTTCTTCAGCTTTCTCCCCCTTGATATGGGCTTTCTCTGTGCTTTTAAATTTAAGGGGTTTTACCAACAATTCAGTACACAATGCCCAAATATATTACAACACCAGCATTAACCAACAAACCGTGACTTCTTCCCATCTTCATTAAAAGGTTGTTGAATCTTCTTCTTGAATTTTTGTGCTTTATGTGGGGAGTTATCTTCTACACTCTTTATCATATCCACCATATCCATGATGGTAGGTTTCTTCTCATTATTCTTCATCCATACTTAATTATAATTTTTCATCCAACATGCACTTTTTGTAGAAGCAATTTTAGATACATTAGTACAAGTTGGTATAGATGGTACCTTTACTTTCTCAGCTACTTGTGATAGATCAATGAGTGAAGCCATGATCTTCTTATCACATGTTGGAGGTATTTTGAAAGTAGAATCCTCTAGTAAGAATTGATTACTAGAAGCAACTATTTCCCTCTTTTTTGGAGACTCAATATTTGTCTTCTCAATATTGATCAGGTCAGATTCTAATTCTAGACATCTAATATTGATTATGAATTCCTGATGTTTAGTCATTGTCATCTTCTCTTCACAATCCTTATTTAATCTTTCAACTTCATCTTCATGTATCTTTAATTTTTTTTGTAACAAAGAGTCAAGTTATTTGATATTTTTGGAGTTTTCTATCAAATATACCTTCTTGACATCATTTCTCTTTTTCAGCTCATCTTCAAGTGCATGGATCTTCTTTTCTAGAGTCTTGTTGACTCCCTCTTTGTCTTCAACATCTTTGAGCCACTTTGAATAACTTACTTCAAATCCTCTCTTTATTGCTTCAAATGCTCCAACTTGTCTAGAGATCTTTAAAAATTCAATATTTTTTACTTGTAAGCCTTTATCCAAAACATCAGTTTCTTCTTCAAACTGAGTGATATTTTCCTACATGCATTGAAATACTCTACAAACCAGGGATGTAATATCTTCAAGAATACCATGAAGAATCATTCTTAATCTATCAACTGATATTTCTTGAGATGTTGTAGATTGATCATCACCACTTGAGCTAGAATTTTCTTCATGAGAAAACTTTCCAAATGTACTAACACATACCTCTTGATTAGTTGAGGTAGGAAGGTTGTTCATGTTCTTGGTGGGGGCTTGAGCCACCTTCTCATTTCTTTCCAAGTTTGGTGTGTCTTCAATGTCAACCAGATATAGAGAACCAGATGCATCCTCTTATTTAGATAGGAGGGGCGTCTTCTTCAACTTTCTCTTCTCTTTATTTTTACTATTCATCATGGTCTTGGTAGATATAACATTCTGTTCAGAGATAACTGAATCTTCACTAAAAGTGCACTTCATTGATAACTCGGGAAAGAAACTCAAATCTTCAAAAGAGAATAACTTCGTTGTAGAGAATCCAACAGAGATGAACCTGTCCCTTTGATACTAATTGAGAGGAATAGTTTGGGATATACCTAACACTGAGAGGGGGTGAATCAGTATTGGGGACTTTTAAAACCAATTCCAATTTTTTATCTTTGTACCTCTTGAATTATTAGGATCTTGATTCTCTTATTATCTTTTCCCTATCGAATGAAATAATAGAAAGCAGTAAAAATATGGACACTATATTTTTACAAGGTTCACCACTCAATAAGAGTAGCTATGTCATTTCCATGCATGGGTATGACCAGTACATGGATTCTCCACTATAATTTGATATTCTTTTACAATGGAGTGGCTAGGAAAACAATACTCTAGCAAGTGTGAGTCCCTACACTTTGGAGGGGGTGGGAAATAATCCTCTTCCCTGGACTGGTGATAGCTAAGTCCAACTTCCAGCCTTTATCTTGTTCTTTATACTGCCTATAGAGACAATCATCTTCCTTATTGATAAGGTAGGTTCTACTCTTGGTCTTCTTTAGTGCTCTTAACTTGATTACTTGTAAAGAAGTAGGCAAGCAATTCTTCCTTCTTTCTTTCTCTTCTTCTCTAGTGCAACACTAACTGCACTAGACTTCTTCTTTCTTCTTCTTAGTGAAACAACCAACTACACTAAAATTCTTCTTTCTTTATCTATAATCACATACACCAATATGATTATTCAAATACTGAGGATCAGATCACATAGCATCATTTCAATCAAACTACCCTGAATAATTTTCAGCATTCAGTTGGGCATACTCTATTCTTCTTCTTCATCTCTTCTTTCTCTTTGACATAGTATAATAAGGAATAGTACTACAGTGTATTAATATCTTTCTTTAATTCTCAATACCAATACATGAGTATATCGGTATACTTCCTTCTTCCTTTATGTAGATATTATTTTAGTTACACATATGTCTCCTCATCACACAAGCGACAACACCCCTACAAATAGTGTATATAAAGCGTGCAACCAGAGAGTGTTCACCTTCATAAAAGTAAATAGATCCAAGGGTCTTCTTCATCACGCAGAGGACATGTGATTCTTCTTCATAGAAACAGGGATGATTTGTGGATCTGTCTTAGTGAATCACTACATGGTTGAGTATTCACCGGTTGTGTACTCACGGGATATCCTTCACAAAACACCGCGAGGGATTGAGAAAACCAATCGCTTGTTTGTGCTTTCTTCTTCACACAGAGGGTGTGGTTCTCCTTAGTCGCAAGACACTTCATGAGTGCATAGAAGATGTTAAAGGCCTGTGGTACCCTCAAATTTTTCATGCACCCTTCTAGGTGACTTTCTCATAAAATTCAAACCTTGCAGGGAAAAACACCTTTTGGCGTGAAAAAGTATTTCCGTGCAACTCTTTTTCTTCACACAGCACTGGATTTTCACGCAACACTTCACTTTTTCACATAGAACTCTCTTTTTTCATGCAGCACTGGTTTTTTCATGTAGCACTCTCTGGTTCGCGCAGCACTTGCTTTTTCACGCAATACTTTCTTTTAGCGCACCACTTCTTCTTTTCGCATGCTACACAATACTTCAATTTTTTTGTGCATCAGTGCTTGGGATTTGTCTAAGTGTCGAGACTTAACAAATGAGAGGGGTTCACCTCATATTTATAGGCATTTTTTACCCTTCATGAAAAACACTAATCCGCGCATAAAACTTTCTTCATGCGTGTAAAACTTCTTCCAAGCAACATCTTATTTCGCACAATGCTCCAATTTTTCGCGCATCTGATGCCTTTTCCAATTTTCAATCTTCTGATATTGAAACACCACTTCCGTGAAAAACTTCATTCCTCTATTTCACACACCACGCTAATATTTTTTGCACCACTTTATTTTTCATGCATCCTGCTAATATTTCACACATTCTGCAAATATTTCGCACAACCTTTTTATTTTTCGCGCATCCCTCAAATATTTCATGCAACCTTTATTTTTTCGCACACTCTTCCCAATTTTGCGTTCACTACATACCTTGTATGAAAAAATCTAAACCATCTTCAATCTTGCACGCAACATCCATTTCTAAAAACACATTTCTTCATCTCCTGATTTTTAGGCCCTAAAATTTGGAAAACACTGGAAAACGGCGCCACATTAAACTGTGCTATTGTGTCACCTCCAGATTGTCCATTCCTTTGTCATTTCTCTCTTCACTTCTTTCCATAACCATTATTAATATTTCATCATGAACTCTACTATCGTGATATATATCCTTTGATAGACTAGATTTTGCATCATCAGAATTACAGTGGAAAGTACTGAAACTTCCCTATCTTCCAGCAACATCATTCCTTCCAATCAAAACTGTATATGACTGGCATCATCATTTCTCCCCCTTTCCTTCATAAGGATTGCATCATAAGTTTTTCTGACTTATGATATTTGTGAAATACATATCAGTAAAGCATTGTCTGGTTTAATCACCATTCTTCATTGTTGTAGAGAATGTATCACTTTTGATACATGTGATTTGAACTTAGGATCAGACAATCGTCTGAATTTACTTCATATATAATTTCCCAAGTATGAAATTCAATGATATTATTTCTTAACAATTCTCCAGGAATCCTCACATCAGCCGATCTCCATTAACTTTGGAGTCCTTCTTCATTTTGACCGATATTGACAACTGTTGACAACAAATACAATCTTCACACACAAAGTGGTCCCAACAATAAAGGGCTAAAGTTTAAGGCCATACAACTTTGACCAAATTTTATTGAGGCTCAAAGTTATATATATTGGACCAAAAGGGTGGGACATCCTATATAGCAAGGTAATGGAAGAAATCGTTGTGAATGACAAGACCAATTCTAGAATAGATTATCCCACATTATGAAACACATAGTTTATGGTTATAATGCTGAGACAAAATGTTGGAGGTTGGTACTAGGATATAAAATCTCAGTATCACAACATATCTCTTTAGAATGAAAATCAAGCCACACATTTTTCTTTTAATTCAAAGGCCTCTTACACAAATATGACTCGTATGTAGGGGGAGGGGCATTTTCCTCTGACCATGTGTCCATAAACCAGAGAACATGTTTCTGGTATCTCCTGTGTAGATCCAGCTCATACATAGTAGGTGAATTATTAATAATTTGATTAAACAATTGTTTTTGTACTAAATATCTCTACATATATTGATTTCTCATGCGGGGAAGAAAGGGTCCATAGGAAATGGTTCCCTATGAGTAGTTTAAGGTTATACAGAATAGACCAAATGTTCCCTAACTTTGGTCATGGGACAACATAATCATGTAAATTAGAATAACCATTTCAAACCTCTAATATCATGTGAGTCATTCTCTATTTGATAAATAAGTGGGATTTGGAAGATTACCCAAACTGAATTAAGGTGTCATCCAAGGATTGTTTCTAAAATCCACCGCATGATTTGTTATCTTATAGTGGAGACATTGTCCTGTACTTTTAAATCATGTGACTAGGATGTTGGTAATATATATTTTAAATTCATATCTCCAAGACTTGTGTTAAGCATTTTTAAATTCATGCGGATTGGACTAAGTTCTCTATCCTTGAATAAAAGGCATCTCAACCATGCTAGTCATAGTGACTCTCTAGGTAATTTATGCTCACATAAGTCATGTTCAGCATGAGAAATAAGATAATACTTGGGAAATCATTTTAACCACATGATAATGAAATATATGAAACATATGGGGTATTTCATTTCAAGGAAATGAAGAATATATACATGGATTTGGATCTCATGGAGAGACATGGTTAAATATTATGAAAATCTATACCTGAGGCATGAAATATATGATTTGGGCATCACTATATACCCCATAGTAAAAGAATAAAGACATGTTTAGTTCTTATTAAAAGATTCCTTACAAATATATTACTCGTATTCAAGAAAATGGGGTAATTAAGGTCATAGTTTAGATGGACCATGGCATTCTGGTTAGGTTGTATGGCCATAACCAACAAATCCTTGAGAAAGGATGATACCCCTATATAGATCGATCTCTTACATAGTGGAGGGGAATTTTCATATTTCATCCTATTATGGTATTTGAATAATATGATTCTCTAAATATAGTAACCAAGATATAAGACCATAGCTTCTTAGAAATGGAGTATTCAACCCTACTATTAATTTAAAGATAAAGATCATATACCATGTACCATTACAAGGATCTAGCTCACAAGTTGATAATGGGTCACATGGAATGGACCATGTGTCATGAAATTTAATTTCATACTATAAGGAATCAGATGTTCTATAGTTTAGGGTCATGTGATGAGGACCTTAATCCATAGTTTAACATTGCATATCTTGGATGGGTATTATAAAATTTAACATCATGTGATAAGGACATTGGTGAGAAGATGGCTCCAACTCCCCCAACTTCTCTTTCACTCTCAGTATTTCCCTCCACTAGGGTTATTAATGCATTTATTCTATGGTGTGTTTTTATTATATAGGACTCCTAATCCCTCATTTTTTGGCTCTCCTCTTGGTTTCTTCTCTTTCTTCTCTTTCAATCTCGGAGCTTTTGCCTCCTGCTTTTGGGGATTCTACTGTGAAACATGGATTCTATGCCGACCAAATTCACCATGTCAGACCCCATTTTTTGTCTTATTTGGTATTATTCATGGTGGTTTGGGATTTTTGGTGGTTTTGATTGGTTATTATTTCTTGTTTTTAGATTGGTTAATTTTGGGTTTCTTCAGTTCTCTTTACGGTAGTTGCTCGCTGTCGAGGCCCTTGTCTGGTTCAACCTCTCCTCTTGCTTCTAGATCTATTTCATTAAGATTTATTTTAGCCTGATGTAGTTTCCATCATGGGGGTCTTTGGATGTGTTTTTTAGATGTTCATTGGTGTTTCTAGAGTCATGACCACATTTGGTTATTATTTTTCCTTAGGGTTTTATTCTCCCTGGTTCTTCGAGATTTGTTTTGGTGGTTTTTTGTTTTCATCTTTGACAACGACGAATCATTCAGTGATGGTTTTTTAGCTTGTTTCCTTTGGAATTTTTTGTATCACTATTTTTTTTCTTGATATATGGAATCATAATCTTTTTATTTCAGTCTTTAGAGATAGTGAATATGGTGGAATATATGGTCATTTCTATGGTGATTCAGTGATTTCTTTTCATTCTTCGTCTTTTTTTTTGGAATCTTTTTTTTCTATGATGGCCCTTTATATTACTTACTATGGAAAGAGGTGGTGGCTCTAGTTTTAATGGTGATGGATGGTTTTGTCATGAATCTGGAAGATGAGACATTATATTTTTAGTCATGGATCTAATGTATTAGATTTTAATGATGGTGGTCTCTGTTTTCATCAAGGTGGAACCATGGAAGGTTTGAGGTTCATGTGAAGGTTTGGCTCGTTTTAATAAACTTTTTCCATACAAACACTACCCTAACATCAAGGTTCAATGCCTCATTCCAATTCTTTCTAGTGATATGGTTCATAATGAGGTTTTAGGAGGTTTTTTTGAGGTGGTTAATCGAATTCTAGGAGTCACATATGGCATGGAATTATTCTCCTTTGGTTCTCTATTGGTTTCTATCTCTTTTTGGTGGCTCAATGTTTTGTGTTATAAGGTGTTTTGATTGATGGTCTAGTTTTTTTGGTTCTAGAAGAATTAATTTATGTGATGGTTTAGTCTGGATTGATGGATAAGAGGGTGGATATTCTAGTTTCTGGTTTTTGGAAAGAAGGTTTATCGGCGGTGGTATTGGTTAAATATTCACGATGATGATGTTTAATGGGTGAAATATTGAGGTCTGTTCTTAGATCAATGGTGATCTGGCTATTTCTATTTTCAATATTTTGAAATGAAAATTTTTTAAATTTGAAATATATCTTGTGGTTTTATTTTTGGTGATTTGTGGGAAAATTCTTCTTTGATGTCACCTATTTGAATTTTGAAATTGTTTACTATAGGATGTTTTTGAATTTAGTGGCTAATTTTGTAAGTTTATTACTTAACCAAAAAGTGAGTTATTCAAAAATACCAAAAAAATATTTTTTGATGGATAAAAACATTTTCATGTAGTTTAATGTCATATGATGAGGATGTTGGACATGTAGTTTAACATCATATGGTGAGTCTGAGGTTGTAAAGTTTAATATCATGTGACTAGGACATATGGGTCATGCCTTTTAATGTCTTGTGAGAAGGACCAGTGGTTTCTATAGATTATAGTTGTAAATATTTTACTGGTGTGAGGGGGAAAATATATCCTTTCCAACCAACAATAAACAAACTAGCATGAAGAGAGGCCTCATGGGAAAATGATGGAGAAAATGATATTGTAAAGGGGTAAATTTTGGGATATGTCTAAGAAAGAGGCCCTAGGCTTCACTATGTATCTCATTAAAGTGAGAATCAATCTAGACATAGTTCTAGACATAATTTCCTACATAGAAATGAATCATGTTTATAGAGATGTAATTTTCCTTAATTCATAGTTAGACCAAGGATAGAGGTCTGAGCATCACTAATTATCTGATTGAAATGAGAATCAAGACACATGTAGTTCTAGAAGATGGTGCAGTAAATGATCGATACCATAATGGAGGCATCCTCTATGGTGAGGACTGAAGTGTTGAACTATTTTACATCATTCAATGGGGATGCAGACCATGCAGTTCCATGTCATGATATGAGTGCATTGTCGAACAATTTAACATCTTAAGACTATGATGTAAAGTTCATTCCATTTAAGGTTTTGTGACTAGGACCATGGTGAATTTTAGTTTATGGTATTGCAATTAGGAACATGGGGTTACATGATTTTATACTTTCATGTCATGAAGGATCCTTAATGGTAGTTTCCTATAATAATGGCATAAAACTAAGAAACATTATTGATCCCTTTGAACATATAAAATGGTTAAAGTAAATCATGTCCTCAGATGTCTAAATCAGGAGTGGAGACTAGAGAGAGTAAAATAACCATTAGTAATGGTGTAAAACTAATGCCATTTACAATAGATAGAGATTTTTGGGAGTATTCTAGCCAATACCACACTCAATCTGGGAAAAGTGAATGGGTTTTAGGTATAATTTTCCTCCAGGACCAAAACTTCCACAAGGAGCTACATCATAAGCTCAATTAAAAACTATGATATTCACCATCATTTCCCAATGGGGTACCTTGGGTCAATAAAACCTTGGTACCAAAATTTCATGTGAGAGAGAGACAATAGGACTAATTGACTCAAGGAACTTGATTATTCATCCATAAAAAGGTATGAAGTAGGTTGGGTGGATGAAGGGGTGTTCATAAGGTTTTGGGAAAATTATATAGTTATACAACAATGTAATAAATATGCTATTAAGATAATAGGAATGAACCTATACTGAAAGGAAGGTTTACTAAAACCTCACAATGAACTGATCTAGAACTCAATATGTAATGGGTAAATCTTGTTTATTGATTGAGATCATTTGTGAGGGACCTCCTTGAGTAATTTATGGTCATGTGATCTTGACCATGCACCACACAGTTTAAATTTCATGTATCTAGGATCGAATGTTGTTAAATTTAACTTCATGTGATGAGGATTAATAGTCTCTATGGTTTATGGTCATATAGATTTGACCAATGGTGAGGGTGAGGCATCTTCACTAGCCATTTATAAAAAACCTAATGTGAATAGGGGATTCGGGGGCCAAATTCTAGCAAAGAGATTTTCACCTATGGGGAAGAACATGTGGTTGGGCCTAGGACTAAGGGTCTAGGGGTCACTACATATCCCATGAAATGGAAATAAAACCACATGTAGTTCTTATATAAGTTCCCCAAATTGATTAGGTTATTATATGGGTAAAGGGTTATTTTTTAGCATGGGTTTATAAATGGAAACAAAATCCATGCTAGATTCCCCATATAGATATGGCTCATACACAGAAGATTGAGGGAATTTTTTGTATGTTTTGAAACTAGCATTAGGCTATAAAATCTAGGGATTATTATTTATCCCATCAAAGTGAGAATCAATCCACACATAGTTCTATGTTAGTATTGTAGTTTAACATCTTGAGACTAATACAATTTATTGAAACCCTGACATAAAACAAGGGAAAGAAATATCCCATTACACAAGCATCTTCAAAGTAGTTTTTTTCATTTTAAGACCATGATATTTAGACCACATTCCCTGATCATGAAATAAAATATCTTCTAATATTATTAATCCCATGTGAGTCATGATCGGTATGAGAAATATGGAATGATGGTGTTTCCTTCATTGCATGGAATTGAGTATAAGAAAACTGGCCAGATGGGAAATAATCACCCCCTGGTTTGGAATTTGTAGCTAGGCCTAGATTGAAGAGTATGGTAATTACAATATATCTCATTGAAGATATAATTAATCCACACATAGTTCTTGTATGAAAAAATTACCTACACAATTCTAACTCATACGCAGGGAGGGGGACATTTTTTCATATTATATTGGGGCTGGACCTAGGATTTCATATTTGGGTGTCATTACGTATCCTTTGTAGATAGGAATCAAGCCACACATAGTTATAAATAATAGTAGTTTATTAATGTGGTGGGAGATCGACATCATTATTGGGTACCTCTTAGGTGAGGACCAAAGTGTTATGTAGTTTTACATCATGCAACAGAGACATGAACCATGTAGTTTTACATCATGCAGAAAGGATGTTAGGCTATGTAGTTTAAAGTATTATAGCTCAAACTATGATGACTTGTAGTTTAGGTTCTTACAACTAGGATTAAATGTTTCATATTTTAGCTTCATGAAATGAGGAAAAATGGGGTACTATGTGTTTCAAAAAGATTTATATGAAACATGAAAGGTAATAACCTGACATAAAGAGGGGTGAAACAGAGGCCTAGCATCATGAACATATCAGAGGGGATTACACACACTGAGGGGATATCCGAGAGGCAAAATGTTAAGAGCATTCTCAACTAAACCAAAGATAGGAGGTATAGGTGTCACTATGTATCTTGTGTAGATAGGAATTATGCCACATGTGTGGTGAGATACCAACAATGGAAGTGTGGCATCCTCTCTAATGATGACCCATGGAATTGTGTGGTTTAAAAATCATGTGATGGAGAATGAACCATACAGTTTAACATCTTTTGGAAAGTATGTTTAACACATATTTTATAGTCATATTGTAAGGACATTAATTTCCACCTAAAGGTTGGGAATCTTCTCATATTGTTTGCATGAGGTATCTCTTCTTTCTTATCTGAGGCATTCCATGTTCATTTCATGGGGTATTTCATCTTTTCATACAAGGAATACTACACTTATCATGTGAGGAATCCCATATTTGTTACATGGGTTATTGGAGATAATGTTGTATAGTTTTATTTCATGTGACCAGGAAATTGGAGATTTATAGTTTAAAGTCTTACAGCTCAGACTATGGTGTCTTTTGGTTTTAGTTCATATGACTAGGACCTTTATGACTTTTATTTTTGGATTATACAACTAGGACCATTGATATAATTCATTAGTAATGGTGACCTGCTGATGTAGTGAGAATAAATCTCATGCATGTAGCATGGGTCTTAGGATTCTCTAACACTATTAGGACTTCAACTAATTGCTTCTAGATCCAATCTTTGAATACAAATCATTCCTCAATTACATGTCCCAAAACATGGTGGTATGGATAATAATTGGGATTATATTTCATGACTACCTCCATGAGTCTCATGATCCTCAGAATCTTGAGAAGTTTATGCTCCAATGAGTATGTGAATTATGCATCCACATCCTCATATTTAAAGAAATGGGCCTTACTTTTTCTAAATCTAAGGGATAGTCAGCCTAGAAGATTTAATACACATTGTGTGTTTTGATCAAGAATTCCACATGGCTAATGTTGAGATTCAAGTATCGGTGGATCTAATATCCCATTATTTATCTTATTCGAAAGAAAATCCCTAAATACATATCACCCATCGATTATATTTCCTAACAATTCATGTTAAGGGAATTATTTTGGATGTTCACTTTAATCTTTCTCTTTGGGGATATTAATTCATGGGAGCTCGATCAAATCATTTTCCATGGTATAGGAAAAATACTAGAGGAATTTCTCCGATTATAAGGAGTACAATTTCCTTTTCCTATCATCAAGTGATAAATAATGACATCGATTCCTAATTTTGTTACATATGCCTCTATTGGTATAGGAACAAGGATAAATTTAGGATCTACAACATAGTGAAATGATCCCGATCAATTCAATAGGAGAAGATAAATCATTAGAAGCCACAGTTATTGATGATGTATCCCATTGATTAGGGAACTTTGACTCTCTCAGAGACTTTTTTTCAACCATTAAGGTCGAACAATATCTGGAATTTACCTTATGTCTATGTGGAAAATATATAAATTCCCCTACCTCTATAGGAGGATTCTGGTATTAAATCATGGTTAAAAGATCCCTAAATCAAATATATAATTACATCATGGAGATCCTAATTTTCTTGATTCAATAGGGTGATCGGTTCTTCAGTAAGTATGGCCCTATCATCCTCAAGTAGCTAAAAAGTAGAATAATCTTCGAAACCATTTCCTTTTTCAAGGGTGTGATGGGTCGATAGTAATGGGAGTATCAACTTAAAAACTATATATTGGATTTGTTATTGGAATTAGCCACATTTTTCATCAATGTTACACTCTAAGGAATAAACAGGGTCAATAATGCCTTCTATAGAGGTTGGCAGGGTATCATAGATCCCTCCTTCACTAATGATTGGGGAAGAGAGTGAGATAATCTATTGTGGCTGGGAAGATCATAAGAATGTACAATTATCCTTATTAAGAGTTTGATCATCAGAACAAAATGGATAGTATTTAAACTTGGTTGATACCATGATGGTGGAAATGTAATTGAACTAGTTCTCATCTTTAGTGGAATATCCTATTTTGTAGGGATGGTGACTATTCTCTCATTTAGTGGGTTGGTTCCTATGATCATCCTTTTTCTTTTTTAAGGAAGATGGTTGAAACTTGTTTTACATGTTCATTAGGTTCATCCAATTAAAGATAACCATCTTCAATCATCTTATATAGTATATCTTTGATGATGAATCATTCCTAGGTTATGTGACCCAATATATGATAATAAGGTCAATAATTTGGATAGTCATATTTCCCATGGATTATTGATTTCTGGAAGTGTTATCATGTTTTATTCCAAAGTAATAGTTAATTACCCAAGAACTTGGTCATTATATAAGGAATATATTTTATATTTCCTACATTCAAGGTCACATTATTGCATCCTTTTTGGTTTGAGGTTGACAACAGTTGCATCAACTTTCCCTGGATTCCATATCATTACTGGTGTTACTTGATAAGAACTTTCCTTGGTTCTATGAATGGTATCCTCTATACATTGTTCTATAGTGACAAAATCTCAGAAAAAAACCAGGGTACTTCATAGGAATAATCATATTTGATAACTCATCCCATAGGTCTTCCATATAGATCTACAATAACTGTCCCTGTGGAATTTTTGTTTCCATGGAATACGTCAGACCCTTCCATCTTGTAATTAAATCCATAAATCTATCATTTTCCAACTTTTTTCAATTACAGAGGTTAACAATTATCATTTCCATCATTGTAGATATGAATTATCAGTGTAATTGATTATGGAGATCTTCATAACTTGAGATAGACCTAGCTACAAGGTTATTATACCAAGAGAATGTGGGGTCATGCAAGGTCTACACAAATCATCTGATCTTGGAAACCCCTTTTTTATGGGGTTCCCAACATTAGGCCACACTTGGAGGAGAAATGGGTGAGATTATATTCCGGATCACCCATTCTATTGAATGTCAAGAAGTTTGGGTTTCTAAAGTTAGGAGGGAGAGGATTCAAATCCACCCACTCAGGATATGATTTCCTCTATGGTTTTACCATTTCATGTTGGACTTCAAGATAATCCATATGATCAATGAGGTAATCTAGTA
Source organism: Viscum album (assembly GCA_963277665.1). Taxonomy (NCBI): domain Eukaryota; kingdom Viridiplantae; phylum Streptophyta; class Magnoliopsida; order Santalales; family Viscaceae; genus Viscum; species Viscum album. Next base: position 474,040,374 of record OY728135.1, read on the forward strand.
ATTCTTGAAATATCCTGATCTTAGTCAACCTTAAATGAGTTCTTTGAACTGGTAGCTGATGTCCTTCTAATGGTGGGAGCACTTGGAAATCAATCGGTGTCATAGTATAATGGGTTGATTGATGTGGTCTCAATTATAGTGGGTGGGTCGATTCTTCCATTACGGGTCAATAAAACTTCTTAAATTAAATTAGCTCAGTTGAAGGCATAACATCTTTAATTTGATGATTGTACTAAAATAATTTTCCTCCCCTGAGTAACTTAGCATTGACCTATTAAAGTTTTACTACTCTTTCTTCAAGTTGATTAATCTTCTCTTATATTGAGATACATTCACCATGGTTGGGTGATGGGTGGGAAGTAAATGATACCACATCTATCTCCTTATCAATAGTATGAAGATTTGAATCATCAAATAGTCTAATAGTGATAATATTCACTGATTTGAAGTGTGTGATAGGAGACATAGATATCCTTGGGAGAGGAATATCTATGATCTGGGTATATTTTTGCACAATATATGATATCAGAGAAGACTTCAAGGATAAAAATTCCCCATCCTTGTGTACTAGGGTTCTCCCTATGATTATACTATCACTAAGGTTATTTTAATAGATTTTTGAATCTCTTGGATAGTGGTAATTAGGAACTGACCTTGAGCCATTGTCAGGATGTACTTAAGGGTCTTAGAGGTTTTTATAGTAATAGGGGTATAGACCTACCTAGAATTTGTAATGAATTTATACCTCTGACAAGATCTCCTTTTGGATTCCAAAATTTTGATGGTTGGAATATGCATTGTTTCATCTGCAATTTCTTATAGAATTGGGGTCATATATTAGTGATGGTGACGATAACCACAGTGGATAGGAGCACTCCTAGGAATCTCCTGGTTTATTTCCTTAATGTGGAGGGTGTTATCCACCACCTCCCCAAGATATAGAATAAATTGGTTTCTACCCTTCAGGGATAGGATCCCAAAACAAATGGATTTGTTGGTGGGCACCACTTGCTTCCTCATATCCTATCATTGATAGGACAACTTATGGAGATTCACCATCTGGATACATTGATGAACTGCCTCAAATATTGGGATGGATCCATCACAATGATAATTTCACACTATTACATTCTCCAACTTGCATTGGAGGTGCTGAAATGATGAAATTATACACTGATTCCATGAGGCCATAGTCTTCATGTCCCTCAAGGCATATGTTTGGCATGTCCCCTCGTTGTGTGAAAGCATCCTACAGATGCTACCAACTTCTCTAATAATCTTTTAATTAATTTTAACATTTAGAGACACCATTTGTATTGAATTATTGAATGTTCTTATTAGTAAACAAAAACAAGACACTCATCGGTGCAGAATCACATATAAGAGTTCATGGTCGATTGATTTCTTTCACAATTAAAGGTTTAACATCATGCCATTTTTTCACATGAAAATGGTCTGACATTCAATTATGAAAGGTTATAATACGTTGGGTCCACTATTTTTTTCCAATGGATTTCATGCCCAGACATGTTTCAAGTTAATGTAGATATGTGTTCTAAAGGCAGGTGGTCACTTGTATTTTTCCAATGCCATCTTAAAAATGCATTGGTTGAGATGATGGGAGGTTGGTCTTATCAAACCCTTTTGGGAGGAATTATTTCCTAGTTGGGGACCCTCTTATAGATTTAATAAGTATTCATTAATCCTTCACAAATCCCAGTGAGGGACTAGTTACCATTATTCTAATGATCTTATCGAGACCATGTGTTTGATGTGAACCTCCATATGCATTAGAGGTTCCCCATATTTCTCTTACTAATTCAAGATACTTTTTTCTATATTCATCTAGCACTACTACAAATACCACTTTTATCAGTGCTAAAAATGGCCTTTAACAGCGCTAGAAAAGCGCTGTTAAAGTCAGCGTAGATAAAGGGGGGGGGGTCCCCTATATCAGCGCTCTGAAAAGCACTGATAAAGACCCCTTTTATCAGCACTGATAAAAGGGGTCTTTTATCAGCGCTAAAATGAAGCGCTGATAAAAGGTTCCTTTATTAGTGCTTTATTTTTAGCACTGATAAAAGTTAAAAAAATTTAAAAAAAAATCCAGGCAATCTTGGGGGGGGGGATTTTTACAGTGCTTGAGCCCCCCCTTTATTAGCGCCTTCCTGCACCTCCAACTCCCCCATGCACCCCCCTCCCCACCCTTTATTAGCGCTATCCCCCACCCATTTATCAGCGCTAGCTCCCCCATGTTCCCCCATGCATGCGTGCCCCTGCCTCCACTGGGTTTTGAACTCGAGACCTCCCCCCTGCACGCCTAAGCCCTTACCACTCTTCTATTTTGATTTGTTTTCCATTTCATGATATCTATATATATATATATATAGTTATATTTATTTTTATAGTAATATATATTTATATTAATATATATATATATATTGTTATATCAATATGTATATATAGTTATATTATTATATATATTTATAGTTATATTAATATATATATTTATAGTGATATTAATATATATATTTATAGTTATATCAATATATATATGTAGTTATATTAATATATATATATATATATAGTTATATTAATATATAGGTATATAAATATTTATATATTGGTATTTTAAATAAAATTGATATTAGTTATTATTTAGATAAATCTAATATATTTTATATGTAAATATATATTTTTATTTATATTTATAATTAAATTTTTATGTGTGAATATATATAAAATATGTATATATTGTTATATATTTGATTATAAATAGCAGGGCATTATAAAATATGATAAAATTTCAAAGAAATAATATCAATATGAATGTAATACCTTGTAATAAATTCAGTACCCACCAAAAAAAGGCAATAATACCCCCTTAAATGAGGCTAAAAATCCACAAAATGTTAACAAATCGGGGTATCCCGACTAAAAACTCAGTTTTGGAGGCCTTCTTGGCCTTTTTTGGCCTCTAAAAAACCTTGACCTGGGGATCCCTAGTCATATGAGTGTAGATATCATCAAAGGATTCGATTTGATATGTGGTAGAGCTCAAACGAACATCCGAATCAAAAGTTATGGCCGTTTGAAGTTCGAGTTGCGTTTTCAGCATATTTTGGATCTTTTTTTATTTTTTTTATTCTTTTATTCTTCAAATTGTTATTAAATGACTATTAATCCATAATAATTAGCAAATTATTAATTAAAAATATTTTTTTAATTTTTTTATAAGCCATTTTCACTAAATATCTTATATATTAAGTGTGACTGTATATTTATACTTATCTAAAATATATTTAAAATTATATTTAAAAAATATATATTATATTTATATCAATATAAGTATATCTATATATTTAAATATTAATATATTTTTTTAATGATTTTTTTTGGAAGTAGACCCTTTATCTGCGCTTTTAAAAAAAAGCGCTGATAAAGACCCACATTTATCAGCGCTACTAAAAAAAGCGCTGATAAAGGGGCACCCTTTAACAGCATAAAAAAAAGCGTTGATAAAGGGGTACCTTTATCAGTGCTAAAAAAAGCACTGATAAAGGGGTACTTTTATTAGCACTTTTTTTAGCGTTGATAAAGGTACCCTTTATCAACGCTTTTTTAGCACTGATAAAGGTACCCTCCCCCCCCCCCCTTTATCAATGCTTTTTCGTTAGCGCTGATAAATGGTGGCGCTGGCCTTTCCCCGTTTTGTGGTAGTGTTGTTGGGATCTCTAGAGTTTATTTTTGTTCTATGAGGTGGTTGGTGTTTTGGAGTTGGGATTAAACCTCAAAGATACATCCTACGTATCCTATGAAAGAAGGAATCAAAACCCTTATATTTCAATGAAATGGGTGAAGAGGAAATAGCATTGGGTTTGGACCTCAAAGAGGCATCCTATATATCCTGCTATGAATAGAAATTAGATCCCATGTAGTTTGATGGAATGGGTGGGAGTTACACCTCAGTAGGAGGTCCAAGATGGAGGCACTTTCACCATGCTAATAGGATGATAGTTTCATATATCTAAGCTTGTGTGAGTCTTGCTCGGTGTAGGAAACAAGAGAGAGAATAAGATGAGTCACATTGCATGAGAGTGTACCATTATATTTGAAATAATGAATCATGTACTATTACAACATGGATAAGATTCATATGTTTTGAAAGGGGAGGAAATAAAAAATAAAGTGGGGCTTATTCATGGGAAAACCTAAGATACCCAACCTAGTAGGTGTTTTGAGGATTACACCTTGGAGGAAGACCATATTTCTAGAACCATGAGAATAATATCAACTCATGTTGATTGATGTTTGGTTGGGGATTACACCTAGGAGTATTACCATGTTTTAGGAACCATGAGGAGTATCAGAACTCGTGGATATTAAGGTTTGGTTGGGGCTTACACTTAGGAGGGTGTAAGTGTTTCTGGAACCATGAGAAGAATCTCAACTCATGGATATTTATGTTTTGTTGGGGATTTCACCTAGGAGGATGCCCATATTTCTGTAACCATGAAGATTATCTCAACTAATGTAGATTAAGGTATGGTTTAGGCTTATACCTAGGAGGATTCCCATGTTTCTAGAACCATGAAGAGTATCTTGACTCATGAAGATGGAGGATGCCCATATTTCTGGAACCATGAGGATAATCTTATCTCATGGAGATTAAGGTTTGGTTTGGGATTATACCTAGGAAGATTATCATGTTTTTGGAACCATGAGGAGTATCTCAACTAATGTAGATTAAGGTTTGGTTGGGTCTTATACTTGGGAGTATGTCTGTATTTCTGAAACCATATGAGGATAATCTCAACTCATAGTAATTGATGGTTTAGTTGGGGATTTTACCTATGAGGATGCTCATGTTTCTGGAACCATGAGGATTATCACAACTCATGGAGATTAAGTTTTGGTTGGGGCTTATACCTAGGAGGATGCTCGTATTTCGAGAACCATTAGGAGAGTATCAACTCATGGTAATTAATGGTTTAGTTGGGGCTTACACCTAGAATGATGCCCATATGTCTAGAACCATGATAATAATCTCATCTCATGGAGATTAAGGTTTTATTGGGGATTATACCTAGGAGGATGCTCATGTTTTTGGAACCATGATGTGCCAAAGGGATTCTAGGAGTAGTGATGATGTTGTTGGGGATTACGTGTAGGAGCTACCTGAGTTCTTCTAAGATCAACAATGTTGTGATTGGGTCTTATGCATGGGATCTTCCGAGATGATTCTATGAGCAGTAATGATGTGATTGGAGATTATGTGTAGGAGCTTCATGGTCACTTATAGGATCAGTGATGATGTGATTGGGGATTACGTATGGGAGCTCCCCAGGCACTACTAGGAGCAGCGATAATGTGATTCAGGATTATGCATGGAATCTTCTCATGCGCTACTAGAATTAGTAATGATGTGATTGGAGATTACACATGGGAGATTCCCAAGATCTTCTTGTATTATTAATGATTTTATTGAGGTGTATACATGAGAGTTTCCTGAGCACTACTAGGATCATTGATGATGTGATTGGAGATTACATGTGGCCGCTTCCTGTGCACTTATAGGAGAAGCAATGATGTGGTTGGAGCTTATGCATGGGAGCTTCCTAGGAGCATCTAGGAGCATCAATGATGTGATTGGGGCTTACGATTGGGATCTATCTAGGTGATTCTAGGAGAATTAAGGGTGTGATTGGGGATTACGTGCGAGAGATTCTCATTTTATTCTTGGAGTAGAGATGAAGTGATTGGGGCTTATGTGTGGGAGATTCTCAAGCACTTATAGGAGCAGTGATGAAGTGATTGGGAGTTATGTGTGGGAGATAAAAAAACAATATTAGTAGTACTGGTGATGTGAATGGGGTTTATGTATGGGAGATTCCTGAGTACTACTAGGATTAGAGATGATGTTATTTTGTCTTACACGTGGGAGATTCTCAGGCGCTTCTAGGAGAAGCAATGATGTGATTGGGGATTACATTTGGGAGATTTCTAGACATTTCTAGGAGAAGTGATGATGTGATTGGGTCTTACATGTGGGAGCTTCCTGGGAACTGCTAAGAGTATCAATGATGTGGTTGGGGATTATGTGTGGGAGCAGCTTGGGTGCTACTTGGAGTAGTGATGATGTGATTGGTGATTTTTTATGGTAGATTCCTAAGTGATTCTAGGAGCAGTAATGGTGTGATTGGGTATTATGCACGAGATCATCTTGGGAACTATTTAGAGTAGTGATGATGTGATTGGGGATTATATATGGGAGCTTCCCTAGTGCTGTTAGGAGCAATGATGATGTGATTATGGCTTATGTGTGGGAGATTCAAAGGCGTTACTACTAGTAGTGTTGATGTTATTGGGGATTATATGTGGGATTTTCCCAAAATTATCTTACTCATATTGGGTCAAGATGGAATCTTGACCTGCTGATGGTTCGAGGAATATTATTGGGGATTATACCTTAGGAGGACACCCATGGTGGCTGTTTGGGGGTCATCTCATGATCAATGTATGAGGCATATTATTATCGATGCATAATAAATCTCATTTTTGTCATAAGATTCATATTATTCTTTTCATATAGAGTATACTATATTTTAATGTCATGTAGTGAGGACTACAAGGTAGAAGATACCTAGAAATGGATAGTTTGGGACTTACACAAGAGAGACCCTTTTTTATTCAGCTTGGCATAGGAGTCAGGTGATGGGGATTCATAAGTTTCTTGAGGAGTATCTTGACTCGTGGAAATTTTTAGGGTGTATGTTAGGGATATATAGAGTGTAAAACAAAAAATTCTAGTCCTAAACCAAAAATCTTGTAGTGTGAATCTCCATTTTCATGTCGGTCAATAACGGTAGTGAAGGAACTAGGCTAGATGCCTGGGGCCATAGCATGGTAAGGATCTAGAGAGGGGGTGTGGGGGCACAACCCTCATGGTATGGATCAATGGTATTGAAGGGTTTCACGAGTGGGCGCATTGGTTTGTCTATATAGAATTTTCCACATAAGGCTGGTCACATATAATTTTCCACATACGGGAATTAACATAGGCGCTTCGCATAGGACTTCCGCATAGGGTTAATCACATGGGGGTATTTTCAGAGGACTTCACAAAGTGATTACTTCTCTATATGGGAGGGTATAAGATGACACATTGTAATCCAAATGAAAAAGTTCTCACATAGTATATAGAATTATTTGAGGAGAGATAGCCTTGCAAAGTGATTTTCTTAAAGAGGGCCTTCATGGGATTACATCACAAAGGACCTCCCCAATGTGAAACTCAGGAATTTAACCTAAGTGGTTTTAGGAGAGTGAATCCAATATAACACACAGTGATTCATCCTTATATTTTCTTTTATTATCATTTCTCCCCTTATCCATAAGTGGGCATTGATATTTATTGGTAGTGGTGAATAAATTCTTTTCTGAAATATCCAACCACATAGCACTTCATGAAGCAGGGAAGCTGCATAGGAGTTCTTCATATCAATATCACAAAGGGTTGGTCACATAAGAGATTCATGAAGTAATTTATTTGTTATGTGGGGGTCATAAAATGACTCCTTGGACCTCAAAAGACATCATTTTGTGAGATTATTGTTTTAAAAACTATGTGAAGTTCTATGCAGTCATTGATAAGTTCTATGTAGGATTTTAGACTTCTTCAATTTTTTATTCAAGCTAAAATAAAACCTAACTTCAAACAGTCATAACTTTTGATCATGAATCCATGTGGGCCCTACAAGTAGTCAAATCAAAGGCTGTAAAGAAAACTACACCTCCATTCTATATTATATACACCATATCAAGGTGTACTCTAATTCCAAATAAAAATTCCCTAGAATACACTCAAAAAATGGGTTTTAAGGTGGAAACACCTTTTATTAGAAACTTTTGAAATCCATGGAATACTTATGGAGGGAGGTTCTCACCACCTCACCATCATATTGGGAAACGTTTCTTAGGAATTTCCATCACTCAGTATGTGAGCAGTTTTGTGTCACATGGAAGTCTAATATGCTTCTTCTTCTGACATAGAGACACATGTTTACTTTAACTCAAAATTTATTATCTAAATGAGGATAGTGTCATAGGTCATGAAAAAAGATGCATGGAATGATTTTTTTCGATGAAAATAATATTAATATATATATATATATATATATGTTTATTTATTAGTTGAATTTATATATACATTTTGGATACACTTATTTAAGGATTTTATATGATTTATTTGATAATTCACTAGGTTTTGGTTTGTTTTCATAGGAATTAGGAATTCTGTAATTAAAGGAATAAATGTTGAAAATGTCCTAAAAATAGGATTTACACACCATGTATCTATTACACAACCTATAGACCTCATTCATATCATTCTTGGTCAACCACATACCAGCCCGTGAAGACACACATGATGTGGAAAGATTGCATGAGGTGAAAGTTTCAAAGGGTCTCCTGATCAAATATACAAATCGATTCTTTAACAGGAAAAGTGGATCTCAAATACACAGCATGAATCCAATTTACATGTCATGCAGATTTCGGGACTAAATTCACTTAATCTAGTACAAAACATATAGAATGTGAACATTGTGTACTTCTCGGGCCTATTAATATTTTCAATGCTCTCTTGTGCACTAGAGCTTCGCATATTTTTTTTTTCTCTCATTTTTCTTCTAAATTTTTCATTCATTTTCATTCTAATTTCATTTATTTCATTGTTTATGTGAATATTTGTGAGTTTTTAATAACTACACATCTTTCAATCCCAACATCCATTCCAATGTTCCACACCATTCTTCATCAATGCTTGCATCATTCTTCAATGTTTCTTCATTCGCAATAAGTTTGTCGTTGTTTCTTATTTGTTTGGGTTCTGGATTGATCATTCTTCATTATTGAATCATGAAAAGTCAATTTCTTGGTAGATTTTCATTTATTTCAATTGTTAGACATTAATTATTTATTGTTTAATCATGGATTGTATCTTTTATATTTGTTTTATGATTATTCACAATATGCTTAATATTCCCTTGATTTTTATCATCACCTCCATGTGTGGATAATCCACCTAGGGTTAGGGGTCGAGATAAGGGGTGTTTCCAAACCTAATGAATCTTTAGATTGAAACTTGGGAATCTTATGGATAGTAATTAGGTTAATAATAATTTTTCGTCGTATTATTTTCCACAACCATGACCATAGAAACTACGTTTGAAGAAACCACACCTAATTGATGTTTTGAAAGACTATAACCATTAGGATGTGATTCTTTCTACATAAAATCCAATAATAATGTACTTAGGTTGTTCGATATACCTTGACCATGTGATAGTTTCAGCATAGGTAGATCCAATTGGTTTGACCAAAACAAATTGGTGACTTTTTCACCGCTTTGCAGCCTAAGACAAAGAACTATTTCAAGTTAAATATAAGATTATCATTTTTCAAGATCCCTGAAATTGACCCTGATCCATTTATTTAATATATGACTTAAACTCTAAACTACTTAGATTTAGTAAAAAATCAAATCAGAAGAGTGAAATTCAGTAATCCCTTCCAAGGGTTTTGTTCGATTGGCTACTGACCTACCAGTAGTCCTCATGGGATTGAACCTTCACAGCCACTAAACTACACTCTTTTAGTAAGTGTATTTTAGGACTATAAATTATAATCTGATCTCAGCCTATGAAAATTTAATTACACATGCAAGTGACTCAAATTTTGGCGTAGTTTTTGAGTAAAATTATTGCTTAGGCATAGTGACCATTAGATTGAACCTCGGATTACCTCACCCCTCCCTGTTTCTTCTTTCCCATCCCCTTTTCCTTCTTAAATTTTATATACTTAGAGTGCACATACATCCTTTATATTTCTCTATTTATTTATTTTATTCTCATCTAGTGCAATCACAAGGGACCCTTGACTCGCTCAAGAAACCTGGATGCGCAATAAAAAAATCTATTCAGTCCCAAGATCAATGGAACCATTGTTTCAAATCACTACTTTACAATGGTATATCATAACAATCTTGTGCTTACACATCTTAAATACCCCCAATATGTGCCACCTTTCAATCAGGTTGAGAAACTAGAACTATAGGAGTGCACCATTATGGAATATTATTTTTCATCCATTAGTGGTGTTTATCCCAACATTGTGCACCCACCAATTCTGGTGCACACTTTTGAAATCAAACCTAGAATCATTTACATGATCCATAATATGGGGAAATTTGGTGGCCTTCAAAGAAAATATCCCCATGATCACATATCCAATTTATTAGAGTTTTTTTATACCTCTCACAACCATCGAATGTCTTCAGACAGAATCTGACTCAAATTATTCCCTTTTTCCTTGTTTGACTGAGCCATGGACTGGCTAAAAATTCAATATCCCAAGTAAATAATTACTTTATATGAACTAGAAATGAAATTTATTGAAAAATACTTACCACCAATATGGGTTTGGAATCTCTGAAATGATATTCAAAACTCCACCTAGTCAAATGGAGAATCGGTATGGGAAGTATGGGATAGAATCAACGATCTGACCCACAAATTCCCACATCATTGAATAGAGGTGTGGTGTCAAAATCAGACATTTTATCCGGTACTCTAGCCTATTTCATGTATGGAAGTAGATGCCACTACTGATGGTGGATTAATTCTCAAGACACCGTAATTCAGACAAGTAATTTTAGATGAAGTCTCTCATAATTTTAGTATGTGGAAAAGTGATAGAGGACCACCCCAGTGATGAATTAATTAGGTGGAATAAACTTCCCACATCTCTGCTCAAGTAGAGGCTCTGACAAAAAAGATGGAATCATTTTAGTTACTTACTATGTCACCACCCCTCCTGCTCTAGTAATGGAAATTCATTCATATGTGATGTGAAGAGGATATCATTCTTACCAAGATTGCAGGGTATGTATTAAAGAACCCCAGATCAATATTGCAATTATATTAATTATAATCAATAAGGCCAATAGTATCAGCAACCCTAGTAGTATCAATAACAAAACTACCAAAATATTTTGGATCAATAGCTACAAAATACCAAGGTTCCTTTCAACTGATTAGTGTTAAGGTGCCACAAAGAAATCAGGGACCACCTAGGTACCCACCACAAGGTCCAACTTCTCTACCTTAATAGAAATTACAACAAAATTTTCCTAGATCTCAGTAGTTTCAACTAGCACAACGGTAGTAGTATCAACAAGCCCCACAAAGACCACCTCAACAAGCCCAACCTCTCTAAACCAATCTTGAAAACCTGATCACTACCATTGTGTAAAAATCATATCAAATGATGACAACCTAATATATGGAGATGAAAAACCACAAGGCTATACTATGAAACCTGGAGCATCAAATGGGACAAATTTCAAAAAACTTATCTGATCAGATACCAGATAGATCGCCTAGTAATATCGAATCTCATCTAAGAGAAGAGGCTAAATCTATGATTCTTAAAAGTGAAAATGTGCTATATTTTTAGAAACCTTGTGGAGTTAAGGAAATTTAGTTAAGAGAAACAGATAAAGCTATTCGAGAGAGGACTCAAAATATAGAATCATGTAAAGAATCTCTAGTTAAGGAACGTCCTGAAAAGGATGATAATTATGTGGAACCACCAACATACAAGCTACCTATCCCCTTTCCTAAATGGGTGCAATAAGGATAAAAATAAGGATAATATATAAAATACTATAATTGTTTAAAAAATTGTATATGACTAACTGAATGGGCCGAATACCTTCAATTTTTTATTCATTTTTGATAATTTCCCTTTTAAGGGTTAAAGGGGAACCCTTACATGTCTTGTAGGATTCATGACATTACAGGACCGGAAGGTATTAAAGGAATTCATCCCAGACTATGACTACTTGAAACTGCCCCTCCCCAGCATATGCATCGTGATCATTTATCCAACTTTGCATGGTTGTTCGGCTAGCTATACTATTTAGAGATGCACAAGCCTAGTACCAATAGAAAATTCCATACCCTCTTATTCTTCCAAATCCAATAGCTATGCTCTAGTGAATGTACCTGCTCTGAATCCTCCTCTGAAGCTTGTTCCTTGTAGAATCTATTTGGTTTGCATCTTCACATCATGTGGCCCGAAGGCCTTGAGGTGTCCTGAAGGAATTAAGGAATCTTGAAGGCCTTAAGGTGGCCCAAAATCCTTACTAACCTAAAGGCCTTAAGGACTTCAGGCCCAAACTGGTGTCCTGAAGGTGAATAGTTCCAGCTATTACAGTACCGAATAGTACCTTCTATAGTAACTTCTACAGTGCCTTATATAGTGCCTGTTATAGAACCTGATTATGCATGATTTTTTAATTTCTTTCTCTAAATTAAAAATAAAATTGAAGACTTAGGAATATTCTCTCTAAATGAATAATTCTCTATAGTTTTTAAAAGTAAAATACCTCTAATAATGGAAGACCTCAGAAGTTTTTCAATTCCATGCACTATTGAGACATGTACTTTTGAAAATATGTTGTGTGATCTAGGCATGTCCAAGGGTTTTTTATAGAAATATGGTGCTCAAGGAATTGAAACTAACTAGGGTGTCACTCAAACTTCCTAATCGCTCGGTCAAGAACCCTTATGGGCTACTCAAGGACATCTTAGTAAAAATTGAAAAAATCATTTTCCCCACTAATTTCCTTGTTTTGTATATGGAATAGGAAGGTGACATTAGTCTCATTCTTGTAAGACCATTTCTCACCACTAGAAAGGAGATAATTGATGTTTACCTAGGAAGATTAATTTTTAGATTTGTTGAAGAGAATGTTGTGTTCAATGTGGAGAAGGTTGTTAATAAAAGTAATGAGTTGTTAAATTGCCAAACCATCTCTCTTACTAATAAGATAGATGATGATGTGACTATAAAAATGAAAATAAGATAACACATCTTATTGAAAAGGGATATGGTGATCAAAAGAATTAAAATAGCATTGCACCTTTGTAAAGAGAGGTTATCTCGCCTTTCATCTCCTTTGTTTTCAAAAACTATTTTATAAGGGGTATCAACTAAAAGTTAAGTTCGCGTACTTCAAGACATGTCCAGATCTAAAAAATAAATAAAGTGTTGACTATAAGGCATCACAGGGTAGGTTTAATATTCTAGTTTAGGGTAGTTTAGTCTTTAGGATAGTTTAGAGGTTTGCTAAAAGTATGTCGAGAGGACCTGATCTAAAAAGGGGACAATTTTCCCAATACATGTTGTGTAAGGTATACATGGCATGTAAAAATAGGGAGACTATAAAATTTAAAAATCCTTTATTTTATTATTGTGTATTCAATACATGGTGTGTAATTTTCAAGATAAATTATTAAAACCCATGAAATTAGGGTTCATGCCGACCCCCCCGGTCACAACCCTCCCCCACGTGACCGCTCCCCTTACCTGAGCTCCATCGAAGTGCAGCCACACCCCCTCGTCGGACCTCCTCCCTTCCCCATCAATAGATCTTGCCTCCTCTTCTCCTCCCCATCCTCTCTGATCTCCTCTATGTCACCTTTCCCTCTATAAAAAATGGTTCAGACAAAAACCACATGTACCCCACCCACTGATCGTGCACCCGAGCGCGAGGACACACCTCCGCCACCCAAGCGACGGAGGGTCGCATGTCCTCCACCACTTGTAGATCCATCTTCCTCATATTTCACTTACTCCACTTAGTATTAATCTACTTTAGGGGACTCACATTCATCCTATGATGGATCACAGGGCCCTGCCCATCCTCACCTTCACCCCTACCTCGACTTCTTCAACCCTGCACACCAAGTTTGGTTGTTCTAGTTGAAAAACAAGCTGATAAGAACCAACAAGACATTGAATCTTGTTGTTCTGGAGTACATCCATATTCACCATGAGGTACTTTACCTCATGGACTTTCTACACATGACCCTAATCACATAGGTGTGAGAGTAGACTTGAGGGAGCTATTCCTCAAGTTTATTGCCACTTTTTAGTTGGGCATCGACTTCATCTACTTATGACTTGGAGGTCGGCCAGGGGAGCTCATCCTAGGTAATTTTTCAATTAGAATTGGCGTCTACTAACTAGATTTCATTACCTCCCTCATCTTTTTGACATTGAAGCTTGATCCGAACAAGGTCGAGGTTGCACATATCTAGTTGAGGATCGCAAAAGACCACCATAGTGTTTATGACACCCGCACTATGAAGATCACAACGCTCCAAGGTGTTTCCCTCTAGATCCTGCATTGGGACCTTACTCATTCTTGGTTGGCACGTGGTGATTCCCATGAGAGGGTCAGCCAAATAGAGGTCCTCATTCTCACATCATCCTTAGAAATCCCCTCCATCAACATAGTTAGAAAATTTTCATGTTCTACAAGACATTGCCGAAGAGGAATTGCCCCATTTTGATAGGAGGATCATCCATTGTTCATTTGGATAAAAATATTGATTCCTTTGAGTCATCCAGGCCCTAAAACTCCCTTGGATATATAGAGAGAATTAGTATACTACTACTCCACAAGATGGGGCTACTCATGAAGGATGGTGATATCTACAGATGGGCGCTAGCATACATGGAGGATGCTGGTGAAGCCCCCACTCATCATACTACTAACCCAGCCGCATCATCCTCCCTACTTCATGCCCTTACTCCCAACCCATACTCTACCACCACAACTACCACCAGTCCCCACCCCCTTCCACTACCTATATTTCTTCTCCAACCACCATTACTTTACACATGTCCTCACCCACCCCACCAGCCCTTACAAATATCTGGATCTCACACCAGTATATTCTAGTGAACCTACACCAAATCTATCACCACCTGAGAATCCCATTCATTACACCTCTATAATTTACCATCCCTACCTCCCCACTATCCCCTGCATACTATCACCACCCACTGTCTTTTTTCATCCCTTCTTCTTCCATCATCCCTCCCACCTTCGACACCCCAGCCGACCTACCATTAGAGCTCACATATCCTATAGACCAACATGATTTTCCATAAGAGTAGGCTAGGTAATGAAAGGGCCCGACCATTCCACCATATACTGAGGTACCTATCATTGACTCTAATTTCAGAAACACATCCACAATCTAAATTGTCACATCACCTTCACCATACACCATGTTATCTGCCAGCATCATGGCACCATCATTGGCCATCAATGATCCTTTGTTCTTATCCATAGAGTACATTGGTATGGTAGGATAAATCAAGGGACCCGCTGTTTGGGAGGGTGCTTAAGATGCATTGGCTGATGATAGTGACACTGAGTCTTAGTTTCCCTTGTACCCCTCCCCAATTTTGTACTCTGTTTGGGTGATCACTTTTTGTAATACTTGTATTCCATTACTCATTGATGTTTTATTTCTCTATATATACATGGGATGTTGGTCGTATTATTTACATTTCATTACTATATTACTATAGTCAAGTTTAGCTCTTCTGCCTCATCCATGGTAATTGATGTGTCTATTCTTCCATCATCTTATTTTGTACAATGGATGACTCAACATCTGGCTGACAATGAGCACTAGCTTGAGGAGCTCCCACTAGAGATATGTGCCCAGTAGAGACCCCCAACACGATGATCATATATTCTATTATTACCACATGATTTTCATACTCGGTATGCTCCTAATGTGGTAAATACTTCCGAGAATCCCCATGATCTAGATGACACATCCACCAGTTCTCGTAGGATGCAATGGACTTATGAGATGATAGGTGACACTACCTGATCCTTTTTTCCATTTGTTTGGCTGATGACATCATTGTTAGCTCTTTATGGGAGGAAACCCATATTTTATTTGTTTTCCTTATTTTTAGTCTCTTAATTAGGATTTTTTCCATTTATGTGGCATTATTGAACATAGGTCATCCTTTAACTTCACTGTACCCACATATCTACATGTATCTAAGTTGTTTTTAATTAATTTTCACTATATTCACCTTCTCATTCCACAACATCTATCCTATTTATACCCAGTGGACTAATGTTTTATCTAGTTCAGGTTTTTTATTTATAAAAAATTATGCAATTAGGCCAATTTGATATCATTATCCACCAAGTTTCCCTATAGAATGACACTCATAACAGGGATCTCGCAATTTTCTAAAATCAATTTCAAGTTTCCATTTAATTTTTTCTATGAAATATATGTGATCCAAACTGGTGAATCCTATGATGGATCATATGTGGTTAGGGGATGGATGTGAGATCTTTCCTGAATATGAATTTTGAAAAATAAATAAAAGAAAAAGGAAAAATAAAGGAATATGGTACATCTTTGATAAATACATGATATATTCATGGGTCCACTATGAGAGGATTGTAGAATGGACACCATTTTATCTTGGAGGAGTCACTTCATTTCACTTTTTTAATTTATAATGCATAATAATTTAGATATTACCATCCTTCTGAGCTTGATTTTAAATTTCTTCCAACTACCCTTATCCTCAAAGTCATTTGAACCAATTTTTCTAAATCTCTCATGATTGATTTTGTATTTTTCTTTACGAAGTGGGGATGATTGAACCAATGCAAGAATATTGTTAGGAACATGTATTTAGGGTATGAGCATAACTCCGGTTATATATTACCTTGAGTTATGAGAGAAAATTTATTGTGAGATAAGTTGAAAAATGTGTCTAGAATTTAAGGATCAGTTATGAAATTATAATTGAAAGAATAAAGAATCTAAATTAAGAATTTAACTATGAGTCATAACTGATTTTCTCTACATGATTGATTATAGAGGACTGATTTTTTATATTTACACATAGTTTTATTTTCCTTGTTGTAATGCATGTTTCCTATTTTAAAAATTATTTCTGTTAGAATTTGTGTTGAGATGCATTTTTCTTGAGGAAAATCAATTGTTCAAGTGAGGGGGAATTTGGTTAGATGAATTTATATATACATTTTGGATACAATTATTTAAGTATATTTCATGATTTATTCAATAATTCACTGGGTTTTGGTTATTTTCATAGGAATTAGGAATTCTGGAATTAAAGGGAAAATGCTAAAAAAGTGCCAAAATTGGATTTACACACCATGTAACACATACACGATGTGTAGACCTCATTCGCAACATGTATTCTCAACCACATACCATCCCATGAAGGCATACATGACATGCTGACAATACGCAACGTGTAAAGTAATTACAAAAAATGCATATTTCAAAGATAAAATACCACCAAAATCGAATCCCATACAAGATGTGAAAAGACTACATGGTGTGTAGGTTTTGAAGGCTCACTTGGTCAAAGATATGAACTGATTCTTTGGTAGGAAAATTGGATCTGAAATACATGGCATTCAACCAACTTACATGATGTGCAGATATTGGGACCAAAGTCACTTAAGCTAGTACACTACATGTAGGACTTACACACCATGTACTTCTTAGTCCTATTAATATTTTCAACACTCCACCATGCACTAGAGCTTCACACATTTCTTTATCTCATTTTTATTCAAATGGTTTCATCCATTTTCATTCTAAATTAAATTTCTTTCATTCCTTTCATTATTTAGTAAATCTTTGAGAGTTGTTAATCATTCAACATCTGTTCTTCATCTGTTTCAATACCATTTTCAATCCTAACATTCATTCCAATGCCGCATTCCATTCTTCATCAAAGATTTTATCATTCTTCAATGTTTCTTTATTCTTAGTAATATTTTCATTGTTTCTTATTTTTTTGGATTTCATATTGCTCATTCTTCATCCTTTCATTATGTGAAGTCAGTTTATGGGTATATTTTCATCGCTTTCAATTGATAGAAATTGATTCTTTCTTGTTTAATCCTCAATTTTTTCTTTTGTAACTGTTTTATGATTATTAATAGCATGCTTAACATTCCCTTTATTTTGATCATCACCTCCATGTATGGTATCCCACCTTTTTATTGCATAACTTTACATGGAATTTTACAAACAAAGGATCTTTAAAGTTTGGTGTCTTGAAAAAAAGGTACATAATGCATGAAAACTTAAAAAAATATTCTAAATAATAGGTTCATTCTAAGTAAAATTACTACATATCATAACCTAGGGACATACATTAAAGGAATGGGTGAGTAGAAGGTCCAGTAAGGGAAAACAAGTGAAACAGTTTACATGTGATCTTGAGAAATATTGATAAGAACTTGAAGAATATAAATATGGCATGAAAAAAGAGAACATGAGGCATATCATAAATAAAATAATGTGAATAATAACTTTGAAATGTGTCTAAAACATTTAATTGAGTCATTCATAAGCATATCACCAAGGTTTATCACTGAGGTGTCATAAAAATTACCAAGGTTATTCACCAAGGTATCATAAAACTTGTCATCTCTAGAGATTAAATTATTTACCCAATGCATTGGAGTTCTATCAGGGTAAACCCTTAATATTTCTTAATTAAAGTGAACCAAATATATCATAATAAAACATCTCATAAATAACCCGTTTAAAATAAAAGAAATGAGTTTCATTTCAAAATCATGGTGTTTTAGAAAGTGCTTAAAAACAAGATCCTTTTGTCATTTTAAACCCAGGGAAAAGGAAGGAGGGTTTCATGTATGTTAATCCCATATTTTAAAATAGATAAATTTAAAATCTATTTCAATATCCCTGTATAATATATAGGTTTTGGTATTCATAAAATAAAATAAAACAATTTCTTGATAAAAAGATATAAATTTTGAGATGAAAATCTCACAGCATAATGGTATGAAAAATGGTTTTAGAAAACATTAAAAAGAAATGGTATAAGGGTATCACATAAATAAATGACTCTTAATATAGTATATGGATATAAAAAAATGGAAATAATAACATGATATTGAAATTTTAAAGATATACCACATAAAAGAGAACTTGAAAGGAAAAGAGAAGTTGAAATTTACCTTACCTTGAAGAGTGACTCCTAAAACTAAAAGATAGAGACCTTGGGGGATTGAGGACGCCTTTGGAGTACTCCTTGTGAGGTAATAATATCATATATTTGATAATAATTAATTGGTAACAAAAACTAATGTAGGGATGGGTGGGTATTTATAGAAAAAGTCAAGGATTTTTTTATTAATTTTTTAGAACACCTCATTAATGGTATTTGTAAAACCATAGGATTGCCCATGGTATTGGACACTTAGGACACCTCATATAATATTTTAATTAAAAAGATTCAACAATAATTTTAATTTATTTATTACATCATTATGATGTCATTAAACACACCGAAAAATCTAAACTATATTTTTACTATTCACCAAAAAACAAAATATTTTATAAAATTATCATAAATTCAACATAACATAATATCGAAATTTTGAATTCAAAAATTACATTTATTTTATCATAATAAATCTCTATAAATGATAAATTTATCTTTTAACTATAAAAATACGTAATTATTAAAAATAATAGCATATAGAAAATGCATAGTAACATGCATAGTAAAATTTTTGACACTGGAAATAAAATAAAATTATTTTATCATTTATAATTAAAAATGATTTTTTTATAAAAATATTTCATTATAATAAACATTATTATTAAATAATTATTTTAATATGAAAATTAATATATTTCTGAAAAGTACAATTTTTACCTGAAAAATCAATTTATAAAATTCCATCTTAATTTTTAAGAAAAAATATTATTAAAATAGAAATTATAGAATAAAAAAATTATTTAAACAAAGGGATTACATTTTAAGTAACTAGGTCCTTAACACATAACCTCTTAAAACACCTGTATAAGACCTAAGGGTCAGGTGTGTGATGGTGATAGACTCTTGGGGGGGCTCAGATAACATCACCCAAGTGGTAATATCCACTAACTTGAACTTCTCCTATAGGTGATTTCATTAAAACTTAACATATTGAAGATCAGCTTGGGCTTGGTCAAGAGAAAATCCCAGTGATGCTACCTCCTTCCCAAGCTTTAGTAAATGGTCTTCATATGGCTTGATTCTACTGGATGAGCCCATCAACTCTTCTTTATGCATTAATTAACCATTAGAATTTCTCTTTATAATCATTAATCTTAATGTTAAGATTATAGTTTCCAATGGTCATATTGACCAATGGTTATAATTGACCATCATTCATTTAACGGTTGAAACCCAATGGTATCATTTCAATTATAACCACTTCATTAATAAAGGGATATAGTTATTGATTAGAAAATAATATAACACATAATTTCAAGAAACCATTATCATTCAAAAAGTTCAGGTCATTACATTCTTCCCCCTTAAGAAAATTTTCCCCTAAAATTTAAACTTGTTCACTCAATTGAGAAAATATGAGGGTATGTCTCCCTCATTGTTTTCTCTAGTTCCCACATCACTTCTTCATATTTTTGGTTCATCGATAACACTTTAACGAGGTGGGTAGTCTTTTTCATAGAACCTTGTCTCTATAGTCCAAGATCTTTATCATCTTATCCTCATAAGAGAGGTCATGTTCTAATTGTACCACCTTTGGATTCACTACATGTAATGGTTCAGGTATGTACTTCCTCAAGAGTGATATGTGGAAAATATCATGAACTTGTGCTAGATTTGGAGGAAGTGAAATCCAATAGTCTAATACTCTAATTCAATAAAGGATTTTATAAAGGCCAATGTACATAGGGAAAATCTTCCCTTTCTTCCCAAACCTCATGACTCTCTTCCAAGTCAAAAGTTGAAGGAAGACTTTCTCACCAACATCAAACTCCAAGTCTCTTTAATGATTGTCAGCTTAACTCTTCTACCACCTCTAAGCAGCCTTTATGTGTTGTTGCATGGCATGAACCTTTTCTATCATCTATTGAACTAGATCAAGACCAAGAATCTTTCACTCACCAACTTCATCCCAACAAGTAGTAGTTTTACATTTCTTCCCATATAGAGCTTCATAGGGTTCCATTTGAATTATTGAATAGAATTTGTTGTTGTTTGATAACTTAACTAATGGGAGATGTTGATCCCATACACCTTTAAATTCCATTGAGCATGTTCTCAGTATTTCCTCGAGTGTATGAATAGTCCTTTGAGATTTTCCATCAGTTTGGGGATGATAAGTCATACTAAAATTCAATTCAGTACCCAATGCATATTGAAGACTTCTCCAGAATTTTGATGTGAACCTTGGATCGTTATCAGATATGATAGAAAGTGAAACTCCATGCAGCCTTACAACTTCCTTCAAGTATATCTTAGAAATTTGGTCAAGAGAGAAATTTTCCTAAATTGAGAGAAAATTGGAATTCATGGTGAGATGGTCCACTATAACCCATATTGCATTGTTTCCTTTGGAATTTCTTGGGAGACCAGTGAAAAATTCCATAGTGATATTGTCCTACTTCCATGCTGGTATGGGTAGTGGTTATAATACCCCTTTAAGATGTTATCCACCTTCCTTCACTTGTTGACACACAAGGCACCTTTAGTGTAGTCAGTAATCTTCCTTTTCATTTTATCCCACTGATAATGATCATGAAGGTCCCTATACATTTTCCTGCTTCCAGGATGTATAGATAAAGTAGAGCTATGAGCTTCATCCATAAAATCCTTCTTTATTTATATAATATAAGGAACACATAGCCTTGTACAAAATTTCAGTATGCCTTCTTGATCAATATTGAACTCGAGAATATTCTCATTCTTCACATCCTCTAACTTCTCCAATAACAAAGGATCTTTCCTGTGAGATTTCTTGATCTTATCTAGTAATGATAGTTGAGAAATCATTTGGGATAGGGTTGATGATGTCCATTACCTTAGGATTCCCATGTCTAGTTTTATTAGGACTATGATCAAAGGATCTATTTTGATCCTCATAATTTCTAGCACAACAGGGTCTTTCCTACTTAACGCATCAGTGAATTTTTTTTACTCTTTCCGGGTGATAATGAATTGAACAATCATAGTCCTTAATAAGTTACAACCATATCCTCTGTCTCATGTTCAATTCCTTTTGCATGAAAATATTCTTTAAAATTTGATAGTATATATATATATATATATATATCACATTTCTCCCCATAAATATAGTTCCTTCATATCTTCAGATCAAAAAAACCCACATCTAGCTCCAGATAATGCATTGGATAGTTCTGCTCATGAGGATTCAACTGTTGATATGCATAAGCAATCACGTTTTCATTTTTCATGAGGACCCACAAAATACCTTTGATAGATACATCGCTAAAAAATAATGAATCCTTTTATGATAGAGGGTATAGTTAACATAGGTGAAATAACCAATCTCTTCTTCAGCTCTTGGAAAATTTCCTCACACTCCTTTGTCCAGGTGAAATTTACCCATTTTCAAGTTAACATGGTTAATGTATTATAAAGTTAGGAAATTTTTTTCACAAACCTACTATAATATCCTGTTAATTCAAGGAAACTTTTAATCTCAGTTATTATTATATGTTGAGGCCACTCCTCCACAACCTTTGACTTCGCAGGGTCAACTAAGATTCCTTTATCGGTTACAATGTTTCCCAAGAAAGAAACTTATTATAACCAAAATTCACATTTTCTAAACTTTCTGAATAACCTATCCTCCCTTGGATCATTCAATATAACCCTTAGATGATCCTCGTGTTCTTGATGACTTTTGTAATATATCAGAATATCATCAATAAAAACTACCACAAAGTTATCAAGGTAGTCCTTAAAGACTCTATTCATAAAATCCATAAAAATAGAAGGATCATTAGTCAAGACGAATGGAATAACAAAAAACTCATAATGACCATATCTTTATTGGAAGTGGGTCTTTGGAATATCTTATATATTCACCCTTAATTGTTGATAAACAGAATAAAGATCAATCTTGGAGAAGAATTGAGCCTCATGAAGATGGTCAAATAAATCATCAATTCTTGGAAGATGTTACTTGTTCTTAAATATGATCCCATTAAGTTGTATATAATCAATGCATAACCACTTTGACCCATCCTTCTTCTTTACAAAAAGAACAGGTTCTCCCCAATGAGACACACTTGGCCAAATAAACCTCTCCTCAAAAAGATCTTAGAGTTTCTTCTTTAATTCCTCCATCTCCACATTTTCCATTCTATATGAAGTATCTTGGATCTAGGAATAAGTTCAATGGAGAACTCTACTTCTCTTTCTAGGGGAGGCCCGGGTAACTCCTCATAAAATATGTCAATGTATTCCTAAATGATGGGGACATACTCTATTCCTATACTTTCATTTCCTTCTTCATCTTCATCAATCATTTCCATAAAAGTCTACAGGTGGTGCTTCCAAACAAAGGTTAGGTCGAGATATCCCTCCTTTAAAGATTACTATAGGTTGTCCATTCAAGACTACTAGTATTTTCTTGATTATAAATATGATCTTAGAATTATATGGTGAGAGTCGGTCCATAGATATTATAATGTCGAATTCCATCATGGGAATGAATACTAGATTTGCTATGATATTATTCTATTCAAAGTAAATACTATAATATCTATACATTTTTGATGCTTGGATAAACACTCCAAGAGTCTTGACTAAAAGTTCTACTTCTAGTTATTCAGGGATTGATTCTATATTCTTTGAAAACTTGGAGGAAACAAAAGGAATGTGTGGAACTAGAATCAAATAAAGTACTTTCTAGCTTTAAGAGAATAATAAGAGTACCTACCACCACATCATTCAAAGCTTCAACTTCAGCTGTTGTGATAGAAAAATCATGACCATGCTCTATCGGCCTATGCTGAGGCTAATGGTGTTTCCCCACCACTACCCTCGGATTTGGAAAATTATTGGGAATTTTCCCAAGCTGTCCACACTTAAGGCATTGGACTTTAGGTGGGGCCTAAACCATCTACCCTTTTTATTTAGTGTTGTGAAGTTTATTCTTCACCTCACTATGATAGTTCCGAGCAATATGGAATTCTCTTCTACACTTGTAACATTTCAGTCTCCTGAGTAGGTGGTTCCCTGAATGCTTCTTCCCACATTTGTTTCATGTAGAAAGTTTCACTTTCTTTACTCCTCTTATATGGTTAAATATCCTCCCCAAGTTTGGCTCTAAATATCTCTTCTTTTCATTCAAATTGTGAGATCGCTTCATCTCACCGAACTCCAACTAAACTTTCATTGCACTCCTCATGATCTCCTCATGGTTTTCATAGTCTCATTTGGAAATATTCTTCCATAGACGAGGTCTTATTCCATTTCAGAATCTATAATCCTTCCCATTAGAATCTTTGATAAAAATATATGTGTATTGAGAAAGTATTGTGAAGTTCATATCATAGATTCCGATAGATTCATTCTCCTTCTACTTCAACTATCAGAATTTATTCTTCATTTTCATTCACATTGAACATGGGAATTTTTTTTGAAGAAGGTTCCCATAAACTCATCCCACTCCATAGATTCAATATCTTCTCTTGTCTTTGTATTTTTAACTAGTTTCCACCATTGATCAGCTTCTCCCTCTAAGCAGTAAATATCCATGGTGACTTTCTCTTATTCTGAACAATGGAGTAAAAAATATATTTTTAATAGAGCTTATCCATTGTTAAGAAATAAATGGGTTGGTAGATCCACTGAATGTTGGAGGTCTTTGACACATAAAGGAATCAATGGAAATTTATTCCCTTATTGGTGAATCTAGTCTCTCTGATTGATTTAAGTTATTGCCCATAACTCGAGTTAGTTGATTCACCATTCTCATGAAGGTTTCCATTCTAGCTTCCATTGGAATTCTTTTAATGTCTTGTCTGTTGCGCTCACTATTTACATGGTTTCTCTTATTTACCATCATTTTCTAAAAGAAGAAAACCTTAGTGAGAAACATGTTTCATTTAATAATCTTATAGTTCCAATGGAAATTTTATGTCATGTAACATCATGCTTAGAAATGTTATTCATTCAAAACAATTTAAATTTTCTATAAATCCTTCATAATGATTCATAAAAATCTTGTGATTAACCAAACATATCCTTAGGGAGTGTCAAAGAAAGAGTGCATCAAGGCCCATTGTCATGCACCAGTTCTCGTTCCAGTCTAGCTCAAAGTAGCATTTTCAGTTTTTACCTCTAGATACATCTATTTGAGATCCACATCGACTTGTTCATATCCAGATAGGGATTTATTGGTTCAAAAACAACTTAATTAATATTTCACTAAAATACCATGAATTTTTCCTATATTTAAACATTTCTATAGGATTTCCTAAAGTTTTAAAATCCTAAATTCCACAAATAACTAAATTGTTCTTTGATACCAACTATGGAATCCTGCCATTTTATTATATAACTTTACGTAGCATTTTACAAATAGAGGATCTTTAAAGTTTGGTGTCTTAGAAAAAAAGGTACATAATGCATGAAAACATAAAAAAATTATTCTAATCCACTTGAAAGGATTCATAATAGGTTCATCCTAAGTAAAATTACTTCAACTCATAACCAAGGGACATACATTAAAGGAATGGGTGAGTAGAAGACTCAGTAAGGGAAAGCAATTGAAATAGTTTACATGTGATCTTGAGAAATATTGATAAGAACTTGAAGAATATCAATATGGCATGAAAAAAAGAGAGCATAAGGCATATCATAAATTAAAGGATGTGAATAATTACTTGGAAATGTGGAAAAAACATTTAATTGAGTCATTCATAAGCATATCACTAAGTTTTATCACTGAGGTTTCATAAAAATTACCAAGTCTATTCACCAAGGTATCGTAAAACTTCACTACTACAACTTGGCCTTTTATCAGCACTAAAAACAGACATTAACAATGCTAGAAAAGAGCTGTTAATACCAGCGTAGATAAAGGGGGTCCCCTTTATCAGTGCTTCGAAAAGCGCTGATAAAGGCCACCTTTATCAGTGCTAAAAAAAAGCGCTGATAAAGGGGTTCCTTTATCAGTGCTTTTTTTAGCACTGAGAAAGGGGGGACTTTATCAGCGCTATCTTGAGTGCTAATAATGGGGCCCTTTATCAGCACTCTTTTAGCGCTGTTAAAGGAATCCTTTATCATCACTCAAAAAAGAACTATTAAAGGCACCTGCCCCGGCACCTACACAACCATCACCTACACACCTGCACAAAATAGCACCTGCACACGAACCAAGAACCGAAATATGGCATAGCGCACACAATATTTTGACAAAAAAATATATATACATTTACTTAACATCATGTATACAAAAAAACACACTACTATATACATTTCAAACAATGTTTTACATGATTACAATTACAATTATCTAACAATAGTTATAAACATTAATGTTTTATCCTTTGATATTCTTGATCCCCTCTCAAAAATTGTCATCCACGGTATTTGTTGTCGAACAAAGCATCTGAACAAGGAAAAGAATTCACCTATATTAGAAAACAAATATTATGTTAGTAATACAATAATGAAATAAATTAAAACATTAATATGAAAGAATACATTAATATGGAAATGTGAAACTAAAATATGGAAATGATAAACTCAAATGTTTTCATTCTGATAACAATGAAAGGGAATAATGTAAAATCAATATGTTTTTTGATGATTTATCTCATTTAATAAATATTGATTCTTTATCTAATGAAAAGCCTTACCGGTCACACCATGCATCGGATTGAGGTGCAGTTGATTCTTACATGTCACAAATGACTCATGGATTTTTTTCCTAAAGTATCAAAACAATATGAACGTGTTTTCTAGGTATTCCGTATGTCACTTGTGTTGTTTTCTAAAGTTAATGTCAATTTGAAACTGATATCAGAAAATATTAGCCATACTGGTCACACAATGCGTCGTACGGAGGTGAGGTTGATTCATATATGTCACAAATGACTCATGGATCATTTTCCGAAAGTATTAAAACATTCAAAACGTGTTTTCTCAGTTTTCCGTATGTCACTTGTGTTGTTTTCTAAAGTTAATGTTAATTTGAAACTGATATCAGACACTTTTAGCCATACCGGTCACACCGTGAGTCGGATTGAGGTGAAGTTGATTCGTACATGTCAAAAATGACTCATGGATAGTTTTCCTAAAGTATAAAAACAATCCGAACGCTTTTTCTCGGTTTGTCGTATGTCACTTGTGTTGTTTTCTAAAGTTAATGTCAATTTCAAACTGATATCAGACACTTTTAGCCATACCAGTCACACCGTGCCTCAGATTGAGGTGAGGTTGATTCATAGACATTATAAATGACTCATGGATCATTTTAATAAAGTATAAAAACAATCCAAATGTGTTTTCTTGGTATTCTGTATGTCACTTGTGTTGTATTCTAAAGTTAACGTCAATTTGAAACTCATATCAGACACTTTTAGCCATACCGGTCACACCGTGCGTCGGATTGAGGTGTGGTTTATTTTTACATGTCACAAATGACTCATGGATCGTTTTCCTAAAGTATCAAAACAATCTAAACATATTTTCTCAGTTTTCCGTTTATCACTTATGTTGTTTTCTAAAGTTAATGTCAATTTCAAACTGATATCAGACACTTTTAACCATAACGGTTACACTGTGAATTGGATTCAAGTACGGTTGATTCATAAACATCAAAAATGACTAATGGATCATTGTACTAAAGTATCAAAACAATCTGAATGCGTTTTCTAGGTTTTCCGTATGTCACTTGTATTGTGTTCTTAAATTTAATATCAATTGGAAACTGATATCAGACACTTTTAGCCATATCAGTCACACCGTGCGTCAGATTGAGGTGAATTTGATTCTTACACGTCAAAAGGACTCATGGATAGTTTTCCTAAAGTATCAAAACAATCTAAATGCCTTTGCTCGATTTGCCGTATGTCACTTGTGTTGTTTTCTAAAGATAATATCAATTTCAAACTGATATCATACACTTTTATCCATACCGGTCACACTGTGCATCGGATTGAGGTGCAGTTGATTTTCACATGCCAAAAATGACTCATGGATCATTTTCCTAAAGTATTAAAATAATCCTAATGTGTTTTCTCAGTTTTCCGTATGTCACTTGTGTTGTTTTCTAAAGTTAATGTCAATTTCAAACTGATATCAGACACTTTTAGCCATATCAGTCACACCATGCGTCGGATTGAGGTACGGTTTATTCGTACACGTCAAAAAGGACTCATGGATTGTTTTCCTAAAGTATAAAAACAATCTGAATGTGTTTTCTTGCTTTGTTATATGTCACTTGTGTTGTTTTCTAAAGTTAATGTCAATTTCAAACTGATATCAGACACTTTTAGACATACCGGTCACAACGTGTGTTGGATTAGGTTCAGTTAATTCTTACACATCAAAAATGACTCATGGACCATTTTCCTAAAGTATTAAAACAATCCGAACATTTTTTCTTAGTTTTCCGTATGTCACATGTGTTGTTTTCTAAAGTTAATGTCAATTTCAAACTGATATCAGACACTATTAGCCATACCGGTCACACCGTACGTAGGATTAAGGTGCAATTTATTTTTACACATCAAAAATTACTCATGTATAGTTGTCCTAAAGTATCAAAATAATCTGAACGTGTTTGCTCGGTTTTCCGTATGTCACTTGTGTTTTTTCTAAAGTTAAGGTCAATTTCAAACTGATATCAGACACTTTTAGCCATATCGGTCACACCATGTTTCAGATTGAGGTGTAGTTGATTCATACACATCAAAAATGACTCATGCATCCTTTTCCTAAAGTATAAAAACAATAAAAATGCATTTTCTCAGTTTTTCGTATGTCACTTGTGTTGTTTTATACAGTTAATGTCAATTTCAAACTGATATCAGACACTTTTATCCATATTGGTCACACCATGAATTGGATTTAAGTGTGGTTGAATCTTACATTTCAAAAATGACTCATGGATTGTTGTCCTAAAGTATCAAAACAATCCGAACTTGTTTGCTCGATTTTCCCTATGTCACTTGTGTTGTTTTCAAAAGTTAATGTCAATTTCAAACTGATATCAGACACTTTTAGCCATACCGGTCGCACCGTGAGTTGGATTGAGGTGCAGTTGATTCTTACACATCACAAATGACTCATGGATCGTTTTCCTAAAGTATCACAACAATCCAAATGTTTTTGCTTGGTTTTTCGTATGTCACTTGTGTTGTTTTTTAAATTTAATGTCAATTTCAAACTGATATCAGACACTATTAGCCATACCGGTCACACCGTGCATCAGATTGAGGTAATATTGATTCATACATGTCACAAATGACTCATGGGTCGTTGTCCTAAAGTATCAAAACAATATGAATGTGTTTGATCAGCTTGTCGTATGTCACTTGTGTTGTTTTCTAAAGTTAATGTCAATTTCAAACTGATATTAGACACTTTTAGCCATACTGGTCACACCGTGCATCGGATTGAGGTTTGGTTGATTCATACATGTCACAAATGACTCATGGAACATTTTCCTAAAGTATCAAAACAATCCGAACGCATTTGCTCAGTTTTCCATATGTCACTTGTGTTGTTTTCTAAAGTCAATGTCAATTTCAAATTGATATCAGACTCTTTTATCCATACCGGTCACACCGTGTGTCGGATTGAGGTGTGGTTGATTCATACACGTCAAAAATGACTCATGGATCATTTTCCTAAACTATAAAAACAATCTGAATGCATTTTCTCAGCTTTCTGTAAGTCACTTGTGTTGTTTTCTAATGATAATGTCAATTTCAAACTGATATCAGACACTTTTAGCCATACCTATCACACCGTGCCTCATATTGATGTGCGGTTGATTCTTACACATCACAAATGAATCATGGATCGTTTTCCTAAAGTATCAAAACAATCCGAACGCATTTTCTCAGTTTGTTGTATGTCACTTGTGTTGTTTTCTAAAGTTAATGTCAATTTCAAACTGATATCAGACACTTTTAGCCATACTGGTCACACCGTGTGTCATATTGAGGTGCGGTTTATTCTTACACGTCAAAAATGAATCATGTATCATTTTACTAAAGTATCAAAACAATCCGAACGTGTTTTCTCAGTTTTCTGTATGTCACTTGTGTTGGTTTCTGAAGTTAATGTCAATTTCAAACTAATATCAGACACTATTAGCCATACTGGTCACATCGTGCATCGGATTATGGTGAAGTTGATTTGTACACAACACAAATGAATCACGGATAGTTTTCCTAAAGTATCAAAACAATCTGAAATGCATTTTATCAGTTTTTTGTATGACACTTGTGTTGTTTTCTAAAGTTAATGTCAATTTTAAACTAATATCAGGCACTTTTAGCCATACCGGTCACACCGTGCATCAGATTGAGGTGTGGTAGATTCATACACATCACAAATTACTCATGAATCGTTGTACTAAAGTATCAAAAAAATATGAACACATTTGCTTGGTTTTCCTTATGTCACTTTGTTGTTTTCTAAATTTAATGTCAATTTCAAACTGATATTAGACACTTTTAGGCATAGTGGTCACACCGTGCGTCGGATTGAGGTGCGGTTGATTAGAAAATGCCACAAATGACTCATGGATCATTTTCCTAATGTATCAAAACAATATGAATGTGTTTTCTTGGTTTTCCATATGTCACTTGTGTTGTTTTCTAAAGTTAATGTCAATTTGAAACTGATATCAGACACTTTTAGCCATACCGGTCACACTGTGCATTAGATTGAGGTGTGGTTGATTCATACACGTCATAAATGACTCATGGATCGTTTTCCTGACGTATCAAATCAATACGAATGTGTTTTCTTGGTTTTCTGTATGTCACTTGTGTTTTTTTCTAACGTTAATGTCAATTTCAAACTGATATCAGACACTTTTAGTCATACCGGTCACACCGTGCATCGAATTGAGGTGAGGCTGATTCGTACATGTCAAAAATGAATCTTGGATCTTTTTCTTAATGTATCAAAACAATCTGAACCTGTTTTCTCGGTATTTCGTATATCACTTTTGTTGTTTTCTAAAGTTAATGTCAATTTCAAACTAATATCAGACACTTTTAGCCATACTGGTCACATCGTGCATCGGATTGAGGTGTGGTTGATTTGTACACATCAAAAATGAAACATGGATCATTTTCCTAAAGTATCAAAACAATCCGAACGCGTTTTCTTGGTTTTTCATATGTCACTTTTGTTGTTTTCTAAAGTTAATGTAAATTTCAAACGGATATCAGACACTTTTAGCCATACCGGTCACACTGTGCATCATATTTTGGTGCGGTTGATTCATACACGTCAAAAATAACTCAGGGATCATTTTCCTAAAGTATCAAAACAATACTAATGTGATTGCTCAGTTTTTCGTAAGTCACTTGTGTTATTTTCTAATGTTAATGTCAATTTCAAACTGATATCAGACAATTTTATCCATACCGGTCACACCATGCATCGGATTGAGGTGAGGTTGATTTGTAAACATCTCAAATGACTCATGGATCGTTTTCCTAAAGTATCAAAACAATCCGAACGCATTTTCTTGGTTTTTCGTATGTCACTTGTGTTGTTTTCTAAAGTTAATGTCAATTTCAAACTGATATCAGACACTTTTATCCATACCGGTCACACCAAGCATCGTATTGAGATGTGGTTGATTCTTACACATCACAAATGACAGATGTATCATTTTCCTAAAGTATCAAAACAATCCGAACACGTTTTCTCGGTTTTTTGTATGTCACTTGTGTTGTTTTCTAAAGATAATGTCAATTTGAAACTGATATCAGACACTTTTAGCCATACCCGTCTCACCGTGCATCCTATTAAGGTGTGGTTGATTCTTACAGATCAAAAATGACTTATGGATCATTTTCCTAAAGTATCAAAACAAACTGAATGCATTTTCTCGGTATTCCGTATGTCAGTAGTTCATAAGAGTCTCTTATTAAATTATTCTTTACTGGAAACTCAAATCATTTCTAAAATCATTCTTCATAATATAAGGATATGAAACATAAGAAAAGGTGATCATATATTCTCAATAAGTTTAAACAAGGGAGATATCAATGATCATAAAAAAGATAACATAAGTAGTAGGAATTCACCTTCATTGTCCTATTTGTTTACATTCTTCCATCAGGTACGCTGCCCATTAGTTTCTAAACACATATATATCGTCTTGTGAATAGGAGTTTTTGTGATAGTCATAGTAGTACTGAAAAAATATAAATACACAAAGGATTAATAATTATTTTAAATGAACTATTAATTATTTTCAAAAATATATCTTCATGGGTGCTAGTTTGTTCATGAAATATGATCTCTTTCATAAATTTACAGACATAATAACCACAGTCCTTTCTGTTTGTTTGTTTCAGAAACTGCAGAAACATTGATAAAAATAAGTAATCTATTTTGATATGTATTTGAATAGTGTAATATAATTATATATACCATGATACTTGTCCATTTGTAGATCTCATGTGCCTTGTCATCCTTAGGCCCTGGATTCATTCCAGCCTTTAGACGATATTCATACACCACCTTATCATATCAGAATCCTCATTAAAAGATAATATAAATTATATAACTAGATATTTAGTTCTAAAATTTTTGATCTAGTTTATTACAAATTGACAATCACCATCATGTGTGGTCGGTTTGTTGGATATCCATGCAGTGAATCCAGAAAATAAATCTTTGGAGTATCCAAATTGATAGAAATGGGCATCCAATGCTGCCTAAGAACACAAAAACGAATAAGTAATGATAGAAATTAAAATATAATTGATATGATTAAAATGTATAGTTTTACACCTGAAACGTTGGTATTAAAAAGATCATGTCAGTTATAATTTTTCATTGAGACATTCTGAGCAGGTTTGACATTAATTCAGCCTGAAAATCGGAATCTATTTTTTTGTTGTGTAGACATGGTGTGAGGACTAACGAGTCCAAATTTGTGTTCATGGGAAAATACCTTCAATTGTTTTTCATATATACACCTGCAAAAAATATGAAATGTATTTAGCTATAATTATCATAGTATATCATCTTCTATAAAATCAAATCATGAAAACATACCTCATGTATACATTTATAACTGAGGCGCCTAGCCAGTCGTATGTGATGATTTCAGCTACAACATCAGCACTAACAAAATCTAATGTTCTCTTTTCGTACATATATTTTTCATAAACAATTGTGTGATTATTTCCTCCTTTCATTTTTATCTCCAAATGTGCTTGCAATGACATTAAATGTGAATATCGAACGGGCAGGGTGAAGGTGCTCTCAGTAGATCGTTTTGATCGGTTAGTTGATCCTTTTGAGCCGCTCTTTCATTTTATATCCTTCCTTTTGTTATTCTATAATAACATTCATCGGTTTAGCCCTTTTATAATTAAATTTTAAATGTTCTATTTGAAAAATGAATTGGAAATGAATACCTCCTCATCGACATGTTTTTTTACAAGATTCGACGGCCATGCAATGAATGTTCCAACATCTTTTTCCACCGTATGAATGTTTTCATCATCATTTGGCACGGGTAGCTCACTGCTTGGCTCATGAGCTACGTTAATTGACACTTTGACATGACCAGTTGGAAGTGGTTTGGAGTGTAGCGTTTCATTCTACATATTGAACACCGTAGCCCTCGCTACAAGGCGATGGGTGGGAGTTGACAGATATAAATCACAGTCATTTTCACCCTATAGAATATCATTACAAGAAAGGTATCAGTGTCTATGTGATTCACATTTCCTAGAAACAAATATTAGAACATTTATTACCATGGTTAAGTTAGTTCTTTAATGGTAATGACTCGCCTCAAAGATGGTGGGGGTGGGGCGGGATCTTCTCGCGTGGGTTGTTCTTGAGTTGTTTCTTCTCTTCACCTCTCCCCCATCTAAGTTTCTAGAAACTCTCCCTAACCTTGGAATGTTTCTTCAAGGGTAGCTAGTCTATCTCTCATCATTTTTATTTCTTTAGTTTGTTCCTCCTCTTGTTTTTTTCTGAAAATATGTCCGGGGTGTCACCCCAAAACCCGCACCTCTGACGCGGCCATACTGTTTTGGCTTTTTCAAGGCCGCTGAAAGTATGTCCACATTCGGTGTGGGTGTTATTGATTCTTGTGACTATGTCAAATAGAAAATATGGGAAAATAAGTAATCATTATTATGTAATATTGATTTAAAGTAAAACAAATTTATATTATGTCATACTTACACATGTTTCCCACACTTTTTGTGTGTTTTCATCTACCAGTTTTCCCTCTTTATTAACACGAGCCTCCTTCCATAGCACATGGTGTGGGATGGAAGTGTCTTGTAATTTTGATTCATCAATCTTCATATAAACATAGAAAAATGGTTACAGTGTTGTTTTATGTCACATAAAAGTATTACAGTACTTTTAAAATATGTACCAATTGTTTTTCAATTGAAGCATACCCCAGCCTTTCTTTACGATAGGGGTACGCTGGTTTTGCTGCCCATTCTTTATTTTCATCACTCAGTTGTTGTTTCATAAATAAAAAATTTTCAATCAAAGTGATGAATACAAGCAACGTTAAACAACATGTTACTAAACACAACGTACCTGAAAAGTCTGCTTCACATGATGGTTGAAAAACGCATCCCATGCTCCTTGGGATATCAACTGTGCATAAAGAGGAGGTGGGTGAGGCTTGATTTTCCCTTCAGCATCTTTCAGATGACATTTCGTTAAAATTCTACGAAAGCCTCTATGAACCCTTCCTGCCAGTCTTAATACATATTCTTTGTGCGAGACATCTACTATAAATGCACTCTTCAAGATATGATGAAGAGTTAGTAAATATTTCAGTATTTTATTTTATTTTATTTTAATAAATTAAATAAATGATATCGTAATGTTACAGTAATCTCTTCCCACATTAATGCTTTCAGCCCACTGACAACATGGTTCCACTACTCTACATCAATCGGCACGCGTTGTCGAGTGATGATTCTAATGTAGCTACTAAACATGGCTTTATTAAGGTTTACATGCTGCCCTCGCTTATTCTATCCCACCTCATATTTGATGCCTTTTTATTTTTCGTTAAATATTTTGGCTAAAACTTTCAAACTATGGTGCACCTGTTTTTTTGTGTCGTCGGGGTTTCATTGCCTACCATTTCCTCGGTTTCTACATCATCATTATGTTCCCTTGAAGTGCTATCATCAGCACTGGGACCAGCAACAATAGGTTGAGAAACCTGTTGTACCTTAGTAGTGGGACCAGCCACAACAGGTTGAAAAACCTGTTGTACCTCAACAGTGGGACTAGCTGCAATAGGTTGGGAGACCTATTGTACCTCAGTAGTGGGAACAGCTACAATAGGTTGAGAAACCTGTTATGTCTCAGGATTGGGTGCATCAGCAGGTGTAGAAGTCATTATCTGCAGAAGTGGTTTAACATTTAATTTTAATCACATAAAAGCAGCAGCGAACAGATAATAATATAATGTAACACAATCTATATTACAATAAAAAAAATAACATGATTATTGAACTCTCTTTTTTTAAAGGTTGAAGAGATTTTACCCCTCTATTTACTATCCATATCCCTTCATTGTGGTCTCCTCTGACATAAAAAATTTCATCTACATTGGGACCACTGTGAAATGATTGAGAAGTCCCAATGAAAGGGTCATCCTCTGTTGAATTTTCATCTGACCCTTCAGTTGTTTTGGTCAATAACAGAACAATTGAACAGTTTCGGTTTGCGGGATCTGGAACATAAAATACTTGTACTGTCTGTGATTCCATTATAAACAGTTCTTCTTTCTCCCCTTCCTTACTGAAATCAACTTTCACGAATCCCAATTCATCTATTTTAATAGCACTCCTATTATCAACCCACTTGCATTGAAAAATCAGAACTTGTAATTCCATATAATCCAACTCCCATATTTGTTTGATGATGCCAATGTATGACATATTTGCATAAATTAGATTTATGTCCTTAGCACCAGAAACATGCATCTCTTCAGCCACAAGTGTAACCCCACTATTCTGTATGGTACTGTCTTCATCATGTTCATTAGTATAAAATCTATAACCATTAATCACATAAGCATTGTAAGATAATACATACAGACTTGGTCCTCTGGCTAGCCATCGAAGTCATTCTGAAATTGAATCTAGATTTTTATCTGACTTCTTGAAAATATGGTCCCAAAACCATCCTATAAACTGTCGATTATGTGTATCTGATATCCATTTTTCAGCCCTAGATGGATTCAAATGCCTAAGAATTTATTTGTGGGTTTCAACATATGGGTCAATGTCAAAACTGTTATGAAAAACATAAAGGTGGGCATGATTTTGATCTGTAATATTGATTGTGACAACCTATCTTCTAGAAATTCCTTCACCCTCAAGCTGCCCAGTGTGATGAGATTTTGGTAAGCCAATGCTTTCCACACCAGATGGGTATTCGGTAAAAAATTCTACAGCTTCCTCAACAATATATCGCTCTACAATACAACCCTCTGGCCGACTTCGATTTTTGACATACCCTTTCAAAATCTTCATATACCATTCAATGGGGTACATCTATCTGTAATGTACAAGACCACATAGTTGAATCTCTCTCAACAAGTGGACCATCAAATGAACCATCATATCAAAAAATAAAGGCGGGAAGAACATTTCTAATTCACATAATATGACAGCAATTTCTCTTTCCATAGTTGGAAATTTTGTTGGGTATATAACTTTGTTTCATATATATTTGAAGAAGAAACATAGTTTTGTTAATGTATGGTAGACATTCTTGGAAAAAATGCAACAGAAAGCAATAGGAAAGAGATCTTGCATCAAAACATGGCAGTCATGTGATTTCAAACCTTTTAACTTCAAATCGCTCATTGACATGAGGTTATTGATATTTGAAGAATACCCCTCTAGAACCTTTACATAATTCAAGATGTTGAAAAACTGATATCTCTCCTTCCTGGAAAGAGTGTAAGAAAAAGGAGGAAGAAATGTTCGTTTTTCACCCTTCACTGCTGCCAAATCTTCTCATATTCCCATCTCAACCATGTCTACCCTAGCCTTAATTCCATATTTTGTTTTTCAAGGTGTATTTAGAAACGTGTCGATGACACTAAAAAATACATTTTTTTCTACATGCATAACATCAAGAAAATTTCTGACATACAGACAATTCTAGAATTGTAATTCAAAAAAAAACTGTTCTCTTTTTCCAACCGATTTTCGTAAGGTTTTTCAAATCCGGTTTACCAAAAGTAGTGTCCATGATAGAGAAAATATTTTCAATTAATTTATATTGAATATCATTGTTTTATACCCAAAAAATTGTTCCTCTAAGATGAATTGTTTCATTTTTATGATAATGGTGTTATTTTGAGCTGAATAGTAAAAATCGGCCATTTTGGATTTTTAACAGTTTTAAATTATTTCTTTAATTTGGCCATAACATTATCTACAATTTTTCAAATTGAAAAACTTTTTCTTTTCCATATTCTAAACATCTAAGGATTCATTTACTATTTTTGGACTAAAAGCTGAATCGTCCATATGGAAGCTCAAAAGAAGCTCACAAGTGGGAGAAAGAAAACTGTTTTCAGTTCTTCCTAGTTTTGGTGTGGGATCCATAACTCATCCATGGTGGGCCCAAATCTTGTGAAATTTGGTGGCTGGACGCGAAAGGAGTTTTTATGAATCTTTTATGAAGGAATGACCGAGTGAAGTTTCTGTTTATGGGGTCATTAAATCACCATAATTCGGAGGATTTCGTTTTAGAGAGTCTGACTAGACAGAATAAATTTTTAGAGTAAAATGGCCATAACTCTTGGAATAAATGTCCAAATTCGATGCGATTTTGAGGGGACACGGACAAGGGAATTATGAACAACATTAAATGAGGGTGAAACGCGTGAAGATGTCATTTAATGGGGCTAAAACGCGTCACCATCCTAGGGACAAATTCTGGCTATAAAAGGAGGAGAGCTCCACCCTCTCAAAGCATCCATTCTCCATCCCATTCCTTTGGGGACACCAAGAAGAAGATATTTTCAGCTTTATTTTTTGTTTATTTTCTTTTTCATATTTTTTTAATGTCTTATTCTTCCCCATTCATCTCGATTACCCTTACCAGGGTGGGGTAAACTTTTAGAGTGATTGGGGAAGGGTTGGTTTTCTACATTGTAATGCTTGAGTTCTTGGACGCAATTGAATAAATTTCTTTCTTCTTCAAAGTTGTTTTCAATTTTTTATAGCGTATTTTATTATCAAGTTCGATCGTTCTTGAATATTAATTTTTTTATTGATTTTTTCCTTGGTAAAATAATCATTATCTCCCTCCACTAATTTCTGGTTTATATACGATGGAATAAACCAGGAATTAGTGGTGAAGTACTCGACAATCGTCAGTATGTGTAAAAGGTGTAGTGAATGTTCTTGATTGTTTGGGATAAACAAATCCCGATTGGGTATTTCCCATTTCAATTAAGGATATTCAATACAACTATTTATACATGGAAGGAGAGTTGACCAAACCGAGATCTTGGTAAGGTTTTCTCACACAATAATAATTTCACCAAGGAAGTGAGAGGAAACGATTGTGGAAACTCACTTTAATCAACAAATAAGAATAGGTTTGAATTAAATTGAACAAGGATAACATTAAAATTAGGAAACCGACCCCTACCTAATCACCCTTTTAAATATCATAGTTTTTCAATCATTTTAATTTCAAATTTCATTTAAAAAACACAACATCTTTTACCCTCATTTTAAAGTGACAACTCGTTTTGTGTGCACTCTTCTTCGGGAGACATCCTAGGTCAACCACTTTACTAAATTTTAACTTAGTAAATAATTGTTTTTCCACGCCCTATGACAGGCATGCATCAAACTTGGTGTTGTTGCCGGGGATTGACCCACTTGGGGGATTAAACCAAGATTTATACTTTTTTTTCTTATTCAATTTCTATTTTCATTTCTTTTAATAAATTTATTATGTTATGTTTTTACTTTTTTAGGTTTTCAAAGAGAAACAATTTGGACCCAAACTCAACGTTTCATTTCCAATAAGTCAGGTTGTACCTCTCTTTCACACTTTCTTGATGTTGTGATTCATTTTAAAATTGTCTTACATGTTAAATCCACTTGAATGCATTGAGGAAACTACATCATTTAAGTGTGGGGGAGGGAACCTTTATAGTATAGGATTTTCATTTGATGTTTGTTTTCAAAAATAAAAAAATAAAAAAAAAGTTGTGTGTTTTCAAAAAAAAAATCAATTTTGGTGTGTTTCTGAAACTTTTGAGCTGAAATGATTATCAATACCATTTTTAAAACCCATGTCAATGAGTGAACCAATCTATTTCATGAAATTGAGCTTAAATGAATGCTGAAAATTACTTTGTTTCCAGTTCAAATCTTTTGAAATTTCATGAAAAGTTCACTGATTTTTGAATCTCATGCCTTATTTAACTGTCTATATCTTTGAAATCACTTTCCTGTGAGGCTTCTAAACCATTTTTATCATATTCTTTTCATTCGCCTCATTTCTTGAGAGAACCAGACCATGCTTTATTAAACCAAAATTTGATTTATTTCTTTCAAAACTTGAGGGTTTTGGGTACGTGTGTTTTAAATGATCGAGGCATTTATTTGGTTTGAAGCCCCCATTTCAAAATAATCCTTTTCATTATGTCCCACCTTTACATTTATCCTTCATTGTAGCCCCTATTAGCCATGAATTTCCTGTTAGGTTAGCCACATTATAAGCCAATTTTCTCTATCCTACCTACTCTTGAAGTGAAATTGCATGATCTAGTTGAACTTAAGTGTGGGGGAAGATTTCATGTGGTGTACTACCTCATTTGGTGATACTTTGGGTGGAAAATAAAATTTGGAAGAGATGTGTGTGATGCTGAAAAATTATTCTATTGAAAGTTGTGCCTTTTCTGGAGCTTTCATGATAAGAGAAGTTGTGCCTTTCTGGATCTTCCAATGTAAAAAGAAAGTTGTGCCTATCTGGAGATTTAAAAAAAATCATGTTTGAAAAGATTGAAATTTTTGCTACTGAGCTGATTTAATGATTATGGAGCCTATTTTCAACAAAGGTGAAGTGAAGGAGACCATATTTGAGTGAAAATTAGAATCTTGCAATTTTGCTTCAATAAGAGCCAAGCCTTCCATTTTCAGCCTCAGAACTTTTAACATCTAAATCCTACCAACTGGAAGCCACATAACAAACTTGAAAAGTCCTCATGAGAAACACATGTCCTTGACTCACATCTGGTGGAGAAGTAGGAATTTATCAAGCCTATGGTGACTCTTGTGTGAGTTTGGATGAGAAAAGCCTTGTTCAGCATTTACATTTGTGAGATTAGAAACAATTCATTTGAGGTAAGTGTTTTGTGTGCATGGGATAATAAATGAGGTGGAAATATATTAAAATCTAAAATAGAGAACTTTAAATAATTGTATTTGATGAGGCATGATATCTTTTTGTTTCTTGGAATTGATTTGATAGATCACATTGATATGCGTTTTGGATTTTATTTTATTTTATTTTTACTTGTCCAGGAGTCCAAGTGCTAAGTATGGGGGAATTGATAGAGAAAATATTTTCAATTAATTTATATTTAATATCATTGTTTTAGACCTACAAAAGTGTTCCTCTATGATTAATTGTTTCATTTTTATGATAATGGTGTTATTTTGAGCTGAATAGTAAAAATCGGCCATTTTGGATTTTTAACAGTTTTAAATTATTTCTGTAATTTGTCCATAAAATTATCTAAACTTCTCCAAATTTAAAAACTCTTTCTTTTTCATATTCAAAACATTCAGGTCTTCATTTACTATTTTTGGACTAAAAGCTGAATCGTCCATATGGAAGCTCAAAAGAAGCTCACAAGTGGGAGAAGGAAAAATGTTTTTAGTTCTGCCTAGTTTTGGTGTGGGATCCATAACTCATCCATGGTGGGCCCAAATCTTGTAAAATTCAGTGGGTGGATGCAAAATGAGTTTTGAAGAATCTTTTATGAAGTAATAACCGAGTGAATTTGCCGTTTATGGGGTCATTAAATCACCATAATTCGGAGGATTTCGTTTTGGAGAGTCTGACTGGACAGAATAAATTCTCAGAGTAAAACGGTCATAACTCTTGGAATAAATGTCCAAATCCGATGATATTTTGAGGGGACATGTACAAGGGTATTATGAACAACATTAAAGAAGGTTTCAATGCGTGCATATGTCATTTAATGGGGCTACAACGCGTCACCATCCGGGGGACAAATTCTGTCTATAAAAGAAGAACAACTCCACCCTCTCAAAGCATCCATTCTCCATCCCATTCCTTTTGGGACACCAAGAAGAAGATATTTTCGGTTTTATTTTTTATTTCTTTTATTTTTCATAGTTTTTTAATTTCTTCTTATTCCCCATTCATCTCTATTACCCTTACCATGGTGGGGTAAACTTTTGGAGTAATTGGGGAAGGGTTGGTTTTCTATATTGTAATGCTTGAGTTCTTGGATGCAATTGAATAAATTTCTTTCTTCTTCAAACTTGTTTTCAATTTCTTATAGCAGATTTTATTATCAAGTTAAATCATTCTTGAATATTAATTCCATTATTGATTTTTTCCTTGGTAAAATAATCATTATCTCCCTCCACTAATTTCTGGTTTATATACGATGGAATAAACCAGGAATTAGTGGTGAAGTACTCGACGATCGTCAGTACGTGTAAAAGGTGTAGTGAATGTTATTGATTGTTTGGGATAAAAAAAACCGATCGGGTATTGCCCATTTCAATTAAGGATATTCAATAAAACTATTTATACATGGAAGGAGATTTGATCAAACTGAGATCTTGGTAAGGTTTTCTCTCACAATAGTAATTTCACCAAGGAAGTGAGAGGAAACGATTGTGGGAACTCACTTTAATCAATAAAGAAGAAGAGGTTTGAATTAAATTGAACAAGGATAGAATTAAAATTAGTAAACCGACCCTGACCTAATCACCATTTTAAATATCAAAGTTTTTCAATCATTTTAATTTCAAATTTCATTTCAAAAACACAACATTTTTTTACCCTCATTTTAAAGTGACAACTCGTTTTGTGTTCACTCCTCTTCGGGAGACATCCTAGGTCAACCAATTTACTACATTTTAACTTAGGAAATAATTGTTTTTCCATGCCCTATGACAGGCATGCGTCAGTCCACATTTTTAACTTTCTCAAAAAATTGATCTCCTGTTAGTGGAGATGGTGTTGTGCGTTCTTCTGAACTTCCATCGAATGATGTCTTTCAAGATTGGTACTTATGTCGTCAGGGTAGAAATATGCGATGTCAACATGGTTTTAGATGAATGTTTCATCCTAATTTATTGTGTACCATGTTTGTAAATGGGACACCCTTGAGTTCCTTTAATTCTATATCCTGACAAATTTCCATAAGCAGGGAAGTCATTTATCGTCTCGTACAACATGGCTCTCAAAGTGAAATCTTCCTTTTTGTAAGCATCATACAATGTAACACCTAAATCCCACAATAATTTCAAATCTTTGATCAATGGAGCTAAATAAACATCAATATAATTACCTGGTTGTTTTGGTCCTGATATAAGCATATATAACATGATGTATTTTTGTTTCATGCATAACCACAGTGGTAAGTTATAATTTACCAACATAACTGGTCATATACTGTGACTGTTGCTTTGAAAACCAAAAGGATTAACTCCATCTATAGATAACATAATATAAAGGTTTCTTGACTCATTTCCAAATTCAGGATACTCATGATCAATTCTCTTCCACTGAGGAGAGTCGGCCGGGTGACGTAGTATCCCATCTTTAATTCTTGTATCTGCATGCCATGTCAATTTTCCTGCAGTCTCCTCACTTCCATATAGGCACCTAAACCTTAGAATGATTGGAAAGCACCATACAAATTTAGTAGGACTGGATTCATCTTTCTTTTATCGAGAAGCACCACATTTTGGGAATTCTTTAAGTGATTTGTGGTCCTTGTGAAATAGTATACAATCATTCGGGTAGGCATGTATTCTTTCAGAGATCATACCCATCGAGCATAGCATTCATTTGACGTTGTATGTTGGGCTCCAGAGCTCATTATATTCTGGGAGCATGTCATTCAGGAGAGAAAGTAGTTCCATAAAACTAGCATCACTCCACCCGTTGTCTGCTTTCAAATTATACAGCTTCAGTACGGATGATAGTGCTGTATATTTAGTGTAACCAGCATACAATGGCGTCTTTGCACAACTTTTTAACTTCTAAAACAATTTTGGGAAATCACGAAGTTCATCTTCGAAGGTCCTTGTAATTTCCTCAATACGATATTTATCATCATTCAAATCTGTAATCACATCCTCCATATGGTCATCTTCATTGTTCATGTTTGTAATCATATCAGATGATCCATAAAACGCAGTGTTATCTCAGCCACTACCTACATTCGTTGTTTCCCCATGTTTATTCCAACATGTATAACTCTGATCTATTCCGTGACAGATCAAGTGTTCTTCCAACTCCTTTGGAATAATTTGTTTTGAATAACAACAGCATAAACATGGAAAAGGGATTTGAGAAGGGTCATATGAATGATCTTTTTCAAACTTGATAAACCCTTTCACGCCTTCTTCATAATCTTTTGACAACCGATTGGCATTCATCCATTCCTTATTTCTATTCATCCTATTTGAAATCCAAAGGATGGGTATATAGGTTTGGGGAGAAGGAATATGAGTATAATTTAGATAAAAAACTAGATACTTCAAAAATGGTGGGGGCGTGCTCATTAATAGCAAATCTTGGGTGGTTCTTGGGATTCATCCATTCTCTTCCTCTCTTTGATCCCCCTGATGAGGGGTGGTTCTTGGGAGTTTTTTATAGTGCGTTAGTTAGTTCTTCCCTCATACTTCTTCCATTACTATTATCCTTTATTTCCCTATGATTTGGGATGATTTTAACTATGATTTGTGTGATGGTTTCACTATTTCATCTTCAAATCAATTCAGATGATGTAGATTTTATTTGTATTGGCTAGAGGTTATCCTCGTATGATGAACGCACCATGTTTTGTGTGGTTTAGGTGGTGTTGTGTTTCCTAGTGAGTTTTTAAAAGATTATTCCTAATTATATTAAGGTGAATAATTAATTATAAGTTTCTACAATTAATTATTTGGTAATTGTGCCTTGATATTGGGTATCAATCATTGGTACAAGATTAGATAAGTCATGTATAGTCTTGGTTGAGGATGAGTTGATCTTGGTGATGGGGTTACTCCATTTTTTGAGGTAGGTGGACCCTATAATACAAAACCATGTTACAATTTATGCATGATTGTGCATTCATGTAACACCCCGAGCTTCCACGATACGCTTCTCATTCAATAATGCAATAGCTTGCATTGTACGCAAGTTCGAGTTCTAACGCACCGCAACTAATCAAAATAGCCGTTATGAATAGTAATAACCACTTTTTAAAATTATAGAAATTTTATATTTCAAAATGGACTTCATTTTTGTATTCGTAATATCGAAATTATCCTAAGTTGAATTTTTTGTAACTTTCTGAGAACTTCCAATTTTTTATGAATAGTGAAAAATACATAAAAACAACTTTTTTAATCAAAATAATTTATACAGATAAATTATACTATTTAGTGGTTTTAAGGTATAATTAGAAAATATTTTTACCATTTTATCCAATGGTGGTCATTAGAATTAATTTAACATTGAAATTGGACATAAACAATTGCCAAACTTTTGATATAAATTGTTTCTTAAAAACACGCTATTTGTTGTAACAGCGGGAATTAATTATGAAATTAATTAATACAACTTATATGTTTGGAATTTTGTAAAATAGACATCATTTTTGAATTCGGAA
Source organism: Viscum album (assembly GCA_963277665.1). Classification (NCBI taxonomy): domain Eukaryota; kingdom Viridiplantae; phylum Streptophyta; class Magnoliopsida; order Santalales; family Viscaceae; genus Viscum; species Viscum album. The sequence continues at coordinate 474,085,243 of OY728135.1, forward strand.
TATCAATTATAGCTTAGGGTGAAATTTTGGCCTTATTCTGAAAAACTTCAATTTTTGATGAATAGTGAAACCACTAAGTGGTAGTTAAATAACTGATTTTTCGTTTAAATGAAATATTACAACTTCTGTGATTTGATTTTCAAAAATCCGACATACATGGTTGTCATTAAGAAGTAAAATGTGGTTCAATGAGATCAAAATAATTTTTTGGTGAATAGTAACTTTTAAGTTCTTAATCGCGATTAGTGGTAATTAGTGTAGTTTAAGGTATAAATAATACATTAATAATATGAAATGACCTAGACACATGTCCCAACCTCATTGGTTGAGTCATGGCCGACCAAGACAAGCCATGGCCTAACTTGGGGACCCCATGGATCCACTTTTGTTGGGAAATAACATAAATTACTTTTTATTTAATGTTAAAGTGAAAATGACACTAACATAAATTGTTCTACTAAAACAATTTTTAATTGGGGTTATACAAGTCCAAATTTTGATTATAAATAGTCATTGGAAAGCTAAAAAGATTTCCTACATCATAGTATTTGTTTTATAATTTTTAGACATTAAATAAATTAAAGTATTTATGACATAATAATGATGCAGCGATGACATCATTATTTGACGATTTAAATAAAATGAGAAGATAATGCAAAATCCGAGGCTTACACTTGTCCAAAGCCTATTGGATGAAGATATTTCGAAACCTTATCACCTTAGCCTCGAATTATATAGATGTGGGACCTTTAGAATCCGAAAAGCATTTTGAAATAATGTAACATTTCAATCTTTCCAAAAGTGCCCCTCCTCTCCTCTTATAAAAGGCCCCCACCTCTACCACCTTATTCACACTTCCAAGCCTTTTGGTTCGGCCAACCCCTGCCCAAATACTCTCCCAACTTCTCTCCCTTCGTCCTAGAAGCTTTACTTTAGTCAGAAAGCCATCCTAAGGAGTCCTTTTGATCAAATCAAAAGGAAGAACCCGAAGAAGAGGTAACATTTTCATCACCCTCTTTCAAGTTTCTTTCTTCTTCCACTCCCTCTTTGTTTATTATTTCAATTCTAAAATTATAACTCCAGTATCTTCTATATACTGTTATGTTATTATAAATATGGAACAACCATATTCAGTATTCTACCCATCATTTGAATGACATGTCACCATACGTGCGTACGTACGGCTTACCGTCTCCACGTCGTGGTGTAATTGTTATTCATTATATTATTATTTAGATGGGTATAATAATGATATGTAATTCATGTAAATAATAAATATAACATGATAATGATTCTTTATATATGATACACTATCCAATTATATATTATTTTAATATCAAAATAATGATATTGTCGCTCGTGCGTACGTACGGACTACCGTCTCCACGAACGCGATGAGATTCATTCTCCGTCGTATCCATTCAAGTATAATTATCATTTTATGATTTAAAAATAATGTTTAAGGACATGATATCATTCTGGATATGAATAATATACAACCTATCCATGAAAAACAAGACTTACATGACAAAACATATAAAAGAAAACGAGTAAGTTAACACCCAAAACAACGATAAATCTAAGATATTGTTAACAAAGCAATGTTAAAAGATCATATATGATATCATATGAATGTATATGATTCTTGTATAATTTAATAACAATTATTTCACCATTATACAGGAGGTTAACCTACCCCAACCAAGGAAAAGTACAAGGTAAGGGTTTACTTCACAACCTCTTCATTATCCAAGGTTGTTTATACATAATTATCTACTGGGACCTCGTTATCATCCAAATCCATGTTTCTTAAAAATGTCTTTCAAAACATTTTTACTATTAAATGGAAAATGGGTTAAAGTCTTTTATACCCTTATACGTTTTTGAAAAGAATCTCACCGTCGTTTTCCAAACAATGTACTTTTTGACCTTTTTGACAAATTTAAGGTAAGAGAATTTTCAAAGTAAATGTATTATTTTATAATTATGGGACTTTTAAATGATTTAAAAAAAAAGGAGAGATATTTCTCTCAAATAGCTTTGATTCCATCCATTTCAACATCCTTTGATGGGTTTTAAGTTTAATTGAAATTGATTTATGATACAAAACTTCCATTGAGCATTTCGTGAAATATTTGACTGAGGATGTGTTATTTTATACCATCCATAGTTTATGGAGAAATTGTTGACATTTCGTATGCTAGTTTTAATACGAATATTTATGTTATGTTTTAACCTATTCATATGAGGAATGTATTGGACTTAATATGTGACGGGTGGAGCCCGCTATAGCTCCTCGATGCATCGGTAGGTCTCATGAGACAACTAGACGTGGAATTGGCCGAGGCCCTTTCCCAATTTGATTTATGGTTTTGGCCGAGGCCTTAATCATTTTAGATGTCTTGGCCGAGGCCTTGACAAAATGTTTCAGAATGTCCGGCATTATACATTCCCTCATTATGGAAGTGGTTAATGATATTTCATGTGATTATTCGACTAGTAGAATATCCATGTGAGTAAGTAAATGGCATTATTTCAGTTTACTTTTGCCATATTATGCTAAAGTTCATGTTCAATAAGGCTTTTGTTTTAGTTATACATTGCCTTAAATGTTAATGTTTATTTATGAAAGCTTCCGCAATATTGTTATCCTTACTGAGCATCTGAGCTCACCCCTTTCAATGTTTAAAAATTTTCCAGGATGTGAAGAAGTGTATTATGACTGACTTGCAAGAATAGTCAGTGAAGATATGAGTGTGGGCTATGAAGACCATGTTATTTTAGTTTGTTTAATTTTGATGTAATGAAAGACTTATGAATGTATCTAGTGTTTCCAAGGCTACTAAACTAATCGGTCTTTCGAGACTTGATCTTTTGTGATCATGCCAATGTTACGAAGTAATGCACCGACTCTGGGTAGCTGGGGTCGGGGCGTTACAGTTGGTATCAGAGGCAGTTTAGTACTAACCTTGGAAGCTAAATTTAGATAAACTCTGATTAGAGCACATAGCCCGAAGATAGACTTTGAGGATTAGTATAGAAGAACTTCCTAGAATTTTGGTATTGTAGAGATTTTGTGAGTTTTCCGAGCAATACATCCCTGTCTGGATACGAGCAGGTAGAGGCGGCTCTGGCACAGATGTACCTAGGGGTAAAACCCGAAAACACCGCTTTGAGCTAGACTCAAACGGGAACTGGTGCACGACAACGGGCCTTGCTGCACTCTTGGTTATGACACTCCCGGGGGATATGCTTAGGATAATTCTCATTTTCTTTACAAACCATTATGTAAGGTTTATGAGTACATACTTCCTCAAAGGAAACATTTCTTTTTATGATTATGGATTATATCCATAAATAGTTCAATTTATGTTAAGTATTATACAAGTATGGAATTATGTATTTTGATTCATAAACTAATCTGGATTATGCCATTGTTTAGAAATGGCGCCTAGTAGAAGGAATGGAAACTGTATCAATGCACGAACTCCGTGTAGGGATTGCCCTCCTGCTCAAGATAATTATTGTGGACCTGGAGATACAACTGGTGCTGATCAACTTATTACCATACTGGGACAACTCACGCAGGTTATGAATAACAACCTTACTCGTATGGAGCACCCTGATTCGCAACGTGGAGGATCAATGCTAGACCGTTTCATGAGGCAACAACCGCCAACCTTCGATGGGAGTACAAATCCTACAGTAGCTGAGCAATGGATAAATTCCTTAGAGAAAATATTCCATGCCTTGGGGAGTAGTGAAAGGGAGAAGGTTGTCATGGCAGTTTACCGCCTCACTGGAGATGCCGATCAGTGGTGGTCACTGATTCAAAACACAAAGGAAGATGATGACGTATCGAATATGGAATGGAGGGAGTTCAAAGAGCTTTTCTTAGAAAAATACTTTCCTCGTGACCATCGAGCAGATATGGAAAGGCAATTTCTGAGTCTGAGGCAGAAGGAGGATGAGAATGTCGCAAAGTATGAGGCTAACTTTACAAGGTTAGCGAGGCATGCTGCCGATTATATACGTAACCCAAGGAGTAAGATTGATCATTTCTTTGATGGGTTAAAACCATTTCTCCGACGAGCTTTAGTATCACAATCCTTCTCATCATACGAAGATATAGTCTCATGTGCTATCAAGACAGAAAAGGAATTCTCTAAGTCTTATGACAACAAAGTAAAGCAAGAGAAGAAGAGAACGGTGGAACAAGAGACAGATAAAGGGAAAAAGGGAAAGAAGGATTTTCCATTATGCGATAATTGTGGGAAGAATCACCCTGGTACTTGCCTAAAAGGAATGGGAGTCTGTTATAAATGTGGAGAAAAAGGTCACCAGGCACGTGATTGCAAGGGAAAGAAAGAGGCTGTCAAAGTTGAATGCTACAATTGTAGAGAAATGGGTCATTACGCAAATGAATTTCCTAAGCGTCAAGGAATCTTACCTCAGAAAAGGCCAAGGGATCAAGGACAATCTTATGCTATTACTACAGTTGAAGCAGAATAACTAATGTATTGATGCTTTCGGACTCATGGATTATATTCTGGTTATTAGAATAATGTGATCTATATAAGGATTGTACTGCAGTACTTGTTGGTTTCAGTAAGGTTTTAATATGATTAAGGTAATCATATTTTTAGTATGTGACAATAAGAGAAACTTTTCTTTGTTTGGGGAATCTGATGTTACAATTGATTTTGGAATTAAGAGACCTTTTAGAGAAAGTTTGGACAGAGGTATTTTGGATAACTATAAATGTTGGGATGGATTAAGTTGAACTTTGAATAGTATTGTTTAAGGTTAAAACTTTTCTGAAGATTATTTCTGGAATACTATAATACTATATTTTTAGAAAAAGGACAACCTGCAGGGTGGGGAATAACCCGTCGCGTCGGACACAGCTGCAGGAATCGAACCCACAACCATAGTGCGACAAGCCTTTATTTCCTACCACTAGCCTACAGGAAGTCCCTGGTTATTACAAAATCGTTTTACTAATCTAAATGGTATGTGTTAACATTTGGAACCTTATACAATTAGGATAAATAGAATATTTTTGAGTTCCGTTACCATTTGGAGTAAAAGTTGGGTTTGTGGTAAAAATTTATTAACGAATGAAAGTATACATAACAAGTATGTATATTCCCCTACGTTCTTAGTAAATCTCATAAATAAATTCCTCAACATTATAAAAGGTAACTTAAAACAAAAATGTTGTCGGTTAACTTTTCCAACTGGGGATTCAATGACCGTTTAACCAATCACAAGTTTGTGATTTTCTTGTGGTTAAACATTCTCCTAATCCTGTTTTCTATAACTCTCCATCAGACCTTGATGGTTTGTTTCTCCTCCATATCCATATTTTCATGGAATCCTAGAATGGGCTATATCGGGTGACCTTTGTACTTATCCTGCTTTCTTTTAATGTTATATATTTATTAACCTTATTTCCGATGTGGGTTTTCCACAAAGGTATTTTCTATTTTCAGCCTTTTATTATCAAAGAAAAATTTCAAATTGCGAGGACGCAATTTATTGAAGGAGGGGAGAATGTAACACCCCGAGCTTCCACGATACGCTTCTCATTCAATAATGCAATAGCTTGCATTGTACGCAAGTTCGAGTTCTAACACACCGCAACTAATCAAAATAGCCGTTATGAATAGTAATAACCACTTTTTAAAATTATAGAAATTTTATATTTCAAAATGGACTTCATTTTTGTATTCGTAATATCGAAATTATCCTAAGTTGAATTTTTTGTAACTTTCTGAGAACTTCCAATTTTTTATGAATAGTGAAAAATACATAAAAACAACTTTTTTAATCAAAATAATTTATACAGATAAATTATACTATTTAGTGGTTTTAAGGTATAATTAGAAAATATTTTTACCATTTTATCCAATGGTGGTCATTAGAATTAATTTAACATTGAAATTGGACATAAACAATTGCCAAACTTTTGATATAAATTGTTTCTTAAAAACACGCTATTTGTTGTAACAGCGGGAATTAATTATGAAATTAATTAATACAACTTATATGTTTGGAATTTTGTAAAATAGACATCATTTTTGAATTCGGAATATCAATTATAGCTTAGGGTGAAATTTTGGCCTTATTCTGAAAAACTTCAATTTTTGATGAATAGTGAAACCACTAAGTGGTAGTTAAATAACTGATTTTTCGTTTAAATGAAATATTACAACTTCTGTGATTTGATTTTCAAAAATCCGACATACATGGTTGTCATTAAGAAGTAAAATGTGGTTCAATGAGATCAAAATAATTTTTTGGTGAATAGTAACTTTTAAGTTCTTAATCGCGATTAGTGGTAATTAGTGTAGTTTAAGGTATAAATAATACATTAATAATATGAAATGACCTAGACACATGTCCCAACCTCATTGGTTGAGTCATGGCCGACCAAGACAAGCCATGGCCTAACTTGGGGACCCCATGGATCCACTTTTGTTGGGAAATAACATAAATTACTTTTTATTTAATGTTAAAGTGAAAATGACACTAACATAAATTGTTCTACTAAAACAATTTTTAATTGGGGTTATACAAGTCCAAATTTTGATTATAAATAGTCATTGGAAAGCTAAAAAGATTTCCTACATCATAGTATTTGTTTTATAATTTTTAGACATTAAATAAATTAAAGTATTTATGACATAATAATGATGCAGCGATGACATCATTATTTGACGATTTAAATAAAATGAGAAGATAATGCAAAATCCGAGGCTTACACTTGTCCAAAGCCTATTGGATGAAGATATTTCGAAACCTTATCACCTTAGCCTCGAATTATATAGATGTGGGACCTTTAGAATCCGAAAAGCATTTTGAAATAATGTAACATTTCAATCTTTCCAAAAGTGCCCCTCCTCTCCTCTTATAAAAGGCCCCCACCTCTACCACCTTATTCACACTTCCAAGCCTTTTGGTTCGGCCAACCCCTGCCCAAATACTCTCCCAACTTCTCTCCCTTCGTCCTAGAAGCTTTACTTTAGTCAGAAAGCCATCCTAAGGAGTCCTTTTGATCAAATCAAAAGGAAGAACCCGAAGAAGAGGTAACATTTTCATCACCCTCTTTCAAGTTTCTTTCTTCTTCCACTCCCTCTTTGTTTATTATTTCAATTCTAAAATTATAACTCCAGTATCTTCTATATACTGTTATGTTATTATAAATATGGAACAACCATATTCAGTATTCTACCCATCATTTGAATGACATGTCACCATACGTGCGTACGTACGGCTTACCGTCTCCACGTCGTGGTGTAATTGTTATTCATTATATTATTATTTAGATGGGTATAATAATGATATGTAATTCATGTAAATAATAAATATAACATGATAATGATTCTTTATATATGATACACTATCCAATTATATATTATTTTAATATCAAAATAATGATATTGTCGCTCGTGCGTACGTACGGACTACCGTCTCCACGAACGCGATGAGATTCATTCTCCGTCGTATCCATTCAAGTATAATTATCATTTTATGATTTAAAAATAATGTTTAAGGACATGATATCATTCTGGATATGAATAATATACAACCTATCCATGAAAAACAAGACTTACATGACAAAACATATAAAAGAAAACGAGTAAGTTAACACCCAAAACAACGATAAATCTAAGATATTGTTAACAAAGCAATGTTAAAAGATCATATATGATATCATATGAATGTATATGATTCTTGTATAATTTAATAACAATTATTTCACCATTATACAGGAGGTTAACCTACCCCAACCAAGGAAAAGTACAAGGTAAGGGTTTACTTCACAACCTCTTCATTATCCAAGGTTGTTTATACATAATTATCTACTGGGACCTCGTTATCATCCAAATCCATGTTTCTTAAAAATGTCTTTCAAAACATTTTTACTATTAAATGGAAAATGGGTTAAAGTCTTTTATACCCTTATACGTTTTTGAAAAGAATCTCACCGTCGTTTTCCAAACAATGTACTTTTTGACCTTTTTGACAAATTTAAGGTAAGAGAATTTTCAAAGTAAATGTATTATTTTATAATTATGGGACTTTTAAATGATTTAAAAAAAAAGGAGAGATATTTCTCTCAAATAGCTTTGATTCCATCCATTTCAACATCCTTTGATGGGTTTTAAGTTTAATTGAAATTGATTTATGATACAAAACTTCCATTGAGCATTTCGTGAAATATTTGACTGAGGATGTGTTATTTTATACCATCCATAGTTTATGGAGAAATTGTTGACATTTCGTATGCTAGTTTTAATACGAATATTTATGTTATGTTTTAACCTATTCATATGAGGAATGTATTGGACTTAATATGTGACGGGTGGAGCCCGCTATAGCTCCTCGATGCATCGGTAGGTCTCATGAGACAACTAGACGTGGAATTGGCCGAGGCCCTTTCCCAATTTGATTTATGGTTTTGGCCGAGGCCTTAATCATTTTAGATGTCTTGGCCGAGGCCTTGACAAAATGTTTCAGAATGTCCGGCATTATACATTCCCTCATTATGGAAGTGGTTAATGATATTTCATGTGATTATTCGACTAGTAGAATATCCATGTGAGTAAGTAAATGGCATTATTTCAGTTTACTTTTGCCATATTATGCTAAAGTTCATGTTCAATAAGGCTTTTGTTTTAGTTATACATTGCCTTAAATGTTAATGTTTATTTATGAAAGCTTCCGCAATATTGTTATCCTTACTGAGCATCTGAGCTCACCCCTTTCAATGTTTAAAAATTTTCCAGGATGTGAAGAAGTGTATTATGACTGACTTGCAAGAATAGTCAGTGAAGATATGAGTGTGGGCTATGAAGACCATGTTATTGTAGTTTGTTTAATTTTGATGTAATGAAAGACTTATGAATGTATCTAGTGTTTCCAAGGCTACTAAACTAATCGGTCTTTCGAGACTTGATCTTTTGTGATCATGCCAATGTTACGAAGTAATGCACCGACTCTGGGTAGCTGGGGTCGGGGCGTTACAATTCATGCATGAGTATATGTGTTCCAGTGAAAGGGATAGAAATTAAGAGCAACCTAGGTAAATAAATAGGGTGTTTTTGATCCACCAATAGATAGAGTGAGGGTTCTATTGAATGTTTGTGATTTTGTGATCATCCAGAGATTATGTCTCCATGGAGGTGAGGTTTCTATTTGTGTTTATGAGAGGATCGGGTTTGGTATGAGATTTTTTAGCCTAGTTAGGTTTTCTAAGGATATTTGAGTAGGTATTAGAGTCTTAGTCCTAAAGAAGATGGATAATATAGTTTTATATCTCACATATGATGGGGAACACCCTCTTAATGATATATAAGAGTCGTGGTGTGTGTGATGATTAGGATATTACATATAGGGATTGGTGAAGTGTGAAATATAGGATTTCCTTCTTATAATTGGATTAAGAGATCTCCAAGGGGAGATATGATATGGTACCTAAGTGAGGTTCATGGTAATAGTCTGGATGAATTAGCATAGGGTATTCAAGGCTCTTAGTGTGAGTTTCTTAGGATGGTCATTATTTAGTTTTAATGAGTTTTAATGTGAGAATTATAAGATGATATATACTAGACTATCGAGGCTTAGATCAAGTATAGCATGTGGGTTGTGACATTACCATGTAGAGATGAGTGTGTGTTAGTATCAATGAGTAGAGATGGGTTAGGTTTGTAGAACCCAGTAGATTCCCTTATAGGCGGAATTAGAATGTTGATAGGTTGGGAATAATTTTCATGTATAACCAAGATGGTTTTAAGGAGATTATTATGCAAGGCTAAATGGATGGTTACTTTTATCATTTATGGTCAGACCGACTAAGAGATTGGGACTTCATATGACTTTCACCTAGTTGAAGTATGATCATCCATGGGGACCACCTATTGATGATGTGGTTTATCTAGTATGAGAGGTTGTCTATCTAGATACCCTCCTTAGATTACTATTTATATGTTTTGTGGCATGAGACAAGATGTATGGCCTTTATTTAAGTGATAAGGTGTTGGTAGGACCCTACTTTGAGTGAGAAGGCATTGGTCAAAGGGGATTGGTGTGTGACTTTCATGGGATACACCTATTGATGGTTAATTTTGACTTGTGATGGAAGTTGGATATTGCGATTCCCTCCTTAGATCATGTTTTGTATGATAATATGATGTGATATATAGAAATGGGGATCACTTAGTATTGGTTTGGAGTAGTTTTGTGAGAGGTTGTCTATAGAGATTCCCTCCTCAAATTTTTTTATGTGATGTGATGGTGAGACCCACCGTAAGTGAGAGGGGAGTAGCTAAAATGTTGTGGAATTAGAGGATATGTGAATCACACCCAACATGAAAGGTTGGTGGCACTGTTATGTTATAAGAAAGGATGTGATATTAAATTGGTATATGTCCCAACCCATATAGAGTGGGTAGTGGGAAGGAATTGGTAGAAACCCTATTAATGTTTGTTTTTTTCGGACCCAAGTAAAATAGTATACAATATAGTGTATAATATAGAACATACTAAACATATGTCTCATCCTATTGGCATGCCTCGCCTCATGAAATGAATTCACCAACACGGACGGTTCAAACCTTACTTGGCCTAACTATGGGGTAGTATCCAAAATCAGAAAAAGATCCATACTAAGGTCCACTAGACGGAGTGAAATCCTAATCTAGTGTAACAACCTTTCATAAAAAATACTCTCTCTATTAAGGTTTCTATCACAAGGTTATAGTGGGAAGAGCTAATCAAGAACAAACAAGTAACCAACCACATATACATGTGTCACACACACAAGCATCACACACAAGAATCACACCAAATCAAAATTAATCTCAATATTGAAAATAAATTCAAACATAATTAATTCATGAAAATTAAATTTTACTCACCTTAAGGAGGAGGACCCGGTGGTAAAGGAGGAGGAGACATCGACAGCGGAGGCAGTGGAGGCAGCGCGGAGGCAGCTCAGAGGCAGCGCGGAGGCAGCGGAGGCAGCGGAGGCAGCGGAGGCAGTGGAGGCGGAGGAGTAGGTGGAAAAGGAGGAGGAGGAGGAGGCCACGGTGGAGGAGGAGGAGGAGGAGGAGTCGCGACAGAGGAGGAGGAGGAGGATATGCGATAGAGGAGGAGGAGGAGGAGGAGCTGCGACAAGAGGAGGAGGAGGAGGAGAAGTAGGCGCTGGAGGAGGAGAAAAAGGCGGTGGTCGTGACAAAGGAGGAGGAGAAGGAGGCAGCGGCAGAGAGGAGGCAACGACGGAGAGGAGGCAGCGGCGGAGGCATAGGGTAGGGCTTCTGTGAGAGCTTGATAGGGTGTAGGGAGGAGGAGTCGTGGAAAGAGGAGGAGGAGGAGAAGTAGGCGCTGGAGGAGGAGAAATAGGTGGCGGTCATGGCAGAGGAGGAGGAGAAGGAGGAAGCGGTGGAGAGGAGGCAGCGGCGAAGGCGTAGGGTAGGGCTTCCGCGAGAGCATGACAGGGTGTGGGGAGGAGGAGGAGGACCCAGTGGCATTTATAAATCCCACGGGGACCTTTATCAATGCTAGTAAAAAGTGCTGATAAAGGGGGTCTTTATCAGCACTAAAATGAAAAGCACTGATAAAGATTCCCTTTATCAGTACTTTTTTAGCACTGATAAAGGTCAGACTTTATCAGTGCTTTTGTAGCACTGATAAAGGGTGTCTTTAGCAATGCTTTTCATTTTAGCACTGATAAAGACTTACTTTATCAGTGCTTTTGTAGCGCTGATAAATCCATACTTTATCAGTGCTAATAAAAGCACTGATAAATGTATAAATTTAATAATTTGTTTATATGATTATATATTTATTTAAAATGATATTTATGATAAATATATATATATATATATTTATTAATAATTATAACTCTAAATAAATATATCTTTATTTATACTTATAAAATTATAATAAATATAGTTATTATATTTATAATCATATAAATATATAAAATAAATATATTAATTATATATACTTAAAAGATTATAAATATATTAATTATATATATTTAATTATAATTATAATTACAAATGTATTTTAAAGGTATATTTATATATATATCATTGAAAATATAATAAAATATATATTTATTTTTTAAATATAATGTAATTTTAATTATAAGTGTACATTTTTTAGAACATATATATTATATGGGTAACATAATGAATTATAAATCAATAACACATCAACATGATATGTAATTATAATCTATAAATGAACATTATTCATGCACATATATGATCAAATAACATAGAGGCATGATATATTCATGACCCCAATTCATTGGAAAACACATATATATTCAATAATTTTAATTATACATATATATTAAAAAGTATTATATATTTATAAATAAAATAAATACATTAAATATAAAAAATATATTAAATATATATTAAATATAATTAATTAATAAATATAATGAATTAATAAATCTCATAAATCTTATAAATCTAATAAATATATTTATTATTAATCTTATAATTATTTAATTATATATATATATTTATTTATAACAAGTGTTTTTTATTTAATGTATACAATAAACATTATTTTTGAATATAAATATAATAATTTCATATGAAGTAAAGTGCTGATAAATGTAACCTTTATTAGCGCTAAGAAAAGCGCTGATAAAGGGATAATTAAAGCGCTGATAAATGTATCATTTATCAGCACTAAAAAAAAGTGTTGATAAAGGGTACACCTTTATCAGTGCTTGTTTTAGTGCTGATAAAGGGTACATTTATCATCCCTTTTATCTAGCGCTGATAAAGTCCTACCCCTTTATCAGTGCTTTTCTGTTAGCGCAGATAAAGGCAGACGCCTGCCTTGCCCTGTTTTGTGGTAGTGCTTGTCCTCTCTAGAGATTAAATTCTTTACCCAATTCATTGGATCACTATCAGGGAGTGCCCTTAATATGTATTAATTAATGTGAGACACATATATAATAATAAAACATCTCATAAATAACCCATGGAGAATAAAAGAAATGGGTTTCATTTCAAAATCATGGTGTTTTAGAAAGTGCTTAAAACAAGATCCTTTTGTCATTTTAAACCCACAGAAAAGAAAGGTGGTTTTCATGTATGTTAATCCCAGAATTTAAAATTGATCAATTTGAAATATATGTGAATACCTATATAGGATATAGAGGTTTGGTTATTAACAAGAGAAAATAAAATAATTTCATTATAAAAAGAGAGAAATTTTGAGACGAAAATCTAGCAGCATAACGGTATGAAACATGGTTTTAGAAAACATTAAAAAGAGAGGGTAAAATGGTATCCCATAAATAAATGCCTCTTAATACAATATAGATATAGAAAAAATGTATATAAGAACATGATATGTAAATTTGAAAGACATGCCACATAAAAGAGAACTTGAAAGGAAAAGAGAAATTGAGATTTCTCTTACCTTGAAGAGTGACTCCAAAAACTCAATGATTGGGACCTTGGGAGCTTTAAGACACCTTGGGATGACTCCTTGGGAGGTAATAATATCATAGATTATAGGATAATGAATTTGGAATGAAAAATAATGGATTAATGGGTGGGTATTTATAGAAAAAGTGAATGAGTTTTTTCATTAATTTCTAAGGACATCTTAGTAGTGGTATTTGAAAAACCATGGGCTTTCCCATGGTATTTTCCAATGGTATTCGCCACTTGGGACACCTCATATCATATTTTAATTCACAAGAGTATTCCATAATTTTAAATTACATATTACATCATTATGATGTCATTAAACACACTAAAAACTCAAAACTATATTTTTATTATTCGTCTAAAAACCAAATATTTTATAAAATTCTTATTAATCCATAGTAACCTAATATTGATGTTTTGAATTAAAAATTTATATTTATTTTATCATAATAAATATCTACATTTGATAAATTTTACTTTTAACTATAAAAATATTTAATTATTAAAAATAATAGCGAACAGAAAATGCATAGTAACACGCATAGTAAAATTTTCGACACTTGAAAAAAAATTAATCATTTCTAATTAAAAAGGATTGTTTTTGTAACACTAGTTCATTATAATAAAAAATAATTATTTTAATATGATAATTTATATCTTTCTAAAAAGTAAAATTTTTACCTGAAAAAAATAATTTATCAAATTCCATCTCAATTTGTAAGAAAAACTATTCTTAAAACAGAAATGATTTAATAAAAATTTTATTTAAACAAAAAGATTAAATTTTAAGTAACTTGGTTCTTGACACATAACCCCTTAAAACACTTACATAATACCTAAGGTTAAGGTGTGTGATGGTGATAGACTCTTGGGATGACTCAGATAACATTGCCCAAGTGGTAATCTCCACTAACTTGAACTTCTCCTGTAGGCGATTTTGTTCAAACTTAACATGTTGAAGCTCAGCTTGGTCTTGGTCAAGAGCGAAGCCTAGTGTTGCTACCTCCTTCCCAAGATTTGAAAAATGGGCTTTGTATGGCCTAATTCTACTGGATGATTCCATTGAATCTTCTTTTCCATTAATTAACCATTATCATTTCTATTTATAATCACTAATATTAACGTTAAGAGTATAGTTTCCAACAGTCATATTGACCAATGGTCATATAAAGGTAAAAACATAGCATTCTCATTTCCATTATACTCAATTAATTAATAAAGGGATATAGTTTTTTAGAACAAAAATAATATAACACACATTTTCAAGAAACAATTATCATTCAAAAAGTTTGGGTCATTGCACCATGTGCAGCTAATCTACCTAGGGTTAGGGTCGAGAGTATGGACGTTTCCAAAACTAATTAATCTTTAGACTGAACCTTGGTAACCCTATGGATAGTAATTAGGTTAATAATAATTTTTCATCAAATTCTTTCGCACAACCTTGACAATAGAAGTGATATTGAACGAACCTGACCAAATTGAAGTTAATCAGGACTATAATCATTAGCCTATGATGCTTTATACATAGAATCCAAGCGTAATGAACTCGGTTTGTTGGTTATACCCTGTCCATGGGATAGTTACAACATAGGTTGATCCAATTGGTTTGACCAAAACCAATTGGTGACTTTTTCACCACTTTGCAGCCTAAGCCATAGGACTATTCCAAGTTAAATCTAAGATTATATTTTGTCAAGAGACATGAAATTGACCCTAAACCCTTCATTTAATATCTTCCTTAATCTCAAAACTACCTATATTTTGTAAAAAACAAATTTTAATAGTGAACATGAGGAATCCCTTCCAAGGGTTTTGTTCGATTGGCTGTTGACCTGCCAGTGGTCCTCATGGGATCGACCATGCACTTCCAGTTTACTACACCCTTATAGTAAGTGTAGTTTTAGACTATAAATTATAACTTGATCTTAGCCCACATGAATTCAATAACACATGTGGGTGATTCATTTGTGTGTGTGTGTGTGTTCATGTTCATGTTTATATATATATATATATATACATTTATAAATTAATATTTAAATATTTAAATATTTAAATATATGTTAATGTATTTGTATATAAATATAAATTTATATATATATATATAAATAATTATAAATTTTTATTTTTATATTTATGTAAATTAATAAAATACCTATAAATTTTATATATATACATAAAGTTATTCATGTTTTAGAACACTAGTAAAAACACTTAATAAAATAGCCACATTTTTAAAAACTATAGATAAAATAGAAATATTTTCTTAATAATTCAACTAATTTTAAATTTATCCACATTTAAAATGGTCTCTAAAAATGTCATTAAAAGAGCCAAGTTTTTTGAAAAACATGGATAAATTTAAAACTAACCATGTTTTTAAATATGGCTAAAAATACATCGCTAAATTTGCCACATTTTCCAAAATGCGTTGCTAAATTAAAAATTAGAAAAAATTTTAAAAAAATTATGAAAAACGTCTCTAATTTGGCCATTTTTTCCATTAAACATTACTAAAGTTTTGAGAAAATTTTTCTAAAAAACATTGCTAAATATATATTATTTTGCAGTGTGTGTAGCCTGTAAGTACACAATGTGTATCCAGGTTCATTGAATCTAGATGATTTTTGAATTAAATTCTGACTCATCATGTAGTAAATGGCATGTGATTCCATTTCAAATCATGTGTTTACTATTCCAGACTAGCACATGGATTATCATACTACACGACGTGTAGTTGGAAAACACATCCTATAGTTCACATGGTTTCGTGGTGCAAAACACGTGGTCAAATATGCATTGTGTATTTATTACATGACACATATGATCAAAATCCATGTAACTTGGAGGATATATGATATTAATCTAGATTGTTCATATCGTGTTCCTCATTAATGTTTATAGAGGAATACACAATAGTCCCTAGTCATATATCCTAGACAAGAAATGAGCAATATACATGGTCTATGGATGGATTTCACTTCTCATGTATCTCTTGCCTCTTTACATGAAATGTGAAAAATAATTAATCACTCAATTTAACCTAATCAAATTGTATCCATGTGTAATTTATTGATAGTATGCATTTTGTGATAGGTTATATATTATTATTAAATTCTTAATGAATTTTCTCCTGAAATTCGAAACTACACATCGTGTACTCTACGTGCATTAAAAACATACTTTCCATGTAATACAACATGGGTTTTTCTTTCATATATTGATAGTGCATGTCATGTAATTATATGAATTTTCATGTATGAAAAATGACGTGTGAGTGCACAATACATGACTAGGATCATGTCAGGTAGTTCAGACAGGTACATGTTGTGTTGCCTCCAAGTACACATTATGTACTTAATTAATTTTAAATAGAATTAATTTATTTAATTTATTTAATTTGTTTAAAATTATATTGGTTGAGAATATCTAGGATATTTTTTATGGATATTAATATTAATTAATTAATTAATTAATACAATAATTAGTTCATTTTGATAATTTATCTTAATAAATAATGAATGAAATAAATTTTAGCTCATCATTTTAAATGCATATTATTTTCATGTTTATGACTGATCATGATCTTGACCGACCAATGTATGTGATGGATTTATTTTAATTTAATTTCATGGTTATTATTATTATTATAAAATTAAAATGATCTCAAGTGTGTCATCCCTCTCACCTTTATTATGTAGGACTTGTGTTTCCATGATTTATTTTATGTAAATCCTATAACCAATCCATTGGTTCCCCTAACCTACATATGAGTATTAATATTTTAAGGATAGAGATTAAAGGAGAGGTGGAATTTTAGAACACAGGATGAGGTGAAATAACCCCAGAAGATACAAAGGTTGATGGAAGAATTCTATAACTTGAGCCAATACTGGCTCACAAATTGTATTCCCCTAGGGTTATAGTTTGGTTTATTTTTCTCCCAATAAATCAACCATTAGAAAGATCATGATCAATTCATTATATTTATTTTATTTCTATCTAAGGGCATGGTTAATTTTATGTATTCTTTATCATGATCACATATATTAATAAATTAATAATCATATGAGATGGTATTAAAATAAATTGAATTATGCATAAGTTGATTTTATCAAAATATGATTAATTAATTATGTAAAATCTTCATAATATCAATAATACATGTTTACACATAATAAAAAAATAACCCAAATAAATATTAATTTATAAATTCTTTAAATTACTTAAGATATGAATAGAACTATAGTTAAAAGTACTTATCTGGACAAAGTTAGGGTGCTTTTCAATTATTGAGAAGTTCTAACTAAATTTTTAGGCCAACTTAAATAAGTTATTATCAAGGGTAAACTACCCAAGCATGACTTAGTATAACTTAGAGGCAAGTATTAAGGAAATCCAAAAATATGATTTCAAGATTGGGGAATCCACTCAATCGATCAAGGAGTTTCTAGAAAGAAGTTTGCAAGATAACCTATCAAAATACCTTCGAATGGCTTGTTAAGATAAATTCTAGGTTATAAGAAGAGAAATATGGGTCCTTTCCACAAGAATATACACATGATAGGTAATTATGAGTCCAATAGTGAGGGAAATTGGGACTTGATCAAATAGTGGGATACTAATAATAAAATTAAATTGGTTCATCTCACATATTTTGGTAATCATTTAAAGTACTTGTATCTACTTATATATTTTTTGTAGTAAAATTAAAAGTTTATAAAAATTGTTATCCATGTGATAAATTCTAGATAAATACATCATCTTAATTGGAAGTAACTTCTAGGAATGGTATAGGTGATTTTGAATTTTATTACACCATTAAGGAAACTATTATGTGCTAGAATACCCAATTCCTAAAATTTCCTACTAAGGAGGTGGGTGGTGAAGATATCACTACCTGAAAAAACACTTGGATGATGCACTAGATATAAATTATTTGATACTTTCATCCATGACTAATGAACTCATGAAATATCATGAATACAACATGATAAACCATCTCTATGATCTTGATTAAGAGAGAGCTGGACGGGAGCATTTTGAGATCTCTAAGGGACTGTTCATGAGAAAACTTGGAGAGGTGGTGCCATATATACATCATATGGACAAGATTATTGGAAACATTGAGCATATAAATATTCTAAGGTTAAAAATGACTAATTAATTTCCCACTGATCTCATTCTTTCTTCACTTCCTTATAGTTTCACTAGATTTGTTGTAAATTTCAATATGAACATTATTGAGAAGTCTCCCCCAGGTTACCTTACTATACTATGCCAAGTAGATGAGGACATGAAGGGTGAAAATCCTTTTGTTCTTATTGTGAATAATAGGAAGGTAAAAGTTAAAGGAAATAAGTCTAACTATAATTCTAAGGAATTTATTCAATTCCCAACTAAGAGAAGACAGATCAAGGGAAAAGTAAAGGAAGAAGATGGTATTTTCTTCTTGTGTTGTAATAAAGGGAATTTAAAGAAATATTATAATAACTTAAAGTAAATTTTTCTACTTTAGGAATATTAATCAATTTAATTATTATTTCTTACTTATTGGGTACTAAATACAATATGTTTATATATATATATTCAAACAAATTAATCAAACAAGTAAATAAAGATTACTATAAGTTTGGTGCTTTTTAAGAAAGATAAAAAAGGATGATTCATAGATCAGTATAAAGAAGTACAAAAATTCTTGATTTCACAATAAATTTAAGTTAAACTATTGTTTGGTATTGATTATTACCAAAACATTTATCTCAGTGTCTAATTAGACACAATGATGCATTTTTTCATACTTGGAATTCATGTTGTTATGATATTTCATACCCAACTAATAGTTTAGTGATTCTTGAATCTTGGATATTTTAAATTATAAATAATTGATGAATATAAATATAAGACTTATAATAATTCATTATAGAAATATAATTCTTTTTCATGTAAAATTTATAGTAGTTAAAAAAATTATATTTTGTTTGGTTATCTAGTCTCTTTTGAGATAAGGTACTTGGTATACTTTTCATGACCTCATCCCCCCCCCCCCTCCAATATTACCTCTCCTGAGAAGATAGTGAAGATAAGGAGTGACCCCTAAGTCCCTCATCCAGTAGGCCTCGAGTTTGTGACTATAAATGAGGGTGAAAAATACTCAGATTGGGGGAATTACCCTCAATATATGAAAGGATTGATAGAGAATATAAAAAAACACCAAAAAATCTATCACATAATATAAAAGAAACCAAAACATCCTACATGTGTATGTTAATAATCACAAGTAAAGTCTCCCAAGTAAATATCAAAAGAAAGAATAAGTCAGATACCCCACATTAGCTCTAATCTCCAAGCTAGTAATTCCCAGCTCAGTCCCCATAAACCTCATAAAATCCAAAAAAGTGGTTTATATACATAGGGTGAGTGAAACATGTATACTTAGTAAGATTATACCCAAGTTAACTTATAAAAATGTAAAAAGAGAATACTAATTCACCGGTAAAAAAAAATAGTGGAATAAACAAGTACCTAAATAGGTCATCTATTCATCCTAACTTCATTGTGGTTCACTCACCAAATAACATAAGAAAGTAGTAAGATAATATTAAGGGTACATTAATAAAGGAATCATGTATCCACTTCCACATTTAGTTATCACTATCATGCCCCAACATCAAATGTTATGTGATATCATCCCTTCCATGCCATCTCATCACCACATATCAAGACATCTCTAATGTGGTTTAGGTCGCAACCCTACCTTCCCCAGCCTTTAGTAGGGCCCAACATCATATTTTGGCATCAATGTCATCATCAACACCTCTGATTACACTTATACATCCATCTCTGATGTGGTTCAGGACACATCCTTACTTACCCCATCCTCCCATAAGGACCATCATCCCATACTGGCATCAATCAACATCCACCTCACAGTCTCATCAAGAACATGGGAAGTAGGGTATCATGAACATGAAAGACATCAACCATATTCCCTCCACCTACCATGCATGAACCCTACCACATACCATATCCTCATCATCATGGGTAATTACCAACATCATCTATCATCATCATCACTACCAAAGGAAATTAGGTAAGAGGGGGGAATTAGTTATCTATTCCCTTGTACAGTCACAGTTTGTTCACATGGTCACAAAATTTCTTCACACAGTCATAGTTTGTTTACACGACCATAGAATACCTTTTCATGATTACATTTTGTTCTTATAGTCACAATTTGGTATCATATTCAAACCTTTCCTCCATGCGTTTGATGGTTAGTTATCACATTTAAACCCTTAAGGTATCTTCAATAGTTTTTAAAAAAACACAATTTTTCAAAATGTTCATATTTTCCAGAATGTTGTGAAAATAAAAATTAACAAAAAAAGGAATTCAATGCCTCAATAAATTTTTAAAAAAAATATTTTTTGGGAATTAAATTTAGAAATTTAATTCCTTAAACGCGATGATTTTAAAAAGGTTCATCATGTGTTTTTTAAATGAAACCAAATTAAATGATAATTAAAGAGCGAAGTTGACCACATTAATATTTGAGAAACTATATGTGGAATATTAAAACTATAGTATCATCTCTATTTGATTATTTTATTATTTACTTCAAGTCTAGATAAACCAAAAACTTCTTATTAAACCTTGATATTTGTTTTCTTCCACTTGGATCCTTCCTATTTGTGATTATAGCTATGTTCAATAGCTTGGTTCCCACTCTTTTTTTATAGTAGTGTGACATGTTTGATATTAGATATTATTTCTCCATCATATTTTACCCTTTTCTCTATAAATGTTGTAATGTTTATTAATCCATTTCCTTCATCATGTTCAGGTGGAGACATCATATTTTTTTCCCTTTTTTTAGTGAAATGTGTTTTGAAACTTATTTTTTAGGTATGGGATCCTGTTCTCTATTATTTTTTACATTTTTACAATTAGAATTCAATTTTTCCTCTATATGGGTGGTAAGGATTAACTAATAAAGATAATGAACCAGATTAAATTAAATGGAAAGGGTTTTACTTACATGTTTTACCACATTTCTTATTATTGTTAACTGATGATTTTTATCTAGGATTATAAAATGTTATTGTGTTTATATTATGACTATTATGTATTGTAAACCCATGTTATGGATTGATAACCCCTACTCAATTTTTTATTTTAACCCAACACTCATAAAATTATTATTATGTATATTACTAAAATAATTGGTTTTCTATGTAAATCTATAACTCAATGAAAATACTCATGTACAAGAAGATGATTTAAAATGGAAGCCTCCTATATATAAATTATGGTAAATTGTGTGGTCTAGAATCTGTCATTGTGTGTTGCTATTATGTTTGTTGTTGGACTTATCATTGTGTGGACTTTTTCGGTTGTACAATGATGGTGGTGACTGGTTCATGTGTGGATTTTTTTATAGTAAGTGGAAGTGTTGTGGTGGTTATATGGTTGTTGAGGTGTTATGTCAGTTTTTGTGTGGTTCATTGGTGTATTTTTTAGGTAGATATGGAGTATTAACTATTAATGATGAAATGAAAATGGAAGGGGTTGGAATTAATGAATGTAGGTTTTATATTAATGTGTGGTAAATGAAAAATGAATTAAAATATAATTAATGGTATGGACTTGAATGAGAATTAATATGGTTGATGGATATAATGGATTATCATTAAATGTAGAATTTAATTGGTTAATCTAGAATGGTGGGTAAATATTTTATTGAATTAAATGAATTGTGGGTTGTGTGTGGGTGTTTTGTGGATGGTTTGTATCTACTTGGGGGAAGTGTGTGGAAATATTAGTATGGTGTTGATGTTAAGGTAAAGGTGATGATGTTTTGATGTGAAACATTTAGGTTAGTCTAGTGTGTTGTCTATATAAATATGTGTGTGTGTGTGTGTGCTTATATATTCATGTAATTTATATATGCACCCACTCGCATCGAGTACCATGTGCCAACTCCCATATGTTTTGGAGGGTGTTTTCCCCAACATCTAAATTGTGATGAATAGATGGTTGATTACCCCCTCTTCACCACTCTTCCTTTAGTAATAGTGATAATGATGACTAATGTTGGTGATGCCCCATGATGATGAGGGTATAGTATGTGGTAGGATTCATGTGTGGTAGGAGGAGGAAACATGGTTAATGTATTTCATGTTCATTATAACCTACTTCATAGGTTCCAAATGAGGTTGTTAGGTGGATGTCGATTAATTCCAGCATAGGATGTTGGGCCCTGCAGGAGGATGGGGTAAGTAGGGATGCATCCTGACCCACATCAAATATGGATACAGTAGTGGCACAAGAGGTGTGCAGGATGGAATTGATGCCAAAATTGGATTTTGGGTCCTATAGGAGGCTGGTTTAGATAGGTTTATGACCAAAACCACATTATAGATGGATTGATATTTGGTGATGATGTGTCATGGAAGGGATGAGAGCAAGTGATGTTTGACACTGGGGTGTAAGAGTGGAAACTTAGTAGGGAAGTGTATGTGGGGTGACTTTATCCATTGTTTCTTGATATTATCTTACTACTTTATTTTTTTATTTGGTGAGTGAGCCATGGTGTGTTTGGGATGGAAAAATGACTTGTTTAGGTGTATTGTGGATTTTTTTGTTTGTTCACTGGTGCATTAGTATTCTCTTTTCACATTTACAAAGGAGACCTTAAGTATGAATCCACTAAGTATACATTTTATGGTCATTATTGGATTTTTTTATCCCAACCCACTTGGATGATGTTAGGATTAATTCTAGTGGCCCATACTATAGCATCTTGGACTTGGGTGGTTACAGCATTGTTGTAGTGTGGACTTCCAAACATGAGTCACTATAGCACAGTGGACTTACTGTACGGTTGGTGGCATGGTGCTTCATCTTATTTATTATATAATTCAAGCTATGGTTTCTATATGTGAGAGAAACTCTGAAAAACATACCTACAATTCTACTCCAAATTATAGTGAATTATTTTTCCCCTCCATAGACATAGGGATCATTTCCCAAACCATGTAAATCACTATTTTTGTGTTTATCTTATTCTTATTTTTAAAAAAAAAATATTCATTTGAAAACCTCTATCATTTTGACTCCTAGAATTTC
This sequence comes from Viscum album, assembly GCA_963277665.1. Lineage (NCBI taxonomy): Eukaryota > Viridiplantae > Streptophyta > Magnoliopsida > Santalales > Viscaceae > Viscum > Viscum album. Next base: position 474,108,849 of record OY728135.1, read on the forward strand.
CAAAACACTCACTCTACATATATAAACTTCTTTTCAGGTTTCTACTAAGGTTATGGGGACCAATTCGTTCATTTATATCTTGGATATCAGAGATGTTGTGGGTTTTATACCTTAATATTTCTTTTGGTATTTACTTGGGAGACTTTATTTGTGTATCTTAAAATATACATGTGGGATGGTTTGGTTTATTTTATATTATGTGAGGGAGTTGTTCAGTGGTTGTTTATCTTCACTCTAGATCCTTTCATGTATTTTGAGTAATGCCTCCCATTTGATTGATTTTCACCCTCATTTCTAGTCACTGACCTAGGGCCTACTGGTGGTAGGACTCAGGGGGGGTCACTCCTCTTTACTACTATCCTAGTAAGGGTGCCAGTGAAGGGGGGTTATGAAAATACTGACTAATTCACTGTTAAGTATTTGAAAAAGAAACCATTTGAAATAAAGGTACTACACAAAGATAATAGAGTTAGTTTAGTAAAACTACATGAACTATTCTAAAGTCATATCTAAGAGGAAAGTATGTATAATTATTGAGATTCCTTTAATAGATTTTATAAATTCCCTGTGAACAAATGAATGCACTTAATATAGGATACAAGATCCTTCAAGCTATTTTGTCTTAGTGTATCATAACCAAGTATTCATTGATCATTAATATATTAATGAAGGTAATACCAAGCTCAAATTACCTTGTACATAAAAAGTTGATGGTCCAAAAATAGGATCGATGAAATTTCATATATGTATTTAAATTCTTCCATAATTTCTTTCTGTATATATTTTGAAAATAATAACAAAATCACTAAATGTGTACTAATTACATTGGATAATGGATATAATATTAATATGATTATGATTATGAGTCCATTAGGTACAAATTATAATGTTTTATGAGAACCATTTGTTAAAATTTGGCTTTAGCTACAAATAAACATCAATGAAATACTAAGTGAATCTATATTATATATTCTATAGAAACTAAGGATATTAAGATCCCTTATTATTCCAACCCAAAAAATATTTTATAATAGGGAAGAACATCTCATTTTGAGATAGTTAGGGTGAGATAAAATTCATTAATGTCTAGGATTTGGATGTGCATAAATTGGCATAGGATTATAGACTTCACTAAGCTTAGTGGGAGGAGTTGTTTCAAGAGGCACATATTGAGTAGGATATTAAAAACAAAATAGTGGTTTTATATTCACCAATATGAGTAAAAATTTATTCAATATTAATAATGAATACTCAAATAAGTAGTTAATGGAAAGTAGCTAAGATTGAGATGTATGGATTCAGTAATGGAATGTAAGGACTCAAACTTATACATTACATATTATAGTTATTTTAAACTATAATTCACTTAATTAAATTCCCAAGGATATTTTATTTGAATATTTTTAGAGATATAGGTCATTAATCTTATATGAAAATCCCATATATTATAATGTGAAAACTTCTATTCAGTATCCATTTTTTCATAAAACAAAACTTTTAAAAAGTAATATATTTTCTTTTCATGACACATATTCATGATTTTCATCTTAAACTCATCCTTGTCCATAATCATCCTGTGAAAATCATAAGATTTCCCTAAAAAACCATATCAAGCATAGATAAATACTGTGGATAACTTAGGGAATCATTCACATATACCTATTACAATTGGTATAACCTTCATAGTTATATATAGAATAACCGTCATAATTACACATAAAATAACCATCATAATTACAATTGGATTAACCAATATAGTATATTCCCACATTCTCTTAGGAGAAACCTAATCTGTTAACTCTATCCCTTTACCTAATTAATTGGAGAGATATAATGGGATCATCGTACCTTGTTTTATAATGTAACCACCCATCATCATAAATGATTCCCAATAACCATAATATAATAAATAAAATCTTGTATTGTAAAAACATTTAGTGTACCCATAAGAAAACATTTTCTGATATTGATATATCTCATTCCTTTAAAACCCATTTGTCAAAACTAAAATTCCCATAACAAAGGGAATTAGGGTTTTTCTTTGAATAAAACATGAAATCTTATAAAGTAATCCAAACATCAAATAATGGTTACAGTGGTAGGAAAAGTCATTAGCATTGTATATGTTAAAATAGAACATTCCTTTTTTCTTTTTTAAAGAAAATAAAAACATTCCATAAAAATATTCCTTTTAAAAACCATTGAAACAAAGATAAAATAAACATAAATTTTCCTTTATAATTCACTTATTCACATTTAAATGAATTAATAAGATATTTTTCAAAATATGTACATGGAATAAAAAGAGTTTGTAAGGGGAACTTTAAAAGAGGATTTTTAAAAGAAAATTCATTCCTTGAGTCTGAATATCCACGTACATTATTTATCTTCTTAAAAAATAAAAATATGTTAATTATTTAGTTGATTAAGAACATTTTTAAATTTTATTATTATGGTTATTTTATCTCTTACCATGCTATATTTAATTATTTAATCAATTAAATTCACATCGGATGTTTTGATGATATTCATTTCATAAGTCCAAAATGGATTCGGTAAGTTGACTATGGTCATATAGGTCATTATTCCATAATATCTTTAATAATAATAATGAAATAATTATAATTTTATATTTAAATCATACTTTTTAAACCAATCATGAAATATGATTATGAAAAATTAATTATGTTATAATCATGGAGACGGTAGGTCGTACGTACGTATGAGTAACGTTTCCATTTTTCAATGATCCTTATGGAATGAAAGTAAGTATCATTTTATATTTCAATAATTATAAATATATAATAAATATAATATTTTTTATTTAATTATAATTATATATATCATCAATTTCATGTATTGATGAAAAATGAATCACATCACTTCGTGGAGGTGGAAGTCCACGCGTATGCATTGATGACGTTATCATTTTTAAATGAATGGAAAGATAAAAAATTGTAGGATATTTTATACTTTAAAAATGATAAATATTTCATGAATATAATATAATCAAATTAAATCCATCATTATAAAAATATGTGATAAGTGGTGATGGAAAACAAATTACATCGTTTCGCAAGGCAGTAGTCACTGTAATGACGAATGATGAATTCTTCTCCCATTAATGGTGGTTGGAGATGGATATAGGTTATAAAATTAATATAATAACATATAAGTATATATAGGATACTGTTTTTATTATTTTATTATGCTTAAATAATATTTAAAGATGATAGAAGAAGAAATAAAACTAAAACATGTGGTTAAAAACTATGTCATTTCTTTGTAAAGTCTCATTTTCTTAATACCTTAATCCATATAAGGTTGGTATTTTACCTAAAAAATACCTCTATAATGAGGGTAGGGATTATAAAAAGGTATTTTGGTCGGTATTATATTAACCAAAAGTCTTTTTTTAAGTGTTAATAAATGAGAAAAAGAGGTTCTCTTTTATAAGAGATGGGAGGGGCACTCTTGAGATTTCTTAAAATATTAAATTAATATAAATTAATTTTGATGTTCTAATGTCTCAAAATTTATAATATTAAAATATAAAATGAGTATTAGTCTAAATAATTTTATCTAATAAATTTTTTAAAATCTTTTCTCACATTTTTACCCTCTTCTTTTTGTTTTAACCATTTGTTAACCCTTTTGACAATTACTATAATATTAAAATTTTATACCATTTAAGGATTAATAATGTTAATATAAAATGAAAAAAACCCATAAATATATTTTTTTTATTTAATTAACCTTATATCATTCATTTGGATAAATATAATATTTTTATGCATTTTAAATCATTTAATAAAATATTATTTATTATAAAATATCATTAATGTTAGTTTTAGAACTATTCGTTTATATTGACTTTAATAACAACAAGACAAAAAATTAATTTGAATCCAATGCATATAAACCTCTATAATATGTCATGTTTGTCTAAAAAAATTTGGAACACAAATATTCATTCAAATAATATTATTTTTATCATTTTTAAAATCATTAAATTTATTTTTCCTTTAATTGAATAATTACTGTATCGGTTTTTTGTAAACTCTTAAGGTAATTATTTATTCACTAAAAATTAAAAATAAATTACAATGATAAAAAATAATTTTAATTTAAAATTAATATTTATAAATATCCTCTTTTTATCTCTATTTTAAAAATATTATAGTTATTAAAAGTGAAAGTGTGACATTTTTTGTTTTATATTCACTTAAATATTATAAAGGCTAGAATCATGTACAAATGGGAAAAAGGTCAAATATTTGACTTTTTGATGATTATTTAGGTGATAAAATCATTAAAAAAATTAATTTGAGTTTTAGGGTCACTTTATAGTGCTTATAATTTAATTTTTAACCTTAATTACCTAATTTACCCTTTACCATGTAACAAAAATTACTAAAGTTATTATTCATGAAGTTCAAAAACAAAAGAGTCATATTTAAAAAATGTGAACCCACTGATTCTAAATATAGATTCTATTTTTTAATATTTAAAACATATAAGTGGAAAAAATTAATTTAAAATTAAACCCACGAAATGCAATGTGAAGCAGTTTTTGGGATAAATGTGTTTTTAAGCCCCAAAATTTACTTATACAAAAATAAGATATATAGATGATTAAAATGTAATTAATTAGATTATAAATAAATAAATAATAATCACTTTACTTTTATATCAAATTCCAATCACAAATTACTTTATTTAATGAAAAGAAGAATAGTTTTATAAAATCGGTATTTTCACTATTCACTAAAAAATTAATATTTCCCAAAAAAATCCTAAAAATTCATCCTAAGATAGTTTTGACATGTTGAAATCAAAAAATGAAATTAATTTCTTTAAATTCAAATTATATAATTTGGAAATTAATATTTTATATAAAACCATATAATTCATGAAAACCCATTTTGGTTAAAGCTTGTTTCCTTTTGACCGATAAATTGTATGATATTTTTATAATGAATGTAACTATAAAATCCAAATAATGAATATATGAAAAAAAAATTATATAAATATTAAATGTTCTATTACATGGGGTCCATATATTAAAATTCAAGGCCACCATATTTTTGAATGATTCAAGACTTGATACTACTAGAGAGTTTAGAAAAAAAAATAGTATATGGATAGTATAATTTAGTACCCATAAAGCATGATTTATTATTAAAGGATGTATAAGACATATTCTATGATAAATAACCCTTACATGAATTATCATGATAAAATCCATTTGAATTTTACTTGGCATGGTAGCATTATATGATCATTCTAATGGGCGGTTAGTTTTCAAGGCCAGTTTCCTTCATAGAGACCCTATGGAACATGTTTATATGGAATAACCTAAAGGATTTTTACACCAATAAATGTCAATAAGATATAAAAATTGTGAATATCCATTTGTGTATAGTAACAAGTATAGTGATAATAGAATATTCATTTGAAATTAGGGAGTGTCTTGTGTCTACAAAGGGTTACTGGGAGAACTATTATTTTTAGGATAGATATCTTTATAACATATGAGAAAAATAGTTATTCCTGCCAATTTGATAAGACTAAAGAAAGAAATTTCTCCATGAATTAATTAAAATATCAATCTAGTTATATGGAACAATATCTATAGATATGGATCTATGGGGTTTCTTAAGTTAGTCACAGTATATATTTCAATCATATATTTAAAATAAAGAATAGAACAATACAAAACAAAGTTGTTTCCTTGGTTACATGGTATGAAATATCTCCAAGATAACATGCATGGGAATAGGAGGAGATTATGAATAAAATTTCACAATTTTAAGTGATATTATTTTTTCTCACATATACCTTGATATGTACTAATATTTATTAATACTTATACATGCTACATGGAGTGAAAATAACAAACCAAAACCAATTGAACTATACAAACTTATAATTAAAACAATCTGATATTAATTGAGAAATTAGAACTCGATAAGTACCTAGAAAAGGAGAAATGGGAATACTAGTGTTTAAGTGGGTATAAATCTAGTTTTCCTTCAGATAAATTTGATCTAGGATCATAGTAAGGATAAGGTAATATATAAAACAACACAGCTTGTGGTTTCTATACATACAAAAAGCAACTAAATTGATGATTCTGATGTGGCTTAAGAATTAATTTATAACTTATTTGTTTTATTTGTGGTTATACTAAATAGTAAGGTTATTATAATTATTATTATAATCTTTGACAATGGTTTTATCCATGATATCATATTTATGATAAGGGAACAAGAAGCAGGTAGTTGAGAATATTACCACTTGTGGGGTTTTCTCAAAGATAATGAGGTCACAGTAAGCAGATTTACAAAAAATACTTGGTAAAATATCAACCCTATCCATATAAAATGTGGTAGAAATGGTATCTATAACCATACTCAGGAGAAATAAACTTAACATGTGATAACTACTCAGCAGTTAGCAGTTGGCTCTAGTGCAAGTGGGAGTACGCTAGAGTTGGTGCCCTAGAACCAACTACATTTTAATTTATATTGTATATAATTCATAGAATTGAATATCAATAAAATATTATCATATATTATATGTTCTTAAATGTGACTTTAATGTGATAATATCTTATAGAATCTATCACATTGAAAAGGTCATAAGCAGTTCCCTGTTATGATGAAAACCTCAAAATGTTAGGATGATATTCTTAAACTATATATCCAATGGTCATATGACATCATATGATGGGAAAATGATTAGAACTATCAGGTTCAAGTACTCATAAGTGGATGAGACTTCATCTCATAAAGTTTTCACTTAGTAATCTCCAAGAATAATGATTATGATGACAGACCTTCCAGTAGGAATTTCACATGTTGCATGCCATTGGATATTATTATCTACAAAAATGTGTGAAAATACTTAGACTTTAGATTATAATTAATGTATATCATGATTCATTTAATTTTATGTATTGATGAAAATGGTGAAAAATATACTCACAGTGAGGTAGGGTATGTTAGGTGTGTCGTGAATGAAATTTCATTAATGAATACATCAATAAAGGATTTGTCCCTTCCATCTTTAAGAAAGTTGATATCTCATCCCTTTAATCAAAATAGAACTGTCAAACTAAATTCCATATCCATGGTGTATGTATGGGTTCATTTCATTAAGTTAATGAAAGACATATCAAGCATATAAGTTGATGGCATGAGTATGATACCTACTTGATGAGATATTGATAAAATGTGATTATATTACACAGTGAGTGTTTGTACATAGTTGTCGACATTGCAACATTAGCTTATTCCTATTTGGTGCCTTTATGTGTTTCTAGATGCTAATATTGGACTTTGGGAAAACCTTCCTAATGGAATTGAGGAAGAATCCTACAGGCTTGAACACTTAGTGTTTTTATTGATCTCAATTAAATTTTATTTTAATTAAATTATTGGAATATATATTATTATCAAGACCAAGGAATAATATTTATTTGGGATTTACTGATTTCAAATATTTAATCATCATATTTATGAGTGAGTTGAATATTAAAATATATATTTTATTATTTATCGAATGAATAATATTTATTATTCTAGGTTATATAAATACCGAAAAGGAAACATGAACCGAGTTATTGGGTTTGGTGGGAGTGATATATTAAATATTATCAAATATATATTAATTTATGTATTTAAGAAATAATTTTTATTTATCTACAATACATGCACATGTTAATAAAAATAAAAATTATATTATTATTATTAAACTTGGGGTTTTTTAAGGATTGTGAGAATAATAAAGAGCTTATGTGAAATTATTTATTCTCTAAATTGTCTCTACAAATATATAGTTATATTATTTCCTAAAGTTAGACATTGTAGAAATTTTTTGTACACAACACACCCTTCTATAGATTCTCTCAAACCTTGAGAAAAAAAATAAAGAATTCTCTCAAGAACCACTATAAATCTTCCACATTTTTCTCCTTTGAGAATGAGAGAATAAGAATCAATCCTTTCATCCTTGATGGATTGCGTGGTGATCAATGGAAATGATGTGGGATAATAAATACCATCGTGCTAGAATCTAGGGAACTATCAATGACACTTTGAGATCAAAAGATCATGTGTGGATCATTTCTAGATGGATTCTACTTTGGATTCTCTCAATGAAAAAATGGTACAATCAAATAGAGGTTCAAAAAATCAACATCTTGTTTAAGGAAATAATACCAAGACCAAGTTAATTATTGTTTTAAATTAATTATAAATTTAATGTGAAAGATACTCTATCTGTTTTTGGGGTTCATTCATGATTTTTCTTTGAATATTATCCTGAGACATATCGTTATTCATTATGTTATTATGATTTTTCATTGGATTTAACAAAAACCCATAATTAGTCATGGACTTAACTGGATTCTATTACACTTGTAACCTTCAAGTTGTATCAGAGTAGTCACATTCAAATTTATATTTTTTATTAAATAATGATATATTTACACATTTTACCTTGGAATTTCATTTCTTGAAATTCATTCTTTAATTCAAAAGTTGATATATCTTCTTTTTTTATTCATATGACCATATACAGGTTAAGAATACATAAAGAACACCTAAAGAACCCATTCAAAGGTGCTGAGAATTTTGGTTGGATAACATAGAACTACATGATGTGTAGCCCAAAAGTACACGTTGTGTATCCATATTCATTGATCTAGGATGATTCACAAACGAAATTATGGCTAATCATGTAATAAATGGAACACAGTATCATTACATGCTACATTTTGACCAAGCTAAACTAGAACGCAAATTGATGGACTATACAGCATGTAATCAGCTTACACATCATGTAGTTCATGTATTTTCATAATGGAAAATGCATGGTTAAATATGTTTCATGTGTTTATTTAATGATGTGTAGGATCAAAAGGCATGCGTCTCAGAGGATACATGGTGTGTAGTAGGCTTGTACACATTATGTACCTCATAAATGTTTATATAGAAATATGCGTCCAGTCTCTAGGTCTGTATCTCAAAAAAACCTTGATTTATATACATGGCATGTGACTATATTTTATACACCACATATCACTTACTTGTTTACGTAGAAAGAAAAAATTAATTAATTACTCCATTAAACCTAATCAACACAACTTTGTGTGTTATTTATTGATAATAAAAGACATGTAATCGGATTTATATTATTATTAAATGCTTAATTAATTTCTATATAAATTTAAGAACTACACACCGTGTACTTTGTGCATTAAAAACATATACGTCATGTAATAAAACATGCGTATTTGTTTCATTTAATGATAGTACACATCATGTAATTGCATGATAGGTCATGTATGCTACAAATCATGTGAGTTCATAGTACACAGTTAGGACCTTGTTAGGTAATTCAAAAAAGTGCATGTCATGTTACCTCTAAGAACACATTATATAATTAATTAATTTTAAATAAAATTAATTTGTTTAATTTGTTTAAAATTATAATCTTTAGTAATATCTCTCCCCACACTGATGTAATATTGTTTGGGAATCACCAGGATTGTGTGGATGGATATTAAGATTAATGAATTAAATAATTAATAATATAATTAATCAGTTTAGCTAATTTATCATAATAAATAATGAATGAAATGAATGAAATGAATGTTATCTCATAATTTTAATTGTGTATTTGTCACATGTATATGAATGATAATTATCTTGACTAACCAATGTATGTGTTGTATTTATTTTAATTTAATTACATGGGTTTTATTACTATTATTAAATTAAGATGATGGCATACATGTCATTCCTCCCACCTTTATTATGTAGGACTTATGTTTTTATGGCTTATTTTGTGTAATACTCATAACCAATCTAGTGGTTCCCCTCACCTATGTGCGAGTAAGAATATGTAAAGGATGGAGCTCCAAGGATATGATGTCATTTAGAACATGAGATGAGGTGGGATCATCCCATAAGAAAAAAAGGTTGACTATGGAATATTGTAACTCAAGCCAAGACCATCTCATAGAGTTTATTCTCCTAGGGTCATAGATTGATTTAGTTTTCACTTAATAAATAAACCATTAGAAATATCATGATAAATTAATTATATTTATTTTATTTTTATCTAAGTGCATGGATAATTTTATGAATGTTGTATTGTGATCACATAAATTAATAAATTAACAATTGTGAAAGATGGAATTACAATAAATTTGATTATGCGTAAGTTGATTTTATCGAATCATGGTAGATTAATTATATAAAATCCATATAATATTAATAAGACATGCTTATGTGTAATAAAAAAAATAAATACCCCAAATAAATATTAATTCAAAAAATCCTTCCCTTACATTAATTATGAATAAAACCATAGTTAAAAGTACTTGTGTGGACAAAGTCAATATGCTTTTCAATTAACAAGGAGTTCCAACTAAAGTTTTGAGTTCACTTAATTGAGTTGTTATCAAGGTTTCACTACTAAAGTATGACTAGGTATAACTTAGAGGCAAGTTTTGAGGAAATATAAAAATAAGTTTTTATGATTTGGGAGTCCACTCCAAGGATCAAGGATCTACTAGAAATCAGTTAGCACAACTTCTTACCTAATCACCTTTGTATATCTTGTTAAGCCAAAGTCTGGGTTATAGAAAAGGAAATATAGTTCTTGTAACTATAATGTCTATGTGAAAGGGTATTCTGATTCCAATGGTGAGGGTTATTGGGACTTGATAAAATAGTGAGATATTGATAATAAAATAAAATTATTTCAACTCATATATTTTGCTAATCCTATAAATTATTTATATCCACTTTTATATTGTTTTAGTGAAATGGAAATTTCATCAACCACATTATCCCTACGATTAATTTTAAATAAAGAAAATTAACTTCCAAGAATGGTAAAAATTATTGTTAATTGTAATATTCCATTAATGGAAGAATTAAATGATAAAATCCTCAATTCCTAAAACTACATGTGAAGAAGGTGAGTGATCAAGAGATCATTGTCCGTGAAAAACACTTGTATAGTGCATTGGATGTCCAGTGTTTCCTACTTTCATACATGATTGAAAAACTTATGAAAACACGTGATATCATGGATTAATACATTATTTTTAACCATCTATATGATATTTACCAGGATATATCTATACATGAGTGTTTTGAGATATCCAAGGCACTCTTCATGTGAAAACTTAGATAGTGATCTCCAGCTAGACCTCATGTGGTCAAGAAGATTATCTATATTGAGTGTTTAAAAATTCTATGGTTTAAACTAAATGATGAATTGTGAATCGATTTCATTATTTTTTTACTTCCTCAGATATTCTCTAGATTTTTTAGAAATTTCAATATAAACAACATTGAGAGGCCTCACTTAGATTACCTTGATAAACTTTTCGAAGTAGGAAAGGACATGACATGTTAAATGAATTTTGTGCTTATGGTGAACAAGAGGAAGGGAAAAGAAAAATACCAGGATACTAAAACCAAGTCTAGTAAATCTATGAAATTCCCATCCAATATAATGTGGATCAAGGGGAAAGTAAAGGAACATAATTTTATTTTCTTCTCATGTGGTAAGAAAGGACATTGGAAGAAAAACTACAATGAATTAAAGTAAATTTTGTTTCTTCAAGTATATTCATCAATGTAAGTATTTTTTCTTACTCATTAGGTATTAAATAAAATATGATTTCATATTTTTATTCAAACATAGGATTAAATCACGTATAGAGATATTATTATAAGTTTGGATTATTTTTTAGGAAGTTGAAGAAGGGTGATTATTATATCCGTATAAAAATGTGCATAACTTCTCAATTTCCCAATAGATTCAGGTTAAACTATTATTTTATATTGATTGTTACCAAAATATTTAGCTTATTGTCTAATTATACACAATGATACATTGATTCATATTTTTAATAGATGTTGTTATAATATTTTATACTCAATTAATAGTTTAATAATTCTTGAATCATGAATATTTTAAATAGTAAATTAATAATGAATATAAATATAAAACATAGAATACCTTGTTATGTAAAGATAATTATTCTCAAGTAAAAGTGATAGTATTTGACAATTTTATATCTATAATGGTATTCTAGTATCCTTTGATCTAATATTATTGGTAAACTAACTAATTAACTATCAAGTTTTTGAAAAGGAAACCTTTAGAAATAAAGGTACGCCACAAAGCTACTAGAGTTAATTTAGAAAACCAATGTCAAATATTCTAAAGGAATTGATAAGAGGTAAGTTTGTATACTTCTTGATATTCCATTAAAAGAATTTAGAAATGATCAATAAAGAAATGAATACACTTAGTAAAGGATACAGGACCCTTCGGGGTGGCTTGTCAGAGTGTCTCATAACCAATTATTTATTGATCATTAATAAGTGAAGTGAAGGTAATCCCAAACTCACGTTACTTTGGAAATTAAAATTTGATAGTAGTAAAAGGGGTTCAATGAAATTTATTATATGTATTGAAATTATTCCATAATCTATTCCAAGAATTTTTTTAAAAATAATAACATAATCACTAATTGTGTGCCAATTACATTGAATAATGGATATCTTATTAGATGCAATATGATAATGAAACTATTAATTATGGTTTCTAATTGTTGTTCAGAGTGAGTATCTCAAGAGTGGGTTAATTGAGTACCCAAAAATATTTATATTAAAAAAGATTTAAATAAAATACACCAATTAATTTAAATACGGACTAGTTTATCAAAACAGAAAATCAATATGAATTCTATTCTTTTAAATGATTTTACAAAATATTGATTAGGTCTTAGTTAAAATAATCTTGAAAATAAATTTAACTTTTGAAATTGATTTACTCAATATAAATCTCATATAAACACTAATTAAGATAAACTATCAAAGTAATGGTTTTTTATAGTTTAAATAATATTTTTTTAAAATATTGAAAATAAATCAAACAAAACACACAACAGAAATGAATACAAGAGGTTTAGTCTCAAGATGAGACTTATTCCTCTCCACTTGGAAATCCTATACTCCCAAAAATTTTATATAAAAATAAACCTTTTTATCCACAACCTATATTGGGTATACAATAGTATGAAAATTGTTCAATCCATACAGGGACCTCTTCCACAATAATCGTAGGAGAATGGATAAAACATACCTCAACTGGAACTCTACCACAACACGTGGGAAAGATGATTCAAAAGGTATTTGAAAATTTTTATTAGTATCTTCTAGTTTAAAGCATTAGATAGTGTGTGTGTGTGTGTGTGAAAATACATAGAATACACACACTGATCATAATGTAATGAAAACAAACAAACAAATCAAGTAAATATATAAGAAATAATAGTATTGATCTATCTGATATGGAATGAAACTTGTGACTCTTTGAATCTAGTTTAAAATGGAGAATGATTTGTCTTTATAAATCTATTGTAGAATAGAGTATCATAAACTCTTTTGTTCTGACTATTGGATCTGAATGTTCTATATACTCCACTCTCATAGTCTTGTGTATGAAAGATTCATCCATTAGGAACTCTTATGGTTCTTGTAATATGGTTCATCTTAATTCATGTGTTCATGTATCTTTCTTATTCATCACACCACATTCTTTTCACAAGGAAGTATACTTGATATTTTTATTAGTATCAGTAGTAAAAATAATCCATTGGATCTTATACTCCTCATGATTCACATTCTTACATGAACTTTAATGCATATCTATTGAAAGATTAAGGAACAATCGTTAAAATAAGTTTTGGAATTAAATTCCATAAAATAGTTGTTAGAGATATTTAATTCAAAATAAATATAAAACAATGATTGAGAGTCTTTATAATGGTGAAATAATCAGTTTGTGTCTTGATTTGATAGTGACTCCTTGGAATGGTGACAATTTTTTGTGGTGTCTAAGTCTGGCAGTGAGACACTCTGGCGGTAGGTCAGACTGGCGGTGACTCAACTCGATGGTAGATTAGTTTAGTAATTTTCCAAAACTCATTAATGGAGATGAATTATATTTGATGGTGAGTCTTCCTATGTTGGTGATACATTATATAATTAGGTGATTTTGGATCTCAGAGGTGACACATAGCTAACGGTGAGTCTTTTCAACACTTTCTAAAATATCATCCTGGTGGTGAGACTTCCTTGGTGGTGAGTCAACCTCAATGGTGATTCATTGTATTAAGGTGACTCATACTTAAGAAAATTTCTTTATAATCTGTATTGTAACATAAAATGATATAATAAAACATAAATATCACTAATATCATAATAAATAAGAATTTATGATCATTAAAACAAGGGTTCCAACAATCTCTCTCTTTTTGATGATCAAAAATCATGGAATTTTATATACATGGTATCAAAGATAAATCAAGGTATTTTATACAGAATGGAATCAATGGTATAAAAAATTACAGACATGGTATTATATCAAAGGTATAAACATAGTAATCAGTGATATAAAACACTATGGAATCAAAGAAATTTAATCAGTAAGTAATAGAAACAAGGAGGATTGTTAGTTGTACTAAAGGAATAGAAAGAAAGGCCATAGAATAATTCTCCCCATTTTGGGATTATCAAAAATTGAATAAAAAAATAGGAAATCCATAAAAACAGAATATGAATAAGATTATTTTTCGATAGAAACCAATAGAAGTGTAGCCACAAAAAGTTATAGAAAAAAGTTTTACAAAAACATTAAAAGCATCCCCATCAAAGACAACAAGTCTAATAATCAACGGTATTTGGTATTGGCTAAAGGGTTAAGAGGTGATTTTCCTTCATCCTTGTCTAAGGTATAGGTTGTATCAACTAAGGCTATGGTTTCAGAAAGAATAGATGTAGGAACATATGTCATAGAATGAGGCTCTATGATGAGGATTGGTCTGATCTATTGCACAACTTCTCTAGGGGATAAAAAAGATGGAAGTGATATGGAAGGGGTGAATTTGGATCTCTTATCACTCATAGTATAAGGTATTATTCTAAATCAGTAGTTGTATATGTAATATGGGCAGTAAGAGGTATGGCCTCATGAGCTACAATTATAGTTCCATGCACATGCAAAAATGTTTTCATAAGATTTAAAAAATCCAAGATGATATTTCCACCACTCTCCAATGCACTAAATAAGTCTTTATTCACTTCTATAAAAAGTTTTAGTAGAGTATTCATAACCTTAATCTAGTTGAATTTATCTTTAAAGTTTTAGAAAACTTTAGGCGTCCTTATATTTTCTACTAAGAACTTAAAATGAGCATCCATGTCATGATTGGTGAAAATTATAGATAGATAGTACTTGATAGATTTTTTTATAGTTTCTGTATCATCCTTTATGTCTTCAATGTATTCTTGAATCATCTGGTGTGCATGAGCATAGTCATGTTTAGACTTTATCAAAGTTTCCTCAAGTATGGAAGGTGAAGAACTTGAAGGACCACTTAAAAGACCACTAAGTTCTTCTCTCATAATAGACATGATCAATTCTATATCAAAAGAGGGGTGTGGAGTAGTATAGGTGGAAGAAATTAAAGTAAGATTCTTTATTTTCTCAAGTAAGGCAGCCATAAAATCATAAAAATCTAACTGCATCCTTCAAGCACAGACATCACAGACTCCATATCACTAGAAATTATTCTATTATTAATCTCCACTTCATGAATTTGGTGCACCATATTCGGTTAAATATGATGTATCACTATTTTGAAAAAATATCATACATCCTACTTACTTAACTTAGTGACCAAGGTAGTTTGGATCTTTATCATCAAACCAATATCAGAAACTAACTTGTATTTGAAAGAATTTAGGTCACCCTTGGTGACAAAATCCACTGGAACTGTTGTTTTAGTAGGAGTAGGAAAAGGTTTAATAGGCATACCATAAGATTATATAGGATAAATGACAATTCAAAATGCAGATTCACCATACTTTGGTCGAATTCTATCCTCATCCAAGTTATAGTAGTCCAAACCAAGTCTAACATGCCCTGAAAATTTTTTAAACTCCATAGTAACTGGGTCCAAACTTTTTAAAGAAAACATAGAATAAATATTAATAGGAATAGACTCAACAACTTTAGGAATATACATAGTAGGTATAATAGTGGTAGTAATAACTATCTTTATATCATACCTCTTCTTAACAAAAGTAGGTGCATCTTCCATGTGCTCATTATCTGAAGGCTCACCCGTAGCAGGCACATCACTCAACTGTACATCAACAAATTTCTCATCAAGATCAGGGTCAACTTATAAATTCTTAGGAATGTATTTCTCAACCACTAAAACTACCTTCATCAACTCATCCATAGACTGTTCAATAAAAACTAAATCTGAAACTATCTGATCATCGGTAATAGGTGAATTACCATGTCCATCAACAGTAGCATCCACTTGATAACTTTCTAAATTTGGGGATTGCTCCCACTCAATTGATTATTCTTTTTACTCTCTTACTAATTTTTCTATAAGACATAGACATTCCTCATATTTAGAACCAGATGAATGTGGATAAGAAATAAGTGCTTAAGGCGTCTCAACCTCCTCAACACCAACTCATCAGCTTGGCCCTTTAGGACCATCAGAATCACCATCATGGTCATCCTCCACTTCATCTCCATTTTCATCTTCACTATTAATTCCATCACCATCAGTATTCTCATCTTCTCCATTTTCACCTCCTTCTTATTCTTCATTTTATTCATTAGAATAATCACCATTTTCATCATCAGATTTAGAACTACTCTTGAACTATTCTTCTCTTGAGACTTTTATTTCATCCTCACCACTTCCTTTATTTAACATTTTTTCTATTTTATTGAGAGGCCTAGGTGGACTAGGTTCTCCAAAGTTAATTAGAGTGGATTCTCGTGAAAAACTAGGATCACTTCCTTCTTCCATTGTAAATTGATCCTCTTCATTTCTATCAATAGTATCCTCTTCCTTTTCATTAGATTCTGAATACTCAACTACTTTTTTTGGTTCCAAATCATGATCAACAATGTATTTTAGTCTTGAAGGATGGTCTGAAGGATTGAAATCAATATATAACTTTTCATTATTTACCACCAATTTCTTTTTCCATATATTCCAACTTATCCTCATCCTTCTTCATATTATCCATGTGATGAAAAAATCACCACAATCCACTACAGATTCTTCATATTTCCAAACAAAATATTTGGCTTCTAACATTATTGAAATAAATTTAGGATATTTCAAAGAATTTGATCTATAGGTAGGCTTACTCATCTCTAGAATACAAAGAATCAAGTATCTTCATATATTTATCTTCACTATTATTTTCATAAGGATTAGGAGGTAGATATATTGGTATCTCAAAGTAGCAAAGTATCCTTTCCTTGGGCACAACATATTCTGAATGAATTTAAAAATTATCATGCACTCACATTCAAGATCTGATGTAATCAGTTTTCGAACTATTCCACATCCATTTAACTAAGCTAAAGCTTCTTTATAAATTAATTCATCACTATCATTTGAAATTTTTCCTTATTAGTCATTTTCAATACCCTCATATGGTACTCCAAGAAATGCAGCGCACTATCTAGAAGAAAATAAAACCTTATAGACATCTATTATCATTCTCACCCAATATTTATTATCCTCAAATATATACTTCACAAACTAGTAAAACTCATATACCAACCTAGGAGAGTAAGGTATTTGGTTGGAGGAAAACCAATCCACCCATCCTCGGTTCTGTATAACTTTAAGCACTAAAGACTTATTAGCAATTTTCCACTTTTCTTGAAATTCTTTCTCGAGTACTACAACCCTCTTCGAAAGCTTGGGATTTAGAGTCTCTAAATCAATAACGTAATGTCTTGACTCACCCTCCTATTTCTTAGTAGGAAGTGACACATCCGGAGAAGAATCTGAAGTTCACTTTATTCTATAAATTTAGATCATCTCGGTTGGTTCAAGTGATAATGAATGAATCTTGACGGTTAGGAGGTAAAGGGTCAAAATAGGTTTAGCATGAGAGAAGTGAGTGTTTAAATTAGATAGGTTTGAAATTATATCATTTAAGGAATTCATGATTTGAAAATTGAAAATTGGGATAAAAATAAAAAAAATGAAAATCAGAATCAAATTTGAATCAGGTAACAATTTAAAAAAATAATAAATAAAATTAGTAATGGTGACTCAAAAACAGTAAAGTGAAAAATAAAAAAGGCATGAAGTTCAACAGTGAGAAATCTAACTACAAGACATTAAAAATGGTGAAAAGTTTCACTGGTGAGAGGTGTCACTGGTGAGAAGTATCAATGGTGAGACATTCACAATGGTGAGACATTTTCAATGGTGAGAAATCACATTGGTGAGAAATCAAAACGGTGATAAATCACAATGGTGAGTCCCAGAAAATTAAACTTAACCAAAATTGATCATAACTAATTCATGTTTTTTGTAATTAATTCTCTAAAAATTCAAATCCTTAGTAAAAATATCAGAAAGTTGATGCTATGTACCAATATATTCAAGTGTGATATCACCTTTTTGAAAATTATCTCTCAAAAAGTGATTTATTACATCAATATTATTAGTTATAGAATGTAATACAGTATTCATAGAGATATTTATATCACATTTATTATTACAATTTCTAGGGACATGTTGGAATTAATATACATATTCTAGTAATGTGTGTTTCATCCAAAAAATTTGTGAACGACAGTAGATAGTGCAACAATCAAGTGTGACTATATTTGAGGTATTTGAAAATTATTTTTACAGCAATCAAGTGTGACTATTTTGGATTTTCTTGAAAGTGATCACACATAAACACATTGAACATAATATTAGGTTTTCTAGAAGTTAAGTAGAGAAGAATTCCAATCATACCTATGTAACTGGTTTGATCCACAAGTTTTCCAACTTCATCAAGATTCAAAATACATGTATTACTCATAAGGATATCACTAATCTTAGTGCTATCCAAGTTAAAGTGTTTTTAAATAACCATAGTATATTTACTTTGATTCAAAATAATCCCTTCTTTATTTTTAAAAATCTGAAAACCAAGAACGAACTATTGTTCACCCATTAAACTCATTTCAAATTCATTTTGCATCATTTTTAAAAAATTGGTACATAAATAATTTTTTGAAGATCGAAAAATAATATCATCTATATAAATTTGTACAACTAAAACATATTTTCAAATTCATTTTATAAAAAGGGTAGGATCAGCTATACCTTTTGAAAAACCATTTGAAATAATAAAGGAGTTGAGCCTATCATACCAATCTATAGGGGCTTGTTTCAAACCATATAAAGCGTTTGATAATTTGAAAAATTCATTTTTAAAATGGGGATTTTGAAAACTAGGGGGATCTTCAACAAAAACATCTTCAACTATATACCCATTTAAGAATGAACTCTTGAAAACCATTTGATAATGTTTGAAATCTTGATGAGCTGTATAGGAAATTAGTATTCTAATGGATTCATGTCTGGATAGTGGTGCAAAGGTTTCTTCATATTCTATTTCCTCTTCTTGACTATAACCTTATACAACAAGTATAGACTTGTTTCTTACTATCATGACTGATTCTTCTACCTTTTTTTCTAAAAACCCATTTAGTTCCTATAGTCAAGGTATATTTGGGTCTATCCAAAATTCCCTACACTTTATTTTTTTCAAATTGATTTAATCATTCTTAAATTTCTATTACCCAAAATTTATCTTTAATTGCATCATTGATGTTCTTTGGTTCTAGCTTTGATAAGAAGGCTTGATGTTCAACCTGATTTCTTATAGAATCTCTAGTATGTGTACCTATATCTAGGTATCCAACTACAACATCTAAAGTATGGTACTTAAGGGTCCTAACAACTCTAGAAAAAGAGGGGCTAGTCACTTTAGAATTCTTTAGAGGTTCAGGTTTGGGTTCTAGAAGTTCCTTAGAATTGGGTGATTTTTATACATACTTTCCAAAAAAATCACAAGGTTTGGAATTTAGGTTCAAAGAAGATAAATCATCCTCAAGGTTTTCTAAAGAGTTCTTAGGATCATGTGGATATGTCTCATCAAATTTGACATGAACAGATTCTTCTACAATCTTGGTCCTTTTATTGAAAACTCTATAAGATTTACTAGAGGTTGAATAACCTAGGAAAATTTCTTCATCACTTTTGTAGGAAATTTTTTCCAGATTATCCTTATTGTTAATGTAACAACCCGGACCCGGAAAGCCACCCGAACAGTGTCGAATGAGTCGGGTGTCACTACCTTAGGCACACCTCCCCTGAACGCCAAAGGCTGCCGACTAGCAGTGAGGGTCTGTTAGGTATAGTGGGGAGGCTATACCCTCTCGGACGATCATAATCAGGGTACTGGTCCATGTATAACAGTAAAGATGCAGTGGAAAGAAAGACTCGGCAGACTCAAACCAGACCCACAGAGCGGAAGTATAGTAAATATAGATAAACAGCGGAAGCAGTAAATATAACAACAGCAGCGGAAATAAACACAATAGCATGCTGATAACTTGTAACTACTACTGAACAGTAAAACATGCATACAAAGCAGGTCATACACAACTGAATACAAAAATTCATCATTAGAAAACCGACAAAAGCTACAAAAAGTAAGCATTATGTTACAGAAAAGTAAACAAAACAAAGTAAACCCCAGCTAGGCATGACCTCAAGGTCCATACCATCTCCATGCAACAACTAACACAGACCAGCTCCTGAAGCTGGCCTCTTTCCTGCACGTAGATCCATAAAGTCTACATGCGTCCAGAAGGGCCCATGTAGGGTGTGAGAAAAATCTCAGTAGGATACCACCCAATGTTGCATACCAAATATATGTGTTTAAGTAGTCATGCATTTACGAGGAAAGTAGTAAATAGTACAATGCACAATTAAACACAAACTCCACTGGTGCTCAACAGCCACCATGGAATTTCACCTACTTCGGTCAAGGCCGGAATCTATGTTGTGTAACCTGACACCATGTGCCACCTGACACCTCGTGTCTCAAGTACCGACATCCCGAAGGCACACCCAAGAATATTAACTCGACACCATGTGCCTCCTGATACCTCATGTCTGAAGTACCGACGTCCCGAAGACACGCCTAAGAATAGTAACCCGGCACCATGTGCCTCCTGACACCCTGTGTCTCAAGTACCGACGTCCCAAAGGCACACCCATTCGCTGAAGGATTCTCACCTCCCACGTGGATTTCTATAGCAAGCACCCCCAACCAAAATACCTAACCGCAACTACAGGGGCCTCTACCCACACGAGTGGTCAAAACAACCTCATCACGAAGTATCTCTATGTGCACACTACTCAAAGTTTCGGGTGAGCGGTAATCACCAAAATAGTACCTAAGCCACCAAATCATCTGACACCTCATGTCCCTATGACCATGTCGCTCAAGTCTGATGGCATCACCATCCTAGTAACCCGGGATATGCCCAACCTGACAGTCGTACTGCCTCAAGCCGACATCCATGACACCCAATCCCATGGTTAAAACCACCCAAAGTAACCCGGGAAAAGCCCCCACCTATGATCAGCATCACTCAAGCGTAACTGGGACAAGCCCAACACAACCTAAAAGGGTCCAGCAGATGCAATTCAGCAATTGCATATATAACGTATTTAAATAGAAAACATAAACTGGAGAAAAAAACTAAACAGTTGAATTTCACTATACCAGGTGTTGTCTCATACTAGCATTGAGGTCTTATAAGCCTCCAACAATTACAACAGGCTTTAATAAATTAAACTAAATAGTTTAACACATTAATATTCCAATTAAAACCATTTTGGCGTTCCCCGGCCAAAATTCCCCGATGAGCCCCAACCCCTCACCCAGCCCGCTCACGCAAACTGGTAACCGGGCATACCCAAAGGCATCCCAAAGGTCCCATAAGCAATTCAGTATGAAAAAATAGATAAAACAGGTCCCGCACAAAATACCCGAAAACACGTCGAAGGCCGCGTTACCCAAACAACCATGAAAACAAAAAATGAGGTATGCACAACCTACCTGAGACTCGTATGAAGCTACTCCTCCGGTAACAGCATCCAATTCGGTCTAAAACGCGGTAGATCTATAAAAGATTCAAAACTGCTCAAACGCCTATAACTCATTCTAGAAAAAAATCAGAACAAACGGCCAAAGAGGAATCGATTCCTTAACAAGGGGTTTCCAACGCACTAATCGGAAGTCGAAATGGGCCTCGGACGGATGATCGTGAGAAGTAAATAGGTTCGGCTGGCTCTCCCCGCTCAACCCGACGAAGGAATTGAGTTCTGCCTCAAAAACGAGGATACTGCCCATTTTAGCACAAAAAAAAAAAGAAAGTACATGGTGTGTACTTCATGATTACATGCCGTGTATATTTCATTTAACTATTCATTTGGTGGTTGTGATTCCGTCGACCTGCCGACATGAGTACACGGCGTGTACCGGTGGGTACACGGCATGTACTTGGTTTCTCTTCTCTTCCTCACTGACTTACCCACACTCCATGTATATGCCTCATACACTGCTAGACTACATGGCATGTCCAAGGGGAACACGGCGTGTACCTGATTCTACCCGGCCAACAGGCCTACATGCCATGTATAGTCACCACACGGTCGGGGTTACACGGCGTGTTTAAAACTACACGCTGTGTAGTTTAGAAAATTCTACACGGTCGTCACACGGCATGTACTTGGCATGCACATGGCCGACACTTGCTTAACATATACATGGTTTGTACATAAAAGTACATGGAGTGTAGTCTGTAAATTTCTAGAAACTTTCCATTTTCTCCAGTTTTCTCAGAAACCAGTCAAAAATTCAAACCGGGTCAGAATTTTTACCCATTCCAAAAACCCGGGTTCTTACAATCTCCCCACCTTAACATAGCTCGTCCCCGAGATATCAAACGAAACCCAAAGATGGCACCAAATATACCATTCCATTCAAAGTAACATGGACTTCCCTGGTCTGAAGGTTCCAACTAAATTCCTCAAGGGGTCTCCCCACCTTAAGAATCGCCTAACCCAGTCTCAACCCAACAAAGCTTAAAGTAGCCAAGGTTTACTAACCTGTTTTCCGGAATCATAGTCCTCACGTGACGCATCGTCACTCCTGCACCTCATTGGTACACCTGTGTCACTCCCGACACCCAACGTATCCCGCACCGCATCGGTGTCCGCCTCCACGAGGTCCTGGTGCCTAGCACCTCAAATAACCCGCATCCACGATGCTACACATCTCATACATACATACATACATACATACATATATATATATATATATCACGCACCCGATATGGTTCCAATCCCACTAACTAGCATCTAGTCAGTCCACATAGATCTTGTGCACCACGTGCACTCAAAGCAGACATGCCTCTACAGGTCATACCAAAAAGGAAAATGAAGATCATGGCTACACCGCGGTGTACCTCTAACTGTTGTCAGCTCACCGGCTTGCTCAGCCTCTGGTAGCTCCACGGCGTGCACCTGGCCTGAAACATGGCTTCCTAATGCCTGACCTCCCTGTGATGCTTCTCCAGTCACCTGCCACTGACCCCTCAGTCGGGTCCCACTATCTCTGTCACGACCTCCGCACACAGCTGAACCTCGACTAACCTCTCCGGGTACCGAACCTGAACCAACTCCATACGCTATAGACTGTCCTGGTCCCTGCCTTCCGGCTATCTGAGAAGGCTACCTGCAAAACCTCTCCAGATTCCCATCCTATCTACATGCCCGAAACTCCTACGGAGGCCTATCTCACTATGCCCAAACATGTCTCGGCTGTCCACATTGAAGGCAAATCACCGAAGAACTACCACGAGGTGTTCTAGCTAAATCCCTAGCCATATTTCCCTGCTGGAACTCATCCCATCCTCACTTTCTGCTGTCTAAGCCATCACCTGAAGCTGTCACCCTGACCAAGCGAGATTTCTCTCTCTCATGGACCTCGGCTATGAGCGCCTGATTCACTGCCTCAGAGAAAGAACCCAGCCTGAAGATGTTCACCTGGACCCGAATGGCGTGTCGTAATCCATCCTCAAAGCGCCTCACCCTAGCCGCATCATCGCTCACCATACTAGGTGAAAAGTGAGACAACTCTATGAAGGTAGTTGTGTAGTCCATGACGGACATGTATCCCTGCTGAAGACTCAAGAACTCCCGAGCTCTCTCTGCCCTCAGTGTCTCCGGGTAGAAGTGCTCAAAGAACATGTCCTCGAAGTCCTGCCATGCCAGTCCCTCATGCCTACGAGCCTGAACATGTACGTCCCACCAATGCTTCGTCGGTCCTCTCAGCATGTACGTTTCCAGCTTGAACCTCCACCCTGGATGCGTCTCAAGCTGCTCAAAGATCATCTTCATACTCTCTATCCAGTTCTCAGCCACCTGCGGACCACCCTCACCCTGAAAAAGTGGCGGGTGCTGCGACTGGAACTCCCGTGTAAAATATGCCATAGAAGGCTCTGTACCCTGCGTGCCTCTGTCAATCCCCTGCAAGACGTGTACCAGGCTCACTCGAAGTTTCTCATCGAGCGACAGTCTGAATGATGCCAAACCCGGCTGATGTCCTGCCTGCCTTAGATCCTGAACCTGATCCTGTCCCTGAGCCTATACCTGCGGCTTGTGCTCTGCCCGTACCGAATTCTGACCCTGATCCTGCGGCACTATATCATCTCCTACCTGACGCTCCATCGAGTCGTGAAGGAGTAACCAGCTGAATACCATAAATGGTCAGACAACCCATACATATATAACAATATATTCTACGCAGATAAGGAAAGCAGTAAAAGGCAGTGGATAAAAAATACTCTTACCCCCCCTCACTGCAACCCATGCCCCACGGCATCCCAGCCTCATGGCCTCCTTACCCACCCTCAACAAGGCCAAGTATCAAAATTGCCTTGGGCCATGACCGTCCCAACAACTCACATTGCCTCAAACTGACGACCAAGTTGCCCAATCCTAACAGTTACACTTCCTCAGTCATAATACTTGCCTGCTCTCATAAGAGTCATACCCAATATCCTGCAACATGCAATTTTACAAAATATAAAGCATGGCATACTCATTTTCAAAAATATAAATTCTATCAGGAATTTCACCAATTTATATTTCAAAGCACATAGAGCATGGAAATTGATTTTTTTTCACATGGCATTATCACTTCAAAAAGCATACGTGCAATTATGAAATTGAAATACCCTAAAATATGCCTATCAAAAACTAAACAAACAAGCCTTTCCATACCAGGCTAAGGTCCAATTATCCCTTACCACATTGGGTCAAGGGTCACATATCATAATCAACAACATCACACATCAATTGAGCCACCGAGGTGGAAATAATGTAAACTGTAATCTGAGAAAAAGAAAATAGTAATTCCCACCCATGGCAACTAAGTCCATCCCTCGTACCTGGGGCTACAGGCACCCAAGAACAAGCTAGGAACCCAGTTCCAGTAACAACCTATCTTCTATCTACCATATACCAAATAGTAAAACTAGCGTAAAATAAAAGATAATCCTTATCTCATTAGAAGTCAGCAAAACACTGCTACTAAATCCCTGTCAAGAACCTCCCTCTGATACCACTTTGTAACGACCCGGACCCGGCCAGCCACCTGAATAGTGCCAAACAGGTCGGGTGTCACTACCTTAGGTGCACCTCCCCTGAACGCCGAAGGCTTCCGACTAGCAGCGAGGGTCTGTTAGGTATAGTGTGGAGGCTATACCCTCTCAGAGGATCATAATCAGGGTATTAGTCCAAGTATAACAGTAAAGATATAGTGGAAACAAAGAATCAGCAGACTCAAACCAGACCCACAGAGAGTAATCATAGTCAATATAGATAAATAGAGGAAGCAGTAAATATAAAAACAACAGCAGAAATAAACACAACAGCATGTTGATAACATGTAACTACTACTGAATAGTAAAACATGCATACAAAGCAGGTCATACGCAACTGAATACAAAAAGGCACCATTGGATAACCAACAGTAGCTGCAACAAGTAAGCATGTTGTTATTGAAAAGTAAACAAAAAAATGTAAAACCCATCTAGGCATGACCTCAAGGTCCATGCCATCTCCATGCAACAACTAACGCAGCCCAGCTCCTGAAGCTAGCCTCTTTCCTGCACGTAGATCCATAAAGTTTGCATGCGTCCCGAAGGGCTCGTGAAGGGTGTGAGAAAAATCTCAGTAGGATACCACCCAACAATTCATACCAAATATATGTGTTTAAGTAGTCATGCATTTATAAGGAAAGCAGTAAAAAATAAAATGTACAATTAAACACAAACTCCACTGGTGCTCAACAGCCACCATGGAGTTTCACCTGCTTCGGCCAATGCCGGAATCTCTGTCATGTAACCCGGCACCACGTGCCACCTGACACCTTGTGTGTTAAGTATCTACGTCCCTAAGGCACGCCCAAGAATAGTAACCTAGCACCATGTGCCTCCTGACACCTCATGTCTCAAGTACCGACGTCCCGAAGGCACGCCCAAGAATAGTAACCCGGCACCATGTACCTCCTGACACCCTGTGTCTCAAGTACCGACGTCCCGAAGGCACACTCATTCCCTGAAGGCTCCTCACCTCCCATATGGCTTTCTATGGCAAGCACCCCCAACCAAAATACCTAACCGCAACTACGGGCTCCTCTACCCACATGAGTGGTCAAAACCACCTCATCACGGAGTATCTCTGTGTGCACACTACTCAAAGTTCTGGGTGAGCGGTAATCACCAAAATAATACCTAAGCCACCAACTCATCTGATACCTCATGTCCCTATGACCATACCACTCAAGTCTGATGGCATCTCCATCCTAGTAACCCGGGTCATGCCCAACCTGACAGTCGTACTGCCTCAAGCTGACGTCCATGACGCCCAATCCCATGGTCAAAACCACCCTAAGTAACCCGGGCAAAGCCCCGACCTGTTATCAGCATCACTCAAGCATAACCGGGCCACACCCGACACAACCCAAAAGGGTCCAGCAGATGCAATTCAGCAATTGCATATATAACGTATTTAAACAGAAAACAT
Source organism: Viscum album (assembly GCA_963277665.1). NCBI lineage: Eukaryota > Viridiplantae > Streptophyta > Magnoliopsida > Santalales > Viscaceae > Viscum > Viscum album. The sequence continues at coordinate 474,135,955 of OY728135.1, forward strand.
AAACCGGCAAAATAAACTAAACAGTTGAATTTCACTATACCAGGTGTTGTCCCATACTAGGACTGAGGTCTTAAATGCCTCTAACAATTACAACAGGCTTTAATAAATTAAACTAAATAGTTTAACACATTAATAATCCAATTAAAACCATTTTGGCTTTCCCCAGCCAAAATGCCCCAATGAGCCCTGACCCCTCACCCGGCCCGCTCACGCAAACTGGTAACTGGGCATACCCAAAGGCATCCCAGAGGTCCCATAAGCAATTCAGTATAAAAAAACATATAAAACAAGTCCCACTCAAAATACCCGAAAACGCGCTAAAGGTGGCGTTAGCCAAACAACCACGAAAACACAAAATAAGGTATGCACCACCTACCTAAGACTCGTACGAAGCTACTCCTTCGGAAACAGCTGCCAATTTGATCTAAAACGCGGTAGATCTACAAAAGATTCAAAACTGCTCAAAAGCCTATAACTCATTCTAGAACAAAAATCAGACAAAACGGCCGAAGAGGAATCAAGGCCTTACTAAGGGGGTTCCAACGCACTAATCGGAAGTCGAAACAGGTCTCGAACGGATGATCAGGAGAAGGAAATAGGTTCAACTAGCTCTCCCCACTCAACCCGACGAAGGAATTGAGTTCCACCTAAAAAACGAGGCTACTGCCCGTTTTAGCGCAAAAAAATAAAGTACACGGAATGTACTTCATTACTACATGCTGTGTATATTTCATTTAACTATTAATTTGGAAGCTGGGATTCAGCCGACCTGCCGACATGAGTACACGGCGTGTACCGGTGGGTACACGGTGTGTACTTGGTTTCTCTTCTCTTCCTCGCTGACTTACCCACACGCCATGTATATGCCTCATACACGGCTAGACTACATGGTGTGTCCAATGGGAACACAGCGTGTACCTAATTCTACTCATCCAACAGTCCTACACTCCATGTATAGCCACCACACATTCGGGGTTACACAGCGTGTTTAAAACTACACGCCGTGTAGTTTAGAAAAATCTACACGGTCGTCACACGGCATGTACTTGGCGTGCACACGGGTGACACTCGCTTAACATATACATGGAGTGTACGTAAAAGTACATGGAGTGTAGTCTAGAAATTTCCAAAAACTTCTCATTTTCTCCAGTTTCCTTAGAAACCAGTCAAAAAATCAAACTGGATCAGAATTTTGACCCGTTCCAAAAACTCGGGTTCTTACAGTTAAGCATAAAAACCTTTCAACCAAAATCTCTAAATTAATTAACTTTAGGCTTACTACTATTATAAATCTCATAAGGGGTCTTCTTCAAGATAGGTCTAATTAAAAATCTATTGATTATATAGCAGGATGTATTCACAGCCACTTCCCACAAGTAGAAAGGTAAGTCATATTCATTTATCATAGTCCAGGGAATCTCTTTAAGTGCTCTATTTCTTATTTCTACAACTCCATTCTATTGAGGGGTCCTATGAGGAGAGAAGTTGTGACTATATACATTTTGTGAGTAAAAATATTCAAAGTCCTATTTTTCAAACTCATCTCCATGGTCACTTTTTAGGGTCTTAATTCTAATTCCCCTTAATTTTATATAGATCTAGAATACTTGGTAAAATATGAGTAAGCTTCACTCTTGTGAGCTAAAAAAACACACAAGTATACCTAGAAAAATCATCCACTAGTACATAAAAATAGTTCTTTCCATTTAGACTATAAACTTTATATGGTCCAAATAAGTCCATATAAACCAACTAATGAGGTTGAAAATTTGAAACTTATTTCTTTTATTTAAAATAAATCTTGTGATGTTTCCATTTTTGACTGGGGTTATAGACTTTGTTTGGGAACTCTAGTTTTAGTAGATCCTTGACTAGCCCTTTCCTAGTAATCTTCCTAAGTGAGTGAATATTAGATTGGCCTAGTCTCCTATTCCAAATCCAAGATTCTTTATGAAAGTAAATCAAGAATAAAACATTTTAAGAAATTAAATAATTGAGATCAAAAATATAAACATTTTCATTCCTTAAAGTAGTGAATACTGAAGCATCTTTAGAATCAAAAACATTACATGTATTATTTTCAAATTTAACATGAAAAACATCATCACATAACTATGAGATTCTAAGTAGGTTATACTTAATACCATTAACAAATAGTACTTTGGAAATTAAAATAGAATTGATTTTACCTATTTGGACAAGGCTGATGATTTTCCCTTTAACATTGTCACAAAAGGTGACATGATCACCATAAAGCTTTATGAGGTTCTTAAATCTAGACTAATATCCTATAATATTCCTTGAATATCCTTTAACTAAGTACAACATACTTTTATAGTATTTCTTCAAGTAACTTTCCTATAAAAAAATTATACAATGAATAATTTTGGAACCCAGATTTTCTTGGGTCTAGATGTGTTAGTAATCATGACTTTAGGAACCCATATTTGTTTAATAGGTATCTTATAAACATGATATAAAATTTTTAAAATAAAAAATTTATTAGTTCCTTTAGAAAAATAATTGGTATTAGAACTCTTAGATTTATATTTAGGTAAAAATGTGCTCTTAATTATTCCTCTCTATCCTGGTTGGTATCTTATACTTGTAACATACTTTGGAGAAACTTTTTTACCTAGAATTTATATAAGTGTTTCTCTACCATTTTTAAAATTTTCTTAATACTTATTAAGTTTTTCATTAGAAAATTTAAGTTCAATATTCTCTTTTAACAACTGAGTATTTTTCTCTTTCTCTACAGTAAGGTCATATTTAGTACTAGCAGATAAAGCATGTTGTTTTTTCAAAACTTTATATTTATCTTTAAGTTTATTAAAAGTGTCCTTAATCATTCTGCAATATTCAAACATTTCTTCTTGATACATATCATCTTTATTGTGTTCACTTTGAAAGTTATCATAATTAATCATAGATATATTAGATACAGCAGGTACCTCAAAGACTTTAGTCATAAAGCACATATTGTCTAGGTCAGACTTCTCTTCGGGAGTAGAGTCTGAGTCAATGGAGCTATCCTTATAGGCACTCCATATTTTTTTCATGTATTTATTTAATTTTCTACCCTTATCCTCATATGTATTCTTGTATTTCAATTTTGGATAGTCTACTTTGACATTTCCTTAGTGCTTTCATTCATAGCAAGTTATCTCATTTTTATTATCATCCCTTTTCCAATCTTTCTTCCAATTGAATTTTTTGTCATACTTTCCTTTGTAAATAGTATTTATGGATAATTTATTATTCCTATAGAACATTTTTAATATTCTGTCTAGATGGGACATTTCTTCATCATTTTCTAGTGGTGACTCGTTATCTCTAGAACTTTCAACTTGTATCTTTTCCTTTTCCTCTTATTTTTTTTGGATGTAGTACACTTGAAAGCTACTAACTTTATTTTTGGATATTCATCCTCTTCTCTATTAACTATGAGTTCTTATTCATACATCATTAACTTACTAATTAATTCCTTAACTAGAAGTTTCATAATATCTTAGGATTCTATGATTGACATTGATTTACCTCTCCATCTTTCAGGAATTCATCTAAGCAATCTCATAATTTGATCCTTGTCAGATATTGGATTTCCCAGGGAGATGATGTTGTTCACTATTTTGTTTAACCTAATATACATATCATAATTTAATTCATTAGTCTTCATTTTAAAATTATCATACTTAATTTTATATGTATTCAATCCCATCTCTTTAACATTTCTGGTTCCTTCATGTGAAACCACTAATGTATCCCATATTTCATAGTCGATTTTACAAGTAGAAATTTAATTGAATTTTTCATATCCTAATTCAAAATAAAGGGAATTCATATATTTACAATTATTATAATATGAAATATTAGTATCATCGGACTAGTCTTTTCTAGGAGTCTTAGGTAACTCATAATTATCCTCAATATCATACCAGATTTCAAATCCCATATTCTCTATATTCATTTTCATCTTGATCTTACATTGAGAATAATTATTACCATTTAAAAAAAGGATGATTGTTTGTATCATAACCTTTTATCATATTATCCATTTAAATAATTAAATTTAATACTAACATAAATTTAAGATCTTTAAAGAATAAATAAAATCACAGTTAAAAACTTTTTGAAAAAACTTTGATACCAAAGATTAAATCCTTTGATACCAAATGTTGGTTGGAGTGAGTACCTAAAGAGGGGAGTGAATTTTGTACCCAATAAAAATTTATGTTAAAAATAATTTAAATAAAATCCCCTAATTAATTTAAATATGTCCCAGTTTATCAAAACAATAGATCGATATGAGTTCTAATCTTTTAAAAGATTTCTTAAAATATTGTTTAGGTCTTAGTTAAAATAATCTTGAAAATAAATTTAACTTTTGAAATATATTTAATTAATAAAAATCTCATATAAATACTAATCAAGATAATCTATTAAAGAAATGGTTTTGTTTATAGTTTAAATATGATTTGGTTTTAAAATATAGAAAATAAAGAAAAAAACACATAGTGGAAATGAATACAAGAGGTTTAGTCTCAAGGTGAGACTTAGTCCTATCCACTTGAAAATCACCTATTTCCAAGTAGTTTATATAAAAAGAAACCTTTTGATCAATAACCTAGATTAGGTATAAAACAATATGATATTTTTTTAGGACACATAGGGACCACTTCTACTGTAATCATGGGATAATAGATAAAGCATGATACAACCAGACCTCTACAACAACATGTGGGAAACTTGAGTTAAAAGGTATTTGATAAGATATCTCAATATCTTTTGATTTAAAGAAGGAGATAGTGTGTGTGTGAAAATATAGAGAATACACACACTTCTCATAATGTAATGAAAATAAAAAAACATAGCAAGTAAAGATGTAAGAAATAATAGTTTTGATCTTTCTGATAAGCAATGTAGATTATGACTCCTTGAATGTAGTTTTAGATGCATCTCAAGTCGTCTTTCTGAAATCTGATATATAACACGGTGTTGTAAACTCTTTAATTCTGACTGTAGGGTTAGAGTGTTTGTTATGATCCACTCTCATAATCATGTGTAAGTAAGATGTAGTAAGTAGAAACTCTTAAGGTTCATGAAATATGGTTCATCTTACTTCACATGTCTATGTATCTTTCTTGTTCAGAACACCACATTCTTTGCATAACGGAGTTTACTTGATCTTTTTATCAGTACTAGCAGTAAAAATAATCCACCAAATATTCTGCTCCTTATACTACATGTTCTGACATGAACTTTAATGCATCTCTAACATAAAATTAAGGAAGAATAATTAAAATAATTTTGGGCATTAAATTACATAAAATAGTCATTAGATATATTTAATTCAAAATGAATATAAAATAGTGTTGGTGATTCTTTAGAACAGTGACATGATATGGTGGTGTATTTAATTGGCGATGACTTGGTCTAGTGGTGAGATACACTCTGGAAGTGTCTTGATCTGGTGGTGACTCCATGTAATGGTGACACTTTCTGGTGGTGTCTAATTCTGACAGTGATACATCTAGCAGTAGGTCATACTAGAAGTGACTCAACCCGACGATATATCATTTTAGTACTTTTACAAAATTCATTGTTGATGGTGACTTCACTTTGATGGTGATTCATCCTCTGGCAATGATACATTTTATAATTAGTTGATTTTGTATCCCAGTGGTGACACATAGCTAACGGTGAGTCTTTATGACACTTTTCTAAAATATCATCTTGGTGGTGACTCAAGCTCAATGATGAGTCATTGTCTAACAGTGACTCATACTTAGGAAAATTTCTTACCAATGTGTCTTGTAACATAAAATGATATCATAAAACTTAAATCTCATTAATATTATAATAAACATGAATTTTTTATCATTAAAACAAGTATTCCAACACTAATGTTTAATGAGAACCTTTTGATAAAATTTGGATTTAGTTACATATGAACATAAATGAAACACTAAGTGCATATCTATTATATATCCTATAAAAACTAAGGATATTAAGATTCCTTACTAGTTTGGTGATTATCCACTAAATGAGGCTAATATTCATTGGTAATTTATATAATATTCATGTTCTTTATTATTCATAAACACCATTTTAGTGCATTTTACACTTTGAACATCATTTCACATTATGATTGTAATACCTTCTTAAAATGCACTATTATGTGGTACATTTTTGAACATCATTTAAAGTACCAAATTATTCATCTGATTATACATATTTTAATTTGATAATTGATCTACACTCCAATATGAACATGTTTCATTCAGGGATCAATGGAGAATTCATGGAGGATGATGGAGATATTTGGCAATGAAAGGATGCAATTCTGGAGAAGGCAGATTGGACACCAGCCCACTGATGAGACTGTGGGGCCCAACATACAGGCCCAATTAATCCCAACTTTTGTGGTATGCTATCAGACATGTATAGTAACAAATCACTCTTCAGGAGTTAATGCTAATTAGGCCTCCATGGTGGTCATTTAGGCGTCCCAATTTAGAGATACAATTCTGGGCCAGATTCTGCGGCCCAGAAAAACAGCCCACTAATTTGATCATATCTCGGAATATACAACTCCAAATGGGCCCAACTTTTACAGTCGGTTAGAAGACATCCGGATATCCATTTTCTTCTTATATGTCCCACTCTGAGTCGGCCTTCTAGAGGGTCGTACAGACGCGTCTGTTCGGTGGATGAAAACTGGCTGCCACCTCGGGTCAAACGTGGAAAAGTCCAAATTCCACAAGCTTTCCACCACCTATAGCCTACCAAAATTAATTAAGATGCTTTTTACTATTGTTGGCTCGACCCAAGGCTCCCAAAATGCCTATTTAAGGCAGTGGTGGTGAAGGATTTGAGGATCTTGGATGTTTTGTTCAATTGTAATGTTATGCTGCATTTTTGTTGCCTCAATTTTGTCTTTCACATGTAAGTTGTTCAATTCACTTTAGTTTCTTAATAAAAGTTCTTCTTCTACTATTATTATGTTGTTCTTAATATCACTTTGATACCGTTGGATCAAGGTGTGAATTTATTCACACCAACCCTTGTGAAATTATTCACACAACGGTGGAGTGATCATTTTATTTTTGTTGTTTTCTTTACTTCTCCATTTCCTCCCTCATGAATCTACTTTCCGCTTCCATTGAAACCATGGGATCAATGGAGGGCTAACCCACTTATGGGTTGATCCAAGGGAGTAGAAAGGGGCTGGATTGGATGTTATTTATCACCTAATTAATGTATAATCACTTCTTTAATTGGGATTTTTATTTGATGATTTTTAAACTTCATCGTCCTTGTTGAATTTGAGGCCACACACATCAAGTACTAATACGATCCTTTACCTTGAAGTGCTCAAAAATTTGATCCTTCAAGTGTATAGGTGATTAGTATTAGAGGGTGTAGGCATTAAAACAGTAAGTGATGATGTTGTTTTATCTCCTTAAATGAACCCATCTCAAATTTAAGAAATTGAAATCATTAAAAAGAAAATACGTCCAATCCACCCCGAGCGATAACCTAGGATCAACTCATTCTTTTAAATTGAATCCACTTAAATCTATTAGATATCTTTAAAACCCATCCAAAATCAATCCAAGTTGGCCACTTAATATCCAAAAATTCATCCCTTAGGTTGTGTATCTTAGGTATCTTCTTAGGTCTCTGTGGAATCGACAACCCAAGCTACACTACAAGGACCGTTCTACCCTTCTTCTCTTGGGTAAATTTGGGCGTGAACCAAATTTTGGCACCGTTGCCGGGGACCAAGTAAGTACCTTAGATCCAAAAAAAACCTTTTTTCCTCACCTCCATTCTTCTACTCTCACCCAAGATCTCTTATCTTGTCCCTTTCTCGCTTTTTTTTTGGCGCATGTCCGCCTACACCCGCGATTTCTCAAACAGACTAGTTAGGGTGGAAAGTCCTAGGATAGGGGAGTCAAGTGCACCTAAGGGATTGTTTAAATCAGATTCAAATATTCTTGAAACCCCAAAGTCAGAACTTGAAACAAGTCCAATGGAGGGTCATCCACAAAATCAAATTGTAAATCCTGGGGGGAATCAAATGGGAAACCAAAACCAAGAAGCTCCAAACTTAGGGAATGTAGTTGATCAAACCATGAACGACTACCTCACTCCATCTTGGACCAATGCCCCCTCATGCATTAGACACAATTCCATAGGAGACACCAACTACATATTCAAACCCCATGTCCTAAACCACCTTCCAACCTTTCATGGGATGGAGTCAGAAATGCCATACCTTCATGTCAAAGAGTTCAACGACATTGTTGAAACCATGTGTCCCCCACATCAACTAGAATCCGATAAGATGAGGCTATTTCCTTTTTCATTAAAGGATCGAGCTAAAAATTGGCTAAAAAACTTGAGACCTGCATCAATCCACTCTTGGGACCAACTGCAAAGATAATTCTACAAAAAATACTTCCCTCATCACAAAACAATTGCACTTAAAAAGAGCATCCAAAACTTTTTTGAAAAAGAGGGAGAGTCATTCTATGAAACATGGGAGAGGTTCAAAGACACCCTAAACATGGTTCCACACCATGGGTTTTCCATACCTGAACAAGTGAGAATTTTCTATGAAGGGTTGGGTCCGGGGAACAAACAGTTCATTGACATGATGTGTAATGGAACCTTTAAAAACAAGGCCCCAAATGATGCTTACGAGTATCTCGAAAGTATGGCTAAACAAAACCAAACTTGGGGAACTTCACCTTATTCTGAAAACCCACAAAGAACCACTGGAATTCATACACTTAGAGAAGAGGAAAGCCTTAGGGATAAACTCGCAGCACTCTCTAGGAAGGTTGAAGAGATAGACCTTAGGAAAGTCCATGAAATCCAAAACGTAGACCTTGTTTGCACAATTTGTGACAAACATGACCATAAAACAGACAACTGCCCAACCATTCCATCCATCAAGGATGTTCTTCTAGGAGGACCCCCAGCGGAAGTCAATGCCCTAAATTTTCAAAAGCCCCAATACCAAAATACCTTCAATCCAAGGTACAATGACCACCCAGGCTTCCGATGGAAGGATAACCAACAACATAGCCAACCACAAGGGCAAAATCCTTAACCTCAACAGAACTACCAAACCCATAACCAGTTCCAAACCCAACCTATCCAATACCAACAGCCACCGGTCCATTTTCAACAAACCATCCCACCTCCAAAATATCCCCCTGGGATAAACCAACCTACTCAAGCACCAACCCAAACTGTTCCACAAAGCCTACTAGAACAACTATGCAAACAAATGGAGAGGATGAACTCAGAAGTCTCTTCCCTAAAACAAGAACTTCAAACCATCAAAACAGGAAAGGCACCCATGCCTACTCAGGCGGTGCCATCCTCAACTTCAAGGGGAGAGTCAAGTTGTGCTCAAACAACTCATGAACAACTAAAGGTTGTGACTATTTTAAGAAGTGGGAAATAAATTGAGAAACCTGAACAACTAATTCAGAACCCACCTGAAGATTCAAACTTGGATGAAAATTTAAATTAACCACAAGATCAAACTGAGGAAACTGATAACAATGTTAAAGAAACAACTCTTCAACAAACAACCCCACAACCTGCACCATTTCCCCAACGCATGAGGGGGAAATCCAAGCCTGAACTGAGTGAAACGTTGAGGGAAATATTTTCACAAGTCAAGTTGAACATACCCCTTCTCGATTCCATCCTAACTATACCTGCCTACTCAAAGTACCTTAAGGAATTGTGCACTTTTAAAAGAAAATTTTCACATAAAAACCAAGTCCTTTTGGCTGCTAATGTGAGTACCACCATTCAAGGGACCATTCCTCCTAAGTTAAAAGACCCAGGTTGCCCTTACATCAATGTTGAACTAGGAGAAAGCAAAGTTGTCAAGGCCTTGTGTGACCTAGGTGCTAGTGTCAATCTCATCCCATATGTTGTGTACTGCCAGTTAGGCCTAGAAGAGCTCCAACCCACATCTGTCACACTTCAGCTTGCTGATCGTAGCATTAGGGTTCCAAAGGGGATATTAAAGGATGTTCTGGTAAAGGTTGAAAATTTCATCTACCCTGCTGATTTCATTGTCCTTGAAAACCATCCAAATTTAGGAAATAAGGAACAAACCCCAATCATCCTTGGTTGTCCTTTCCTTGCAACAATCAACTCTGTTATCCGAGTCCGAAATGGGAACATGACCATCACCGTTGGGAACATGAGTCTAGACTTGAACATCTATAATGCAAGCTCACAAATAGGGGATGACGAGGATATTCATGAAGTAAACATGATAGGAAGAATTGATAATGAATCCATGGAACATCAAGGAATATTTGATGAATGTTTATGTCAGAATGAGATTGATTTCCTTTGTTCATATGAAGGAAGTTTATCTCCTTGGCTTGAATCATTTTTAAATTTCTCTTATGATGAAGTCTTAGGTCCAACAATCAGTGAAACCTTTCAAGAAACCAGTTTCATAGAAACCCCTCTAAATTCCTTCCCTAAATTTGATCAAGCCAATCTAGTAGCTGAAACTTCTACATGTGAGGAATCAATCCAATCTGAACCTCTAAAAAAAGAAATTGATCTTGATCCAATGTCCCAATCTTCTGCTGAAATTTTGAACCAACCTAATCTTAAATTGAAGGAACTTCCTGCTGCACTAAAGTATGCCTTCCTAGGGGAAAATCAAACACATCCTATTGTCATTTATTCTTCTCTTGAATCCAATCATGAGAGGATGCTTCTATATGTCCTTAGGAAGCATAAGAAAGCCATTGGTTGGACCCTTTCTGATATTCCTAGGTTTAGCCCACTTATCGAGACTCATAGGATTGTTCTGGAATCTGATTCAAAGCCATTTCGTCAACCTCAATGGAGACTCAATCCTAATCTCATGGAGGTAGTAAGGAAGGAACTTCTGAAATTTTTGAAAGCTGGTATCATATATCCCATAGCTAAGAGTGAATGGGTGAGCCCAATCCAAGTGGTTCCAAAAAAGGCTGGAATCACAGTGATAACCAATGAGTATGGAGAGATTTTTCCAACAAGGGTGAGTAGTGGATGGAGGGTCTGCATTGACTATAGGAAACTAAACTCATTCACTAAGAAGGATTATTTCCCCTTACCATTCATTGACCAAGTCCTTGAGAGAGTGGCAGGTCATGCCTTCTACTGTTTCTTAGATGGGTACTCGGGGTATAATCAAATTGAGGTCTCCCTAGAGGATCAAGGGAATACTACATTCACATGTCCTTTCGGTACCTTTTCCTTCAAACGCATGCCCTTCAGGTTATGCAATGCCCATGGAACCTTCCAGCGGTGCATGATGGGAATCTTCTCAGACATGGTAGGGGATTTTCTTGAGGTCTTCATGGATGACTTATCTGTGTTTGGGGATACTTTTGAGGGATGTATGTAGAATGTGGAGAGAGTCTTGTCAAGATGTGAAGAAAAAAATCTGGTCCTAAACTGGGAAAAATGCCATTTCATGGTTAAAGACGGACTTGTTCTAGGACATCTGGTCTCGAGTAGGGGTATTGAAGTTGATAAAGCAAAGGTTGACATCATTCGTCACCTTCCATCACCCAAAACTGTCAAGGAAGTGAGGTCTTTCTTAGGACATGCTGGTTTCTATAGAAGATTCATCAAGGACTTTAGTTCAATATCCCGTCCCCTTTGTGCTCTCTTAGTAAAGGATGCTCCATTTGTTTGGACAGAAAGCTGTGAGGGTTCATTCTCAACCCTCAAATCCTCTCTCACCTCTCCTCCCATTATGAAATCTCCAAATTGGAACCTTCCTTTTGAACTTATGTGTGATTCCAGTGACTTTGCTGTTGGAGCTGTGTTAGGACAACGTTGTGATAAAACTCCTTATGTCATTGCTTATGCAAGCAAATCCTTAAATGATGCCCAAATCAAATACACCACCACTGAAAAGGAGTTACTTGCTATTGTGTTTTCCTTAGAGAAGTTTAGGTCCTACCTCTTAGGATCACCCATCACTGTGTTCACTGACCATTCTGCACTAAAATACCTCTTCCAAAAACAAGATGCTAAGGCTAGACTGATTAGGTGGGTCCTTCTCTTACAAGAATTTGACCTCACAATCAAGGATAAAAAGGGAGTTGAAAATGTTGTAGCTGATCACCTATCTAGGATGGAATTCAAAGACAACTCAAATCACCTTTCTGTGTCTGATTCATTTCCTGATGAACACTTATACTCTGTGAGTGACTTCCCTTGGTATGCTGACATAGCAAATTTCTTAGTGACAGGAGTCATTCCAAAATTCCTAGGGACTCAAGCTCGAAGGAAATTACTTTCTGATGTTAGACACTATGTGTTTGATGATCCATACCTCTATAAGTTATGCCCTGACCAAGTCATTAGGAGGTGTGTTCCAGAATCTGAACAAGAGTCCATCCTTAAATTCTGTCATAGTGAGGCATGTGGAGGTCACTTTTCCTCTAAGAAAACATCTGCTAAGATTCTTCAATGTGGTCTTTTCTGGCCCACCCTTTCAATGGACTCCTACACATTTTTTCAAAGCTGTCCTAGGTGTCAAAAATTAGGGTCCATCACAAAAAGGAATCAAATGCCACTCACTCCCATCTTAGTGGTTGAAATATTTGACTATTGGGGAATTGATTTCATGGGTCCCTTCCCAAACTCTCGGGGATAACTCTACATACTCTTAGCTGTTTATTATGTCTCAAAATGGGTTGAGGCCATTCCCACAAAATCCAATGATCATCAAACTATGATTAGATTCCTAAAAGAAAACATATTCTCTAGATTTGGAATTCCTAGGGCTATCATAAGTGATCGTGGAACTCATTTTTGCAATCATCCATTCTCATCACTCATGGAAAAATATGGAATTTCTCACAAAGTGTCCACTTCTTACCACCCACAGACCAATGGTCAAGCTGAGTTATACAATCGTGAAATTAATCAAATTCTTGAAAAAACTGTCAACCCATCTAGGAAAGATTGGTCTGAGAAACTCTTAGATTCTCTTTGGGCCTATAGAACTGCATATAAAACCATTTTAGGAATGTCCCCATATAGGTTGGTTTATGGTAAAGCATGCCATTTGCCAGTGGAGATTGAACATTAGGCCTTTTGGGCAATTAAGAAAATGGATTATGACCTCTCATTGGCCGGAACAAAAAGGAAATTAGATCTCAATGAACTGGAGGAACTAAGGATGGAGGCTTATGAAAATTCAAGGATCAATAAAGCTAGAGTTCAAGCCTACCAATCTAGGAATATCAAGGTCAAACATTTTGAACCGGGAAAACTTGTGCTCTTGTATAGTTCAAAACTTCATTTACATCCGGGAAAGTTAAGGTCTAGATGGTCAGTACCTTTCATAGTGCATCATGTATTCCCCCATGGGGCAGTAGAGATTCAAGATCCCACAAGTGGTCACATTTTCAAGGTCAATGGTCAAAGGTTAAAAACATTCATTGAATCATTCAATAAACATGAAATAGATGTTGAGTTAATTGATCCAATCTATGAACCAAGAAAAAATTGATAAATTTGGGATCTATGTCGGGCTAACGACGTTAAACAAAGCGTTGTACGGGAGGCAACCCGTGGTTTTTATGTTTCTAATCTTTCTGAATCATCTTTATTTTTCAAATAAGATTACTTAATCATTTTTATATTTAAAAATAAAAAAAATAGACTTTTGACATGTTCTTCTATTATGAGTATGGATGGGTGCGAAAGAGGAGCACCATATTCATCCGTGTCATGTGGTGTGATCCTTGAGTAATACCTTATCCAGAAATTTAAAAAGAAGACAATGTATCATCAGTTTATTTTGTTTTTATTATTCAATAGGTTAAGAAAAAAAATAAAAATATAATAATACAAAAAAAAAAGTCCACGCCATAGGCCGTGGGGCAAACCCCGTCACAACCGGCGAAGCCGCGGGGACTCGAACCCGGGACCGAAGGGAGACAGGGGCGCGCGCTTACCACTGACCGGTGGCTTCTTGTGCTACCTTATTCTATAATTTTTATATATATTCTTATATTTTACTTCCTTTATTATATAAATATATATATATATATATTGTTTGTTTTTGTTTGTTTTGTTTGTTTTGTTTGTTTTGTTTGTTTTGTTTGTTTTGTTTGTTTTGTTTTCTCCTTTTTCCACTAGGGAACTTTGCAAGCGACATGGATATCAAAGGAATAAATTCGAGCGGCAAGAACTTCAAACTTCAACCACCAGGTGACTTCATTCCATAATCCTCATTTTCAATTTCCTTTTTAAATTTTTATTCCCTGCCTCTACTCCTTCTAATTTTTCATTTCTTCAAACACTGGGGACAGTGTTGTTTTAAGTTGGGGGGAGATAAAATTAAAAAAATGCCTTTGTGTCAAAAACAAAAATTGAATGATTTGAAAAAAAAAGTAAATGGAAGGAAAAATTCCTTTAACTTTGAACATGTTAATACACATTGCACACTTTGAAACTGAATATCAAATAATTTAGCATGCCCTGATTCTGATTTTAATCCTTGTATAATTTCATGAGCATAGATTTTGGAAAGTGTGGCTGTCCAATGTGATATTTCATCGTTTATATTTTCATCCAAAAAAAATGCCACAATGCACGTCCTCTAGACTGTGGGGTACTAATTTGAATTTTTGGGGTCCCATAATAAATAGCATAGGATGATTTTATTTTTATGAATAATATGAGTATTCAAAAAAATAATAATAATAAAAAATTATTAAAAAATAAAAAATAAAAATAAAAATTTGCGTGTAGAGAAATGGGTTGATAAAATGCGAGGCTTTCGGCACTTGGGGATTGTGACTACAGAGTTGTCTAGCCCTGAGTTTTTCAATCTATCTCTATTTATGGTAATATGACTTTGTTTTTGATTAAGTTAACTCGAGACGATGCCCGAGTATGTGGGCTTCACTTGGTGCCCTAAGGCCTTTGAGTCTGGGAGTCATCGGCAAAGTCTTGCTACATGGGTTAATTTGATTAATTGCAATCTCAATTACTATAGCAATATTGCAAAAAAAATCAAAAAAAAGAGGGATGAAGAATACTCATATTAGGATTAAATGTGATTCCACCTAGCGCTTCCATGATTTCCCCCTTGAACGAAAATGAACCCCCATATCTATTGTGATTCACAACACATCATTACACCTAATTGAGTTGGATGAAGTATGATGATGGATTTGATCAAAGGAATGGGATTGGGATTGGGATCTTCTTATGAAACTATCTCGTATTAAAATATTTTGATGGGTTTCATGATTGTTTGGTATAAGGTTTTTTGGTGATCATTGTGTATTAAAATGTTTTTGGAAAAGGGAATTCGAATTTCATTTTTGATGAGATATATTTTGCTCGGGACTAGCAAAACTCAAGTTGGGGGGTGTGATTAGCCACTAAATGAGGCTAATATTCATTGGTAATTTATATAATATTCATTTTCTTTATTATTCATAAACACCATTTTAGTGCATTTTACACTTTGAACATCATTTCACATTATGATTGTAATACCTTCTTAAAATGCACTATTATGTGGTACATTTTTGAACATCATTTAAAGTACCAAATTATTCATCTGATTATACATATTTTAATTTGATAATTGATTTACAATCCAATATGAACATGTTTTATTCAGGGATCAATGGAGAATTCATGGAGGATGATGGATATATTTGGCAATGAAAGGAAGCAATTCTGGAGAAGGCAGATTGGACACCAGCCCACTGATGAGACTGTGGGGCCCAACATAGAGACCCAATTAATCCCAACCTTTGTGAGATGCTATAATACATGTATAGGAACAAATCACTCTTCAGGAGTTAATGCTAATTCGGCCTCCATGGTGGTCATTTAGGCGTCCCAATTTAGAGATACAATTCTGGGCCAGATTCTGCGGCCCAGAAAAACAGCCCACTAATTTGATCATATCTCGGAATATACAACTTCCAATGGGACCAAATTTTACAGGCGGTTAGAAGACATCCGGATCTCCATTTTATTCTTCTATGTCCCACTCTTAGTCGGCCTTCTATAGGGTCGTCCAGACGCGTCTGTTCGGTGGATGAAAACTGGATGCCACCTCGGGTCAAACGTGGAAAAGTCCAAATTCCACAAGCTTTCCACCACCTATAGCCTACCAAAATTAATTAAGATGCTTTGTACTGTTGGTGGATCTACCCAAGGCTCCAAAAATGCCTATTTAAGGCAGTGGTGGTGAAGGATTTGAGGATCTTGGATGCTTTGTCCAATTGTAATGTTATGCTGCATTTTTGTTGCCTCAATTTTGTCTTTCACATGTAAGTTGTTCAATTCACTTTAGTTTCTTAATAAAAGTTCTTCTTCTACTCTTATTCTATTGTTCTTAATATCACTTTGATACCATTGGATCAAGGTGTGAATTTATTCACACCAACCCTTTTGAAATTATTCACACAACGGTGGAGTGATCATTTTATTTTTGTTGTTTTCTTTACTTCTCCATTTCCTCCCTCATGAGTCTACTTTCCGCTTCCATTGAAACCATTGGATCAATGTAGGGCTAACCCAATTATGGGTTGATCCAAGGGAGTAGAAAGGGGCTGTATTGGATGTTATTTATCACCTAATTAATGTATAATCACTTCTTTAATTGGGATTTTTATTTGATGATTTTTAAACTTCATCGTCCTTGTTGAATTTAAGGCCACACACATCAAGTACTAATACGATCCTTTACCTTGAAGTGCTCAAAACTTTGATCCTTCAAGTGTATAGGTGATTAGTATTAGAGGGTGTAGGCATTAAACCAGTAAGTGATGATGTTGTTTTATCTCCTTAAATGAACCCATCTCAAATTTAAGAAATTGAAATCATTAAAAAGAAAATACGTCCAATCCACCCCGAGCGATAACCTAGGATCAACTCATTCTTTTAAATTGAATCCACTTAAATCTATTAGATATCTTTAAAACCCATCCTAAATCAATCCAATTTGGCCACTTCATAGCCAAAAATCCATCCCTTAGTTTGTGTATCTTAGGTATCTTCTTAGGTCTATGTGGAATCGACAACCCAAGCTACACTATAAGGACCGTTCTACTCTTCTTCTCTTGGGTAAATTTGGGCGTGAACCATTTGGAATAGCTATATTATATAAGAGGGAATCACATCTCGTTTTAAGATAGTGGGATAAGGCTTTAAATCATTAAAATATAGGCTCTGGATGTGCATAAGTTGGCATAGGAACATAGACTCCACTAAGCTTAGTGGGAGGAGTTGTTCCAAGATACACATATTTTGTAGGAAGTTAAAACCAAAAGGTGATTTCATATTCACCAGTAATGGTGATGCATTATTTAATATTAATAATTAATAATACAAAGAATAATCTAATGTAAACTTGCTAATATTAACAAGTGAGAATTCAGTAATAGAATCCATATACCAAAATTTAGGGGCAATATATTTTTCTTGTTTCAAGATTTGATACTACTTGTGAGTATTGAAAATAAACTATATATGGATGGTATAATTCAATGTGAATAAAGCATGATTGATTATTAAATGATGTATAAGACAAAATCTATAATAAAAAACCATTATATCAATCATCATGCTAAAATCCATTTGAATTTTATTTGTCATAATAGCATTTTATGATAATTTTACTGGGATTTTAGTTGTCAAGGCCAGTTTCCTTAATTGATAACCTATATAACATGTCTATATAACATAACCAAATGGATTAGTGACACCAATGAATACCAAGAGGATATGAAAATTTCACATATCCATTTATAGATAGTGAAAGCATAGTGATCATAGAATAATTTTCTAGAATGATGGAGTGTTATGTGTCTGTAAAGGGTTATTGAGAGCACTACTATTTTTAGTATAAATATCTTGATATCATATGAAAACAAATAGAATGTATTACTAGTATTCTAAGACTAAAGAATGAAATTTCTCCAAGAATTACTTAAAATAGAAATATAATTTTAAGGAATAACATATATAGATATGGATATATATGGTTGCTTAATCTAGTTACAGTATATATGTTGACCATGTATTTAAAATACAGAATGAAACGCTAAAAAACTGAGTTATTTCCTAGGTCACATGGTATGAAATCTCTCTAGGATAATATGTAAAGGAATAGAAATATATTATGAATATAATTTCATAAGCATAAGTTCTAAGAATAAATTTAATATACAATGATATTCTCAGATTTTTTATTACATATTCATACTATATAGAGTGAAAATATAAAACAAAAAACAATTGAACTACATAGAATTATAGTTAGAACTATCTGATTATACTAGAGAAAGTAAAATTGGACAAGTTCCTGGTAAAAGGATAAATGGGAACACTAGTGTTTAATGGGGTGTAATTCTAGTTTTACTTTAGAACATTTTGATCTAGGATCATAGTAAGGATAATTTAATATGAAAAACAAAATTATTATAGTCTGTAGTTTCCATATTTACAAAAACTAGGTACATTTTAGCTTATGATGGATCTTAAGAAGTAGTTTAATAGTGATTTTTTCAATTTTGGGTTATAATAAATAGAAATAGTATAATAATTATTATGATAATATTTGAATATTTCATTATCCAATATGTTGGATTTATGATAAGGGAATAAGAAGTGGGTACTTGGGAATATTATTAGAGGTATTTTCTCAAATATAGTGATGTTTTAGTAACCATATTTGCCAAAAAAATATTAGTTTTAATAACAAAACTATCTATAAAAAACATGATAGACCATTAATTTGTATTTATACTCAGGATAATCATATTTAACACGAGTAAACTAACTAGTAGTTAATAGCTGACTCTAGTGCAAGTGGGAGTTTGTTGGAGGTGGTTCCCTAGAACTAACTATATTGTACTTTATATTTATTATATATTCATAGACTTAAAAATTAATAAAATATTATCACATATTGATTTTTATTTTGTGTCACTTTAATGTGATAATTTTATAGAGTATTTGTTGCATTGAAAGGTCATAATAAGTTACCCACTATAATGAGAACCTTGAAATTTTATGACAATATTCTTAAACTATATATCATATGGTCATATGACATCATCTAGTAGGACACAAATGATGCACACTATCAGGTGTGAGTACTCGTAAGTGGATGATACTTCATCTCATAAATTTCACACTTGGTAATATCCATGATGAGATATTATGAGGACAGACTCGCTAGTAGGAATTCCACTTGTTACATGTCATTAGATATTCCAATCTGCAAATGTGTGTAATAATAATTACATTTGATATTATTAATAATACATATCATGAGTTGTGTACTTTGATATATTGATAAAATTAAGATAATATATGGTTGCGATGAGCTTGGATACATTGGGTGTGTCAAGAGTGATATTACATTAATAAATAAGTCAAGAAAGGATTTGTCCCTTCCATATTTATGGAAGTTGATATATTGTCCCTTTCCTTGAAATGAAACTATCAAACTAAATTCCATGGACATGGTGTGTGGATGGGTTCATTTCAAGAATTAAAAGAAAGACATATCAATCGTATAGGTTGATAACATGGGTATGCAATCTACTTGATGAGATATCAAGAAAAAAAATTATATTATATAGTGATAATTCATATATAGTTTTTGATGTTGTGACATTAAATTATTCATATTGGGTGACTTTACATATTTCTAGATGTTGGTATTAGGCTTTGGGTGAAATCGCCTAATGTCGCTAAGTAATAATCTTATAGGGTTGCATACTTAGTGTTTCTATTGATCCCAATTAAATTATATTTGAATTTAATTATTGGAATAAATACTATTCTTTGGACCAAGAAATTGTATTTATTCAGGATTTACTAATCATAGATATTCATTCACCATATTTATGAGGAAGTTTAATATTAAAATAAATATTGTTTTTCTTAAAATGAATAATATTTATTATTTAAGGTTTGGTAAATACTGAAGAGGAAAAACAAACCCAGCTATCGAGTCCAGTGGGAATGATATATTAAATATCATTTAAATAAATATTCATTTATTTATTAAATTATATTTATTTATCTGTTAGAAATGTGTGTGTCAAAATCACAATAATATTATCACTATTTTTAGATGTGGGATTTATGAAGGATTATGAGAATTATTAAGGTAATATGTACAATTATTTATTCTCTAACATAGCTCTATAAATACCTGGTTGTATCATTTCCTAGGGTTGGTTGTTATAGACATTTTTGTAAAAAACACACCACTCTAGAGATTCTCTTAACCCTGGAGAGAAAATTCTCTAGAACGCTCTTAAGAATCTAGAAAAATATTTCGCCTTCATCCTCTTATCAATAATGAGAGTAAAATAATTAATCCTTTCATCCTCAAAGGATTATGTGGAAATAAAAAGTAGTGATCCAGGATGACTAGTACCACCTTTCTAATACTTATAGTACCATCAGTGATGATTTGATATCAAAGGAGTACATGTAGAACACATCTAAAGGGATTCTTATTTGGATCCTCTCAATGCAATGAAGGTATAGTCAAATTGAGGTTCAAACATTAAATGTCTTCTTCTAAGGATAAATATCAAGATAGTGGTAATTTTTTTTAAAAATAATTATAAATTTAACATGAAAGATATTCTCTTTGGTTCTGGTATTCTTTATTTATGTTCATTCAAATATAATCCAATGACATGTCATTATTCATCATTTTCTTATGATTTTTTCATTGGATTTAATGAAAACCCATCATTGGTCATGAAATCAATTGGCTTCTTCTGCGCCTGAAACCTTCAATTAGGACATTAAAGTGATATATCAAGGTTCCAATGGGTAGTAGAGTGATGGTGAGAAGTGTTGGTATAAGATGTATTTAGGAATATCACCACATTTATTTCATGCTTTATATTTAGGGTTTGCATTTTTTTTTATTTTGTATGTTTATGACCATTGTGTTGGACTACAGTCTTATTGGATGTTGGTATTTTATATGGCTATAAAAGGATGGAAAGACCCCACTTGAGGGTTCCTTATTATTTTATTTATTGGTTATAGGTTTTGAGATGTCTAATATATGTAGACCTGTCAAAAAATCCACAAATACGCAGGACGATCCGTTAGCCCATGGGTTTATGTGGGTTAGGGACTTGAAAATTTAGGCCTGCAAACATTTAGACCGCATTTGATCCAACCCGCAAAACCCGCAGCCCACGCGGACTAGCCCGCTGGGTGTCTGCGGGTCCCGTTTGACCCGCAATTATAAGTATTACAAAAAATTATTATTTAAAAATAAAACAAAATAATATAATATAATATATTAACATGAGTGTGTGAAAAAAATAGTTCAAGTTTTATAAAACCATACATAAATCATGAAAAAATTGACTCATGTTAGATTTTAAACCTGACGGTAAGGTTGGTCGTGGGTTAAATGGTGCTCATGTGGTTATTTAGAACATAATAGAATTAATGTATTAAAAATTGATACAATAATTATGAAAACGGATATACAAGACTACCATTTTTTTATAATACAACGCTTTTCTAATATTTTGATTTATGTATTTTAATTTTATTATTATAATTATATATATATATATATTAATATGAGTTTTTAAAAGTAACTTAGAAAAAATTAATAAATAAGAAAAAAAAAATAATAAATGTATATTGATATTATGTATTAATATATTTTAATTTAAAATCCAAACATGTATTTATTTTAAAATTTTGATAATCAAGTCTCCAATACAAATTTTCAGTGTAAAATTTCATTGCAAATTTTGAGTACTGATTTGCACTCATAAGAGTAAAATTTCAATGCATAGAAAATATAATTAGATGATTTAAATTATACATTTAAATGGAAATTTTAACTATAATTTTCTAATAAAAATTTCCATTCATAGTTTTCGATGTAAATTTTTAGTGTAAATTTATGATGAAAATTTATAGTTTTTATTTATGTATCATTATATTTTTATTATAGTTTTAAGTGTACATTTCTAGTGGAAGTTTACTATAAAAGTTTCTAATGAAAATTTTAAATGTAATTTTCCAATGAAAATTTACATTTTTCATTTATGTTTTAATGTGTTTACATTGTAATTTTAATGGAAAAATTGAACGATAGAAAACCTGTGAAAATTTGCACTAAGAATTTTTAGTGGCAGTTTGCACTGGAAAATTCCATAATAAAATTTGAGCATGAATTTATTTTAGAACTTTGTTAATCAAATTTTCAGTATAATTATAATAAAAGTCAAATGGAAATTTGTATCATAAATTTAAGTGGAAATTTGAAATAACTTTTCTATTGAAAATCTTTACTGAAAGTTTTTCGTGCAAATTTTCAATGAAATTTTTCAGTTAAAATTTACATTTTTAATATATGTATTAATATATTTTAGTTTTAATTTTAATTTTTTTAAAAATTAAATTTTTTATTTATATTTTAAAATATCTACATTGTAATTTTATGTGAAAAATTAAAATGCCAATTTCAAGTGAAAATTCACATCACAAATTTCTAATAGAAGTTCGCACTGAAAATTTCCATAGAAAATTTGTGGTTCAAATTTTTAGTGTGAAATTAAATTATTTATTTATGAGTTAAAATATTTAAATTAAAAATTTAATCATGCATTTATCTTAGAATTGTGTTAATCAAATTTTCAGTATAATTATAATAAAAAAATAAGTTCAATTTAACACTATAAATTTAAGTGGAGATTCCAATTAAATTTTCAATGGAAGTTTGTAGTAAACATTTTTTGTCAAAAATTTGAAATGAAAATTTAAATTTTTTATTTATGTATTAATATATTTTCATTATAATTTTAAGTAAATATTTGAAGTGTATATTTTCAGTGGAAATTTAAACATGAAATTTCCAATATAAATTTGCACAAAAAAAATTCAATAGAAATTTTCCTATGTACATATAATAAATAATATATATTACATGTATATATAATAAATATATTATATGTATTAAATAAATTTGTATAATAAATAATAAATATTATTACATATATATATATATATGTAGTAAATATTATATACATGAGTTGTAGTGTTAACGAGAGGCGCAAGAGTATTGTTGTCCATAAACTGGTTTGGACGGTCAAGTTAAATGACCCACCTGAGATGATATTAATCCCATAAATCATTAAATATATAATATTTTAATGGTTGTTGTTGTTGTTAGGGATATTGTTAATTAAAAACTAAATATTTTCACCAAATCTCAAACATTTCTATTTTATGTTCCACTTTATCATGGTTCATGAACCAAAAAAATATTTTTATATATTATTTTTTTAAGCCTGTGGGCCGGCCCGTTAGTCCGTGGGTCCCGTATGGTAGGTTCGTGCTTTTATTTTTTAAGCTCGCATTATTTGTGGACCGGGTAGGACCACACAATAAAATCCGCAACCCACATGATCCGCCCTGCGGGCTGACCCGCCCCGCCCCGTTAACACCTCTAAATATATGGATGGTTCATATTGGAATTTTTATAGAATACTTATTGAACCAGATCATTTCCAAAAGTGGGTAAATTGTTCCTCAAAAATTGACATCGACCCTTGATGTTAGTCATCAACCTCAGATGATCAGGGAGAATTCCTAGGGCATGTGGCAGTCTAATCCATGTCAATGGTATATCTGGGTCAGGTTGTTATATTCAAAATGCCTAAATCATATTCAAAAGTCAGGAAAAATTCACTCAATTAGATAAATATCTATATGGGTTGAACTGAATAAGAAATATCTGATACAACTATTTTAATTCACAAAATAAAGAATATAAAATTGATTTAATCATCCCATGATTTGAATAAGTCGATGAATTTTCATTAATCATAATATTTATCCATAATTTTTTAAAAGAAGTATATTATTTAATCATAAAATTATATGTAATGTGATTTTGTTTTTAAATTAATCATCTAGAAGATAAAATCTTAGATTTGTTAAATTATTTTACATATGGATGAGAATAACCGTAAGTAATTATCAAATATATTATTTTCAAGAGTGGTATATTTCATACATGAGTAGATAATTAATAATTTATTTTTCCTAACATGATTAAATATAAATATAAATTTTATTTATTATTGAAGGATATGCACATTCATTTGCACATTTACCTTGTAAATAATATGAGGTCTTACTATAATAAATTTAGTGAATCATAATATTCTTCCCTACTCATTGATATTTGAAGAGTGTAAATGATTATTCATTTTAGAATTTATAACCAAAATTTTTTGGTTATATTAATCCTTGATATATGATTAATCTACATAAAGTTATATCTCAAGATGGATATTTTATCATATATGGAAGAATGATCATATCATGAAATTTTATAAAAGAAACCATTTTTTTGACATTCTCAAAACATGTTGAGTTGTTTTAAATTCATGAGATAAATCAAAAATACATGATGTTGAAATAAATTTTATATATTATCATTAATAATTATAGATTAACTATGAATAATGTGTTGGAGTTGGTTCTCTAGAACCAAAAACAATGTACATTATATTACCATAATATTCATGGTGTTTGAATATAATATATATTATCACGTCTTTATCAATCTTTTGTATGAAAATATGTGTTATGATGTCCTAGGATACTTTTTTCATCAAAATTACATAGTATTTTCCACTATAATGATATACATAAGATTCATTAATAGTATATGAGTCTCCCTAGACATTCACTCCTAGGTCTTATGCTAAAAATTCTTTCTTTAAACACTGGATTTGATACAAAGTGAGATTACCCAAGTTAAACATATCTTTATTTTACATCATTTCCATAAGTTAAACATTTCATCTCATAAATAAACACAAAATCATAATAATTTAATGTTTAGTGTCTTTGAGTATCAGCTACATAAGAAACTTATTTTGTGATACTTGTAAAAATTTATCCATAATTGAACTGCAATAGGCCCTTTTATAGACTTCTCATAAGTTATACTCATCTTCTTAACTTGGTGAATGGAAATATAAGAAAAGGGTGAGTTCAAACACTTAGTAAGGGAAAAATCAACAACATTTATTTAAGGTTTAGTTCATAATAATATGATAAAACATGAGCATGGAAGAAATATCTTATTAAAAATAATATGGAATGACAAGAGATGTTCATTAGTCGTGATAGAAGGACATGTAATCTCAAATAAAAAAAACATGTACCATGAAAAAAGAGTGTTGAAACATGATATAATAAACATTATCCATGGAATATAATCATAATCATATGATATAAAGATGTGGAAAACATAATAAGGAACTATGGTGTAAACACAATCATAATAAATCATTACATAGTGTTCAGATATCAAGATCATGTGACCCATTACATGGTGGCTCAATCATCACTTCCTAAGACCCATTATTACTTGAGAATAATAACACACAACCCTTTAGTGAATTTATTATCATAACTCATGGTATATTATTGACTTCAGTATCATAAATATTGGTCTATTATTGACTTGAGTATAATATCTCATGACCAATTTTTATCTCATGAGATATAAAAACTTAACCAAGGCATTATAAGGTGATATAGGACCCCATCTATAAATCATCCATACATATGTGTACCACTTGAAATAAATAATTCATTATATCACAAAGAAACCATTTAAATAAAATGGTTTTCATTTATCACATCATAAAGAACCCGTGGAAAGGAAAATGAGTTTCACAACACTTCTAGATGGTATAACCAAAATTTA
Organism: Viscum album; assembly: GCA_963277665.1. Classification (NCBI taxonomy): domain Eukaryota; kingdom Viridiplantae; phylum Streptophyta; class Magnoliopsida; order Santalales; family Viscaceae; genus Viscum; species Viscum album. Next base: position 474,161,786 of record OY728135.1, read on the forward strand.
CCTCAAACATGTAAATGGTTGATACCCAAAAATAAATAACCCAAAAAAAGTATTTTATAATAACATATATAGGGTAATTCATGAAAATAATTTCCAAGGAAATAAATCCTTTAAAGATAAATAGTAAATGTAAGTGAAATGGTAATAGTGTTTTTTAGAAAATGTTTTCATCTTGGGTGTAAAAGATAAATTTATGGTCACTTTGAAAATTCATTTCCAAAAAGGTCACATTTGTGAAATTTGAAATTAGGAATTTTAAAATTAAATATTTAGAAATAGTTCTCAATAATTAATACTTGAAATATATATAAAGGTTTCAAAAAGTTGATGTGAAAATATTTTTGAAAACATTTTAATTTTAAGAATAATCGCCAATCAAGGAGCATTGAAAACGACATAAAGTTTTCAAAAGGTGAAGTAAAAACTTTTTTGAAAACATTTTTTTTAAAAGAACCTTCAATTATATATCCATGAAATTAAATAATGGTTATAAAAAATTAATTTAGAGTGAAATATAAAGAATTTTATTTTTGAAACAATGGAAAACCTTTTTTATATTTTGAAATTACATTATCAAAAACCCACATCATAAAAACAGAAAAAAAAAGTAATTTTTAAACGAGGAGAATAGAAATATGAATTTCTCATGAGATAACACATTATTGTATTTCTAAATATAAAGGATTATATTTTAGATAAATTAAAATATGAACAAGGATGATAAACTATCATTAAAGAGGGTGGGAATTGTTCTAAAAAATGATTTACTTTTTTTATGGGGAATAAATTCATCGAGGAGGAATATTTGAATCCAAAGTATCATTTTACATATAGATAAATAGAAATGACACTAAAATAAAATTTCACAGTGGAAGAAACCAATATTGGAATAAATAAGTTCAATAATATGCATTATAACTCAACTAAGGGAGTTGAGTTAACAAAAACCCTTACAACTTTGGTGTCTTTTGAATCAAAATACGTTTAAAGAAAGAACATGATATGACTCTTAAAACCCCATGAATATCATTAATATTAATAAATACATTTATTATGTAGTAATCACAATATATTAAATATATCATGGAGCATAATAGGAAATATGTCTCAAGGAATTAAATTTTAAACGAAGAACACCTTAGGTAACAGTAACATAAGAATCAGAAGACCATAAGAGGGATACCATGAAATGGAAATTAAAATATAATTAACTGAAATATATTCATTATAATTGAATGAAATGTGGAAGTGAATGCACCATATAAAATAAATTATGGTGTTCAATATCAAACATGTCTAATGGATTTGAAAATGAGACAAAGAAACCCTTACCATAATTATTGACTTCTACTAAAGCACTTGAATATCATGTATAAAAAAATAGCTATCTTAATCACATATTTTATAAACTTATTAATTCCTATAAACTTTTATAAACTTAATTTATAATTAATATCTGCATATATATTAGTTAGTTATTGTCAATTTTCAATACCAGGTGTGAGTAATCTTGATCATTTTGAAATATTTTCGTAATAGTAGTGGTGTTATTTTTTATTCACCCAAATTTCATAATTACCAGATCATACAGGGTATTTAAATTGATTCTTAAAAATTATTTATACTTTTATAATTTCATTCTATTTTATTTTTTGTTATGATCCTTAAAATGAAATTGGTGATGAGCATGTTTCAGTGATTTTTAATAAACAGACATTGGTATCTTAATTAATGAATTTAATATTAGTGTTTACATTCTAATTCCAAGATAAAATAATTATTTACTTATTTATATAATATATAATCTATAATTAAGTTCTTATATTAATCAATTATTTTATTTTATATCATTTTTCAAATAGGTGGTTAGACTGACCCAAACATGAACAACCATAATTAATGGATGAGTATGGTTATAAAAGTGGTTTATTTTTTAATAATATAATTATTAAAGAATAATAATTATATTATTTAGATATTTTTAAGTTAGTTATTTATATCTTGCTATAATTTAAAAAATAATAAATAAAATTGATGAAAAACTAGATACATTACTTTGTAGAGACAGTAGTCTGTGCACACGCGAATGACATTTTCATTTTTCTTAATGGAAAATGGGAATGGTGGTTAATATTTATTATCATATAATAATAACATTAATTATAAAAACAATATTTATTTCATTATATATTAATGTTAAAATTATATTTAGTAAATTAATATAGAAAATAAAAGAAGTTTGGAAAAATTAGCACTCGCAATGAGGAATTGAGTTTTCCCTTGGAGGACTCCTTGGAGATAAATGGATTGGGCTAAATTATTGTGACCAGAAGCTAAAGGAAGTTAAATAGGATTATAGGGGAAGTAAAAATAGAATTTTTTCATGAGTAAACTTATGGAATCCCACCTTTTAAATATATAACTTTTCATTTACAAGGTACAAACAGAGGATCTTTTAAAGTTTAGTTTCTTGGAAAAAAGGTACATAATACATGAAAACATAAAACATTATTCTAATCCACTTTAAATTATTCATAATAGGTTAATACTATGTAAATTTAATACATATAATAACTCGAGGACATACATCAAAGGAAAGGTTGAGCATAAGGCCCAGAAAGGGAAATTAAGGGAAATAGTTTACATGTGATCTTGAGGAATATCAATAAGAACTTGAGGAATAACATAAATTCATGATAATGAGGCATATAATAATAATAATAAAAATAATAATTACTTGTAAATTTTTATACAACATTTAATTTTGATATTCATAAGAATATCACCATGGTTTTTCACTGAGGTGTCATAAAAATTACCAAGGTATCGTAAAACATGTCATCTCTAGAGATTATATTATTTACCCAATTAATTGGATCCATATTAGGGAATAACCTTAATAATTATTCATTAATTTTATACAAATATATCATAATAAAACATTTCATAAATAACCCATGTAGAATAAAATAAACAAGTTCTATATAAAAATCATGGCATTTTAAAATTGCTTGAAGATTATATTTTTATGTAATTTATAACCCAAGGAAAGGGAATCAGGGTTTTATGTATGTCAATAACAGAATAAAATAAATAATATTTACATCTTGGTGAATAACCCTAAAAAATATAGAGGTTTGAGTATTCACATAAATAAAATAAAAAGGAATTTCCTGAGGAGAAGAGAGAAAATTTGAGAAGTAAAATCTAGCACATAACGAGTATAAAACATGGTTTTATAATATGGTAAAAAGAGAGAGGAAAAGGTTAAAACATTAATAAAATAATATTATTATAGAAAATTTATATAATAAAATGTACATTATAACAATGTTTGGACATTTTGAAAGACATAACACAAAAAGAGGAAACTTGAATGGAAAAGAGAAGTGGAGATTTCCCTTACCTTGAAGAGTAACTCCAAAAACTAAAATATTGGGAACTTAGGGGGCTTGAGGACAATTTTTTATGAATAATTAAGAGGTAAAACTATCATATAATTGTGTATGATTAATTTTTAGTGAAAGAAAATGGATAAATGGGTGGGTATTTATTGAAAAAGCGGAAAATATTTTTATTAATTTCCTTGGACACCTAGGTAGAGGTAAAATGAAAAACCATGAGATTAAAAATGGTATTTTAAAATTATATTGGACAATTGGGACACATTTTTTGTTATTTTAATCCACAAGAGTCAACCGTAATTTTATATTACTTATTTTGGCAATAAAAATTAAAGTTTTCATAAAATAACATTTTAAATGTTAAAGTTTCCATTTCAAAATTTGGAAAGTAAATTATAGATTAATAAATTGATTAAAATATATTAAAATACTTTATATTAATAAAATAACATATTTTAATTTTTATATTGTGTTTAATTAGTTATTACATCATTATGACATAATTATTTTTTCTTTAAACATATCAAAAAACTCAAACTGTTTTTTACTATTCATACAAAAATAAAGTATTTTAGAAAATTATCATAAATTCACCCTAACCAAATTTGGACATTATTATTTCAAAAATTATATTTATTTTATGATAATAATTCTCTAAATATGAAAATTTTAACTTTTAAATATTAAAATCCTTAATTATTAAAAATAATTGCGGATTGAAAATGCATCGTAAAATTTCAAACACTTGAAAACAAATTGTCATTTATTATTAAATAAGATTGTTTTAATAATAATATTTCATAAAAATAAACATTATTTGTTAAACCTTAGTTTATTATAATAATTATATATTTTCTAAAAAGTAAAATTTCTGTCTGAAAAATCAATTTATCAAATTCCATCTCAATTTTATTAAGTAAAACTATTCTTAAGACGGAAATGATGGAATAAAAATTTTATTTATACAAAGGTATTGCACTTTAAGTAACTAGGGACTCAACACATAACGACTTGTAATACCCTCATATGACCTAAGGGTGAGGTGTGTGACGGTGATAGACTCATGAGGCAGCTCATCTAACATTGCCCGAGTGGTAATTTCCACTAAATTGAACTTATCTCGTAAGTGATTTTGTTCAAACTTCTCTTATTGAAGATCATCTTGGGCTTGGTTAAGAACGAATCCCAGTGATGCTACCTCCCTTTCATGTTCTGACAAATGGGCTTCATATGGAATAACTCTACTGGTTTAGGCCATTGTTTCTCCTTTTTGCATGAATTATCCTTTGTCATTTATACTTATAAACACTAATTATAATGTTAAAATTATTATCAAGAGTATTGTTTCCAATGGTCATATTGACCAACAATCATAATTGACCAACAGTCATATAATGGTCGAAACCCAATGATCACATTTCAAATTATACTCACTTCATTATTAAAGATATATAATTTTGTTTTGTATAATATAATTGTTGACACCAAATTTTAGATAGGGTCATGAACGAGCACTATTGAGAAAACCTAAGGCATATTGGGAATCCACAGACAATTCCACGATTCCTGAGGGAGTTACATGGAATAATTAAGAGTTTTAGGAAAGATTCACATATGTGTGAAAACCCTTGCATGACCAATGAGATGTCAAAGGGATCCTTCTGCGGCGACCATCCGAAAACCCAAAAATTCAATGGCGCGAGGGAAAATGGACCAGTACGCAAGATTACCATATGTGCGAAAACCCTTGTGTGACCAATGCAACATCAAACACTCTCTTGCATTCATCTCTTCTTGTGTTTCACTACCGAAGTTTCCAGCTATAAATAGAAGCATAACCCCCTCCCTTTGGGGGATGGACGGAAGATGAATGGACACTCTATCACATGAAAGACACCACTTCCACGGCTGCATGAAAGACATGGCCTCCAAGTATAGGATCTTGTGCGACAGGTCTCCCAGTTGTCCTCCTTTGGGTAGGCCCACTAGGTCTTGATCATAGTCCATTTCCTTTTACTCTAAGGCATTTTGGTTCAAAATATTCCTCTTGTGTGCCAGTTTTCCCTCGTATCGTAACAATCTTGTGTGTATCTACTTGCTTTGCATGCAACCACCCCATCTTGTATGAACCCCTCAATCTTGCATGTACCCCATCTTGTGTGCTCCATGTTTCATCCTTTCCTTAAGGCACTATGTCCAAGATCCTCTTATGAGTGAAACCACTATCATGCGTACACTTCTCCCGTAGAACCCTCCAGATTTATACGAAGTGATTTCAAGGTCCCTTGGGTGGTGCTTCATATTGTTTTGCTTAGCCTCATGATTCTTATCATAGGCATGCTAATGGATATTTCTTCTTCGCATAGCCACGTTAATGTGATCCCCTCAATGGATCACTCGAAAACCCTATATCCACACATCATTTACGGTACCTTCCCTTCACCAAGGGTTAAAGCGCACCAGTTATGTATGTCATAGGTGTTGGATTTGGTGGTCTAGAACCAACTACTTTGTACTTTATTCATTAATAAAAGCCTTATCACATCTTGATTGTTCTTCTGTGTGATAATGCGTGTGATAATGTCCTTAGGATAGCTGTTGCATTAAAGGGTCATAGCGGATCCCTGCTATGATGAGAACCCAGAAGTGCCATAACACTATTCTTGAAAGTATGTTCTATGGCCGGATGATATTATTTGAGGGGCACAAATAATACAGGTCATTAGGGGTGAGGACTCATAAAACTTTGAGGCACCTTCTCATGGTATGTGCCCTTGGTAATATCCAGGAGGATATTATGAGAATGAGACCCGCCAGTAGGAAATCCACATTTCATAGTGTCATTGGATGTTCCTATCTGTGGACTTGTGTATTGGTCCTTAGATTTTAAGATTATTATTAATGAGTATTACAACTCGTGCACTTAGATGTATTGACAAAAACTGTGACGACACACTGTTCGCAGTGAGGTAGGATACGTTGGGTGTGTCATGAGTAATACTGCATTAATAGATAATGCGAGAAAGGATTTGTCCCTTCTGTTTCATAACGGAAGTAGATATCTCAGGCCCTTTGATGGAATTGATATAGCCTACATAAATCCATGGCCATGGTAAGGTATGGGCGAGTTCAATTCCGGGAAGTCAAATAAAGAATAATCGAGCACATGGATTGATGGCACTAGCATGAAACCCACTTGATTAGAGATATCTAGACAAAGGGATTATATTACATGGTAAGCGTTCGTAGAAGGTGACATGTCATTTCGGCGTTAACTTCTTTCACTATGGGTGCCTTGGCGTGTTGCTAGACGTTAACCTTGGACTTTAGGCAGGCTCAGCCTAATGCCACTGAGAAAGAGGCCAAGAGGGTCACACACCAAGTGTGTCCATGTATCTCAGTTAAATATTAATTTAACAAGTTGAATAAAGATTATTCCCTATTGTGGTTTAATAATTATTCAAGGATGTCTGGTCGCATTTATTTCGACACTAGTTACTCGAGAGAATATATTGTGAGATAAATAATATGTATTTATTAGAGAGTAATGCATTTACATTTATTTAAGAAATAAATATCCATTACTCAAGGTCTAATAAATGAGGTGGAGGAAAATAAATAAAACTGGAAAAATAAAAGTACATGTCGTGTATGTTTATACATACACGCCGTGTGGTTTGTTTTTTTGGGATTCATGAGAAAATATTGTTTATTTAATTAAATGATATTAAATGTGATGCATTGGATGCATGTCAAGTAATAATGATGGTCAACTGTCATTATTAATACATGGGGTATTACTAAGAATTAAATGAAATAATTAAATGCTTTTAGGAAATTAATTCATTTTATTATTCTAAGTATTATAAATCCCAATTACATTATTCTCATGAGGGTTATCTATTTTGGTTGTGCACAACGGATTGGAAATACTCTCAATCCAAGAGAGAATTCCCTTTCCACCAAGAACGCTTTCAAGTTATGAAAGCAAGATCCTCCACCGGATCAAGGCGATCGAAGACGTACATCGCAAGCGAAGGATCTTCCGTGCTAGCACCTGGAGTTCCCTTCGGCGAATTCCAGAGATACATAGAGCATGTGTGGATCACCGCTAGAGGAATCCTATACTTGGATTCTGCGACACAACGACGGATCATAGGATCGTGACCAGAGACATCAACGAACAAGGAATTCCATCGAGGTAATTCTTATGAATTAATTAAATTAATTATAAACAACATATGAAGATCCTATCTCATGGGTTCTGGGACTCTTCTTTTCTTTTTCGTTCTTCATTCTATTCCGAAGATCCGGCATTTTATATCGTGACAGATCTCAGATTGAACATCATTTAACGCTAAAATTAAAGTTGGGAAAACCCACCAACGCACTTCCGCTGCGCCTGGAACCTTCACTAGGGGTGGGTAGTAAATCCTCATCATCTGAGCTACAAGAAATTAAACTACCAATCATCATCATCCTCAACACATGATGTTAAACTATAGTATCACCCCGTGCAATATACATAGGGTGCCCCACTTCGGACATTCTCCGTGCTCAATCATCTACACAGGAGTGAGATTTTCATCACATGGAATGAGATCCTCCTTACATGGAACAACATCTGTCCACAGGGGAGGGAAACCATCCTGGTGTAATCCCCTATCCTTTCTTATAGGAGGTAGCACCCTTGATCCTCTACTCTTTTTACATGCGCAAGGACCATAGGAGAGATGGGCACAGGGGACTCTCGATACCCCATCCCTCTTCCATTGGGATTTATCACCATTTGGACTCCATCCTAGAGTAAGTCCCAATATCCATCTCCCTAGACTACTAACCATGTGTAAGCTCTGCTCCATTCCTCACAGATGCACCTTTCATGATGTGATCGTCAGGTCTTTGTTGCCTCTTTTTTCTCACACCGAGCATGAATCATATGAGCTTATAGTAAGCATTGACCATGACACCATTTTTGGTCCACCTTAGTGTGTAAGTCTCATCCCTTACCATTGAACTATGTCAACTTTGATATTTTCCCTCTCCAAGAAAGGTATGTAGGAAGCCTCCCTGAGGTTTAAGACTATCACCCATTGGTCCTGACCACTTAACATCGGTTCACCCCCATCCCACATGACATTAAACTGTATCCCCCTTTTCATCCCGCATGACATTAAACTGTATTCTTTCAAACAATGTGGGTTTTGATCCTTGTCTCCAAAAAAGGGTATGTAGGAAGCATCCCTGAGGTTTAACCCCAAACACTGGTAAACCTATTCGAACTATGTGAGTTTTGATCCTTGTCTCCTAGATAGGGTACGTATGAATCCTCCCTAAGGTTCAACCCCGAACACTGGTAAACCTATTCTAACTATGTGGGTTTTGATCCTTGTATCCTAGGCAGGGTATGTAGGAAGCCTCCCTGAGGTTCAACCCCAAACACTAGTAAAACTATTATAACTAAGTGGGTTTTGATCCTTATCTCCTATACAGGGTATGTAGGAATCCTCCCTAAGGTTCAACCCCAAACACTAGTAAACCTATTCAAACTACGTTGGTTTTGATCCTTGTCTCCTAGATAGGGTATGTAGGAAGCCTCCTTGTGGCTTAACCCCAAACACTAGTAAACTTTGGTGCCCCCTTTGCTGGGACCCACATCCTTGGTTCGTCCCTTAGTGGCGCCAGACCAAATCTCGGGTCGCTAACTATGTGTAACCCCCAGCATGTTGTCGAGTCTCTTTCTTTTGTGCACACCCTGATTCCATGCCCCAATCCTGAACTACGTGGGATTTGATTCCCTGCCACATGGATATGAAGGAAGCCTCCTTGAGGTTCAATCCCATCACCCATGTCCCATCCTGGTCTCTCCCTTGAGACTTTGTGTTTCAGGAAGGTCATGCCCCAACACGGGGGGTTCTACTTCCTCTGGGTCCCATCCATGAGTCCATTCTCATGGGCCGCATCCTCAGGTGTCCCATCACCCCACCAAACTACGTTGATTTTGATTCATTACCATGGGGATATGTAGGAATATTCTCTAAGATTCAATCCCAACATCATCATCATCATCATCATCATGTCGGTTTCATCCCCACTCACTCTATCCTTCAACACTCCATCTATATTCATCCTGATTCTTACTCGGTCCACCACATCCTAGTGAAGTCATGACATCTATTTGGGCTATTATCCATGCGTAATCCCTAACATGTTTCTGGTTCGTTGTCCTTTTTGTACACCCCAATTCGTAACCCCTTCGAACTTTGTGGGTTTTAATCCATGTCGTCTATACAGGGTACGTAGGAAGCCTTCCTGAGGTTTAATCCTAGCCAATGGTAAACCTTGGTTTCCCCATTTCTGGGGTGAACCTTCCCGGATCCACCCTCAGCGGTGTCTAGATCAACCTTCATAGTGTGATATCTTCCCTCTATGGGACACACCACCTTGGATGCATCCTCATTGGGTGTTCTGATCCACCTATCTAGTAAACCTTCCAGGTGCTCCCTCCTAGTGATGTACCAATCTGATTCGTCTCTATGGGATGTTCTGATCACTCTCATACCATCTCTATAAGATGTCAAACTCGTGTCTTACCTCATGTTAAACATGATATGCCTGATGAAAACTTCAAAATACATTCCTTTGGTGTAACCATCTTCACTAGACGTTAAACTCACAACATACCCTGTGTTAAACTTGGGAAGATGAAGAAAACCTTAGGGACATGTTTATAGAATGTAATTCCCCGCACTCGATGTGGGATTCCTTGGGATTATGTGCCCTTGAGAATCTCTATCATAAGGGTAAGAAATATAGACGCATCAGTGTTTCAGCGTCTAGACACATTAGTGATGTCCAACGTGACTACTCCCCCGATTGAAGGTTGTTAACCTGACTTCACCCCTTGGAATGTTCTGAAAGAATCAACATAATTAACCGGAATCTATAAATATATGGCACTGAGGAATATTTTCATGAACAACATCTTAATATTTAAGGGATACCCAGACTAGGTGAAGAATTATGAGGAGGAATACCCATAATGAGAATCTGATATCCCATCATCTTGTTTCGATCAAGGAGAAAATGTCCTTGAAAAAGTGATGGATTATGACCACCTTTGGAAAGAAGGATTTTGGTGAAACAACCAGTGCATCTCTACACGACAATGCATGCCCTGGTAAAAGCATCAAAAACTGAAATGGTGAACCCAACGTGAATATTATTTTCAATGTGGATATTGGTATAGTTTGAGGAATCAATGGATAAGTGTGTCACTGGATCCAACTATCTAGCACTAGGTCCCACCAAGAAAATAGTGGGCCTAGTGTGAAACTCACCAGATATTGGGGCAGTTGAATGTTGGGAATCCCGGTCTGCATCATTGTCAATGTGGGTATTTCTTATCAATCATGGGAGACAGAATGGATTTGGGGCACTGGACATCACTTTCCTCCTTTTAGTGCTAATGGTCAAATCTTCCTGCTTTCCAGGACCCAAGCTACTATGTCAGGAAACCGTTCACCACCCACCCATCGATGCATGGGCTGAGGCAACACCAACGCGGCAATCCCACATGACTCCATCTCTTTTACAATAGCCTCCATACCCATAGTTAATGGGCACCCACGACCTATCTCACCACTTGAACTTGTTTAGAGGAGGGTGATCAATGACCTCGTCTGACAGTATGAGGAAGAAAGGATTATCCCAACTCGAGATATGGCCCAACAGGACCTAGATAATTTTTCACCTTTCTATTACCACTGCCCATAAGGGCCGTATAGGGATCCATTACTCCCCACTCCAACCTAAAAACGTTTTGATATTCTCTCCCCAGAACGCTTTGACAACTCGCTGCCTTACGCCAATGAGGTAAGGGAATTCTGGGCCAGCCCGGCTGTGATCCCATCTCAGGTGACACCAACGAGGGATCCCACCAGGACATGTTAGGGCCACCACTTAGTCCCACAGGTTGAGGAGTAGGTGAGTTACACACCTGCACCATTAGCCCCAGTCCAGTTAACATGATGCCAATGTCGGGTGCAACCTGAGGAGGACACCCGCCAGGGGGCGTCATCATCGTCAATGGATGTAGTGGACCATGCCACCACTTATATATACTATCAATGCCCCATTTATACTGAACAGGGGAACTTATATGCTCGACCCGGATCGAGGCCCCAACCATCCCATGGGCAAGTTGGGATGACTCTCTTAGTCACCGGCACAGGTAGCACATGTTGCAGGCCGACCCATGACGATGACATCCAATACAGAGGTCCTCCCCATGCCACCATCAATGAGAGTGAATTCCCTCCTCACTCCCAAACTTGGAATGGAATCCCTCCCCATGCCACCATCAGTCCGGCCAAAGGTCCTCCCTGCCGCACTAATGTTCAGCACATAGGTTTCTTCCGCACCCGTGATCCCGGGTATGGAGTCGTTCCTCCTATCATAGGTCATCGATGCGAATATCATACTCACCTGGTTATCCATCCACATGGAGGTATTCCCCATGTTCTTACCGCAACTAACTAAGGTCCTCCCCATCCTGAAAATCAGAGAAGTGGAGGTTTTCCCCGCTTCATTGGCATACAATGTGGAGGTCTTCCCCATGTTCAGTTTGACTGGTACGAAGTTCCCCCTTATACCTTCACCAAGGGAAACTAACATGGAAGCATTTCCCATTCTCCCACTAGATCCAATGGAGGTCATGCCCACTCTAACACTTCCCGTGGAGGTCACCCCCCCCCCATGTTCCATCTAGAAGCACTGAGGCCCTCCCCATGTTCCATTTGACATTTTTCTGGGAGCTCCTCGCACCCTGACTCACCAAGAAAAAAGTCCTCTCTGGCCCAGTACCAGTTCAGTCGAAGGTCCTCCTTATGTCGAAAACCTACCATGTCCCAAATAACCATCCTAAGGAATGAGGGTGGGCCACCACTTCCAAAGGATGAATACTAATAATCTTCATATCGCGATTAAACTTTTCTGCTTCTGATATTCGGAGGCAGAGTGTGGTTCAGTGATGGAACCCTCATCCTGGTCCTTTGTGTAGGCGACTAAGATAGGAACAAGGTGTATAAACCCCATCCTTCTAGAAAGTGAGGTCCACCAGATCCCTGCATCCCTCTGAAGATACATACAGGAGGAGGAATATTTGTCCTCTTTATAGGTCATGGTCATGCAATCCTCTCTATCATCAATAGGATCATCAATAGGATCATTATCTACCTTAACCAGAGATCATGGGGAGTTGTTATTGGGACCAATAGAGGGTGATAAACAGCATGACCCACCATCAATAACTGTATCCCCTACGTGGGAATCCTTGGTTTCTATTTTATCTTACCAGGATGTGGTGTCTCGGTCATTGCATTCTTCAAAAGACAGCCCAAGATACAATGGCTTGTCAGCTCACGCACCGTATTCTCCACCAGCTAGTATACAGTCACAATGATCCTCTTCAGTGTCGTTTTCAGTCCCTTAGCTACCCCCAGTCGATGAGTGGGGAAACCAAGGGTCAGATCTCAATTATGAGCTGAGGAGCTTGTGGGATATCCTTGCAGTAGACTGGTTCCCAGAAATGTTTTGGCCCACTGCAGTAGCAGGTTTTAGTACTTCAGAATCTCTTACCCAGGAGGAGGTCATGTGATTCCTCTGAACCCTATGGGTAACACACTTCCATCTCCATTGTTGACGGGTGTCTTACCCCAAGATCTAGGTGCACATTGAAGACATCATCTAGTAATTCTGCATGGTCAACTTGGTTGCGCTCCTCGTGGATCAGTGCCCTGAGTCATATGGCCACCATTGGACCCTCTAATAATGATGCATCCAAAGCTTCATAGGGATCCCTAGGATTATTAAGGAGGTTTCCCCCCACGTTCAGATCCATGGTTGGGGTAAATATGTCATCCTTCATTTCATCTCCATCTGGTTCCAACCTGACTTTCCAAGTGATATTGAGGATATTCCTCCAAGTACAGTCGTAGTTAACATGGCCAACATATTAGAGGAAGAGACTGAGCTAGATCTCCTTGAAGAGAACTTACCCCCTGGGGTGGTTTTGTACTTGTTGGACCCTTTGGGTAGGGTTACTTGCCAACAAAGAAATTTACTGGGTTTTCTCATACCTTCCGAGTCATTATCCCTCAGTCGGAACCCCAATAAGGTTAAAGATCATGTTGGTGCCTCCAAACCCCCTGCGTAATGACCCAAAGTTTTAAATAGAAATTTCCCTTCTTATAAATATGTCATAAAATAACATGAAAACCCAACATAATGAACTAATAAGTGCTAAGTGGCCTTTAAACATAAGTTTGTCACTTATGTGTTTGGAATTCCCAAAATCTCATATACATGGTTGCAATCAGTAAGTTATTTGGAGTCCTATAAGTAAAACTTAATTTTTTGTGAATAGTAACCTACCCTTATGAATAGTAACATACCCTTATGAATAGTGAAATACCCTAATGAATAGTGACCTTACAGATGATAGTCATAAAATAATATTCAAGTGAAATTATGATATACCTATATTTAAGAATAAGTAAATGAATGGTTTAAAACTGGTTTTTAATAATAAATTATGATTTTAATTAAATATTAAGTTAATCATATGTAGAAAATTATTTTTGAAAAATGGAATTCATTTTTTTATTCTACACTTTGAAAAATGGTTAGGGTGAATTTTTGGGATTTTTCTGAAATACTTGAATTTTTTTATGAATAGTATAATCTGATAATTCACAATAAATGCTAAATAATGGATTAATTGAGTCATTGGTGATGATATGCTAATGTAAGACCATTTGGTTTGAAGTCTCATGCATTTATTATTATTTTTTGTCATGGAATACTTACTATTCCTTGTCTTATGAGGAAATAATAAACTAATGATTAAAAAATTATGAAAACCCTCCTCTCCTCCACTATAAACCCCCTCTCACTCCCTCTTCTCTTCACTCCTCTCAAGCCTTGTGCCTTGACAATATTCTTCCCAAATATCTCTCCAAGATCCTCCCCCATGTCCAAAATCTCCTATCCTCTTCAAAATACCAAAAACTCTCCCCTTAAGAGGTTTTCAAAGGAGGAAGTCTCAAGAGGTAAATTCATCGTTCCAATTCCTTATTTTCTTTTAAGTTCTTTTCTTTTTGTTTCTTTCCTCACCTCCCTTCACCCAAATGGTATGAAAACTCCAGTAACATAAATGTACTGGAATGATTTTATTCTAATGGTATATTTCATTATCTTCTCTCTTTCCCCACCTTTTATTTGAAAGAAATGAAAGCATCATTTGAGATGTGCTAATTTAGCACATTCAAGGACAACGATTAATCAATTTCTATTATCATCATCAAATATGGTCATGAAACCATTTTTTTTATGTTTGAACCATAATATATATATTTAATATATCCTATTTTTATTCTGTAATATTTTTTTACAAATGGTATTAAGTTATAAAGAAAAATATGTTCTTTGTAATCAAACCCACCAATTAACAAAAACGGTTGTCACTTTGGTATTATATAATAATTTGAATTCACTCTAAGTAACCAAATTAAATATAAAACCATGAAATATCCTATATTTTAAATAATATCATATAACTTCAATTCTTTAAAACCACTTTCATCTTTCATGTTTATCCAAACTTGGATATAAGTGAACTGATCTTTTAAAATCAAATAAACAAACGAGCCCGAACAATGAAATTGAGCCTTATAACTAATCAAGAAGGCCTTGAATAAACTAAAAAGGGTTATAATAAATCAATTTCATATATAATAGTTTCTTTAATTATTAATTAATAGGCCTAATTTGTTTATTCAGGTCTTTGATAATAAGATAATACCAACGGATTTAAGGTAAGGGATCCTCACCTTTTCACTCTTAATCAAGATTGTTCTCTATGCTATGCATTTTTGTGTAATACCAAGTGATGGGGTATATTTTATCACCTCCCACATACTTCCCTAATGTTTTATAAGTGATTATAAACCCCTTATCTCTCTCATAAATCTCTCTTAGTTACACCCGATATCATGCTGATAAACCATAATGGATTTTACCCGAACTTCCTTTATTCCTTCAGGTTGCTCTATCTTTCTTTTTACCAAAATGTATTTGTCTTTTATTTTTATGTAAAACTTATAAATTCTGTTTATATGCTCCAAAATCATGTTCCAATATACATATCTCATTCTCTTTCGGGGATATACATGCTTCTAAGTGAATCCTTCTTTTATACTTTCCAATAAGCACACTCGTTTTAAGGGAACTTCCCAAATTTTTACCCAATTTCAAGTGCACTCTATCCTATGTTTTAATCCACCATTGTTTTTATAAAATCAGTATTTTTATAATGAAAACTTTCTTGGTTCAATTCTGGTTTTATATAAAAGATTTTCCTCTTTTCTATTTTAAAAGCTCTATAATATTTTCCTTAAAACCGCACAAAAATGTTTTGATGCTAATGTTTCTCAAATACATTATTTATATGTTTTCACTTCTATTTTACATCACCTACCATGTTATATGCCTATATTACCTTATTAAAGTCCATGTATGTTCTAATCTGTTTCTTTCATGGATACTTTCATGATACACTCATTGGTTACACTTTATATCATGATTGTGGTACACAATTCTTTCCATGGGTATCCTTATCACTGCTATAAAAATGAAATATAGCCATGGATCAATGGCCACACTTTAATTTATCCATGGCTATATGTAAGATAAAACCACAGAGATATTATCCCCTGTGACAACAACTACCTCTAATTCTGCTCTCCCACCCTCGTGATTGGGTTTCCGCTCGCCTCTCCCACCCTCGTGCTTGCAATTTCCTCTCCCACCCTCACACTCGGGTTTCCTCTCCCACCCTCATGCTCAAGGTTTTCTCTCCCAAAACCCTTATCCTCAATAGATATTCACCCGATCGATTCTCCCTCATCAGATCCTCGTCGACTTCTCCTTTGTTGTTCCTCCATCCTTCATCGACTTCTCCATTTTTAGTTCCTCCATCCCTCACACATTCTTTAGGCATTCCTCCTACTTTCAGTGCATCGTCCAGTGCTTCCCCTCTTCGTGATCAAGCTCCCCATTCTCGGCACGATCAAACTGCCCCTCTTCGCGATTGAGCTCCCCTCTTCTAGCATTTATCGTTTCACATGAGGTACATTTTCTTATGGATTTTTTTATCATTTCTAAAAATCTTGGGTGAAATTGGCGGTCTATTTCAATTCATTTGTTTGGGTTTATTTATGAATAGATGAGTGGGAAGTGATGAGTGGTCAGATTTCACAGGTTGTGTTATTGGAGCTTTTTTGGTTTCGTTTCTCTGTCTATTTTCATTTTCGATTGTTGTATCAGCCTTTTTATCCTATTATATTTATGTATCTTCTTACACATTGTTTTATTTCAGTTGAATCTATATCCTTTTTGGATATTTTCTTATACTATTTTTTGTAAGGATTTTTAATTATTTTTTCCATTATTTGTTTATTTTCACATTAATATTCATGGGAGAAATCATTCCCAAAAGGGTTTTCTCAATACACATGTACTAGTATCTATCTTGGGGGGTATCAGGAACCCCCTTTGGGCTAGTGGTGGGTTAGGTTATGTGTCTATTGAGATGGTATCTCCATGACAGTTCATTGTAAATGGTATTAGATCCTATGATTCAGTAAAGGGACCTTGGTTCTCTAATCCATCTCTTGTTATTTGGGGAAATTTGGTATGATTTAGTTGGGATTGTCATCAGGACTTTGGTGGTTGGTCATGAGTGGGTTCTTATTCACCACCCTTCATAATGACACATGAGTTTCCATGGTTAGTGGGGTTTCAGTTATGAATTTGGAATTTCACTTTATTTTTTGTGATGATTTGAAAATCCTCAATTTTATTGTGTGATTTACCTTAGGTCTCAGATTAAATTTTGTGAGGGGAAAAAATTTGTTTGATGGAATTATGTTAGTTCACATGGTCGGATAAATAGGGTAGTGAACAAACACTCAAACATAATGACGTTATAGGTAATGTTAGATAAATGGACCATAACCTATCTAACTACATGGCTTAGTAAAGCATGGTTCTGTATCCCATTTTAACAGATGTTTAGACAAACCTTTATAAATTTAATGCACATGTAGTTCAATCAAGGTGGTTCTTATTTTATGTTGACAATGTAAATTGGTTTTTACATGGATTTGTTTTTTTCCCCCATTTTTGGGTGATTGTTCAAACCATTTTCAGTAAAATTTGAGTTTTTTAGTGAAAGTTATTTCAATTTGAAATAAAGAATTTAAGATTGTCTACAAAATAGTTTTGAATTTCATTAAAGATTTCTGGTTTGGGGGTTACTCTATTTTTGTTTTTTATAAAATGGAATTTCTTTTCCTAGTTTTTATTTCTTTTTTTATATTGGTTGATTTGGTTATGGAATCTGGAAAATGTTTTAGTTATAAAAATCATTGGAAATACAATTGTATGATAATTTTAGATCCCTTGGGCTGTGTTCCAAAAAATATTTTTTGTTTTCATTGGATGATGATGATGTGGTTAATATTTAAAACAAAAATTAATTGTGGGTGAATTTTTTGGAAAACGGTTTAGAGAATGGTATTTGAGCATTCGAGTTGATTCTTTATTTTGTAAGGGATTTAGTGGTTTTTAAAATCGAGATAAAATGTTTTGGAACTCTTTAATAAAAGTTGAATTTTAAAGAAATAAAAAAATTTCCAAATAGTTTTGTGCTTCTAAAAACATTGGAGTTATCAGAAAATGGATTTTTTTTTATTTGGGAATGTAGTGTTTTTTAAATAAATATGATTTTTGGAATATGGGTTTCCTTGTTTTCTTGTGCTTTATGGGTTTTTTCCCATCTTGAAGGTTGGGACCATTTGATGTTATTTTAGAAACATGAAAAAAGTGTGGTATATGTTTTTATTTGATTAAAGCATGTCTCCCCGAAAGTTATCGGGTTAAAGGGGAGTGTTTATCTTCAAGGTTAGTCATTTTCTTATTCATGGATCTTGCTAATTTTCAAAGCGGAGAGTAAATTGTTGACCATTTTTAGATGATTGAAGATAAAGTTCGTGAACCATTCTTGTGAGGAAAAATATCCTTATGTTTGTAGGTGTTGTTCAGTTTTGGGGATTAGTACATGATTTATGATCCTTGTATCCTTGAGTTAGATTCCAATTGGTATGACCCTTTGGGTTTTCATTAGGTTTCACTTAATTTGGTTTCGCTGTTCTGAGATGCTCACTCCATAATGTTCATATTTCCATGTATGGATTCCTGGTATATGTAGGGCTTGTGGTGAATAAAAAATGAATATGGTGTGGTTGGAAACCTCTTTTCAGTTATGAGCAAGGGGATGCGAGTCCACAGTCATAAAATTCATTTACTTTAAAGTGGTGAAGTTAACAAAGATAAACAGTGATGCATACAAAGAAGAGGTGGTTAAAAAATTAGCCTATATGTTCATTAAAGTCATATAAAACAGAAAAACAATAAACAAAAGTGTAAAGAAACACATATCTAACACAGGTTAAGTTCAAAATAGATAAAAATTAGAGAGTAGGAAGATCCTAAGACTCTAGGTTCACATCCAC
Source organism: Viscum album (assembly GCA_963277665.1). Taxonomy (NCBI): domain Eukaryota; kingdom Viridiplantae; phylum Streptophyta; class Magnoliopsida; order Santalales; family Viscaceae; genus Viscum; species Viscum album. The sequence goes on from OY728135.1 coordinate 474,180,825, forward strand.
ATGCTCTATGTCTGGTGTTTTCCATATGAGTATCCTTCTCATCGGGAGAGAGCTACTTAAGATGGTTGGTATTATCAATAGAATGAATAGTTACCTATTATGTATAATATGAAACCAAGGTGGAAACTGGCTACCCATATAGAATGGGTTGGTCTAAAATAAGAGGAGTTTAATCTGGTGTACTGGGTGCAGCATGCTCATATACTACTAGGGAACTCTACAATGTAGTCGTGGTATGTGTCAGAGTTTATGTTCAGGGCTATTCATTAAGTATATTTATAATCTAAAAATATGTTCTGGTTTGGGTATTATGGTTAAAGAAAGCAGTTATCTTCACCTTTTTTGGTGGCATGTCCCTTCCCCTTGCTTTGGTAAGCCAGCAAATACTCATGTTGGTCAGTCGATCTGCTGATATCAACAGGAATTTGAATATAGTGTCATCTTATCGGGCCACTAATTTCAGTCAAAATAGGGATAGGGGTTGATAAGTCAATGGAATAGGAAGGCTACAAGGCCAGGGAGGTCTTAGAGAGATAAAATGGGTAGACTAGTGGATTTGTGAACAATAATCCACAACCCTATAATAAAATATGAAGTTGATCGACATGGAACTAGATAGAGGAAACCAAGTAGTGAAACCACACCTCCAAAGTGAGGGTGTGTGAATATGGTTAGGCCTGGGAAATAGATACCCCCCTTTTAGTCTCTTTCTGGGTGATCCTATATCCCAAAGTTCCTGGAGATAGATCCTCACTCTCAATAACAGTGTACTCGGGTGACCACTCATACTATTTCTTGATCAATATAAATAGGCCCAACATAAGTAGAAGATTAAATTCAATCAAATATAATTGGAACAAGGATGATAGTGGGTTTGAGGCCTCAAAGATGATGAGGTTATCTGCCATATGTGTAATAAAGTTTCCTCCCACTGGTGTAACATCCTTCCTCTTACCTATTGGATTGGGAATAGTAAGAGGTGTTATTAACCTTAGGTGGAATCCCCAGAACATCAAAGTCTATAAATATGTTCTAGGGGAATACTAGATCATTGGGGGATGATTTTCCTAGAGATGAGAATAACCTGCTGAATACTAAACAAAGACAACCAGTTTTATATGATGCATTTAATGAAATACAATACAACCCAAATTAGATGTAATATCAGAGTAGCGGATGGAATAAAATAAATGATACTACACATACATGAAAAAAAGAAAGAGCTCAATGACACTGATGTGGCATCAACATAGGAATCACCCTAAACCAGCACCAAGATCCAACTCCAAGATCCAAGTCTACAACATTATGATGCATCACTAGAGAAGTACGACATCATGCCTTTACATATATCTCGATACACAACATCTACAAAGGAACCAAAGTTCCCAAGTAAAGGGTCAGTATAAAACTGAGTAGGTAATCCCCAAATACATTACAACATGTACCACTAGGAAGAAGAACAAGTTAGCTCACATTTATATTTATAGCATAATATAATTAGAGGGAATTGGGGGGGGGGGGGGGGCTGGTGCAGGCTAGGGGGTTGGGGGGATGGTGTAGGATAGGGGGATGGTGTAGGGGGGAGGGGGACTAGTTTTGGGTGCAGGGGACTGGTTTGGGGGGGATGATAGTATAGGGTAAGGGGTGGGGTGGTGCAGGGGGGGTTAGGGGGGTTGGTGTAGGCTAGGGGCTGGGGGTGGTGGTGTATGGGGAGGGGAGGACTGGTTTTGGGGGGAGGGGACTGGTTTGGTGGGGATTCTAGTATAGGGGAAGGGGTGGGGGTGGTGTAGGGGGGTTAAGGGGGATGGTGCAGGGGGGGTTAGGGGGATGGTGCAGGCTAGGGGGTTGGGGGGCTGGTGCAAGCTAGGGGGTTGGGTGGGGGTGGTGTGGGGGGGGGGGGGGTTGAGTAAGAATAAAAGAAGGAAATTCTCTACTTTATAAAATTGATAAACCTATATAAACTAAGAATAAAGGTGAATTCCAGAAGAATAAAATTCTAAAAAATGAGGTTTCAATTTAGAAAATAAAGAAGGATATAGGCATGAAGAGTTTTAGGTATTTTATACATTCAAGGAATGGATTTTCTAGGTTAAGAACAATGTTTGATCCCTATTTCTCACATTTAAGCACTAATGGAAGTTTACTTTATTCCCATATTTTGGTGATTTTTTATTTTTGAATAGGCAATTGAAGGTGATGTTTGAAAAATAAAGAGGTTTATTAATGATCATGTTATTTAGTATTGGGATGTACATATCAATCTCAATATTATTTGTTCATTGTTGTTTATGGATTCATGTATCATTTATCATGCACAGTTAACACATTGATCACATATATATAAGAAGTCGTTATATCTCATTTTTTCCACTATTTTCTTATAGGTGGTTTCTTATGATGAGGCCGGTTCTATCCACCACCATCAATGATAGTGAGTTCAACATCAGATTTGGGTAAGGTTTATTCTGTTTTTATTCTTTGGCCCAATTTTAATTAGGGCATTTGTGATTTTTGGGTTCCTTATATTTTTCAGTGCGTTTTGGATTTCTTTGAGGTGGATTCGACTCGTCGTTGATGAAGTCTTACATGTGTATTCATAGTTATGCATATACATATATAATTTCCCACTTTATATATATATTCACTCATGGTAGTATGAATATATATATTGGGGCTAGGTGTGCTTATATATAGATATAAAAAATGCATACATGTGTAAGTGTAAAGGGGTATATGCAAGTATTAAAATATATATAAGGACCCCCTTGTGCATATTTGGCCATTCAAATATGTACATAGGGGCTAGGTGTCCTTATATATATGTGAAGTTGCATATGTGTGCAAGCAGAAAAAAGTAAGATTCGAGTTGTCGTCGTCAAAAGCAACGCGCCTTGAGGTTGAGGTAGGTTCCCTCTGCCTAAACCTTTAATTTGAATTCTATAATTTCCTAATTGTTTTAAAAACTTGTTTCCATAATTTCTTTATTGTTTTGAAATTTTTTTTTCTAATAACCATTAGCTTTGTCAAGGAAGAATATGAATATTTCTATTGAACTTATTTATAAACCTTGTTCAAAGAGGTTAACAAATGCTAGTAGTTTCTAGATACTAGAACAAGATATCTAAAATATATACATTGATCATCCTTAGAGACATTCACGATCTCATTCAAATTCCCATAAAATTCATCATAAAAGACCACTACTTAATTTTATGGATCTATTAGTTCCAATTCTAAGCTTCCTGAAATCTTCTCTGGTATCATGAAACTCACCCATAATATTATTCTTGAAATCTTGCATAAGGAATAGTGCTCAACACTATAGGGACTGAATCTTTAAGGATACATAATTCAATTTTGAGAGAAATTGATCAACTCCACTCTAAAAAACTGGAACAACTGAAGGTTATGAGGTGGAAGTTATATAGGGTTGAAACCTTTTGATGAACTCAAACTAGCTTAATACAACACTTTATAAAGTGTGTAGTATTCCCTTCATTTCAGTCTTGAAATACATAACCTCATCAAGAACATCTTTAGGCATGTCTAATTTCACCATTGAAATATTTTGGAACATGTACCTTTGAGATACAACCATAACACCAAGATCATTGAACTCAGACTTGGTAGTATAAACATCCTTCAAATATCTAACTAGACCATTCACATCCTTAAGATCTTTGAAACTTACTTTAGAAACAACTTTTTTAATAGGAGGGAATGATTGGAGATTCCTAATCAACTTTGTTTGGGTAGTCATTAACCCAACCAACTTGTCAAAATCAACCGTGGGAATAGAGGACTTCTTAAGTTCTCTAATCTCATCATTAGTATATTTTAACTCCTGTTTAAACTTGTTATAATCTCCTCAAATATTATCATACTCATTTAGAATATCATAGGCAAAAGATTACATTTTATAACTTTATGAGATCTTACTAATAGATGGTGATTCCTCATTCACAATAAAAGGTGGTGATGGTATAGTAGAGAACCCTAGATCTGGGCCAAGCGAGAGAAATCATATACCTGAAGCAAGGGGGAGGTTGCAGGGGGAGGGGGAGGGTGAAGATGGGGTGCAAGGGGGAGGGGGAGGGTGCAGGGGGGGTCTGCAGGGGCAGGGGGTGCAGGGGAAGGGGGGAGGGTGAAGGGGGGTCTGCAGGGGAAGGGGGAGGGTGAAAGGGGGAGGGGGAGGGTGCAGGGGGTGTGCATGGGGGGGCTGCAAGGGGCAGGGGGGTGCATAGGGTGTGCAGGGGCAGGAGGAGGGTGCAAGGGGCGGGGGGGTCTGCAAGGGGCAGGTTATAACGACCCATACTTTACATACATTGTTATTACTTCAGAATTGAAGCACACTTATTACAACATATAACAAAACCAAGAAAGGATCGTATAGGTATAGTGTCTTTAGAAACTAGGAAACATAAACAACTGGTTCATAAAGCATCTACTTTGCCTCACATTTATTTCATCATATCTAGAGTCCCTTTTTGGCATATTCTACTTAATAACCTTCTTCCTGACCTGGGGAAATAAAACATACAAAAGGGTGAGCTCAAATGCTCACTAAGGGTAAACAAAAGAAATATCAATCACATCATATACATAAGAACATAACTTTTGGAAATCTTATCCTGCAAAAGAGATCATAATATCATAACATGGGATAAATCATAGAAGTGAAATGTAATCCCAATAATCATAACTTAAAACCTGAAACTTTGTGTCATACACACATAATCATAGAGAATCATTTCTTATTAGTCAAGACTCATTTCCAAGACTATCTTAGTGGACAAATTCCATTTCTGAACCGAGTCACCCTCGTTTCAGTCTTGTTTCACTGAACCGGTATAACCTACCGTTCCAGCCATGTCTATCTCATGAGATATAAAATCTTTACCCAATGCATTGGAGGGAGATATAGGTCCCACCCATCTCATAATGATACCATTCTTATGTGTGCCACAAAATCATAAACCATACATCATAGCATAACCCATGTAATAAAAATGGGATTCTTAAACAACATGACATCATAAAACAATTCATATCAGATAAAGGAATTCATTAAAATAATTCCATCACAACATAATCAAATCAATGTACTAATAGGGATAAAAACATAACCCTTTATTATCTTATATGGAAAATAATTTTGATAAAACACTTGAACTCCATTCTTGAGGAAAATATCCTTTCTACTTCAAAAACACTTTTCCTTTCTTAACATGTCGTACAATTCTAAAGTAAAAGAAGTTGATTAAAAATAAACTTGAAAAATTGTAAAGGAAGCATCTTGGAAATAATGTTTTAAAAATCCATTCATGCCGTATAAGTTAAAAAAAACATTCTTCGTACTTTTTTCAGAAAATTCAAAAAGTACCTTGTACGAAAAACGACAAAAGATTCATTTCATATCTTTTACTAAAAACTCACCAAAGGGTAAAATTGGATATAAAATATTTTATAAGGATATAAATATTACATATTTAGGAAACATGGATGTGGATGATAAAATACACCCCAGTAAATACCAAAGTATAAACAATCTCAGATAAAAATGAGATTGTGATATTTTTCTTACCTTAGGTCCGACTTGCTTTGTAAGTGTCCAAACCTCCTGTATAATGATTTAAATAATGTTATTGACTTATTCCAGAATCATACTTATTTTTATGATATCATATATGGTCATATTCTTATCTTCTTAGTAGAAATATTTCATTGCTACTTGTTATTCGGGTGTTTATAACTTTTTGTTCTTATGCGTGTTTTGTCAAATAAATTCTTATTCTTTTCTTTAGGTTATAGATACCTCATTTATAGAATGTTATTAGTGTAATATATATCATATTAATTCATTCAATTCATTTATATAATCATTATGAAATGAAGATCATGTAGAACGAGTCGCATCACATCGTGGAGACGGTATTCCGTACGTACGCACGAGTGATGATATCATTCCTATGATCGTGGAATTGTATTGGAGTGTATTTATACTATTTCAGAATCAATATAACTTTATAATAGTAATATATAGTCATTATTTACACTATTATACCCATCCAAGTAAGGTGGTGGTGGAAAATAGATTACACCACGGCGTGGAGACGGTATTCCGTACGTACGCACGCGTGATGATTTCATTTTCCATAGAATGGATAGATGGTTAAATAAGTTTGTTTCATAATTATAATAACATATCAGTATATGATTTATACTGATGTTATTACTTCATAATGAAACAACTAAAGAAGAAGAAGTTGAAGAAGAAAGAAATTGGAAAGGATCGGTAATGGATATTACCTCTTCTTTGAAGTGCTTCTTTGAGACCTCCTTTTAGGGAACTAAAATTAGTCTTTGAAGAATACCAGGACCTCTAGGATGTCTCTAGGGAAGTGTAGAGGAGAAAATGGCAGGTTTTCGCCGGGCTTGAAGGCTCAAAGTGGTGTGAGGAAGAGAGGTAGGAGGTGCCCTTTTATAAGGGAGGAGAGGGGCACCTTTGGAATAACTAAAAATATTATTTTATTATAAAGTCATGTTCGGTTTTAAATAGATCCAAATTGATTTATTTAGATACTAAGGTAGGGATGGGTCGAAATCCTCTCATCCAATAGAATTTAGACAAGTTAAGGTTCCTATTTTAACCTTATCATTTAGATTTAACATTAAGTTAAATAATTTTACTTTTACCGTGTCTTCTTGTGTTCTTATACTATAAGGTTAATAAACTTACTATATCAATCAAAAAAACCCCAAGTTGTTTATTATTAATATATATAACCTTATCTAAGTCATTTTGCCGAACCTTAGATTTTTAGGAATAAAATAACAATTAATAATATAATATTTTTTTTAAAAACTATTTTATGTCAATTTTGACACTATTTAGTAATTGATTTTTGTGAAAATTGTAACAGAATGATAAGTTCCAAAAAAGTTAATTAAATAAATACTAACATGTCATATTAACCTAGAAAATTACTGGAATTCATAAAAAGTCTCAAATTATATTTATTTGGGTATTTATAACATCAATTATGTAAATATTTCATTAATAAGATAATTACTTCATCATTGTTGTGTCATAAATAAATTAAATTATTTAATGTCTAAAAATTAAAAATAAAATACCATTATGTAGGAAATCTTTTTATCTTTCTAATTAATATTTATAGTCGAATTTATCTTATGTATAACCTTATATTAAAAATTATTTAGTTATTAAACTTTGATTTTAACTATTTTAACCCTTCTTTAAATAAATTAATAATAAATGTCCTAATCTAATCCAAGTGGGCCTAAATGGTCATATTTTATTCATAAGGTTGTTTTTGGTCGAATTACACTTGTCCAATAGAATTAGGACATGTGTTAGGGTAATAATAATATCATTTTTACCCTTAATTTCCCTATTTACTTTTAACCGTGGTAAAAAAAAGTAAAAAGTTTTTATTCACCAAAAATTATTTTTATCTCATTGAACCACATTTTACTTACTGACATCAACCGTGTCTCTCGGATTTTTGAAATTCCACTCATAGAAGCGGTAAAATTCAGTTTTTTTAACAACCACTTAGTAGTTTCACTATTCATCAAAAATTGAAAGTTTTCAGAAAATACCAAAATTTCACCCTAGGATAATTTCAATATTCCGAAACCAAAAATGAAGTCCATTTTGAAAAATAAAATTTATAAAATTTCAAAAAGTGGTTATTACTGTTCATAACGGCTAGTTTTAATAATATTTTCATAGCATATCATTGTTTAGTGAAACTCGGTATTGCGTACGATGCAAGCTATCGAGGAAGGTCGTGATTTCATGTAAAGCAAGCCAAGCAAGTGTTTTGTGTATAAAAAGATTCCTTTGATGATTTATATAACATAAAAGTCTCGGGTGTTACATTCTACCCCCCTTAAAATGAATTTCGCCCTCGAAATTCGTCACTTTGTAACAAATAGATGAGGATACCTCTCCCTCATCATATCCTCAAGCTCCCATGTAGCTTCTTCTAATTGGTGGTTCCTCCATATAACTTTCACCAATCGAGTGGTCTTGTTTCGTAGGACTTTTTCGCTACGATCTAGAATCTCTATCGGTTGTTCTTCATAAGAAAGATCTTGCTCCAGCGGTACAACTTCTGAGCTAAGTACATGTGAAGGATCAGGTATGTACTTTCTCAGGAGAGATACATGGAACACATCGTGAACTTGAGAGAGATTCGGTGGAAGCGCCAATCGGTAAGGTACCTTCCCAACACGATCTAGTATTTCAAAAGAACCGATATATCTAGGGCTCAACTTCCCCTTCTTTCCAAATCTCATGACTCTCTTCCAGGGAGATATCCGTAAGAACACTTTATCACCCACTTCAAACTCTAGGTCTTTTCTTCGGTTGTTGGCATAACTTTTCTGTCAACTCTGAGCTACTCTTATGTGTTGTTGAATAGATCTGACCTTTTCTGCCATTTCATCAACGAGATCAGGTCCTAATAGCTTTCTTTCCCCAACTTCATCCCAGAAAGTTGGAGTCCTGCATTTCTTTCCATAGAGAGCTTCATAAGGAGCCATCTGAATACTGGAGTGAAAGCTATTATTATAAGAAAATTCCACCAAAGGTAGGTGTTGATCCCAACCACCTTTTAAATCCATAGAGCAAGCTCTCAACATATCTTCTAGAGTTTGAATTGTTCTCTTAGACAGACCGTCTGTCTGAGGATGATAAGCAGTGCTGAAACTCAACTCTGTATCCAGAGTATGCTAAAGACTTCGCCAGAACTTTGAGGTAAACCTCGGATCCTGATCAGATATAATAGAAAGTGGTACTCCATACAATCTTACCACTTCCTTTACATATATCCTGACAAGCTGATCCAGAGAGAAATCCTCTCTAATAGCAATGAAGTGTGCAGACTTTGTAAGAAGATCAACTATGACCCAGATAGCATTATTGCCTTTGGATGTTTTAGGAAGTCCTATGACAAAGTCCATAGTGATGTTTTCCCATTTCCATTCGGGTATGGGTAATGTTTGTAACATCCCCTTAGACTTCTATCTCTCAGCTTTAACTTTCTGAAAAACCAAGCATCGAGAGACATATTCAGCAACATCTCTTTTCATGTCATCCCACCAGAAGTACTCTTTCAAGTCCCTATACATCTTAGTGCTTCCAGGATGAATAGAGAATGAAGAAATATGAGCCTCATCCAGTAGATCCTTCTTTAATTCGGGGATGGGAGGAACACAAACCCGATTCCTGAACTTTATTATCCCATCACAATCAAGGTTGAATTCAGGAACATTTCTCACCTTCTTTTTTAACTCGACATCTTCTTTCCGTGCCTCTTTAATCTTCACATGTATAGATGGTTGAACATTCATTTGAGAAAGATAAGATTTTTCCCCTTCCATTATAATTCCAAGATCCATCCTTTGTAAATCCATAAATATTGGATCTTTTGTCATCCTCATCATGGATAAACTAGCATGGTCTTTTCGACTTAATGCATCTACCACCTTGTTTGCTTTCCTAGGGTGGTAATGGATTGAGCATTCATAATCCTTAATTAGCTCCAACCATCTTCTTTGGTGCATATTCAGCTCCTTTTGTGTGAAAATATACTTTAAACTTTTATAATCAGTATAAATGTCACACCTTTCTCCATAAAGATAATGCCTCTAAATCTTTAATGCAAAGATTACCGCAGCTAATTCCAAATCATGAGTTGGGTAATTTTGCTCATGTATTTTCAACTGTCGTGAGGCATAAGCTATCACCATATAATTTTGCATAAGAACACACCCCAATACCTTCTTGGATGTATCACTGTAGATCACAAACCTTTCTCCACTACAAGGCAGTGTGAGCACAGGTATACTGGATAACCTTCTTTTCAACTCCTTGAAATTCTCTTCACATTCCTCCATCCATACAAACTTAAATCCTTTCTGAGTCAACTTGGTGAGTGGATTAGATAATCGTGAAAAATCTTTCACAAAACATCGATAATATCCATCCAAACCAAGAAAACTTTGGATCTCAGTTACTGTTTTTGGTCTCGACCATCTTTCGATAACCTCTGTTTTTGCTGGATCCACAGATATCCCCTCTTTTGAGATTATGTGACCCAAAAAATGCAACTTTTTGAATCCAACATTCACACTTGGTAAATTTGGCATAAATCTTCTCCTTTCTCAGGGTCTTCAATATAATTCTCAAGTGATCTTCATGTTCTTCCTTTCTCTTTGAATAGACAAGAATATCATCTATAAAGACTACCACAAACTGATCAAGATAGTCTCTAAAGACTCTATTCATCAGATCCATGAAGATAGCAGGGGCATTAGTAAGACCAAATGGCATCACTATAAATTCATAGTGCCCATACCTTGTACGGAAAGCCGTCTTTGGTATATCCTCCCTTTTGACCCTTAATTGATGATACCCTGAACGAAGATCAATCTTGGAAAAGTATTGAGCTCCGCGTAGTTGGTCAAATAGGTCATCAATGAACGAGAGAGGATATTTGTTCTTGATAGTGATCTTGTTAAGTTCTCGATAATCAATGCAGAGTCTCATTGATCCATCTTTCTTTTTAACAAATAGAACAGGTGCTCCCCAAGGTGACGCACTAGGGCGTATGAACCCCTTATCAAGATTCTCTTGGAGTTGCTTCTTCAATTCCTGCAACTCAATTGGGGCCATTCTATAAGGTGTCTTTGAAATAGGCAAAGCACCCGGTACGAGTTCTATTGAAAACTCAACTTCACGATTCGGTGGAAGACCCGGTAATTCCTTCAGAAAGACATCATCAAACTCCCATACAATGGGCATATTCTTAATCGTGATTTTCTCACCAACCATTTGAGATAAATAACCTTCATTTAGTGGAATCAATACCCATAAAATGGAAGAAATTTCCACTGGAAGGTTATGTTCATCCTTGCATCGATAGACGATCATAGATTGATCTGGAATATAAAAAGTGACTTCCCTTCTTTGGCAATTGATATGAGCTCCATGTAGAGAAAGCCAATCCATGCCAAGAATCACATCAAATTCCACTATAGGAAGGATCAAAAGATTTTCAGGAAGCACTTTCCCACAAACTTCAATCGGAGAAGAATTATAAACTTTTGATGCGACTGTTGTGCCATTAGGTGTTGTCACAGCTAACTCAACATCTAATTGTTGAGGTAATACGGTGATAACCTTAGAAAATTCTTCAGAAATAAAGGAGTGGGTGGATCCAGAATCAAATAAAACATTTTCTACTTTAGAGTGGATGGTAAGTGTACCTTTAACCACATCGTTATCGTACTCCACATCACTGATAGAAATTGCATGTGACTTTCCTTTGTCTTTATCCTTAAGAGTTTGTTGACGTCGACCATCATCATAAACACTTGGATTTGGGCATTGATTGGCATAATGCCCCATCTCCTTGCACTTGAAACATTGAAGTGTAGTAGGTTCATTCTGTGTATCCCTTCCTTTGTTTGCATCATTAGACATCTTCTTCCAATCATCGCGGCATTCAAATGCCCGATGACCTTACTTTCCACATTTTAAACATTTACTTGTCCCTTTAAGATAACTCCCTCCATGTTTCTTTCCACACATTGAGCATAAGGGAAAGCTCATCTTCTTTTCAGTTTTCTCTTTAGATTTTCCTTTGAATTCCATTTTCCTCTTCTTATCAAACCCACATGACTGATGGGTTACTCCAATCTCCATCTCAACTTTGAGAGCACATCGAATGATTTCCTCATAGCTATTGAAGTCCCTTATGGCTAAGGCCCTTCGAAGACTTGGTTTTAAGCCACTAAAGAATCGATAGATCTTACTCTCAGGTTGGATAATAATACCAAAAGCGTACCTTGCAAGTCTTGTAAAATTTTCTTCATAGGTACCAACAGATTCATCATCCTTTTGCTTCAGTTCAAGAAACTCTTTCTCCATCTTTGTTCGGAGAATATGAGGGAAGTACTTATTAAAAAATAAATTCTTGAACTCGTCCCATTCCATGGACTCAATTTCATCCCTTTGCCTCATATTCTTAATAAGATTCCACCATTGATCAGCATCACCCTCCAAACAATACACTTCTAGGATGACTTTATCATGCTCAGAACATTGAAGAACTGAAAATATCTTTTCAGTAGTACTAATCCATTGTTCAGCAACTAATGGATCAGTAGACCCTCTGAATGAAGGTGGAAGCTATCTCATGAAGGATTCAATAGAATGTTGCTCCTTCCTTTGCTCGTTTGGAAGTCCTGCATGATTCATAGCTTGAGAAAGTTGTGTGAGCATGGCTACAAGATTTTTCATTCCAGCTCCCATAACATTTGGTTGCTCAGGGGGACAATCACTGCATTGCCCGTCACATTCCGCATTAACACGGTTCCTTCGGGTTCCAGACATTGACTAAAACCAAGAAGAATAGTGTGAGAAACACTAATTATAATAGGAAAACCACATAATTAAGAATAAAATTTCACACTTAAGGTCTTATCCTAGGTTATTCATGGCCATTTCTAAAACACTAAGATTTTGTTCTATGCTTAGAATTATCCTTAGGGTTCTTACTAAGGCTTTTACATCCTAGTTTCCAAAGGTTGGCTATACCTTTCCTCTGATACCAACTATAACGACCCATACTTTACATACATTGTTATTACTTCAGAATTGAAGCACACTTATTACAACATATAACAAAACCAAGAAAGGATCATATAGGTATAGTGTCTTTAGAAACTGGGATACATAAACAACTGGTTCATAAAGCATCTACTTTGCCTCCCATTTATTTCATCATATCTAGAGTCCCTTTTTGGCATATTCTACTTAATAACCTTCTTCCTGACCTGGGGAAATAAAACATACAAAAGGGTGATCTCAAATGCTCAGTAAGGGTAAAAAAAAGAAATATCAATCACATCATATACATAAGAACATAACTTTTGGAAATCTTATCCTACAAAAGAGATCATAATATCATAACATGGGATAAATCATAGAAGTGAAATATAATCCCAATAATCATAACTTAAAACCTGAAACTTTGTGGCATACACACATAATCATATAGAATCATTTCTTATTAGTCAATACTCATTTCCAAGACTATCTTAGTGGACAAAGTCCATTTCTGAACCGAGTCACCCTCGTTTCAGTCTTGTTTCACTGAACCGGTATAACCTACCGTTCCAGCCATGTCTATCTCATGAGATATAAAATATTTACCCAATGCATTGGAGGGATATATAGTTCCCACCCATATCATAATTATACCATTCTTATGTGTGCCACAAAATCATAAACCATACATCATAGCATAACCCATGTAATAAAAATGGGATTCTTAAACAACATGACATCATAAAACAATTCATATAAGATAAAGGAATTAATAAAAATAATTCCATCACAACATAATCAAATCAATTTACTAATAGGGATAAAAACAGAACCCTTTATTATCTTAGATGGAAAATAATTTTGATAAAACACTTGAACTTCATTCTTGAGGAAAATATCATTTCTACTTCAAAAACAATTTTCCTTTCTTAACATGTCATACAATTCTAATGTAAAAGAAGTTGATTAAAAATAAACTTGAAAACTTTTAAAGGAATCATCTTGTAAATAATGTTTTAAAAATCCATTCATGCCGTATAAGTTAAAAAAACATTCTTCGTACTTTTGTCGGAAAAGTCAAAAAGTACCTCGTACGAAAAACGACAAAAGATTCCTTTCACATCTTTTACTAAAAACTCACCGAAGGGTAAAATTGGATATAAACTATTTTATAAGGATATAAATATTACATATTGAGGAAACATGGATGTGGATGATAAAATACACCCCAGTAAATACCAAAGTATAAACAATCTCGGATAAAAATGAGATTGTGATATTTTCCTTACCTTAGGTCCGAATTGCTTTGTAAGTGTCTGAACCTCCTGTATAATGATTTAAATAATGTTATTGACTTATTACAGAATCATAATTATTTTTATGATATCATATATGGTCATATTCTTAGCTTCTTAGTAGTAATATTTCAGTGCTACTTGTTATTCGGGTGTTTATAACTTTTTGTTCTTATGCGTGTTTTGTCGAATAAATTCTTATTCTTCTCTTTAGGTTATAGATACCTCATTTACAGAATGTTATTAATGTAATATATATCATATTCATTCATTCAATTCATTTATATAATCATTATGAAATTAAGATCATGTAGAACGAGACGCATCACATCGTGGAGACGGTATTCCGTACGTACGCACGAGTGATGATATCATTCCTATGATCGTGGAATTGTATTGGAGTGTATGTATACTATTTAAGAATAAATATCACTTTATAATAGTCATATATAGTCATTATTTACACCATTATATCCATCCAAGTAAGGTGGTGGTGGAAAATAGATTACACCACAGCGTGGAGACGGTATTTCGTACGTACGCACGCGCGGTGATTTCATTTTCTATAGAATGGATAGATGGTTAAATAATGTTATTTTATACTTATAATAACATATAAGTATATGAGTTATACTGATGTTATTACTTCATAATGAAAAAACTAAAGAAGAAGAAGTTGAAGAATAAAGAAATTGGAAAGGATCAGTAATGGATATTACCTCTTCTTTGAAGTGCTTCTTTGAGACCTCCTTTTAGGGCACTAAAATTGGTCTTTGAAGAAGACCAGGACCTCTAGGATGTCTCTAGGGAAGTGGAGAGGATAAAATTTCAGGTTTTGTCCAAGATTGAAGGCTCAAAGTGGTGTTAGGAAGAGAGGGAGGAGGTGCCCTTTTATAAGGGAGGAGAGGGGCACCTTTGGAATAACTAAAAATATTATTTTATTATAAAGTCAATTTCGGTTTTAAATAGCTCCAAATTGATTTATTTCGAGGATAAGGTAGGTATGGGTCGAAATCCTCTCATCCAATAGAATTTAGACAAGTTTAGGTTCCTATTTTAACCTTATCATTTAGATTTAACATTAAGTTAAATAATTTTACTTTTACCGTGTCTTCTTGTGTTCTTATACTATAAGGCTAATAAACTTACTATATCAAGCCAAACGAACCCCAAGTTGTTTATTATTAATATATATAACCTTATCTAAGTCATTTGGCCAAACCTTAGATTTTTAGTAATAAAATAACAATTAATAATATAATATTTGTTTTAAAAACTATTTTATGTCAATTTTGACACTATTTAGTAATAGATTTTTTTGAAAATCATAACAGAATGAAAAGTTCAAAAAAAGTTAATTAAATAAATACTAACATGTCATATTAACCTAGAAAATTATTTTAATTCATAAAAAGTCTCAAATTATATTTATTTGGGTATTTATAACATCAATTATGTCAATATTTCATTAATAAGATAATTACTGCATCATTGTTGTTTCATAAATAAATTAAATTATTTAATGTCTAAAAATTACAAATAAAATACCATTATGTAGGAAATATTTTTATCTTTCTAATGAATATTTATAGTCGAATTTATCTTATGTATAGCCTTATATTAAAAATTATTTAGTTATTAAACTTTGATTTTAACTATTTTAACCCTTCTTTAAATAAATTAATAATAAATGTCCTAATCTAATCCAAGTGGGCCTAAATGGTCATATTTTATTCCTAAGGTTGTTTTTGGTCGAATTAAACTTGTCCAATAGAATTAGGACATGTGTTAGGGTAATAATAATATCATTTTTACCCTTAATTACCCTATTTACTTTTAACCGTGGTAAAAAAAAAGTAAAAAGTTACTATTCACCAAAAATTATTTTTATCTCATTGAACCAAATTTTACTTACTGACATCAACCGTGTCTCTCGGATTTTTAAAATTCCACTCACAGAAGCGGTAAAATTAAGTTTTATGAAAAATTCAGTTTTTTTTAACAGCCACTTAGTAGTTTCACTATTCATCAAAAGTTGAAAGTTTTCAGAAAAATACCAAAATTTCACCCTAGGCTAATTTCGATATTCCGAAACCAAAAATGAAGTACATTTTAAAAAATAAAATTTATAAAATTTCAAAAAGTGGTTATTACTATTCCTAACGGCTAGTTTTAATAATATTTTAATAGCATATCATTGTTTAGTGAAACTCGGTATTACAGATCTTGGGGAAATGATATGGGTATGTCCGGCGAAAAGAACGCGCCTCACGCGCCTCCTCGAGTTCAAATTTTTTCGACCGTTGCGGCCCCTCCAGCCTGTACGGCGCCGCCTGGCGCAGCTCTGGTGCTCGGAGGTTCTGGTTCTGGCGGCCCTCTGGTGACGGCCTCTCCCTCTCCGGCGTCGTCCTCTCCCCCGCCGATCACCGCCCCGCCCCTGGCTCGGCCTTCGTTTCGCGATGCGCTCTGCGGGGCCACCTCCCCCTCAGGCCCGTGTTTCCCGCCGGTATCCCTGGGTCAGGCCCTCTCGTCCCGCGAGGGCTCTCGGGTCTCTCTGGATCTTCCGGCCGCGGCTTTTGCGGAAGCCTCGGCCTGTCTGGATCTTACCCTTGTGGCCCGTTTCGGGGGAGCTGTCCCCCCGCTCTCCGCCTTCCAACGCTTCGTGGACTCCTGGGGGCTTCGGATCCCGGCGCGAGTTTCAGTACTTCATCGGCAGTCCTTTCTTGTGGTTCTCGCATCTTCAGTGGACTTTCTCCAGGCGTGGTGTCATGCGCCCCGTTCCTGGGGTCGGTGGCGCTTTAGCCTATCCAGATGGTCTTTGGAGGCGCATAAGGGCAAGGAGAGCTCCCGCGCGGCGGTTTGGGTTCACCTTCCAGGGCTCCCTCTTCCCTTCCAGAATGTCGGTTTCCTAAAATCTATTGGCGATTCGCTAGGGGGTTTCCTGTGCACGGATCCCCGGACTAGCGGTTGTGCGGAGGCGTCTGTGGCTCGGATCTGCGTCGAACTGGACCTCTCCCTACCAGCACCGGAGTTGATCGACCTTCGGGTACAGGACTCCTTTTGCTGGTCACAGGCGGTTTGCTACCCGGTGTTCCCGAGCTTCTGTCCCCATTGCCTCCTACAGGGGCACTCCCTCCAGTTGTGCCGCCTCTCCCGTCTGGCCGGGCGGCGTCCTCCACCCCCCCGGCCTCCTCCCTGTGGTGCTCCCTCCCCCGACGCCCGGTCGGAGCTGCATGCGGATCCCTCACCCCTCGTGTCGCCTGCAACGCCTCCCTTTCAGGTCAGGGAGGGTGGCTCCTCTTCTTCTGTGGAGTCTGGTAGAGGGCAGGAGCTGGCTCTGGTGTCGTTCGTCCCGCGGGGCGTCCCCAGTCTCCTTGGTAGCAGCCTCCCTTCTTCGATAGAGCTACCCTTGGGTTTACCTCCCTGGCCTTCGTCGGCGCGGGGGTCGCGCGGATCTTGGAAGGCAGAATGCTCTCGTGCGGTGGTTCCCGTGGGTTTCAGCATCGTCGAGCTTCCCTCCTCCCCTAGTTCCCCTCCGATTCCTGCAAAAGCTGTCCTCACGGGGGTGCTGACAGACCAGGTGTGGGGTTCCTCCGGTTCAGGAAAAGTCGGTGCTTCAGGAGCCCCGAGCCAGTCTAGTGTTCCCCCTCTCCTCCCTCCTCCGTCTTCAGGCTCCGGAGTTCGCACTCGGTCCCAACTCCGGAAACTCACAGGCGACCCTTCTTCCCATTTTCTACAGGCCATGCAATCTGGGGCCAATCCCAGAGCCATAAGTTTTCAATGACGCGTCTTCTCGTCTGGAATGCCCGTGGTATGGGTGCCCGAGTTAAACAAGACTTCCTGTCCTCTGAGTGTGTCAAACACAAGGTTTCTGTGGCGGCCATCCTTGAGCACAAGCAACATCCGAATAAACTACCGGAGTTTTCCAGGAAACTTAAAATGCATGGGTACATGCATGGTGAACCGCTCAATAAACATATTTGGATTCTCTGGCGGCGCGGCGCTTCGGTTTCACTCTCCCAGGTTGGGGATCAGTGTATCACGGTGAAGGTTACCATCGAACCCCACTCTTTCTTTGTGTCCTTCGTATACGGAAGCTGTGACCCCCAGCTTAGGGAGGTTCTGTGGAGTGATCTTAACTCCTTTGATCCTGGTACCCTCCCTTGGTTCGTGGGGGGGGATTTCAACGTAGTCATGGACCCCGAGGAACGTCGGGGCAGAGGCCCTTTTAATAGGAAGGCAGGCCTCGCTTTCTCCCATTTCACGGCGAGCAAGGGGCTCATGGACCTGGGCTTCTCAGGCGATCGCTTCACGTGGTGCAACAACCAGCGGGGTCCCCGGAGATCTTGGAGTCGCCTGGACCGCTGCCTAGCCAACCTGTCTGCTATCTCAGCGTTTGCGAACACCCGGGTTACACACTTGACGCGTGGACTGTCGGATCACTCTCCGCTCCTCATTTCGTTATCGTCTGATCAGAACCTCCGTAACAGCTTCAGGTTCTTTCAGCACTGGACCAATAACGAAAGCTTCAATGATCTGGTTCGAGTTTCTTGGGCACTCCCGGTCCAGGGTCACACATGGTTCGCGCTTCATAACAAACTGAGACGTCTCAAACATAGTCTTCAATCCTGGTCTCGGGATTCTATTGTGTCTGACAGCACCCTTGAAGAGGCCATGAATGAGGTGGATCGTCTGGAAAGATGCCTTGAGGAGGAATGGAATGACCATGCTTTTGAGGAGCTTGCCAGCAAGAAGGAGCTTTTTGCGGATCTGCTTTTAAGACAAGAACGTGAGGCCAGGGAGGAGGCCCAGATTCAGTGGCTCAAAGAGGGGGATAGGAACACTGCTTTTTTCCACGCTTGTATTAAGGAAAGGACAAGGAGGGTTAAGCCGAACATTGAGCTGGGAAATGGATCTTTCTCTGATGACAGGGAAACAGTTGGGGCTCTGGCATATTCCCACTTTCATAGCATGTTGGCCGGTACTGGTAATACCGGGCCAAGCGGGTGTACAGGGGGTGACTTGGGCCTCCTCGACTACATACACCCTTCTTTCTCGGCAGGTGATAATGAGTCTCTGAGGGCTATTCCCCAAGAGGGGGAAATTCGTGATGCCATGATGGCCCTCAACCCAGATAGTGCGGCTGGTCCCGATGGTTTCCCGGGAGCTTTCTACAGAGCAGCGTGGGACATTGTGAAAGAAGACGTTATTGGTGCCATTCAAGATTTCTTCAGGGGCGGTCCTCTTCCTAGAGTGGCCTGTGCTACTACAGTGGTCCTCATCCCGAAATCCAAGTCTCCCTCCTCCTTGGAGCAGTATCGCCCGATCAGCATGTGCAATGTGTCGTACAAGATTCTTGCAGGTATTATCAATAATCGGCTGTCCATCTTCCTTCCCAAGTGCATTGCCATGGAACAACATGGGTTCATCAAAGGACGATCCATCCAGGGGGCGATCGGGCTTGGCACAGGAAGTGATCAGGGATCTCAACGTCAAAGCACGTGGTTCCAATATGGCGGTGAAGGTGGATATGAGCAAGGCCTACGACCGGGTGGAGTGGAGTTTCTTGATCAAAGTTCTAAAAGGTATGGGTCTCTCGCACTGGAATATTGATTTAATCTTTCGGTGCTGTAGTTCAGCATGGATGTCGATTTCCTTCATGGGGAAAAAGTTCGGTTTCTTCAAGACGGTCCGTGGGCTTCGCCAAGGTGATCCCATCTCGCCAAGCCTTTTCATCATCACCCAGGACATCCTCAGCCGCATCATGCATAGGAACCTTGAAAGGAATACGATCATGCCCTTTAGACGAAGGATGCGCTTCCCTCCAGTGTCCCATCTCATGTTTGCGGACGACTCCATCTTCTTCATCAACGCAGCCAATAGGTCAGTGCGAGGCCTTAACAGAGCATTAGAGGAGTATTGCCGTATGAGCGGACAGATCATTAACAGAAGTAAGAGTCACTTCTATATCTCTCATACATGTCCCGAAAGGCGTATCAGCAAGGTGGGGAGCATCCTGGGCATGCAGAAAGGCAACCTTCCCTTGCTTTATCTGGGAGCCCCAATCTCGTCTAAGCAACTGCGTATTCGGGACTTTGATTCCATCGTCTGCAAAATCACGGAGAAAGTTCTTAACTGGAAGAACCGTCTCCTGTCCTTCGGCGGTAGAATAGCCCTGGTTAACAGTGTCCTCACGGCCACCCCGATTCATGCCCTTTCCGCCATTAAGGTTCCCAAGGGTGTTATTCGTTCCATGGATAGGATCTTTGCTGGTTTCATTTGGGATCCTAAGAATGAGGGGCGACGGCACTGGGTTTCTTGGGGGAGCATGGCGCGGCCGATCAAGGAGGGTGGCATCAGCATCCGTAATGTCGGGGATGCCCTCTCTTGCATGCAAGCTAAATTGGCATGGGAAGTCCTGGAAAAACGCACGTTATGGGGCTCGAACATGCACGAATGCTATCTCAGTAATGGGAAGGGAGGAGCTGTGCAGGCATCCCCTCTATGGCGTGTACTTCATCCCCTGGTAAACGTTCTCAGACCTCATTCCCGCTGGATCATCGGAACTGGAGACATATCCTTTTGGCATGACAACTGGTGTGGGACGCCCCTTGGTTTTCCGGGATGCCCTGTTACCAATATTTCCTTCCAGGAGGCCAGAAACTTCCCTTCTTTCATCGGTGCTGTCCTTAACAAGAACCAGGAAGAGATGTTTAACCTCATTGCCCTGTCCTCGGCCCCAGATCGATGTGTGTTCACCCCTTCACCGTCTGGTAACTTCTCCTCCAGAGATTACCGTCGGGTTTCTGCCATGCAGACAGCGGAGGTCCCCGGGTCTGTCACACTATGGGATAGCGCCATTCCCACAAAATTTAATTTCCTTTCTTGGAGAATCCGACACAGAGGACTTCCTACAAACGAGAATATCAGAAGATGCGGGGTGAGTATGGCTTCCAAGTGTGTTTGTTGTAAGCGGCATAAGGAGGAGACCTCAGAGCATTAGTTTTTTTATAGCGACTGGGCGCGTGAGGTTTGGTCCTTCTTTGGTGCTTTCACGGGTTATGATATTCCAGCCATGGCAGACCAACCCTTCCTTAATCGCTGGTTTCATGGTTCGGGTGATGCGGGCCCGGAGAAAAGAGCACGTACTCTGGTGTTTAACGCTGGTTGTTGGTGCTTGTGGCATGCTCGTAACACGTTTCTGCATGAAGGGGTTTCCTCCTCATCTCGCTCCATCATCTCCCGAATCAGGAACCTGCTTCTGGACATGGTTGCTGTGCTCAGTTCCTGGCGGGAGGCACCCACGCTGCAGCGCCTTCTTCCCTCGAGTCATCATCCTCCTCCGGCCCCTGCTCCGAGTACTGGTCACTGGGTCCGTTGGCTTCCCCCGAATCACGGCTTCAAACTTAACACTGATGGCTCCTGTCATGCGGGTGACATCAGAGGAGGGGGACTTGTTCGAGATCAAAATGGTTCAGTCTTGTTTGCTTTCTCCATTCGGTTGGGCTCGGGCACACCGCTACTTGCAGAGGCGAAGAGTATGATGGTTGGCCTCCAGGAATGCATCAAAAGGGGAGTGGTTCTAACGGAAGTGGAAACGGATTCCCTGATACTCTCAAATGCCATTCAGGGAATCGGGAGCATTCCTTGGTCTATCGAGTACATTACCAGGAGGTGCCGGGGTATCTTGGGTACTCTAACTAGAGTTTCTCATACCTGGCGGGAGGGCAATAAAGCTGCGGACTACCTAGCTTCTATAGTCTCACCAGGTCTGGAGGACATTTTCTTTCATAACTCCCTCAGTCTGAAAGCAACAGGGATCAACATCATCAGAGGGGATGCTCTCGGCCTCCATTACTTCAGGCCCCCATAGCCTCTGCTTTCGTTTTTTTTTCCTTTTCTTTTCCTTTTATATTGTCTGATTCTTCCACTCTTTTTCTCTCCCCTCTTCGTGCGGATGTTGTGGTCCTCATCTCTTTGACAAAATTCAAAAAAAAAAAAAAATAGAATGGAATGGAATGGATGAAACTCGGTATTGCGTACGACGCAAGCTATCGAGGAAGGTCGCGATTTCGTGTAAAGCAAGCCAAGCAAGTGTTGTGTGTATAAAAAGATTCCTTTGATGATTTATATAGCATAAAAGTCTCGGGTGTTACACAGGGGGAGGGTGCAAGGGGTGCATGGGGTGTGGGGGGGTAGTGTTAATCCCACCTATTAGACTATATTGTCACATCTTCTTTGATCACATATTCAAAAAAAGTCATATTTTAGATATTTGAATACTTTTAGGAAAGACTTATGCACAACATTTTTATATGACATTATAATTCATACGATTATCAATGTTTTACAACATAACCACTATTTCCATATCATTTCAAGTGCTTCTCAAGACTTCACTCCCAATAAAATACCCTTCTTCTTGACATTGTAGCATCGAGTAGTTAATCATCAGGAAAAATAACCATCTCCATGTCCACATCATTATTTAGTCATCCACCTCCTAAACATATATTCTCATCTTTCACAACTCTAATATGTCCACCAAAACGCCCGTAGAGAGCTTCTAGTTTCTCAAAATTTTGGTACAATGTTTTCTCCTAATGTTTGAGGGTGTTTATATGAAGATCATATCCAAAAGACTTGGTATCATTTCACAATGATTTTCAACGATTTGAATCAAACCTATGATGCATACGTGAAAGTTGTAGATTATTGTAAATATGCCCCAAAGTATACGACATGATGTAGTAAAGGCCATCATATTGTGGTTTGTGTTATCTGGTGATTCATGATACCACACCTAGGCTTGATTCATGATAACACACCTAGGCCACTATGGCTCCATACACCTGAGGTCTCCATGTGTTAACCAGGATACCATCATTCCTGCTTTAGTGCCATTCCAAAATTCCACCTGCAAGGGGTGGTGCAAGGGGTATGGGGGGTTGTGCAGTGGGGTTGTGCAGGTGTGCAGGGGGGTGCTGGGTGGGGTGTAAGGGGGGATGTTCAGCGAGGTGTTGGGGTAGGGGGTGTCTTTCTAGGGGGTGCAGTGGGGTTGTGCAGGTGTGCAGGGGGGTGAAAGGTGGGGTGCAAGGGGGGTTGTGCAGTGGGGTGGGGGTGTCCAACAGGGGTGGTTCAAGGGGTGTCCGAGGGGGCTGCTGTCCGGGGGGGGCTGTGCAGGGGGATTTCCAGGAGGGGGGTCTGCCTGGAGGGGTCTGTTCAGGGGGTGGAGGGGGTTCTGTCCAGGGGGGTGGAGGGGGGGCTACTGCTCGGGGGGGAGGGGCTATCCAAGAGGGTTTCCTGGAGGGAGGGGTGTCTAGGAGGGAGGGGTGTACATTAGGGGTGGTGCAAGGGTTGTCCAGTAGGGGGGCTACTGTCCGAGTGGGGTTGTCTTGGGGGGGGGGGGGTTCTAGGAGGAGGGGCTGTTGTCCGGGTGGGGTTGTCCAGGGGGTTTCCAGGAGGGAGGGGGTGTCCAGGAGGGGGTGTCCAGTAGGGGTGGTGCAAGGGTTGTCCAGTAGGGGGGCTGCTGTCCGGGTGGGGTGTTCTGGGGGGTATGTTCAGGTGGGTTTCCAGGAGGGGGGGTCTGTCCAGGGGGGTGGAGGGGGGATGTTGTCCGGGGGGTTGTTGTCTGGGTGGGGTTGTCCAGGGGTTTTCTAGGAGGGAGGGGTGTCTAGGAGGCGGTTCTGTCCAGGGGGGAGGGGGTCCAGCGGGGGATATTGTCTGGGGGGCTGCTATCTGAGAGGGGTTGTCCAAGGGGGTCTGTCTAGGAGGGATGGGTGTCCAGGAGGGGTAGCAGAATCCAAGAGGAAAAATGCCAATTCAGTTGTGTTGGACATGAAATGTTCCACTTGTATTTCAGTAGGAATAACAAAATAAATTATTTTTTCTTCTTAGGCTGACTATTGATCTCTTTGCAGACAATTGAAGCCTGGAGAGAAGTGTTGTATGGAGGAAATTCAATGAAATACCATGGTCATGAAATGTTACATTCTAAAAGTTTTCATTTTAAATTTATTAGGTTCACCTAAGAAACAATCTGAAGCAGATCATACCTTGCATGTGGTAGATGAAGATGCTCAAGAGAATTGGAAATACATTAATGAATTAGTAAGGTACATTCAATGACCAGCCATGACTACAACAAATAGTCTAGAGATCAGAGAATCATTTACTTCAATTAATGTAGGAACTCCATCTGTATCAAGTTCAGACCTCAAAATTCACTTTTCTTCATCCCTGAGATGAAGGGAAGAAAAAAAGAGGAATCACTGGCCACTGAAAACTAGAGTCCCTTGGGTTATGTGCGTGCAAGACGAAGACCCTAATCCCATTGTTAGTGTTATAGTGATTTTGATTTTGATGAGAAATTTTTTTCTTATTGGGATATTTCCCTATGTTTTTTCTTTTATTTGACTACAGATTAACACCTGTAATGGTTTCTACTATGATAACATTTCTCCAAAAAATGATTCAACCCTATGATTTGAACTAAAATCTAGAGTGGCTGGTACGTTTATAATCTTTCATGTTCATGTGGAGATGAAATTTTCATAAAAATTGTTTTCTTTAGTTTTTTTCCTTCATATGTAACCCCATGATCCCATCCCTCATCTTCCTTTTATTGAAAGGTACACTGATTTTGGATGGGGTGTGCCTTTCCATCATGTTGAAGAGTTGGAAACCCATAATAAATCAAATGAGTAGATTAGGGAACTGAGAATTTGAAATGAGCTCATGCAGAGACTCAAGGGCTGCATAGGAGGAGCTCTAAAGGGATGTCATTCACTAACTTCTTGATTTATAATGATGAAAAATCATCATGTTATGTGTTTCAGTTGTTTTAAGGTATGTCTCAACTATGAGAATTGCTTTTTTCTTAACTGAGGAGTCATTGTTTTGGATTATAATCAATAGCGATTATTTTTTTATGCACAGTAACATACATTCAAGTATACCCATATTTTATTCCAACTATTATGTACAGGGTTTGGTGGGGGGAATGGGCAGGGGGGATGGCAGGGGGTCTGTTCTGGGTGGGGGGATGGCAGTGGGGGGGGGGGGGGGATGGCAGTGGGGGACTGGAGGGGGGAATGGGCAGGGTGGGGGGGGTCCAGGGTCTGGAGGGGGAGTGGGGGTGTCCAGGGTCTGGATGGGGGACTGGAGGGGGGGAATGGGCAGGGGCATGGGGGACTGGCAGGGGTGGGGGGATGGCAGGGGGGCTGGAGGGAGGAATGGGAAGGTGAAGGGGGTGCATGGGGAAGGCAGGGGGCAGGTTAGGGGGTGTCCAAGGTCTAGGGGGGTATGTCCTGGGTGGGGGAAGTGGGGGACTGGAGGCAAGGAAGGGGAGGGGGAATGGGCAGGGGGATGGCAGGGGGTGCAGGGTGTAGGCAGTGCAGTGCAGGGTACATGGTGTAGGGTGCAGGCAGTGGAGGGTGCATTGCATGCAATGGAGTGTAGGCAGTTCAGTGCGGGATGCAGTGCAGGTAGTGTAGTGGGGCACTGGAGGGGGGAATGGGCAAGGTGGAGGGGTTTCTAGGGTCTGGAGGGGGAGTGGGGGTGTCCAGGGTCTGGAGGCGGGGACTGGAGGGGGGAATTTGCAGGGGCATGGGGGAATAGCAGGGGAGAGGGTGGCAAGGGAGGACTAGAGGGGGGAATGGGCAGGGGCAGGGGGTGCATGGGGAAGGCAGGGGGCAGGGTGGGGGTGTCCAGGGTCTGGGGGGTCTATCCTGGGTGGGGGGTGGTAGTGGGGGACTGGAGGGGGGAATGGGTAGGGGTGGCAGGGGGTGGGGTGGGGGGGATTTCAGGTGTGGGGGGAGGTAGGGGAGGGGGAATGGGCAAGAGGGGCTGACAGGGGGTGTAGGGTACAAGCAGTTCAATTCAGTGCAGTGAAGTGCAGTGCAGTGCAGGGTGTAGGGTGTAGGGTGTAGGCAGTGGAGGGTGTAGTGTAGGAAGTGGAGTGCAGGCAGTGCAGTGCAGGCAGTGCAGGGCAGGGTGCAGTGCATGGTGTAGTGCAGGGTGTTGTGTAGGGTGTTTTGTAGGGTGTTGGACATTGCATGATTTAGTTTTCATTTATGTAGTTTTTGTTATGTTCATGTGTTCCGACTATGAGGTACATAATAACATGTACGTTGGGAATGTTTAACTTATGGATTAGGTGTTGGTCTCTTAACATATGGATGATGGGCACTCATGTATGATTAACCAGGTGTAGGGTTTCATGGAGTACAGGGTACAAGATATGCAGTTCACTATCAGATTCAGGTAAGGTTTCTTCCATTTTTATTCTTTGAATCAATTTTAATTAGGGTTTTGTGGTTTTTGGGTTCCCCATCTTTTTGCAGTGCATTTTGGATCTTGTTGAGGACAGTGAAGCACCACATGACTGGGATATCCTCTCAACCTGCGGTCATGAGGCCTTCTAAAATTTCATCACAAGGCCCGGATCCTTGGTTCAGTTTGGGTCAGGTTAGGTTTGCTAGGTTATTTTTTATTGGGTTCATTTTTTTTGGTTTATGTCAATTGTAACAAGTTCATTTTTTTCTATTTGGGTCTATCTAGTTCAATTAAATTAATTTTAGATTCAACCAGGTATGTTTCATTAGTTTCATTTTTTTCTTTCTTAATTACGCTTTATTGAAGTCAGTTTTGATTAGTTTGAGTCATTTTGGTTACATTATTTTCATTTTGGTTCAGTTTCATCTTTTTCAAAACCATTTGGTTTGGTTCCACTCTACTCAATTTGGATTGATGATGTTTGATTTAGTTCTAATAATATTATCATGTTTTTTATTAGTGTAGTTCATTTGACTGGAAATTTTTGTATCATAGCCATATTAGCATGTTTTTGGTTTTCTCAATTCAATTTAATGGTGTGTTGGGAAGGTTGGGGGTGTAGGGTGGGGGGATGTCCGGGGGGGTCTATTGAGGATGGGGTGTGTAGGAATGGGGGGCTGTCTAGGGGGAGGGGGAGGCTGTCCAGGGGGGGTGTTTAGTGAGGAGGGGGCAGGGGGTGCAAGGTGCAGGGGGTGGGGTGCAAGGTGCAGGGGGGTGGGGTAGGGGAGGTGTGTAGGAGCAGGGGGTGGGGGGTTCTGGTGTAGGGTGGGGAGGGGGGGAGGGGGAGCGGGTGTGCAGTGAGGAGGGGGAAGGGGGTGAAAGGTGTAGGGGTGGGGTGTAAGGTGCAGGGGGGTGCAGGGGGTGGGGCAGGGAAGGTGTGCAGGATCAGGGGGTGGGGGTGGGGGTGCTGGTGGAGGGTGGGGAGGGGGGTTTTCTAGGGGAGGGGGAGGGGGTGTGTAGTGAGGAGGGGGTAGGGGGTGCAAGGTGCAGGGGGGTGGGGTTTAAGGTGAAGGGTGTGGGGCAGGGGAGGTGTGTAGGAGCAAGGGGTGGGGGTGCTGGTGCAAGGTGGGGGAGTTGGTAGTGTCCTCCCAAAAGCCAGCATGGTGAACTGTGCTGGGTTTTTTTATGCAGTGGAAAGGCCTATAGCCACTATTTTAAACCATAGTTATAGGTTATAGCCATGGTTTTATGAACCGTGGCCTTTATTGGCATGGCTATAGGGTTGACTCTATAGTCATGGTTTGAAAACCATGGCTATAGGGATATAGCTACGGTTGGAGTCATGGCTTTAGAGATATAGCCACGGTTTGAACCATGGATATAGGGCTATAGCCACGGTTTAGAACCATGGCTATAAATTAAATTTCTAGTAGTGTATATTTATGAATGATTGATTATGTATGATTATTTATGTGGAAATAATATTTATGTGGAAATATTATTTATGTGGAAAGAATATTCAGGAAAATTTTGAGATGGGAGCGCCCATATAACACTCCAATGCATTGGGTAAAGTTAATTCTCAAGAGATGCGATGTGAAACGGGATTGGTGGTTATCCTTGACCCATACTAAAATGGGAAATGGGATTAGCGGTTAGCCTTGACCCATACTAAAGAAATGTTTTATGATTATGCCACATTTATATGACTCCATGTTAATATAATCCCATTCTTATATGATATGATTTCATATGTCCCATGTTTTGTTTTCATTACATCATGCCTCCTAACTCATGTGCTTAAGATGTATCCTTATGTTCATTCCCTTACTGGTATTTTTAGCTCATCCCTTTATTCATGTGTTCCCTAGGGTACCCTATGTAGATGTAAGGGCTCAAAGTAAGTTAGGATCTCTTAATGTAGATTAAATAAAGAAATGTTTTTTTAGCCCCAAGTTTTATGCCTTATGTACCTAGTCTTCCAAGACAATAGACTTAATGATCCTTGGCTTGTACTCTAATGTATAATTATGCTTAAAATCATGTAATGTTATATATAAAAGGCTTGGGTCACTATATTTGGTATCATAGTATGGTCTAGTTATTTTTGGTGATTAGGAATAGAGCACCTTAGTGAGAACCTAAAGGATGAGACGAAGTATAATAAAACATCCCTAAATTTTGGAAAATATAGAGTAAGTGATTTATCAAGAAAATACATCCCTGCCTGGATATGAGCAGGTAGAGGCGGCTCTGGCACAGATGTTCCTAGAAGTGAAAACTCTGACAAGGAGTTTCAGGCTTGACCTGGGGTATCCTGGTACAGGACAACAGGCCTTACTGCACTCTTGGTTACGACACTCTCAGGGGATATGATTTAGTAGATTCATGATCTTAGTAAAAACCATTATTAAGGGACAAAAAATCCCATAAGAATATAATTCAAGAAACATATTGTGGATAACCTAGGTTTTAACCAAAGGAATCACAAGTTAGGATGTACTTATTCTTTATAAGTGTATCCTTTTATGTTCAAAGTTTCCTTTTTATGCTCAATAGCTAAGTATTCAAGACCTCTACTTATACATTCTTTTTCTTAGTTAATAGAGGGAAATAGAAGAACATGTTCCAACAACCAATGTGATTGTAAATGTGATATTTCCCTAACTATATGCCTGATATGACGGGAGTGAGTGCTCAAAACTTCATGACAGTACTTTCTCACTTGGCTCGAGTTATGAATAATAACTTGAATCATGCGGAATTCTCTCCTCCTCCAAGGAAAGAGAAAGTTGTCATAGAATACTTCATGCAGCAAAGGCCTCCCATGTTTAGCGAATCTTTTGATTCCCTCCTCGCTAAACAATTGATTAACTCCATTGAAAATATATTCTCCTTTCTTCAGTGCTCAGAAGAAGAGAAGGTTGTACTAACAGTCTATCGTTTTGATGGGGAAGCTAATCAGTGGTGGAAACTAATCAAGAATACAAAATCCCAAGATGAAATTGATTCCATGTATTAGGATGAATTCAATAGGATGTTTTTCAAAAAATATTTTCATTGAACCCTCCGTCTCAAGATGGAAAGATAGTTCCTCGGACTCAAGCAGAAGGAAGATGAGTCCATTGGGGCATATGAAGAAAACTTTACAAGGCTTGCAAGGTACACCTCTGGCTTTTTCATAAACACTAAAATCAAGTTGGATCGCTTCTTTAGTGGACTAAATCCGAGTCTATAAAAAGCATTGGCAATTCGAGACTTAGACAGTTATGAGGATATTGTTTGTTTTTTCCTCAAGGTGGAAATGGAGATTAGAGACACTTAGTGGTCTCGTGGGCCCATTGACAAGAAGCAGAAAATGGAAAACAATATGGGTGGTTCATCAAAAAAATCACATGATGGAAAGAATCATGATTTTTCCCCTTGAAAAAATTGTGGGAAGAAGCATACCGGTAAATTTCTGAAGGGAACCAAGAATTGCTTCAAATGTGGATAGTTTGGTCATATGTCCAAGAACTTCTAAAGGGATATGAAAAATCTCGCTAATGTTAAAGAAGAAAGGAAGGTCCAGATCAAAACTCAGCCTAAAGTGAATTGTTACAACTGCAAGGAGCATGGGTATTATGTGAACAATTTCCCTAGGCCAAGGTTTTTCAGAGGCAATCAACAACAACCTCCAAGGAAACAAGGAAGGGATTATGCTATCACTACTACCAAGGTGGAGCTGGAAAACGATGTGGTGACAAGTACACTGGTTATTCATTCAATAATAGAAGATGTAATATTTGATTCTGGTTCTACGAATTCTTTCATATCTTTCAAGTTGAGTAGAACTATTCAAACACCACCTCAAAATTTGGAGGAAAAGTTATATGTGAGAATAGAAAATGGGGAAATTTTTGCATCCATGGTTTATAACTCCTCCCTGATTAATGTTTGTATACTGAATCTCCCAGAAAATCTCATCATACTTCCTTTAGTGGAGTTTTACACAATCTTGGGAATGGATTGGCTATCTTTGTACAAAGCCAACATCAACTGTCGGGAAAGGGAGATCACTTTTCACATCCCGAAGCATCCTCTGATTCTTTACAAGTGTAAGAAGGAAGATGAATCTCCTTTAGAATATTCGTATCAAGTGTGGATATTTTTACCTTATGATAAATCATATCTAGCTCAAATGATTGAGACAAAGGAGATAATCATGCTTGAATACATGTCCATCGTGAGGGATTACACTGATGTATTCCCTGAAGAGTTGCCTAGTCTTTCTCCTGACCGAGAGGTTGAGTTATCAATTGAACTTATCCCTAGATCTCTTCCTATCTCAAATAAACCTTATAGAATGGCCATCATAGAGCTAGAAGAGCTGAATAAGCGATTATAGGAAACTATGGAGAAGGGTTTTATATGATCAAGTGCTTCAATGTGGGATGTTTCAGTCCTCTTCGTCAAGAATTATGGATCAATGCACCTCTGAATAGATTATCATGGGTTCAATAAAATCATTATAAAGAACAAGTATCCCCTTCCACGGATAGATGACTTGTTTGATCAACTTTCTAGGGCCAGTTATTTATCTAAGGTGGACCTTCGGTCATGATATCACCAACTAAAGGTGGTGAAGGAAGATATACCCAAGACTACCTTTCGAACGAGGTATGGAAACTATGAGTTCATAGTGATTCCCTTAGGACTCACTAATGCTCTAGTAATTTCCATGGATTTAATGAATAGAGTATTTAGAGATTACCTTGAAAAATTTGTGTTAGTCTTTATTGATGATATTCTGATATACTCCATGAGCAAGGAGGAACATGAGGAGCATTTAAAAATTGTGTTAAATACTTTGCGAAGGGAGAAGTTGTATGAAAAGTACAGTAAATGTGAGTTATGGGTAGAGGAAGTATCATTCCTAGGGAATGTTATCACTAGAAAATGGATATCTGTGGACCCTTCCAACATGAAGGAAATTGAAGAGTATTCCAGGCCAACTTTTGTAATGTAGATTCGTAGATTTTGGGTCAAGATGGGTATTATCGATGATTCATGAAGAACTTTTCACGGTTGTCAAACCCAATGACCAAGCTAACACAGAAGGGGGTAAAGTGTAACGCCCCGACCCCAAAATCCCAAAGTCAGTGCATTATTATGTATCATTGGGATGATCACAAAAGATCAAGTCTTGAAATACCGATTAGTTTAGTAGCCTTGGAAGTACTAGATACATTCATAAGGTTTACATTACATCATAAAATGGAAAACTACAACAATATTGTTTCCATAGACAACACTAATATCCCATAGACTATCCCTATAGGTCAGTCATAATATACTTCTTCGGATCCTGGAAAAAATAAAACATAGAAAGGGGTGAGCTCAGATGCTCAGTAAGCATAACAATATAGCGGAAACTTTCATAAGTAAGCATAAACATTTAAGGAAATGTATAAGACTAAAACAAAAGCCTTTTAAACATGAAGTTCAGAATAATATGGAAAAGATAAAATCAAATAATGTCATTTACTTATTCACATGGATATTCTACTAGTCGAATAATCACATGTAATATCAATAGCCACTTTCATAATGATGGAATGCATAATGCCAGACTTCATAACCACATAGTCTAGGCCTTGTGCCAAGACTACAAATAATATTTTGTTAAGGCCTTGTTCCAAGACACTAGTTTGTCTCATGATACCTATTGATGCATTGAGGATCTATAGTGGGCTCCACCCATCACTTACTAAATCCAATGCATTCCACATATGAAAAGGTTTAAACATAGCATAAACATTCGTATTAAAACTAGCATACGAAATGTCAATACTTTATCCATAAACCATGAATGGTATAAAAACAACACATCCACAGTCAAACATGTCACAAAACCTTCAATACAATATGGGAGTTTTGTATCATAATAAATCAACTTCAAATAAGCTTAAAATTCATCAAAGTATGTTGAAATAGATGAAATAAAAACCTTTTTTTAGAGAAATATCTCTTACTATTTTGAAATAATTTAAAAGACATATAATTATAAAAGAAAACATTTATTTTCAAAATATTCTTATAATCTTGTAAGAGAATCTTCAAAATTTTTATAATGGTGTAAAATATCTGCACCCACCGTATAAGTTAAAAAACACTCTTACCTTAATTTTGTCGAAAAGGTCATAAAGTAACTTGTTTGGAAAACAACAGAAAGATTCCTTTCAAACAATTTTATAAAAAGTAAAATAAGGGTATAAATGACTTTAAACCATAGTCTAGTAAATATTAAAAATTCTTTTAAATACATTTTTTAAGAAACATGGTTGTGGATGATAAAGATGTCCCAGTAGATACTTACGTAAAAACAACCTCGGATAATAAAGAGATTGTGAAATTAACCCTTACCTTGTACTTTTCCTTGGTCAAGGGTAGGTTAACCTCCTGTATAATGGTTAAATAATTGTTATTAAATTATAAAATAATCATATACATTAATATGATAGCATATATTATCTTTTAACATTTTTTTGTTAATAATATCTTAGTATTATCGTCGTTTCGGGTGTTAACTGATTCATTTTCCTTTATATGCTTTGTTACATAAGTAATGTTTGTTATGGATAGAATGTATCTTATTCATATTCATAATGATATTAAGTCTTTAAATATATTTTTAATCATATAATTAAAATTAGTCTTGAATGGATATGATGTGGAATGAATCTCATCGCGTTCGTGGAGACGGTAATCCGTACGTACGCACGATCGACAATATCATTCTTTTGATATTAAAATCATATATAATTGGATGGTATATAATATATACAGAATAATTATAATGTTATATTTATTATTTACATCATTTATACTCATTATTATACCCATACAAATGATTAAGTGTTTGAATAACAAACTACACCACGACGTGGAGACGGTAAGTCATACGTATGCACGTGTGGTGACATGTCATTCAAAGGATGGATAAAATAATGAATATGGTAGTACCATTTTTATAATAACATCAAATTATATATAATATACTAGAGTTATTATTTTATAATGGAAACAATAAAGAAAGAGGAAGTGGAAGAAGAAAAGAACTTGAAAGAGGTGATGAAATATTTACCTCTTCTTCGGGTTCTTTCTTTTGATTTGATCAAAAGAGATCCTTGGGTTGGCTTTCTGACTAAATTAAGGCCTCTAGGATTAAGGTAGGAAATTTTATAGGGTATTTGGGCAGGTTTTGGCCGAGCCAAATGTCTTTGAAGGTGTGAATTTGAGGGAAGCGTAAGTGCCCTTTTATAAGAGGGGTGAGGGGCACCTTAGGAAAAGCTAGAAATATTATTTTATAATAAAATAATTTTCAGTTTATAATGGCACAAAAATGAATTATTTAAAGGATAAGGTGGGGATGGGTCGAAAACCACTCAACCAATTGGTTTTATACAGTTTTGGGTCACTATATTAACCTTATATTTTAGATTTAACTCTTAGTTAAATAGTTTGACATTTACCATGTCTCTTTGTATTTTTATATTATATGGTTAATAAACTTACTATATACTTACAAGAGAACCCCAAGTGGTTAATTAATGATACACATATCATTAAATAAGTCTTTTGGTTGAACCTTATATTTTTATAAATAGAATATAAATTAATAATATAATATTTTTTAAAAAAAATCTTTTATGTCAATTTTGACACTATTTGGTATTTTGTTTTTTCTAAATTCATAACAGCATTATTACTTCAAAAACAATTCATATAACCAACCCTAATATGTCATATTAACCTATAAAATTATTTTAATTCATAAAAAGTCTCAAATTACATTTATTTTGATATTTATAATATCAATTATTTTAATCTTTCATTAATATAGTAATTACTGCATCATCATTGTGTCATAAATAAATTTAATTATTTAATGTCTAGAAAATATAAATAAAACACCATTATGTAGGAAATAAATTTATCTTTATAATGAATATTTATAGTTGAATTTATCTTATGTGTAACCCTATATTAAAAATGGTTTAGTTATTAAACAATGAATTTAACACTTTTAACTCTTCTTTGAATTAAATAATAATAAATGTCCTAATCTAATCCAAGTGGACCTAAAGGATCATATTTTATTCATAATGTTGTTTTTGGTTGAATTACACTTATCCAATAGAATTAGTACATGTGTTAGGGTAATTATAATATTATTTTTACCCTTAATTACCCTATTTACTTTTAACTGTGGTAAATAAAAGTAAAAAGTTACTATTCACCAAAAATTATTTTCATCTTATTGAACTACATTTTACTTAATAATATCAACTGTGTTTCTCAAATATTTGAAATTTAACTCACAGAAGCGGTAAAATTAAGTTTTATGTAAATTTGCAAATGCTCCTAGGAGGTGGGTAAAAGACGGTAAAAAGTTCATTAAAATTTTTATATATCTAAAATTATTATAAACTGACTCTAATGAATTAAATTGAACTTATATAGGTATTATGTATCTATTTTTACCTAAAATAAATTTAAATAAAATAAATAATTATTTAAATAAAAATTCATTTTTAAACTATAACTCAGTGTTTTTCACTATTCATCAAAAATTGAAAGTTTTTAGAAAAATACCAAAAATTCACCCTAAGATAATTTCGATATTCCGAATCCAAAAATGAAGTCCATTTTGAAAGATAAAATTTATAAAATTTTAAAAATTGGGTATTACTATTCATAACGGCTAGTTTCATTGGTTGTAGTATGTTAGAACTCGAAGTTGCGTACAACACACGCTACTATATTATTGAAAGAGAAGCGTACCATGAAAGCTTGGGGTGTTACATAAAGTGTTTTTGGGCGAAATAATGTGAGGTAAGCTTCAAGGAGCTAAAGAGAAGGCTGATCACTACACCTGTACTCACATTACCAAAAAGTGGAGAAAGTTTTGTGATATACAGCGATGCTTCAAAGAAAGGATTGGGTTGTGTAATCATGAAAAATGATAATGTGATAGCCTATGCCTCATGGAAGTTAAAGATCCATGAGAAGAACTACTCGACGCATGATCTAGAGCTGGCAGCCGTGATTTTTTCCTTGAAAATCTAGCGTCACTACCTTTATAGTGAGAAGTGTGACATATACACCGACCACAAGAGCCTAAATTATATATTCACACCAAAGGAGCTCAACATGCATCAAAGGAGATGGCTTTGCTCGATTCACTATCATCTTTGAAAGGCAAACAAGGTAGATGATGCTCTAAGCAGAAAATAACCTGCTACTCTATCCATGTTACGGATTGAGAAAGACCCTATCTTCTTGGATATGCAAAGGATGGATTTAGAAATCATAAGGGCAAGGTATACATTCTACCTTTCCCAAATGATTGCACAACCATCCATTCAATAGAATATTAAGGAAGAACAAAGGGATAATGTGGAGTTACAAAAGAGGGTCAATTTAGTAAAGGAAGGGAAGCTGTAAGAGTTCCATATCAACGATGATGGTGTGATTTGATTTTTAATGAGGCTTTGTGTGCCTTCATCACTCAGGATAAAGAAAGATCTATTGGACAATACACATAGCTCAACATTATTTATCCATCCTAGGAGTACCAAGATGTATTGTGATCTTTGAGAACACTTCTGGTGGGATAACATGAAGAAGGAGATTGCGGAATATATATTAAGGTGCTTGGTATGTCGGCAAGTTAAAGCAGAGCAACAAAAGTCCAAAGGGATGATGCAACCATTGCCTATACCCATGTGGAAATGGGAGAATGTCACAATGTACTTTTTCATGGGTCTCTCAAAGACGTCGAAGGGAAATAATGCGATATACGTTTCATCTGGGATGCCTCGCGGGAGGGGAGGAGACAGTGGGTCTCTTGGAGGAAGATGGCGAGACCGGTCACAGGAGGGATCGGGGTTCGTTGCAAGGCGGATACGGTGCATGGAGTACGTGAGAAGCTGGCCTGGGAAATTACGGAGGGAGAGACGCTGTGGGGCAGGTGTATGCGGGGCAGGTACGAGGATAGTTCCATCGACATCCCAGTGAGAGGGTTTTCCATGAGGGCAGAGGTGTGTAATATTTTCCCAGAGTTGAGGGATCATGCTCAGTGGATCATCGGGGAGGGGAGGGTCGGATTCTGGGATTGCAACTAGTCAGGGAGGGTGCATGCGTTCCCGGGGTGCCCAGCCCCGATGATCTCGTTTAGGGAGGCAAAGCGACACACTCTTTTTTTCAGCACGGTGCTGGATGCGGAGTCACAGAGAATCTTTGAGTCAGTGGTGATTAACATTGAGAGGGACAAATGTGTCTTCACGCCCTCGGTTTTGGGTAAGTTCAATCTAAAAGACTTCTGCAGAAGTTCCAATGTCCAGCAGACGCAGGAGGCGGGAAGCGGGGTGGAGTGGAGCAGAAAGGTCCCCTTTAAAATGAATTTTTTAACGTGGAGGATCATGAAAAACACCATCCCTTCGGATGAGAACATCAAATGTCTGGGAGTTAGTCTAGCATTTGGATGTCAGTGCTGCAAACGGAGGAAGGAGGAGAGTATGGAGCATATTTTTCTCGCAGGAGAATGGGCCAGAATGGTCTGGAATTTTTTGGGAAACCGCATAGGGTACTCTGGGCATGTTGAGACCTGGGAGCAGTTCTCCGGCTTGTGGGTGCAGGGGGGTGGCGGCAACGTGGAGGATAAAGAGGTTCGATCAGTGTTTTACAATGCTGGGTGCTGGGTTCTGTGGGATGCGCGGAACCGAGCCAGGTATGAGGGGCGCGCATCCACTAGGAGGGCAGTGGTGGCAAGGGTAAGGTATTTGTTGATGGATATTGTGAAAACGGCGAGGTTTGGAGAGAGTGTTCCATCGTTACGTGGATTGGTATCCCAGGGGATGGGAGGTGGGGAGGAGACTTTCAGGAGGTGGGGGTCGTGGGTTCGATGGTTTCCTCCAGTGGGTGGTCTGAAGCTGAATGTCGATGGGGCATGCGCGAGAGGGAATATGCGTGGTGGTGGGGTGCTTCAAGACGGCAGTGATAGTGTGTTGCTGTCTTTCGCTGTGCACTACGGGAGGGGGAGCTCGGTGCAGGCAGAGGCCCTAGCGGTCCTTTCAGGGATATCTGTGTGTCTGGACAAAGGCCTGATGGTGGAGCAAATAGAGACTGACTCGAAAATTATGCATGATGCGTTACATGGACAGGGTACGATGTCGTTGAGGATTTCTTATACTATCAGACAGTGCAGGGCGATTATGGGGAACGACATAAGGGTTACTCATACCTGGCGAGAAGGGAACAAGGTTGCGAACTACTTTGCTTCTATTGCAGCTCCGGGGGATATTTCAGTTTGGGTGGATAACGCGTTGCCAATTAGACCTGAGGGGGTCAATCTGATTAGGGGAGATGCACTAGGACTACATTATTTTCTCCCTCTGTAGGGGGGTCCGCGTTTGTTTTTGTTTTTGTTTTTATTTTGCTGTTTTTTGGTGTTATGTATGGGGTTGCTTGGGATTAATAAAAAATCGTATTTTTGGTGGTTGGAAGACCTCTTTCTTGAAAAACTTGCAAAAATATATGTGAAGGATGTGGTGACACTGCATGGTGTTCCAATCTCAATTGTCTCTGATCATGATCCAAGGTTCACATCTAAATTCTGGAGGAGTCTTCAACATTCTTTGAGTACTGAATTAAATTTTAGCATGACCTATCACCCCCAAACTGATGGCCAATCTGAAAGGACTACTCAGAATCTTGAAGATATGCTAAGAGCTAGCTCTCTATAATTCAAAGGTGGATGGGACCAAAATCTCCCATTGGTTGAGTTCTCATACAACAATAGCTTCCACTCGAGTATTCAGATGGCTCTGTATGAAGCTTTGTATGGAAAGAGATGTAGAACTCCAACCTGTTGGGATGAAGTTGGAGAACGAAAGCTACTTGGACCTGATCCTATGCAAGAGATGACAGAGAAGGTTCAAGTCATCCAGAAAAAAATCAAATATTCTTAGAGTCAGAAAAAGAGCTACGCTAACAACCGTCCAAGGGACTTGGAGTTTGATATTAGGGATAAATTCTTCCTTCGGATATCACCATGGAAGAGATTCATGTGGTTTGGAAAGAAAGGTAAGCTAATCCCAAGGTACATTGGACCCTTTGAGATCCTTGATCCCATAGTATACATGGCCTATTGGCTTGCATCTGAATATGACTCAAGTTCATGATGTGTTTCATGTATCACTCATGAGGAAGTACATACCGAATCCCTCACATGTACTAAACTCAGAGGTGGTGCAGTTGGAAGATGATCTCTCTTATGAGGAGCAGCCAGTGAAGATTATGGACCAAAGAGATAAGGTTCTACACAACAAGACAACCCACCTTGTCAAAAAAATTTGGAGGAACCAAAAGTTTGAAGAAGCTACTTGGGAACCGGAAGAGGTGATGAAGGAAAAGTACCCTCACCTGTTTACGGCTTAGAATGTAAAACAAAATTTCAGGGGTGAAATTTCATAAGGGAGGAAGAATGTAACGACACAAAGTTTTCAATGGAAATTTCCCTTCTTATAAATATCTCATAAAATAACATGAAAATAGAACATAATGAACTACTAAGTGCTAAATGTCCTTTAAACATAATTTTGTCACTTTTGTGTTTGGAATTTCCAAAATCTCATATACATGGTTGCAGTCAGTAAGTTATTTTGAGTCCTATAAGAACAACTTAATTTTTTTGAATAGTAACCTACCCTTATGAATAGTAACATACCCTTATTAATAGTGAAATATCCTAATGAATAGTAACCTTATCGATGATAGTCATAAAACTGGTTTTTAATAATAAATTATGATTTTAATTAAATATTAAATTAATCATATTTAGAAAATTATTTTTGAAAAATGGAATTCATTTTTGGATTCTACACTTCGAAAAATGGTTAGGGTGAATTTTTTGGATTTTTCTGAAATACTTGAATTTTTTGATGAATAGTATAATCTGATAATTCACAATAAATGCTAAATAATGGATTAATTGAGTCATTGATGATGATATGATGATGTAAGCCCATTTTGTTCTAAGTCACATTAATTTATTACTATTTTTGGTCATGGAATACTTACTATTCCTTGTCTTGTGAGGAAATAATAAACTAATGATTAAAAAATTATGAAAACCCTCATCTCCTCCACTATAAAACCTCCCTCTCACTCCCTCTTCTCTTCACTC
The DNA here is from genome assembly GCA_963277665.1 of Viscum album. Taxonomy (NCBI): domain Eukaryota; kingdom Viridiplantae; phylum Streptophyta; class Magnoliopsida; order Santalales; family Viscaceae; genus Viscum; species Viscum album. Next base: position 474,220,276 of record OY728135.1, read on the forward strand.
CTCTCAAGCCTTGTGCCTTGCTAATATTCTACCCAAATCTCTCCCCAATATCCTCCCCCATGTAAAAAATCTCTTAGCCTCTTAAAAATACCAAAACCTCTTCCCTTAAGAGGTTTTCAAAGGAGGAAGTTTCAAGAGGTAAATTCATCTTTCCAATTCCCTCTTTTCTTTTAAGTTCTTTTCTTTTTGTTTCTTTCCTCACCTACCTTCACCCAAATGGTATGAAAACTCTAGTAACATATATGTACTGGAATGTTTTTATGCTAATGTTATATTTCATTATCTTCTCACATTTCCCCACCTTTTATTTGAAAGAAATGAAAGCATCGTTTGAGATGTGCTAATTTAGCACATTCAAGGACAACAGTTTATCAATTTCTATTATTATCATCAAATCTGGTCATGAAACCATTTTTGTTATGGTTTAACCATAATATATATATTTAATATATCCTATTTTTATTATGTAGTCTTTTTTTACAAATGGTATTATGTTATAAAGCAAAATATGTTCTTTGTAATCAAACCCACCAATTAACAAAAATGGTTGTCACTTTGGTATTATATAATAATTTGACTTCACTCTAAGTAACCAAATTAAATATAAAACCATGTAATCTCATTTATTTTCACTAATATCATATAACTTAAATTATGTAAAACCACTTTCATCTTTCATGTTTATCTGATCTTAAATATAAGTGAACCGATCTTTTAAAACCAAATAAATAAACGAGACCGAACAATGAAATTGATCCTTATAACTAATCAAGAAGGCCTTGAATGAACTAAAAATGGTTATAATAAATCAATTAAATATAGAATAGGTTTTTGAATTATTAATTAATAGTATTAACTTGTTTATTCAGGTCTTTGATAATAAGAGGAGAACACTAACTGATTTAAGGTAAGGGATCCTCTCCTTTTCACTCTTAATCAAGATTGTTCTCTATGCTATACCTTTTTGTGTAATACCAAGTGATGGGGTATATTTTCTCACCTACCCAATACTTCCCTAATGTTTTATAAGTGATGATAAACCCCTTATCTCTCTCATAAATCTCTCTTAGTTACACCTGATATCATGCCGATAAACCGTAATGGATTCTACCCGAAGTTCCTTTATTCCTTCGGGTTTCTCTATCTTTCTTTTTACCAAAATGTAGTTGTATTTTATTTTTATGTAAAAATTATACATTATGTTTATATGATCCAAAATCATGTTCCATGATCCATCTCTCATTCTCTTTCGGTGATATACATGCTTTTAAGTGAATCCTTCTTTGATACTTCCCAATAAGCACACTCGTTTTAAGGGAACTTCCCAAATTTTTACCCAATTTCAAGTGCACTCTATCCTATGTTTTAATCCACCATTATTTTTATAAAATCAGTATTTTTATAATTAAAACTTTATTGGTTCAATTATGGTTTTATATAAAATATTTTCCTCTTTTCTATTTTAAAATCTCTATAGTATTTTCCTTAAAACCGCACAAAAATGTTTTGATGCTAATGTTTCTAAAATACATTATTTATATGTTTTCACTTCTGTTTGACATCACCTACCATGTTATATTCCTATATTACCTTATGAACATCCATGTATGTTCTAATCCTTTTCTTTCATGGATACTTTCATGATACACTCATTGGTTATGCTTTATGTCATGATTGTGGTACCAAATTCTTTCCATGGGTATCCTTATGTTTATGAACAATTGATTATGTATGATTATTTATGTGGAAAGAATATTTATGTGGCAATATTATTTATGTGGAAATAATATTCATGAAAATAATGATATGGTTGCGCCCAGATAGCGCTCCAATGCATTGGGTAAAGTTAAGTCTCATGAGATGCGATATGAGACGGGATTGGTTGTTAGCCTTGACCCGTACTAAAATGGGAAACAGGATTGGCGGTTATCCTTGACCAGTACTAAAGAAATGTTTTATGATTCTATCACATTTATATGATTCCATGTTTATATGATCACATGCTTATATGATATGATTTCATATGCCCCATGTTTTGTTTTCATTACGTCATTCCTCCTGACTCATGTGCTTAAGATGTATCCGTATGTTCATTCCCTTACTAGGATTTTTAGCTCATCCCTTTGTTCATGTGTTATCCAAGGTACCCTATGAAGATTTAAGGGATAAAAGGAAGTTATGAGCTCTTAATGGAGATTAAATAAATAAATGATTTTTTAGCCCCATGTTTTATGTTTTATGTACCTAGTCTTCCAAGAAACTAGACTTAACGATCCTTGGCTTGTACTCTGATGTATAATTATTCTTAAAATCATTTAATGTTATATATAAAAAGCTTGGGTCACTATACCCTGACCCATCTGGATTAGTGCAGAATATGGAAGATTTCCTCAAAAAGGATGTGTTGTGTCAACAACTTGTAGAACATAAAAAGACGGTTGATGACCTCATCGCTAAATATATGGCAGAGTGGCGGCGAGATTATGGTAACCCTTAACCAGGGTTGTAGGGGCAGGTACACCCTCCCCCCAGTGAATTGCCTCTAGGTGACCTTGACCATCTATCTCATATAGACAGGGTAGAGGAATAATTTTATGGAAATAGGGAATGATATGCATCACCAAATTCACCTGAGTTACATGATAACCCTCCTCGGGACCCAGCTCAGGTTCCCCCAGCCGCTCCACAAGTCATTCCCCCAGTAGTTCTGTAATTCATCCAACTAGCCGCCCCATGCGCCATTGGGCCTGCTTATCATATTGAAGAACCTACCAATGCATTGGTAGTCATAGATCCTCATCAGGACTGGAATCCTCATCCATATGATCCAATAGACTCACTCATTTCCCACCTCGAGGCCTTAGAAAATCAAAAGGTGGCAATCCTACCTGATGGAAATTTATATCCAGCATGGGTGGATGATATACCAGCACCCCCTAGTTTCAGAAATCCTACCTTATCCCCCTTTAATGGGACGAGTGACCTGTTGCAACATCTAGACCACTTTATTTCGAGGTGTGGGCCCATGCTGGGAACTCCAGTGCAGTAGGAGGCCGCCAAGCTACGGTGTTTTTTATAGATACTGGAAGGACCCACATTTGTCTGGTATATTCAGCAACCCATTAGGTCAGTAGCCGGTTGGTAGGATCTTCATAGGCAGTTTCTTTACCAGTTCAGTTCCACCACCTAAAAGATGAGTATTGCTGACCTCTTCAAATGAAAGAAGAGGCCCAGTGAGCACGTTGCAGACATTTTCTCTAGGTGGAAAGGCCTCACATATTCCCTTGATATGTCATTGACTCAGGAACAGCTATTAACAATGTGTATAGGGAACATTAAAACTGAATTGGTCCCTTCTCTAATCACTCATAACTACCTAGGGGGATTTTGGGATTTCTCTAACATAGTAAAACGACTAGAGAAAGCCTTGTAGTAGGCCAAGAAGGCATGTTCATTGCCTCATATAGTTCCCACAAGAAGAGTTGCTAAGGCTGATCCCATTGTGGTAGCACAAATAGAGGCCCCTAGGTAGCTAGATTTATTACCAGTGGAGACACCTCCATAGCCTTGAAGAGGCCCACCACCTCAGGCATAGCCTCCGACCCAGCAGCACCCACCTCATAATTGGCAGGCACCCCCCTCATAATGCGTCACTGCCACCTAGGTGAGATAATTAGGTTCCACCTCTTTAACAGTCTCCTCCATCCCCTCTTCAGGTCTAGGATCCTAGAGCCCCCTTTCTGGATAGAAGGAACCGAAACAACTCATTTAATGAAGCTCAGGTCCTTAGTTATTTCTGAAGTGCCTTAGACCAGGGAACCCTATGGTTGTCGGAATGTAGGAGTCCCAAAGAGATGGATCTCACTGATTGCCCCAATTACTACCATTATCACTGGATCATTGGGGACACCCTCAAGAAGTGCTATGTATTCAAAGACTAGCTCCAAGACCAGGTCGATAACAACATAGTCGGGTTAGGTTCAACCCTAACACAGGTGGAATACGTGTTTACAAATCCTGACAGTGATAGTGATAGCGAAGGTGAGTGGCAGCAGATTCCTAATCGTGGGTCCCAAAAATATGACGACTGGATGGCCCGCAAGGAAATGGACTATTCCCATGGTATTATTTGTGCACATTTGAGCCAACCCGAGCCTTCAGAGGTCACTACATTACCTATAACCACTACTTATGAGTCAATGTCTTGGTATTCCTCTTTCTAGAAGGGAATGCATCGATGACTCAAGGGAAGATAAAGTCCCCCACCTATGCCATTGTCATTCCATACCCTCAGCAATTTCATTCCACTAGATATAGAGATTTACCCCATAATTCATCCAACTATGGAGGATTCTTAAAATGATAATCAAGGGTATGCTTCAGTCAATACCGTGGAGCTGGTAAACCCCTATATGGTTCCTGACAACGAGGGGCATTGGACAGATCCTCCCAACATCCCTAGCTGATGCCAGCGTCGACAGATCCATGGTTATGTGAGTCATTAGAATGCCTTGGTCAATAATTCTAGCCAATTTGTGCATGCCACTGAAATTAGACAGCAGACACGGTGCAGATCTCAGCATACGCAGCCTTCTAATCTAGTTTCACTAGATCCTCTTGTGTTAATTGATCAAGAGGAACCACCGCAATCATGTTATGATCAACCATGTTTTGTTATAGACCAGACTCATTCATATGGCCCTCATCCAGTAGTCACTCCATGCATTTCAACTAATGAGTAGAGGGACATTCCCAGTACCAGTCGGCTACCGGTTTGACCAGAAGGGCTCGTCATACCTCCTTCCATAGAGGTCCCTCCCGTTAGCAGAAGTTCACGTCTAGCACGGAAGTACAATATTCTCAAGCATCATTCCATCATTCATGTGAAGCTCTCTATCCTAGAGGCTCTTCTCCTATCAATAGATATGAACAAATCCCTTTCAAAGGATTTAAGAATCCCCCTCTAGTTTGAGGCGGAGGTATCAGCTTTAGAGGCCTTCCATGTTGAGGCAGTCAAGTATGCAGAATGTCAAGTCATTATCTCTTTCTCTAGAGAAGATGAAGGCTCCCCTATACAAGGGAACATCCTCCCATTGTACATCACTATCCATTTCCACAGCATGGAGGTTTTCAATTGTATTGTTGACATAATCTCTAGTATCAACCTTATCTTGACCTGGAAACTTCCAAAGATAGGGTTGTCTAAGGCTGACTTGAGTCCCTCTGACCTGAAAATTCAAGGTTATGATAGGATGGAACAGACACCAGTTGTCAAGATCTGCCTAAAGACCTAGTTTTGTGTCCTAGTTTCTCACACCAAGTTTATGGTTGTCTCACAAGACACCACCTACAAATGTGTTTATGGTAGGCCATGGCTCCACCTGCACGCAGTGGTCCCTTTTTCATATCATCAATGCCTTAAGTACTCCCTAAATAGTCGGGTAGGAATACTCCAAGGTGATACGTATCCCTTTTCCTCTTGTGAATCTCGTTACCTAGATTTCAACTACTATAAGAATGAGTATAAGAAGATTCAATCCAATGAGGTTGAACACATTACGGTTGTGACCGACCTGTGGACAGACCTGGATGACGCCTAAATTTTCTTGTTCCACCGATTAGAGGCCACAACCCCAGATTTAGGGCACTATTTTGTTATCTTAGGAATGAGAGGGAAGTGCATTACCAATTATAAGGGACTCTGGATGATCACCTCATATTCCTATAAAAATCAGGCTCGAGTGATCCTAGACCCCCCTACTCCCATAAGGTATCGAGATGTCCACCCCATGGCTATGGGAATATGTCATACTTGATTGTTTTGCTGGGCTGGGATAAACCGTCTCAGTCCAACATGCCACTATTTCTTTGATATAGTCAAACTTATCCCCTTGGGTCGAAGGCTAGATGGGATCGGGTCGATATCTTTTGTCACCATGGTTTTAGGAGAGCAGGAATCCCTCGATGAGGTATCCACCACCGCCCAGGTTGGTTCCAGTGTCCCTTCAGGGTATGTCGACTTGGAATAATTAACTTCTACCAATGATATATCTCTTATGGATTAATAATCGTATTTATAGGATTATCCTCCCACATCCTAAGAGGGTGTCTCCACCATGGTCGATGAATTGGTACAGGTAAACCTCGATGACGAGATGGATCTGAATCCAATATTGATCAGTGCTGCTATGTATGTCGAAGAGCAAAAGAGATATGTGTATTTCCTGAAGCAACATCATGATGTATTCACTTGAAGTTACGAAAAGATTCTAGGGTTGGATCCCTAGGTCTCTATCCACCGTATCAGTCTTCTAGCAAATCATCATGGGTTCAAACAACCTCCCAGAAAGATGCACCCTTCTCACGGTGCTATGGTCGAGGATGAGGTTGATAAGATCATCAAAGACAAGATCATAAAGGAGTTCTAGTACCCCAGATGGTTATCTAACATTGTACCTATCAGGAATAATAATGGAAAGATTAGAGTCTGCATCAACTTTTGGGATCTCAACTGTCACTGTTCGTAGGATGATTTTCCCCTTCCAGCGATGGAACTTTTGATTGATGCTACTATTGGGTTCCAGGCTCTCTTATTCATGAATTGTTATTCTAGATATAATCAAATCCAAATGGCCCCCAAGGATGAAGAGTCTACCGCCTTTAGGTCACCACAAGGAACTTTCTGCTACCAGGTAATTCCCTTTGGTTTAAAGAATATAGGTGCACCTATCAGTGCACCATGCACCACATATTCAAGATTATCCTAGGATCATTTGTGGAATGCTATGTGGAAAATATAGTGGTCAAATATCACCATCATTAGGATCATATCAAAGATCTTGAGAATTTGTTTGGCTTCCTCTGTTCCCACCATCTTAAGATGAACCCCTTGAAGTGTGCCTTCAGGGTCACCTCTGGAAATTTTCTTGGATTTATTGTCAGATATAGAGGCATTGAGATCAACCCAAAAATATCAATTCCATTAGTCATATGTCTCCTCAGAGAAAAATTTAGGATCTTTGAGGATTTCAAACCCACTTAGCCTACATACGCCGATTCATCACAAATCTAAATGGAAAGTGTAAGTCCTTTTCTTGAATCATGAAGAAAGGTGTCAATTATCAGTGGGGTGAGGAGTGTCAGATCACTTTTGAGGAAATAAATTATTAATTTATATAGCCTTCGGTTCTAATGCCACTCATTCCCAAAAATCCACTGGTCCTTTATGTGACCACTCTGGAATGATCTCCTAATTCCCTCCTCACCTTGAAGAATAATTAGGGAACAAAGAACAGTTTATACTATCTCATCTGCATGATCCTTGATACAGAGACCAGATAATCCTCTATCGAGAAGAGATTTCTAGCGCTAATATTCATAGTTAAGAAATTTATACATTACTTGTAGCACCATGAGATATAGTTGGTGTCCCAAGTGGATCCGTTGAAGTACATTCTGAACCACCCCATGTTGACAGACCATCTAGCTTGGTAGGAAATGATCCTTCAATATTTTGACATCAAGTTTTTTCCCCGAAAGGCTATCAAGGGGTATGAATTGGAATAATTCCCTTTCGATCATCCATCTCTCACAGATCAGTCTCTAGATTTTGATTTTCCATATGAGGCAATCCTCTCAGTAGATCAAGCCATTCCATGTTGGAAAATTCACTTTGATGGTGTTTCCTGAAGCCCTAATAAAAAAAGACTCAATGATCCCAGACTCAACAGAGTGGGCCTAGGTATCATATTCATCACACTGATACAATCTATCCTACCATATTTATTCCTATTGTTAGAAGACTATACCAACAATGAGGTGGAGTACTAGGCTCTCATCACTAGTCTCGAGCTAGCCCTTGAGATTGATGTTACGCACTTTCATGTGAAAGGGGACTCTGAACTAGAAATCAAAGAGATCAATGATGACTATGTCATCAGGAAACCATAGATCATACTGTTGTTAGATCATACCTTTCAGCTGATGTCCCAGTTCCCATATCGTCCAGAAGTTACTCATGTCCCTCAATCGCAGAACGACTGAGCCGATGCCTTGGCCAGCCTAGTCGCATCTCTTACTGAGCCTAAACAGGGTGATTTGATTATACATGTGGTGCATCAAATATTAATCACTCATGTCACTCCATACAATGATTATATCCAACATGTAAGCCACCTTACAGTCGGTGCCTCCACATCAGGACCTCAAGGCCCCCCTGTCACGGTATTGGAAGTGACCCCATACTAGAGGGACCCTTTTGTCGAGTATCTATGACATGATAATCTCTTGGAAGATCGATCTGAATGTGAGTGAGTCTGTCAACGTGCATTTCAATTAACCCTCCAAAGTGGTCCCAGTCTTGAGTAGATCCTCAACAGATGTGGGTTTGATGGGATTCTCCTCTATTTCATTTAGGGAAGTGATATTTCTCAGGTCATGCAAGAGGTTCATGCCGGTTCCTAGAGGGCTCATAAGACAGGGTCAAAACTCTCTCATCAGATCTAGAGATTGGGGTATTTTTGGCCCACCATGATCCGTGAGTATATCGAGTTTTCCAAGAGGTTCCATGTGTGCCAAATACATTCTAATTTCGTGCATCGACCGCTAGATCCTCTCTACACTACCAATTACTCTTGGCCCTTTGCGGTCTGGGGACTCGATGTCATGGGACCATATCCACCGGTGATGGTTCGCCAGTGTAGGTTCATCCTAACCTCTACAAATTTCTTTTCCAAGTGGGCAGAGGCATTTACTCTCAAGGAAGTTAAGGAATTTTCTATCATTGAGTTTTTGATATCCAATATCATCTACCGATTCAGATTCCCTCACGTCGTCCTCACCGATAACAGCACCAACTTCTGAGTATCTGAGCTGAAGAAGTTGTATGCCAAGTACAATATCCATTCTAATCATACCTCTCTCTATCATGAATAAGCAAATGGGAAGATCAAGGAATTAAACAAAACCCTCTCTAACATTTTGCAGAAGATGGTTGGTTAAAACAAGAAGATTTTTTTGGAAAAACTACCTAACAATCTATGGGATTATCATATGAAGACTCGTAATTCCACTCAAGTGACCCCATATTCCTTGGTGTATGAAATAGGGGCAGTCTGACCCATCTAGATTCAGTTTCCTTCATTACGTATAGTCATCTACGATCAGTAGGCACCAGAAAAAGTAGTTGAAATCTATCTGGATGAACTGGAAGCGCTTGATGAGAATAGGCTTTGTGCCCTGCATAATATGGAAAGGAATCATAACAAGATAGCTAGAGATTTCAATAATAAGGTTCACCTCCACTCTTTCTTATAATTTGACATGGTGTTGGCCTCAAGAACGCCAATGATAACTAGCAGTAAGCCACCGAAGCTGGAGCCCAAATGGGAGGGACCTTATATCATTCACTATATTTACCCAAATGGTGCATACTCCCTAGTCACGATAGATGGTGAGCGTATTTATCCTCCCACCAATGCTAAATTTCTTAATCAATATTTCTCTTATCAGTCCCACATGAATTTAAATTGTTTTGTCCTCACCGCATGATGCTAAACTGTGTGATCCATTTGGGTTGAAGGACGTAAAACTACTCAGCACTCATCCTACATGATGATAAACTATAAAATGGTCTGAGCTCTATGGACTTAAACTAAGATCTCCCCTCATCTTTGTTTCATGATGTTAAACCACATGACACTTTTATAATTATGTTAAGCTTGATTCCCATCCTTATGGGATATGTAGGAATGTCGATACTTTTCATCTGTGGCCCAAACTTAGGTCCCTTGGCCTTTCCGGCCTCATGGACCAAGTTCTCACATAGGATTGTGTGGTGTGGAATAAACCCAATGTCCTCATTCACGTTGGGATATTTTTTTCCACACCACACATATCCCCTTGAGACACCCCTCCTTCATCCCTTGTTCTTTCCATAAGATATTAAACTGCACGGGTACCACCATACTTCATGCATCCCTCCACTTGGTTTTTCATCATATTTTACATCCTAAAGGACCCCCAAATGGTATGGATTCTAGGCCTTAGTGCTCTCCTACCATCTTGGTCCAACATCCCAAAGGATCTTGAATGACAATTTGACACAAGTCCCACATTGTGAATATGGTCAGCAGTTGATACTCAATTGTTTGTTCCTATTCTAGGTCACATGAGAGGGATAATGTATTGCTAACATGGTCAACAGTTATCCCTAATCGTTATTTTCATTCCATGTTCTCCCAAATGATGGGCGTGGTGATTCATTTTTTTCCCTTTTCTCCCATGAACATGAAATTAAATTGGGCATCTATGGTCTGAGCTCTATGACCATAAACTAATATCTACCACATCCTTGTAACATGATGTTAAACTACACATAATCTTTGATAACTATGTATGGATTGATTCTCGTTCTCATGGGATATGTAGGAATGCACGAATACTTTGTTTTTGGGTCTAGATGGGGTTCATCTATTCTTTCTCTCGGCCAATTATCTTTTAGAAATATGAATGGTGTGGAATATGTGGTCTTATTTCCTCATTCATGTCAAGTTATTCACCACACCATATACATTCCTCTTCGATATACCCATCCCCCTCATCCTTATCACATGAAGATAAGTTTCATGGATCTTTCAAGAACCATGTATGGCTTGATTCCCATCCTCATGGGATACGTAGGAACACCCGAACATTTTTCCTTCGGGTCCAGCCCTATTTCTTAGAAACCTTTTCTCCCTTCTGGCCACTTGGCCTAAGTCCTCTGAGGGGGGGTATGTTGTGTGGTGTGGACTCCCTTATGTCCTGATTCATATCGGGTTTGCAACAGCCATCCTAAGTACCTATCTCTTGAGATCTCTTCATCCCCCTTTCCTCCACTCATCTTCTCAAGTCATCTGCTCTCATATTAGGCCCCTTGACCCTCTTTGGTAGTTCACTAATGCGCCTAGATGAACTTTGGTTTGGGACCTAGAGTGTTGGGTTCTACATGGACATGATTTCATCTATTTCCATGCTTCACATTTCCCTTTATTTATGCTTTCATTGTCTTTCACATCTGAAAGGACCCTCAAATGGCATGGATGCTAGGCCTTAGTGCTCTCCTACCATATTGGGCCAACATCCTGGAGGATATCGAACGACAATTTGACTAAATTCCCACGTTGCGAATATGTTCAGTGATCGATGTTCATTTTTTCGTTCCCATTTCAGGTCACACAATATAGATGTTTTGTTTAGAATATGGTCAACAGTTATCCTTCATCATTATTCCACCCCCATTAAGCCTTGAATACTGGTTGCATTATTCACATCTCTTTCTACTTCATCATGTCCAAGTGGAATTTCGACACTCTTGGTGCTATCCCTTAGTGCGTTTTTGCGCATTGAGAGGAAAAATCCATAGTGTGGTTTCATTTGAGGCTCTACGCCATTTCCCTTTTCTCTATATTCCATGTGTTGCAAAGATATTCTCCACCCTTATTTTCCACATCGATCGCAGCTCAGGTGGGCTTAGGGACTTGGTCAAGGCTTTCGCCCACTTTGAAGAATCTCACTTCATTCGGTCTAAAATCTATGACTATAAACTAAGACCCCCCCCCCATCATTCTTATCACATGAAGTTAAACTACACAAATTTCAATAATTATGTGTGTCTTGATTCCCATCCTTATGAGATACATAGGAACACCCAAACATTTTTCCTTCAGGTCCAACTCAGGCTCTACTAATTATCTCTTATGTTCATCCTTTTATCCCTAACTCTTATAGGATTGTGTAGTGTGACATATGGGGACTTTTTTCCTCATTCATGTCGGGTCTATAATAGTTGCACTACATACTCTCCCTTTAGAAATTAGTCTCTCTTATTACCATCTTTTTCACATGATGTTAAACTGCACGACATCTTCCAAAACTGTGTATGGCTTGATCCCATCCTCATGGGATATGTTGGAATGCCCAGACATTTTTTCTTCAGGTTTATCCCCATATCCTTTGATCGTTTTTGTCCCCTTGGCCTGAGGTTCCCCCCTTCTGGGGTTTCGTGCGATGTGGTTTGAACAGATGTCCTCATTCGCATCGGGTATGCTTTATCACCCCTTGTGAATTCCCTTTAGGGCCTCGTTCTTCAGTGGGAATCCAAGCCATGTGACGTTAAACTGTATTACCTGGTCCCAAATGACTTTAAACTATTGCGTCTTTTCCACATGATGTTAAAATTCATAGGTTTGTCCAATCATACGACCCTAAACTGTGACAATATAATCCTGGCCACATGACAAAAAACAACACTGCATTGCAGTGTCCTCACTTGAGGGGACATCATGTTTGGTATCTGTTATCCACCATGCAATTTTTCAAGGCATACAAATGGATTTATTCATACTGTGATGCTTGGATTCTCCATCCTAGGGTCATTGCTTCAAAAAAAACACATCCACCCTAAAGAACAAACAAGATCCATCAAATTATACTTCTTTTGGTGCATGGGCTAGACCTGCACGATAGTATTTCCCCTAGAATTGGTACCCTACTGTTGCAACTTTCCAAACTACATGTGGCTTGATTCCTATCCTCATGGGATATGTAGGAACATCCAGAAATTTCATCTTCGGGTCCAGCCCTAGGTATCTCAAATCCTACCCTCTTTCTAGCCCCCTTGGCCCAAACTCTATCAAAAGCATGTGGTGTGGTGAGGACCTCTTTGTTCTTCATTCACATTGGGTTTATGATATCCATGCCATGTATTTCCCTTTGGGGATCTTCCTTCCATTCTCATACATCCTTTTCACACAATGATAAAATGCACGAATCTTTCCAGAACTATATATGACTTGATTCCCATCCTCATGGGATATGTAGGAACACCCAGATGTTTCCTCTTTGGGTCCAGCCCTAGGAATGTGTCATAATATGGAAGGCCCATTTGTTTCTCATCCACGTCAGTTTTTGCTACTTCTCCACCCTGCACACATTCCAATAAACCAAATCCCCTCTCAACGGTCAACTATATAACCTTAAACTAGGATTTTGAATCCCTAAGACCCTTTTCCTTAGAAAGGGATTCGACTCCCTCTATCTGACATGTCTCATTGTCCCACTCAAATGCGTCGTGGAATAGATCCCAAAGTGTTGGATTCCACATGGACATTCCCTCATTTCGTTTCCATGCTTCGTGAGCCCTTTATTTGGATTTCCACCATATTCCATGTCTAAAGGGACCCCCTTTATAGCCTGGTATCATGCCACATTGGCTCACCTAGTGTCTTGGGATAATTCCCTGAAAGACCTCAGATGACATTTTGTGATAGGTCCCGTGTTTCGAATATGGTCAGCGGTCGACCATCATTTTTTATCCTTATTTTAGGATAACACAATAAAAATGATGTGTTTTTAATTCGATCAACGTCAATCCTCTATCACCATGCCATCCTCACTACATCCCAAATATTGGGTGTCATAACTCACATTATTCATTCCCCTTTATTTAGATTTATTCCAACACTTGTGGCGTCATCCCTATCGTATGATAGAGTACATGGGACATAGCATCTTAGGTGTTAGAAGGACCCATTCCCTAGTCAAGACTCCCCTCACCATTTCAAAAACTTTGGGTGGTCATCCAAACCCCACGTTTTCAAAAGTTTAGCTGGGTCTCTCATACACAAAGTGAAAAATTATGTAGTCTTCTATTATTTCTCCCACCAAGCATGACCCACGTGATCTTAGGGATGGATTATTAATTAATTTATAGTTATGGTCAGAATGTGATAAAATAAACAAGTAAGAAAATAATTAGTCAATGCATGCAGTTCCAAATAAAAAAGAAAGATATAGGTTTATGAGTTCAGCCAAAACAGGGCCCTTATAGATCAATGCCTTTGATGGATTGCTCTAGTGTTGCCACATTCTGGCTCATAGCCTATAGGGATGCTTCCCACTCCTTAAGATCCCTCTCTTTATCAGCGGTTATAGATCGGAACTCATTAGATTTGGAATGTACTCATGCCTACTCAGCTTGAAGATCAATCATTTGGAGACTCGCCTGCACTACCTTCTCCTAGGCATCCACCAGTTGGGCCCTCAACTATTCAATGAGCTTAGAATGTCTCGCCATAATTGTCACTCTTTTGTTTACTTTATCTTCAAGGTGTCAGACTTCTTTCTCATCTTTAAGGAACTTCTGGGTATTCTCTGACTCCTTCTAACACTGGGTAATATCGTAGTGTTGGAAACCCTCCCATATTTTATCATACATATAATCACGGATCATTATATGAAGACAGTGAGCATCCTACCCTCTGGCACAAAGAAAGCATATCCAGGTGCGAAGTGACCCCATCTGGCTCAGCCATTCTGCCTGTGAATTATTGAGAAATATTTTGATGCACTTACACACCTTACACCACATCATATGACTCTTCCTGTTTGTGTTTGGATCAAATTCATCCATCTCCTCAGGGTCTGTAGGCCTAGACTCAGAAAAAGTAGCCAAGAGTTCATCGGTAGGGTCCTCTTATAGCACTCTCTTCTCTTAAGCGACCTCACCCTCTCCAGTCTAGAGCTCAACCCTGGAAACATTATCACCCATGATTATAGCTTCTGGATCACTAAGTACTAGGGTGGGGCCAACTTGAATAGTTGTCTTTACAATAGCTGGTGTAATCACTGGTAGGGCTCTTGAAGATGTTCCAGACTCAATGGTTTGTCGATCCTCCATCCTTGAAATCACTACATTTGGAATCAATATCTTGGTTAGGTGGGTTTCCCAATAAAATACGATATCCAATGAAGGTAAAGACTTATAAGAGCCAAGTGTGGCGGTATCTAGTGCTTGCATCATGGGGGGAGCTGCCACCACAAGAGATCCCTCGGCACTTGTTAGATCAATCACCATTACCAGATCCTTCTAAATAATGGGAATAGCTTGAGACTCATAGGTTTCCATTTCATCCCTTTCTTCTAGTTCATCATTTCCCACTTTAACTGTGGCTGGTTCCCCACCTTGCTCGATCCCAAATGTAGGCTCGTGAGTATGTTCTTCCACATACATGGGTACATCTTCATCCCTTGTAGGGAAAGTATTTTATTTACCATTTTCAATGTGTTCCTCAATAGGAAAGAGTTTTTTAGTAGGTTCGAGTTGTGAAAATAGAAAGGCCAGTGGAGATAAGAGTTAAAAAACTCACCTTGAGCTGTTCAGCCAGTTCTTCATTAGAGCCTGTGATTTCACCGCTCTCACATGGGATTCCCTAGCGATCAATTGTTTTTTAGAGTCCCTAACCTCTAGGACATTCCACCCCTTCCTCCTCTTCCCCCTCTTCCTTTTCTCCCTCTTCCTATGCATCTTCTTCATCTTCTTCCTCCTCTTCCTCCCCTTCCTATTCTTTTTCCTCATCATAATCATCCTCAGATGACATATTTTTCGGGTCATGTTCCTGTCCAAGATTCACTTTCTCCAGCACATGAGACTCTTCATACCGCCATCATTGGCATGCGTACATATCCATGGTTGTTAAGTATTCATGCCGGAGATTAAAGTTTACCTTATCTACCACTTGGATGCGTCCTATGTCTGGTAAGTCAAGCCCGGTGTGCACCAGTCTCTGTCATAGCTCTTCGGTGGACATAGATTGTCGCAGTGTCATCCAGGAAGACCATAGAGATGGAAAGATAGTGTTAGTAGTCAAATTTAGAAGATAATTTATTTTCTTCCCAGGGAGTTCCCTAGCTGGCCCATGAGGCCTCCTGTAGGACCCCCCCCCCCTCCAAAAGGTGGAGGCACGTCCTCGCCTTGCAACACTCCCACCGATGAAGTTTCAGCCTGTGTCGTTCTAACCGTATGGCCTATTCCTTGTCTCATCTCCCTAGAAGAACCTTGTCTACCTCCTTGCTCTCTAGACTCCATGCTAGCTACCTTGATTTTCCAGATGCGTTTCCACATAATCGCATTCGGGTATGTTTTTGCCCAATGGTCGTCATACTCCATTTATAAGACAGCATTGAAATTGGTGGGGGGAGGGTGATAACTTCACCCAATCTTGTAGTTGTGAAAATGATACATAGTTGGTGAAGAATGAAAGGATGTATCTCTCCCCAAACCTCTATGTATACTTTCTTCGGCATCCGCTGCATGCACCAGAACTGCCTAGAAAGCCTTGTCAGCACATACGGTTTGTAGAAGATTTTGCCATCGATCTGGGCTACTAGAACACTACCCCTGATGCTTTGCAATTACCACCTCTTCTCCAATGGTCCTTACCCATCATCTACCATTTGGCCAACTAGGATATGAAATGGGTGAAAGTTGAAGTTGGTATGGCTACTAATCTTGAGCTTGATCCCTTCCTCTCTAAGCATCAGCGGGCGGATTCCAGTGATATTCATGAGGGATGGTCGCAGACCATCACTTGGAGGTAAAATATCATTCGAGAAGTCATACCCACCATAGTGACATGCAACCCAGCTATGAAGGATCTAGAACAACCCACATATCCTTCTGGGCATTCTTCCCCTCGAGATGCATCCTAGAATACTATATAGCCTAGCTAGTATGGGAACCCCCAGATTAACCTTATTCTTCACCGTCATTATTTCATCTATCACTAGAATTCCTAGGTGGACACCCATCCTTCTGTCCCTAACTGGCAGCATCCACCCGCTCAAAAATGTAATAAATAACTCAGCATATCGTACATTCGAGTCCCGAATTTCATTTATCTTGAATCCCCAGGATCTGTACTCACCTGCTTCTAGGACCATCCAGTATAATCCCACCTTCTCCCTCTGTGATGTGTTAGGGCACTTCTTCCCTTGGCCTAGAATATTCACTACCTTTTCCTATGTTAGAAACAGACTGAACCACCCCGAATAAGATATATCCTTTAGGGTGTACTTAATCGACAGCTTCTCCTTAGCCGGCACCAACAGATTCCATGACAGAATAGGGGTGCACGTCTTATCCCCCTAGATGTTTTCTTTTTTGAGAAACTCATGATATTGGTACCCCTCTAAGGGAATTCCCCCAATGCAATTGACGTCCCATATACTGATACCTACCTCTCTGTGGTGGAGGTGGAAGGTGTTGGTGTTAGAAGACCACCAGCTAAATAGTTCTGATACTATGTCCTATTGACGGTAAAATTGAAATTATGATGTCCACATAGCTTCAAAAATCTCAATAGACCACATCCCTATCCATAACTCCTTGTATGTTTGGCATTCCCAATACACCCATGCCCATTCACTCATGAAATTTCCCCCATACCTAAAGTCCCATTCTTTCCATCCTTTTGTCTCGTCGGTAATACTGCTTCTGAAGGTGCTCACATAATGAGTTGGATATTCCTCAGGAACTGGTTTGTTTCCTACAATAGTCTGGGTATTTAGATTCAGGACATAGATGGATATGTTCTGTGTCTCCCTGGTGGGATGATCGTTCTTCGTGATGTTGAACTACAGAAGGCTATCTTCGCATATTACCCATGACCGCAGCATATCAGTTTCAAATCCTGGCATCAACACCTCCACCAAAATACTAAATTTCCATATTGGAAGACTATCACTTAGGACGTAATTATTTTGAGCTTGTGTCAACATGAAAAAAATAATTTTATTATAAGACATGACTCTCCTTGCATGAATAATATGAGGGTTTGTGATCATTTGAGTCCTCCTTGCAGTTGTGGTATCCTCCCTCTCAGTTTCAGTCTATTGAGTATCCATTTCTATTGGGTTTTCAAATTCACAAAGGGATGTGCACAAAAGAATGGGGGTCAGTGCACAAGATAGCCTATTATGTGCAAGAATACCACTACGTTGGGTGCATTCAAGAAGGGATAGTGGCATGAAAGAGTCTGCAAGTGCATGAAAAACTCAAATCAGCTGCAAGAAATTTTGCGTAGAAATGAAAAAATTTTGTGCATGAGAGAAAAAGTACTTGTCATACGGAAAAGTCAAAGTGGGGACCAAGGGGGGCCTTAGTGCATTTATAGGTGTAAACCAGCCCTTTCACATGCCTGGAAGTTTTTTGAATGCCGAAGGGCTATTTTTTCACGCATAGATGGTGATAAACTCTTCTTTTAGACATGACCATTATAATCCGACCTTCAGGTCCCCCTTCGGATCTGATTCTAAGGGGGGAATTTGTTAATGCCAAATTTTGGATAGGGCCATGAATGGGCACTATTGAGAAAACCTAAGTCATATTGGGAATCCATGGAAAAATATGTGACACGTGAGGGAGTTGCACACAAGAATTAAGAGTTGCTCACAAGATTCCCATGTATGAACAAACCTTTGAATGCCCAATGCGACGTCAAAGGGAGCCTTCCATAGTAACCATCTGAAAACCCGCCAAGTAAATGGTGCAAAAGAAGATGGCCCAGTGTGAAAGATTCCCATATGCACACAAACCCTTGTGTACCCAATGTGATTTAAAATGGTCTCTTTCATGCAGATCCTCTTGTGCACCACCTTCGAAGTTTCTAACTATAAATATAAGTGTAACCCTCATCCTTTGGTGGATGGACAGAAGACAAACCGACACTCTGTCGTGTGAAAGACACCACTTCTACGATCATGCGAAAGACATGGACACCAGGTATAGGATGTTGTGTGACAGGTCTCTTAGGGGTCCTCTTTCGGGTGGGGACACTAATGCTTGATCCTCGTCCATTTCCATTTACTCTAAGGAATTTGAATGCAAAAGATTCCTCTTACACGCAATTTTTCCCTCATATCATAACAATCTTGCACACATCTACTCCCTTCGCGTGAAACCACCCCATCTTGTGTTACCCCCTCGATCTTGTGTATGCCCCATCTTGTGCACTACATGTGTCATCCTTTCCCTAAGGCACGATGTCTGATTCCCTCTTATGTGTGACACCCCTATCATGCACATACTTCTCTCGTACAACCCTCCAGGTTTGTACAAAGTGATTTCAAGGTCCCCTGGTTGGTACTTCATATTTCGTTGCTTAGACTCATGCTTCTTAACATAGGGAAGCTAATGGCTATTGCTTCTTCTCATAGCCACACTAACGTGATCCCCTCAATGGATCACTCCACAACCCCGTCTCAGCATGGTATTGTTGGTGCCTTCCCTTCACCAAGGGTTAAAGCATGCCGGTTATGTAAGTGCTAGGGGTGGGGATCGAATTCTCATCCTCCAAGCTATAGGATGTTAAACTACCAATAATCATCTTCCTCAGTACATGAAGTTAAACTATATCCTCACCCCATGCAATATACATGGGTTTACCTACCTCAGACATTTTCCATGCCTACTCGTCTCCACGAGAGTGAGATCTTCCTCACATGGAATGAGATCCTCCTTTCATGGAACGACATCTTTCAATGGTGGATGGAAATCATCTTGGTGTAAGCCCCTATCCTTTCTTACATGAGGTAGCACCCTTGATCCTCCTTTCTTCTTCAGTGTGCAAGTCCCATAGGAGAGATGGGCACAAGGGACTCTCGATACCCCATCCCTCTCCCTTTGGGATTTATCACCATCAGGCCTCTATCCTAGACTAATTCCAAATCTCCATCTCCCTGGCCCGATAACCATGTGTAACCCCCACTCTATTCCTCATAGACGCACCTTTCACAATGTGATCGTCAGGTTTTTGTTGCCTCTTGTTTCTCACGCCCAACATAACTCACATGAGATTAGAGTAAGCATCGACCATGAAACCATTTTTGGGATTCCTTAGTGTGTAATTATCATCCCTTACCACCGAAATACATGGACTTCGATCTTTTCCATCTCCAAGAAAGGTACATAGGAATCATCCCTAAGGTTCAATACCATCACCCATCGGTCCCAACCACTTCACGTAGGTTCGCCCTCATCCCGCATAATGTTAAACTATATCCCCCTTTTTTCATGCATGACATAAAATTATATGATTTCAAATTATGTGGGTTTTGATCCATGTATCCTAGATAGGGTACATAGGAATCCTCCTTGAGGTTCAACCCCAAACATCGGTAAACCAATTCGAACTACATGGGTTTTAATCCTTGTCTCCTAGACAGGGTACGTAGGAATCCTCCTTAAGGTTCAGCCCCAAACACTGGTAAACCTATTCTAATTACATGGGTTTTTATCCTTGTCTCCTAGACATGGTATGTAGGAAGCCTCCATGAGGTTAAACCCCAAACACTGGTAAACCTATTCAAACAACATGGGTTTTGATCCTTGTCTCCTAGACAAGGTACGTAGGAAACCTCCCTGAGGTTCAACACCAAAAACTGGTAAACATATTCAAACTATGTAGGTTTTGATCCTTGTTATCTAGAGATGGTACATATGAATCCTCCCTGAGGTTCAAATCCAAATATTTGTAAACTTTGGTGTCCCCTTTACCGGGACCCACATCCTTGGTCTGTCCCTTAGTATCTTCAGACCAAATCTCAGGTCGCTAACCAGGCATAACCCCTAGCATGTCATTGGGTCGTTGTCCTTTGTGTACACCCTGATTCCATACCCTTATCCTAAACTACGTGGGATTTTATTCCCTAACATGGGGATAAAAAGGAAGCCTCCCCAAGGTTCAATCCCATCACCTATGTACCATATCAGTCTCTCCCTTGAGCCTTTGTGTTTCGGGAAGGTCATGACCCAACTCAGGGGGTTCTACTTCCTCCAGGTCCCATCCATGCATCCATTCTCACAAGACGCCTACTCAGGTGTCCCATCACCCCACCGAACTATTTTGAATTTGATTCCATGCCACTGGGATACATAGGAAGCCTCTCTGAATTTCAATCCCAACATCACTGTCATCTTCACATCGGTTCCATCCCCACTCACTCCATACTTTGATACTCCATCCATATCCATCCTGATTCTTACTCAGGCTTCCACATCCCAGTGAATTCATGCCATCTATTTGGGTTTTTATCCATTCATAAGCCTCAACATGTTTCTGGGTCATTTTCCTTTGTGTACACCTCGATTCATCACCCCTTCAAACTACATGGGTTTTTATCCCTATCACCTACACAAGGTACGTAGGAAGCCTCCATGAGGTTCAATCCCAGTCAATGGTAAACCTTGGTGTCCCCCTTTCTAGTGTGAACTTTCCCTGATCCACCCTCAGTGGTGACTATATCAACCTTCATGGTGTGATATCTTCCCTCTATGGGACACACCACCTTGGATCCGTCCTCATTGGGCATTCTAATCCACCCATCTGGTAAACCTTCCAGGTGCTCCCTCATAGGGATGTACCAATCTAATCTGTCTCTATGAGATGTTTTGATCACTCTCATATCATCTCCATAAGATGTTAAAATTGCATATTACATCATGTTAAACATGATATGCCTAAGGAAAACCTTGGAAGAAATGCCTTTGGCATAACCATATCCGCTAGATGTTAAACTCATGGCATACCCTATGTTAAACATGGGAAGCTGAGGAAAACCTTAGGGACATGCCTATGGCATATAATTACCCACACTTGATGTGGGATTCCTCAGGATTTTGTGCCCTCAATAATCCATATCATAAGGGGAATAAACCCAAACACATCAGTGTTTCATCGTCCAAACATGCCAATGATGTTCAATGTGACTACTCCCCCAATTGAAGGTTGTTGCCCTAAATTGACCCCTTGGAATGTCCTGAAAGAAGTAGCATAATTACCCAATGTCCATGAAGATATGACATCGAGGAAGAGTTGTATGAACAACGTCTTAATCTTTAAGGGAGACCCAGACTAGGTGATGAATTCTAAGGAGGAATCCCTGGAGGGAGAAGCCGACATCCCTTGATCTCGTTTCGATCGAGAAAATGTCCCGAAACAAGTGACGGATTTCACCCGCCTTTGGAAAGCGGGAATGCTGGGCAATAGCCAGTATGTCATAGTACAATGATGCATGCCCTAAATAAAGTGTTGGAAACAATAATATAACACACATTTTCATGAAACAGTTATAATTCAAAAAGTTCAGGTCATTGCATTCTTCGCCCCTTAAGAAATTTAATCCCTGAAATTTGAACTTGTTCTATTAGTTGAGAAAAGGTGTGGGTACTTATACCTCATTATTTCATCTAGTTATCACATCGCTTCTTTATATTTTTGGTTCCTCCACAACACTTAAATGAGGTGGGTAGTCTTTTTGCATAGAACCTTATCTCTACAATCCAAGATATCCACTAGATTCTCCTCATAAGAGAGGTCATGTTCTAGTTTTACCACCTCTAATACAAGTGAAGGGTTGGGTATGTACTTCCTCAAGAGATATATGTAGAATACATCATGAACTTGAGCTATATTTGTAGGGATTACAAGCTAATAGGCCACTACTCTTATGCGATCAAGGATTTCATAGGGGCCAATATACCTGGGGATAAGCTTCACTTTCTTCCCAAAATGCATGAATCTCTTTTAAGGTGAAATTAAAAGGAAGATTTTATCACTAACATCAAACTCCAAGTCCCTTAAATAGTTATCAGCATAGCTCTTCTTCCGACTCTGAGTAGCCTTTATGCGTTGTTGGATGGCATAAACCTTTTCTGTCATCTATTTCATAAGATCAGGTTCCATAAGCTTTCTCTCACTAGATTCATCCTCACAAGTAGTATTTCTACACCACTTCTCATATAAAGATTCATAGGGTTCCATTTGAATATTTGAATGTAAGTTTTTGTTGTATGATAACTCAACTAATGGGAGATGTTGATTCCATCCACCTTTAAATTTCATTGAGCATGTTCCCAACATGTCCTCGAGTGTTTGAATAGTCCTTTCATATTTTCCATCAGTTGGTGGGTGATAGGCCATATTGAAATTTAATTTAGTATTCAGATCATGTTGAAGACTTCTACATCATATTTATGTGAACCTTGGATAATGATCTGAAATGATAGATATTGGTTCCCCATGTATCCTTACCACTTCCTTCACGTATAGCATGGAAAGTTGGCCAAGAGAAAAATATTTCTGAATAAAGATAAAATGGGCAGTCTTGGTGAGACAATACACTATAAACCATATCGCATTGTTTACTTTGTATGTTTTTAGAAGACTTGTGACAAATTTTGTAGTGATATTGTCCCACTTCTATGCTGGTATGGGTAGTGGTTGTAATACCCCTTTAGGAATATGTCTCTTTTCCATAACTTGTTGACATACCAAACACCTTGTAGTGTAGTCAGCAATCTCTATTTTCATGTTATCCTACCAATAATGATCATGAAGGTCCCTATTCATGTTAGTGCTTCCAAGATGTATAGAGAAAGTAGATCTTTGAGCTACATCCATCGTCTCTTTCTTTATTTACAGAATAGATGGAACACATAGCCTAGTACAAAATCTCAGTACACCTTCTTTATCAATACTGAACTCGAGAAACTTCCCATTATTCATAGCCTCTATCTTTTTCTGTAATAAAGGATCTTCTATTTGATATTTATTGATCTTATATAGTAATGATGGTTGAGAAATTATTTGGGATAGGGTTGATAATGTACCTTTCCTTATGATTCCCATATCCAGTTTTAATAGGTCTTTGATCAAAGAATCTTCTTGAATCCTCATCATTTCTAGAAAAATAGGGTATGTCATACTTAATGAATTAGAAACTTTTTTTCTCTTTTGGGGTGATAATGAATTGAACAATCATAGTCTTTAAGAAGTCTCAACCATCTCCTCTATCTCATGTTCAATTCCTTTTATGTGAAAATATACTTCAAACTTTGGTGGTCTGTGTATATATCAATTTCTACCCATAAAGATAGTGTCTCCATGTCTTTAGAGAAAAAACAACCCCAGATATCTCTAGGTCATACATAGGATAATTATTCTCATAAGGATTCAACTTTAAATATGCATAATCAATCACCTTATCATTTTTTATGAGGATAAACCTAATCCCTTTCATAGATTAATTGATAAAAATAATGAATCCTTCTCTGATAGAGGGTGGATTAAACATGGGTGAAGTAACAATCTCTTCTTCATCTCTTGGAAACTTTCTTCACACTCCTTTGTCTATATGAACATATCCCCTTTTCGAGTTAACTTGGTTAGTGGATTAAAAAGTCATGAAATATTTTTCACAAACAACCTATAAAATCTAGCTAAACCAAGGAAACTATAAATCTCAATTACTGTTGTAGGATGAGGCCACTCCTCCACAACCTTTGTCTTGGTGGGGTCAATTGAGATTCCTTCATTGGTTACAATGTGATCCAATAAAGCAACTTTTCGTAACCAAAATTCACATTTGATAAACTTTAAAAATATCCTTTACTTTCTCATAGTTTGCAATATAACCCTTAGATAATCCTAATTCTTCTTGTGAATTTTGTAATATATCATAATATCATCAATAAAAACTACTAAAAAGTTATCAAGGTAGTCCTTAAAGACTATATTCATCAAATCCATAAAATAGTAGGTATATTATTCAATACAAAGGGCATAAAAACAAACTCATAATTTCTATATCTTGATTAGAAGGAGGTATTTGGAATATCTTCTTTCTTCACCCTTAATTTATAATAACCAGATCGAAGATCAAACTTGAATAAGAATTGATCCCCAAGAAGTTGTTCAAATAAATCATCAATCCTTAGAAGAGGGTACTTGTTCTTCATTATGGTCTCGTTAAGTTCTCTATAATCAATGCATATCTATATTGATCTATCCTTCTTCTTCATAAAGAGAATAAGTTCTTCCCAAGGAGACACACTTAAACAGATAAAACCCTACTCCAAAAGATCTTGGATTTGTTTCTTTAATTCCTCTATATCCACAATTTTTATTCTATATGGGGTATTTGAAATCATCTTGGAACCAGGAATGAGCTCAATGGAGAACTCTACTTATTTTCCACACTTGTAACATTTCTCGCTCTTGATCAAGCAGTTTGTCGAATGCTTCTTCCCAAATTTGTTGCATGTGGAAAGTTTCACTTTATTTCCTCCTATTTTGTGATAAAATATAATCCCTATGATTGTCTCCATTGATATCTTCTTTTCATTTGATCTATGGGATCACTACATCACTCCAAACTTCAGTTCAACCTTCATAGCACTTCGCACTATCTCCTCATAGTTATCATAGTCTCAATTGGAAATATTCTTCTGTAGATGGGGTCTTAGTCCACCAAATAATCTATCAACCTTCCTATTAGGATCCATGAAAAATATAGAGGTGTTATGAGAAAGTCCTATGAAGTTCATCTCATAGCTTCCCAAATATTCATTTTCCTTCTGTTTTAGCTCTAGAATTCCTTCAAAATTTTTGTTCACATTGAACGGGGAAAATATTTTTTGAAAAAGGTTCCCTTGAACTCTTCCCACTCTATAGCATAAATATCCTCTCTTAGATTCATGTTTTTAACTAGTGTCTACCATAGATCAGATTCTCCCTCTAAGCGGTACACAGCTAGGGTGAATTTATCTTATTCCAAAAAATAGAGTACAGAAAAGATCTTTTCTATAGAGCTTATCCATTATTCAGAAATCGATGGGTCAGTTGATTCACTGAAAGAAGGTGGTTGTTGATGCATAAAGAACTTAATGGAAATTTTTTCCCTTCGAGGTGAATCCAGTCTCTCAAATTGATTCAAGATATTTCTCATAACTTGAGTTAGTTGATTCATCATTCTCATGAAGTTTTACATTCCGGCTTCCATCGGAGGGCCATCAGTGCTTGGTCCATTGAGCTTACTATTTACATGGTTCCTTCTATTTTATTCCATTTTATAAAAGAATAAAAACTTAGTGAGAAACATGTTTCATTTAATAATATTATAATTCTAAAGGTATTTTTATATCTTAAAATTTCATGCTTAAATATGTTACTCATTAACAACAATTATATTTTCTATATATCCATCATAATGGTTCATAAAAATATTTTGATTAACCAAATATATCCCTTAGAAGTGTCAAACTAGGAGCACATTAAGGCTCATTTTCATGTACCAGGTTACACCGAGTCAGGCTCGACGCAGCTTGTCAGAGTTGTTACCCCAAGGAATATTTGTTCTAAAACCACATCCACTTGTTCATATCCATATATGGATTTCTTTGCTTGGAAACCAATTACTTAATACTTCACCAAAATACCAGTATGTTTTACTATATTTTAAATTGTCCCTAAGGTTCTTCCTAAAGGTTTTAAATCCTAATTTCCACAAATAACTAAATCATCCTTTGATACTAACTATAGCATCTCACCTTTTTAATACATAACTTTTCTTTTACAATGTACAAACATAGGATCTTTTAAAGTTTAGTTTTTTGGAAAAAAGGTACATAATACATGAAAATTTAAAACATTATTATAATACACTTTAAATTATTCATCATAGGTTCATCCTATGTACATTTACTACATCTTATAACCTAGGGACATACATCAAAGTAAAGAGTGATCATAAAGCCCGATGAGGGGTACCAAGGAAAATAGTTTACATGTGATCTTGAGGAATATCAATAAGAACATGAGTAATATAATAAATGCATAATAAATAGGAATATAATAATAATAATAACATGATTAATTACTTGAAAAGGTGTCCACAACATTTAATTTTTACATTCATAAGCATATCACCAAGGTTTTTCACCGAGGTGTCATAAATATTACTAAGGTTATTCACCAAAGTATCGTAAAACATGTCATCTCTGGAGATTAAATTCCTTACCCAATACATTGGAGTGCTATCATGGTGCACCCTTATTATGTATTAATTAATGTAAAACACATATATAATAATA
The DNA here is from genome assembly GCA_963277665.1 of Viscum album. Taxonomy (NCBI): domain Eukaryota; kingdom Viridiplantae; phylum Streptophyta; class Magnoliopsida; order Santalales; family Viscaceae; genus Viscum; species Viscum album. The sequence continues at coordinate 474,247,025 of OY728135.1, forward strand.
AAAAAAATCATAAATAACCTTTTGAGAATAAAAGAAACATGTTTCATAAAAAAAACATTGCATTTTAAAAAGTGATTAAAGATATGATTTTTCTATCATTTATAACCCAAAAAAAGGAATGAGGGTTTTATATATGTCAATACCAGAATAAAATAAATAATATTTACATCTTGGTTATTACCTCTCAAAAAGAGAGAGGTTTGGGTATTCATATAAATAAAATAAATGGGAATTTCTTGAGGAGAAGATAGAAAATTTGAGAAGTAAAATCAGCAGCATAATGGGTATAAAATGTGGTTTTAGAAAATGTTAAAAAGAGAAGGGAAAAGGGTCCCACATTAATTAAATAATCTTATTATAATAATTTTATATAATAAAATTCATATAATAACATAGTTTGGAGTTTTTGAAATACATACCACATAAAGAGGGAACTTGAATGGAAAAGAGAAGTGAAGATTTCCCTTACCTTGAAGAGTAACTCCTAAAACTAAAAGATTGGGACCTTAGGATATTTAGGACAACTTGGGAGGACTCATTTTGAGGTAAAATTATCATATATTAGTGGGGGGTTAATTGGGATTGAAAGGAAATGGAGAAATGAGTGGGGATTTATAGTAAAAGAGGAGGATTTGTTTATTAATTTCCTTTGACACCTAGGTAATGGTAAAATGCATAACCATGGGCTTGACCATGGTATTGGACAATTGGGATGCCTTTTATATTATTTTAATCCACAAGTGTCAACTTTAATTTTATATTACTTATTTTGGCAAGGAAAATTAAAGTTTTCATCAAATAACATTTAAAGTTTCCATTTTAGAATTTGGAAAGTAAATTAGATATTTTAAAATTTATTAAAATATTTTAAAATATTTTAAAATATTTTAAGTCTTGTATTATGATTAATTAGTTATTAAATAATTATTACATAATTATAATGTCTTTAAACATATTGAAAAACTCAAACTGTATTTTTACTATTCATGAAAAAATAAAGTATTTTAGAAAATTATCACAAATTCACCCTAACCAAATTTTGACATTCTGATTTCAAAAATGATATTCATTTTATCATAAAAATTATCTAAATATGATAATTTTAACTTTTAAATATTAAAATCCTTATTTATTAAAAATAATAGTGGATTGAAAATGTGTAGTAAAATTTTTAACACTTGAAAAAAAATTATTTTATCATTTATTCTTAAATTAGAGTGTTTTTATCATACTATTTCATTAAAATAATCATTATTCATAATACCTTAGTTTATTATAATAATTATATCTTTTCTTAAAAGTAAAATTTATCACTGAAAAATCAATCTATCAAATTCCATCTCAATTTTATTAAGAAAAACTATTATTAAAATAGAAATTATGGAATAAAAATTTCATTTATACAAAGGGATTACACTTTAAGTAATTAGTTCTTCAATACATAGACTCTTATAACACCCAAATACGACCTAAGTGTGAGGTGTATGATGGTGATAGACTCATGGGGTGGCTTGACTAGCATCACTTAAGTGGTAATTTCCACTAACTTGAACATCTCCTATAAGCGATTTCATTCAAGATTCACTTGTTGAAGCTTATATTAGACTTGGTCAAGAGTAAATCCCAGTGATGCTACCTCCCTCACAAGATCTGACAAATGGGCTTCGTACAGCATGACTCTACTGGTTGAGGCTATCATTTCTACTTTATGCATTAATTATCCTATGTTATTTCTACTTATAAACACTAATTATAAAGTTAAAAGTCTTATCAAGATTATTGTTTCCAATGATCATATTAACCAACGGTCATACTGATCAACAGTCATATAACGGTCGAAACCCGATGGCCATATTTCAAATTATACTCACTTCATTATTAAATTGATATAGTTATATTGTGTATAAAATAATATAACACACATTTTCAAGAAACAATTAACAATAAAAAATTTTAATTCATTACAAAACTGAAATTTGATAATGGCCTTGAAGGGGTGGTGAGATACTTCTTTTATAAGTGGTGAGAATGACATTTTTGTAAATATTTCTACATAATATAAAAAGAACACATGTTTCTCATGTCAAGAAGACTTAAAAATGGAAATAATGGAGTTTTGGATCATATAAGTTCTATAATCACTCAACCATTCATTATAACACATGTTTTTAAGTCCTCTACTCTTAGAATTTTCACTTTTTCCTTTTTTGGTTTTATCATGGAAACAAATTTTTACCGAAGTAATTTACTTTTAATACCAAAAAATAAAATAGATATTATTAAATAATTAGAACTAATGATTCCAAATATGAAATCCATTGTATTATATAAAATTTATATGTGTGATAAAAATTAATTTTAACATTAGCGTATGTAACACATAAAAACATGTTTTCTGAAAAGGTGTATTTTTCAACATAAAATTTATGTGTAGGACAAAATTATCAATGCATTTTATTTTCATGATATAAATTATTTTATTATATAAAAAATAAATTTTATGTGGATTTTAAATCATGAAAAAACTAAATTTTATCAAAAATAATATTTAATTAAAAGAAAAGGTCAAAAATAATTTCTTTTATTGGAAAATATTACTTAAATTCATAAAATGTTAAACATCAATTTTATAAATTCATAATAGTATTTTAAAAATATATAGCTTTAATATTTAAATAAATATTTTATCAATTAAAAGGTTTTATAAACTTTTATGTATTTCTCATATAATGATAAGGTCATAAAAATTATAGTTTTGGTAAAAATTGTATTTTTCACTATTCACCAAAAAAATAAACTATTTCAAAAAAATTACAAAAAATAATATTAAGATAATTTTTACAATAGAAATTAAAAAAATGATATTATTTTTTTCTAATTAAAATTCTAAAATTTATAAATTTATTTTTTTAAAGTAAATATAATATATAAAGGAAACTGTTTTATTGAAAAATATCATTTTTTAACATTAAGTGTTCTTTATATTATTCCATACCAATTTCTAATTTAAATAGTGTTAATATATTAGTTCATATATTTTAATATCATATATTACTATAATAATCATTTAGAATTTTTTGATTTAATTTATTAACACTTTAAACAGTTATTTGAGAAAAAAATAATATTTTTTAATATTAAATCATATTAATTATTTATACTCTAATTATAATAATTTTTTAATTTATTACTATATTTTTATTTACTAAAGGTTTTATTATTCTTATAATGTTATTTAATAATGTTTATATAATATGTTGCATCTCATTTTAGTTTGGTGTTGTGTATAGAACAAGCTATTAACATAATATTTACTTAAGGAAAATACATAGTGAAATTTTAAGTCGTTACTCCCCCCCCCCCAAATAAATTTGGTCCTCAGAATTTTAATTAGTACTTACTAAAAACAATATTTAAGGGTATCTAAAGGTAATCATGACTCAAGATATAGATTTTAAGAGATACAAACACTTCTATCATAGAGAAGACTATAACGTATCGTTTCCCTTATAATAGTCTTATATTAATATTATAAACTATTTATTCTAAATATGAATCTATATCTAGGTATTATGAGTTTATAAAGACATACCATCCACAACTTCATTTTAAAGATCATATTTTAAACTAAATATTAAAACTAAAAATACTATGATAATATTCAATAAAATCATTTTAAATAATCATGTGAATACGAAATCTCAATCCTAATATGTATTCTCCAATGACACCTTTATTCCAACCTATGATACTTTCATTTAAACTATGTCACGATTTTTTAATTATATAACTCTATTATTTCAACCTAGGTTACTTTAAGTTGTGTTCTCTCATACTTCTTAACCTAATACCATAAAGTAATTAGGAAATAAATCCTCCATAATGACTAGTAAAGAGAATGTGATTAGCCAAAGCATATCCCTCGAGAGTATCTATATAGGTGTGTATTCTTAGTCCCAATCATCATATACTAGAGTGAATATTTATTAGATACTCAACTATCCTTTTTAAGGTGGTTACCCCTAGGTGCATATCTGCGGCAACACCCCACCCTGAAATCCATTGAACTGATTCCCTAAGATGATGCACCACAAGGCCTCAAGCATGCCTCCCTATACACAAAAGGCTTTTGACTAGTGGAAAGGGCCTATGATGTTATCATGGGGAGACTATTCCCTCATGTTAGACTATCTATAGTAGTGAAAGTAATTACAAACAGATAAATCAAGACTAATTGCCATCACAGATAAAGTAAAAAAAGCTCCAATAAATAATTAGAGTATCAAAATGTCATAATAATGATTATTCCATACATTTCAAGGATCCCCCACCCATAAGTTGATCATATATATTAAAATAAATATCCAAAATAAAATTAAACTAAGAGCATGCCCCAAATTGGTCTTGAGTCCTTCTTGGTCCCATCATACATACCCACACTGGTATATCGTGCCAACTGTCATCAACATCAGGCATTTCCCTATACCTACAAGTTTTGATTGAATAGTGATATCTTCTTAGTTACTCAGGTGTCATGGAGGCCCAAATACGTTGTGATTAAAAATCAATAGGCTACCACCAATGGTGTCCCTAAATAACCAATCTTTAATGAAATTTCATGCATAAGTGCTTAAAGTAAATAGTTTAAAAGTTATAAAACAATTTATAAAAACAGAAATAAATAACCACTGATGACTCGGATCCACAACGACACCCAAGTTTGGTTTTAACATTGTTTATCCTTAGGTTTGTGACCATGATCAACTATGTAATCCTTAATTTTCTATTAAATAACTTTTCATTTACATTTTAAAAACAAAGTATATTTTAAAGTTTAATTTCTTGGAAAAAAGGTACATAATACATAAAAACTTCAAACATTATTCTAATCCACTTGAAATTCTTCATCATAGGTTCATCCTAAGTATATTTACTACATCTCATAACCTAGGGACATACATCAAAGGAAAGGGTGAGCATAAGGCCCAGTAAGGGGAACCAAGGGAAATAGTTTACATGTGATCTAGAGAAATATAAATAAGAAATTGAGGAATATCATAAAGGAAAGAGAAATATGCATATCATAATAATAAGAACATGAATCATAACTTGTAAATGTGGCTACTATAACTACCCAAGATTAACATAAATGGAAATTATATTACTTTTACGAAAAAATTTATACATTATACAAATAGACACCCAAAAACACATTAGTTTAGTGCATTTAGAAACTTGGAACATAACCTTATAGTTTAGTGAAATATCTTCAATGTTTCTCACAAATATCTTCCCCTTTTTGTTATCCTACCTAAAAACTTTATTTATAACCTAGGGAAAAGAAAACATAATAAAGGGTGATCTTAGATGCTCAGTAAGAGTAAACAAGGGTTATATGTAAACATAAAAATGAGCATAAAGGGTATGAGAACATGATCATAACATTATAAGATCATTCCCTTCATATCAAAGGTAAACTTTAATCATAAGGAAATCAAATAACATAATTCATAAGGTCATAAAATTTACATAAGGAATGAAATTGTGGCATGTACATAAACTTATAACTTTGAAAACATGTATAAATAATAATAGGTTAACTCATTAAGGACATGAAATCAAGCCCTTGAATAAACATATGGACATGGAAACTAGGTCCACTCATAAAATTATGGACATGAAAACTAGGTCCTCACATAGAATTGTGAACATGAAATCAGTTTCATGAATAACATATATACCTCATGATTTATCCATACTTACCTAATGAATTGAAGGTAGATATAGGTCTCACCCATCTCATAATGAAATCATTTTTATGTGTGCTAAAAAACATAAAACATTCATAATTTTATAACCCAAGGAATAAAATGGGTTTCTTAAACATCAGTTTATCATAAAAAATGGATTTCATAAATATCATTCCATCATAAACATAATAAAAAAATATGAATAATAGGGATAGTAAACTTGAAACATAACAATATTAAATAATTCTATCTTAGTTGTAAAATAATTCTGATAGAACACTTGAAATTAATTCTTGATGAAAATATCCTTTCTTTTTCAAAAAACTTTTCTTTTCTTAAAACGCCGCTCAATTTTAAAAAAGGAATTTATTTCAAAATTACCTTGAAATTTTTTAATTTAATCTTAAAGTTAATAATTATTTATGAAAATTTAAAAAAAAATCATGCTGTATAAGTTAAAAAACATTCTTCTCATACTTTTTCTAGAAAATTCAAAAAAGTACCTCATATCGAAAACGATAAAAGATTCCTTTCATGCCATTTAATAAAAATTCACCAATGGGTGAAATTGAATTTATAAAATTGTATAAGAATAGAAATAATATTTTTGAATACATATTTAGGAAACATGTACATGGATGATAAATATACTCTAGTATATACTTACGTATAAACAATTTCGGATAAAAATGAAATTGTGAAATTATCCCTTACCTTAGATCTGATTTCTTCCATGTCTGAAAATATTGTATAGTGGTTTTAAACATATTATTAACATGTAATATAATCATAATAATATTCATGATATCATATATTATTCATTTATGACTTTATATTACCCGTTTATTTAATAATTCCATGTTAAAGCAACGTTTCGGGTAATAATCGCTTTGTTTATCATACATGTTTTGACTTTTTATTCTTGATATTATTACTTAGATCATTATTTACTTAATTAAAGAATGTAAAACATGATTTATATATCATATATATTCATTATATTACAATATATAATAGATAGATAAATGAAATTGAATACACCATTCATGGAGACGGTAGGTCGTACGTACGCATGAATGATGTTTCCGTTTTCTTATTGTATTGAATGGAAGAAAGTAAATGGAATATATGTATATATATTTATATATATATATAATGTTATAGTAGAATTATTATGTCATATATTTCATACTTATTCATTATATACATTTTCATAATCATTCTTAAATGGTTGTATTGGAGGATGAATCTCATCACGTCATGGAGACGATAAGTCGTACATACGCACGAGCGACGGTATTGTTCCCTTAATGGTTAAATGGTATAGAATTGGATGGTATATTAATTATAAATAATAATTATAATTTCATATTCATTATTTATATAAATTATATTCAAAAATAGTTTACACCACGGCGTGGAGACGGTAAGTCGTACGTACGCACGATTGGTGATATTTTTTTCATTGGATGGGAAAAAGGATGAATATGATTGTACCTGTAACATCCCAAGAAAATAAAGAATAATAAATTTTCATACTTATTAATATTTACAAATTAAATATTAATTTTACTTTAAAGGTTTTTCTATGTTCGATAGCGTACCTGATATGCAACAAAGAGTTTCTTTGAAATCTTATGTTTCACACTAATAATAAAATAATATTATTTTAAATGGTAGTTAACACGTAGTTGCTGTATTGTCGAGAATGAATAGAAATAACTAAAATATGATTATATATGTTTGTTAAATGTTTTTACATTTATCCAATAAAGAATAAAGGCTTAAAATACGAAAAGAATTCAATTTTAGGCATATATACTCTAATTTTCACTAAAGGTCCACTTATCGCCTTTTGATGGCGAACCCTCTTTAAATATAGTTTTGGTAACTCTTATACATTCTTTTGGACCAAATAAAATTCTTCTTTATAATCGGGAAATCAAAATTTACTTTGTGTAAATTTTTGGTATTTTTCTGATAAAGTTTATTTTTTTTAATGAATAGTGAAAATGTTGTATTTTAATTCAAAACCTCTTTTTAATCTAATTTATTCATATGATTAGATTATATTTTTAATTGGTTTTAAAGTTAAATTAGAATATATTTTTACCATTTAATCCAATAGTGGTTGTTGGAATTAATTTTAATTTTAAATTGGACTTAAACTAGTGTCAATCTTTTGATATATGTTGTTTCATAAAAACACGTTATTTGTTCTGATAGCGGGAATTAATTATTAAATTAATTAATGTAACTTATATGTTTTGAATTTTTTAAAACAGACATCATTTTTTAATTCGGAATATCAAATATAGCTTAGGGTGAAGTTTTGGTATTTTTCTGAAAAACTTCAATTTTTGATGAATAGTGAAACCACTAAGTGGTACTTAAAAAAACTGATTTTTCGTTTAAATGAAATTTTACCACCTCTGTGTTTTGAATTTCAAAAATCCGACATTCATGGTTGTCATTAGGAAGTAAAATTTGGTTCAATGGGATTAAAATAATTTTTTTGTGAATAGTAACTTTTAAGTTTTTAATCGCGATTAGAGGTAATTAGTGTAATTCAAGGTAAAAATAATGTTTTAATAATATCAAATGACCTTGACACATGTCCTACACTTATTGGATGTGTCATGGACGACCAAGACAATCCATGGGTCAACTTGGGGACCCCATGGAGCCACTTTGGTAGGAAAATGACATTAATAAATTTTTATTTAATGTTAAAATGAAAATATCACAAACATGTGTTATTTTACTAAAAAAAAATTTACATGGGTTTATACAAGTAATATTTTTGACTATAAATATTCGTTATAAAGATAAAAAGATTTCATACATCATGATATTTTTTTTATAATTTTTATACATTAAATAAATTAAATTATTTATGACACCATGATGATGCAGCAATTACCTCATTATTTAACGATTTAAATAAAATGAAAAGATAATGTAAAATCTAAGACCTACACTTGTCAAAAACCTATTGGATGGGTGTATTTATAACTCTTATCACCTTATCCTAGAAATATATAATTTTGGGACCTTTAAAATCCAAAAATCATTTTATAATAAAGTAACCTTTTATAACTTTCCAAGAGTGCCCCACCTCTCCTCTTATAAAAGGCCCCCACCTCTACCACCTTACCCACACCTCTCAAGCCTTTGGATCGGCCAACCTCTGCCCATTTTGTCTCTCCACATCCCTCTATTACTCTTAGAATTCTTATTTTGGGTATAAGTCTTTCCAAGGAAGCCTTTGAGCTCAAATCAAAAAGAGTTACCCGTTTTAAAGGTAGTGTCTTCTCTTGTGTTCTTATGTTTTATTTTGCTTCTCCAACCCCCTAAACTCTTTTATTACTTTCTTTTTTAACAACACCAGTATCTTCAATATACTAGTATTATTTTATGAGAAGTATTAGAGCTACACTTACACACACATTCATCTAATGGTTAAAGAGCATACTGTTTCCGTGGATGGCGAATTTCTGCTTCACGGAATGATGATTGTTAAATATTCTTCTAACACCTTCAAGGGAGGCCATTAATATGAAAATATATTTATATATGATATATAATATGTTTATGTTTTCCTTAAGCTTATGTATTTTTCATTTATGGAATACCTTTATGGCTTCCGTTATGGGTATACGCGATATCTTCATTTTACGAAGTGCGGACTACCGCCCCCTCAAAGTGATTTGATTCGTTAATGCCATACGTGGGACGTATAAAGGATGGAGTTAATGATATTATATATAAAATTATACTGTAATTATAATATACCTTTATTTCATTATGATTCCATTCCATAAAATATGAAATAGAAATGAAAGTAGTGTTCATGCGTACGTACGGCTTACCGTCTCCATGAACGGTGCATTTCATTTTTTACCTCTAAATGTTATTTAATATTATAAATGCATGTATATGCTGGATATATATGATATATATGATATCTACATAATTAATATAACTCTGGATATAATGGATACATGAAAAACTTGTAATTATAAAGAGTTTATTTTTTACTCAAGTTCCAATGATCGTTAAAACGACCGTTATTAACTTAAATAATTACATAGTGTTCATGACATAGTAATAAGTGATATAAAAGGAATAATGAACTTGAAAAAGGTTCTTAAGCAAGTATAAATTAACTCAAGTTTATTATTCAGGAGATTAAAGAGAAATCGAGTCACGTCAGACACGAGGTAAGGGACTTCGTCTCAATCTCCTTTCATTGAGGCATATTTTGTTTTATACACAACTTTATTTTATACGGTGTATAAACCCCTTTGACTTTTATGTTTATTAAAAAGGAATATTTTTATACTAATATTTTACTAAATGACAAAAGGGAATGTTTTTTTTTGTCGTACGTATGCGGTGACAATGACTTCTCCGCCGTTGTGACCATTATTTGAGTTTCGGCTTCCTCTATAAGCCATATATTTTTTTTAATAAAAAATAAATACCATGTTTTACTTTTCTTTTATTTTGGTATTGAAAATGGTTTTGATAATGTTTTTATTATATCAATGTGTTATTGATATCTTGTGAATGAAATGTGGAAATGTTATGTTTCCTTTATGCATGTTTTATGTGATACGATTATGTTATGGTTCTTGGGCATTGTTTATGAAGACGGGTGGTTCTGTGATAAACTAAGGGCGGGTGAGCCCAATATAGCTCTCCAATGCATTGGGTAACGTGAATGAGTTAAACGTTAGGGTTTCTCCGAAGATATTTAGGGAATATACTATGATGGGTATTCCAAACGTAACCATGAGGATTACTCCCTACATAAGAATGTTATGAATGCCTCAAGTTACCTTTATGACTTATGATTTCTATGATTTATTCATGATTTGATGAGGTATGTGATTATGTTTTATGAGTAAATTATGATTCCATGCATGGACTCATGTTTTCATTTCGTACTTTTATATCCCTTACTGATCTTTTTATGCTCATCCCATATTTTTGAAATGTTTTTCACAGGTCAAGGGAAAGGTACATGATGTGATGATAGTGTCAAGGAAGTGTCAAGAAAGAATCCATGTTTTATTTTAAATATGATTCTGTTGATGGGAAAATGAGTACTATCTTTTATGTAACCACTTTGTTTAAATGTGGCATGTAATGCATGTTTTATGATCTAATTCTCTAAAACTCTAAACCTGAAAAGATTCTCAACGTGTATTCTTGAAGTAACTCAAGATTAAGTAATGTTTAAGGTTGGGGCCTTATAGTACCATAATCATAATAAAATATCAGAATTTATATTATAATGGAGTTATTACTTTGGTATGGAAACAACATAGTAATAGAAAGTAGAATAATAAAATAAATTGAATTGAATTGGTAAAACAATTACCACTTCTTCAAGTATCTCTTTTTGATTTGCACAAAAGGACTTATTAGGTTGGATCTATGCCCAAATTATGGAATCTAGGATGAATTTAGGGAATTTGGTATAGGAAATGGGTAGGTTTTTTTTATTCAAATGTATTTAGAGGTCTGAATAAAAGATAAGGAGAGGTACCCCTTTATAAAAGAGGTGAGGGGCACTTTTTCAAACTCCAAAACTATTAATTTAATAAATTGATTTTAGAATTGAAATAGCTCCAAAGTGATTTATTTATAGGATAAGATAAAGATGGGTCTAAATCATCTCAAAAAATTAATTTTATACATGTTTATCTCACAAAATTAACCTTGTATTTTGGCTTTAACCCTTAGTTAAACAATTTGACTCTTATCATGACAACTTGTCTTTTACACTATAGGGTTAATATAGTTACTATAAAATGACAAAAAAACCTAATTTGATCATTTATAAAATATTTAACATTATAATAGTTAGTTTTAAAAATTATATATTTTTATGAATTTTATTTCATTTAATAAAATATTATTTATTTTAAATTCTCATTTATGTCAATTTTGACACTATTTATTATTTTACTTTTTTAAAAACTCATAACAACATGATTCCTTTGAAAAAACTACATTAACTTATCCCTAAAACATAATAGTCATCCAAAAAAATTGTGGATGGAATAAAATATTTCAAATGATGTTTATTTTAATATTATTAATATCATTTATTTATTTCTTCCTTTAATAAATCAATTATTGCATCATCATTGTGTCACCATTTAATTTAATTATATATTTTATAAAATTATAAATAAATTACCATGATGTATATAAACATTTTATATTTATAATTACTATTTATATTCAACCACGTTACTTATACAACCTCATATTAAAAATGATATAGTTATTAAAATTTTAATATGACATTTTCAACTCTTCTTTAAATAAAAGATAATAAAGATCCTAATATAATACAAGTGGATTAAAAATTATCATATTTTCAACCAAAGGTTTATTTTGGTTTAAAAACACGTATCCAATGAAATTAGGACAATTGTTAGGGTAATTTTATAATATAATAATATTATTTTTACCCTTATTTACATGATTTCCCCTTTAACCATCGTAAATAAAATACTAAAGTTATTATTCACTAAAAATTGTTTTGATCCTATTAGACCACTATTTTCATACTGATTACAACCACGTATGTTTTTTTCAAAATTAAATTCATAGAAGTGGTAAACTTACATTTAATTCTTATCCCACAGATGTGGCTAGAAGGTGGGTAAAAGAGACATTCAAAAGATTAATAAATTTTTTAATCTAATTTCAATATAAAAATTATCCAAATGAATTAAATTGGATTAATAAATGTATTATTTTTTTATTATTACTTTAAAAATTAGTTTAAATTATTCTAATTATTTAAATAAAAAAGTAGTTTTTAACTATAATGCGGTATTTTTCACTATCCATCAAAAAATGAAACTTTTTAGAAAAATACCAAAAAAATCACCCTAAGTTAGTTTTGATATTATAATTTCAAAGAATAAGTTTATTTTGTCAAATATAATATAAAAATGTGCTAAAAATATTATTTAAAATGGGTGTTCTATCAAAAGGTGGTAAAACTGTATTTTTTAAAAAATACTTTTTTATCTAAAAATTTGAATTTGTTCTTATATCATGTTTAGAAAACATATAAGATGAGTTTTAATCATTAGATTGAATATATTAAATATATATTTCATTAATAAAATCCATCAAGAGTGATTTTATTACTTTATAAACTCACTTATTTTTATTTAAATATTTTTCATAAAAACATTTCCTTTTATTTAAAAAGGGTTTTATTTTCATTTATAATTAATTGATCGCCATATAATTAATTATATAAACATGTGTAGAGTATATTTTCATAATTCAGTTAATATTGTTCATACCCACCATTATAATTTCTAGGTTATAAGGTAACATAGTAATATTTAGTTGTTCGCTTAAACTCGGTCTTGCGTGAAATGAAATCTATAAAAATAAATTGAAATTGTGTGTAACACAAGTCAAGAATAGTGTTGTGTATATTGAAATCTAATTTGGTGTTGCGTGTAGTGCAAGATAATATTGGTTTAGTGTACAACATAATACATCAAATAAATTAAAAAGAATCTATCTCATAAAAATCTTGGGGCATTACATTCTACCCCCTTAAAATAAATTTCTCCCTCTAAATTATTCTAGGTTATAAAAGTATTAATACTTAAAAGTTTCTTTTATAGAATACCACATCATAAAAATGAATTATAAAACTTTATTTTGAAAAGTAATAGTTAGAAAATAATAATTTCTCAAATTAAATCATGACTAGGTCTCTACGTAGGAGAGCATAGGTGAATATTTAGGCATGGAGGAAAAGCGTAAATAATCATAAAGATTGATAAAGATCACTGATCACTATAAAGTTGGTGATTTATAAAAAGTTAACAATAAGAAAACCATAAACTAAAGAAGTGTGAAAAGGGCATTGATATCATCAAAAATTATGATAATAGGACACCCTTTTACATCATGATCCCTTTTCCTAATGTTGAATAATTTTTATGAGAAGATATAATTACTTTATTTCAGAACAATCTCACCATTTTTCATGCCTTTAACACTTTCCACTTCATATATTATTCAAATAAATGAAGTTGAATTTTTCATTCCTTAAGCATTGGCAGATCATGTGATCCCTAAATAGAATGATATGTTATTCCATATATCTTTATCATAAAAAAAGGTTAACACAAGTTATCAAATATGAATAAGTACACCTATGGTGAGATAATACCTTATTCTAACAAAATTAATCCGAAATTTAACTTAAACTTTCCATAAATGGATAACCTTACAATCCTTCTGAAAACTGAAAATCCAAAACATTAGAAAGAGGTGAACTAAATCAACTTAACATTTATCCCTTGTATATCATAAGGTATATCTTATTGGTTACATTCCAAACATGTAAATTCCTTTATCATGTATTCTCTTTACTATACATCCTTGTTGAAAACATGCATTTTTTCCTATTATTAAGTCAAAAAGCTGTAAACTTTATCCATGATAGTATAAACCACTTTTCAAAAATCCTTAATCTGTTTCTAAGGAAATCATTACCATCCAATTTTCTTATTTATATCCAACATATCTTTATCCAAATATCATTATCTCATCATCATACTCATATTAAGGGTTATCATTCCCATAATCATGACTTTTCCAAAAACATCAACTTATTACCTCAATCATTGTTCATGTTTACCAGTGTCATTCATTATATTCTCTTAAATCTTTATGGAAAAACTATAGAATACCAATACATGATGTTCTGTTATTCTATAATACCATAAATGTACTTCCACAACATTATTCTTGAATTATATTACATAAACACTCAATTATTCTACAAATTCATTGTCATACGACATATTACCAATAGTGATCACAAGTTACTTTCCTTTGTATTTAACCTTAAGAGATTACTTATGTTGATCATCATCATTAATCCTTGAATTTGGGCATTGTTTATCATAATTCCCATTTTCCTTTCACTTGAAATACTTACCTATAGAAGGTTCACTCTTTGGATATTTTTTTATTCCCATTATTTTGGAAATAAAATGCTTGAAATCCTTATTTCCCACACTTAAAAAAGTTCCCTTAATATAATTTATTCCATGTATCCTTACATGCTTTGAGCATAAAGAAAATCTAATATTCTTTTATCCATAGGTTTTAGAGTTTACTTTGAACTATATCCTTATTTTCTTATCATAACCATGAGATAGATGGATAACCTCAATCTCCCTTTTTGTAAGAATAATATGAGGAAGGTTCATACTAAAAAATAAGTTCTTAAACTCATCCAAATCCATGGATTCAATTTTATCTTATTGCATAATATTCTTGATAAAGTTACACCATATATTCACTTTACCTTCCAAGTGATAAGTTTCCAACTCAAATTTTTCACATTCTGAACAGTAGAGAATGAAAAATATATTTTTAATGGTACATATCCATTTCTCAGCAACTAGGGGATCATTCATTCCTCTAAAAGAAGGTGGATGTTTCCTTAAGAAGGATTCAAGAGAACGTTGTTCCCTCCTTTGGTCATTTGTAAGCCTAGTAGGATTCATGGAAACAAGATTCTGTATTCTAGCTCCCATAATATTTGGTTTCTCCGGAGGAAAATAATTGTATTGCACATCACATCCAGTACTAATGTGGTTCCTTTGGGTTCCATCCATTGTTTAAAACCCAAAACTAATAGTGTGAGAGGAAAAAATCATACTAGGAAAACAACATAATCAAGGGGAAGAACTTTCAATCTCTAACATCTTAGTTAGTCCTAGGTTAACCATGATCATTAGCAAAATTCAAGGATTGTAACCTATACTCTGACTTATCCTTAGGGAAATCCCTAGAAATATCCTTATAAATATTTCTAGGGATCTAACTAATGTTTTCTCAGCCTAGTTTCCAAAGGTTAACTAAACCTTTGTTTTGATACCAACTATAACAAGCTAAGATTGACGTACATGGAAATTACATTAATTTTTCAGAATACTTAATACATTACATAAAAAGAAGCCCAAAAACCATATTAGTTTAGTGCCTTTGGAAACTTGGAATACAAACTTATATTCTAGTGAAAGATCTTCAATGTTTCCCACAAATATCTTCCCCTTTTTGTACTCCTACCTAAAACCTTTCTTTATAACTTGAGGAAAAGAAAACATCAGAAAGGGTGAGCTCAGATGCTCAGTAAGAGTAAAAAAGGGTGATATGTAAACATAAACATGAGCATAAAGGGTATGAGAATGTGATCATAACATTATAAGATCATTCCATTCATATTAAAGGTAAACTTGAATCATAAGGAAATAAAATAACATAATTCATAAGATCATAAAATTTATATAAGGCATGAAATTATGATATACACATCAACTTGAAACTTTGTGAACATGTATAAATAGTAACAAGTTCACTCATTAAGGACATGAAATCAGGCCCTTGCATAAATATATGAACATGGAAATCAGTTCCACTCATAAAATTATAGACATTAAAACTAGGTCCTGACATAGAATTGTGAATATGAAATCAAATTCACGCATAACATATATACCTCATGAGTTATCCATCCTTAAAAAATTTATTGGAGGGATATATAGGTCCCACCTATCTCATAATGAAATCATTTTTACATGTGCCACAAAAATATAAAACATTCATCATTTCATAACCCAAGGAATAAAATGGGCTTCTTAAACATTATTTCATCATAAAAAAATGTATTTCATAAATAGAATTCCATCATAAACAAAATCAAACCATATGAATAATAGGGATAGTATACTTTAAACATAACCATATTAAATAATTCCATCTTATATGGAAAATAATTTTGATAGAACACTTGAAATTAATTCTTGTGGAAAATGTCTTTTCTTCTTCAAAAACGTTTTCTTTTATAAAAATGCCGCGTAATTTTAAAAGAAAAGAATTTATTTGAAAATAACCTTGAAAACTTGTATGGTAATATTCAAGGTAATAAGGTGTTATGAAATTGTAAAAATATGTTCATTCCATATAAGTTAAAAAACATTCTTCTCATACTTTTTTCAAAAAAATCAAAAAGCACCTCATATCGAAAACAACAAAAGATTCTTTTCATACCGTTTAATAAAAATTCACCAATGGGTAGAATTGAATTTAAACAATTTTAAAATAATAGAAATAATATTTTTTAATAAATATTTATGAAACATGGATATTGATGATAAATATATCCTAGTATATACTTACATATAAACAATCTCGGATAAAAATGAGATTGTAAAATTATCTCTTACCTTAGTTCTGATTTCTTCCGTACATGTCCAAAACTCATGTATAGTGGTTTAAAACATATTATTAATTTTTAAAATAATCATAATAATATTTATGATATCATATATGATTTATTTATTACTTTATATTATCTGTTTCTTTAACAATTCCATGTTAAAGCAATGTTTCGAGTAATAATCGTTTTGTTTATCGTACTTGTTTTGGCTTGTTATTCTTGATATTATTAATTAGATCATGATTTAATTACTTCCATAATGTAAAAAATTATTTATATATCATATATTTTCATTATATTACTATATTTAATAGATATATAAATGAAATGGAATACACCATTCTTGGAGACGGTAGGTCGTATGTATGCATGAACGTTGTTTCTGTTTTCTTATTGTATTGAATGGAAGAAAGTAAATGAAATATATTAATATATATATATATATATATAATATTCCAATAGAATTATTATGTCATATATTTCATATTTATTAATTATATACATTTTCATAATCATTCTTAAATGGTTGTAGTGGGGGATGAATCTCATCGCGTCGTGGAGACGGTAAGTCGTACATACGTACGAGCGACGATATCATTACCTTAATAGTTAAATGGTATGTAATTAGATGGTATATTAATTATAAATAATAATTATCATGTCATGTTAATTATTTATATCAATTATATTCATCATTATACTCATCCAAATAAAGTAGTGATGAAAAAAAATTTACACCATAGCGTGGAGACGGTAAGTCGTACGTACACATGCATGGTGATATTGTTTTTCATGGGATGGGTACAAGGAGGAATATGGTTGTCCCATAATAATAATAAAATATAATCATATATATGATACTGTATATATTACTTTAGTATGTAAAAAACATAGTAATAGGAAGTAGAATAAGAAAAGAAATTGAATTGAATTGGTAAAACAATTATCTCTTCTTCGAGTATCTCATTTTTATTTGCACAAAAGGACTTATTAGGTTGGATTTATGTCCAAATTATGGCCTCTAGGAAGAATTGAATAAATTTTTTAAATGAAATGGGTTGGTTTTGGAAGATCCAAAGGGCTTTAGAGGTGTTAATAAAAGAGAAGGAGAGGTTCCCTTTTATAAGAGAGGTGAGGGGCACTTCTGGAAAGTCCAAAATTATTAATTTAATAAATTTATTTTTGATTTAAAATAGCTCCAAAGTGAGTTATTTTGAGAATAAGATGAGTATGGGTCTAAATCCTCTCAACCAATGAATTTTATATATGTTTAGGTCACAAATTTAACCTTGTATTTTGGATTTAACCCTTAGTTAAACAATTTAACTATTTCCTTGACAACTTGTCTTTTTACACTATAGGGTTAATATATTTACTATAAATGCCAAAAGAACCCTAATTGGATCATTTATAACATATTTAACATTATAATAGTTATTTTTATTAATTTTATATTTTTATTAATTTTATATCATTTAATAAAATATTATTTATTTTAAAATCTCATTTAAGTCAATTTTACCATTATTTATTATTTGAATTTTTAAAAAACACATAACAACCTGATTCATTCAAAAAAACTACATTAACTCATCCCTATCATGTCATAATCATCCAAAAAATCATTTATGGAATCAAATATTTCAAATTATATTTATTTTAATAATATTAATATCATTTATTTAATTATTCCTTTAATAAATCAATTACCACATCATCGTTGTGTCACCATTTAATTTAATTATATATTTTTTTAAATTATAAATAAATTACCATGATGTAGATAAACATTTTATATTTCTAATTACAATTTATAGTTGACCATATCACATATATAACCTCATATTAAAAATGATATATTTATTAAAATTTGAATATGAAATTTTCAACTCTTCTTTAAATAAAATATAATAAAGGTCCTAATATTACACAAGTGGGTTAAAAAGGATCATATTTTCTACCTAAGGTTGATTTTTGTCGAAACACACTTATCCAATGAAATTATGACAAGTTTTAGTGTAACGACCCAAACTTTAATTAATGAAAATTCCTCTTGATCTAATTAAATGTCTCATTATGTAAATTGTTTATATAAATGTAAACTTCATTGGTTTTATGTTTTTGGATTTTAAAATACCATTAAGAATTGTGACCATTGCTAATATATTCATTGAACATTGATCACTTGATTAGTATAAATATAGGGCTTTAAAAAATCCAACTTACTCAGACAAAGGAAGTGATGGCCTCGCCCAGTAGACTCGCCCCATACAAAGCCCATTTTCGAATCTCGGGAAGGAGTTGGCATCATTGGGATTCTCTCTTGACCAAGCCCAATCCGAGCATGAACATGTTAAGCTTGAGCGGAACCGACTACGGGAGAAGTGGAAGTTAATAGAGATTACCACCCGAGCGATGTTATCCGAGCCACCCTAAGAGTCTGTCACCATCACACACCTTACCCTTCGGTCTTATGTGAGTGTTATAAGGGGTTATGTAACAAGACCTTAGCACTATGATTATGTGAATTATTTTTGTATATAATAATGAATATACATTCATTTTATTATTTTTACTTCGTAAATAGTTTTTAAAGCACAAATAGTATTTTTAGTTAATATTCAACTAAGAAATCTATTTTGATGAATTAATGGATTTTTTAATTAAATAATATTTTAATAAAATATTATTAAATTACTTTTTATTAAATATAAATGGTCATATAATTTTTATGAATGAAATTATAATTTTTTATTATGGTTTGAAAGCTATTTTTGTCAAAACCCGTGAATTTTTTATAAATATCGGTTTTTATTTTAAAAGTAAAAATTAACATATTTAGAAAATTATCTAGATAACACTACTATAAATTTAGGCTATAGCCACGGTTCTAAACCATGTCTATAGGCCCAAAAACCGTGGTTATAGGTTATAGCCATGGTTTCATGAACCGTGGATGGTATTGGCGTGGCTATAGGTCAGAGCCTATAGCCACGGTTTGAAACCGTGGCTATAGCCCTATAGCCACGGTTCAAACCGTGGCTATATCCCTAAATTCATGGCTCCAACTGTAGCTATAGCCCTATATCCATGCCAATAAAGGCCACGGTTCATAGAACCATGGCTATAGGGCTTTAGCCACAGTTTAAAACCATGGCTATAGGCCTTTCCACTGCATAAAAAAACCAACACGGTTCCCTGTGCTGGTTGTTGGGAGGACACTACCAACTCCCCCCATCCCCCGACCCACAGCTCCCCCACCCTGCACCAGCACCCCCACCCCCTGCTCCTGCACACCTCCCTTGCCCCCCCCCCCAGCACCGTGCACCCCACCCCCTGCCCCCTCCTCACTGCACACCCCCCCTCCCCCTAGACAGCCCCCCCACCCTGCACCAGCACCCCCACCCCCTGCTCCTGCACACCTTCCCTTCCCCACCCCCTACACCTTGCACCCCACCCCCTTTCCCCCTCCTCATTTCACACCCCCCTCCCACTCCCCCCCCCCCTCCCCACCCTGCACCAGCACCCCCCACCCCCTACTTTTGCACACCTCCCACAATATTCAATTTGAAAACCAGTAACCTGAAGCAACATGTAAACATAACATGTAACCTAAAATTAATAAAACAATCTATAAACCAATCATGCATACCTTAAAAACAAACATGGAAGCCTTTGAAAACTTTCAAAACAATCTGTAAAACCACAAACCTGTAATCTTATAACCTAAAAACAAACTATAAGCATGGAAACCTATAAAACAATCATGCATACCTTAAAAACAATAATACTTGTAAAACAATCTGTAAAACATGAAAAACATTGAAAAAAATAATACCTTCATCCTAAAAATAATAATACCTTCATGGAAAACCTGTAATCTTATAACCTATAAACTTACAACCTGTAAAACAATCTGTAAACCTATAAAAAATCAAAACCTAGCAACTAAAACCCACAAACCTAAAAACATCTAAAATTAGTAAACCTGTAAAACAATCTGTAAACCTATAAACTAGTAAAACAATATGTAAACCTATAAACCAATCTGTAAAATGATATGTAAACATGTAATCTTATAACCTAAAAACATTGAAATCTATAAACATGGAAACCTTTGAATATCCATCATGCATACCTTACAAACAAGAATACCTTCATCCTGTAAACCTAGCAACTAAAACCCACAAACCTAACAACCCAAAAACTAGAAAATTAGTAACATATAAATGTGTAATGCACAAAATATCAACTTATAAATTCCAAACCTGATAGCTTACAAGCCTTCAAACCATGAAACTTATAAACCTGCAACCAAAAAACTTGAAAAAATGCAAGCATTCAAATACAAAAGTAGAAAAAAAATCATTCTCTTGAAAATAAAAAAACACAAGACCTGTAAAATAAATAAAATAGTAAAAATCTGTATACATGTGTGGAAAATGAGCATAAAATTAAGTTGTTCACTAAAAATAATTACTTTAATATATCCCATAATATGTTGGGTTAGTGAATATAAAGTAAAATAAATAAAATATTAACAATCTATATATAGATAATAAGGACGGTCCACCAAGTGCTAACAATGTCACAAAGATACACAAATAAGATCCAATAAATTGGTTGTTTGAAACATTCCTAATAGCATCAGTAAAAGAAAAAAAATATTAAAGACTTTTCACTAAGGATGCTCAGAATTCATACAAAATAAAGTAGTGAAATCTGATTAATTACATGGTAACAAAAACTATGTAAACTAGAAGGATGTCAATTCAAGTAAGTGTTGTTTAAACATACCATCAACTTACAAATCATCAAGGGGAACACCAGAAAGGGCATCAATTAGACCAGTGAATTGATTGATCTGTAAATACCTGAATAAAGCCATAAATACATTAAAAATGATAATTATCTTAACTAATGTCTCAGTTTCTTATAGTGTACCAAGGCTTGAAAGCGACCCGAAACTGTGAGGTAAGTTCCTCTTCATTGAGTTATATGAGAGATCCCTGTATGTGAAAAAAATCATTATAAAATAATATTCAATTGAACAAGAACCTTCTAACATAACAGATTAAGAAAAGACAAAAGTGGACTCAATAAATGAAAATAAAAATATGAAAGAACTCTAAAAGTATAATTTACAGAATCCCCCCTGGACAGAAGCCCCCCCTACTGGACAGCCCCCCTATCGGACCCCCCCTGGACAGCAGCCCCCCCACCCATTGCTGGACCCCCCCTGGACAGCAGCCCCCCTGCTAGACCCCCCTGGACACCCCCCCCCCCCGGACAAAAGCCCCCCTTGGACAAAATCCCCCCTGGACATAAGCCCCCCCCCCCCCTACTGGAGCCCCCTAGACAGCCCCCCCCCCCTCCTGCTAGACCCCCCTGGATAGCCCCCCTGCTGGACCCCCCTGAACAGCAGCCCCCCCACCCCCCCTGCTAGACCCCCTGGACACCCCCCCCCCCCCGGACAGCCCCCCTGCTGGACAGCGACCCCCCCCCCCCATATCCCTCTCTATTTATGTTTCTATCAATTATGTTCCCAGTGAATATCTTGATGTTGTATACATTTCAATTCAATAATTTTAGGGCATGGAACTCGCTTCAACTGACTGAATTACTCAATGATGTTATAGTTTATAGAACCTGTTGATATCTTAGATCATGTTTACCAATTCACCCAGCATGCAAGGCCACTCAAACCCACCTTTGGGTCTAGATAGGTATATTAAATCGGCTTTGAATGCATGTGATCATACAGGATCATCACTGCCTAGAGACCTACATATTACGACAAACCCTGCCTTGGCAGTTTTAGCTGCAGGGGATACTCTTTTGGACCCCTGTAAAGGTAATAAATCACATCACATTTATAATGATCTTTTTAATGGTATGAATATTGAAAATGGTCAATCTTCATACCATTCCTCTTATTTGGGCTATGAATCAAAACAGGTTGGCACACTACTTGACAGACAATATGACCAGACCAATCCGATTTTGAATAATGATTCTAAGTAGTGTGACTCCACCCTGTGACCCTGTATGTAGGATCAAGAACATCCCAACACAGTTAATGTTTACTAATGATTCATCACCAATTCTCACTCTAAAGTAGTTGTAATGCTCTAATCATATGTGCAAATTTTAAATTTTCATCAAAAAAAATAACATATAAATGAACATACTATTCAAATAATAACTAATAGTTGTAGAAGTTTCTAAGACATCATCACGATATTAGTAAACATTAATTTTATATGAAAAGGAATAAATATTTATTTGTACCATTGAGAAATCAAATATATGATGTAACGTACTGTTCAAATAATAACTAATAGTAATGAACATTGAAATCAGAACACTGTAATTGTGAATGTCAATATAATGGAGATAGTTTGGAAACCAATCAAATATAACAAAATATATATAGAAAAAATAATTAATTGTGAAAAGAAGGGTGTGTGAGGTTACAAAAGCTTCAGTTTATTAAATGATAATCACATTGTACCTTCCACGATGGTGTATTTCTCCAAAATCTATTGTTACTCTACCATGTCGCCTTGTATGCTGGATCGAAACATTGCATTAATATTGATTATATTGAATATATTGAATACATAAATTAGTGGTACAAAATATTTCAATAAAAGTGGATTAAATATGGAGAAAGTTAAAATAGTAGAAAACATAATTGATAATCACATTGTACCTTTGTACTAATGTTCATCCGACACATTGAACAATATCTATACATAATAATTGAAAAATTAGAAATATAATGTATAAAATTAGAATAAATAACAAATAAAATAAACTGTATCATATTAAATAAGTCAAAACAACTAAACCATAACCAAGGATAATCTAACAATAAAGAAGACAATAAATTGAAACCAATAAATCATACCAAATTCAAATGAGAGGAGGCTAATGATCTGTAATAAAAAACCACCTACACACCCCTCTGCCCCCTCCCCTGCCCCCCCCCCACCTACACATCCCTCCCCCCAGCAACCCCCCTCTCCCTGCCTCCTGCCCCCCACCTGCACACACCCCTGCCCCCTCCCCTGCCCCCCCACCTGCACACCCCCTCCCCCTACCCCCCCACCTGCCCCCCCCCCCCACCTGCACACACCCCTCCCCCTGCCCCCAGCACACCCCCTACCCCCCCCACCTGCACACCCCCCTCTCCCTGCCCCCCTGCCCCCCACCTGCACACCCCCTGCCCCCTCCCCTGCCCCCCCCCCCACCTGCACATCCCTCCCCCCACCAACCCCCATGCCCCCTGCCCCCCCACCTTCACACACCCCTCCCCTGCCCCCAGCACACCCCCCTACCCCCCCCCACCTGTACACCCCTACCCCCAGCAACCCCCCTTCCCCCTGCCCCCCACCTGCACACCCCCCTCCCCCTGCCCCCAGCACACCCCCCTTCCCCTTGCCCCCCCACCTGCACACCCCCTGCCCCCTCCCTTGCCCACCCCCCCTGCCCACCCCACCCCCCTGCCCACCCCATGAACCCCCTACCCACCCTTCACATTTCATTCCACTTCAACCACTTAATGAAATATGTTTATAAAGGATCATTCGTGATGTTTTTTCAGAAAAACCCCTTTTCCCTAGATCAGGATGATGGATGATTTCCAGGAATCCAATCTTGAATTTGGAATGAGTAGTTTTTTCCATTATGATTAATAAATATTGATTTGTTGGATAATCTAGAATACTTTCCAAGGATGTGTATCCATTTCGTGGGGAGTTTATAATTACCTATATCGTTATGAGTTAGATAATTCAAATGAAATTGAATTTTTAGTCTCCAAGTAGCAAGAGTTTCAAGAAGTGGTATTTAGAAAAACAATCTGAGTGTTAGGATGTATCTTGAGGATTTTTTATTCCTATTTAGGTGTCCAGGTGGTTCATGGGGTAATCAAGTAGCAGTTAGAGGGTTTCTAGTCCATTCCACTTAATTTTAAGACCCATAAATTACAATGTCTAGGTACACTGGGTACCAAGTATAATAAAGGTAAAAATAGTTGATTATGAGTTTTATAGTGGGGTATCCTCTAGTGGGGAACCAGGTATGTCTTACTGGATAGCCATGTTCTAGGTTTATGGTTGTGTTCTCTATGTATTTCATACTCCCTTAATGTATTCATGTAGGCCATGTTTCGAATGAGATAGTGGTGGTACATGATATGATAAGAGACCTGACCTAGAGAATAGATTGGTGATATGAGATGAGATATGGGACCTAAACCTATGTGAGTGGGTGATATAATGAGATGATCATTAATAAAGCTCTTTATTTTTAAAACATCACTCATTCAGCTCAAATCACAATGATTTAAGATGTGATTAATAACCCAATCATTGAATCAACATCATCTATATTATTCTTAAAAACTCATGATGTTTGTTTTATCAAGAAGCTCTTTCACCCCCCTGCCCCTGCACCAGCACCCCCCTGCCCCACCCCCTGCCCCCCTTTCACCCCCCCCCCCTCCCTACCATGCACCCCTCCCTCTACCCCTTGCACCCCCACTGCCCCCTCCCCACTGCACACCCCCTCCCCATGAGCATTTCATGATATCATTCCAACCATATAAATATCAGATCTCGGTGTAACCCAGGCATACCAAATTCTCAGGTCCAAACAGCCAACTACTCATCATGAATGGCTCCATGAATATATTCCAAGCATCCTAAGAATGTCTATAAACTCCAATAAAATGAATGGATTGATTTTGATTCCTAGGCACCTCAGGTAATCACTGAATAAAAAACATCCCCCAAGTCACCATACCAAATGGTTGGATCCCATGCATCCTGATCAAGAATAAGTAAAATCATTTGGATTGACTGGATAATCCTAGGGATAACATAGTCATCTCATAATAATAATAATCTAAAATAAAAATAAGTAATCCCCTAATCTAAATCAGTTGTATCCTAGTTAGGTTGGGAATCCTAGGGACTTGTGGCATCCAAAGCATCCCATATAGACTTGAGGTCGAATCCCAACATCCCAAGAATTATTCACATGGTTCAACAGCTGAATCCCAGGATACATGTCAGGAATCCATGATGACATCATCATGTATAATTTGTCTCACAACCATACCACATAAGGCCCAAGTTTGGATCCTTGGAAACAATATTAGGCAACCACCATACCATCGTCACATCAGTCCCATAGGTCAGGTCCCAAGAAGTACATCTGGGAACCATGGTTGCATCCAAAATAAACATATAAAGGTATAAACAAAATTTCAGGGTTTTAAAAATTTCCAAACCCATCACTTACAATTCATAACCCCATGGGATTATACATTTGATGCAGGTTTTAAGGTGACACTCACTACCATCTCTACCAAGGCCATATGCATTCTCTTAGGGTTGGTTAGTCAACAGGGCACCCATTGGGGTCCCCTAGTAATAGAGGCACCCTCACACAGGTCCTCGGTCTCAATCCAGGTCTTGGTTCAAGAACTGATGCTAAAAGTAATACTATTTTTCTTGGCATCATAATCAATAGAGCACAATATTTTTTACTACACAAGATATGTCATGTTGACAAGACTCAAGAGATGGCACATGACCCATTTTGGTCTTCAAGGTCTCACAAGGTTTATCTGCTCACCCAACCCAAGTACATAACCTAGGCTAAGTGTGTCTCAAGTTAAGGCCTAGACTATTAGTGTCCGAGGTAAACCAGCTAGTACCAAGGTACATCAAGGCCTTAGCACTTTATAAATCATAATCGATGAATTTCAATTTAATTAATTAAAAAAGTTAATTAATTAAAACCAATTAAATTATATATTGGTTATGGGATTAATTTAATTTAAATAAATTTATCACTTCATTAGCAAGACTGAAAGCCATGAGAATAAATCAAAAGCATAAATACCACATGGTAAAGTATGCATACCGCCTATCTTTATTCGACGCTTTTCTAATTATTTCCCAAATGTAGAAAGAAGTTTCCAAGGCACACCAAGGTCTTTCCATGCTCATTCCCATCCCACATCACTAAGAAAGATCCCAACTCTCTCTAAGAAGCTTAAAACAATTATCTAAAAGGGGGGGATGGCAAACGGATCGGGGGAGAACGGAGGAGCCCGACGGATTTTGGGAAAAAAAGGGGGGACGGCAAATTTTAGGCATGGTTTTTTAATTAAACTGTGGTTATAAATTGGCTATAGCCACAGACATATAAAACCGTGGATATAGGTCTGTGGCTATAACCTAAATTTATAGTAGTGTAAAATGAATATTATTTTTGGAATTAGGATGTTAAAATTATCCAATGGTGAATTTTTCATAATTTTTTGAGAAAGTCGAATTTTTGGGTAAAAATTAAATACCGTTTAAATATATAATGTGTTTTATGACATCATAACGATCCAATAGTGATGTAATAAAATAATATAAATGATATTTTTGGCCAATATATTTTTTAAAATTAAAATAATGTGATTTTAGGTTTTTTTTATTTATTTTACAAAACTTTAGTGGACCCTCCAAGAGTTATAAAACATTTTCACTTTTTAAATTGATTTCCTTAAGAGTGTGACTCACCTCCACATAAGCCACCATATTATTTTAATAAGTTAGGCCATTGGCCTTATAAAATATTTTTTTCCACTCCATTTTGGAAAAAACCATGTGAAAAAACCATGGGCTGGTTTGTGGTATTGATTAGTTTAATGTGTGGTGACCCAAACCTAAATAATAAAGAATTCCCTCTCCTTTCCTATATAAACCCACCCAAACTCCTACTTCCTCTTCACTCAAATCATTTGGAGTTTATCCAACCTCTGCCCTAATCTCTCTAGGATTCTCCCAAGGTGCCCCAATCTCCTAATAATCCTCTCTCAAGCCCCTCCCAAGCCTTTGGGATCACACTTCCAAGTAAGGGATTTCTTCTTTTCTCATTTTTGTCAACTTTTCTTTAAGTTGTTGTGCCCTTTTTTTCAATTAAAAATGTTGGGGTATGATTTTTCACCTCCCCCATACTTCCATATTTATTGTTGGATGATGGGAGACCCCTTTCTTGCTCATTAATGTGTCCCATGTACACCTGTTACCATGTTGAAATTCTGTAAGGGATTTCTCTCTCCTCTTTTACATCCAAGTAATTCTTTTGTATTATGCATCTAAATTCCATTATGTTTTTTGGTACATGTATCTATATAACCCCCTTACTTTCCATTTCATGTAAATTTTATGAGACACCCCTTTATCTCTCATCAACCATTTTTTTATTAGTTCTTATTTCATGTCGTTATGCTGCTGAGATTGCACTATGATTTTCCAAGCCAATGTCATTGTGTAGTGAATACCATACCCATTTATCTATCAAGGGTATTCACCTTTATGCACATTTACATATTGATTATAAAGCTTAATGCATGTATTCCACATCCCTTTATCGTGGAATAAATGATGATGATTGATTCTATGTTGTATGATTCATGTGGCACACTTATGCATGAAATGAAATGTTTAAGAAAGGGTGTTCCCTGATAGCGCTCCAATGCATTGGGTAAAGTATAGTATCATGATACGTCATGTGCAATGAGTGTTTACTCATGCTAATTCAAGTGAAACAAGGGTTTACTTGTGCTTAATGTACAATGGGGGTTTACTCATGCTCCATGTGAAATGAGCCTTGGCTCATGCTAATTCCATGTTAAGTGTTGTTGCCACATTTCCATGTTATGATTATCATGCTTTATCCTGCCTTTATGTTCATGTTTCTCTCGCGCTCCATTGATATGCCTATTGTCTCACGTGTATTGTCTTCCTTATGTTATTCCATGTTTATTACCTTACCGGGCTTTATAGATCACCCTTTTCTTATGCATGTCCTCAGGTTATCCCATGCAATGCTAAGTATGAGGGAATGTAGTGGTCATGTAAAGGAAGTTTTCAATAAAGATGTTGTATTTCATGTTTTAAGTTGTTATGTAATGATCCTAAGCCCCAAAGACACTAGACCTCTCGATATTCTATGTTGTATCAAGTGAATTTTATATAATAAATCATGTTTATGTATGAAATAAAGAGTAGGGTTGTTGTAGTTAGGGTAATTTTATAATATTGTAATATTATTTTTACCCTTATTTACCTGATTTACCCTTTAATCGTGGAAAATAGAATACTAAAGTTATTATTCACCAAAAAATACATTTATCCTATTATACTAGGATTTTCATACTCATTACAACTTAATATTTTCATCTTTAAAAATTCAATTCATAGAAGAAGTAAAATTATGTTTAATTATAATCCCACAGATGTGGCGAGAAGCCGAGTAAAAGAGACATTCAAAAGATTAATAAATTTTTTAATCTAATTTCAATATAAAAATTATCTCAATGACCTAAATTGGATTAATAAATGTATTATTGATCTATTGGGACTTTAAAAAACTATTTAAATTATAATAATTATTTAAACGAAAAATCAGTTTTTAACTATAATGCAATATTTTTTACTATTCATCAAAAATAGAAACTTTTCAAAAAAATGCCAAAAATTCACCCTAAGTTAATTTTGATATTTATCTTTCAAATAAGAAGTTTATTTTGTCAAATATAATATATAAATGTGTTAAAAACTTGATTTCAAATGGGTGCGCCATCAAAAGGCGGCAAAACTGTATTTTTTTATAAATATTTTTTTTAACCAAAAAATTAAATTTGTTCTTATATCATTTTTAGAAAACATATAAGATGGGTTTTAATCATTGTATTGAATATATTACATATATATTTCATTAATAAAATCCATCAAGAGTGATTTTATTACTTTATAAACTCACTTATTTGGATTTAAATATTTTTTATAAAAACATTTCCTTTTATTTAAAAAGGCTTTTATTTGCATTTATAATTAATTGATCACCAAATAATTAATTATATAAACATGTGTAGAGTATATTTTTATAATTCAGTTAATATTGTTCATAGATGCCATTATAATGGCTAGGTTATAAGGTAACATAATAATATTTAGTTCTTAGCTTAAACTCAGTCTTGTGTGAAATGAAATCTATAAAAGAACTTGAAATTGTGTGTAACACAATAAAAGCATAGTGTTGTGTATACCACAAGCTAATCTAGTGTTGTGTGTAGCGCAAACTAATTTTAGTGTAGCATACGACACAAGACATCAAAGAAATTAAAAATAATCTATCTCATAAAAATTTTAGGGTGCTACAGATACAACATTTAAATGAGACATTCATAAGCTTGTCGCCAAGGTTTTTTATCGAGGTGTCATAAAATTTACCAAGGATATTCACCAAGGTATCATATAACATGTCATATCTAGAGATTAAATTCATTAACCAATGAATTGGAGAACTATTAGTTCACACCCTTAATATGTCTTAGTTAATTTGATCTATATATAGCATAATAAAACATTTCATAAATAACCCATAGAGACTAAAAGAAATGGGTTTTATATAAAAATCACAACATTTTAAAAACTGCTTAAAGACAATATATTTATGTCATTTATAACCCACAAAAAGTGAATGAAGGTTTTTTTATGTCAATAACTAAATCAAATAAATCATTTTTACATATTGGTGAATTCCACTAGAAAATAAATAGGTTTGGGTATTCAAAAAAAGGAAATAAAAGGAAATTTATTGGTGAGAAGAGAGAAATTTTGAGAAGTAAAATTGGAACCATAACGGGTATAAAACGTGGATTTAGAAAATGTTAAAAAGAGAGGGGACAGGGGTCTCCCATTAATAAAATACTCTTAATATAGTAAAGGGATAGAATAAAAATTATAGAATAACATAGCTTTAAAATTTGAAATACATTCCACATAAAAAGGGGATTTGAAAGAAAAAAAGAGAAGTTGAGATTTCCCTTACCTTGAAGAGTAACTCCTAAAACTAAAAATTTGGGATCTTGGGGGATTTATTACACCTTTAGAGGACTCTTTGGGAAGTAAAACTATCATATATTCATGTATGATGAATTTGGAGTGAAATGAAATGGATAAATGGGTGGGTATTTATTGCCAAAGTGGGGGATTTGTTTATTAATTTCTTAATAAAGGCTTTGGAAACCTGGGTAGTGGTAAATGAAAAAACTTGGGGTTGTCCATGGTATTGGACACTTGGGACACCTTTTATGTTATTTTAATCTAAAATAGTCTACCATAATTTTATATTACTTATTTGGTAAGGAAAATTAAATTTTTCATAAAATAACATTTTTAAAGTTAAAGTTTCCATTTTAGAATTTAGAAAGTAAATTATATATTTAGAAATTTACTAAAAAAATATTAAAATACTTGATATTGATAAAATAAAATATTTTAAGTCATGTATTGTTATTAATTAGTTATTAAATAATTATGATATAATTATGATCTCATTAAACATACTGAAAAACTCAAACTGTATTTTTATTATTCACAAAAAAATAAAGTATTTTAGAAAATTATCCTAAATTCACCCAAACCTAATTTCAGCGTGATTATTTCAAAAAATATATTTATTTTATCATAATAATTCTTTAAATATGATAATATTAACTTTTAAATATAAAAATCCTTATTTATTAAAAATAATAGCGTATTAAAAATGTATAGTAAAATTTCTAACTCTCGAAAAAAATAAAATTATTTTATCATTTATTTTTAAATAATAATGTTTTAATAATACTAATTAATTAAAATAAAAATTATTCATAATAACTTAGTTTATTATAATAACTATATATTTTCTAAAAAGTACAATTTATGTCTGAAAATCAATTTATAAAATTCCATCTAAATTTATTAAGAAAAACTATTCTTAAAACAGAATTGATAGAAAAACAATTTTATTTATATAATAGAATTACACTTTAAGTAACTAGATCCTCGAAACATAACCCCTTATTACACTCACATACGCCCTAAGAGTAACGTGTGAAATGGTGGAGTTTTGTGGGGTGTCTCAGCTAACATCGACAGAGTGGTAATCCACACTAACTTGAACTTCTCCCATAGGCAATTTCCTTCAAGATTCAATTAGTGAAGCTCGGATTAGGTTTGGTCAAGAGTGAAGCCCAGTGACGCTACCTCCCTCCCAAGATCTAAAAAATGGTCTTCTTATGGCACGACTCTATTGGTTGAGGTCATTGTTTCTCTTTTATTCATTAATTATCCTTTTTCATATCTACTTATAAATATTAATTATAATATTAAAATTATTATTAAGAGTATAGTTTCCAATAGTCATATTGACCAGCATTCACATAACGGTCAAAACCCGATGGTCACATTTCAATTTATACTCACTTCATTATTAAAGAGATATATTTTTATTGTGTATAAAATAATATAACACATATTTTAAGGAAATAATTATCATTCAAAAAGTTTGGGTCATTAAATTCTTCCCCCTTAAGAAATTATATCCCTAAAATTTCAACTTGTTCTCTCAATTGAGAAAAGGTGTGGGTACTTCTGTCTCATTGTCTCCTCTGTTTCCCATGTTTCTTGTAACACCCCAAGCTTTTACGATACGATTCTCTTTCAATAATTCAATAGCTTGCATTGTACGCAAGTTCGAGATTCTAACACACTGCGACCAATCAAAGTAGCAGTTATGAATAGTAATACCCACTTTTTGAAATTATATAAATTTTATATTTCCAAATGGACTTCATTTTTGTATTCAGAATATTGAAATTATCCTAAGTTGAATTTTTTGTAATTTTCTGAGAACTTCTAATTTTCTATGAATAGTGAAAAATACTTAAAAAAAACTTTTTTAATCAAAATAGTTTATAGTGATAAATTATAATAATGAGTGGTTTTAAAGTATAATTAGAATATATTTTTATCATTTTATCCAATGGTTTTCATTATAATTAATTTCACTTTGAAATTGGACATAAACAATTGTCGATCTTTTGATATATATTGTTTCTTAAAAACATGTTATTTGTTGTGATAGCGGGAATTAATTATAAAATTAATTAATGCAACTTATATGTTTGGAATTTCATAAAATAGACATCATTTTTGAATTCGGAATATCAATTATAGCTTAGGGTGAAATTTTGGCATTGTTCTGAAAAACATCAATTTTTGATGAATAGTGAAACCACTAAGTGGTAGTTAAAAAACTAATTTTTTGTTTAAATGAAACATTACCACTTATGTGATTTGATTTTCAAAAATCTTACATACATGGTTTTCATTATGAATTAAAATGTGGTTCAATGGGATTAAAATAATTTTTTGGTGAATAGTAACTTTTAAGTTTAATTAATCACGATTAAAGGTAATTAGTGAAATTTAAGGTAAAAATGATATTATAAAAATATGAAAATACCTTTAAACTTGTCCTAACCTTATTGGATGAGTCATGGCCGACCAAGAAAATCCATGGGTTAACTTGGAGACCCCATGGATCCACTTTGGTAGGAAAATGACATTAAAAACGTTTTATTTAATGTTAAAATAAAAATGTCACAAACATGAGTTGTTTTACTAAAACAATTTTTAAATGGGGTTATACAAGTCATATTTTTTACTATAAACATTCATTAGAAAGATAAAAAAATTTCATACATCATGATATTTGTTTTATAATTTTTAAACATTAAATAAATTAAATTATTTATGACACCATGATGATGCAGCGATTACCTCATTAATTAACGATTTAAATAAAATGAAAAGATAATGTAAAATCTAAGAATTAAACTTGTCAAAAACCTATTGTATGAGTATATTTGTAACCCTTATCACCTTATCCTAGAAATATATAAGTGTGGGACCTTTAAAATCCGAAACTCATTATATAATAAAGTAACATTTCATGACTTTCCAAGAGTGCCCCTCCTCTCCTCTTATAAAAGGCCCTCACCACTACCACCTTATTCACACCTTCAAAGCTTTTTGTCTCGGCCAAACTCTGCCCAAATACTCTCTCAACTTCCCTCTATTACTCCTAGAAGCCTCACTTTGGGCATAATTCTTCTCAAGGAATCCTTTGGCTCAAATCAAAAAGAGTTACCCGATTTTAAGGTAATGTCTTCTCTTATGTTATTTTGTTTTATTTTGCTTCTCCAACCCCTTAAACTCTTTTTATTCCTTTATTTTGTAACAAAACTAGTATCTTCAATATACTAGTATGTTTTTATGAGAATTATTTGATTTACACTTACACACACCTTCGTCTAATGGTTAAATAACATATTGTTTCTGTGGTTGGCGAATTTCTGCCTCACGAAACGATGATTGTTCAATCTTCTTTTAACACCTCTCATAGTGGCCATTAAGATGTCAATACATTTATATATTATATATATTATGTTTATGTTTTTCTTATGCTTCTTTATTTCTCATTTATGGCATACCTTTACGATTTCCATTATGGGTAAACGCGATAATTTCATTTTAGGAAGTGCGGACTACCACCCCCTCAAAGTGATTTAAATCGTTAATGTCATATGTGGGATGTATAAAGGATGGAGTAAATGGTATTATACATTATATTATACTGGAATTATATTATACCTTTATATAATTATAAATTAATTCCATTAAATATGAAATATAAATGAAAGTAGCGTTCATGTGTACGTACGGCTTACCGTCTCCATGAACGGTGCATTTCATTTCTTACCTCTAAATGTTATGTAATATTATAAATGAATATATATACTGGATATATATGATATATATGATATCTACATCATGAATATAATTCTGGATATAATTTATATTCTACCACATAAACAACTTGTAATTATAAGAAGTTTATTGTTGACTCAAGTACCAAAGATCGACAAAACGACCGTTATTAACTTAAATGACTATATAATTTTCGTAATATTGTAATAAGTGATATAAAAGGGATAATGAAAATGAAAAAGGTTCTTAAGCAAGTAGATATTAACTCTAGTTTATTATTCAGGAGGTTAAAGAGCGGTCGAGTCAAGTCGGACACGAGGTAAGGGAACCTCTTAACCCAATTTCTGTTCTTTGGGTTAATATCCAACTTTCAAATTATATCATGATATTATTATGTACTATCTTGTATTTTTAATTTATTTATGTGTACTTATAGTGAATACACATAATAGATCTATTTTATTTAAAAAATGATCTTTGTAAGGACTTCGTCTCAATCTCCTTTCATTGAGGCATATTTTGTTTTTATACACAAATTTCTTTTATACGGTGTATAAACCCCTTTGACTTTTACGTTTATTAAAAAGGGATCTTTTTATACGAAGAATTTTACCAAACGAAAACAAAGGAATTTTTTTCTTGTCGTACATATGCGGCGACAACGACTTCTCCGCCGCCGTGATCATTATTTGAGTTTTGGCTTCCTCTACAATCCATAACTTTTTTTTAAATAAAAAAATAAATACAAAGTTTTAATTTTCTTTTATTTTAGTATTGAAAATGGTTTTGAAAGTGTTTTTTGTTATATCAATGTGTTTTATTGATATCTTGTTATTGAAATGTGGAAATGTTATGTTTCATTTATGCATGTTTTATGTTATACGATTATGTTATGGTTTATGATATGTTTAAACCTATTAATATGAGGAATGCATTGGACTTAATAAGTGACGGGTGGAGCCCGCTATAGCTCCTCAATGCATCGGCAGGTCTCATGAGACAAACTAGTGTCTTGGCATGAGGCCTTGACAAAATATTATTTGTATTCTTGGCACGAGGCCTTGGCTACGTGGTTATGATAGTCTAGCATTATACATTCCATCATTATAAAAGTTGTTATTGATATTGCATGTGATTATTCGACCAGTAGAATATCCATGTGAATAAGTAAATGGCATTATCTCATTTTAATTTTTCCATATTATGTTGAAGTTCAAGTTTAAAAGGCTTTTGTTTTAGTTATACATTGCCTTAAATATTTTTGTTTATTTATGAAAGCTTCCGCTATATTGTTATCCTTACTGAGCATCTGAGCTCACCCCTTTCAATGTTTTAATTTTTCCAGGATGTGAAGAAGTATTTTAGGAATGACCTACAGGGATAGTCTGAAGGGGATATGAGTGTGGAAAATGGAGACTATGTTATTTTAGTTTTTCACTTTATGATATAATGTAACATTTATGAATGTATCTAGTGTTTCCAAGGCTACTAAACTAATCAGTCTTTCGAGACTTGATCTTTTGTGATCATGCCGATGTTACGTAATAATGCACCAACTCTAGGTAACTGGGGTCAGGGCATTACATTTCTTATTTATATATATGGTTCCTCCACAACACTTTGATGATGTGGGTAGTCTTGTTCTGTAGAACCTTATCTCTATGGTCTAAGATCTCCACAAACTACTCCTTATAAGAGAGTTCATGTTCTTGTTGTACCACCTTAGGATTCAATACATGTAAAGGGTTAGGTATGTACTTCCTCAAGAGAGATATGTGAAATACATCATGAACTTGAGCTAGATTTGGTGGGATTGTAAGTTAATAGGCCACTTCCCCTAAGCGATCAAGGATTTCATAGGGGATAATGTACCTAGGTCTAAGCTTATCTTCCTTCCTAAACAGCATGACTCTCTTCCAAGGTGAAATTTGAAGGAAGAATTTGTCTCCAACATCAAACTCCTAGTCCCTTCAATGGTTGTTATCATATCTCTTCTGCTGAATCTGATTAGCCTTTATGTGTTGTTGGATGGCATTAACATTTTCTATCATCTCTTGTACAAGATCAAGCCCAACCAACTTTCTCTCATCAACTTCATCCCAATAAGTATGAGTTCTACATCGCTTCCCATATAGAGCTTCATAGGGTACCAT
This sequence comes from Viscum album, assembly GCA_963277665.1. Classification (NCBI taxonomy): domain Eukaryota; kingdom Viridiplantae; phylum Streptophyta; class Magnoliopsida; order Santalales; family Viscaceae; genus Viscum; species Viscum album. The sequence continues at coordinate 474,283,896 of OY728135.1, forward strand.
TTGAATACCTAAATGGAATCTGTTGTTGTATGATAACTAAACTAATGTGAGATGTTGATCCCATCCACCTTTAAATTACATTGAGCATGTTCTCAACATGTCCTCGAGTGTCTGAATAGTTATTTCAGATTGGCCATCAGTTTGGGGGTGATAGGTCATGCTAAAATTCAATTCAGTATTCAGAGCATGTTGAATAATTATTTAGAATTTTGATCTGAACCTTGGGTCACAATAAAAAATGATAGAAAGTGTCACTCCATGTAGACTTACCACTTACTTCATGTATATACTGGTGAGTAGGTCAAGAGAGAAATATTCCTGAATAGCGATAAAATGGGCAGTCTTAGTGATACAATCCGTTATAACCCATGTCGCATTGTTTCCTATGGATTTTCTCAAGAGACTGGTAACAAAGTCCATATGATATTATTCCACTTCCATGTTGGTATAGGTAGTGGTTTCAATACCCCTTTAGGAATTTTTCGCTCTTCCTTCACTTATTAAAACACCAGGCACCTCGTAGTGTAGTCGTAAATCTCCCTTTTCATGTTATCCCACCAATAATGATCACGAAGGTCCCTATACATTTTCATGATTCTAGGATGTATATAGAAATTAGATTTATGAGATTCATCCATAAGATCCTTCTTTATATCTAAAATAGATGGACCACATAGACTTGTATGAAATTTTAATACACATTCTTAATCAATATTGAACTCAAGAAACTTCACATTATTTACACCCTCTATCTTCTTATATAACAATGGATAGTATATTTGATATTTATTGATCTTCTTTAGTAATGATGGTTGAGAAATAATTTTGGAATGGGTTGATGATTTCCCTTCCCTTATGATTCCTATGTCCAATTTTACTAGGTCTTTGATCAAAGGATATCCTTGAATCCTCATCATTACCAGCACAATAGGGTATTTCCTACTTAATGCATCAATGAATTTATTTACTCTTATGGGGTGATAATTAATTGTATAATCACAGTATTTAAGAAGTTCCAACCATCTCATCTATCTCATATTAAATTTCTTTTGCATGAAAATATACTTCAAACTTTGATGCTCTCTGTATATATCACATTTCTCCCCATAAACAAAGTGCCTCTATATATTTAGATAAAAAACAACTACATCCAGCTCCAGGTCATTCGTAGGATAATTCTGCTCATGAGGTTTTAACTATTGAGATTAATAAGCAATCACCTTGTCATTTTTCATGAGGATTAACCCAAACCATTTCAAAGATGCATTGCTAAAAAATAATGCATCCTTCTCCAATAGAGGGTAGAGTTAACATAGGTGTAGTAACCAATCTCTTCTTTGAATCTTGGAAAATTTCTTCACAATCCTTTCACTACCACAAAACTGGGCAAGGCCAGCACCACCCTTTTATCAGCGGTAACGAAAAACCGCTGATAAAGGGGGGGCCTTTATCAGCGCTAAAAAAAGCACTGATAAAAGCACCCCTTTATCAGCGCTTTTTTTAGCGCTGATAAAGCCCCCCCCCCCCTTTATCAGTTCTTTTTTTTAGCGCTGATAAAGGGGGGGCTTTATCAGTGCTTTTTTTAAAAGCACTGATAAAGGGTCAACTTCAAAAAAAAATTAAAGAAAAATTTTAATATATAAATATAGTTATATAGTTATATTGATATAAATATAATATATAATTTTTAAATATATTTTAGATAGGTATAAATGTACATTTACACTTATTATACTTAATATATAAGATATTAAGTGAAAATGGATTCTTAAAAAATTTAAAAAATATTTTTAATTAATAATTTTCTAATTATTATGGATTAATAGTCATTTAATAACAATTTGAAGACTAAAAAAATTAAAAAAATTAAAAAAAAGATCGAAAATATGTTGAAAATGAAACTCGAACTTCAAACGGCCATAACTTTTGATCCGGGTGTCCATTTGAGCTCTACCACATATCAAATCGAAGCATGCGATAATATCTACGTTATGGTGACCGGAGAGATCTCGGTAAAGCATTTTTCGAGGCCAAAAGAGGCCCAGAAGTCCTCTAAAACTGAGTTTTTAGTCGGGGTACCTATATTTTTTAACATTTTGTGGATTTTCAGCCTCGTTTAAGGGGTTATTATTGGCTTTTTTTGGTGGGAACTGAATTTATTCCAAGGTATTACATTCATATTGATATTATGTCTTTGAAATTTCATCCTTTTTTATAATTCACTACTATTTATAATCAAATATATAACTATATGTACATATTTTTTATATATTCACACCTAAAAATTAAATTTTGTAATTAAATAATTAAACATATTTACATATAAAATATATTAGATTTATCTAAATAATAACTAATATCCATTTTATTTAAAATACCAATATATGAATATTTATATAACTACTATATATTAATATAACTATACATATATTAATATAACTATATATATATTAATATAACTATATGTATATATTAATAAAACTATATATATATATATTAATATAACTATATATATATTAATATAACTATATATATTAATATAAATATATATATTACTATACAAATAAATATAACTAAATATATATATAAATAAATAGATATATCATGAATAAGAGAACAAATCAATATAGGGTAGTGGCAAAGGCTTTAGGTGCGTAGGGGGGAGGTCTCGAGATCAAATCCAGGTGGAGGCATGGGTGCGAGCGCACGGGTGATTTAAAGGGCTAGCGCTGATAAAGGGTGTAGGTGGTGCGGGCGGGCGCTGGAGGTATGGGAAAGCACTGATAAAGGGGAGCTCAAGCGCTGTAAAAATCCCCCCCCCCCCCGAGATTGGCAGTATTTTTTATTTTTTTTATTTTTTTTATTTTTATCAGTGCTAAAAAAAGCGCTGATAAAAGTGGTCTTTCATCAGTGCTAAAAAGAAATCACTGATAAAAGCGGTATTTTATCAGTGCTAAAAAGAAAGCGCTGATAAAAGACCCTTTTATGAGCGCTTCGTTTTAGCGCTGATAAAAGACCCCTTTTATCAGTGCTTTTTTTTAGCGCTGATAAAAAGGGTTTTTATCAGTGCTTTTTAGAGTACTGATAAAGGGGACCCCCCCCCCCTTATCTTCACTGGCATTAAGAGTGCTTTTTCTAGCGCTGTTAATGTCCATTTTTAGTGCTGATAAAATCCATATTTGTATTAGTGTTTGTCTAAATGAACTTAGCCCCTTTTAGAGTTAACTTGGTTAGTGTATTAGAAATTCATGAAATTTTTCTCAAAAACATCCTATAATATCCTGTTAAACCAAGGAAACTATGAATCTCAATTATTATTGTAGGATGAGGCCACTCCTCCACAACCTTTGTCTTGGAAGGGTCAACTGAGATTCCTTCATTAGTTACAATGTTCCCCAAGTAAGAAACTTATTGTAACTAAAATTCACATTTTTTGAACTTTCCAAATAGCCCCTCCTTCCTCATAGTTTACAATATAACCCTTATATGATCCTCATGCTCTTCACGACTTTTGGAATATATCAAAATATCATAAAAAACTACCACAAAGTTATCAAGGTAGTTTTTAAAGACTCTACTCATCAAATCCATAAAAATATAAGGAGCATTTGTAACACCCCAGGTAAATAAAGAATAGAAATTTTCATATTTATCCATATTTGTGAATAAAATATTAATATGACTTTAAATGGGATGCAATGCTCGATGGCGTACCCAACATGCAACAACGAGTTTCTTGCGAATCTTATGTTGCACTCTAATAATAAAATAATATTATTTTAAATGGTAGTTAACATGTAGTCGTTGTATTGGCGGGAATGGATAGAAATAACTAAAATATGATTATATATGTTTTTTAATGTTTTTTACATTTATCCAATAAAAGCTAAAGGCTTAAAATACGGAAAGAAATCAATTCTAGGCTTTTATACCCTAATTTTCACTAAAGGTTCACTTATCACCTTTTGATGGCGAACTGTCATTAAATATAGTTTTGATCACTCTTATACATTATTTTGGACCAAATAAAACTCTTCTTTAGAATTTGGACATCAAAATTTACTTTGTGTAAATTTTTGGTATCTTTCTGATAAAGTTCATTTTTTAATGAATAGTGTAAAATGTTGTATTTTAATTCAAAACCTCTTTTTAATCTAATTTATTTATATGATTAGATTATCTTTTGAATTGGTTTTAAAGTGAAATTAGAATATATTTTTACCATTTAATCCAATGGTGGTCATTGGAATTAATTTCACTTTGAAATTAGACTTAAACTGGTGTCAATCTTTTGATACTTATTGTTTTATAAAAACACGCTCTTTGCTCTGACAGCGGGAATTAATTATTAAATTAATTAATGTGACTTATATGTTTTGAATTTTGTAAAATAGACTTCATTTTTGAATTCGGAATATCAAAAATAGCTTAGGGTGAATTTTTGGTAATTTTCTGAAAAACTTCAATTTTTGATGAATAGTGAAACCACTAAGTGGTAATTATAAAAGCTGATTTTTCGTTTAAATGAAATTTTACCACTTATGTGTTTTGAATTTCAAAAATCCGACATACATGGTTTTCATTAAGAAGTAAAATGTGGTTCAATGGGATAAAAATAATTTTTTGGTGAATAGTAACTTATTATGTTTTTAATCGCGTTTAGTGGTAATTAGTGTAGTTTAAGGTAAAAATAATGCTTTAATAAAATGAAATGAACATGACACATGTCCCAACCTCATTGGTTGTGTCATGGCCGACCATGAAAAGACATGGGTCAACTTGGGGACCCCATGGATCCACTTTTGTTGGGAAATGACATAAATTACTTTTTATTTAATGTTAAAGTGAAAATGACACAAACATAATATGTTTTACGAAAACAATTTTTAAGTGGGGTTATACAAGTCCAAATTTTTATTATAAATATTCATTGGAAAGATAAAAAGATTTACTATATCATAGTATTTTTTTATAATTTTTAGACATTAAATAAATTAAATTATTTATGACATAATAATGATGCAGCGATGACATCATTATTTGACGATTTAATTAAAATGGAAAGATAATGCAAAATATACAACCTACACATGGCCAAAACCAATTGTATGAGTGTATTTCGATGCCTTATCACCTTATCCAAGAATTATATCAATGTGGGATCTTTTGAAACCGAAACACATTTTCAAATAAAGTAATATTTCTTACTTTCCAAAAGTGCCCCTCCTCTCCTCTTATAAAAGGCCCCCACCTCTACCTCTTTTCCCACACTCCTCAAGCCTTTGGCTCGGACAAACCCTGCCCATTTACTCTCTCCACATCCCTACCCTCATCCTAGAGGTTTCCCTTTGGGCATAATACTTACAAAGAAAGCCTTTAGGCTCAAATCAAAAGGAGTTACACTTTTAAAGGTAATTCATTCTCTCATGTTCATTTGTTTTATTTTGCTTCTCCAACCCCCTAAACTCTTTTTATTTATTTCTTTTGTAACAACACCAGTATCTTCCATATACTAGTATGTTGTTATAAGATTTATTTGAGCTACACTCTCACACAACTACATCAAATGGTTAAAGAACATACGGTTTCCGTGGATGGCGAAATTCTGCCTCCCGAAACGATGATTGTTCAATACTCATTTAACACCTTCAAAGGTGGCCATTATGATTTAACTATTTTTATATATGATATGTAATATGTCTATGTTTTACTTATGCTTCTTTATTTTTCATTTGTGTCTTACCTTTATGGTTTCCATTATGGGTATACGCGATATCTTCATTTTTGGAAGTGCTGATTACCGCCCCCTCAAAGTGATTTGATTCGTTAAATACCATATGTGGGACGTATAAAGGATGGAACTATGATATTTTATATGATATTATACTGTAATTATAATATACCTTTATATAATTATGATTCCATTCTATAAAATATGAAATAGAAATGAAAGTAGCGTTCATGCGTACGTACGGCTTACCGTCTCCATGAACGGTGCATTTCATTTCTTTCCTCTAAATGATTATGTGATATTATAAATACATGTATATGCTGGATATATATGATATATATGATATCCAAATCAGGAATTTCATTCTGGATATAACGAACCTTTGGCCACACGAACAACATGTAATTGTAAGAAGTCTACTTTCGACTTAAGAACCAAATATCGGCAAAACAAACATGATTAACTTAAATGATTAAATAATGTTTATAACATGGTAATAAGTGATATAAAAGGAATAATGAACTTGAAAAAGGTTCTTAAGGAAGTAGAAATTAACTCAAGTTTATTATTCAGGAGATTAAAGAACGATCGAGTCAAGTCGGACCCGAGGTAAGGGATCCTACTCCTCTCTTTCTTTTTAAGTACACACTTTTATGTCATTCCTTTTAAAGCTCATATTTCTTGTTATTGGGATGATATTTTATATTACACTTACTGTAATTTTTATGTTCATGTGATGAGAGACCCTATTCTCTCTCATCAATCCAATTTGGGAGTTTTGAGTGGTGCCGTTAGGCTGCCGAACTTTCGTAAGAGATCTAACCTCTCTCTTTCTTTTTAAGTACTCTCCTTTATGTCACTTCTTTTAAGCTCCACTTTGTAATGTTGGTGGATGTTCTTTTATATTCCTATTTATTTACATTTTATTGTAATGTGATGAGATACCCTATTTGATCTCATCAATCCATATTCGGAAGTTTTATGTGGTGCCGTTAGGCTGCCGAGTTTTCGTAAGGGATTTTTCATCTCACTTTTATTCCTGTGAGATTTATGCTACATTTGCCACAAATTACATTGATTGGTGTATGTAATTCCCATTATTCTACTATTTGTGTAATATAATTTCGTTTATGAGTATTTACATCAATGATCTATTGTCCTTCTTTCATGGGGTGTATGTTTTGAAAGATACCCAAGTCGATAAGGGAACCTTTCACCCTCCTCTTTTTTAAAAGACTTATTTTGTTGGGTCTTTTAATTTACATATTGTTATGATGGGATATGTTCTCATATATTCTTATTGATGTAAATTTTATGTCCAAGTGATGAGATACACTTTTTATCTCTCATCAACTCATTTTGATGTGATGTCGTTAGGCTGTCAAGGGAACTTTTTAACCCAATTTCGATTTCTTTGGGTTCAACATGTAGTCATTGAATATGTCATCCATTGAATATGTGTGAATGACCTTTTATTGTTTTACACATAATATCCACTTATATTGGGTGTATTTATATTTGTCACACATATTTTTGAGATTGATTTGTCCTTAATTTAAGGATACCTTCTTTATAATGAATTTCATAACATTTGACATTTCTATTGAGGGTTCATTGTTGTTATGCACCAATTCACTCTTATATGGTGTATATACTATCCTTTGGAGTATTATATCATGAATCCATTTATTCTCATGATATTATAAAGTTCTGACTAAATGTTATTCCTCAGTTATTGTATTCAAGTGTCTCTAATTCTGGTAAAACCCCTTTAACCAAAATATCGTTTTAAATGTTTTAATTATTTGTTCTTATTAATATCCATGTTTTCAAAATGGTTTTAAGGATTTATTTATATGGATATTAATGGTTTAAAATTTTAAGCTTCAAGGTGGTATGGGACACTTTGATTCAAAAATCTCTTTATTAAATGTTTTAAATGGTTTTGAAAATGGTTTTGATAAAGGATTATATTATGATATATTGTGATGTGGAAATGTTATCATTCCTTTATATTGGTTTTATGTTTTATGATTTTATATTGGTACTTTGACATTTTAATGGTTGGTTACGTTATAAACCATATGACGAGTGGTGTCGTGAAATACCAGGACGGTTGGTTATGTTATAACCTCCAATGCATTGGGTATGGAAGTCGGCCGTATGGCTATTCCATTAAGTATGTATGGAAATTGGTCGTATGGATTTTCCATTAACTGATATGTGTGGAAGTCGACCGTATGGTTATTCCACTTAAGTATGTTTATGTCCCAAGTTACCTTTATATATGTTATGTGTTCTTTATATGGGTTTTATGGTAATCCTTTGGTTACAAAAAGGTAAGTAATGATACTTTATTCAGTGAAGAGTTTTTACTACTTCATGAAGGTGAAAAGTATTACATTGATAAAGTATTCATGGTTCACTTTTTGTTTTGAAAAACTAACAGTTTTCATTCTTTGTGTATCCCTTACTGAGCTTCTTATGCTCATCCCAAGTTTTTGAAATGTTTTTTCACAGGACTTAGCGTGGAATAGGGTCAAGGATGGGATCAAGGGAAAGTCATGCTACCTAAAACATGGGACTATACATGTTTCTTTTTAAGAGTTTTTAATTTATGGAAATTTAGTAGAAGTGACTACTTTGTAATCTTTTGAGATGTAATAGTTATGTCCTAATTCTCTAAAACTCTAAACCTGAAAAGATCCTCAACGTGTAATCTTGTGATAACTCAAGATTATGTAAGGTTTAAGGCTGGGGCCTTATAGTTGGTATCAGAGGTTGGTTTAGATAACTTTAGAGGTTAGGGTATTCTTTAAGCATAAGTGACATTACCATAATGGTTAGGATTTCAGAAAGAGTCCTAGTTTTAGATAAAGTGAATGAGTAAGTATATCTTAGTGTTTACCTTCCTCATTAGTACATGATGATTTGGTTGATATACTCACACTGACATTTCTGTTTTTAGTGATTGGCTGGATCTCGTAGGCACCAAAGTGACAATTGGTTTGAAGGAAACTATGGTGGTTCTCTGATTAAGAGACTAGATGAAATGGGGTATTCAATGAGGAAACTCGTGGTTGTTCTAAACCAACTATCAAGGAGTCATGATCAACCACGTGAACCTTGCTATGTTCTCTAATGCATCATGTATGAGATGACCAATCGATGTGGAAGTTCAGGTAATAATTAAAAAGGTAACCATTAGGGTTTATATGATCCTTACTTTTGAGGTAATTATGGGTTACTCTATGATATGATGGAAAATGAAAGGAATGAGATAAACTTGAGGTTAAAATATGTTATGATTATTTTTGAATATTTTATCTCATTTTGGGGAATGTTTTAAGAATTATATAGTTTTGGAAAAAGGACAACACGCAGACCGTGTGACAACCCGTCGTGTCGGACAAAGCTGCGGGAATCGAACACACAACCAAAGTGCGACTGGTATTTATCGCCTACCACTGGACTACGTGAAGTCCCTGGTTAGTTTGACTGATTCTTTTTAGTTATATGATTTTATGAATTAAGAGTAAGTTGATTTTGGGTTATTTAGTAAAATGATTAACCTATCATGGAGGATATGTGATTAGGTTAATTACTTTTCAATAAGAGACTTTAGGAGGAACTGATGTTGTTTGGAGATAAATGTTACGATTTGACTTGGAAGACTATGTGACTAAATCCTTCAAATATTTGGGTTTCAATATTATATTGGTTTACTTTGAATAATTTTATGGATAAATTGTTTATCGGATGGTCCTCGTTGAACTTTGGATTTTGTTGGACAAATTTTGGAGATTAAGAATGGATTTTCTTTTTATAAGGGGTTATCCTTTTCTGGATTATCTGACCTTGTACTAACCTTTTTGGTTTTGGTTTTGGTTAAAGCCTAAAGAGATGGTATGTATATAGTTCTCTTTTTTGGATTAGGTGATTCTCTAGAAGTTTATTATAGTACTCTTAATGCGAACAAGTCTCCCTAAATACTCGTCTTTTGGAAAAAATATGAGTTTGATTAAGGAATCTAGTAAAAGTTGAAAGTCAACATGATAAGTGATTATGTTTCCTTATGAATAAATTCCTCAATAAAAAGTAACTTAAAACAAAAATGTTGTCTATTAACTTTTCCTACTGGGGAACCCAACACCGTTTAACCCATCACAAGTTTGTGATTTTCTCGTGGTTAACTTTCTCCTAAACGTGTTTTCTATCACTCTCCATCAGAACATGACCCTTTGTTTTTTCCTCCATGTCCATATTTTCATACTTGGAATCCTATTATGGGTTAACTCAGGTGACCTCTGTGCTTATCTTTCTTTATTTTAAAGTGGTTGTTTTACCGACTCTTCTTCCGATGCGGGACTTTCAAGGATGTTTCCAAGCGCAATTTTAAAATTGCGAGGACGAAATTCCCAAAAGGGGGGAAGGATGTAACACCCCAGGTAAATAAAGAATAGACATTTTCATATTTATCCATATTTGTGAATAAAATATTAATATGACTTTAAAGGGGATGCAATGCTGGATGGCGTACCCAACACGCAACAACGAGTTTCTTGGGAATCTTATGTTGCACTCTAATAATAAAATAATATTATTTTAAATGGTAGTTAACATGTAGCCGTTGTATTGGTGGGAATGGATAGAAATAACCAAAATATGATTATATATGTTTTTTAATGTTTTTTACATTTATCCAATAAAATCTAAAGGCTTAAAATACGGAAAGAAATCAATTCTAGGCTTTTATACCCTAATTTTCACTAAAGGTTCACTTATCACCTTTTGATGGCGAACTGTCATTAAATATAGTTTTGATCACTCTTATACATTATTTTGGACCAAATAAAACTCTTCTTTAGAATTTGGACATAAAAATTTACTTTGTGTAAATTTTTAGTATCTTTCTGATAAAGTTCATTTTTTAATGAATAGTGTAAAATGTTGTATTTTAATTCAAAACCTCTTTTTAATCTAATTTATTTATATGATTAGATTATCTTTTGAATTGGTTTTAAAGTGAAATTAGAATATATTTTTACCATTTAATCCAATGGTGGTCATTGGAATTAATTTCACTTTGAAATTAGACTTAAACTGGTGTCAATCTTTTGATACTTATTGTTTTATAAAAACACGCTCTTTGCTCTGACAGCGGGAATTAATTATTAAATTAATTAATGTGACTTATATGTTTTGAATTTTTTAAAATAGACTTAATTTTTGAATTCGGAATATCAAAAATAGCTTAGGGTGAATTTTTGTTAATTTTCTGAAAAACTTCAATTTTTGATGAATAGTGAAACCACTAAGTGGTAATTATAAAAGTTGATTTTTCGTTTAAATGAAATTTTACCACTTATGTGTTTTGAATTTCAAAAATCAGACATACATGGTTTTCATTAAGAAGTAAAATGTGGTTCAATGGGATAAAAATAATTTTTTGGTGAATAGTAACTTATTATGTTTTTAATCGCGTTTAGTGGTAATTAGTGTAGTTTAAGGTAAAAATAATGCTTTAATAAAATGAAATGAACTTGACACATGTCCCAACCTCATTGGTTGTGTCATGGCCGACCATGAAAAGCCATGGGTCAACTTGGGGACCCCATGGATCCACTTTTGTTGGGAAATGACATAAATTACTTTTTATTTAATGTTAAAGTGAAAATGACACAAACATAATATGTTTTACGAAAACAATTTTAAGTGGGGTTATACAAGTCCAAATTTTTATTATAAATAGTCATTGGAAAGATAAAAAGATTTCCTATATCATAGTATTTTTTTTATAATTTTTATACATTAAAGAAATTAAATTATTTATGACATAATAATGATGCAGCGATGACATCATTATTTGACGATTTAATTAAAATGGAAAGATAATGAAAAATCTACAACCTACACATGGACAAAACCAATTGGATGAGTGTATTTCGATGCCTTATCACCTTATACAAGAATTATATCAATGTGGGACCTTTTGAAACCGAAACACATTTTCAAATAAAGTAATATTTCTTACTTTCCAAAAGTGCCCCTCCTCTCCTCTTATAAAAGGCCCCCACCTCTACCTCTTTTCCCACACTCCTCAAGCCTTTGGCTCGGCCAACCCCTGCCCATTTACTCTCTCCACATCCCTCCCCTCATCCTAGAGGTTTCCCTTTGGGCAGAATACTTACAAAGGAAGCCTTTAGGCTCAAATCAAAAGGAGTTACACTTTTAAAGGTAATTCATTCTCTCATGTTCATTTGTTTTATTTTGCTTCTCCAACCCCATAAACTCTTTTTATTTATTTATTTTGTAACAACACCAGTATCTTAAATATACTAGGATGTTTTTATAAGATTTATTCTAGCTACACTCTCACACAACTACATCAAATGGTTAAAGAACATACAGTTTCTGTGGATGGCGAAATTCTGTCTCCCGAAACGATGATTGTTCAATACTCATTTAACACCTTCAAAGGTGGCCATTATGATGTCACTATTTTTATATATTATATGTAATATGTTTATGTTTTACTTATGCTTCTGTATTTTTTATTTGTGTCTTAACTTTATGGTTTCCATTATGGGTATACGCGATATCTTCATTTTAGGAAGTGCTGATTACCGCCCCCTCAAAGTGATTTGATTCGTTAAATACCATATGTGGGACGTATAAAGGATGGAACTATGATATTATATATGATATTATACTGTAATTATAATATACCTTTATATAATTATGATTACATTCTATAAAATATGAAATAGAAATGAAAGTAGCGTTCATGCGTACGTACGGCTTACCGTCTCTATGAACGGTGCATTTCATTTCTTTCCTCTAAATGATTATGTGATATTATAAATACATGTATATGATGGATATATATGATATCCAAATCAGGAATTTCATTCTGGATATAACGAACCTTTGGCCACACGAACAACATGTAATTGTAAGAAGTCCACTTTCGACTTAAGAACCAAATATCGGCAAAACAAACATGATTAACTTAAATGATTAAATAATGTTTATAACATGGTAATAAGTGATATAAAAGGAATAATGAACTTGAAAAAGGTTCTTAAGGAAGTATAAATTAACTCAAGTTTATTATTCAGGAGATTAAAGAACGATCGAGTCAAGTCGGACCCGAGGTAAGGGATCCTACTCCTCTCTTTCTTTTTAAGTACACACTTTTATGTCATTCCTTTTAAAGCTCATATTTCTTGTTATTGGGATGATATTTTATATTACACTTACTGTAATTTTTATGTTCATGTGATGAGAGACCCTATTCTCTCTCATCAATCCAATTTGGGAGTTTTGAGTGGTGCCGTTAGGCTGCCGAACTTTCGTAAGAGATCTAACCTCTCTCTTTCTTTTTAAGTACTCTCCTTTATGTCACTTCTTTTAATCTCCTCTTTGTAATGTTGGGGGATGTTCTTTTATATTCCTCTTTCTTTACATTTTATTGTAATGTGATGAGATACCCTATTTTATCTCATCAATCCATATTCGGAAGTTTTATGTGGTGCCGTTAGGCTGCCGAGTTTTCGTAAGGAATTTTTCATCTCACTTTTATTCCTGTGAGATTTATGCTACATTTGCCACAAATTCCATTGATTGGTGTATGTAATGCCCATTATTCTACTATTTGTGTAATATAATTTCCTTTATGAGTATTTACATCAATGATCTATTGTCCTTCTTTCATGGGGTGTATGTTTTGAAAGATACCCAAGTCGGTAAGGGAACCTTTCACCCTCCTCTTTTTTAAAAGACTTATTTTGTTGGGTCTTTTAATTTACATATTGTTATGATGGGATATGTTCTCATATATTCTTATTGATGTAAATTTTATGTCTAAGTGATGAGATACACTTTTTATCTCTCATCAACTCATTTTGATGTGATGCCGTTAGGCTGTCAAGGGAACTTTTTAACCCAATTTCGATTTCTTTGGGTTCAACATGTAGTCATTGAATATGTCATCCATTGAATATGTGTGAATGACCTTTTATTGTTTTACACATAATATCCACTTATATTGGGTGTATTTATATTTGTCACACATATTTTTGAGATTGATTTGTCCTTAATTTAAGGATACCTTCTTTATAATGGATTTCATAACATTTGACATTTCTATTGAGGGTTCATTGTTGTTATGCACCAATTCACTCTTATATGGTGTATATACTATACTTTGGAGTATTATATCATGAATCCATTTATTCTCATGATATTATAAAGTTTTGACTAAATGTTATTCCTCAGTTATTGTATTCAAGTGTCTCTAATTCTGGTAAAACCCCTTTAACCAAAATATCGTTTTAAATGTTTTAATTATTTGTTCTTATTAATATCCATGTTTTCAAAATGGTTTTAAGGATTTATTTATATGGATATTAATGGTTTAAAATTTTGAGCTTCAAGGTGGTATGGGACACTTTGATTCAAAAATCTCTTTATTAAATGTTTTAAATGGTTTTGAAAATGGTTTTGATAAAGGATTATATTATGATATATTGTGATGTGGAAATGTTATCATTCCTTTATATTGGTTTTATGTTTTATGATTTTATATTGGAACTTGGACATTTTAACGGGTGGTTACGTTATAAACCATATGACGGGTGGTGCCGTGAAATATCAGGACGGGTGGTTACGTTATAACCTCCAATGCATTGGGTATGGAAGTCGGTCGTATGGCTATTCCATTAAGTATGTATGGAAATTGGATGTATGGCTATTCCATTAAGTGATATGTGTGGAAGTCGACCGTATGGTTATTCCACTTAAGTATGTTTATGTCCCAAGTTACCTTTATATATGTTATGTGTTCTTTATATGGTTTTTATGGTAATCCTTTGGTTACAAAAAGGTAAGTAATGATACTTTATTCAGTGAAGAGTTTTTACTACTTCATGAAGGTGAAAAGTATTACATTGATAAAGTATTCATGGTTCACTTGTTGTTTGGAAAAACTAACAGTTTTCATTCTTTGTGTATCCCTTACTGAGCTTCTTATGCTCATCCCAAGTTTTTGAAATGTTTTTTCACAGGACTTAGCGTGGAATAGGGTCAAGGATGGGATCAAGGGAAAGTCATGCTACCTAAAACATGGGACTATACATGTTTCTTTTTAAGAGTTTTTATTTTATGGAAATTTAGTAGAAGTGACTACTTTGTAATCTTTTGAGATGTAATAGTTATGTCCTAATTCTCTAAAACTCTAAACCTGAAAAGATCCTCAACGTGTAATCTTGTGATAACTCAAGATTATGTAAGGTTTAAGGTTGGGGCCTTATAGCATTAGTCAAGCCAAATGGCATAACAAAAAACTCATAATGCTCATATCTTGATCAGAAGGCAGTATTTGGAATATCTTCTTTATTCACCCTCAATTGATGATAACCAGATCAAAGATCAATAGTAGAGAAGAATTGATCCCCACGAAGCTGATTAAATAAATCATTAATCCTTGGAAGAGGGTACTTATTATTCATTATGATCTATTTAAGTTCTCTATAATCAATGCATAGCCACATTGATCTATCCTTATTCTTCAAAAATAGAACATGTTCTCTCTAAGGAGACACACTTTGTCAGATAAACCCCTTCTCCAAAAGATCTTGAAGTTTTTTCTTTAATTAATCCAGCTCCACATTTTCCATTATATATGGAATTTTTTATACCAGTTTGGATCCAGGAATAAGTTCAATGGAAAACTCTACCTATCTTTCAGGGGGAGGTCCAGGTAACTCCTTAGGAAATACGTCAATGTATTCCTGAATGATGGGGACATTTTCTATTTGTACCTAACCTAGAAATTACTTTATTATTTTCAAACACTTTTAAGGGGAAGTGAGAACCCATGTCAGTACAAAGTATAGAGCATAAAATGGAAAAAGAGATAGACAAACCATTAAATTAAATTTTATGTCTATTAGATGCATTATTCCTAAATAATTTTTAGAGAATTCCATTTACCTCTGAATCCAGATCATCTTTGATAAGGTCCTCGAACCAAAATGCTAACTTGTCTCATGTTTGTATGAATTCATCTATTTTTAACTTCCTTGTATTAAATACTCTTGAAAAAATATGATCTTTCTTGTCGATCCACTCATTTTTAACCTTTATAGTAGCCACATGAAGAGATCTCTCAGACATCTTATCACCATCCTCTTTTAAGGCATTGAATAAAATCAATTTCTCCAATATTTCTTCCTTTGAATGGATAATAATTTTTCATAGATCCCCTTCATGTTTCTATTCAGGAGGGTATGCGGCCTCCTTCACCAGTGCCACATCCTCAAAGTGTAATGGTATCTTCCCGAGCTGAACCTCTAACCCCTCATCCACATCCCCCAGAGGGTTCTCCAAAATGTTCAAGCTACCCTCTACCTTTGAAACCTCCTTGCCATGTTCTAGAGGTCTGGAGTCTTCAAGGTGCTGGAACTCCTTGACTTCCACTTTCTAGACCTCAAGTTTCTTGTATTTACCACCTTTTTTTGGCCAACCGTGTCTCCATTAGCCTAGGGAGATATGAGTAGTCTTTACAACCCTTTGGATTTTTCTTCTTGGAAACAATGTAGCACCCTGGGTCTATGTTCTCTTTACTTATCTTCTTCCTCCTTGGATTGTGCAGGCCTTTACTAATCTCTCCTATAACATTTCCATATGAAGTTTTTTCTTCTCCATTATACTCATCTTATGAGGGACAAAAGGAGTTTCATATGACCTCTCCATCGTAATGAAAACACTCAAAGAGATTGTTCAAATTGATACACCCCAGAGCCTTCCTCAAATTGGATCCCTTTTTGAGACTTAGTTGCCTGATTGATTCAAGAACAGGTTCCTACCACTCATAACCATCCATATAATTTCCATATCCGGATTAATGGATCACCTTTTAATGGTTTTTACTACTTCCTGCATGCACATCCATAGCGTAGGTGTAGGAACTTGGTAATACCTTGCCCTTATAAATTAAAACCTCATCTCCAACTGGATCCATCGAAGCTTGATCTTTATCCTTGAGAAAATACATATTAACATCTTCCATTACACTAGGTTATGAAGCCCCTATAATCATAGTGATTCCCAGAGGATATGTCGGGTCTCTTCTCAGTCTATTAAAAATACCAGTTACACTCAACTCAGGAGGTAATACCTTAGCTTGCTTTTAGAGCCAGTATATCCCTAGTATAATATCAAATTATATAATGGGAATTACTACTAGATTTATGATGATATTTTTCTTTCCAAAGTCAATACCAGAGTTTCTATACACTATTGATGCATTGATAATCCCTCTAGGAGTATTGATTGATAACTCTACTTCCAGTGGTTCAGATATTGATTATATATTATTTGAAAACTTGGAGGAAATGAAGGAATAAATAGAACTAGAATAAAACAAAGTACTTTCTAGATTTTAGAGAATGATGATAGTACCTTCCACTGCATTATTTGGATCCTCTACTTTAATCATTATGATAGAAAAATCCCAAAATTTCTCCCTTGGTCTTTGCTGATGTTGATGGTGATTCCCCTCCATTAAATTCAGATTTGGGATAGTGATTAGCAAAGTTCCCAAGTTTTATACACTTGAATCATTGAAATCTAGGCTGGGCCTATTCCATCTTCCCTTTATCATTAGTGTTGAGAAGTTAAGGCTTCACCTCACTGTGATAGTTCCAAGAAATATGGTCATCTATTCCACACTTGTAACATTTCCCACTCTCGATCAAGTAATTCCTCGGATGCTTCTTCCCATATTTGTTACATGCGGAAATTTACACTTGATTTTCTCCTCTTCCATGATCAAAGTTACTCCTTAAGATTGGATCCATTGATCTCTTCTTTTCATTCAATCTATGGGACCACTACATCTCTTGAAACTACAGTTCAACCTTCATATCACTTCACACTATCTCCTCATAGCTGTCATAGTATAGATTGGATAGATTATTCCATAGATGGGGTCTCATTACACTAACAACCTATCAACCTTTCCATTATGATCCATGAGAAAGATAGAGGTGTGATGAGAAATTCTTTTAAAATTAATCTCATGGATTCCCATAGATTCATTTTCTTTCTACTTAAGCTCTAGGAACTCCTTCTCCATTTTCATTCGCATCAAACGGGGAAAATATTTTTTGAAAAAGGTTTCCCAAAACTCTTACCACTCCATAGCTTCAATCACCTTTCTTGCCTTCATGTTTTTAACCAGTTTCCACCACTGATCATCTTCTCCATCTAAGTGGTACACATCCAGGGTTACTTTCTCTTGATCTGAACAACAGAGTATAGAAAATATCTTTTCTATAGAGGTTATTCATTGTTCAGAAATCAATGGGTTGGTAAATCCACTGAAAGAAGGTGTTCGTTGGCGCATAAAGGACTCAACAACAAAAATTCCATTTGAGGTGAATTTGGTATCTTATATTGATTTAAGTTATTATTCATAACTTGAGTAATTTGATTCATCATTATCATGATGTTTTCCATTCCGACTTCCATTGGAGGGTCGTCAGTTCTTGGTCCGTTGTGCTCACTATTTACACGCTTCCTCCTATTTCCCTCTATTTTCTAAAATAAGTAAACCTTAATGAGAAATTTGTTTCATTTAATAATCTTATAATTATAATTTAATTTTTATGTATTAAAACATAATTCTTAAATATGTTATTCTTTAACAACAACAACATTTTCAACAAATCCTTCATAATGGTTCATAAAAAGTTAGTGATTAACCAAACATATCCTCCAGGAGTTTCAAATCAGGAATGAATCAAGGCCTATTTTCATGCACCAATTCCTGTTCAATTCTATCTCAAAGAGTTATTTTCGGGTTTTACCCCTAGATACATCTGTGCGAGAGCCACATCCACCTGTTCGTATCCAGACAGGGATTTCTATGTTCGGAAACTATTAACTTAATATTTCACTAAAATACCAGGATTTTTTCCTATATTTAACTTTTATCTTGGATTATTCCTAAAGTTTTAAAATCACAATTTACACAAATAACTAAAAATTCCTTTGATACCAAATATGGAATACTTCCTTTTTTATTACATAACTTTTCATTTACATTGTACAAACATAGGATTTTTTAAGTTTAGTTTCTTGGAAAAAAGGTACATAATATATAAAAACATAAAATATTATTCTAATACACTTGAAAGGATTAATCATAGGTTCATAATAAGTAAATTTACTACATCTCATAACCTAGGGACATAAATCAATGGAAAGGGTGAGCATAAGGCCGAGTAATGGAAATCAAGGGAAACATTTTACATGTGATCTTGAGAAATATCAATAAGAACTTGAGGAATATCAAAAAGGCATGAGAAGTAGGAATATAATAATAATAATAATAACATAAATAATAACTTTTAAATGTTTCTATAACATTTAAATGAGACATTTTGTCACCAAGGTGTCATAAAAATTAATAAGGTTATTCACCAAAGTATCGTATAACATGTCATCTCTAGAGATTAAATTCTTTACCCAATGCATTAGAGAACTATTAGGAAACACATTTAATATGTATTAATTAATTTGAACCACATAGATCATAATAAAACATTTCATAAATAACTCGTGGAGAATAAAATAAATGGGTTTCATATAAAAATCATGATGTTTTAAAAAGTGCTTAAATATAAGATATTTATGTCATTTATAAACCACGGAAAGGGAATGTGGGTTTTATATATTTCAATACCTGAATAAAATAAATCATTTTTAAATATTGGTGAATACCACTGGAAAATAAATAGTTTTGGTTATTCACAAAAATAAAATCAAAGGGAATTTCTTTAGGAGAAGAGATAAATTTTGAGAAGTAAAATCGGTAGCATAACGAGTATAAAACGTTGTTTTAGAAAAGGGTAAAAAGAGAGGGTATAGGGGTATCCCATTAATAAAATATTCTTAATACAGTAAATGGATAGAATAAAATTGATATAATAACATAGTTTATAAATTTTAAATACATTCCATATAAAAAGGGAATTTGAAATAAAAAGAGAAGTTGAGATTTCCCTTACCTTGAAGAGTAACTCCTAAAACTCGAATATTGGGACCTTGAGGGATTTAGGACAGCTTGGGAGGACTCCTTGGCAGTTAAAACTATCATATATTCTTAGAGGATGGATTTTTATTGAAATTAAATGGAGAAATGGGTGGGTATTTATAGAAAAGGTGGGGGATTTCTTTATTAATTTCTAAATAAAGGCTTTGGACACCTAGGTAGTGGTAAATGAAAAACCATGGGCTTTTGCATGGTATTTTCCCATGTTATTGAAAACTTGGGATAAATTTTATGTTATTTTAATCCACAAGAGTCAATCATAATTTTATATTACTTATTTTGTCAATGAAAATTAAAGTTTTCATAAAATAACATTTTTAAAGGTAAAGTTTCCATTTAAGAATTTGGATAGTAAATTATATATTTGGAAATTGATTAAAATATATTAAAATAATTTATATTTTTAAAATAACATATTTTATGTATAGTATTGTGTTTAATTATTTATTACATCATTATGACATAATTATGATGTCATTAAACATATCAAAAAACTCAAACTGTATTTTTACTATTCACAAAAAAAATAAAGTATTTTAGAAAATTATCATAAATTCTAACTAACCTAATTTATATGTGATGATTTAAAAAATTATATTTATATTATCATAATAATTCTATAAATATGATGATTTTAACTTTTTTATATAAAAATATTTATTTATTAAAAAAATTGTGGATTGAAAATGCATAGTAAAATTTCTGACACTTGAAAAAAATAAAATTATGTTATCATTTATTTTAAAATAATAGTGTTTTAATCATACTATTTCATTAAGATAAACATTATTCATAATACATTAGTTTATTATAATAATTATATCTTTTTTGAAAAGTATAATTTCTGTCCGAAAAATCAATTTATCAAATTCCACCTAAATTTATTAAGTAAAAATATTCTTAAAACATAATTGATGGAAAAAAAATTATTTATACAATGGAATTATACATTAAGTAACTAGGACCTCAAAACATAACCCCTTATTACACTCACATATTCTCTAAGAGTAAGGTGTGTAATGGTGGTAGTTTTGTTGGGTGTCTCGGCTAACATCGACTGATTGGTAATCTCTGTTAACTTGAACTTATCTCATAGGTGATTTAATTTAAGATTAAATTGTTGAATCTTAGCTTGGTATTGGTGAAGAGAGAAGCCCAGTGATGTTACCTCTCTCCCAAGTTTTGATAAATGGGCTTTGTATGACACGACTCTACTGATTGAGGCCGTTGTTTCTTCTTTTTTGTATTAATTATCCTTTGTCATTTCTAATTATAAACACTAATTATAATGTTTAAATTATTATTAATAGTATAGTTTTCAATGTTCATGTTAACCAATAGTCATAATTTACCAATGGTCATATAACGGTCAAAACCCTATGATCACATTTCAATTTATACTCACTTAATTTTTAAATCGATATAGTTTTTTGTGTGTGAAATAATATGACACACATTTTTAAGAAATAATTATCATTCAAAAAGTTTGGGTCATTACATCAACCTTACCTGATTCAACCAGTATCAAGGTATCTCTGAGCATGTCTCATGGATCGTTCCAACCATAAATAATCACATGAAATCTAGGGTTTATTATGAAATTTCTAGTATCCCTAAGTATCTCATGGAATCTAAGAACTCATCCAAAAATTCCCATTCATCAGTCATCATATAGAATCCAGATTCTCTTCCTAGAATTCACATGTAATATGAGTTATCATACTAGAATTCCCCATCATTTTTCTAAAACCATGTATCACATGGAACCAAACCTTCATCCTGAAATTCCCATGGAATATGAGCACTTATCTCAGAATTCCCAAAATTTGTCATATCATGTGTCCCATGAAATCCAAGCACCCATCCCGATATTCCCAAGTCATGAATTATATATCATATGGAATCTTTTAGCTCAACCCAGCATTCATAAGTATCATAAGTCATATGGAATCTAAGGATCTCATCTTGGTATTCCCTGGTAGTTTCCATCACTTTAAAATTTTGATTATCTGAGTGTTTATTCCATTTAATTTTCAATAAGACCATAACTATCACGATCCATAATCATTGTATCAAATCTTTAATAACCATTACCAATTTCAAAACATAATTCACCATTTTTCAAAAATAGTTCATTTTATAAAACATGCATTCCACTATGGAGTCCTTGGGCTTTACAAGATATGAGGTAAAAATTTACATTAACCAAATGATTTACCCAAATCGCCTTCCAACCCATAATTAATTAATTTAATTTAATAAGGAAATTAATCAATACCAAAAACATAACTCCATTTATGTTCATAGGAAATGATATCAAGCTTATAAGTTCCATTTTAAGATTCTCAATGGTTGTGAAATTCCATTTCACAATAATTGATTTAAAAATTAGTTACTTGCTTGAGGTTATAAAACCAAGTCACTCAAATCATCCCACCATTTTACACTTATAAATACATAATATTTATTTAATCCAACTTGGAGTCAAATTCATATCCAAGTAATTCGACTTGGAAATGCCTTTAATTTGGGAATATAGAATTTTAAACTAGGGTGTTTGACTAAGAAGGGAACAATTAAATGATTTTATTTAAATTATATAAATTCACAATAAGGACAGCTTGAATACACAACACACCACTTGAAGAATGAAGTATGACTATGGGTTAAGTCTAGGTACCACTTACCACATTCTTATAAGATTCTACCCATCGTATATAAACCGCGAGTTCAGCCTAATTTGGGAGAATTTGAGAAACCAAACAAGCACCCCAAAAATAGGGTGTGTTGGAAAAAAAATTACATGAGATACATATATAGTGAATGAAACTAAGAATAGAAAGAAACATACACTTATACTTACCTTAATCTTGAAATCAAATTTTGTGAAAGCGGAATAAGACGTCGGATAAAGGAGAACCACCCACAAAAGAGGGGAGGGGTTTCATATATTTAGAGAATCCTACTAGCCATGGGGGAACCCGAAATCCTATATAAGAATAGAAATAGGTGGTCCCTGGTGAAATGATAGGGCTTCTCATCATTAAAAATACCTCAGGGGGGAACTGTTTTGCTGGTACTGGGCCATCAACTAGCTAGTGATACCAATAGGGTTTCTGGGCTTATAGCATGGCCACCAGCTAGCTGGTGGATACTAAAGTAGCATGACTAGCCACATTCCCCCTTTGGTGCTATTATAATCACTTGGTCTACCAACCAAGCCTTGTTTTATATGTAATTACATACTTTTAAGGAATATCAACCTTTGAATTTCCTTCCCAATACCCAGTTCAAAAATTGTCCCTTATACCAAACTAGAAACTTAAACTTCCCTGAAGCCCAAAGATCATCCATACACCCAGACCTTACAAACTCTCCACTATAACAGTTCTCATCCTCGATAAGTCCTGGTAGCCATCCAACGACATTCTCCAACCCACATAAGTCTCTAATTCCCATTCAAACTACCCCATTCCATTTATGAAATCCCAACATGATTCAAAGGTGTAACTCCAAACATAAGATAGAAATTCATCCAATATCAATCCAATTCTTATATTTCTCACTGAATGCTAAGATGATGCTCCAAAAATCTCATCCAACCCATGAAAGCCACATATCGTGACTCGATTGATTTTCTTGGTCTATGGTGCTCCCCTCCATAGTATTTAGCTCATGGGGGAAATTATAAACCTTATAAACTCTCATAATTTTAGTTTTAATAATAAATCATATTCTCAAAAATCCACTAACCTTCTCATAATGATTTCCAACATACCATGTCTCAACACACATGAGAGCATCGGTCAATACTAGTATCAGCTCCCATTTCCAAATTCAAAGACAAAACAGACATGATTCCACCATCCAAGCACAACCCAAACACGTCATCTCTTCTTTTAAAATCCCTAGAAAAATTCTGAATAAGGTTTTTTACATATCTAAGGATTAAACTGATATAGTTCTAAAACCACCACATTTAATCCCACAAAAAATAGCTAGTTGGACCTCTTCTGGCCAACCCACCATAAAAGTGCTCGTCTTTCACCACCGATGCACCTTTAAAACTCTTGACCATGATTCCCTTATCTCCAAAGATATCATATGTTCATCCCAAGTACACATCAATGTATAACCCTAACCTCTTAATGCAATTTTTGTTGTCAAACACTGACCAATCACAATATTTATCATTCCCTTACCCAAGCACCAATGTGTATCCACATCAAATCATGCTTGTATCACACATTTTCACCCAAGTCCTAAAACAACTACTCAAAATTCAACCATTACCACATAGAAAAAAGCTCTAGCATTCTTAATGGAATCTAGGTTAATTTGAAATCATACATTCTCTAGAATCTGGTTTCATCACAACTTTCAAAATACTGATCTCACGCATCAATAACCTTTCTCGCACAAGGGTCACATGCCCACAACTAAAACGATACTCCCCATCATAGGAGTTTACCTATCATCATTACATAGGTTCAACACCCAATATTAATACCTCACATCTCATATGTCACCAAAAATAATGGTCAAACATGGCCAAACTCGCTCACACCCATACGCTACTCCAAGAATCAACATCATTCATTTCTAGCTCACAGAACTCCATCCTCGGTCCTTGCTGAGACTCATTCAAATTGAGGTTCATACCCTCCATAGATTATGGTGGGATCCCCGCTATATATCTTCCCTTGCACTACTCCCTGAGCGTCGAACCCAATAGGTCATGTCTTTACTATACACGTGTTGCTCCTCCCAATCCACACTCACCGTCTAGCCAAAATCTGATTGAGACTGATCTATTAGATTGATCATTTCATAGTACTTTGATCCAATATGACACTCTAATCCTTATCTACCGAATAAATTGTCCTTTTTATAACCAACCCTAGGTACCATTCCTATACTTAATATTCAAGGTCATAGATTCTCAACTCACACACAGTCGTTCGGCGACCCACAACTTGACAGGAACCATGCTTACCATCACACACTACCTTAAACACTCGAATCAAAATGGGTGAACACTCTTGCACCAACCATTCTCAAAGCTTGAAACATGCTCCCATGAGTCATACCATATCTAAACTAGGATCGTACACCTAAACCACTAACCATGATCATGTGAAGGTTACCCTTATTCAACCAGGAGTACCCATGGAACTCCTCTTTAAATATGGAAATTCATTTGTGACACGGTCTAACACACAACTATATGCCAACTGGAATCATTCACAAACTATAAGATTATATCCTTGCTCACACCAAGATACTAAAATCACACTCTGAACTTTATAGGTCCAAGTACTCAACTGATCATGCCCTAATTCCCACTTTAATACTGACCACAAGCACCCCAAGTTCTTTCACATTTAAAACCATCCAAGGCATTGCTTATCTGATTTCATACACTTGGTCACACTTCATGTTCACCAATCAAATATCCAAGCACTATTTTGATTCTAAAAAAACAATGGGTGCTTACTATCACATCATCTAATTTCATTAAGTTTCAAGGCTCACATGCTCCATGGAAACCACTTTATAAAACCAAACTCATTATCTCGTGAGTCACGTGTCAATGATCCTAGGTTCCCACCTAACTCAACAACATACCATGTTTGTTATCATGTCAGTTTAACCAACCAAAGGCATCCTAGATGCCCTTATAGAACAAGATTGATACCTCACATGAATCATGGCTAAGAGCATGACCAACCCTTATCTTGGGATTCATTCCAAGAATTCAAAGGCATTTACACATGCCACTACTGCGTACCAAAAGCACGACCACACGATAGGTCCAAGCATCCGAATGGTCCTTCCCATAAAACCATCCTAGACATGAGGCACTAACACTATGAGTGATCAACCATAACTATATCCAAACTTGGAAGCATCGAACATGAAACAATTACATAAACTAAGGTATGTACCCTTTCCTCACACCACTAAGGAATGTCACAAGGTTGGGACAACCCCTATCATGGGTTACCCTAAAAGATCATAAGGTGTCAACTCTATATACCTAAATCACTCATAAGGGTCACTAAATGCTACCACCTGGCCCCTAAACCGAGGTCTCATAAGGGTCACCACTCACAAGATACCACTCATCCCTACCACAAGGTTACATGGAATCTAGCATTCCAAACACCCAAATCAAGGATCCCACAAACTAGGATCCCCTTCTAACCCCACTGACCCTCGTCAGGTTTAATAATACAAACACAAGGTCACACCACCCACCAAGAACCTATATTAACACATCTTATAGAGATCTAGAAACCCAGAAGCTCACAGTATCCCCAATGACCTCTATACATGTAAATCCTTACTCATAAGGCCTCTAACTCGCCCTAGTCCATAAAAATTTCCAACACTATCATGATATTTTTCATTATTATTTGGGCTATAAAGTTCACACTTTAATATGATTTACTTTTTTTAAATTATTTCAAGGATTTATCAATATTCCCATGTTTCTGAGGCTTGATTAAATAAATTTTTATTCATAGGATGTGTGGAAAAACATTATAGGTTGATTACTATCACATTATCTAATCAAGGCCACTATAAATCCATTTATATCTGCCTATATATCAAATATTATCTTAGGAATTGGTCAAGTAAGATACCACTATAGTAATTTATGGAAATCACCATATACAATGCAACTTAAACTTTAAATACCAACCCCCCATTATTACTAGTATAAGATAGACCATAATAAGAAATAAATTTGATAAAAAGAATTAGGAAAATATAATCACATGCTAATATAAACTACAAGAATCATGAAATTGACATATAAAACCCATGTCCCTAGCATGATGCATGTTAGGTGAATCCATAAGTGCCCAAAATGATGCATGAACATAAACACACCCTCTTTCTATACAAGACCAAGAATATAAATCCCATAAATCGTAACATCAAAAAATAAAGTGTGTTTCTCAAAGTGAAAATAAAATACAATCATAACAAGTGAAATCCAAGAACAATTCCTATCCCTAGAAACTTGGGTTTCCTTAGTGCATGGGTTGATAACTCCTAGTTATAATCTCATTACCAAGCCCTAAAAATTCCTAATATCTTGTATTCCATGCCCAAATAGTAAGAAAAAATAAAAAAATCTCTAATACCACTTTGTAATGCCCCACCCCGGAAGCCATTATACCAGTTCCCCTGGTCAATGAACCACAACACCTCAAGCATGTATCCCCATATGCCAGAGGCTACTGACTAATAGTGATAGCCTATGAGGTTACTATGTGGATATTATGCTCTCATGTTGGATTAGATATAGTAGAAGAAGTAATGAAAAGTGGATGAATTGATCCATATCATCATCGTAGATAAAGTATGGGAAGTTATAATATATAACTACAGTATCAAAATACCATAAGAATGAGTATTACATAAATGTCAAAGATTCCCCCTGGGAGGATTATATATATGAAAATAAATATCCAAAATAAAATAAAACTAAGAACTTCTCCCAAACTAGATCTGAGTCATGGATGTTCCCATCATCCAAACCCACACTAGTATATTGATCTTGTAAAGGCCCTAAACCCACACTCCCAAATCTAGTGCTAAAAACATAAACTTTAAATTTATAGATTTGAAACCAATAAATGTGATCCAGTTTTTACCATCCAAAACTTACAATATAAAAATGATATATTGGATAAATTACATACCTAAGTACCTTTTAGGTTTAGAGTTTCATATAATTAGTGAAAACTATTACATAAACAATACCCATTAATTCAAGAGAGTATCTTTCCCATTATACCCAGATTTTTTATATTCCATAATTAGTCTTAAAAATCTCCCATAAAATTCCCCACACATGAAAAATTTCTAGACACTAATAATTTAACATAATTCCTCAAAAATTGGGGAAAAGGAAACATAAGAATGGTGATCTCAAATGATCAGTAAGGGTAAAAATAATCATTATTAATCAAATATAATTAGCGAGAATAAGATAAAAATAAGGGTATGATGACATAATCAAAGTACATGAACATAATAGAATCCATACCCATCAATACGTGGATCATCAATCATAAAACATGGCATAAAGGTTTAAAAAAATCAATAGTCATAAGAATCAATAATAATAATCCATGTGATGTCAATATTTATCAAATGAATCATTAAAACTCATAGGAAGAATAAATAAAACGTGTTGGTATCTTAGAACATTATCTTTATAGAACCCTTGAACTAGTGGAAAGTTAGGCTATACCCATGGACCTATACCAACAATTTTCAAAATCCATTGGTATAGGTGGTCCTATTCCAATAGTTCAGCATAACCATTGGTATAGGAATTTTATCTCAAGGTTATCCAAATGGTTTGAAAAAAACATTGGTATAGAGCTGGCTATAACAACAGTTTTAAAAAAACGTTGGCATATCCTTCCTACATCAGTATAGCCCATATAGGCACCCCTTATCCCATCTCATTTTTATCCAAAATACCCTAGTATCATTAGATATTCCATTTTCTTCCCCACCTGTGGAAATATTTTTCTTGTTCCTATTTTAATTCCATTCTTCTTCAATATTAAATCAGTGACTTCCAAATCATTCATCTTTTCTATCAACCATCAATTACATTTTTATTCTAGGTATAAAAAAACACTATAAATTCATTTTTTTCTATATTTAGTTTCTTTTGATATGTCTAAATGTTCTTGTGTGTTATTAAAACAAGTGTTTTCAATACTTATATTGAAGTATAATTTGTTAATTTTATGGTTTTTCATTCATTATTTCAATTATTTTCTACATGGAATACTTTGATCTATATAATTTTAGCTTTTCATTGGATTTATTTCTTAGATCAATCCCTATAGGGGATTCTTTAGTGATGTGTTTCTCACTATAATTATAAGCCTTTCATTTTTGCATGTGGAACCTAATTTGACTCTCTTGGGTAGTTTTTTCACTTATCATTTTTTTAGTTTTGTACTAACATGTGTAGTGTGATAAAATCAATCTTTCCAACAATCCAAATATTTTATTCTTAAGTAATAAATTTACAAGTTTACCAATAGTGAATTAGTGAGTCGAACTACAGTAATTTCATGTGACAAAATAGAATTGTGTTGGCCTTTTTAAATAAATTGAATTCTTATTACTAGTTGGTCTTTTTTTGGTAAAGAGTTTGGCTATTTAGTGATTAGTTAATGACTCTTAATAGAGATCCCTAACACTTTATGAGAGGCTCAGTTATCCTATAATAAAAACATATGTCTGGAAAAAAAATTCAAGAAACCTAAATCAAATGTATCCCTCTTAGAATAATTTCATTGATTTCAATCATGGTAAAAATTTATAATTAAATGTAAGTATATTCAAACTAAACATTAAAAAGCCTATTGATTTCATACTATAATGAATCAATCAAATTAAAAATTTATATTTAAACTTCATATTAGTGTTATTGAACTATAACATAATAGTATGTATGGTAATTCATTTTGTACATAAATTTGTTGTTAAAAATACCATAGAACCATTAGAAATCATGAAAAAGGCTACTAAATTCAATATAAAGGGGGTCTATACCAAATTCTAGATAGCCAAAACTATATTCCTGGGGGTGATTAAAAAAATAAAAAGGAATCACTTTAACATCACTCAATGTGAGAAACCACTAATTATGGATTTATCTAACCTAACTTCATAATTTATGTGTGTTGTAGAAGATACTTAGATATAAATAATAGTATTTTATACATTAATGTATAGAATAAGTATAACATAAGTTCAAAAGTGAATATAATAAGAGAAAAAATAAAAACAAGAATTATAAACACAATTTTATATAGTATTGTATATAGTTATTACTCATTGATATAATGGAATCCAATATCATGGTTTTATATTTATAGTATTTTTATATATATATTGTATTTTTTTCTTTCATATTATGATTCACATATATACTAGGGTTTTAGTTATGGTTTTATATAAAGTGAACAATTCTTATTTCCTTAAATATTTTATTTAACTTTAATATATTTTTTTATTTAACAGTGCTTTAGATAGTGGTCATATACATAGCCCATGTTATAATTTTGTTGTAATACCTTGGTTGAGTCATGAAGAAGTTAGCTAACATATAACCAAATACGGTTTTCAAACAAGTTATTATGTCTTGTATCACAAAGGGGAGAAAATGAAATCTCAAAACGTTCATGATCAGAATGAGAGGATTGGATTAGAGAATTTATTAGATGACCAGTTTCCATTTATTCATCATCATGAGAAAGAAAAGATGTTGAACCAAGAATATTTTGATATGATCACACATGATGCATGTAATTAAAATGATGATGTTGTGAGGGTGAAAAAATTAAATGATGCTTCAATGAATCCAATATATTGGAAATGTGGTAAAATGAAAAAAAAATAGAATTTTTAATATATTTGTTTCATGGGAAAACATGTATGGGATTTATAATACTTCCATTAATTATATTCTTACCTTTTTGAAGGAATTACTTATATATGATACATATATTCCCTCAAACCATTATATGGAATGGTAGTTAGTTGAGAAACTTGGATTTTATAAAAATAAAATTCATGTTGCTTGAAAGATTACAGATTATTCTAGGAGGAAATTTCTGAATTAAATGATTGTATAAAATTTGTCAATTCCAAATAGAATCCAAATACTAATAGAACACCATATCGTGTTCCACAGAAAGTAATGTATCACTTTCCATTGATTCCCAAACTCCAAAAAAAAATTCATGTGTGATGAAATATCAATAAATATGCGATGAAATGATACTGATAGAAATAAGGATAATGATGAGTTTGTGCATCCTATAAATGGATTAGCATGGTATAAATTTGATGTTAAATATCTTGATTTTTTAACTAATATGAATAATTTGAGGTTGGGTCTATCATGTGATGGTTTTAATCCATTTGGACAGATGCTTACTTCACACATCACATGCCTGATTTTCATACACATTTATAACCTTCCTCTATGGTTTTGAATGAAAAAACTATTCACCTTCATGAGTATACTCATATTTTGACTTTATGATCATAGAAATTATATAGATGTATACATGAAACCTTTAATAAAATATTACAAACATCTTTGGAATGTGGGTGTGTGCACATACAATGATTATTTAAAGACATATTTCAGATGCGTTCTACACCTATGTTGATGATAAATGATTTTCCTACTTATGTAATGATGTATAGATAGATCATGAAGGGAAAACTTTTATGTCATGTTTTTATAAATAATACATGATTCATAAGACTTAAATATCATTGTAGTTTTAGTTTTATTAGACATTGACAATTCTTTCCAATAGATCATCCATATAGAAATAATCATCAAAGGTTTGACAATGCCATGGAGAACGACAATCCACCTCAATGTATGTCTAGAATTGTTGTGCTTAGTGAATTACAGGATTTCACTTTTCCATTATGGAAGGGTCAGATGAAATCTAGAAAGAGAAAGAATTCTTCCATTGAAACCAATTACAATTAGAAGAAGAAAAGTATCTTCTTTAAGTTTACTTATTTGTCAACCAATTTGTTACATCATTACTTAGATATAATTCAAAATTAAAAAAAATATTTGAAATTTTGATTTCAATTATAATAAATTTCAAGGGAAATAAAAAATGATGATTTATGATCTCGGCGTAACTTGGTGGATTGGGGTATCAGACCAAAATTGTATCTTGTGTGTACTAGTGAAAATAAATGAAAAGTTATGTGTGATTCATATGTGATACCACCTATAGAAAAAAAATTAATTTTTGGAAGTATTAGATACTATTAAAGTTCCTGATGGCTATTCAAGAAACATATAAAAACAAGTCAACGTAAGATATTTGAAGCTAAAATCATTGAAGACTCATGATTATCACATCCTTCTTCATGAGTTTATTCTAATAGAAATCCATCGTCTACTATCTAATAATTTATGGGTGGTAGTTATTTTGTTGTTCCATTTTTATATAGATCTTTGTGTTGAAAATTTTTCCGAGTCTTTCTTACAACAAAAGTTAAATTAGGCACCATTACAATGATTTTGAAAGATTTCTTAGAACATTTATTAAGGAAAATAACTTTTATTTCAAAATAAATTTTTTAAAATAAAAATTCATAAAATATTTTGGTAAATCCTTTTCTTTGAAAATAACCTCGAAAACTTATAAATGATTATTTAAAATCATTTAAAACATTTCATGATAAAAATATCCTTTCCACTTTGAAAAATACTTTTTAAAAAATAAAACATTTTCAAAACCCTTTTCTTTGAGAATAAACTTGAAAACTTATAAATAAATATTCAAGTCAAATAATTTTTATGATGGTGTGAAATTTTATTCATATCATACATGTTAAAAAATATTCCTTTTACATTTTCGGTAAAAGTTAAATGATTATTGTTTGGAAAAAAAACATGAAGATTCATTTCAAAAAAATAAAAAATTAAAATATGGATAAAAATATATTTAATAAATCATTTTAATAATGTTAAAAATATTTTTATAAAACATGGTTTTGGAATAAAAAAAATTTTAGACCAAAGAGAGAAATAAAGATAATTTTTAATAAAAACATTCTTTTGAACTCTTTAGTATATAAAGACGGTAAAATTAAAGGAAAACATGTATTCTCATGACATAACCAAAGGATAAGAAAATACATTAGTTTATTGAGATATGAATTATAATATTTCATCATCATAATCACAAACATAAACAATCTCAATAAACAGTGAGATTGTGTCATAAAACCATCACCACTTTGGTAAATTTGAATTGTAAGCCCCGTGAAGGAATAAAATTAAATAAAACTTAAAATATAATGATAATAAGTAAATTAATGATATTTAATTTCAAATGGGTTTTATGTACACCTCATAAAATAATATAGGTTCATAGAATAACATATGTCTCAAAGAAAGTAAACTGAGATAAAAATCCCTTATCGGTTTGGAAACTTTTGAACTGTAAACCCCATAAAAGAGGTATCCTACATTGGATATGTAAATACCAATAATTTTCAGGATAAGTATCATAAAATAAATTCATTGTTATTATATACACCACATAAAATAAATAGGGGTGAATATGGCATGTGTCTCATAGAAATAAAAAGTGACACAAAAATCCCTTACCTTGAGTCCTGACATTCCTTGTATATCCTTTAACTCCTATATAATAAGCTTAAATAAATTATTTGATTTCATAAGAACCTTTTAAAATTTTAATAATGTATACTTAAATAATTTATTTTAGTTCTTTATAATTATATATTAAAATACTTAATCAATTAAGTCCATGTATAGTGTTTTGAGGACGTTCAACTAATTATTTCAAAACGAATTTTGTGTGTTGACTGTGCTCAAATAGGTCATTATTTAAACATATCCAGAATAATAATCATGAAATTATTATAATATTTATTTATTAATTATACTTTTAAAACCAATCATGAAAAATGGTTATGAAAAATGAATTATTTTATGATCATGGAGATGGTAGGTCGTACGTATGCATGAGTAACGTTTTCATTTTTCAAAGATAATTTTGGAAAGAAGGCATGTATTATTTTATCCTTACATAATTATAATAATATCTTAAATTCTATATTATTTTTTTAAATGTACTTATATATATCATTATTTTGATTTGGTGATTAAAAAAGAATCACATCGCTTCGTGGAGGCGGTAGTCCACACGTACACGAATGACTTTATCATTTTTTAGTGTAGGAAAGAAAATGATATATTATATTTTAAAAATGATAAATATTTCATTAATATCATTATTATTTCATGTATATAATATATAATCATTAACATTATCATTATTACCTTCCATGTAAATCGTTAGTGAAAAATGAATCATGTCGCTTTGTGAGGTGGTAGTTCGTTGTACACACGAGTGACGTTATCATATCCCCCATGGAATGGAATTTAAAAATGTATATGTGATATAATAAATCTAGGAGTATTAATATGTTAAAAATATCATATATATTCTTTAAATCCATAATTATAACAGGTCATGATAGGCGATGATGGAAAATGAATGACATAGGTTCGCAAGGCGGTAGTGTGTCGTACACATGAATGATGATTTTGTATCTCATTTGATGGAATAGGATATGGATTTAGGTTATTAAATTAATATAATAACATATCATTATATATAATATACTAATTTTATCATATGAACATAGTTGAATAAGATTTTAAGTAGATGGAAGAAGAAATAAAACAAAAACTCATAGTTAGGAATTTTACCTCTTCTCAAACCACCCCTCTAAGATTATACCTAAAGTATTTATAGAATAGATTTCTGACCCAAAAAAGGCTTATATTATTATGGAATGTAATTTTTTAAGTGATTTGGGTAGGTATTTTCTAAACCAAAAGGGTTTTAAGGTGTGAATAAGAGGAGAGAGGGGTGTCCTTTTATAAGTGGGGTGAGTGGACCACTTGTAAATTTTGAACAAAAAAAAGTATACCAACATTTTTCACATTCAAAAAGGGTCCAAAAGGGTCCAAAATGGATTATTATTATAAAAAATCCAACCTTATTGTCCTATAATTAGTGGTTATTTTATTAGAATGTCATAGATACAATAGATCACATCACCATGGATCGATCGGTTTGGTAATCTTGAAGAATTAGATACATACATGGTTCCCTTATTACATTGTTAATTAAGCATAGAACATAACAAAGAAAAATAAAACTTCTTCCATGACACTTATTCAAAGATTTTATGTTCATAACCTATGTAAAGAAAACTAATGAAAGGGGTGAGCTCAAATGCTCAACAAGGGTTACATGAATCAATAATAAGTGAAGAAAAGTCAATAAGGAATAATCATAATGGCAAGGTAAATAACTAAAAAACACATACCATCAATAAAATGAGAATGTAAATACATCCATAAATTTTTTTCATCATAAAAATATTATGGAAATTAATAAATTAATGAAGATAATTTTTAATCATTGGATGTCATGTATCTGGAACATGAACCATTATATCATTAAGATGGTTTAAGTCTGTGGGTAAAAACCTATCTGATTCTTCTTGGAAACAAACATGAATGGTTTATCACCAACTATTCTTGAGACCTATTGATGAATTGAGGGGATATAGAGGGTCTCACCCATATCTTAAAGTCAAAATCATTCCTTATACATAGATTCAATTCATTAACAATATAATTTATCAAAATATTCATATTGAGTAGAGGATACAAATTCATCAATATTTCCCCAATTAAAAAATAATTCAAAAAAAACACCACATATAAAAATAGTACATGAATAAGATAATAATAATATTAATGATACAATAAATATGGATATTTAATTAAATCTTTAATGAATTATGATCTCAAATCAAAAGGTAAGTGTACATACACCACATGCAAGGAATAAGTGGTAAATAAGGCATAACCAAAGAGAATATCATAATAGAGTCCATGAAAGAATGGATTTAAATCATACTTGGACATTAATAATGTAAAATAGGAATATATCATGATAAATTAGGTCCAACTGAAGTTAAAAAATGTAAAATGAGTGTCTAATAAACTTTAGAAATGAGCCTCTTTAGTGCGGTTTAAGGGGAAATACTAAAAAGACTTTAAAAATAGAATAAGGAATAGCGGTTTAAGGGGAAATACTAAAAAGACTTTAAAAATATAATAAGGAATAGTTGTTTATATAAAACCAGAAATAAAAAAAAGATATTTTTTCATGATAAAAAGATTGATTTTATAAAAATATTGGTATCTTAAAATATATTATGGATAGTACTTGAAAATGGGTAAGAAATTGGGAAGTTCTCTTTAATCGGGCTTGCTTAGCGGGAGGAATTGAAAAGGAATCCTTATAAAACATGTATTTCCCATAAAAGAAAGAATAATTGAGCTAGGTAAATATATTTGTAACATAAAAAAATAATGTGGGAAGATTAAATAATAAGAAATAATAATTAAATTGGCTTAAAGAGATATAAATCATAACCCAAAGGAAAAAAATGAAGGTTCGGGAAGAATCACTTACCTTATGTCCAAAAGTGTTCTACACTTTGACTTAATGTCCTGAATAATGAAATTATATTCATTAATAATTTAATTAAAAACCTATTCAACATGTCTTTGATTTATTATAATTTTTTTAAATTAATTTATGTCTTTTTATGAGTTATAAGATTCGATTTTGTCGTTCGATAGTGTTCATTTCCTTGGTTTTCATGATTCGTTCATTTGTATAAATTTTTAGAAGATTGTGTAAAATTAGAATAATTATAAATAATTTAAATTATATGTTATTAATGGAATTAAATAATATTAAATGATGTAATATATCATTTTTTCAGATATAAGGATGATTCATTAGATAAAATGTTAACGATGAACGTTAGTTTATTTTGGTGAATTTTTTATTATTACAAACTAGTTTTGTTTTATTACTTAATATTATGTATATAGACTAGTTATAGAATAATAAATAAGTTATAATATAAATTTTAAAAAAAAATTAACCATTATAATGTTTTTATGACCATCCATGAAGGAAGTAATGGAAAATAAAAATGCATCGTCCACAATGGCAGTAAATCGACACATCACGGATGACATTTTAATTTTTAGAATAAAAGGGAGAAAATAAGGGGTTTGGTGATAGATTTTTCATTAAAATAATAAAATTATAGTGTATATAATTTACTATATTTATCATTAATGTTTGTATATAGGAGGTGAGGTAAGTATAATAAAAGAAAATAAAATAAAAGAAAATGAA
Source organism: Viscum album (assembly GCA_963277665.1). Classification (NCBI taxonomy): domain Eukaryota; kingdom Viridiplantae; phylum Streptophyta; class Magnoliopsida; order Santalales; family Viscaceae; genus Viscum; species Viscum album. Next base: position 474,320,614 of record OY728135.1, read on the forward strand.
AGGAAAGGATTAAGGGTTTTACTTCTTGAATTATTCTCCTTGAGAACCTCATTAAGGAACTTAGGTTTGGTATTTTATTGAGACCAAAGGATTATGGAAATGTGTAAGAGAATTGGGAAGATTATTGGGCATAAATTAGACAAGATTCAAGACTTGTAATGTGTGAGAAGAAGGGGTGGTAAGGGGTGGTATTTATAGTGAAGGTGAGGAGTGTTTTTTCATTATTTTAATCATTAATTTATTATTTTGGATAAAGACTATGAATAGTTTGATTCATATGATTAAATAAATTAAATATAGAATTATAGTTAGATATTATTCTACTTACATCATTAATGACTCAAGAAATAGTTGATTTAATTTATACCGTTATATACTGTAAATTACTGTATTTCGTTATTCACCAAAAATTCAACTATTTTAGAAAAAAATCCAAAAAAAATCACCCTAACCATTTTTTAAAGTGTATAATTCAAAAATAAACTCCATTTTTTTGAAATAATATTATAAATATGAGAATTTTATTTTTTAATTAAAATCGTCATTTATTCCAAAAATAATGATTTTAAAATTATAACTAATCTTGTGACACTTTGAAAAATTAAATATGGTCTTATAAAATTATCTTATAATCATAAGAAAAAACAATATTAATTCATGAATATATTTTATGAAAATAAATCTTATCTTAAATCATTATATTAATTAAAAAATTATAAATAAACATTTATGTTTCACCAAAATACCAACAATTAATTTATCATTTTAAAAAAAATATTTACTTAAAATATGATATAATTATATCATATTTCCATTTATAAGATGCCTAAATTTTATTTATACTTTCATAGGTGAGGTTACTTTTCTAATGGTCACATTAGTATTCCTAATGGTCACATTACTATTCCAACGATCGAGTTACTATTTAATAGTACATTATTGTTCGTTTAAGCTCAATGTTGTGTGCAACATAAGCTGTCAAATGGATTGAATTTATTTAAGAAGATACATAACATAAAATCTTGGGGTGTTATAATTATCAATACTTGGACATTATAAGGTCAAAATATGTCTATAAAATAGTTTTTATACAATTTTTTATGTCATTTTTACCCCTTATCATTTTAGTTTAACCCTCTGGTAAACTCATTTTTACCTTAACTGTGGTAATTAATTTTTTCTATTTTCACTATTCATTATGGTTAAAAGTTAAGTTGACCTTATTATACAATATAAATTTGGATTATTAAAAATATGGAATCCATTTTACCTAACTCAATTCACATAAATGGAAAATTTTAATTTAAAAAAAACCCATAAATGTGATGACAAAGCTCGTTTTCAAGAAGTGTATTTTTTAAGAAAAAGATAATTTTATATTAACCCTATGAATAATAATTATTATTATGTGAATATAAATTAATATTTATTGATATATAATCTATAAAATTTATTTAATTCTTTCCTCAATAGGGGTTTTTATTAATTAAAAAGGAGAAACATTATGCACTTTAAAACAATTTTCAAAAAAATCTCATTTTTAAGCCTAAAGACAAACTTATAATAAAATCCAATAGAAATTTGATTAAAAATAAATTAATTGGATTAAATATAACTAAATAATACTTATGTTACTTGAAATCATATTCAAAAAATAATGGTACTTTTAAATTGATTAATTTATTAAAAATAAATGACATTTTTACAAAAATTGGTATTTTTTTATTCGCTAAAAAATCAATATTTTCTGAAAAATCCAAAAATTTCACCCAAAGTAAATTTTATATGTCAATTTCAAAAATTAATTTCATTTTATATAATACATTTCCTAAAAGTTCCAAAAATTAATTATAATATTTTTTCATGAAAACAAATAAAAAATATTTTTGATGAAAACATATTTTTGAAGAATAAAATTACTTTACTAAAAAATGATTGATTATTTAAAAAAATTATCAATAATTTATATTTAGTAGGATATATATATATATATCATAAAATAGTTAATATTATTCATACCTACAAATTTAATGGGTGGGGTATAATGGTTATATATATCATAGGTCATTTAAGCTCGATGTTGTGTGTTGGATATGCTATCAAACATAATTTTATTTTATAAAATATTAGGGTGTTATATTATTCCTTTTCATAATTACATCTTCATTGAGTTTTTTTCAGAAAACTCATTTGGTTCTGATCAATGTTTTATTATTTTTCCATTATAAAATTTCCCAATTCTAATTTTTCTCAATTTAATCAAGTTCTTCATTTATAGGTTTGACCCAAATTGAATATATAGTGGAATCATCAAAATATTTTAGTTCCACCTAAGATAAAAATGAAGTTTATTATTTCCCCTTTATCCTTCATGTTTGAATCGGGGTTGTCTAGTCTCCCACTATGTTATTAATAGTGATTTCATCTCTATTGGATGGTTTACTTGCACTAGTTATTCCTACTGTATTTTCCTCATCATTAAAAACATCATTAGAATTTGTTTTATCCCTCTGAAAACCCCCTAATATGGACATGTCATCGTCATTTTTCACCTCACATACTGCTATGATTTTGTGAAAATTATGCTCATTAAAAGCTAAAATATGCTCGCCTAAATCCAAAATCTTCTCACTTTTAGTCACGGTCGCATCAAAACTTTCAACCATTTTTCCTAGTAATTTATTATGGCATCGATATGAATTTATTTTTTATGAATATCCAATAAATATATATTCATCTCTATATGCTTTGAACTTTTTATAATTCTCCTTATTTAGTATGAATCACTTACTCCCAAATACTTGGAAGTATTTCATCATGGTATTCTTTTAATACCACATTTCATACAAATTATTATCATCATTTGGACATAGAAATGGATGATTGGATATATACACCACTGTTAAGACCAATTCCTTCCAATATTTCTCCAGTAAGTATTTTTCAATGAGCATATTTTGAGCCTTGTTGTTAATGATACTATTTCTTCTTTCAACAACTCTATTTTATTGAGGATATATCACCATTGAAACATGGTGTTAAATCTCGTATTTCTTCATATAATTATCCACCTGGGAATTTATGAATTGTATACCATTTTCGGTGAAAAACTTTTGAATTTTCACCCCAATCATTCTTTCAACTTCTCTTCGACATCGAATGATGCACTTGTATACTTCAGACTTATGAGTAATCACCACCAACTAAGTCGTCCTACTGAAATCATCAAAAAATAAAACATAATAACTTTTTCCATCAAATTATTTAGAAGTAATTATCCAATAGGCATTCACATGAATAATCTCTAATACTCTTTATGACTTTCCTAGATTTGGATTATATATCTTTCAGATTTTTTTCCATTTTTAAAAAGATTTGCATGAATGTGTGTTTTCACATGTGATCTTGAGAAAGTTACATGATCCCTCGATATTCATTAGGTTTTCTAGAGATTGTTAGCTTAATTACTCAAGTTGTTTGTGTCATACATTATTTTCCTCCTCTTTGGAAAATATATACCAAATTTCTTCACTGATAAAATATAGGTTCCCTTTAGTTCATTATCCTTGAAGGACAAGTGATTTATCCTTTTATTTAACAGCACACCCCTTCTTTCTAAATTCCACAACATGTCCTGAGTCGCACAACTGACTCACACTCAACAAATTATGGCTAATTACTTCTACCAATATAACATATATCTTCTGGAGATATTTTCCACTAACTTTGTAATTCCTAGAGCCAATGATTTTGATCCCTTCATCATTACCAAACTAAACCACTCCACTTTTTTCATACTTGATGCTGGTAATAAGATTTTTATTTCCATTCACGTGTGAGGTACATCCGTTGTCCAGAACCCACAACTCAGACATGTCTATTTCTATCAAAGAAACTTTAGCAACATTTGTCTTTTCATACCATTTCTTCTTCTTCCATTATGATGATTGATACTCCTATGAATCTTTTGGTTCAGCACTTTCCCTTTCATATTACAAAACTAAAAATTTGTTTTTAGTTCTTAATATGTTGGATGAGGTTCTCAACTATTTATATCCTCCTTTCTAAGACTTTTGAGTCACCTATAATTGTACCCTTGAGGAACAATAGCCACCTTATGTCTATATCCTTCAAACCAAAAACAATGACCATTAAAATCATAAGAATATAATGGAAAACTACTTGCCTATTTTTGGTGTTATTCCTATCTGAAAACCCTTTTTGATATATAGAAGAAATATTGGTTGTGTCCCAATTTCCTGCATCAATAACACCTAATTTTTTTTATCATCATCCCATTTCTTACTGTTTGAGAAGTTGGATTTTGAGCTTCTATAAGATTCACTTTCCTTTGGGGAGTTAACACTTGTGTCCTGGAATGAGGTGCATCTATCTTCTCCATTTGATCATGCCTCAAAATAGCTTTCCCTTTGTTTTTAAAGTGATGTGCCTTTATAATGGGAATATGTTCTTCAGTGGTTAGTCATCGGACTTATTTATCCTCGGCTAGGGCTGGTTTCTTTGAGAACACTGATGCCATGCCATTTGTAAGGAGTATTTCTTGTTCCTCACACTTCTTCCACCAAACCATGACTTATTCTTCAAGTTATTTAGTCCTCTTGACCTTTTATTTCACTGTATTGGTCAAACCATCAATGATTTACATCTATTCATACACTTCGATCATGATATCTACTTAATTTACTAGGTTGGTAGAAATTACATATCTTAATTTTTCAATCTCTTATTTCAATTATTACTTTTCTTCCTCCTATTGTTTTGTTATACATCTTTGATTCATAAACAGTTGTGTTTTACTTCTTGGTTTTAACCCTCTATTTGTCAAATTCTTTAAGGGTTACCTCATGATGAACCAATAGATCAAATCTCCCCATAACATTATCATCTTCATCATCACTATCATCAATTTTTGGTCTCTCAATAACATCCACTAAAGCATCTCCAATGTTGTCCCTACAACCCTAAACTTCTTCCACTTTGGTCTCATCCAAACTTTCAACTTCATGAGATAAAATATTTTTCCTTTGGAATAATTTACACTATGATTTTTTCATACTTTTATCACTTTAAAAAAATTTCTTCACATACCCCTCATCATCATCATCTTGATGATTTTTAAAACAATTAGTATTGATATGACCTACCTTGACACATCAAAAATAGGAAATTGGAAGATTTCCTTTGAATTTTTATTTTCCCCTCTTAAGGATAGAGTAAAGAGGGGTTATCACATCATTAACCTCAACTTCATTTTGATCTAATTTAATATAGAGATTCTCCATTTCCTTGAATTCAACTTCCTATAATTTTTCCTATTCTTTGGACTCATTATCATCATTTATCTTTTCATATGCAACAAGTGTGCTATGAATACATTCTAGTGATATATACTTTATATCCTTGTCTTCAAGTATGTACACCTTGGAATTAAAAAGTTGGGGTATTCTTCTAAAGATTCATTTCATGATATTGGTATCATCAACATCTTCTCCAAGACTTCTCATGTCTTCAATAAGAGAATTTGGGCGATCAAAAAACCCATCAATGGTTTCATTCAGACTCATCTTTAGGTCTTTATATTTCTTTCATGTTTCTTGCAGCTTCACATCTTTAACTTTGAAATAACCTTCAAAAATATTCAATATCTTTTCCCATATAGAGTGAGAAGTTTTGTGGGACATTAACTTGGTGTAGATAGGGTTGGGAAAGGCTCCCATAATGCATTGATAGACTTTGTATCTATATACAGTTCTTTGTGGTCTCTTTTTTACAAAGATCCACTTTTCATATCTTGTAATTGCATGAATTTATATTATGTACACATCCATTCTTAATTAACTGAAGTAGTGCTTCATTATGTTCTTCCATAACTGGAAATTGTTACCCTTGAAAATTAGTATGACTTTGTGATTCCCCATCATTAATTTTGTCATGTTATGAAAGAGAAAATTCCACTCAAGAAACATACCCTTTGATACCACTTATTTTTCTCTTATCAAGGGAATTACCATGAGGGGTAGGGGGATGAATCAAGGTAGCACTGATTTTAACCCTTGAATCCCTTGATCATGATCTTGGTCTCTCAATGTAAGGAATACTAATTTTATCTCCCTTACTTTCTCTTAGTGATGAAAGTGATAGATGGAAAATAGAGAATTTTACATGGTTCATCCTAAATAGGCTAATCCAAGGAGGATGAAACTAACGATGTGGAAATGAACTAAAATAATAGATCACATTGCTTCTTTTAGTTTAAAAAATAGATTGGTCTCTCTATCCCTCTAAAATCACTGCTAAAATAATATGAGAAGGATTAATTCCTCTAAATAAAGGGATGAACTCATTTTTTCCAATATAACCTCATTGATATTATTTACCAGGATTGGATATGAACAATACACATTGAATGTTGTTTACCTTATATATATCCTGATAATGTTCTAGTGAGATAATGATCATAGAATTTTCTCCTTCCTTGCTCTTTTTCTTCCAGCAGCAAAATTGAGATCTTCTCTAAGGCTCTGTTATATTTTAGACACTCTCCTGTCTTTTATTTTCAATCCAATGGTTATAACTGAACCATATTTTTTTAGGATTATTCTGAGTTCCCCATGTGATTAATGTGATCATAAATTTGAATTAGATGCCTGGATATCCAAGCAATAACTCCCTCTTTTAGAATCTAGCTAAAAATTCTGGAAAACTGAAACTTTCTAGTTGTGACATGGTTTAGTATTATATGGTGTATCATTCTCCACATTTAATATACTATGATGTGGTAATCTTCAATAGAGTGAAACCTTCATTTCCTTAGCTTTTTTTATTGTGTGGTGTAACATATTGTGGCATGGGGTCTATCCTCCAAGTCATGAATCATATATCATATGGAATCTGGGAGTTTATCCTGACATTCCCAAATATCATAAGTCATATGGAATCCAAGGATATCATCCTGGAATTCTTGAGTAGTTTCCATCACTTTAAAATTTTGATTATCCAATTATTTATTCTATTTAATTTTCATTAGGCCCATAGCCATCATGTTCCATAATCACTATATCACATATTTAATTCCCATTGATAATTTCAAAACATAATTCACCATTTTATAAAAATAGGTCATTTCATAAAACATGTATTCCACTATGTATTCCTTAGGGTTTATAAGACATGCAGTAATAATTTTCACTAACCTAATGATATACCCAAATCACCTTCCAACCCATAATTAAGAAATTTAATTTACCAAGTCAATTAATCAACACCAAAGAATAACTCAATTTTGTTGGAGTTGGGGGCCTAGAACCAACTATCTTATACTTTATTCATTAATAAAATCCTTATCACTTCTTGATTATTCTTCTGCATGACAATGCATGTGATAATGTCCTAAGGACAGTTGTTGCATTAAAGGGTCGTAGCGGATCCCTGCTATGATGAGAACTCGGAAGTTCCATAACACTGTTCTTGAATATATGTTATATGGCTGGATGATATTATTTGAGGGACACAAATAATACAGGTCATTAGGGGTGAGGACTCATAAAACATTGAGGCACCTTCTCATGGTGTGTGCCCTTGGTAATATCCAGGAGGATATTATGAGAACAAGACCCGCCAGTAGGAAATCCACATTTCATAGTGTCATTGGATGTTCCTATCTACGGATGTGTGTATTGGTCCTTAGACTTTAAGATTATTATTAATGGGTATTATAACTCACACACTTAGATGTATTGACAAAAACTGTGATGACACACTGTTCGCAGCGAGGTAGGATACGTTGGGTGCGTTACGAGTAATACTACATTAATAGATAATGCGAGAAAGGATTTGTCCCTTATGTTCCATAACAGAAGTAGATATCGCATGCCCTTTGATGTAATTGATATAGCCTAAATAAATCCATGTCCATGGTAAGGTATGGGCGAGTTCGATTCCGGGAAGTCAAAGAAAGAATAATCGAGCACATGGGTTGATGGCACTATCATGCAACCCGCTTGATTAGAGATATCGAGACAAAGGGATTATATTACACGGTAAGCGTTCATAGGAGGTGACACATCATTGCAGCATTAACTTATTTCTCTATGGGTTCCTTGGTGTGTTTCTAGATGCTAACCTTGTACTTTAGGCAGGCTCTACCTAATGCCACTGAGAAAGAGGCCTAGAGGGTCACACACAAAGTGTGTCCATGTATCTTAGTTAAATATTAATTTAACAAGTTGAATAAAGATTATTCCCGATTGTGGTTTAATAATTATTCAAGGATGTCTGATCGCATTTATTTCAACACTAGTTGTTCGAGAGAATATATTGTGGGCGAAATAATATATATTTATTAGCGAGTAATGCAGTTATATTTATTTAAGAAATAAATAGTCATTACTCAAGGTCTGATAAATGTGGTGGAGGAAATAAATAAATCTGAAAAAATAAAAGTACACGCTGTGTATATTTATATATACACGTCGTGTAGTTTCTTTTTCGGGATTCGTGAGAAAATATTGTTTATTTAATTAAATGATATTAAATGTAATACGTTGGATGCATGTCAAGTAATAATGATGGTCAACTGTCATTATTAATACATGGGGTATTACTAAGAATTAAATGAAATGATTAAATGCTTATGGCCAATTAATTCATTTTATTATTCTAAGTATTATAAATCCCAATTACATTATTCTCGATAGGGTTATCCATTTTTTTTTTGTGCACAACGGATTTGGAAACACTCTCAAGCTAAGAGATAATTCCCTTTCCACCAAGAATGCTTTCAAGTTACGAAAGCAAGATCTTCCACCGGATCAAGGTGATTGAAGACGGACATCGCAAGCGAAGGTTTTTCCACGCTAGCACCCAGAGTTCCCTTCGGCGACATCCAGAGATACGTGGAGCATGTGTGGATCACCGCTAGAAGAATACTACACTTGGATTCTACGATGCAATGATGGATAACAGGATCGTGACCGGAGGCATCAATGAAGAAAGAATTCCATCGAGGTAGTTCTTATGAATTAATAAAATTAATTATAATCAACATATGATGATCCTACCTCAAGGGTTCTGGGACTCTTCTTTTTCTTTTCGTTCTTCATTCTATTCCAAAGATTCGGCATTTTATATTGTGACGAATCTCAAATTGAACGTTGTTTAACGTTAAAATTAAAGTTGGGCAATCCAATCAATGTGCTTTCACTGCGCCCAGAACCTACAAGTGCTATCAGAGGGGTCATATTGTTGATTATAATTATTTAGTTTTTCTTTGATGTTTTACGCATTTAATAATTTAGTTGTTTCAATTCAAGTTTAATTGTTCTGGAAATCTGAATATCGAGATCCGTTCCTCCTCCCTTGTTTCTCGTTCACCTCACAGAAACGAATTTTAATTCTAATCTTGATTAAAATAAAATAGAGGAACTCATCTGGAGGAGCCAAATGTTTCTGGTCGTACAACACCAGAATACACGGCGTGTATTCGGAAGTACACTCCGTGTAGTCTAGGTTCAATGCATTGAGCGATCCGCCAAATCAGGTCGTGTATTGAGGTCATTTATGACACCGTGTGTTGACTGGAAACAGGTGGCACACGATTTCCAGATTACACGTCGTGAGGTCCAAATGAACACGGCGTGTAGTCCCTTTGGGTTCGGGTTGGGCCATGTACCCCGTACACGGCTTGCCTGGCTGGAAACTGTGTAATGCATAAACTACACGGCGTGTGTCCACTGAACATGTCGTGTACTCCGAAAACTTCCGAAGTACATTAACACGCCATGTTCTCGGGCATGTACTTCGGATGGATGGTGAAGAAAAGTACACGCCGTGTAGTCGGAACTACATGCCGTGTACTCACCCAAATTATGCAGATTTATTAAAAAAATTATTATATTATACAAACCCTTGAGACATGTACCATGGTGCAGGCGTAAAGCTGAGGCACAACATGTGATAGGTGTTTTATATATATGTTTTTAATTTAACATCTGCGTAATGAACTAGAATTCACCGGGTTGCCTCAAAGGTACAAGTTACGTATAAGGATAATTTTAAATGAATTTATTTGTTTAAAATTATGATGGATGAGAATCTCAAGGAAGTTTAGAAAAGGGTTTAAGATAAAAGTATTGATTAATTAAAGATAATTAATTAATTCAAGCGTTATTTATCTTAAACAAGAATGATTAAAGAATTGAATGCTAGTTTTATTTATGCGTAAATATCATTGCATGTATGGATGATCATGAGCTAGACTGAGACCTTTGTATGTGAATGGTTCCCTTTTAATTTATTTATTTAAATTAAATTTGTTGGCCTACGAGCCATCTTCTCATTAATATGTAGGGCCTACGCGACCAAGGATTATTTTATGTAAAAACCCCTTTTTACCCCTCACCTGTGTGTGAGATAAATGCATATGTAATGGATGGAGATCCCAAGCTAGTGGAGTCGACTCAAGTCAGGAGCCAAGGTGAAACCAATCCAAGGAGATACAAAGGTGGACAGGTAGAAGGCTGTAAACACGAACCCACAAGGTTCAAGGTGTTTTTCCCCTAGGTCTTGGGTTAGTTTATCAACCGCTAGATAAACTAACCAATAGAAAAATCTCATGATCATACCATTTATTTTATTTCAGTCGGTTGCATGGTTTATTTATTGTGGGTGTGTTGTCACGATCACACAATTAATAAATTAAACAAGCATGCAAGATGGAACTAAAATAAAACCGGATTATATGTAAATATTATCTTAGACATGGTTAATCACTTAAGTATATCCCACTTAATATTAACAATCATGTAATAAAAGATAATAAAATGGCAATTTATGTATAAGGATAAAATCCCTCAAAATAAATATTAAGTCGGTATAGCCTTCCATAATCTTGGTTAGAATCGAACCATAGTTCAAAGTGCTTGACCAACCCTAGTTGGGGTGCTTTAAATTATCGGGGAATTCTAATTCAAGGTTTTGGGTTGACTTGACTTGGTTCGCATCAAGGGTTGACTACCATAGTAGGACTTGGTGTGACCAAGAGTAAAAGTTTGAGGAAATCCAAAATAAAAGGATTTCAGGATTGGGGAGTCCACTCAGCGGATCAAGGAACTGCGAGTTAATGCAGTTGGCATTTGGAATGCCTACCTAAAACCCTTTAAGTTGCTTGACCAACCCTAGTTGGGGTAATTTGAAGGGCAATATGGATCCTTTCCACTAGAATATTCAGGCAATATAATATTCCGAAGTCAATGGTGAGGGCTATTGGATTTCGATAAAATAGTGGGAGACTAATAAGTATTAATTTATTTATTTGTCTCATTTTTGTAATAAAGTACTAAACCTTTGCTCATCTTAATTTGTAGAAACGGAAAGAAAATGACGTCAAACATATCATTGTGCGCCATACTCGAGAAGGAAAACCTTCTCACTAGCACCAATTTCCAAGAGTGGCATAGGCGTTTATGTGTCGTCCTTCACCACTAAAGGAAATTGTATGTGCTGGAAGAGCCTATTCCAGTTGCGCCTGGGAAAGAGGCTAGTGATGAGGAATTATATCTTTATATGAAACACATGGATGATTCCACAGATGTCCATTGTTTCATGATATCGGCCATGTCTAATGAGCTCTTGAAGCAACATGAAAACATGGACGCGTATAGCATGATGTCTCACCTTAAAGATCTCTACCAAGAGAAGGTGAGACAGGAGTGGTATGAGATCTACAATGCTTTTTTTACCACGAAGCTTGGAGAGTCTGTGCCAACTGGGCCTCATGTAGTCAAGATTATTGGCTACATTGAATGCCTGGACATCTTAGGGATTAAATTCCCAGATGAGTTGCGTACAGATCTCATCCTATCATCACTTCCCAAGACCTTCTCTAGCTTCATTGTCAACTATAACATGAGCGGCAATGAGAAGAGTATATCGGAGCTTATGACCTTGATTCACCAGGTAGATAAGGACATGGGGCGTGAAAAACTCGCGGTCCTTATGGTGAACAAGAAAAGGAAGGACAAGGAAAAGGGTCCAAAGACTTATAAACGGTATGAAGCCCCCAAGAACCGTCCCTCCAAGAAGGGGAAGATCCATAGGCAAAGTAAGGAACGGGAGGCAGTTTTTTTTCATGTGGCAAGTAGGGCCACTGGAAGAGAAAATGCACCCAGAAGCATGGGGATGCTAAAGGTGAGTTTGTTATCGAGTGCAATCTTTCTATTTATACACATTGGGTATTAGATACAGTTTTTGGGGATCACATCTATATTCAAATGCAGGAACCATGTAGATTTAGAAAGATCGCCAAAGGAGAGGTGGATCTTCGAGCTGCCAATGGCACAAGGCTGGCTGCATTGGCTATTGGCAACTACCACCTCTCATTTCCAACTGGCATGATTTTGGTTTTACAAAACTGTTATTTTGTGCCTAGTGTTACCAAGAACATAATTTCTGTATCATGTTTGGATATGGATGGATTTGTTTTCAAGTTTGGAAATAAGGGTTGTCTCTTTTATAAGAACAACATATATTATGGTACGGAACATTTAAATAATGGTTTGTATGTATTAAATTACTAAAACCAAGTATTGGCAATCGATAACGAAACAAACTCACATGACTCATACATCACCCAGGTGTGGCATCACCGCCTTGGTCATGTAAACGAGAAGAATTTTACAAAGCTCTGTCAAGAGGGCTATTTAGACTCCACTGAGCTAAAATCACTTGATAGATGTCACGCTTGTTTACAAGGTAAAATGACCAAGTCGCCTTTCGGTGGATAGGGTTAAAGGTCCACAGAGCTTCTAGGATTGGTACACACGGATGTATGTGGACCATTTCTAGTAGAATCTAGGGGTGGATATTCTTAATTCATTACTTTTACTGATTATTTGAGTAGATACGGATTTGTCTACTTAATGAGGTATAAGTCATAAGCCTTAGAGAAATTTAAGTAATTCAAGAATGAAGTAGAGAATTAGCTTGGTAAGAAGATAAAGAAGCTTCGATCAGATTGAGGTGGAGAATATCTGAACCAGGAGTTCATCGATCTTCTACGGGAGTCTGGGATTCTATCTCAGCTCACTCCTTATACACTACAGTGGAATGGTGTTAGTGAAAGGAGGAACTGCATCTTGTTAGACATGGTGAGGTCGATGATGATTCATGTGGATCTTCCATTATCCTTTTGGGGATATTCATTACAAACTACAGCATACACATTAAACCGAGTACCAACTAAGGCGTAAAATGGAATTCCCTTCGAGTTATGGAATGGAAAGAAACCCATTTTTTTTCATACACGTGTATGGGGATGTGAGGAATTTGTTAAGGCCTTCTCAGGCAACAAACTAGCACCCCGCGGCATGAAGTGTATCTTTATAGGATATCCCAAGGAAACGAAAGCATATTACCTATATAACCCTCAAGACAAGAAAGTGATTGTCGCCAGACAAGCCGTCTTTCTTGAGAGGGAACACATCCTCAAGAAGGATAGTGGGAGCAATATTGACTTCGACGAAGTTTATGCTCAAGATACACAGGAGTTGGTACAGGAACAAGTTCCACAGGTCCCCGTGGAAGAGGTTCCAGAAACACAAGTACTGCGTAGGAGCTCAAGAGAGGTAAGGGAATCAAAGAGATTTGGTTTCCTAGTCACTGAGGATGGTGAATCATTATTGTTGGAAAATGATGAACCTCTCTCCTACAAGGAAGCAGTAGAAAGATCAGAAGATACAAGATGGATAGAAGCTATGAATTCTGAGATGGATTCCATGTATCAGAACCAAGTATAGGTTTTGGTCGATGAGCCAGTTGATGAAAAGCATGTTGGATTAAAATGGGTATTCAAGAGAAAGGTGGACATGGAAGGTCAAGTTAGCACCTATAAAGAAAGGATAGTGGCTAAAGGATTCAGACAGTGTCAAGGAATTGACTATGATGAAACCTTCTCACCAGTTTCCATGTTTAAATCCATAAGAATCATACTTTCCATAGCAGCTTACCATGACTATGAGATTTGGAATATGGATGTCAAAACAGCATTCCTTAACGGGAACCTTCAGGAACATGTCTATATGACACAACCAGAAGGGTTTGTGACACCAGGTGAAGACAAATGGGTTTGCAAGTTGCAGAAATCCATTTATGGATTGAAGCAAGCATCCAGGTCATGGAACATTCGATTTTATGAAGCCATAAAAGAATTTGGTTTCATTAAAAACAAATGTGAGTCATGTGTTTATAAGAAGTTTAATGGGAATGTGGTCATTATCCTAGTAGTATATGTTGATGACATATTGCTTATTGGAAACGACGTACCAGCCTTACAGTCAGTTAAGGACTGGTTGAACAAGTGCTTCTCCATGAAAGACTTAGTTGAAGCAGACTATATTCTAGGGATCAAGATCATTCGTGATAGATCCAAGAGGCTGCTTGGACTAAGTTAGGTTACATACATTGACCAGATACTAAAGAGATTTAGTATGGAACAATCCAATAGGGGATTGGTTCCAGTGTCACATGGCTTACATCTTTATAAGAAAATGTGTCCTCAGACACAATAGGAGAAAGATAGGATGAGAAAGATCTCATATGCCTCGGCTATAGGATCTATCATGTATTCCATGTTATGTACCAGAATTGATGTTGCCTATGCACTGAGCATGGTAGGCAGATATCAAGAAGATCCAGGGGAACAACATTGGACTGCTGTTAAGACTATCCTTAAGTATCTGAGAAGAACTAAAGATATGTTCCTGATGTATGGAGGAGATGAGGAGCTTATCATCATAGGGTATGCTAATACTGGTTTTCAAACAGACCAGAATGATCTAAAGTCGCAATATGGATATGTTTTCTATCTCAATGGAGGAGTTGTGAGCTGGAAGAGTTCAAATCAGCCAGTTGTCGTCGATTCTACAGCGGAGTCCGAATATATAGCGGCTTCTGATGCAGCCAAGGAATCCATCTGGATTTGGACCTTTGTCTAGGATCTTGATGTGGTGCCTAGCAGTAAATATCCCATTACATTGTATTGTGATAATACTGCAGCGGTGGCTCTTGCAAAAGAACCAAGGTCACATCAACGGACAAAGCACATACGCCGAAAGTATCACCTCTCAAGGGATTTCTATCAGAGGGGTGAAGTTGCAGTGAGTAGAGTGTCTACAGAAGAGAACGTGGCGGACCCCATGAATAAAGGCCTATCTCAGCAGAAGCATGAATATCATGTGAGAGCTAGCGGGTTAAAGGTTTTTAGCAGTTGGATATAGTCCAAGTGGGAGTCTGTTGGAGTTGGTGGCCTAGAACCAACTATTTTATACTTTATTCATTAATAAAAGCTTTATCACATCTTGATTATTCTTCTGCGTGAAAATTCATGTGATAACGTCCTAAGGACAGTTGTTGCATTAAAGGGTCATAGCGGATCCCTGCTATGATGAGAACCCGGAAGTGCCATAACACTATTCTTGAATATATGTTCTATGGCCGGATGATATTATTTGATGGACACAAATAATACAGGTCATTATGGGTGAGGACTCATAAAACTTTGAGGCACCTTATCATGGTGTGCGCCCTTGGTAATATCCAGGAGGATATTATGAGAACGAGACCCGCCGGTAGGAAATCCACATTTCATAGTGTCATTGGATGTTCCTATCTGCGGACGTGTGTATTGGTCCTTAGACTTTAAGATTATTATTAATGGGTATTACAACTCACGCACTTAGATGTATTGAAGAAAACTGTGATGACACACTGTTCGCAGCGAGGTAGGATACGTTGGGTGCGTCACGAGTAATACTTCATTAATAGATAATGTGAGAAAGTATTTTTCCATTCTGTTCCATAATAGAAGTAGATATCTCAGTCCCTTTGATGGAATTGATATAGCATAAATAAATCCATGTCCATGGTAAGGTATGGGCGAGTTAGATTCTGGGAAGTCAAAGAAAGAATAATCGAGCACATGGGTTGATGGCACTAGCATGCAACCCGCTTGATTAGAGATATCGAGACAAAGGGATTATATTACACGGTAAGCATTCGTAGGAGGTGACACGTCATTGCGGTGTTAACTTCTTTCTCTATGGGTGCCTTGGCGTGTTGCTAGATGCTAACCTTGGACTTTAGGCAGGCTTCTCCTAATGCCACTGAGAAAGAGGCCTAGAGGGTCACACACTAAGTGTGTCCATGTATATCAGTTAAATATTAATTTAACAAGTTGAATAAAGATTATTCTCGATTGTGGTTTAATAATTATTCAAGGATGTATGATCGTATTTATTTCGACACTAGTTGTTTGAGAGAATATATTGTGGGAGAAATAATATATATTTATTAGCGAGTAATGCAGTTACATTTATTTAAGAAATAAATAGTCATTACTCAAGGTCTGATAAATGTGGTGGAGGAAATAAATAAAACTGAAAAAATAAAAGTTCACACTGTGTATATTTATATATACACGTCATGTAGTTTGTTTTTCGAGATTTGTGAAAAACTATTGTTTATTTAATTAAATGATATTAAATATAATACGTTGGACGCATGTCAAGTAATAATTATGGTCAACTGTCATTATTAAGACATGGGGTATTACTAAGAATTAAATGAAATGATTAAATGCTTATGGGAAATTAATTCATTTTATTATTCTAAGTATTATAAATCCCAATTACATTATTCTCAATAGGGTTAGCCATTTTTGGTTGTGCATAATGGATTTGGAGACACGCTCAAGCCAAGAGAGAATTCCCTTTCCACCAAGAACGCTTTCAAGTTACGAAAGCAAGATCTTCCACCGGATCAAGGAGATTGAAGACAGACATCGCAAGCGAAGGTTTTTCTGCACTAGCACCTGGAGTTCCCTTCGGCGACGTCCAGAGATACATGGAGCACGTGTGGATCACCGCTAGAGGAATCCTGCACTTGGATTCTACGACGTAATGATGGATCACAGGATCGTGACCGGAGGCATCAACGAAGAAAGAATTCCATCAAGGTAATTCTTATGAATTAATTAAATTAATTATAATCAACATATGATGATCCTACCTCAAGGGTTCCGGGACTCTTCTTTTTCTTTTCGTTCTTCGTTCTATTCCGAAGATTCGGCGTTTTATATCATGATGAATCTCGGATTGAACGTTGTTTAACATTAAAATTAAAGTTGGGCAATCCCATCCACATGCTTTTGCTGCGCCTGGAACCTACAAATTTCTATTCATAGGAAATTGTATCAAGCTTAGAAGTTTCATATTGAGATCTTAAATAATTGTAAAATTCTATTTCAAAATCATTAATTTAAAACTTAGTTACTCACTTTTGGTTATCAAACTAAGGAACTCTACTCATCCCACTATTTTACACTTAGGAAGCTATAATTTTTATTCAATCGAAATTCGATTCAAATTCATATCCAAGTCATTCCACTTGGAAATTCCATTAATTTAGGCATATAACATTTTAAACTAGGGCATTTAACTAAGAAGGGCCTAATTAAATGATTTGATTTAAATTAGTCCAATTCATAGAAAGGCTAGCTTGAATGCATAATGAACCACTTGAAGAATGAAGAAATACTGTGTGTTAAGTTTATTCACCACTTACCTCAAGATTAAGAAAGTCTTCCCATCGATTATCGGCTGCCGATTCGGCCTGATTTGGTAGAAATCGTGAAACCAAAAAACACCTTGAAAATAAGGCGTACTAGACATAAATAGTGTGAGAGAACTAGATAGTGAAGTAAACAAAGAATATAAATTAGAAAATTCTTAGGCTTACTTCAATCTTGCAATCACATCCAGCGAACGAAAAATCAAACATCAGATGGAGGAGAACTACCCATGGAAAATGGGAGCAGGTTTCATGCATTTAGAGTGGCCTACTAACCATGAGGGAACCCAAAATCCCACATAATAAGAGAAAGTGGTGGCCCCAAATGAAATGATGGTTCTTCTGGTCATTAAAAATATCCTAGAGTCACCGGCTAGCTGGTATTGGGCCACCTCCTAATCGATGATCCCAGCAGGGCCGCCTATCTGGCTTATAGCATGGCAACCGGTGAGCTGGTTTCTACTACAGCAGCTTAGCCATCCCTGAACTCCCTCTAGTGCTCTTTAGATCCCCTGATTTGCCAGATGATCCTTGATTCATGATTAATTACACACATTTTAGGTATTCCAACCTCTTAATTTCCTTCCTGAATCATGGTTCAAAAATCATCCCCTCCTCCAAACAAAAAACTCAAACTTCCCCAAACCTCAAGGCTCGTCCATACACCTAGGGCTTTACATGTGCCACACCTGCATCCACTATACATTATCCATACATGGATTTAATTATAAGGATATCCACATAATCTTTAATTTACCAAAACTTTGGTATGTTATCTAATACTAAGACTTATCCCTTAGACTAATCTCTAGGTTTTTCACTAAAGTTATCATATCTTAATCCCCTAAAATAACTAAACTGGTCTTCAAAAATAACTAATCCTTTATTTTATACCAAATGAACCTCCCATACCCACACTTTCAGGTTCAGTTCTAAAACCAATTTCTTTAAACATGGGTTTTGATACAAACTGAGATGACTCAAGCTGAACATTTCTTTATTTTACATCATTTCCGTAAGTTAAACATTCCATCTCACAAATAAACACACAATCCCAAGAATGAAAGGTTTAGTGTATTCGAGGATCAACTACATAATAAACTTAGTTTATGATACTTGGGAATATTTATCCATAATCTAACCATGCTATACCCCCTTCTAGACTTCTCATAAGTTATACTCATTTTCTTTACCTGGGGAATGGAAACATAAGAAAGGGGTGAGCTCAAATGCTCAGTAAGAGAAACAAAATCAAAAATATTTCATCAAGGGTTAGATCATAATAATATGAGAAAACATTAGCATGGGATAAATCTATTATTAAAAATAACATGGAACAATAAGATTTGTATATTAGTCATGATAAAAGGACTTTTAATCTTAAATGAACAAACATATACCATGACAAAAGAGTGTGGAAACATGAGATGATAAACATGATACATAGAGAATAATCATAGTCATATGACATAAATATGTGAAAAAACATAATATGTAACTATGGAACAAACACAATTATAGGAAATCGTTACATAGTGGTTCAGGTATCAAAATAATGTAACCCATTAAATGGCAGAACTAGAATTACTCCCTACAACCCATTCTAACTCAAGTATCATAACTCATGTCCTAGTAGTGACTTGAGTATCTTAACTCACGACCCATTATTAACTCATGTATCACAACTCATGATCCATTATTTTCTCAGGTATTACAACTCATGGAACATTTTTATCTCATGAGATATAAAATATTAACAAATTCATCATAGGGTAATATAGGACCCCACCCATCAATTATCTATACATATGTGTTCCAATTGAAATAAATCATTCACTATATCATAAAGTGATCATGAAAAGAAAATGGGTTTGATTCAACACATCATAAAGAACCAATGGAAAGGAAAATGGGTTTTATAACACTTCCAAATACTATCACCAAAATTAACCTCAAATATGTAAACATTTGATACCCAAAATTAAATCACTCTAAAATATTATTTCATAAGAACATTTAGAAGGTGATTTATGAAAAATAATTTTTAAGGAAATAAATCCTTTGTAGATAAAGAGGAAATGGTATCAAAATTTTAAAAGTTTTTTAGAAAATGCTTTTATCTTGGGAGAGAAATATAAAGCTACAATCACTTTGAAAAGTCATTTTTGAAAAGGATGCTTTTGAGAAATTAGAAAGAATGAATTTTCAAAATCAATATTTTGAAATAAATATCAATAATGAAGTATTGAAATGGATAAAAATGTTTCAAAAAGGTGATTTGAAAACATTTTTGAAAAATTTTACATTTAAAAAATCATCAATAAAGGAGTCTTGAAAACGGTATAAAGTTTTTAAAAAGGTGAATTGAAATCATTTTTTAATATTTTTTTTAAATAATCATCAATAATATATTATTTAAATTACTTAATGGTTATCAAAAATAAATGTGAAGTGTAATATAAAAAAAAATTAAATGAAAAACATTTTTTAATATTTTGGCATACCTTTAGTGGAAACCTACATCATTAAAAGAGTAACAAAACTAAATTTTTAGAAAAGGATAAGGGAAATATTAAGGTTATATGTGATGACACATAATTGGGTTTAAAAATATAAAATAGAACATCATAAAGAAATTAAAATATGGATAATAATGTAAAACCATTGTTAATGAGGATGAAATTTATTCTTAATAATGATATAATTTTTATATGGATGAGAAATTCATCAAGGAGGAAGATTTGAATAAAAAGTGTTATTTTCCCCATATAGAAAGATAAAGTACCCTAAAATAAAATATTAGGGTGGAAACAACCAATCATAGAATAAATAAGTTTAATAAGACACATTATAACTCAATTAAGAGAGTTGGGTTAACAGAAACCCTTACAACATTAGTATCTTTTGAATTAAAATACATTTAAATAAAGAACATGATATGCCTATTCAAACCCCATAAATTTCAAGAATATGTAAAAATACATTCATTTGGTATTAATCACACCATATCAAATATATTATGGTGCATAATAAAAAATGTCTCGAGGAATTAAGTTTGAGATAAAGAACCTCTTACGGTAACAATAACGTAAGAATCAAAAGAACATGAGAGGGATACCATGAAATAGAAATTAAGATATCATGACATTAAAATATTCATTATACTTGATGTCTATGGGGAAGTGAATACATAATATAAAATAAATGATGGTGCACAATATCATACATGTCTCAAGGATTTTAAAATAAGACAGAGAAACTCTTTCCTTAATTCCTAACTTCCACTAAAGTGCCAAAATCTCGTATATAACAAAAATAAATATCTTAATGACCTATTTAATATTTTTATTCATATATATAAAGTTTTATAAACTTAATTTATAATTATTTTCTACATTTATATTAGTTATTCATTAACTATTTTCAATATCGGGTGTGAGTAATCTTGATTGTTTTGAACTAGTTTTGCAATAGCAGCATTGTTCTTCAATATTCTACCAATGTTAATAATTATCAGATAATACAAGATACTAAAATTTATTCTTTATAATTATTTTTAATTTTATAATTTCATTCTATTAGAGTTTTTATTATAATCCTTAAAATGAAATCGATGATGAACATGTTTCGGTGATTTTTAACAAACAAACATTGGTATCTTAATTAATGAATTTAATATTAATGTCATAATTCCAAAACCAAAATAAAATCATTATTTGATTATTTATATCATATATTATCATTAATTAAGTTTATATAATCATACATGTTATTATTTTATAGCAATTATCATGTAAGTGGTTAAACCAAACCAAACATGAACATGCCATAATTAATGGATGAGTATGGTTATGAAAGTGGTTTCTTTTGGAATAATATCATTATTACAGAAGAAAAATGATATTATTTATATATTTTAAAGTTTTTTAATTTTATTTGAAGATAATTTAATAAATAATAAAGAAAATATCTGAAAAAATACATAAGTTACTTTGTAGAGGCGGTAGTCCGTACACACACAAATTATATTTTATTTTTTCTTAATAGAAAAGGGGAAAGATGGTTAATAGTTATTATCTGTAAAGACCCGTAAAATTCAAGAAAATTTATTCTTAATTTTCTTTGGAATTTTACAAGAACACAGTTTCAGACGGAACTTGATTCTGAGGCCCGGTGTGCCCGGAATTTCTATCCAAAGTTTAGCTCGGGTACGTTCAGTGAACGAACGAGTGGGAATTCCTATCTTTTGAACCGGTGCTCGAAATTGAAATCTGATGGCACCGATGAACTCGCAACGCTGGTAATCTCTTAAGGGAACCTTTACCATAGTTGCGTTTGTGCGGGAGAAGAAGTTAATTAATGGGGTTTAATTAAGAAGTAAATAAAATTGTTGGATCAATTTTATTTTATATCAAGGTGGTTAATTTCTCCCATGGGAAGTTGGTGGTGGGGCCCACATCCACCCAACTTCCCATGTGTGGATAATTGAAAGGTGGGGGCCACACGAGCCCCAACCTTTCACCTCCCCCCTTTTTTTTAACTCCTTAACCCCCCATTTAAGTTTTGCAAACTTATCACCTCTTTAATTTATAACAACTCATGTTAATAACTTATGTGAGTTAAATGTTGGTTTTGATTTTTCAAACTCTTGAATTCAAAAACCTATGTTGGGTTAATAAAATAAGTGCGAGACTTATTTTATTTTGGGGTTAGTTTTTCTTGTGTGGAGAATTGGGAGAGAAAGGGATAAGGGTTTGAGGAAGTCTTCTTCTTCTTCAACTTCGACGAAGAATGTGAAGAACACCTCGGACTCCGACGAAGAACACCGTTCTTCAACGAAGAACATCTCCGCCGAAGAACGCGAAGAACTTCTCCAACGATGTTTCCTCGTTGGACACACCTCGACGACAATGGAATAGACGTTTGTCTTCCGTGACGCTCGTCTTCCACGGCTCGTTGACGTACACCGTTCTTGAAACCGAGGTAGGGGTTTTATTTATTTATTTTGCTCGTGAATACAAACTTGACGATCTTCGTGGATTAAAACCAATTTTATCAAATAACGTGAGGGGGTCGGACCGCATAAACACGGCCGACCCTCCTCCTTATTTCATATTGATTCCTTTGTGATTTGGTACGGGAAGGCGTGGTGCCGTCACACCACGCGGAATCAAGCGAAAGGAAATGTGCGGTGTCGTCGCGTCGCGTCGTGGAAAGAAGATCAAGGACGCGACACCGTCGCGCCGCGCCGTGAATTAACCCAAGGGTGAGACGCCATCGCGCCGCGTCGGAGACACCCTAAAATACCGCGTCTGGTTCCAGGGTCGCGGCGGAGGGGCGCGGCGTCGTCGCGCCGCGCTGGACGACAAGGGTCGTGGCCGGTTCCAGGCCGCGGCGGAGCAAGGTGACCGGCGGCCGGACCGGGCCGTCGGCGTCGGAGCAGGAAGGGTACCGGCCAGCACTGGCCCCGTTGAGCAGGAACCGGCCGGCCAGGTCGGGCCGCCCGGACAGGGAGGAGCTGGGGGAATTAATTCCCCCAGCCAGACTTCAAAACGGCCCCCTTAATTTGGGGGGGGGGGGGGCGCGGTTACACAAGGGGGGCAGGCGCCCCCCCCCCTTCCAACAGCTCGGCCTTCGGCCGAGCTGGCAGCGCGCTGGGTGAGCTGTGCCCAGCCGGGCCGTGCCCCGGAAGGGCCGCGCCGTGCCGGGCCGACCGGGGGGTCTCGGGCCGGGTCGGTCCGGGCCCGAAACCCCCGTTTTCGGACCGTTTGGGTTCAATTGCCCATAACTCGGGCTACGGACCTCCGATCAACACGTCGTCAGCGGTGACAAGATCCTTAGAACGAGACGGTCGTTTTAGTATATCACACTCAAGGTTTCGTAATACTTTGGGTACAGCCGGGTTGGTTCGTACACGAAACCAACCGGGCCCTCAGAGCGGAAACGCTCATATCTTAAGCTTCGAACTTCCGAATGACGTGTCGTCGACTTTGTTGGTTTCCTCTTAGTGAGATGGATCTTTTGTCTTAATCCGCCTGAGGTTTGGACGCAGGTGGAGTACGGTTGGGTTGTTTTTTCCTTAAAAACCAACCGGGCCCCTGGGACGAAAAAGCCAATAACTCTCAGACCGGGCGTCCGATCGACGCGCCGTCTGCGACGTTGAGTTCCTGTTGACGATACGGAACTTTTGGATACATCAACTCTGGACTATGTGTCAGTTGATGTATCAGTCTCTCGGCTAGTGGAGCGGACCCTTCCGAACGAGCTTGCTGTCTGCGGGAACCCTAGTTCTGGCTGCGACTGCTACTGTGACTGCGACGACGACTGTACAGAGATCCTCAGTGGATTCGATGGCGATGACTACAGCACTCAGTGATCCTATGTGGATCAGTGATACCGATCCTGTGTGGGTTCGATCCTGTGTGGGTCAGCGCTCAGCGGTTCTGTGTGAGCCAGCGCCTACAGATCCTGTGTGGGTCTGATCCCGTCTGGGTCTTTGCGGGGGTTAGTTTCCTACCGATCATGTGTGGGTCTTTGCAGGGGTTAGTACCTATCGATCCTTTGTGGGTCCGACGACTTATATGGATCAGTGATCATCTCTATCGTCTTCAAAGAAGTATATCTGTGTGAGCTGAAACTTGTTTTCTTTCCTGTGTGGATTGTGTTGTGTTATCCTGTGTGGATTACGTTTTTCTTTCCTATGTGGAATATGTATACTTTCCTGTGTGGACTGGTTGTACTTGGGCTCGGAGGTTGGAGCATACTGGAATTGATGACTTAGGTATATGTATGGGCATATACCTAAGTAGTGTCGGTTGTTACTTCGTGATTGTATCTTTCCTTTGTGGTTTATCCTTTGTGGATTTTGGGATACCTTCGGGGGTCTTGGGGTCCCTACTGAGTAGCTTATACTCACCCCTGCACAGGCTATGCCCGCACTATGTTGTGTTGGTTGCAGACGACGGACAGCACTGATCGTGGTGGGGGCTTGTGGAGCAGGACGGTTCCTGGAGGTGGACCACTGGGCGGGACATACTCGGAGCGGACGGCGGGACCCGAGGAGCAGTGGAGCTATCTATACCCACCCTTCAGGTGGGAATTCCAGTGGAAAGCTCGGCATAGTGGCTTTTACTTTTCAGTTGTTGTTTTCCCTTTCGAGTTGTACTTTACTTTTAGTTTGGGTTTGTATACTGGCCCATTTACTTTTCCGCACTTACTGTTGTACCAGTTTTTACTTAGTGTTTACTTTTTCCGCTTGCTTACTCTGAGGTTCTTGTTTACTATACAAAGGAAATGCCTTCCCTTTTTACCGAGATTTACGCCTTGGTGCTAGTTTCCAGCCCTTGGCCTATGGAAGGCGGGCTTGGGGTAGTCACGGAACGGGCCCCGAGGACGGGTCGTGACAAATTGGTATCAAAGGAGTTCGGTTCTACCGCGAACTCTGATCTTTTCTATGTGAAGCAATAGTGTTTAGCGTATTGAGTGTGGTTATCAGTCCAGGGAGTCCAGTGTTGGTGCGGCGGCCAACATATCCGTACACCAGGACCCTGACTTCTGATTTTCGACTTAATGCACGAAAACATTGATTGCGTGTGTGTTTCAAGTTTTCTTTTTGATTACTTTATATCAGCTCACCAGGTATATTGTTCTGACCGTGGCGCACCTATTTCCTTTTCAGGATGGCCCCACGATGGCAGCCAGCTAGGGTTCTGAGAGTCAAGCGTGACGACAGCCCACCGAGCGACGAGGCCTCGGTGCAGGGCCCTTTGTCAGCAGTGGCACCGGCAGTAGCCCTACCCGCCGAGCCACCGATGCTTCCAACCCCATCCGCTGACGATACACGTCGTCTCAGTGCACTGCATGAGTTCCAGTGCCAGTGACCACCCAGGTTCTGCGGGGAGACAGACCCCCAGGCAGCTGAGGACTGGCTGGAGGTAGTGGTATGAGTTTTTCGGTTAGTAAGGACACCAGCAGACCTCATGGTGATCCTCGCAGCGAGCCTACTGCACGTGTCAGCGGGCCGATGGTGGAGCTTGATGCTCTAAGTGCACGATGAGGCATCTCTTCTCTGGACAGACTTTGAGAGCCTCTTTTGCTCAGAGTTCATCCCAGCTACCCTCCGTGCGGTGCGCATTCAGGAGCTTCTTCAGTTGTGGTAGGGCAGCATGACGGTCGCCCAGTACTCGGTGAGATTTACCGATCTCTCGCGCTACTCGACAGACATGGTATGGGACCCATTCTTCTAGAACCAGACCTTTGAACAGGGATTGAGACACGAGATCAGGGCATCACTAATCTCCCTCAGCATTCTGACTCAGACAGGAGTACTGGAGCGAGCCCTTTTGATCGAGATTTTTCTTGCTGAGTCTACACCAGCACTGAGACCCACCGCAGGGCGGCACATAGCAGAGTCTTCTGTAGCAGGCAGTCAACGGATGACTCATGGGTCTAGTCAGACCAGACCCTCAGGCAGACGACCTCAGGACACTGGCTCAGCAGTGCGGGGCACACAGCGCGGAGTCAGTCTTTCGAGAGGCAGACAGTTCTACTCGTGCGGAGGGCAGGGCCACATAGCTCGTGACTGCCCGACCCGCCGTGCAGAGGAGCAGCAGACGGTTGAGGGACCACCGAGGTAGAGGCAGAGGGTCGATCGTGGCGGTCCGCAGGGAGCAAGCGGACGAGGCAGAGGAGCTGGTCAAGCAGCAGGTGGTGGGCGATGCTTTGAGACTCTACCACCACCACCACCAGGAGGTCCACCCCGACCACAGGGAGCTAGCGGGCAGAGACAGGCACAGCTCCAGGCAGCAAAGGCCTACGACCACGGCACGCCCGAGATGATTCGAGGTACTATCTGTGTCTATTCCACCCTTGATGCAGTACTTATAGACATAGGAGCGAGTCACTCTTTCATAGCTGCTGCCCTTGTTCGGAGCTCGGAGATTCTGACAGAGCCGTTGGCTCGATCCTTTTGGCTAGAGACTCCTACGGGAGCAGACTCGACGATTACGCACTGGTGCTGGTAGTGTGAGATTACTCTAGGAGGCGAGAGCTTCGGCTAGGATCTTCTTGTAGCGGCGTCGAGGCCTTACGACGTCATCTTGGGCATGGATTGGTTATCTACGGTCCATGCACAGATTGACTGTTTTAGGCGCAAGGTGCGATGTGTACGCACCGACGGGAGCAGGTTCACCTTCACCGGCGAGAAGGGAGCCTTTGCAGCATAGGATGGACTTCCGCGGAGGAGAGGACAGCCCATCACTCCTCAGTTGGCTAGCCTCATCCTAGGAGCAGTTGACGTGCGAAGTCCTGGTTTTCCTGCAGTGGTGGATCAGTTTTCGGACGTCTTTCCCAACGACGTTCCAGGGATACCTCCTCGTAGATAGGTAGACTTTTATATTGATCTGTACCCCGGGACAGCCTCGATATCGACTCCAATGTATCGGATGGCCCCCGCTGAGCTTCGAGAGCTACGGGTACAGTTGGAGGACTTTCAGGGCAAGGGGTTCATCTAACCCAGTGTTTCACCCTGGGCTTCCCCAATATTGTTCTCCAAGAAGACGGACGGGAGCTTGAGACTTTGTGTATATTATCGTCGCCTGAACCAGGTGATAGTGAGGAACAAGTATCCGCTACCAAGGATTGATGGCCTCTTTGATCAGCTCAAGGGAGAACGGTGGTTCTCGAAGATAGACCTCAGGTCAGGCTATCACCAGCTCAGAGTTCGAGACGAGGACGTACAGAAGATGACCTTCAGGTGTCGGTATGGCCACTATGAGTTCTTGGTTATGCCCTTCGGTATAACCAATGCTCCAGCAGTGTTCATGGCCCTCATGAATAGGTTCTTTCAGCCATACCTCGATCGATTTGTTATGGTCTTCATCGACGACATTTTGATTTACTCAACGACTGAGGAGGAGCACGCCTACCACTTACGGGTTGTACTAGACACACTCTGAGAGCACCAGCTTTATGGAATGCTCTCGAAGTGTCAGTTCTGGATATGTGAGGTCCACTTCCTGGGGCACATCATCTCTGAGGCGGGAGTTGTAGTGGATCCTATTAAGATTGAGGTAGTGCTAGCTTGGGAGCCACCCAGGAGCGTGACGGAGGTGCAGAGTTTCTTGGGACTAGCTGGATACTACCGAAGATTTGTGCCAGACTTCTCCAGAGTTACGGCACCACTCTCAACTTTGAAGAAGAAGGGGAAACCCTTCATGTGGTCAGATAGATGTCAGCAGAGCTTCTAGGAGCTGAGACAGAGATTGACCAGCGTACCTATCTTGAGGTTGCCTGAGGAGGGAGTAGGGTACGTAGTCTACTGTGATGCATCAGGGACCGGACTCGGATTTGTCCTGATGCAGGAGTGGGCAGTGATTGCCTATGGATCACGTCAGTTGAGGCTGCATGAGCAGAACTACGCTACCCATGACCTGGAGTTAGCAGCAGTGGTCTTCGCTCTGAAGACATGGCGACACTATCTGATGGTCGAGCACTTTACAGTAATTACTAACCATCAGAGTCTCAGATACATCTTCTCTCAGAAGGATCTGAATCTGATACAGCGGTGATGGCTCGAGTTCCTCCAGGACTATGACTTTGAGATAGTCTATACTCCTGGGAAGGGGAACGTGGTAGTCGATGCCCTCAGCAGGAGGACGGGCATTCAGCTACTTGAGGAGGCGACAGAGCAGCTAGCCTCTTTGCAGATATCCTTCATGGATAGAGATGGAGCAGCCTTCCTCCAGTCTCTCACAGTCACTCCTCCACTATTGCAGCGGGTCAGAGAGGCACAGCGTGGGGATGCTGACTGTGAGACGCGATGTGCATATATATCCTCAGGACAGTCACCTGATGGTTTCTCCTTTGGAGCAGAGCACGACATCCTTTTCAAAAAACGTACCTTGGTACCAGTTGCTTTACGGGAGGAGGTCCTGAGAGAGTTTCACACTTCTCCCTTGGCGGTACATCCTGGAGTGGTGAAGATGTACCAGGATCTCAGACGACAACACTGGTGGCCGGGCATGAAGAAGGCTGTGGCAGAGTTCGTTTCTCAATGCCTCACCTGCCAGCAGGTGAAGGCTGAGCACCAGGTACCAGCAGGCTTGGTACAGCCCTTGGAAGTTCCGAAGTGGAAGTGGGAAGGAATATCTATGGACTTCGTGACTGGACTTCCACGCACTTCCAGAGGTCACGACTCCATTTGGGTGATTATCGACCGACTCACCAAGTCGGCTCACTTCTTACCCATTAGAGAGCAGGGTTTAGTGGAGAGATTGGGATGACTTTACGTTCAGGAGATTGTGCGGCTTCACGGTGTGCCATCATCTATCGTCTCTGATCGAGATGCTCGCTTTACTTCCCGGATTTGGAAGGGGTTGTAGGAGGCATTCGGGATGCGGCTACGTCTGAGCACAGCCTTTCACCCTCAGATGGATGGTCAGACGGAGAGGACCCTTCAGACTCTCGAGGACGTGCTCCGCGCATGTGTCCTCAACTTTGGTCGTAGTTGGGAGGACCACCTACCCTTGGTGGAGTTTGCGTACAACAACAGCTACCTCTCCACCATCGGGATGGCACCGTATGAGGCGTTGTACGGCCAACCTTGTAGATCTCCTTTGTGTTGTACAGACCCTAGGGAGTCAGAACTTGTGGGGTCGAAGATAGTCCAGGCCACGATAGAGAAGGTCCGGGTCATCCAGGAGCGGATGAGGACAGCTCAGAGCCGGCAGAAGTCTTATGCTGACAGGAGGCAGAGGCCACTAGAGTTCGAGGATGGCGACCATGTCTTCTTGCGTGTCTCACCTCGACAAGGATTACGGAGATTTGGCCGAGGCGGCAAATTGTCTCCACGCTTCATCGGACCATTCCAGGTCCTCAGTAGGATTGGCGAGGTGGCTTATCATCTGGCTCTACCACCTCAGTTGCACCGGGTGCACGATGTCTTCCACGTAACTCAGCTGAGGAGATACGTGCACGACCCTACACACATCATTGATCATGGGGAGCTTGATGTTGATGATGGGGCGACTTTTGCGGAGGTCCCATTGGAGATCGAGGATCGACAGGAGCGGGTCCTACGTGGACGGTCGATTCCTCTAGTGCGCATCAGATGGCAGCATGGGAACCTCCAGGAGAGCACTTGGGAGCGGGAGGCTCAGATGCGTGCTCAGTACCCCCATTTGTATCCCTAGTTTTCGATGTATCTTTACCGGGATGTAAAGCCCTGAGGTGGGAGTAATGTAAAGACCCATAAAATTCAAAGAAATTTTTTCTTAATTTTCTTTGTAATTTTACAAGAACGCGGTTTCAGACGGCACTTGATTCTGAGGCCCGGTGTGTCCGGAATTTCTATCCGAAGTTTAGCTCAGGTACGTTCAGTGAACGAACGAGTGGGAATTCCTATCTTTTGAACCAGTGCTCGGAATTGAAATCCGATGGCACCGATGAACTCGCAACGCCGGTAATCTCTTAAGGGAACCTTTACCGTAGTTGCGTTTGTGTGGGAGAAGAAGTTAATTAATGGGGTTAAATTAAGAAGTAAATAAAATTGTTGGATCAATTTTATTTTATATCAAGGTGGTTAATTTATCCCATGGGAAGTTGCTGGTGGGGCCCACATCCACCCAACTTCCCATGTGTGGATAATTGAAAGGTGGGGCCCACACGATCCCCAACCTTTCACCTCCCCCCCTTTTTTTAACTCCTTAACCCCCCATTTAAGTTTTGCCAACTTATCACCTCTTTAATTTATAACAACTCATGTTAATAACTTATGTGAGTTAAATGTGGGTTTTGATTTTTCAAACTCTTGAATTCAAAAACCTATGTTGGGTTAATAAAATAAGTGGGAGACTTATTTTATTTTGGGGTTAGTTTTTCTTGTGTGGAGACTTGGGAGAGAAAGGGCTAAGGGTTTGAGGAAGTCTTCTTCTTCTTCAACTTCGACGAAGAACGTGAAGAACACCTCGGACTCTGACGAAGAACACCATTCTTCAACGAAGAACATCTCCACCGAAGAACGTGAAGAACTTATCCAACAACGTTTCCTCATCGAACGCACCTCGACGACAACGGAATAGACGTTCGTCTTCCGCGACGCTCGTCTTCCGCGGCTCGCTGACGTACACCGTTCTTGAAACCGAGGTAGGGGTTTTATTTATTTATTTTGATCATGAATAGAAACCTGACGATCTTCGTGGATTAAAACCAATTGTTATCGAATAATGCGAGGGGGGCGGACCGCACAAACACGGTCGACCCACCTCCTTATTTCATGTTGATTCCTTTGTGGTTTGGTACGGGAAGGCGTAGTGCCGTCACACCACGCGGAATCAAGCGAAAGGAAATGCGCGGAGCCGTCACGCCGCGCCGTGGAAAGAAGATCAAGGATGTGACGTTGTCGCGCCACGCCACAAATTAACCCAAGGATGCGACGCCATCGTGCCGCGTCGGAGACACCTGAAAAATACCGCGGCCGGTTCCGGGGCCGCGGCGGAGGGGCGCGGCAGAGCAAGGTGACCGGCGGCCGGACCGGGCCGCCGGCGTCGGAGCTGGAAGGGGACTGGCCATTGCCGGTTCCGTTGAGAAGGAACCGGCTGGCCAGGTCGGGCCGACTGGATAGGGAGGAGCCGGGGGAATTAATTCCCCCGACCAGACTTCAAAACGGCCCCCTTAATTTGGGGGGGGGGGGGTTACACAAGGGGGGTAGGCGCCCCTCCCCCCCCCCCCCCCCCCCCGTGCCAATAGCTTGGCCTTCGGCCGAGCTGGCAGCGCGCTGTGCCCAGTCGGGCCGACCCGGACCAGGGCGGGTCGATCCGGTTTGGGCCGACCAGGGGGTCTCGGGCCGGGTCGGTCCGGGCCTGAAACCCCCTTTTTCGGACCGTTTGGGTTCAATTGCCCATAACTCGGGCTATAGACCTCCGATCGACGTGCCATCAGTGGAGACACGATCCTTAGAACGAGACGGTCGTTTTGATATATTTCACTCAAGGTTTTGGAATACTTTGTGTACGGCCGGATTGGTTCGTACACGAAACCAACCGGGCCCTCGGAGCGGAAACGCTCATATCTTATGCTCCGGACGTCCGAATGACGTGCCGTCAAATTTGTTGGTTTCCTCTTAGTGAGACGGATCTTTTGGCTTACTCCGCCCAAGGTTTGGACGCAGGTGGAGTACGGTCGGGTTGGTTTTGCCTTAAAAACCAACCGGGCCCCTGGGACGAAAAAACCAATAACTCTCAGACCAGGCGTCCGATCGACACGTCGTCTGCGACGTTGAGTTCCTGTTGATGATACGGAACTTTTGGATACATCAACTCTGGACTATGTGTCAGTTGATGTATCATCCTCTCAGCTCGTGGAGCGGACCCTTCCGAACGAGCTTTCTGTGTGCGGGAACCCTAGTGCTGGCTGCGACTGCTACTGTGACTGCGACGACGACTGTACAGAGATCCTCAATGGATTCTACGGTGACGACTACAGCACTCAGCGATCCTATGTGGATCAGTGCTACCGATCCTGTGTGGGTCCGATCCTGTGTGGGTCAGCGCTCAGCGATTCTGTGTGAGCCAGCGCCTACAGATCCTGTGTGGGTCCGATCCTATGTGGGTCTTTCCGGGGGTTAGTTTCCTACCGATCCTGTGTGGGTCTTTACGGGGGTTAGTACCTATCGATCCTTTATGGGTCCGACGACTTAGATGGATCAGTTATCATCTCTATCGTCTTCGAAGAAGTATACCTGTGTGAGCTGAAACCTGTTTGCTTTCCTGTGTGGATTGTGTTGTGCTATTCTGTATGGATTAGGTTTTGCTTTCCTGTGTGGAATACGTATACTTTCCTGTGTCGACTGGGTTGTACTTTGGCTTGGATGTTGGAGCGTACTGGAATTGATGACTTAGGTATATGTATGGGCATATACCTAAGCAGTGTCGGTTGTTACTTCGTGATTGTATCTTTCCTTTGTGGTTTATCCTTTGTGGATTTTGGGAGACCTTCAGGGGTATCGGGGTCCCTACTGAGTAGCTTATACTCACCCCTACACGGGCTATGCCCGCACTACGTTGTGTTGGTTGTAGACGACGGACAGCGCTGATCGTGGTGGGGGCTTGTGAAGCAGGACGGTACTTGGAGGTGGACCACTGGGCGGGACATACTTGGAGTGAACGGCGGGACCCAAGGAGCAGTGGAGCTATCTGTACCCACCCTTCAGGTGGAAATTCCAGTAGACAGCTCGGCGTAGCGGCTTTTACTTTTCAGTTGCTATTTTCCCTTTCAAGTTGTACTTTACTTTCAGTTTGGGTTTGTATACTGGCCCATTTACTTTTCCGCACTTACTGTTGTACCAGTTTTTACTTAGTGTTTAATTTTTCCGCTTGCTTACTCTGAGGTGCTTGTTTACTATACAAAGGCAATGCCTTCCCTTTTTACCGGGATTTACGCCTTGGTGCTAGTTGCCAGCCCCTGACCTATGGAAGGCGGGCTTGGGGTAGTCACGGCACGGGCCCCGAGGACGGGTCATGACATTATCTTTACATAACAACATATTATAAAAAATATATATTTATGTAATTATATATTAATGAAAAAATAATATTTTGGAAAGTAGGATAAAAAAATAAAATAAGTTAGGAAAAATGAGTACTCGCGTTGAGGACTTGAGTTTTCCCTTGGAGGATTCCTTGAAAATGGAGAGATTATGATAAATTATTGGGACCATAAACTAAATTAAGTGAAATAGGATTTTGGGTAAAGTAAAATGGTAGAGTTTCAAGAGTAAATTGAAATTATATAGTGGTCTTTAAGGGGTTATGAGAGGCCTCTTTTATAAGTGGTGAGAATGACAATTTTTGTAAATATTTATACTTAATATAAAGAGAGAACATTTTTCACAGGTAAATAAGACTCCAAAAATAAAATAATGGAGTGGGATTTTATATAATGTTTATTATTCTTCAACAACTAATTTTAACACATGTTTTAAACATTTTTTTAAGTCCTTTACTCTTATAATTTTCACTTTTACCATTTTTTGTTTTACCGTGACAACTAGTTTTCACCTAAGTAATTTACTTTTTTTGCCTAAAAATAAAATGGATATTATTATATAATTTATAGATAATTATTCAAAATATTAGATCCATTTTTTTAGATAAAATTTCAATGTGTAAGAAAAATTAATTTTAATATTATCACATGTAATGCCTAAAAACCCATTTTTAGGAAAAAAAATGTGTATTTTTAAGCATAAAAGTTATGTATAGGATAAATTTATCAGTGCATTTGATTTTAAGGGTGTAAATTGGTTAATTATATAAAAAATAAAATTTATTTTTCTCTCAAATAAATCCAAAAATAAAATTTTACCAAAATAATATTTAATTAAAAGAAAAAATAAAAAACAGTTTCTTTTAATGGAAAATATCACTTAAGTTCAAAAATTGTCAAACATAGGTTTTATAAATTCAAAATATTATTTTCAAGATATATAGTTTTACTCCTTAAATATATATTTTATCAATTAAAAGGTTTTATAAACTTCTATGTCTTTCTTATATAGTGATAAGGTCATAAAATATACAATTTTGGTAAAAACTGTATTTTTCACTATTTACCTAAAAATATACCATTACAAAAAAATAAAGAAATTCATACTAAGATAATTTTAACATTTTAAATTAAAAAATTATATTATTATTATCTAATTATAATTCTAAAATTTATAAATTTAGTTTTGTAATGAAAATACAAAATACAAAGGAAACTGCTTTTATTGAAAATTATCATTTTTGAACATCAAGTGTTATTGATGTTATTCCATAACAAATTATAATTTAAATAATTTTAATATATTTTTTCATATATTTTAATATCATATATTATTATAAAAATCATTTAAAAGTGGTTGATTTAATTTATTAACACTTTAAACAATTATTTGAGGAAGAACAATCCTTTTTTATATATTAAATCATATTAATTATTTATCCTTTAAACATAAGAATTTTAATTAATTTCTATTTTTTTATGTACTGGAGATTTTATTCATCTTCTAATTTTCTTTAATGATGTTCATTTAATATGTCGTAACACATTTTAGTTTGGTGTTTCATGTAGACCAAGCTATTAACATGATATTTCTTTAAGTAAAATATGTAGTGAAATTTTGGGTCATTATAGTATACCTTAAACCTATGTTATATGGTCAGATGATGTTGTCTAAAGGAACATGTACTATACATGTTATCATGGGTAAGAGGCTCATAAGACATTGAAGTAGCTTTAAATATTGTTCGCCCATTATATTCTCCTAGAGATGAGGTTATGAGAATAGACCCGCCAATAGGAAATTCATGTGCTTTGTGTGTCATTGGATGTTCTTATTTACGAGTACATATAACGGTCTATCGAATTCAAGATTATTATTAATGTATATAATGACTCTTGTGCTTTGATGTATTTTGTAAACCATGATGATACATGTTCACAACAAAGTTGGATATGTTAGACATGTCATAATTGATATTTCATTGATGAATAATGTCACGGCCCGTCCTCGGGGCCCGTGCCGTGACTACCCCAAGCCCGCCTTCCATAGGCCAGGGGTTGGCGACTAGCACCAAAGGCGTAAATCCCGATAACAGGGAAGGCATTGCCTTTATAAGTAACAACCACCACAGAGTCAACAAGCGGAAAGTAACTACAAGTGCAGAAAAGTAAAGGGGGCCGGAAATACAAGCCCAACTGTAAAGTACAACTCGAAAGGGAAAAACAGCAGCTGGAAGAACGAAGCGGCTCCTGGGTCGTCCGCCTCGATTCCTACCTGAAGGGTAGGTACAGATGGCTCAGCTCCTGGATCGTCCACCACGGATCCTACCTGAAGGGTAGGTACAGATAGCTCCTCTACTCCACAGGTCCTGTCGTCTACTCCGGGTACGTCCGCCCAGTGGTCCACCTCCGGGTACCGACCTGCTCCGCAAGGCTCAACTGCGATCTGCGCTGTCCGTCGTCTGCAACCAACACAACGAAGTGCGGGCATAGCCCGTGCAGGGGTGAGTATAAGCTACTCAGTAGGGACCCCGAGACCCTTAAGGTCTCACTAAATCCAACATGGATATCCACAAAGTAAAGGCAGCAATCACGAAGTAACATCAGACTCTACTTAGGTATACGCCCATACATATACCTAAGTCATCAAGTAACCCATCCAATCTCAAGGATACACAAAAGTCATGAAATCAACGGATAACCATCACCCAGGTATATGCCCATACATATACCTAAGTTATCAAGCGACCCATCTCAATCATGAGGAAACGAAAAGATTCATAGACTCAGCTCAAACCAGGATTTTCATTATCGAAACCGAAACTGCTGAAGAGCTCCGTCTCTAGAGTGTACAGTGGTCCTGTCACGACTCCGAGGCTGCCGCTCACTAACCTAGGACTGCTGAAGTACTCCTCCTGTCGAGTACTGCGGGTTTGCGGCCAACTACCTGGCGCTCCGTCCGCTGAGGGTCTGTCGCCAAATACCGGGCGCTACCCAGATAGCCTACTGAGGTACTCCTCCCGTCGAGTACCGCGGGTCTGCTGCCAACTACCAGGCGCTCCGTCCGCCGTGGGTCTGCCGCCAAGTACCGGGCGCTCCGTCCACTGGGCTAGTCGACTCACTCCAAGTCGAGTCGGTCAAGCAGTCGTCAGGTCTCAGCCGGCTACACGGTCTCCGTACTCCGCACGCACGTCTCCACTGTCGCGGGTCTGTCGCTACAACCAAGCGCACACACTCCGTAGAGTATCGCGGGTCCGCCGCTACAACCAAACGCTCCACCGCCAAGGGTCTGCTGCTGCATCCAAGCGCACCACCACTGCCAAGTACCACGGGTCCGCTCCACGAGCTACTGGTCGATACTCCAAGTATCACAAGGTCCCGCGAAGAAGTGCCTCAAAGGTCCGTCTCGTCACAGGGGTCTCAACGCTACAGACGGCGCGTCGATCGGACGCCCGGTCTGTGAGTTATTAGCCTTTTCGTCCCAGGGGCCCGGTTGGTTTCGTGAGCGAAACCAATCCCGGCCGTATCTCAACTGCACCCCGAACTCCCATAGGGTATACTCAAAGGGACCGTTACTCAACGTAACCACCAACGCCGCTGACGGCTCGTCAAGCGGACGTCCTGTCTGAAAGATATCAGCTTTCCCGTTCCAGGGGCCCGGTTGGATTTCGGGAACAACCCAACCCGGCCATACTCCGACTGCATCCAAAACTCGGGCGGAGTATGTCAAAAGTTCCGTCTCATCAAGAGGAAGTCAACGAAACAGACGGCGCGTCAATCGGACGCCCGGTCTGTGAGTTATTGGCATTTTCGTCTCCGGGGCCCGGTTGGTTTTTAAGGAAAAACCAACCCGACCGTACTCCACCTGCGTCCAAACCTCGGGCGGAGTATGCCAAAAGATCCGATTCACTAAGAGGAACACAACGCGACTGACGGCGCGTCAATCGGACGTTCGTGGCTCAAGATATGAGCGTTTCCGCTCCGAAGGCCCGGTTGGTTTCGTGAACGAACCAACCCGGCCGAACTCAAAGTTAACCGAAACCTTGAGTGCGATATATCGAAACGACCGTCTCGATCCAAGGATCGCGTTGCCGCAGACGGTTCGTCATTCGGAGGTCCGAGGCTCAAGTTATGAGCCAAAAACCAAATCAAGTTCGAAACGGGGGGGTCCGGGTCCGGGCCGACCCGGCCCGACCCCCCCCCCCCCCGGGGCGGTGCGGCGGCGGCGCGGCGGTCGGCGGCGGCGGACGGCGGCGGCGCGGCGGCCGGCGGTGGCGCGCGGCGGCGGCGGGCGGCGGCGCGGCGGGCCGCGGCGGCGGCGGCGGCGGGCCGCGCCGGCGGCGGCGGCGGGCCGCGCCGGCGGCGGCAGCGGGCCGCGCTGGCGGCGGGGTGCGCCGCACGGGCTGCGCACGCGGGGTGGCCGCACGCGGGGGGACAAACTCCCCCGCTGTCTTCTGGCGGCGCGGCTTAGCCGCGCCGATTTTTGAGCAACCGCCCCCTCACAAGAGGGGGCCTCCTTGAGCGGATCCGAGGGGGCAGCCGGCCCCCTCCCATTAAAATAAAAACCGCCCCCCTCTTTAAGAGGGGGGTTTGCCAGTTGGCCGGGGAATTAATTCCCCGGTTCCGGCCGGCCGGTTTTCTCCAACGGGACCGGAAATTTCCGGTCCCCTTCGGCTTCCGACGCCGGCGGCCCGGCCGCCGGTCTTTCCTTCCGCCGCGGCCCGGAACCGGCCGCGGTCTCGTCGTCCCGCCGCGGCCCGGAACCGGCCGCGGTCTTCGTCGTCCGGCGCGGTGCGACGGCACCGCGCCCCTTTCGCCACACGTTAATTTCTTTCGACGCGGCGCGACGGCGTCGCGTTCTTGA
This sequence comes from Viscum album, assembly GCA_963277665.1. NCBI lineage: Eukaryota > Viridiplantae > Streptophyta > Magnoliopsida > Santalales > Viscaceae > Viscum > Viscum album. The sequence continues at coordinate 474,358,664 of OY728135.1, forward strand.
TGTTCCCTCCATGGTGTGCGCGCGACGGCGTTGCGTAAAATAAACGCACGATCAACCACGTGGTGCGACGGCACCACGCCTCTTGCTTCCACCCGCAAGAACAAACAAGATCGTTGGAGGGGGTTCGGCCGTGTTCGTGCGGTCCGGCCCCCCTCACGTTAAATTAATAACGCATCTTAAAATAATCAACATCCCACGTTAGTTATACGAACCACGAGAAAAAAATGAGATAATTAAATATTAAATCAACCACCCCTACCTTGGGTACAAGATCGAGGATTCGACTATGTCCGCGGAAGACGGCGTCGCGGAAGTCGGGTGTCGCGGTCGTCGTTCGTCAAATCCGTTGACGAAGTGCTATGCCCGAAGAGACACGACGCTGGCGGATCTTCGTTTGCCGACGAAGGTTGTCCGAAGAAGAGATGGCGCCCCCTTCATTGTCACGGTGAACGAAGAAAGGAGTTGCGGCGTTCTTCGTCGGAAAAGAGAGCGTTCCTCGTCAAGTCTTGAGGAAAGTCAAATAATAAGGAGAACAACGAACTCAAGAATCTCTACCTCGATAGTCGCACGTTGACGGAGTCGTGGAATATCGGTGTCGATTCCTTTGACGTCGGAGGAAGAGTCGTTGTCGATGGTGTTCGTCGCGGAAAACCGTCGCGGAAAAGATGATGCGGAAAAAGAACGTCACGTCGTGGATGGATCGTGTTCTTCGGCGGAGAAGTTCTTCGTTGAAGAACGACGTTCTTCGCGTTCTTCGTTCTTCGAAGGTTCTTCGTCAAGGTTGAAGGAGAAGAAGGAAATCTCCCAAAAGCTCTCAAGCGCATAATAACCAGAGGTTAAGCGTTGGTCTTATTTTATTAATACGCCAACGAATTTGAAAATAAAAAAAGATTAAGAAACGATCCATCAATTCGTTGAATTAATTCAACGAAAGAAACGACCCATTTAATTCACGAAAGAAACAGCCCATTTAATTCACGAAATAAACCGCCCAATTAAATGGTCTGTTAAGAATTTAGAAAACGCGTCGGTTGACTTTCATTAAGACGGGTTTTCACGGGTGCGTTTCTTAGCGGAAAGAAACGGCGGGGTTCGTGCGGGCCCCACCTCACAAATATCCTACCAAGGGGTAGGATATTTCTGGATAGCACCCTATCCAGTTCAACTCAGTTCAAGCCGCCTTTAAGTGGCTTCAAGTGGCTTCCAAGTGGCTTAAGCGAAATAAAATAAAGTTGTCGCAAAATTATTTTATTTCTTAACTTTAAGCCCGAAAATTAAAAACCACACCCGAGCAAACGCAACTCCGGAAGAGGCGTTTCTAAGCGAATACCGGCGCTGCGATTTCATCGGTGCCCTCAGAATTTGATTCCGGGCACCGGTTCAAAAGATGGAAAAACCCGCTCGTCCGTTCACTGAACGTACCCGAGCCAAACTTCGGAAATTGATTCCGGGCACACCGGGCCTCGGAATCAGGTGTCGTCTGAAGCTGCGCTCTTGTAAAATTCCAAAGAAAATTAAGAAAAAAATTTCCTTGAAATTTACGGGTCTTTACATTACTCCCACCACAGGGCTTTACGTCCCCGTAAAGCTTCACCACAAACTTAGGGAAACAAAGCGGTACTGAGCACGCATCTGAGCCTTCCGCTCCCATGTGCTCACCTGGAGGTTCCCGCGCTGCCAAAGAAAGTGCTCAAGAGGAATCGACCATCCTCCTAGGATCCGTTCCTGTCGATCCTCGATCCCCACAGGAACCTCCGTATAAGACACTCATCGCCACTGTCTAGCTCCTCATGGTCGATGATATGCGAAGGGGGGTCGAGTACGTATCTCCTCAGCTGGGATACGTGGAAGACATCGTGCACCCGGTGCAACTGAGGTGGTAGAGCCAGGCGATAAGCCACCTCGCCAACCCTGCTGAGGACCTGGAAAGGCCCGATGAAGCGGGGAGACAACTTGCCGCCTCGGCCAAATCTCCGCAAACCACGTCGAGGTGAGACACGCAAGAAGACGTGGTCGCCATCCTCGAACTCTAGTGGCCTCCGCCTCCTGTCAGCATATGACTTCTGCCGGCTCTGTGTTTTCCTCATCCGCTCCTGGATGACATGGACCTCTTCTGACGTGGCCCGGACCATCTCTGGTCCCACAAGAGCTGCGAGATTTCTTCTTTGCCGATAAGAGAAACCTGGTCTCATCCCCTGGATGAACCACATTCTTTGCCTAAAACAGTCAATCCTAACATGGATGATACTAATCCATACCAAGGATGACGTCGTAAGGCCTCGACGCTACTACTAAGAGATCCAACCGTTACTCTCGCCTCCAAGGGTTGAGTCACACTGTCGGCATCAGTGTGTGGTAACTGGTCTCCTCCAGTAGATGTCTCACAAGTGAGGGTCAAGTCAACAGTCAACTGGAACCTCTTAGTAACATCACAAAAGAGGACAGGAATGAAAACATCACAAAGGATGCGTCTTTTATTATTGCAGCTCATAATACAAGACGCTACACAAAAGCAACATCAACAAGGAACTAGAAGTACAAGAGACGTATCCACTAGTTCTGCTCCTGTCCACCTGCTCCAAGAGTTCTACTGTTGCTCAAGCATTTGTCGTCGCCTCTTTCTCGGTGGCTCCCTCAAAGCCTGCGGATCGGGAGTCGGACAGTCACGTGCCAGATGACCCTTTCCGCGACATGAGTAACACAACCTGCTCCTTGCACGGCTAGCTCCGTTCCCACTCCGGGTGCCCTGCACCACCGGTCGCAAAACCCGAGACCGTCTAACTGCTGGTCTGGTCTTTCTGGGCCTCTGCATCATCTGTCTACTGCCCACAGATGACTCGGCTTCTGATCGAGAAACACGTGGCAAAGGCAGCAGCTCCTGATCACGCTCGGGGTGTAGAGATACTGGCACAAACTCCACCCTGAAGAAGGTCTCGAAGTCTTCCCATGCGAAGTCCATCTCATCGCAAAACTGAAACAAGTGGCTCCACCACCTACCTGCTGCTGCCTGAAGGAGGCTGGTAGCAAAGATCACCATGAAGTCTGCCGGCGTCCCCACTAGCCTGAAGACTCTCACCACAGCCTCCAGCCAAAACTCAGCCGCCTGCGGGTCCGTCTCTCCCCGGAACCTGGGTGGCCTCTGGCGCTGGAACTCGTGCAGTGTGCGCAAGTAGCGGGCATCGCCTACTGCTGGGGCTGGTGGCATCGGTGGCCCAACGTATGGTAGTACCGCTGGTGCCTCCGCTGGTGCCTCAACTGCAAGAGGGCCCTGTACCGAAGCCTCGTCGCTCGACAGACTGTCAGCACGCTCATCCCTCCGGGCTCTAGCTGGTCGTCCGAGAAAAGACATCCTGAAAGGAACAACGTAACACGATCAAACGATTATACCTGGTGAGCTGACCTGGTTTGAGCTGTTTTAAGGGGGGAAACCTTTGAAAACACACACGCAATCAGTGTTTTCGTGCACAAAGTCGGAAATCATTTGTCAGGGTCCTGGTGTATGGATACGTCGGCCGCCCGCACCAACACTGGACTCCCTGAACTGAAAACCACACTCGGTACCCTTAACACTATTGCTTCACATAGAAAGAAAAGACGATCAGAGTCTGCGGTAGAACCGACCGCCTCTGATACCAATTTGTCACGGCCCGTCCTCGGGGCCCGTGCCGTGACTACCCCAAGCCCGCCTTCCATAGGCCAGGGGTTGGCGACTAGCACCAAAGGCGTAAATCCCGATAACAGGGAAGGCATTGCCTTTATAAGTAACAACCACCACAGAGTCAACAAGCGGAAAGTAACTACAAGTGCAGAAAAGTAAAGGGGGCCGGAAATACAAGCCCAACTGTAAAGTACAACTCGAAAGAGAAAAACAGCAGCTGGAAGAACGAAGCGGCTCCTGGGTCGTCCGCCTCGATTCCTACCTGAAGGGTAGGTACAGATGGCTCAGCTCCTGGATCGTCCACCACGGATCCTACCTGAAGGGTAGGTACAGATAGCTCCTCTACTCCACAGGTCCTGTCGTCTACTCCGGGTACGTCCGCCCAGTGGTCCACCTCCGGGTACCGACCTGCTCCGCAAGGCTCAACTGCGATCTGCGCTGTCCGTCGTCTGCAACCAACACAACGAAGTGCGGGCATAGCCCGTGCAGGGGTGAGTATAAGCTACTCAGTAGGGACCCCGAGACCCTTAAGGTCTCACTAAATCCAACATGGATATCCACAAAGTAAAGGCAGCAATCACGAAGTAACATCAGACTCTACTTAGGTATACGCCCATACATATACCTAAGTCATCAAGTAACCCATCCAATCTCAAGGATACACAAAAGTCATGAAATCAACGGATAACCATCACCCAGGTATATGCCCATACATATACCTAAGTTATCAAGCGACCCATCTCAATCATGAGGAAACGAAAAGATTCATAGACTCAGCTCAAACCAGGATTTTCATTATCGAAACCGAAACTGCTGAAGAGCTCCGTCTCTAGAGTGTACAGTGGTCCTGTCACGACTCCGAGGCTGCCGCTCACTAACCTAGGACTGCTGAAGTACTCCTCCTGTCGAGTACTGCGGGTTTGCGGCCAACTACCTGGCGCTCCGTCCGCTGAGGGTCTGTCGCCAAATACCGGGCGCTACCCAGATAGCCTACTGAGGTACTCCTCCCGTCGAGTACCGCGGGTCTGCTGCCAACTACCAGGCGCTCCGTCCGCCGTGGGTCTGCCGCCAAGTACCGGGCGCTCCGTCCACTGGGCTAGTCGACTCACTCCAAGTCGAGTCGGTCAAGCAGTCGTCAGGTCTCAGCCGGCTACACGGTCTCCGTACTCCGCACGCACGTCTCCACTGTCGCGGGTCTGTCGCTACAACCAAGCGCACACACTCCGTAGAGTATCGCGGGTCCGCCGCTACAACCAAACGCTCCACCGCCAAGGGTCTGCTGCTGCATCCAAGCGCACCACCACTGCCAAGTACCACGGGTCCGCTCCACGAGCTACTGGTCGATACTCCAAGTATCACAAGGTCCCGCGAAGAAGTGCCTCAAAGGTCCGTCTCGTCACAGGGGTCTCAACGCTACAGACGGCGCGTCGATCGGACGCCCGGTCTGTGAGTTATTAGCCTTTTCGTCCCAGGGGCCCGGTTGGTTTCGTGAGCGAAACCAATCCCGGCCGTATCTCAACTGCACCCCGAACTCCCATAGGGTATACTCAAAGGGACCGTTACTCAACGTAACCACCAACGCCGCTGACGGCTCGTCAAGCGGACGTCCTGTCTGAAAGATATCAGCTTTCCCGTTCCAGGGGCCCGGTTGGATTTCGGGAACAACCCAACCCGGCCATACTCCGACTGCATCCAAAACTCGGGCGGAGTATGTCAAAAGTTCCGTCTCATCAAGAGGAAGTCAACGAAACAGACGGCGCGTCAATCGGACGCCCGGTCTGTGAGTTATTGGCATTTTCGTCTCCGGGGCCCGGTTGGTTTTTAAGGAAAAACCAACCCGACCGTACTCCACCTGCGTCCAAACCTCGGGCGGAGTATGCCAAAAGATCCGATTCACTAAGAGGAACACAACGCGACTGACGGCGCGTCAATCGGACGTTCGTGGCTCAAGATATGAGCGTTTCCGCTCCGAAGGCCCGGTTGGTTTCGTGAACGAACCAACCCGGCCGAACTCAAAGTTAACCGAAACCTTGAGTGCGATATATCGAAACGACCGTCTCGATCCAAGGATCGCGTTGCCGCAGACGGTTCGTCATTCGGAGGTCCGAGGCTCAAGTTATGAGCCAAAAACCAAATCAAGTTCGAAACGGGGGGGTCCGGGTCCGGGCCGACCCGGCCCGACCCCCCCCCCCCCCCCGGGGCGGTGCGGCGGCGGCCGGCGGCGGCGCGCGGCGGCGGCGGGCGGCGGCGCGGCGGGCCGCGGCGGCGGCGGCGGCGGGCGGCGGCGCGGCGGGCCGCGGCGGCGGCGGCGGCGGGCGGCGGCGGGCGGCGGCGGCGGCGGGCCGCGCTGGCGGCGGCGGCGGGCCGCGCCGGCGGCGGCAGCGGGCCGCGCTGGCGGCGGGGTGCGCCGCACGGGCTGCGCACGCGGGGTGGCCGCACGCGGGGGGACAAACTCCCCCGCTGTCTTCTGGCGGCGCGGCTTAGCCGCGCCGATTTTTGAGCAACCGCCCCCTCACAAGAGGGGGCCTCCTTGAGCGGATCCGAGGGGGCAGCCGGCCCCCTCCCATTAAAATAAAAACCGCCCCCCTCTTTAAGAGGGGGGTTTGCCAGTTGGCCGGGGAATTAATTCCCCGGTTCCGGCCGGCCAGCCGGCCGGCCGGTTTTCTCCAACGGGACCGGAAATTTCCGGTCCCCTTCGGCTTCCGACGCCGGCGGCCCGGCTGCCGGTCTTTCCTTCCGCCGCGGCCCGGAACCGGCCGCGGTCTCGTCGTCCCGCCGCGGCCCGGAACCGGCCGCGGTCTTCGTCGTCCGGCGCGGTGCGACGGCACCGCGCCCCTTTCGCCACACGTTAATTTCTTTCGACGCGGCGCGACGGCGTCGCGTTCTTGATGTTCCCTCCATGGTGTGCGCGCGACGGCGTTGCGTAAAATAAACGCACGATCAACCACGTGGTGCGACGGCACCACGCCTCTTGCTTCCACCCGCAAGAACAAACAAGATCGTTGGAGGGGGTTCGGCCGTGTTCGTGCGGTCCGGCCCCCCTCACGTTAAATTAATAACGCATCTTAAAATAATCAACATCCCACGTTAGTTATACGAACCACGAGAAAAAAATGAGATAATTAAATATTAAATCAACCACCCCTACCTTGGGTACAAGATCGAGGATTCGACTATGTCCGCGGAAGACGGCGTCGCGGAAGTCGGGTGTCGCGGTCGTCGTTCGTCAAATCCGTTGACGAAGTGCTATGCCCGAAGAGACACGACGCTGGCGGATCTTCGTTTGCCGACGAAGGTTGTCCGAAGAAGAGATGGCGCCCCCTTCGTTGTCACGGTGAACGAAGAAAGGAGTTGCGGCGTTCTTCGTCGGAAAAGAGAGCGTTCCTCGTCAAGTCTTGAGGAAAGTCAAATAATAAGGAGAACAACGAACTCAAGAATCTCTACCTCGATAGTCGCACGTTGACGGAGTCGTGGAATATCGGTGTCGATTCCTTTGACGTCGGAGGAAGAGTCGTTGTCGATGGCGTTCGTCGCGGAAAACCTTCGCGGAAAAGATGATGCGGAAAAAGAACGTCACGTCGTGGATGGATCGTGTTCTTCGGCGGAGAAGTTCTTCATTGAAGAACGACGTTCTTCGCGTTCTTCGTTCTTCGAAGGTTCTTCGTCAAGGTTGAAGGAGAAGAAGGAAATCTCCCAAAAGCTCTCAAGCGCATAATAACCAGAGGTTAAGCGTTGGTCTTATTTTATTAATACGCCAACGAATTTGAAAATAAAAAAAGATTAAGAAACGATCCATCAATTCGTTGAATTAATTCAACGAAAGAAACGACCCATTTAATTCACGAAAGAAACAGCCCATTTAATTCACGAAATAAACCGCCCAATTAAATGGTCTGTTAAGAATTTAGAAAACGCGTCGGTTGACTTTCATTAAGACGGGTTTTCACGGGTGCGTTTCTTAGCGGAAAGAAACGGCGGGGTTCGTACGGGCCCCACCTCACAAATATCCTACCAAGGGGTAGGATATTTCTGGATAGCACCCTATCCAGTTCAACTCAGTTCAAGCCGCCTTTAAGTGGCTTCAAGTGGCTTCCAAGTGGCTTAAGCGAAATAAAATAAAGTTGTCGCAAAATTATTTTATTTCTTAACTTTAAGCCCGAAAATTAAAAACCACACCCGAGCAAACGCAACTCCGGAAGAGGCGTTTCTAAGCGAATACCGGCGCTGCGATTTCATCGGTGCCCTCAGAATTTGATTCCGGGCACCGGTTCAAAAGATGGAAAAACCCGCTCGTCCGTTCACTGAACGTACCCGAGCCAAACTTCGGAAATTGATTCCGGGCACACCGGGCCTCGGAATCAGGTGCCGTCTGAAGCTGCGCTCTTGTAAAATTCCAAAGAAAATTAAGAAAAAAATTTCCTTGAAATTTACGGGTCTTTACAAATAATGTGAGAAATGATTTACCTCTTCCATTGGAAGTTCATATCTCAGACCCTTAAATGGAATCGAACAATCCGGTTAAGTATATGGCCATGGAATTTTTTCAGAGTGTTCGTTTCGAAAAATCAAAGACAGTTGAATGCATGGGATGATGGAATGAGTTATGAAACCTATTTGACAAGAGATATTGAGATAAGAATATTATATTATATAGTAAATGTTTGTAGGAGGTTGAATTTCACCATGACATTAAACCTTTTCTCTATGGGGATCTTGTCATGTTGTTAAATGCTAACCTTAGACTTTATGCATTACGACATAATTTCATTGAGAAAGAGGGTTAGAGGGACACCTAGTAAATGTATTCATAACCTTGGTTAAATTCTATATTAGTTTAAAAGTATAATAGAATATTATTCTTTAGACCAATGAATAATGTTTATTCAGATTTATGGTTGATCCCAAATATCTAGTCGCTAGTTATTTGAGAGAATATATGTGAGTTGAAAATTTAATAAATATCTATTTGATATTTTAGTTAATATAATATTTATTTATTTATTAGTGAATAAAGTGTTTCCATTTAATTAATTAATTAAATGTTTATTATTCAAGGTCTGATAAATATTGAGAAGGATATAGACCAAGTTAATGGTCTGATGAGAAATGATATTTTAAAATTACATGAATAAATATTAATTTATTTATCCATGGGGAAATAATATTTATTTTATTCACAAGTTTTGAGCTTTTCATGTAAATAATAATATTATTATTATTATTTAGACATGAGGTTCGTCGGGGATTTAGAAAATAATAAGGGTCTATAAGTAATTTTTATTTATCCAATCCTAACTCTATATAAACCTGATTATGTCATTTCAAAATATAATTTCTAGAGAGATTTTTATGCACAATGAGTGCTCTCTATAAAATTCACTCAAGCTTGGTGATTAATTCTTAAGAATGATATCAAGAATGGTGAGTGGCGACGATCCTTCTCCATCCTCTCCAACCTAGAGAGAACCAAGGAATCCAACTAATCTCATTGGGATTCTAGACGCGATCAACAACTAATAACACATGATTTAGGGACATCTGCACTATCACACAAAGAACCTTACATTGTCGTTTAGATGTTCATGGTGCATGTGTAGATCACTGCTATAGATATTCTACCCTTAAATCCCCCAACGCAACAACAACATGAAAAGAGGGCCATCAAAAATATCAATGAATAAAAAAGCCCAATGTGAGGGAAATTTTAATCCAAATAAAATAATTATAAATTATATGCGATGATCTTACCTTCATGGTTCTGACATCCATGTTAATTAATATTCTAATTAGTTTTGTTGTTCATGACGTTATTTGTCATGTACATCTCAGATTATTCACTTATTATGGAAAAAACCCAAGTTGGATACTACCAAATAGACGTTTTTTATTGTTCTTGAAATCTCCATAATGATACCCCATCAACTTTTTATGAGTATAATATAGCTTGTATAGATAAATTTAACGATGGACACTAAAAGTGATAGAACAAAACATATATTACAAAAAAACCCATGAGATTCAAAATAACATTGAGATGGATACCCAACAAATTAATCTACATGCTAATTTTACAAATTTATTCACAAAATCATTATTAAATGCAACTTTTGAGAGACCATTTTATTAAATCAGGATGCAATAAATACAAAGATTTCCATGATTTAATCCAGAGGAATTGAAAATGGTGTACTCTTTTCCCTTTCATCGGGTTTTCCCATTAAATTTTTTTGATAATGTTTTCAATGAGTCATGTTAAAATAGACATGAAATTAAATCATTGTGGATTCACTTGTTTTTTCTCAAAAGTTTATTTAAAGTAAAATTTAAATAAGATTTCATAAAAATAATGACACATTAGGTGTTATAAATAAATAAAAATCATGAATTTCATAGTTTTAAAACTCAAGCAATCCATGGACATAATCCTCAATTCCAATATTTGATATTTTAACAGTTTTCATTCACAAATTTCATATATCAATCATTAGATTTGACATGGAATATAAGATCAATTTAATCCCTTGATCTTGAACTGTATAAACATATAAATATTATGTATGATAATTAAAATATATTTTTCTCTTGGGTTTTAACTAACCACTATAAACTTTACTTCATAACAAGAAACTAAATTCTCAGGTGCACTAAAAATGAAAATTAGGGTTCATGAGCACAAAATTCTCTGATGTCAGACTTTGAATATTAACGATTCACCATAAATATTTAGATATTGTTGGCTCCTTCACAATGAAATTTGGTTCACTAATGGGATTCAAGATAGTGACATGACCTGCAACACAAGGCTATTCCTTGTACATCTTCTCAGTTGACTCCTTCCAATCTTTGTCTAGAGTACTCGGGCAACTCGCTCCAAACATATTCTTCTCATGAAGAAAGTATCTATAGATGAAATCAATCATAAGGGAGGCCTACACACTCAAAAAATTAATGTTTCACATGTTATATCAAGAGAGTGATAGACCTATGAACTTTATCAAAAGACAAATGCCTAGAGATTGATCTCTTGGGCTTTCTGATCACCCGCGAGAAGCGCCGAACAAGTGAAAATTGGATATAAAATAGTATTTTCTCCATAAAATTGTATTTTTTGTGTATTTTTATTTTTAAAGTGATGATTATGAATTATAAAATTAAAATAATAAATAGTAAACATGGAATAAAACATCAATTATTGTTTAATAAATGGTAAAACACATGAAAATGAGTTATAAAACAACAATATAAAGCTAGATGATCTAAATTAAACAAACAAAAATTAAAAAAATGTTTGTAACTATTGTAAAAAATTATGTTTGAATTAGGAGAATCAAAATCATTTAACATCGTTTTTGAAATAGGAGAATACAAATTATTAATAGTATGAGGTGCATTGTAATTGTGAAATTCAAGCAACAGATTAACCTGGTAAAAAAATTAAAAAAATTAGTAGAAAAAATATAACATGACATATGCTTTGATTTTTATTAAACTATAAGAGAATGTACTAAATAGATTGTATATATTAGTACAATACAGACTTGTTCTTTACATTACATATAATGTAAGGATACAAATCTTTACAATTTCTAATGAATTATAAGGTATGTATGGCTATTAAATGGGTTTTTAAATATATAATGATAGGAAATCTCTACAATCTATAAAATTTGTATCCTTATAGTTTGTTTGGATTCAAATTGTACTCATTATAAAAAATATCAATATAAACTTTTCAAAATTGAAAAGATATTAGAAGAATGTGTCGAAGTTATTACATTAGAGGGAGATATGTCAAAAAAATTAGCTTGTTGATTACATATGCTTGAAAATCCAACAGTCATCACCCTACATAATATTATTGCAGTAATATAATCATTGAATATATTGAAAATTAATAATTTTTCTTGGTAATGAATTTGGTGGTGTTGAAAAATGCATAATATCCTCCAATGAGAGACTTCTTGTAAAAAAACATTGTGGTTGAACTTTGTTGCCATGCCCAATTGATCCAAGTACCTATTCATCATAATGCCCATCCCAAATAGAATAAATACACCCCTGATACATATATAATATTAGTTTTATATAATAAAAAAATGAAAAATCAAAAAAAAAATATCTGGTATGATGGAGGATTATTGTTCCAGAGAAAATAACAAAAACTCATGTTGAAAAATCATACAGAATAATTTGGTTTCTCCCTACCATAATCCATTGGAAAGGGCATTTGACAGGTTTTCTTCACCACTACGGGGCACACCACCAGACCCACTAACCCACAATTCTGACCACAGACTAAAGGATTCAATGGGGGCCAAGATATTTCTATATGTTTTAGTCACCAGGTCAAGAATATTTGATCCTACACCCTTTTAATCATCCATGGATCGTACCCTATAACCAAGGACCGAAGTAGTTCAAAAAAAAATAAAAACCATCAAAACAAAATAATCTAAACAATATTGGAAGAGGGTTAATAGATTCACACCTTCACCGAGATTGTATATATGATATGTTACTCCAACAACATTTGGCCCTGTGACATTAAGGAAGGTACTGAACCACTCCTCATTGTAAAACCCAGCAGGGCCCAGCACCTTCGTCTATGATGTGACATCTAGGTATCAATTCCTTCATGGGAACTTTAAGAGTCTTGATGTATTTCCCATATTGTTCAGATTATGTCCTCATATATACCCTGTTGGTACATAATTCATTCATGGCTTACTATAAATGAGTTTCCAAAAGTTCTTGCATAGAACAGGGATAGTTTATATTAGATAAAATCAACGTCAATTGTGAGGCTTGAAATTGAAAGAATGTATTAAAAATAATTTGATAGAAAAGTAATTGATTTAAATTTTGAAATGTGTACAGAATGATGTTTAATACAATGGATATTATAGAAAAGCAGGCAGATTGAAAACTGATAGTAGTACTAGAAATTCTATATTTCAAATTCTATTGAATCCCACTTCCAATTAAAATATTTTTTATATAAGGAATACATTTTTTAGAAAATCATGGATTTTTTTGTAGGGATTAATTAGTTATATATTACACATTGTGTGGATAAAAATGATATTATAATTATGTTTTTAAATTAGCCATATAGTATACATGTTAAATCCATAATCATTATGCCCTAAATTTTTTGAAACCATAAAATTAAAAACAAACATTCAGTCAATGATGAGAAATATAACATGGTGTTGGTTGTTCGTATAAATTAACACCCCAAAACACCTTGCATTGAGGCATTTATGTAAGTCTTGCTAGCTATCATAAAGTAACCTAATATGTTACTTGTTATTTTGGAAAAGGAAATGATAAAAAATTGATAATTTTTAAATAGCATAGAATTTTGAAGTAAAATAATTGTTTGTAATATTTTTTATAGACAGAAGACATTTTATAGAAGATCATGTATTTTTGTACAGAGATGAAATAGTCATATATTACAGATTGTGTGTATAAATATAAAATTTTAATTATGTTTTTAAATTAGCGATATATTAGACTTGTTAAATCCATCACCATTGTGCCCTAAAATTTCATCAATCATAAAATGAAAAATAAACATTTAGTCAATGATGATAAATATAACATGGTGTTGTCAATTAATATAAATTAAACCCCAAAAACACATTACATTGAGGCACTTATGCAAGCCTTGCAAGAAAACATAAAGTATAGGAAAACCAAATATGTTAAAGTCAATAAAACATTATATCATTACTTTGTAAGCACACATAAATCGTGTTTCATTCTCATGCTCAACAAAATCATACCCACATGATGCACCTACCACTTAAAATGTCATAAAAACGTGAGTTTGAAAATGAAAAAAGTATAACATACATAAAATAGAAAAATTCAAAAGAAAAAAATTCTACCCAAGTGATGGATTTTTCACTGCAAATAGAAAAAACATCAGTTAAAAAATGTAGAAAATATAACATGCTTAATAGGTGTAAAAAATGACTATGAATAATGGAAAAAAGACAAAATATAAGACAAAATATAATAAAAAATAAAATACCTATGTATTGATAATCACATGTTATCTAATGTTCCATAATTTCTCACAGCCATCAAGCTAAAAAACACATGTTTTACAAACTTTATTTATTTTAGAAAAATAAATAATAAAAAAATTGATAATATTTAAATAAAACTGAATTTTGAAGTAAAATAATAATTTGTATAATTTTTTTATAGAAGGAATACATTTTATAGAAAATCATGTATTTTTTTAAAGAGATGAATTAGCCATATATTACACATTTTTTGTATAAAAATAAAATTATAATTATCTTTTTAAATTAGACATATAGTAGACTTGTTAAATCCATCACCATTGTGCCCTATAATTTACGCAACCATAAAATGAAAAATAAACATTCAGTTAATGATGAGACACTTATGCAAGCCTTGCTAGCAATGATAATGTATAGGAAAACTTAATATGTAAAATTCAATCAAAACACTAAATAATTACCTTATAAGCACACATCAACCATCTTTCATTCTCATGCTCAACAAAATCATGCCCACATGATGCACCTTCCACTGTAAATAGCATAAAAACATGGGTTTGAAAATGAAAAAAACATAACATACGTAGTAGGTCACTACTACAAAATTGACCATTAGATATCGCCAACTAATTTGCAAGGGCATTCGCAGTTGGCCTATCGCTAAAGGCCAATAGTGACCACCATTGGTGGTTGCTATAGGGTCTCTATAGCTGACCACCATGGAAGTCACTGGGAGAAGTAGAAACTGCCAAAATCGGCTGCTAAATATTAATATATAGCGACCACCCGAGGCAGTCACTAATGCTCTAAAAAATGAGATCATTAGCGACTGCCTAAGGTGGTCACTAACCTGAGAATTTTTTTAAAAAAACCTGCATTTTGAAAACACCCAAAGAGCCAGAAAAACAACCTCCTACAAACAGAGGCACATGCATAAGGTTCAATGCGGGTGTGTGTTTCGATTAAGTGGAAGGAAACTAAAATTTAGAACTCACCCAAGGTGAACAACATTTAGGAACTGATCACTATGATTAGAAGATACCTGTGTTAGTAAGGATAAAGAATTTATTCTTCTAGAAGTATGATAATGGATAATATCATATGATATAGCTAACTGGAAGAAGGCATGATTAGAATTTTCTTTAATCACAACTCATGTTGAAGTAATAAAGCTGAGTAAAAAATCTATTTAGATAAAGGTAGATGACTAGACAATAGTTCATCAAAAAATATAGTAATGTTTGCATGAGAGATACTAAAATCCAAGCTTTAATATTATTGGATGATCAATAAATGGATTTTCATAAAAATACATGTAAGAATTCATGTAATGTCTTCATGTTTCTTAAATGAATCCAAGATCATGTGAAAGAAAAAGATGTTATGCCTTCAACGGCTGAATTCTTAGACTATACTCACTAGTCTCCCCATCTATAGTCATTATAATATATCCATTTTATTCATGAAATTTAACTTGGACATCCTTATCAAGTTTAGATAAAGTTTTGATAAATAAGTGCTTGATGTTGAGGTTTCTATCATGTGAAATGATCAAATAGAGACTCAATCTATGTTACTTGATGATGATAATATATTTAAGAAGATGGTAGATTATTTTAACAAAGACTAAAAGGTTTACACTGAATCCTTTAAGAATACTAAAAAGAAAATTATAGTAAGAAACAAATTGAATTTGAAAACAGATGATTGAAATTTTAATAAATAGGAATTATGTCTACAAAAAATGTAATTTGAAATTAATAAGACATTGTGGGTTTTTTTACAGGATCTTTGAAAATTCAATTGTATTTGCAATGAAAATGTACCTTAACTCCAAGGATATGATATTAGGTGATGCTGCTTTTTTGCATTCCTAGATTTGGATGCCTCTCCTAGTGCTACCTTGGGTGATATGTGATAAATCCCTCATGAAAGGTAGGTGATTGGTTGTCAAAAATGCAAGCATTTATTTCTTTCCGCATAATGAAAAAAATAGAGGCAACAACAGTTAACAGTTGGTTGTGTGCCTGTCCACTCAGATCGGTCATGTTGATGTCAGCCATGAGATCCTCCAGGTGCATGCTTGTGCAAATATTAATGTCAAACAGGCTTCCAACATATTTCCACAACTTTTGAGAAAATATGCATCTCATGAATGGGTGTTTCATGGAATCCTTAGCCCTCAAGCATAAGTGGCATACTGAAACAAGTTTCTGCCCATCCTTCTTCAATTAGTCATGGGTAGGAAACCTATTTTTCAAGGTTTTATAAAGAGGAAGAATCTTTAGGGTTTTATGAAGGGTACCTTAAATTTCATCATCCATGATGGTGGCATGTTAGAGAAAGCACACTCCATCATGTTGCAATAATATTGGTTAGATGGGAACCCTTTCAAACCAATCATCAAACACAAATCCAAATATTATAAAACCAAAAACAATCCCACAACCAAATATAAATTTACAAATTCATTTTTTAAATTTTAGATGACCAAGTTAAGCTGGAAAGTTGCACATCACATGAATAAATAGCCTAAGGCCCCAAAATTCAACACCATGATTTCATAACCTCGGGTCGTGCAAACTAAAACTCATCACCTCAACATCAACCAGATTTAACCAACCCCCTCTAGAAAATAATACCATTGAACAAGATGAAATATCCTCTACCATTAAGCTCACCAAAGAAAAAATGACCACCCCCATGATAGGATCAAACACACATCAATAAATAAAATCAAAACCAAAATAAAAAATCACTAAAACTACCATCACTGCCATGATGTTATCCATGACCATCCACAACTAGATCTATGCCTTCATCTTCAAAATCTAGAAACTCTTCCACCCCAAAACATTTACCATAAAAGGAAAATCAAATCAAAAATCCAAACTAAACCTAAAACTTACAATATGCTTCAAACTCTAGTGATTCATACTCACACCACTGATCTTGAAATCCCTCACACAATGTCAACTTCAGCAGAGGATCCAACTATGCCATCGACATGCTCCCTCTAACAAGAAGACCATCATAGTTCTCTTGGAAAGCAACTACCCTGTAAGTATATTAGGGAGGCGAGACTATAAGCCCATGAAATAAAACTTGGGAGTGTGAGGAATAATCCATCACCTTGAACCCTTTACATTAGATAGATAATGGAATGGAAGTGAAAGCCCAGGAACATACCAAAACTAACCACACACACTGCCATGATATTATCCATGACTATCCACAACCAGATCTATGCCTTCATCTTCCAAATCTAGAAACACTTCCACCCCAAAACATTTACCATAAAAGGAAACTCAAATCAAAAATCCAAACTAAACCTAAAACTTATAATATTCTTCAAACTCTAGTGATTCATACTCACACAACTGATCTTGCAATCCCTCACACAATGTCAACTTCAGTAGAGGCTCCAACTACGCCATTAACGTGCTCTCTCCAACAAGAAAACCATCATAGTTCTCTTGGAAAGAAACTATCCTATAAGTATATCAGGGAGGCAAGATTGTAAGACCATGCAATAAAAACTGGTAGTATGAGGAATAATCCATCACCTTGAACCTTTTACATGAGACAGATAATAGAATATAAGTGAAAGCCTAGGAACATACCAAAACCAACAACACACACTTGCTAAATTTGTTATTGGGCATTTTATCACCACACCTATGTGTAAAACTAAAATAGATTATAGCATGAAGGAATAAGAAAAAAGAGTAGAGTATGAAGGCTGGTAAGATTTTATAGTGAGTTGTGAAGGCAAAATTAGCTACCATAAGCAAAAAAACCAAAAAAATAGTCAAGACACCCTAGAGAGAACCACCGTCACATTCTCAGTCAACTAAAAACATTATCTCACCTGACCAAAGTGGGGTCAACCATGATGATCCTAGAAAAAATATAAATGGAGAAAACCTGAATAGGACCTTGACTATAAATGAATAGAAAAAATATCTACAAAACTAAATGAATGAGGATAAGGTAAAAGGCAATAAGGATAGAACAAACATGAATTGTTCGACTAAACAGTGTCGAAAGGAGGTATTTCATTGCCGCTATGTTGGTATGGTAAATCTAATGATTATTCTATATTCAAGAGTCTAGAATCATATTTTGATTAAGAATTTTAAAAAAATGGAAATTAAATATTTTATAACTCTTGAAATATTGGAAGAAAATCTGTATAATGAAGAAAATATATTGAGAATGAAGTTGATATGTATTTATATAGAGAAAACATTTTTCAATAAAGTAATAGATATTAAAGCTATGATAGCTTATTATTAAAACATCTGATATACTAATTTTTCTTCAAAAATGTTTAATCTTGCACAATCATTGGTTAATTTTTATCCTCGTGTAACCAATTTGGGTCATCCACAACAAGATTTTCACTATTGAGCTGTGAGTTTTAGGTTTGGTTCTCAAGGGGCAGTTTTTAGATATACATTAACTCTAAGAATCTATTATAATAGAATCTCTCAGACCCCATGTTGGTAAACCAGTTTTTTCTCTCTATATGAATGAGGATATTGTATCCCTGGAGATATATTTTGATAAACGTATTATAGTAATATTCAAGGAGTATTCAAGTGAAAAAATTAGCTTAGCGGGGCTACATTAAAAGGCCTTTTGAGGAACGTGAAGCATTTATATACTACTTCATTGGCTAGTGCATCTCGTAAAGGGAAGGATTCATGTATCAATACTAAATAAGAACAATCCCTTTTTAGATTTATTATTTATTATAATAAATCATCCCTAATAAAAAAATTAAATGTTCTGGAACTTTATTTCAACCCATGGAGATTTGTAACCATTTTTTGGGGATTGCGGAGAGGTAGCTCACTACACCTTCACCATATGTTTCTTTCAAAAACTATAACTCGGTTATGTGTGAGTTTTTTTACAACATATTTTGGTATTTTAAGTATTTCTTCATGTGACCATTTATATAAGAAAATGTTTTTCCTGATCTTCACATTATTCATAGTATGTGATACATCCTTTAAGCAAAACATAAAGTATTATATAAACTTCACACAAACTATAATTCCACAGAACTCCAACTCTTTATTCGTGCTTCCAAAAATTCATATTAACATGACTATTAGATGATAATAGTACTCATCCTTTCACCTTCATATTCTTTAACTTATGCTTCTGGTTACATTTCTTCAAGGATTTAACTGTTAGTAACATCTTAATTTATTGTGGTTTTTCTGATACATTGAATTTGGTTTTGTGCAAGTTTCTTATGCACTTTATTCAAATACACTATACTTTTTCCTCTATTAAAATACGAAAAAACTGTAAGAATATACAATACCTGGTTCACGATGTCATTCTAATGTTAGCTATTGGGAAAAAATCCCTCAAGGTTACATTGCAGTATTTTTGGACTAATTGCGTTTGTTGACAAATCTGGTTTCCAAGGTATGTTGGGGAATCTAGAGAGATTGTTGACTGAGTATATTGAAAAATATTCAAGATAGAGGAATAGATTACCTAGAAGTGGTACAGAAAATTGTGTACTCAAGGTGATATTTTTAAAGACCCATAAATTTCATATAATTTTTTTAAAATTATATGGAATTATTAAAAGACTGTGAAATTTGATGGCACTTGATTCTGAGGCCTGAAGAGCCTAGAACGGAGTTTTGAACTTTTTTAAGGTATGTTCAGTAAATGTGCGAATGGGTTTTTCTATCTTTTGAATCGATGCTTGGATTGAAAATTCAAGGGCACTGTTGAATTCGCAGCACCAAGATTCACTTAGGCGAAGCTTAACTTCAGCCAGCAAGGGTAGGATGGAAAAGATAAATTTTGGACTTTTCTAAAAAAAAATAACTAAATGGGTTATTTTATTCTTTCTTCAACCGTTGAGTGACGGATTGGCGGAATCACAGTGTAACGACAGTCATTAAATGAGAGTCATTTAATGACCTGTTACTTTGGTTGTGTAACCTCAATGATCATGTGTTTAATGGATCATTAATTAAGGTTCATAAATGAACTACATTAATGATCAATGTCAAGGCACTTTTATCTATGTTTAAATCAATCTATTGGTGAACGGATTGGAAATCGCGGGAAACCACTGATGAAGCACCGGCGACGTCACCCTCCAATGAAGAATGATGATCGATCAACAATCATTGGAGGATTCAATCTAGAGATTGATGAATAGTGATGAACGTCTTTGAATGTGGATTCTTTCCTTCGTCCGCAGTGTATTCCACTGAATCCAAGTAGGGGGATTAATTTATTTTTAAGTGTATAATGTTTCCTCCTTATAGTTCTTGGATAATATGAAGAACGCAGATCAACCAAATAATGGGTTGATCTGTGATTCATTCTATACTACAGGAAGTTGTTGTGGGGTTTCACTTTTGGATTATTCTTAAACTTTGATATGATTGTTTCTATCCTTATGTTAAAACGCTAAAGCGGAGGGCGTGGGCTGATCTGAACAAGACCCATACCCTCCACCGATCTTAGTTTTTGTGCGTTATTCATGGGCGATTGAGAAACGAGGCGGTAAGGTGAATCCAAGGGGCTCATAGTGAAGTTGGAAACCTGAGGGGCCCGTAGGCACAGATGGAAAGGAAAACAGACCACTAGAGCATCTCTGGTGGCCCGTGGAAGGAGCCGCTAGTGCGGTGTTGACAACCGATGGCGGGTCGGCTGTGTGGAGAAAGCGGCACCCGCAGGCACCACAGCCAGATGGCCATGATGGGTGGAGGATGTGACACTGACATGCTGTATAGAGATGGATTAGCCCGCTCAGGCCGCTCAGCTAGCGCACAAATGGTCAGCTCGAGCCGACCGTTTTGTAAGACGGGGCAGTGTCCCGCTAGCACCGCCAGCTGGGAGAACCGAAAACCCCGCGACCTATCCAGTGAAACTGGCCCACACCGCGTGGGCCAGGTTCTCTAGGAAGACTGAACCCACTAGTCAGGCCGGACCCACGCCAGCCGGACTAGACCCTTACTGGACTCGAACCCGACCGACCGCGTTTTACTAAAACGCCTATAGCTTACAGACCAAGCGTATGGTTGATGAGATGTCTATAGTGTGAGGACCCTTGTGATGAGGAGGTCATTTTAAGATACTCCTCTTGAGTTTTGACAGAATTTGGAGTACGTTCGGGTTGGATCGGACTCGAAACCAACTTGGCCCTATTTACCTTTTTACCTATATCTTATAGACCGGGCATCCGATTGACGCGTCATCTGTCGCGTTAGAACCCTTACGATAATATGGTACTTTGGATTACTTCTAAGTGGGACTTATTTGTAGTTGATTTATGACTGATGGCTTGAGGATCAGATCCTCTATAAATCAAGCATGCTAAGTGAGGGAATCCAGTGGTTGGTTATGACATGATGAAGGAATAGCGATCCTATGTGGGTCAGCACTTAGAAATCCTATGTGGGTCAGCACTTATCAATCCTCTATGGGTTATCACTTAGTGATCCTTTGTGGGTCAATACGTAGCGATCCTCCATGGGTCAGCACCTAGTGATCCTCTATGGGTCAGCATGCAGTGATCCTCTGTGGATTAGCACCTAGCAATCCTCTGTGGGTCATCACATAGCGATCCTCTATGGATCATTTTCTACTGATCCTCTGTGGTTCAGCACCTAGTGACCCTGTGTGGTCCAGTAGTAAAAGACTCTCGACAGAATAAGATGATATAGATTTATGACTAATCATCTTTATTCATGTTCTTTAAGTTGTATGTTTGGTGTGAGTTGTCTTTTACTTTGTGCCCTGTGATTGAGACCATACTTTTTGGTTTTTCCTTGCGGAATTTCGAGATACCTTCAGGGGTGTTGGGGTCCCTACTGAGTATTATTTTACTCACCCCTGCACGGGCTTCACTCGCACCTTGTTTTGTCTTGTACAGACGACGGACATCTTGACTGAGACTTTGGAGAGCTAGGGCTAGACGGTACATAGAGGTGACTGATTGATATGGTGATCCATAGTGACGAGTTGTACCTACCCTTTAGGTAGGATCCTTGGTGGGAAATATCTGGAGCTTGTTTTTCCTTTTTGTTGTACTATTCGTTTATTTGGGCTTGTATACTAACCCCTTTTTACTTTCATTACTTACTCTTACTCTCAGTGGTGGTTCTTAGTGGTGGTTATACTACTTATTTTTCATCATGTTTTACTTGTATGCAGTGTGCCCTGTCTATGTGTATACAGGTTTAAAGGCAATGTGTTCCCTTTTTTGGTTTCCCCTTTCAGGTTCTAGTCACCAGCCCCTAGCCTATGAAAGGTGGGATTGGGGTATTCATGACACGGGCCCCAAGGGATGGGTCATGACAAAGTGGTATCAAAAGGTGTTCAGTTCTACCAGAAGAACTAAGAGTCTGTATTTTTCAATGGGGAAATAGTGTTAAGTTTTTTGGGTTTGGTTTTCAGTTCAGAGAGTCCGGTGTTGGTGCGGCGGCCAACGTATCCATACACTAAGAAAATAAATTCTGTTTTCCGACTCAATACACGAAAACACTAGTTGCATGTGTTTTGAAAATGTTTTACTCTTGATATATTTTGAGTCAGCTCACCAGGTATAACATCTTGACTGTGGTGCATTTGTTTCTCTACAGGATGCCTCTATAGAGACATTCATTCAGGATTATAGTAAGAGGTCACAGAGATGGTCCACTGAGTGATGAGGTGTCGGTGTAGGGACCACTTATGGCAGTAGAACCTTCAGGTGGTGTACCAACAGCAGCACCACCCAAGGAGCATCAGTTTCTACCAACCCCACCAGCAGACAGTACACGTTGACTGAGTGTGTTTCATGAGTTCCAGAGACAGAGGCCTCCAAGTTTTCGAGGAGAGACAGATCTGTAGGTAGATGAGGACTGGCTAGAGGTTGTGGCATGAGTTTTCTACTTGGTTGAGACACCAGCAGACTAGATGGTGATCCTAGATACTAGTATCTTCTAGGGAAAAACTAGGAGATTGTGGAGCCTGATGCTCCAGACACATGAGGAGACTGTTATTTCCCTGTTGGACTTCGAGAGCCTCTTCATGGTAGAGTTTGTACCAGTGACTCTATGATCTGTGTGTATTCAGGAGCTACTACACTTACAGTAGGGCAGTCTGACAGTGGCTCAGTACTCGGAAAAATTTACAGACCTCTCCCACTACTCCACCGACATGGTACGAGACCCTTTCTTTAGGGACCAGAACTTTGATTAGGGTCTCTGATGGGATATTAGAGCATAGATGATTTCTCTCAACATTCCGATGTAGTCCGGAGTGCTAGAGAGATCACTACTGGTGGAGAGTTTCCTTATCGAGCAGGCACCGATGTTGAGATCTACCACCGGATGACATGCAGCTGAGTCGCATGCAGCAGGCAGTAGGTAGATGACACAGAGGCCCAAGCAGGCCAGACCATCTGAAGGATGACCCTAGGATGTAGGGTCATAGGTACGGAGCTCACAAGGTATAGGAGGTCATCAGAGGGCTAGGTTTTGTTACTCTTACAACGGAAGGCGTATATGTCTCGCGACTATCTGACCCCCCGCATAGATGACCAGCAGGAAGTTGAGGGACCTCCAAGACAGAGACAGAGGTTCGAGAGAGGATGTTTATAAGGTGGCAGGTGTGGAAGAGGAGTAGGCTATGCAGTAGGCGATGGGAAACGGTTTGAGTTACTACTTCCACCACCCCCAGGTGGTCCACCCCGACCTCAGGGAGTAGGTAGACAAGGACGATCTCAACTTTAGGTAGTAGAGGCCTATGACCATGGTGCTCTGGAGATGATTTAAGGTATGATCTGTGTCTACTAAACCCTATTTTTGGTTCTTTTATACACAGGTGCCAGTCACTCTTTAATTTCCATGGCTCACATTCAGATCTTGGATATTCTGGTGGAGTCTTTGGCTCGATCCTTACGATTAGAGACTTATGCGGGAGAATATTTGATGATTACACATTGCTGTCGGTAGTGTGATATTACTCTAGGAGGTGAGAGCTCTGGCTGGGATATCCTAGTAGCAGCTTCGAGGCCTTACGATGTCATCTAGGGTATGGACTAGTTATCCATGGTCCATTCTCGAATCGACTATTTTAGGCACAAAGTGCGGTGTGTCTGTGAGGATGGGACCAGGTTTTCCTTCACTGGAATTAAGGGAAACTTTACAGCATAGGATAGAATTTCTCAGAGGAGGGTACAACTGATCACTCATTAGTTGGATAGACTTACCCTTGGTGTAGTTGATGAGAGGAGTCTGATCTATCCTATAGAGGTGGACCAGTACGCAGATGTCTTTCCTAAGGATGTTCCGGGACTACCTCCTCGTAGATAGGTGTAATTCTACATTGACTTGTACCCCGAGATGGTACCAATATCTACACCAGCATATCGGATGGCTCCCATGGAGCTTCCTGAGTTGAGGGTATAGTTGGAATACTTGTAGCGGAAGGGGTTCATAAGACCCAGTGTTTCTCCATGAGTAGCCCTGGTGTTGTTCTCCAAGAAGGCAAATGGGAGCTTGAGGCTTTGCGTGGACTATTGGCACCTGAATCAGGTGACCATGAAAAACAAGTATCCTCTGCTGAGGATTTATGATCTCTTCAACCAGCTAAAGGGAGAACAGTGGTTTTCTAAGATAGACCTCATATCAGGATATCATCAGTTTTAGGTGCGAGATGAGGATGTACCAAAGACAGTCTTTAGGTGTCGGTATGGCCACTACGAGTTCTTAGTGATGCCTTTCGGCATGACCAATGCTCCAACAGTGTTCATGGGACTCATGAATAGGATCTTCCAGTCTTACCTTGATCACTTCGCAGTGGTTTTCATTGACGATATCTTAGTGTACTCGACATCAGAGTAGGATCATGTCACACATATGCAGATAGTTATGGATACACTCCAAGAGCACTAGCTATATGGTAAGCTCTCAAAGTGCTAGTTCTGGATATGGGGGGTCCACTTTCTGGGACATTCATCTCAGAGGCTGGAGTTGTAGTGGATCTGGTGAAGATAGAGGTAGTTCTTGCTTGGAAGCCACCCAGGAGTGTGACTAAGGTGAGGAGTTTCCTAGGGTTGGTTGGGTACTACCGGAGATTTGTACTCTAATTTTCCAGAGTAGCAGAACCTTTTTAAGATTTGAAAAAGAAGGGTTAGCCCATCTTATGGACAGAGAGATGCCAATAGAGTTTCTAGGAGTTGAGGTGGAGACTAACAAGTGCCCCCATCTTGAGGCTACCAGAAGAGGGTGTTGGGTTTGTAGTCTATTATGAAACTTCAGGGACTGGACTAGGATGTGTCCTGATGAAGGAGAAAGTGGTGATCACTAATGGATCATGACATCTAAGGCAACATGAGCAGAACTACACAACCCATGACCTGGAGTTGCAGTAGTGTATTTGCATTGAAGATTTAGCGGCACTACTTGATGGGTGAACAATTTATTGTCTTCTCCGGTCATAAGAGTCTCAAGTATATCTTCTCAGAGAAGGTCCTAAACCTGATACATTGGTGATGGCTGGAGTTCCTCCAGGACTATGATTTTGAGATAGTCTACACTCTTGGGAAGGGAAACGTAGTAGCAGACACACTCAGTAGGAGGTCGGGTCTACAGCTACTAAGGGAGGCGACTGAGCAGCTAGATGTGTTTCAAATATCCTTTGTGGATAGTGATGAAGAAGCATACCTCTAGTCTATGACTGTTACTCCCCCACTCCTTTAGCAAGTTTAGGAGGCACAACTTGGGTACGTTGACTGTGAGGCCCGACGTGCCCAAATATCCTCAGGACAGGCTCTTGATGGATTTTCGATAAGTGGGGAGCACGTTATCCTTTTTAGAGGACTCACTATGGTACCAATGAAATTATGGGATGAGGTATTGAGTGAGTTCCATACATCCCCTTTGGCGGTACATCCTGGAGTGGCAAAGATGTACCAGGATCTCCGATGTCAGTACTGGTGGCCAGGGATGAAGAAAGAAGTGGCAGAGTTTGTTTCACGATGCCTCACTTTTCATCAAGTGAAGGCTGAGAATTAGGTTACAGTAGGCTTAGCACATCCACTAGAGGTACCGGAATGGAAGTGGGATGGTATCTCCATGGACTTTGTGACTAGGTTACCGTGCACATCTAGGGATCACAACTCTATCTGGGTGATTGTTGACCGACTCACCAAGTCAGACCATTTTCTACCCATCCAAGAGTAGGGTTCAGTAGAGGGCTTGGGATGCCTCTATGTTCAAGAGATATTATAGCTTCATGGGATACCATCTATGATTGTTTTAGATCATGATTCTCGTTTTACATCCCAATTGTGGAAGGGATTACAGGAGGTGTTCGGGACTTAGCTACACTTGAGCTCCGCCTTTCACCCTCAGACAGATGGTCAGACGGAGCGGACCATTCAGACACTTGAGTACATGCTTCGTGCTTGCATCCTTGATTTTGGATGTAGTTGGGAGGACTAACTTCCAATAGTGGAGTTTTCATACAACAACAGTTATCACTCCACCATCGGCATGTCACCATTTGAGGCCTTGTACGGGCGACCATGCAGATCACCTCTATGATGGACAGACTCAGGGGAGTCAGTACTTATGGGTCCAGAGTTGGTACGGGCTACCACTGAGAAGGTGCAGATCATCCAGAAGTATATTAAGATTGCACAGAGAAGGCATAAGTCTTATGCCGATAGGATATGGAGACCCTTGGAGTTCGAGGAGGGAGGTCATGTCTTCTTATGAGTCTCACCCCGACGAGGATTGTGTAGATTTTTTCGGGGTGGAAAGTTATCTCCAAGGTTCATCGGACCTTTCCAGATTCTCAGCAGAGTTGAAGAGGTGGCGTATCACCTAGATCTTCCCCCACAAATGCACTGAGTGCACGATGTTTTCCACGTGTCGTGGATGAGGAGATATGTGCATGACCCATCGCACTTCATCGATTGGGGAAAACTGGACATTGATGATGCGGTGACTTTTATAGAGTTCCCAGTGGAGATAGAGGACCGACAGTAGTGGGTCATTCGTGGATGATCGATCCCTCTAGTGTGAGTTCGGTGGCAGAATGGGAACCTCCAGGAGAGCGCATGGGAGTGGGAGGCTCAGATTCGTTCTTAGTACCCCCATTTGTTTTCTTAGCCTTTGTTGTAGCTTTCAGGGATGTAAATCCCTAAGGTGGGGAGAATTTAAAGACTCGGAAATCTATATAATTTTTTTTAAATTATATGGAATTATTACAAGACTGATAAATTTGACGGCACATGATTTCGAGGCCCAGAGAACTCAGAACGGAGTTTTGAACTTTTTTTAAGGTACGTTCAGTAAACGTGTGATCGGGTTTTTCTATCTTTTGAACTAGTGCTCAAATTAAAAATATGAGGGAAACGTTGAATTCAGAGCCTCGAGATTCAATTAGGCAAAGCTTAACTTCGGTCGGAAAGAGTCAGACAGAAAATTTAACTTTTTTAATTTTTGGAAAAAATAATAAAATAACTAAATGAGTTATTTTATTCTTTCTTCAACCGTTTAGTGACGGATTGGTGGAACCGCAATGTAACGATGATCATTAAATGAGAGTCATTTAATGAACTGTTACTTTGGTTGAGTAACCACAATGCTCATGTGTTTAATGGATCATTAATTAAGGTTCATAAATGAACCACATTAATGATCAACATCAAATCCCTTTTATCTTTGTTTAAATCAATCTATTGGTGAATAGATTGGAAACCATGGGAAACCTCTAACGAAGTGTCGACGACATCACCCTCCAAAGAAGAATGGTGATCGATCATACTGGTGGAAATGGAGGTTTTCCCAACACTTTTATTCCAACAGTTTTAAGAAATTGTTGGTATACTGTTTTTACGGCAACCTTTCCTAACAGTTTTTTGAAACTGTTGGTATACTATTTTTAGAATGAATCTTTCCCAATGATTTACTTAAACCGATGGGAAATATTTAATTTTTATAATTTATACCAATGGTTTTTTAAAACCATTGGTAAATATTATATTTCCTAATGGTTTTTTAAAACCGTTGGGAAAGTTTTCCCCCAAATACACAGCAGATCCAATTCCCCTGTTCACGTGATTCCAGCCCTAAACTGAAGCTCTCCTGAAGATCTCTCTTTACCCTAGGCTGTGAAACTCCTTCCACCTAATAGATATACCTTCAATCAATAAATTTTTTAGTCCTGCACTTCAAATTTTTAAGTGCTATCTTATTTTTAATGTTCTACATCTATTTTTTTATTTTGTGTTTTGATTTTACCTAAACCAGAGGTCCATGTGGTCTGTGGCATGGTATACCAAACACTTTGATTTGTTTTCTATTTTTTTCTATACTTCAAGTGTCATGATTATGTGAATCCCCTTTATTTGAATTCTTCATATCCATTCATTTTGTGTAGAGTTCGTGAACCATATGAAATAATGGACGTGCTGGTGAGATTTATCCCCACTCAAAGATGGTAAAGGTTTTGTTTAGTCATATGGTCTTGAGGTGGGTAATGGATATAAGGATGGTCTATGTGAAGGGATTGGGGACAGTTGGGGTAGTGGTGTAGGTGGTTTTCCATTTTTTTAGTGGTGTGATATGGTAGTTTCTATGGAATTTAGTTTAGTTGAAAATTGGATTTGGGTTTTGTATTTATAGTTTTTGTTCAAGGAATAATGGGAAGGGTAGTGATATTGAGGATGAATTGGATGTTGGTTGGGTGATAGATTGGAATTATGATGTTGGTTGGATTGGGTATAGGTAATTTTCAAGGTGTTATATGGGTATTTCCTCCCCTGAACACCCCCACCCCACTGGACACCCCCTCCCCCACGCCCCTAGACACCCCACCCCCTAAACATCCCCCCCACCACCTTGGACACCCCCCCCCCTCACATTGGACACCCCACCCCCTACAATCCTACCCCCTTGAACACCCCCACCCCCCTGGACACCCCTATCCCCCCATGGACACCCACACCCCCCTGGACACCCCCACCCCTGGACACCCCTCGGACACCCCCACCCCCTTGGACAACACCCCCCACCCCCCACCCCCACCCCCACCCTCTTGGATAGCCCCCCCCCCCCCCCCGACACCACCCCACCCTCTAGACACCCCACCCCCTGGACATCGCCCCATAGACACCCCCATCCCACCCCACCTGGACACCCCCACCCCTATGGACAACCCCCATCCCCCTAAACACTCCCCCCCTAACACCACCCCACCCCTTGGACACCCCCACCCCACCCCCCCCCTGAAT
Source organism: Viscum album (assembly GCA_963277665.1). Taxonomy (NCBI): domain Eukaryota; kingdom Viridiplantae; phylum Streptophyta; class Magnoliopsida; order Santalales; family Viscaceae; genus Viscum; species Viscum album. The sequence continues at coordinate 474,387,642 of OY728135.1, forward strand.
ACCCCCACCCCCTTGGATAGCCCCCCCCCCCCCCCCCGACCCCCCTGGACATCCCCCCACCCACCCCCTAGACATCCCCACCCCCTGGACATCCCCACCCCCTGGATACCCCCACCCCCCAGACACCCATACCCCCTTGGACCCCCTCCCCCTCCCCCCTGGACACCCCACCCCCTGGAAACCCACCCCTTAGACATCCCCCCTGGACACCGCCCCACCCCCTGGACACCCCCACCCCCTGGACACCCCCACCCCCTGGACACCCCCACCCCCCTGGACAACCCCCCCCCCACCCACCCACCCCCTGGAAACCCCCCCCCCCCAACACCCCCACCCCCCTGGACATCCCCACCCCCTGGACACCCCCCATCCTCCCTGGATAGCCCCCCACCCCCACCCCCACCCCTTGGACCCCCCTCCCCCCCACCCCTTGGACACCCCCACACAACGAATACTTCGACTTTGAGTGTTGGGTGTTATGAAATCTCTTAACTTTTAAAAATATTTCCATTTTTTAGCATCAATAACTTATTTAAAAAAACTTTCTTTACACATTCTGCATCTTTGATGAAAATAATTCACTTTGTAATATCTTGAACAATGTTCTATCAGGTTCATGGTGTCTTCTTATATTTAATAAATGAAAAAATTAAAAAACACATTTCACCTCAAATTTAGGCACACATAACTGAATTAGTATATCTTCACATTGTTTTAATAATAAAATATCAACCCAAAAATAGTTTACTACATCAACTAGAAACCCCTTCCTTTATAGATATCTAAAATGGGGGTAGATTATCCCGTTTGGAAAATAAATTTCAATTTCATCATTTGAAATCTCCATGTACATGGAATCATGCTTCTTTTCCATGTGGAACCTTCATCTTGTGACATCAAAATCCTCTTAGTTCCATTTAATCTTTCTTGGATCATGATCCATATGTATGACCATGATGTTTCAATCCCTGAGGAACTTCTTACCATCATTTTTATATTATATTTCCCATTTATTCAGAATAGATATTATGAATATCACTCAAATAATTTACAAAAATATAAAATTTCTTTGATCTAAAATTTACTCAACTCTTGAATAATTCTCCTCCACAAGTGTACCTGATCTTGTACAATCGAGTATAGTTCTTCAAAGATATTCAAAACCTTTCTTGAATTTTTTTTGTCTCAAAACACTCTCCAGATCTCATGTGATCAAGTTATTACTTAGTTCATTGAATACTTGAGAATAATGGGATTATTCTCCTTCAAAGTCTCATGGATTCAAAATCTCTCCTTCTCTTTGACACAAGATGTATAAGACTCTCAAAATTCTCTCATAGATTATATATGTTCTCTCAATATGCACAACTGTCGTGGTATTATATTTATAATTGAAGTAAATATCATGGATTTATATTAATTTATAGTATTTTGTTATAAATATAGTATTTTGTTGTCTTTTATATTATGATTCTCATATAGAGTAGTGTGTCGGTTGTGGTTTCATATAAAGTGAACAATTCTTGTTTACATAAATATATTTTTTATGAAACTTCAATCTTATTGAATTACTTTTGAAAAAATGACTTATAACAATTTTTTTTACATAATTGATAGAAGTTGGATGTATGAAACCGATTGGATCTCAATCTATTTTCAAAACAATTTGGAGATATTTTTAGATTTTGAATTTCACAATGCTTCAGATAGTGGTCTCATACATTGTCCATGTTACAATTATGTTGGAAGACCTTGGTTGATCCGTGAAGAATTTAGCTACCACATAACCAAATATGGTTTTCAAGAAAACTACTATGTGTGGTATCACAATGGGGAGAAAATGAAATCTCAAATTGTTGATGATCCAAATGAGAGGATTGGATTGGAGAATTTGTTATATCATTGGTTTCTATTTATTCATCATCATGAAAAACGAAAGGATTCTGACCCAATAAGACTTCGATATGAGCACACATGATGCGTCTAATGAAAATGATGATGTTGTCAGGGTGAAAAAATTGAATGATGCTGCCATGACTCCAGTATATCAACAATGTGGTAAAATGAAAAGGTTGGAATTTTCAATATGATTGTTTCATGGGAAAACTATGTATGGTATTTCTAATACTTCCATAGATTACATTCTTATCTTCTTGAAGGAATTACTTCCAGATGATGCAGATATTCCCTCAAACCACTATATGGAAAGGATGTTAGTTGAGGAACTTGGATTTTTAAGAAACAAAATTCATGATTTTCCAAAAGATTGTAGTTTATTCTAGGAGGAAACTGCTGAACAAAATGATTGTATAAAATGTGTCACATCCCGCTGGAATCCAAAAGATGATGTAACACTATCTTGTGTGCCACAGAAAGTATTGTGGCACTTTCCATTTATATCAAAAATCCAAAATCTTTTTATGTCTGATGAAATATAAATAAAAATGCTATGGAATGATACCGAGATAAATAAGACTAATGATGATTTGGTTCACCCTGCAGATGGATTTTCATGGTAGAGATTTGATGCTTGATATCCTGATTTTGCAGCTGGCATGCATAATGTGAGGTTGGATCTTTCATGTGATGGTTTTAATCCATTTGGGAAGATTCTTACTTCACATAGCACATGGTTAGTTTTTATACATATTTATAACCTTCCTCTATGGTTGTGTATGAAAAAACCTTTCACTTTCATGAGTATACTCATATCTAGCCCTTCTGATCCCAGTAATAATATAGACGTATACATGCAACCTTTAATAAAAGAGTTTAAACTTCTTTGGGATGTGGGTGTGCACATATATGATTCATGTTAGAAAGACATATTTCAGATACATGTTGCGCTTATGTGGATGATCAATGATTTTTCTACTTATGCAATGATGACTGGATGGATCATGAAGGGAAAACTATAATGTCCTGATTGTATGAAGAATACATGATCTAGAAGAATGAACCATCGTTGTAGTTTCAGTTTTATAGGACATCAGAGATTCTTTCCAATGGACCATCCATATAGAAATAATCATCGATGATTTGATAATACCATGGAGACCGATGATCCACCTCAGCATGTGTCTAGAACTGATGTGCTTAATGAATTAAAAGATTTCAGTTTTTCATTCGGGAAGGTTTAAATGAAATCTATAAAGATAAAGAATGTTTCTGCTGAAACCTATTACAATTGGAGGAAGGGGAGTATTTTATTTGATTTTCCTTATTGGTTAACCAATTTGTTACGTCATTACTTAGACGTAATGCACATTGAAAAAATATATATATGAAATGTTTCTTTCGATTCTTCTAAATGTTAAGGGAAATAAAAAAGATGATTTATGGTCTCGATGTGACTTGGTGGATTGGGGCATCAGACTAGAATTGCATCATGTGTATATCAGTGAAAATAAATGGAAAGTTCCATGTGCTTCTTATGTGATGAAACCTATAGAAAAAAAAAGAAATTTTTTGACGTACTATATACTATTAAAGTTCCTAATGAATATTCAAGAAACATATCTAAATGGGTCTATAAAAGATATTTGAAGCTAAAATCTTTGAAGACTCGTGATTATCACATCCTTCTGCATGAGTTGATTCCAATAGAAATCTGTCATCTTTTATCCAATAATGTAAGGGTGGTTATTTGGTTGTTCCATTTATTTAGAGATATTTGGGCTAATAAGTTGCCCAATTTTTTATTGCAAAAAATGTTGGTAGATGCCCCATTAATTTTGTGTGAGTTATAGAAAATATTTCCTCCATCATTTTTCATATGCATGCTGCATTTGACTATCCATATTCCAACTGAAATACTTCTTGGAGGACCTATTTCTTTTCATTGGATGTATCCAACTGAAATAAATATATACACATTAAAGTCTTATGTCCAAAACATGAATCATCCTGAAGGTTCTATTGTGAACAGTTACTTGGCTCAAGAATGTATGGATTTATTCTCTATGTATTTGTTTGATCTTACTACAAGAATGAATAGACCAATGAGAAATAAAGAAGAATAGTATGAGAAAATTAAACCCAGTTTTCTATCACTTCCTCAAATAGGAGTAATTCCTGGATCATATACATTGACGACATTAAGCCTTGAAGAGCGGGAGATGACACATCGCACAGTTCTGTTCAACTGTGATTTGTTTAATGACTACATTAGGTAAGTAAATTGAATATGTATATCTTACATATATATATATTAAACTATTCTTATTTTTATCTACAGGTAACATAAATCAATGATAAATAGAAAACATCATTCTTTATCTTTGAGGATGAGGGAGAATTTTCATAGTAAATAGTTTTCTGCTTGGTTAAAATTGAAGGTAAAAATATTACTGTTTAAAATAATTAAATAAATATTTAATTGATTTTAATATTCATTTATATTTTAGGTATTGAGTTTTCCTACTGACTCTATCTCGGAGGAAATAACATCTTTGGCTTTTGGTCCTAATACCGTGGTTCGTGACTGTAAATCAATTGTTATCAATGGGTATAGATTTATTATCACTGAACGAGCAAAGAACATGAGAACACGACATGATGGTGTTATGGTTATTGCCAAAATAGACTGTTATGATAGTGCATTAGAGAGTAGACTGTGGTTTGAAAATGTAGGTTATTATGGAGTCGTTGAAAAAACAATAATATTGGATTATTACTCTCATAAACGAGTCACGATGATGAAATTCTGATGGTTTGATTTGATGATGAGGTAGGGCACATTTATTGATGATTGTGGATTTTGAGTAATTGATATGACTCGCACTCTTGCTACCAATGAACAATATGTATTAGCATCAATGGAGAAACAAGTTTTTTATGTCAAAGACCATCTTCGACCTGAATTATGTGTCATTATTGAAGTATTCCAAGACATTTTTTTGATGATGGTGATGATGGAATTGACACAATCCCTACTACCATTGGAAATGATCCATTTATTACTTTTTATGACTCCAATAGCTCAATTGTCAGAGTTGAATGTGAACCTGAAGTTGTGGTGGGAAATATATAGAATCATCCATCAATATTCTCAATTCTTTTAGTTTAGATCAACATGGATTGTTAAGGCTGGTACTATTCAAATTGATTTAATATTTATTACAAATATATTATATATGAATTTATCATTATGTGAATTTTCAATGTTTATTGGTTTCAATTTTATTTGAATTTCATTTTCTAATTTGGAATTGAACTGTATTCAAACCTATGAAACCAACATTTCTAACTTGGTGAACATTTCAATACTTTATTGACCATGTATAAAATTTGTATAATTCTAAGACCTCCCTTTAACATTTCACCAGATAATGAACATGAAGGTTTGTCTTCTTCTGCAAAAAATGTATAGAAACCTGCATCATCTACCTGGTCTAAAGAAATTAAATTTTTTCCTTAATTTCGACAAATGCTTTACCCCTTATGAATCTGGTATATATCTTATCCTTGTTCATATGTTTATATCATAATTTCCAATTATCTTAAGGTTTTAATCATTCATAATATATACCTTCCTAAATTTTCTAGAGGCATAATTCAGTATGCTCTCTCTCTTGGCTGTTGAGTGAAATAAAGCCTCAGAATCAACATTCCATGATTTTAATAGACTGATGACACTTAGTAAATAACCATCCTACTCAAAATTAAATTTCTTTATTATATCTTGTACGATTTATTGAATTCATTATATATCCATTCAAGCTCACCTAAAATAATGGATAGTTAAATTATCCATGAATCCCCCTATTCCCTCTCATATATTTTGTTTTTTGGGTTACACATTAGTTATCCTTTTCTAATTACTTCCATATTTATTTTCAAATGTAGGAAATGAAACCAATTGAAGAGAGACGATGGAAAAAGATGATGGACAACAATTGTCGCATGGCTGAGATGGGTGTTCCACCACTAGTGCCTGTAATGAGTATTTTATTTCAAATATATATATTTAAATAATATATAATGTAGTATGATTAATTTTTTTTTAAACATTTTTGAAGTATCAACCTCTTAGGTGATAATTATTTGATGAGAATCCTAGTAGTGGTCACATTACTCAAGGTGTTTGTATGAGGGGGGGGGGGGTACAAGAGCTAGGCGATCTGGTCGGTGTATCTGATTAGACCATGCCCCTCCCACTGACATACCATTTATCCCACATTCTGATCTCGATGTGTCATTAGGGACACACATGATATTTAGGCCTCCCATGTTTTCACCACCCTTTATATCTGAGTATCCTCACCCATATTTACCATATCTGATGATGATTCTCACTCCCAATCTCCAACGATGATTCTCACTCCCCATCTAGCATTCAGTCAGCCATTCGTGCCATATTCTTTTAATTCTACTTCATTCTCTCCGATCTTCTATATTACATCTTCTTCGACTCCCTCTATGCCACAGTCTATCCCTACGGAGCATACATTGGGACCCACTCCACCTGTACAGGGTGTTTCTTTAGTTTATGTAGATCCAGTGGTTCCCATTGATCAGACTATCCTAGGTATATTTGTAGAACCCTAACAAAAAAATGGTTTGTGGTTATAACATGTATTGATAAAATATTTATTTTTCTTTCATAACAGATACATCTACTGATAGGAGGTAGGGGCAGGGGAGTACACACATTCATGCAGTGTGGAACCGCCGCCTGTAGTTGATGGTGGACTACAATGAAGACAGTCAAATGATTGAAAAAATGGGGTAGCAATGTCAGTGTTTTTTGGAAACGCTTTCCAAATACTCCAACATCATTCCTATCAACCCACTCTCATAGAGACAGTTACCAAATGAAGTCAAGGATAATGCTTGGGAAGATATATGGGTAAAAAAATTTGTTGTATTTAATGCAATATATTATTTTTTTATTTATATAAATTAATATTTTGGTGCTATCTTCGGTTTAATTTCCCCGATGGTGAGGGTGCATGGCCAGCACGTCTAAAAGATTTAGGTGAGCTTTGGAGAGACTATAAGAACAAGTTGTATATTGAATGGCATGATAGAGTTGTAACAGAGTTAGAGGTGGTACCTTTTGTGGTTGATTATCTGATAGAATAGTATCGGTAGATGATTACTCATTGGACGACTATCCAATTTTATGGTATTAATCACATTTGAGGTATTTAAATGAAAATTTTCATGTTTTTCATTAATACTATCTTTTGTATTAATAAATTTTATTTAGGAATCATCCTGATAAAATAAAAAAAACATTGATGCAAAAAAATACCACCACACATTGGGACGTACTACGATGTCAGATCATGAGAGGAAGCAGGTATGATAGTTGTTTATAATTTTTCTTTATAACTTGCACTTTCTATTGTTTCCTCCATAATTTATTCGATTGCTAAAGTTGTCATATAATTTTAGTTATGAAATTAATTATTGGTAACCTATATTTAATTATGGTTTCCTATATTCAATGTCATTATAGAGGCAAACATTGAATATTGAAGGATGTGTGCCTCGAGTAAAACTGTTTTTCTCGAGTAGAAGGAAGAAAGATGGAAGTGTGGTTAACGAACCGACTTAGCAGTAGATTATAAGTTTTACTTTGTTGATTTCAAATTTTAATATCTATTTTGTAACTTAATAATCTATTTATATTTGTAACAGACTGCTTTAGAGGCCCTTGATTCCCAAGAAGCTAACAATTTTGGACCAAATGATCACTTATATCAGGTCACTATTGGAAAATTATGTTTTCCCAACACTTGTATACCAATGGTTTATTCAAACCATTGGTATACTTAATTTTTTCCAACAGTTTCTGCAAACCGTTGGGATAATGGGATGAGAACAAGCTTTTCCCAATGGTTTACTCAAACCGTTGGGAAAAGCTATATATATACCAACAGTTTTTAAAAATCATTGGTAAATACACTCTTTCCCAATGGTTTTAACAAACCGTTGGGAATGTTTCCCCCAAATAGCAACACATCCAGAATCCCCCTCCGCGGTATTGCATCCATAAACCTAATCGCTCCCAACGCTCTCTCTTCACCCCAAGATATCTCTTGAAGGTCTCTCTGCAATCAATCAGGTAATTCTTTACTTCTACACTTCTAATCTGTAAGTTGAATGTAGTGAATCTATTTTTGTTTGTTATCTATTTTGATTTCACCTAAACGAGATCCGCTGGTCTGCTTCTTCCTGTATTTCTATTTCTCCTGTCATGTTCCCTTACCACAAGACCCTTCTGCAAGAGCTGATCATGAGAGTGAGGTTTTATATTATTTAATGTGATGGGGGCCTTGGGTAGAAGTTCCTTCTAGTGGGAATCCTTTCCATTTGTACAGTAAGGCATTCTAGTGTTCCATATGGATAGTGAAAACCCATTTGAGGTGTTGAATAATTGTGGTTATATTTTTTGTGGGTTATGTTATCTCAATTATGAGAGGTATTGGTTGTATAATGAATCTAGTTTTATGGGGGATTTCATGTATAGTGTAGTAGAAATATGATTCATTGATTTCATGTATAATGTGATAACCTGTTTTGTTGATTTGTATTATTTATCTTGTTGTCACTATTGATAAATGTAAGATATTGCCTTAGTGTGGTTTTGTTTTGGTAGAATTTTTGTAGTGACACCTCTTCATAAGAAGATATATGGTGAAATCTTTAGTTTTTTTATTCATGTAGTACATGGAATGTGTTTGAAAGGGATAATGGTCTGAATGACTCTTTGGGGTTATATTATTGAGTGAGTTGGGTAAGTTGGAAATTGTTATGTGAGTTTCTTGTGGCCTATGGGGTATGGTTACAACCTAGAGGGGTGTTATGCTGGGATGTGGATGAGGGTGGCTGATTAGATTGGCCATATATCGATTATGTCCAATGGTATTGTGTATAATATTAGGATATTTCTGAGTTATAGGGTATTCCTTGGGTGGTATGGTATGGTCGGATGGGATAAGAAAATTTATGATGATTTGCTTATACAAATTTCACTTAGGAGGGGGAGTGGGTTGTCTAGGGAGGGAGGGGAGTTGTCCACCCCCCCCCCCCCCCCCCCCCCACCCCCGTGGACACCCCCACCCCCTTGGACAACCCCCCTGGACACCACCCCACCCCCTTGGACAACTCCCCACCCCCCTAGATAGCCCCCCGGACACCACACCACCCACCCCCCTAGACAACCCCCACCCCTCGGACAACCCCCCCTAGGCACCACCCCACCCCCTGGACAGCCCCCCTGGACACCCCCCCTAGACACCCCCCCCCCCAGACACCACCCCACCCCCGAGACTCCCCCACCCCCTGGACACCCCCCACCCCCTTGGACAGCCCCCCTAGACACCACCCATCCCCTGGACAGCCCTCTCACCCCCTTGGACAACCCCCCTGGACACCACCCCACCCCCTTGGACAACCCCCACCCCCCTAGAGCTAGTTATAAGGATATCCTTCTATTCTCAACCTTTATCTATTTATTTCATTATCTAGAAAGATCGTTGTCATTATTCCTTAAATATATTTTCGATTAAACTTCAATCTTATTGAATTACTTATGACAAAATGACTTATAAACATTCTTTTTACAGAATGGATAGAAGTTGGATGTATGAAACCGATCGGATCTCAAGCGATTTTCAAAACAATTTGGAGAGCTTTTTAGATTTTTCTCACAATGCTTCAGATAGTGGTCGCATACACTGCTCATGTTCCAATTGTGTTGGTAGACCTTGGTTGAGCTGTGAAGAAGTCAGCTACCACATAACCAAATATGGTTTTCAAGAAAACTACTATGTGTGGTATCAAAATGGGGAGAAAATGAAATCTAAAATTGTTGATGATCGAAATGAAAGTACTGGACTGGAGAATTTGTTAGATGAATGGTTTTCGTTTATTCGTCATCATGAAAAAGAAAGGATTTTGACTCAAGAAGACTTAGATATGAGGACATATGATGCATCTAATGAAAATTATGATATTATCAGGGTGAAAAAATTGAATGATGCTGCCACGACTCCAGTATATCAACAATGTGATAAAATGAAAAAGCTGGAATTTTTAATCCAATTGTTTCATGGGAAAACTATGTATGGGATTTCTAATACAGAAATCGATTACATTCTTACCTTCTTGAAGGATTTACTTTCAGATGATGCAGATATTTCCTCAAACCACTATATGGCATGGAAGTTAGTTGAGGAACTTAGATTTTTAAGAAACAAAATTCATGCTTGCCCTAAAGATTGCAGTTTATTCTGGGAGGAAACCGCTAAATGAAATGATTATATAAAATGTGGAACATCCTGCTGGAAGTCAAAATCTGATGGAACACCATCTCGCGTGCCACAGAAAGTAATGTGGCACTTTCCATTGATCCCCAGACTCCAGAATCTTTTTATGTCTGATGAAATATCAATAAAAATGAGATGGAATGATATCAAGATAAAGAAGACTAATGATGAGTTGGTTCACCCTACAGATGGATTTGCATGGAAGAGATTTGATGCTCGATATCCTGATTTTGTAGCTAACATGCATAATGTCAGGTTGGGTCTTTCATACGATGGTTTTAATCTGTTTTTGTAGATTCTTACTTCGCACATCACATGGCCAGTTTTAATACACATTTATAATCTTCCCCCATGGTTGTGTATGAAAAAACCTTTCACTTTCATGAGTATACTCATATCTGGCCCTTCTAGTCCTGACATTGATATTGATGTATACATGAAACCTTTAATAAAAGAGTTGAAACTTCTTTTGTATGTGGGTGTGCGCACATACGATTCATATTTGAAAGACATATTTCATATGCGTGTTGCGCTTATGTGGACGATCAATGATTTTTCAGCTTTTGCAATGATTTCTGGATGGAGCACAAAGGGAAAACTATCATGTCATGTTTGTATGAAGAATACACGATCCAGAAGACTGAACCATCGTTGTAGTTTTAGTTTTATGGTACATCGACGATTCTTGCCAATAGACTATCCATATATAAATAATAGTCAAAGATTTGATAATACAATAGAGACCGATGATCCACCTTAGCATATGTCTAGAACTGATGTGCTTAATGAATTGAAAGATTTCAGTTTTTCATTCGGGAAGAGTCAAATGAAATCTGGAAAGAGAAAGAATGTTTCCACTGAAACCTGTTACAATTGGAGGAAGAGGAGTATCTTTTTTTATTTGACTTATTGGTCAACCAATTTGTTATGTCATTTCTTAGACGTAATGCACATTGAAAAGAATATATGTGAAATGTTTCTTTCGATACTTCTAAATGTTAAGGGAAATACAAAAGATGATTTATGGTCTCAGCGTGACTTGGTGGATTGGGGAATCAGACCATAATTGCATCCTGTGTATATTAGTGAAAATAAATGGAAAGTTCCATGTGCTTCTTATGTGATGACACCTACGGAAAAAAAATCTAGAAGTATTAGAGACTATTAGAGTTCCTGATGGCTATTCAAGCAACATATCTAAACAGGTCAATAGAAGAGAGTTGAAGTTAAAATCTTTAAAGACTAGTGATTATCACGTTCTTCTACATGAGTTGATTACAATAGCAATCTTCCATCTTTTGTCCAATAATGTAAGGATGACTGTTATTCAGTTGTGTCATTGGTTTAGAGATCTTTGTGCTAAGAATTTTTCCAAGTCTTTCTTGCAAAAAATGTTGACAGATACCCCATTAATTTTGTGTGAGTTGGAGAAAATATTTCCTCCATCATTTTTCACATGCATGTTACATATGACTGTCCATATTCCCACTAAAATACTTCTCGGAGGACCTTTTTCATTTCATTGGATGTATCCAACTGAAAGAAATATGTACACATTAAAGTCTTATGTCTGAAACAGGAATCATCTCGTAGGTTCTATTATGAACGGTTACTTGGCTCAAGAATGTATGGATTTCTGCTCAATGTATTTGTCTAATCTTACTACAATAATGAACACACCAATGAGAAATGAATAAGAATAGTATGAGAAAATTGAACCCAGTTTTCCATCACTTCCTCAAACATGAGGAATTCCTGGATCATATACGTTGAAGACATTAAGCCTTGAAGAGCGGTAGATGGCACATCGCACAGTTTTGTTCAACTGTGATTTGTTCGATGACTACATCAGGTAACTAAATTTAATATGTATATCTTACATATATATTTATTAAACTATTCATATTTTTTATCTATAGGGAACATAAAACAATGATAAATAGAAAGCATCGTTCTTTATCTTTGAGAAGGAGGGAGACTTTTCATAGCAAATAGTTTTCTGCTTGGTTAAAATTGAAGGTAAAAATGTTACTGTTTAAAATAATTAAATCAATATTTAATTAAGTTTAATATTCATTTATATTGCAGGTATTGAGTTTTTCTGCTGACTCTGTCTCTGAGGAAATAAGAGTTTTGTATTTTGGTCCTAATATCATGGTTCGTGATTGTAAATCAGTTGTTATCAATGCATATAAATTTATTGTCACCGAATGAGAAAAGAACATGAGAACGTAACATGATGGTGTTATGGTTACTGCCACAATGTATTTTTATGCCAGTGCATCAGATAGTAGACCATGATTTGAAAATGTGGGTTATTATAGAGTTGTTGAAAAAATAATAATATTAGATTATTACTCTCATGGATGAGTCATGATGATGAAATGTCATTGGTTTGATTCGATGATGAGACAGGGTACATTTATTGATGATTGTGGATTTTGAGTAATTAATATGACTCGCACTCTTGCTACCGAAGAACCATATGTATTGGCATCAATGGCTAAACAAGTTTTTTATGTCAAAGACTAACTTTGACCTGAATTTGGGGTCATAGTTTAAGTAATTCCAAGACATATTTTTGATGATGGTGATGATGGAATTGACATTGTCCCTACTGTCATTGAAACCAATCCATTTATTTCTTTTGATGACTCTAATAGCTCAATTGTCAGAGTTGATTGTGAACCTGAAGTTGTGGTGGAAAATATATAGAATCATTCATCCATGTTCTCAATTCTTTTGGTTTACCTCGAGTTGGGTTGTTAAGGTTGGTACTATTCAAATTGATTTAATATTGATTACAAATATGTTGTATCCGATTTGACCATTATGTGCATTTTCAATGTTTATTGGTTGGAATTTTTATTTGAATTTCATTTTGTAATTTAGAATTGAACTGTATTTAAACCTACGAAACCAACATTTCTAACTTGGTGAACATTTCAATTCTTCAACTGTGATTTGTATAAAATTTGTATGACTCTAAGACCTCTATTTAACATTTTACCAGGTAATGAACATGATAGTTTGTATTCTTATAAAAAACATGTATTAAAACCTGCATCATCTACCTGAGCTAAAGAAATTAAATTTTTCCTTAATTTTGAAAACTTCTTCACCACTTATGACTCTGGTAGAATCAATGTTCCATGATTTTAATAGACTGATGAAACTTAGTAAATAATCATCCTACTAAAAATTAAATTTCTTTATTACATCTTGTATGATTTATTGACTTTATTATATATTTGTTCAAGATCACCTAAAACAATGGTTAGTTAAATTATCCATGAATCCCCCTATTCCCTCTCATTTATTTTGTTTTTTGGGTTACACATTAGTTATCCTTTTCTATTTACTTCCATATTTGTTTTCAAATGCAGGAAAATGAAACCAATTGAAGAGAGGCGACGAAAACAGATTATGGACAATAGTCGTCGCATGTCTAAGCTGGGCATTCCACCACTAGTGCCTGCAATGAGTATTTTATTTCAAATATATTTATTTAAATAATATATAATGTCATGTGATTATATTTTTTTAAACATTTTTTCAGGATCCATCTATTAGGCAATAGTTATTTGATGAGCAGCCTAGTAGTGGTCCCAGTACTCGGGGTGTTCGTACGAGGGGGGTGGAACGGGAGCTAGACTATCTGGTCGGCGTACCTGATTAGACCCTACCCCTCCCACTGACATACCATCTATCCCACATTCTGATCCCGGTGTGTCGTTAGGGACACACAAGATATTTATCCCTCCCATGTTTTCACCACCCTTTACATCTGAGCCTCCTCACCCATCTGTACCATATCCGATGATGATTCCCACTCCCCATCTAGCATTTGGACAACCATCCCTGTCATCTTTTTTTACTTCTGCTTCCTTCTCTTTGGGATTTTATATTCCATCTTCTTCGACTACTGCTCCACCAGATTTTATCCCTATAGAGCATACATTAGGACCCACTCCATCTGTACAGGGTATTCCTTCAGTTTCTGCAGATCCAGCGGTTCCCATTGATTAGACTACCGTAGGTATACTTATACAACCCTAACAAATTGTTACACCGTTATTTATTTTCATTATAACATGTATTGATAAAATATTTGTTTTTCTTTCATAATAGATACATCTACTAATAGAAGGCAGGGGTGGGGGCGTAAACGCATGCGTTTGGTGTGGAACCACCACATGCAGTTGATGGTGGACTACAATGAAGATAGTCAGATGATTGAAAAATCAGGGCAGTAATGTTGGAGTTTTTTGGCGATGCTTTCCAAATACTCCGACATCATTCATGTCAGCCCGATCTCATGGAGACAGATGCCAAATGAAGTCAAGGATAAATCTTGGGTAGAGATATGGGTAAAAAAATCTGTTGTATTTAATGCAACATATTAATTTTTTTATTTATATGAATTAATATTTTGGTGTCAGCTGCGGTTTAATTTCCCCAATGGTGAGGGTGCACGGACAACATGTCTAAAGGATTTAGGCAAGATTTGGAGAGCTTATAAGCATGAGTTGTACATTGGATGGCATGCTAGAGTGGGCACAGAGTTAGAGGTGGTCCTTGTCGTAGATGATTGTCTATTAGAACAGTATTGACAGATGATTACTCATTGGAAGACTAGCCAATTTACGGTATTAATCAAATTAGAGATATTTAAATGAAAATTTTCATTTTTTTTCATTAATACTAATTATTGAATTTTATTTAGGATGCATCTGGAAGAAATAAAATAAACATTGATGCTAAGAAATACATCCACACATTGGGACATACTATGATGCCAGATAATGAGATACAACAGGTATGACAGTTTACAATCTTTCTTTACGAATTGCACTTTCTATTGCTTCCTCCATAATTTATTCAATTTCTAAAGTTGTTATATAATTTTAGTTATGAAATTACTATTTTTTTTGGTATCCTATTTTTAATTATGTTTTTCTACATTCAATGTCATTATAGAGGCATAAATTGAATATAGAAGGATGTGTGCCTCAAGGAAAACTATTTTGCTCGAGTAGAAAGAAGAAAGATGGAAGTGCGGTTAATGAACTGACTCAGCAGCAGATTATAAGTTTTACTTTGTAGATTTAAAATTGTAATATCTATTTTTTAACTTAATAATCTATTTATATTTGTAACAGGCTGCTTTAGAGGCCCTTGATGCCCAAGAACCTAACAATTTTGGGTCAAACGATCACTTACATCATGTGTTGGGAGATGAGCACCCCGGTAGAGTATGTTGCCGACCTGGGAAGAGTATAATTCTGACGAGGTATTGGCCCTCCTCAGGTATGATTTGTAGTGCCACCGAGTTGCAGCAGGTTAAGGCACATGTAGAGCAGGCTGAAAAAAGGTTCACAGAGATGGCAGAACAGTCTACTAGGGAAAACACTGCAGTTATGAAACTGATGGAAGTTTTACATCCAACACTTACACTAGAGGCCAACACTACTTGTGATGAATATATGTCATCGATGCGTTCTATATATGGTTCACCAGGTGTCATTTCTAGTGGTGGTTGATATGATGGCGAGGAGGAGGCCGAGGCAGAGGAGGAGGAGGCCGAGGAGGAGGCCAAGGTGGAGGAGTAGGATGAGGAGGAGTCCGAGGCAGAGAAGGAGGGTGATGAGGAGGCCGAGGCTGAGTACGAGGGTGAGGAGGAGGGCAGGGACAATGATAGGGATGATGATGAGGAAGAGGGTGAGGGTGACGATGATGGTGATGATGGACAGATTGATCCGTTACATTTTTTACTGATATTACTTACCTTTGATGTTTATTGATTTGGTGTTCCTGAATATATGTGTGATTAGGTAGGTCACATTATCTTTATTTTTTATCTATTTTAATGAAATTGTATTTTTTTAGTGGAATTTAGAAAATTGATGGTCAGATTAGAAGTTGATATATTGAAATTATTTTTTTAACCTTTAAAGAATTTTCTTAGAAAATATGTAAATATAATCCCATGTGTTTGGGACAGCCCCCCGAAAATCCCCCGGACAAGCCCCCAGACAGCCCCCCCCCCCCCACCCTCCTCCCTGGACCCCTGACAGCCCCCAGACATCCCCCCACCCTCCTCCCTGGACCCCAGGCAGCCCCTCCCCTCCTCCCTGGACCCTGGACAACCCCCCCCCCCCCACCCTCCTCCCTGGACCCCAGACAACCCCCCCCCCCCCACACACACCCTCATCCCTAGACCCCACACAACCCCCACCTTCCTCCCTTGACCCCGGACATCCCCCCTCCTCCTTGGACCTTGGACAGCCCCCCCCCCCCCACCCTCCTCCCTGGACCCCAGACAGCCCCAACCAGCCCCCCCACCCTCCTCCCTGGACCCCGAACAGCCCCCCACCCTCCTCCCTGGATCCCGGACAGCCCCCCCTCCTCCCTGGACCCCGTACAGCCCCCCCACCCCCTCCCCCTCCCTGGACCCTGGATAGCCCCCCTACCCTCCTCCCTGGACCCCGGAAAGCCCCCCGGACATCCCCCTAGACAGCCCCCCTGATAGCCCCCCACCCTCCTCCCTGGACCTCGGACAGCCCCCCCTCCCCCTGGACCTGGGACAGCCCCACCCTCCTCCCTGGACCCCGGATATCCCCCCGGACATCCCCCCACCCTCCTCCCTGGACCCTGGATAGCCCCCGAACAGCCCCCCACCCTCCTCCCTGGACCCCAAAGTGCCCCCCACCCTTTTCCCTGGACCCCGAACAGCCCCCCACCCTCCTCCCTGGACCCCGAACAGCCCCCCGCCCTCCTCCCTAGACCCCGGACAGCCCCCCGACCTAACATCCCAACATTAGGCAAGTGACGATTCGGCATATATAAAACATCACAACAATTCATGAAAGGATAAGGACTACCTAACTTGATTCTGGAGACAATCGCACTCCTAATTCGGCATCTTGGATCCCAATCTAAGCTCTCTTTAAAATGGACACCCTTTTAAGTAAAAACAACTGGCATACGGAAAACTGACCAAATGTATTTGGATTGTGTTGATACTTTAGAACAAGGATCCATGTGTCATTTGTGATGTGTAAGAGTCAACCCTTCCTCAATATGAGACATGTTGTGGCCGGTACCACTCAAAGTGTCTCACTTTTATTTGAAATGGACAACATTTTAAGTGAAAACAACAACTGACATACGGAAAATTGACCAAACGCATTCGGATTATGTTGATACTTTAGGAAAAGGATACATAGGTCATATGTGACATGTACGAGTCAACCCCGCCTCATTTCGAGGCACGGTGTGCCTGTTATCACTTGAAGTGTCTTTCTTTTGTTTAAAATGGACACCCTTTTAAGTGAAAACAAATGGCATATGGAAAACCGAACAAACGTATTCAAATTGTGTTGATACTTTAGCACAAGGATACATGGTTCACTTGTGATGTGTACGAGTCAACCCCACCTCAATCTGAGGCACAATGTGGCTGGTACCACTCAAAGTGTCTCACTTTTATTTAAAATGGACAACATTTTAAGTGAAAACAACAACTGGCATACAGAAAACTAACTAAACTCATTCGGATTCTGTTGATTCTTTAGTAAAACGATCCATGGGTCATTTTTGATGTGTAAAAGTCAACCACGCCTCAATATGAGGCACGGTGTGACCAGTACCACTCAAATTGTCTCACTTTTATTTGAAATGGACAGGATTTTAAGTGGAAACAACAACTTGCATACGGAAAACTGACCAAACGTATTTGGATTGTATTGATACTTTAGCACAAGGATCCATGAGTCATTTTTGATGTGTATGAGTCAACCTCGGCTTAATTCGAGGCACAGTGTGGCCAGTATCACTCGAAGTGTCTGTCTTTTGTTTAAAATGGACATCATTTTAAGTGAAAACAACAACTGACAAACGTAAAACCAATCAAACACATTTATATTCTATTGATACTTTAGGAAAACAATCCATGGGTCATTTTTTATGTTTACAAGTCAACCCCGCCTCAATCTGAGGCATGGTGTGGTCGGTACCACTCAAACTGTCTCTCTTTTGTTTGAAATGGACACTGTTTTAAGTAAAAACAACAGACATACGGAAAACCGACCAAACATATTCTGATTGTGTTGATACTTTAGAAAAATGATACATGGGTCATTTTTGACGTTTAAGAGTCAACCCCATGTCAATCCGAGGCACGGTGTGGTCAGTACCACTAAAAGTGTCTCACCTTTATTTGAAATGGACAACATTTTAAGTGAGAACAACAACTGGTATATGGAAAACTGACCAAATGAATTTTTATTGTGTTTATACTTTAGTAAAATGATCCATGGGTCATATGTGATGTGTACGAGTCAACCCTGCCTCAATCTGAGGCACGGTGTGGCCGATACCACTCAAATTGTCTCACTTTTATTTGAAATGGACAGGATTTTAAGTGAAAACAACAACTTGCATACAAAAAACTGACCAAACGCATTTATATTTTGTTGATACTTTAGGAAAAAGATCCATGGGTCATTTTTGACGTTTAAGAGTCAACCCCTACTCAATATGAGTCATGGTGTGTCCGGTACCACTCAAATTGTCTCACTTTTATTTGAAATGGACAGGATTTTAAGTGAAAACAATAACTTGCATATGGAAAACCGACCAAACACTTTCTGATTGTATTGATACTTCATTAAAACGATCCATGGGTAATTTTTGATATGTACGAGTCAACCCTTCCTCAATAAAAGGCATGGTGTGGCTGATATCACTCAAACTGTCTCTCTTTTGTTTAAAATGGACATTATTTTAAGTAAAAACAATAGACATACGGAAAACTGACCAAACATATTCTGATTGTGTTGATGCTTTAGCATAAGGATCCATGGGTCATTTTTGAAGTGTACGAGTCAACCCCACCTTAATCTGAGGCACAGTGTGGCTGGTAATACTCAAAGTGTCTCACCTTTATTTGAAATGGACAACATTTTAAGTGAAAACAACAATTGGCATACGAAAAACTGACCAAACGCGTTCAGATTGTGTTGATACTTTAAGACAACAATCCATGGGTCATATGTGACGTGTACGAGTCAATCCCGCCTCAATCTGAGACATGGTGTGTCTTGCATCACTCAAAGTGTCTTTCTTTTGTTTAAAATGAACACCCGTTTAAGTAAAAACAACTGGCATACGGAAAACTGAACAATCATATTCGGATTGTGTTGATACTTTAGCACAAGGATCCATGGTTCATTTTTGACATGTACGAGTCAACACCGCCTCAATACGAGTCACGGTGTGGCTGGTACCACTCAAAGTGTCTCACTTTTATTTGAATTGGACAACATTTTAAGTGAAAACAACAACTGGCATACGGAAAACCGACCAAACACATTTGTATTCTATTGATACTTTAGGAAAACAATCCATGGGTCATTTTTTGACGTGTATGAATCAACCCCGCCTCAATTCAAGGCACGGTGTGGCCGGTACCACTCAAACTGTCTCACTTTTATTTGAAATAGACAGGATTTTAAGTAAAAACAACAACTTGCATACGGAAAACCAACCAAACGCATTTAGATTCTGTTGATACTTTAGGAAAACGATACATGGGTCATTTTTGACATGTAAGACAACCCCGCCTCAATCTAAGGCACGGTGTGTCCGGTACCACTCAAACTATCTCACTTTTATTTTAAATGGACAGGATTTTAAGCGAAAACAACAACTTGCATACGAAAAACCGACCAAACGCTTTATGATTGTATTGATACTTCAGGAAAACGACCCATGGGTCATTTGTGATGTGTATGAGTCAACCCCGCCTCAATCTGAGGCACGGTGTGGCCAGTATCACTCAAAGTGTCTCTCTTTTTTTTAAAATGGACATTGTTTTAAGTAAAAACAACAGACATTCGGAAAACTGACCAAACGTATTCTGATTGTGTTGATACTTTAGAAAAAGGATCTATGGGTCATTTTTGACGTGTAAGAGTCAACCCCATCTCAATCCAAGGCACGTTGTGGCCGGTACCACTCAAAGTGTCTCACTTTTATTTGAAATGGATAACATTTTAAGTGAAAACAACAGATGGCATATGGAAAACTGACCAAACACATTAGGATTCTGTTGATACTTTATGAAAACGATTCATGGGTCATTTGTGACGTGTATGAGTCAACCCCGCCTCAATCAGAGACACGGTGTGGCCGGTACCACTCAAAATGTCCCACTTTTATTTGAAATGGATGGGATTTTAAGTGAAAACAACAACTTGCATACAGAAAACCGACCAAACGTATTCGGATTGTGTTGATACTTTAGCATAAGGATCCATGGTCTAGCCTCACACAATCCACTTCTCGTGTGAGGAACTCCTACCCCTATTCTAAAACACGTGACATTTAATACGCCAATCCCATCCTCAAACAGTGGATTCTAGGACCAAACCAAAATCCCTTTGGGAACCCAATACCAAAGACATAATTGAATATTCATACCCACTACCCAAAATGGGGATTCATCTCACATCACACCTAGGATACCAAATTTCAATTATCCACATAACCCCTTATTCCAATTGAAAAGTCTATGAAAAACATGTAGGCTATTCTGGTAACCCATATCATATGTCGATATTGGACAATGTTTCCCACTAACACATCAGGAACCATTTATACATGGATACATAGTCATTAGAGGAATATAAACATCCCATGTACTTCCTATAACTCATCCTAGGTCTAATCACATGACCACTACCATTGTCTATCTTATGGGTATCATGATCCTTGTCCACTCTACCCAAGTTTTTCTATTAGTTTTAAGATAGTAAACCCAAGACCATGAGTAAAAATCCCATGTGCTTCCTATAACATGTAGGCTTTTTCTCTTGTGTGTATTGGTGTTGTGGTTTGAGTAAGGAGTGAATTCTAAATTTTGAATATTGTTATGGGTGTTATTGCTTTTCAATTCTAAATTTCTGAATTCTGGATGTATTGGATTCTTGTTGTATTGGTAATGAATTCTAAATTTTGAATATTTTTATGTGTATTGGATTCTGGATGTATTGGATTTTAATTTTGTATTGGTGTTATGGGTGTTATTGCATTTCAATTCTGGATGTATTGGATTGTGGATGTATTGGATTCTAGATTTTTATCTTGTGTTGTGGTTTGAGTGAGGAATGAATTTTAAATTTCTAAATTTTTGAATTCTGGATGAATTTTAAACATCCCATGTAGGCTTTTGGATTCTGGTTGTATGTGTTCTTGCAGGTCATGGAGATTTGCAGGTTGGGTGGTTGTTGTGGATCTACAACATATGTATACCAATAATTTTCAAAATCGTTGGTATAGCCTTTTGATGTATATTATACCAGCAGTTTTGTTATAATCGTTGGTATAAACTTCTACCAATGGTTTTCAAAACTGTTTGGATGTATATTGCACACTATATACCAACGGTTCTAAACCGTTGGTATAAGGGTAACATATACCAACGGTTTGTGAAACCGTTGGTATACCTCTTACTTTAACACATATACCAACGGTTTACATAGAACTGTTGGTATAAGACTATACCCACGACTTACTTGGCCACAGTTTGGGAAATCATTGGTATATAATATACCAACGGTTTCCCAGCCTTTACCAATGGTTCAGAACTATTGGTAAAGGGTAACATTCCAGTAGTGGGTGTTGGGAGATGAGCACCCTAGCAGAGTGCACTACCAACCTGGGAAGAGTATAGTCCCAACGAGGTATTGGCCCTCCTCAGGTACGAGTTGCAGTGCCACTGAGTTCCAGCAGGTTAAGGAATAGGTAGAATAGGCTGAAAAAAGGGCCATAGAGATAGTAGAACAGTCTTCTAGGGAAAACACTGTATTTATGAAACTGGTGGAAGTTTTGTGTCCAACACTTCCCCAAGAGGCCAACACAACTTTTGATGAATATATGTCGTTGATGTGTTCTATATATGGTGCACCGGGTGGCAGTTCTAGTGGTGATCGAGGTGATGGTGAGGAGGAGGCTGAGGCGAGGAGGAGGGTGAGGAGGAGGCTGAGGCGGAGGAGGAGGGCGAGGAGGAGGAGGAGGGCAAGGAGGAGGCCAAGGCGGAGTACGAGGACGAGGAGGAGTGTGTTGAGGAGGGAGGGGATAATGATGGGAATGACGATGAGTATGGGGATGAGGCTTATAATGGTGGTGAGGATAGTGATGGTGATGAGGGACAGGTTGATCTGTTACATTTTTTATTGATATTACTAACATTTGATGTTTCACAATTTGTTATGCTTGAATATATGTGTGATTAGGTAGGTCACACAATATTTATTTCTTTATCTATAAATAATAAAACTCGACTTTATGATTTGTTGTGACTGAATATATGTGACTGATTCACCACTCCCATAGACACCCCCATCCCCCTTGGACAGCCCCCACCCCCTGGACACCCCCACCCACTTGGGCAGCCCCCTTAGATATCCCCCCACCCCCACCCCCACCCCCTTGGACATCCCCCCCCAGACACCCCCCTGGACACCCCTTACCCCCTTAGACAGCCCCCAACCCACATGGACAGACCCCCCCCCCACCCAGACCCCCACCCCCCCCCCACCCCACCCCCCTAGACCCCCACCCCCTGGACACCCCCCACCCCCCGGGACACCCCACACCCCCCACCCCCACCCCTGGATAGTCCCCACACCCCCTGGACACCCCCCACCCCCTTGGACAGCCCCTCACCCCCTGGACACCCCCACCCCCTTGGACACCCCCCACCCCCTGGACACCCCCACCCCCTGGACTCCCCCACCCCCCTTGGACACCCCACCCCCTTGGATAGCCCCCACACCCCCCTGGACACCCCACTAGACACCCCCACCCCCTTACACAAGCCCCCACCCCCCTGGACACCCCCACCCCCTCGACAGCCCCCCCCCCCCATGGACAGCCCCCCACCCACCCCCTGGACACCCCCACCCCACCCCCACCCCCCTCAAACACTCCCTACCCCCTAGACACCCCCCCCCCCCCTCGGGACACCTCCACCCCCTTAGACAGCCCCCACCCCCTTGGACACCCCCCACCCCTGGACAGCCCCCACCCCCTTGGACACCCCCACCCCCTCGACAACCCCACCCCCTGGACACCCCCACCGACCTGGACACCCCCACCCCCTGGACACCCCCCACCCCCTGGACACCCCCCCCCCCCCACACACACACCCTCGACACCCCCACCCCCCTAGACAGCCCCCACCCCCTTGGACATCCTCCCACCCCCTAGACAACCCCACCCCCTGGACACCACCCACCCCCATGGACAACCACCACATCCCATGGACACCCCCACCCTCTTGGAGAGCCCCCCACCCCCTGGACACCCCCCACCCCCCCGGGACACCCCCACCCCCTGGACACCCCCCACCCCCTGGAGACCCCCCACCTCCTGGACACCCCCACCCCCTGGACACCCCCACCCCCTCGGACAGCCCCCACACCCCCTAAACACCCCATGGACCCCCACCCCCTGGACACCCCCCCCCCCACCCCCCTGGACACCCCCACCCCCTGGACACCCCCACCCCCAGGACACCACCCCCTGGACATCCCCCCCACTCCCTGAAAACCCCCCACCCCCCCTAAACACCCCCACCCCCTTGGAAAGCCCCCCACCCCTTGGACATCCCCCCCCCCCCGAACACCCCCACCCCCTTGGAAAGCCCCCCCCCCCCCCCCCCCACCCCCCCCACCCCACCCCCTGGATACCCCCACCCCCTGGACACCCCCACCCCCTTGGACAACCCCCATTCCCCCTAGACACCCCCACCCCCTTGGACACCCCCACCCCCTGGACACCCCCCACCCCCTTGGACACCCCCAAATTTTGAATTCAATTTTATATGCCATATTCTATATGTGTTATACATAATTAAATTCTATATGTAATGAATTTTGAATTGAATACATTGTGCATAATTTAAAATTATGTATGTAATTCATAATTCATTTTGTATTTTTGTATGTGTTATTCATTCATAATTCATAATTTAGTACATAATTCATTTTTTATGTATTCAATTGAGAATTCAATTTTGAATTTTGTATTGAATAGGGTAATTGGGTTCTGAATTCCCAGGTGCATAGGGGATTGCAGAGGGAAAGACAGGTCGGCCTGCTGCTGCAATTGCAGTAAGGTTATACCAATGGTTACAACCGTTGGTATATGTGTGATCAGTAACTTTATACCAATGGTTTTATGTAAATCGTCGGTATATAGTTATACCAACAGTTAGTAAACCGTTGGTATATAACTTGTAATCATCCTTTACCAATGGTTTTATGTAAACCGTTGGTAAAGGGTTATTCCAACGCTTTCAAAACCGTTGGAATAGATCTGGAATGCCTTAATTTGCAACGGGTATCAACTGTTGGTATAAAGATATACCAACAGTTATCTAAAACTGTTGGTATAAGGTGCATTCCAGAACCATATATCAACAATTATACTATAACCGTTGGTATGTGTCTATCCCCACAGCTAACTAGCCAACGGTTTGAGCAACCATTAGTATAGTTTATACCAATGGTTTTTAGGCATTTCCCAATAGTTTGAAACCATTGGTATAAGTCAACTTTCCAGCAATGTCGACGACCGTTGGAGGATTCGATCCGAAGATCGACGAACGGCGACGAACATCTTCGAATTCAGATTCTTTCCTTCATTCACAGCGGATTCCACTGAATCCAAGTGGGGGAATTAATTTATTTCTAAGTGTATAATGTTTCCTCTTTATCCTTCTTGAATAATATGAAGAACATGGATCAGCCGACTAACAGGTTGATCCACGATTCATTCTATACTGCGGGAGGTTGTTGTGGGGTTTGACTTTTGGATTATTCTTAAACTTTGAGATTATTGTTTCTATCCCCATATTAAAATGATAATGCAGAGGGCGTGGGCTGATCTGAACAAGACCCGGGCCCTCCATCGATCTCAGTTTTCATGCGTTATTCATGGGTGACCGAGTAACGAGGTGGAAAGGTGAATCCAAGGGGCTTGTAGTGAAAGTGGTGACCCAAGAGGCCCGTAGGTGCAGACGGGAAGGAAAACGGACCATCGGAGTATCTCTGGTGGCTCACGGAAGGAGTCACCAACATAACACCACTGTCGATCGACGACGACGGCCGACCCGTGCCGACCGCGTGGAGAAGGTGGCGCCCACAGGCACCACGACAGGTGGAGGATGCGACATCGATGTGCCGCGTGGAGATTTAATGGCCCGCTTGGGCCACTCAGTTGGCGCACAAATGGTCAGCTTGTGTCAGCCATTTCGGAAGACGGGGCGGTGCCCCACTGGCGCCGCTAGCTGGGAGAACCAAACACCCCGCGTCTGGTCCAGCGCAACCGGCCCACACCGCGCGGGCCAGGTTCTCTAGGCAGGGCGAACCCACCAGCTGGGCCGGACCTACGAAAGTCAGGTTGGTCCCTTATCGGACCCGGACTCGACCAGCCTTGTTTTACTAAAACGCTTATATCTTACAGAACGGGCATCTGATTGATGCGTCGTCTGCAGCGTGAGGACCCTTGCGACGAGGTAGTCCTTTGAAGATATTCCTCTTGAGTTTTTGAAGAAGTTGGAGTATGGCTGGGTTGGATTGGACTCAAAACCAATTGGGCCCTATTTACCCTTTTGTCTATATCTTACAAACCAGACGTTCGATTGATGCACCGTCTGTCGCATTAGAACCCTTATGACAAGACAGTCCTTTGAGTTACTTCTAAGTGGGACTTCGTGGCAGTTGAGTTATGACCGAAGGCTTTAGGAATAGATCCTTTGAAAATCAAGCATGTTAAGTGAGGGAATCCAATGGTTGGTTGTGACGTGATGAAGGAATAGTGATCCTTTGTGGGTCAGCAGATAGTGATCCTATGTGGGTCAGCACCTAGAGATCCTATATGGGTTAACACTTAGCGATCCTCTGTGGGTCAGCACCTAGCGATGTTCTGTGGGTCATCACATAGCGATCCTCTATGGGTCAGCACCTAGCGATCCTTTGTGGGTCAACACCTAGCGACCTTGTGCGGTCTAGCAGCAAAAGCCTCTCGACAGAATAAGATGGTCTAGCTTTATAACTAATCATATTTATTCATGTTCTTTAAGTTGTATAACTGATAGGAGTTCTCTTTTACTTTGTTCCCTGTGATTGAGATCATGCTTTGTGGTTTTTCCTTGTGGAATTTTGAGAGACCTTTGGGGGTCTCGGGGTCCCTACTGAGTATTGTTATACTCACCCCTACATAGGCTTTGCCCATACCTTGTTGTGTCTTGTGCAAACGACGTACAACTTGACTGAGACTTTGGAGACTCAGGGCTAGACGGTACACGGAGGTGACCGATTAATGTGGTGAGCTTTAGTGACAAGCTTCACCTACCCTTCAGGTAGGATCCTTGGCAGACGATCTCTAGAGCTTGTTTTCCCTTTTTGTTGTACTACTCTTTCAGTTGGGCTTGTATATTAGACCCTTTTTACTTTCAATAATTACTTTTACTCTCAGTGGTGGTTCTTAATTGTGGTTATACTACTTCTTTTTCGTTGTGTTTTACTTGTATGTAGTGTTCCCAGTCTGTGTGTGTACAGGTTTAAAGGCAATGCCTTCCCTTTTTGGGTTTCTCCTTTCCAGTGCTAGTCACCAGCCCCTGGCCTATGTAAGGTGGGATTGGGGTAGTCATGACACGGGCCTCAGGGGATGGGTCATGACAACATTGTTTCCTAGTGTTTGCCAAATTTTTGGGGTCCAAAATTTTAAGTTTGGATAGAATTGAAAATAGTGGAATTTCTTGAAGGTCGTATGAAAATATGGTAAAGTCGTGAATTTCGTGAAGATGGGCTTCACGAGTTGTGTTTCACAAAGGATCAAAGAAAGTTGATGGGGATCTTTGCGACTATGATGAGCATCATGAACGATGAAGGTGAGGAGCATCGTGAGTGGAGCATCGTGGAACTGTGAAGGGTTTTGACTGAGTACTCTGTGATTACGACGATCTTCGCAAATGTAAAATTTTTGCAGAGCTTCATGAAAAAGGGAGCATTGTGGTGGAAAAGGGGGAGCTCCCCAAAATGGTGTTGATGTGGTCGAAAGGTTGTGGAATCAGTGTAAATGCCTATCAATAGGCCTCTACCCCCTTTAGAAGTGGGATCGAGACTCAGCAAAAATTCTAAGTCTCTGAGTTCGCAAAGGTGGTTCTGGAGAGAAACTTCATGAAGGCTATTACACCCAACTGAATGTTTTGAGCATCACGGAAGTGTTGGAATTTATGAAGGCTATAAAAAGATGACCGAAATTTGGGTGCTTCATAAAGAGTGGTTGTTTTGTGAAGACTTATTTGATCTTCGAGAAATAGGGTGCTTCGTGAAATAGGGTACTTCGAAAAGGCTTGTTTAAGCTTTTCAAAATAGGGAGCTTTGTAAAGGCAGTGAGCATCACAAAAGTTGTCCAAAATGGATTGCCCGGTACATCTGTGGTAAAGTGGTATTCATCAGTGGATGAAAATGAGACATCAATAGAGCATCTACATACAGTGGAGGATGCATTCATTTAAGATAATGAAGGGATCTACAAGTCCATAAATTGTGTGTGGTTCCCTTCTAAGAGAAGTGAACGAAAGAAGAGGAAGACGATGATTCTTCCCACCAATAATGAGTTAGAGGAAGAGGCATAGGGAGTGACCCTTGGGAATGCAGTGAGGAGGCCCTAAACTTTGAAAAGATGGTGAACCTGGGCATAGAAGATATATTCCAAACATTGAGATTTAGTGGATTTGGTACATCAGCACATCATCGTTGTGTGATCTTTGGACACAGCTCGGTGAGGGTGAACCAAGTAAAAAACTCTGTGTCATGTGCTTGCATCCCTACATTACTTTCAAAGCATCATCATCAAATAAAGAAGAAAAGAATAGATCAGCATAAACACGTGTGAAAATAAAGTGACCCTTATAATAAAGAGGTCAAGATCCAGTGGGGCGGGAATATTTTCAAAAAGAATATCCATACCTGGATTCGCCCCCTCTTAGGGTATCTATGCCCCTTTTGGACCTAACATTAACTTATTTTAACTCCTAGATTCTAAAAACACCAAATCTTCTACAATGTGATGTCATTCGTCTCTTATTTATTCCACTGATAATAGCCAGCATGCTTCCGGTGGTCAAACCAGTGCCTCACTAACTCAATTATGTGTGAGTGTTTTGCACAACATCTATCGGTTCTTTACAAAGCTTTTGGTATTTTCAATACTCCTTCATATAAACATTTATATAAGAAAATGCTTTTCTTGATGTCACTGTAATGCATATAAGATGGGTAAGAATTAGAAAATGTAATAAAATATGTAAACAAAATTGAAAAATGAAAGGTTTTAGGGGTAAGAAAAATTTGTTTTCATGCCTCCCAAAAAAAGGTAAATCGCGTTATTTTTTTCCTCCTACCATCCAAAACATGTTCTAAACTGAGTGAGATGGGGAGATTCTAAACCGCAAGAGTTATCTGGTGAATGGATGGGATTCAAGAGAACCTAGGGATGATATATGGTGGATAAGGTGAATGTGGTGAGGGGGAGATGATTTTTTAGAGGCGACCAGGGAGGATTTTTTTGCATCTAGTAAAAGAGATATTTCACATAGTTTTCACCCTATTTTCAATCACAATTTATTTTTTGTAAATTGATCTCTTTGGTTCTAAGGTTATCATGATTTGACAATCGCTCTTTATGAAACATATCAGGTGCATGAATATAGCCATTAGAATTTCCTTCACAGATTGGAATGATGAAAGTGGTCCAAACATTTTTTATCCCAATAGTGAAACAATATAAAGGAGTATATAATAATATTACTCCAATCAGTATCCTAAACATTCAAAAGAACGTAACTTTAAATTCAAATAATAGAAACATATGGTTTGAAAACAATAAATAATGAAGCTGGTAATACATACACATGGTTCAAAAATAAATAATAATCATGTTGGTAATATGTATACATGGTTCAAAAACAACTAATAATGGTGTTGATAATACGTAAAAGACTTTCTCAAGGAGGATGGCATATACTATACAATTGGTGAAAAGAAAACACTGAAATAGATGAGAAGCAAGGTAGAAAAAAAGTTGATAAAGTGAGGGAGAATAAAACACTAGTCAATGAAAGAATAGATAAACCTCCACTTCTGTCTTTGTAACAATTCCATTAACACATTTTTGAGATGTGAATTCAATGATCACTTCATTAAATTCATAGTTGTCATAATTCCAACCATTTTTTCAAGTAGCAACTTCTTAAGCTGCATGAAAGAAAATCCCAAAAGGGTATATGAAGCTACATCTAAAAAAACTACTACGATTTTTTTTACCAAAACATTTATTGTTATCTAGCATTACAGACTAAAAATAATAATAATAGGGGGAAAATGTAGGTTTCGAGCGCAGTGGAAGCACGGGATGGGCATGTACCCAACTTTGAAAATTGTCATAATCGATGATTAATCCGGGATCAATACGACGATGAACGCCAGTATCCACAGAATTGAATCAAAGATAAAAGACAAATGAGAGAACTCGGAACCGTGAAGAGAGGATCAATATATTTTGTTTATAATTAATTTAATTAAATTATAGAATTACCTCCAAGGTGATTTTTTCTTCATTGATGCATCCGACCACATGTCTGAGGTGCGACTTCGTTTGTGATATAAAATCCAATGATATGAATCCTCTAGTGGTGATCCACATGTGCTTCACGTATCTTCGGATGTCATTAAAGGAGTCTCCGGGTGCTAGCGCGAAAGATCCTTGCGCTTGCGATGTCCGCCTTCGACCGCCTTGAGAATCGCTTCTAAAGCGTTCTTCTTTATCAAGTGGAGGAGAATATCTCTCGTTCTTGAGAGCATTCTTGGAGAGGGAAGAGTTCTCTAGGCTCGAGAACTTTTCTCCAAGGATGTTGTGCAAACAGCGGTTGGGTTAGTCGGTCGAATGACCCATTGGATAATATAGAGAATAATAACATAACAGGGAATTTAATTCACCTGGTAATAATAAATAATTAGCACATGTGTCATTACTTAATTTATTATTCCATGTGAAACCTCATGTCAAATAATAACAATAATGTTGTTATTTCCATGACATGTGCTTAACTTGCACATTATATTTAAATATTATTTAACCAAATAATATTTAATATTATTTCTCACTAGACCCATAACTTGGTTCGTCAATCCTCCTTAATATTTACCAGACCGTGAATAATGACTATTTATTTATTAAATAAATATAACTGCATTATTCGCTGATAAATAAATATTTCGTCCACAATGTATTCTCTTGAATAACTAGCGATGAAATAAATGCGATTAGACATACTTGAATAATTATTAAACCACAACCAAGAATAATATTTATTCAATTTGTTAAATAAATAAATTATTTAAATGAGATATTGGATACACTTAGCGTGTGACCCTCTAGACCTCTTTCTCGTTGGCATTACGTGAGTTTGCCTAAAGTATAAGATTACTGTCTAGCAACGAGTCAAGACACCCAAGGGAAAGAAGTTGATGTCGCAACGACATTTCACCTCATACGAACGTTTACCGTGTAATATAATCAATTTGTCTCGATATCTTCAATCAAGCAGGTTGCATGAAAGTGTCATCAACCCATGTGCTTGATTTCTCATTCTTTGACTTCCTGGAATTGAACTTGCTTAGAGAACACCATGGTCCTGAATTTAGTTAGGCTATATCATTTCCATCAAAAGGCCTGAGATATCTATTTCCGTAGAAGTGACAAATCATTTGTCTCCTTATTCATTAATGCAGTATTACTCATGACACACCCAGTGTATCCTACCTCACCGTAAACATCTATTGTCACGGTTTTTGTCAATACATCTAAGTGTGCAAGTCATAATACTCATTAATAATAATCTTAAAGTCTAAGGACAAATACACACGTCCGCATATAGGAATATCCAATGACACTTATGAATGTGGATTTCCTACTGACGAGTCTTGTTCTCGTAATATCCTCCTAGATATTACCAATGGCGCACATTATGAGAAGGTGCCTCAAAGTTTCATGAGTCCCCACCCTTGATAGCCTGTATCATTTGTGTCCTTTCAAATGATATTATTCGTCCATAGAATATATCTTCAAAAATATTGTCATGCACTTCTGGGTACTCATCATAGCAGGGATCTGCTATGACCTTTTAACGTAACAACTATTTTTAGGACATTATCACATACTATGTCACGCATAAGAACAATCATGATGTGATAAACAGTTTATTAATATTTATCCAATGAATACAGGTTTATCATAAAGTACAAAGAAGTTGGTTTCTACGACACCAACTCCAACAGAAACAACTTTGGTAATACCTCAGACAGTAATTGTGAAACACATTTAGTCATAGTTAAAACAAAAAAATGGCAAACAAATTTAGAATTATAAAACATTTATAAAATTTGAGTATGCATGGAAGTTTGATTGTCATGGTACGTGTTTGCAGAATTATCCAGTAGGCCTAAGGCAACCACAGCTGAGGAAAAAATTTCGAACAATTAAAAAGCGCAATTGAACCAGTAATAAATTACAAGGGTCTAGTGGAATCAATGAAGAAAAAAACTATAAGTTTTATGGGATGCTCACTCGTTGAACCCTATGATGAATCTTATCCGAGATGAATAAGTGACACCGAAGGTGAGCAGATTGATAGAGAGCAGCTGACCTTGGATTTCTCCGGTGATCGGCGGGGGGATGATGCCTGATTGAGGTTTCGGGTAGGGAAGAAGTAATTTGAGGGATAGATCGGGAGGGCTGCGTGCGCGAGGGTGGAGAGGGGAGTCAGCCGAAGCTGGAGGAAGAGACGGAGGTGGACAGGGGTGTTAGAGAGGGGGAGAACGGGTGTGGAGAGGGAGAGGACATGCGGCGACGATGGCAGAGACGATGGGGGTAGGGTTTGCGCGAGGCAGCGAGAGCCCGAAGAGGAAGTTGGGGCCGAAGGTAGACAAAGGTATCGAAGAGGGGGAGGAAGAGTGCAGCGAGGGAGAGGACGAGTGACGGCGGCGGTGGAGGTGGTGGGGGTAAGGTTTGCGCGAGGTGGTGAGGGCCACGAGGGGGAAGGATGTTTGTGAGGGGGAGGGGTGTGGGGCACGATAGGTAGGGTGTTTTTTGTTTCAGGGGCACCGACTGCCGGTGATGGTCCGTGTTGATAGCCAATAGCGGCTGCCTTAGGCGGTCACTCATTTCAAGGAGCACAGTTGATCATTTTTCTAGCACTGGGTGCAGGAAATTACAATGGAAAATGCCAAAAGAAAAAAAATTACTACTCAATTGATGCATTTGTCACTGTAAATATAAAAAACATCAATTTGAAACTGTAGAAAGTAAAACATGCTTAATAGGTACAGAAAAATGACTATGAAGAATGGAAAACGCCAAAAAACAATAAAAAAATAAAATACTCGTGTCTTGATAATCACATGTTATTCATTGTGCCATATTTTCTCACACCCTTCAATCCGAAAAAAACAAAGTTTTTACAAATTTGTTTTTTTTTTGGAAAGGAGATGAGGAAAAAAATGACTATTTGAAATACCACATCATTTTGAAGTAAAACAATTACAATGATTGTTGGCCTATGGAAAGAAAAACTTAGCGTTGCTTAACTACGTGGAAACAGCAGTAACACATGCAACATTAAGCATACTTATTCAGCAGTAATGGACACGGATGAATTTAAGATGTATAAAAAAACACACACACAATGAAAAAAATAAAAAAATACACACTGGAAAAGAAAATACAGACATAGAATTAGTAAATGAAGCTGGTATCATAGAGGATGGATAACGAGTGCAGTGTTGAAAAAATATTAGTACGACGAAGGGGAAGGCAGGAGTGCAAAGTCGGTTTGTCATCAACTAAGCACACTTCATTATGCAATATTTTCTCACAGCCTGCAATAAAAAACACATTTTTTTAACAAACTTGTCTATTTTCGGGAAATGAAATGATGAAAAAATTGACCATTTGAAATTCCATATCATTTTGCAGTAGAACAATTATAACGATTGTTGGCCTATCAAGAGAAAAACTTAGCGGTGCTCAACTACATGAAAACATTAGCAAGCACATGCAACATTAAGCATGCTAATTCAACAATAATGGACACCGATTATTTTAAAATGTATAAAAAAATAAACATAGAATGATTTTTAAAAAAAAATACACATTAGAAAGGGAAATACAGAGAGAGAATTAGTAAATGAAGTTGATATCATAGACGATGGATAACGAGTGCAGTGTTGAAAAAATATCAGTACGGCAAAGGGGAAGTTAGAAGTGCGAAGTTGATTTGTCATCAACTAAGCACACTTATTCATTATGCCATATTTTTTTCACAGTTCACAATAAAAAAAAACACATTTTTTACAAACTTGTCTATTTTTGAGAAGTGGAATGAGAAAATAAATTGACTATTTGAGACACCATATCATTTTGAAGTACAACAATTATAATGATTGTTGGCTTATCGAGAGAAAAATTACCGGTGGTTAACCACATGAAAACATTAGAAAACACATGTAACATTAAGCATACTAATTCAATATTAATGGACACTGA
This sequence comes from Viscum album, assembly GCA_963277665.1. Classification (NCBI taxonomy): domain Eukaryota; kingdom Viridiplantae; phylum Streptophyta; class Magnoliopsida; order Santalales; family Viscaceae; genus Viscum; species Viscum album. Next base: position 474,421,604 of record OY728135.1, read on the forward strand.
TTATTTTAAAGTCTATAAAAAAATAAACACAAAATGATTAAAATTAAAAAATACATATTGGAATGGGAGATACTGGATAGGAAAATATAGTCAGAAGCTGGTATCGTAGATGGATCATGTGTGCAGTGTTGAAAAAACACGAAGGGGAATGCAGGAGTGCCAAGTCGAAATGAAGAAATCGAGAGCGATTGATACGAACTACCAGGAGAGCGATTGATAGAACTTCCCGGAGAGCGATTGAGACGAACCCCAATTATTATTATTTTTTTCAAACGACAACCGCGGGGCGGATTCACGAGACAAGAAAATTGAAATCTGCGAGGGTTACGCAGATACTGCGTGTGGGTAGGGCGGGAAGTAGTGAGCGGGGCAACGGGGATCTGGGGAGGGAAAGGACGCCGAGAAGATGATGCGACGACGAGATTGGGAGAGCAGGAGACAGTGAGGGGCGCGTGTGAAAAGAGTCTGCGAGGGTTACGAAGTAACTGTGTATGTAGGGCGGGAACTAGTGAGCGGGGCAACGGGGCAGGTGGGAGCGGTGGGACGCCGAGAAGAGGATGCAATGACGAGATGGGGAGAGTTGGAGACAGTGACCGGAGGTGGGGGATAAGAGTGGATCAAAAGGGGAAAGAGGGTTACCGGGGAAGTGGAAGAAGGGAGGGGAAATGGGTATCGAAGAAGTGGAAAGACGGAGGGGAAATGGGTTGCTGGGAGTCTATTGTGAGGATGTCAATCGTGAAAACTAAAAAATTCTAGCGTCCCATCCACGTGTTACCAAGTCGGCTGCCCCAGGTACTGTGCGAAATGAAGATCCCTCACAGTCTATTACCTGCCCGAGCATTTGGGGCAAGACGGTTCTCTGCGGCGCCGTCAGTGGCGGCTGGTTTCTGTTCCGAAGCTACGGTTGCAGCGTGGTGGCACGAGAGTAAAGGGCGGCTTCTGGGACGGTTGTCAGTCTTGGGAGCCACCAGGGGGGCACTGTGGGAGGCGCTGGACCGGTTTGTTAGTGAGAGGAAAACAGTGAAGAAACATGAGTTCGAGAGGTGCGTGAAGGATTTTCGCAAGTTCCGGAGATTCCATCATGCTTTCGAGGTCAACACATTTCCTTTCTGCAGAGCTTAAAAACATCTATTTTCATGATTTTATAATTCAATTGTGTGTTCAGGAATATTGATGTTAATCGCAAATCGATTCAGAGGCTGTTTTTTTGTTAGTTCTCGGTTCATGCATGTAAATTTGTAAGTTTTTAAATTAATTTTAATAATATTTTAGACCGCCTTTGCAATTTATTGCAGAACAGATCCCGCTTTCCATAGATAGCAAATTCATCTCATTCTTCCCCAAAAAAGCTCCTACAACATTCATTACTTCGTCTGGTTTTTGGATGGTGAGGGAGAAATTTAATTTATTTTGCTTCCAGGTATTTAAAAAAAGAGTATAAATTCCGACTGTTCTTGGGTATTGACTTTGAATGGAAAAACTGTTTTTTATCCATAACCATCTTATATATCTTGTCATGAATGCCTGTGCTGACCAATAGACAATTGGAAATTCTGACTGCAGTGCAATGCTTGAATTTCAACGTGAGTATGCATCGGTGAGCCCCTGTGCATTTATGCTGGGACCATTGATTGATGATATGGAAAGTTTTGAGGCTTCTTTTGGTACGATGAATGCTAGAAAATTTGAGTTTGGTAGGGGATAATTGGAATGCACGGCAATATGAAATTCCTTCAATCGATGGAATCTGGGTGGGAATATTTTTTTTCCTTTACAAACTTTTCTGCTTCTATTCCATGGTAAACTTTTTCTTCACAGCAAACACGGTTTTCAACATCATTCCTATTCCTTTTCCTGTTTTTATTCTGGTTATTCTGGTTTTAACCCTTACGCATCGGTCCCTCTAGGTCGTGAGCGACCCATATATATCACTTTGTGGCAATGGGAGTGACCCTTAAGTATCACTTTGCAAAGGGAGTGACGCTTATGCATCACACTGCAAAGGGAGTGACCCTTACCTATGCCTTTGGGCCGCCTGAGGACCTTTATGCATGGCTCATGAGCCTCTTATATATTAGCTCGTGACCCGGGCGTGGTGCTGCCACGTGTCTCTCGTGGCTGCTGTTGGATGTGGGTGGTTGCAGCTGAGCTGATCACGACCGTCCACCTGTTCTGATTTGTTGCAACCGTTTGATATGCCATCGATTTACCCCATGGCTTGGTATTTTTTGAAGGGTGATTCATTCCATCGCGAGCGTTGCGGAGAGAAACAAAGAAGAGAGGGGTTGTTGGCGTTTTTCCTCTAGGGGTTGTTGGTGTTCTTCTAGAGGAAAAGTGAGGGTTCTTGTTGGTTCATTCAAATCTTCAAAGGAGTTTGAGAGTTTGAGCGAAGAGGAGGGTTGTGATTTGAGTTGGTGCGGTGTTGATGTGAGCTTGATCCGTGGAGCTTTCAATGCCCCTGAAGTGGATCTGGTTTGGTTTGCGGCCTGCGAACCTATACATTGTTGGACATTTGCTTCAGTTACTGTGTAATCTCGGAGGCTTGGTTTTTTGAGAGATCCATTTGAGGCTTATTTGAGTCGTTGGTAATAAGAACTCGGCCCTGTAAGCGTTTCCTTTATTCTTCTTTCGATTTTGTTATCCTCTATATAGATCGATCTAGGCTGTTTGCTTGGTCTTTTGCCTGCTCAAGTCTTCTCTTGTAATATGCTCTTGTTTTCTTGCATAGTGAACCCCCGACACCCCTGCCCTGTGCACGTAGGTCAATTTGATTGAAGCATGCAAAAGTTAATGTGTTCTTGTTTTCTTTACTGTTTTTTTTGCGACTTGTATGCTGAACACTGCTTGTAATAACAGATTTGTGCTATGATGTTCCTTGAATTAAATCTGGTTTTGGTTACTGTTAATCTTGCACGCTGAGATTGTTGATTCTGCTATTCTGTTTTGATCATTTTCATGCCTCTGTAATTTGGTATTTCATCGATTTCTCCTACTGTTATTGGTATTAAATAACGGTGCATTGAACTTTTCATATTTTGAGATTTTCTTGAACGATCTCTAAAATCAATAAGCTCTTTTGGCTGTTGAATACGGACTTCCCTACAACGTTGCCCGCAACAATTGGTATCAGAGCCTAACTGTTTATGGGTGATAACGTGTTGTGTGAGGTGACTTATGAGACCACTGTAATTGCTATATGGCTTAAGCTTGAAAACCTTTGTTAGGGTATCCAGCCTAACAGAAGCGCACAAAAGAAATTAGGGTAGAAGGTGAGGTGACTCAACCATCACATACATATATGACATCTTATTAGATGAATATTCATTACATATCATTACGATCCACGTTAGAACCGTAAAAGTTTAGTGTATTTGGAAACTTGAATACATAAACAACTGATACATAAAAGATCTACATCATCTCCTATCAAGTTTTTCACAACTAACACCCTTCTTAGGCATATCATACTTAAAATTCTTCTTCATATCTTGGGGAAAAAAATATAATAAAGAGCGAGATTAGATGCTCAGTAAGAGTAAACAAGAAAAATATCAATGATCATTTAAGCATAACGTGGGCATAAGGGTATGAGAACATGGACTTAACATTTGAAAACAATACCCAACAATTAATAGATCATAATTATGAGTCATGACATAAAGCTTAATAGTTCATAAGACATGAATCATAAAGAAATCAAAGAACATTAGCCATTAAACAATAACGTTGACATAAGATCATGTCATAAAAGAGTGACATAAAGTGTGACATAATCATAATCATAAAAATCTTATGTCAAAACTATCCACCGAGACATTCATCACATGTTTAGGCTTGAGCTAACCACCTGTGTCCATGCTTTGGGCTTGGGATAACCTTTCGCGCACCCTCTTTTGGGCTTGGGATAACCTCTTGTGTACTCTTTGAGCTCATAAAACATTAATCTTTACCCAATGCATTGGATGACTATAATGGATCAACCCATCACATAATCATAATTCATTCATATGTATGCCATAAGACCATGGAAACATTTGTCATTTCGTCATAGCTTAATCCGTGGAAAATAAAACGAGTTTCATCATTATCTTATCATCATAATCATAAACCATCTATAGAATGAATAAAGATAGTATCATTGGATCATATCCCCTGAAACATAAGTAACATTAACGGATGTTGTTATAAATGAAAATACCTTTAAAAGATAACTGAAATATTTCTTGAAGAAAATTTCCTTTTCATTTTGAAATGACTTATTTAAAATTTAAAAATTTCCAGAATATTAGGAAAAACATTTTCTTTGAAAAGAACCATAGAAACTTGTAAGGGAAGCTTCAAAGCATTGAGTGGTCACGACGTTGGGAAAAGATGTTCGTGAGGTATACGTTAAAACTAAGATTCCTTTCACACCTTCGGTAAAAAGTCCAAAGTATCTCGTTCGGAAAACGACAAGAAGATTCTTTTTAAACATTTTTATAAAAAGTCAAATATGGATAAAAATGACTTTATACAATCATTGGGGAATGGTAAAAACATTTTTGAAAACATTTTAAATAAAATATGGATATGGAAGAAAAAAATTTCTAATCAAAGAGAGAAATAAAATCGGTTTTCCTTAGCATATTCTTCCACTCTTTTGATTACTTAAGGAGAGGAAGATGAAATGAAAACATTTTATCTCCAAAAATAACTAGAGGAGAAAAAAAGATATAAGATTTAGGAGAGATAGATCATATAATTTCATCATCGGAAATTTAAGAATAAACAATCCCAGTGAAAAATGAGATTGTAATGTAAAACCCTTACCTCAAGTTCGACTTGCTTCGTAACTGCTCTAACCTCCTGTATAATAAATTTAAATTTATTATACTTTTATAACAAAACCATATTCACACTTATAATACCATATATGATTCATTTATAACTTTTCAACACTTGTTTATTAGCAATTCTTTATTAAAATCGTCATTTCCGGACGTTAGCTGTTTCATTTTTAATTTAAGTTTCGGTTCGCAGTTCCGAACCCTATACTCTAATCATGGTTCCATCATCTCTAGAATGTTAATCATGATATTAATATCATATATATTCATTGTATACATATTTAGAAACGTCCATAAAAGGTAGAGATAGAAAAATGAATTGCATTGTTCATGGCGATGGTAGTCAATACGCACACATGAACGCTGTTTTCATTTTCTAACGAAAAGGAGGAAAGAAAGATAAATAATATTTTATCATTTCAGAATCATAATTATATTATTCTAGAATCATAATTATATCATAAATATCATATATACCTAGTAAATCCATCATTATAACCAGACTTGAGACGCGGTGAGGGGAAATGAATCATATCGCTACATGAAGGCGGTAGTCCACACGCATGCACGAACGATACTTTCATTTCCCACTTGATGGAAAAGAGATAGAGAAAGATTGTGCCATCATCATAATAACAACTCAGTATATTGATGATACTGGAGTCATCATGTTATGATGGATACAACAAGTTTAGAGAAGGTGAAGAAGAAATAAAATTGAAAGAGCTCGGTTAAGATTTATACCTCTTCTTTGAGCGACCTTCATTGACCGACACCTAAAGCCTTGAAAGATTTGTCTCAGGAGAAGACCAGATGCTCTAGGACAAAGGGGAGGAAGCTAGGAAGGTTTTGGGACAGGGCTTGACCAAACTAGAAGAATCAAAATTCGCGAATAAGGGTGGAGAGGAGGTGGTGTTTTATAAGTGGGGATGATGACACACTTGAAATTACTTAAAAGATTTAAATATAATTAATGTCTTTCTCAAGTATAATGCTTCCAAATGACCATGGATTCAAAGGTAAGATAAGTTATGGTTGAAATCTCTTAACTAATAAGAATTATACAAGTTTATGTGACAATCTTACCCTTATCTCGTAGTTTAACCTCCAGTAAACTCGTTTTAACCTTAATCGTCGTAACAAATTTTTACTGTTTTTACTATTCATTATGATAAAAAATTAAATTGAACCTGTTGCATTATATTAATTATGTTAATTCCAAATATGTAATCCATTTTACAATATTCAATTTTTATAATTGACATAAATTAATTTTAAAATAAACGCGCGAAACGTAATGAAAACCCGTTTAAAAAAAATGCATTTTGAAGCATAAAACTGAATTTATTTTCATTCCTTGCATAGTAAAAATTTTCAAATGAATGTTCAAATATTTGATTGAATATATAATCTGTACATTTCATGGAAATTATTAATCAATTGTGATTAATTTAATTTATTATGATAAAAGCACATTGTGCACATAAAAACAATTTTATGAAAAATAACCCTTTTTACCTTTAAATGATTTTATCTTCATTCCTAACTTTTAGATAACTTATCTATGAATATTTATTCATACATTACCAATACATTTTATTAAAATTAGTTTTTAATAGTGATTAACATTCTTTGTTTTGATAATAATACATAACATGTAAAAAAATACATTTCTTTGAAAAATAGGACTTTTAATCATTAAATGATTTTATTAAAAATTTAATGATTATTTCTGAGTCATTAATCAATACATTTGAATTTAGTAAAACATTTCTATATATATTTTGTTGGAATCTGTGTCCCACATCGGACATAAGTGTTTTGTCTCAATCTTTATATTTCCCTATAAATAAACTCCAAGGCCTCTCTTAAGAGGCATCTTGGGTATTGGGTCCACCTCTATTATCATTCTACATGGTATCAGAGCGGGTATAACCCAAACCCACCCTCTCGTCTATCTCTCTGGTCCAGGGTTTCAACAGGTTTTTCCTAAAGGGGGGGCGGCGGCCCCCCATGGCCAGAAGACGCTTCTTTTCTGCCGCCGCCCCTCACTTGGAACGCCCTTTCCTACTGAGTGGCCTCCGCCTCTAGCGGCGCCTCCTCCCGTTGTGAGCGTCCGCCGCCCCTTCTCTCGTCGCGAGTGTCCTCCGCCCTTAGCGCGAGGGGTCTCTTGGGCAGTGCCCCTCCTGAGCGACCTCCCGCAACGGCTTGCTTCCGCCCCTTGTGCGACAGACCTTCCGGCCTGCACATTCCCCTCTGCAACATTCTCCTGCAGCGCCGACCAGATCCAGAGTTGATCGCCTCTCCTACCAGGCGACTCCTCCCGCGAATCCTCCCAGACGACACCTTCCTGTGCGACGACTTCAGCCGGTGGCCCTCCTCCCTGTGCGACGCCCCTCCCGCGCGCCAACCCTTGTGTCGAATCCCCGCTTCCGTAGGCCTCTCCGTTGGCCCCATCCTCTTCTCGCGACGGATCCCAGCTCCCGCGGATGTCTCCGTTTGTGTTGTCGCCCCTCCAACCGCATCCTGTGCGTTGCCTTGGTGCGCTCACCGCCAACCGTCCGCCTCTCCTTCCAGGCCGCGACACCTCCTCGTTGCGCGTCTCATCCCGTGTGCAGATGACACATCGCCACATCTCCTTTGACGAATCCTCCCTCTTACGCGACGACCTGGCGACAATTCTTTGTGTGACGACGAACCTTCACTGCGACCACGCCTCCCTGCACCCCCCGCCGACCACCATCACAGCGCTGTCCCCCCTTGTGCGCCGATCCACTTCCGCCTTCAGATCTGTTAGCCAGCGCGACTCCTCCGCGGCGCCCCGTCACCCAGCCCGTCGTCGCTGGCTCCTCTGCGGCTCTCTCGGCGCACCATCATCTGACCCTGCCTGAGCGGCTTTCCCGACGCCCCGTCGATCGGCCCCGCCTGTGCGGCTTTCTAGGCACCCTGTCGACTGGTCTCGCCTACGCGGTTCCTCTGCTGCGTCTCAATGTGTCACGACCCGTCCCCCGGGGCCCGTGCCGTGACTACCCCAAGCCCGCCTTTCATAGGCTAGGGGCTGATGACTAGCACCGAAGGCGTATTCCCTAAAATTGGGAAGACATTGCCTTTATAACCTGTAAACACACGCAACCAAGCACACAACAAGATACGAACTCAAGTAAACTGAATAATAGAGTAAGTACAGTAAGTAAAAGGGGTCAGAATACAAGCCCAACTGGAAAGTACAAGAAACTGAAAGTACAAGTAAACTGAAACAACTCCTGCGATCACCCGCCAAGGATCTTATCTGAAGGATAGGTACAACTCTCGTACGGTCGACTCTGCGGTACGCCTCGTCTATGGTTCACCTCCGAGCTACCTCCAGTCCTGGTACTCTCGTCCTCAGTCAGCGATGTCCGTCGTCTGCACCAAACATAACGAGGTGCGGGCATAGCCTGTGCAGGGGTGAGTATAACGATACTCAGTAGGGACCCCGAGACCCTCGAGGTCTCACAAAATCCACAAAGCATGAAATCAACTGACAACCCAACTTAGGTATATGCCCATACATATACATAAGTTATCAAGTATACCCATCTCAATCATGAGAAAAACACAGAGTCCAACTCAAATCCCAAAGCTCAACTGTTCCACAAAGGAAGAAATACCACAGAGGCAAGTACCACACAGGTACGCCACACAGAAGAATACCACCAAGGTATTACCATGAAGGAAAGTACCACACAAGTACAGACTCAGCTCACACCAGGTATATCTTTAGGTACAATAGTAGAGATGATTAGATGTAACTACTAAATCATCTTACTCTGTTAAGAGGCTCTGCTGCTAACCTGTACAGAATCGCCAGGAGCTGACCCACACAGGATCGCTGGAGCTGACCCACATAGGATCGCTAGGAGCTGACCCATACAGAATCGCTAGGAGTTGACCCACACAGGATCGCTAGGAGCTGACCCACACAGGATTGCTAGGAGCTGACCCACAGATGATCGCTGGAGCTGACCCACACAGGATCGCTAGGAGGTGACCCACATAGGATCGCTAGGAGCTGACCCGCACAGGATAGCTAGGAGCACTCTTCTCGTCACAACCAACTACTGGGTTTCCACACCAGACTTGCTCGTCTCCAGGAGAGTCCGTTCCCCAAGCCACTGGTCGATTCCCCAACTACCACGATGTCCCACGAAGAAGTATCTCAAAGGTTCGCCACGTCATAGGGGTCTCAACACAACAGACGGTGCGTCAATCAGACGCCCGGTCTGTGAGTTATTAGCCTTTTAATCCTGAGGGCCCGGTTGGATTCGTGCTCGATCCAACTTGACCGTACCCCATTATAATCCAAAACTCCAGTGGGGTATGCTCAAAGGGACCATCTCGCTTTGAGGATTCCAACGCCGCTGACGGTTCGTCAAACGGACGTCCGGTGCCAAAGTTATGGCCAAAAGAATGTAAATGGGTCGTAGTGGGCCCGAGTCCGGTCTGACCTGGTCGGACTGACCCGGCTCGACTCGGCCTGGGCCGACCCGGCCTGACCCACTGGGTCCGGCTCGGCCCGCTGGGCGGCCCGACCCATTGGGTTCGGCCCGGCAGGCCGCGAGGGGCTGCGGAGGGCTGCGGGTGGCCCCGAGGGCGCTAGACCGCAGAGCGGCTCGACCGGGGGTTGCCGTGAGGGCGCGAGGCCGCAGGGCGGCTCGATCGGGGCGGTTCGACCGGAAGGGCGGCGGCGGCTCGGCCCGGACGGCGGCGACAGCCCGACCGAGACGGCGACGACGACTCGGACGGTGGCGGCGGCTCGGAGGGCGGAGGCGGCTCGAACGGCGGCTCGGCCCGGACTACGGCGACGGCTCGGCCCGAAAGACAGCGGCTCGGACGGTGGCGGCGGCGGCTCGGCCCGACGGCGGCGGCTCGGATCAGCTCGGCTGCGGACGACCCGGAGCGGCGGTGGCTTGGGCGGCGGCTCGGCCGTGGACGGCGGCGGCGGCATGCCTTCGCCGACGGCTGGTTTAGCCGGCCTCTTTCTTCGTTCATCGTCGTGGTGTAAGCCACTTTCTTCCATCGCGAAGAACACAATAAGGAAGAACGACGGAGGGGTCGGGCCATGTTTGTTTGGCCCGCACCCTCCGCGTTAGAGCGGTAGCAAGCGGTTCAACAAAATTAGGAGTCAAGAACGACAAACTCTTCAATTTAATATGAATCGTGGATCAACTCGTTTTGGTTGATCTACGTTCGCTATGCTTTCCAAGAATGAGGAAATTAAACGGGAGAATTCAAGAATTTAATAACCCCCTACCTCGAAGGTTTGTTGACAGAGGTCGTGAGATGGAAACGACGACGGCGAAGAGGATGCCAACGATCGTCGCTTTTGCAATCACGCTTCCGAAGTCGGTTCGAACGTCGTCCTCATTCCTCAATTCCGGAGTGCGTTCTTCGTTGGAGAAGCGTAATGTTTCTCCAAGTGTTGGGCGTCGCGGCACTTTACCAGCGCTTCGTCGCTTGGTGAAGCCGTCCCAAATCCTCCTCCCAAGCTCCATATAAATAGGAGAGGGGGGGAGTAAGTAACGATCGTGGAATTTATGACGGTTCATTTATTAGGAACCTTCCTAAATTCCAACGACGCTGTTACTTGGTAAAAAAGGGTCAAGCCAATTAATTTACGTTGACACAATTAATTGGGAGGATTCCAAGGGACTTCCTCACATTTAAGAGGGGTTCGGGTGGTTCCCTCTTTAACAACAAGTGGGAGGTTTCAACAAATAAAAATGTTAAACATTTTTATTTTTTTATTTTATTCTTTCACGAAAAACATAAAAACTAACTTTCACCCTTGACTAACTGTCGTTAAGGTGAAAGTCCTCTTAGGCGAATACCGACACTGTGAGTTCAACGGTGTCCTCAGATTTCAATTCCGAGCACCGGTTCAAAAGTTACAAAAACCCGCTTGCACGTTTACTGAACGTACCCGAAAAATAGTTTGGAAAATTATTAACAGTCACCCTCGACCTGCGCCGGTCAAGGTTAGACTTTACCGAAGTGAAATACGCCCCAACGAACCCAACGGTACTCTCGGATTTCCAATCCAAGTTACCGATTGAAAGTTATGGATTTTACAATAAAATAATTGTCACTTAATTATTTTATTTACGTCCAAAAACTAACTTTCACTGGCGGCCCACACCGGTCAAAGTTAGTATCTGCTTAAATAAACCATGCCCTCACGAGTTCAGCGGTGGTCTCAGATTTTTAATCCGAGCTACCGTTTGTGAGTTATAAGCATTTGAAAAATAAAATAATTTATTTAATTATTTTATTTACGGTTATGCCATTTTTGGGTTTTCTCACAGGAGGCTTGCGCCGACCAAACTTAAGTCGCGCTTAGGGTAAACCCGTCATTCTGAACGCAACGGTGCCCTCAGATTTCTGATTCGGGCAACCGTTTAAGAGTTATCCCACTTTTTCAGAAAAAACTGCTTATGCATGCTAATTAAAGCGTAACAAAACTTCGACGGATCATTCCGGGCACTCCAGGCCTCGGAATCGCGCACCGTCAGATTTCGCGGTCTTGAAATAATTCTATACAATTAAAAAAAAATATACGGAAATTCCGGGACATTGCACAATGACTTGCCACACCACTGATGTAATCCGGCTATTTCAGCGACATTTTCCACTATTCATCATTTTCATATCGAGGGGGAGCTGCGATCGCGGATGATTTCTTTTTGTTTCGTCTTGTTTTGTAATCAAGCTAGTTATGGTCTAACTTGAGGGGGAGTGTTTGCAGTGTTTTTTGTTTGCTTTGTTTTTCTTTGCTCTGGTCTATTTTTCTTTGTGCATCCAAGTTAGATAGACTTAACTTGAGGGGGAGTGTTGTAGTCTGTGTCCCACATCGGACGTGGAGTGTTGGAGTCTGTGTCCCACATCGGACGTGAGTGTTTTGTCATCTTTATATTTCCCTTTAAAAAACTCTAAGACCTCTCTTAAGAGGCATCTTGGGTATTGGGCCCACCTTTATTATCATTCTACACATTTCATAATGTGGTCCATTTTATTCATACCCACCGATCTAAAGACTAGGTTATAAAGGTATACTATATCACGGGATCATTTAGACTCGTAGTTGCGTGTAAAGCAAGCTATCGAATACCTCAAGTTTATTTCGAAGGAAATATATATAAAATCTTGGAGTGTTTCGTTCTACCCCTTAAAATGAATTTCGCCCTCGAAATTCCGTATACTTTATCTTTACGATCTAAAATTTCTACTTGTTGTTCTTTATTGGAAAAATCATGGTTCAGTAGTACAACTTCTGAGTTCAGTACATGTGAATGATCGAGTATGTACTTTCTCAGAAGAGATACATGGAACACATCGTGAACTTGAGAGAGGTTCGGTGGAAGCGCCAAACTATAGGCTATAATCTTTACTCGATCAAGAATTTCGAAGGAATCAATATACCCAGGGCTCAACTTTTCATTCTTTTCAAATCTCATAACCTTCTTCTATGGAGAAATTTGTCGGAATACCTTCTCACCAACTTCGAATTTCAGATCTCGCCGACGATTGTCAATATAACTTGTGACAACTGGGCCCCGGTGACAGCACAGACACCCCGACTGTCGGGTCCTGGCCGGTCAGGTACCACCAGTTGCCCCGCAGACACGTGGTCCCCACCATGGGGCCCACCCACGTGCCCGAACGGGTCATTTGACTAATGACAGTCCCCACAGGCCAATACATGTCCTTTTTAGTGTGCTTTTTCCTCACTTAAACACACTCTGAGAAACTTTTCAGAAGACCACCTATCCTGATCACTACTTCAGGCTAAGAACGCTTAATTGTGGAGTTCTAATCAGACAGACTCCCGAAAAGGAAGGTGCACCTTGTTGGCATGAGTCACATCATTTAGTCATTTAACCCTTTATCATCTGGGGGTGTTACAATCATCCCTCTTTAGAGCACAACATACTTGTTGTGGGCCCTACATCTCAACCTAGGCAGTGCACCACACTTAAGGTTGGGTATCACCTATGATACCAAATGTGACAACTGGGCCCCAATGACAGCACAGACACCCCGCCTTTAACATGGCTGTCGGGTCCTGTCCTGCCAGGTACCACCAGTTGCCCTACAGACACGTGGTCCCCACCATGGGGCCCACCCACGTGCCCGAATGAGTCATCTGACTAATGACAGTCCCCACAGGCCAACACATGTTCTTTCCAGTGTGCTTTGTCCTCACTCACACACACCCTGAGAAACTTTCCAGAAGGTCACCCATCCTGATCACTACTTCAGGCCAAACACGCTTAACTGTGGAGTTCTAATCAGGCAGACTCCTGAAAAGGAAAGTGCACCTTGTTGACATGAGTCATATCATTTAGTCATTTAACCCTTTATCATTTGGGGGTGTTACATAACTCTTTAGTCAACTCTGAGCTGTCTTGATGCGGTGTTGAATTACTCTAACCTTCTTTGCCATTTCCTCAGCTAGCTCAGGTCCCAATAACTTTTTTTCTTCAACTTTATCCCAGCACGTTGGAGTTCTTTCCATAGATGGCTTCATAAGGAGTCATTTTAATGCTCTAGTGAAAGCTTTTGTTATAAGAAAATTCCATAAGAGGAAGGTGTTGATCCCAAGCACCTTTGAAATCCAGAGAACATGATCTCAACATATCATCCAGGGTTTGAATGATTTTCTAAGATTGGACATCCTTCTAAGTATGATAGACAATACTAAAACACAACTTTGTATCCAAAAGTACTAAAACACAACTTTGTATCCAAAATTTACTGAAGATTTCTCTAGAACTTTGAGGTAAATCTCAGATCTCGATTATATACAATAGAATGTGGTACTCCATGCGACCTTACCACTTCCTTAATGTATATATTGACAAACTGATCAAGAGAGAAATCTTCTCTGATAACAATGACATATTCCGCAATGAGATACATATTCCGCAATGAGATACATATTCCGCAATGAGATACATATTTCACAATATCTTTTTTCATGTTCTGTTAGAATACTCTTTCAGATATGCATCTTCGTACTTCCAAAATGAATAGAGAACGATAAACTATGAGCTTCTTCCAATAATTCCTTTAAGTTTGGTATTGACGAGACACATACTCGATTTTTGAACCTTATCATTCCATTACAATCATAGTCAAAATGAGCATTTCTCACTTTCTTTTGCAGTTTTACATCTTTTTTCTGCGCCTCTTTAATCTTTACATGGATATGGTTGAACACTCATCTTAACAAGATAAGATTTCTCCCATTCCTTAAAGATTTCAAGGTCCATTCTTTGCAAATTCAGAAATATTTGATTTTTTGTGATCCTCATCATAGATAAGCTAATATGATCCTTTCGACTCAAAGCATCAACCACCTTATTTGTTTTCTCAGGGTGGTAATGTATTGAGTAGTCATAATCTTTAATAAACTCCAACTATCTTCTTTGACGCATATTCAACTCTTTTTGAGTGAATATATACTTTAAACTTTTATGATCAGTATTATGTCACACCTTTCTCCGTAAAGATAGTGACTTCATATCTTTAATGTAAAAATTACCGCAATTAACTCCAAATCACGAGTCAGGTAATTTTGCTCATGAACCTTCAATTGACGAGAGATATAAGCTATCATCATTTCATTCTGCCTAAGAACACATCCCAACCCCTTCTTTGATCCATCACTGTAAATCACAAACCCTTCTCCACTGCAAGGTAGTGTGAGCACATGTGCATTGACCAACCTTCTCTTTAGTTCCTTGAAATTTTCTTCACATTCATTAGTCCAATAGAATTTGACTCCCTTCCGAGTTAACTTGCTGAGTGGATCAGACAACAGTGAGAAATTCTTCACAAAGCGTTAATAATATCTAGCCAATCCAAGAAAACTACGGATTTCAGTCACAATGGTTTGTCTGGGCCAATATTCAATAATTTCTGTTTTGATGGAGCCACCAATATACCTCTACTTGAGATTATATGACCAAAATGTGAAACTTTATGTAGCCATAATTCATACTTGGTAAATTTTGCACACAACTTCGCATTCTTTAGGGGCTTCGGTACAATTCTTAGATGATCTTCACGCTCTTCATTACTCTTGGAATTTATAAGAATATTGTCTGTAAAGACTATTATAAACTGATTAAGGTAATCTCTAAAGACTTTATTCATTAAATCAATGATGATAACAAGGTCATTAGTAATGAACTGAGAAGGAAACAAATTCGTAATGAACTGAGAAGGAAACAAATTCGTAATGAACTGAGAATGAAACAATTTCGTAATGAGCTGAGAAGAAAACAGATTCGTAATGAACTGAGAAAGAAACTGTTTCGTAATGAGGTGAGAGGGAAACATATTCGTAATGAGCTGAAAAGGAAACCGATTCGTAATGAGTTAAGAAGGAAACAAATTCGTAATGAGTTAAGAAGGAAACAAATTCGTAATGTGCTGAGAAGGAAACAGATTCGTAATGAGCTGAGAAGGAAACAGATTCGTAATGAGCTGAGAAGGAAACAAATTCATAATGAGTTAAGAGGGAAACAAATTCGTAATGAGCTGAGAGGGAAACATATTCGTAATGAGCTGAAAAGGAAACCGATTCGTAATGAGCTGAGAAGGAAACAAATTCGTAATGAACTGAGAATGAAACAATTTCGTAATGAGCTGAGAAGAAAACAGATTCGTAATGAACTGAGAAGGAAACTGTTTCGTAATGAGGTGAGAGGGAAACTGTTTCGTAATGAGGTGAGAGGGAAACATATTCGTAATGAGCTGAAAAGGAAACCGATTCGTAATGAGTTAAGAAGGAAACAAATTCGTAATGAGTTAAGAAGGAAACAAATTCGTAATGTGCTGAGAAGGAAATAGATTCGTAATGAGCTGAGAAGGAAACAGATTCATAATGAGTTCAGAGGGAAACAAATTCGTAATGAGCTGAGAAGGAAACATATTCGTAATGAGCTGAAAAGGAAACCGATTCGTAATGAGCTGAGAAGGAAACACATTTGTAATGAGCTGAGAAGAAAACAAATTCGTAATGAGCTGATTACGAAGAATACTCAAAAAGAAGATTTCTTAAGTTTTATGAAGAGTTGAAGATGTCAAACATGAAATTCAATTTTGCATAAATCTCGGAGAAATATGAGGATTGAAGAAGTCAAAGTTGAAGTTTAAATGTGAGCGTTTTTCAGACTTTTTTTTTGAAATTTGAGGAAGCGGAGAAAGTTTTCAAGTTTCCCGTTTTTGTTATCTGAGTCACTTATAAATAGTTGCTCAAGTCATTTGTTCATCGTGACTTTTCACGCAAGCGGAAAAAGCGGAGCACTGAAGGATTCAAGTGAAAGTTCTTTTCGGAACGAGATCTCTGAAGAAGATTAGACACTTGAATGTTTTGTTTTCCGGATAGTAAAATTATAAAGAGTCCATCGTATTGATTCAATCGGATTGAAGAAGATCAGAATGAGTTTTTGAGCAGAGTTTGAGAAGTACAGATTGAGCAAGGGAGAATTGTATTGACCTCATCTGATTGAGAGAATCAGATCCAGAAAAATCGGATCCAGACTGAGCTCTTGTGGAGCAAATTGAACAAAGTCTTATTTTTTTGTTTTGGCTCAATTGTTTTGTAATCAACTTTGTAAACTAATGACAGTCAGTATAATCTTTCCTATTAGGAGATAGAAGATGTCTAACGGGAGTTTGATACAAGTTGTATTCACTTCTTTATAATAGTGGATTTTCATAGGCCCACGGGAGTTGCTATGACAAAGATATTTGTTCTCACACTGAGGGCGAACCTTGTAAATCTTGTGTGCTTTACTTACTTTCTTACTTTTGCATGCATGAGTATTTATTAAAAAGTTGATAAGGAAATAAATCTTAATATTTACAGGGATTAAAAAGTATTGCAACTTATAAAAGTGAACAACTGATTCAACCCTCCTTCTTAGTTGTTATTCGATCCTTTGAAACTTCAGTTGGTATCAGAGCCAAGAGTCCATTGTTGAATCCTTATCATGGATAATCTCAATTCTGTCAACAGTAGAGGAATTCCTATATTTGTTGGCAAAAATTATTATGGATGGAAAAATTGGATGATTCTTTATCTCCTATCTCCTGGCCTGTAAGTTGTTGATGCTGCTACCATTGGTTTTCCACCTATTGAGAAAGATGCTTCTATGACGTTTGCTGATAAAAGAAATATAGAAGTTGATGAAAAAGCTAAAAATGCAATCCTTATGTCTTTATGAGAGGATGTTTATTAGAAGGTGATGGGTCTCAATACTTCAAAAATTATGTGGGATAAGGTGGAAAGTATTTTCAAAGGGAATACTAAAGTGAAAGAATCAAAACTACAAATCTGACGTAGTAAGTATGAAGACATCAGAATGAGAGATGAAGAAACTATTGATGAATACTGCACCAGAGTAAATGAACTTGTTTGCAATATCAGAGGATTCAAAGATGTTCTGGAAGATTTTACACTTGTGAAGAAACTTATGCGAAACTTCGCAGACAGATTTGATTCTAAAATTTCCTTTTTAGAAGATAAGGATAATTTATCTCTTAATGAATTGCATAACTTTCTTATTGCTTATGAAATGAGAAAAGCTTCAATCTTTAAAAAGAAGATGAAAGATGAAATGACTTTTGAAGCTATGAGAAAGTTGAAAATTTAAGATGTTGAAGATGTTGATTCTTGTGACTCCGAAGGTAAAGATGATGATGAGTTAAATGATAAAATCATGTCTCTTATATCCAAGAACCATAAAAGAGGGAGAGGAAAGTATGGAGGTAAACTTCCTCTCAAATGTTTTGAGTGTGGTGAAATCAGACATTTTGCTATGAATTATCCCAAGAAGAAAGTTGAAGAATATCGAGATGATTCTGATGAAAAACCTCGATGGAAAACGTGGAACAAAAGTTCTAAAGAAGAAAAGTCATTCTACAAATCCAAAAAAATGTTTATTGGGAACAAGAGAATATGTTGAGTAAGAAAGATGAATAAGACTCAATTGACAACAATTCTTCAGAAGATGAAAATTCAGAAAAATTCAGAACCTTCATTGCAAAAGTTGAGAATGTTGAACTCCTTGTTGTACATCTCGAACCCCTCGTTGTTTGATTTTCATGATCACAATCACCTTATTACTTGTCTAACATTGTTTTAAGTGTTTTTGTTTTATAGGCAAAAGATTGCCAAGGAAATGGGCCATGAAGCAAGTCTAGTGGACTGAAATTCAGTCCACCGGCCAACCGGTGTGATATCACCGGCCCGCCGGTGGACCTGGCAGAAGCATTGCTCACTGCCAGGTTCCACCGGTCAGCCGGTGGCTTGACCACCGGCTGACCGGTGGCACCCAGAACAGAGGGCTGAGCCACTGCCTCCCCACCGGCCAACCAGTGGCCTCAGCACCGGCCAGCCGGTGGCCCCCAGCCCAAACAGTGAAGGCTACTGTCTTGCCACCGGCCAGCCGGTGGCTCTTGCACCGGTCAGCCGGTGGCCCCTGGACAGATTTCCTCTCCAACATCCAAGGCACCGGCCAGCCGGTGGCCCTGTACCGGCCAGCCGGTAGCCCTGGTCAAACTAGCCGTTGGCTTTGACCAGTCAACTCCAAAAGCCTCCCAACGGCTCCGAAGCCTTTTCCAACGGCTCCAAAGCCCTCCAACGGATACTTGAAGGTTCCTAGCCTATAAATAAAGGCCTAGGAAGCCCCGGAACTTCACCCAAGCCACCGGACACATTGTTGATCATTTTGGCGAACCTCCGGCGGATTTCTTCAAGGAACCCAACGTGCTCCAATCCAATTCCACATCCAAGAGCACCATCAAAGAAGCTTGGAAGCGGCCTTCAACATCTCCATCCATTCAAAGGCGCCCAAGACTTCCTCAAATACGGTTTTTATTGTTTATTCTTTTTGAGCTTAATTTTGGGTTTGTGCCTACAAACCCCAAACCCTTTTCTCATCCCCCTTTCTTTTGGGTTCTCACACCACCATTAAGGTGTGAAGAGGTTTCTTCAAGCCTTTCCTTTTAAAAGGCTTGTGTCACCGGTGAGCTAGCCTTCACCCGTTAAAAAGGCTAGTGGGTTCTTACTTAACCATTAAAAGTAAGTGGGTTCTTGCTTAACCAATAAAAGCAAGCTGTAATAGGTCCTAGTGCTACCTCAAAGCCTAGTGGGTTTCTTGCTAAAACCATTGAAAAGCAAGCGGTAGAAATCTCTCAACGGTTGAGTTGGGAGCGGAGACGTAGGCCGGGTTTTTGGCCGAACTCCGTTATCAATTTTGTGTGTCTTGCCTCTTTATTTCCGCTGCACTTTACTTTGATTTTTTATTTGTTAATCAATTTTTTAAAAGGCAATTCACCCCCCTCTTGCCATCTTTTCCTCGTTTTTTCCGACCCAACAATTGGTATCAGAGGGAAATTTGAGTAATACCCTAACCCGGTTTCAAATTTAAGATCCATTAAGATGGCATCAACCTCTTTCGCCCCCGAGGGCCTCTCATTGGGTCGGGCTCCATTTTTTGATGGGACCGACTATAATTATCGGAAAACCCGCATGACCACTTTTTTAAGAAGCATAGGATACCCCATTTACAAAATTGTCATGCAAGGTTATACTTTGTCTACCCCCGATGAATCCAAATGGACCCCCACCGATATAAAGAATTTTGAGCTTGATGGCAAAGCCATGAACGCTCTCCATTGCGGCCTAGACCGAAATGAATTCAATCGAGTGTCTACTTGCACCTCCGCACATGAAATCTGGAAACTTTTGGAGGTTACCCATGAGGGGACCAACAAAGTAAAGGATACTCGATTGGACATGTACCGTCAGGATTTTGAATCTTTTTCCATGCACCCAAATGAATCAATTTCTGAAATGTTTACACGCTTTACTGACGTGTGCAATGGAAGGAAATCTCTTGGTGATGATGTTTCAGCCGAGACGATGGTCAAGAAGATCTTATGGGTCCTTCCGAGCTCATGGGCACCAAAGGTGACGGCGATCCAAGAAGCTAAGGACGTCAAAAATATGCCGGTAGAGGAGCTCATCGGATCTCTCATGACTTATGAGATCACGATGAGGAGGCAAGCTCAAAAGGAGGGCACACCAATCAAGACACCAAAGAACATTGCCCTCAAGGTTCAAAAAGAAGTAAGCTCCTCCTCATCCTCATCTTCCTCATCTCCTTCATCTTCAAGCGGTGACTCGGAAATGGAGAATCTCGCCCGCCAAATGCACAAGTTTATGAAGAAGCACAAGAAAAAGAAGAAATCCCGCAAGCATCGAAAGCAAGAACCCACCGCAAGATCCGAGCCCAAGGTAAAATGCTACGGGTGCGGCGAAAAAGGCCATTACAAGCCCGATTGCCCACTCAACAAGAAACGGGCCACGCAAAACGAAAAAGGAAAGAAAAAGGTCCTCAAGGCGACATGGAGTGACACCTCCTCATCATCCTCCTCCTCGAGCGACCAAGGTACAAAATGCCTAATGGCATTCCATGAGGTAACTTCGTCCGACTCCTCTTCCTCTTGTTCTTCAAATTCAAATTCTTTAAATCATCTATCTTATGAAGAACTCTCACACGCTAGAGACCAACTAGAAAAAGGTTTTCATGAACTTTCTTCAAAATTTGTTGCTTTAAAAAAGAATTTCAAAAAACTTTCCTCCGAAAAAGACCAACTTCTCAAATAGAAGGAGGAACTCACCCTTAAAATCCAAAATTTTCCAAATGTTGATTCTATGGAATCAACCATCAAAGACCTAAGGGAGACCCTAGCTAAGTTCACCAAAGGGGAACAAAATTTGAACAATCTTCTAGGTTCCCAACGAATATCTAGAACCACCAATGGACTTGGCTACACCAACCAAGCTTCCTCCTCCCATGCACCCACTGTTTTTGTAAGGGGGAGCTCTAGTTACAAATTTTGTAATTATTGTAAGAAATCCGGGCACCTCATTTATGAGTGTAATTGCAAAAATGCCCGGTACGGCCAACCAAAGTCTATTTTCTTTTCCGATGAGTTTTATAGGAGAAGACCCGCTATGAGACAAGTTTGGATTGAAAAATCCCTTCTAGCGAGTCTCACCGGGCCTAAAATTGTCTCTTTTCAAAATCCCTCTTCCCGGTGATTTATTGTTTTTATTTAGGGGGAGTTAGGATCTTTTTTGTTTTCCTTTCGATTCAAAATTTTTCATTTCAAACTCATCTCTTAGTTTCAATTCTTTCAATTCAAAATTTTCTATTAAAATTTCATTTCTAAATTTCCAACAGTTGGTATCGAATTTTTTTTATTCAAAACTTTCAATTCAAACTGTTATTCAATTTTTGATTCAAAAATTTCATTTGGTTTCAAATTTCAAAATTCAATTGGTTTTTGATTCAAAACTTTCAATTCAAACTGTTATTCAAATTTTCAATTCAATTTTCAAAAATTCCAATTGATTTAAAAATCTTGATTTTCAATTGATTTAAAATCTCGTTTTTCATCGATTTCCCTCAATCAAGTTTTATGCCCCATTCTATTTTGATAATCACAAAGGGGGAGAAATTTCTTGATTGATTGGGGGAGAATCTTTTCTCTCATGCTTAGTATTTATTTTCAATTTATCATTTAAAGCATGCCTTTCATTTAAAGCTCTTACATTGTTTCGGTGATTGTGATCATCAAAATAGGGGGAGATTGTTGTACATCTCGAACCCCTCGTTGTTTGATTTTCATGATCACAATCACCTTATTACTTGTCTAACATTGTTTTAAGTGTTTTTGTTTTATAGGCAAAAGATTGCCAAGGAAATGGGCCATGAAGCAAGTCTAGTGGACTGAAATTCAGTCCACCGGCCAACCGGTGTGATATCACCGGCCAGCCGGTGGACCTGGCAGAAGCATTGCTCACTGCCAGGTTCCACCGGTCAGCCGGTGGCTTGACCACCGGCTGACCGGTGGCACCCAGAACAGAGGGCTGAGCCACTGCCTCCCCACCGGCCAACCGGTGGCCTCAGCACCGGCCAACCGGTGGCCCCCAGCCCAAACAGTGAAGGCTACTGTCTTGCCACCGGCCAGCCGGTGGCTCTTGCACCGGTCAGCCGGTGGCCCCTGGACAGATTTCCTCTCCAACATCCAAGGCACCGGCCAGCCGGTGGCCCTGTACCGGCCAGCCGGTAGCCCTGGTCAAACTAGCCGTTGGCTTTGACCAGTCAACTCCAAAAGCCTCCCAACGGCTCCGAGGCCTTTTCCAACGGCTCCAAAGCCCTCCAACGGATACTTGAAGGTTCCTAGCCTATAAATAAAGGCCTAGGAAGCCCCGGAACTTCACCCAAGCCACCGGACACATTGTTGATCATTTTGGCGAACCTCCGGCGGATTTCCTCAAGGAACCCAACGTGCTCCAATCCAATTCCACATCCAAGAGCACCATCAAAGAAGCTTGGAAGCGGCCTTCAACATCTCCATCCATTCAAAGGCGCCCAAGACTTCCTCAAATACGGTTTTTATTGTTTATTCTTTTTGAGCTTAATTTTGGGTTTGTGCCTACAAACCCCAAACCCTTTTCTCATCCCTCTTTCTTTTGGGTTCTCACACCACCATTAAGGTGTGAAGAGGTTTCTTCAAGCCTTTCCTTTTAAAAGGCTTGTGTCACCGGTGAGCTAGCCTTCACCCGTTAAAAAGGCTAGTGGGTTCTTACTTAACCATTAAAAGTAAGTGGGTTCTTGCTTAACCAATAAAAGCAAGCTGTAATAGGTCCTAGTGCTACCTCAAAGCCTAGTGGGTTTCTTGCTAAAACCATTGAAAAACAAGCGGTAGAAATCTCTCAACGGTTGAGTTGGGAGCGGAGACGTAGGCCGGGTTTTTGGCCGAACTCCGTTATCAATTTTGTGTGTCTTGCCTCTTTATTTCCGCTGCACTTTACTTTGATTTTTTATTTGTTAATCAATTTTTTAAAAGGCAATTCACCCCCCCTCTTGCCATCTTTTCCTCGTTTTTTCCGACCCAACACTCCTCAAATAGTGAAGAAGGAGGTCAAGAATCATATAGAAAGTATTTGCATGTCTTTAGCAAAACAAATCTCTCAAGAAAGAAGTCAGAATGATAAAGAAAGATTGTGAAGAAGTCACTGAAGGAAGAAAAGATGTCATCAAGCAGGAGGGTGAATACATTCAGGAGATCTTAAGTTACAAACTTAAAATTACTGAAGAGAGAAAGATGGTTGGAGATCTCAGTAAGAAGCTGACAGTTAAGGAAGAAGAAATTAACAAGTTTCAATCAAAACTTCTTAAGTCCGAAAATACCTTGAGAAAGATGAATGAAAACTTCAATAAAGCCTTGGAAGTAAAAACCATGTGGGCCTCCTCCATGAGCCTCCTCTCGTAACTTTGCGCGTAGCTTGGTCCAAAGTTGTGCAACACTCTTGACGATCGTGGAAGTCCCTGAAGTTAACTTAGCTTCTTGTGGTGCCCTCGACTCCCAGTGACACATTCTCGCCGCTACTAGTCTACAAGATCCCGTTGATTTCGTTGCAAGCAGCGTGGGCAATAAAGCAGATGAAATGGATTTCTCCTCGGTGACACGAGTTTACTCCATTCGACTTTGTAACCGGTGACTCGCCACCCTACCCTGCCAGCGGCTCGACTGTCACAGTTTTGAGTGGCGGGCGGTGTGCATGTTGTTGCACCTCTGTCTCCTTCAGGATTATTGACGACCCCCTTTTGGCTTGTGGCGAACACGGTGTAGATGGCACCTCGTCCTTGCTTGTTGCCGCACTTGCCGCAAAAGTCGTGTCTAGGCAAGATGTGTCTGCCCTCCTCGATGATCACCACCAACTGCACGCGCAGCCGTGTGCTGCTCCGGCGTCTCCCAATTAATGATCCCTTTGAAATGCCCACCCGACTTCGCCGTAGTCTCCAATGACTGTTCCCCATTCGATAGCGCCGTCTGCTCCCATCGGTGCACCTAGGCAGTGAAGAATTTTTGGAATTCAGCTTCCACTTGACAATGGCGATTCCAAGTTTGATCCCACATTTTTTAGGTTTTGCAGAAGCTTAGCGTTGAGCCATCGGAGTTTCGGTAGTGTTTTGTCCATCTTCGCACACCTGCAACAAGTGTACTTCTCCAACAGAAGTCACTTTTTTTTTGGTTTTCGGTTTCCTCCCCCAATAGAAAAGTTGAACTCTCTCTTTTTGATTGCATCGATGCACACCTTCTTGGTCGTACGGTCCAAGGACACACCTCCTCAAACCGAACACCGATAGGTCGCGTTGCGTCTGAGTGCGATGAAGCTGGAATAGAAAGTGATGAGAAAATCGCAGGATGCCTCCTCTGAGCGACAAGGCGTATCCGGTAGTGCACCTCCCCACCAGTCGTGAGTTGGACCAAAGCAGTGCTGATGACGTGGTGCGATGGTGCGGACC
Organism: Viscum album; assembly: GCA_963277665.1. Taxonomy (NCBI): domain Eukaryota; kingdom Viridiplantae; phylum Streptophyta; class Magnoliopsida; order Santalales; family Viscaceae; genus Viscum; species Viscum album. The sequence goes on from OY728135.1 coordinate 474,445,869, forward strand.
TCCATGGGGCGAATGTCCTTGCTTTGAGCGTCTGAAGCCAACTGACGGTGCGCGGCCTCTGGTTTTCGGTTTCCTCCCCCAACAGAAAAGTTGAACTCTCTTTTTGATTGCATCGGTGCACACCTTCTTGGTCGCATGGTCCAAGGACGCGCCTCCTCAAACCTAACACCGATAGGTCGGGTTGCGTCTGAGCGCGATGAAGCTAGAATAGAAAGTGATGAGAAAATCGCAGGATGCCTCCTTTGAGCGACAAGGCGTATCCGGTAGTGCACCTCCCCACCAGTCGTGAGTTGGAACAGAGCAGTGTTGATGACGTGGTGCAATGGTGCAGACCTCCATGGGGCGAATGTCCTTGCTTTGAGCATTCGAAGCCAACTGACGGTGCACGACCTCTGAGTGCTAAGCCGGTTGGGTGCGGCTTCATCAAACACATAGTTATTAATGGCGCGCGCCATTGTGCCATGGCTAGCGCCAGACAGTGGTGTGCCGCGCCATGGCGCATCTAAGATGGCTCGCTGTGGCGTGCGTCATGTTGCGCTATGGCGCGCAGTGGCACAACGCGCGCCGTTGTGCCTTTTTGATTTTTGATTTTTTTTTTGCATCTTTTTAACCTGCCAACTCATACTCCCTGATTGAAAATACCTCTTTTGAGGTTAAACGCCGATCTCCCCTTCCAACATTGTGCGACACTCTACTCTTCCTGCGAGCGCAGCGACCCAGCTGGTGTCGGACCACATCGACCGCCGCAACCTAAATATGTGGTGTCGTTCAGGGCCAGCGCACCTTCAATGCGAACCAGTGACTTTTTTATGTTTTTAATTCAAATTTATTTATGTTGCTCACGCTTTATTTTTTTTTGAGTTACTCCTGTTGTTGTTTTTACTTACGTTTTCTTCCTGATTTTTTATGTTTTGTTTTTTTATTTTTTTGTTTATTGTTTTTTTGTTTATTGTTTTTTTGAGATATATGGTTTTTAATATTTAATTGTTTGTTTTATATATTTGAGGAATTGTAATTTATTTCTAAATGTCTAAGGCAAGACAAGGAAAGACCCAACTTGATTTTTTGAGACGTATGGTTTTAAATATTTTTCAGGAATTAAGATATATGGTTTTTAATTTTTAATTGTTGGTGTTATTGTTGACTTCATTCGTTTTTTGATGTATGAAATATGAATTATTGACATAGATCTTTTTTATATTTATGTATATATTGTATAATTTATTATTTGTTATTGTTGAATATGTATACACCTCTTTTGTGCGCCTCAAGTTAATATCGCCACGCGTTGTGCGCTTTTGCGCTGTGGGCCCTTGTTGTCGTTGTGCGCCCTTGTTGTTGTTGTGCGCCCGAATAACTATGGTCAATCAATGAAGTCACAGTGTGCGCCGCTGCCGAACAAGATGAAACAGCAGCGCACAACGCGTCTGACGAAAAATGGAGCTGGTCGTAAGCGTGTCGGCTGAACGAGACTGGTAGGACAACTCGTCGCGCTGGACGTGAGCCGACAAGGGAGAACGACATTGCACGTCGGATGAAGTGGTGTAGAAATCCGGCATTGTGCACCGCCTTAAATGTGATGCGAGCTTGCGGCAGGTTGGACCAAATGATAGAACCCGCACCAGCAGAGATACTAGAAGGCGACTTTGTATGTATTGCCATAAGAGAATCAGAATTACAGATGGAAGGAGAATGAATAGAGAAGAAGAGGATGAAAGAGAAGAAACTCGAGAGGGGACACCGCACTCCCGCTCAAGCCAAGGCCGTAGTCCATGCCAAATGGCCGATTCCTCTCAACAGAATTCCCTCCAACCTCCTCTCCCCCTTTTATTACAACCGTATTCCATCCCTCACATGGCCAACCTGTCCCCTTCTAGAATATTCAATTGTGGCCAGCTGTATTCCCTTTATTCCCCTTGCAGTAATATGCTCAGGTCTCTATCAAAACATCTTGGCTACGGATTGAGTCGAGAGACGAGATTGCTGAGGGAACAGTTGCTGCTGGATTCTTGTTGTGAGATACAAAGAAGGCCAATCTTGGAGAGGATGATCGAAGAGAGGCTGATCTTGGCTGGATTCTTGTTGTTGCAGCCGGTGAAAGTTGTAAGTTGACGGTGCTTCTGTTTGGTTAACGTGCGGGAAGGGGACATTGGAGCAGTTGGAATTGGAGCAGGCTGCCGACTTGCAGAAACGGATTGACTGGGCGCAAAACTTTTGATGGTATGGGGAGTGCGATAGAGAGAGTTGAGTTGCCTCATTTTTCAGGGGGAACTATTATGCTGGATCAGCAAAGCAGAAGCCTATTTCTAGAAAAATCGAACTCTTCAAGACATGAAACTGCCTTGGGCGCAGCTAAATATGGTACACAGTTTTTTATTGGTTCTTGTCGTGACATTATGAACATCCTGGAGCAGCTGAAGTCAGTGTTACTGGAGAAATATGGAAAGACGCCAGAGTGGGTGGGGGGGGGGGGGACTATTATGCTGGATCAGCAAAGCAGAAGCCTATTTCTAGTAAAATCGAACTCTACAAGACATGAAACTGCCTTGGGCGCAGCTAAATATGGTATACGGTTTTGTATTGGTTCTTGTCGTAACATTAGGAACATCCTGGAGCAGCTGAAGTCAGTGTTACTGGAGAAATATGGAAGGACGCCAGAGTGTGTGTGTGTGTGGGGGGGGGGGGGGGTGATTCACGACAATTTTGGAGACTCTGGCAAAATGTTTCTGTGGAGCCGCAGTTTGGATCTAGTTTGGAACGACCTGAAGAGGTAATTCCTGTTTCGAGTTCTAGCGAGGATAAGCAGGAAAGGTTTGCCAAGGAGGAGGAGCTAGATCTTGGTCTAACTGCGGAAGAGATGAGTTTGAAAATTCTGCCAGCAGAGCAGAAATTGCGGGGCAGCATGGTGACAAGCGATCCCGTTCAGGATTATTGTTTCCCGAGGGTCCGACGGGATAATGAGAGCTACGTTTCTAGCCCCAACAACGCTAAGTACGTTGCAGAATCTAGTCTGGAACAGCCTGAAAAGGTACTCTGGTGCAAATTTTAGTTTGTTTAAGTGTGAAGAATTTCCTGCCATGGTCGAGTTGATAAAGAAGCCTGAGGAAGTGGCTTCTTATGGTTTGAGCGAACAGCTCACAACGGGAACTGTCGATGTTGAGGTAGGAAGCATGGGATTTCGAGCAGCTTAAGAGGCTGCAAAAGTGAGATACAAACTGCTAATAGAGGCTGCATATGCTGGTTACCGGAAGGAATAGAGGATCAAGAACCACCGCACTGAAAAGAGCTTCAGCGTGCACTAAATATTGTTGTTCGAGGAAGTAATGGTTGCTGTTGTTGCCCAGCCATAAGCATATGCCTTGGTTGGGATGGCTGCTACATTAGCTGTAGTTTGTTTGGTACCCCAACAGTTTGCTATTGTTGCTGGTCTTTGTGTATGGAGAGATGCTATTGCAGGAGCAGATGATGGCACAAGTGGACCACCATTTTCAGAAGGGGGCTACCGTTCCAGTGCTCAGCAAGCCGTGTCGTGTTTTTGGAGGTTCACCTTGAGGACATGGTGGTTTTTAATGAGAGGAAATGGTAGGAGTGGAGGTTGTGAGGCCGTAGCCACCATGAGGCGGGCAGTTGGTGCGCAGGCCAGCAAGCCGTGACTGTGTGTCTTCAGTGTAGGGTGCTTGATATGTGAGGGTAACTGTCGGGGGGAAGATATGTACTTTTTTGTAAATAGTTGTTAGGGGTGGTTGGTTGGTAGGTTGGGGTATTAAATAAGGGTGAAGTTTGTAGGGAGGGGGTTACGATTCAGTTTAGCATTTGGCTTGGTAGCTGCTGGAGGTCTCAGCCTTGGGAGGTTTGGCCTTGGCTCCTGAAAGTGGTCTTCTATGGAGAATCTTCTTCTTCCTCCGTCTCTACACTTTCTTCTACTGCATTCCCTCCTACTGGATTTGTCCAACAACATTAATACAGAATATACGACTGTTTTCTTCTCTCTATTCTCTTTTTCATAGTCAAGGACCTAACAACCTTTACATGATGAAATCTCTTGTTGGTAGGCCCTATTAGAAATGAGACATTTTACAAGCCAACCGATTCCCTCTAGTCTCACTTAGTTTAGTTCAATAAAATTGTATTAAACCTAGCCAACATAGATATTAAGGTTGAAGATGAGGATCAAACCATCACCCTTTTGTCATTTTTAGATAGTTCTTACCAGAATCAATGTGATGCTATGATGTATGGTAAGGAGTCTTTGACCTCAAAGGAAGTTAAGCTTGCCTATCTTGTCAAAGGAATTGCAGACCAAGAATGAGATGACATCTGAGGGAGAGGGGCTTAGTGCTATGGGTAGAACAGAACATAGGGGTTAATGGAAGGACATTGGTAAAGATAAGAAGGGTAAGAGTCTGTTTAAGACTTTGAAGTGTTATCATTGTGATAAACCAGGTTATTTTAAGAAAGATTGTCCCGAGAGAAACAACTCAAAGGGCAATGGAGTTAAATCTAATCTTGTCGAGCCTGGTTATGATGATGCTGATGTTCTATGATCTGTCTAGTGTGCTTGCAGAGGGAAGAGTTGAGGGTTCAACTCTGGGTGTTGTTCCACCTTTTGTGTCTTAGGTGGGATGGTATTCTCGGGAGATAACCAGGTGTGAGAAGAGTGCTGTCTTGGGCAGTGGTTAGAGGAATAGGTTAATGGGTAAATGCTTGGTTGGCTACCAGACTTCATGATGATACTACTGGTATCTCTTTAATGACATTGGATGGGTACTTGAGAATTACGCACCTGATGTCGTTGGTTAGCTAGATTTAAGGGGCCTTCCTTAGGCCGATAGCTGGCTGCCTTTGCTTGCTGGTTTTGTTCTCTCATGGTTATGAGTTGACATTTGGGACTGGGGCTGTATGAGTTTACAGTGGCACTAGTTAGAATGTGGGACCCCCTGCTGCATGGTTCTAGGCAGTGTCTTCGCTTTAGGTGGAGGGTGTTTCTGGGTCCGTGTTAGTAGATTCAGGTGGAGTGATTGACTTGTTTTGCTTGGGGAACCTTGTAGATTAGGTTGTGTTTGTTTTTGTTTGCTTTGTTTTAATGCTGTATTTTCTTTGCTACTATTGTTTGCGTTTGAACTGTTTCATTTTGAGTTTACTTGCATACTTTTGGGTTGATGTTTTTCCATGGTTTTATTGGAGGATGGGCACTGCTCTGTTTGTGGGTGTTCTGCAGGCAATGATGAGGTGTTCTGAGGACCTCTTTGATATTTGTGATCAGTTGAGAGCACAGGCAGTGAAGGGAAACTTAGATATTTAAAGGTATTTCATTCTGTGCCTTTATGTGTAGTAATAGTTTAGATTCATTGATATGAGTGAGCTTGTATCACTTGGATACACATAAGACCGCTGGCCTCTTAGAATTGATTAGAATTGCCTGTTTGTCTAAATCAATGATATAGGTCAGGATGTGTAGGAACATCAGTGGTTTAGGTTCATGCGTTTAATTTGCAAGTTGAAGATTTGTGAATTTTATTCATTGTTAGTTTGCAAACTAAATGACATTTTGTTGTTTTGTTCTATGCATGTTTTAGATCTCCTGTTTATTTTGCTTTTATTCCATTTTAACTCTTATGTATCGGTCCCTCTGTGCCGGGAGTGACCCTTACATATCACTTTGTGGCAAAGGGAGTTACCCTTACGCATCACACTGCAACGAGAGTGACCCTTACGTAGCCTTTGCACTGCTTGGGGACCTTTACGCATGGCTCCTGGGACTCCTATGTATCAGTTCGCGACTCTTGCGTGGTGCTTCTGTTTGTCTCTCGTGGCTACCATTGGATGCGGGTGGTTACGACTGAGCTGATCACGACTGTCCACCTGTCCTGTTTTGTTGCAACCGTTTGATATGCCATCGATTTACCCCGTGGCTCGGTATTTTTTCAAGGGCGATTCATTCCTTCGTGAGCGTGTGGTTCTGACGATTCTTGCTTGCGGAGAGAAACAAAGAAGAGGGGCTGCTGGTGTTCTTCCAGAGAGGGAAAGCGAGGGTTCTTCTTGGTCCGTTCGGATCTTTAAGGGAGTTTGATAGATTGAGCGGAGAGGAGGGTTGTGATTTGAGTTGGTGCAGTGCTGGTTCGTGCGAGCTTGATCCGTGGAGCTTTCGGTGCCTCTGGAGTGGATCTAGTTTAGCTTGTGGCTTGCGAACCTGTACATTGGAGGACATCTGCTTCAACTGCCGTGTGATCTTGGAGGCTTGGTTTTTCAATAGATCCGTTTGTGGTGTATCCGAGTTCTTCGTAATAAGAACTTGGCTCTGTAAGCGATTCCTTTATTCTTGTTTCGGTTTGGTTATCCTCCTGTTTGCTTCGTAATAAGAACTCGGCTCTTGTAATCTGCTCCTCTTTAATTGCATAGTGAATCCCCGACACCCCTGTCCCGTGCATGTATGTCAATTTGACTGAAGCATGTGAAAATTGCCGTGTTCTTTCTTGTTTTCTTTACTGTTTTTTGTGACCGGTATGCTGAACGCTGTTTGCAATTTATGATTTGTGCTGCAATGTTCATTGAATTAAATCTGGTTTTGGTTACTGTTAATCTTGCATGCCAAGATTGTTGATTCTGCTATTCTATTTTGATCATTTTCATGCCTCTGTAATTGGGTATTTCATCGATTTCTCTTTTTGTTATTGGTATTAAATAACGGTGAATTGAACTTTTCGTATTTTGAGATTTTCTCGAACCATCTCTTAAATCAATAAGCCCTTTCGGCTGTTGTTGAATGCGGACTGCTCTACAATGCACCCCGCAGCATTCCATAAACAAGTTTCCCATCATACCAACCAAAGCCTTATTGTTGGTGTATTTGTCAATCTAATGGCATTATGTAATATAACTGCAATTCACAGTTTTAAGATTGTAACAGTGTTTAATAATGCATTTGGAGCATTTGAATATCCAATTTTGTGGAAGCTATAGCGGGTCATCAAAATGGGGCGAAGTTATGGAAATCGGCCAATTTAAAGAGAAGTAGAAAAGCTGTGAAAATTTTCTGAATGCGAATAAAGTAAAATAAAAATTGAAATCTTCCAATATCGATCAAGGGCTGAAAATAGGAAAGCACACACTACCTATTTTCTGTTGTAAATTTAAGGTCACAAAGAGGAAAAAAGAATGCGGAAAGCACACCAAATTGGGAAAGCATGTATGAGTATGTAGTCAAGGATCCATGGAGGAGTTTAAGATCACCCTTATTCATGTTGTTAAAGTATTGAAAACATGACTTTTTTGTTGAAGGAAGTTTTTTTATTCACCCATTTTCCCTTGATACAGATACTGCACTGGATGGAGAATCGAGGTATGGTGTTATCCTATCCGGCTATCGCAATACGCCTAGATCTTACATCAAAAACACAAGGGATAGCTGCTGCTGAGAGTTACTTTGATGGTCTTCCACCATCTGCGAGGAACCAACTGACTTATGGAGCTTTACTGAACTGCTATTGTGAAGAAGAACTGGCAGAAAAAGCTTTGTCTCTATTTTTAGAGATGGATCAGATTGGCTGGGCCAATCACATGGCTTTCAACAGTCTCATGTCTTTATACTTGAGAGTGGGTCAGCCTGGTAAGGTGCCCTACTTGATATCAGAAATGAAGAGGAGGGACATCTTTCCTACTACGTTTACTTACGTGTACTGGATGAGCAGTTGTGCATGCTTGAATGATATTGAAGGTGCAGAAAGGGTTGCCGCATTGATAGAAAAGGAAAATGAAAGGACAGCCAATTGGACTATACATAGCAATCTGGCAGCTATATATGTGAAAGCTGGAAGTTTTGAGAAAGCCAAGATGGTTCTTAAAAAGATAGAAGATATGAGACCTAGAAATCGCATGGCTTACCATTTATTGATTAGTCTCTATGCCAAGACATCTAATTTAGATGCAGTTAATCGCGTGTGGAATGCTCTGAAATCAAAATTCCGGAGAGTTAATATGAGCTATCTTGCCATGCTTCATGCCCTTGCCGAACTGGATGATGTGAATGGACTCAAGGATTGCTTTGAGGAGTGGGTTTCATGGTGCTTCATTTTTGATTTGAGGTTAGTGAATGTTGCCATGAGAGCTTACCTAAAATGGCACATGCTTAAAGATGCCCAACAGGTCTTTCACTTGGCCACTGAAAGATCTCTAGATCCCTTCAGTACGGAAGCAGCTGTTACTGAATCTAGAACCTGTGAGTGGCAGCCGGACAGAGATATAGTCGAGGAGTTCTTTCATTGTTTTGAAGCGAAGAAAGACACTGAAGGTGCTGAGGAGCTATGCAGAATGTTGAAGAAGATTAATTGTTTGGATTCCGGTTCGTATGAATCATTAATTAAGGTTTATCTATCTGCTGGTCGAGCAGTTCCCGATATGCATCATAGAGTGGAACAAGATGGCGTTGTGATCAGCTCTGATCTTGAGAATTTGCTCCACCTTGTTTCTGGAATGTAGAACTCGTTGAATGCTTTCGCTCCAGATGACTGAGAAGGGGAATTCATGACTTTTTTCCAGAGCAATAATCAAAGTAAGGCCCCACCGTTGGTGGTGGGGTGGTAAGGGCTTGGGGGGTGAGGGGCAGGTCGCGGGGTCAAGTCCCCGGGGTTGCGATTTACATGTAATTTTCTTCCTTGCTTGTGTGCCGCTTTCGCGGTTGTACCCAATTTTTTTTTAATAATCAAAGTCCTCACCTCAACTATTGAATTGCATTTTGAAGGTATCATCTGTAAGGGGAGAGAGAGAGAGAGCCATCTCTTTTCAGAATTTAGTACGTCTACACTTTTACATTCAATATAAAATTTTCAATATAAATTTTAAGATATACACTAATTTTCATTCAATTTTCCATCAAGTTAATGTTTCTGGACCGTCTGTTAGATTACACTTACAGGGAGGAATTAGGGCACATGATTACATATTACATCATACATCTGTTCCAAAACCAATTATAACCACAATAATCATCAAAGCAACATACACAAGCCACCCTAGAATTTGATAGATTGCTGCCACCAGAAACATGTCAGCAAAAATAAAAAACCAAGTACCTCTTTTTACATAATTGCATCCTTGTTATGTCCAAAAATCAAATCAAAATATCAAAAAGCTCTTTGTCCAAGCTCTACTTCTAACATCACATAAGACAAAACAGCTGGGTTATAGTGCCATAAAGCTAGCAAATCACAAATAAGACTACCACTAGCCAATATATTTTGCTTGTGCACAATCACATTGATTTCATATTTCAAACAAAAATCAAAATATCAGAAAGCTGCAACTGTCCACTGTCCAGGTTCTACCAAGTCAAGAGATGTCAAACAATTAGCGTTTTGCAAATGACCCCACGTCCTGAATAATTATGGCATTGACATCACATTAAAAAAAATCTATAATCGAAGAAATTCAGTCTAGGGTTCTATGAATGGCAGATCATAGATGAAACACTAAATGCAAAATAAAATAAAAACATGAAATTCATGCTAATGTTGGAATACATGTAATAACGAGATTATTAGTCAAAATGTGCCATTAGTACCCAAATAAATGATTTGTAAGCAACATTTTTACATAAAATATGTTGCAATAAAAATAGTGTATTAGTATCAGTCAGCAAAAGATGCATCAATGGTGATCACTAACAGAGTAACAGTAACAGAAAGCTGAGGAAATTATACTTGCAATGAAATAAATCCCATATATTAACTAGTAATTTGTAGTGTTACCATGAGCATACAAAACAATTGAAAATAATCTACTATTTTATTACAAGTGATTTGTTAATACCTAGTAAACAATAACACATCAAAAAATACAGATGATGCCAATGACTATTTGATAGAGATCTGGAGGGCGCAGTAAAGCCAGGAAGCACAGCCTCGAAGGCACCCTCTAGATGGGGCCATAAGAGTCATTACAGGGGAAAATATAGTTGGCCATAACTGCATATTCTAGAAGGGGTCAGTGTTGGCCATGTGAGGATGAAGGCAAGACTGTTACAAGTAGGAGGGGGTGGGAGAGAGGTGACAATGAGAATATTTTTTGTTGAGGGATTCGTCCTTCTATCTTGGGCGGGAGTGCAAGGGGCCTTTCGAGTGTACTTCTTTCTCCCTTCATTCTTCTCCTTCCATTGTCTTTCTCCTCTCCTTGTAATTTTGGTTCGCTAAGCTTCAATATATACAAGCAGTCTTTCTCTTTGGGGGTTGCTGGTTAGAGAATTCTATCAATTGGTCCGACCCGCCGGATACTGCTGGGAGAGGAGTGTTGCCGGATATGTTCGCAGAGCGAAGTGCTGTCGGAGAATGCTTGCAGAAGGTGGGAGCACTGCCGGATTACTCGAACTGAAGGAGGGGAATGTGACGATGGAAATGCGGCTCCAAGCTCGTCTTGAAGGAATGGAGCAGTGCTTGGGGTGCGTCGAAGTGGGGACGGGGCGGTGCATGAAACATCTCAAAGGAACCTTATACAGCCTAACGTCAACGATGGATACTTTTAAGAAAGATCAAGCTGGATTCCGGAATTCCCTGTCCACTCTGTTGCGACGTCTGGAGAAGCTGCCGTTGCAGGACGACACACGACCACCAGAAATTATGATGGAAGCTGGTACTCTTTCTTCGGGCATCAGAATCAGGGAAATACCGGCCGGAGGCGCACTCGGGGTGGAAATTGCGACTACTACCGCCTGTGACCCTATGCTAACTGTTTGGCGTGTAGACTTGCTAGTGTTCGATGGAAAAGATCCACGAGGCTGGATCATGCAAGCAGGATTATGTTTTCGCATTCACCAGACATGAGAGGAGACACAATGTTTCCCCTGTGATTTCAGGTCAATCCGATGTCGTACGCTCTGAATTTGACCGTTAGAGGCCTGTTTTGGCCGTTTATGGCACCAGAAGTGCGTTCTCGGTCAGCGCGGGCACATGACACCTCCGATTGGCGTGCCGTCTGCCCGACCACTTCACAATTCACTCACCCGTCGTTGTCGTTCAATTTCAGGCCAATCCGACGTGGTTCGGCCGGTTTGGACCACCCCACGCGCGTTTCGGAAGGGCGCCCAACACTTAAAAAGCGCATATTGAGCCGTTGCGCGCAAACCGCACGTCCGATTGACGTGCCGTCTCCTCGTACACATCACGAATAATAGTTACAGTGTTTCCCCTGTGATTTCAGGTCAATCCGATGTCGCACGCTCTGAATTTGACTGTTAGAGGTCCGTTTTGGCCTTTTATGGCACCAGAAGTGCGTTCTCGGTCAGCGCGGGCACACATCACCTCCGATTGGTGTGTCGTCTGCCCGACCACTTCACAATTCACTCACCTGTTGTTGTCGTCCGATTTCAGGCCAATCCGACGTTGTTCGGCCGGTTTGGACCACCCCACGCGCGTTTCGAAAGCGCACCCAACACTTAAAAAACGCATATTGAGCCGTTGCGCGTAAACCGCACGTCCGATTGACGCGCCGTCTCCTCATACACGTCAAGAATAATAATTACAGTGTTCTCCCTGTGATTTCAGGTCAATCCGATGTCGTACGCTCTGAATTTGACAGTTGGAGGCCCGTTTTGGCCTTTTATGGCACTAGAAGTGTGTTCTCAGTCAGCGCGGGCACACAGTACCTCCGATTGGCGTGCCGTCTGCCCGACCACTTCACAATTCACTCACCTGTTGTTGTCGTCCGATTTCAGGCCAATCCGATGTCGTTCGGCCGGTTTGGACCACCCCACGCGCGTTTCGGAAGCGCGCCCAACACTTAAAAAGCGCATATTAAGCCGTTGCGCGCAAACCGCACGTCCGATTGACGTGCCGTCTCCTTGTACACGTCAAGAATAATAATTACATTGAATCCTAGGAACCTTAGAAAGCTACAGATATCGAAAGAGTTCTTGGGCTTCTCCCAAGAAACAACTGCTTGAACTTTCTCTCCATCCACTGAAACACCTTCCTCTAAGATTATTTGACCCATTGACTATACCTAATCAATACAAAAGTGACATATATATAGTTTGGCGTCTAGTCGATGCTCAATAAGTGTAATCTGGATGATGTCAAGATATGGGTACAATCACATCAGTTTTGGAGTGCACAAAGATGTCATCCACAAATACTAGATAATTCATCAACACAAATGAAATTACCTCATGCATGGGGTTCATCCTCATCTGGATCACCAATATCACTGCGATGTCCACCAGCTGTATTCGGAGCCTACAATATATATCAATATTATGTATCTTAAACATATCAATAAAAGTCAATCTGAGTATGGTTTGTTTTAATGTTTACCTGTGGCGTCACTTGTTGCGTCTTCATTTAATCGATACGTGATGACATCTGTGACAACCTCTCCTCATACTCTGCACGCAACTGCTGAAACTATGCATTCATATTGCGCTGCATATCCTGCATGGCAGCATCTATCTCAGTCTGTGTGCGCATCCCTGAATCTCTGCATGCACCCATCGCATCTGCTCTAACAACTGCACGTCGTGGGACACCACCGCCATAAGTCAAAGAATAACCATGACCGTCACGCCCCACGACACGGTGAAATATTTCATCTCTACGCACAGTACTACGACGTTGCTCCTCTGACAACTCTGCTAACTGAGCGTCAAACTGAGCCTGTAGCATATAATAAATCAATGAACAAATATGAATAATTTATATAAAATAAAAATACATTTATTAGTAAATAATTTGCTTACTATAACACCGACAACATCAGGATCACCCGCCCTACGAGTCCTCACCCATATGGACATCCGATCGATCGGCCCGCCGCGTCGGTGTAACTATAATAAAGGGGTTCACCATGTTATACTACAACATTTTTAAAATATGAATGAATTGTGAATTTTAAACTTACATCATGTCTGAGCTGTGACATATGTCGAGTGCCAAGTTTAGAAGGCGTGCCCTGCATCGCCCGGTTATGTGAATGACGAGCAGACTCGGTCTACATTCAACATATTTAATTAATCGACATTTGAAAAATTAGTCATTTATAGATTAAAAGTAATAAATCTTACCATCGCCGCCTCACTCGACCAAAATGCAACCAAATCCTGCCACTGCTCGGGAAGAATGTCCGGAGGGACTCGCTGTAGAATGTCGGGCACACCCACAAATGGTGTCCAGTGATCTCTCTTCACCCTTGACTTGTAATCCTTCCATAATTTTCGGCATTTGGACATACATACAGCTCGAAACTCATCTGGACAGGATGTCAAATTATCCTGTTAAAAAAAATTGTCAGTAGATGGGACAATAATAATAACAATATCATGAAAAATTAAACAATGAATTTACCTGAACCTCCCTCCATAATCTGTCCATCGTATCCTGGGGGAAAGAACTCCATTCACGAGTCGTCATAGGAAATCTGTGTGAGTCTCGTATCATATGCCCAAACTGACGACTCAATACAGTACCGCCTTCTCTGACTGGATGAAATGTGTCATCAAATAACACATCCAATTGGGCTACAGAGTTCCAGGATCGAACCCCTCTACCAGGACCCCTGCGTCTGCTGGAAGACGCACTAGATCCTGATAAACATAAATTCATAATTCAATTACAATATAAATTAATGATTAGAAACAGTTAGGGAAATATACACAGAACATTACAATCAATTAATTTAAAAAATTGAAAACATACATACCGACAACATCAGGTGAACCACTGTGACCACCCTGTGACATGCCTACATTAACAGAAATTATAGTTAAATCAAGCAATTTTTATACATATACAACTTATAAATATTTTTACAAACAATAACTGGGGATATAATTACAATTTTCACTAATCATGAAAGTCTATCGTATCTCCTTCAACTGTCTCTCTGACCCATGGTATATCTTCATCTCGTACAGCTACTGTTGTTTGGTCAAGTGTTTGATCAGGAAATGCGACAACGTCAGGTTCCTCTTGGTCAATCAGAAAAACCCCTCTCTAGATATTTTCACCACAACTTTCCAATCAGAATCAATGCCGACAAAGTAAACTTGTTCTGCCTGCGATGTCAGTGTGAAGGGCTCACTGCTTACTTGGTCATCTTTATATAGCATATTGTTAAAGTTTACCAATGTAAATTGGAAGTTATCAACTTTCGTTCCACGAACCGGATCGACCCAATCACACCTTAACAATATGTGTTTTAAACCACGACCATAAACAACCTCAATAATATCTCTCAACAATCCATAATAATAACCCGCATCAACAAAAGAACAACCAACACCACTATTTTGTGTGGCTCAGTTCATGTCAACATCGCTAATCATATCGCTTGGAAATCTGTTGGTGAAATCCATAAATTGCTTAATCCCCTCAAAATATTTAGCCGAAAACCTATCTTGCATATCAATCTAGCTTTTATCCATATCTGTATTTAATAGAAATCAAAAGTGAAATATCTTTTTTAAATTCTAAATAAACACATATCATTAAATTTAAAAACCAATGACTTCAAAGCTAAATTTGAAGGATAAAAAACATTACCTGTAGAGGACTCGACCGCGGGTAACGGGGTGCGACTCGATTGCGGATTCATGACGGCGCAGCGACTTGACGACAGAGGTTCGACGACCGGAATCGAAAGTGGCGGAACCGCTGGACGAAGCGTGGGAGGGTTCTACACGGCGGGGCACGACGAACCGGAAGGGTCCAATGGAGGCAGGACGTGAGGACTCGCCGGAGGGATGCAGCGGGGCCAAGAGGGGACGAAGGGGGCAGGACTGTCCGAAGGTGCAGCGCAGGCTGTCGGGGTCGCGGGTGGCGCAGCTCGGGGTTGCGGGTGGCGCAGGGGGTCGCCGGGGTTGCGGGTGGCGCAACGCGGGGTCGATTTCGTCGGGGGTCGCTGGGGGTTGTGGTCGCCGGGGGTCAGGTCGCCAGGGGTAGCTAGGGGTCGCCGGGGCTCACAGGGGCTCACTGGGGGTCGGGGTCGCAGGGGTCACCGGGGGTCGAGGTGGCCGGGGGCGGGGTCGCTAGGGTCGGGGTCGCGGGGTCAGGGATGGTCGCCGGGGTCGGGGTCGCGGGGTCGGGGGGCGGGGTCAGGAGGGGAAAAGGGGTAAAATTAGGTCTTTTGTGCAGCGGCCGCCATTTGGCGGTCGCTGTTGATAGCATTAGCGGCCGCCAAATGGCGGTCGCTACATGTCTCCCGCCTCCAAAAGTAAAAATTCTAGTAGTGTTGGAAGTTCAAAGCCAACATGAGGAAATAACAATTCAGCATGGGGAAATAATTTAGGAATGCGCCAAAACCATCAGACTCTTTGACATTGCCACAAAGTTGCAATTCTGCACGGGAATCGCCACTTCTACAACAACTTGAGAGCAGTGGCATGTTGGGAAAGTAGTGGGTCCCCAGGTTTAAGATGGAGGACCCCACAACTTCAATGAGAGAAAAGGGGGCATGTGGCTGCAGATCTCGCGACCTTGTTAATAGCCGCCAACAAGGCAAGATGGAAGGACGAACGAAACCCCCAACTTCATATCTCCAAAGATGGTTCATGATGCAGGGAGAAGCGTTTGGGAAATTGTGTGACGTGCATGTGTCGAAAGGACACAATGTAATGAACCACAACGACAATGTATTAATTGTTGGAGTTGATGCCGTAGAACCAACTTCTATGCACTTTATGTTATTCTGTATTTATTGTTTTGAATATTAATAAACTTCTGATTAGCCACTAAATGAGGTTAATATTCATTGTTAATATATATAATATTCATGTTCTTTATTATTCATAAACACAATTTTAGTGCATTTTACACTTTGAACATCATTTCACATTATGATTGTAATACATTCTTAAAATGCACTATTATGTGGTACATTTTTGAACATCATTTGAAGTACCCAATGATTCACATGATTTTAAGGAATCTAATTATACATATTTTAATTTGATATTTTTGGAAATTGATGTACACTTCAATATGAACATGTTTGATTCAGGGACCAATGGAGAATTTATGGAAGAAGATGAGGATATTTTGTGATGAAAGGAAACAATTCTGGAGAAGTCAGATTGGACACCAGCCCACTGATGAGACTGTGGGGCCCAACATACAGGCTCAATGAATCCCAAATTTCGTGGGATGCTAGAAGACATGTAGAGGAACAAATAACTCTTCAGGATCAAATGCTAATTCTGCCTCCATGGTGTTCATTTAGGCAGCCCAAGTTAGAGATAAAATTCTGGGCCAGATTGTGCGGCCCAGAAAAACAGTCCACTAATCTAATCACATCTCCGAATCCACAACTCCAAATGGGCCCAAATTTTACAGGCTGGTAGGAGACATCCGAGGCTCCATTTTATTCTTCTATGACCCACTCTGATTCGGCCATCTAGAAGGACTTACAAGCGCGTCTGTTCGGTGGAAGCAAGCTGACTGCCACCTCGGGTCAAGGGTGGAAAAGTCTCCTCTCCCTTACTTTCCACCACCCTAGGCCTACCATACTCAAGTGGGATCTTTTGTACTGTTGGAGGCTCGACCCAAGGCTCCCAAAATGCCTATTTAAGGCAGTGGTGGTGAAGAAGTTTTTAATCTTTGGTGCTTTGTTCAATTGTAATGTTATGCTGTGATTTTGTTGTCTCAAGTTTGTCTTTTACATGTAAGTTGTTCAATTCACTTTAGTTTCTTAATAAAATCTCTTCTTTTCCTCTTATTCTGTCGTTCTTCATATCACTTTGATACCGTTGGTTCAAGGTGTGAATTTATTCACACTAAACCTTGTGAAATTATTTACACAACGGTGGAGTGATCATTTTCTTTTT
Source organism: Viscum album (assembly GCA_963277665.1). Classification (NCBI taxonomy): domain Eukaryota; kingdom Viridiplantae; phylum Streptophyta; class Magnoliopsida; order Santalales; family Viscaceae; genus Viscum; species Viscum album. The sequence goes on from OY728135.1 coordinate 474,462,670, forward strand.
ATTGTTTTCTTTACTTCTCCATTTCCTCCCTCACGAGTCTACTTTTCGCTACCATTGAAACCTTAGAATCAATGGAGGGCTAACCCACTTATGGGTTGATCCAAGGGAGTAGCAAGGGGCTGGATTGGATGTTATTTATCACCCCATTAATGTATAATCATTTCTTTAATTGAGATTTTTATTTGATGATTTTTAAACTCCATCGTTCTTATTGAATTTAAGGCCACACACTTCATGTGCTAACACGAACCTTTACCTTGAAGTGCTCAAAACTTTGATCCTTCAAGTGTATAGGTGATTAGTATTAAAGGTTGTAGTCATTAAACCAGTAAGTGATGATGTTGTTTTATCTTCTTAAATGAACCCATCTCAAATATAAGAAATTGAAATCATTGAAAAGGAAATACGTCCAATCCTCCCCGAGCGATAACCTAGGATCAACTCATTATTTTAAATTGAATTCACTTAAATCTGTTAGTTATCCTTTAAACCTATATAAAATCAACCCAAGTTGACCACTTCATAGCAAAAAACAGTCCATAGAATGTACGTGTCTATAGGTTTCTTCTTAGGTCTCTGAGGATTCGATAACCCAAGATAAACTACAAGGACCGTTCTACCTTCATCTCTTGGGTAAATTTGAGCGTGAATCAAATTTTGGCGCCGTTGCCGGGGACCCAAGTAAGTCATCTAAACACCCATTCTATTCTCTCCCATTTCTTCTTTTCTCATCCAAATTCTCTTATCTTGTCCCTTTCTCGTTTTTTTTTCTTTTGGCGCATGTCCGCCTACACCCGTGATCAATCAAACCGTCTAGTTAGGGTGGATAGTCCTGGGGTCGGGGAGTCAAGTACATCAAGGGAACTCTTTCCATTAGATCATAATCTTCCTAATACTCTAGAGTCCAAAATTGAGCCTATTTCAATGGAAGGTCTTCAAAAAAACCAACTCATATGTTGGATTGGTGTTGCCCGATCCGGTTGGGCCGAATGCTTGTGGCCGGCACTGTAGCATCTCTGACCACTGTAGCGGAGCTGACCGACCGACACCGACAGGCACTGTAGCGGTGCGGACTTTGGGGTCAACAGTACTGTAGCGCTTTTGACTTCCAGCCGACAGACACTGTAGCACTTTTGACAAAGTGAGCCGCCGATCACTGTTGCAACGCAGACTACTATTCAGAACAGTAGACCGTCTTCTTCATATGTAGCCCATTTCGGGCTAGGGTTTTTTGTGTGTTGGAAATCCTCTGTAATTTCTGTGCTCCCGAATCATAGTGAAAATCTGCCTCTCCCGTGGACGTAGGGATTTTTCCCGAACCACGTAAATCGTCGTGTTCTTTGTTGCTTTTCTTTCTTTCGTTTTCTCGTTTTCTGTCGTTCTGTCTCCCGGTGATTCCGCAACATCATAAACCCGGGTGAAAACCAAAATGGAAACCCAAATGAGGTAGCCCCAAACTTGGGGAATGCAATTGATCAAACCATAAATGACTACTTCACATCTTCCTGGACCAATGCCCCTTCATGCATTCGACACAATTCCCTAGGAGATGCTAACTATATCTTTAAACCCCATGTCCTAAACCACCTTCCCACATTCCATGGAATGGAGTCCGAGATGCCCTACCTTCACATTAAGGAGTTCAATGACATTGTAGAAACCATGTGTCCCCCACATCAACTAGAATCAGCTAAGATGAGACTATTTTCTTTTTCTTTAAAGGATCGAGCTAAAAATTGGTTAAACAATTTGAGAACATCATCCATAAACTCTTGGGACCAACTACAACGAGAATTCTATAAAAAATACTTTCCCCACCACAAAACAATTGCACTTAAAAAGAGTATCCAAAACTTTTTTGAAAAAGAGGGAGAGTCATTCTATGAAACATGAGAGAGGTTCAAAGACACTCTAAACATGGTTCTACACCATGGTTTTTCTATATCTGAACAAGTGAGAATTTTCTATGAAGGGTTGAGTCCGGGGAACAAACAATTCATTGACATGATGTGTAATTGAACCTTTAAAAACGAAGCTCCAAATGATGCTTACGAGTATCTAGAAAGCCTTTATGAACAGAACCAAACCTGGAGAATTTCACCTTATTCTGAAAAGACACAAAGAACTACTGGAATTCATACACTTAGAGTAGAGGAAAGCTTTAGGGCTAAACTCGCAGCACTCTCTAGGAAGGTTGAAGAGATATACCTTTTCTATGAAGGGTTGGGTCCGGGGAACAAACAATTCATTGACATGATGTGTAATTGAACCTTAAAAAAAGCCCCAAATGATGCTTACGAGTATCTAGAAAGCCTTTATGAACAAAACCAAACATGGGGAATTTCACCTTATTCTGAAAATACACAAAGAACTACTGGAATTCATACACTTGAGAAGAGGAAAGCCCTAGGGCTAAACTCATATCACTCTCTAAGAAGGTTGAAGAGATAGACCTTAGGAAAGTACATGAAATCCAAACTGTAGACCCTATTTGCACAATTTGTGACAAACATGACCATAAGACATACAACTGCCCAACCATTCCATCCATCGAGGATGTTCTTTTAGGAGGACCCCTAGCGGAAGTAAATGCTTTGAACTTTCAAAAGCCTCAATACCAAAACAACTTCAACCCAAGGTATAATGACCACCCAGGCTTCCGCTGGAAAGATAACCAACAACCTAGCCAACCATAAGGACAACATCCTTACCCCCATCAGAACTACCAAATCCATAACCAGTTCCAAACCCAACCTATCCAATACCAAAAATCACCGGTTCATTTTCAACAAACCATCCCACCTCCTAAATATCCCCCCTGGGATAAACCAATCTTCTCAAGCACCAACCCAAACTATTCCACAAATCCTACTAGAACAACTGTACAAACAAATGGAAAAGATGAACTCAGAAGTCTCTTCCCTTAAAAAAGAACTTCAAACCATCAAAACTGGAAAGGCACCCATGCCTACTCAGGCGGTGCCATCCTCAACTTCAAGGGGAGAGTCAAGTTGTACTCAAACAACTCATGAACAACTAAAGGTTGTGACTGTTTTAAGAAGTGGTAAATCAATTGATAAACCTGGACAACTAATTCAAAACCCACCTGAAGATTCAAACTTGGATGAAAATTCAAATGAACCAAATGATCAAACTGAAAAACACGATAACATTGTCAAAAAAACAACTCTTCAACAAACAACCCCACAACCTGCACCATTTCCTCAACGCCTGAGGGGGAAAACCAAGCCTGAATTAAGTGAAACATTAAGAGAAATATTCTCACAAGTCAAGTTGAACATTCCCCTTCTCGATGCAATCCAAACCATACCTTCCTACTCAAAGTACCTTAAGGACTTGTGCACTATTAAAAGAAAACTTTCACATAAAAACCAAGTCCTTTTGGCTGCTAATGTGAGTACCACCATTCAAGGGACCATTCCTCCTAAGTTGAAAGACCCAGGTTGCCCTTACATCAATGTTGAACTAGGAGAGAGAAAAGTTATCAAGGCCTTGTGTGACCTAGGTGCTAGTGTCAATCTCATCCCCTATGTTGTGTACTGCCAATTAGGCCTAGAAGAACTCCAACCCACATCTGTCACACTTCAACTTGCTGATCGTAGCATTAGGGTTCCAAAGGGTATTTTAAAGGATGTTCTGGTAAAGGTTGAAAACTTCATCTACCCTGCTGACTTCATTGTCCTTGACAACCATCCAAACTTAGGAAATAAGGAACAAACCCCAATCATCCTTGGTCGTCCTTTCCTTGCAACAATCAACTCTGTTATCCGAGTCCGAAATGGGAACATGACCATCACCTTTGGAAACATGAATCTAGACTTGAACATCTATAATGCAAGCTCCCAAATAGGGGATGATGAGGAAATTCATGAAGTAAACATGATATGAAGCATTGATAATGAATCCATAGAACATCAAGGAATATTTGATGGATGTTTAAGTCAGGATGAGATTGATTTCCTTTATTCACATGAAGGAAGTTTATCTCCTTGGCTTGAATCATTTTCAAACTGCTTTTATGATGAAGTCTTAGGTCCAAAAATCAGTGAAACCTTTCAGGAAACCACTTTCCTGGAGACCACTCCAACTTCCTTCCCTAAATCTGATCAGGCCAATCTAGTAGCTGAAACTTCTACACGTGGGGAATCAATCTTATCTAAAACTCTAGGAAACAAAATTGATCTTGATCCAATGTTCCAATCTTCTGCTGAAATTTCGAACCTGATCTTGAATTGAAAGATCTTCTCACTGCACTCAAGTATGCCTTCCTAGGGGACAATCAAACACACCCTATTGCCATTTCTTCTTCTCTTGAAGCCAATCATGAGAGGATGCTTCTAGATGTCCTTAGGAAACATAAGAAAGCCATTAGTTGGACCCTGTCTGATATTCCTAGGATTAGCCCACTTATCGGGACTCATAGGATTGTTCTAGAATCTGATTCAAAGCCATGTCGTCAACCTCAACGGCGAATCAATCCTAATCTCATGGAGGTAGTATGGAAGGAAGTTCTGAAATTGTTAAAAGCTGGTATCATCTATCCCATAGCTGAGAGTGAGTGGGTGAGCCCAATTCAAGTGGTTCCAAAAAAGGCTGGAATCATAGTGATAACCAATGAGGATGAAGAGACTCTTCCAACAAGGGTGAGTAGTGGATGGAGGGTCTGCATTGACTATAGGAAGCTAAACTCATTCACCAAGAAGGACCATTTTCCCTTACCATTCATTGAACAAGTCCTTGAGAGAGTGGAAGGTCATGCCTTCTACTGTTTCTTAGATGGGTACTCGGGGTATAATCAAATTGAGGTCTCCCTAGAGGATCAAAGGAAGACAACATTCACATTTCCATTCGGCACCTTTTCTTTCAAACGCATGCCCTTCGGGTTATGCAATGCCCCTGGAACCTTCCAGCGGTGCATGATGGGAATCTTCTCAGACATGGTAGGGGATTTTTTAGAGGTCTTCATGGATGACTTCTTTGTCTTTGGGGATTCATTTGAGGGATGTCTGAGGAATGTAGAGAGAGTCTTTTCAAGATGGGAAGAAAAGAATCTGGTCCTAAACTGGGAGAAATGCCATTTCATGGTAAAAGAGGGACTTGTTCTAGGCTATCTGGTCTTGGGTAGTGGGATTGAAGTTGATAAAGCAAAGGTTGACATCATTCGTCACCTTCCATCACCCAAAACTGTCAAGGAAGTGAGGTCTTTCTTAGGACATATTGGTTTCTATAGAATATTCATCAAGGACTTTAGTTCAATCTCCCATCCCCTTTGTGCTCTACTAGTAAAGGATGCTCCATTTGTTTGGATAGAAAGCTATGAGGGTTCATTCTCAACCCTCAAATCCTCTCTCACTACTCCTCCCATCATGAAATCTCCAAATTGGAACCTTCCTTTCGAACTTATGTGTGATGCCAGTGACTTTGCTGTAGGAGCTGTGTTAGGACAACATTGTGATAAAACTCCTTATGTCATTGCTTATGCAAGAAAATCCTTAAATGATGCCCAAATCAACTACACCACCACTGAAAAAGAGTTACTTGCTATTGTGTTTGCCTTAGAGAAGTTTAAGTCCTACCTCTTAGGATCCCCCATCACTGTGTTCACTGACCATTCTGCACTAAAATACCTCTTCCAAAAACAAGATGCTAAGGCTAGACTAATTAGGTGGGTCCTTCTCTTACAAGAATTTGACCTCACAATCAAGGATAAAAAGGGCGTTGAAAATGTTGTAGCTGATCACCTCTCTATGATGGAATTCAAAGACAACTCAAATCACCTTTCTGTGTCTGATTCATTTCCTGATGAACACATATACTTTGTGAGTGACTGCCCTTGGTATGTTGACATAGCCATCTTCTTAGTTACGGGAGTAATTCCAAAATTCTTAGGGACTCAAGCTCGAAGGAAATTTATTTCTGATGTTAGGCACTATGTGTTTGATGATCCATACCTCTATAAGTTCTTCCCTGACCAAGTCATTAGGAGGTGTGTCCCAGAATCTGAACAAGAGTCCATCCTTAAATTCTGTCATAGTGAGGCATGTGGAGGTCACTTTTCCTCTAAAAAAACTTCTGCTAAGGTTCTTCAATGTGGTCTCTTCTGGCCCACCCTCTCAAGGGGCTCTTACACATTTTGTTAAAGTTGTCCTAGGTGTCAACAAGTATGGTCCATCACAAAAAGGAATCAAATGCCACTCACTCCCATCTTAGTGGTTGAAATATTTGACTGTTGGGGAATTGATTTCATGGGTCCCTTCCCAAACTCTAGGGGATACCTCTACATACTCTTAGCTGTTGATTATGTCTCAAAATGGGTTGAGGCCATTCCCACTAAGTCCAATGATCATCAAGTTGTGATTCAATTTCTGAAAGAGAACATATTTTCTCGATTTGGAATTCCTAGGGCTATAATCAGTGATCGAGGAACCCATTTCTGCAACCGCCCATTCTCTTCACTCATGTCTAAGTATGGTATTTCTCATAAAGTTTCCACTGCATACCATCCTCAAACCAATGGTCAAGATGAGTTAGTCAATCGTGAAATCAAACAAATTCTTGAGAAAACCGTCAATCCTTCTAGGAAAGATTGGTCCGAGAAACTCTTGGATGCTCTTTGGGCATATCGTACAACATTCAAAACCATCCTAGGAATGTCACCATATAGGTTGGTTTATGGAAAGGCATGTCATTTACCTGTTGAAATTGAGCATAAGGCCTTTTGGGCAATTAAGAAAATGGATTATGACCTCTCATTGGACGGAACAAAAAGGAAATTAGATCTCAATGAACTGGAGGAACTAAGGATGGAGGCTTATGAAAATTCAAGGATCAATAAAGCTAGAGTTCAAGCCTACCAATCTAGGAATATCAAGGTCAAACATTTTGAACTGGGAAAACTTGTGCTCTTGTATAGTTCAAAACTTCATTTACACCCAGGAAAGTTAAGGTCTAGATGGTCAGGTCCTTTCATAGTGCATCATGTATACCCCCATGGGGTAGTAGAGATTCAAGATCCCACAAGTGGTTACATTTTCAAGGTCAATGGTCAAAGGTTAAAACCATTCATTGAATCATTCAATAAACAGGAAATAGAGGTTGAGTTAACTGAGCCAACCTATGAACCAAGAAAAAATTGATAGATTTAGGATCCATGTCGGGATAACGACGTGAAAAAAAGCGCTACATGGGAGGCAACCCATGGTTTTCAAGTTTTCTATCATTTTTTTGTTTTAATCAACTTTATATTTTAAATAGGATTAATTAATCATTTTGATATTTAATAAAAAAAATTAGACTATTGACCTGTTCTTCTTTTTTGAGTATGGATGGGTTTGAAAGGGGAGCATCGTATTCATCCGTGTCACGTGGTGTGATCCCTGAGTAATACCTTACCCATAAATTTAAAAGAAGACAATGTATCATTAGTTTGATTTAAAAAAAAATAGGAAAAACCATAAAAATAATGATACTTGGAATTCAATAAGTCATTGTGTTGTTTTTTTTGTCTGGTTTGTTCTTCTTTGTATGGTTCAAGGACTATTTTGGGTGATACATGTTCAATCAAGGAGGTGCCTACATCCCCTAAGAGATCAAAGGACTAATTTGGAGCAGCAAGAATTTCAACTTCAACCACCAGGTGACTTTATTCCATGATCCTCATTTTCAATTTCCTTTTTGAACTTTCATTCTCTACCTATACCCCCTTCTAAATTTTCTTTTTTTTAAACACTGGGGACAATGTTATTTTAAGTTGGGGGGGGGATAAAATAAAAAATGCTTTCGTGTCAAAAAAAAAATAAATGATTTGAAAAAAATGTGTGTAAATGGAAGGAAAAATTTCTTTAACTTTGAACATGGTAATACACATTGCACACTTTGAAACTGAATATCAAATAAATTAGCATGCCCCGATTCTGATTTTAATCCTTGTATAATTTCATGAGCATAGATTTTGGAAAGTGTGGCTGTCCAATGTGATATTTCATTGTTTATATTTTCATCCAAATAAAAAAAGAATCACAATGCACGTCCTTTGGATAGTGGGGTATTAGTTTGAGTTCATGGGGTCCCCTAAATAAATAACATAGGTTTGGCGATCATTTTAGTTTAATATGAGTATTCAAAAAAAAAAAAATTGCGCGTAGAGCATTGAAATGACCTAATGTGTGGCTTTCAGCACTTGGGGATCGTGACTCCATAGTTGTCTGGCCCAGAGTTAGTAATTTTATCTCTATTTTTGGTAATTTGAATTTGTGTTTGACCGAGTTAACTTGAGATGATGCCCGAGTATGTGGGCTTCACTTGGTGCCCTAAGGTCCTTGAGCCTGGGAGTCATCGACAAAGTCTCGCTACAGGGGTTGACTCTTTTGGGTGCAATTTCAATTACCATGGAAAAATTGCAAAAAAAAAAAAAATAATACAATAAAAAAAATTGAATACTCATCTTAATATTGAAATGTGATTCCACCTAGCGCTTCCGTCATTTCCCCCTTGAATAAAGATGAACCCCCATGTCTATTGTGATGCACAACACATCCTCATACTTAATTGATATTGGATGAAATATGACAATGAATTTGAACAAAGGAATGAGCTTGGGATTGAGACCTGCTTATGAAAATATCATGTATTAAAATATTTTGATGGGTTTCATGATTTTTTGGTATAAGGATTTCTGGTGATCATTTTATATTACATTGTTTTTGGAAAAGGAAATTCGAATTTCATATTGTTGAGATATATTTTGCTCGGGACTAGCAAAACACAAGTTGGGGGGTGTGATTAGCCACTAAATGAGGCTAATATTCATTGTTAATATATATAATATTCATTTTATTTATTATTCATAAACACCATTTTTGTGCATTTTACACTTTGAACATCATTTCACATTATGATTGTAATACCTTCTTAAAATGCACTATTATGTGGTACATTTTTGAACATCATTTGAAGTACCCAATGATTCATCTGATTTTAAGGAATCTAATTATACATATTTTAATTTGATATTTTTGAAAATTTATTTACACTTCAATATGAACATGCTTGATTTAGGGACCAATGGATAATTCATGGAAGAAGATGAAGATATTTTGTGATGAAAGGAAACAATTCTGGAGAAGTCAGATTGGACACCAGCACACTGATGAGACTGTGGGGCCCAACATACAGGTCCAATGAATCCCAAATTTCTTGGGATTCTAGAATACATGTAGAGGAACAAATAACTCTTCAGGATCAAATGCTAATTCTGCCTCCATGTTGTTCATTTAGGCAACCCAAGTTAGAGATAAAATTCTGGGCCAGATTCTGCGGCCCATAAAAACAGTCCACTAATCTAATCATATCTCTGAATCCGCAATTCCAAATGGTCCCAAATTTTACAGGCGGGTAGAAGACATCCGGGGCTCCATTTTATTCTTCTATGACCCACTCTTATTCGGCCATCTAGAAGGACTTACAAGCGCGTCTGTTCGGTGGAAGCAAGCTGACTGCCACCTCGGGTCAAGGGTGGAAAAGTCTCCTCTCCCTTACTTTCCACCACCCTAGGCCTATCATACTCAAGTGAGATCTTTTGTACTGTTGGAGGCTCGACCCAAGGCTTCCAAAATGCCTATTTAAGGCAGTGGTGGTGAAAGAGTTTTTAATCTTTGGTGCTTTGTTCAATTGTAATGTTATGCTGCGATTTTGTTGTCTCAAGTTTATCTTTCATATGTAAGTTGTTCAATTCAATTTAGTTTCTTAATAAAATCTCTTCTTTTCCTCATATTCTGTTGTTCTTCATATCACTTTGATACCGTTGGTTCAAGGTGTGAATTTATTCACACTAAACCTTGTGAAATTATTCACACAACGGTGGAGTGATCATTTTCTTTTTATTGTTTTCTTTACTTCTCCATTTCCTCCCTCATGAGTCTACTTTCCGCTTCCATTGAAACCTTAGAATCAATGGAGGGCTAACCCACTTATGGGTTGATCCAAGGGAGTAGCAAGAGGCTGGATTGGATGTTATTTATCACCCCATTAATGTATAATCACTTCTTTAATTGAGATTTTTATTTGATGATTTTTAAACTCCATCGTCTTGTTGAATTTCAGGCCACACACTTCATGTGCTAATACGAACCTTTACCTTGAAGTGCTCAAAACTTTGATCCTTCAAGTGTATAGGTGATTAGTATTAAAGGTTGTAGGCATTAAACTAGTAAGTGATGATGTTGTTTTATCTTCTTAAATGAATCCATCTCAAATATAAGAAATTGAAATCACTGAAAAGGAAATACGTCCAATTCACCCCGACTGATAACCTAGGATCAATTCATTATTTTAAATTGAATTCACTTAAATCTGTTAGTTATCGTTTAAACCCATATAAAATCAACCCAAGTTGGCCACTTCATATCCAAAAACAGTCCATAGAATGTATGTGTCTATAGGTTTCTTCTTAGGTCTCTGAGGATTCGATAACCCAAGCTAAACTACAAGGACCGTTCTACCTTCATCTCTTGGGTAAATTTGAGCGTGAATCAAATTTTGGAGCCGTTCTTGGGGACCCAAGTAAGTCATCTAAACACCCATTCTATTCTCCCTCATTTCTTCTTTTCTCATCCAAATTCTCTTATCTTGTCCCTTTCTCGTTTTTTTCTTTTGGCGCATGTCCGCCTACACCCGTGATCAATCAAACCATCTAGTTAGGGTGGATAGTCCTGGGGTTGGGGAGTCAAGTACACCAAGGGAACTCTTTCCATTAGATCCTAATCTTTCTAATACTCTAGAGTCCAAAATTGAGCCTATTTCAATGGAAGGTCTTCAAAGAAACCAACTCATAAACCCGCATGGAAACCAAAATGGAAACCCAAATGAGTTAGCCCCAAACTTGGGGAATGCAATTGATCAAACCATGAATGACTACCTCACACCTTCCTGGACCAATGCCCCCTCATGTATTCGAAAAAATTCCCTAGGAGATGCCAACTACATCTTTAAACCCCATGTCCTAAACCACCTTCCCACATTCCATGGAATGAAGTCCGAGATGGCCTACCTTCACATTAAGGAGTTCAATGACATTTTAGAAACCATATGTCCCCCACATAAACTAGAATCAGCTAAGATGAGGCTATTTCCTTTTTTATTTAAAGGATCGAGCTAAACAATTGGACTTAAAAAGAGTATCCAAAACAAAACAATTGGACTTAAAAAGAGTATCCAAAACTTTTTTGAAAAAGAGGGAGTGTCATTCTATGAAACATGTGAGAGGTTCAAAGGCACTCTAAACATGGTTCCACACCATGGTTTTTCTATACCTAAACAAGTGAGAATTTTCTATGAAGGGTTGGGTCTGGAGAACAAACAATTCATTGACATGATGTGTAATGGAACCTTTAAAAACAAATCCCTAAATGATGCTTACGAGTATCTAGAAAGCCTTTCTGAACAAAACCAAACATGGGGAACTTCAACTTATTCTGAAAAGACACAAAGAACTACTGGAATTCATACACTTAGAGAAGAGGAAAGCCTTAGGGCTAAACTCGCAGCACTCTATAGGAAGGTTGAAGAGATAGTCCTTAGGAAAGTCCATGAAATCCAAACTGTAGACCCTGTTTGCACAATTTGTGACAAACATGACCATAAGACAGACAACTGCCCAACCATTCCATCCATCAAGGATGTTCTTTTAGGAGGCCCCCCGGCAGAAGTAAATGTTTTGAACTTTCAAAAGCCTCAATACCAAAACAACTTCAACCCAAGGTATAATGACCACCCAGGCTTCCGCTGGAAAGATAACCAACAACCTAGCCAACCACAAGGACAAAATCCTTACCCCCATAAGAACTACCAAACCGATAACCAGTTACAAACCCAACCTATCCAATAATAACAGCCACCGGTTCATTTTCAACAAACCATCCCACCTCCAAAATATCCCCCTGGGATAAACCAATCTTCTCAAGCACCAACCCAAACTATTTCACAAAGCCTACTAGAACAACTGTGCAAACAAATGGAAAGGATGAACTTGGAAGTCTCTTCCCTTAAACAAGAACTTCAAACCATTAAAACTGGAAAGGCACCCATGCCTACTTAGGCGGTGCCATCCTCAACTTCAAGGGGAGAGTCAAGTTGTACTCAAACAACTCATGAACAACTAAAGACCGTGAATGTTTTAAGAAGTGGTAAATCAATTGAGAAACCTGAACAACTAATTCAAAACCCACCTGAAGATTCAAATTTGGATGAAAATTCAAATGAACCAAATGATCAAACCGAAAACACAATAACATTGTCAAAGAAATAACTCTTCAACAAACAACCCCACAACCTGCACCATTTCCTCAACGCATGAGGGGGAAAACCAAGCCTAAATTAAGTGAAACATTAAGAGAAATCTTCTCACAAGTCAAGTTGAATATTCCCCTTCTTGATGCAATCCAAACCATACCTGCCTACTCAAAGTACCTTAAGGACTTGTGCACTTTAAAAAAAAAATTCACATAAAAACCAAGTCCTTTTGTCTGCTAATGTGAGTAATACCATTCAAGGGACCATTCCTCCTAAGTTGAAAGACCCAGGTTTCCCTTACATCAATGTTGAACTAGGAGAGAGCAAAGTTGTCAAGGCCTTGTGTGACCTAGGTGCTAGTGTCAATCTCATCCCCTATGTTGTGTACTACCAATTAGGCCTAGAAGAACTCCAACCCACATCTGTCACACTTCAACTTGATGATCGTAGCATTAGGGTTCCAAAGGGTATTTTAAAGGATGTTTTGGTAAAGGTTGAAAACTTCATCTACCCTGCTGACTTCATTGTCCTTGACAACCATCCAAACTTAGGAAATAAGGAACAAAACCCAATCATCCTTGGTCGTCCTTTCCTTGCAACAATCAACTCTGTTATCCGAGTCCGAAATGGGAACATGACCATCACCTTTGGAAACATGAGTCTAGACTTGAACATCTATAATGCAAGCTCCCAAATAGGGGATGATGATGAAATTCATGAAGTAAACATGATAGGAAGCATTGATAATGAATACATAGAACATCAAGGAATATTTGATGGATGTTTAAGTCAGGATGAGATTGATTTCCTTTATTCACATGAAGAAAGTTTATCTCCTTGACTTGAATCATTTTCAAATTGCTTTTATGATGAAGTCTTAGGTCCAACAATCAGTGAAACCTTTCAGGAAACCACTTTCATGGAGACCACTCCAACTTCCTTCCCTAAATCTGATCAAGCCAATCTAGCAGCTGAAACTTCTACATGTGGGGAATCAATCCTATCTAAAACTCTAGGAAACAAAATTGATCTTGATCCAATGTCCCAATCTTCTACTGAAATTCCGAACCAAACTGATCTTGAATTGAAGGAACTTCTCACTGCTCATCAGTTTGGTACGGTATACTCTCGTCGCCCATCGACTGTGCCCCCCCATCCAGGCTGAGGAGACCATTGTCCCAAATTCGTCCGATGCTCCTGCACCGCCACTGGCCGACCTACCCATTGCACTATGGAAAGGTACTCGCTCTTTCCAGAACAATCCTCTATTTACATCTTCATACAAAGGTCTGTCAACTCTGGAGACAATATCTATTCCCCGCACAGTTAGCGAGGCCAAATCTCATTCGAGGTGGTTGCACGCGATGAGAGATGAATTGCAGGCTCTGAAGGACAATCATACTTGGGATTTGGTTACCCTCCCTGCTGGTAAATAGGCGGTACACTGTATCTCCAAATACATGGTGCATCCGACCACCTCTCAGTGGGATGCTGTACACCGCATCGCCAAATACATCAAGCGAGATCCTGCCTGTGGTCTTCGCTACTCTCACCATGCTCATCAGAATATTGAGTCCTTTTGTGATGCTGACTATGCTGGTTGCCTTTCTAACTGGAAATCTACTTCTGGGTTTGTTGTGTTCTTCGCAGACAACCTCATCTCTTGATGCAGCAAGAAACAAACTATTGTCTCCCGATCCAGTGCGGAGTCTGAGTACCATGTCATGACCACCGTCACTATGGAGATCCTTTGGCTTTGAAAAGTCCTCTAGGAACTTGGCTTTCCTCATCAGACATCTACTCACATTTGGTGTGACAATCAAACAACCACCAAGATTTCTTTGAATCCCATCTTCCATGAACGTACAAAGCATATTGAGGTGGATTTCCACTTTCTTCGACACCACCTGGAGCACAATCATGTCAGCTTTAGCCACATTCCGACGATGAACCAGCTTGCTGATATCTTCACCAAAGGTCTCCCAGGGGCTCGCTTGGCCTCGCTCAGTTCCAAACTGGGCATCCACAGTATCTGCGACCCAGCTTGAGGGGGAGTGTCTGGTCTTGTCTGGTGTCATCTTTCTTTTTTGTGGGACTCGTGGTCCAAGATGGGCATGTCCAGCTTGAGGGGGAGTATTAAACCCGCTTTTATTATTTTGGGTATTTCTGAGTCCCACATCAGAATACTCCTGTATGTATTCCTCTTTCTCAATCTATAAAAGAAGGCCTCCGCCTCACCTTGAGGTAAGGCGGTTTCCCATTCTACATTAATAATGATTGGGATGAATACATCATTAGGGAGTCAAGCTTGTGATATCATTTAACTTTGCTATATATTACATTAAATTATCATCCACTTCATAGGATGATTTTTGATCGGAATTCCCAAATGTTTTAGTTTTAATCTAAGGCTCAACTAGGGTATTGATCTCAATCGATTCTTGTTGATTGAAGGTTTGGTATTTTATGAACCCATGTGTACTTGTTCTTCTAATAATCCTTGGAATCCACATGTTAAACATAACATGTTATTAATCCATGAAATTTTAAGTTCAACATACACAATATCAATTTAATGAATATTAATCGAGTAAAAGCTCTCAATCACTTAACATTCTCAAATTATTACTCACACCAATGGTAGATTTAATCATCCATTGAAATTTTTATTAATCTGGTTTATGTTGTTTAGGGTGATGAGTTAAAAATATAAGAAAAGAAAAGGACAAGATAAGAGTAGTGTGCTGCACACACACACAAACGATGAAAATAATTAAACACATACTTTCGATTGAATGCGAAAGATGAAGAAGAGAATGATTTTTAACTTGATTTAAACAATTTTAAAAAATTTAAAATTACACAGTAGAGGGTGGATGAGAATTGGAAATTATGTTGAAGAAACGTGTTTTAATATTTAATCAAAATGAAAACAAACTTACATGATTACAGTTGAAAACACTTGAAATACATGAAAAGAAAGCATAGAGGAATAGTATCTCAAGTCGAAACTTGAGTTTTACAGGTCTTCCTTGGCATTTGGTAAGGCTATGGTCGTGCCAACCTATCCTCCTTAAGCTCTGAAATGCCAACTCCTTTCAAGGGGAGAACAAGTATCTATTTATAGCCAAATGGAGTGGACTGTTTGCATTCCAAAACTATCCCTCATGTTGGCTCACCAATTTGACAATTTAGACAGTCAAATCTAGAGAAATCTTCTTCTAAAAAGTTGTAGGATACAGATGTGGAAAGTTCACCCTCCAAATTTGATGGCCATGGGACTTTTGTATCCAAATTCATGACTGTTTTACTAAACAATGTGATGTTGTCCATTTTTGTGTTGAGTTTTTCCTTGGTCTAAATGTGAGTGCATTTTAGACCAGGAAGATGCTCTCAAATCTGAACCATTTCTTTTAGAAACTTGGGCGACTAAATCTTGGATTTCACTCCACAAAAGATAAGCTCAATTTAATGTTTAGATTGGGGAAAAGACAAGAATTGTGTGTTGCTTTTAAATCCAGAACAGAATTGTGGACTGGACTTCAAAATATCAGTTGGACCCTTTTTGGTGGATTTGGACCTTTAAATTTTTATCCAAGATGTTTTTGGATATGCACAAACATATTATGGAGTTTCATCAAATTTGGGCTTCTGGATTGAGCTCAGAAATTCTATCTTTATGGTTGGTCTAGTTGTCTCAACAGATTTGGTGGGCCTTCTTGTGTTGTCCATATTACCCTTCAAATGGATGAATTGAACAAAGCTCCATTATAATGATATGTTGGAATTTGAATCGGGAACACTAAAAAAGAAGAATCACATAATTTGGATTAGTACGTTGAAAGATATGATCAAAACATTAAACTGTAGTTTAATTAAACGAATTCAAACAATGCTGTTCTTATGTGTTTATGATCAAAACATGAACATTAAATGGAAATTAATCAATTTTAAGTGACAATTATGTGATGAGAGTATTGTAAAATCATGAATGAATATGTAATACCAGCATCCAAAATCTCAGTTAAAGAATATATTATTATTAATTATTTAACAAGTTGAATAAATATTATTAATGTACGTGGTTTAATAATTATTCATGTTTGTTTGATCACATATATTTTGTTATCAGTTATTTGAGAGAATATTATGTGAATTTAATATTTAATAAATATCTATTTTCTATTTAGTGTGTAACGCCCCGACCCTAGTTACCCAGAGTCGGTGCATTATTACATAACATTGGCATGATCACAAGAAAGATCAAATCTCGAAAGACCGATTGGTTTAGTAGCCTTGGAAACACTAGATATATTCATAAGTCTTACATTACATCATAAAATGAAAAACTACTACAACAACATATTGTCTCCATAATCCACACTCATATCCCCACATAATATCCCTGCAGGTCATTCATAATTTACTTCTTCACTTCCTGGGAAAAATAAAACATAGAAAAGGGATGAGCTCAAATGCCCAGTAAGGATAACAATATAGCGGAAACTTTCATAAATAAGAATAAACATTTAAGGCAATGTATAACTAAAACAAAAGCCTTTCAAACTTGAACTTTCAACATGGTATGGCATAAATAAAACGAAATAATGCCATTTACTTATTCACATGGATATTGTACTAATCGAATAATCACATGCAAAATCAATAACCACTTTCATAATGATGGAATGCATAATGCCAGACTATCATAACCACATAGCCAAGGCTTCGTGCCAAGACTACAAATAAGATTTTGTCAAGGCCTTGTGCCAAGACACTAGTTTGTCTCATGAGACCTACCGATGCATCGAGGAGCTATAGCAGGCTCCACCCGTCACATATTAAGTCCAATGCATTCCCATATGAAAAGGTTTAAACATAACATAAACATTCGTATTAAAACTAGCATACGAAATGTCAATAATTTCACCATAAACCATGAATGGTATAAAAATAGCACATCCATAGTCAAACATATCACAAAACCTTCAATACAATATAGAAGTTTTGTATCATAATAAATCAACTTCAAATAAGCGTAAAATCCATCAAAGGATGTTGACATAGATGAAATCAAAACTCTTTTTAGAGAAATATCTCTTTCTATTTTGAAATAATTTAAGAGTCATATATTTATAAAATAAAACATTTTCTTTGAAAATATTCTTATAATCTTGTAAGGGAAGATTTGAAAATTTTATAACGGCGGAAAATAACCGCACCCGCTGTATAAGTTAAAAAAAACATTCTTACCTTAATTCTGTCGAAAAGGTTAAAAGGACCTTGTTTTGAAAACGACGGAAAGATTCCTCTTATAAAAAGTCAAACAAGGGTATAAATGACTTTAACCCATATTCTTGTAAATAATAAAAATGTTTTGAAATACATTTTTAAAAAAACATGGATGTGGATGATAAAGAGATCCCAGTAGATTATTACGTATAAACAACCTCGGATAATGAAGAGATTGTGAAATAACCCTTACCTTGTACTTTTCCTTGGTTGGGGTAGGTTAACCTTCTGTATAATGGTGAAATAATTGTTATTAAATTATAAAAGAATCATATACATTAATATGATATCATATATGATCTTTTAATATTGATTTGATAATAATATCTTAGTATTATCGTTGTTTCGGGTGTTAACTTACTTGTTTTCTTTTATATGTTTTGTTACGTAAGACATGTTTGTAATGGATAGGTTTTATATTATTCATATCCAGAATGATATCAAGTCCTTAAACATCATTTTTAAATCATCAAATGATAATTATACTTGAATGGATATGATGGAGAATGAATCTTATCGCGTTCGTGGAGACGGTAGTCCGTACGTACACACGAGCGACAATATCATTTTTTTAAAATAATATATAAATGGATGGTATATCATATATACAGAATCATTAACATGTTATATTTATTATTTACATGAGTTACATATCATTATTATACCCATCCAAATAATAATATATTGAATAACAATTACACCACGACGTGGAGACGGTAAGCCGTACGTACGCACGTATGGTGACATGTTATTCAAAGGGTGGATAGAATACTGATTATGGTTGTACCATATTTATAATAACATCACAGTATATATAAGATACTGGAGTTATTATTTTAGAATGGTAATAACAAAGAAAGAAGAAGTGGAAGAAGAAATGAACTTGGAAAAGGGTGGTGAAATCATTACCTCTTCTTCGGGTTCTTCCTTTTGATTTGATCAAAAGGGCTTCTTAGGTTGGCTTTCTGATCAAACTAAGGCCTCTAGGTTGTAGTGAGGGAAGTTGGGAGAGTATTTGGGCAGAGTTTGGCCGAACGAAAAGGCTTTGAAGGTGTGAAGAAATGAGAAGGAGGAGTGCCCTTTTATAAGAGGGGTGAGGGGCACCTTTGGAAAAGCTAGAAATATTAATTTATAATAAATTCATATTCAGTTTCTAATGGCTCCAAAGTTTATTATTTAAATTTTAAGGTGGGTATGGGTCGAAAACAACTCAAACAATAGAATTTAGACAGGTTTGGGGACTTATATTAACCTTATCTTTAAGTATTAACTCTAAGTTAATTAGTTTCACTTTTACAATGTCTCTTTGTATTTTTATATAATATGGTTAATAAACTTACTATATACATCCAAGAGACCCCCAAGTGGTCCATTAATGATTAAATTATCATGTTATAAGTCTCTTGGCCGAACCTTAGATTTTTAGGAATTTAATATCAATTAATAATATAATATTTGTTTTAAGAACTCTTTTATGTCAATTTTGACACTATTCAATAGTTGATTTTTGTGAAACTCATAACAGATTGATTACTTCGAACAAAGTCAATTAAATCAATCCTAATATATCATATTATCCTATAAAATTAGTTTAATTCATTAAAAGATTCATATTATATTTATTTGGGTATTTATAATATCAATTATTTTAATTTTTCACTATTATAGTAATTAATTCATCATCATTGTGTCATAAATAAATTAAATTATTTAATGTCTAAAAATTATAAATAAAATATAACTATGTAGGAAATATTTTTATATTTCTAATTAATATTTATAATCTAAAATCCAACATATATAAACCTATGTAAAAATTGTTTTGCTAAAAGATATATGCTTGTGTCATTTTTGTATTCATTTTAACTTAATTAAAAAAAGTGTCCCTATCACCTACAAGTGGCACCATGGGGTCCCAAAATCGTCCCAAAGATGCCTATGGTCGAACATGTATCAACCAATAAGGCTAGGACACGTTTTAGGGTAATTTAGTATTATTATAATATTATTTTTTAACCCTTATTTACCGGATTTACCCTTAACCATGGTAAATAAAATATTTACCGCAGTAATTATTCAAAATGTCTAAAAATAAAAGTTACCTATTTACACAATTTGGACATCCTGATTCCAAATATGGAATCCATTTTTCTAAATTCAAAACACATAAGTGGCAGAAATTAATTTAAAATTAATTCCCGCTGTTAAAACAAAAAGCGTGTTTTTAAGAGATAATAACTATCAAAAGATTGACACTTGTTTATGTTCGGTTTAATTGTAAAATTATATCCAATGACCAACATTATATTAAATGGTAAAAATATATTCTAAATATACTTTAAAACCACTCAAATTCATAATTTATCACTATTAATTATTTTGATTAAAAAAAATTGTTTTTAATTAAAATTTAGTAATTTTCACTATTCATCAAAATATGAAAGTTATCTGAAAAGTACCAAAATTTCACCTTAGGCTAAATTCGATATTCCGAATCCAGAAATGAAGTCCATTTTAAAATATAAAATATATATAATTTCAAAAAGTAGGTATTACTATTCATAACGGCTAGTTTGATTGGTTATGGTGTGTTAGAACTCGGTGTTGCGTACAACACACGCTATCACATTATTCAATGAGAAGCGTACCGTAGAAGCTTGGGGTGTTACATAGTGAATATAATATTTATTTATTTATTGGTGAATAATTTAGTGATATTTATTTATTAAATAAATAGTTATTATTCAAAACCCGACAAATATTACGAAGGAACGACGAACCAAGTTTAATGGTCTGGTGAGAAATAATATATATTGAATATTATTTGATTAAATAATATTTAATTTAATTCTCGAGTTTAGCGCATGTCAAGAAATAATAATAATATTATTATTATAGACATGGGGTTCCGTAGGGATTATTTAAATAATAAAGGACGCTTATACAATTATTTATTTCTAACCCTAACGGTATATAAACTTTATTATATTATTTTTATTTAGAGTCAATTCATTTTTTTGTTTGCTTAAAAAAATTAAGAGAATCCTCTTGAAGCCTTAGAGAGCTCACTTCTCCAAGAATTCTCTCAAGAACGGAGAGTGATGTTCCTTCACCTTTCTCTCTTGAGTCTAGAGAGATCAAGGAGAATCCTTTGGAAGTGATTCTCGATGCAATCAAAGGCCGACATAAATGATAGGATCTACCGTTCTAGCACTTGGAGATTCCTAAGACGATGTTCAGAGATTTATGAAACACATGTGAATCCCCACCGGAGGGAATCTACTCTTGATTCCTACAACGCAACGACGGTACGACATAGATCTATTGTTAGATCCATCAACGAAGAAAGAATTTTTCGCAAGGTAATTCTTTAATTGATTAAATTAATTATAAATAATATGTGATGATCCTGTGCTTTGGTTTCGACATTTATCCACTGTCTTTATTCTTTCATTCAATTTCATTGATCACGACGTTCATCATCGTGTAAATCTCAGATTAATCATTGATCATGAAAAAAAGCAAAGTTGGACACGACCCATCACACGCTTCTGCTGCGATAGAAACCTTCAAGTGGTAGTAGAGTAGTTGCATAATTATTTATAATTATTTAAAGATAATTGATTGATTTATGCATAAGTAATTAGTTTTCAATTCTAGTTTAATCGTTCTTTAATCTGAATTGTGAGATCTGCTTTATTACTTTTTGTTTCTCATAAATATAATCAAATCGATCAATTTTATGAATGAAATAAATTCAAAGATCACATTCGGAGGTGCTGAGAAATCTGGTCGGATATCACAAGAGTACACATCATGTAACCTGGAGGTATACGCTGTGTGCTAGTGTTTAATGTACCAAGAATTAATTCAAAATTAATTCAAGCTGTGTGCATTTATTAAATGTGGTGAATTTAATTATACATCGTGTGTTGGCTATGCCAGCCTGGTGCACGGTCAGTCGGAGTACACACCATGTAACTTTCGTACACGACGTGTAGTCCTTTAGTCATAGACGAGCTGTGTATCTTCTTACACAACCTACATGACCGGTGGCCGTGTAACTCAGAGTCCATACACCGTGTAGCCCATGTACATGTCGTGTACACCAAAATTTTCTGTGCCACAGTTACACACCGATTCCCTAGGCGTGTGCCGCAGATAGACGATGAGAATAATATACACCATTTATCTTAAATGTACACACCACATAATTTTACCAAATTACACAGAATTGAAAAATCAATTTATTATACTGTGCAAACTTTATCAACATGTTCTTGTGTGTAGTCATTAAGTTGATATGACATGCCATGTGATGAGTTATATATATATATATATATAAATGTTTAGTTAATTTCTACGTAATGTTCGGATATACATATCATGTATAAGTTATATTATAGTTATTACTCTATGCATATTGAAACATTACGCGCTACATAAAAACAAATCATGTAAATCGTATGATCATTAAGTTGATAGTACACGTCATGATATTACGTGATAAGTCGGGTATGCCACATGTCGCAAGAGTAAACGGTATATGAGTATAATACACGTTGGGTAGTTCGGACGGATACTCACTGTGTTGCCTCCAAGGTACATTTTTGTACACAATTAATTTTAAATAAATTTAATTAATTTGTTTAAAATTATGATGGATGAGAATCTCAAGGAAATTCAGATGATAATTAAGATAAAAGAATTGATTAATTAAAGGAGATAATAAATTTATTTGAGCACGATTTATTTTAAATAATAACGATTAAAATTGAATGTTAATTTTATTAAATGCATAATTCGTTGCATGCATGTGGATGATCATGAGTATAGACCGGACTTTTGTATGCGATTGGTTTCTTTTAATTTATTATTATATTAATTTGTTGGCCTACATGTCATCCCTCCTATGAGTCCGCGTGCCGATGGTTTCTTTTATGTAAACCCATTAACCAATCATTTGGTTCCCCTCACTTGCATGTGAGTAAAAACACATGTAATGGATGAAGCTCTCAAGTTAGTGGAGACGGTTCAAGTTTGGAGTCGAGACGAAACCAATCCAAGAGAGATACATAGGTGGACAGGTGGAAAGTTTCAATACGAACCTTAATTGGTTAAAGATGTTTTCCCCCTAGGTCGACGATTAATTTATCATTCGCTAGATAAACTATCATTTAATAAAAGCTCATGATCATACCATTTATACGAACCTTAATTGGTTAAAGGTGTTTTTACCCTAGGTCGATGATTAGTTTATCATCTGCTAGATAGACTATCCATTAATAAAAGATCATGATCATACCATTTTATTATTTTTATTATGTATAGTTGCATGGTTATTTCATTATGAATGTTTTGTCGCAATCACATGAATTAATGATTTAAAAATCATGCAAGATAGAACTAAAATAATTTGGCTTATGCGTAAATATTATCTAAGATATGATTAATCATTTAATTAAATTAATTTAATATTAACAAGCATGTAATAAAGATAATAATTGAAAATTTACGCATAAAAGTTAAAATCTCTCAATTATATATATTAAGTCGGTATAGCCTTTCTGTCACGACCCGCCCTCGGGGCCCGTGCCGTGACTACCCCAAGCCCGCCTTCCATAGGCCAGGGGCTGGCGACTAGCACCAAGGCGTAAAATCCCAGTAAAAAGGGAAGGCATTGCCTTAATAAAGTAACAACCACCACAGAGTCAGCAAGCGGAAAGTAACTACAAGTGCAGAAAAGTAAAGGGGGCCAGAATACAAGCCCAACTGAAAGTAAAGTACAACTCGAAAGGGAAAACAGCAACTGAAAGTACAAGCGGCTCTTGGGACGTCCTCCTCGATTCCTACCTGAAGGGTAGGTACAGATGGCACAACTCCTGGATCGTCCACCACGGATCCTACCTGAAGGGTAGGTACAGATAGCTCACAACTCCTCGGGTCCAACTGTCCGCTCCGAGCACGTCCCGCTCAGTGGTCCTCCTCCGGGTACTGACCTACTCCGAAAGCCTCATCCACAGTCAGCGATGTCCGTCGTCTGCAACCAACACAACGAAGTGCGGGCAAAGCCCGTGCAGGGGTGAGTATAAGCTACTCAGTAGGGACCCCGAGACCCCTGAAGGTCTCTCAAATCCACAAAGGATAAACCACGAAGAAAAGTAACAATCACGAAGTAACATCCAGTATTGATTAGGTCTATGCCCATACATATACCTATGTCACCAATTTCTGTTCGGCTCCAACACGAGCCCAAGAACAATCCAATCCACAAAGAAGAGTAAACAGTAAAATCCACATAGGATAACAGTACAAGTCCACACGGTTTATAACAAGTTTATGAAATCAACGGATAACTATTACCTAGGTATATGCCCATACATATACCTAAGTTATCAAGCGACCCATCTCAATCATGAGGAAACACAAAGATCAATGACTCAGCTCAAACCAGGATTTTTATTATCAAAACCGTAGCTGCTGAAGAGCCCCGTCTCTGAAGTGTGCAGTAGTCCTGTCACGACTCCGAGGTACTGCTCACTAACCTATGACTGCTGAGGTACTCCTCCTGTCGAGTACTGCGGGTCTGCTGCCAACTACTGGGCGCTCCGTCCGCTGAGGGTCTGCTGCCAACTACTGGGCGCTCACCCAAATAGCCTACTGAGGTACTCCTCTGACGAGTACCGCGGGTTTGCTGCCAACTACCAGGCGCTCCGTCCGCCGTGGGTCTGCTGCCAACTACTGGGCGCTCCGTCCACTGGGCTAGTCGACTCACTCCAAGTCGAGTCGGTCAAGCAGTCGTCAGGTCTCAGTCATCTACACGGTCTCCGTACTCCGCACGTACGTCTCCACCGTCGCGGGTCTGTCGCTACAACCAAGCGCACACACTCCGTAGAGTATCGCGGGTCCGCCGCTACAACCAAGCGCACACACTCCGTAGAGTATCGCGGGTCCGCCGCTACAACCAAGCGCTCCACCGCCAAGGGTCTGCTGCTGCATCCAAGCGCACCACCACTGTCAAGTACCACGGGTCCGCCGCTACACCCAAGCGCTCCACCACCCAAGATCAACAGAAGATTCAGCTCACACAGGTTCGGTAGCACTGTTCCACGTAGGATCGCTGAGTGCTGTAGTCGTCGTCGTCGAATCCACATAGGATCTCTGTACTGTCGTCGTCGCAGTCACAGTAGCAGTAGTAGTCGTAGCAGTCGCAGCCAGCACTAGGGTTCCCGCACATAGCAAGCTCGTTCGGAGGGTCCGCTCCACGAGCCGAGAGGCTGATACATCAACTGTCACGAAGACCAGAGTTGATGTATCCAAAAGTTCCGTATCGTCAACAGGAACTCAACGCAACAGACGGCGCGTCGATCGGACGCCCGGTCTGAGAGTTATTGGCATTTTCGTCTCTGGGGCCCGGTTGGTTTTTAAGGCTAAACCAACCCGACCGTACTCCACCTGCGTCCAAACCTCGGGCGGAGTATGCCAAAAGATCCGTCTCACTAAGAGGAACACAACGCGACTGACGGCACGTCAATCGGACGTTCGTAGCTCAAGATATGAGCGTTTCCGCTCCGAAGGCCCGGTTGGTTTCGTGAACGAACCAACCCGGCCGAACTCAAAGTTAACCGAAACCTTGAGTGCGATATACCGAAACGACCGTCTCGATCCAAGGATCACGTTTCCGTAGACGGTTCGTCATTCGGAGGTCCGAGGCTCAAGTTATGGACCAAAAACCAATTCTGGTTCGAAACGGGGGGGTCCGGGTCCGGGCCGACCCGGACCGACCCCCCCTGGGGCGGCGCGGCGGCGCGGCGGCGCGGCGGCGCGGGGAGCCGCGACGGCTTGTCTCCGCGGGTTGGCTGCACGCGGGGGCTAAGCCTCCCGCTTCCTTGATTGGCGGCGCGGCCTAAGTGCCGCACCATTTGCAAATAAAACGGCCCCCGCACGTGGGGGCCGGCTGGAGACAAAACCGGGGGGCCGGCTACCCCCCTCTCTTCAAAGAACCGCCCCCCTCTTAAAGAGGGGGGTTTTTATGGGTTGGCCGGGGGATTAATTCCCCCGGTGTTTAAGACATCCGGCCGGCCAGCTGGCCGGCCGGTTTTCTCAAACGGGACCGGAAATTCTGGTCCCCCCTTCGGCTTCCGACGCCGGCGGCCCGGCCTCCGGTCTTCTCTTCCGCCGCGGCCCGGAACCGGCCGCGGTCTCCTCGTTCCGCCGCGGCCCGGAACCGTCCGCGGTGTTCGTCGTCCGGCGCGGTGCGACGACACCGCGCCCCTTTCGTCGTACCTTGATTCCTTTCAACGCGGCGCGACGGCGTCGCGTTCTTGAAGATTCTACCTCGGCGTGGCGCGACGGCGCCGCGTAAAATAAAAGTACGATCATCCGCGTGGTGCGACGACACCACGCCACTTGCTTCCATCCGCAAAAATAAACAAGAACGATGGAGGGGGGTTCGGCCGTGTTCGTGCGGTCCGGCCCCCCTTGCGTTAACAAAAACACTTATATAAAATATTCAAAAGCTTCACGTAGACATGCGATCCACGAGCAAGAAAGGGAATAAATTAACAATATTCAACAACCCCTACCTCGGGTAAGATCGAAGATTTGTCAACGTTCCGCGGAAGACAACGTCGCGGTGGTCGGGCGTCGCGGTCGTCGTTCGTCAAATCCATTGACGAAGAGATACGCCCGAAGAGATACGTCGTTGGCGAATCTTCGTATGCCGACGAAGAAGGTCCGAGGAGAAGCGGTGTTCTCTCTCGTTGACACGGAAGACGAAGAAGAGCGGAGCGGCGTTCTTCGTCGGAACTTGAGCGTTCTTCGTCAAGTCTTGAGGAAAGTCAAATAAAAAGAAAACAACGAACTCAAGAACCCCTACCTCGATAGTCGCACGTTGACGCAGTCGTGGAATATCGGTGTCGATCCCTTTGACGTCGGAGGAAGATTCGTTGTCGATGGCGTTCGTCGCGGAAAACCGTCGCGGAAGAGATGACGCGGAAGAAGTACGTCGCGTCGCGGATACGGCGTCGCGGATGGACCGTGTTCTTCGGCGGAGAAGTTCTTCGTTGAAGAATGGCGTTCTTCGCGTTCTTCGTTGAAGTTGAGCGTTCTTCGTGATCTTTGTCAGAGATGAAGAAGAAGAAGAAAATGATGCTCTCCACCTCTCAAGAAGACAAACAATTCAACCAAAATAAAATAAGACAACATCTTATTTTATTATCACATAACACACTAGAATTTCAAAGGTTTGAAATTCAAAATGGATAACTCCAAAATTAACTCACTTATTTAATATACATGAGTTGTATAATTAAATAGAAGTTAAGATGTCAAGCCATTAAGAGGGAGAGAGGGGAGTTAGGGAACTTGAAAAGGTGGGGGTTCGTGTGGGCCCCACCTCCCTCATAACCACACATGGGAAGTTGGGTGGTTGTGGGCCCCACCAACAACTTCCCATGAGAGAGTCTAACCACCTCGAATAAAATAAAATTCACACACAAATTTATTTTACTTATCTTTTAATCCCCAAAACTAACTTTCAACCCGCAACAAACGCAACTCCCGAAAAGGTCTCTTTAAGCGAATAACGGCGCTGCGAGTTCATCGGTGCCCTCAGATTTCAATTCCGAGCACCGGATCAAAAGTTAGGAATTCCCGCTCGTTCGTTCACTGAACGTACCCGAGCCAAACTTCGGAAATTAATTCCGGGCACACCGGGCCTCGGAATCAGGTGCCGTCAGAAACCGCGCTCATGTAAAATTCTAAAGAAAATTAAGAAAAAATTTCCCTTGAATTTTACGGGTCTTTACATTACTCCCACCTCAGGGCTTTACGTCCCCGTAAAGCTTCAAATCACACTTAAGGGAAACAAAGTAGTACTGAGCACGCAATTGAGCTTTACGCTCCCATATGCTCACCTGAAGATCTCGTGCTACCCGTGAAGCACCCCAGAGGAAGCAACCGTTCATGTAGAACCTGCTCCTGTCGATCCTCGATCTCTACTAGAACCTCTGTGCTTGTCGCCCTGTCATCGACGTCCAACTCCCCGGGGTCGATGACGTGTGAAGAAACATACACGTATCTCCACAGCTGAGACACGTGGTGGACATTATGCACCTGGTGCGACTGAGGTGGTAGGGTCAAGCGGTAAACCTCCTCGCCTACCCTGCTGAAGATCAAAAGGGTCCATCGAACTTCGGAGATAACATTCCGCCTCAGCCACATCTCCGAAACCTCATCGGGTTGAGACCGTATAAGAACGTGTTCGTCACCCTCGAATTCAAGAGGTTTCCCTTTTTAGGTTAGAACTGAAACTCAAAACTCCTGCTGCCACAAGGGTAGGGTTGACCAACTCAAGAGTGATCGGCCACACCCTCTTATGCCTGAGTTTAACATGTGCTGCCCAGGGTTTCCTTTTCGCCGACCAAGGAAAACCCATTCCGACGTTTGCCTAAAACAGTCAACCGGGGTATGATTTGTGAATCATACCCAGATCAACGTCGTAAGGCCTCTACGCTGCCACCAAGAGATTCCAACCGAAACTCTCGCCTCGAGTTCAAATCACACCGTCGGCGTAAGTGTGATTATCGAGTCTCCTCCCAAAGGTATCTCCAGACGTGAGGGTCAAGTCTACGGCTTACCCGGAACCTCTAGGTCTGGGACATGATTCGTGGAAGGGTAGAATGATTGGTTCCTATGTCTATAGATATGGCAGCTCGTAGTAGACATAATTCGTACCCCGAATCATTCTTAGAGCTCCTGGGTCACACTCCTTGACCGCAATGCAGCTACTCTCCTCCCCAGCCCTCCTGCTCCCTGAGCCTGGCGGGGACTACTAAGTCGGGTGGTCGTAACATGTCGAAATGTACACCACCACATGCTGCTCTCTAAGCTCCGCTTCCACGTCTGCTACCCTGCAGATTCATCTGTCCTTAGCACTTCCTCCTCCTGAAACATTTTACACACCCGAGTCTCTGAGACTGGCGCTAGTTTCCTGCCTTTCACTGCTAACGTTCACAACCACAAAGGTTCTCTCTAGCATCCTAGCATAGGTAGAAATGCATAGAGGAAAAGTAATGGTTCAGATGTCCTTTAGACACACTTCGCTCAGAAGTTCGAGTCTAAAGAACTGGTCACAACGTAACCAACGAGTACCAAGATTGATTGGTAAGCCACGTTGAGTGCTCTGCTTCCGACATGTCATACTGTCGAAGCTGTATTAGCTCCAGAAAACTCACAACCACCTCCTCAAGCCAGTCCTCAGCCGCCTACGAGTCAGGCTCACCTCGAAACTTGAGGGATATCTGGTGCTAAAACATATGTAAGGCACTAAGCCTGTGAGTCTCTGCTACCGGTACCGCCGGTAGTGTCTGCTGACCAACAGGTAGTGACATAGCTGGCGCTCTACCCGTAGGTACTATCCCAGGTATCGGTTCGCGTAACGAAGCCTCATTACTATAAGGACCAACCTCATGGTCACTCACTGGAAACAACAGAATCTAAGATCATCATCCGCTCTACTAGTATCCAAGCTAGGCGTAGAACTCTAGCAACCGCCTCCATCCAGTCCACTGCTGCCTGGGAAATCTGTCTCGCCTCGTATCCTCAGAGGCCTCTACTGCTGGAACTCGTGCATCGCGCTCTGCTAGCGTGCTCCGTCAGCTAGTGGCATCCTCTGCCTAACGGGTGGTGGTGCTGCTGGTACACCACCCGAAGGTGCCAACACTGAAAAAGGGCCCTGCACCGGAGTCTCGCTGCTCGGTGGGCCATCATCGAGAACTCTCTCGGAACTCTAGCTAACTATCTGCATGGTGACATCCTGAACAGTTGCGTCACGGTCAACAATTTATACCTGGTGAGCTGACCTGGTTTGAGCTGACTTTAAACCTTTTGGGAAACACACACGCAATCAATGTTTTCGTGCATTAAGTCGGAAATCAGAAGTCAGGGTCCTGGTGTCTGGATACGTCGGCCGCCGCACCAACACTGGACTCCCTGGACTGATAACCACACTCAATACGCTAAAAATTATTGCTTTACATAGAAAAGATCAGAGTTTGCGGTAGAACCGAACTCCTCTGATACCAATTGTGACAACCGGGTCCCGGTGACAGCACAACCACCCCGCCTTAACCTGGCCGTCGGGTCTTGGCCCACCAGGTACCACCAGTTGCCTCGCAGACATGTGGGGACCACCCTAGGGTCCACCCACATGCCTGAACGGGTCATATGACTAATATGATAGTCCTCACAGGCCAACACATGTCCTTTCCAGTGTGCTTTGTCCTCACTCACACACACCCTGGGAAACTTCCCAGGAGGTCACCCATCCTGATCACTACTCCGGGCCAAGCACGCTTAACTGTAGGGGTTTTAAACCTTTTTAAAGTTGTTGATCTTTCCTTCGATCTTGAAGGTTCTTTTTTTTGTCGGCCCTTGTTTTAGAATCTTTTTATTTATTTTTTAAAAAGATTGTGATGGATTATCGTTCTAGAAAGGCTGATTGTTATCAATCTAATGCGAGGGGGGTCGGGCCGCACAAACACGGCCGAACCCCCCCCTCCTTTATTCTTGTTGTTTCTTGCGGATGGAGCGAGATGGCGTGGTGCCGTCGCACCACGCAGGAATCGTACGGAAACTATAGTTCAAAGTGCTTGACCATCCAAAGTTGGGGTGCTTTCAATTATCAGGGAATTCTAACTTGAAATTTTGGGTTGACTTAACTTAGTTCACTATTGAAGTTAAAATCGAACTATAGTTCAAAGTGCTTGACCATCCAAAGTTGGGGTGCTTTCAATTATCAGGGAATTCTAACTTGAAATTTTGGGTTGAATTAACTTAGTTCACATCAAGGGTTGACTGTCAAAGGAGGACTTGGTGTAACTGAGAGACAAATGTTGAGGAGATCCAATTTAATGATTTATGGATTGATGACTTCACTCAAAAGATCAAATAATTGCAAGTTAATGCAGTTGATATTTGGAATGCTTACCTAAAACCCATAAAATTGCTTGACCAGCCAAAGTTGAGGTGATGAGAATGAGAATACATATCCTTACCACTAGAATGACCAAAAAACAAGATATTCTGACGCCAATGGTGAGGGCCATTGAGTTTCGATAAAATAGTGGGAGATTAATAAATATAATATTTATTTTTTTGTCTAAATTTTATCAGATAAATTATTAAAACTCTGCTCATTTTATTTGTAGAAACAATAATAAAAATGACTTCAAACATATCACTGCAATCAATACTTGATAATGACAATCTTCTAATCGGCACAAATTTCCAAGAGTGGCAAAGACACTTACGTATTATCCTACACCATGAAAGGAAATTGTATGTGTTGGAAGAACCTATTCTTGATGAGCTTGATAATGAGGTTAGCAAGGAAGAGTTGTCTCTCTATGAGAAACATTTGAATGATGCTATAAATGTTCAATGTTTCATGGTATCATTCATGACCAATGGGATTTTGAGGCAACATGAGGACATGAATGCGTATAACATGATGCATCACCTTTGGGATTTCTATCAAGAGAAGACGAGATGAGAGAGATATGGGGTCTTCAATGCTCTGTTTACAACTAAGTTTGGAGAGTCGGTGCCAGCTGGCCTCATGTAGTCAAGTTTTTTTGGCTATATTGAATGCTTAAACATCTTTTGGATTAAATTCACAGATTATTTGCGCACAAATCTCATAATTTTGTCACCACCGAAGACCTTCTCCAGTTTTGTTGTTAATTATAACATGAACAATAATGAGAAGAGTTTTTTAGAACTTCTTACTTTGATTCTCTAAGTGGATAAGGATATGAGGCATGATAAACCCGCAGTTCTTATGGTGAATAAGAAAAGGAAGAACAAGAAGAAAAATCTCAAGACTCATAACAAGTTTAAATCTTTCGAGCACCATCCTTCTAAGAAGAGGAAGATCTAGAGGTAGGGTTAGGAAAAAGAGGCAGTATGTTTTGCATGTGGCAAACATGGCCACTGGAAGAAGAGCTGCACCCAGAAGCAAGATAAATCTAATAATGTGTTCGTTATTGAGTGTAATCTTTCAATATCTACACATTGGATATTAGATACAACTTGTGGTGCTCACATCTATATCCAAATGCAGGAACCAAGTAGATTCTAAAAGATTGCTAGAGGAGAGGTAGATTTGTGAGCTACCAATGGTGTGAGATGTTGGAACCATGGTCTTCTATGCATGAATTGGAGTATGATTTGTGTTTGTTTTCAATCCTTAGTGGAAGTTCAGAATGTGTACCAGCAATGTGATCATACAGTTCAAGCAGACAACAGTATTGAAGGTGGCGCCGTTTCCTAGTGTTTGCCAATTTTTTGGGCCTGAAAATCGACAAATGGAGAAAAGTGTTTTTGGAAAAGAGACTTGCGCACCGTGTACTTGAAGGAGAGGAAACTTGTGCGCCCTATTTTTTTCAAGATCAGAATATGGAAAAATGGCAAAGGGATAAGGGCCGTGCAGGTTTTGGGCTGGTCGCGCAAGTGACCTGCGCGCTGAGAAAGGACTTGCATGCCGATGCCTAGGAGGTTTGGAAACTTGTGCGCCGGTTGTTCTTCATGATTAGAACTTCAAAATATGGAAAAGGAAAGTAGGTCACACAAGTATTGGTTGATTCATGCAAGTGAGTTGCGCGACAGAGGCTAGGGCGGTTGGAGCTGCGCACCGGGACTTGCGCGCCATGAGGACACTTGCGCGCCACCGCGCAGGGGGTCCAATTTTTCTATAAATAGAGGACCACCCCACCTAATTTAGTACGAAGTTCAAGACTTAGAGATTTTTCGATCTCTCGTCACGCAAGTGGTTGGGTCGTGCAAGTAGAGGCTACGTGCCGGTTGTTGGCTGCGCGACCAAGGCAGTTTGGGAGTTAAAGGTGCAGAGTCGCGCAAGTTTGGAGTTGAAGGAGGCAGTGTCGTGAAAGTGGGTTGGTGTCACCCGTGCGCCGATTTTGTTCCGCGCAAGTGACTTGTGCTCCATTCTTGAATCTTGTGCGCCGGTCTTGGAGAAGCGCGCCAGGTGAGGTTGTTGTACGCCGAACTTTTTGGAGTTGCACGAAAACTGGAAGATTTCCCGATACCTTTGGTGCAAACTGAGATTAGTAAACGAGTGAAAGTCGGACTTCAACAGAGCATCTACATTCAAGAGAGGATGCATTATTTTGCAATGATGAAGAGACCTTCACGTCTATAAACTGAGTGTGACTTCACCTAGGGCAGTGAGCCAGGGGGAGTCAACGGGAGTGACCCGGGGGATGCAATGAGCTATCCCTGCACTTTTGTAAAGGTAGTGAGACTGGGATAGAGTGAATGTTCTCGAACCATTGTAATCCTCAACTAGTGAAGATTAGTGGAATTTGGTACGACCGACAACTTGTCGGCGTATGCTCCTTGGATGTAGCCCTTAGTGGTGAAGCAAGTAAAAAATGCTGTGTCATCTCTCTGCATGTGAATGTTTGTTTTCTGATAATTTTCATCATACAGGTTTTACAAGTTCCTACCAACATGGGAATAAGATCCATCTCAGTAAAAGAAAAAGTTGTCACCCTGATTCACCCCTCCCCTCTCAGGGTGTCCTGGGGTCCTACAAGTGGTATCAGAGCGAGGTTACCGATGTTGAATCTATCATTTGTCATCATGGAGAATGTAGTCAATGTCAGGGGAGTCCCTCTCTTCGATGGAAGTAATTTTCATATTTGGAATAACAGAATGAGATCTCATCTAAGATCCCTTGGAATGGAAGTTCTGTTTTCCACTGTGAAAGGTATAAATGTCACTGATCCAACATGCCTGACTATGACTGATGCAGACAGGAAAATTCTTGATGCAGATGCTAAAGCACAAAATTCACTCAACGCAACCCTTTCTGATCAGATCTATCTAAAGGTGATGAGTTTCACATCAGAAAAATCCATGTGGGATAAACTCGAAAATATTTATGAAGGAGATAACAAAGTGAAGGAGGAAAAATTACAAGTCCTACACAATCGGTTTGATGATCTGAAGATGCGTCCAGACGAGAATGCCGACTCATTCTTCAATCAAATTACTGAAGTGGTTGGAGCAATTCGGGGTCTAGGTGAAGAAATCAAAGACATTGATATTGTAAAGAAAATATTAAGAAGACTTCCACCCCTGTACAATGCAAAGGTGTCAGCTCTTGAGGAAATAGATCTTTCCAAAATTTCTCTGGATGATCTACTGAGCAGCTTGGTAGCATATGAAATGAGAGTCAAACTAGAAGATGCTACGACTCATGTGAGCAAGGAAATGGCGTTCAAGGCCATGGATAAACTGAAAATCTCAAAAGATAGTAGCGATGAAGATGAAGAAGAAAAATAAATTCTTTCTCTCATTGCAAATAAGTTCCATAAGGGAAAATGGAAATTCAAAGGGAAGTTACCTCTAGCATGTTTTCGTTGTGGAAAAGTTGGGCACACTACTTCTCAGTGTTTAAGAAAGATCAATGATGAAGATAGTGAAGATGAGAACATCGAGAAGCCTCGAAAAAGATTTTTCAAAAAGAGAGACTTCAAATCTGGAAAGAAAATACAGAGGAAGAGTTTTTTCTATGAAGAGGAAGATGAGGATATTGAATTTTGTGAAGAAGAAGAACCCGAATTTAAAACAGGAAAGCATGATTCCATGATGGCTACTGTTGAAAAGTCAGAACCCTCGATCAATAAAGGCAGAGATAATCATATTATTTCTAATGGTGATTCAAAGACTCAAATTAAGGATGCTTTTTACAAGCTTGAGAATAAATGTAAGAGATGCAATAAGTGGAAGGAAATGGTGGAAGAATCATCAGAATATGTTGATGAGCTTGAAGCAGATATTGAAAGACTAGAAGAACTAGTGAGAGTTCAGTCTTCAATCCTTGAAAGCACAGATGATGTTGTGGAACTAAAGCTTAAAATTGAAGAAAAAGAAAAGGTCATAAATGACCTTTCATCCAGACTGGAAGAGAAGTACAAGACTGTTGAGGGACTTAAGGAAGAAGTTGTTACTCTTAGAAGTAAAATTGAATGTCAATAAACCACCAATGAGGGAAAGAAGAAAATTTATTTTGGAAGATTCTCAGATGCAAAATTACTAGTGAGAGCCAAGTGTAGTTCATATGGGGTTGGAAAAATATTAAGTGATCAATGACCCACTTGCATGGGAAAGAGTGGAATTGGCTGTGAAGCTGAGACATCAACTGCTGGAAGTAAAGAGAGCTAAAAGAAAGACAAGATGAAAGTTGGACATGCTGATACATTACCTGAAATGCTGAAAAAGAAACCCTCAATCCAAACTAAAAGAAGAACTGAAAATTACCCCCAAACTTTCAGAAATGACAGGCAGTTCAACTATTCTCCCAAGGAAGAAGGCATGAGGAGAAATTCAAGTGAAAAGACATTTCCTCTCATGAAGTGTCAGTTCTGTGGTTATCTGGGCCATACCATGTCATACTGCGAAGAGGCAGGGAGCTACTTGAATGGGGAAGATCTGGGAAGTCAACAAAGGAGACCGATTTCATATCCTCTATCTTATAGAAGAAATAGCTTCTATGGTTACTGTTTTCATTGTTCTAACTTTGGCCATAAAACTATGTATTGCAGGCAGAGGTACGACATGATAAATTCATACAACTCTCAAAGACGGGTCAGTTTTCACCCTCCTGATGGTGTTGCTCTCACAAACAGTTTTTCTACTCTGGAAGAAGATTATGGGTATGAAGAATCAGATTATGTGGAAGAAAGTATTAGAAGGCCATCAGTATCCTATGCTCAATCCAATATCGCATGGAAAGAAAAGAAGAAGATCGAGAAATCCAATCTTGAAAAAGTAGCCCTCAAGGCTACAAAGAGCAGCAGCACCTGGATCCTTGATAGTGGATGTTCTTCCCATATGATGGTAAATGTTGACCTTTTTAAGAACATTGAAAAGAAGGTTGATGGAACAGTATGTTTTGGTAATGACGGTGCTTTGAAGATTAAAGGCAGTGGGAATACTGCTCTCACCAACGGAGAGTTAAAGAAGACTGAAGTTCTTTATGTGGACGGTCTTCGCCACAATCTCCTTAGTGTAAGTCAACTCTGTGACTCAGGGCTCATAGTAGCCTTTAATAAAAAAGGCTTCACTATAAAGGAAAAAAATAGGGAATTCTCTTATGAAAGGTTGTAGAACAGATGAAAACTTATATCAGGTTGATAGCAAAGTAAACTCCTGCTATTTGTCTGTTGAAGAAGAAAACAATTTGTGGCATCGAAGGCTGGGGCACATTAACCAACAAGAAATAGAAAAGATATCTAAGCTGAAGATAGTCATGAATATCCCCATTTTGAAACATGAACGGGAAAAGTCTTGTGATTCTTACATTCGTGGGAAGCTGGTCTATAGTTCATATCGGCCAAAGAAGAAAAGGGCATCGCATCTTCTTGATCTCATTCATACAGACGTATCTGGACCAATAAATGTTGCTAGAACCCATGGATAAAGGTACTTCGTCCTTTTCATTGATGATTATAGCAGAATGGATTGTGTAATGGTGATTCAAAGGAACCGAAAAGTACTTGATTGCATGAAAAGTTATCGCTGGATTGCCAAGAATGATACTGGACGGACAATAAAAGTCCTGCGATCTGACAATGGAGGGGAATACACATCCATTGAGTTTGAAAATTACCTAGAAAAACATGAAATACAGCATGAGGTAGCTGCTGTGAGAACTCCACAACAAAATGGAGTTGTTGAGCGTCAGAATCGACAGGTTAACAATATGGACAGGACTATGCTGATTGAGAGTGGTATCTCTCACCATTACTGGAAGGAGGCTATTGAAGCTGCAATGCACATTCAGAATCGAACATGGCTTTATATGGGAGAAACGAAGACACCATACGAATTGTGGCATGGAAGGAAGCCTTTGTTGAAATACTTCCGTGTTTTCGGAAGCAAATGTTTCATCCGGAATAAAGAAGGAAATCAAGGGAAGTTTGGAGACAATATTGATGAAGGAATTTTTCTTGGGTATCCAATGAACAGCAAAGCCTACAAGTGTCTCAATAAGCGCTTGAGGAGAATTGTGGAAAGAAATGATGTTAAGATCATTGAAGGGAAAACCCCAAATTCTTCCAATAATACATATGCTGATGAGATATAAGATGATGATGAATGTGAACATAGAGTAAATACAAATACAGAAATAGAGGAAGGTGTACAAAACACTCAGGGATCATATCATGATGTTGACTCAGAAGAAGAACCTGAAGAGGAAATCTTGGGTGGAGAAAATGTGACTGAACCTTATAGGAGAAATCAAAAAGCTGAGATTGATCCATCTAACATAATTGGGGATAGAATTGCACCCACACAAACAAGGAGGATGAGAAATAACACAGAATCTGCATTCCTGTCAGCCGTGGAGCCATCCTCATTTGAAGAAACTACAAAGGATGAATCATGGGTGAAAGCCATGAATAAAGAGTTAGATCAGATTGACAAGAATCAGACATTGGATCTTGTCCAGAGACCTAAAGATCACAATGTGATTGGTACAAAATGGATCTTCAAGAACAAGTTTGATGAGCATGGAAGTGTTATTAGAAACAAGGCACGATTGGTATGTAAAGGATACCCCCAGATTGAAGGTGTTGATATTGAAGAAACCTTTTCTCCAGTGGATAGATTGGAGTCAATCAGGCTTTTCCTTTCCATGGCACTCTAAAGAGGATATAAAGTATATCAAATGGATGTCAAGACAACATTCTTGAATGACGTACTTGAATAAGAAGTCTACATTGAACAACCAGTGGGTTTTGTTCTTGGTACTGACGAAACAAAGGTCTGCAAACTGAAGAAAGCTCTATATGGTTTGAAGCAGGCACCACGAGCATGGTATTCTTGGCTGGGATCGTATCTCAAGAAGCTGGAATTCAAAAGAGGAGGAGTAGATCACAATCTATATGTGAAAAATTCTCCAAAAGATCAGTTCATGGTTATAGTCTACGTTGATGATATCATATTTGATGGCAGCACGCAGAAATCAGTGGATGAATTTTCCAATCATATGAAATCAGAATTTGAGATGTCTATGATTGGGGAGCTCACATATTTCATGGGGCTGCAGGTGATTCAAATGCAGGATTACACTTTCATTTCTCAGGAAAAGTATGCAAGAGAGCTGCTGAAGAAGTTTAGTATTCAAGACTCCAAACTGATGTCAACTCCAATTACAGTTGGAACTAAACTCGGAAAGCATGAAGATGTGACCTCTATAGATCCCACCATGTACAGGAGGATCATTGAGAGCCTACTGTACCTAACAGCGTCACGACCAGATATTGTCTTGGCCACATGTCTTGCACCCCGCTTTCAGAGTAATCCAAAGGAGGAACATATGACAGCGGTAAAAAGAATCATGAGGTATATTCAAGGTACTCACAATTGTGGCTTATACTTTGCTGCAGGAAGAGACAGTGAATTATCAGCATTTTCTGATGCTGACTGGGCTGGAGATGTGATTGAAAGAAAGTCCACCAGTGGTGGAGCATTCTATATTGGAAATAAATGTGTTGGCTGGTTGATCAAGAAACAAGAAAGTACTTCTCTTAGTACTACTGAAGCTGAGTATATCTCCGTCACAAAGGCATGCACTCAACTGCTATGGATGAAGCAACAACTAACAGATATTGGTGATGAGGTGAAGCAACCAATGGTAATTTACTGTGATAACAAGCGCTCAATTGATCTTACGAAGAATCCTGTTCAACATTCTCGTACAAAACATATTGAAATCAGGTATCACTTTATCAAAGAAAAAGTTGAGTAAGGAGTGATTAGAATAGACCATGTGGGAACTGATGAGAAAGTGGTTGATATCCTGACCAAGCCACTATCCGCGGTAGTGTTTGAGAAGCATCGGTTGAACCTCAGTGTTCGTCCACCTCCCAGTGCATAAGGAGGTTACAAAAAACCCCTCTCCCTGATTATGATAATTGTTTTTATTTGTTTATGGATGTGATGCAGGTTTGTGGGGGAGATACTATCCAGGGGGAGTATGGTTTGAGTTGTACATTGAACAAATTACCGGTCTTTGGGTTTATTGTCAATGGGGGAGAAAAGAATAAATTCAGGCATGTTTAGGCATGTAATGCTCCTGTGACACGATGCGAATTCAGTGTCAGTGATAGGATGAGAAGGATGGGAAGGAATACATCGGTCATGTAATGCTTCTTGGGCGTCATTGAGAATTCCAAAACACTAGAACCCAATTCAAGCTTCCTCTATTGTTTTCTACACCGAACATTTCTCACGTAGACTTAGAGTGTTGGCTGAGTTGATTCTTGCGTTTTTGATTTGCACATGGATGGAGATTTATTGAATTTTTTTCTGATTGCCAACAAACCCAAAGGGGGAGATTGTTGGAACCATGGTCTTCTATGCATGAATTGAAGTATGGTTTGTGTTTGTTGTCAATCCTCAGTAGAAGTTCAGAATGTGTACCAGTAATGTGATCATACAGTTCAAGCAGACAACAATATTGAAGGTGGCGCCGTTTCCCAGTGTTTGCCAAATTTTTGGGCCTGAAAATTGACAAATGGAGAAAAGTGTTTTTGGTAAAGAGACTTGCGCGCCGTGTACTTGAAGGAGAGGAAACTTGCACGCCATATGTTTTTCAAGATCAGAACATGGAAAAATGACAAAGGGAAAAGGGCCGCACAGGTTTTGGGCTGGTCGCGCAAGTGACTTGCGCGCCGATGCCTAGGAGGTTTGGAAACTTGCGTGCTGGTTTTTCTTCATGATCAGAACTTCAAAATATGGAAAATGAAAGTATGTCGCGCAAGTATTGGTTGGGTCGTGCAAGTGAGTTGCGCGACAGAGGCTAGGGCGGTTGGATCTGCGCACCGGGACTTGCGCGCCGTGAGGACACTTGTGCGCCACCGCGCAGGGGGTCCAGTTTGCCTATAAATAGAGGACCACCCCACCTCATTTAGTATGAAGTTCAAGACTTATAGATTTTTTGAGCTCTCATCATGCAAGTGTTTGAGTCACGCAAGTGGTAGTTGGGTCGCTCAAGTAGAGGCTGCACGCCGGTTGTTGGCTGCGCGACCAAGGTGGTTTGGGAGTTAAAGGTGCAGAGTCGCGCAAGTTTGGAGTTAAAGGAGGCAATGTCACACAAGTGGGTTGGTGTCACCTACGTGCCGATTTTGTTCCGTGCAAGTGACTTGCGCGCTGTTCTTGAATCTTGCGTGCCGGTCTTGGAGAAGCGCGCCAGGTGAGGTTGTAGTACGCCGACCTTTTTGGAGCTGCACAAAAACTAGAAGATTGCTCGATACCTTCGGTGCAAACTAAAATTAGTATACGAGTGAAAGTTGGACTTCAACAGAGAATCTACATTCAACAGAGGATGCATTCTTTTGCAATGATGAAGAGACCTTCACTTCTATAAACTGAGTGTGACTTCACCAAGGGCAGTGAGCCAGGGGGAGTCAACAAGAGTGACCCGAGGGATGCAGTGAGCTATCCCTGCACTTTTGTAAAGGCAGTGATCCTGGGATAGAGTGACTGTTCCCAAACCATTGTAATCCACAGCTAGTGAAGATTAGTGGAATTTGGTACGACCGACAACTTGTCGGCGTATGCTCCTTAGACGTAGCCCTTAGTGGTGAACCAAGTAAAAAGTACTGTGTCATCTCTCTACATGTTAATGTTTTTTTTCTGATCATTTTCATTATACATGTTTTACAAGTTCCTACCAACGTGGGAACAAGATCCATCCCATTAAAAGAAAAAGTTGTCACCCTGATTCACCCCTCCCCTCTCAGTATGTCCTGGGGTCCTACATGAGACTTACTGCTCTAGCCATTGGTGACTTCCATATTTCATTGTCAACTAGAATGATATTGGTTTTAAGGGATTGTTATTATGTATCAACTGTTACCATGAACATAATTTCTGTATCATGCCTAGATGAAAATTGTTTTATTTTCAAGTTTGGAAATAAAAGTTGTTTCTTTTATAAAGAAAACATATGATATGATATGAAACATTTAAATAACAGTCTTTATGTATTAAATTACAAAAACCTAGTATTGAAAATAGATAACAAATCATGTTCACACGACTCATATAAAACCTAGCTATGACATCACCGTCTTGGTCATGTAAATGAGAATCATTTGAAAAAGCTCTGTCAAGATGGTTATTTCTTTTGAGTTAAAACCACTTGAAAGATGTCAGGCTTGTTTACAAGGAAACATAACCAAATCGCCATTCAGTTATTAGGGTAAAATATCTACAAATCTTTTAGGATTTTTACACACTGATGTATGTAAATTATTTCTAGTAAAAGATAGAGGTGGTTAATCTTACTTCATAATTTTTACTAATGATTTGAGTAGATACGACCATATCTAATTAATGAGGTATAAGTCTGAGTCCTTTGAGAAATTTAAATAATTCAAGAATGAAGTAGAGTTAACTTGGAAAGAAGATAAAAAAGTTTCGATCAGATCGAGGTGGTGAATATCTTAATCAAGAGTTTATCAACTTTCTATGGGAGTTTGAAATTCTATCTCAACTCACTCCACCTTACACACCACAGTGGAATGATGTTGGTGAAAGGAGGAACCTTACCTTGTTAAACATGGTAAGGTCGATGATGAGTCATGTAGATCTTTCATTATTCTTTTGGGGATATGCATTACAAACTACGACATATACATCAAACCGAGTACTAACTAAAGCGGAAAATAGAATTCCCTTTGAGTTATGGAGTGGAGAGAAACCTGTTTTGTCACATACACATGTATGAGGTTGTGAAGAGTTTGTTAAGGGCTTCTCAGGTAACAAACTAGCACCCCAGGGCACAAGTTGTATCTCTATAAAGTATCCTAAGAAAATAAAGGGATACTACCTATACAACTCTACAGACAAGAAAGTGATTGTTGGAAGAAAATCCATATTTCTTGAGAGGGGGCACATCCTCAAAAAGGATAGTGGGAGCAAGATTGACTTCTATGAAGTTGATGCTCAAGATACACAATAGTTACTACATGAACAGATTCAATAGGTCCCTGTGGAAGAAGTAGTTCCTGAAACACAAGTACTGCGTATGATCACTAGAGAGGTAAGAGAACCAATGAGATGGTTTTCTAGTCACCGAAGATGGTGATTCATTATTGGTTGACAATGATGAACCCCTCTCCTACAAAGAGGCATTAGAGAGCTCAAAAGATGCTTGATGGCAAGAAGGCAGGAATTCTGAAATGGATTCCATGTATCAGAATCAAGTTTGGGTTCTAGTTGATGCGATAGTTGATGTAAAGCCTATAGGGTGAAAATGAGTATTCAAGCAAAAAGTGAACATGGAAGGTAAGGTAAATACCTACAAAGAAATACTAGTGGCTAAAGGGTTTAAACAACGTCAATGAATTGACTACGATGAAACATTTTCACCAGTTGTCATGTTTAAAACAATCAGAATTATACTTACTATGGCAGCTTACCATGACTATGAAATTTGGCAGATAGATGTCAAAACATCTTTCCTAATGGGGACCTTTATGGAGATTTCTATATGCCACAACCAAAAGGCTTTGTGACTCCAGGTGATGCCAAAAAGATTTGCAAGTTGCATAGATCTATTTATGGATTGAAGCAAGCATCCAAGTCATAGAATATTCAACTGGATGAAGTTATAAAAGAATTTGGTTTCATTAAGAATGAATGTGATCCATGTGTTTACAAGTGGTTTAGTGGGAATGCGGTCATTATCCTAGTAGTATATGTTGATGACATATTAGTTAATGGAAACGACATACCGGTCTTATAGTTTATTAAGGACCGACTAAACAAATGTTTCTCCATGAAAGAATTAGGTGAAACAACCTATATTTTAGGGATGAAAATCATTCATGATAGATCCAAGAGGCTGCTTGGTATACATATTTCTAAGAAAATGTGTCCTCAGACACAACAGGAGAGAGATAATGAGTAAGTTCCAATACGCTTCTACGATAGGATCAATTATGTATGTCGTGTTATATACTAGACTTGATGTTGCCTATGCATTGATCATGGTAAACAGATATCAAGTCAATCCAGGAGAACAACATCGGTCTACTGTTAATATTTCCCTCAAGTATCTGAGAAGAAATAATGATATGTTCGTGACATATAGATAAGATGAGGAGTTGACCATCAGGGGTTATACTGATGCTAGTTTTCAAACATATCAAAATAATTTGAAGTAGCAATCAGGATATGTTTTCTTTCTCAACAGAGAAGCTGTGAGCTCAAAGAGTTCAAAGCAGTCAGTTGTCACCGATTCTACACTGGAGTTCGAGTATATTATAGCTTTTGATGCAGCCAAGGAATCCATTTGAATATGAAACTTTGTCCAGGAGATTGATGTGCTACCTAGTAGTAAAGACCCCATCACATTGTATTGTGGTGATAATGCAGTGGTGGATCTTGCAAAAGAGCCAAGGTTATACCAACAGACAAAGCATATGCTCCAAAAGTATCACCTTTTGAGGGATTTTTCTTAGTGTGGTGAAGTTATAGTAATCAGAGTTCCCATAGAAGAAAACGTGGTGGACCCCTTGACTAAAGAATTATCCTAACTGAAGCATGAGTATCATGTGAGAACCAGTGGACAGAAGGTTGTTAACAATTTACTCTAGTGCAAGTGAGAGTCTGTTTGAGTTGGTTCCCTAGAACCGACTTCTATATAATTTATAATAACCTATATTCATTGTTTTTAATATTCATAAACTTCTTATCACATCATGATTGTTCTTTTGAATGACATAATATGTGATAATGTCCTAAGAGTAGCTGTTGTACTGAAAGGTCATAGCAGTTCCCCGCTATGATGAGAACCCAGAATTGCCACGAAAATATTATTAAATATATGTTCTATGGCCAGATGAAATCATTTAAAGGGAAAATGATTCAAGCTATTAGCAGTGGATACTCATAGGACTTTGAAACACCTTCTCATGGTGTATGCCCTTAGTGACATCCAGTGTAGGATATTATAAGAATGAGACCCGCCAGTTGGAAATCTATATTTATATCTGTCATTGGATGTTCCTATCTGCAGATATGTGTATTGATCCTTATATTTTAAGATTATTATTAATGAATTTTATAAGTCACGTACTTTGATATATTGACAAAAACCATGATGACATATGTTCGCGGTGAGGTACGATACATTGGGTGCGTCATGAGTAATATTTCTTTAATGAATAATGTGAGAAAGAACTTATCGTTTCTATTATTTAACGGAAGTTGATATCTTAGGCCCGTTGATGTAAATTATATAGAGTAAATAAATCCATGACCATGGTTTTCTATAGGAAAATTTGATTTCCTGAAAGTCAAAGAAAGATACATAGAGTACATAGGTTGATGGCACCAGCGTACATCCTACTCGATTAAAGATATTATGATAAAGAGATTATATTATATAGTAAGTGTCTGTAGGATGTATTATATCTTTGCGGCATTAACGTTTTCCTCTATGGAATCCTTGACGTGTTACTAGATGCTAACCATGAATTTTAGGCTACTTTGCCTAATGCCACTGAGAAAGAGGCCCAGAGGGTCACATGCTCAGTCTATAGAGGAATGAAAAAATGAGTTTAATGGTCTGGTGAGAAATAATATATATTAAATATTATTTGATTAAATAATATTTAATTTAATTTGCGAGTTTAGAACATGCCAAGAAAAAATAATAATATTATTATTATAGAAATGAGGTTCCGCATGGATTAAATAAATAATAAAGGGCACTTGTGCAATTATTTATTTCTAACCCTAGCGGTATATAAACCTAATTATATTATTTTTCAATAGATCCAATTTATTTCTTTTTTTGTGCACAACAAAATCTATAGAATCATCTCGAAACCCTAGAGATCTCCCTTCTACAAGAATGCTCTGAAGGACGGAGAATGATCTTCCTCCACCTT
Organism: Viscum album; assembly: GCA_963277665.1. Lineage (NCBI taxonomy): Eukaryota > Viridiplantae > Streptophyta > Magnoliopsida > Santalales > Viscaceae > Viscum > Viscum album. The sequence continues at coordinate 474,507,270 of OY728135.1, forward strand.
TCACTTACAAGTCTAGTGAGATCAAGGAGAATCATTTCGAAGCGATTCTCGACGTGATCAAAGGTGAACGATGAAGTAGTAGGATCTACCGTGCTAGAACCTGGAGATTCCTACGATGATGTTCGGAGATTTGTGGAACACGCGTGCATCACCACTGGAGGGAATATACTTTTGATTCCCACAACACAACGACGGTACGATGTAGATCCGTTGTTAGATCTATCAATGGAAAAGAATTTTTTGCAAGGTAATTATTTAATTGCTTAAATTAATTATAAATAATATGTGATTATCATGCGATTTGGTTCTGTTGGGCCCAAAACCTTCATTAATTACCCCTGATAACTTGTTTTGGTGACATAAAAGGAATTGCAAGATTTTTTTCCAAAATGTCCAGCTTTGTTGGTCATTTTCTCTAAGAGAGGACTGCCTATTCATAGGGGGACTTTGCAGTAAGGGACTTTCATCATCTGAGCATTGCACAGGATTGCAGGAAGGATCTAAAGAATAGATTCTTTGCAAGAAAATAGATTGGCATATCGAAAATGCTGTTGCTCAAAGAAAATGGAGCATGGATTGAGGCCGAGACCTTGGCACCTACAATACATCCGCAATATACCCACCGTACAATTTGAAGAGTGGAAGAACAAGTAGTAGAGCTTCCATGACAAGGGTTGGAGTTGAGGAACATGTTGAATTCAATTGACTACATTTATTCAAGGCAGGAAGTTAAGTGGATCAGTAAAAAGACCATGTATTTGGGCGTGCCATTTGTTGTTGAGTGGTACAGTGATACAGACCTGGGCATATAGGGAATAAGAGGGTTATAGATGGGAAAATATTCTAGAAGGGGAAAAAGATTCATGACATTATAACTGGAACTTGAGGGGAGATTATAAGAAGGGATGAGCAACTGGAGAGTGGGGGATACCGAGGAAGATAATTTTGCCAGTCGGTCGTGAGGCTAGGGAATCCGCCATTATGGCTTGGGCCAGTGAAGCAAGGCTTCTTTGGAGTCTTCTTTATCTACTTCCTTCTCCTTCTCTTCTCTTCTATAATTCTTTAATCTTGATTTTACTGCAATATATTTTATCACTCTGTTCCTAAAGGATTGAAAGTTTGAACGGACCTATCATTTGGTCCGACCTTCCATGGCACACTTGCCTGGTTGTGGTCCGACCTGTGGCACATTAAGGAGGAATGCCCTGTCGGTGCATCTGTTTTCTTTACAGTCTCCTTGAGTGGAGGTGACACTTTCCAAGAATTCGTTGCAATCTTCCTCGTCAAAGTGATTTCTATCGAGCGCATCAGGAGGGGAGCGCGACTGGATTTTCCGATCGCACAGGAGGCGGACTCAAGTTTTATTGCATGGTTAAAATAGAGATGAAAAAAATAAAAATAAAATAAAAACAAAAACAATGGAGGCGGGTTGTTCCCCTTGTTTTGGAATGAGCAGAGGCGCACCACTGGACACGATCACACCCGAAGTCTCCGGTGTCTGTTAACCACCCCTGCACATTGTTCGATTGATTTCTTCCGGAAGAGATCACAGAGATTTGACGGACATGAGCATTGACGCTCGTCTCGATAGCGCGAAGCAGTGCTTGGACCGCATAGACACGAAGGTGGAAAAATTGAAAGCTTCTCTAGATAAGATGACCTCGATGATGGCGGCCCATGCACAAGAGAAGAAGGAATTTTGTAAGTTCTTAGATGGAGCTATGCTTTGTCCTGAAACACAGTTGTACCCGAACAATGACCAACCATCTTTTCTCATGAAGGAATTAGAGGCGGACTCTGTTGCTTCTGGAGTTGGCGACACTAAGGATGAATCAAGATCATTGGGCCATAATGACACTCTCTTGCTTGGGCTGACACTAGGACGACATGTGCATTTGATGGCAGAAAAAAACACCGGTGTGATATGCTTGAGGATTATGACGACTTCATAGGGCTACACATGGAGCACACAACTACTACTGAATACACTTCCGCCTTCCTTGGAGGAGATTTTCCACAATCATATGGAGGCCAAGGAAGAACGATCATTCAATTATTGCAGCATGTGACTCTTGACATGAGGGATCATCATCACACTTTGGCACACTTCAGCATGTTCATAGGCGGGTGGGGAATTGAAGGCGCTGAGTTTTCATTCGAGAATGTCGGTGGATTTTATTTTCATTGTGTAGGGAAAGTGGTCCCTTGGATTTGATGAAACGGATGCACGATGGTTTTGGCTAGAGCAACATGATGAGTCCTGCATAGTTTTTTTGTGGCGAGGGTCATGGAGGAAGTGCACACAACTATTTCATGCGAGATGCGAGCACTCAGAGGCTGACCTCACAATATAGTGGGAAACAACAGACACAGCTGGTCCTCAGCGCGAGGACCATCTGAGAGATTGCCTGGAGAGTGGGTGGAGCCAGGGTGCATCGCCAACAGGAGTTGCCGACCCATGGATCAAGACAGACCATTTGGCATATTGCATGTCAATTCTTTGAAGAGCATGAACACCACATTCAGTTTCTTTTCCTCAGTCTTGAGGACAAGACTGATTTTCAAGATGGTGGGAGTGATACAGACTTGGGCATATAGGGAATAAGAGGGTTATAGATTGGGGAATATTCTAGAAGGGTCAAGAGTCATGACAGTACAACTGACACATGAGGGGAGGTTATATAAAGGGAGGAGCGGCTAGAGAGTGGGGGATACCGAGGAAGATAATTCTGCCAGTTCGGTCGTGAGGTTAGGGAATCAACCATGGTGGCTTGGGCTAGTGAAGCGGGGCTTCTCTAGAGTCTTCTTCATCTCCTTCTGCTCCTCTCTTCCATAATTCTATAATCATGATTTTACTGCAATACATTTTCTCATTCTGTTCTTGGAAGATTGAAAGTGTGAGTGGACCTATCATTTGGTCTGACCTGCCATAGTGCACTTGCACAGTTTTGGTCTGACTTGTGGTGCATGAAGGAGGCGTGCCTTGCTGGTGCGTTCATTTTCTTTCCGGTTTCTTTGAATGGAGGAGAAATGTTCCAAGAAGTCGTTGCAATATTCCTCGTCAAAGTGACTTCTACCGAGCGTAGTAGGAGGGGGCCGCGATTGGAATTTTTGATCGCAAAGGAGGTAGACTCAAGTTTTATTGCACAAGTAAAATAGAGCTTCAAAAAAAAAAAACAGATGGAGGTAGGTTGTTCTTCTTGTTTTGGAATAAGAAGAGGTGCACCACTGGACGAGACCACACTCGAGGTCGCCAATGTCTATCAACCACCCCTGCACACTGCTCGATTGATTTCGTCGGGAAGAGATCACAAAAATTTGATGGACATGTGTATTTATGCTTGTCTCACTAGCATGAAGAATCCCCTAGACTGCATCGATACGATGATGAAAAAATTGAAAGCTTCTCTAGATAAGATGGCCTCGACGATGGTGGCCCACACACTGAAGCATAAGGAATTTTTTAAGTTCTTAGTTGGAGCTATGATTCGTCTTGAAACACAGTCATACCCAAACGATGACCAACCATCTTTTCTCATGAAGGAATTAGAGGCAGACTCCGCTGCTTCTGGATTTGGAGACACTAAGGATGAAACAAGGTCGTTGGAAACACTAGGGAGACATGTGCATTTGATGGCACCACAAAAAATTGGTGATATGCTTGGGGATGATGACGACACCACGGGGCCGCAGATGGAGCACACAACTACTACTGACTACACTACCGCCTTCCTGGGAAGAGATTTTCTACAATCATATGGAGGCCAAGGAAGCAAAATCATTCATTTATTGCAGCAGGTGACTTCTTTTGACATGAGGTCTCATCAGCACACTTCGGCACACTTCGGCACATTCAGAGGCAGGTGGGGAATTGAAGGCGCTGAGTTTTCATACGGGAATGCTGGTGGATTTCATTGTTATTGTGTAGGGAAAACGGACCTCTGGATTTGACGAAAGGGATGCATGATGGTTTTGGAAAGAGCAACATGTTGAGTCCTACATAGTGTTTTGTGGCGAGGGTCATGGAAGAAGCACATACAACTATTTGATGCGAGATGTGAGCACTCGGAGGCCGACCTCGAAACATAGTGGGCACTAACACACACGGTCAGTCCGCAGTGTGAGGACCATCTAGGAGATTGCGTGGAGAGTGGGTGGAGTCAGATTACATATCCAACAGGAGCTGCCAGCCCATGGAGAAGGGCAGACCATTTGGCATATCGTATGACAATTCTTTGAAGAGCGGGAACACCACATTCAATTTTTTCTTCAGTCTTGAGGACAAGACTGACTACGGGAGTGATACAAACCTAATCATATAGGGAATAAGAGGGTTATAGATGAGGGAATATTCTAGAAGGGAAAAAAGAGTCATGACAGTACAACTAGCACGTGATAGGAGGTTATAAGAAGGGAGGACCTGCTGGAGAGTGGGGGATACCGAGGAAGATAATTCTCCCAGTCGGTCATGAGGCTAGGGAATCCGTCATTGTGGATTGGGCCAATGAAGCGAGGCTTCTCTGGAGTCTTCTTCATCTCCTTCTCCTGCTCTATAATTATGTAATCCTGATTTTACTGCAATAAATTTTCTCATTATGTTCCTGGAAGATTGAAAGTGTGAGAGGACCTATCATACATAAACAAAGGTTATCCCCTTAAGCCCCAAGTAGCCACAACCATAGGTGCACTTGCTTTGATCAAGCTTCATGAAGACCGAAAAAAACTCAGCTTGGTGACAACATATTCACCAACAAAAATCAGTTTGAATTCTTCAGTCTTGAGGACAACACTGAATTTCAAGGTGGGGTGGGTGATAGAAATCTAAAGGGCATAGTAAAGCTTGAAAGTGCAGCCTATAAGGCACCCTCTAAAAGGGGACATAAGAGTCATTACAGGGGAAAATACATCTCACCACAACTGCATATTCTAGAAGGGGTCAGTGCTGACCATGTGAGGATGAAGGCAAGGTTGTTTTAAGGAAGGAGAGAGTAGGGAGAGAGGGGGAAGAAAGAATATTTTCTGTTGAGGGATTTGGGTTTCTGGATTGGGCTGGAGTGAAAGGGCCTCTCGAGTGTATTTCTTTCTACCTTTATTCTTCTCCTTCCATTTCCTTTCTCTTCTCTCTATAATTCTGGTTATCTAAGCTTCAATATATACAAAGAGTGTTCTCTAGAGGGGCTGCTGGTTAGAGAATGTTGGTTAAAGAATTCTATCCCTATTGGAAGCTACAATTTTTCTGAGAAACCTAAAATAGAACAATGCATTGATATTTTCAATTTTTTCCCAATATTTATCAAATTTTAACTTCTTATCAGTGACCATAAGGAACAAATCCACAACAATACAAGCTATTTTACTTTTTATCTCACTTTTTACATAACAAATGTTGTTGTAAACTATATTGGAGGTCACATTCAATGTTCTAGATAATGGAAATGACACGTCATAAAACAACTTTAGAAACTTAAAAAATAATGTTGCATTTTTTTAGTCTTCTTTTAGAGGTGACCTTGTTTTTTAAAATACATTCTGGAATTTTGAAATTGACATTTTGAAAGTTGAGTTCCACCAAGTGGGTACATCTAGGAAAATGAGGGATTTTGAGGTGATGTTTTTTGATGGAATTGCCTCTTTAAACCTATGAAGATGACTGAGAAATGACCTTTCATGCTTGAAATCTCTTATTTTGGTGTTTTAGGAGGCTGGGATTTTCAAACACACATTAAATAGAAACTAAACTATCAAATTTCCTAGTGTTAAACATGAAAATTTCAGTTAATAAACAGAAATAAATATATAAAAAACTAAACATGTGAACAAGTGATAATTATAGCATATCATGTCAGTTGGTGCAACTAAACATGTATAAATTGCAGTCAATTTTCGTGAAAAAGGAAGACAATATAAAAATTTGATGAGATAATTAGAGGATCATTGATAAATAACAATTCAACATGTAAAAAGAGAGATGAAAATATGTGATGAAAATTACACTTAATAAGTGACATTACATGGAGAAAATCCATTTAACATGAAAATTGTAATCAATAAGTAACAATAAAGAGAAATAGAAATAAATGATCCAAGATAAAATTAATAAATAGAAAAAAAGAAAAGCTGAGAGGCCATCCAAATGCAACACTAGTCAAATCCAAGAATCATGACGTGAGCTCCCCAAATCTTGGGGTCAAATCCGTTTAAATTTAATGTAAACAAGGTCATGACGCAATGAGAACCGATGCCACAACACTCATACCATCGACAGTCAAGATGATAGTCAAGGCATAAATCTCATCCTCTTTCAATTGAACTTGATAATGTCTAACCATGAGAATGATGCTATGGAAAGCTGCACGACGCATGTAACATTTGTGCTTATAGTAAGTAAACTTTTCTTTCTAAAGAAACTATACCATAATGCACATAGCTTTGTTCAAGAATGTGATTAAAACCTAAATTCCAAAATTTTGAAAATTAAATTTTATGAAATGATTTTTATCTTTGAATTCAGTATGTCAAAATTAACTTAGACTAAAATTTTAAGATCTTTCAGAAATAGTTGATTTTTAGATGAACAATGAAAAAATGATTTTACAAGTATTGTCATTTTTATGATATTATAATAATATAAAAACAACATGAAAGTTTACAAAAACTTTTTTCTGGGATGAATATTTATTCAATAAGTAATATAATGTACATACAAATATAATGTTTAACATAAAAATATATTCTTAATATTTTATAAATCTAAGTAATGTTTTTATTTAAATAAAAGCTGTTTTTAGTTCTCTCTTAATCAAGTATTTACAAAGTTACTTTCGGTTTTTGTTTTATTTTAAAGACAAATAAGACTTATTTTATTTAACTTAATCTAATTAATTTCATTGGAATCAACATTATACTTGATTTTGTTGTAGAATCATTTTTATAAACATTTTCTAAAAATTGTTTTCGTTACATTTTATGAACAAATGTTAAAAACAAATTTTACCATTTTTGGAAATTGAATCTTGTAAAATGAATTTCATATTTAGAATCAACATAATTAATATGAGATAAAATTAATATTATAGAATACCACCTTAATTTTTTTTCATAATGAACAACAACAAATAGTTAAAATTTGTTACGGTGGTTAAGGTTAAGAAGATTTTACTGCTGGAGGGGTTAAACTAAGAGATAAGTGTAAAAATGTCACTTAAATTTGTCTAAATATCTTATTGATTAGACATTATAGCATCTTACCTTTGGATTCCTTACCATTTGTTTCCACATGCACAAGAAAATGATTATATTATTTAAATCTTTTAAGTAATTCCACTTGTGTCCTTCCTCACTTTAAAAAAGACACATCTTCTCCATACTTATTTATAAACTTTGAGTAATCTAACTCGAACAAGCCATGTCCAAACACCTTTCTAGCTTCACTCCTTTCGTTCTTGATCTTCTGGTCACACTCTAAGTCTATCTTAATAAGATTTAAGGTGTAATCTAAAAAAGGTCTCTCAAAAAAGAGGTTGTCGTCTTACCAAACTCTTTCAAAATTTATTTATTCTTCCACTTCTTCTAAATTTGTTGTATCCATCCTAACATTACGACTCTGCTATCATCAATATGTTGAGATGTTATTATGACTATAGAATGATCATTTTCTACCTCATTTCCATCAAATGAGAAATGAAAGTATCGCTCATGTGTACGTATGGACTACAATCTCCACACATCGATATGATTCATTCTCCATTACTGTCCCCACATTGACGAATATAATGACGAGTTTAATAAATATATATGATATTTATGATATAATTATGATTTTGGGATGATAAAATATTACTTATCCTTATTTCCTTCTTTTCGTCAGAAAATGAAAACAACGTTCATGCGTATGTAAGGACATTAATTATAGAATCGAAACATACATGAAAAATGAAGTAGTTAACACCCAAAATGATGATGATAATGAAAGACTATTTATAAACAAGTGATAAGATGTTATAAGTAAACCTTTTATGATATTATAAGCATGAATTGTTGTAAAAGTGGGATCTCTAGACCCAACTTGAATAGTATTTTTCAATTACCATATCATGCACACAGTGAGTTATACATAATGTACACTTACCAAAATGGAGTTGATATTTTTTCATCCACTATTTATATGGTAATGTCCTTAGATTACTTGTCACATAAAAAGGTTATAACAGTTTCTAGGATATAATGAGAACCTAGAGATGTCATGACAATAATCTTAAACTTATGTCCTATGGTCCAGATACATCATATTGACATGAAATAGATGATGTGCGACCATCAAGTGCTGACACTACTACAAATAGGCCTTTAACAACACTAAAAATGACCTTTATCTTCGCTAGAAAAGCACTGACTACCTGAGCAAGATTAAAAGCTCTGACATTTTATCAGTGCTAAAAAAACACTGATAAAGAGGTCTTTTATCGGCACTAAAAAAAATAGTTGATAAATGAGTCTTTTATCAACACTTTTTTTAACACTGATAAAATACCCCTTTATCAGCGCTGATAAATGAACTTTTATTAGTGCTTCTAAAAGCGCTAATAAAGTGTACCTTTATAAGCATTTTTAAAAGCACTAAAAAAGGTGTCTTTTATTAGTGATTTTAAAAGTGCTGATAAATGTGTCCTTTATCATTGCTTTTAAAAGTGTTAATAAAGGGCCATATTGTAGTGTGATGTAACAGCACACTAGTGCACCACTGCAATGTGCTGTAACAACACATCGCAGAACCAAAAACACACCAGATATCAACCAAAACAAGTCCCAATATAGAATTTAAATGAAGTGAAATTTACAACACAAATACAAGAAAAAAACACTATTTTATAGATATTTCAAACATTGTTTTATACAATTACATAAATACAAATTATTACATACATTAAAAACATCAATGTTCCTTTGTCTTTTAATCCCGACCTCAACTCATGATATTTCTGAAAAAACCACCCCTTATTGAGAAAAAGAACACACCTATATAAGAAAAAGATTCTTTTGTTAGAAATAATATAAAGAAATAAATTAACAGAAGGTGTTAATTTTATTAAAATAGATATTAATTTTACTAAAATTGATATCAATTTTAAATAAAAAGAAACACTTGAATTCATACTAGCCACACCATGCGTCAGATTAAGGTGCGACTAATTCCAATAGGTATCAAATAACTTTTGGATCATTGTCCTGAAGTATCAAAACAATCTGAATGTGTTTGCTCGGTTTTGAGTACACTAGTTGTCTTTTTTACTAAAATATATTTTTAAACTGAAAACTCGAACTTTTGACTCATTACAATCACATCGTGTATCAATTTAATGTGAAACCAATTCTTACACGTCAAAAATGAATTATGAATTATTGCCTTAAATTATTAAGAAAATATGAGCTCATTTGATCAGTTTTCAGTGAGTGACACTTTTTGAACTAAAATATCGATTTTAAAATCACAACGGACACTTTAAGTCATACCGGGCACATCATGTATCATATTGAGGTGATTATGATTATTAAATGTAAAAAATGACTTATGGATCATTTTCGTAAAGTATTAAAACAATCCGTATGTGTTTTCTCGGTTTTGAGTAGGTCAGTTGTCCATTTTACTAAAATTGATGTCAATTTTAAATAAAAATACGCACTTTGAGTCATATTGGTCACACCGTGGGTTGAATTGAGTTGTGACTAATTCCTATATATCTCAAATGACTTATGGATCATTTTCCTAAAGTATCAAAACAATCTGAATGCGTTTGCTCGGTTTTGAGTATGTTGGATATCTTTTTTACTAAAATGTCATTGTAAACTAAAAACACATACTTTTGACTCATTCTGATCACATCATGTATCAGTTTGACATGAAAACAATTCCTACATGTCAAAAACGGATTATGAATCATTGTACTAAATTATCAAGAAAATCCAAGTGAGTTTGATCGGTTTTCATTGAGTGACACTTTTTGAACTAAAATATCAATTTTAAACTGATAACGGACACTTATACCGGACACATCATGTATCGGATTGAGGTGAAACTGATTACTACATGTCAAAAATGAATTATGGATTATTATCGTAAATTATCAAAACAGTATGAACATGTTTTCTTGGTTTTGAGTAGGTCTGTTGTCCATTTTACAAAAACTGATGTCCATTGTAAATAAAAATACACACTTTGAGTCATACTGGTTACACCGTGGGTCAGATTGAGGTGCAGCTATTTCCTACGCATCTCAAATGACTTATGAATCATTTTCCTAAAGTATCAAAACAATTCGAATGTGTTTTCTCGGTTTTGAGTATGTCATTTATCCTTTTTACTAAAATGTCATTTTAAACTGAAAACACACACTTTTGAATCATTCAGATCACATCATGTATCGGTCTAATATGAAACCAATTCCTACACATCAAAAATAAATTATGAATTGTTTTCCTAAATTATCAAGAAAATACAAACGTGTTTGATCGGTTTTTAGTGAGTGACACTTTTTGAACTAAAATGTCGATTTTAAACTGACAATGGACACTTTAAGTCATACCGGAAACATCGTGTATCAGATTGAGGTACAGATGATTCCTACACATTAAAAATGGCTTATGGATCATTTTCATAAAGTATCAAAACAATTTGAATGTGCTTTCTTGGTTTTTAGTAGGTCAGTTGTCGATTTTACTAAAATTGATGTCAATTTTAAATAAAAATATGTACTTTGAGTCATACCGGTCACACTGTGGGTCGAATTGAGGTGCGAATGATCCATACACATCTCAAATGATTTATGTATTGTTTTCATATAGTATCAAAATAATATGAATGTGTTTTCTCAGTTTTGAGTACATCAGTTGTCTTTTTTATTAAAATGTCATTTTAAACTTCAAACACGCACTTTTGACTCATTCCGATCACATCGTGATTGATTTAATGTGAAACTGATTCCTACACATGACAAATGAATTATGAATCATTGTCCTAAATTATTAATAAAATCTGATCATGTTTGATCAGTTTTCAATGAGTGACACTTTTTGAACTAAAATGTCGATTTTAAACTGATAATAGACACTTTAAATCATACAAGCACATTATGTATCAAATTGAGGTGCAGCTGATTCCTACATGTCACAAATGACTTATGGACTATTTTCTTAAATTATCAAAACAATTTGAATATGTTTTCTTAGTTTTGAGTATGTCAGTTGTCTATTTTACTGAAATTAATGTCAATTTTAAATAGAAAGAAGTACTTGGAGTCATACCGATCACACTGTGTGTTGGATTGAGGTGTAGATAATTTTTATACACCCCAAAGTATCAAATAAATCCTAAATATAAATGTTACCATGATATACATTTACTTTATTTGTCAAACTTTCAACCTTTCATGAGCGGCTATGAACAAACCACCCCTGCTTGAAAAAAATAATTCACTTGTATAAGAAAACAATTATTATATGAGTAATACTAAAAAGAAATAAATTAAACATAAATATGAATTAATAAATTAATTTGATGTACAATGATTTTACTATGGAAACATCAAGATTACCTCTGTGATTGAGCAATTGAGATAACTTGAAGGAAAGTGATAAATGTCAACATTGAAGGGGTGAAAGGTTTTGAGGGAGAAGAAGTCTATGTAATTTTTGGTGCACAAAACCATGAAAGATGGATAAAGCACCCCAACTCGAACAAAAGAATCCACTTGTATAAGAAAAAAATTATTATGTGAGTAATATTAAAAAGAAATAAACTAAACATAAATATAAAATAATATATTAATTCTATAGACAATGACTTTACTGTGGAAACATCTAGATTACCTCTGTGATTGAACAGTTTAGGGAAATTGAACGAAAGTGATAAATGTCAACATTATAGGGGTGAAAGGTTTTGAGGGAGATGAATTTTGTGGAAGTTTTGATGCACAAGCATGAAAGATGGGAAGAGCACCCCAACTCAAACAAAATAATCCACCTGTATAAGAAAACAATTATTATGTGATTAATACTAAAAAAGAAATAAATTTTACATAAATATGAAGCAATAAATTAATTCTATGGACAATGATATTACTGTGAAGACATCAATATTACCTCTGTGATTGAGTAAAAACAGTGTTGTTTCTCTTCTTGCAAATGCATGATAGATGAACATGAATCTTCTAAAATAAATGAACTATGTAAGGAATAATAAAAATCAAATCAACGTTTCATTATATAAATTTTTGTTAAAATAGAGAAAGTATATCATAACATTAACTTTAGATCTTTCCAAAGGGTTTCCTTTTGTAGTACCCTTAGTTTTTGGTAAGGAACCCTTTTAATTATGTTTTTTAAGTTAATAAAGTATATGAGTGAAGTTTGGGAGATTTTGGGGGAACTTTTAAAGTGTTTTGGGGCTTTCCTATAGGTGCATGGGTGGTGCACGATTTGTGAAAATTGTGCAACACTTGCAGGAAACTGTGCATAGTGAGACAAGGGCTAAAGGGGATGTGCACGGGCTGCGCATGGTTTATCTAAACTATGCAGAAGCCTAGGAGAAACCATAAAGTGTGGTGAAAATGTTGGACATAGAGATTTGGCATGGCTGACACATGGTTTGGAAGATGTGTGATCCAATCATGCGAGGCCTTTCTTAAGACATAATCATGAGCACTATTAGTGCATGGTTTATCTAACCGAGTGATTAAAATGTGCATGGGTCAAAGTTAGATTCTTAAAAAGTGAATCTCACCCGTTTTACCATTTAATCCACTCATTTTCCCTCCTATATGACCCTAACTTGGGATGCTTCTCTCTCAAAGGTTGGAGAACCTATCCCAAGTGAATTGGAATCAATTTAGAGCCTTTCCTTGGTATGTTGAAGCTCAATTGTAGCAATTCATCATTTTTTATCATTCTTGGTGTTTTTATTAGATCTCCTTCTACCTCTCACGGTTTCTTAGATCTACACCCGCTGTGGGTAGATCTAAGGTTGTGGATGCCAAATATGATTAGATTAGGCTTGGTTCTTGATAGGGAAAGATATATAAGGAAGGTTCGAGGAGATTCAACCCGTTGTTGTGATGTTTTTCATGCCATTTATCATTTTTTCCAAAACTCTCAAGGTAGGTGGATTCACTCTCGGCTCATCTTCTAGAATTGACTGGATTAGTTTCAAATTGATTTAATTGACTGAAATCCATTGTAAAATCTTGGTGAAAAACATGATATAAATCCTCTTTAGTGATGATTTATGGTTTTTGGTGAAATTGTGGAATTTTGGTGAATTATTGTGCAAAGTGATTTAGTTTCTTGATTTTAAAATATGGATTTTCTAGATTTCTGAAATGGATTGTTGGAAAAAGGTTTTCAATAAAAAATTTGTTTTATTGGAATGGTTTTGGAATGTTTGTATTGGAATGGATTTTGGGAACACTTGGTGTGTGCGTTCATATTACATTTATGAGGCTCAGTTGAAATATTACCTTGTGCTCAGTGCCAATGGTGTAATGGAACATGGGATATAATTACCTTGCAAGGACTTGTTAGATCGATGAGAAACTACTCATGAGTATGGAACTGTCATAACAAAGCATGCATGGTTGGTGGTGTGAATATGTGGAATGGATTGATTATGCCAAATGGAACTTGTGAAATGGTTTTAATGCATGGTTTGGTTATTTACTTGAAAATAGATTTTACTGGAAAATTGGTTGATATAGCACTTGTTTATATTTAGTTATAAACTATTTTAGAAGTTGTTCATATTTAGTTATAAACTATTTTCAAAATTGTTTTATATAAATGTTTCTAACTATTATATCATATTGGCATGAGTAGGGAAGTCATCAGGGAAAACCTACTCTATTTTAGTACTCACCCTTTCTTTGTAACTTTGGTGCTTTTGCAGATGTCATCTACTGAGACATGGATAAAGGTAAAGTATAACACGTCTTTAGAACTACTTCACGATACTTGGGTTGTTCGATGAAGTTGGTGCATGAAGATTATGGATCTTGGAGTCTTTTGGTTGTCTTGTGGTTTTATTATTTTGTCTTCCATTGTTTACTTTGATATCATAGTCTTCTGCAGTGGTACATGATTCTAGTGTGGTTTTAATAAATGAAATTTTGATTTTTCTTTCATTATTATCATGCATCATATATTGGTTAGTTTGGTTTGGTTTATTTGGTTACTTGTTTTATTTTTAAATAGAAAATTGTCCCCACATGTTTTGAAGCCCTTCGGCATTTATTGCCTACCTTTGGTATCTTTAAGATGTCTCTTAAGGCCTAGTAATGTCTCACTGCCCTCTCTAGCCAATGGGAAGGGGCAGGATGTTACACCTTCATTATAGTTTGTTCTTTTGAGGGATTGGTAACATCATCATGTACGAAAGACATTGTCTATATGAGTAGTCAAACATTTAATTTATATTATGTTAACGCAGTAGAGAACATATAATATTATGAGAAAAAACATAGTAGATTAAAAAAAAATTTTACCTTCTCATCAAACTCTTTTTTTAAAGGTTTCAAGAATTTGGTTCCTCTATCAAGAATCCAAATACCCTCTTTGTGGTCCCCTCTAACGTACAAGACATTGTCTATATTGGGACCGACATGAAGATATTGTGATCTCCTAATAAAAGGGTCGTCCTCGATTGAATTTTCATCTGACCAGACATTTTTTTAGTCGCCACTAGGACAATCGACCAATTCTTGTTTGTTGGATTAGAGACATAAATTACTTTGACTTCTTGTGATTCCATTATGAACATCTCGTTTTTCCCTTCCATATTGAAATTTACTTTCATGAATCCCATTTCATCAACTTTCACTACAATGATATTGTCAACCCATTTGCAATAGAAAATCGGCACTTGAAATGTTGTATAATCCAACTTGTATATCTGTTTGATAATGCCAAAATATAACATATTTGCATAAATTGGATTTCTATCCTTGGAATCAGATATGTGCATCGCTTTAGCCACAAGCTTAACACTATTGTTTTTTATCGTATTGAATTAATCATGTTCTTTTGTATAGAATGTATAACCATTAATTATAAAACTAGTGTAATATATAACATTTTCATTCAGTCCTCTGGCTAGACATTGAAGTCGTTCGACAATTGAATTCGTATTTTTAGATAACTCTTTATAAATTTGATATCAGAACCATCATTTAAACTATTGATTATGTGTATTTGATATTCATCCTTCAACCCTTGATGGATTAAAATCTATAAGAATTTATTTGTGGGATTTAACGTATGGATCAATATATTCACTATTTGTAAAATGTAAAGGTGCACTTGTTCTCACTTTGTTAAGGTAATTGTAACAACATCTCTTTTGAAAATCCCTTCGCCCATAAGACGTTTTCTGTGACAAAACTTTGGGAGACTAATGCTGTCAACATATGATAGGTAATTAGTACATAATTAAATAGCTTCTGCAACAATATATCGTTTTTCAATATAACCTTATGGTTGACTTTGATTCTTGACATACCCTTTCAAAATCTTCATATAGAGTTCAGTGGGGTACATCCGTCTTTAAGGGACATGACCACATAGTTGAACCTCTCTAACCAATTGAACCATTATATCAAAGAATGATGGTGGGAAGAACATATATAATTCACATAATATGACTGAAACCTCCTTATTCATGATGAGAAAATTCACCGGGTCTATAACTTTACTGCATATATCTTTGAAAAAGAAGGAGAGTCTAGTTAATGCATGTCATACATTTTGAGGCAGAATGCAACAGAAAGCAACAAACATTGAATCTTGCATCAAAACATGACAATCATGTGATTTTAGTCCTTGTAACTTCAAATTAGTCATTGGCACGACATTATTTATATTTGATGAATACCCCTATGGAACTTTTACACTATTTAGGAAAAAAAATTATAATTTTCCTTGTCTGGATAGAATGTAAGCTATTGGAGGAAGAAAAGTCTGCCTTTTACCCTTCATCGGTGCAAAATCTTCCCTTATCCCCATTTCAATCAAGTCCAACCTAGCCTTGATGCCATCTTTAATTTTTCAAGGAACATTTAGTAATGTAACGTCCCAGATCTGGGTGCCACTTAACGGGTGCCCGACTCAGTTGGTCACATGACCTCAAGCGCATTTCCCCAAATGCCAGAGGCTGCCGACTAGTAGCAGGGGCCTAGGTCTGATAGTGGGGAAACTATGCCCTCATTTTTCAAAGTGTAGCACAGCGGAAATAGACATAAACATACAAAATGCGGAAGCAATAAACAATACCAAAGCTGAAATAGATAGAGAACTGAAGTAAAGAAAAGACCAATAATCATATATAATGATGCAATATGTCCCTAAGTCTAAGAATCAGCCGAAACTGGATACACTGCAATACAATAGACAATACAGCAAAGCAAAATAAAATAGCACAATAGGAACTCAGCAGCATCACAAGCCTAAGTCGGCCCCATGCTCTCCTACTCCTATGCAACAATCAAGTACCTGTATAAGGACTCTTTCCCTTATCTAAACCTGCAACAATATAATCTGTTTGGGCCTAAGACATGACCCGAACAGGGTGTGAGAAATAAATCCCAGTAGGCAACCACCAAAGGCCCATGCCCAACTGTCAGTGAATTTGTGCAACATCAGTGCACAGTAAGGAAAATGCAGTAAACTAGGAAGTACTCAAAACCAGATACTCCTACCGGTTCCATTTCCATTTAATTATTATTTAACAATTCAAGATAATTGAATTATAAGTTCTCGAGACTCAGCCTCATCCTACAATCTCCTAAATAGTACCACAACAAAACTACAACAAGCTATCTAACAAGTACAAGGTAAAACAATACCAAGCCTGTGCTTTAGCTTGGTAGGTATAACATGTAAAATCACTATAGTGAATATTCAAAGTAAACAGAGTCCTTAGACATGCAAAACCTTACCCTCAGGTAATCAGAATCGAAACCCTCTGGTGATTGCCCTTAGGAATAACGAATCTTTCCCTCAGGCATACAAGATAATTCCCTTAGGCATAGAAGAAACTGTGCACAAGCATGAGAAAAGTTGCCCATAGGCTAAAAGAACCACTTGCCCTCAGGCATGAGAAACATTTCCCTCAGGATAAACAAGAAACCGGGCTGAGCCTAACACATAATCAAGCAATTTATATAAAATTCCTCTCAAGGAAATTCAAAGAATGCTAAAATCACGGTATACCCTCGGGTAACCTGGCCAAACAGCTAAACAAGGGAACACACCCACAGGGTGGCCCTAGATCCAAGAGATGATCCCAAAAAGCAGTTGTACATAACCATTAAATCACCTACGCAATTCTAGGTATTTAATTAATCAAGTCCTCAGCCATACAACACCCAAAACATGGGCGCATAGCATAATGGTACACAAAAACACTCAGTAGTTAGAATCAAACATTAGACCACCTACCTCGATCTCCCCTAATCGATATACGCAAACAGAACCTCTCGAAATGACCAATAATGACGTAGATCTGGGATAAAATATTTCCCATTAAAATGAAAATAACTTTCCTTAGTGGAATAATTGGTAAGAAGGACTCATGGAGAGGGAAGAACTCACTCGCGTGGTTCAAACGTGATCGACAATGGAAGAATCTGATTCTTGGTTGATGATTGGGAGCTCCTCCAAGATTCGACCATCCCTCTCGTGTTCTTCTGACGTTGTAAGCTTCCTCTGTCGATAGAGGAGGATACTGCCCATTTTAAGAAAAAAAAACAAACAAACTACACGACGTGTATTCTCAAGTACATGGTGTGTACTTTTCATTTTTTAACTGTTTCTCTGATGACTACTTTTCACCACCACACTCTTCATTTGTCGACATGAGTACATGGCGTGTATTTCTGAATACACGGTGTGTACTTTTGCTTAGCTGGTGGCTACTTCCACCGCCTTACTGTTCACCTGCCGACTGATTACATGGCATGTAAATACTAAGTACCCAGTGTGTAGTCAGTTTTTACACCCTTCATCACCGACAGGCCTACACACCCCGTGTACTCATCCCACACGACCAAAGTACACAGCGTGTGGAAAAGTACACGGTGTGTACCCATAAAATTTGGGATTATTCCCCATTTTCCTTATTTTATCAAAAAAACTTAAGGAAAAAGGAAAAGAAGAAACCCATACCTCAAGAATAAGAACCGAGTTCTTACAAACTTTCCCCCTTAAAGCAATTCATCCTTGAATTTCCCTTCCAAGGGTGGTCAAGATAAAGCTCAAAACAAATATGTCCATTGAGCACGTACGTCGGTCTCCCGCTCCAAGGTTTCGTCCTGCACTCGGCCATGCTGTCATAGCACCCGTACGAGAGGAACTGACCAGCCTCGGAGAACCTTCATGCTCCTATCAACAATAAAAATCAAAAACTACTTAAAGAACACATTGGCCTGAAGCTCATCCTCCTTTTGATGAAAAACATGAGAAAAGTTTGAGTGATAATGATGCAACTGAGATACATGGAAGATATCGTGCATGGCCCGGTACCTCTGTGGTAACTACAACTGATAGACAACCGGCCCGACTCTCTCCAGAATCTCAAACGGCCCCACATACCTCAGTGAAAGTTTACCCTGTCTCCTAATTCACCTGTGTCCCAACCTCGGCGAAACACATAAGAAAACCTGATCCCCGACCATGAACTCCAAGGGTCGTCTACAGCGATCAGAATAAGACTTCTGATGAGACTGTGCAGTATCCATCCACTTCTAAATCAACTGGACCTGCTCTGAAGTCTCCTGCACGAGATGTGGCCCCAGTAAAGCTGCCTCACCTGCCTCTAACCAGAACAGGGGTGATCAGCATGGCCTACCATATAAATCCTCATAAGGTTCCATCTCTATAGTTGCCTGAAAACTGTTATTATAGGAAAACTCGACCAGGGGTATGTACTTCTCCCAAGAGCCCCCATAGTCCAGGACGCATGCATGCATCATGTCCTCAAGCACCAGTATCGTATGCTCTGACTGACCATCAGTCTGAGGGTCGTAAGCTGTGCTCAGAAGCACCTATGTACCCAGTGCCCTCTGAAAGATCTACCAGAAATGAGACATAAAATAGGCATCCCTATATTAAATGATAGAATGAGGGACCCCATTTAGATGTACCACCTCTCGGATATACAACTTATCGAGCTCATCAACACCGAAGGTCTCCTTGATTGGAAAAAAGTGAGCCACCTTCATAATTCTGTCCATAAAAACCCACATGACATCACTGCCTTGAGGTGACCTCGACAATATGGTCACGAAATCCATCATGACATCATCCCATTTCCATTCTGGAATGGGTAACTATTGTAATAGTATGGCTGGCCTCTGATGCTTCGCCTTCACCTGCTTACAGGTGGAACATCTAGTAAAAAAACCAGATACCTCTCTTTTCATACCCAACCACCAATACTGATGTCTCAAGTCATGGTACATTTTGGTAACTCTGGGATGCACTGCCCAAGATGAAGCATGAAACTTCCGCATCAGATCCTCACGTATATCCCCTGGAACCCACACTCTTCCATGGATATGTAGTACCTCATCATCGCCTATCGTCCAACCGGGAAGAGGGTCCTCACTTGCCACCAATTCCCATAGAACTAGGCCTTCCGAATCTGATAGCTGTCTCATCCTCACTTTATCCAGGAGGGTAGAAGTCACAGCCATGGAAGAAAGGTAGGTTTTCCCCTAACTGTTGTGCACCTCCAAATGTATCTCAGAGAACAAAGCCATGAGATTCCACTCACCACTGGCCTCCTGCACTGCCTGTATCTGAGTCCTCCTACTCAGTGCATCAGCAACTGCATTACCCTTACCAGGTGTATAGGCAAGCTCGAAGTCAAAAGACTGAAGGTATTCAACCCACCTTTGCTATCTCAGATTTAGGTCATGTTGGGTAAATATATATTTGAGACTCTTGTGGTATGTGAACACCACAAAATGTTCTCCAAAGAGGTAATTTCTCTAACATCATAATGCTTGGGCAACTACAGCCAAATCGAGATCATGCATCGGGTAATTACTCTCATGTGGCCTCAACTGCCGATACCCGTACACAACTACTCGATCACCCTACATCAACACGGCTCCCCACCAGATACCTGATGCATCACAGTAAACTGTGTAGATCTTCCCTTGCTCTGGAAGTATCAGGACTGGTGATGATGTCAACCTTCCCTTCAGCTTCTAAAAGGCTGTCTCGCAATCTTATGACCAAATGAACTTTACACCCTTCTTAGTCAAACCCGTTAACGATGCTGATAAGTGGGATAAGTCCTATATAAAGCACCTGTAGTAACCTTCCAGCCCCAAGAAACTCCGCATCTCAAACACGTTCTTAGGCTGCCCCCAGGAAACTATTGCACTCACCTTCTCTAGGTCTACTGAAACTCCTGCCTCTAAGATAATATGACCCAAGAAGTGTATCTGGTCCATCAAAAAGTGGCACTTTGAGAGTTTAGCATATATGTGATGCTATCTTAGTGTACTCAAAATTATCTCAAGATGGGTAGTATGGTCTTATCGAGTGTGAGAGTACACCAAGATATCGTCCACGCAGACTACCACAAAAGAGTCCAGATAAGGGTGGAACACATGATTCATTAGATCCATGAAAACTAATGGTGTGTTCGTGAGTCCGAACAGCATAACCAAGTAATCATATAGACCATATCTTCTTCGAAAAGCTATAAGTGGTATGTCAGATGGCTTAACATGTAACTAATGATATATGGATCTCAATTCAATCTTTGATACACTCATGCTCCCTGAAGTTGATAAAAAAGATCATCAATCCTCGGTAAAGGATATCGGTTCTTGACCATCAACTGGTTCAGCTTCCGATAATCCACACAAAGTCTGAGGGTACCGTCCACCTTCTTAGAAAACAAGACAGGTGAACCCCATGGAGAAGTACTGGGTTGAATGAAACCCTTTGCTTGAAACTCCTCCAACAACCTCTTGAGCTCCTGAAACTCTAGTGTAGCCATCCTATAAGGAGGAATGGACACTAGTGCTGCTCCAGGCACTAGATCAATAGATAAATCCACCTCTCGCTCCAGAGGTAGATGTGAAAAGTCGTCTGGGAAGACATCCCTGAAATGATCAACTACTGGAGGGAAATCCTTCTAACACATTCCTTAGTTATCCAGATATAAGCTCGCAATCTAGGTTGTCACTCCACCATGCCCACGATGCTCGGGTCCATCTCGGCTCGCCTGGACATCCCATTCACCCTTGTATAGAAACTCTCCACCCTCTGGTGACGTGAAACTCACCCTGCGACGATAAAAATCCACAAAGGCTTGAAATGGTACCAACCAGTCCATCCCGAGAATGACATCATAGCCTGTCATCTCTAAGAAATAGAGGTACTATAGAAAGTGGCACCCGCCTAACTCTAGGGGGCACTCCCTGCACTGACACACACGAGCCGTTCTAGTCTCCAACAGAGTGTCTAGTTCCATAACATCAGAAGAAGAAGAAACACAGAGCCCAAGGCTCTCCACAATGGGAACAAATATAAATCTATGTGTATCACCCATATCAAAAAGTACAGAAGACAAAATAGAAGCTACTAGAATAGTACCTCTAACAGTGGAAGGTCCGGGATCCTGCTCTTGTTGGGTCTGTTTCACTGCATATGCCTACCTAGTGCCGCGACCCTACGGCATAGCCTGGCTACCCTGAGCTGACCCGCCCTGCTGTCTCTAAGATCCTGGTGTCTGGATACCATGGCCACGCCCACCATATCTACCTGTACGTCTCGAAGAATCCCAATTTCATGACTAGTAAGAAGTTACTGGCCCTGCTCCAGCACACAGAGTTTGCACAAAACCCCTCTCACTAGCCACTGGTGGAAACGCCCTGCAAAAGCACTGCAGATGACCCATCTTTCCGCAAGCTCGACACTCCACTGGGTCACGTGGACACTGATCTCTCTTGTGACCCTCTCTACCACACTGGTAGCACATCACCTAGCCACCTAAATAATTCTACTAACTAGTAATTCCACTGTGATAAAAATCCATATGCCTCTTCCTCTTACCAGTAGAAATAGTAACAAAAACTGGTGCCGAACCACCCTGGCCTGCACCACTAGCTTCCCGCAGGTTCCACTCAGTAATCTGTGCTTGGTTAACAATAGCATGCACTGTAGGCAACCTAAAAATGTTTACCAGTGCTCGGATGTCATATGAAAGACCATCCTCAAAACGTCGAGCCCTCAACGTTTCATCACCCACCAGAACTGGTGAAAAACGCTGTATCTTGGTGAAGCGGGAAGAATAATCCATAACTAACATAGCAACCTGCTACAGATTCATGAAATATCGAGCTCTATCTACCCTTAGCGTCTCTGAGAATAAGAATTCATAGAATACTGGCTAAAAATCCTCCCACGCCATGTCTCGATGATGCTCGGTCTGGGTGGTAACATCCCACCACCTCTTAGAAGAATCACAAAACATGTATGTAGTGAGCTTGACCCTTCGCTCTAGAGGCGTCTCCAGATGATCGAAGATAGTCTGCATAGAACCTAGCCAAGACTCCGCAGCCTGTGGACCGCCATCCCCTGAAAATGTAGGCGGATTCTGTTGATGAAATATATGCGTCAGCTCTACCATAGATGTGGCATCCGGCGGTGCTCCCTGTAAGGTCTTCAAAAACCGCATGAAGCCTTCACGGAACTACGCATCAGCGCCTGTGCCTGGTATAACGGCTGGTGCCGCATCTGGCTCTACTGGATGATCCATTGGTAGTCCATGGCCTACCGTATCTGGAGTATACTCGTTGCCACTCTCCTGGAGAACAAATCGAGGTCATCTCAGCGACATGACTCTACAATGTCAAACACATTCCTTAGATTAAGACTACCAAGGAAAAAAAACAAGGAGTGTAAGAAGGGAACAAGAGAAAGAAAACATTCAAATTTTACAAAACAAGACTGCACGATGTGTATAATAACTACACGACGTGTTCCCTTAAGTCTTTCACATGGTCGTGCACTTCTGCCAAAACTGGTCGTGTAACACCCCAAACACACGGCTTGTTGTCCACACACACGACGTGTACTTGAATTTTCTTCCCTTTCCCGAGTCCTTCTACATGGTTCAGCCACATGACTCTCCTTTAAACGAGATTACACGGCATGTACTCAACAAGCTTCACCAACCCGTGTTGTCCGTTACACGGATGGTACATAGCTCAAACTACATGACATGTTCCAAATAGACACGGCGTGTATGACTTAATTTCCAAATTCCCATGTTGTTAGTGACATGGCTAGCTACTCGACTAACACTACATGGCATGTTACACCCGCACACGGTGTGTACACCACCCCGTTTCCCTAGCCACACAGCCAAGTCTACACGGTCTCTCTCCGGTCAAGACTACACAGCGTGTCCCTCAGGTACACGACGTGTTTAAGAAGAGGTAACACCGACCCGTGTTTGTTAGTTACATGAACAGATCCACAGGTTAAACTACATGGAATGTTCTTCATTGACACGACGTGTATATGGTCAGATTTCTCCGCCCGTGTTTGTTAGTTACACGGCGGACACAGGTTCAACACAACACAGCGTGTATAATTACTACACGGTGTGTGCTATCAAAGTTTCACTATCCCATGTTTCCGCCTACACAGCCTATGAAATGGGTAGAAATTACATGGTGTGTACATACGGTACATGACGCGTACTTAAATGTTTTTCTTTTTCTTCCCAAAGAGAAGAGTAAATGGCGTGTAATCATAATTACACGGCGTGTCTTCTGGGTTTTCCGGACAGTAAGCCTCATAAACTACTCCGAATCCCAGAAAAACACTGAAACCAACACCTAAGTGCCAAATTCCGATCCGTGGGGGTCTATACTCCCTGCAAATAAAATCTTGGCATCTTATACATGTTATAAACAAGGTAAAAAGTCAATGATTCACCAAATTCCGGTTAATGAGGGCCCATAATCCTCAAGGAACAAAGTTTGGCGTTTATTCTACAAAACCTCACATAAAAATACCCTATCAAATAGTAGGTATTTTATTAAGGCATCTATCACAACAACATGAATTTACTAGAACAAAATCTATCACAATAACATGCAATTTATAATGCACCTACATGGCATGTAAACTATGCATGGCATGTGATTCTAACATGTGCCTAAATGATTCATGTGATGGAATACCCTCATCTCATCGAGTTTCAACTAAATAGAATCCAAGTATAAAAATATAACAGTACACCACAAGTGCGTCACCCAACGGTGAAAATCAAATCAATTGTAAAATTGCAAAATCAGAAAAATTGCAACACGAGGTAAATTGGATTTTCCCTGTACATGGGGTAGCTACTCCTGGGCACAACTTATTACCAAGTACCTATTCCATCCTAGCCCTGACTATAGGCTCCAAATAGTAAGTCAAGAAGAAAAGAACCTCCTCTGATACCACTTTGCAACGTCCCGAATCCGAGTGCCACTTAACGGGTGCCCCGAACCCGGTTGGTCACATGACCTCAAGTGCATTTCCCCAAACGCCAGAGGCTGCTAACTAGCAATGATGGCCTAGGTTTGATAGTGGGGAAACTATGCCCTCATTTTTCAAAGTGTAGCGCAATAGAAATAGACATAAACATACAAAATGTGGAAGCAGTAAACAATACCAAAGATGAAATATACATAGCACTGAAGTAAATAAAAGACCAACAATCATATATAATGATGAAATATGTCCCTAAGTCTAAGAAGTATCCGAAACATGATACACTACAATACAAGGGACAATACAACAAAGCAAAATAAAAAAGCACAGTAGGAACTTAGCAGCATCTCAAGCCTAAGATCGGTCCCATGCTCTCTTACTCCTCTGCAATATAGGGACTCTTTCCCTTATCTACACCTACAAAAATATAATCTGTTTGGACCCAAGACATAACCCAAACAGGGTGTGAGAAATAAATCCCAGTAGGCAACCACCAAAGGCCCGTTCCCAACTGTCAGTGAATTTGTGCAACAACAGTGTGCAGTAAGGAAAATGCAGTAAACTAGGAAGTACTCAAAAGAAACTACTCTTACCAGTTCTATTTCAATTTAATTATTATTTAACAATTCAAGACAATTGAATTATAAGTTCTCAAGACTCAGCCAAAATCAACAATCTTCTAAACAGTGCCACAACAAAACTACAAAAAACTATCTAACAAGTACAAGGTAAAAAAATATCAAGCCTGTGATTTAGCTTGGCAGGTATAACATGTAAAATCACCACAATGAATATTCAAAGTAAACAGAGTCCTCAGACATGAAAAACCTTACCCTTAGGTAATCATAATTGAAATGTTCAGGTTATTTCCATCAGTAATAATGAATATTTCCCTCAGGAATATGAGATAATGTCCTCAGGCATGGAAGCAACTGCCCACAAGCATGAGAAAAGTTGCTTGCAGGCTAAAAGAACCACTTTCCCTCAGGCATGAGAAACACTTTCCTCAGGCTAAACAAGCAACTGGGCCAATCCCAACACATAAGAAAGCAATTTATATAAAATTTCTCTCAAGGAAATTCAAATCATGTTAAAATCACAGTATACCCTTGGGTAACCTGGCCAAATGGCTAAACAAGGGAATACAACCACGGGGTGGCTCTGGATCCAAGCAATGATCCCAAACAGTATTTGTACATAACCATTAAATCACCTACGCAATTCTAGGTATTTAATTAATCAAGGCCTCAACCATACGACACCCCAAACATGGGTGCGTAGCACAACAGTACACAAAAACACTCAGCAGTTGGAATCAAACATCAGACCACCTACCTTGATCTCCCCTGATCGATATACGCGAATGACACCTCTCAAAATGACCAAGAACGACATAGATATGGGATAAAATATTTCTTTTTCAAATGTAAATAACTTCCCTTAGAGGAAGAATTGGCAAGAAGGACTCACAGAAAGGGAAGAACTCACCCACGCGGTTCAAATGTGATCAACGACAGAAGAATCTGATTCCCGATCGATGATCAGGAGTTCCTCCAAGTTCCGACCGTCCCTCCAATTTTCTTCTGATGTTGTAATCTTCCTCTGTCGACAGAGGAGGCTACTACCTGTTTTAAGCAAAAAAAAAAAAACAAACTACACGGTGTGTACTCTCAAGTACACGACGTGTACTTTTCATTTTTAACTGTTCCTCTAACGATTACTTTTCACCGTCGCACTGTTCATCTATCGACATGAGTACACGTCATGTATTTCTGAATACACAGCGTGTACTGTTGCTCATCTGGAAGCTACTTCCACCACCTTACTATTCACCTACCAATTGATTACATGGCGTGTAAATACTAAGTACACGACATGTAGTTAGTTTTTACACCCTTTATTTCCGAAAAGCTACACGCCCTGTGTACTCATCCCACATGGCCAAAGTACATGGCATGCGGAAAAGTACACGGTGTGTACCCATAAAATTTGGGATTATTCCCCATTTTCCTTATTTTATCAAAAACACTTAAGGAAAAAGGAAAATAAGAAACCCGTACCTTAAGAATAAGAACCAGGTTCTTACAAGTAACGTGCCAATAACTCCATCAAATATATTTTTTTCTACATGTATAACATCAAGAAAATTTATGACATACAAAAAATTTCAATACGGTAATTCAAAGAAAATTGACTTCTTATTCCAACCTGATTTTGTAAGTTTTTTTGAATTTTTTTACTAAAAATAGTTTCAATATATGTTACTTTATTGTATAGTTGATCACCCGTTACTGGAGATGGTATTGTACCTTGTTTGATATTTCCATCGAATGTTGTCATCCAGGATCGATATTTATGTTGTCGAGATAAAAATTTCCAATTTCATAAAAACATAGTATTCAAGGAATGTTTCAACCGAACTGAGTATGTATGTTTTTCACAAATGGGACACCCCAACATTCCTTTAATTCTATAGCCTGATAAATTTCTATAAGTAGGGAAGCCATTTATCTTTCCATAAAACATGATCCTCAATGTGAATTATTCACTTTTATGATCATCATACACTTTAACACATATATCCCACATCAATTTCATATCTTCAATAAATGGATCCAAATAGACATCAATATCATTACTGGGTTGCTTTGGTTCATATATAAGTGGAGAAAACATAAGGTATTTGCGCTTCATGCATAACCATGGAGAAAAGTTATAATTTAACTACATGATGTGCCTTGTACTGTGAGTACTAATCTATACACCAAAAGGATTTATTCCATCTATAGATAACACAAGATGAAAGTTTCTTGGATCATTTTGAAATTCAGGATACTCGTAATCAATTTTATTCCACTAAGGAGAATCTACTGGATGATGTAGGTTCCCATATTTAATTATTACATATGCATGTCATGTCAATTGTCTCATCGTTTCTTGACATCCATATAGTCTTCTAAACCATGGAATGATAGGAAATTACCATACAAATTTTGAAGGACTTGATTCATTTTTCTTGTATCGATCTACGCCACACTTAGAGCATTTTATGATTGATTCATGGTCCTTATGAAACAATATGCAATCATTTGGACAAACATGATTTTTTAGAGATCATGGCCATTGAACGTAACATTAATTTAACATCATATGTTCAGCATGGTAGTTTATTTTCTTCTGGTAGCATATCATTCAGGAGACCAAGTAGTTTTATAAAGCTGGTGTCACTCCATCCGCTGTCAGCTTTCAAATTATATAACTTCAATAAAGATGAAAATATTCTGTATTTAATACAACCAATATAAAATGGTTTCTTGGAACAACTATTTAACTCCTCAAACAACTTTGGATAATCACAAAGGCCATCTTTAATTTCCATTGTCATTTGTTCCATGTGATCTCCATCACCATTTACAATGATATTCATATCAAATGATTCATAAATCGCAATATCATCCCAATCGATGTTCATATTCAATTTTTTCATATGTTTAGTCCAAAATTTATAGCTATGATCTATTCCATAACAAATCAAATGTTCTAACTCTTCCGAACTAATTTTTCTTGAATAACAACAATGTAAACAAGGACAGAGGATTTGAGAAGGGTCGTATACATGCTCTTTTGCAAACTTGATGGACTCTTTAACTCCATCTTCATACTCTTTTGTCAAATGATTAACGTGCATAGATTTTTGATTCATATCCATCCTATTGTATTCATAAAATATTAATTTTTTACAATAAATAAATAAACACATAAGATATTAATTATCAAAGGTGAAAGTTATAGGCAATTCTAATAAGAGAAAGTCAACATTTGACTGTTTCAAATAATTTTAGTATGTTGAAGAAAATGGGTAATTGAATTTAAGAAAAGAATTACTTCACTATGGAAGGTGTTATCCTATGAATTCATTCAAAGGTGAAAGTTATAGACAACTCATCCTCATCACCTCATCTCTCATACATTTATCATTGAATTTTTTTGTTTGACACATCTTTCATCTCTTGTGGACATGCACCTACATTACTTGAAATACTCTAAGAAGTAGTCATCCATTGGATGACTAATAATTAGAGTAGTACAAGCAACATAAAAAAGATGGGAGATGAGTTTCAAGCAAAAAATTTCAATAATATATTTTTGGGAGATGAATGTGACGAGGATGACAATTGACAATAAAAGAGATGGGGGATGAGTCTCAAGAAACAAATTGAAATAATAACTATTTTTTTGACACACATAAAGTCTTTATTAAATCCCCTTAACAAATGAAAATATAATATAGGAAATTAAGGAGTAATAAAAAACTCAAATATAACAAACAAGAATAATAAACTCTAATTAAATCAACTAGAAGATATAAAAATGTATTGATAAAATATTTTAATAAATACAGAGTTATTTCATATACATAGATAGTAATTATAGTTTCCTAGGGGTGGAACCAAAACATGTAGACCTAAAATTATGAATACCTAAAAATAATTTCTAATATATAAAATTTGATAACTTCTATTATATTTTTTTTGGAACAAGTGATGTAGCATCATAAGGATTCTAGGGAGGCCATCTAATACAGAATGACCCATCCTTGAGATTATAGGGAGGTCCATAAAGAAGTTGGAATAAACCAATAATACACATCAATAAGATATATCACAAACAAGGGAGAAAAACAGACCAACCCTTGCAACGTCTACCCCATACACTTATATATATATATATACATAACATGGAATTTATAATACACATAATTGCAAAAAAAATGTACATTTAAACATAATTTTTAATGAAAATAAATATAATACCTTCCTAATTTGGAAATCCAGAACCATAATTTGTGAATAAATAATTATAAAATCACCCTTACATTACATGTTTTGAAAACACATATAAATAAATAAATATATATATATATATATATATATAAATATATATGTATATATATCTTTATAAAATAAAATAAAATAGATAAAAATATATGTAACCCTTACAGTAGAATATCACAACATAGTAAAATACACACAACCCAATACTAATTTTGAAAGTAGATATCCATTGAAAATAAATAAATATGGTATCACCCTTACTAAGATTTCTATTAAAATAAAAAACAAAATTCTCAACAAATAAATTTTTAAGGAAAAACACTCACATTAGAATATTAGAACAAAATTTAAATAAATAAATTTTCTTATATGAATTGCATAAAATCAGCTTTTGTTACTACTTCGCACCATCACCTGACAGAGAATTCATTTGCTAAATAAATTTGCTCATTCGTTCAAGGTTTTTATATCCAAAACCTCCACTGTTTATACAATGACATAAATATTTATTTAATTGGTTTATTTACAGACTAGAGTTGATTCTCTAAGATTTTAAAGTAGTGAGTAAATTAAGATTGCAGAGCAATATGAGGTATAGATGTAGACATCAAAACGAATTGACTCAAAACAACAATTTTAAAAGACCAAAATAGGACATCCAAAATAGTAGTCAAGAAAACAATGGATCATAAACAAAAACAAAAAAAATATACAATAAATGGAGCATAAATACAGAAAGAAAATCAGAACCTACAAAGGAAAATTGAAAACCCTCAGATCCAGATATCGAAACGAAAAATACAGAAAGAAAATTAGAACATACAAAGGAAAACACATGCCTACCACACTAGGTTGAAGAAAATATGAGACCCTCAGATCTAGATCTTGATATTTTCTTTGGAAATTCTAACTACAAGCGAACACTAGATATTGGATGATGTTTGAGAAATTGGAAGCGGTGGGTTTGAGTGATTAAAGTGAGTTTGTGTGATTCGATCTTCAATTTACCAAGGAGGAGCATCGAAAATGGATGGCTTCTGCGGAAGGCTTCTAATATCGTGACGAGTTTGCAACATGTTAAGTTTTTTAATTAGATTGAGACAATTTTATGAGCACTTTCAAAAAAGAACTGATAAAGGTAGGTCTTTATCAGTGCTAAAAAAGTGCTGATAAAATTTATTTTATCAGCACTAATGTTTTAGTAGTGATAAATATTTATTTTATCAGTGTTTTTTAGTGCCGATAAAACCTCATCTTTATCATTACTTATTACTTAAGCGCTGATAAAGGATTTATAATTAAAAAAATAAATAAATAAATTGTAAATATATATATACTTAATAAATATATATAAATATAAATATAGTAAATATATTCATTATTTAAATATATTTATTATAATTTTATAATTATTTAAATATATAATTATTTATTTATAATTATATAAATATTTTTTAAAAATAATATTTATATCATTATATATATTTATATAATTATATATATATATATTTAATAAATATATATAAATATAAATATAAAAAATATATTCATTATTTAAGTAAATTTATTATAAATTTAATAATTATTTAAATATATATAATTATTTATTTATAATTATAAATATATAATTTTATAAATATAGTCTGTACATTTATAAATATATTTATTTATAAATATTTTTTTAACATTATTAATGAATATCTAATTTTAAGTGCATACGTGTTAAAAATGAGTGAAATTGAATAAATTAAAAATGAGTACACTTTAATAATATTGAAAAAACGGATAATTTTTGCATGTGTGCATTTTATATAAAAATAAATTAATTACATATATGTGAAATCAATATAACATACATTTGATCTATGTTAAATTGAAAAATCGACATTTAATTATATGTCCATTACTCTATGCAATTAATTGGTATTTTTAATTCATATTAATTTTTAATTATAAACCACTATTCACTAAATATATGACTATTTAATGTAAAGAACATAAATATTTTTTAATATATAAATCATATTTATATACATTAATATATATATCTATATATTTAATATATACTATTTATTAACATTATTAATAATCATCTAATTAATAAAATGTTTAATATTATTCTCAATTTACTTATTTTTAATTTTAATTTGTTTAATTTTCATTTTCATATCTATATATTTAATACATACTATTTGTTAGTATTTATAATTTATATATATTATAATCAATTTATTCATTTTTATCAATAATTATTTAATTAATAAAATTTGTAGTTTTTTTAATAAACTCATTATTATTATTTTTATTTATTTAATCATTTTATTTTATTTATTTGAACCTTTATCATCTCTAAAAAAGAACTGATAAAGAGTATCCTTTATTAGCGCTAAAAAAAGTACCGATAAAGGGTTAAATTTATCAGTACTGATAAAGATGTCATTTATCAGCATTTTTTTTCCAGCGCTAATAAATACCAGCGTTGTTAAACACCTATTTTTTTAGTAGTGTGGGGACTCATAAGAATCAAGACTTCTTCTCATGAAGTTCTCACTTGATGATCTCGAGTAGATGAGATCATGAGGATTGACCCATCAATAGATATACCACATGTTTCAAGTGTCATTGGTAGTTCTTATCTGCAAACATGTGTATTAGGATCTCAACTTGAGATTATTATCAATGTATATAATTTGATTATGTACTTTGATGTAAGATGAAAACCATGACATTTATTTCATGGCGAGATAGCTTGTATTGGGTGCACCATTAATGGTATGGCATTGATTGAACGATCAAGAAAAAATTTGTCTCTTTCAAAAAGAAGTGATATCTCGAGCCTTGTTGATCAGGATGATAACACCTTCACTAAATCCATGGTCATGGGAGAAGAAGGTAAGTCCTTCTAGTTAGGTTAATGAATAATAAAGAAATAAAGTATGATGACACAAAATGTGCATCCTATTTTATGAGATATCAAGAGATAAAAAGATTATATTACATGACATGTGTTTGATGGAGGTTGTCATTGATATGACTATTCATCACCTCTTTAGGAGCCTTGATGAGTTTATAGACTCTACTACTAGTCTGTGAGCGTATTGAAAATTATGGGCCAATTCTAATGAATAGGAGTATAGGATATAATGGGACCCACAACGGGGACTGAGAGATGTCTGAGTATCAATGATCGTCATAAAATAAATAAGTTCATATTATTTGAGTTTAGAATAATTGATATTGAATTTATTTATTAAAAATATTCACAATATATCAAGTGAATATATGATATAATATTTAACGAACAAATATTATTTTAATATTCAAGATTCATTTAATATTTGCAGGAACGTCGAGTCAAGTTAATAACTCACTTTTATCACGAAATATATTTCTTATATTACAAGTGATAAAAAATATAAAGGATGTTTATGACACAATTAGTTGGTCATAATGTGTCATTTATGAATTATTTAGAGGGAACAACTTATACAGGGGTCATAGAGCCTTTTCTGGGTATTGTATACCTCACTATATAAGCAAGTGGAGGCTCTAATTTTGGGTAATATTCATTGCATAAATTTGAGACCCCCTATCATTTCTCCTACATCCTAGAGAGAGAAGTTATTGATTTGAGAAACTGATCCGATTTTAACTTCATAAATTGAAGGATCGACATAGCGGTAATTGTCGGGATGTCGAAGGCTTCATCAAATCTCCGTGCTAGCACCTAGATTTTGACGATTGACGTTCTTGCAGACTTTCGAAGCACATGTGGACGATCTAGAGGGATCCGACTTCAGTTCCTTCAAGCAACGGTCTCTAATGATGAGAGGTTGTTGAACACGCCTTCAAATTTATTGAGGTAAATTCTTGATTTTATTTTATGATTAAATCAATTCACATGAGATCCCCGACCTTTGTACTCGGTTGCACATCATCGAAGACGACATAGTGACATTGATCCGGTGATAAAATTTTAAATCCCGGATCATCTACTTCCATTGAATTCCATAGTATATTCATTAATATGATACTGACATAGAAGCATAATAAATTTAAATTTATTATACAGGATGATAAAATCACTTACGAAGCAAGTCAGACTTGAGGTAAAAGTTTATTCTTCAATCACATTTATTCGGGATTGTTTATGTTTAAATTTCCATTGAAGAAAATTTTAATCTATTTCTCTTTTAAACTCCATATAATTTATTCTTCTCTAGTTATCTATGGAATTCACATGTTTTCTTTTCATTTTCCTCTCTCTAATTACTCAAAATTCCAAAAGAATATTTTTAAGGAAAACTGACTTTGTCTATCTATTCAGCTGTGAATCTTTTTCTTCAATGAACATATTTTATTTAAAATGTTTTTGAGAATGTTTTTAATATTCTCCAATAATTTATTAAATCCATTTTTATCCATGTTTGAATTTTTATAAAAATATTTAAAAATAATATTCTTGTCGTTTCCCCAATAAGATACTTTTTACCAAATGTGTGAACAAAATCTTTGTATTAATGTTCACCGCACAATTTTTTTTCCTATCATCACAACTACTATTTTATTTGAAGGTTACATTGTAATTTTCCATGGTTCATTACAAAGAAAATGTTTCACCTAATATTTTATAAATTTTTAAATTTTAAATAAGTGATTTCAAAATAAAAAGCTTATTTTCCTCAAGAAATGTTTCAATGATCTTTTAAAATTATTTTCATTTATGTCAACATCATTTGATGAATCTTATGATTTATTAGGGATATAATATAATGATACCATTTACCATATTAATTTGGATTAATTATGATCATGTTTCTCTAGTGATTGAATGGAAAAAATATTAACATTTCATATGCTATTTTTTCAAACACTCGAATTAGTTTGTCTCATGAGACCCATTAATGAATCGATGGGAAATAACAAGCTCCACCTGTGATCATTCATGAAGTTATGTCATCCATGAATATATTTCCATTTTATGATATTAGTTATATGGTATATTTGATTATTGTTTATCTCTACCATATTATTCATGGTTTATTTATTATATGATAGCTTTTATTATACACTTTCTCTTATTGAGCATCTGAGATCACTCTTTATTATGTTTTCCTTTCTCCAGGATACCAAGAAGGGATCTATGAATTATTGAGTGACTCCGTGAACCACTTTATTTTTTTATAATTAAAAATATTTATTTGGTTTAATTTCTTTAAATGTATTAATACTTTGAATTGTGTATTGATTAAATTATGTTTAATCTTGATCATATTATGACATTTCTTTACTTCAAATATCTTTGGATTTTATGTTTTGATTGGTCATAACATGTTTTACAAGTTTTTTATAGTGTTAATAGGCTATATAAGTCATTTGTGACCATAAAATATCATTTGGACATGATTTTTATTGTTCCCTTGTAGCAAAATTACTGTTCACCGTGTAGTCAAATGCTTAATCATGTAGCCAATTTGTAATTCACGTAGCCGTTTTGAAATCCACATAGCCATTTTTTTAGATTCAGTTACCCTATGTATTTCAATCATATCTTGAGATAAAGAACTCAAAATTGAGTGATTATTTATTTATTGAAAATATAAGAAGTTTATCTACATTTAATTTGAAGACATAAATTTCTTAATTGATCTTTATCATATCTAAAATTAGGTTTGAAGTCCCTATATGTTTTTAGTCTTATTTTTGATATTTTACAGAACTATTTTGCTATTGTTTTTTAATCATAACTTGAGATATAGATGTATGATTAAGGTGTTTTTTATTTATTTAGAAAGATAATGAAATTTTCTAAATATAATTACAAAGGACCAAAAGCCTATTCTTCCATTTAGATGGGCTGTTTTAGGATAGAAATTTGAAAATTCAATATGTTCAAAAATTTTAGGAATTCCCATACATGAATCACCTATGTGATGAATTTTCTTAAATGAATCCCTCACATGATTTAGCTATATCGATTTTACTACTTGATTCACCTATGTAGATTCAGTTACATCAATTCCCTTACGTGGACAATTCTCTTACATAGAGAAAAATGCCTATATG
Source organism: Viscum album (assembly GCA_963277665.1). NCBI lineage: Eukaryota > Viridiplantae > Streptophyta > Magnoliopsida > Santalales > Viscaceae > Viscum > Viscum album. Next base: position 474,542,720 of record OY728135.1, read on the forward strand.
AAAAACCTGTATGTGGTTTTGCCTACATAGTTTAATGGAATTTCTATAGGTTATTCTAAAATATGAAATTATGCTTTGTTTTACATTTTGTTTCATATATAAATTTTTTTAATGTTTAGTTTAATTATTTAAATTATTTTAATGAATTTATAAACTTATATTAATTATGTAAAACCTATGTGAACTATTTTGCATTGTTTTAAGCATGTTTTTTTGGGAAGATCAAAGGGTGTTTTATTTTCACGCATGAAACTTATAGCTTAAAACTGATTTTTTATTATTTTTTTGTTTATTTCTTAGATCATATTTTTTCTAAATTAATATTATTCGATATTAAAATCATTTAAACATTTTTTAATGTATTTAATACCATGTTATTTTGTTTTGATATTCTTCGTATATTTATTGCTTGTTTTTAACCAGAAATGTTTTTGAATTTCGTATTTTAATTTCAAAACTTGATTTTTTCATGGGATCTTTAATTGACCTATTTTTATGGAGTCCATTTAAATTATTTAATGACTGATTTCAATTTTTTTTGAATCAGTATTCATTATTTTAATTTTCAGTCATGAGTTATGCGATTACAATGCAACAATAATTTCTATCACTTTTTGATAATAAAGTTTTATCATTTTTGAATTTTGAATTTTCTAACCAATTTAGGATGTGTTAAGTTTATTTGTATTTAAAGGACTTGAGGATGATTGTAATAGATATCAATGATTACATATGATAATACTCAAATTACTTGAAAACACTCATAATCTGTGAACCTTCAAGTGATTATGTGCACACCGTTTATATCTTTTGTGATGATCTATCAAGAGAGGAACAATTATTATTTGACTTCTATATCACCTTGAAGAGTTTAATTTTACCTTTTTTGAAATTCTCAGAATACTTTTTCTACATCATTCAAAAGGGCCTACATCAACTGTTTTGTCATCAGAAATCTTTCTGCTTCTATCCAATTGTAATATTTATTCTATATTTTTGTCTGGGTAGAGGTATCCACTTGAATATTTTCTCACATAAGTTATACCACCTATAAAAAGTATTTTTTGGTTGTTCCACCTTACCAAAAATCAGTTCCTTGGTTATTCTTACCTAACTAAAAGACAATATACTTTGTTTGACAGTTCTCCTTATAGAATGTCTGAGTTTTGTTTGTTCCTGCAAAAGGCTGTGTGTTGTTAGGTTTGAGGCTACTCCTCACAAAGTCCTAGGTTGAGATTCATCCTGGTGTAAAATTCCTAGTTTATGTTACTCTCATGAAAAAGTCTCTTTCTCTTTTATAGTGGGTTTCATACTTCATCGGTTGGGGTGTGAAGAGTGGACCAAGTAGATTAGACTGAACCACTATAAAATTATTTGTGTTCTCTTTAATTTTATTTTTTTATGCTTTATCACGCTTAATTTTAATAACTTTGATAATTTTAATAAACATATATTTACCCCCCTCTATACCTTCTTCCATCAACCTTTAAGACCTAATATAAATGATTTCAAGGATATATTAGAACAAATAATAAAGTTATCACTAGAATTTTAAGTTTTATTTCATGCTTTCAAATATAATGTGAGAATCATGTATGTATCTAGTCTCCCAAGACTACTAAACTATTATATTCTTCAAGATACATTCTCTTGTATCTTGGGACAATGTAGTAAGAAAACCACTGACTCTGGATTACTGGATTTGGGGTGTTACATTTTTTATCCAAGGAATTTTAATATAAACCTTAGAATCTAAATATAGGAAAACATAGTTTAGAGAACATAACCCTATAAAAAATCTATAAATAAGTCTATATATATATGATAATATCATGAAGTTTTGGTTAGATAAAGAATGTGTGGTTTCCTAGAAAATATATCCCTATCTGGATACTATCAAGTGGATGTGATTGTGGCACAAATGCACCTAGAAGTAACAACTCTGAAAGGGGAAGATTAAGTATTAACTTGATCATCATTGATACCTGATGAGTGATCCTGAGAATGTACACCAGACTAGACACTCTTGGGGGATATGCATTGGCTGATTCACATGCTCTTTACAAACTGTTATGAAATATTTGATTTTTTTTATTTGAATATATTCCCAAAGATACCAAGATTATAATTTTTATATTATTATATATGTATAAATTTTCAATTTATGTTAAGTGTTACACCATATTTATAATTATATGCTATGATTTAAAATTCATAATTTCATGAGCCTATTCAATATATATCATTATTTAGAAATGACACATAGTGGAAGGAATGAAAACCATATCAATGCATGTAATCTATGTAGGGATTTTACTATTGGAAAAGATAATGAAGATGGATCTAAAGCTAAATAAATTAAAACTATATTGGGGCAGATGACTCAGGTTATGATCAATAACTTTTCCCGCATGAATCGACCTACTAATCACCAATATGGTGCAACAATGTTGGACTGCTTCATGAAACATCAACCTTTATCATTCAATGGGGATATTAATCCATTAGATAAGCAATGAATCAAGTCCCTAGAGAAGATATTTATCTCTTTGGGAAGCGTCTTAAGGGAGAGACTAATCAAATGTGGTCATTGATCCAAGATATTAAAGAGTCATAGGATGTAAATAGTATGGAGTGAAATACTTTCAACGAGATATTTTTTGAAAAATACTTTCCTCATGAGAAATGAGTTGATATAGAGAGACAATTCCTCAATATAATTCAGAAGGAATGGTAAATATTTTTGGAAACGTCAAGAGTCACACGAAAGAGGTTTGAAGATGAATAAAAAGACACAAACAAAAAAATAAGAAGATTATGAACATGGACACATATATTTACATGGTTTGGTAATAATCCCTACATCCATAGAGAGGAAGAAAACATCACTATAATCCGGGAGCACAAATATAGGGATATTTTCAAAGTTCCTCTCTCACACAAAACCCTAGATCAAATGAGCTAATAAAGATGACGAACTACTATTCCACCAACCACATAGTAAGTGAACTTTTCTACAGTGAATGATGGCTGGAAGTCTGCACTGCTACAATGCTGTGGCCACCCACGCCCAAGCTGCTACAATTCCCGAAGGCTTGAAGTCTACGGAGCTATAGTAAAACTATCAATAGAGTCTAATCTACTACCGTAACCATGCCAAATTCCACAATGATATAGTGCCCTGTCGGCATCACCTAGTTAACACTGCTACAATCAGTCAAAGTAGCTACAATTATTATGGACCACCATTTAAATACATGACTTTTACATAAATCCTCAATTAAATATTACATTAATAAACTCGAAGGATCTTTTTAGGTCTAGTGTCTTGGAAATAAGGTGCATATTACATGAATTACAAAAGGATAACATAAAAATAAACATTATTCTAATCCAATTTATATACACCTTTATAGGTTCTTCCTAGGTTACTCTTACTGTATCTCATATTCTGGGGAAATACATTAAATAAAGGGGTGAGCATAAATCCCAGTAATGGAATAAACAAATGAGATACATAACATGTGATAAAGAGGCCTAAAAATAAGGTATGATCATATTAACATGAGACATATCATAAAATAAAGGACATGAGTTATAACATGGAAATGTGGTTATAACATAAAATTAGGACATTCATAAGAATATCACCAAGGTTTATCACTAAGGTATCATAAATCATAATTACCGAGGTTATTCACCAAGGTATCATAATCATGTCATATCTAGATATTAATTCTTTAATAAATGCATTGGATCACTATTAGGGAGCACCCTTCACACATCTTAAATCATTTGATCCACATAGAACATTAAGGAAATCATTTTATCAATAACACGTGGAAATAAATAACTGGTTTCGTATAAAAATCATTGTATACAAAATGCTTAAAGTCTTGAAAATAACATAATTATCAACCCATGAAAAGGGAATATGGGTTACATATTTTTAAATAACAAAATAAATAAGATATATTTACATCTAGGTGAATAAACATGGAAATTGAAGAGGTTTGGGTATTCACAATATAATAATTTCTCATGAAAAAAGAGATAAATTCAAGAAAATAATTCGATAGAATGACAGTACATAACACGAATTAATAAAAGGAATAATGAGAGGGATTAAATTTATCCCATTGATAAAAAATTACATGTTTAGTGGAGGGAAGATAAAAATTTTATGTAAATAAATTATCTTGATAAATAGAATACACATAAGAAAATAAGTACGTGAAAGGGAAAGAAGAGGAGAAGGATTCTCTTACCTTGAAGAGTTTCTTCCTAAATCATGGAGGGGGCACCCTAGAAGCCTGAAGACACCTTTGGGAAACCTTGGAGGGACTATTTGGGAGGTTAAAAGGGAATAAATTAATATATTTTGAATTTTTAGTGGAGAGTGGGGGTGGGAAGGAGGTATTTATACTTAATAGGGGCGATATAAGTGAATAAAAATGATTATTTTTTATTTAAGGATAACCACTCTTGGGTGACATTAAATCCCACAATTTTAGTTAACAATTAATGTTTTCAAGGATGGTTTAAGTTGATAAAATCATCAAACACCCATTTAATGTTGTATTTTTTAGGTATTTTAATCTTTTACCTTTTAACTTTAACCTGTTACATTATTTTACCCATACCGTGATAACTTTGTTTTACCACGATAAAATTTTTATGTCTAAAAATGAAATTTAACTTATTACTTAATTTAGACCTTTTTATTCCAAATATTCAATCTATTTTTTTATTTAATTTATAAAAGTGTTAAAAATCAATTCTAATGTGATACGTGTATAACTCATAAAAACAGTTTTTTTGAAAGGTTAAGATCGTGGTTTTCAATAATGCTAAGAATGTTTTTCTAAATGTAACACTTTATGTACTGTTATGCTCCTTAAATAATTTTTTATTAATAATAAGGATTATCTTATTTTAAATCTTTTCCATATCCTAGTTATATCTTAATATTTATTGTATTTTGTAAAAACAATATTTTCACTTTTTAACCAAAAAATCAACTTGTTATAAAATTACCATAAATTCACACAAAGATAATTATGATGTGTTGAAATGAAAAATGACACTTATTTTATAAAAATAGTACTCTAAATATGATAATATTTTATTTTAAATAAAAATACATATTATTTAATTTTAACCATTTTTATGACATAAAGAACTTTTTGACCATTATAAAAATTACTTAGGACTTCAATAATTTTTATTATCATCTAAAAGTCTTTTATAAGATAATTTCAAGAAAATAACATTTCTTATATCATATTAAATAATTTTAATGGAAATTAAGTATTTATATGGTTTCTATAAAATAGTCCTGATGGTCACTTTATTATGCCAACAATAATAATATTGACCAACAGTCTTTTTAATTAACTGTCATAATTCCCATCGATCTTATTAGACAATTTTCCTCATGCCAAACATTCATATTTTCCTATAAATAGCATATCATACTCTTATCATTTCTCACTATATTTCTTACAAAGGTTATTACACATCCTTTGATAATGTATATTGTTTTCCTAACACTTATTTTAATTTTTATGATCTTTATGGAAGGGGAGATCTTATTGGGGGATTTTAAGCCTTTAGAGTTTGTTTTAGTAGATTTACTATTATTTAATGTGCATACATCATTATTTTTCCTAGTTGTACTAGTAAACTTTTATCTGTGATGTATAAATTTCTCATGAAATGAAAGTCTTTTTATGTGCTTTTATTGTAAAAAATAATGAAAATCTATTGAGCGGAAAGAGATCCATTAAAAAAAGAACATTTTCTAGGCCGTTACAATAGTTCCTAAAAAATTGGGTCATGAGACTATTCCCTCGGACCCCTGAAGTAGGGGTGCGTTGCCCCTACAAACCCTAACAAGATCATCGTGGAGCTTATCCCATGAGATTTGTGGTCTGGTCTAAAGTATGTCCTGCTAGAATTTTTCCCAATAACATCCAAATGAATCAGGCTATACCAATCCAAAAATCTTCCACTTAGAGCCTGATATGCTATACTGACCTTCTTCAATGCTACTGACTTAGACAACTTACTTAATATGAGATTCTATTACTCTTTACTCATAAATGTGTGATTCCATTCATATCTTTAATTTAAAGATTATAATTCATGAAATACCATTTATTTTCTTTTTTGGTCTCCCATAGTGTCCTCCCATATTCTGCCTCTCATCCTTCATTCATCTAGAGAGACAAAAAAGGCACAACAATGCCTCATATTTTGTATTACCATCAGCTTTTCCCCAAAAATCTTATATAGTGTCAGCAACCCATCCTATATCAAGCCTTTGATAAAATGGTACTTTAACTAAATGTGATTTTTCTAGGAATGAAACACTAAGTTCTTTTCAATATGTATAACACTATGAATATCACAATGGAATACATTTTCCTCTCTCTTTATACCTAGATCATCCAATAAGTTCTTTAGCCAAAAAATCTCCTTTCTAGCTTCTATTACACCAATGTATTCCACCTCTGTGGTAGATAGAGACACCACCTTCTATAGTTGAGATATCCAGCTCATTATAGTTTATCCACAAGTAAATACATAACATGTGGTAGTCCTCATGATTTTGAAATCACATCAAGGGTTAGAATCCACATGCACTTTCAATGAATTTCCTTTTCCAAATCACATAAATAGCCCTTGATTCCCATCAGATAACTCAGTATCCACTTCATAGCTTTCCAATGTTGCTTTTTAGGGTTATCCATGCACTTGGTCACAACATCCACTACATGAGAAATGTCAGTTCGAGTACATACCATGTCATACATCAAGCTTCCAACAATTGATTCATATAGAACCTTTTCCATATACTCAACCTATTCTTCTATATTTGGTGATTGATCATTTGATAATTTGAAATGTCCTACTAGGGGAATAAAAACCCACTTTACTTACAGTATACTGAATCTTCGCTTGATCTTCACCCCCAAAATCTTTCCAACTTCTCCAAGATCTTTCATCTCAAACTCCCCATCCAACTGCACTTTCATCTCATAAATCCTCTGGATACATGATCCTACAATATGAATGTCATCCACATATAAAATTATTATAATATATTCACCATAAAAAGACTTGATGTAGCAACATTGATCTATGACACATAATTTTTTATGCGTTTTAGTCATGAAAAAATCAAAAATTTTGATCCACTACCTGGGTGCGTACTTCAACCCATATAAGATCTTCTAGTGTTTTCACACCAAGTCTTCCTTCCCATACTCAACATATCTATATGTATGTTGCATATAGATTTCCTCCTCCAAATCTTCATGAAGGAAAATAGTATTGACATAAAACTTCTCAAGGTATATGTATTATGATGAAATAATACTGAGAACCACCCAGATGGTGGTAAGATTAACTATAGGTGAGAAAATCTCACTCAAGTCCACACCTTCCTTCTATTGAAATCCTTTCACAACCAGACTTTCCTTGTACCTCCTCTTTCCATCATGTTATTCCTTGAACCAGTATACCCATTTTTTCTACAATTCATTCTTTCCTTTTAGAAGAGGTGTCAACTCTTAAGTATTGTTGTCATTTAATGAAGACATATTCTCCTTCATAGCCACCCCCACTTGATCTACTACTTCAATTGAATTAATTATTCCAAACATTCTGTTTCTCCATCATCAGTCAATAAAAAATAATGTAAAGATGGTGAATACCTCTGCACAAACATTCTCACTCTTTTTGATATCCTCAACTCCACTTGAGGGATAGGATCTACTGGTTTTGGTGTCACATGCTTAGGTATACCTTCAAGATCCACTTGTTTATAGAACTCTAATTCTTTGTTCGGACTATCAAACTCAGCTATATGAAGCTCCTTTTATCTAGAATGTTTATTATATATCACATTTTGGATTCTAATGATTATCTTGTTCTTATCATCCTAAAATCAATAACCAAAGTCCTCACCATGATATCTAATAAAGAAACATGGTTTGGACTTAGCATTAAGATTTTCCTTACAACAACATCAATATGTACATATTCTAAACAACCAAAAATCATAAATGTGGGAGTCTTACCTCCTCAATATCTTGAATGAGCTAATAAAGATGATGAAACACTACTCCACCAACCGCACAGTAAGTCCACTGTGCTATAGTGAACATTGGATAGAAGTTTTCACTGCTATAGTGAAGGGACCACACAAGTCCAAACTGATATAGTGGACAATGGCTTGAAGTTTGTGGAATTACAGTACCATTGTCTCTAAAGTCTGAGATGATACAATTTTCATGCCAAAGTCCACACTTCTATAGTGACCTTTTGGTATTGAATGGTCTGCTCTTCTATATTCAATCAGAGTAGCTACTATTCCCCAAAAAATTAGGCCGCAAGTCTTTAGTCCATGGACCCTCAGAGTGGGGGCATGTTGTCCCTACAACCCCAATGAGATCACTACAAAGCTCGACCCACGAGAGTTGTGCCCTGGCTTATAGTATGGGATGCTAGCATTTGATTTAAAAACATCTAAACAAATCAGACTACACTAATCCAACAATCTTCTACTTGGAGGCTGATATTCTATACTGACCTTCTTCGATGCTACTAACTTAGATAACTTACTTAATATGATATTCTACTCCTCTTCACTTGTCAATACGTGTTTCAATTCATAGCTTCAATTTCAAGCTGATGATTCATGTAATACCAACTATTTTACTTTTTGTGCTCCCATAGTGTCCTCCTATAATCTACCTCTCATCCTCCATTCATTAGTGGATACCAATATAGGCACAATAATGCTTCAAATTCTACATTACCATAAGCTTTGTCAACATGTTGGTCAGATTTTTGGTTCAAAAAATATTCTTCAGCATTAGTAACCCATACTGTATCAAGCCTTTAATAAAATGGCACATCAACTGAATGTTCTTATTCTAGGCATGAAATATTGGGTTCATTGTAAGATGTATAACACTCCAACTATCACAGTGAAATACATTTTCCTATCTCTTTCTACCCATCTCATTTAAGAAGTTTCTCATCCAAACCATCTACTTTCAAACTTCTATTACAGAATAATATTCTACCTTTGTGGTGGATAGATCCACCACCTTATGTAGTTGAGATATCCAACCCACTTCACATCCTCTATAGGTAAAAACATAACCTGTGGTACTCCTAATACATTCAACATCACCTCCAAGGTTAGAATTCACATAATCCTACAATGAATTTACTTTTCCAAAGCACAAAGATACCTCCTTACTTCCCTTCAGATACCTTAGTATCCACTTCATAGCTTCCCAATGTTTCTTTCCAAGGTTATCCATGCACCTTCCCACAACTCCCACTATATGAGAAATTTTAGGTCGATTATAGACCATAAAATTCATCAAGATTCCAATATATTATGCATGTGGAACCTTTTCCATGTACTCAACCTCTTCTAATATCTTTGGTAATTTCTCCTTTGATAATTTAAAATGGCCTACCAGGGGAATAAAAACCTTCTTTTCTTCCAACATACTGAATCGTCTCAAAACCTTTCCAATGTAGTCAACCTATGATAACATCAATGTTCATACTACGTGTTCTCTCTTGATATACATCCTTAAAATCTCTCTAGCTTCTCCAAGATCTTTCAACTCAAACTCCTCATCCAAATTCCCTTTCATCTCATCAATCCTTTGAATAAATGATCCTACAATAAGAATGTCATCCACATATATAAGCAGTATAATATATTCATCACCAAAATACTTGATGTAGAAACATTGATCCATGAAACAATGTTTGTATTCATTTTTAGTCATGAATGCATCAATTTTTTTGTTCCACTTCCTGGGTGTCTGTTTCAACTCATATAAGCTCTTCTGGAGTTTTCACACTAGTTCTTCATTCCCAAATTTAGTATATCCCTCTAGCTACTACATATAGATTTTCTCCTGCAAATATCCATGAATGAAAGTAGTCTTGAAATCAAGCTGTTCAAGGTAGAAGTCTTCTAATGCAATAATACTGAGAACCACCCAGATGTTGGTAAGCTTCACTAAAGGTGAGAAAATATCAGTGAAGTCCACACCTTCCTTCTATTGAAAACCTTTCACCACCAGCCAACCTTTCCTTATACCTCCTCTTTCCATCATGTTCTTCCTTGACCTAGAATACCCATTTTTTCTACAATTATTTATTTCCTTTTGGTATAGGTGTCAAATTCCAAGTATTGTTGTAATTTAATGAAGAAACCTCCTCCTTCATAACCAAATCCTACTTTCTTGACTCTTTCAACTGCATTACTTCTTCAAAACATTATTATTCTCCACCTTTATTCAATAACAAATAATGTAAGTATGATTAATTCCTTTGAACATGCATTCTCACTCTTTTTTATCTCTTCAACTCCACTTGAGGAGTAGATTCCACTAGTTCTAGTGTCACATGCTTAGGTACATATGCCAAACAACTAAAGACTCATAAATATGTGAGTCTTACCTTCTTCCAGATCAAATGATCTAATAAATATGATGAAGAATTGTGCCACACAATGCATAGTAAGTCCATTGAGCTATAGTGAATTGTGGCTAGAAGTTTGAACTTCTACAGTGCTGCAGCCACCAAAATCCAAGATGCTATAGTGGATGATGGCTATTAGTCCATAGAGCTATAGTACCGTTGTCTCCAATGTACAAGATTCTACATTAACTGTTTCAAATTCCACACTACTATAGTTCTATGTCATTATTTCCTAGATATCTCTACTATAGTTGGTCATATTTTCTATAATTCCACAAAAAATTCATCCACGAGCCTTCAGCTCGTAGACCCTCGGAGCAAGGGCACATTTCCCCCTACAACCCCCAAAAGCTCACCATAGATCTTTACCTGCAAAAGTTTCAGCATGGTCTGTAGTAAGAACCACTATCATTTGGATCAACAACATCCAAATATATTGGGCTACACCAATCCAATACTAATATAAAGATAACTTAAAAGGTTACCAATTAATGCTATAGATTTTGTAGGTATTCCATGAAGTACGATTGATCACTTCTTTGATGGGATAAATCCTAGCCTTCTAAGGGCATTAGTATCTCAAATTTTTTTATTATATGAGAATATAATATCAAGTGTGCAACACCCTAGGTTTTAAGATCCATTATTATTATTTTTGTTGTAGTAGTTATTATTATCATTATTATTATTTTATAACTATAATTTTAAATAATGTTTCTCTATTATTTCAAAAGGATTGAAACATGATTATAAAATGTGTCCTATAAGATATAAAAAAACTAAATATTATTTATTCATTTATAAGTGGAACATTACAAAAAAAACACATAAAAATAAGTATTGCAGACCATGAGTTGTTACTCACTCAAAATCACCTTTTTATTTTATTATGATGAAACCAGAAGCCTCAACTTATGAGGGAAAAATTTAATGAAGCCTAAGGGTGTCATTACTTATAATGATATAATATTCATTTGGTAAGGATCGAATACATAAATACATAGTGATACCTTCAGTAGGGTCCCCTTTGCTGGCCAATATGTCCGTTGCATAATTTCTTTCCCTCCAAGTGTGTTCGACTCTAATACATTGATAACTAATCTCCTTTCACTTCCATAAAAAACAATTCAAATTCCATGGAAACTTTTCATTACCTTGGAGAACTACAACCAACATAGTGGAGTCTGAATATGCCTCCTCAATATTAATATTATAGAGTCTGCATAAAGATAGACCCATGGCCATCTATCTAACCCTAACTTCCAACAAAGTGCTTGTGCCATATAAGGCACTGCAGCCTAGAATCACCAAAACTTTGTGATCCCTCATGAGGCCTCCCCCTCTCATGATCCTAGAAACACATGAGTTATCGACATTGATTTTTAAACACATGTTAGGTGGAAACCACTTAACCCATCTCTCAAATCTCCACGAACTATCTTCTCCCATATCAGAGAAAATTATTAGTAGCATTTTTATTAACACCACAGAAGACCCAACTCCGTTGATGAGTAGCCCAAGATCCTAAATACTAGAATTTACACAAGTATTAAGAAGCATGAAGTAGAAAATTTTACCCTCCCTTTCATTGTTCCTCGATTCCTAGATAACCCAACACACCATAATGAAAATCAGGATTTGAACCTTGATGTATGCTCCTGGTTTCTCTGCCCCATGAAAATAGATCTCTAGGAACTGAGTGGTTATTTCCCTACCACCGAAGAACACCATCTCCTGAATAATACAATTCCATAAGCTGACCACCCATTAATTTCTAAATAAGAGATGCCAACTGGTTTCCGAACTAGGAATTACACAACATCTACATCTCGAAGGGAGGGAAACACCCCTCCTTTGAATGTTATTATCTATTAGTAGGGCATGATTACTCAAATTAAAAACTAGAAAGTTCATTCTCATGAGAATTTATTTACACCAATATTTATTGGCCCATGCTTCCAACTCATTGTTTGTGTGAAATGAGCCTTTGAAATCTCTGATGTTAAGAAACCACAATGAAGACCTTGTGCAAATTCATCTATCTGGATATTCATTCCTGAAAATATTTTCATATATAGATTTATGCTAGTGGTTGAGTTTCGAGTTTATGAAACCTATGCAGAGGCTTGATTCTTTGAACGTAATTTCTCGGATATGACATCCTAAAAAATGTAACATATTTCCCACCCACTTATCTCCCCAATAATTGATATTTCCTCGACCCACCACCCACCAAACGTTGTCTTTAAACAGCTCAAAGTGTTTGGTTATGTAGTTTTCTAGGATTGAAATGTAAATTAATTTCATTTATTTTAGGATCTTTAAAATCTGTGTTTATCACATAGATAAACAAGATTTAAAATAAGATAAAACATACCTTTATCCATGAGATCTTTTAGATTTGAATCTTCTTGATTTTCTCCCACTTAAAAGGATTTCTATCCTCTGCCTCTTTTCTCTTCTACAGCAAAAATTGATGGAATGTACCAAAATTAGATTGAGTCTTAATTGTCTAGGACAAGACCCTTTAAATAGGGATAAAGCAGTTATATGGGTGGTTACTTAAAAACTTTCAAAGTCTATCAATTGATAGTTTTTATCCCTTAATATCCAATTATAATAATATTAAATTAAATCACATGAGTTATTCTAACATTCTCCCACTTAACTCATGTGATATTTATTTATGATATTTAATATTCAATTAGTCATTTATGCGAATTTATATCTATTCTATCATGTGTACATCATTCATCATAATGTCCACATGAGTCATGGCGGTCGTATATTCTCTATTAATATACTCCCTTCCATGTACTGCGTTATGAGAATTTCCATATCATAATTAAAATGGGATATATATATATATATATAGGTCTAACAATAATGTTTTTATTAAAGAATGTGTCTGCTATCATTATTCAATCCAATCATGTATACTTATTGAAAAACATGCAACATGATCAAAACATTTATAAGTCCAAGTGTCAACTTTAATAATCATAACATTCAATACATAAAAAGAAACCTAATCAATTACAATTACCATACTTTCAACATGTCCAATAAATGTCTTAGGTGGTAAAACTTTCATCAAAGGGTCGGAAATCATAAGATTTGTGCTAATATGTTCAATCGACACCTTATGTTTTTGAACTTACTCCTTAACTGCAAAGTACCTCAATTCCATGTGTTTAGCACCTTTGGAATATCGTTCATTATTGGAAAATAATACTACTACGGTATTGTTATAGTAAATTTTCAAGGGCTTGGCGATACCATCGACAATTCCAAGTCCTGAAATAAAGTTCTGAAACCATGTACCTTGAATTGTAGCTTCAAAGCATGCTACAAATTCAGCTTCCATGGTCAAAGCAGCTATAACCGATTGCTTTTCACTTTTCCATGATATTGATCCTTAGGATAGAAGATACACATAACCAAAAGTGGACTTTCTTGTATCAACACAACCAGAAAAGTCTGAATCAGAGTATCCAATCACCTCAAGATCATTGGATCTTTTATAAGTAAGCATGTGATCCTTTGTTCCTTGCAAATATCACAGAACTTTCTTTGCAGATCTCCAATGATCGAGTCCAGGATTACTTTGGTATATTCCCAACATACCGACTACAAAACTAATATCTAGCCTTGTACATGTTTGATCATACATCAAGCTTCCAACAACAGATGCGTAAGTAATTTCTTCCATCTGTTTTCATTCCAAATCATTTTAGGACATTGATTGAGATTAAATTTATCTCCTTTCTGAATTGGAACCGGTGATGCTGAAATTTTTTCCATCCTAAACCTCTCTAAAATCTTAATGATGTATGACTTTTGAGATAATCCCAATATACCTTGAGTTCTATAATGAAATATTTCTATTCCAATCACATACTTGGCTTGTCCCATGTCTGTCATTACAAAATTATTAGAGAGGAATTTCTTGGTCTCATATAATAGACCAAGATCATTTGCAGCAAGCAATATGTCATCAACATATAGAATCAAGAATATAAATTTACTCCCACTGATATTCTGATATATAAACCGATCAATGATATTTTCCTTAAATCCAAAAGATACAATGGTATCATTAAACCTAACATACCATTATTGAGAAGCTTGTTTAAGTCCATATATTGACTTCTTTAATTTACATACCATGTGTTCCTTTCCTTCAATGAAAAAACCCATTGGTTGATCTATGTATACATCTTCCTCTAAGTTTCCATTTAGAAAGGCTGTTTTAACATCCATTTGATGTAACTCTAAATCATACTGAGCTACCAATGCCATAATAATTCTAAAATAATCTTTCTTAGAAACTGGTGAGAAGGTTTCATTATAGCCTACACCATACTTTTGAGTGAATCCTTTAGCAATAAGTCTAGCCTTGTAACGTTCAAGGTTACCAAGAGAGTCATATTTGGTTTTAAAGACCCATTTACATCCAACTCTCATGCATCCTTTAGTCAATTCCATAAGGTCCCACACTTTATTTTGTTCCATGGAATTTAACTCACATTTCATGTCATCTAACCATTTATCAGAATTATCACACTTGATGGCTTGAGAATATGAAACAGGATCATTATTAATTCCAATATAATTTTCTATTTCATGCAGATATACCACATAGTCATCAGAAATAGCTGACCTTCTTTCCCTTTTGGATCTTCATAACACTATTTCATGTGGTTCTTCAACCATTTCTTCATTGTGAATTTGGGAAACATTCTGTTGTGGTTATACTTGATTATTTTGTGATGAAATAATTTGAGGAAAAACAACATGTGAAGTTGGAATACAAGAAAATGGAACTTGAATTCTAACTTCTTTAATTTACACATTTTGTGGAACTTCACTCCCACTGGATTCACCATTCTTGATAAATCTAATATTTCCAGTTTCAACAATTCTCATACTATGGTTAGGACAATAAAATCGATACCCCTTTGATTTATCTGGATAACCAATAAAATGTCCACTGATTGTTCTTGCATCCAGTTTTCTTTGTTTTGGATTATATGCTTTTATTTTTACCTAACAACCCCATACATGCAGGTGTCTTAAACTAGGTTTCCTACTAGTCCAAAGTTCAAAAGGAGTCTTTGGAACTACTTTACTAGGAACCCTATTCAGTAAATACACGACAATTTTTAAAGCATACATCCACAAAGATAAGGGTAAAGAATAATTACTTAACATACTCCTAACCATATCCATTAATGTTATATTATTCCTTTCCGCTCTACCATTTTGTTTTGGTGTACCAGGCATAGTGTATTGTGCACATATGCCATGACTTTCTAGAAACTTTGGAAATGGACCAGGGTTTTGTCCACTTTCATCAAATTTTCTATAATATTCACCACCTCTATCAGACCTTATGATCTTAACATTTTTGTCTAATTGCCTCTAAACTTCATTTATATAAATTTACAAGGCATTTATTGCTTGATATTTCTCATGAAATAAATAAACATATCTATAATGTGAAAAATCATCAATAAAGGTGATAAAATATTTTTACTTACCAAAAGAATTGACATCAAAAGGTCAAAATATATCAGTATCTATGATCTCAAGGAGTTGAGTACTTCTTGTGGAACCTTTCTTTGTGTGTTTTGTTTGTTTTACTTTAATACAATCCACACAAATGTTTAGGTCAGTAAAATCCAATTGTGAAAGAATTTCAAACATAATCAATCTCTCCAATCTTTCTTTGGAAATATGACCTAAACACTTATTCCATAAATAAGAATACTTTTCATTTACTAAACTAGATTTAGTACCATAATCTTGATGCAAGGTCATAAGTGTTTCAGCATACATATTATCAAGATTTAGTTTATATAAACCATCATACAATAAACCAGATCCAAAATTAAAAACGTATCCAGAAGCATCAAGTTTTGACAAAGAAACCAAATTTCTAGATATACTAGGTACATAAAAGGTTTCACATAATTCCAAACTATATCCACTATCAAGGATTAAACGATAAGTCATGACAACTTCAACTGGAACCTTCACTCTATTCCCCATGAAGATAAACTTTTCAGTTGGGCTTGTGATTTGGGTTGAAAGGAATCCCTACATTGTATTTAATACATGAGTCGTACAACCAGAATCAATCCACCATGTATTATGTGAAACTTCAGCTAAGTTTAATTCATAACATGTATAATAATTTTTCTTACCTTTCTTTTCAAACCAATCCTTTCATTTTAGACAATCCTTTTGGAAATGTACAATTTTCCCATAGAAATGGCATTTATCTTTATTTGTGTTTTTTTGGTTCTTGCTAAAAGACTCATTAACCTTTAATGGTCCCTTTCCTTTTCCATACATCTGTATTCCATGCTTCTTTCCTCCTTGATGATTCACATAATGGATGGAGTGGATTCCTTGACTCTTTAAACGTGTTTCCTCTTGAACTAACATAATATGCAATTCGTACACATTCCATTTATCTTTCATGGTGTTGTAGTTCATTTGGAAAGGTCCATACTCAGACAGTAATGAGTTGAGGAAAAAATGTACAAGGAAACTTTCATCCACTTCCATTCCTAAAGACTTAAGTCTTGCTGCAATATTTTTTATTTTAATGACATGATCATGCATGGTACGAGAACCATCAAGCTTCATGGTGGTCAATGTACTCATTAATGTTCTAACAAGATATTTGTCAGTAGTTTGAGATCGGTCTCCCACATATTTTATAAATTCTTTAGAACTTTATGTTTTAGGGAGACCTGACTTGATGTTACTTGCTATGCTCATTCACATGAACATCAAACTTAATCTGTTTGATCTTTCCCATGATTCATAATATACTTTATCATCATCTCTACTATCATCAGTTGTAGTAGTAGGTTTCTCTACTCGAAGTGCTAAATCAAGATCCAATACACCAAGGTGAAATTGGATTTGCTCACTCCAATCAGAGAAATTTAATACATTAAAGTTCGGAACAGATGATGTTTGTGAGTGCAATGATGATGAAAAGCTAACTGCAATAAATACATGCTTAAAATTGATGATTTGAAATAATAATAATACAATGATTCGGACAAATTATTTAACATAAATGTGTATTAGTGTTCTCCTTTGGGTAAGACACTAATACACAAACATAATTGATACTAATAAAAAAAAAATTATTTGGAAATAATATATGTATCAATTAGATTTATTTATTATCTTTAGATCTATAAAGAAATCTTATAATTCATCATATATATTACCAACAATTATATTCATAAATTATAAGAATATGAAAATTGCCTATGGTCAATTAATAAATATCTTATAATAATGAATTTTAATTACTCATAAAATATCATAATAGTATCAAATTTACGAGCAATAAATATATATCATTTTTGACATAATTTTTGAAACAATTTTAACTTTATGATTTGACCACTTTGGTGATTAAAAAATCTCATGCAATATTGTTTCAAAATAAAAAAATATCATAATCATAACATAGTTATAAATTTTTTAATAAACATAAATCCAATTTTTTTTACTCTTTCTTTAATTTTTTTGGCATCAAATTTAAAAGTCCAATAATTATTTCAAATAATGACAAATCAATATTTTAATAACAATTTTGTTAAGGTTTGAAAAACCCATGACAAAAAGCTGATAAATAAATGCTAACACGTCACCTTTAAAACCATTTCGTAAAGGTGGGGAACCTTATCCAATTTTTTTTAATCATTAAAACAATTTTAAATATAAAATTCATTTTATTAACAAAGATAATAAATAACTAAAGGGAAATTTCAAAATCTAAAATCAAGGAGAAGATGGAGAAAATTGAGATTCCCAAAAATAGGCACTTAATATTCGGGAAGAGAAAAACAAATGCACAACATATTCATAATTTAAAATAATAATAATAATTGCACACCATATTCAGGTTTCAAAAAATTTCACCACACACTATTATTATTAATATTAATTACCATTTAACATAAGAGGAAAAGAATTCAGATTTAACGCAACATATTTTTTGCAGAACGTAATCCAGATTTTTGATTCTTATTTTAACGCAACAAATAACAAGTTTATACATGGAGAAACACATATTTCATAACCCTGCTCTGATACCACATGTAAATTAATTTAATTTATTTTAGGATCTTTAAAATCCGTGTTTATCACATAGATAAACAAAATTTAAAATAAGATAAAACATACCTTGATCCATGTGATCTTTTAGATTTGAATCTACTTGATTTTCTCCCACTTAAAAGGATTTATATCCTCTGTCTCTTTTCTCTTCTGCAAAAAAAAATTGACGGAATGTACTGAAATTAGATCGAGTCTTAATTGTCAAGGACATAACCTTTTAAATAGGGATAAAGCAGTTATATGGGTGGTTACTTAAAAACTGTCAAAGTCCATCAATTGACAGTTTTTATCTCTTAATATCCCATTATAATAATATTAAATTAAATCACGTGAGTTATTCTAACATGAAATTCTCCCAGAATGGTTCATCTAGAGCCTCCACTCTTTTCCATACCTATCCCTCATAACTTTGGACCACAAAAAAGTCCCTTTGATGATCTCTCAATCCTTCCTCAACTGCATTGAATTCATGGTTTTCTGACATACTTCGTAGATTTATACTGCCTTTAGCGAATGGTTTGGATATTCTCTTCCATGATGCACAATGGAATTTCCCAGACTGATTAGAATTCCATATAAAGGCCATCATTTTCTTTTTTATCCTCTTTATTTTCCCCTTTGGAGATTTGAGAATAGACAACACATGCATGGGTATTGAAGTGAGAATACTGTTTATCATTATTATTCACCCGCCAAATGATAGAAGCCAATTCTTATAGTTGAATATTCTTCTAATTATTCGATTAATAATGTATTTTAAGTTTGTATTATTGATTCTTCTATCTGATAATGGATCTCTAAGATACACTATAGGTAGGTCATGACTTTTCATCCCTAAATCCTCTTGGATGATTCTGCTGCGATTTCTAGAGAACTTGTTTGAAATGAACACATTAATGTTCTTTTATTAATCATTCATCTACTCCATATGCAATAATATTCCATGATTTTGGTGAAGCAATGGATTTTAGATTTCCATTAATGAAAAAAATTATATCATCAGCATACATGAGGTGAGAGATCAAACCATTCCCATTCTTATTTCTAAAAGGCTTTATCATCCCCTCATCCAAACCATGATTGACGTTTCTTGTGAGAACTTACTGAGTGATAATGAATATATTAGGTGACAACGGGTCTACTTGCCTCAGGCTTATAACACTCATGAAAAAACTAAAGTCCCTTCCCATAAAGGATATGGAAAGCCATGGGTAGGCAATGAATCTAAAGAAAGGATTGGAATCCCAGTCCCTAAAACCAAAAAACCTCATAAATTTGACAATGAAGCTCTACTATAATTGATTATATTATTTATTCATGTCAAGTTTGATCATAATGTTCAATCTAGGAGTTTTTCTATCAATGTCTTACACCATCTCTTTTTTTATCCCTATGCCCCCTTGGATGTTTTTCCCAATCACAAATCCATGTTTCTCTTGTGAAACCAACTTTTGAATTAAATGGATTAGTCTTTTGCAGAAAGCGCATGCCAAAATTTTGTATGAAAAGTTAAAAAGGTAGATTGAACAATACTAATTAAGGTTCATGGGGTCCTTGTTCTTTGAGATGAGCACAACTTTGGAAGTGCACACAAATTGTGTGGGAATTACACCTCTGAAAAAATCCCTTGACACATCCACCACATGGGACTTAATGATATCCCAATAACCCATATAGAAAGAACCAGGAAAGCTGTACAGGCCAGGGGCACTCTCTAGGTTCAAGCAACAGACCTCCTCCTTTATCTTACCCTCATCCAGAATAGCCTCCAACATATCATTGTATGAGTCCTAAACCAAACTTGGAATACATTTCAATAATTTCACTTCTTTATTAACTCCTACCAATAACCCATTGTCAAGTATTATTACCCCTTTTAGTAACCCTGTAAAGTGCTCAAGATTGATTTTCTCGTACATTACTATATCCAATGTGTATTAACCATCATCTAATTTAAGGTTGAGTTTCCTAACCTCCTTCTTCTCATTGACACATGCCTAGAAGAAGGTTGTATTTTGGTATCCCTCCTTGAGCCAAGTGGCTCTAGATTTTCCCTCAATTTCCTTTCCATTTTGAGGATTCTACTAGTGAGGGAATTTTTTAACCCATCATGGATAAAATACATCAATTTAAAGTGAAAAAATAAACTGGGGATAATAGATAAAAAATTAAAATCTTCATGACTAGGAAATCCCCTGGATCATATTCAACCATTAGGATCACCGATAGCCAAAAAAACCCTATAATTAGGAAGATCACCATGAAAGAAGAAAGCATTATGCAAAAAATATAATATGAAATAATAACTATTCCTTGTGAAGTGAGAGTGAAATGAAAAAATGATTTAGTAAGTCTATATATAGGAATTAAATCTAACCATTATAAACATGGTCATTGAAAATGTGGTCATTGCAAATATAGTCATTGGACATATATCAATAGGTATACTAAATTTGTATGTTTTTCAAAAATATAACTCACAATGAAATAAAAATATTATATTAAAATATTATAAGTATATATATATATTTACACGCTACATATAAATATTATTAATATTATTATTAAAATATGATATGATGTATATATAAAATTAAAATAAATATTTTAATATCAATGGAGTAGTACAATTAAATTTTTGAACATAAATAAATAAATAATGTTTTTTGTTAAAGCGTATTAAGTATAAAAATAATATTTATTTTCAAAGAACTATTTAATTAAGTATTGTATATTTTTTCCTAATAAATTAAATTGAAATTTTAAAATATAATTATATATGAACTAATATATTAACAACACTTAAATCATAAATCGATATGAAATAATATTATGAACACATAATGTTTAAAAAATCTATTTTTAATAAAGGAGGATTTATTTATAATTTATATTTTTCATTTAAAGGATAAATATAATTTTTTTAGAAATTTAATTTTATAAAATAAAATTTTTGTTTGAATTTATTATATAAAAATTATCTTAGGATTAATTTTTAATAATTTTCTAAGATAATTGATTTTTAGGTGAATAGAGGAAAATACTGATTTTTCTAATAACATCACTTTTATATGACTCAGAATTTTTTGAAAACATTTGATATATATATATATATATTTAAAATAAAATAAATTATTTTAAAATACCATGTTCAATTTATAAAATCATTGAATATCATTTTAGAAAATCAAGTTATATTTTATAAAACTATTTTTTTCTTGTTTCTTTAATTAAATGTACACATGAGAAATTAGGTTTTTGAGTTATTTTAATGTAATATAAGTATTATTTTAAAAATAATAATCTTCTCAATATCATTATAATTAATAATATTGATAATTTTTTTCAATAAATAAACTTTATGCTTAAAAACACACCTTTTAAAAAAATGGGGTTTTAAGCATTATACCAATACTAAAATTAATTTTTCTAACTCTTAGAAATTTTATTTTATAAAATTATTTACATATTTTAAATCATCATATTCAAATTAGTAAGTAGTGTCAATTTTAATTTTGGCCATTAAAAGTAGTTTCCAAGGGTGAAAGTGGAGTTACCACGGTAAGGGTAAATTAGAGTAAAAATGGTTTAACATAGTGAAAATGGATGAAACACGTGAAAAAATGTTTGATATTGGATGGTGGAGGGAGCATTGACCTTATCTCTTTCCCAACACCATTATTTTCCATTTTTAGATCCTCTAGCCTTGAATAAAGGAGTGATATTATTAAGAGATAATGTGTTTTTACAAAAAATGCCCTTTTCTTCACTTATAAAAGGAGACCACATCCTCCCCTTTTATACTCCAATTATAAATACTTGGATTGTAAGAACCTGGACCTTCTTTTCAGGTATGTTTTCCTTTTCTATTCGTTTTTGGGAAAAAGAGGAAAATCTGGAAATTTTCTAAGTACACGCCGTGTACTTTGATGCCGCTCGAGGCCATGTGCTGGCCGTGTCATGGCCACACACACGACCATGTAGGGGTGACATGGAGGCCGCCTAAAGTGGAGTATGGAAAATCCTAGTACACACCGTGTACTCCAAAAGTACACACCGTGTACGTTTTTTTCATTAAACGCACCAGGGTCGTGTCTAATCACCAGAAACACCTCCTTTTAGGTCTTGTTTGGCTGAGATCTCCCGAACGACCATGAATATTCAATGAACCCCTGAGCGATCGTCCATCCTCTGAATTAAACTCCGTCAGTTGCGTTGGAACCACATCAGTGAGTTCTCTCTTATACTGGAACCTTGTTTTCCAATTCCTTCTCTTTTCCGGGTTATTGTGGGTTGAATGTTTTGTGCATTTTTATAGATATACGACATTATAAGGAGAATCAAGCCGCGTGGTTTAAGTATATCGATATCCTAGCATCAAGGTAGGTGGTTTGTTCCTTTTTGTTCGAATTCTTTGAGTTTTATGTGCAATTTCCACAAATACCCGTGAACGGGGTATTGCGTGTTTACTGTTTTGTTTTGTTGTTTTACTACCTTTATTGTATGCTTGTGTAGAGGTAATTTGGCTATGTATAAGGATAATTGCTATGCTTGGATGTTTTTCCCATGCCTTGTTCTGTTTACGACCTTTTGGTCTTGTTCAACCTATTGGATATTATACCTATTTTCCATATCTTGTGACTGTAGGATGGACTGCTGTTCCCTGACATTGCTTGTTATGCTGTAGACTGGTTAGCCAAGTAGTTTTGTAGGATACTTTTTCCATATAGCATTATTATGCACTGACTAGAACGAGGCCGTGAGAACCTGGTGCTATAGACTATAATGGGATAGACCGAGTGAGCTTCCTTAGAGAGTCTTGGACATTATAGACTATGGGGGATAGACCGAGTGAGCTTTCCAGAGAGTCTTGGATATTATAGACTACAGGAGGATAGACCGAGTGAGCTTCCTCAGAGATTCTTTATTTTGTTTGAATTTCCTTAAACCCTTCCAGGCTATAGGAGGAATTGACCGAGTGAGCTTTCTTAGAGAGTTTGTGATAGACCTGAGGCTATAAGAGGAATTGACCAAGTGAGCTTCCTTAGAGAGTCTATAGACATTGGGGCTATAAGAGGAATTGACCATGTGATCATCCTCAAAGAGTCCCTGACTACCTTAGACTATAAGGGGAATTGACTTAGCATGATTCCTCATAGAGTCTTAAAATTTTATATGACAAAACCAGAGGGGTTAGTCTGAGTATACTGCCCAGAGGGTTGTTGGTACTTCTTGGATAGGACCAGAGGGGATGGCTGTGAGTACTTCCCAGAGGGATTCCTGTTTGTGGTTAGCTATTTGCTTCACTGCTGCTTGTTGACTATAGATTGTTTACTATTGTGTATCATCTTGTTTACTGCCACTATTTACTGTTTACTGTACTATTACCTTCCATATGCTCACTGACTATTAGGCACAAATCTTCGCGTGGTTGCCTACTGGGATTTAGTCTCACACCCTGTTTGGGTTATGCTTTTGGGCCCAAACATATTATATTGCTGCAGTTATAGACAAGGGAAAGCACCCTTCGAATTCAGGTACTTGATTTCATTGGAGCTGAAGAGCATGGGACCAAGCCGAGGCTCGCGATGCTGAGGAGTTGCTTTTCTGTTTTTCTTTTGTACTTTGGTTTAGTACTGTATTCATCATTGTGACTTGTTTGGCTGTTTTCCTAGACATATGTATCATGCATCATTCTATATATATATGTGTGCTCTTTCTGTTTATCGTAGCTAGTCCTCCGCTGTTCACTTGTGTATGGATTGTTTACTGCTTCCGTTATTGTTTATCATTTCTCTTTTTCCATTGTGTACTCTACCAATGAGGGCATATTTTCTCCACCATCACACCCAAGACCCTCACTGCTAGTCGGAAGCCTCTGGCGTTTGGGGAAATGTGCTTGAGGCCATGTGACCAACCGGGTACGGGGTGCCTCTAGGTGGCTTCCGGAACCGGGACTTTACAAAGTGGTATCAGAGGAACTCTTTTCTCTTGACTTACTGTTTGGAGCTTATAGCCAGGGATATGACAGAATGGGTACTTGGTAATTAGTTGTGCCCAGGAGTAGCTAACCCGTGTATAGGGAAAATCCAATCTACCTCGTTTACTGCAATTTCTTTTGGTTTTTCAATTTTTGTAGTTGATATGATTTCACCATGAGTGACTCACATGATTTGTGCCATTACTGTTGATATTATTGAGGTTCTATTCTGTTGTAACCCGATGAGATGAGGGTGTGCCATCTCATACATCATATAGGCACTTGCTAGGAATCACATGTCATGAATTTTTTCCATGCCATCTAGGATGAATTAGTGATTTCATGTTGTTGTGATAGATGATGTATAAAATATGCATGTTGTTGTGATAGTTTCCTTAATAGAAATACCTGATGTTTGATAGGGAATTGTTTGTGTAGAGATTTACTGGAATGAACGCCAAATTTTGATTCTTGAGGTGTTATGAGCCCTCATGAATCAGAAATTGGTGGATCATTGACTTGTTTTCCTTGTATATGATATGTAGGAGATGCCAAGATTTGATTCGTGGGGAGTATGGGTACTCACGAATCGGAATTTGGCACCTTTATTCTTGTTTTCTGTGTTTTCTGGACTTCGGAGCAGTTTCTGAGCTACTGCCTGGAAAAACCTAGAATACACGTCGTGTACTTTAAGAATACACGCCGTGTAGTTTTTAAAATGTACCACTGACTATGTGGGAAGAAACATGGGGTTGTGGAAAATCTTCAAGAACACGCCATGTACGGTAGGTACATGCTGTGTTGTAGAGGCCGTGTGTCTACCCGTGTGACTAACGACACAGTTGGATGAAACTTTGTCTTTACATGCTGTGTCTTGTTTTCACATAATGTGCCTTTTATCCTAAGTACCCGGCCGTGTCACGAACAACACGGGTCGGGGAAAACCTTCAAGTACATGCCTTGTTCCCATGGAGCATGCCGTACAGAGTGAGCCGTGTAGCCATCCATGTAACTAACAACACGGGTCATTGAAACTTATCTAGTACACCCCGTGTCCTATGTGAACATGTCGTGTAGTCTAGGATTAAGAGGACCATGTGAGTTAGCCGTGTAAGGAGACTCGAGTAGGGGAATAGAGTTCAAGTACACGTCGTGTATGGGGACAACACGCTGTGTGGTTTGGGAGTTACATGAACAGTTATGGTAGAAGTACATGCCCATGTGGATGGCTTTAAAGAACACGCTGTGTAGTTTTTATACACACCATGTAGTCATGTTTTGTAAAACTTGAATGTTTCTTTCTCCTTTTCCCCTCTCGTACTCTTGTGTTCTCAGTCTTTGATAATCCTGATCTAAGGTGTGTGCTTGACCTTGGGGAGTCATGCCACTGAGACGTCCTCCTATTATTCTAGTCTTGGCACTAGCTGTCTTTCCAGACACAGGTGCCGATGCACAGTTCCGAGAGAGTTTCATAAGGTTTATACAGACCTTCCATGGAGATCAGAGTAGGTAGAATGTATCTTCGGGTAGCCATGTAGTATACTACCAATGCGGGAGGAGCGGGCATACTAGGCCTTAGTGCCAGAGAGACCCGATGGAGTACTGATATTGCAACAAGATGGGTCATCTTCATCATTTTTTCCAGATCTTCTCACCTACAGCTGGTGGTAGGGGTTATTCTATGACCCTGCGTACAAGATATGCATCACCAATTTCTCACCAGTCTGGGAACTGGAGTTTTTCCGGCCGTTCGGGCCAAGGTGGAGGTCATGACCGTGGTGGTCAGTCACCAGGCCACCAACGACAATAGAGTGGATCAGCTCAGAGTGGTCAGGTAGGGTCGCAGGGCCGCAGTACATGCCAGACTTTTTCAGTGGAGTAGACACATCGGGAGAAGGATCCTAGCCCTTCTATAGTTCAAGGTACGATCTTAGTATCCTCAGTTTTATCTTCAGATCTTTTCGATATTGGTGCTACGCATAACTTTATCTCTATTGCTGTTGTGGAGATCCTTGGGCTCTGTATCTTTTCCTCTACTGATACTTTGATGCTAGACACACTATTGGGGAATAGAGCGGTTAACTTACATCAGTGCAGAGAGTTCCCTCTTGAGGTTTTAGGGTGTCACTTATTATGGGACCTCTATGTCCTAGAGATGACGAGTTATGATGTAATTCTCAGAATGGACTAGCTAGTTCCCTTCCAGGCAGTCATCAACTTTTATCACCACAGGGTGAGTTTCTTATAACCTGAGGGTGGATCCTTTCTTTATAGAGGTAAGTGGAATGTCTAGATAAGTCGAGTAGGACCCGAGCATCATGGGATAGGAGGAGTTATAACCCAGATTTCCAGTCTATATCTGGATGACCAGGGGACTTCACAGTTGGACTTTCCTCTAGTGGAAGATCATTTTAGAGATGTATTTCTAGAGGACTTACAGGTTTTCCTCTGAAGCGTGAGGTAGACTTCTCAATTGATCTCGTTCCAGGAGCGACACCGGTGTCCATCCCTCCTTATAGGATGGCTACACCTGAGTTACAGGAGCTCAAGAAGCAGTTGGAGGAGTTGCAGGAGAAGGGTTTCATCTGAACCAATACTTCTCCTTGGGGTTCACCCGTCCTATTTGCGAAGAATGCAGACAGTACCCTCAG
Organism: Viscum album; assembly: GCA_963277665.1. Lineage (NCBI taxonomy): Eukaryota > Viridiplantae > Streptophyta > Magnoliopsida > Santalales > Viscaceae > Viscum > Viscum album. The sequence continues at coordinate 474,570,029 of OY728135.1, forward strand.
GCTTTGTGTGGATTATCAAAAGCTAAACTAGTTGATGGTCAAGAACCGATATCCCTTGCCTAGGATCGATAACCTCTTTGATCATCTTCAAGGAGACTGGGTGTTCTAGAAGATTGATTTGAGGTCTGGTTATCATTAGTTGCACGTTAGACCATTTAATATACCTCTTACAGCTTTCAGGAGCAGGTATGGTCTATACGAGTATATGGTTATGCCGTTCGGTCTCATGAACGCGCCTGCAGTTTTCATGGCATTGATGAACTGAGTATTCCATCCATACTTGGATTCCTTCATGGTGGTTTTCATGGATGACATCTTGGTGTACTCTCACACTCGACACAACCATGCTACCCATATTGAGATCATTTTGAGTACAATGAGAGAGCATCAGTTATATGATAAGCTCTCGAAATGCCACTTTTGGATAGATCAGATTCACTTCTTGGGTCATGTTATCTCAGAGACAGGAGTATCAGCAGACCTAGAGAAAGTGAGGGAATTAGTTTCCTGGGAGCAGCCGAAGAATGTCTTTCAGATGTAGAATTTTCTAGGGCTAGATGGATACTACAGGAATTTCATATATGACTTTTCATGCCTAGAAGCACCACTAATAGGTTTGACCAAGAAAGAGGAGAAGTTCTTATGGTCAGATTCTTGTGAGTCGGTCTTTCATGAGTTGAAAGGGAGGTTGATGGTAGCAACGATACTAGTCTTGATAGAGACGAGAAAGATCTATACTATTTGCTGTGATTCTTTAGGTATCAAGCTAGGAGATGTGCTTATGTAGTTAGATGAAGTTATTGCGTACGGGTCTCGGAAGTTGAGGCCACATGAGAAGAATTACCCGACACACGATCTGGAGTTGGCAGCAGTTGTTCATGTATTATGTTGTCAGAGACATTATCTTATGGGAGAGAACATTGTGGTGTTCACCGACCATAAGAGTCTCAAGTACATCTTCACTCAACGTGATCTGAATTTGAGACAGAGAAGGTGGGTTGAGTACCTTCAGTCTTTTGACTTTGTGCTTGCCTATACACCTGGGAAGGGCAATGCAGTGGCTAACATGTTGAGCAGGAGAACTCAGATATAGGAAGTTCAGGAGGCCAACAATGAGTGGAAGCTTATGGCTCTGTTCTCTGAGATGCATTTGAAGGTGCATGATAGACAGGGGAAGACTTTTCTATCTTCAGTAGCTGTTACCTATACTCTTCTCGATCCGGTACGGATGAGGCAACTATCAGACTCAGAAGGCCTAGTCTTGCGGGAAAGTGTGTTAGGAGAGGAACCTCTTCCTGGATGGATAGTGGGTGAGTATGAGATCTTGTGTTTCCAGGGACACGCATGGGTACTAACAGACATATGCGAGGCGCTGATGCAGGATTTTCATTCCTCAGTTTGGGCAGTTCATCCTGGTGTCACCAAGATGTATCGTGATTTACACCGTTAGTATTAGTGGCCAGGTATGAAGAGAGATATTTCTGGTTTTATCATGAGGTGTTCCACTTGTCGGTAGGTGAAAGCGGAGCATCATTGACCAGCAGGACTTCTACAGTAGTTACCCATTCCGAAGTGGAAGTGGAATGATGTCACGATGGACTTCGTGACTTGTTTGCTGAGGTCACCTCGAGGGAATGATACTGTTTGGGTTGTCATCGACAAGCTTACGAAGGTTGCTCACTTCTTTCTGATCAAGGAGACCTTCAGTGTTGATGAGCTAGGATGGTTGTACATCCGAGAGATTGTACGTCTGCATGGAGTTCTGCAATCCATCATTTCAGACAGGGATGTACGTTTTACTTCTCGGTTATGGAAGGGGCTTCAGAAAGCTTTGGGTACACATGTACTTTTGAGTACAACATACCATCCCCAGACAGATGGCCAGTCCGAGCATACGATTCAGGCGTTTGAGGATATGCTCTGAGCATGTATTCTGGATTTTGGAGGTTCTTAGGAAAAGCATATACCTCTTGTGGAGTTTCCTACAACAATATTGTTCAGACGACTATTCAGATGGCACTTTATGAGGCTTTGTATGGTAGGCCATGTCGATCACCCTTATACTGGCTGGAGGTAGGAGAGGTAGCTTTACTGGGACCTCATCTTGTTCAGGAGACTTCATAGAAGATAGAGTTGATTTGGAAGAGGATGGCTACGACACAGTCTCGACAGAAGTCTTATGCTGATCAGCGGAGATGACCTTTGGAGTTCGAGGTCGGGGATTAGGTTTTCCTGTGTGTTTCACCAAGGTTGGGACACAAGAGGATTCAGAGACATGTTAAGCTTTCACTGAGGTACTTCGGGCCATTTGAGGTGTTGGAGAGAGTGGGGCTGGTTGCCTATCGGCTGCAGTTACCTCCGAGGTACCGGGATATGCATGACGTCTTCTATGTTTCTTAGCTCTGATGTTACTTTTCAGACCCGTCTCATGTCTTTCAAACTGAGGAGGTTGAGCTTTAAGCAGATGCATCGTTTGAGGATCATCCTATCCAGATTGTTGATCTCAATACAAAGGTTCTCCATGGCCGGTCTGTTCCTCTGGTACAGGTGCTATGGAAGCACAGGAGAGTACAGGACAAGACTTGGGAGAGGGATGCCGATGTACGACCATAGTGGCCGAAGTTGTTCATAGTTTCTTCTTTTATGCCTCGCTAGGAAAATTCAGGGATGAATTTCTTTAAGGGGGGAAGTTTGTAAGCATCCGGACCTTCTTTTCAGGTATGTCTTCCTTTTTGGTTCATTTTTGGGAAAAAAAGGAAAATATGGAAATTTTCTAAGTACATGCTGTGTACTTTGATGCCGCTCGAGGCCATGTGATGGCCGTGTCATGGCCACACACACGGCCATGTAAGGGTGACATGGACGCCGCTTAAAGTAGAGTACGGAAAATCCTAGTACATGCCATGTACTCTAAAAGTACATGCCATGTACTCTAAAAGTACATGCCATGTACTCTAAAAGTATATGCCATGTACTTTTTTTTTTCATTAAACACATCAGGGTCGCGTCTAATCGCCAGAAACACCTCCTTTTAGGTCATGTTCGGCCGAGAGCTCCTAAAAGGCTAAAGATCTTCAAAACCACCCCCCCGAGCGATCATCTGTCCTTTGAATTGAACTCCATCTATTACGTTGGAACCACATCGGCGAGTTATCTCTTATACTGGAACCTTGTTTTCTAATTCCTTATCTTTTCCGGGTTATCACGGGTTGAACATTTTGTGTGTTTTCGTAGATCTACAATGTTCTAAGGAGAATAAAGCCACATGGTTCAGGTATATCGATCTTCTAGCATCAAGGTAGGTGGTTTGTGCCTTTTCGTTCGAAGTCTTTGAGTTTTATGTGCAATTTCCACCAATTCACTCGTGAACGGGGTATTGCATGTTTACTGTTTTGCCCTGTCGTTTTCTTGCCTTGCTTATATGCTTGTGTAGAGGTAATTTGGCTGTGTATAAGGATAATTTCTATGCTTGGTTGTTTTTACCATGCCTTGTTCTATTTACGACCTTTTGGTCTTGTTCATCCTATTGGCCATTATACCTGTTTTCCATATCTTGTGACTGTAGGATGGACTGCTGTTCCCTGACATTGCTTGTTATGCTATAGACTGGTTAGCCAAGTAGTTATGTAGGATACTTTGGTCATATAGCATTATTATGCACTGACTGACATGAGTCCGTGAGAACCTAGTGCTATAGACTCTAAGGGGATAGACTGAGTGAGTTTCCTCAGAGAGTCTTGGACATTATAGACTATAGGGGATAGACCGAGTGAGCTTTCCAGATAGTCTTGGATATTATAGACTATAGGAGGATAGACCGAGTGATCTTCCTTAGAGAGTCTCAAGATTTATATACTATAGGAGGATAGACCGAGTGAGATTACTTAGAGAGTATTGATATTTATATACTATAGGAGGATAGATTGAGTGAGCTTCCTCAGAGAGTCTTTGTTTTGTTTGAATTTCCTTAAACCATTCTAGGATATAGGAGGAATTGGCCGAGTGAGCTTCCTCAGAGAGTCTGTGATAGACCTGAGGCTATAAGAGGAATTGACCAAGTGATATTTCTCAGAGAGTCTCTAAACCTTGGGGATATAAGAGGAATTGACTGCGTGATCATCCTTAGAGAGTCCCTGACTACCTTAGACTATAAGGGGAATTGACTGAGCGTGCATCCTCAGAGAGTCTTATAATTTCATATAACTAAACCAGTGGGGTTAGGCTGAATGTACTGCCCATAGGTTTGTTGGTAATTCTTGGATAGGACCAGAGGGGATGGCTGTGAGTACTTCCCAGAGGGATTCCTGTTTGTGGTTAGCTGTTTGCTTCACTGCTGCTTGTTGACTGTAGATTGTTTACTATTGTGTATCATCCTATTTACTGTCACTATTTACTGTTTACTGTACTATTACCTGCCATATGATCACTGACTGTTAGGAACAGATCTTCGGGTGGTTTCCTACTAGGATTTAGTCTCACACCCTATTTGGGTCATGCTTTTGGGCCGAAACAGAATATATTGATGTAGGTATAGACAAGGGAAAGCGCCCTTCGACTTCAGGTACTTGATTACATTGGAGTTGAAGAGCATGGGACAAAGATGAGGCTTGCGATACTGAGGATTTGATTTTATGTTTTTCTTTTGTACTTTGGTTTAGTACTGTATTCAGCATTGTGACTTGTTTGGCTATTTTCCTAGACATATGTATCATGCATCATTCCATATATATGCGTGTGATCCTGCTGTTTATCATATCTAGTCCTCCGCTGCTCACTTGTGTATAGATTGTTTACTTATTTAATTATTGTTTATTATTTCTCTTTTCCACTATGTACTCTACCAATAAGGGAATAGTTTCCCCACCATCACACCAAAGGCCCTCACTACTAGTCGGAAGCCTCTGGCATTTGGGGAAATGCGCTTGAGTCCATGTGATCAACCGGGTACGAGGCGCCTCTGCGTGGCTTCCAGAACTAGGATGTTACATGGATCAACTAAATTTTTTCTCTAGTATCTCCTAAAAACCCTCCCCACTCTTTTTAAGCCTTGGTATTATCAAAATAACAAGCGAAGGAGTCTCAAGGATTACTCAAGGGAGAACTACTAAGGGAAATGCAATACTCTCAACCCAACTTTTCTAAGTTCTTTTCTTATTCTAAACCCATAAAGTTTCCTATATCCATGAAGGAATGATGAAATAAAATTTCTACTATGATGAAATGTTATTATACTGATGAAATATCCATTTTATACTTTCCTCCAAAATTATTAAGAAACAGGAAAACATCGTCATGTGTGTGTGTGGAATACCGCCTCCATGAACAACATGTTTTGTTTTCCATAACCACCTAACATGGAAGACTTTAAAAATGTATTTACTATGTAAAAATTATATTTTTTACACTATTAATATTATTTAGTGATAATATATTATAGTATATAAGTAATAAAAATAATAAATAGTTATAGTAACTTTGATCACCTTAATTGGAATTATCAAGACACTTTTCTTAATTTGGATCTTTTTGGAATAAAGTTTTAAACTATATATGTATTTTACTAATATAATAATAAAATACATAAACCTATACAACTATATATATCATGAAGTTATTTTGAAACAACTTTGACCATGATCAACAAACCAAAAGTGTTATGAAGAAACTAACCAAACAACCCCGAGTAACCAACGTAAGAGAAAAATATATTAAAAATAAGTTCCAAAAGATAATAGATGGAACATATAAAATTTAATATACATGAATAATGTTATTGGGTATATATCTAATTAATTTAATTTAATTATTCAATAAGTTTATTGCAAGTGAAGATCACTTTTGAACACAAGGTAAGAGTTTCGTCTTAAAATTTTCTTCTTTGAGACATATTTTCTTTTTTGCACCTAATTTATTTTAAATGGTGTGTAAAATTAAAATTGGAAATTTAATATTCTATAATATATTTATTCATGATATTTGAACATGAACTTAAATATCTATCTCTTTCAATTGGGTTTTATTAAAATGTTTCTTAAGCTATAAGGGTTCCATCTCAATCACCCTTCATTGAGGCAAGCTTTGATATTATGCACTGGTATTAATTTTTATGGTATATATATTTCACCATGGACTATAATATCATAAATTATTATTTATCTTTAAAACTTTACTTCCATTCATGCATTTCCTTACTGGGGACTATTATTTATGTCTTCCCTAAAATATAAGGGTCTTTCATAACTTAATATGATTTCTTTAGTTATGATGTTTATCCTTGAGTTTCATCTTTCATTTCTTATAGTATACTCTATTTATATAGTGAAATATCATATTTAGTTCAAATATTCATTCATCGTGATCTCTAATTAATTTTGAGAATGAAACTATGTTAAGAATAATTCTCATCCATTTAAACGATGATTTTCCCTCTTTGTCTATAATTTTCCTTCCCACAAATGTTCTCCTTTTTAATTGGAAAACCCTTTAAGTGTTATTTAATTTTAACATCATATTTAACTTATTAAAATTTTAAAATAAAGTTTTATTATTATTTTACGATGTGATATTTCAATAAAGGTGTTTTAAAACATAAAAAATATCTTTTGTACCCCCTTCATGACTTTCTGGAAACACAATATATTTTCCTTTATCCCTTTTATGAAATATTATTTTAATGTACCTATTCTATTTTTTTATATATTTACCTTATATATATACCTATTTAAATATCATTTTTCATTGCTGGGGTTATACAGGATCTAGTTCCCTTCAAAATTACCACTTTTAAGTAAACATGATTTAAGGGAACTTTCCTATTTTTTGTCTCATGTCAAGAATCACCCCAACACATGTTTTAAAACAATGTATAGTTTCTAAAAACCACAATTATTTTATGAAGAACCGAATTTTTTCAATTCTAGTTTTATAGAAAACAATGTTCTCTTTCCTTATTTAAAAATACCCTTTAATTATTTTATAAATCATCAGATAAGAGATACATTTTTATTATTTCTTATCCTAGATCATTCTCATGAATTTTCTACATTAGAACTAAATGTTCAAGACCTATGTTATTTTTACAATTATGGATGTTAAAAATGATTTAATTCCTTCTTGTATTTTGAATCCTTATAATTTAAGCTTCATTTATGCCTTAAATCATAATTATAAACCCACTTCCTTCTCATGAGTTTGATCATGCTTATGATTTATGTATGATTTATTTTCTTCTATAGAGCACATATGAATTTACATATAATGATGTGACGAGTGGTTCTATTATAGGATGCCAATGCATTGGGTAATGTTAATGTCTCATGAGATACCATGCAATGGTTATCCAAGGCATATGATGATTATAATGGTGGTTAGCCTGCGTATGTGATGATTATGATGGTGGTTAACCTATGTTGTATTGTCTTAGTGGTTAGACTTGACATATGCTTATGATCTAATGTTTTATGATGTTTTTACATGATTATGATTCCATGATCTCATGCTTTCATTTACATATTACATGTTTTCACACTTATGATCACCCTATTTATGATATTATGTTATTCCTCTTGAATATCAGGTTATGATTTATTTCCTTGTTTATTCCCTTATTGTGTTTTTTAAAGCACCCCTTTTTCTTATATATTTTCCCTCAGGGTTTCCTATCCATTTTTAGAAGATCTATGAGAGTCAGGATCACTATGTGAAGTTTTAAATAAAGTTTTTGTTTTTAATTTAAGATTATGTATTTATGTATTTAATCTTAAAAGGACATTAGACCTCTATATTCTGGATTATATTGTTGGGAAAGTATGATATAAGTCATGAATTAATTTGTATCTAAGGCTTGATTCTATATAACAGGTATCAAAGAAAGGTCTAGTTATTTTTAGAGATTAAGATGATAGAACCTTAGTGAAAAACCTAAGGAGAAGTTTAAGGGATAAGCCTAAGTATATGAGAGTATCCTAATTTTTTTAAAGTATATATTGTGTGTTTTTCCTTGAAATTACATCCCTATCTAGATTCTAGCAATTGGATGCAATCTCTGACACTATTGTACCTAGGGTAAATAACCTTGGAGAGTGTGTGTTGTGTATTAACTCAACCGTGACCTGGTGAATGACAAAGAGGCCTAAATTAACACTTGGATAGACACTCCGTAAGGATATTATTTTTTCAATAAAATTATATTTTTGAACCATTATTAAGGATTTATTTCCTATTTAATTTATGGGATTTGGTTAAGAAGTATGAGGGAACATAACTTAAAGTAACCTAGGTAGAACCAAGATGGAACACCCTAAACCAAGAAGTTTAGAGCTGGTGAATTATTTTAATACATTGGAATGATTACAAGGAATCAAGTCTTAAAGGACTAATTATTTTAACAGTCTTGGAAAATAGATTACATTCATCAACCTTACATTACAATTCCAAATATAAACTATAACATAGATAACCCTTTTAGAACACCATTATTACCCTAGTTTAACCATGAATATTAACCATAAAACACTTATTGGCATCATATAAAAATAAAACATAATAAAGGGATGAGCTCATATGACCAGTAAGGACAAACAATATAGTAAAATCTATCACAAATAAGCATAAAATTTTAAGGCAAGGTATAAAACTTAAACACAAGACTTTTAAACATAATCTTCAACATAATATGGCAAGAATAAATCAAACAATTACCTTTAAAATTTCATATGTATATTCTAATGGTTTAATAGTCACATGAAATATCAATAACTAATCTCATAATGAGGGAATACATAATGCTGGACATCTAAAATATACCATCGAGGCCTCGACCAAGACATCTAAAAATAAACGCTTATGGCCTCAACCAAATCCATATCTAAAAATAAATGGGAAAGGCCTCATCCAAGTTCATATCTAGTTTTTCTCATGAGACCAACTGATGCATAGAGGGTCTATAGAGGTCACCGCTTGTCACTTACTAAGTCCAATGCATTCCTCTTATGAAAAGGGTGAAACATAACATAAAAATCTATATTAAAACTAGCATACAAAATGTTAATACTTTAACCATAAACCATTAATGATATAAAAATAGCACATACACAGTCAAAAATATCATAACTCATTAAATACAATATGGAAGATTGTATTGTAATATATCAACCATAATCAAGAATAAAATACAATAAAGGATATTAACATAGATGAAAATAATCAGTAAAACTCTTTGAGAGAAATATCCTTTTTTTCTTGAAATCATTTAAAAGTCACACAATTTATAAAATATGTCATTTAAAATATTTTTTTGAATCAAAGTTTCTCATACCACTTTGAAACTTTTGAAAGTAATTAACACTTTAAACAATTATGTCCATATAAATAAATCCTTAAAATCATTTTGAAAACATGGACATTAATTAAAAAGATTTAGAAAAATAAACCTTTAAAACATTTAAAATGATGTTCTAGTTAAATAGTCTCTTTCATAAAACCTTAAAAGATTCATTTTGAATACATTTTAATGAAACATGGACATGGATGATAAATATGTCCCAGTAAATATGTACAAATAAACAATCTCAGATAATAACGAGATTGCGGAATTAAACCTTACCTTATGATTGATACTCTTCATATGTGTAATAAAATACTGTATAATGTTTTCAAACATATTATTAAATTATATAAGAATAATAATAATATTTATGATATCATATATGATTCTTTTATGACTTTATATTACCCTTTTATTAACAATTCCAAGTTAATGCAACATTTCGGGTAATAATCGCTTTGTTTATCGTACGTGTTTTGACTTGTTATTCTTGATCATATTACTTGGATCATGATTTAATTACTTTAAGAATGTATAATATGATTTATATATCATATATATTCATAATATAAATATATATAATAGATATATATATGAAATGGAATACACCATTTATGGAGATGGTAGGTTGTACGTACGCATGAATGTTGTTTCCGTTTTCTTATCGTATTGAATGAAATATATGTATATATATATATATATATTATTTTATTAGCCTTATTATGTCATATATTTCATAATTATTCATAATATATATTTTTTATAACCATTCTTGGATGGTGGACATGGAATATGAGTATCATCGCATCGTGGAGACATGAAACTGTACGTACGCACGTGCGACGATATCATTTCCTTAATGGTTAAATGGTATGGAATTGGATGGAATATTAATTTTACAGAAATAATATCATGTTATATTTATTATTTAAGTAATTTATATTCATTATTATACTCATCTAAATAAATTATATATGAAAAATAGTTTACACCACGACGTGGAGATGCTAAGCTGTACGCACACACACACTGTGATATTATTTTTCATAGGATGGGTAAAATGAGTAATATGGTTGTACCATAATAATAAAAAAATCTCAGCATATATTATATTTATTATTTATTATTTTAGTATGGTAAAAACTTAGGAAGTGAAAGTATAATAAGAAAATAACTTTGAAAGAAGGGATAAAACGATTACCTCTTCTTTAGGTGTCTCCTTTTGATTTACTTAAAAGGACTGCTTAAGTTGGTTTTATTCCCAAAGGGTGGAATTTAGGATTAAGTAAGGGAAGTTTGGAGGAGATTTGGGTAGGTTTTTTCTGATCCAAAATGATTTGGAGGTGTGAATAAAAGAGGAGAAGTGATCTTTTATAAGAGAGGTGAGAGACACTTTAGGAAAATCTTGAAATATTAATTTATTATAAATTTATTTTCAGTTTATAATAGCTTCAAAGTGATTTATTTAGAGTATAATATGAGTATGGGTCACAATAATCTCATATAATTATTTTTAGACAAGTTTAGGTCATAAAACTAGCCTTATCTTTTGGAATTAACCCTTAGTTAAACAGTTTAACTCTTACTATGTCTTCTTGTATTTTTATACTATAGGGTTAATATATTTACTATAAAATGAAAAGATAAATGAAATGGATAATTAATAAGATTTTTAACATTATATAAGTCATTTTATGAATATTATATTTTTATTATTTTTATATCATTTAATAAAATAGTATTTTTTAAAAAAACTCATTTATGTCAATTTTGACACTATTTAGTAATTGATTTTTGATAAAGTCATAAAAAATTTATTCCTTCAAAAAAAATTAATTAAATCAAATATAAGATGTCATAGTCATCAAAAAAAATCTTTTATGGTATAAAAACTTTCAAAATACATTTATTTTAATATTTATAATATCATTTATTTGATTCTTTCTTTAATAAGGAAAAAATTGCATCATTATTGTGTCATAAATAATTTTTATTATTTAATGTCTAAAAATTACAAATAAAATACCATGATGTAGGAAATATTTTTATATTTATAATTACTATTTATAGTTGAATATATCACCTATATAACTCAAATGAAAATTGTTTTATTAATAAGTTATATGTTTATGTTATATTTCCCTTTACTTTAAATTAATTATTAAAACATGTCATTTTCACACCCAAGTGGATCCATGAGGTCCTAAAATTGACCTAAGAATGATAATTATTGGAAATATATCATAAAATAGGATTAGGAAATGTTTTAGGGTAGTTATATATTATTATAATATTATTTTGTACCCTTATTTACCTGATTTACCCTTTAACCATGGTAAATAAAAATAATTACTAAAGTTACTATTCATAATGTAAAAAAATAAAAGATAAATATTTAAAAAATTTGGACCTTATGATTTTAAATATGGAATCTATTTTTCCAAATTCAAAATAGAGAATTGACAGAAATTAATTTAAAATTAATTCCCGTTGTCAAAACCAGAAAGTGGGTTTTTAAGAAGTAAAAACTATCAAAAGATTGACATGTGTTTATGTCCAATTTCAATGTGAAATTAATTAAAATGAAAAAAATTGGATTTAATGATAAAAAATAATTTAATTACAATTTAAAACCAATTAAAAATATAATCTAACTATATAAATAATTTAGATGAAAAATCAGTTTTGAATTAAAATGAAGTATTATTCACTATTCATTAAATATATGAAAGTTATCCAAATAACACCAAAAATTTATCCAAACTAAATTTTTATGTCATGATTCTAAATAAGAATTTAATTTAGTCAAATTAAATATATGAAAGTGTCAAATATTGGATTTATAAAGGGTTCACCATTAAAAGGCGAAAAAACTGCATTTTTTGAAAAATACTTCTTTTATCTGAAAAATTGAATTTATCCTTATATTATGTATAAGAAACACATAATATTAATGTTAAAATTATATGGGGTATATATAAAATTTAAAATGTTTTTATTACTATTCATAACTACTTTTAAACGACTTGTTTGGTAGGTCATGGTGCGCTTGAACTCGGTGTTGCGTGTAGTGCAAGCTAAGACGATGTTGGGTGTAGCACAAGCTTATCTTGGTGTAATTTAAAACACAATATATTGAATTTATTTAAAAAAAATATACCGTGGAATCTTGGGGTGTTACATTATCCCCTCCTTTAATAAATTGCGTCCTCATAATTTTCAAATTTGGGTTTGGGAACTAAGGTTTGATTATTCAAAATCCCTTTACTGCAATCCCACATCGAAAAAATTGGTCGATAAAACTTCAAATTTAAAATAGAGAAAGTAAAGTAATAAGGTTTCCTGAGATAACATATACTAGGATTCCTTGTATGAAAAAATTGATATGGAATAAAAAACTAACGATCATGTCTTGATGGAGAGCGATAAAGAACATTATTAGGAGAAAGTTAAGAATATGAAAGCCATAAATATGAGATGATCCAAAGGACCATTTGATTCATCACAAAATAAAGTACTAGGAAAACATTTTTGGTCTTCAATATCCTTTACATAAATTATAATAACATGAGAATAAATACTTACTTGATTTCAGTACAATCTCACCATTGGTCATGCCTTGCACAATTTCCAATTCATCTCTTATTCAAAGAAATGAAGTTGAATTTTTCATTCCTGAAGTGTTGAAAGATCATGCGATCCATAAATAGAATGATAGATCAATCCATCAGCCTAAAAAGAAATTAACATAGGTCACCACATATGCATAAGTCCACCTATAGTTAGATAATACATTAATCTAACAAACTTCAATTGGAGCATAACTTATACTATCCATAAATGGATAACCTTAAAATCCTTCAAAAAACTAAAAATCTATAACTTTATAAAGTGGTGAACCAAATCATCTTAGAATTTATCTCTGATATCTCATAGGTCAGTTCTTGGTTGTCACATTCCAAACATGTGAACATATTCATCGTGTATTCTCTTGAGTTGCGGTAACAACCTGAATTATTAGATATCCTTATTGAAAACATGCATGTTTCCCTGTTACAAAACATATTGTATTATTCCTTAATTCCCAAAAATTTGAATACTTCATCCATGATAGAACAACCCTTTTATCAAAAAATGCATAATTAGTTCTCAAGAAACTATCACCATCTAATTTACTTATTCAAATCCAATATATCTTTATCCAAACATCATTATCTTAATATAAGGAACATATTAAGTGTTATATTTACCTTAATCATATGTTCTCAAAATATAATCTTACCCTTAAATCAATTTTCTTGTCCATTATAACTATTCAACATATTATTGAAAATCCTTAGCGAAAAACATAAACTGAATACTCCTTATATAATTCACTATTCATAATTCTTGGATCCAAATACATATATACTTCAATAATTCAAATTTAATGGTTGGAATAGAATAGGTACTTCCTTGGTTTAGAGGTATATTCTTATGTCTGGGCATTGAGTTGGATAATTCCCATGATTTACATAGATGATACCTTGAAATCCATAAAAATTGGTCACTCTATGACCCTTTTTCCCATAGAGATAACATCTTCCCCTCCATTTGAGGTATTCCTCAAGGTTCTTATTCCCTTCCTCTTGACCTGTAGGAAGCTGAATCTTATTTAATCTATGATTATTAAAATTTGAAAATTTATAAAAATTCATCTTTTTCTTATGAAATGTGTTAGGAAAGTTCTCAGAGATCATATTGTTAATCATATATCATGATAACTGATTTGGCATAATCACAATATCTTTCTGTCCAGTCATTATCCAATTTTGTTGCTCAAAATCACAAGATTTTCCATAAAACTCAATGTTAATCCAATTCATTTTGGTTTCATCCATTAATTAAGACCAGAAAGCATAGGGTGAGAAACACATATCATTAAATAAAATCACATAATCAAGGGAAGGTACTTTCAATCTATAATATCTTAGGTTTAATCCTAGGTTATCCATGATCATTAACAAAATTCTAGGGGGCTCTTCTATACTTATCCTGAAAGTATATCTTAGGGTTATGATACCTAATCTAAGTTTTCTAAATCTATTTCCAAGGGTGTTGCTAAACTTACTTTGATACCAACTATAACACCTTGACCCCATAATCCCAGAGTTGATGCATTATTTTAATACATTAGAATGATTACAAGGAATCAAGTCCTGAAGGACCGATAAGTTTAGCTGTCTTGTAAAATAGATTACATTCATCAAACATACACTAAAATTAAAAATATAAACTACAAAATAGATAAGACTTTTATAAATCTATTATTTCCCCAGCTTAACCCTACATATCAATAATAAAAAATCTTCTTAGAATCTTGGGAAAATAAAACATAATAAAGGGGTGATATCAGATGCTCAGTAAGGATAAACAACATAGCAGAATTTATCATAAATAAGAATAAAATTTTAATGCAAGATATAAAATTGAAACCTAATCATTTTAAACATAATCTTTAGCATAATATGGAAAGAATAAATCAAACAATTCCATTTAAAATTTTACATGGATATTCTATTGGTCGAATAGTCACATGCAATATCAATAACTAATATCACAATAAATAAATGCATAATACCGGACATATGAAACATACCATCAATGCCTCAACCAAGACATCTAAAAATAAATGGTTATTACCTCGACCAAATCCATATCTGAAAATAAATAGGAAAGGCCTTGGCTAAGTCCATATCTAGTTTGTCTCATGAGACCTACCGATGCATCGAGAGGCTATAGCGAGCCTCGCCCACCACTTACTATGTCCAATTCATTCCTTTTATAAAAAGGGTGAAACATAACATAAAAATGTGTATTAAAAATATCATACAAAATGTTAATACTATAACCATAATCCATAAATGGTATAAAAATAGAACATCCACAATCAAATTCATCATAAATCATTCAACACAATATAGAAGATTGTATTGTAATAGATCAACCTCAATCAAGAATAAAATTCAATAAAGGATATTTACATAGATAAAAATAATCAGCAAAACTCTTTGAGAGAAATATCCCTTTTTTTATTGAAATAATTTAAAATTCACACAATTTATAAAAGATTTCATTTAAAAGATATTTTTGAATCAAAGTATCTTATACCACTTTGAAACTTTTTAAAGGAATTAACACTTAAAAACAATTATGTCCATATAAAAAAACTCTTAAAATCAGTTTGAAAACATGGAAATTAATTAAAAAGATTTAGAATGATAAATCTTTAAAACCTTTAAAATGATGTTCTAGTTAAAGAGTCCCTTCCATAAAACCTTAAAATATTCCCTTTGAATAAATTTTTATGAGACATGGACATGGATGATAAATATATCCCAGTATATACTTACACATAAACAATCTCAGATAATAATGAGATTGAGTAATTAACCCTTACCTTAGGTCGGATACTCTCCGCACGTGTCCAAAACTCCTATATATTGTTTTTAAAAATATTATTAAATTATATAAAAATCGTAATAATATTTATGATAGCATATATTATTCTTTTATGACTTTACATTACCCATTTATTAACAATTCCAAGTTAATGAAACATTTTGGGTAATAATCACCGTGTTTATCGTACGTGTTTTGACTTGCTATTCTTGATCATATTTCTTAGATCATGATTTACTTACACAATGTATAATATGATTTATATATCATATATATTCATAATTTAAATATATATAATATTTAGATATATTAAATGGAATACACCATTCATGGAGATGGTAGGTCGTACGTACGCATGAACGCTGTTTCTGTTTTCTTATTATATTGAATGGAAGTAAGTGAATGACATATATGTAGATACATATAGACACACACACATATATTATTCCACATACATAAATACACACACACACATATATTATTTCAGTAGCCTTATTATTTCATATATTTCATAATTATGCATAACATATATATTTTTTATAATCATTCTTGGATGGTGGATGTGGAAGATGAGTCTCATCACGTCATGGAGACGGTAAGCCGTACGTACATATGAGCGGTGGTATCAATTTATTAATGGTTAAATGGTATGAAATTGGATGGAATATTAATTTTTAAAAAAATAATATCTTGTTATATTTATTATTTAAGTCATTTATATTCATCATTATACCCATAAAAATAATGTATAGATGAAAAATAGTTTACACCATGACGTAGAGACGGTAAGCCCTACATATACATGCATGGTGATATTGTTTTTCATGATATGGGTAAAAGGAGGAATATAGTTTTCCAAAAAACCTAAAAACATCTCAACATATAGTATATGATAGATTTATTATTTTAGTATGGTAAAAAATTAGTAAGAGTAAGTAAAATAAGAAAATAACTTTGAAATAAGGGATAAAACGATTACCTCTTCTTCAGGTGTCTCCTTTTGATTTGTAGAAAAGGACTCCCTAAGTTGGTTTTATTCTCAAATGGTGTCATATATGATGAATTGAGGGAATTTAGGAGGATATTTGGATAGGGGTTGTCTGATCCAAAGGGCTTTGGATGTATGAATAAAAGAGAAGGAGAAGTTCCCTTTTTATAAGAGAGGTGAGGGGAACTTTAAGAAAAGCTTGAAATATTAATTTATTATAAATTTATTTTAGGTTTATAATATCTCAAAAGTGATTTATTTAGAGGATAATACAAGGATGTGTCTACATCCTCTAATCCAATGATTTTTATACAAGTTTAGGTCATGAAATTAACCTTATCTTTTGGGATTAACCCTTAGTTAAACAATTTAACTCTTACCGTGTCTTGTTATATTTTTATACTATAGGGTTAATATAGTTACTATAAAATCGCAAGAGAATATAAAAATGATAAATAATGAAATTTTTAACATTATATATGTCAGTTGGACAAATCTTATATTTTTAGTATTTTTATATCATTTAATAAAATAGTATTTTTTTAAAAACTAATTTATGTCAATTTTGATACTATTTAGTAATTGATTTTTGTTAAAGTCATAAAAACTTTATTCCTTTGAAAAAAATGAATTAAATTGAATATAAAATATAATAGTCATCCATAAATTTTTTTATGGCATAAAAACATTCAAATAACATTTATTTTAATATTTATAATATCATTTATTTGATTCTTTCATTAATAAGGTAAAAACTGTATCATTATTATGTCATAAATAATTTTAATTATTTAATGTATAAAAATTAAAAATAAAATACCATGATGTAGAAAATATTTTTATCTTTCTAATGAATATTTATAGTTGAAGATATTAATTATATACCTCTAATTAAAATTGTTTTAGTAATAAAATACATGTTTATGTTATATTTCCCTTTACTTTAAATTAATTATTATAACATGTCATTTTCATAGCCAAGTGGCTCCATGGGGTCCTAAAATAGACATGAGGATTCTAATGGTCTGTCATATATAATCTATTATGATTAGGAAATGTGTTAGGGTAGTTTTATTTTGTTATAATATTATTTTGTACCCTTATTTACCTAATTTACCCATTAACCATGGTAAATAAAAATAAATACTGAAGTTACTATTAATAATGTACAAAAATAAAAGTTACATATTTAAACTATTTGGAAATTATTATCCCAAATATTTAATCCATTTTTATAAATTAAAAACATATAATTGTCAAAAATTAATTTAAAATCAATTACTGTTGTCAAAACCAGAAAGCAGGTTTTTAAGAAGTAAAAACTATCAAAAGATTGACATGTGTTTATGTCCAATTTCAATGTGAAATTAATTAAAATGAACAAAATTAGATTAAATGATAAAAAAAATAATCCAATTGAACTTTAAAACCAATTAGAAAGATAATATAACTATATAAATAATATAGATGAAAAAGCCGTTTTGAATTAAAATGAAGTATTTTTCACTATTCATTAAAAATGAAAGCTATCAGAAAAACACCAAAAATTTATCCAAACTATTTTTTTTGTTTTTAATCTAAATAATAATTTTATTTCATCAAATTTAACATATAAAAGTGTAAAATATTGTATTTAAAAAGGGTTCTCCATTAAAAGGCGGACAAACTGCATTTTTTGAAAAATACTTCTTTTATCTGAAAAATTGAATTTGTCCTTATAATATGTATAAGAAACATATAAGATGAATGTTAAAATTATATGGGGTATATATAAAATTTAAAATGTGGTTATTACTATTCATAACCACTTTTAAATGGCTAGTTTGATAGGTCATGGTGTGCTTAAACTCGGTGTTGCGAGTAGCGTAAGCTAAGACGATGTTGTGTGTAGTGCAAGATTATCTTGGTGTATCATACAACAAAAGCTATTAAATGTATTTAAAAATAAACATACCATGGAATCTTGGGGTGTTACACAAGATATCTATAGGATTAACCAAGTATGATATAGTTGAAATCAAAGTATCATTGGTTGAAATGAAGGGGTCATTAGAGAAGACATATTAGGATTGAGATTTCATAATCATATACTATGATTATTTTGGATATTATCATAAATATTTTGGTTTTAGTATTTGGTTGAAACATTATTGTGAAAATGAATCCAAGAAAGGTATGTTTCTAAAAACCACCATGTCTTATAAATGAATAATGAAAAATACATAAATGGTTGGGAATCTTTGTATATTATGATAAAAAATATGAGTTTACTAGTCTTACTTAAGCTAGTGAGGTTGGTACCATAATAGAAATTAATTGTAGTGGCCCAAACCCATAAATCCTGGAGTTGGTATCTGCTACCATTACATTGGCATAAGATATAAGGAAATCACGTTCCAACAAACTGAATAGTTTATTAATCTTGGTAAACTAAATACATACATGATTCAATATTACATTTGAAAACACTAAATAAAAAATATTTTTTGTTGAGAATAACATTATTCCTTCTAGAATATCCCTACATATCAGTCATAGTAAAATTCATGGAATCTTAGGGAATGAAAAAAATAAGGGTGAGATCAAATGCTTAGTAAGAGTTAAGTATAAAAAAATCTATAATGAATCAATGAGCATAATAAACATGTCAAGGTAAATAACCGACCACACATTCCATTTAAATAACTAGATAAATAAAAATCAATATGGAAAGGTAAATAACTAAAAACACATGCCATTTAAATAACTGGATATGACATAATCAATATGACAAGGTAAATAACTAAAAACCATTCCATTTAATCAATAAACTAAGAATGAAATGTATCCATAGATTTTTTAATAGTGAAAATCTCATGGATAATAATAACTAAATATGAATGAAGATAATGTTTAATTATTGGATGCCATGTTTCCCAGGTATATGGTACCTTTACCATCAATACCTTTCACAAGATAGATTAAAACATACTGGGTAAAAACACACTTAACTAAGGCTATCCAACTAATTCGTCTCATGAGACTATTGATGTATCAAGAGGATATCTATAACTGGGCCCCAACCATGTTGTATCACTCCAAATCATTCCTCATATATTGAATAATTGATTTAATTCATAAATAACGCGCCTTATCAAATATCTATATTGAGTAAATAATACAGATTTATCAATATTTTCCTAGTTAATCAAATAAATTTCAAAGTAAAAACCATATGTAAAAATGGTATATAGTTTAGGAAATAAACATATCCATGATAAATAATTTGTATATTTATGGGAAATTTAATGTCTAATGATCATAGAAATAGTGAACATTTAAAAGGAAAGTTATTGATTAAAATTGAATTAAAGAGGTGAATGTAAA
Source organism: Viscum album (assembly GCA_963277665.1). Classification (NCBI taxonomy): domain Eukaryota; kingdom Viridiplantae; phylum Streptophyta; class Magnoliopsida; order Santalales; family Viscaceae; genus Viscum; species Viscum album. The sequence goes on from OY728135.1 coordinate 474,590,149, forward strand.
TAATTTCTTTAGTTAGAAGGATCATAAACCATTCATATAAATAATTAGGATGGTATCAATACAACATATACCCATTGGATTAAAAAAGGGTTTTTGTCATTGTTGAATAAAAATATAATGAAAAGATCTTTAAAAAAATTCTTGAGGAAAATATCCTTTTCATTTTAAAAAACATTTTGAAATATCCTTGTATTTGAAAATAAATTTTAAAAAAATGTATTTAAAAATATCTTCATAAAATTTCAAAGGAATATTCAAATAAATGATGGAGGGAAATTCCATACAAGGTAAAAAGAATATCCCCTTTTCGTTGTAAAAAAGTTAGAAAAGTTCCTTGTTCGGAAAGTGATAAAAGATTCCATTGAAAACATTTTATAAAAAGACAAAATGGGTAAAAATGTATTCTAATAAATAATTTTTAAAAGGTAAAATATTTTTTTTTTATTTTTTTTAGAAAATATGGTTTTGTAAGAAAACTGATTTCCGATTGAAGAGAAAAATGAAGTCAGATTTTATTAAACAAATGTTTGAATAATTTTAGGTATCAAAGAGTGGAAAAATAGTACAATAAATTGAAAAAGATAATTAATAACCATAGGATAATAAAATTAAAGGTTTTATTAAACAATTATCATATAATTTTCTTTAATGTAAATTCAATTATAAACAATCTCTATTAGAATGAGATTGTGAAATAAACCCTAAAAATGATTGTAACATTGAAGTGAGAATTAATTAATGTATCAATTATGTGTATCAAATATATATCCACATAAAACAAGTGTAAATAAAAAAATATATATTAAAAAGTAATTATACACATAATCATATAATATCTATGACAATGAAGAAGTAAAATAACCCAATGAAAGGAAACTGAGGTATGGAATTTCTTTATTACTTGGTAACTTTATGTTCAAATACAATTAGATGAAATAATTCAAATTGAAACTTAAAATACCATTAATAATGAATTATTTATGATATTACATGTAAAAGGGGTAAATATACACCATATAAAATTAATTAGGGGCATGACATTATAATATACCTCAATGAAATGAAATTGAGATATAATCCATTACCTTTCACTTTACTTTTGTTCGTACTTGATTCAACCTACAATATATTTGTTTTAAACATTTTATTAACTTATAATATAACCATATTAATATTTATAATATCATATATTATCTTTTTATAACATATTATTACACTTTTTTTAATAATCTTTCATTATTTTCAATGTTTCAGGTAATAACTACTTTGTTTTTCGAGTATGTTTTGTCTTGTTATTTTTTGTAAATTTTAATTAGATCATTATTTCATCATCTAAATAATTTAAAACATTATTTAAATATCATATATATTTTTTATATATGTATTTAGATTAATCTATAAAATTTAGTGATAGTAAATGAAATACACCGTTCATGGAGACGGTAGGTTTTACGTATGCATGAACGATGTTTCCATTTTGTTGTCATATTGAAAGAAATAAAAGTAAATTATATATATATATATTATAATTAAATATCATTTTTATGTAATATATATCATATATTTTTATTAAACCCATTATGAATACATTCCATGTAAACATGAACGAATCACATTGCTTCGTGAGGTGGTAGTCCATCGTACACACGAGCAACATTATCATATTCCCACAAAATGGAAATCATGAAGGTATGTGTGATGAATAACAAGATCATAAATATCATATATATCATATATAAACTTTAAATACATCATTATTCTCAACCTTTAAAGGTGGAAATGAAAAAATAAACGACGTATGTTTGAGAGACGGTAGTCCACCGTTCATATGAATGATGATTTCATAACCCATTTGATGGAAGTTTATGAAGTTTTCTATCACACACTTAAAATAACAACATTTAAGTATATTTAATATATCAAGTTTATTATATAAAAATGGTATAATAGGAATTTAAGGAGGCGGAGAAGGAAATAAAATAAAAACACTTTTATAAGAACATTACCACTTCTTCGGGTATCTTTCTTATGTTTGCACTAAAACATTAAAAGGTTTACTTTTTCCAAATATAAGGCTTTTAGGACAAGGTTAGAGAATTTTTAAAGTTATTTTTTAGGGTTTTTACAAACCAAAGTGGTTTTAAGATGTAAATAGAGGAGGAGAGCAGGTTCCCTTTTATAATTAAGGTGAGTGACACTCTTGAAAGTTCTGAAAAGTATAGAGTGATCCCATGATTTTTTCATGTTAAGTGGATCCAATAATGAAAAAATATCAATAATAAAAGGTATAATGTTGAAATATGTCCATATAATAGATTTTGTAAAAGTTTCTTGATCATTTGGTCCCTTAACTTTAAATTTTAGTCCCTTAGTAAACTTGTTTTTCTCTTAATCACTGTAATTAATTTTAAATGTTTTCACTAATCAATTTGATCAAAAATTAAGTTGAACTTATTAGACATTATAAATTATTATGATTCAAAATATGTAACCCATTTTTAAAAATTCAATCCACATAAGTGACAAAAAATTAATTTAAAATTAATTTAAAATTAATCCCGCAGAAGGGATGAGAAAACGAGGTTTTAAAGTGAAAATGTTCAAAAGTTTAATAAGTTTTTATATCTAAATTAAATATAAAAATTATTTAAATGATCTAAATTGGATTAATAGATGTATAATTGAAATATTTTTACTTTAAAACTAATTAAAAATATAATTTAACATTATAAATTATTTAGATTAAAAGTCAGTTTTCAATTAAAATTCAGTATTTTTCACTATTCATGAAAATGAAAATTCTTTGAAAAATAAAAAATATTCACCCTAAGATAATTTATATATTCCTATTTAAAAAATGAATTTTATTTTTTCAAATAAAATTGATAAAAGTTTCAAAATTTAGTTTTGAAACAAGTACGCTATTAAAAGGCAACCAAAATGCCTTTAGAAAAATATAGTTTTTTATACATAAAATTGGATTTGTTCTTATATTATGGATATAAAATATATTATATGAATATAAAAACATAGAATATATAATATATAAGTTTCATTAAGATCTTTCAATAATATTAATTAATTTAATTTATTAAGATAAAACACCTTTTGTGCATAAATATTTTTTTATAAAAACATTTCATTTATATTAAATTGGTTTTTATATTCATTTATAATTAATTGGTAACCAATGAATTTTACCATATATTTTAGGAGTTTAGTTAATCCTATTCATAACTACCAATTTAATGGCTATGAGATTATTTTAATTTTAAATAATAAAATTAATATTATTCAGAAAAACTCCATATTAAGTGTAACACAAGCTATTGAAGAAAGTATTTGTTGCATGTAATTCATGATAAATCAATGTTGCATGAATTATAAGATATATCATAGATTTAATTTATTTAAAATAGTAAATATATTTTAAAGTCTCAAGATTTTATGTATGGGCCCAGATCCGTGTGGATTGACCCATTGTGCATTTTTGAAGACTGAGGTGCTTGAAGGAGGCTCAGAGGAATTTTGAAGGAGTTTGGTTACTAGAAGCTCAAAGTATGGAGATTTCACACCATGTAAAAATTTTACACGATGTGAAAGTAGGTTTCATGATGTGTAACAAATTGGGGTTTAAAAATAAATAAAATAAAAGGTGATGCATTTTTTGGTGGACACTAAACCCTGAGGATTACACAATATGAAAGGGGATTACACATCATGTAAATTCCCAATTCTGTATGTTTTAAATGTTTTTAGCTACTAGGGTTTTTAAAACCCTATGAATGCAGAACCTGTCTCCTAATTCCAGGTGACCCTACAACCCCCTCTTTGACATTTTGGGGATTCCCTTGCCAAGGATCGATCTCTAGTTTCCTAGGCCTTGTTCAATCTGTTTTCGATCCAAGGTATATTGTACCACCATTATTATGGTTTATTCGATCCATTTACTCCCATTCCTCTTTTCCATGTTATGGACTTGATCTCCATGTCTCTAATGAAGTTTTTTTGGTTGTTTGTTGGCACAATTGTGGTCTGATGTCCCCAGGTTGATGCAGTTCTTACTAGAGAGGCGATCAGGATCCATAGCATTGGTACATTCTCATGTGAAGAATATTGAAACCCTTTTGTGGCATGGGATTTGTTTCTTCTCTTTTATTTTATGTTCAATCATAAATTGAGCATGATTTATCCCCTTAGATGATAATAGAATTAACCTAATAATTACTGGAACTAGATTAAAGAATTAGTATCGATCACATGATGATGTTGATGTTTTGTACCATGATAATGGTTTTCCTCTTGATTTGATAGATATTATGGTATTTATGATATGTTTTTTATTCTTGGATTACCATAGGAAATTGGTAAAAACATAAATATGGAATTAATTGATAATTAATTGGCTAAAAGATTAAAGAGGCATGATTAATGAATATGGTGTGTTGTAGTTTCAATGTTGTGAAAATGATAATTAATTTAGTCCTCCATGTGTTAATGAAATTGAATAAAGGTGTAAAGCATGTTGATTCTTGTTGATAAAATAATTAAAGACATGTTAAATTAATTGTTTAATTAATTTATGATAGCTTATGATAACTTGATTCTTAGGTTTCTCAGAGTTAGAACTTATGATTAACGAATCAATTAATTAAAGATGTAATAATAATCGACTGTGTGATAAAAGATGATTTTTTTTGTAGGGACTAAGTTTCCCACTTGCTTGTAAAGGCCAAGTGCCTTATGCTTTGGAGCTGTGAGAGCTCGTTGTGTGTGAAGGATGGATGGATTGATTTTGGGGATGAGATCTCGATTGCTATGTTTGTTTTATACTGATTATGTTTTGATCTAGATATGATCCTTGTGATGTGGGATGAGGAGGCCTAGTTGAGATGTGAGCCTAGGATGGATGATCATGGAGGGATTTTGTGGTATGTGGGGTGGGGAGGCTCAGTTTTTGTGGCAAAATTTGATGCTTGTGATGGAGGGATGCATTGAGATATGTATGTGGGTGTCGGGGAGGACATTAGGTATTATGGAATGGGTCAAAGCTGGGCTTAACCTTTGATATGAAAATTTTATGTTTGTTTGAATCTATTATTTAGATGAAGGCCAAGTTGTTTGTTTGGCTAATCTTGGAGGGATGTTGTGGTATGTGGGGTGGGGAGGCCTGATTGTTGTGTTAGCAGTTCATTCTTGTGATGGTGGGATGCATTGAGATATGCACGTGGGTGTCAGGGAGGACACCAGGGATGATGGAACAGGTCAAAGCTGATATTACCTATTGATATTAAAGTTATATTCTTGTTTGAATCTATTGTTTGGTTGATGGCCAAGTTGTTTTTTCAGCTACATTCCTTTCCCCACTTCTTGAGGCAGGTGGATGTGCTTGGTTACTTGCCTTGTTTGGTATCTTAGGATGTTTTCCTAGATTAACTAGTAATATGGAAAGTAATGATGTTAATAAATGAATAAATGTTTAACCCATGGGGTTAGAGCTTGTTGGATTGTAATGCTAAGGTTAAAATTTTGAGAAGTTGTGGACTTGGTTTTCTTATGCTTGGAGGTCATGGAACTTTTTTGTAATGGTAATGTAATGTGGAAAATGTTAAATGATTAATTAATGGTTAATGGATTAATTAACATAAAGTGAAACTAATAAAAATAAATAATGTAATTTAATGTAGATATTTAAATGGTTGAGTGATTTTAGGATATCTGGTCTTAGTAGTGAAATCTAAGAGTCTGAGAGATGTTAATTTCTATTGAGTATGAGACTGGGTTATGAACATAGTGTGGTTATGAGCTATATTATATCATATACTTTCTGTGTTTCTATAAGCTACTCCAACCTGTCGATTAGGGTGGATGACACCCTGGGGATTCTGATCCCTGGGGGGGGGGGTGTTTTCCCCAAAATCCTGGTGGGAGGATTGATGGATGAATACCTCCTTTGGACCTACTAACTTCTCTTGGTAATTACTTGTGTTGGTATACACAATAGTTAGATTTCACATATATGTGTATAGAGGGATTTAATGTCTTGTGGTTATTTCACACACATGTATTCTAGATATAGCTTCCTAAAGACTACTATAGGTATAACATGCATAGGCTGTGATGACTTGAGAATTGTTACTCAGTGTATGGGATATGATGGATTGAGGTATAATATCCGATGTATGATACACATTATATGGGATGTGGTGGATCTTGAAAACTACCTGGTTACTTTTGGTTACATGGAAGTGGTGGTGTGTTGCATGAGGTGCATGTTGTGGGGCTTCGATTAGGTGTCTGCAGGCTAGACTTTTTGGAGATAGATGCTCAGGATGTGCAACATTGGGGGAAGAGAAGCAAACCAGTAGAGAAGTGGTAGTGGGGTACCCTTGATATTATTTATTATATTATATTATCTTGTATGCGATACTTTGTGAGAGTATCCATGGTGAGGCTGTGAACTTAGTATAAATGTTTAGGTGATGAGTTAGTTTCACTTGTTGTTCACTATGATTTAGCATGCCTTCTTTACCTTTTGCACAAGAGGCTCTGGGGAGGATCCTACTGAGTATAATTTTATACTCACCCTACATGTATATAAAATGTTTCTAGGTCAGTTGGATTAGGTTGGAGATCAAGATGGTTACTACTAGCTTGGGATTTAGCATGAGCTATTTGGGATTTGTGGTTGCTGCCGTCTTTACTTTTTGTTTGGTACATGAAGTCTTTCCTTCAGTTTTAGTAGTTATTATATGTCATTAAATATGAAAAATTTGGATTTTATTTTATATTGGAGTCTGAGAAAAAGTTGGTTGGTGTCTTTCTTATCTCTCTCTTTTGCATGTGTTCTCTTAGAGGGCAATGCCTCCCATCTGTGTGTTTATTATACCCTCAGTGCTAGTCTCTAAAATGAGGCCAACTAGAGGTAGGAATCGAGTGTCACTATCTCTCTTCTACCATTTATGGCCTAGTAGGGGTACACTTTGTTGAGAAGGGGTCATGAAAGAGTGGTATTAGATCTCTGGTTGAGGGATAGGATGGATTTTGGGGCTACGAACTGGTGAGGTTTCATGTACTGGTAGAGAAACTATGTTATCTAAGTTTAACAAGCATTGTGAACATATGAGAACGACTGAGACACAATTATTTAGGTCCCCCTGTGATCTAATGTGCATAACTTTAAGCTTACATTGGCTACTAAATGTGGTGATATTTGTTTCAGGGTAGAGATGTAGGAAAGGATTAGCATCATTCTTATTTGAACCTATGTTTGAATGGGTAGACCTTGGGATATGTTATCCTAAAATTAATAAAAGAAGAAAATTAATTAATGATAAATTCTTATATATTCCAGGTTTATGAGCTCTAAATATTTTTTATTTTTCAGGTATGGCTTTAGGTCAATGTCCTCATTGGGTTTTCATAGAATATGTTCAGTAGGTTCTGCCAGCAGATCGTCACAGAGTGCAGGATGAAAAAAAAACACTTTGAGGAGAACACTCTGAGAGTTTCAACACCAGATTCTAAAAAAGTATGAGGGATCCATTTCAGATGCATTCATGGAAGACTGGTTAGAGGAGGTTGAGATAGCCTTTAGTTTGATCCATTCTCGGGTGGATCACTAGATATCATTGGTTGTGATGCTGTTGTGTGGGGAAACAAGGCAGTGGTGGTTCTTGTTTCTCAAGGATCACGAGGAGTCAGTAGTCTCATGGGAGAAGTTTCAAGACAAGTTCAGAGCTAAGTTTCTTTCTCTGACTATAAAGGAAACCAGTCTCCAGGAGCAACTTACCCTTCGATATGGGAGCTCCACTACGAGAGAGTTTTTTTTATATTTTAAGAACCTTCTTCAATTTTCTTCAGGCCTGTTTCCAGATGAGTATTCTAGGGTGAGGTATTTCAAAGAGGATTTGCATCTAGAGATACAATTATAAGTCACCCAATTTATGCTGAAGATGTATATCGAGGTGTCGACAAGAGTAGATTTCATTGAGAGGATTTTATCTAGAACTAGATCATCATGAGAGGGGATTCATTAGGATTCCTCACAAATTAGAGCTATGGTATGGGGTTCCCAGTTGCTGGATAGAAGAGATTTCGATCAACCAAGGGTAGGTCCCAACCCTCAATGTCTCATTTCTTCAGGGGAAGTGGATCTCAGGCCTATGACAAGGGATCAAAAACATGTTTTTTCTTATGGAGGTTGAGGTCATCAGTGGTGAGAGTTCCTAACCTTTATGAGAAGTCAAAATGTGTTATTTGTTCCACTTTAGGTTACTCCACTAACGCAGTTCCATCTGAGGAAATAATAGTATGTTGCTCTAGTTTGGGATTAGTAAAGAGTATATGGGGAATGAATAGTCTAACTCCAGGATTCTCCCTATCCTTAGAGAGAAGAGAAAAACAATGAAGGTGACCATCAGTAGGGTTAGAGAGTCTATGGAGAAGGTTGTAGTCAGCTTCATGCTTTAGTGTTTCTAGCACTTGGTGAGATAGACATTGTTTGAGGTACCCTTTTCCTATTTTCTGCTTGGTTTCATGCTTTGTTTGATCCAAGAGTGACACACTCCTTCATATCAACTTCCCTTGTCCATGTTTTGGGACTTGAGGTAGAGAGGCTTCTAGTGCCCTTGGTGTTGACTATGCTAGCTAGAGGTTGAGCTGACTTGTTTGATTTATGTAGAGACTATGAGCTAGTGTTAGAGAAGCACCGATCTTGGGGAGATTTCCAATGTTTACGGATAGAACCATATGAAATAATCCTCAAAATGGATTGGTTATATTTAATTTAGACTATCATGTATTTATTTATGAGGAAGGTTGTGTTCTTTGATGCCAATGGAGAGCTAACAATGTTTGTTGGCGAGCGAGGCCCTTAGATGGGTCATAGGCATGTTTCATCCTTATTTTCATTGATGGATGATATGATTCTAGGTTCATCAAAGGTTTAAAAATCAGCATTTCCAATAGTCATGGAAGAGTACCCTGATGTTTTTATATAGAAGGTTGTAGCTTTACCCCCTCGACAAGAGATCAAGTTCGGGATCAAACTACAGCTAGGCATTTATCTTATATCAATATCCCCATATAGTATGGAACCTTATGAACTGTGAGAACTATGTATATAGATCAATGTTCTATTATAGTGTGGTTTTGTTCATCCGAGTGTGCCACTATGGGGTGTGCTAGTTTTGTTCGTAAAGAAGGATGATGGAAGTTTGTGGTTGTGTATCAATTATCACCGCTTGAACCAAGTGAAAGTAAAGAACTGCTATCCTCTTCCATATATTGACGATTTATTCAATCAACTGAAGGGTTTAATTTGGTTCTTGAAGATTTATTTTTGGTTATTATATCATTATATTCGTATGAAGGATGAGGATATCCTGAAGACTAATTTTCATTGTCATCTTGGAAATTATGACTTTGTTGTGATACCGTTTAGTGCAAAAAATGCTCCAACTATGTTCTTGGGGTTAATGAATGCTATGTTCTGTGAGATCCTAGATAATTTCTTTGTGTTTTTGATTGATTCCATCCTTCTGTACTTCACATCTGATGAGGAGCATATAGAGCATATGCGTTCTATTTTGGGAGTTCTTCATCATGATAAGTTTTTTGGGAAGTTTACAAAGTGTGAGTTTTGGGATCAAGAATTCCGTTTCTTAGGTCATTGTAACCCAATGGGGAGTAGCTATGTATAAGTTGAAGGTATAAGAATTTTTGTCTTGGGAAGACCCCAAGATAGTGGCAGGGGTGTGAAGTTTCCTTATTCTTATAGGCTATTACATGAGGTTTGTAGTCAATTTCTCTCAAGTTTCAAGTCCTTTGACAGTGTTTACTATAAAGGATCAAGTGTTCTTGTGGACTGATCAATGTCAAATAGATTTTGAGTACCTAAAGGAGAAGTTGGTCAGTGATCTAGTTATTTATCTTCCTACATAAGGAGTTCAATTTGAGGTTTTTTATGATTCTTCACATCTTGGGTTGGGTTATGTTCTGATGCAGTAGAGATCAGTTGTTTCTTATAGGTCTCAGAAGTTATGTCCCCATGAGACTAAATATGCCACCCATTATCTCGAGTTGGTGGTGGTAGTGTTTTCCCTAAAGTTGTGGATACATTACCTCATTGGTGAGAATTTTTTGGTCTTCACCGATCATATGATCTTGAGTTATGTTTTCTCCCAACATGGATTGGTCTTGCACCAACATCGGTGGATGGAGTTATTACAGGATTATGACTTTGAGATTTTTTATACACCTAGGAAAGGGAATGTTGTAGTCAATGCATTGAGCAAGAAGTCATGCAGTGATGCAGTGCATGAATCTGATGATTCCTAGAGAGTGATGGGAGAACTTTCATTATTGAATCTAGACATGGGAAAAGTTATGGGAAGATGTTGTATTTTTTAGATGATGGTGCAATCATATCTGGTGCAGTAGGTGGAGGAGTCCCAATTGGGGGATCATGAGGTGGAGTTCTGGAGAGACCAATTTGTTTTTGGTGAGACCCTTGATGTTTGGTATGAAGATGAAAAATACTGAGTATTATTTCAGGGAATATTTTTTGTTCCTTTGGTGATGCGTGATATGGTTCTCAGAGATTTCCACAGTTCTCCTTTGTTGGTACATCCTGGAATGACAAAGATGTACTGGGATTTGAGAGGTTTGTTTTGGTTGCCTAGGTTGAAGCATGTGGTTACAGAGTTTGTGTCTCATTGTTTATTCTTCTAGAAAGTGAAGACCGAGCACCGTGTTCCTAGTGGTTTTCTCCAACCATTAGATGTTCCTCACTAGAAGTGGGAAGAAATCATAATGTGATTTTTTACCAATTTACCACAATTTTTGGGATTCTATGATTCTATATGGGTGGTAGTAGATCATTTGATGAAATCATCCCACTTTATAATGATCAAGTAGTCAATCTCAATGGAGATTTTTTTGAGGTAGTATCTAGAGAAGGTGGTGAGACTCCATGGAGTCCCTAGGATGATCATTTATGATCGAGATCCTCGTTTTACCTATAGGGTGTGGAGATGTCTTGGTTCTTAGCTACACATAAATAATGATTTTCATCTATAGATGGATGGTCAAATAGAGTGGACCGTCTAGACTCTTGAAGACATGTTTCACTCTTGTGTCCTATATTTTTGAGGTCCATGTATAAGACAACTTCCCTTGGTAGAGTTTGCGTACAATAATAGTTCTCACTCTACCATCGGTATAGTGCTATTTGAATCCTTGTATGACTGACATTTATGTTCTCTGTTGTGCTGGACTAGGGTCATAGAGTCAGCAATTCTTAGGCTGTAACTGGTACAAAATATGTTAGAGATGGTTCAGGTGATTCGTGAGAGGATGAAGACAACACATGATCTTCATAAATCCTCTTTCAATCATAGGATGCGACCTATGGAGTTCTACATTGGGGATCTTGTGTTCCTGATGGCGACTCCCCATCATGGGAAGCGAAGATTAGGTCATTGGAGTAAGCTTTACTCTAGTTTATTGAGACTTTCGAGGCATTGTATTGTATTGGAGCCATAGAATATTAGATAACACTTCCTCTAAAGATGAACTAAATACACAATGCTTTTCATGTTTCCTAACTCTATCATTATCATTATGATGACTTGCACATTATCAATTGGGGAGAGATCGATGTTGATGTTGGTGTGACCTTCAGGGAGTAGCCTAAAGAGATATAATACATCCAGAATAAGGTGTTGTATGGATGTGATATTCCATTGGTTTGTGTCTTGTGCCACATGGTGGTGTGGAGAAGAGTACCTAGGAACATGATTCACATATATGAATTCAATATCCTAAGCTATTTGATTTTTATCTCTTCTCTTGTAATGTTGTTTTTTGGTGGTTTTAGACCTTTTATGGTTTATGAGTTGGATTTATCTTATTTTTACTGTGTCTTACTCTCTTTTGAGAGGTATATCCCCTAGGAGAGTGGTTAAGAGCTGGTTTTGGTTGTTTCATGGTTTCACATTATTCCTCTGTTAATATGGTTGAGATCCTATAGTGGCAGGAGCCTTGAGAGGTATCTCATGGGGTAGCTATTCAGACGACCCCTTTCTTTTGCCTTTATACATTGGTTTTGGATTCTCAAGGATGAGAATTTTTTGATAGGTATCTAATTTAAGGGCCCAGATCTACATGGATCGACCCTTTATGTGTTTTCAAAAACTGGGGTGCTTGGAGAAGGCTCAAAGGAATTATGAAAGAGTTTGGTTGCTGAAGTTGGAAGCAGGGATATTTCACAAAATGTAATCATTTTACATGATGTGAGAGTAGGTTTCATGATGTGTAATAAACTGGGGTTAAAAAAATAAATAAAATAAAAAGGTGACACATTTTTAGTGGAAACAAAACCATGAGTATTACATGATGTGAAAAAAGATTACAAGTCATGAAAAATCCCCGATGCTGTATGTTTTAAATGTTTTCAGCCACTCAGGTTTTTCTAACCCTACTAAAGTATCACCTCTATCCTAATTCTAGGTGACCCAAAAACCCCCTCTTTGATGTTCTGGGGATTCCCTTTCTAAGGATTGATCTCTAGTTTCTATCCTTCAATCCGTCTTCGATCCAAGGTATTTCTTACCTCTGTTATTGTTACTTCTTTGTTTTGTTTCCTCCCATTCCTATTTTCCATGTGATATACTTGATCTCCATATCTCTAATGGAGTTTTTGGTTGTTTTTTGGAATGTATGTGGCATGAAGCCTTTGGGTAGATATTTTTCTTACGAGATAAGCGATCGATATCCGCAACATTGGTCCATTCTCATGCGAAGAACGTTGAAACCAATTTATGGTAGGGAATTATTTGCTTCTTTTTATTTGACATGTAATCATAAATTGAGCATGATTTATCCCCATGGATGACAATGGAATCAACCTAATAATTATTTAAATCATATTAAAGTATTGGTATCGATCACATGGCGATGTTGATGTTTTGCTCTATGATAATGGTTTGACTCTTTATTTTCTAGATAGTGTGGTATATATACCGTTATTGTTATGATTAGATTAACATGTAAAATTGGTAAAGAATGTAAAGGTGTAATTAATTGGATAAAATATTAAAGATACATGTTTAATGAATCCAGTGTGCTGTAGTTTTAATGATATGAACATGTTAATTAATTTGGTATTCCATGTGTTAATGGAATTGAATAAAGGTGTAAAGCATGTTTATGCTTGTTGATAAAAAAATTAAAGGCATGTTAAATTAATTATTTAATTAATTTGTGATAACTTTCTTCTTAGGTTACCCATAGTTGGAAATTTTGATTAATGAATTTGTTAATTCAAGATGGAACAAGAATCAATTGTGTGATAAAAGAAAATTCCTTTATAGGGCATGAGTTGCCTACTTTCTTGTAATGGCCAAGTGCCTTGTGCTTTGGAGCCATGAGAGCTCGTTGTGTATGAAGGATGGATACCTTTCTTTTGGGGATGAGATCCAGGTTGGTATGTTTGTTTTATGTTTCTTGTGCTATGCTCTGGATACCATCCTTATGATGTGGGGTGAGGAGACCCAATTGTGATGTGTTCCTATGATGGCTGATCCTAGAGGTATGTTGTGGTATGTGGGGTAGGGAGGCCCAGTTGTTGTAGTAGCAGTTGGTGCTTATGATGGAGGGATGAATTGAGATATGAATGTGGGTATTGGGTAGGACACTAGGGATTACATAACATGTCAAATATGGGCTTAACCATTGATATTAAAGTTGGATGCTTATTTGAATATGTTGTTTGGCTGATGGCCAGATTTTTTGTTTATCTTCTTTCCTTTCCCCACTGAGGCAGATGGAAGTGCTTGGTTGCTCACCTTGTTTGGTAGCTTAGGATAATTTACTATATTACCTAGTAATATGGAAATTAACGATGTTAATAAATGAATAAATTTTTAACCCATGGGGTTGGATCTTGCTGGGTTGCAATGCTGAGGTTAAAATTATGAGAAGCCACGGACTTGGTTTTCTTATTCCCAGAGGGCATGTAACTCTGTTGTAATGGTAATTTAATGTAATATAGAAAATGTTAAATGCTTAATTAATGGTTAATTAATTAATTAACATAAAGTGAAACTGATAAAAAAGAATAAAGTAATTTAATGTGTCTCTTTAAATTATTGTGTGCTTATATGATATTTGGTCTTAACAGTGGAAGCCAGGAGTCCGAGAGACATTAGATACAGTTGAGTTTGAGACTAGGTTATAATCATAGTGTGGTTTTGAGCTATATTATATCATGTAATTTTTTGTTTTTATATGCCACTCCACCATGCCAATTAGGTATATTGACACCTTTATGATTCTGAGCCCTAGGGGGGGAGGGGTGTTTTCCCCAACATCCTGCTGGGAGGATGGATAGGTGAATACCCCCTTTGTCCCCACTCTCTTCTCTTGGTAGTTACTTATGATGGTATCCACGATAGTTATTTTTCTCATATATGTGTGTAGAGGGATGTAATGGCCTTTGGTTATTTCACACACATGTATTCTTGATATAGTTTCTGAAGGACTAATATAGGCATAACATGTATAGGTTGTGATGGATTGAGGATCCTTACTTTTTGTATGGGTTATGATGGATTTAGGTATAATACCTGATATATGATACACATTATGTGGGATGTGGTGGATCCTAGAAATAAACTGGTTACTTTTGGTTATGTGGATGTGGTGGTGTGTTTCATGAGGTTCATATTGTGGTGATTCTCCCAGGTGTCTGTAGTCTTGCTTTTTTGGAGAGAGATGCTCAGGACGTGCGATGTTGGTGTAGAGCAGAAAACCAGTGTGGAAAAAGTAGTGGGGTACCATTGATATTCTTTATTATATTATATTATCTTGTATGTGATACTTGGTGCGAGTACCATAGTGAGGCTGGGAACTTAATATACCTATTTAAGTGGTTAGTTAGGTTCACTTATTGTTAATTGTGCTTTAGAATTCCTTCTTTACCTTTTTTACTATAGGATATAGGGAGGATCGTACTGAGTATACTGTTATATTCACCCTATATATATAAACAATTTTTAAGGTTATTTGGATTAGGTTGGAGATCAAGCTAGTTACTACTATCTTAGGGTTTATTAGGATCTCTTTAGGATTTGTGGTCACTACCGTATTTACTTTTCTTTTAGTACTTGCAATTTTCCCTTCAATTGTAGAAGTTCTTGCATGTCATTACATATGTTCACTTTGGATTTTATTTTATATTGGAGTCTGAGTAGGAGTTTTTTGGTGTCTGTCTTATCTCTCTATTTTGCATGTGTTCTCTTAGAGGGTAATGCCTCCCATTTATGTGTTTATTATACCCTCAGTGCTAGTTTCCAACCTGGGGCTTATTGGAGGTGGGACTCGAGTGTCACTATCTCTCTTCTCCCATTTCTAACCTAGGATGGGTAAAATTTATGGGGATGGGGTCATGACATGTTATATTACCTTTTATTCTTGGTGTTTTTTTTTCATACATTCTATTGAATAAAATGTTATTCTTTTAGAATTTCAGGGTGTTATATTCTATCCACCTTAAATAAATTGCATCCTCACAATTTAAACTTGATTTTGGTAATCCAAGGTTTGATATTTAAAAATTATTTTATTAGAAAAAACCACATCATAAAAGGGTTAATAAAATATCCACTTAATAAGAGAGAAAAGGAAGTTCAATGGTCATATGAAATAACATATAACTGGGTTTCTACGTAGGAGAACATTAGTTGAATGTGAAGATATGGACTTGGAGAAAAATTGTAAATAATTATAGAATGTGATTGAGGTTATTAATCACAAGAAAGTGAGTGATCAATGGAAAGTTAAGGGACTCATCCATAAATCTTACAGGTATGGAAGGGTCATTGATATCATCAGAAATGATGGTAATAAGATAACATTTTATTTTATGATCATTTTTCCTAAATTCAAGGAATTATTTTACTACCTAAGAATATGAGAAAATATATGTACTTTATATGATTCTATTTCATAATAACAATTTCATCATTTGGTTATGCTTCTATCAATTCCAATTCCTTTATTTTTCCAAGAAATAAATATCCAAAAATTAATTTTTTTATGCCTGAAGCACTAAAATTCACTTTTAAAAGATCATAAGATCCATAAAAAAGTACCTAAATTTGTCTATAAATATTTTACAAAACCAATATGTTTAATACATTAATATCTAAACCTCAAAATTAATAACACTAGCTTATCATCAATACTTATTCATAAAATTGTTTATCTAAAAACAATGACACATTAACCAGGGCATTACGTAGGCAAGTGGTAGGTGCGAAACCCTTATTATCCTTCAGTCATGAGTTCAATCCACACAACCTTACCAGATGAGACAGGATTTCACCTTTCATATAGGTTTTCATTTTTCTAAAACCGTATTAATATAATTCCTATAATTTTCCAAAAATAATACGGTGGATATCCTTGAAATAAAATTAATCATTAAATAACCCTTTTTTACTATGGTTTTCAATACAATTTTTTTAAAGTATAATAATATTATTTTAATGTTATTATAATTTCATTAATGATCACATTAAACCTAAATGATATCAATACCTTTAAAATTATGTCTATAAAATGTAAATTCATTATTCCTAAAATAAACTTTCCATTAAAACATAATCTAAACCAATGGGTTGTATCCTCATAAATGTTTTCCAAAAATATCCTTAATATTGGTAGATTCAACTCACATAAACCCCAAAAATATTTGTTTAAGACTTTGAACATATGATCAATCATAAACTCATAACCCATGATGGTATCCATAACTCTTAATTTATTGAATACACATGTGCTTCTAAAATTTAACACAATCCATAGATGTTTCATGATTCTTTTAACCAATATACCATTGGTAAAAAATACTTCTAAAATTTAATTCTTGACTCCAAATACATAAATAATTAATAAATTTTATTTCATCATAGGTCCTTCTTTGGTCTAAGGTTTAACCTATGTCATTCATTGTCATCATATATTCAAATCCTTTAAAATGATTGGTAATGAAAATATAAATTATCCTAAGAATATCCACTGGGAGTGTCAAACCAGGTGTGTATTAAGGCCCATTGTCGGGTACCAGGTAATGCTTGAGTCAATCTCAATGTTTCTTTTTTTAGAGTTATTACACCTAGGTACCTCTGTGCTAGAACCACATCCACTTGTAATATCCAAACAAAGATGTATTTCTAGGAAGACCCACATAATCTCTACCTCGCCAAAACTTTATGTTGTTATTCTATACTTATCCTCAAATTCTACTTTATGGTTATGTTCCCTAATAAATGTTTTCTTAAATCTAGTTTCCAAGGTTTCTACTAAACTTACTCTAATACCAACTATAGAGACCTGGCCCTATAAATCCCGAAGCCGATGTCTACTACTATTATATTGGCATAAGATGAAAGAAAATATCATCCCAACAGACTAAATAGTTTCTTAGTCTTGGTAAACTAGAAACATACATGAATCAACATTACATTGGAAAAAAATAATTACAACCTATTTTTTTGAGAACAAATTTATTCCATCTAGCATATCCCTGCATATTAGTCATAGTAAACTTCATGGACTCCTCGGGAAAGGAAAAAAATAAGGGTGATATCAAATGCTCAGTAAGGGTTAATTACAATGGAATAAATAATGAATTAATGATCATAATCAACATGAAAAGGTAAATAACTAAACAGAAATTCCATTTAAATAACTGAAGTCAAAATCAATATGGCAAGGTAAATAACTAAAAACACATTCCATTTAAATAACTGGATAAGGCATAATAAATATGGAAAGGTAAATAACTGAAAACCATTCCATTTAACCAATAAAATGAGAATGAAATAAATCCATTGTTTTTTCTTAGTGAAAATATCATAGATAATAAAAACTAAATCTAAATGAAGTCAATGCTTAATTATTGGATTTCAAATTTCCCAGGTACATGGTACCTTTACTGTTAAGACCTTTCACAAGACGATTTAAAACATACTGGGTAAAAACCCAAATAACTAAGAATATCCAAATGATTTCTCCCATGAGACTACCGATGCATCAAGGGGATATCTATAACTGAGTCCCACCTGTGTCGTACCAGTCCAAAGCATTCCCCATATATTGAATAATCTATTTAATTCATAAATAATGTACCTTATCAAATATCTGCATCAATTAAAGAATAAGGATTTATCAATATTTACCTAATTAATTAAATAAATTTCAAATTAAATACCATATATAAAAATGGTATATAGTTTATGAAATAATCATATCCATGATAAATAATATGGGTATTTAGGGGAAATTTAATTTCTAATGATCACATGAATAGTGAACATTTCAAAGGAAAGTTATTGACAAAAAAACGAATTAAGGAAGTGAATACCAATACTTTCTTTAGTCATAATGATCATAAACCATCCATAGAAAATAATTTGGATAAAACTTATAACCATTGGATTAAGAACAAAGGGTTATTGTCACCAATGAATAAAAATACAATAAAAATATATTTTAAAAAATTCCTGGGGAAAGTATCATTTTCATTTTGAAAAACATTTTAAAAAATTATTTTCCTTAAAAATAACTTTTAAAAAATTTTATTTAAAAATATATTCATAAAATTTCATAGTAAGCTTCAAAGAAATGATAGAGGTTAATTTTTTATAATGTAAAAAGAACATTCCTTTTTCATTGTAAAAGGTTAGAAAAGTGCCGTGTTCGGAAAGTGATAAAAAAATTCCTTTGATTTTTTTTGAAAAAAGAAAGAATTGGTAAAAATGTATTTTAATAAATAATTTGTAAAAGGTTGAGGAAAATATTTTTTAAACACTTTTAGAAAACATGGTTTTGTAAGAAAACAAATTTCTGACCAAAGAGAAAAATAAAGTCAGATTTTATTAAAACATTTTATTAATAATTTTAAGTACTAAAGAGTGGGAAAATGGTACTATAACTTGAAAAAGATCATGAATAATTATAGGATAAAAAAATTAAAATGTTTATTAAAAAATTATAATATAAATTCCTTTAATATAAATTCAATAATAAACAATCTCGATTAGAATGAGATTGTGAAATAAACCCTAAGAATGGTCGTAACGTTGAAGTGAGAATTAATAAATGTATCAATTATGTGTATCAAATTTATATACACATAAAACAATTTTAAATAAAAAAATATATATTCCAAATTAATTATAAACATAATCATATAATATCAATGACAATGAAGAAGTAATACAATCCAATGAAAATAAATTGAGTTATGAACTTTCTTTACTACTTGGTAACTTTAAGTTCAAATCCCCTTATATGAAATAATTAAAATTGAAACTTAAAATACCATTAATAATGATTTATTAATGCTATTACATGTCAAAGGAGTATTATATACACCATATAAAAGTAATTAGGTTCATAACATTACGATATGCCTAAATGAAATGAAATTGAGACGAAATCCCTTACCTCACGCTTTCCTTTTAGCCGTACTTTCTTTAACCTCCTGTATAGTGGTTTTAAAATTTTACTAACTTATACCAGAACCATATTAATATTTATTATATCATATAAAATACTTTTATAACATATTATTACCTTTTCGTTAGTAATCTTTCATTATTTTCAGTGTTTCAGGTAATAACTGCTTTGTTTTTCGAGTATGTTTTGTCTTATTATTTTTTGTTCCTCTTAATTTGATAATAATTTTATCATATATAGAGTATGAATCATTATTTAAATATCATATATATTTATTATAAATATATTTAGATTAATTCATAAAATTTGGTAATAATAAATGAAATATACCATTCTTGGAGATGGTAGGTTGTACACACACATGAACACTATTTCCATTTTCTTATCTTATTGAAAGAAAGAAAAGTAAATTCTATATATATATATATTATCATTAAAATTTATTTTTTATTTCATATATATCACATATTTTTATTAAATCCATCCTTAATACATTCCATATAAAGTGTGAATGAATCACACCGTTTTGTGAGGCGATAGTCCACTATACACACGAGCGATGTTATTCTATTCCCACAAAATGGAAACCATAAAGGTATGCATGATATAATAATTAAAAAATCATAATAACATCATAAATATAATATATATCATATAAAAAATATAAATCCATCATTATTCCAAACCTTTAAAGGTGGTAATGTAAAAATTAACGACATTGGTTCATGAGGCGGTAATCCGCCGTACATACGAACGATGATTTCGTAACCCATTTGATGGAAGTGTGTGAAGTTGTAGATATTACCCTTAAAATAAAAAAATATAAGTATATTTAATATATTTATGTTATTATATAATCATTATATAATAGGAATTTAAGGATGTGGAGAAGGAAATAAAATAAAAATGCTTTTAGAAGAATATTACATCTTCTTCGGGTATCCTCCTTATGTTTGCACTAAAACATTAAAAGGTTTGATTTATGAAAAAATAAGGATTATATGATGAGGGTATGTAATTTGGGAATTGATTTGGTTAGTTATTTTCTAAAGTAATTTGGTTTTAATTAGTGAATATTGGAGGAGAGGAGGTTCCCTTTTATAAGTGGGGTGAGTTGCATCTTGTAATTTTTGAAAAGTATTGAGTTATATCACATTTTTTCATGTAAATTGCCTCCAATAATGGAATAATATTGATAATATATGGTATAAGATCTAAATATTTCCAACCAATGGGTTTTTTACAATTTTTTAGCTCATTTGTCTCCTTAAGTTTAAAGTTTAGTCCATTGGTAAACTCGTTTTTCTCTTAATCATTATTATTAATTTTAACTGTTTTCACTAATCATTCTGGTCAAAAATTAATTTTAACTTATTATAAATTATAAATTATTATCAATTAAAAATATATAATATATTTTTAAAAATTCAATCCATAGAAGTAGAAAAAATTAATTTAAAATTAATCTCACAGACCGGACGAGAATGTAGGTTTTTAAAGTGAAAATATTCAAAAGTTTACTAAGATTTTATATCTAAATTCAATATAAAAATGATTAAAAATAAATAAATTGGATTAATATATTTATTATTTAATTTTTTTTACTTTAAAACCAATTTAAAATATAATATAACATTATGAATTATTTAGAAGAATAATCATTCTTCAATTAAAATTTAGTATTTTTCACTATTCATAAAAAAATACCAAAAATTCACCTTAAGATAATTTTGACATTAATATTTCAAAAATGATGTTTATTTTGTCAAATTAAATTTATAAAAGTGTCAAAATTTAGTTTTAAGACAACTGCACTATTAAAAGGTGATAAAACTACCTTTAAAAAAATATAACTTTTTATGCGTAAGATTATATTTGTTTTTATCTTATGCCTATCAAATATATTAGATGAATTTAAAAAAATTTGATTGAATATATAATATATAAATTTCATTAATATCATTCACTAATAGTAATTAATTTAATTGATTATGATAAAACTTCTTTTGTTTATAAAAATAGTTTTTTATAAAAACATTTCCTTTATACTCAATGGTTTTTATATTCATTTATAATTAATTTGTAACCAATGAATTCCACTATATATCTTCATAATTTAGTTAATACTATTCATAAAAACTAATTTAATTTCTAGGTTATAATTTCCATTTTAAATAATAATATTAATAGTATTTGTTAAAACCTAGTCTTGCGTGTAACACAAACTATAAAAGAAAGTCATTGTTGCGTGTAACACAATCTAACTTAGTATTGTTTGAATTGAAAGATATACCATAGATTTAATTTATTTTAAATAGTAAATATATTTTAAATTATCTAGATGTTGTTTTCCCATCTATGCTTAGTGTTTCTTGTCATACATGCTATTGAATAAAATATTATTCTTTTAGAATTTTAGGATGTTACATTAATCATATATATTTTTATTAGTGAGTGATATTTATCAATGGTATTTTGGAAGTTATGAGATTTATGTAAAACATATATGGGTTTTTATTTAGTAGTTCTATTTTATGGGTTTGGAAACTCATATTAAATGAAATTAATAACTATGAAAAGTGATTTTATGGCAAGAATATATTTTTTTGGGATAACTATTGAAGAACATGTAACGAACCCAACCCTAGAAACCGAGAGCTAGTGCCTTAATTTATTAATTTTTCATAGATACAAGATTGAAATACCAAAGGACCGAATAGTTTAGCAGTTTTGGAAAACCATATTACATACATAATACCTGTATTACATTAGGAAAAAAAAATAAAGGATAAATAAAGTAAAAGATCAGAATCCTTGAAACTCATTCTAAGAATTCATCTTCATATCTTGGGGAAAGGAAACAAAATAAGGGTGATGTAAAATGATCTATAAGGGTTAATTACAACATAAACAATAATGATTAAATAATCATAATAAATATGGAAAGGTAAATAACTGAACACACATTCCATTTAAATAACTGGACAGGAATAATCAATATATAAAGGTAAATAACTAAAAACACATGATATTTAATCAATAAAATAATAATGAATTGTATCCATAGATTTTTTAATAATGAAAACATCATTGATAATAATGATAACTGAAATAAAGGTAATGATTAATTATGAGGTGTCATGTATCAGTGTAACGAACCAGCTCAGGATTTTATCTTACTCAACACCTGAATCGATTCGCCACAAGACCCGAAGGGTGTTCCTGATCCCCATTGGTTGGAAAATAGAACTTGGGCATCATCAAAAATATTTTGAGAATTATTTCACCCAAAATAGAAGTAAACAAAATCAATATATATAAATGAAATAACCAAAATAAATAAATAAGCATGAAGTAGGCTAGGCAGAAACAAACTAACTAAAGAAAAAAACTATAAGAAAGAAAGAAGGAAAAAACTAATCAACTCAAGTCGAGACCCAAGGTGTCTCCACCCAACTATTACCCAATCTAACCAAGAAGTAAAAACAAAAACCAAATGAGAAACTATAAAAATATAGGCGTGAGATAAAATCCCAGTAGGTCACCAAAACACGCCAAAACTATGTAATAGGTTCCCTAAGGAAATTCACCAATGCTAGTTTTAAAATAATGTTATAAAGTAGGCTTTTCATATATAGTCATATAATGGGGAAAAAATTAAATCCATAGATAAATTCCAAAAAATTTCCTTAACTTTCCAAAAAAAAAAACACACATGTTTGAAAAACAAATACATGGGCCTAAGCCCTATCATAAACCACACACACCATTATCATTTACCAAAAACAACCAACTTGCTTAATTTAACGAAAATAATTACTTTGAAACCTTTTATAATGAGGGTTAAATAGACACCCAAGACCACTTAGACACAACATACTCAAATATCAATAAGGCATAGAAAAAGAGGATATACTCATAAACATATACTCAATGAAAAAAATTGGAATAACATATATCAATACACCATGTCAAACATAGCACTAAAATAATATGTCAAGCAAACAAACAAGACCAATCAAGTAGTGAACATCTCAAGGGGTCTGGAATTCCATGTCCAATCATCCCAACTTCTAGCTCATGGGTCAGAAAACACAGAGCATGTTCTAAAGGTGTGACAAGTTAAATAATAATGAATGATGTGACATTAGCTAAAAATATTCTCTTTAACCATTTTATTCATTGTTTCAATTTCATCACTTAATTCATTTTCATCACATGTTTCATGGGTTAGGGATTTACATCATTTACACTACAGTTGAGGCCATTCAATTTCAATGAATACGGGGATATGTCAAGTCCCTATCTCATTAGGGATAAATGCATAACAGCATTCACATTATCCTCACCTCAAATCGTTAGTCCAGGTGGAATGAAACTGTTAGGGGAATAGAGCTCCATCCCCTTCCCTAACCCATGAATTGTGGGGTGGAGTTTAGAGCCTCAGTCTAACTCAAACCATGGGTATAGAATCCTCATGTCTATACCCTACTCTATCAAGCCATGTACACATGCTTATATATATCCGTCAACCACATATATCATATAACCAACCAAACATAATCCAACTACATAATAATTACATTTAACATTTCATTTAACACATGAATCACCCTTATTCCTTAACCCATTAACAAAATTATCATTTGAAAATAATTTTCTAATTAAACCATTAAAATTATAAAAAAATCTTATTCCATGCTACTGATTAGGAAAAATGAACATAAATTATATTTACCAACCTTGTTAACCAATTAAACCCAATTCTCACAATTTCCTTTCATAAACCCATGTTAACATGTTAAATATAACAAAACTAGGTTAACCTCTTAAGTGACACCATTTTAATTTTAACAACCCTAACCCAAGTTCATGAAAATGACACACCCCATGGGTAGCCTCAATCCCAACCCCAACATCCTTAATGAATCCCATGGGGATCATGAGGGTTTCAATTTATTAATTGATAAATAAATCTATCATTTATCACTAAGGGAACCCAAAATGACAATAATAAGAGACCAATAACACAACCATTTATCACATCAAAGGAATCAATCACATGAATAACATAATCATCATATAAAAATGAGAGGGTTAAATAAGGTGGAAAACCAACACATCACAAGTGCCAACCAGGCCTTTACTCATATTATAAACATTTAAAAATTCAATTCTAAAACAATCTGAAATTTCAAACACAATTCCAAAGGGAAGAATAAATTATTTCAAACACAACCACATAAGTCAAGTGAAACTCTATTTTCATTTTATAAAACCAAAACACCCCTTTAAATAAGGAAACCCATTAAAAAAAGAAAGATCCCACTTAAAAACCCATTTTTCTTAAAGTCCAAATATCAATTGAATCTCACAATGAAATTTTTTTTTGGAATTTTTATCAAACATGAAAAATGTTTAAGACTCCATTTTAAAACCAAGTTCCACTACATAATCAAATTCACCCATTATTTCTAAGGGAAAACCCAAACATTTAAAGTATATCAAGGTCACCCTCACACAATGTTTTTCTTCTTTGAAAATACAAAACATGGAAAAATGTATTTTATTCATCATAATTTCCATAAAACACCATTTAAAACATTTTTATGGGTTCAAAAAAATCATTCATTTCATAAATCATTTCAAGATACCCTATGAAAAACCAAAACAAGGCCCAATCCATTTTTATTTCCATCAAACCACCTATAAAGAAGCCAATTGGGAATTTATACAAGGAGGTAAAATAATCACACATTTCAAATGACCGTTTAAAATAAAACGGAAAACTCCTTTTAAGTTATTTAAGGCTAGAAACTCAATTTCAAACCAAAATTTCCTTTTAAAACATCACTTTCACTCAATAAAGAACAAACTAAGTCAAAAACCATCTCCTAATATTAAAATCACTCAAAAGGTCCAAATACATTTCATAAAAATCTTAGAATAAATAAATATTACAATTTAAATCATAAAATTTTGATTACATGAAACCAAAAAATTATGCCAAGGATAAGGAATAATAAAATGGGTCCAAATCAACACAAGTATTTCAAATATGTTTATACTTGAATAAAAATGGAATTAAAAAGGTACAAGAATATTATAATTCCAAAGGAAAAAATTTTTATAGTGACATGTAACTCAAAGATAAGAGGACCAAGTTAGAACACTTTGACACTTGAAGCTTTTGATGAAGTTTACCTAACACTTGCACGCACATACAATCCTATATATATATACCCCTTAATCCAATGTACATATTCCCCTATCCATGAGGTAATATGTACAAGGGAGATATATATACACACATACATACCTATGTATGTGAGAAAAACCATTCAAGGAGATACCAAATATTCTAAAAACAATTTATAGGAAATCTAAATCACCAAAGGGACAAAAAAAGGTGCGAAACAAAACAAAAAAAGAAAATAATTACCCCATGTGGTGAAGACAACCCTAAATGAGCCAATCTTCTTTGAATTCAGTGGCGGATGTCAGAATACGAATGAGGTTGACCCAAGAGACCTTTCACATAATATAATGATGGAAGAAACCAAAAAAAATAAAATTAACCTATGATCTAGGGTTTAGATGAACATAACTGGGTTACGAGAGAAGAAAAACACCCAAATAGAGGGAGGAGATGATGGAAGATGAACTTAACTTGAAGGGTCGAGCGAGATTCGTGAAAAAAATAGTAGATATCATCAAACTGAGAGGAGGTGGAGATGGAGGGAGGTGCGTGACCATGGGATAGGGGAGGTGAAACTCATATGACACACATAGAGGATAGGAATGGGAAAAGTAATGGAAAATAAATAAAGGAAAAAGAAAATAAAATTAAAATAAAAACTCAAATTTTAAAATTCTAGGAAACTCACATTATTTTTTCATATTTTACAAAACCATGCACTAACCACACATTGTCCACTACCAAGGATAGGCACCCTTGCATGGTTACCTGTAGGCAGACACACGATTGAGAAAACCATGCTCAAACCATTCCACTTGGTACTTCCAACTTATAGAGCCCAACCACACACTCTCCGAACAGTTTAATAGACCATGTAAAAGCCATTCTCCACACCACTGACTCTCCTAGGAACCCGCATGGGCACTGAATGGTTACTACTAACCATGTGGTATAACCGTGAAATGGCTAAAAAGGCCTAAAAAAATTTAAATTTTTGGCCCGTCAACTACTAGAGATAATACCCTCTCCATAAAAAGATAAAATAAATAAAAATAAAAATACCATGACACTAAGGGTATTATAATCAAGCACATGAAAACCTCTACTATCAAGATATATCCTCCAGATAGTTTAAAACTAAAGGTAGAAACCCATTTAATTTGGACAACTGATTTTTCTAATAAGAACTCATTAATGCATCGAGGGGATATATAAAGTCTAGGACCCACCCATAACTTAATTTGAAAATAATTTCTCATATATCAAATAATATATTTAATTAATTAACAATGTGCCTGCTCAAATATCCATATTGAGTAAAGGATACATATTTATCAATATTTCCCTAGATAATCAACTAACTCTCAAAGTAAATACCGTATGAAAAAATAGTATATAGTTTATAAAATGAATATATTCATGATAATGAGATGGATATTTATAATAAATTTAATTTCAATGAAAAATGATTACAATAAAGTTATTTTTTCAAGATAAATTTAATAATTACAAAAGAAATTGAGATTTTACAATAACTTACATCACTTAGTAATTTTCAAAATTAAATCCCCTTGAATGAGATAATTCAAATTGAAACTTAAAATACCATGAATAATAAAGTATTCATGATACTAAATGTAAAATGGGAAGTTATTGATGCTCCTTTCCGTCACATAGTCTAATGAATGAAAAAGGGAAATACCTTAGTCCAAAGTGATTCATCCTTTGAAGAAACATCAAAAAATCAACAAAGGAATGAAGAAGGATTTCTTCCCACTTGGGTCACACAAGTTTTATCATGGTCACGCAAGTATACTTGCGTTCCACATCATGGTCATGAATGTATACTTGAGAGCCGTATAGTGGTCGCATAGGTGACTTGCACGCCCTTTTTGTTTTTTTCCCAAGGTCTTCAGCAGCCTATAAATACCCCCAGTGGGCCCCCCATTTGAGGACGAAAAAATTAAAAAAGTCAAATTTAATCTCTGGTCACCCTAGTCTCTGATTGAAGTCTTATGGTCACTTCTAAGGTAATTTCTTACCTAGAATGGAAGATCTAAATAGGGGAAACAAGGACTAAGTGTTGAAACTCATCAACACTTGTGCGCCTAAGTGGCCAGCCCTTAAGGGAAATGGCCACACTTGAGCGCCACATTATCCCTTCAATAAAACAAGCGCTCCACTCTTTTGGAAGCCTCTAGGGATAATACTAAGGACTTGAGCCAAGTCTCTCCCAAGTATTACCCAAAGGGTTGACCGTCGCGCAAGTACCCTTGCATCGCGCAAGTATACTTGCGCGACCAGGACTTGCGCGCCCACACAGGACTTGCGCGACTCTCTCTTTTTGGGTGCCCCTCCTGCCTATTCACCTCTCTTATTCAAATACACCTCTCCTATTCAATATTTAGTTTTCAAGACACTCTTCAAAGCCATTTTATGGGATGTTTCCTTGATTTTATTCCTTATCTGAAATGAATTCTATGGAATATCTCTCAAAACCTAGTGATTTACATATCTTTATGTCACTAAGGTTATAGATTTCATTCATTCAACCTCATCCTTTAAATATGAGAGGATATTTAACCTGGGCCTCCTTTTGAGGAGTATTTACCAATCTCAAAATCCCAAATATGGGCATCCTCCTTAGGAGTAAGCCCCAAGTCCCCTAACCTGGGCCTCCTTTTCAGGAGTAATCCCCAGTCTTCAAGTTCCCTTAATTTTGGGAATCCTCCTCAGGAGTAAGCCCCAAGTTCCCAAAATCCAAATTCCCTTAACCTGGGCTTCCTTTTCAGAAGTAATCCCCAGTCATAATTCCTCTCAACCCGGGCATCCTCTTCAGGAGTAATCCCCAATCATAAGCTTCTTTAATTTGGGCCTCCTATTCAGGAGTAAGCCCCAATCATAATTCCCTAACCTGGGCCTCCTTCTCAGGAGTAAGCCCCAATTCTCAAGTTCCCATAACCTGGGCCTCCTTCTCAGGAATAATCCTCAGTCATAATTTCTCTTAAACAGTCTTAACTTCTTTTGATTTGTGCTTCCTTCTCAGGAATAAAACCCAATCACAATTCCCCTCCTAATTTGGGCATCCTCTTCAGGAGTAAGTTCCAAGTTAGAGTATCTAAATCTCCATAAAGCACATATAACTTTATGTACCCTTTTACCATGATTCTTCTCTAAATTAAGTCCTGATATTTATCTATTTGGGCAATCATACATAAATAAGCCCCATATCTTTCCTTGTGACCACATCTTTCATGGCACAAATTGTCAGGTTCACTAATGCCTCATGTTTCTCACACCGAGAATGACTCACGTGATCTTAGAGTGTAAAAGTAACCATGACATATTTCTTTGGGCCGTTAATCATACGTAAGCCCTACAATTCCTAATCGAACTATGTGGACTTTGATCTCTACCTTAAAAGTGGAGTACGTAGGAAGCCTTTTTGAGGTTCAAGCCCATCACCCATTAATTCTCATCCATCCCATATGACGTTAAACTATATCTTAATTCCCAAACTATGTGGGTTCTGATTCCTTTTCTAACAAGGATACGTAGGTAGACCATCTGTGGGTACGATCCCAACTCTAAAATACTCCATGTCCTTCTGAATGACAATAAACTTCAAGTGCCCCGCTGAGTGGCTTTAAAACCAGTATGGTTATCATAATGACCAAGAGATCTTTATATAATGTGTTGAAGGATACCATTGGCTAAGAATATATAACAAATATAGATGATTCTCTATATATGATGAACCTTAAATGCATATAAAAGATTCTCTAAATCTCATACATATTAATCATTGATTGTCTAATCTTAAGGAAAGCTCATTTTCATACTTGGTAGTGTAATAAGGATTCACGAACATAACTTAAATATATAAAGAGAGTCCCGAAGTAGAAAATAATTTCCCTAAAAAAGGTGTGATGAGTCAGACCTCCCATCCTCTCAACCAATGCAAATTCTTAAGCCTTATCGGTCCACAACTAATGAGCACCTACCTTTGGAAAGTAGGTCCAAATGGATATAGAATCATTGGATGTTTCTGGTTCTACGAACAAACCCATTAGAAACTAATTGGAATGTTTGAACCTTTAAACAAATGAGGTCATCCCCATTTCCTGAGGAAATATAAGTATATACATTATATAAAATTAAATTAGCGCATAATAACAAATAAGTATCAATGGAATGTAAATTGATATGAAATACCTTACCTTAAACTTCCTTTTGATTGAAAATCCTTTAACCTCATGTATAATGGTTTTAATAATGTTATTAACTTATAAAATAAACATAAAAATATTTAATATATTATATAATATCCTCTTATAACATATTATTACCCATTTTTTAATAATCATTCATTATTTTCATCGTTTCAGGTGTTAATTGCCTTGTTTTTCAAGTATGTCTTGATTTTTTATTTTCATTCTGACTAATTAAATAATTATTTTATCATCTATATAATGTGAAAAATTATTTAAACATTCAATATATTTAGTGTATATGTATTTATATTAATCCATAATATTTGGATATAGTAAATTAAATACACCGTTCATGGAGACGGTAGGCTGTACGTACACATGAACACTGTTTCCATTTTCTTGTTGTATTAAAAGAAAGAAAATTAAATGATATATATGTATATTATAAATAAAGTATAATATTAATTTCATATTTATCATATATTTTAATTAAAACCATCGTTAATATATTCAATGTAATGTGTAAATGAATCACATCGCTTTGAGGTGGTGGTAGTCCACACATCTACAAACGATGCTATCGTAATCCCACAAAATGGAACACATAGAGTTTTGTGTTATATAATAATTACAGAAAAATAAAGAAATTATAAATATCATATATATAATATATAAACTATAAATAAATCATTATTTACAACCTTTAAATGTGGTAATGGAAGAACAATCGACATCGGTTCGTGAGGCAGTAGTCCATCGTACACACAAATGATGATTACGTATCCCATTTGATAGATGTGTGTGAGTTTAGGTTGTAAAATTAATATAAAAACATAACACTATATAAATTATAATTATTTTATTATATAATAAAGTTATTGTAATAATTTAATGGGTGGATAAATAAATAAAATTAAAGTTCTTGTTAAAGAACATTAACTCTTTTTTGGGTAACTCCTTTTGGTTTATACCAAAATACTTCCTTGGTTAGATTTATACCTAAAGTGAGGCTTATAGGATTATGGGACGAATTTTGGGAGATTATTTGGATAGGTTTTTTATTAGAAAAAATTATTTATAGGTTTGAATAAGTGGGGGGTGGGGGTGGGGGTTGAGTGCCCTTTTATAAGAGGGGGGATATGACACACTTGACATTTAAAAATAATAATTGTGTACTACCCACGTTTTTACATTAAAATAGACTTAAATAACAAAAAAATTTATATAAATGAAGTTTTGAGGTCTAAATATTTCCATAAAATTGTTTTTGGAAAAGTGTATGTTCATTTTTATACCTTATACTCTAAGTTTAACCACTAAGTAAACTTGTTTTTACCTTAATCACTATAATTAATTTTAAATTTATTCTCTAATAATTGTAGCCAAAAACTAATTTAACATTACTAGAAATTATAAATTATTATTATTCCAAATATGGTATCATTTTTTCAAATTAAAATAACATAAGTGGTAGAAATCAATTTAAAATTAATCCTACAGATGGAAAAACAAAGCAGGTTTTTTAAGTGAGAATATTCAAAAAATTGAAATGTTTATATATCTAATTTCAATGTGAAATTGATTAAAATGAACTAAATTGTATTAATATATGTATAATTTATCTAATTTAACTTTAAAAACGATTAAAAATATAATTTAACCTTATAAATTATTTAAATGAAAAATTAGTTTTTAATTAAAATTCAGTATTTTTCACTATTAATCAAAAAATGAAACTTCACAGAAAAATACCAAAAATTCACCTTAAGATGATTTTGAAATTAAAATTTCAATTTTTTTTTTCAAATATAATTTATAAACGTCTATAAATTTAGATTTAAAATAGGTGCTCCATTAAAAGTCGGAAAAACCGATTTTAAAAAAATATATTTTTATTTATAAAATTGGATTTATTCATATCGTATGCTTATAAAAACTTCTGTATGAATGTAAAAAATGATTTATTAAATATATAATATATATATAATTCATTAAT
This sequence comes from Viscum album, assembly GCA_963277665.1. NCBI lineage: Eukaryota > Viridiplantae > Streptophyta > Magnoliopsida > Santalales > Viscaceae > Viscum > Viscum album. The sequence continues at coordinate 474,622,088 of OY728135.1, forward strand.
ATAACTCATTTATAATAATTAATTTAATTTATTAAGACAAAATGCCTTTGGGTGCATAAATTTTTTTCTTATAAAAACATTTACTTTATATTAAATTGGATTCTAAATTCATTTCAAACACTAAATAATTATATAATTTTTTTTTGAAAATATTTTCCAATTTTATTTAATACTTTTCATACGTTTCATTATATCATCTAGTTGATAAATATCATAATAAATAACAATATTAATAGTAAATTGTAGTTTGGTAAAACTTGGTCTTGCGTGTAATGCAAGCTATCAAATAAACTCAGTATTGTGTGTAACACAAGCCGAATTAGTTTGTGTATACCAAAAGATAATATAAGTGTTATTTTTAGCGTAATATTAACTTGGTGTTGTGTATAAATTAATATAGTAACAAAATTAAATTTATTCTAAAAGGAAAATATTGTAAAGTCTTAGGGTGTTAAATTTTTTCCGCCTTAAATAAATTGAATCCTCACAATTTAAAATTTATCTCAATAATAATTGGTTTGATATTTTAAAATACTATTTTTGAAAAACTAGTATCGTAAATAGGTTTAATAACACATCTTCTTAATAATATGGAAAGGGAAATGTGAAGTTCACCACAAACTAGGCTTTCAAATAGGAGAACATTAATAAAAACATGGATATGTAAGAAAATTATAACTATTATGTTCTGATGGAGAGTGATATATAAAATGTTTATAAGAAAGTTTTTGACCATGAATCCATAAACTAGAGGTATGAAAAAGGTAATTGATATCATAAAAATGATGATAATAGGACAACATTTTATTTCTAGACCCTTTTCTAAGAGTTTAGGAATTATTTCACTCTATAAGAATGTAAGGAAATATAATTAATTGATATGTTTATATTTCATAATCACAATATTATCCTTTTTTTGTTCCTTGAACTATTTCTACTTCATCTCTTAGCACAATTTTCATCATAGGGTGAAGTAATACATCAATCTTTAAAACCACATCCAAAGTTCAACTTAAACCATTTCATAAATGGTTAACCTTTCAAAATATTATGATCAAAATCTTTAGAATAATTTATATGGTAGTTAGTAGTATAAAATTTACTCTATCCATATCAATCATAATTATGTAAATATCAGGAATATATTAATTCTTATCTTTCCCTCAACCATGTTTTTTCAAAAAAGTTTAACTTTATACCAAATCACTTTTCTTGGAACCATTCAACATATGATCTCAAATATTTAATGAAAAAGTAATGTAGTACAATCCTTATATATTTCATAAATCATATAATGAGAACATCATCAATAAAATACATTTAAAACATATTTATTATATCCAAATACAGAAGCAAATTAATCATTCTATTTTGATTGTGTCAATAACATATGCCTGACCTTGATCCCTTAGCATTATCTAAGGTATATTACTTTGATTCTTGAGGCATTCATTTTCATAGCTCCCCATATCCTTGTAGTTGTAACACTGAATAACATAATTTTCCTTATTCTCTTTGAATTATTTTTCTTGGTGACCCTTTTCTCCACACTTATAAAAAACTCCCAATCATTTCAAGCATTTCCCAGGGTGATTCTTTCCATAGTTATCACATGTTGGAATATCCTCCTCTCCACTCTTCATTTTATCTATTATTTTCTCTTCCATCCTATTCTTATCTCGATTCCCTTTGAATCCATAAGACTTAGATAATTATTTATCTGTCTTGATAGCACATAAAACTATTTAATAGTATAAAGAAAAGGTTTGATACACCAGTGCCCTTTGGATAACTAAAAACACATGCCATTTAATTAATAAATTGAGAATGAAGTGAATCCATAGATTTTATCATAATGAGAATCTCAAGGATAATAATGATAACTGAAATTAGGGTAATTATTAATTATTGGACATCATTTATCAGGAACATGAAAACCTTTACTATCAATATCTATCCTCAAGACAGTTTAAAAATACAGGTAGAAACCCATTAAATTTGTCCAACTGATTTGTCTCATGAGAACCTGTCGATGCATCGAGTGGATATATAATTTTTAGGGCACAACCTTCACTACATGTGCAAATAATTATTCATATATAAAATAATCAAATTAATTAATGTACAATGTTCCTTATCAAATATCTACATTGATTAAAGAATACAGATTTATCAATATTTCCCTAGAAAATCAACTAACTATCAAAGAAAATACCATATTAAAAAATTGTATATAGTTTATTAAATGAACATATACATGCTAATAATATTTATATTTATAATAAATTTAATTTCCAATGAAAAATGATTATAATATAGTTTTTTTTTCAAGAGAAAGTTAACAATCACAAAAGAAAGTGAGATTTCATAATAACTTATATCATTTGGTAATTTTCAAATAAAATATCCTTGTATGAGATAATTCAAATTGAAACTTAAAATACCATGAATAATAAAGTATTAATGATATTACATGTCAAATGAGAAGTATATACAACACATAAAAGTGAATTTGTGCATAATAACAAATAAGTCTCAATAGAATGTAAATTGAGATGAAATACCTTACCTTAAATTTTATTTTAATTTAATGTCCTTTAAACTATTGTATAATGGTTTTATGAATGTTATTAAATTATACTAGAACTATAGTAATATTTATAATATCATATATTATCCTCTTATAACATTTTATTCCCCATTTGTTAATAATCTTTCATTATTTTTATTGTTTTAGGTGTTAATTTCCTTATTTTTTGAGTATGTCTCGATTTTTTATTTTTCTTTCCTATTAATTAGATAATGATTTAATAATATAAATAATATAAAACATGATTTAAATACTATATATATTCAATATATATGTATTTATATTAATCAATAAAGTTTGGAGATAGGAAATGAAATACACCGTTCATGGAGATAGTAGGCCGTATGTAAGCATGCATGTTATTTCCATTTTATTATCATATTAAAAGAAAGAAAAGTAAATGATATATATATTTATATTATAATTACACTATCATATTAATTTCATATTTATCAAATATTTTAATTAAAACCACCCTTAATACATTCCATGTAATGTGTGAATGAATCACATCGCTTTGAGGAGATGGTAGTTCACACATCTACAAATGATGTTATTGTATTCCCACAAAATTGAACGCATAGAGTTATGTGTTATATAATAATTTAAAATCATAAAGGAATTATAAATATCATATATTTAAAATATAAACTATAAATATATCATTATTACCAACCTTTAAAGGTGGTAATGGAATAATGAATGACATCAGTTTGCAAGGCGGTAGTCCATTGTACGCATGAACGATGATTGTGTATAGCATTTGATGGAAGTGTTTGTGAGAGTAGGTACTAACATTAATATAAAAACATCCAATAATATTGGGGACACTTATATTTTTATATAATAAATATATAAGAATAATTTAATGGATGAATAAATAAATAAAACAAAATTTCTCATTGAAAAACGCTACCTCTTTTTTGGATAACGCTTTTTAGTTTATACCAAAAGACTTCCTTGGTTAGATTTATTCATAAAGTGAGGATTCTAATATGAGGTTAGGGATGTTGGAAGACTATTTGGTCTATTTTTTGGTGGTAAACAATTATGGAGAGGTTTTTATAAGTGAGGGGGGGGGGGGGTGAGTGACCTTTTATAAGTGGGGGGAGAGGACAGACTTGGATTTTTTGAAAAGAATTGTGTTCTCCCTATATTTTTACCTAAAAAGAGGCTTCAATAACACAAAAAATTAGATATATTAAGGTTTTATTTCTAAATATTTACATTTAATTGTTTTTGGAAAAGTGTTGGGTCATTTTTACACCTTATACTCTAAGTTTAACCACTAAGTAAACTTGTTTTTACCTTAATCACTGTAATTAATTTTAACTACATTCACTAATAATTATGGTAAAAAAATAAGTTAGACTTAATAGAAATTATAAATTATTCTGATTCCAAATATTGAATCCATTTTTCTAAATTCAAATCATAGAAGTGACAGAAGTCAATTTAAAATTAGTCTCATAGATGGGATGACAAAGCGGGGTTTTAAAGTGAAAACGTTCAAAAGTTTGAAATGTTTCAATATGAAATTTCAATGTGAAATTGATTCCAATGAACTAAATTAAATTAATATATGTATAATTTATATAATTTAACTTTAAAACCAGTTAAAACTATAATTTAACATTATAAATTAATAAAATGAAAAACATTTTTTCAATTAAAATTCAGTATTTTTCACTATTCATTAAAAATTAAAACTTCACAGAAAAATACCAAAAATTCAACATAAGATAATTTTGATGTTAATATTTAAAAAATTAACTTTATTTTTTGAAATATAATTTATAAAATTTTCAAAAGTTAGATTTAAAATAGGTGCACCCTTAAAAGGCGGTAAAAATGCCTTTAAAAAAATATAGTTTTTTTATTTATAAAATTGGATTTGTTCTTATCTTATGCCTATCAAAAATATTAGATTAATATAAAAAATGATTGATTGAATATATAATATATATATTTCATTAATATCATTGAATAATAGAAATTAATTTAATTTATTAAGTCAAAACACCTTTGGGTGAATAAGATAGTTTTCTTATAAAAAAATTTCCTTTATATTCAATTAGATTCTATATTAATTTATAACAAAAAAGAATTATATAAACGTATGTAAACAATATTTTAAAAATTTATTTAATACTTTAAATAAATTTCATTACAATTACTGGTTGATAACTATCATAATAAATAATAATAATAATAATCGTATATTATAGTTTGGTAAAAATTGGTCTTGCATGTAACACAAGCTATCAAAGGAACTTGGTATTGTGTGTATCATAAGACAACTTAGTGTTGAGTGTACTAAAATCTAATATCATTGTTGTGTGTAGAGTAATATTAACTTGGTATTATTTATAAATCAATCTAGAAACAAAATTAAATTTTTTCTTAAAAGAAAATATTGTAAAGTTTGGGGGTGTTACAGGAAACATGATTGAGGTATTGATAGATCTTAGGTTTAATATATTCTTAACTTTAAGTTAATAAAGGATTGATTTATTTCAATAAAGTAAGTTAGATAGTATTAGTTACCTTGAGATTGATTATTAATTCATGATATTTTTAGCGAATTTTATCTCATTCTTGGGATTATGATATATAGATAGACTTGTGTGTGACATTATGAACTAGTGGTTGAAGATAAGACTTAATTTTTAATGGAATATATGATTTTACTAAGGTTTAATGTCTTTGAGATTTAAATGGTTAGGGTATATAGATACTTAGATACATTATTTTAGGAATGATCAATGTTGTTTGAGGAAGGATGGGTAACTTGGTATAACCAAAGAAAGTAAGGTAGATGTCATATTAGAAGTTATATCTAGAATGATGAATATGTTAAGAATACCATCACATACTTTTATTATTTAGGATTAATTAAAATTATAGGGACATAATTTATTTAGGGTGGGGGGGTGGATGTAATTCCCTGAGTTTTAGGATCCATTACCATTATTATTATTATTATTTTATGTCTATAATTTTAAAGAACATTTCTTTATTTTTTAAAAGGATTGGAATGTGATTAGAAAATATTTCCTATAAGACATGAATCAAACTAAATAAAATTTATTCATTCATAAGTGGAATGTTTCAATAAAATCACATAAAACTAAGTATTGTACGCTATGAGTTATTACTCATCATGAATAAAATATATCCATTAAAAGTGAAAAAATAAATAGGGGATAATTGATAAAAAATAATAAAATTTCCACGACTAGGAAATCCCCTGGATCATCTTCTACCTTGAGGATCACCAATAGCCATAAAAAACCAATAATGAGGAATATTATCATAAAAGACGAAAACAGTTGGCAAAAACTATAATATGAAATAAGAATTGTGCCTTGTGAAGTGAGAGTGGAATGAATGAATTATTTAGTGAGTCTATATATAGGAATGAAATATGTCCATCATAAATATAGTAGTTGCAAATATTGTAATTGAATATCTAGTCATTGTAAATATGGTTATTGATCATATTTCAAATAAGTATACTAAATTTGTGTGTTGTTAAAAAATATAACTCACAGTGAAATAAAAATATGATATTAAAATATTATAAGTATATATATATTCTTGTTGTGTATAAATAATAATAATAATATTATTAAAATATGATATGATGTATATATAAAATTCAAGTAAATAATATAATACAAATACATTAGTAAAATTAATTTTTTTAATATAAATAAATAATTAATGCTATTTGTTAAAACATATTTAGTATATAAGTATTATTTATTTTCAAAGAATAGTTTTATTAACTATTGAAAATTTTCCCTAATAAATTGAATTAAAACTTTTAAAATATTATTATATATTAAAAAATATATTTAAAATATTTAAATTATAAATTGATATAAAATAATATTAATAACACATAATGTTTAAAAACTCCATTTTCAATAAAAGTGGTTTTATTTATAATTTATATTTTTAATTTAAAAAATAGTTATATAAATTCTATAATTTTAATTTTATAAAATATAATTCCTTTTTTAATTCATTATATCAAAATTTTCTTAGGATTAATTTTGAAATTTTTATAAAATAATTGATTTTTAGGTGAATAGTAAAATACACTATTTTTTCCAATACCATCACTTTTATATGACTTAGAAGTTTTTGAAAACTTTTTTATTTATATAATATATATATATATATAAAGAAAAATAAATCATTTAAAAATACTATGTTCAATTTATAAAAACCATGAATATAATTTTATAAAATCTAGTAATATTTTATGAAAACTATTTTTCATCTGTTTTTTTAATTAAATGTACGCTTGAGAAATTATGTTTTGGATTTATTTTAATATAAAAAGTACTATTTGAATAATAATAATCTTATTAATATAATTAGAATTAATAACATTGATAATTTTTTTGAATACATAAAATTTATGCTTAAAAATATTCTTTTTCAAGAAATGAGGTTTTACACGTTATGCACACTAATACTAAAATTAATTTTATAAATTTTAGAAATTTTATTTTATAAAATGTTTTAAATATTTAAAACCATATTTTTTAAATTATTAAATAATTTTAATTTTAAATTTGTCCATTAAAATTAGTTTCTAAAGGTTGAAGCAGAGTTACCATGATAAGGGTAAGTCAAAGAAAAAATGGTATAACATGGTGTAAAATGTTGAGACATGTGAAAAAATATTTAATATTGGATGGTGGAGGGAGGATAGACCATTTATATTTCCATATACCATTATTTACCATTTATAGAGCCTTTTACCTTGAATAATGGAGTGATATTATTGAGAAATAATGAGTTTTTATAAAAGTAGCCTTTTATTCACTTATAAAAGGATACCACCACCTTCACATTTATACACCCATTACAAATAATTGGATAAACCAAAAATCGTATATAGTCTCTCATAAAATTTTTCCCCATGCCTTTTAAGCCTTGGTCTCACCAAAATACCAAGCTAAGGAGTCTTAATGTGTTACCTAAGAGAGAACTTTCAGGGGAAATGTGATACTCTCAACTCAACATTTCAACGATCTTTTATTCTTATACACCCCTCAATTACCATCTATACATGAAGGTATTATAAAAATATAATTTTTTTTATGTTTAAATGTTATTATATTAATTAAATATTAATTTTATACTTTCCTCTAAAATCATCAAGAAAAATGAAATCGTCATCATGTGTGTGTGCAGACTACCTCCTCCATGAACAACAAGTTTTGTTTTCTATGATCAACTAACATGGATGATATAAAAAATATATTTAGTATGTAAAAAATTATGTTTTTGACACTATTAATATTATGTAATGATAATATATGAAAATCTATAAGTAATAAAAATAATGAATGGTTATAGTAACTTTAATTGCATTAAATGGACTTATCAAGACTCCTGTATTAATTTGAATATTTTTAAGACAACCTTTGAAATTGTATAAGTATTGTCTTAATGTAATAATAAAGGATATATAAATCTACAATAATGATGATCATTAAGTTATTTTATGAGACATTTGACCCCGGTCAATAAACTGAAAGTGCTATGAAGAAATTAACTGAAAAACCCCGAGTAACCAATGTAAGTGAAAACTATTTCAAAAATAATTACCAAAAGATAATAGATAGAAATTATAAAATTAAATATATATGAATAATGTTATTGCGTATATATAATGAACTTAATTTAATTATTCAAGAATTTAAGTGCAAGTGCAGATTGATTTTAGACATAAGGTAATGGTTTTATCTCAAAATTTCCTTCTTTGAGACACATTTTCTTTTATGAAAATAATTTATTTTAAATGGTATGTATACTAAAAATTATACATTTAATATCAGGTATTATCTTTATCCATGGTAGTTCAACTTCAAATTAGATATCTATCTCTTTCAATAGGTTTTATTAAAATGTTTCTCAAGCTCTAAGAGTTCTTTCTCAATCACCCTTCACTAAGGCATGCTTTGATATTATGCACCGATATTCATTTTTATAGTGTATTTACTTCCCCCATGACCTATAATATCATAAATTATTGTTAAAATTGGAAACTTAACTTCAATTCATGCTATTAATTATTATTGGATATGATTTATTTCTTCCATAAAATATAAGGGCCCTTCATAACTCAATCTGATTTCTTGAGTTATAATGTTTCTCCTTGAGTTTCATCTTTCATTTCATATGGTATACCATATTTATATCTTAGAACATAACCTTTTATTTAAATATTATTTACTGGTGAGTTCTAAATGAAACTATGTTAAGAACAATTTTTATCCATTTAAATGACAGTTTCCCCTCATTGTCCATAATTTTCATCCCCACCAATGCTCACTCTTTTAATTTAAAACCTCATTAAGTTTTATCCCATGTTAACATAATATTTACCTTATAACATTTATAAATGGAATTTTTATTATTTTTATGATGTGATATTTCAAAAAAATTGTTTTAAAACATAAAAAGGGATATTCTGCACCCCCTTTGTGACTTACTGGTTACACAATCTCTTTCTATTTTCTCCATTTTATACAATATTCTTCTCATGTGGCTATTTTATTTTTGTATATATGTCCCTTGTATATATATATAGTTAAATATCATTTTCATTTCTAGGGTTATATAAGTTTTTATTTACCTTTTAAATTCCCACTTTTAAGTAAACTTGATTTAAGTAACTTTACTATTTCTTATGTCATGTCAAACATTATGCCAAAAAATGTTTTTAAAACATGAATGGATTCTAAAAACCATAATTATTTTACAAAGAACCCTATTGGGTTAATTATGGTTTCATAGAAAAAATATTAATTTTATTTCTTTAAAAATACCCTTTTCTTATTTCATAAATCTTCTCCCAAGTGGTATGTTTTTATTCATTCTTTTCCTAGATCTTTCTCTTGAATTTTTTACATTGGAACTCTATGTTCAAAAACTATGTTCATTTTGAAATTATGAATGTTATAAATGATTTTATTCCTTCTTATCTTGGTAATATTTATTATTTAGAATTAAATTATTCCTTAAATCATAATTATGAAACCCACTCTCTTGAGAATCCTTAATAAATTCATTTTATTCTTCAAAAATATGTTTTCTTCAAAAACATTTTTTATTGATTTTTGTGAGTGAATATTATAATTAATTTTTATAAATTTTAGAAGTGTTATTTTATAAAAAGGATATCATTTTTTAAATAATCATATCAAAATTACCTTAAGGTTAAATTTTGGTATTTTTCCATGAAGAGTGATTTTTCAATGAATAGTGAAAATACCACTTTTTATAAAACTATCATTTCATTTCAATAAATTAAGAAATATAAAAGTACCATTATGATTTGAATTTTATCACAAAGTAATTTAAGTATTACTTATTTAGATTTAATCTATTTAATTACTTTTAAATAATCTTTATACTTAATTTTGTCATAGGATCATTTGTAGACTTAAAAGGCATATTTCTGAAAAACCATTTTTATCTTGTCTCACGAGTCTAACATTAAATTAAATTCTTCCACTTATATGAATTTAATATTTAAAAATTGATTTCATATTTGGATTTATAAGGTCCAAATTTTTTAATTAGTTCCCTTTTAGTTTTAGTTATTATGAATAGTAACTATAGTAAATAATTTTCATTACTACTAAGGTGGATCCTAAAATTGATGTGGAGACAAGTAAGCTATCTATTCATTAAAGAACAATGAATATATTTTTTTACTCAGTTATAAACATTATTTTATATCTTTTAAGTTTAGTATAACTATTCAAACACCACCTCAAAACATGGGGGTTGGGCTATTTGTGAGAATAAAAAATAGACAAATTTTTGCATCCCAAGTATATAACTCCTACCCAATAAATTTTTGTGGACTAAATATTCTAGAACATATTTTCTTACTTACTTTATTGTATTTTGATTCTATATTGGTAATTTATTGAATTTACTTATATAAATCCAACATCAACTGTCAAGATAGGGATATCATTCTTTATATCCCAATTCATCCTATGATTCTATAAAAGTGTAAGGAGGAGGATGAATCTAACCTAGAATATTTTACTCAAGAATGGGTATTATTGCATTATGAGAAAGAATATCTTTCCCAAATTATTGATACAAATTAGATAATCATATTTAACGACATTTCTATTGTGAGGTATTATACTGATGTATTCCCTGATGTGTTTCTTAGACTTCCTCCTAACCTAGAGGTTGAGTTATCAATTGAAATTATACCTAAATCACTGCCCATATCCAATAATTCTTACAGAATGTACACCATTTAGTTGGAAGAACTGAAAAATAAGTTACATGGGAATCTGGAAAAGGTTTTTATTTTACTGAGTTCTTCATTATGGGGTGCACCGACCCTCTTTGTCAAGAATAAGGATGGGTTAATGTGCTTATATATTTATTATTGTGAACTCAAAAAAATATTGATAAAGAAAAATCTTCCCCTTACATGGATAGATGAATTTTTTGATCAACTGCATAGGGCCTGCCATTTCTCTATAGTGGATATTCAGTCAGGATATCACCAAATATAGGTGAAGAAAGAAGATATTCCCAAAACTTTCTTTTAAATAAGGTATGGACCCTATGAGTTCATAGTTATGACCGTCAGACTCACTAATGCTCTATATATCTTTATAGAGTTAATGAATAGAGTCTTTAGATATTATCATGATAAATTTGTGATATAATTTATAGATGATATTTTGATATACTCAAAAAGGAAGGAGGAGCATGATAAGTATTTTAATATTATGATAAAGAATTCAAAAAAAGAGAATCTATATGAAAATTATAATAAATGTGAGTTCTAGATGAAGGGAGTATCCTTCTTGGGGCATGTTATTTCCAGCAAAGGGATATTTTTGTACCCTTCGATGAAAAAGGTAATCGAGGAGTTGGCTAGACCAACATCTATAATAACAATGCACAATTTTCTTAGACTGGATGGATATTACTGATGATTTGTGATAAAATTATTATGATTGTCAAATCAACTAACCAAGATATATTAGAAGGGACCAAAGTTTTTCTAGACCAATGAATTTGAAAAGAGCTTTAAGGAGTTGAAAAAGAGGCTTATCACTACCCCATTACTCATGCATCCCTCAAGTGGGGAATTTTTTCTCATATATTGAGATGATTTAAAGAATGGTTTGGGCTGTGTACTAATGAAAAATGACAATGTGATAACCTATTCTTCAAGAAAGTTGAAATTTGATGATTAGAAATATCAAACACATGATCTATAGTTGGATGTAATGATCTTTTCATTGAAAATTAGTTGAAATTATATTTATGAGTAAAAGTGTGAAATATATATGGATCATAAAATTATTAAATATATATTCACAGAGAAGGATATTAATATGTGCTATTGAATATGGTTAAATCTGATCAAGGACTATGACTACTCAATCTATTACTATCCAAGAAAAGTAAAGAAAGTGAAAGATTCTCTAAGCAGAAAGGATTCGAAAACTTTATCACTGATGATAATTAAGATGGATCCAATATTCTTATAATTGAAAATTATGGACATGAGAATAATAAAGGAAGGGAAATCATCATTACTTTATCAAATGATTTCTCAACCATCACTTTTGGATAAGAAAAAGGTTACTCAAAGAGATGATGTGGAAATTCAAAAGAAGGTGGAGGTTATAATAAAAATGAAATTATTGAAGTTCAAAATTGATGAAGAATGATTTGTAAGATTTGGGTTATGAATATAACTTCCATAAAATCCTAAGATAAAGAAATATCTATTGAATAATGCACATATCTCAACCATCTATATCCACCTAGGGCGCATGAAGATGTATCAAGATCACTGAGAGAAATATTAGTAGGAAAACATGAAGAAGAATATCACAAAATATATATCAAAATGTATGGTATGTAAGAAAGTGAATACTAAAAGGAAAAAATTTAATGGGATGATGAAACCATTAACCATACCTACATGGAAATGAGAAAACTTTACCATGTACTTTGTCACTATCCTTCAAAATACATCAATAGGAAATAATTACATATGGGTTATGGTGGATCATCTTAAAAAACTTCTCACTTAATTACAATTTGAGATGAATTATCATTCGATCAAATGATAAGGATATACATTAGAGAGGTGGTGATGTTTCAGGAACACCAATATTGATTTTATCTATCCTAGATATGATATTTACCTATAAGTTCTAGAATAGTCTCCAACATACAATAAATAATGACTTGTACTTCAATCCAATTTATCACCCCCAAACTGTTGGCCAATCCGAGTGGAACATTTAGGCATGGGAAGACATGTTGAGAGCATGATTGATGGAATTCAAAGGAGGATGAGATTAATATCTTCCTTTGGTTGAGTTTTTGTATAATAATATATTTCACTCAAGAATCCAAATAGACCATTATGAAGATATTAATGTGAAGAGATGTATAAGACATATGTTTTGGGATTAAGTTAGTGAAAAAAATATGTTGGGACCTGAAATTTTTGAAGAAATGGTATAAGAGGTTAAGAACATTCAACAACACATAAGGGCTAATCAGAGTCAACAAAAGTACTATGATAAAAACCACCAATCGGTCCTAAAATTTTAGTTTTGGGATAGAGTGTTTATTCACACCTCTTCATAGAAGTGATTCATGGGATTTTGGAAGAAGGGAAAGATAATCCCTAGGTACATCGTCCCATTTTAGATTCTCAATCACATCATAGTTGTGTCTTATCAACTATCACTCCCACCAACCTTTTCTTAAGTACATGATGTAAACCATGTATCCCTCTTTAGGAAATAAATACCAAATCCCTCACATATGCTAAATTTGGAGGTATTATAGCTAGAAAATGAAATATATTATAAGGATTAATAAGTGAATATCTTAGAATATAGAGACAAAGTTCTATTCAATAAGACAAAACACCTAGTCAAAGTACTATGGTGGAACCATAAACATAAATAGGTAACCTGAGAACCGGAGGAAGACATGAAGAAGAAGTACCCTCACATATTTTCACCTTAGTATGAAATATGATATTTTGAGGGTAAAATTTCTTAATGGGGGAATAATTTAACACTCCAAGTTTTTAAAAAAGGAAACTATATTCTATAGTGTATATGAGATGTAACAACGAGCCTAAACAAACAATGAAATATTATTATTTAAATATGACCATTATAACCTAGAGGTTAAATTAGAAGGTATGAATATGATTAACCAATTTATGAAATATATATAAATTTCCTACTAAATATTGATAATTTCTTAAAAAATAATCACACAATTTTTAGTAAAGTCATTTTATTCTTCAAAAATTCGTTTTCTTCAGAAAAGTTTTTTTTTATTTTTGTGGGAGAATATTATAATTAATTTATAGAAATTTTAAAAATTTTATTTTATAAAAATGATATAATTTTTGAAATATTCATATAAAATTATCTAAGAGTTAATTGTTTTGAATTTTTTAAGAAGAGTGATTTTTTAATGAATAGTAAAAAATATCGTTTTTTGTAAAATTGTCATTTCCTTTCAATAAATTAAGTAATTTAAAAGTACCATTATGATTTGAATTTGATTTAAAAGTAACATAAGTATTATTTAGTTAGATTTAATATAATTAATTACATTTTAATCATATTTATATTTTATTTTATATAAGTTTATTTATAGACTTAGAAGTCATTTTTATGAAAAACCATTTTTCATCACATCTCACAGATCAAATTTTAAATTAAATTATTCAAATTTTTTGAATTGAATCTTGAAAATTGGATTTAATGTTTGGAATCAGGAGGTCCAAATTTGGTAAATAGGGTCCTTTTATTTTTACTAATTATGAATAGTAACTATAGTAAATAATTATCACCCCAATAAGGGTAAATTGGGTAATTATGGTTTAAAATACTATGATAAGGGATAAAAATTGACCCTAAAACTTTCCTTAATCCTATTTTTTTGAGTGTAATTCGTCCATATCTATCCAAATATCGAATATATGGCCACTTAGTGTCATATTTTTTTGATTTTGACCTTTATAAAATTTAAGTAAAAGATAAAGATAAAAATATCACTTTATTACTTTTAATAAAAATAATAATTTGTGATAGGGATAAAAAACTTATGTTTGGTTATAAAGATTATTTAGAAATATAAATGATTAATTTTTATCATGGTATTTTATTTCTGATTTTTTGTGATAAAATAATTACCTTAAATTCTTGTGCAACACCGACAAAAAATTTATTTAATTAATATAAAAATAAAATAAATGTTTTTTATAATATTAAATCTAATATAATTTGAATGAATTAATATGATTCACAAATATTTTAGATAATTATAACCTATTATAGATGTGTTAAAGCATTATATTCTAATTCCAATGCTTTCATGTTGCTTTCAAAGTCAAATTAAATGAATAGTTTCAAAAATATCATTAATGATATTTTATAATAAATAATATTTTATTAAATGATTTAAAATTCCTAAAAAACCAATATTCATCCATTTTATTGGGATATGGTTTAAAATATCAACCATGATGCATTTATTGTACAATTTTCCATTTATAGTAACTATCTTGTCCCCTGAAGAGTAAACACTTTGTTATCACGGTAATTATCAAAAAGGGTTAACATGGGTTAAGACAGAGAGATAAGGGTAAATACCAAATCTAAACTTATCCAAATTTTATTGGGTGATATTATTTAGACCCATTATCATCTTATATTATAATTATATTATTTTTTATCATTTTTCCATAAAAATTAATTTATATTAATTTAATATTTTAAGAAATTCCAAGAGTGTACCTCCCTTCACTTTTAAAAGGGAACCTCCTCTTCTCTTTTATTAACAATTAAAAAGCCTTTTTTGGAAAATGACTGCACAAATAACTTATTTAATTCAATTTAAATTTCCTATAAGTCTTTTATTGATTATAAAACTCTCCTATTAATTATTTTTGTGTAAAGCTAAATAGGTTGTTTGAATATGAGGTATTGTTCTTAATAGAGCATTTCTGTTTTATTTATTATTATAACTATTTAAAATATTATTTAACCATGATGATATAATAAAATCGGTATCCACCGTATAAAAATATTTTATTCTATTAATGTTATAACCTACATCTATCTCCTCTTCCATCAAATGGGAAACAAATCCATCATTTGTGTGTACGATGAACTACCACCTTATGAACTGATGTAATTAATTTTCCATCATAGCCTCTCATAGATGTTTGTGATGATGGATTTAATATATATATATATATATATTAAATTCATGATATATTTATAATCATGGAAATTAATATATCATATATTTTCTTACATTTCCATTCATTTAAAGAAGATAACATCATTCATGCGTGTGTGTGGATTACCACCTCCACAAAGCGATGTGATTGGTTTTTCATTGCCACATCATATAGATGGTATATATAAGTATATTTAAATATAAAATATTATATTTATGATAAAATTTTCTTTCTTTAAAGATAAAATAACACTAACTATATTTCTATTATGATCATTGAAAAAATGGGAATGTTACTCATGCGTAAGTATGACTAACCATCTCTAAGATTGTAATGTAGTTCATTTTTCATAACCATATTGCATGGTTGGTTTTAAAATTATAATCAATGTATAAAAATGATAGTTAGTTTGTTATTATTATTATTTATATTATGAAATAATAATCTCTTCGACCTTAGTCAACTTACCAAAGTGATTTTAGACATATGAACCAAATATCGTCAAAACATCTGACATGAACCTAAATAATTAATTAATTAAATGTAACATGATAATAAATAAAATAAAATGAATATTAAACTTGAAAAAGGTTATTAATTAAGTAAATAATTAACAAAAGTTTATTATTCAGGAAGATAAATAATATACGTGATGACTTAGACTCAAGGAAAGGGATCTATCTAAACCACCCTTTTCTTTAGGTTATGACCATTCTATCTCTAACTCACCATCCCTGCCTCTATTTAATATTATAGAATGATTATAAATTTTATATATATATATCACACACACACACACACACACACACATATATATATATATATCTTAATATATCTTATTATCCCTTCCTTTTATGGGGTAATACATGCCTTATGATCATTTCTCGAACGTCTTCTTTAAGAAATATCTTTTGATTATGATATGAAGAAAGATTATGAAACCCAATTTCTTTCCATGAGTAATTATTATATATATTAATGATGATTTATTTTATTTTTTTGGCTCACATAATCACGAACATTTTATGATGGGTATTCCCAAATAGTTCTTCAATGCATTGGGTAAAACTTTTATCTCATGAGACATTAAGTATGGGATTAGGGAGTAAACCTAATCCACCATGAGACATTTTCCAGCATGTGATGTTTTATTGGCAGTTATACTTGAATTATTATTATGTCATGTTTTGTTTTGATTTCAAATTTACTATGTTTCCATGATCTTGGGATATCATTCTCTTTATGTTATTCTCCCAAGTGATTACTCACGATCCTTCTATTTTATGGCATCATGTTATACCTTTGAATCATAAGTTAGGATTCCTTTTCATTTTTATTGCCTTACTAAGTTTTTTAGATCACCCCCTTTATCTATATATTCCACAGGTTATACTATGAAATTTTAGGGCTCAAAGGGATTTAAGAACTCATTATTGAGATTAAAATAAAGATGCTTTATTTTCATGTTGTTGTTTTACATACCTAGTTTTCCAGAGACAATATGAATTTTCAATTTTTTTATTAATGGATATTTATGTTAAAAATCATGTAATAATATATTTAAAAAGTCTTGGGTTGTTATATAAGTTTCTAATTTCTAATTATTAAACTGTAAATATATAGGGAACTATTTGAATGAATAACCTAATCATGAAGGGAATTTTCCTCAGAAAAGACTAAGGTAGAAAGTATGTGATCACTACTATTGATGTTGAAGTTCATAAATATGTGATGATAGGTAATTTGATCATAACACAAAATTTATATAATGATTTATTTTATTATGTATCTTCATAATCATTTATATCTTCCATTTTTCTAAGACAAATTAATATTTACCTATCTCCATAAGAAGAGAGTTTATAATCATGACTCATAGTGGAAATATTATTGCAATAAGGATATGTAAGTCAGTTCCCATTATAACACATAGACATACCCTATTTTCAAACTTGATTATTATACTTATGGTTGAATTTGATAAAATCCTTTTTATATACTGTCCTTAAAATTATAATGTGAAAATTTTTTACTGAGAAAAGGTTATTACGATTTGTGATGATGATAAGGAATCCATTATCTTAAGAGGGTAAAATACACCATTTAAATATTTTTTGGATCCAACTTCTATATCTCTCCTTAATGAGATTATTAGATAAGAATAGTAGACACAACCTATAAATGGGAAATGGATCCTTATGATAACAGATATACCTATTTTTCATGAATATATTTATGTGTTTCTTAAAAAAATACATAGACATCCACCTGATCGTGAAGTTGAGCTTTAAATTGATATCATCATTGATTAAAAACCAATATATAATACTACCTACATGATTTCCATTGTATAATTAGTGTAAACAAATAAAAAATAGCATGAGTTGTGTGATAAGTGATTTATACCCCCTATTGTTTCACCATGGGGAGCCCCTATTCTTTTTGTTAAGAAGAAAGATCAGTCTGTGAGGTTATGTATCAATTATTGGGAAATCAAAGTGATTAATATAAAGAAAAAGTATCCTTTTACCCACATTGATGACTTGTTTGTTCAACTTCATGGAGCTCAATATTTTTCAAAGATTGATCTTCATTCTGGGTATCGTCAACTGTAATAAAATAAGAAGGATATTCTAATGATGACATTTCATATGAGGCATAGTCATTATGAATTTACAATGATTCTCATTAGGTTGACTAATTCACCCTATATTTTTATAGATATTATGAATATCATGTTCATGGATTATCTCAATAATTTCATTATGGTATTTATTAATGATATCTTGGTATAATCTAAAAGATATGATGAGAATATAAGTCACTTTAAAGTCATTATTAAGACTCTTAGAGAAAATAAGTTATCTAGAAAATTTATCAAATGTGAATTCTAGAACTAGAAAGTATCTTTTTTTGTCTATGTTCTCTATAAGAATGGAATAACATTTGAGCCTTCAAAGGAAAATATAGTGATGAAATGACCAATGATAATGAATAAAACTTATTTATGTACCTTCGTTGGATTAACAAATTACTATCAATGTTTTGATCATTATTTTTCTGAATTAACTAACCCATTAACCAATTTGACACATAAAGAGATTAATATTATATGGTCATGCAAATATGTATAATTATTTTAAATAATTAAAGTGGATATTGGTCAATGCACTGATATTTACATTCCCGTTAGGAAGGTATGGATTTGTGATATATTTGAATGCATAAAATAAGTTACTTGGATATGTCCTTATATAGAATGATAGATTTTTTGTCTATGTATCAAGGTAGTTAAATATTCATGAATATAATTTTCCAACCCATGATCTTGAGTTGGAAGATGTAATATTTTCATTGAAGATATATAGAAATTACCTTTACAGTGAAAGATTTAAAATATATACAAATAAAAAAAGTTTGAAATATATATTCTCAAAGAAATATCTCAACATAATGAAAAGGTGATGATTATAACTACTCAAGGATTATGATTTCTCAATTCACTATTGCATTGGGAAGGAAAATAAGTTAGCTGATTTATTGAGTAAGAAAGATCAAGTATTTTTCACTAAAACAAGGATTAAAAGGACCCTACATTCATGTATTTAGTAAATTTATATATAGGAATCATTAAGGCATGGGAAACATCACATTTATTCCAAATGATTTCCAAACCATCATTATTAGAGAAAAAAAATATTCCCAACTAGATGATAAGAATATTCAAAATAAAATCAAATCTTTGAATTATGGGAAGTTAGTGGAATTCATCAATAAAGATGGTATATTGAAATTTGTAAAGAGGCTATATGTTCTATTCATGCCTGAACTAAAAAGAGAATTATTAGATGAATCTCACAGCTCAAATTTCTATATACACCATGGTATCACCAAAATGTATCAAGATTTTATGAAATATTTTTGGTGGGATAATATGAAATAGGAAATTGCATACTATGTTTCAAGATGCTTGGTTTTTCAACAGGTAAATGATGAAATAAAACATACTAAAGGAGTCATGAAACCTATACATTTTATTATTTTGAAATAATATGATATTACCATGGAATTTTTAACTATATTTCCATAAACTCATATAAATAATGGTGCCATATGGGTTATTATTAATCACATTACCAAGCCTAAACATTTCCTTATTATAAGGGAATACCTTCTTCTTTAGTTCCTCATGATTATATATATTAATGAAGTTATGAGACTTTATGGTGTACCTATCTCAATTGTATTTGATCATGATATGTGGGTTACATTGAAATTATGAGAGATTATTCAGAAGAATATTGACATCGAGATACATTTGAGCACAACCTATCATCCTCAAACTAACGGGCAGTCTGAAAGGACTATTTGGACATTAGAAGATATGTTTATATTGTGATCACTTGACATTAAAGGTATATGGGATCATTATTAACCTTGGTGAGATTTATATATAATAATAGTTTATATTCAAGTATTCAAATGGATCCATATGAAACATTGTATGAAAATTGGTGTCGTACTCTAACTTATTGAGAAAAAATTAGTGAAAGGAATCCCATAGGCCTAGATATCATGGAAGACAAAATATTAAATGTAAAGACTATTCAGATTTATATTAAGTCCACTCAAATTATGTAAAAGATTTATGTTGATAACAAATGGAATAATTTTGAATTTCAAGTGGGAGATCATGTTTTATTGAAGGTATCTCCATGGAAGGGTGTTATATAGTTCAAAAATAAAGGGAAACTAAGTCCTAGTTACATAATTAATTTTCAAATTATAGAAAAAAGGATCCATGGATTACCATTTAGAAATTCCACCTAGTATCTCTAAATTTCATGATGTGTTCTATATCTCATTATTGAGGAAGTATATGTGGGATAAAATGCATGTGTTCACCTCTTAATAAATATATTTGGAACCTGATTTAACTTACTGTGAAGATCCTATACAGATTCTTAACATTAGAGAACAAGTTTTTTATATTTGTATGACTCAAATTGTGAAGGTAATTTAGAGAAATCATAAAATAGAAGTAAAAACATGGGAACCTAAAGAAGTTATGATTAATAACTTCCTAGATCTATTTATGAGATGATATTTTAAAAAAGTTGAGGTTGAAATTTTTAAAGGGGGAAAAATGTAACACCCTTGCTTTAATTATAGAAAGAAAATGGTTCTTTCTAAAAAAAATAGCATAATGCACATATATTTATTCAATAATTCCTAAATTTTATAAATTTAATTTTATAAAATTAATTTCATTTTTGAATTTAGCATATCAAAATTATCTTATTGTGAATTTTTTAGATTTTTCAGAAATAGTTGATTTTAGGTGGATTGTGAAAAATACTAATTTTACAAATACTACCACTTTTATGAAATTATAATAATATAATAATAACATTAAATTTTTAAAAAACCTTTTTAATATACCAAATACATATTCAAGAAGTAATATAACGCATATAGAAATATAATGTTGAACTTAGAAATATATGCTTAGTATTTTGGAAAGATAAGAAATAATTTTATTCAAATAATTGTTTTAGTTACTATCTATTAATAAAGTATTTAAAAGGTTCCTTTAAGTTTTGGTTTAGTTTTAAAGACAAATAAGTCTCATTTTATTTAACATAATAAAATTAATTCCATTGGAATAAACATTATACTTGATTTTGTTGTAAATCATGTTTATACATAAAGCAATATTTTCTTTCTAAAAAATAATTTTCATGGAATTTTACTTACATATGCTCAAATTAATATTTAAAAATTATAAAAATGTAATATTTTAAAATTTAATCCATATTTGGAATAAACATAATTAATATTAGTTAATAAGGTCAACTTAATTTTTGATGGTTAAGGTTAAAAAGGGTTTACTGGGGGGGGGGGGGGTTAAATGAAGAGATAAGGGTAATAATACCTCTTAAAATTGTCCAAATTATATTGGTTGAAGATATTTAAACCTTATATAATCTTACCTTATAATTCCTGGCCATTTTGTGCCACTTTTATTAGAAAATGACTTTATATTATTAAATATTTTAAGTAATTCCATGTGTGTCCCTCCCCTAACTTATAAAAGGGCATATCTTCTCCACCCTTATTAAAAAACTTTGAGCTCTCTATATCATCCAATAACTAACCAAACAACTTCATAGATTACATACCTTCATTCTTGAAATTATGGTATTACCCTAGGACCATTCTTAGAAGGCTTAAGGTGTAAGGAAAAAGTAGTCTCTCAAAGAAGAGGTGATCATCTTATCCGACTCTTTCAAAGTTTATTTCCCCTTAAAATTCCTCTAAATCTATTGTATACATAATAAAATAAGTATAATGAGATTTTATTATGATTATAATACAATAATTTTCTACTTCCTTTTCATCAAATGAGAAATTAAATTATCACTCATGCATATGTGTGGACTACCACTTCCATTTAGTGATATAATTCATTTTTCATCACCGCCTCACATTGATGAATATTATGATGAGGTTAATAAATATATATTATATTTATGATATAATTATTATTTTTGAATGATAAAATATTATTTTTATTATTTTTATTTATTCTTTAGAAAATGAAATCATAGTTCATGCTTATCTACAGACTACCATCTCCATAAAAGGTGTAATTTAATTTTTTATCTATGAATTTTATGGAAAATTATAATTATATATATAATGAATATATATTTTATTTATACCATGATTAAAATTATGGATATTATGTAACCTATATCAAGATTCGAAGACTATAACTTTTTAATAGAAACATACATGATAATAAAGCAGTTAACACCCAAAATGATGATGATAATGTTAGATTGTTAATGAATGGGTGATAAGGTGTTATAAAAAACCATTTATAATATTATAAGTATGAATATGATACTTGTATAGAAGTATAATAAATTAAAATTTATTATATATGAGGTTAAAATCACTTAGGAAGAAAGTTGGACTTGAGGTAAGAGTTTATTTTTCAATCTCATTTTTATTCAAGATTATTTATGTTTAAATTTACATTAAAGGAAATTATAAGATATTTATATTTTAAACACAATATAATATATTCTTATTTATTTATATATTTATTTTACTTGTTTTCATTTCATTTCCCATATTTAAGTACTCAAAAGTATGAAAGAATTTTTTTTAAGGAAAACCAACTTTGTCTTTCTATTTAGTCGGAAATATTTTTCTTCCATGTACACATTTACTTTAAAATGTTTTCAAGAATGTTTTTAATATTATATAATTATTGATCAATGTAATATTTACCCACGTTTAAATTTATATAAAAAGGTTTAAAATTAATCTTCTTGTCATTTTATGAATGAGGTACTTTTTACTGAAGGTGTGAATGATATCTTTGTTTAAATATTTACCGCAAAAATGAATTTTCCTTCTATCATGACTAATAATTTCATTGATTCTTAATTTAAAAGTTTCCATGGTTATTTTTAAATAAAATATTTCCCCAAATATTCTTGAAATTTTTAGATTTTAAATTTTTGATTTCAAAATAAAAATGGAAATTTCATTAAGAAAAGTTCTAGTGATCTTTTAAAAGGTTTTTCATTTATATTAGAATCCTTTGATGAATCTTATGATTTATTAAGGATATAATCTAATAATACCATCACAAATTTTAATCTATATGACTTATAATCATGTTTCTCTAGTGATTGATTGGGGAAAATATTAATATTTCATATGATAGTTTTTCAATAAGAATATTTATATTGATTATGTATTGAATTATTATTAATTTATTTCATATGATAAATGCATTGGATATAATAAGTGATAAGTAAATCCTGTTATATCTCTTACATTTATTTGTAGTTCTTATGATACAAACTAGTTTTTGTATTTAGTGCACACCTTACCTATTTATGTAAAATGTCTTAGCATTAATCCTTGGTGATAAGATTATGATGTCCAACATTATGAATTCTATCATTATAAAACTAGTTATTATTGTCCATGTGATTATTTATGTTGTTATATCACACATGGATATATTCCCCTATTATGATAATATTTATATGACATATTTAATTATTGTTTATCAATGCCATATTATTCCCACTTTATTTATTCTATGATATCTTTTGTTGTATTATTTACCTTACCAAGAATCTGATTTTAACCTTTATTATGGTTTCATTTCCCCATGATACAAAGAAGAGATCTATGAATTATTTAGGGATATACTATAATAAATAATAAAATTATCACTATAATTTTATGTTTTATTTAATTTTTTCAAATGTAATGTGAGAATCAGGTATGTATCTAGTCTTCCAAGAATACTTTATTATTTGATACTTCAGGATGTGGTATTTTATATATTGCACCAATGTAGTAAGATAACCACTGAGTTCGGGTTACTAGAGTCCATGTTTTACAACACAATTATCTCACATAAGATTTAATTGAATCTATGTAATATTAAATAAAAAGTACAATGCGACTCTCCATGCTGCAACTTATAAGGCCATGATGCAATAGACTATCCAAACATATATAGAGTGATAAAAAAAATCTCATGGATCAACATTTATACTATAATCCAACACCTCACATTGAAACATATTGAATCATAGTGAAAACAAGCCAACCCTTTTCCCCTTATCTTCTATCCAACAAGATCATGGTGCAACCCTACCATTCATGACATGATATATAATCCTAGTTGAAATTTCATATAAACTCCTTATCCACTACCATCATCCCTTTAAAAAACTCATGATATTAAGAACACATTTATGAATCATGTTCCCATGTACATTTCTCCAAGCCACTGTGCCTCAACAAGACAAAAACCACAGGAATGATTCACCCACACAACACCTTATCCTAAAAATCCTAAATCTCAATAGGTCACTCCAAAAAAATCACATTATCCTTAATATACAACTCACTCTAATCAATCAAAAGAAATTAATCATTAAGATATTGAAGAATTTAATAAAATTGAAAAACATCATGAATCTGATCCATCTGTGGAGGAATCTTTAATTGATACACCACCTTTCCAACACACTCCAGCACCTCAAAAGGCTCAATAAATCGAGGCGAAAAATTACTCTCATAACCAAACCACTACTTCCCATGATGAGGAGAGAACTTCAGAAAAACATGACCACTAACATAAAACTCCAAAGTTCTCATTATTTTATCATTATAAGAATTCTAATGGTCTTGAGCAGATTCATTTACTCATGAATCCCTTACACCTTATTTGTTGTTCTCTACACAAAATTTAATCTAATAATTGTTGACTTTCCAACCTTGATACAACACAAAAATGATATTAAAAGATGATCATACAATGATTTCAATTAAGTCAAACCAATAGATGAATACTATATATTCTTATTAGAAAACTAAACAAACGGTAGAGGATTCACCCACAAAAATCCAAAATCCAAAACACATACACACAACATATCCTCCAATGTTTGGATTTTCTCCTCTATATAAATGTACGCATGAGGGTAGAACATAGTGGTAAGGCATAATTAAGATCCAAAATCATGTTAAAAACCCTTCCACACTCACACGGTAAAATTAGGAACATGATTATTGATGATCATTTTCATAACCCCATAAAAATACATAATATCCTCCATAGACAACATCCCTACAACAATCACCGCACTTAAATCCTTGATTGATAAGAAATGATATAACTATATCAAATGATCCAAAATCAACCATGTAACAACTCCAATTTTTTGTATTTAGTCCTTTTAATATTTCTGTATATGTCTCTGAATTTTTTTCCTCAAATTTAGTGTAGTGTTTGGGTGTCACAGGCCTCAGAATTAATATGTTAAAAATATTAATATATATTAAATCACACACACACACACACATTTTAATATTAAATAGGGTTTCCATTGATTAATACTTAAAATCAGAAATTCGAGACCATGGTTAATTCTATAATGTAGGGTTTACCATAGGTGTGACATAATGTTGGTTGACATTGGGTTCCCGGTCGAGGGAAACCATTATCGGTGTGTTAAGTAAAATAAATACAATTAATTAATTATTTTATTTAATTGACCTAAAAACCTAATTATCTCTATAAATATAATGTTATGGAAAATAAAAATGGTTACCCACATAAACTTGGGAGATTAGAGAGAAGTAAGAATTATTCATCGTTGTTGGAGGATCAAAATCGAGGATTTATGATGAACTGATTAAGGTGAATTGTGAGATAGATGAAAAACATAACAGGATCATTATATTCATTGTTATAAGAATTTTTTTAACCAATGATCGATCCATACTCAAGGTAAGGCAATATATTTCATGGATTTGTTCCCTATTTGATTTAAATAATAAGAATGAATTTTATTTTCATATTTACTATAATCGCCTTCTTTGCATGAGATCTATTTATTTTGGTATTCTTAAACCAACTTTTTATCCTTGTTGTACATATGATTTACACCCCTATTGTTTCCAAAATTCATTATCCTTGGCTAGAATCAAATTTCCCAATTCAAATATCACTTTTCCTTGTATATTTCCCCCACTTTTGTCCATGTTCATTATTATTGGCCCATGGGGCCACATTTTGACACTTTTAGTTCATATTCAAGCACAATTGAACACCAAAATTTATAGAAGATGTGTGCATAAAATATATATTAGTTTTTTGTAGATGGATCATGATGTGATGTGGGTTACATGTGTTAATGAAACATATTTAAGGCTAGATCTCAGTTCTTCATCCAAGAGAGAGGCATGGTGCGGTGGGATGAATCACACAGAATTTGAGTGGCCAGGATCTGGCCACCAGTGATGGATCAATTGTGGTCAGTTCTAGACCTATGATCTCTGGTGTGATTTGATGAAAAAATGGTGGTAGAATTGGTATCGTGGTGACATGTGAATCCTTCTTTAATGTTTGGAAAATCTTGATATACAAGATTTATAAAGTGGAGAACACACACTATGTAGTCCCCTTACTGTGTATGCTATGGTTTTAGGCATAGATAAATATCACATTCTATTTATGATCTATACATACCATGTGAATCGATTCTGGAAGATCAATTTTTACTCCAAGAGTACATGGTTATGGTCACAAATAGACACACAAGCATGGCTAGAGTACACGAGCATGACCATGTACTCATACATGGAAAGACCACCAGAACATGACCAGGTACATAGGCATGGGCCAGAGGACATTGACATGGGTGAAAAAACATGGGAATACCCCTGTGCCCCCAAGGCACACCGTGTACCCCATGAACATGTTGTCTAGTCCCAAATGGCTTTCTAAGATATGTACAATAGAGGACATTCCCAATTGTCTAGGTAAGGTTACACACCATGTGACCCTATGTATATGTCATGAAATTTCCTCAGGAACTTTAACCTTCTATATATCATTCTTATGGACTTGGATTTGGGCCTTTGAGTTTCATATCTTGAGAATTATTTCGAGTATAACTCGATGGAGGCCTTTGTTTTAGAATTAGAGATATGATACGAGGAGTTATGAGTGTGAAGCTACTTTCAATGACATTTGACCAATGGTAGTGATCAATTGTGATCATTAGAGAGATATTAGCATTGATACTCCCCTATCGCACCATGTAATGACCCCCATAATATTTACATAGGTAGAGTTGGTAATCCCCCATAATATAGTAGGTTGCAGGCCCTCTATCTATAGAGTGGTACCCCCCATCTTTGAGCTTTGATGACGAGCAATTCCTCCATGATGGTTAGTTATCCCTTAGTTGTGGAGCACAATAGTGAGGGGAGAGCCCCTAAATTTAGATTCTTGTGAGGTTTCAAATGGTTTTGGGAATCAAAGATGATTACTCATCATTCTTATATGGGTTATGGAGATGGATATTACCTTTCTCTCTCACATGTGTTTATTTTGAGTATATGTGTTGAGTTTTCATTTCCCTATTGATTATGGTTTGAACTGACTATTTAATATTTCTATTTCCCCCTTATTAGTTTTTAGGGCATCCTAATGGTTATGTATATACTCTCCTGTATACGGGATTTTCGTACCCATATTTTGTCTTACGTAGATGAAAAAAAATCTGTAGTGACCTTGGTGGAGAAGGATTCAGAGGACCATAGCTGAACCTAGCATAGTTAACTATGTTCGGTGGTTGAAATTAGATATTGTGAGATAGTATCTCTTTATTATTAATTTTTATAGTTTCTTTCATGTTGGGACCTCATCTCTTGTTGTATGTGTTTTTTCCCTTTTATAATTTTTCACTATGCTACTGTACTTTGATGCTTTCCTAGAGGTTGTTTCATGCATGGTTTTGCACTCTAGATGTTTAGTTATTTATTATATATCTACATTTTTTCACGTAGTTGGTTGTGTTCATGAATAATGTTACTTAGGATAAGGTATTCCATTTCATCATTTCCTAATCGGCGCTTTCCACCCTCCCTTAGATTATTAATGGTGGGCTTGGGGTGTCTTACTCAACTCATCGTCAGCCAGGAGAGCCCTGGTGGGTTGGTTCATGGTATAATGGTATTAGAGAAGTATTTTCTAGGTTATTGTTTAGAGTTTAGCATGTTGTGAGGATTGGTTTGGGAAGTTAGGGAAATAGCGTTAGAGTGTCTCGAGTGTGAATTTTTGGATAGGCAACCCAATGTTGGTGCAATGGTTGACATATCCATTCACTAGGACTTTAACTACCTAATTATTGACTTGGAATAAAAATACATCTTCTATAGAGAACAAATGGTATGTGAATCATATTTCATTGGGTATTTTGGATTTTATTTCCTTCTTGAGTTATCTCCCCATATATGCTCATCTAACCATGGTAAATATTGATAACTTTCAGGATTCCTCCATGATGATAGATAACTAGGATTACAATAAAAGATCATGAAGAATATTAGTTGAGTTATGAGGCCTTAGTTTAGGGAAATTCTCATGAAGTTTTTCCACTAGTGGTCGAGGTGGAAGATTGACTACATGTGGGAAAACCGATAGCTCCAACAGGCTAGAATGATGATTCATGTAATATTAACATGTTATGAAAGTTCAAAAAATAAAGACCACTGATGTGTCACAATGAGATAAACACTAGGGTAGTAGAGGATTGTTTTGAGTTAGGGATATGAATCTTCATGCATGTTCAGACCCTGACCGATCAAATGGTTTCACTTACTACCAGTATTCTTAATGGATCAGCAGAGTGCTGGTTGAGTCTGATCACACAGACTCCTGATGTGATGATGATCACATTGTTAAAATTCTAGAAGATGTTCCATGATGAGTATTACCCTTCATGCCTATGCTTTGTATAGACTTAGGACCTTCTTAAGATGTAGTAGGGTGATATGATAGTTATTGATTACGACACGAGGTTTACCGACCTCACTCATTACACCCTCAATATGGTGCAAGATAGTTTATTCTGGGAACATATGTTTGAGTAAGGCCTTCATAGATACATATATACCAGCATAGTCTTCTTGTGCATTCTTACTTATGTTTGAGTGCTAGTGTGAGATCTTGTTAATGAGATATTTCTAGTAGAGGGGAAACAAGCAGTTAGAGATGAAAATGTTCATCATGGGGCTGAGTCATCCACAACAACTAGTATTTGAAATACACCGGGGTCTCAATGTAGGAGGCATACCCATGACCAGACCTAGACATGTGGGTCTACAGTGCATGGTTAACATAGAGGATCCAATCAGCCAAGCGAGGGGTGATTCTATGCTTGTGATGGGCGAGGTCCATGGATCATGATTTCTTGACCTAAAATGCTGAGAAGGGTAGGTAAGTAGTGGATATACTTCCATGAAACATGCATATTTAGGGAGGATCCTAGGGATGTGATGCTAATAGAGGAGAAGGTGGAGCTCCATAGGGAGGATTTATGGGTAGAGGACGACTCTATGAGCCACTCCCACCACCACCACTAGGTTTCCCACACCAGGATCCAAGGGGTAGCGGTTGAGGACGTGAGAAAATATAGGCTATGTAGAAATTTGACCAGACTTCTCATGAGATGATTCAAAGTATGATCTATAATTTTTTACTCTTTCCCTAGTACTTGTAGACACAGGTGTGAGTTACTCCCTTATCTCAATATCCCTTGTGTGGGATCTAGAGATACCAGTTGAGACATTTGAATAGAAGATATGGCTTGCAGTTTCTATTGAGAATTATTATTCTATATCTCACATCTATAGGTAGTTTAAGTTAGCATTCAGTTGAGAGAGTTTCTCATGAGACCTCTTGGTCATCATGATAAAACCATATGACATCATCTTGAGGATTGACTGGTTTTCCATGATGCATGCCTAGATAGACTGTCATCATAGAATATTTAGACCCCTTCAAAAATATTATATGAGATTATACTTTGTGGGAGAGAGATAGAGATATAATTGTAGAGTGAGCAGGGTTCAAGAGTAAGAAAATGAAACCCATAACCCATTAGTTGGAGAGATTATCCATTAGTGAAGTCGAATCTTGAGGTATCTAGATTCTAGTAGCAGTTGAGGATTATATGTACATATTTTCCAAGGATTTTCTAGGAATACCTATAATTTGAGAGATATAATTATTCATTTACTTGTATCCAGGGACTGCATTGATATCATTTGCATCATATCTATGCCCATACCAAGCTTTGAGAGTTGGGGGTGTCATTGGATTTCCTTCAGCAGAAAGGTTTTGTTAGACCCAGTGTGTCCCTCTGGGCGGCTCTAGTTTTGTTTGTGAAAAAGGAATAAATAATTTTGAGGATTTGTGTTGACTATCATCACCTAAATCTGGTAATAGTAAATAAAAATTACCCCCTTTTAGGATTTTTGACCATTTCAACTAGTTTAGAGGAGCGTTTTGGTTATCCAAGATCAATATCAGATCCGACTACCATTAGTTCAGGGTTTGCGAGGATTATATTCCAAAGATAGAATTCCAATATTGCTATGGACTCTATGAGTTCAGGGTGATTCCTTTTGATGTGAATAATTCTATCACTATGTTTATGGATCTTATAAACCATATATTCTAGCCACAATTAGACCAATTAATAGTTTTATTTATCAATGATATACTCATTTACTCTACATTATAGGAGGAACATGCACAAAATTTGAATATGGTTATAGACTTACTATGAGATCACCAAATTTACATTAAGTTATCAAAGTTCCAATTTTGTATATGTGTGGTTCACTTTCTAGGGAATTTCATCTCTGATCATGGTTTAGTTGTGGTCTTAGTGAAGATGGATGCAATTATTTCATGGGAGCCACCTAAGATCATGTAGTGGTTTCAATGTTTCCTTGGTTTGGTAGGGTAATATAGGAGTTTCATGGAAGTATTTTCTATGATAGAATCCCATTTGACCTCCTTGACACAAAAAGGGAAGTAGTTTACCTAAAGTGATTAGTGTTAGGGAGACTTTAAGAAGCTAAGGCTAAGGTTGACTAGTTCTCCTATTCTGAGACTACTGTAAGAAGGCGTTGATTACATGGTGTTTTGTGATGCCTTTAGAGATGGTCTCAATTTCACATTGATATAGAGTTAGGAAATGATCATTTATGGGTCGAGGCTATTGAGACCCCATGAGAATAACTACCTGACTCAAGAAATAGTGTTTTTATTAGTAGTCTTTACTCTAAATATTTGGAGGCAATATCTTGTGGGTGAGCATTTTTTTTGTTTACACAGACCACCAGAGTCTCAGGTATATCTTCACTCAAAGAGATCTCAACCTGAGACATAGGTGTTGGTTGGAGTTCCTATAGGACTATGAATTCAAGATAGTATATACTCTAGGGAAGGGTAACGTGGTGGAAGATTCCCTTAGTAGTAAGTCCCGTTATCGCTTGGTGGAGGAGGCATGTAAGCAGTTATCTTCATTACAGCTGACCCTAGTGGAGGAGAGGGGTGAAACTTATCTTTAGTCTATGGGGGTGACTCCTCTACTTATTCAATGTGTGAGAGGGGATAAATTGGGAGACATCGATTGCGAGGTTCTATGTGACTAGATATCCTCTAGAGATGCACCTGATAGATTTTATAAAGTAGGATAGTACATAATCCATTTTTAGGGATGAATGGTGGTTATGGTCATGTTTCATGAGGATTTGATGAGGTAGTTTTATAATTACCCCTTGTATGTATATATGGGTGTGGAAAAAATTTAAAAAGTCCTTAAATAGAAATTTTGGTGGGTTGGAATGAAGTAGAGTGTTTTTGAGTTCACCTCTCAATGTCTCACATGTCATTAGGTAAAGGCCAAACATCAGGTACCAACAGGTTTGACTCAACCTATTGACATCCCAGAATGAAAGCGGGATAACATATTAATTGATTTTATGATGGGGATTCGATGGAAAATGAGAGACCATGATGGTATTTGGGTGACTGTTGACCAACTTACCAAGTAGTCATAATTTCTTTCCATTAAGGAGAAAATTTTGGTTGGGAGTTTGAGGTAGTTGTATGTTCATGATATCATCTGACTTTATGGGGTTCCCATGATGATTATCTCTGAATGTGATGCTCGAATCTTTTCATGGTTGTAGATAGGTATGCATGAGGCTTTTGGGACCCATTTATGGATGATTATAGTGTTTCAACCCTAGAAGGGAAATAAAAAAGAGAGGACAATCCAAGTGTTAGAGGATATATTGAGAGTTTGTGTGTTGAAATTTTCCCTGAGCTAGGAGGATCACTTGCTATTGGTAGAGTTCTCTTATAATAACAACTGTCACAATAATGTTAGAATGAAAACTTTATAGGAATTTTATGTTATATCCTATAGGTCACCCTTATACTTCACTAGGATTGGTGAGACATCTCTTGATTGGATAGAGATTGTGCTAGTGAAGACCAAGAAGGTTCAGATTATTCATGAGCATATGAGGATAGCTTAAATCCAACAAAAATATTATTTGTATTGGTATCTTAAGCCTTTGGAGCTTGAGCATGAAGAATATGCTTTCATAAGAGTCGCCTACAATGAGGATTTCAAAGATTTGGTTGGGGAAGAAAAATATCACCAGGACTCATCGATCTGTTCAAGATCCTATAAAGGGTTGGTGAGGTTTCTTACCACTTGGACTTTCCCCCATAGTTAGGCTGAGTTTATGAAATATTCCATGCATTAGAGGTTAGGGGATATGTGCATGAACCTATACATGTTATTGACTAAGGATAGGTGTACGTCAAGGATAGAACCACCTTTATGGAGTACCTGGTGGCGATTGAGGACTACCTAGAGAAGATCTTGTGTGTATGGAACATCCCTTTGCTTTGAGTGCTTTGGAAGCATAAGAGTATATAGAAGATCTCCTAAGAGTGTAAGAGTCATATGTAGGCTCAATATCTCCATATTTTTGTGTAGATTATGCTTTTCAGGGAAAAAATCCTTGAAGGAGATAAGAATGTAATGACCCTGGTTATTTGGATTTAGTCATTTGAATATTTCTTTATATGTATCTGGATTTTTTCCTAGGAGTTGGTGTGGAGTTTGGGTGTCACAAACACTAGAATTAATATAGTAACAATATTAATATATATTAAATCACACACATTTATATTTTCAAAATAAATGGTTTTTCTATTTTTTGAGACTTCATATGGGAAATTTGAGACCATGGTTGATTCCGTAATGCGGGGTTTAACCTAGGTGCAATATTAAGTTGGTCAGTACTGGGTTTCTGATAGAGGAAATTTTTTGGTAGTGCATTAAGAAAGATAAATAAAATAAAATAAAATAAAATAAATAAAATAAATAAAATAAATAAAATAAATAAAATAAATAAAATAAATAAAATAAATAAAATAAATAAAATATATAAATAAAATAAAATAAATAAAATAAATAAAATAAATAAAATAAATAAAATAAATAAAATAAATAAAATAAATAAAATAAATAAAATAAATAAAATAAATAAAATAAATAAAATAAATAAAATAAATAAAATAAATAAAATAAATAAAATAAATAAAATAAATAAAATAAATAAATAAAATAAAATAAAATAAATAAATAAAATAAATAAAATAAATAAATAAAATAAATAAAATAAAATAAATAAAATAAATAAAATAAATAAAATAAATAAAATAAATAAAATAAATAAAATAAATAAAATAAATAAAATAAATAAAATAAATAAAATAAATAAAATAAATAAAATAAATAAAATAAATAAAATAAATAAAATAAATAAAATAAATAAAATAAATAAAATAAATAAAATAAATAAAATAAATAAAATAAATAAAACAAATAAAACAAATAAAACAAATAAAATAAACAAAATAAACAAAATAAACAAAATAAACAAAATAAACAAAATAAACAAAATAAACAAAATAAAGAAAATAAATTATTTATTTTATTTAATTGACCTAAAAATATAATTCTATATATAAATAATCTATTACAAAAAATCCTTAGGGTTATCCACATAGCCCTATGAGGTTAGAGAGAATGAAGCATTCTTCATTGTCATTGGTGGATTGGGATCGAGGATCGACGATGAACGTATCGAGGTGAATTGTGAGACAGACACCAAACACCATGGGAACATCTTATTCATCACTAATGGATACGTTATTCACCAAAGATCGATCCATACTTTCAGAATGGAATGTTATTTAATGGATTTCTACCCTATTTGATTTAATTGATAAGCATGTATTTTATTTTCACAGTTTCTGTAATTATGTTCTTCACATGATCCCCACTTCTTTTAGTGTTCTTAAACTAAATTGTTATCTGTGTTACACATATGATTAAAACCCATATTGTTTTTTTAATTCATGGTCATTGGAAGGAATTACATTAGATAATGATGCTATCACTTTGTTCTTGTGCATTTTCCCCACTTTTCTTTGCCTTCTTCACCATTAGCCAACTAGGCTATAGTTTGACATTTTTAAGCTGAATTCAAGCTTGATCAAACCCCCAAATTCATGGAAGATGCATGAAAGATGTAAAAAAAACAGTGTTTTGAGGATGGATTGTGATATAATGCATGTTTCATGTGTTAACGACATATATTAAAGGCCAGATCTTGGTTCTTTATCCACAAGAGAGGCATAGTGCGATGGGATGAGTCACACTAGGTTAGACTATCTAGAATCTAGCCACATGTGAAGGATTAGGCATGGTTGGACCTAGATCCACACCCCTAGGTGTGATTTGAGGCAGAAATGATAGTGGAGGTGGTGTGGGTGATATGCTTGAATATTTCATCAGATTTTGGAAAATCCTGATATACATGGTGTGTACTATAGAGAACACAAACCGTGTAGTCCCCTTACTATGGAGACTAGGTTTTTGGAAAAAGATAAATATGAAACATCATGTATGATTCATACATGCTATTTTAATCAGTGATGGAAGCTTGGTGTGTAATCTAAGAGTACATGGGCACTAACAGAGCCAAGAAAATGAGTATGGCTAGAGTACATGGGCACGAATGTACACTCATAAATGACCAGGGAACCTAGACATGGCTAGGTATATAGGCATGGACTGGGGTATGTGTGAATAGGTGGGAAGACATGGGAATACCCTTGGGTAGGAAAGGCACATGATGCACCCCATGAACATGCCTTGTAGTCCCACATAGCAAGACACCTTATGTATAGGAGAGAACATTCCCAAGTGTTTAGCCAAGGTCAACGTCGTGTGACCCTTTGTACACATCTTTCAATTTCCTCAAAAGCTTTCACCTTGTGTATCTTCTTCTTATTGACACAAATTTAGATCCATGAGTAGCCTATCCTAAGTAGTTTTCCATCTAAAACGTGATGGTTTCATTCATTTTGGAATTAGAGATACGACGTGAGGTGTTATGAGTGTGAATTTTCTTTTAGAAATTCTTGACTGATGATAGTGAATGGGTGTGATCATCATAGATATGTTAGGGTTGGTACTCCCCCTTTTCACCAAGGCATGGGCCCCCCTTATGATTTACAAAGGTAGATTTAGTACTCCCAATACTATAGATGGGAATGGGTCCTCTATATACATAGTGGTACTCACTCTCCTTTTAGCTCTGGTAGTAAGCAGGTCCTTAATAGGAGTTAGTGCTCCCTCAGTTGTGGAGCACAATAGCGAAGAGTGGACCCCTACACTCAGATTCTTGTGAGGTTATGTATGGTGCTGTGTATCAAAGATGGATATTTTGAGGTACAATTTGAATCATCATTCTTAACTTGGATGTGGATTTGGAGATCAACTTTATCTCTTACTTAGTTTTATTTTGATCATATGTGTTGGGTCTTCATTTCTCTCTTGCTTATAGGTTGAGTTGACTATTGTATCTTTTTATTAATTCCTTATTGGTTTTATGGGTGTCCTATTGGGTGTGTATATACTCAAAATTACATGGGATTTTAATTCACTTGTTGTGTCTTTTGAAGATGATAGATAGATTAGTGGTGACCATGGTAGAGAGGGATTTAGAGAAGCACATATGTACCTCACAGATCTGACTGTGTTTGGTGGTTTTCCTTAGATATTGTGAGTCAGGATCTATTCCATCTAATTTTTTCCAGTTGTTTCCAGGATGGGACCTCATCTCTAGTTGGTAATATATTTTTTTACCCCTTTTTACTTTTTCACTATACTTCTATTCCTTTATTCTTTCCTAGAGGTTGTTTCATGTATGGTTTACACTATAGATATTCCGTCCTTTATTATATCTCTATATTGTTTCATGGAGTAGGTTGTGTGCGTGCATACAAGTACTTAGTCTAACGAATACCATTTCAGAATTTACTACCTGGAGCTTGTCACCAACCCCTATCCTATTAGAGGTGGGATTGGGGTGTCCCACTTGGCTTACAACTAGATAGGAAATCCCCAGTGGGTCGGGTCATGGAAAATTAGATAATATGACATCCTACCTGAGCTTGAATCAAACCAGTAACAAAATTCATCAAGATATCTTCTCAATTACACTGAGGAATATATAATGTTGTAATATAACATTCCAAGACATGATACTTAATCTTAATCTTCTAATAAACCAAGAATTGAGAAATAAACTCTTCTATCAACATATTTTCCATTGGCCAAGAAACCCGACTCCTCAAAAAATGATATATCTTAGTTATATCAGGATGCACTGCCAAAGGTGATCTATGGAACTCATAGAGAACCACCTCACATACCACTTATGAAATAAATATCTTGATATGAAAAACATATAATGTTGATCACCCCTCACCATTCCTTAGCTTTATCTCCATAGACCACATGATCTCACCAAAACTCCACCCCATGATTTCCCAACTGATACTCCTCCACTTTCAACATCAAGGGTGAATTCATTTTCATATGGTACATACAACCTCTACCATAGAAATACTCCATATCAATATGAAATTATGTAATCTCCTTCATCATCTTCCATGCTTCTCCATATTTTTGAGAAACATCTCCATGATAATTCCTACTCATTGCATCACTTACTATAATTTCTTTCCCCAATATATAGGAGATCTCAAAGTCATAGTCCCGCATGAACTCTATCCACCACTAATGAAGCATATTTAAATCACACTGAGAGAAAATATATTATAGTATCATGTTATCCATTAATACTATAAAAGACTCATCAATAATATAACACAGCTATAGAATAATGGAAAACACCATTGCTGCAAGCTTAGAATCTTAAGTAGCATAGTTATATTCATGTAGTTGTAACTATTGAGACCCATAATTTCAATACCCAAACCAAGATGAGAAACATCATAGAGGACCTCAAAAATGACTCTATATTACTAAAAATTAATAATATGAGCACTAATCAAATTTTCTTTTAGAGATTCAAACACATCCTAACACTAATCTATCCATACAAAGGGATGATATTTCCCATACAAAGTTGTCAAATAATCTATAATCCAAAAAAATAGGACAAAAACCTCTGATAGTATCCTACAATACCAAGGAAACAATGGAACACTATAAAATTATTTTTAGTTACCTAATAAAAAACCACATAAATTCTTGAAAGTCCAACTACATATACCTACTGAGACACAATATGACCATAAAAATACTCTTCTCGTATCCAAAACCTACACTTGAACAACTTTAGCTAGAGCCAATATTGTATAAGGGACTCTAAAATATACTTACAATTCTCAACATGATCCTTATTTGACCTAGAATACATAAGGATTCCATTAATAAAAAAAATTAAAAACTGATCTAGGAACTCTCAAAAGACAGATTTCATCAGTCCCATGAAAACAACTTGGGTGTTCATGACACCAAAGAGAATTACCACAAACTCAATGTATCCATAACAAAATATGAACATAGTAATTAAGATATTTTTTAACACCCTTGTTTGATTTATTTTACCCCTTTATTATGTATTTTTATGTTATATAATACTTGGGTCACTTTTTGGGAGTTTCACGATGTTTTTTTTTGTGTTTTGGAAGAGTTTTAATGGTGTAGAATTTCAGCACGATTAGGGGATAACCATACAGATTTTTCTAAGAAATCATGTGATAGTCTTAGGAGGATAAGAAAGTGTACATGGATAGCACATGGTTTTTCCAAATCACATAGGTGCCTAGGATAAATAGTGCAAGTGGAAGAAGAGGGACAAACATGGTTGGTGTACAATTTTTCAAACCTTGCAAACCAACTGTGTGAGGGAGGGGTTTTAAGGTAGTAACATGCACATCATTTGTGCATAGTTTCCTAAACCATGAGGACTAACTATTCCAAAATCATTTAACTCCATGTGAATTAGAGTTTAACTAGGTTTTAACCCAAAAACTCTCATTTCTCACCTCTCCTCTTAGGATCTCAAACTCCACTACTCTCTTAAGCATTCTTGGTGGTTCCTTTTGATCAAGAAGTTGGTTTTAATGGGTCTAAGTGTGTTGGATCTCCAAAATAAATTATAAGTATCCATTTTAAATATTTCTCTCTAGATATATTCTCACATGAAATATTAGATCTAATATGTTATGGAAGAAACCACCAAGAATTCTTAGGA
The DNA here is from genome assembly GCA_963277665.1 of Viscum album. NCBI lineage: Eukaryota > Viridiplantae > Streptophyta > Magnoliopsida > Santalales > Viscaceae > Viscum > Viscum album. Next base: position 474,661,057 of record OY728135.1, read on the forward strand.
GAGTAGTGGAGTTTTAGATCCTGATAGGAGAGGTGAAAATGAGGATTTTAGGGGTTAAAACCAAGTTAAAATATAATTCATAGAGAATTAGATACACACAACATGGTTATTAAACATAGCTTTGGAAACCATGCACTAACCATGTACATAATAATTCCTCCAAACCCATCCCTCACATGGTTGGTTCACATGGTTTGAAAAATGTTTTTTCAACCATGTTTTTTACTTATAATTACACTTTCATTATTTCTCCTAGGCACCCATATAGTTTGGAAAAACCATTTGATAGTCGTGTACACCCTCATATCCTCCTAAGTTAATTACACGAGTTTTTGGATAAAATATTGTGGTTTCCCTTAACCATGATCAAATTGAGCACCCTTAAAAATACTTCTAAACCAAACAAAAACCACCCAGAAACTCTAGAAACTTGATCTAGGTATGAATGTGAAAATTACCTCAAACCGGGGGTTATAAAAATTTTCCCCCTTCACCCTCATTTGATGATAGTTCGACTATAAATAGATCTTTGATAACCACCTATATCCCTTCAATGAATCAAATAAATATTTAATCCTTGGGAGGGGATAACGGTTCTTCATCATTACTTGATTCAACTTAAAGTAATCAATACACAATCAATTTTTTTTTATTAGTTCTTTTTGAACTACATCAAAGAACCTCCAATCTGATTTTTATTATTATTTTCAAACCAAATTTAAAAGTTGAAGTGGGAACCTGCACAACCAATATAGGAACACAAAACCACCCAATTACAAACCACGATCAACCCAAATTAAAAATTCAAAACAATTAAAAACCACCCTCGACACAAATTGAAAATAAAAAAAAGCACAATTCCAAATTCAAATTTCAAAAATGAAGACTGCATGCACGAATAATCTAGCTGTGATCCCAACACACCTGCACCAACATTTCGCTTCCTCAAACCAATTGTAACATATATAAACTAATCATCCTACCATCACCATAGTCAATAAAAAACAAAAAATCCATTCTAGGGGGATCCCAAAGTGGGAAACAGATCCGATATAGTACACTCCACCTAGAACACTGATATCCTCTCAAGCAACACATCACAAAATATATTTGAAAAACTTTTCACCAGACCCACTAGGAGAGGAGTGAAGGAACCTAAAGAAAGAGTATAGATTGAAGAGGACTCAACCTCCCTAGTAGGACGCGGCCTATGCTAAGAACATTATCTCTTTACTGTTTCCATTATGCACCACATAATCAAATCAAAAAAGAAAATCCTTATTATGTCGGTCACCCAGAAAACTGGTGAGAATCATCCTCTCGAAGCCATGCCTGCATAAAAATCACTAGATAGAAAAATGAAATTGAAACAGAACCAGTAAGACCAAAACACTATTGATGTCGGGCTAAATCTCCATCACCAAACACTAATATTATCATTGAGAATGAAAACCAAAAACCACTAAACCAAAGTATCACAAAAAACTAAGGATAAGAAAAATATTTAAGAAGATAAAACTTTAAAAAATCTATAACTTCGTGCAGCCAAAAATAATTCAAGACCAAAACACACCACCATGATTTAAATACTTCCAATAAAAAAACCATGGATAAAAAAAATTGAATAAAATTGAATCCCAAAGTTAGAATAGAAAAAATACGAGTTGAGAATCTTGGAAACCAATGAACTCTCAACCAAAACATCCCAAAACCCACCATGAGAGAAATTACATCAAGCAGAAATGGATCCTAGTGAAATAGATATGGGAGTAAGAGTAGAGGTTTAGATGAACAAGGTTATCGGTAGTGAGCCACAATCACAGAGATAAAAGAAGCATCTGAACAAGAACAACCACTAAAACCAAGAAGTTTCACACCAACCGCGACCATCAACACATACCAAACCATAGGAAATAAGGGTGAACAGAACCATATGAGGGGTTTGGAATGGAAGATCTAGTTTTTAGGTTAGTCATAGATCAAGATCAAAGCATCGACAGAGGGGAGACATACCTGAAGGAAGAAATTGAACCAAAAAGGAGGAAACCCAAGAGGAGAGTTAAGGAATAATGAAACCCATTGATAAAAGGAGTGAGAGTCCTAGAGAATGCCTCAACATTTAATAAATTCACCAAAACCTTAGATAAGGGTGACATTGAGAGAGAGACATCAGAGCACCTCAAGGTGACATACTAGGATAGACAAATCCCTTCTACAATTAACCATAAATCTAGATCCAAAACCCTTAAAACTTAGAAGGTTATATCTAATAGGTAGAAATTAAAATCAAAGAGACACTAGGTTATAACATTACCCTATAATTGATATCACATTAAGGGGGTATGGTTATAAACTATTTAAGAAAAATATTAAGAAACTCATCTAAAAATATTAGAAACACAATTTCCTAAACTTCCAATAATCCCAACATAAACTATAATAACCAACAAGAAAGAGGCTCCACTTATCGATGATCCATCTGATGTCCCTTATTACTAACAAAAATAGTATTCTCACTTTCCAATTCAAATAAAATAACTCTACTCCAAAAGCTTTCAGTAATAATTTTCACCAAATATAATCAATCCATTCCAAGGATGACATTGTAAAATTTTATCCGCAATAGAAGGAAATACCCAATCAATCAATGTTATCATATCATTATCTCATAAAAATAATAAACTTTAAAAAATATATATTGGCCTCCAATCGGCATAGTAAACACCAAGGGCACCAAAAAGTTTTCCACCCTAAGTCCCAGTGTTTGAACTGAGGTAGAAATAATCAAAGAGCGTGATGTTCCCAAATAAAAAAAGGCATATACTAGGGTAAAAGATTAAAATATGATACCTTAAACAATGTCTAGTCCTCATGGAGTTGAAAACTTCATAACATGAATCTGATCATGTCTTGATCTTCTTCCTCACTACCCTTAATGTTGACCACCTTCTTGACCACACTCATACCTGTGTCTTTGAGGAAAAAGAACATCACGTGGCTTTCCTCTACCCACTCTATCTATTATTTGATATCCAAAACCTTGAGCACCCTACTACTAATATTGATGATGATGAGACATTAGAGGAAATTACTATAAAGGTTATATTTGAAGTGGGACATCAACTCCAAATTGGTCACCAAGGAAGGTTGGACATTGAAAATTTTGATTCTTGTGACCTAAAAAAGAAAAAAACCATACTATAACTCTATGTAGAGGTCCAAGAACATCTAGTTTTAGAGAAACAAGGAGTGGTCTAAAATCAACCACCTATCAGTTGGAACATCGAATATCTAGAAAACCAGGATCCTTTATCCATATCTCTTATCCTTAGAAAGTTTTGATGACCTCCCCGTTGAGAAAAATTAATCTATGTGAGCATTTATTCTATTAACTCAACCTTTTATAACACTTTGAGATGCATAAAAAACCTAAACTTGGTGATCTGGAATTAGACCTCTAAACACAATGCCTCCTCAAAATGATATTCCCTAGACTATTTATATGGAAGAATGTTAGAATCATACCGAATAAGGCCCTTGAATCGAATTGCTATCTCTTACACACTAGAGCTCACCCACCAGAGAGGAATCAACTATTATCACCACATCACTTTAAATGTAAAAGAAAGGAATTATGCATGATACTGACTATGAAACTTATTCCATGATACTTAACTCCGCACAATTTCTAAGAAACAAGATCCATCACTAATGAGAATATCTACACAATAAGCCAACTTCCAACATAATACAATGCTCCTTTATAGAAAGAATTAGACTAAAAGTGATTCTCCATCTCCTTTAACCAATTATATGTATCATGATTATAAATAGATTCCATATATTTTGACAAGCTCTAATGATGAATATTTTAAAAAATATTCCTTAATTAATCCTCCTCCTCATGATTGAAACTCATACAATCAACTGAATCATCCTGCTACACTTCTCCCACATGAACCACATATAGATTTCTCTTACCATCCATATCTATAAAAAATATAAGAAATCATAAGCCTAGAAAAATTTAATTTATCAAGATCATTTAATATAAGCCATTTTTATTTCCCAATATTTTACCAATTCAACCACCACCGTAATAATGATGATGTATGAACCAAACCTATGTCTCTACCCCAAAATATGCATCATTTCACTTATTTTTTTGTTAAGATTAATTTTATTGAATCAGATCACAGGGTGCCTTAATCTCCTATGTCATAGTCAGTCTCCCTAACTTAAATCACATAGTAAGTTTGATTAATACTATTTACCTACCAATCCCATGTAATAATTACATATTCCTAACTCCAAACTCCATCCTAACTCTCAAACATAGCTTTGATACCACTTTTTCATGACCCACCTCAACTAGAACCCCTACTAGAATATCAGTGAAGCTAATTGTGACCCCCAAATCCCACCTCTAATAGACCATGGGTTGATGATTAAAACTGAGGGTATAAAATACACATATAAGAGGTATTGAGCTCATAAATACCAGAAAAATAAGACATGAAACAACCAATAAACACCATAATATAAAAATTAAACCAATATCCCACAATTCATGTAATTTAATATATAAAACAAAGGATTAAAAATAAATACAAATAGTCCTACGACAACAACTCCATGGACACCAGTTAACTCCACATCATGAACTAGTAATGTCCAGTCTGATCACTAACATCATCCTGAAAACCTATTAAAAACATATATAGAATATAGAGGTGATTATATAAGTATACTTAGTAGGATCCTTTCCAAATAATCTAATGAAAACATGGAATAAGCATACTAATGGTTTAGTGAATAAACAATGAAACCAACTCATTACCTATCCTGGTCAAATAATTCTCTATCCTCAATAAGGATCTCTCACCTAAAACCATACAAATGTATAATAATATAATATTAAAAGAATATATGATAAGCTAACTTTCATCCACCCACACCCATCTAATCACCCTCATACTCTAATGACATACATAATGGTGATACCATCTCCTCTATATCCACATAATCACATAACCACACATTCTCATCACAAACACAATCACATATCCATATATATATATATATATATATATTTTATATCATAGACACATCCCTACCAAATATAAAAACCACCTCACAATAGAGTAAATAATCATGAAAGAAATCAACCTCATACACTCCTCCTCCCATATATTCCCCCACCATTTACCTACATCATAACCATATAACCTCAAGCCACCACATCTCATACTATGTCTAGAAGAGAGATATTGGAAGGAAAAGTAGCCAACTATTCATACCATTTACAACTTGAATGTTAAGGAAAACACCCAGAACCCAATACCTCATATGAATGTTAGTCACATTACCTAACTTTAGTGTTGATGCATAAGAAATAACAAATCTAAAATGAATATAAACACACACACACAAGTCCATCATATGGGTCTTCCACCCAAAATTATGACTCCACACCACAACTATGACCACCAAACATCCACATCGGTCTCACCTATAACCACAACATGAACTAACACCACTATTACCACATAATATCTACATGAAAAAAACATGAATTCCCATAAAAACATATTCATCCCATTTCATATCTCATAACCACTTTCACATTATTCAATTACAAACTGAATTATATTTCCTAATTTATTCAATTCTAAATATATTCAATTTTAAATAAAAAATTTAATAACTATACTATAATCATTAGATATGTTTTATTTCCATATATTATAATATTACACAATGTTTTCACTTCACCACATATTCCATAAAATTATTAACTATTCCATCCATATATTTATTCACAACTTATCAATTAATCTCCAATTTTTTCTTTAATTCAAACACTTCATGTTACCAGAAACCATTTCACTTTCAATTAATAATTTATTTAATTTAATTATTCCAGTAATATTCCTATTATAACAACTCATTCCCCTTTATTCATTTCATTAATTTCAAATCCATTTCATATTATCAGGTTACTATGATACAACCCCACATTAAACACTCCATACCATAGAATAAATAACTTCACCATCCCATTCCAATATCCAAAAAATCAATTCCATCTATTTGACAATATTATCCTCTTCATACCACAAAAACCATGTTAAACCATCACCACAACATCAACATATCATCAACCATTTTCCCACCACAACAAAATAACTTAAGTAAGGATACTATAACAAAAATAATAATTTTAACAATGATTATAATAGGAAACTACAATAATTACAATAGTTATAAAAATAAATCACTATATAAAAAAACAACCAACAAACTAATGATAAACTTTCTAAAATACTCACTTACTCATGCTTGATAATTTTTCAAACTATTCTTATACAATAATGTCAAATATTAATTCTTGATTTCCACTTCCATATTTCATTACTATCTTTAAGTCATTAACCAATTATGAAAATGATGAATCATATCATAATTTTTAGTAATAATATCACAACAACACACTAATTAATCAACTTAAGAAAAAATGTATAAGTGACAATAACATTTAAATCATATGAAACACATAAGATTAACTTATCACCTTTTCAATTTCCTTTAATCCCTTTCATTTTCATCATTAGGTTAATTCCAACCATCTAACCAAGGAAAAAAGAATGATAATTACATATTCACATATAATAATAGCATATATTTTGAACCCCCTACCTTAAATAGAGATTTAACAATCAGTGTATAAGAATGAGAAGAAGAATGATGACCAAACAACACAAACATATTAATAGAAACCATCAACCACATATGATTCATTAATTTTCATAAAAAACTATACTAAACTAAAACTAGATAATACTCACCACCATAACCTCTAAGAAGAGAAAGAATATGAAATGATATAAGATAAAGAGAACACAAGTATCTTGGATTAATGAGGGACCGATCACATGAAGTTGAGGGCTAATATTTGACTATAGAGGTCTGAGATCACCAAGATGAGAACCCATGGCTGTTTAAGGTTTGATGAATTTATAAGGAAAAAATATAAACTAATAGGGAACCTAAATTTATACTTAATGTTTAAGGGAACACAAATCATGGTGTAATGATGGGTTCCATGACAGAATGTCTGTCAGATCAGAGAATCATGACACAATATCCTCAAATTTCAGCTTTAAACCCAATTGAATTCAATACAAACATGGAAGTTTAAGACACAATGAGTGATTTCATGCCATAAAAATCGAACCAATAACTATCATGGTGAAAACCTAAACCTTACTCACCAAAACTCAATAACCTCTAACCATAACCATAGTATAAGGGATGCTTCATGATGAAACCATATCATATAAGATTAAACTGGTTCTATTCATGATTAAATCATTAACACAATGAGACTCTGCATTATACAACCTATAAGACCATGACACAAAAACTATATACACTTAAATAGAGTGACATCAAAATATCACAGCTCAGCCTACACACATGAATCCAACACCTCACCCCGAAACATAATGAATAATGGAACAACCAATCCAAACCATCTTCTATAGCTCTTATAACCAACTAAAACTACCCTTCATAGCACAATGCATGCTCCTAATTTAACTTTTAGTTAATATTCTTGTATACTCCCACCATAATTCTTTGAAAAAATCCAAAAAACCTATAAAACCCCAAAACAACAATGTATATGACTGGGAGAAATAAAAAAATACAAGAAAATTATAATTAAAATGTTTCATTACATAGAAAAAAGTCATTACTGTTGGTCGGAGTGGATACTCAAGAGGGGGGGGGGTGAATTGTGTTCCAATTAAAATTTCTGTTAAAAACTTTATGATTAAAATACCCCAATTCAGAATAGCCCAGTCAATTAAGGTAGTGGAGATATAAGTGTTTAATTTATCAACAAGTTTCTCTAAGTTTGATTAGTCCTCAATTGAATAAATGTAAACTCTAATTCAATTCTTGAAAAAAGTTTACTAAATTAAGCACATATACACACTAACCAAAACTAACTATCAGAGTGAATGTAAAAAGAGTTTTATGTATTTAAAAAAAAATAAGAAGTAGATAAAATAAAATAGAGTATATGAGGATTAGCACAACAAGATAAACAAGAGGTTTATTACTAAGACAAGACTTAATCCTCTCCACTTGGTGATCACCTGCCACCAAGTAGTTTATATAAATAAACTTGATACACAAACTGTATCAGGGTTTAAAACAGATTTTACAAACTGTTCGGGTTCTAAAAACTATACCACAGTTATGCGTGGGAAAAAAAGAAACCAAGCCACACAAGGCTTCTTCCATAGTTATGCATGGGAAAAAAAGAAACCAAGACAGACAAAGCTTCTTCTATAGTTATGTGTGGGAAAACAAGGGTGAGAGTTTTGAGTGAGGATTTTTAGTATCCCCAAATTAAATCACAGGAGATAGTATGTGTGTAACAAACACACAATGCTCAGAAATGTAAAATAAAGAACACAGTAGAGCTAGAGAAATTAGGATGTAGTTTATAATGCTCTCTGTGTTTGAAGATCAGCTCTGGACTTCTTGGAGTTGAGGAAATGAAGGTTTTGTTCTTCTCTTCAAGTTGTCTCAAAAAATAGAGTGTCGTAACTTCTAGGTACTAACTTCCAGGTACTGAGATGTTCAACTTCTTGGTATAAGGGAGTTGATGAATCACAACATGAAAAACTTGAGTATGTTATTCAAAAAGATCTTTGTGAAGCTTTTGAATTTTTAGTTTATGCAGTGGAGAGTTCTTCTTTTTTTAGTAGTTTATTCCTTGCGCCTTTTTCTTCTCGACTCCTTCTCATATGTATCTGTGTATCACCTCATTTTTCTCTATACATATTTTTATATATTCCATCCTCGATATTTTTCTTTCATATTTGAGGTCCGACAATAGGAGAATATACATCACCTGCAATCTTTCTCATACCTCGTACTGTCAGGATATGGTCTCCTGATATGTCTACAATAAGTATTAATTAAGTCAGAAGCATTAAAGTTAGCAAAATATGACCATTAAAATAATCATAAGAATTTGACAAAGTATGGAGTAGAAGAGTATGGTAGACTGGTAATGGTATCCTATCAATCGGTAGCATCTTCAACAACAAGCTTAATCAACAATAGACTTCCAACAATAGGCTTGTCCAGTGGTAGACTTTACCAATGGTAGACTTGCCCGACGACAGACCTGTCCAATGGTAGAATTTACCAACGGTAGACTTTTCCAGCGGTAGACTTTACCAACAGTAGACTTGTCCAATGGTAGACTTTACCAATGGTAGACTTGTCCAGTAGTAGACTTTACCAACAGTAGACTTATCCAACGGTAGAATTTAACAATGGTAGACTTGTCCATCAGTAGACTTTACCAACAGTAGACTTGTACAGTGGTAGACTTTACTAGCGGTAGACTTTTCCAGTGGTATACTTTACCAGAGAGCTCTTCCATGGTAGACTACTTAACAGTAGACTTCCAGTAATAATTTTGATAGTGGACTTCTAACAGAAACTCTTTGTAACAGCAACCTTGTTACAATAGTGACCTATCACATTTACTCATCATCTATATGCTTAGGTAAGTACATCAACATTAGGATTTAAAATAGTGACCTTGTACTGGTGGATTCAAATAGTAACTTTATAACTGTAACTCTTATAACAGTAACCTTCATCAGTAAGGTCTTCAACGGTGACTGTGATAGTGGCCGAAAGAAAAGAACAGTGACCTATTACCAGTAACCATCAACAGTGACCTTTGACTTAGAAAATTTTATGCTATAAACTGATTTTAGCAAAGTCATGAGATTCAAATAGATTGAAATAGATTGTCAAATAACTAACCCATTATAGAATTAAACATGATTTGGGATTATCAAAATATGTGAGTCCAATAATTATAAATGAAAATTATAATTAATAAAAAAAGAGATACATAGAAATAAATGATCTAAGTTTACTTAATCAGTAGAATTATAGAGAGAAAAAATAATAAAAATGATAATTGAAATTAGAAATTAGTCATAAAGAGATAAACAACATCTGATTTTTTTTGAAAAGGTTCAAAAATTATAATTAGTAAGCACCAAAATAGAGAAAAAATGAATAATTATAAAAATCTTAAATAAAACATAAATTAAATACATAAAAAGAAACTAAACATTTAAATTATAACCAACAAGTGGAAAATTACAAATAGTTTGAAACTAAACAAAAAATTTATTAGCAAATAAAATTTAAACTTGAAATGTAAATATGATAAGAAATAAAAAATATGAATAATTAGAAATTAAACATGAAAACAAATGTAATTAATGACTAGAAAACTCAAATAAACATAAATTATACTTTTAAATTTTAATAACTAAGTTTCTAAACATGGATAAATAAAGTTTTAGTGATTAAAAAATATATATAGATCAAAATTAATATGTATAGAAACATAGTAAAATTGAATTTGAACTTTAAAATCACAATTAATAAATATCATTTAACTGAACTATCGATAATAATGAAAAGTGAAAAAATAAAAAAAATATATCTAATGTAACAAAAAATTGGTCACTGATATGTATTTTAATTTCTATTACATTTGACCATCTTAATTTTCAAGAATCATTGGGTTTTGAAGGTTCTTGGGTGGTTTGAGTGGTCTTTAGTTCTATATTACATATTAGTCACACAATGATCGGGGATGGTTACACCGTGGTCAAGATACCCACAAATTTTTAGTTTGAGACTATAGACCAGTCGCCCCATGACACCCTGAGATTTTAAAATAACACTATGTTTGATAGTATATACAACACACAACATCGAGATTAAACAAACCACAAAATATTATTATTTAAATATGACCAGTATAACCTAGATATTTAATTAGAAGGTATGAATTAGATTAACTGAATTATAAAATATATATAAAGGACCTACTCAATATAAATTTATTGATTAATTCTTTGGAAATAATCACTCAATTTTTAGTAGACATTTTATTATTCAAAAACAATTATACAAAAATGGGTTTTATTGCTTTTTGTGAGTGAATATTATAATTAGTTTGTAGAAATTTTAAAAATTTTATTTGATAAAAATAATATAATTTTTGAAATCAGTATGAAAAAATTATATTAGTTTGATTTTTTGGTATTTTTATGAGAAGATTGATTTTCTAGTGAATAGTGAAAATATTGATTTTTATTGAAAACTATATTTATGTTTCAAGAATTTACAAAGTTTCATTATGTTTTAAAATGGTCAAAAAGAAAAATTAGTTCTATTATATTATTAATAATACAATTAAGTTCATTGGAATCAATTTTATTGTTGAATTTCGTATTAAAAAAATTTATACTTAAAAGTCATTTTTTTAAAAACTATTTTTTCATTGCATTTTATATTTTTATCTTAAATTGATTTATACCATATCTAGAAATTGAATCTTGAAAAATGGATTCCATATATTTAATCTGGTTTTATATATTTTTTAAATAATTCCATTTTAGTTTTAGTCATTATGAATAATAATCATGGTAAATATCTGTCACCCTGGTAAGGGTAAAATGGGTAAAATAGGGTTAAAACCATGTGTTAAGGTCTTAAAAACAACCCAAAACTTTCCTTTATCCTATTGTATGGGTGGATTTAATCAATATATATCTAAATATCTAATATATTTCCACTTTTTGTCATTTTTTTTATATTGTCATCTTTATTTTAATTTAAGGAAAGAAAAATACAAAATGTCACTCTCTTGAATTTAATACCTCTAAATTTTTTACATAAGGATAAAAAGAGAATAAATTTGGTTATAAATTTTTATTTGAAATATAATTTTTTATCAGGTTAATTTATTTAAATTTTTTGGTGATTATATAATCACCTTAATCACTTATATAACACCGACCAAATACTTAATCGATTAATGGAAAAATAAAATAAATGATTTGAAAAATATTTAAAGTAATAAAATTTTGAGGGATTATGGTGTTATATGAATTTTATAAATTAATATATCATATTAGGTATGTATTAAAGGATTATATTCTAATTAAATTTTGGTCTTGATGTCTTTAAAGTCAAATTAAATGATTAGTGTAAAAAATAAAATAATGATATTTTATGAAAATAATATTTTATTAAATTATTTAAAAACCATAAAAATATTTAAATATGATAAGGGGGATAATATATGGTCTAAAATATCATCCCTTTTCCATTTATGATCCAATTTTTACCTTAGAAGTAAAATTATAATTCTTTATGTGGTTATGATTAAAATCGGTTAACCAAGGGGTTAATAAAAATATATAAGGTTTAAAATGACACCAAAAACTATATAAATTTCATTTTATTAACTTATACTTGTTTTATTCTAATATATGGCCATTATGAGTCATTTTTCTTGAGAATGACTTAATTATATTTTAATGTTTTTTTAATTCCAAGCGTTTCCTTTCTCTCCCTTATAAAAGGACACCTCTTTCTCTCAATCCTTCACACTATGTTGAGCCATATACCTCGAAGAGAAACTAAATTTTTTTATTTTAAACTTATATATATACTATTTATAGGTTCTATTATTCTTAAAATACCATTCCAAGGGTCCTTAAGATGGAATATAAAGGAATTATACTGAAAATGAGGTAATCATCTTTACCGACTTTTTCAAATTTATTTCTTCTTCTAATTCCTATAATTTTTTATACCCATAATAAAATAATAACTTAATTATAATATATATATTGAGATTTTTTTATTATTTTTTGAAAACCATTTTTTATCTCTTTTTCAACCTATAAAAAATGAAAACATCGCTCGTGCGTATGTACGACTTATCGTCTCCACGTAGCGGTGTAATTCCTTTATCATCGCCACTTTAATTAGATGGTTATAAAGATATAAATAATGAATATATATGATAATTATTACATAGGTAATCTTATGTAATTATAGTATCATATCTACCTTATTACCTTCCAATTCATTTTAAAATGATAACGTCACTCATACATATATGTGGACTACCACCTCTATGAAGTGATGTGATATGTTTTTAATTTCCTATTTACATGCATTGTAATAAGAACATATTTAATGAATATATATTATATATATGATATAATAATTATTTTAAAATTATTAATTATTAATTACCTTTATTTTACTCTATCCATCTAAAAGTGAAAATAACATTCATGTGTACGTACGACCTACCTTCTCATGGAATAGTGAATTTAATTTTTCTATATATACATTTAATGGATGATTATAAACATGTATATAATGAATATATATTATATTTATATCATGATTATAATTTTTTATATGATATAACAATTATCAAAGTACAAGGACCAAAACTACTGAACCAAAACATACATGAAAAATGAAGCAGTTATCACACAAAACAATAATTTTAATAAATAATTATAAATAAATGAGTGATAAATGGTTATAATTATATCATATATGTTATGATATATATTATTATGGTTATTTAATATATTTAAAATAAATCTATATTTATTATACAAGATTTTCTAAAATGTACGAAGGAATTCGAACACGAGGTAAGAGTCCTTCATCTAAGTATTGTTTCATTGAGACGTGTTTGATGTTATACCACTATTTATGTTTATATGGAATATATACTAATAATTTTACATTTTATATCATGGATCCATCTTGATTCATGGTATTTAATTTTTCAACTCAAATTATTTCATCAAAGGGGTTTTAATTTCAAATTTATAAAAGTGTTAATGATTTATTTCACAATCTTATAATTATTTGGGATTGTTAATGTTTAAGTATCCATTGGGGGAATTATATTATATTTATACCTTAAACCCAATATATTTTATTATTTTATGGTTATTTTAGAAAAGAATAAGTTTTCCTTTCATTTTACTCTTTAAAGTACTCAAGATATTGAAATAATGTTTTTAAATAAAACCAAATTTGTTTTATATTCGATTGGGAATTTGTTTCTTACATGTAGATAATTTCATTTGAATATTTTAAAGAATGTTTATAATATTATACTATGATTTTTAAATACATTTTTTACCCATGTTTTACTTTCTATAAATTTTTTTGAAAGGAATTTACTTATTATTTTCTAAATGTGGCACTTTCTGACATTTTACTAAAAATGTGAAAGGAATATTTATTCTAACATAATCAGCATAAATATAATTTCTTTCCATAATTACCACCCAATTATTTGAACACTACTTTACTAGGTTCCATAATTATTTTCAAAGAAAATATTTTTTCCTAATATTCTAGAAATTTTTACCTTTTAAAATTGAATTTCAATACAAAATTAGTATTTTTCCCATGAATGTTTTTAATGATATTTTTATGGGTTTTCTATAAATAAATGACAAAAACCATTTATTTTACTTATTCTCTACTAGGGATATGTTTTAATTATACCATCCTCATTTTTTTTCTAGATGATTTATGATCAGTTTGATTTATAAAATATTTACATTACGTATACTAGTTCTTCCTATACATATAGTTTTTGATTATTTAGGAATATTGATAAGGATTTATTTTTTATTAATATGATGAATGAATTAGAATTATTAAGAGATGGGTGGGGACCAAAATTATATATCCTTTATGTGCATCAGTAGGACTCATGATAAAAAAATATTGGGTATTTGTCCAAGGCCTTAACTATTTATATAAATGTCTTATTACAAGGCTTTGATAGTATTTTTAGTTATCTTGGAATTGTGCCTCGATGATAAGTTTCAGATGTTTGGAATTATTAATTCCATCATTATAAATCTAGTTATTGATTTTCATGTGATTATTTGAATATTTATGATATCCATTGATGAGTCTCAAGCTCATGTACTAATTTATATGGAATTTTCTAGTCATTATTTAGTACTAACATATTATTTATCATGATCAAGTTTTTGATTAAATGACATGTTTTTCAAGGATTTACATTTCCATATTGATTATTCCTTATTTACTTATTATATATTACTCTATATGCAACCCTTACTGATAATTTGAGCTCAACCTTATTTTTTTCCTTTCCCCAGGATGATAGGAAGTGTATTATGATTGATATGCAAGGATATAATCAAGAGAATAATGATTTTATCAAATAAAATACATTGTTATATTTTATGTTTTCAAATACATGTGAGATTCGAGTATGTATCTAGTTTAGCATGAATAATAAACTATTCAGTTATCTGGGTTGTAATCACTTTTATCTAGTACCAATGTAATAATGTAAGCACTAACTTTGGGCTACCGGGGTTGGGGTCTTTATAGTTAGTATCAGAGGAAGTTTAGTAAAAACCTTGGGAACTAGATTTATAAAAAAATAGATTATGGAACATAGCCCTATGAAAAAATATGATGTTATGTATAATTATAATATAATACCATAATGTTTTTATAAGGTAGAGATTATGTGGTTTTCCTAGAAATACATATATGTATAGATACTTTAAGTGGATGTGGTTTTGAAACATATGTATATAGGGGTAATAACCCTGTAAAGAGATATATTTCAGCCATTATTATGGTGTGTGGTGAATGATATCTTATTACACACCTTTTTTGACACTCCTAGGTGATATTATTTGTCTAATTCACATTTTCTATATAAACCATTATGAAAAATTAGAGGCTAGAACCTTTGGAAACCTATGATATTCCATAGTGGCATAGGATAATACTAAAGTTTCATGGGTTGAAAAGTCTAAGGTTGATAATAAGTTTAAAGGAATAGATAACCTTTTTGATACTTTTTGTGATGGAAGATTAATATGATTAAGAATATTTTTAGATACATTTAAGTTAGAAAAACCATTGAGTTTAGTTTGTGTTTTAGTTAAAGGTTTATTTTAGGAATAATGATTTTTATTTTATAGACATAAGTTTAAAGGTATTGATAACATTTAGGTTTTATATGATCTTTTATATTGTGGTAATTGTAGGATATTAAAATTTGGGGACATATGTTTTATCATATATATAACAATGAGATTGAAAAGTGATCTAGTGATTAAGTGATTAATGTTATTTCAGAGTAAGATTACTATAAAACGTGACTCACCAACCATGGTGATATGGGTAAGACTTCTAGAACTTCTGATTCCTTTTCAGAATACTTTGATAATTTGTATGTTAGGAAATATCATATGATGTTACCTCTATTCAGATAATTGGACTAGGTCTGTATGTCATTTGATTTCACCCAGAATTTCTGTTGAAGTTGATGTTTCGAAGTCTCCTGCTGAGTATTTTTGGGTCACTGTTGGTGAATAATTCTGATATAAACAATTAGTTGTTTTTGAATCATGTTGTGACTTCTTTAACTTGTGTAATAAAATAGGGAATATATTGGAGGTATGAAGACATGGGGAATCAACAAATAAGGATCCTGGATTGAGTGCAAATTAGTTGAATCTCATCCCAGGTGAGGTGCCTGTTGTTCGAGATAAATCCATGGATGTTAATTGTATTGGACCAATTGCTGGTAGTGAGTTAGTTTAATATCATCTACATCATAATCATGATGATGGTATTGTGACTATGTTTAAGGCAGTAAAGGAGGTTTCGAAGAAAATAAAGGCTCGACTTCCTGACCCAGAAATCGCTAAAATTTATAACATGTTGAAATGTGATCTGAGAGTTGGGAGTTCTATAGGGTCTGTGGTGATTTAAGGTGTTACATATGATTTGGGTGATGGTGTTGAAGGGGTTGTTGATATTAATGCATGTGCGGTGAAATATATCAGTAATGAGGAAGTAGATTATACCTTTGATTCTAATATGAAAATAAAGGTGTCTTAGAATAATTGTATTAGAACTGGTGATGGGGAGGACTTCTTATCTAATGTTGTTGAGGTGAATATAACAACTCCTGTTGATCAAAATGCTTGAAAAGATACCCTATGTGTGGATATGTAGGATACTAACACACAACTTAAATTCATGGGGAGTGGTTTCATTCAACCGATAGTTTCTAGTTTTATTGCACACGATCTAAATGGTTCCATCAGTCCTAGAACACATAACAACAAATTTTAAGAGGAGATCCAAAAATTACACATCCCTTCAACAATTTTAGACAAGTGGGAGAATGTCACTGATGATGAAAAATGAGGGGAAACACCCCCTTATACTTTTGGGTAGCGGTAAAACTTATTTCAAGGATATTGTAACACATGGAAAGAATAAGCTCATTGCCAATGATGGATTCATCTCTACCCCTAAGAGAACACCATGGGAGTACTACTTGAATGCTCTAAAGACTATGACTACTAGATCTTCCTCTAAGGTTTCAAAAAGATCCAATGATGATATCCTAAAGATATTCAATCAAGGAAACTATAAATATGAATGGGAAACTATTGATGGATCTATGAGAATGAACTCTCATATTATGATATGTAATTTTGCTTTTGCTAGATTTTGGAAAAGGCTGTCTACCCCATCTTCTCTCCTTATTGGCTATTTTTATTCTTTTTAATAAATGGTTTTGGACTTTACTAGTTATGGTGATTTATGTTATTTATGGAAATGAATAGAATGTTTTAGAGATTACATGATTACAACATATATATTTTTTGATATATGAATTTATGAGTGACTAATTTTGATTGGAGATAAATGTTAAATTAATATCAGAAGAATATATGATCAATTCATTTTGATTTTTCTGGGTTTTAAATTTCATTGGGAATATTTTAAATAATTTTAAGGTTAGTTAATTATCAAAATATCTAAGTTTAACTTTGGGTGTTATTTTTGAGGCTTTATATATTAATGTTATATTTCCTCATAAGAAGGTTTATTCATTTGGGGAATTCTCTAACCTTGTGATAACCATTTTGGTTTTGGTAAATATCTAAATATTAGAGGAATAAATTGTTATACTTTTTAGGATTATGTGATATGTTAGAAGTTTAATTTATTAATTAAATCATGAAAAATTCATCTTGAATACTCTTCATTTGGAGAAAAATATGATATTGTGGTGAAAATTGATTAAAGTATGAAATTCTACTTGTCAAGTAAGTATATTTCCCTATGTTTTTAGTATATATGGTAATATAATTTATAAAATCTAAGAAAATTATCTTGAAACAAAAATTTTGTCCTATTACATTAATTCTAGATGAATCAATGGTATTTTATAACCTTATTAATTTATGGTTTTGTGGTCATTAAATTTCTCATGATCATTCACTTTATTGTGACCAATGTTCTCTGTCACTCTCCATCATTATTTGGAAATTTCGTTTTCCTCCATGTATATATATTTAATTTTCACTAATACTATCCTATTTGGATACCTATTTATGTGTTATTCTAGATAAACTTCATATTTACTTTTCTCTCTTTTAAGAAGAAGTTTTATTATCCATTTTTATAATATGGGTTTTCAAAAAAGTTATTTTGAAATATGGAAACCCATGTCTTTGATACACCTTAATTAATGATTTATTATATAAATATACTCATAATATAATCCCAGAATATCATGAGGCCTAGTGTATTTGGGTAATTAGATACATAGGATAATAACTTAAAATATTGATATAATGAAATTATTTAAACTCTTAACATGCTCTTATAATTCCATCTCTCTTCTAAAACTACATGGGATAACCTGGGGAATTACATAAGGGGTGATCTATAAATCCCAGTAAGGGAATAATCAAATAATAACATGATGAAATTAATACATGTGTGTCAATAGGCATATAAATGTGGTATAAAAAGGATGAGTATTATAAACATGAACATCAAAGTATAATATAGGATGATAATATCCAGGCACCATAGGACTGTGGAAACAACATAAAACATGAAATCATAAATATAATTCAAGGATAACTATCAATAAATCATAAAATAGTGTCCTTAGGATAAACTCTTTTGAAGTACATATTTCATATCATGAGGTAAAAACATTACCTAGTGCATTGAAGGGCTATATAATTTCAGGCCCACCCATCACATTCATATCATGTACATGCATTTGTGTGCCACATAAATCATAAAACATAAGAAAATATTTAATAAATTTTAACCCCAAAATTAAGAAGTGTAGGTTACATACATGGAATAACCCAATCAATTAATGATAGGTACATATTGATGAATTCCCTTGAGTAAAGATGGGGATGGGTATTCACCACACAAATGTTTGGCATGAAAAATCACATGATAATTTTGGAAGCATAACAGGTGTATATAAAGACTCATAAAAGGGTTTAATGATAATGAAAGGTGGTATTTAATCACTTGGAAATAATAATTAAAGTAAAAGGAATGTGTAAAAACATATAACAATATGAACAATTGGAAATAAAATTGCATAATACAAAGAAATTTCTTAAATAAAGTGGAGGAGGAGAGAATCCCTTATTTCGGCATAATAACAAATTAGTTAAAGGTTAAATAAGAGAGGATAAATAATATATCATTATTATAACATTAATTAGATAGTAAAGTAATATTTATAAAAACATGATGACATAATCAATTGATATTCAAAAAGCTAAATACAAAGAAGGTGCTTGAATGGAAAAAGAGAGAGAGAGATCCCTTACTTCGGTATAGTAACAACTTAGGTAAAGGTTAAAAAAATAGAGGATAAATAATATATCATTATTAGAGAATAAATTGGATAGTAAAGGGATATTTATAAACTCATGAAAAAATAATAAAATTATATTAAAAAGGATAAATACAAAGAAGGTGCTTGAATGGAAAAGAAGAGAGAGAGATCCTTTACCTTGAGAGGATGCTTAAAAAATATTGGTAGAAAACTATTAAGAGATTTTAAACACCTTTGGAAGGATTTATAGAGTGGGATGGAGAGTAAATTAATTCTTAATGAGTTTTGAGTTAATAATATTAGGTGGTTGGGTGGGTATTTATAGCAAAGGAGAGAGGAATTCTTTATTAATTCCTAAACTTAGGTTGTAGACTCTATATAATAAAATAATCAAAACCACAAACCTTTCCAGGTATTTTTACCATAGTTTAAATCAAATAAGAGCGGTTTTAAATATTTTATAATTCCAAGAACCAAAATCATTAAAATAATACCACTGATTATATGGGAGTGAGTTATATTCATAAAGAATTGATTTTAAAACCTTAAGAAATAATATAGGTTTGGGATGATTCATTAAGGAATTATAAAATCAATTAAATACATTAAAAAAACTATTTTAAAGTGGTAAAATAATTTTGGTCATGTATACCCTTTATAGTATTTATTAAATCACCTTTTGGATTTTAGGATGTCATAATACATAATGTATATTTATACCATATTTAATTTTTACCCAAAAATAACTCTAAAAAAATTATGAAAAGTTTACCATTATATAATTTCAATATTCTGATTTAAAAAATAATATTTATTTTATTAAATTTTTTTCTAGATATAATAATTTAAACTTTTAAATAAAATTTATTATTTATTGGAAAATAATAGTTTTTACATCACTAACCACTTTATTACCATCATAGAAATTATATTGGACTTCATTAAATTATATTATCATTCCAATAAATATTATTTAATTAATTTATTTCATTGAAATAACATTTATTTCAAAATTATTTATTTTATCCAAAAGGGTGTTTTAATTTAATATATTTCCTAGAAAAATATACTTTTTATTTCTTCGAATCAAAATCTATTTTTATCAAACTAATTAGTCATTTATAATGTAATAATAAAAAGGGATAAATATAATCATTATTTTATTTAAAAAGAAAATATATAATTTTATACTACTAGGTTCTAGATACATAATCCCTTATTACACCAGCATACACCTTAAGGGTAAGGTGTATGATGGTGATGCTTTCTTGGGGTGGTTTGTCAAACATGGTTTGGGTTTTGATCTCAATAATCTTGTTCTTAACTTTTAAATAGTTTCTATCATGATTTGGTTATTAAATCTTGGATTGGGTTTAGTAAAACACAAATCTCAGTGATTCCATCTCCCTCTAAAGCTCTGATAAATGGGATTTGTAGGATAAGATACTACTAGTAGAGTCCATTATTTCTTTCATTTGTATCAATTATACTTTATCCTAACCCTTAATATATTGTAATCTTAATAGTCACTACACAATTAATATATTATGAATAGTTATGATGCTTAACAATCTTTTAAATTGAATAGGCTAGCGGTCCAAAATAACCAAATTAGTGCATGTTGTTTCTATAATTACATTACTTAATAAGTAATTTATTCATTTAAAAAGTAAAATTAATTTATTAAAGATTAGATCATTACATTATCCCCCCTTTAGAAATTTCACTCTCAATATTTTATTTTTTACACAAAAATAGATAAGGGTACTTCTGTTTCATCGTCTCTTCTGGCTCCTATGTTGATTCCTCAAACTTATGGTTTTACAATTGTAATTTAGCCAGGTGAGTTGTCTTGTTTCATATAAATTTGTATCTATGATCTTCACTAGCTAATATTCATATGAAATATCATTCTCCAAGGGTACCACCTCTGGATTCAGTACATGTGAGGGGTTTGGTATGTACTTCATCAAAAGGGATATATAGAACACATCATTTATATGAGAAAGGTTAGGTGGAAGTTCTAGTCGATATGATACAACTTCGATGAAATAAAGGATATCAAAGAGGATGATATATCTTGGACCAAGCTCTCTATTCTTCCCAAACCACATGAATTTTTCCCATAGAGATATAAGAAGTAACCCTTTATATCTAACCTCAAATTCTAGGTCTCTTTGACATTATTGGTATAGATTTTCTATTGAATTTGAGAGGATTTTATATGACATTGAATGGTTTTAACATTATTTGTCATCTCTTGGATAAGATCAAGTCCCTTCAACTTCTTCTCTCCAATATCATCCCAACATGCTGAAGTCCAAAACCTCTTCCCATACATATCCTCATAAGGTTCTATTTGAGTGTTAGAATGGAAAATTTTGTTATATAAGAATTCCACTAGGTGAATTTGATGATTCCCACATCCTTTTAAACCCATTGAGAAATATCTTAGCATATCCTCTAGAGTTTGAATGGTTCTTTCATATTGACCATCCATTTGAGGGTGATAATAAATAATTAAATACAACTCTATATCTAATGCTTGCAGAAGGATTCTCTAAAACCTAGAGGTAA
This sequence comes from Viscum album, assembly GCA_963277665.1. Classification (NCBI taxonomy): domain Eukaryota; kingdom Viridiplantae; phylum Streptophyta; class Magnoliopsida; order Santalales; family Viscaceae; genus Viscum; species Viscum album. Next base: position 474,683,267 of record OY728135.1, read on the forward strand.
ACCTCAGATCTCGATCAGATATAATGAAGAGTAGAACTTCATGAATTATTACCACTTCCCTTATATATATCTCAGCAAGTTGATATAGAGAAAAATATTCTTTGATAGTAATGAAATACACTAAATTTATAAGGTGAATGACTAACACAAATATATAATTATTTCCTTTATATGTCATGGGGAGTCTAATAAATAAATACATGGTTATATTTTCCTATTTACATACTCATATGTGAAATGGATTCATCCTACCCATATACGTCTATGGTTCGACCTTGACTTGTTGGAATACCAAACATCAATATACAAATTCTACAATCTCCCTCTTCTTTTTATCCCACTAAAAGTTTTTATTAAAATCGATATACTTATTAGTGATTCCTAGATGAATAAAGAATGATGAGCTATACACATCATCTAGAAGTTCCCTTTTCAATTATGATATTTATGGGATATATATCCAGGTTCCAAAACTTATAACTACATCTTTATCAAATTTGAACACTAAAATATTCACTACATTTTTCAATAGCTTCTCACCATCTTTTTGGGAATCCTTGATCCTATCAAGAATTGATGGTTGAAAAGTTATTTAAGAAAAGTAAGATGAAGATACTTTTATTATTTACACAAAAATACTTTTCATTTCCAAGAATATTGGATCCCTTTTAATCCTCATCACAGATAGTGTTTTGTGATCATTTCTACTCATATAATTCTCCACTTAGTTCACCTTACCAAGATGGAAATGGATTGAAAAATCATAATCCTTGAACAACACTAACTACCTTTATTGGTACATATTGATATCCTTTTGTCTAAATATATACATGAATCTTTTATGATCCGTATATATTTCAGAATTATACCTATAGAGATAATACCACCAAATATTTAATGCGAAGAACACTTCCACTAATTTCATGTCATGCATCAGATAGTTCTTCTCTTAGATCTTTAATTAGAAAGTGGCATAGGCTATCACATTGTCTTCTTGCATGAGTACACAACCTAAGAACTTTTTGTATGTGTCACTCTAGATAAAAAATCATTCCCAACTAGTCAGTAATATGAGAACAAGTGCAGTGATTAGCCTCTTATTTAACAATTTAAATATCTCCTCACATTCATCAGTCTAGAAAAATCAATGATAATACCTAGTTAATCTAAGGAAATTACAGATTTCCACCAACGATTCTAGTCTGATCCATCATTCAATTGGATCTATTTTTTAAAGGATATAAGAATATACATTTTTTGGTGATATCATGCTCTATTAATTTTATGTTATCCATCCAAAACTCTCATTTAATATACTATTCATATAACTTTTCCATTTACAAGGTCTTTAGTATAGTGATGTACAGAGTAAGTGGTTTGAAAGAAAAAAACCTTATCTAGATACTATAAGTGGATATGGCTCTAGAATAGTTGTACCTAGGGGTAATAACCCCCAAAAGGGAATATTGGGAATTAAATAGATTATCACGTAGAATAAGAAAAAGATCCCTTACTACACACCTATTTTGACACTCTCAGGGGATATTCTTTGGTAAATTCATAAGCTCCTTATAAACCATTATGAAGGGAACAAAAAATCCCCATAAAATTTTATTTTAGGTAATAAACCATGGATAATATATATTGAAACCTAGAATTTCATAGGATAAGGTATGTATTTCATTTATGAGTTATCCCTTCAATGTTTATGGTTTCCTATTTATGTGCTTAATAGTTTGAAAATTTTCACCCCTAAATATATTTTTTTATAAAATAAATGATTATAAACAGAATCAAATATTGAAAGGTGGGATTATCGTCCAATCATGATCTTAAAATTTCATATGTGAGTATGGTTTTACAAATTCTTTAATATCATGGAATTTCAGTAGAACTATTATAACACCACCTCAAAACATGGAAGTTGAGTTATTGTTGAAAAGGTAAATGGGGAACTAATTGCATCTCAACTATATAACTCATCCCCTATTAAAATTTGTGAGCTGAATTTCCCAGAAAACCTTATGATACTCCCTTTAACATAATAAAGTGCTATTTTATGTATGTATTAGCTTTCCATGTATTGAGCCACCATAAATTACCGAGAGAAGGAAATCACCTTCCATGTCACAAATCACCCTCTGATTCTATGCAAGTGTAAGGAGAAGTATGAATCTCCGTTGGAATAATTATATCAAGTGTGGATATTATTTTCTTATGAAAAATATTATCTATCTCAAATTATTTATACTAAGGAAAATATCATCCTTGATGAAATTCCTATTTTGAGGTAAAACACAGATATGTTACCTAAGGAATTGTATCATCTTACTCTAAAATGAGAAGTTGGGTTCTCAATCAAACGTATACCTATATATTTTCCAATATCCAAGAATTTATATAAAATATACTGAACATGAAGAGATAAATGAGAAATGATAAGAAAATATGGATAAAGGGTCTATATGCCCAAGTTCTTCATTATGGGGTGAACCGTTCCTTTTTATCAAGAATAATGATGGGTCAATTTGCATCTGTATTGATTATCATGAGATTAACAAGATCATGATAAAGTAAAAGTATCCTATTTTGAGGATTGATGACTTGCTTAATCAACTTTGCGTTTCTTATTAATTCTCCAAGGTGGATCTTCGGTTAGGATATTATCAAGTAAATAAGGAGGATATCCCTAAGATATATTTCCATACAAGGTACGAGAATTAAAAGTTCATAGTGATTCCATCTAGACTCACTAATTCTATATCTATATTTATTAACTTAATGAATATAGTATTTAGGTATTAACTTGACAAAATTTTGATATTATTTATAGAACAAATTATTATGTACTCTAAAATCAAGGAGGATCATGAAGAGCGTTTAAATTTTAAATTGAATTAATTCATAATGATATAAAAATTTAATAACATTTTAAAATAAAAACAAAATATAAACTGACTATAATATTATGGTAAAAAATTTACTTCTTTCAGTTCTTTTTAAAAAAGAAAAAAAGGGATCTGTTTAATTTCAAGTATTCAATTTGACCAATAAGACATGAAAACTTACTTCACATTTAGAATTACACAAAAGACTATTTATCTCAGAGAATTATACTAATTTTTTTGGGAAAACGTAAACAACTAATGAATTACTTGTCAAAAAAAGTTGAAAAGAAAGTAGATCCAAAGTAGATTCAGTTAAGTATTCAGAATTTACAAAGTTATAAATTTTATTTGATATGATCTGTGTATGTTTTTTCATTATTTTAAGAATTACATAGAATAATGTATCCAGTAAAAACTAGATAAGCTACAATAAGAGGAAACCCATAATAATCTACTCAGGTTCGGGTCCATAAGCAGTGACAATTTTCCTATGAAGACTCACTTTCGCTATGGATCCAGTGGGTTACCTTAACCAAGCCACTGCCTATGAGTCACCGACTCATTCTTCAATAGGCACGCGGTTTGAGCCCTGGGATCCTCCCACTGCTTCGGAGATTATGGTTTCATATTCTCTTTCACTCCCTGATGGGGGTTCTTTTCACCCTTCCCTCATAGTACTACTTCACTATCGGTCACCCAAGAGTATTTAGCCGTGTAAGGTGGTCCTTGCTGATTCACATGGGATTCCACGTGCCCCATGCTACTCGGGTCAGAGCGTAAGCTAGTGATGATTTTGGCTACTAGACTCTCTCCATCTAGGGTACAATATTACACTACTTTTCCTAGAAGCACGATGCTTGTATGGATCTACCACAACCCCATTTTTATGGTTTAGGCTGCTCCCATTTCGCTCGCCGCTACTAGGGGGATCACTTTTTATTTCTTTTCCTCTGGGAACTAAGATGTTTTAGTTCACTAGGTTACTGTGAACCACTACGGGGTGTCGTTCTGAAGCAGGGAAAAATCACGACATTACTACGGCGTGACCACGGTGTGACTGCGGCGTGACCGCGATGTGACGGCGGCATGACCGCGTCGTGACCGCGGCGTGACCACGGCGTGACCGCGGCGTGACCGCGGCATGACCATGGCATGACCGCGGCCTGACGGCGGCGTGACCGTGGCGTGACCGCGCCATGACCGTGGTGTGTTGTCCCGGTCCAGTGACATCCGCGGGGTAGCATCTTCTGGCCAGGATTCCAAATAAATCCTATATAGTTGTCCATCACATTATAGAAACTGATCTTATGTTATAAAAACAGAATCTTGATTCGGTATTGTAGTATGATAAAGATATATATTTTATATTCGTTGTTTTTAAAAGTGGTACTGGGTAGTTGAAACTACTTATTGAGAGTCAAATTATGCAGGTGTATTACTTATCAATGGTATATTCTTTTCTTGGAACTATAATAATAAAACTTCAGTCACATTGAGAAAAATAGAATTTGAGTATGTTTTAACATCTCAGGATGCAACACAAATCTTATGGGAGAATTCATATATGTAAAAAATTAGATGTACATCGAGGCCAGGAAAACACCCCAAACAGTGTTAAGATGGAGATTATGGTGGGGAGAACTATAAGCCTGACATGTGTTAAACAATGACACCATCATTGTTTTTAGATATATAGGCTTGGGTAAACACCCTAAGGGGTGGCCAAGAGGCTAGGAAAACACCTGAAACAGGTTTCTCCATAAGATAAGGTCACAATGGACATGATAGAACAAATCAACTATTTAATATTTTATAACAAGGGATCATCAGAAGGTTGTAGTGAGCGGCATAATGACGCAACGTCTAAAGGGAAACGAAACGACATAAAAGAATCATACACCCTAAACTATCATTGTGAGTTTTCATAGACAACACAACTCTATTGGAGGGGTTTTATTATGAAAACATGACTTTATTTATTAAATGAAACAATTATATTAAAGAACACTTATTCAAGATATGCAATTCAATATAATTAAGCAGAATTAAGAAAGAAGATAAATTTAATTTAAAGAATTCTTAAATTAAAGAGGCTACGAAAGGGACTCTACCGCAAGGTGGAAACAAGCCATCCACTTTGTCTCTTGGAGCTTTCTAACTAAAAGCTAGTGTTCCTCCACTGGGTATACGCACCTTCACACACATGCAAGGACACCTAGCCCCTATGAACACACCTGCATAGCCATGATCATGTGCAAGGGGATCCTTCCACATATGCTTATATGCATATACCAGTCTCCACTCACCTACGTATGAATTTTTATATATATACATGGGCACACCTATCCCCATACATGCATAATCACTGCCATGGTTGACTATACATGTAACAGGGGAACCCACATACATATACTTACTTACCTATGCACACGCAGGCGAGTCGCCCTTGACTTGGAGACTCGAAACCAATGAGCATGGATCAATGCACTACAAAAAGGATATTAAGAACCTTAAAACACATGAAGGACACTACATAACCAGTGAGAAACCAACCAATGGCATTAAATCCTTACCTAGATTGGAAGCGGAGAACCAAATCCACCCGAACCAACACGAAATGATCCAACACCCTACCGAAAACATAATATGGAGTAAAAAACACTAAAGCCCCAAATACATGAGGTGCAAGACAAGTAGTAACTATAGAATCTTACCTCGGATCGAATATGGTGGACTGAATCAATCTGAACTCCTTATGTCACCCTTCGCAGAATATAACTACCCTCTGTCCATAGAAAGCAATCAAAGATCTAAGTGACCAATGCGATAAAGAAAATAATATAAAAACTAAACTAAAACATACCTGTCTCCTGTGACTATACCTGTCATCACCCAACATATAAGTATCACAGTGCCCCATGGGTCAAATCATGTTGCTACAAGAAAATGGAAAACAAATCAATGTTTCAAAATGATACTATCAAATAGTACATTCCTATTAATTAACAATTACTCTTTTTATTAATGGTATATAATCAAATTGGCCCTAGTTTCAACTTAGTTTAGTTTTGTTCGATACAAGGGATGAGGTCTTATGATTCTTGGTTTTTATGTTTACACTCGAGATATTTATTTAAAAATGATGCATGTATTTTGAATTATTATTTATGGTTTTAGTTCTTAGCCTATTTCCATGGGGCCTATCCACATGAATAATTCTTGGAATGTAGGGTTTAGTTGACATTTATTCACTTTAAAGTGATTGATTTCTCTAACGATGAGGATTTAAATCAAGTAAAATATTCCTAAGAGGATTGGGCCTTGTAGTGGTAGGTGTAGAAATTGTACATCTAGCGTTTGATGAGGAAATACTTATGAGGATGGATTGGAATATTTGTAGGTTCTTAGAGTGGGATGGTACCTCTGAGTATATAAAATGTATTATGAAAGGTTTTACTCCATTTAATGATTCAAGAGTTCAAATAAAGTGATTAAGGATGATATGATAGTGTGGGTTTGTCGGACAGATTGGCATTATAATTCCAAGAGGCTTGGTGTGATTTAGCTTAGGATGGAACCTGTTTAGTGGGGCTAGGTTATAATTCATGATTGTGATGAGGTTCTTGATCGGATTATTGAGAATATAATGTAGATGGGTTCAACATGGTGTGCTTTTGTGACTAGGACAATCATAAGGTGAATAATCCTCTTTGTCTAGTTGGATGATGAGATGTGCATCGAGGCATGTGACAATCCTCGAGAGATGAGTCTAGAAAATGTGACTGAGCGGATAGACTAGGATAGGGTTGATAGGATTGGGTGAGTGGCCAACCCATGCGAGGATGATACGATGTATGGAGACACTTGGACACACTTGGGGTTATTTATGATATCTCATGGAGACACCTCGGGTTATTTCATGACTCCAACATACTCTAGAAATGTTCCCACACAATGTTTTAGAAAAACAAGTCCATCTCATGGAAGAACACAAGGCTCCTCTATCTTCAAATGTTTCCTCACACTCACACCTCATGGTATTACATTATACAAGTGATCTACGTCAACTATTCAGGATAGCATCACTACCCTCCATCCGTAGAAAGAAGTAAAATACCTAAGTGGCCAATGAGATAAAGAAAATAAAATAAAAACTAAACAAAAACATACCTGTATCATGTGACTATACATGTCACTGCCTAATATATAAGAACCACACTGCCCCATGGGTCAAATCATGTTTCTGCAAGCAAGGGGGAAACAATTCCATTTAATTATCTCTTCATTTTTCATTATGTTCTTTATATAACACGTTGTTGGAAACACCATACTAGTACACTTATCTATTGAATATGAACCTATGATACATTAGTTGAGTTGAAGATTGTTCACATAACCCTCTTCACTATGGAAACAACCTTAGAGAGACCACAATCAATGTTTAGTAGTTGATCCTACTCTTGAACCTGGTTAGGCACGAGTCCATGAACCAGATGGTCTACTTGGTCATGAGGGTGTAAACCATTTCATTATACTATACTAAGAATAAAGGTGTTGGTATCTTTTCTACCAGAAATGGGAATTTCTCAAGGCTTGAGTGCCAATCGACTTCAGTTCCTAAGTTAATGGCCCCTTAACTATCCGTAGATGTCAAGGGGTGTCTCCCATGGGTGTCTTGTGGTGTGTAGTGTCAATATATGATTTATGTGGTGCTTCCATATTGTGGGAAATGTTTATTTCATGGCCAGTTTAATAAATACATTAGTCAATGTGAAAATACACCCATAGTCAATAGAGATATACCCACTTTTGATAGAGAATACCATCCAAATAACCAACTCAGAAATCCAAGACCAACATTTTACTTTACCAATTCCAATTACATAATATATGCATCACCAACTTATGTTTTATGAACCAATAAATTAAAGGGAAAGAAACTCCTCACAATAACCCATAAAATCTCACATAGCATCACCCACCTCCAATTAACCCACATCATTGCACATCTTAATGATGATACAACCTCATCACATATATATCATGATTAAAAAATAAAATCCGACATAGTATAAGGTCTAATAGGAGTATATAGAGAAAAATATGAGGTTTTTAAAAAATCATGAACTTTTTATTGAATTCACTGTTCGAATGAATGGAATACAACCTGTGAATCTAACCCAACATTTTTGGAAGACTCTATTTTGAAAAAAATTACAATTTACCTAATAATTCATCACACTATGAGTTGGTTACTACCTAGAACTCTAGAAAATGCACGATTAATATGAATGGATATAATAACTATGAACCTAACAATGCATTTCTTATTGCATCATTTTTAAAAAAATAAGACTAATTCTTACTTGGAAGTACCCATCAAAAACCTTGGTGGGAGGAGAGGGAGCCGAGAGAGGGGGACGTCCCATGAGATGTTCAACCATGGGGGTTCTCGCGCATGACTAGAGAGGGGGACATGGTACGTCGAAGGAGGAGATTGAGACAATAGGGCATGGGGATGTAACTAAGTGAGGGAGACGAGAGGGGAGGGGGGAACATCACTGGGATCCGAGAGGGGAGGGGGATGTCGTCATCGGAGAAGGAGCCGAGAGGGGAAGGGGAACGTCGCCAGAGGAGAGGGAGGGGGGCCGGGAGGCGGAGGCAGAGGCCGGGATGCAGAGGCGAAGGTCGGGAGGTAGAGGCAGAGGCCAGGAGGAGGTTGAGGTTGGGGAGGGGAGGAGTGCGTGGGGATGAAATGTCACAAGGGAGCCCTAAATTGGGTATATTTTTTCCCAATGGTTTTCTTAAACTGTTGGTAAAATCCAACATATAATATACTATGCCAACGGTTTACTAGAACCATTGGTATAGGTTCTTTTTCCCAATGTGATTTCTAAACTATTGGGAACAAAGTTTTGGTATAGGCTCTATTTCCAGTAGTGTCAACTCTTTCTAGGTGAATATATACTTTAAACATTTATGATTTGTATATATGTCACACAGTTTCTATAAAGATAATTCCTCTATATGGTTAATGAAAAAATCACCATAGATAACTATAAATAATTATTTTGGTAATTTTTATAATGAAACTTTAATTATCTTGAGGAATATGATATAACCATATTGTTTGGTAAGAGTTTGAATACCAGACCCTTCTTTTATGCATCAATAAAGACCACAAAACCTTCTCCACTACAGGGTCATGTAAGAACATGTGTACTAACTATAATTCTCTTATTTTCCTTTAAATTTTCTATACATTAATCTATCCAAAGGAACATAGATCCCTTTATTGTAAATTTTATGATTTCATTAGAGATCCATGAGGAATCATCCACAAATAATTGATAATATCCAACAAAATAAGGAAAACTATTGATCTTAGTCATAGTGGTTGGTTTGGGAAAATGTTCAATTTATTATATCTTTGATTAATCCACTAATATACCCTATCCTAAGACTATATGTTGGAAAAATTATTCTTTTTTATGAAAAATTCACACCTAGTAAATTTGGTATAAAAATTATAATTCCTTATGTTCTTTAGTACAATCCTAAAATGATATCATTTCTCTTCTTTTACCTTAAAATATTTATGAATATCATCTTTAATGACTACCAAAAATTGATCAAGGTAAAATTGAATGACCTTATTCAATAAATATAGGAAGAATAAGGTAAACTAGTAAGACAAAATGGTGTCAATATAAATCATTGTGTCCATATATAGTACAAAATTTTGTATTTTTCATTTATTTACTTTTAACCCTCAATTGACAATATCCATATCGATGATCAATCTTGGAAAAAATATTTTTATCCCTTTAATTAATCAAAAAAAATCATCAATACAAAGAAGAGGATACTTATTTTTGATTATTATCTTGATAAGTTCATAATAATCAATATGGAGTCACATTGATCGATCTTTCTTCTTAACAAATTGAATTGGTGCACCCCAAGGTGTAGCACTTGGCCAAATGAGTCCCTTAGTAAGATTATCCTAGACTTTATTCTTTAATTCCTATAACTCAATAGGAGAAAAACTATAATGAGTTTTTAAAACAGGTGAAACACTAGGTATTAGTTTTATTAAAAACCCAAATACAAGATTTGGAGGAAGGATACAAAACACTTCTGAAAAAACATCCTCAAACTCTTATAAAAAAGGCATATCTTTGATGTTCAGTTTCTCCCAAACCATTTGAGATAATAACCCAAATATAGTAGATGAAATTGCCATTGGATGTTCATATTTATCATCACACTGATAGATGAACATAGGTTGGTTTGTAATATCAGACATGACATCCCTTAATTAGAAATTGATGTGGTATTCATGTAAAGAAATCTAGTCTATGATTAATAAAAAAAATCAACTAGATGGAGAATAATAATATTATCTAGGAGCACATTCCTACAAAAATCAATCAAATAATAATTGTAGACTTGATAATTGTTCATTACATCATTATGGGTATTCAACGATAATTCATCGTATAATTGTTGAGGTGGTCATTATGACTCTACCCGCTAGGGTTTGACCCGTGACTACGCCAAACCCACCTCTAATAGGCCAAGGCCTGGCTACCAACACCGAGTAGGAATCTCCCACAAATGGGAGGCATTTTCCTAATGTACCTATGTAAACATACAAATCTCAAAGCTCATACAATAATTAAATGTAAAACAACTGAAACCAATGCATGCATACATTTATAATTCAACAAATAGAGGATGAAAATAAAGTATTGAAAGTATAGAAAGGTCCAAATACTAGCCCAAAAAAACTATAAATATTTCAAAATACTCTAAGGGATAATATTACAATCAAGTGAAAGATACCAAAAAAATGACTTGGTTTATCTAGCTCAAGTTACACTCTACTAGCTCTGCATCCTACCAGGACACTGTCAATAAGGACATCATATGTATAATACAAGACACATGTAGGTAGAGTCTATGCATGGGTGATTATACAAATACCTAGTAGAACACACCAAAAACACTAAACAAAAAACATCATGAGTATTCATCTCAATAAAAGGATATAACAACCAATATATAACATAAAATACCTCGATATACCCAGGAAGGACTTCGAGCTACCATGTGGTCATAAGCAACTCGCAACCACATGATTCTTCTCAAAGAAACTCTTATTTCAGAAGAATACCCTCCATGAGACATGATATCCTCAAATAAACTCATCCAAGAGGTAAATATCATTGGACCCTACCAAAGAAATCTCACTGGTCTTAGAAGACCTAGGTACTCAGATAGGGGGTCATGCCCAAAACCACATTGGGGGACACCGTAGACCCAATCTAGACCAATCCAATATGTAGAGGATCATACACTAATGACACTGTGAACCCTACCAATAATAACTACTAGATATAGGATCAAAATCTAGATTAAGGAGGCCACATCGATTCCAAAAAAACCACCCAGGGTAAAAAGATGATAGAGGATCTCACTCCCATCTCACGGAGGGACACTACTGGAAATACAGGCTTTCCCAACGGTTTTGAACTGTTGGGAAAGGCTGAAGAACCATTGGTATATGTTATACCAACGGTTCTAAAAACTATGGGGAAGTAAGCCGTTGGAAAATATTTTCAAAACGGTTTATAGTGAACTGTTGGGATAGGTTGGGAAAAAATTAACCTATCCCAACGGTTGTGCCAAACCGTTGGGATAGTTTTTCCCAACGGTTGTGCCAAACCGTTGCGATAGTTTTTCCCAACGGTTTGGCTTGAACTGTTCTGAAAACCAAGTAGATGGCTTCTTTCCCAATGGTTCTATGAACCATTGGTAAAAAATACTCATAGATTCTATGCCAATGGTTTCAAATCGTTGGCATAGCCTATGCTGTGCAAATTGCACATCAGCCTGCAATTTGAACAGCAGCCTGCAATTTGCACAGCAGCTTTCATTTTGTGCAATTTGCACAGCAGCATTCCCTCTAATTTTTCATCATTTCCAATTATTGTACCTAAAATAAACTAACACATACATATACAATTATTGTACCTACAACAACCAACTAACACATGCATATAGAGAACAAATTCATACACATTTAACATATAATGTATCATGTAACTATACACATCCACAATTAAATCAGAATTCATAATGTAATTATAAACATACATAATTCATTTAGAATTCAATTTAAAATTTATATGACAATTATATGTGGAATCCAGAATTCAATTCATAATTTGATCGGTTTTTCATATACCATATATTTTTACTAGAAATGATATCCATTTTAAACAAAATACATACACCTGGAGTGATACTGGCCACACCGTGCCTCAGATTTAGGTGAGGTTAACTCGTACATGTCACAAATGACCCATGGATCGTTTTCCTAAAGTATCAACATATTTCGAAAGTGTTTGGTCAGTTTTCCGTATGTTAGTTGTTGTTTTCACTTAAAATGAAGTGATTTTTAAATAAAAGAGAGACACTTTAAATGGTGCCGGCCACACTGCTACTCGGATTGAGGCAGGGTTGACTCGTACACATCACAAATGACCCATGGATCGTTGTGATAAAATATCAACACAATCAGAATCTGTTTGGTCGGTTTCCCGTATGAACTTAAAATGTTGTCCATTTTAAACATAAGAGATACATTTTGGGTGGTCACGACCACACCGCGACTTGGATTGAGGCACGATTGAATCATACACGTAACATATGACCCATGGATCGTTGTCCAAAAATTTTAATAGATTCCTAATGCGTTTGGTTGGTTTTCTGTATGCCAGTTGTTCTTTTCACTTATAATCTTGTCCATTTTAAACAAAAGAGACACAATTAGAGTGGTACCGGCCACACCGCATCTCGGATTTATACAGGGTTGACTCATACATGTCTCAAATGACCCATGGATCATTTTCCTAAAGTATCAACACAATCCGAATGCATTTGGTCGATTTTCCGTATCCCAGTTGATGTTTTTCACTTTAAATGATGTCCTTTTGAAACAAAAGACAGACACTTTTAGTGGTTCTGAACACACCACGTCTTAGATTGAGGCGGGGTTGATTTTTACACGTCACATATGACCCATGGATCATTGTGCTAAAGTATCAACACAATCAGAATCTGTTTGGTCAGTTTTCCTTATGTACTTAAAATGTTGTCCATTTTAAACAAAGGAGAGCCACTTAGAGTGATCTCGGCCACAACGTGCCTCAGATTGAGGTGGGGTTGACTCATACACGTCACATATGAACCATGGATCGTTTTCCTAAAGCATCAACATAGTTAGAATGCGTTTGGTCAGTTTTCCATATGTCAGTTTTTGTTTTCAGTTAAAATGATGTTCATTTTAAATAAAAGAGAGACACTATGAATGGTGTTGGCCACACCGTGCCTTGGATTGAAGCGTTTTGACTCATACACTTCACATATGACCCATGGATCATTGTGCTAAAGTATCGACACAATCAGAATCCGGTTGGTCGGTTTTCCGTATGCTAGTTGTTGTTTTCACTTAAAATGAAGTCCATTTTAAACAAAAGAGAGAATCTTTGAGTGGTGTCGGCCACACCGTGCCTCAGATTAAGGCAATGTGGACTCTTACATGTCACATATGACCCACGGATCGTTCTCCTAAAGATTAAATGGAAACCGAATGCGTTTGGTCGATTTTCCATGTGTACTTAAAATGTTGTCCATTTTAAACAAAAGAGAGACACTTAGAGTGTTCCCGGCCACACCACGACTTGGATTGAGGCGCGATTGACTCGTACATATAACATATGACCCATGGATCTTTTTCCTAAAATTTCAATAGATTCCGAATGCGTTTGGTCAGTTTTTTTGTATGCTAGTTGTTCTTTTCACTTATAATCTTGTCCATTAAAAAAAAGAGACACAGTTAGAGTGGTACCGGCCACACCGCATCTTGGATTTAGACGTGGTTGGCTCGTTCACGTCTCAAATGACCCATGGATCATTGTACTAATGTATCAACACAATATGAATGCGTTTGGTCAGTTTTTTGTATGCCAGTTGGTGTTTTCACTTAAAATGTTGTCCTTTTGAAACAAAAGAGAGACACTTAGAGTGGTGCCGGCCACACCGCACCTCAGATTGAGGGGGGGTTGAGTCATACACGTCACATATGACCCATGGATCGTTTTCCTAAAGCATCGACACATTTTTAATGTGTTTGGTCTATTTTTCTTATGTCACTTGTTGTTTTCACATAAAATGAAGTCCATTTTAAACAAAAGAGAGACACTTTGAGTGGTGTCGGCCACACCGCACCTCATATTGAGGAAAGGTTGACTCATACACGTCACATATGACCCATGAATCGTTGTGCTAAAGTATCGATACAATCAGAATCTGTTTGGTCTGTTTTATGTATGCTAGTTGTTGTTTCCACTTAAAATGAAGTCCATTTTAAACAAAAGAGAGACACTTTGAGTGGTGTCAGCCACACTGTGCCTCAGATTAAGATGATGTTGACTCGTACACGTCACATATGACCCATGGATCATTCTCCTAAATTTTCAACGGAAACTAAATGTGTTTGGTCGGTTTTCCGTATGTACTTAAAATGTTGTCCATTTTAAACAAAATGGAGACACTTAGAGTGGTCCCGAACACACCATGACTTGGATTGAGGCGCGGTTGACTCGTACACGTAACATATGACCCATGGATAATTTTCCAAAAATTTCAACATATTCCAAATGCGTTTGGTCAGTTTTTCATATGCTAGTTGTTATTTGCACTTATAATCTTGTCCATTTTAACCAAAAGAGACACAGTTAGAGTGGTACCGGCCACACTACATCTCTAATTTAGACGGGGTTGACTCGTACACATATCCAATGACCCATGGATCATTTCACTTATGTATCAACACAATCTAAATGCTTTTGGTCAGTTTTCCGTATGCTAGTTGATGTTTTTCACTTCAAATGATGTCCTTTTGAAACAAAAGACAGACACTTTGAGTGGTACCAGCCACCCCACATCTCAGATTGAGGTGAGGTTGATTCTTACACGTTACATATGACCCATGGATCGTTGTTCTAAAGTATCAACACAATCAGAATCCCTTTGGTCAGTTTTCTATATGTACTAAAAATGTTGTCCATTTTAAACAAAAGAGAGCCACTTAGAGTGATCCCAGCCACACCGTGCCTCAAATTGAGTCAAGGTTGACTCTTACATGTCACATATGACCCATGGATCATTTTCCTAAAGCATCAACACATTTAAAATGCATTTAGTCAGTTTTTCGTATGTCAGTTGTTGTTTTCACTTAAAATGAAGTTCATTTTAAACAAAAGAGAGACACTATGAATGGTGTCGGCCACACCATGCCTTTAATTGAGGCAAGGTTGACTCTTAAACATCACATATGACCCATGGATTGTTGTGATAAATTATCAACACAATAAGAATCCGTTTGGTCCATTTTCTGTATGCTAGTTGTTGTTTTCACTTAAAATGAAGTCCATTTTAAACAAAAGAGAGACACTTTGAGTGGTGTCGGCCACACCGCACCTCTGATTGAGGTGATGTTGACTCTTACACATCACATATGACCCATGGATCGTTCTCCTAAAGTTTCAGTGGAAACCGAATTCATTTGGTTGGTTTTCTGTATGTACTTAAAATGTTGTCCATTTTAAACAAAAGAGAGACACTTAGAGTGGTCTCGGCCACACCGTAACTTGGATTGAGGCATAGTTGACTCGTACACATAATATATGACACATGGATCGTTGTCCTAAAATTTCAACAAATTCCGAATGCGTTTGGTCGGTTTTTCGTATGCCAGTTGTTCTTTTCACTTATAATCTTGTCCATTTTAAACAAAAGAGGCACAGTTAGAGTGGTCCCAGCCACACCGCATCTCAGATTTAGATGGGGTTAACTCGTACGCATCTCAAACAACCCATGGATCATTTTCATAAAGTATCAACACAATCCAAATGTGTTTGGTCAGTTTTCCGTATGCCAGTTGATGTTTTCACTTAAAATGTTGTCCTTTTGAAACAAAAGAGAGACACTTAGAGTGGTGCCGGCCACACCGCACCTCGGATTGAGGCGGGGTTGACTTGTACACATCACATATGACCCATGTATCATTTTACTAAAGCATAAACATATTTCTAATGCGTTTGGGTCAGTTTTTCATATGTCACTTGTTGTTTTAACTTAAAATGAAGTCCATTTTAAACAAAAGAGAGACACTTTGAGTGGTTTTGGACACACCAATCCTTATATTGAGGATGGGTTGAATCGTACACGTCACATATGACCCATGAATCGTTGTGCTAAAATATCGACACAATCAGAATCTATTTGGTTAGTTTTCCGTATGCTAGTTGTTGTTTTCACTTAAAATGAAGTCCATTTTAAACAAAAGATAGACACTTTGAGTGGTGTCAGCCACAACGCACCTCAGATTAAGGCGAGGTTGACTCTTACACTTCACATATGACGCATGTATTGTTCTCCTAAAGTTTCAATGGAAACCGAATTCCTTTGGTCGGTTTTCCGTATGTACTTAAAATGTTGTCCATTTTAAACAAAAGAGAGACACATAGAGTGGTCCCGGCCACACTGAGACTTGGATTGAGGCGCGGTTGACTCGTACACGTAACATATGACCCATGGATCATTGTCCTAAAATTTCAACAGATTCCGAATGCGTTTGGTTGGTTTATTGTATGCCAGTTGTTCTTTTCACTTATAATCTTGTCCATTTTAAACAAAAGAGACACAATTAGAGTGGTACCGGCCACACTATGTCTTGGATTTAGACAGGGTTGACTCGTACACGTCTCAAATGACCCATGGATCATTTTTATAAAGTATCAACACAATCCAAATGCATTTGGTCGGTTTTCTGTATGCCAGTTGATGTTTTTCACTTAAAATGATGTCCTTTTGAAACAAAAGACAGACACGTTGAGTGGTACTGGTCACACAACATCTCAGATTGAGGAGGGGTTGATTCGTACACATCACATATGACCCATGGATCATTTTTCTAAAGTATCAACACAATCAGAATCCGTTTGGTCAGTTTTCCGTATGTACTAAAAATGTTGTCCATTTCAAACAAAAGAGAGTCACTTAGAGTGAACCCGGCCACACCGTGCATCAGATTGAGGCGGGGTTTACTCGTACACATCACATATGACCCATGGATCATTTTACTAAAGAATAAACATATTTAGAATTATTTTATTCAGTTTTTCGTATGTCAGTTGTTATTTTCACTTAAAATGATGTCCATTTTAAACAAAAGAGAGACACTATGAATGGTGTCAGCCACACCACGCCTCGGATTAAGGCGGGGTTTATTCTTACACATCACATATGACCCATGGATCGTTGTGTTAAAGTATCAACACATTCATAATTTGTTTGGTCAGTTTTCTGTATGTACTAAGAATGTTATCCATTTTAAACAAAAGAGAGCCACTTAGAGTGATCTCGACCACACCATGCTTCAGATTGAGGCGGGGTTGACTCATACACGTCACATTTGACCCATGGATCATTTTCCTAAAGTATCAACACATTTAGAATAAAAATGGTCATTTTTTCCTATGTCAGTTATTGTTTTCACTTAAAATGATGTCCATTTTAAACAAAAGAGAGACACTATGTAGCTAACACAAAGTAGTCTGCTTGAGATTTCATTTTCTCCCCATTGTGATACCACACAAATTAGTTTGCTTGAAAACCATTTTTGGTTATGTGGTAGATGACTTCTTCACGGCTCAACCAAGGTCTACTAACACAATTGGAACATGGGCAGTGTATGCGACCACTATCTGAAGCATTGTGAAATGCAAAATCTATAAATATCTCCAAATTGTTTTGAAAATAACTTGAGATCCGATCAGTTTCATACATCCAACTTCTATCCATTCTATAAAAAGAATTTATATAAGTCATTTTGTCATAAATAATTCAATAGGATTGAACTTTAATAGAAAATACATTTAAGTAAACGATAAAGGAAGAAGTTTCTAGTCGATGTAGTGAACTATTAAAATAATGTAAAGAAAAAGTACTCATAAATTAAATTAAAATTTATTTATATTCATTTTCATTAGGTCTATAAGAGTCACATGAATCAGGTCCCATTATGTGTTATAGGCATCCCAAATCATTCACTCATGTCCAATAACTCATTATTGGCACCTCTATGGCCATACCTTTCATTACCCAATTACTTCCCCAAGTCAAGCGCACCCCATGGGTGAATAAATTTTAGGCCCCTACACTAATAGGTTGTTCATGGCTTGTAAAAAGATTTAATTTAATTAAGTATAGACAAAAACATTTATTTTTAAATATGAGATTAATAATAAAGTACGTCAATGATAACAAAATTACTGAATTACACTTGTGACTTATCTAACATTTTTATGGATGTTTACACATGCCAACATGGGTAGTGAAAATCACCCCACCCTCATAAAAATGAGTATTGGCCAAGAAGGACACATAATATACAACG
This sequence comes from Viscum album, assembly GCA_963277665.1. NCBI lineage: Eukaryota > Viridiplantae > Streptophyta > Magnoliopsida > Santalales > Viscaceae > Viscum > Viscum album. The sequence continues at coordinate 474,701,687 of OY728135.1, forward strand.
TAAAATGAGAACCATATTTAATTGTCCCTAAAGTTATATTAGTACAGTCATCTTGGGGGAAATGGAATATATGATCATGGTTAACTGATGAATTCAAAAGCTCGTATTCCATATGTTGGACACTATCTAAGGTAAGAAATCATGTGAGGATGGGTTTACATCATTCAATTTATTACATTCTAGTGATAATGAAGGCTTGAATTAATGATTTGAGTTCACTAATTAAATAAGGTTAGAGGTTGCATGCGCTGTGCATGGTGGGGGAGTCTCAGCCGATTTAGAAACTAAAATAAATTCCCATCATAGGTATTAATAAGAAACATCACCATCAAAAGAAAATCCAAAAAAAGGACTAAAAACATCAAACATTTCAATAATTCAGTACTATGCATGGTTTATCCACATGTTTAGCAGTAATTATATGTCTTAATCATGAACCACCTCTATAGCTCCCAGTTTTCACCAATAAACATAAGGTAAATATCTCAAAATATCTTTAAAAAAACTCATTAATAGGCTCAAAACGTAAATATAATCTTGAACCAACCATGGAATCTCTTTCACAACACATTCTCACACACCAGTTATATCATGTGTTACTAAATACCAAACATAGTCACATAGTGTACTATAACAAATTACATTACACAATCCTTATTAAAAAAAATTTCATTTTAATAAAACACTTCCTCAAGGAATTTTAAGGAAAACATTCATAAAAGCTTTGCTAAAAATTAATAAACACATATAAATAAATTTCCAAGTAACAATTAATTACATGATGAAAAAAGCATAAAAACACATACTTAGAAAATCTAGAATCCAACCGTAATGAATTTGAGATGCTTCTTCTTCGATGGAGGGTTAAGGATTTAATTAATTAAATGGATTGGAATGGATAAAGTCTATATTAAATCAAAAAACAAAAAAATTATATACACATCAAAATCAAATATTAAAACTAAAATATGAGATAAATAACAATAAAAACAAGGCAACACTTAAATATTTTATGTGTATGAAGAATAGAATACCTGATTTGAGATGATTCAGATGGATTTTGACAGGTTTGGATGGGGGAAGTCGTGAGAGGAGCCGATCCCTAGACAGATTAGGGTTCTGTCGTGAATGGGGGAGAGCAGCGGCTGATTCTGTATTTTGGGAAAACATTTCCCAACGATTTTTAAGAACCGTTGGGAAAGGGGTGTCCAAGGCACCCTTTCCCAATGGTTCAATAGAACTGTTGGTAAAGGGTCACCCTTTCCCAACGGTTATACTAGAACCGTTGGGAAAGGGTTCTTTGGACACCCCTTTACCAACGGTTTCCTAAAACCATTGGGAAATGGCTTCTTTACCAACAATTTTCTTAAACCGTTGGTAAAGAAGCATTGGGAAAACCTGGATTTCCATTAGTGGGACACAACACACTCTATCTGAGACTCATCCTCTAGAGCAGATCATAATCATATAATGTGGATGTAATGACACATTACACCATCAATGGAATGGGCCAAGGGAACACACTCAGCCAATATTGATCTAGACTAAAGAAACATAGGTCTACAAATACTCTCAATGGGTGTACACGACATGTACTGAGGGTACACGATGTGTCTAGAAATCCCTAGGTCTTCTCGTGTGGTAATACCTCACATGAAATGTAAACCTTAAAATGAAAGATGTGTGAGTGAAATACATGGAATGTAGAGGTTTCCCTGTACCCGTCCCATTCCATCTGGCTGTGTCCATGTATGAGTACATGGTGTGACCAATACATGGCGTGTCTGAGACCATGTACTTCTTGCTGTGTTCGTGTCCCCTCTAAGGCACACAATGAGCTATCAGGGAAGATTCACAAACAGTGTGACCATGTAACATGGAATATGATATTTAAATCCAGCCAAAACACTAGCACCACATCCAGGGGGTCCCACATGATGTGTACTCCTAAAATACATTCTGTGTAGATCAGGATTTTCCAAATCCATTGAGATCTTCTTCCACATCATCCTGTGCATTACTAGAGCCACCACCCACACCGGAATCTACAAATCCAAGGTTGACCAACCCATGCTGGCATCACTATCTAGGATTTAGGCCCTTAATATGCTTGAAAAAACATCCATCAACCAGTTCCTCATCATGCTTCTATATGATTCACCTTTGATCATCCACTACTGTCATCAATTAAAGAATTTCATAACCTATTGTGAGACGTACTCATAGTATTGATTAATTGCACTAAATAATGGTCAAAAAATGACAAGATACCTAGTATTGGTTGAACTATTAGAGAAATAAAATACCAATGATAATAAAATGAAGAAACGAGGGGCATTATAAGAAATCAACCGCATAACGTCAGTTTAAACCATCACCATATGCTTCCATAGTGATTTCATAAAACCATAACTAAATTGGATTTCATCATTCAATACGTGGTAGTTTCTTCAATTTAGTGGTGGTTTCTGGAAACCATTGTAGTAAACACATTTATCAGTGGTTGGTGTGGTTTTCACGACGGTTTTCTCAGAAAAAATGAAAACTTTTTTAGTGCTGGTTAAAACTGCCACAAAAAAAGTTTCATTTTATCCAGGGAAAACACCATGAAAACCACACCCACCACCGCTAAATGATAATGGAAAATGAAAAGTGTTTATAGGCAGCTGGAACCACCACTAAAAAATATACATTTTTTTGCACAAAAACTGCCACTAAAGCATAAAACTACCGCTAAATTATACCATGCATGTATTTAGCAGCGGTTATAACATTCACAGATAATAAAATATTAATTTATAGTGGAAGTTTAAACTACCACTAAATATGGTCCATTTACCTAGAGACACTTTAAACCACCGTTAAAGGTATATTTACAAATAAAAAAATGCTACTGATTCTACCGCCCCAGTACCAGTATCATGAAAAAAACCATGTGAAAAATTCATATAACACCTGGGATGGGTGGGGTACATATAGAAATCAAAATACATATACAATGAACACACAAACACACACACACACACACACACACACACATATATATCCACATACATGCCCATCCTTTGGGTTCAGAACAAGAGTGCCAACCAAATAAGAACATCACCGCCAAAGTTCATATAACACCTTGGATGGGAGGAGTACATATAGAAATCAAAATAAACATACAATGAACACACACACACACATATCCACACACATTACCATCCTATGGGTTTACAACAAGAGTGCCAACCAACTCAGAACATCACCACCAAACCTTACAACCTCCACCACTTTTACAACCACCACTAAATTCATAACTCCATAAAAGTAATCCAGGAGCCACAATTTACATCCACCTTTCTTTTCAAGTTGACATCACTCCACAAGTATGGAGAAAAATATGAAAATTTAATATGTATATAATCTTACCAGAGATAAGATAGTTGTCCCATTTGATTCCTATGGGGTCCCTACGGATGACGTTGTAGGATTACTTGGCCAGATTCTAGGCCAGCTGGCCGCAGAGCCGGGTTCCTTTCCATAGTAGCCCACTTAAAAAAAATATAAATATACCACTATTATATGTTTTCAAATGCTATTATCAATCGACTGTAATAAATATAAATCTATTCATGTTGTAATTGTCGAAATTTCTATCTTGTTTTAGAGGACCTCGAGCAAGACACTTCAAATATTCTGACAACTCTAATCGAGTATCAGTATTCATGATCTAAAAATATATACATTATTATATTTACAAAATATATGTGTAAACATAATATCTATATTTATTGAAATATTTATGAACTTAAACATTGTGAAAACCATTCTACAAGATCTTTTTTAACAGTTTTCATTATATCTTTCTCATTTCTTATTCGACCCCTTATTATTCTCTTTGTTTTTATCCGAAACTCTTTAATAAATGGATCTGAAATTTCACTATTAAGCTGCACATATATATGTGCCTGTAATAATTACATTTCTTTTAGTGTAACATTTGAGGTCTTCCCAATAAGTACCTCTCAATTGGATACATCCATCGATAATGTACGGAGCCTCTTAATTTAGTTTCCTCAACCAAATGCACATTTAAATGCATCATGAAAGTAAAAAATGATGGAGGAAAGATCATCTTCATTGCAAAAAGTGTCAATAAAAATACATCCTGATGGTTGTTAAGATCAAATGGATGTAGTTATTTCTCACATAGTTGTTTGAAAAATGTGCAGAATTGGAGTACAACAGCAGTAACCTTTTTAGGTAATAATGTACGCAATGCCAATGGTAGTAACTGATGTAACAAAATATGTGAATCATGACTTTTCAATCCATGTAACCTATGATGATTTAAGTCAACACACCTTGAGATTTTACTTTAATACCCATCAGATACCTTCACATGATTTAAAATTCGAAGGAATGTGTCTTTATCCTTATTTTTCATTGCAAAAATTTCCAGAGCATACTTTTCATTCTCATCAGGCAAGAGATTATGTTTTATGTTCATTTCTTGTAAGTATTTCCGAGCATTGAGATAATCATTCAACTTTCCATGCTCATTAAGGAATATGAAGATCAAATTGTCAAAAACATTTTTCTCAATATACATCACATCAATATTATGCCATATAAAATTAAATTCCCAATAAAGAAGTTTGAAGAATATAATTTTTTCTTCTATTGTTGTGTTTTGATTTCAATTGACAATGCAATTTGAACTCGTTTCACACTATCATTCAAATTATGTATATTCCCAAATTATGTTTCAACATTTCCAAGTTGTGCCAATATTTTAAAACTAGTTAAAAACTTTGGATGTGGTCTATGATCAATGAAACCATTGAATTTTGACCCGTTCAGCAGAAATCTATGAGATGCATTGAGAAATCTTTGATGGCACAAGAAGAAACATTTTCTACTATGAGGTATCTATTTGGGTTCAAAATCAAAGTTACAAATAGGACAATCCAAAACATTGTAAGTATTCCAACTAGCTAAATTCCCAAGTCCAAGGAAGTCACTAATGGTCCACATTAGGGAAGCATGTATTTTGAACATTATTTTGAAAGAAGCATTATATGTCTCAACACCATTTCTCCATAACTCCTGTAATTATTCAATTAAAGTATGAAATTATACATCAATATAATTTCCACACATTTTTTTCCAAGAATAATCATCGAAATAATAAAAGATGATTGTTACATACACATCCACAAAGGCAGATTGTAACCGATCAAAACAACTAGGAAAATTTTTATAACTAGTACTCAAAGTCCCAAATGGGAAGTAGCCAACCCCAATTGAACATTCCTAGGATCAGATAAAAAATATGGATGTAATGAATCAAATATCTTCCATGATTTTGAATCTCATAGATATAACATTAACCCATCATTGTTATTATCTACAAAATTACACTTCATGTGTTCAGTGGTTTTTGATGACATGAATAATAATTGAAATCAAGGATTTAAAGTAAAGTAATGAAAAACCTTTGTAGGTGTGTTTCATTTATTCTTCTTCATGGTAGTATGTTGATTTAGACTTCAAAAATCACCCATTAAATGCCATATAGAAGAATAAATGTTTTTTTTCAATCCTATCTACTTGAATCCTCTCACCAATAAAGCATATAATCATTAGGACATGTATGTATTTTTGTATAATTCAAACCAAGACTGTTAACAAAATATTTTCATATCATAAAAATATTCAGGGATGTTTGCTTCAGGAAATGCATCACGCAAAAATTCCAATATCATGGACATTGCCTTATTTGTAATTCCACAAAGGCATTTAATAAGGTACAACTTCAGCAGAAAAGAAAGTTTTAAATATTTCAAACATCCAATATACAACTCTTGATTTCTATCATCAACTAAACCATGAAACATATTTTTCTCACTGAATTTTTCTCTTACATTAGTCTCCACATAATCAAGAGGATCCAATGATATGTTACAATCTTGATCTAGTTGTACTATAATCTAAAAAACATCACTTGTCACATTTTTATTTGTATCACCCTCAACTGGTTGTTCTGATATGTTTTGATGTTGATGTTGATGTCTTTCAATACAAAATGCATCATTTATAAGGTTTTGAATTTCATTTTCCATTATCAATGAAGTTGGGATCTCATTCTGTGGATTGACATCACTACTCAACCTTTCTATAATGTTCGATTCTCTATGCCAAATCCAACACAAATATTGATCAGGAAATTACTTTAATATCAAGTGTTCATAAACTTCATCTCTCTTCAACCATCTTCTAAATTTACATTTAGGACATGAAAATATTATTCTCCCTTTAACAGATCGATTGGAAATTTAAAAATCTAAAAACTCCTCCAAACCCTTAGTATACTGATGTTTGTTCTTCAATAATGCGATCAATCTTTTATCCATGTATATCATAATGTGCCTACACAGTATTAAAAAAAATTAAAACACATAACTATTACTAAATAGGGAAAGATATTCATATATACTAGTTGAAAAAAATATGAATATGTTAAATAAGGTTTTCCTATATAAATACATATGGTAAATAATGAAGCATTTTAAAAGGTATATATGAAATCCATAAAGTTTAGTTGTGAGGAAAATTATGTGTAAAAGAGTTTCATTTTTTATTTAAAAACCATTAAGAAACCAAAGATGAAAAATACATGTTTAAATCTATTTTTAATAAAAATATTCTTTTAAAAAATCATTGAAAAAATTATCACAATCCAATGTCAATAATTTATTAGAGGACAAACATGGTTCTCCAAACTGTTAAGCTACTGTCATGATACTCTTTTTTATTTAATGGATACATTATGTAGCATTTTTTCATTGAGAGAATTGGTGGATTGATGATGATAAAGGACATGTTATCTAAACTAGATAGATGGGATAAATTCTTTAGTGGCTCCTATTTGGATTGAGTTTTTGAGTATAACAATTCATTTGTTCAATATTGAAGTTATAGGTAGAATTTCATTGTTTGTAAGAAATCTTATCAAAATTGTTTTATCAATTAGGATGCTAAAAAGGATTTAGGTTGCAAGGGAATGCATTTAAGTATATGTGTTATTGGATCTACTTTGGTACCTTTGGATTTAGAACAAGTAGTTGAGATTCCTTGAGAATAGAATTATGAGAACATTCCTATGTTTTATACTAAATTCATTAATTCATAACATGTATATTCATTCTATAGTATATCACATGCTGTAATATGCATCATAACCAAAATCATGGTTAAATATAGTGCTATTAAAGGAATATTCCTTAGGGATCCTTGGCGAGAGGTGTGACGAGGCGCAATTGGAGCGCCTCATCACAGGTGAGGTGAGGTGACCTCACTGAGCTGCACCAAAGGTGAACTCCTAGTGCGCCATCTTAGGAGGCACTAAGGCTCAAGGGACTATAATGAAGCACCCCCTGAAAAAAAACCAAAAATCCTTTCTAAAATTCAACACAACCACAAGCCCACAAACAAAGAAACTATAATCAAACAATAATATATTTCCAAACCACATATTTTAACATAATTATTTTAAATGGGGAATTAAAATGAAATCATTTTCTTATGCATGGGTATTTTTAAACAGTTTCTATATTAACAGGAGAATACAATTCATTGAAAAATATTCATATTATGCCTTTTATGAGCTGTGGGTTTAAAAAAAATTCAATTGAAGGGTTATCAAACCACAACAATAGTTTACAATTCATTTAAGCCACAACATGCATATCACAACATGTTAAAATATTTGAGAGAAAATAGTTAGAAATAATTAGGAAATTGGTAAACCCATGTGATCATACCCATTTAATTCCAATTAAATTTAATCTAGTTAATTAAAATCAATAGTTATTCCATAGAACACACCCACTAGAAAACCAAATCATGTAAATTAAAAATATTCATAAAAGAAGAGGAGAACAAGGATCCCATCCCTGTAGTTTTTTATATGTCATGCTACACCAATACAGATGGACAAACTGATGATGCCATAACTTTGATATCACTAAGGTAAGGGATTGATAAATCATATAATAATTGAATCGTAGTTAGATATATGAAATGGAAACAAACTCATACCTTAAACATGACTCACTACTTTAGAAAATACATGGGGAACCAAGATATAGAACATGCTAGGAATCATGAGGTGAAAGGATTTATAGCTAGGGTTGATGAATCCAAGGATTATGAGTAAGGTATTTGTTTTTCCAAACTCAAAGGAAACATGAAATTCCTAAGATAAATGAAATAATGTATATTAAATTTCCCAAAATAGATCATGTAATAACATAGAAAATTATTACTGTCAATATACCTTTTCAATTTCTATTTAATTTTTTTTAAATTATAGAAATTAGGATAACCTATTAAATATATAGTTTTATGGAATTAAAATAAAATATTCAATCCCCAAAAAATAGATATTAAAATATTTATTTATGACTTTAATTGTATATTTTACATTAATATCATTTTCACATAATTTTGTAAAAAATATTGTTATTTTAAAGAACTTGATTTTTTAGAAACTATTGAACCAACCATGATAATGGATCAACCACTTGGAGCCAATAAATTAACCAAATGAAGGTACTAACCAAACATAAGAAATAACCATCCAACTGTATTAAGAATAAATTAGCTACTAGAAAAAATAAACCGACTGCATGAATGATCCAATCAACCATAAAATGAAACAAACTGAATGAATGAAGGAATAAGTGATTATATGAAGAAAACAACCAACCACATAAAGGATCGAGTGAATAAAAAAATAAATCAACCAACAATAATAAGGAACAAAATGACCGAATAAAAGAACCAACAAACTGCAAGAAGAAACTAACCAGCCGCGTGAAGGAACCAACATATCCCAAGAAGAAACCAACAAACAATACTAAGGAAACAACCGATCATACCATGAAAAAAACTAAAAACACATAGGTTAAAGTGATAAAACTGTTGGTCAAGGGTCCATGTATAAAAATCTATAAAATTTAAGTGGGAATTTCCTTAAACCCCCTAATACTTCTAAGACTTGAGAAATCAGAAAGGAAAGGTTTTAGAAACCCAAGATATTATAATGGAAAACACTAGAATTGGATAAGATCAAATTATTAGTTATCTAAAAACTTATCAATATACCATTAATGGTTAGATCATAAGTATATTATAAACATGAAAAATGTTATGGATTCATGAGATTTGATCACATGTCATGATAGAAGGACATGTAATATCAAATGACCAAACATATACCATAGTGTAAGATTACAGAAACATAATATAATAAAGATGATACATTGATCCCAACATAGGAATTTAAGAGCGTGGCATAAAATTGTTACAAAAAAATAATCATAGTAAATAATAACATAGAGGATATGATATCACTACATGTTTCCCCTAATATAGTGGAGTATGCATTAACAATTGATTCCCATAACATAGTGGGGAAGAAATCATTACCTAATATCATGATATAACATAATATCATTAATTAGATACTCAAGAATCCAACTATAATTACTAATATTTACACAATTCATGGAACATATTTAAAAAGCATAAAAAAGAAGGCACACATGAAACCTAACAAATTTCATTTTCAAAATATTCTTTCAACACATACGCACCTTGAACCCTTTGAAAAAATATTTCACCCCATTCACAAAATTCATAAAACACAATTAAGAAGCACATAAAGCATACTAAATTCATTTAATAATGTTAAATTATGGAATCACCTACCACAAGCTTGGAAAATTCCATAATCTTGTGGAAAACCACAACCGCACCATAATGGGAACCTATAAATGCAAGATTATACCACAACTATAAAGATTGGAAATAAAGAACTAAGAATCAACTGAATTTAGAGAAAACAACCCAAGATCATACAAAAAATTCACCACAATGGTATAGATATTGGCACCGAGGGGTGGAAAAGGTAGTGACCGACGACGATGGGTGGTGAGGCGCGATGAGGAGAAACGAGAAACATTGATGGGAGGTGAGGGTCAAGACAAGAATTAAGGGAGGCTAGGTTCGAGACTCCTAGGGCTTCAGGGGGTTTTGGGGGGGGGGTCATGGGGGGGGGGGGGGGTAGGGGGGAGAAGTGTCACATCTGTAAAAAAATAGTTTTAGATGACGTTTTTAATAAACCACCACTAAAAAACCACCGCTAAAGGATAATTATGTTGTAGTGGGAGAAATCCATAAAATATTAAAAGTGAGGAATGAACCTCAATTTTTTTGTTCAATATTGATCCTTTTTCATAAAATTGAAAAAAAGAGAGATAGATAAACAATTAACAATAATCCATCGATTTAAATCTATCGATGACGTGCATACCAATTTTTTTCAGGGAATTGATCTGAATTTATCCGAGATTAAATAATGGGATGAAAAAAATCAACAAACTAACTTGATTTGTATCAATCACTGATCAAGAAATAAGTGGAGTCATTTTCATTGGTGAGATCCTTGAATCTCATTGCGCACAAATCATCGAACTATGATATAACTATCGTTCACCCACAAAATGTTTTCTAATGGATCTCCAATGATTTTTTAGATCTCTAGGTTTTAGAAGATAAATCTAAGAATCAACCATAACCACACACACATACACATATAGTTTAGGTTTTTTCACTATGTTAATAATTAAAATAAGATAATTTATTTAATTAGATTATTTTTTTTATGCTCCTAATGAATTTTTCAGGAACACACCATGCTAATAGAGGTTATGTCATTACTAGGGTAAAACCTATGAAATGAACTCAATGGTGCCCTCAAATTTATGATATAGATCCCCATTCAAAAATTATTCCACTTTTTAAGGAAAATTGTGCATGATTGTTATTTAATATACTTAATGTATTTCAAACATTTATTCCGAGAACACCAGGCCTCAGAATCACACACTGTATCACTACCTGGTCTTGGAACTAATCCATATAATATACAATAATAATACATAGAAAACCAAAGTAATTACATTCTACCTTAATTATATATTATCATCCCCAAAATAAAAAAAATCTACTAAAAAATATGAGGGTATTGGGCTCGTATCTAGGTCTCCCTCTCCCAGGTTCTCTCCTGAAGGTTCACACGCTTCCACTGAACACCCACTATGGGAATATATCACTCAAGAAGGATCCTATCCTACTAATCCTTGATCTCTACTGGTTAATCTACAAAGGTAGATCCATACTTGATGTACAACTCTCCCTAGTTGATAACATATGAAGGGTTGTGCATTTAACTCCTCAGTTGTGACATGTGAAAGACGATGTGTACCAAGACCAACTGTGGAGGTAGAGCTAAGTGATACTCCTGCTCTCCAACTCTACATAGTATATGGAAATGGCCAATGAACCTTGAAAAACTATTTTCACCCATGCCAAATATCTGCAATAAATGTTAATGTGATACCCTCAAGAATACATAGTCTCCCACCTTGAGCTCTAGAGGTTTCTATCATCCGTCCAAATAAGACTTCTGATGGCTTTGTAAAGTCCTCATCTGCTCTTGGATGATCTAAACCTTCTCTGTAGTATCTCACACCCACTATAAGACCATGAATGATAACTCTCCTGGATTGGTCTAATAAAGTGGTGACCTGTAAGGTATCCTATAAAAGGCCACAAATGGTTCCATATCAATGGTGGAATGATAGATATTGTTTTATGAAAACTCCACCAGTGGTAGGTTATTGTCCTAACTAGGTAAAATGTCCAACATACAAGCTTGAAACATTTCCTCCAAGACCTGAATGGTATACTCAGTCTAGATGATAGTTTGGGGGTGAAACACCAAACTCAAGAATAACTGAGTCATAAAGGTCTCCTTTAATCCTCTTCATAATTGTTACATGAGTGAGCATCATAGTCTTAAATGATTATCAAGGTAACCCCATGGAGTCAGAATATTTCCTCTATATAGAGGCATCCCAAACTCTCTATTGAACTCTAGTCTCGAATAGATAGGAAGTGGGATGACTTGGTGAGTTTGTAGAGACCTAGTTTTTACCTTATAAGACTTTGAAATATTTCTATATATATTTACAGATTTAGGTGCTAAGACAATGTGTGATTCTGAGTCCCAATGTACCCAAAATAAATTTTATAAAGATATATTCATGTTTGTGCAAAATTATCATTTAATTAACAATAAATATTTTCCATTAATCATTACTCAATCTCTTTTGTGTATATATACATGTGTATCTCTTTCTGTTTTCTTCCTCTCGTGTGATGCCAAATATGGGTTGACAAAAGAATTTCATCAAGGGGGTGTAGTGCCAGATGAGCCCACGGAAGGGCAGTGCAGTGTCAAATGAGCTTGGGTAAGGGTGGTATGATGTTCATCAGCCCGAGCAAGGATAATGTGGATTTGGTGAGCTTTGATGAGGAAGAGAGGTTATGGTGAGAGATTCATGGGAGGTCTGTTATGTGATACGAGATCTGTGGTTACAGTGTGGTTGGCTGGTTAGGGAAGTGGAGACAAGGAGAGGATGTTATGATTTCAAATAGGGAAGGGTGGAGACATGATAAAGTTAGGGTTGCATAAAAAAGGTGGGAATAAATAAAAAAATGCGTGAAAGGAGAAAGAAGGAGATATATAGAAAGGGAAATAGAAAAAAGGGAAAAAAGAAAAATGAAGGGGGGGGGGCACTCTAGTGCATAGAGCAGGGGGTGTGGCCTCATATATACTACTTTATCTTATAAATAATTATAATAATAAATTAATAATAATAATAATAATATTATTATTATTATTACTAACAACATGGTTTTTCTATCATAACTCCTTTATAGGGCGTTTTTTTGATGCACCATTAGTGGTAGCATGACCCTGATTTCGAGATGGCCATTTTAAGAACGATGTTGAATACCTTATTTTGACACATGGATAAAGTCTTAAAAACATCCTATAATAATAATAATAATAATATTTTTATTATTATCATTATTAAAATGTTGATTAGTCATAACTCCCTCATATGAGATCTAGTTCATGTGCCATCAACGATAACGTGACCCTGAATTTGAGACGATCATTTAAAAACAAATGTTAGATATTTGATTTGGTTCCATGGATCAAGTTCATGAAATACCTTATAATAATAATAATAATATATTATTATTATTATTCTTATTATGAAATCTTGTACCTCACATATCAGCTTCGTATGAGGCAAGAAAGTCAAACCATATATGGAATCATGTATATGATGTTTAGAAATAAATTTTGGAACCTATGTCAAGTATTTTATTTAGAATCCTGGTTGGGGACCACAAATCACCTCTTGTGCATTATATAGTGAAACATGTCTGTCACACTAGTTGTCTGATTTGGGAAAGTAGGTAGCCTATCATGAGTGTTTTTCCTCATAGAATGTGATTGTTGCCTTAAATGTGGATTTCACATTTCGATGTGAGGTATTTTGAGTGTGATTATTTTTAATTAGGTGTTCAATGAAGGTAGGGATCAGGTAGAGGATCACTAGGGACTTCCGAGTGGAACCCCCTGATGCACCAGGGTGTGGGTCCTTGACAACATCAGATGGAATCCCCATGATGCATCAGGGTGTGGGTCCTCAACTACTGAGTGAAACCCCTTTGACGTAATAAGGTGTGGGTCCTCGATGACATTAGAGTGGAACCCCCCTATTACACTAGGGTTTGGGTCCCCTACTTTGAGTTTGTGCCCACCTGGCTTTATGAAACAATGACGAGTCATGGTTTGACGTAGCTTTGGACTCATGAGAAAGAGGAACTCTTTCCCCACTGAGATGTGTTTTTGTGACATGACCTAAAATCATGCGGTCAAGTCAGTGCTTCCCAAAGAGGATAGTATCAAGGTGTGGTGATTGAGTTACTTAGACTTGTGTGCTCAAGGTAGATGCTTGAGATACTGAGAATCATAGATGGAAATTCTATTGGAATTGTTGGACACTCTTATTCTTAGGCTGAGCTATGATATGGATGTCACCTACTCTCTCATTTGTGTTTCTTTGACTAAGAATATATATATATATCCTTATTTGGTACCTACTCCTTGGGTTTTAGTTACTCTCCTTCCATGAGTGTTGAAGACATGCGATGCATGTAATGTTTTTTCTATGTCTAGATTCTCACGGTTGGATGAGTCTACTCTCCTGCTATAGGTAGTAAAGACTCAATGATAAGTTCATCTTCTCAAGATCCTTGTGTTTGAATGAGTTTACTTTAAATATCTTGTTGGGTTGAGTTGTACTCTTTTACTGTACCTTATTCCATTTACTTATTTCCTATTTTGTTGTATCTCTTACTACTCCCCCTTAACCATTTTTCGTATAATTCTATTGAGTATGTTTATACTCACCCCTGAATAGGCTTCACCCAACACGTGTCATATATTTTATAGATGATAGACAGGTTGATCATTACTCCACAAGAGTTTAGCGATATGGGGTGATTAGATCGTGTACTGTGGTCATATATTGGAATTTTGGGGCTAGGTTCTATTAGTTGTTTTAATTTTCTAGTTTTTTTCCAGGTTGGGACACATTTCTAATTTGGAATGTATTTTCCCCCTTTACTTTTCAATTTACACAACTGTACTTCATACTGTTTAGAGGTCCATTCATATTTGGTTTATTTATATTAGTGTTGCATATTTTATTTCTTTCCCTCCACATTTTCATTGAGTTGGTTGTTTTCATTTTTGTAGGTACATAGAAAAAGGACTCCATGAGTTAGTTATTCCTTCGATTCCTATCTCCAACCCTGGCCTATAGAGGTGGGCTTAGGGTAGTTGCAGCTCAAGCTCCGGCTTGGATTTGGTCATGACAGAGTCAGTCTAAAATCACCCAAGTGGCATCATGTCCCCAGGATGTATGTGGTAACCCCATCACGAAGTCCACAGATTTCCCATCCCACATCTACTCTGGCACCTCAATGGGTTGAGATAAAGCCACAAAAACCTGGGGCTCAACCTTCACCAACTGAAAAGTGAGGCATCAAGAGACAAACCTTGCAATACAATGCTACATACCTAACCACAATAATTGACATCAGAGGTCCTGGTACATATTTTCCACACTTTGATGTACTTCCAAATGGGATATATGAAACTCACACATCACCTCCTCCCACAATATCAAATATATCATTTACCTTCCTCTAAAAACGATAGTATTCTCTCTACCTTTAGAATATCTATCTAGAGCTTGTTTGATGGATATTAAAGTATGCAAGGTCTCACAGTCAGTATCTCTACACTGATCATCTCCAAGATACTGTAACAGTGGAGGGGTAACAACCATCAACTAAAGATATAGTTCACCATACTTTTCTACTAAGGACAACTACAACGAGGCCATATTTTTTGATTCCTCGTTCAAAAACTAAGAACACGATCCCCTACTGAAAGCAACTGTAACCACTTTCCCCTTCCCATGAGTATAGAAAATATAAATGTCATAGTATTAGAGGAACTATATCTTTTACCTATGTCTCAAGTTAATCATTTTAAGAGAATATATACTTAAGAATCCTTTTGTTAGAGTAGATGATAAAATACTCTCCCATCAGGTAGTTTCGCCACATATTCAGTGAGAAGACTAATGCTGCTAAATAGAGATAATGGGTTGTGTAGTTCTGATCATCTAGTATCAATTGAAATGAACCATATACAATCACTACCTTCCTATTCATCAAAATAGAACCCATACCAGTCCCTAATACATCCCAGAACAATATGTACTCAACACCCTCCTATAGAAATCTCAAGATGGGAGCACCCTTCAACCTTGGTCTCAACTCCTAAAATCATTACTGATAGATTTTCACCCATAAAAAAGGATACCCATTTGGGATAAAATATTTCAAGGGTGATAACAATCTAGAGGAATTGGGTACAAACCTCTAATAGTGCCCTGCCGACTCAAGGAAACTCCACACCTCATTAACACTCTTTAGTAGATCCCAAGCTAGCACAACCATAACCTTTTTTGGGTCCACTACCACTTATAAATATGAGAAAAAGTGTCCCAAAAAGTGGACCTCACAAATCAAAAACTGATACTTTGAAAGATTCCCATAAATCTTGTGCACTCGGAGTGTGTCTAAGACTATCCTCAAGTGTCTCATGTTCTCCTACTTAGATATCGAGTACACTAGGATGTCATCGATGGAGACCACTATGAACTGATCTAGGAAAGAATACAAGATCCAGTTCAGGAGTCCCATGAACACTACTATGGAGTTATTCTTGCCAAAAGGAATCACCAATTACTCATAGTGACTATAAAAACATTTTAATTCCCTCTTTGGTATATCCTCATCTCATACTCATAGCTATTGGAAGACTGATCTGAGTTTAATCTTCAAGAACCATCACACCCCTCTAAACTAATCAAATAGGCCATAAATCCTTATTAGTGGATAGTTATTCTTAATGGTCACCTAGTCTATGTGATAATAGTCCACAAATAACCTCAAGATCATGTCTAACTTCTTATTGAACAACACTGGGGTTGTACAAAAGGAAAATGGGTCTAAAAAATTCATTCTCTTGTAAGTCCTCCAATTAGACCCTTGGATCAGGAAGCTCCATGGGAGCCATCAGATATTATAGTATAGATATCAGGGCCATCCTGGGGTGAAATTCAATGCAAAAGTCCAGTTCTCATTGGGAAGGTAAACATGGTACGTCCTCAGGAAAGATGTACTCATACTTCACCACCAAAAGGAATCGGTAGCCCATATCTTTTACTCCTATAAGAGTCATGATATCCAAATGGTGAGTAATCAAATACACACTCCTATGAATAAGGTAAATCTTTTCTTCCAAGGTTTCCTTTTCACCCAAAAAGGAAAACCTTATCCAATCACTATAGACATACTGCATCCTACACTTAAAGTAGTTAATCTGGGAATGAACTATGGATAACTAGTTTGTACCTAAGATAACATCATGATGCCTCATTATTATTACAAAGACATACCATAAAAAACTCTTACATCCAATCATTAGATCACACTATCAATAGAAGTGATAAATCTATGAGTAACCGCTTGTTGAAGTCTCTAACTGCAATGGTCAATCCAATGGATCAATCATAATCTCTAAGTATCGAACCAGAGAAGTGGAAAGGAACAAATGACTCACACCTGTGTCTATCAATACTATGGATAAGGTAGAAAAGACAAAATTCATACCTTATATCATCCCTGTATCCTTAGAGTCACAGGAATCCATATCCTATAACTGTAATCCTCCTTGAACCCCAGCTTCTTGAGCTTGGAATGGACCACATCAGGGTGGTGGTGGTAATAGGTCAAACCCTTGACCACCTCATAATAATCTACCGGTCCCTCTACTACATCTGCCTCTATACAGAACACTATAATACTACCTCTATCTCTATATCATTATTCCCTCAACAGTCTACCAATCTGCTATATGATGGATCAGACAATCCTGAGCCTAATGCCCCCAACCATCATAGGAGAAACACTGATTATCCCTCAGATGATTCGATCCATCCTAAGAGACCTGTACCACAAACCATGTGTCCTGGGATAACCTCTTGAAGTAATTGGAATGCTTGAATCCCTTTGACTATCTTCAAATGACTTCTACTGAGGTCTCACCTCTGGGGAACCCACTACCAGCACCCACTATCTTTGTCTACTCTTACAAGAAGATATCCACCATAAAGTCCCACTCAAGCACCCCAGTATAGGTAGGAATTCAAAGGGACATCACTGAAGATATGATATCCCAACATAAACCCTGATCGAAGGTTTTTTTATCTAAATAATAGATCCTACACCATATATAAGAAGTAACATGGGAGATCAATAAACCTCACTGAATAATCCACCACTGTCAAACTGCCCCACTACAGATGAAAAAGCTAATTTCTATGCACTGATCAAAATGTGGGTGGGAAAAACTCCTGCTTGAAGAGATGCTCAATTTATAACTATGATAGAGTTTTATCATTATGTGACTTATTTACTAAAATCCACCATCGATTAGTAGATCCATGAAGAAGACTCACTGTGAGGACCACCATCTAATCTACAATCATACTCACAAGGAAAAAAAATGTGAGTGACTACCTATAGCCAGTCCTCATCCACCTTGGGGTCTGGCTGACCCTAAAAAATGGGAGGTATCTACTAATGGAACTCATGTAACACACTTAGCCTATATGAATCCTCTGATGGCACTGGAAATTATAGTTGATGCTCAATGGGTGGTGGTATAGCTAGTTAACCACCCAGAGGTTCCATATCTAGTACAAGCCCAGGTACTAAAGGCTCTCAACTTTGCGGATCATCCTCATGATCACACATTTGAATCCTGGATGGATGTATGCATGAAGGAATCCTAAAATAAATAAGATGTACCATAGTAAAAGAGTATATCTATAGAGTTGAATCCAGAAGGACATGGAAGACAAAAACCATTCATATATGATGCATGTACCAATTTTTCCCTGCAACAAATGTCTATATGTATCGATTCAAAAGTCAGGTGATTAGAGTCTATGTGTATGGATACATCAGATGACACACTAACAATGGAGTCCCTGGTATAAAATCCAAACATGAAACACTTAATACTATTTCCCTAAATCAATCTAATAAACTCCAGTCCTAAGGTAGAACTGACCACTCTGATACCACTCTGTCATGAACTGACCTACTGGGGTCTGACCGGTGACTACCCCAATCCCTCCTCCAATAGACTAGGGGTTGGGCACCATCACTGAGTAGGCATATCCCAATAATGGAAAGAATTATCCTAATGTACCTATAAACACACTCACACACACACATCTCCAAACCCATAAAATGATGAAATGTAAAACAACTAGAACCAATGCATGCATACATCTATAATCCCACAACCAGTGTACGAAATTAAAGTACTAAAAGCATAAAAGTGGATAAGTACATGCCCAACCAAAACTATAAAGAGTCCAATATTATCCAAGAGAGAGGACTATGATCAAATGAAAGCTCCTGGAAAAAACACCTTTGTTAGACTAGATCAAGATATGATTCAACAAATCCACATCCTCCCAGAACACCATTAAAAGGTCCATCGTCTGTATAAGACATGTCAAGTGTGGGTAAATCCCATACAAGATTGAGTATAACAAGACAAAGTAGGAAACCCACAAAACACTAAACATGAGGCATCAAGAATAGTCATCTAAATACAAGGATGTAACAAACAATGTATAATAGAAAACACCCAGATGTACTTAGGAAGGACACCGCACCACCAAGTGGTCAAAACCAACTTCTAGTTATAGGATTCTGATTGAAGCAATGCTTGTTTCAAGAGAATCCAATCCATGAGCCATGCTGTCACTGGAGACAATTGTCCAAGAGGTCATGATTATTGATCCCCTACCAAGAAATATCATTTTTATTAGAACTCCCTGATACTCAGATAGAGGGTCACTCCCAAAACCATTGAGGGACACCAAAAACCTAATCTAGATCAACCCTCTACATAGGGGATCATACACCAACCATACCACAAACCCTACCCATACAACCTTCTTGATGGAGGATTAATTCCATCCTCAAGGAGGTCAAATCGATTCCATAAACACCACCCAGGGTAAAAAGATAATAGAGGATCTCACTCAAGTCCCACAAAGGGATACCAAGAACTCTATTTTAGACTCATCCACTAGAGGGGATCACAATCCTATGAGGTGGATGTAATGTTTCACTGTACCCTAGAGATAATGGACTAATAGTTCACACACAACCAATACTGATACAGACTAAAGAAATGAAGGGCTATAAACAACCTAAAAGGGGGTAGACGGTGTGTATTGAGGGTACACAGTGTGTCCAACTATCCCTAGGTATACCTATGTGGTAATTCCTCACACAGTATATAAACCTCAACATACATGGCATGTGAGTGAAACACATGACATGTAAATGTTTCCCAACACACTGTCCGTGTCCATGTACGAGTACAGGGCGTGCCGAGTACATGGAGTGTCCAAGCCCATATACTTCTTCCCATATCCATGTACCCTATGAGGTATATGCCGAGTCACCAGGGAAGAATCATATAGAATGTAACCATGTCATATAACATGTCATATTTAACTCCAAACAAAACCATAACGCCATAGTGAGGGTGTCCCACATGGAATGTTATCGTAAAATACATGTTGTATAGATTGATATTTTCTAGATCCTTTGGGATCTTCCTCTACATCATCCTACATATCACTGAATCCACCACCCTCACCAGAATATATAGATCTGGTGTCGACCAACACATGAATTATTCTCTATCTAGGATTTGGGTCCTCATTATTCTTAGAAAACCATCCATCAAGAAATTTGTCATCATGCATCAAAACTGAGAAGAACAAGAACCATAAATCAGTTTGATCCACTCCAATTTTCCAAAAATGCCATCGATTCAAAAATCACATCTTCTATCATGATCTGTACTCACAGTATCGATCCATTGTACTAAAGAATGGTCACACAACTACCAGATGCCATGTATTGGTCAAACTATTAGACTAATAAAATAACAATGATGTTTGAATGAAAAAATGATAAAAAATAAATATTCATTAAAAAGTGAGGAATGAAACTCAACCTTTGTTCATTTGGACTCAATCGATTGTCATAGAATTGAAAAATGAAGTGGGATATATAAACAACAAAGAAAAATACATAAATTTAAATCTATTAATGATGCATGTATCAATTATGTTCATGGAATTGATCCACATTCATCCAGGATTAAAGAACGAGATGAAAAAAAACACCATACCATGATTTGGATTGTTCACTAATGAAGAAATAAGTTTCATTATTTTTATTGTATAGATCATTTATTCCCATTATTAAATGATCATAAAACTATGATCCGACTGTCATTCAGACATGAAATCTCCCCAAATGGCTCTCCAATGATTTTTTGGTTCTTTAGGTTTTAATTTATAAACCTAATAGTAAACCATAATTTTATACTTATAGAAGATGATAGGTTGCTACATAAATGGATAAAATAAAATAATTTATTTAATTATTTTATTCATTATAGGACCATGATAAATTTTTCACAAACCCCCCAAATTGAAAAAGGTAATATCACAGTTGGGGTAAAAACCACATTCTAAACTCAATGGTGACATCAAATTTTTGATCTGGTCCCCCATTTAGTAATTATTCCAATTTTCAAGAAAACTATATGCACATGTTATTTAATATACTTAATATATTTCAAAAATTTATTTTGAACATACCATACCTCAAAATCACACGCTGTCTTAGTAATTGGTATTGAAAATAGTCCATATAATATCCAAAAATAATACAAGGAAAATCCATGTCATTACATGGGTATTGTGATACTATTAGAGAATGGTTTATATATAAAATAGTGGGTTGAACCAAAATCAAATATGAAATTATCATTTTCAGTGTAGATGATAAATGTACCTTTCACCACATCACTATTTTACCCCACATTGACAATATTGATCATGTGAAATATCACTTTTTCTCCAGGATTAAGAGGTTGCTAAAATTGATAATCATTAATATTCTTTGGATTTTAGAATTCATAATTATAATTCCTATGATCCTTGTATTTGAAATACTAGAGTTTGGATAGTTTATTCTATGATACTTTCTCTCCATCATTAGATTTATTCTTATACCCATCACTTAGACATTTTATTTCTTGAGTAATTTCCATAAAATACTTAAAATGTACCCTTAAGAAAATTTTCTCCATATCTTCCTCCACACATTGAGTATAAAGGAAACATCATATTATTCCCTCCATGATTTTTATTTTAGGAGTTTTCTTTGAATTCCATCTTTATTTTCATGCCAAAATAATGATATTTATGGGTAAATCTAATATTTATTTCCAATTTTATAGAAAAAAAATTGATTTATTCACATCTATGAATTCTTTTATGGCTAATTACATTTAGATAATTTTATAAGACACTGAAAAATTTATCAATGTTACTTTCAGGTTGGATAATAATACCAGAAGCACACCATTAAAGACTTGTAAAGTATTCATCATTTTGACTTATCTCAAGGATTTACTTATCCATTTTTATTAAGAATACAAGGAATGTACTTACTGAAAATAAGCCCCAAATATAATCCCACTCTATGAAGTCAATTTATACTAATTTCACTATATTCTTGATAAAATTCCACCATTTATCTACTTCACCTTCCAAATGTTAAACAAAAAAGAATTTTCATGTTTTGAGAACTAGAGAATAGATAAAATATTTTCAATGGTATTGATCTGTTTCTCAAAATATAATGTTTTAGTATACCAACTAAAATAAGGTGGATGTTTCCTCATGAAGGGCTCAGAAAAATTTTGTTCCCTTCTTGACTAGTTTGGAATCATAACATGATTCATAGATTGGGAAAGTTTTATAAGAATAAAAAAAAGATTATTCATTCCAAATTTAATAATATTTGGTTGATTAGAAGTACAATAATTTCATTTTCCATCACATTCATCTTTAACATTGTTTTTTAGGTTCTATCCATTTATTAAAACAAAAAACCATAGTTTCAACAATACTAATCAAAGTGAAAAACCAAATTATCATGAAAAATAATTTTTAGGATGTCTAAATAATGACACCTTATTTTCAATCAGTGAAAACTTAATTTTAAACTATTTAATTCATGGTCATCATCTATTTAATTCTGTCATAATGTTTTATAATGAAAAAGTGGATTAACCTAAGAATATCCCATGAGAGTGTCAAACCAAATGTGAGTAAGGGTAAAATCACTGTGCAATAAAATGATGGCCGAGATATACTTGAAAAAAACTTTTTGGGGTTATTACCCATAGATACATATGTTATAAAATTAAATCCATTTTATTATCTATACATGGATTTTTTTCATGTAAAACCACCCTAATTTATTAACCATTACATAAAAGTTCTCCTATTTATAGGATTCTCTTAAGGGTTATCACTAATTTATTCTCATCCTAATTCCCAAAGGCAACTATTTATTACTATGATACCAAATATATAAACCCATATTTTTATACATAAATATTATATTATATTAGAGAAATATTGAATTCATAACATTATGATTTATGCCAAAATTGTATAGGTTTAATATCTTTTTAAAAAAGAATAAATAAAATACTTGTTCAAAGGAGATCTAAATCTTCTACCACTATGTTCTTAATAACTGGAACCTTTCTTAGAAATATAATATTCGAAACTTTTCTTCATAACTCAGGGAATGGAAACATAATAAAAAGGTGTACTTAGATTCTTAAGAAGGGTAAACATGGGAGATATAAATGATCAATTAAGCATAAAATGATCATAATAGTATGAGAAAATGAGATTAAAATATAAAAAACATACCTAGTATATCATAGATCATAATATTATGTCATGGAATAATTCTTGGTAGTTCATAATAAATGAACTAAAATGGAATCAAAGAAAATTATCCATGAGATAATAACATTGAAATAAGACCTATGTTTTTTGCATACACATAATAATATAATAAAATTTAATTAGTCAAGTATCACTACTAATACTATCATTTTGGATTGGGTTCACTCCCCATTATATCATACCCTTAATCAAGGTTCACTCCCAAGACTATCACAGTGGACAAAGTGGCCTACTAAACTCAGTTCTATCCCAATTCCAGTCCTTATTATCTCATGAGATGTCCATGTTTACCCAATGAATTATATGAATATATAATTATAGGACCACACTTTAGATTATAATAGTCCATTATTATTCTTTACACACAATAAAAAAATTCATCATATATCATAACCATTGGAAAAGAAATAGGTTTGATAAAAATTCTAACAATTCATCATCACCTAACTTCTATAAAATAAATGGTTTCTATAAATATATAATAATAATAATAATAAATAATACATGTAAAGAATAAGTATTGTACCATTGGAATATATTCCCTATAAAGTATAATTATCACCAAAGGATGTTATCAATGGTAAAAAAATTCATTAAAAGATCACTATAATATTTCATGAGAAAAATACCCTTTCATTTTGAGTTCACTTAATTAAAACCCAAATATTTAAAAAATAGAAATGAAACTATTTTCTTTGAAAATAACCATGAAATAATATAAATTAATCTCCAAAACATGTCACATTAATTATTATGGGAAATTCTATTCATGTCAAGTACATTAAAACAAATACCCCTTTAATATTTTTGGTTAAAGTCAAAAGTACCTAATTTAGAAAATCACACAGATATTACTTTTAAAACATTTTTAAGAAAGAAAAAAATGGGTAAAATTTAAATTAAACATTAATTCTAGAGTATTAAAAATATTTCTTAAAACATTTCATAGAATACATGGACATGGAAGAAACCATATTTTTGACCGAAGAGAGAAACAAAGTCAATATTACTTAAAAACATTATATTGATTTTTTAGTTTGTAATGAGAGTAAATTTAGAAGAAAAAAATGTAATCTCTAGAAATAAATATAGGAGAATAAAATTCATGGGATTATTGAGATATAGGTAAAAAAAATTCATCATTTAAAACTCAATCATAATCAATCCTGATAAATAATGATATTATAACATAAATCCATTACCTCAAGTTCCACTTGATTCAAAAGCACTATAAATTCCTTTATAATAAATTTAAATAAATTTAAAATATATAAAATATTCATTTATATACTTAAAATTTCATATATTATCCACTTATGACATTTCAGCAACCATTTATTAATAATTCGTTATTAAAATCATCATTTTTGGTTGTTATCTATTTAATTTTTTTCTTGAAAAATTTGGTTCGATAGTTATTGTCCGTGTGCATTGATCATGGTTATTTAATATAAAAAATGTTAATCATGATATAAATATCATATATATTCATTATATATATATATATATACTTAGAGACATAAATAAGAGGTAGAGTTAAAAAAAATGAATTACTCCATTCATATTGACAGGTGAACATATATAGGCATGAATACTGTTTTCACTTTTTGACATATGGAATAAAAGATAACAAAATAATAATTCACCTTTATAGAATAATTATTATTTCATATATAACATATATGTTCATTAAATATATCATTATTACCATCTATTTATAGTGTAAATGAAAAACAAATCACATCACTTTATAGAAGTGGCAGTCTACATGTTTACACAAGTGACACTATCATTTTATAAAATATTGGATGGTATAAAGGTAAGTATAATATTATAATTAAAGAAGAATAATTATGTAATAAATATAATGTATAAACATTATAACCATAATAACAAATATCCATGAAATATGGTGATGAGAAATAAAATGTATCGCTACGTAGATATGGTAGTCCACACGTACACACAAGCGATACTTTCACTTCCCATTTTATGGAAAAGAGGGTGAATAATGGTGGTTAAAAACCATAATAGAATTTATCAATATTTAGAATAATTATTTAGTTATTTTATCATTAATACCATAAATATAGATGAGGAAAAAAGAATAAATTAATTGAAAGAGAATCGGTATGATGATTACCTCTCCTTCATTTGGATTCCATAAGATACATTCATAAGGATCCTTGAAATGGTATTTTAGGGAAAAAATTACCTATAAAGATATAATATAAAATTTTATAATATAACTAGGGGAAGGTTAAGATATATGTCTTAATGTGGTGTAAATAATATCAATGAGGGTTGTACTTTTATAAGCTGGGGAGAGGTAATACAAGGAATTTCATAAATGTATAAAATATATAGTATCATTATACTCAAGAAAAGTGATTAAAAATGGAATGTGATTAAATGGTGGGATATAATTTGGTCTAAATATGTCCATTAAATAAAAATTATACAATTTTAATTGGAAAACATACAATAATTTGTTGGTTTAAACCCCAGATAAACCTCTTTTCACCATAACCATGGTAACAATTTTTTGAAGTTTTTACTATTTAGTATAAATGAATTTTTTTCTTCAAAATTTTAAAAAATATTCATTATGATGATTAAAAATATGGAATATATTTTATCAAATTCAATTCTTATAATTGGATGAATTTAAATTAAAATTAAATTCAGAAAACATGATGAAAATATGTTTTCTATAGATTTTTTACTTCGTATAAAATGTTTTTATAAAAAAATAAAACATATAATTAATTATAATGTACTAAATTGGATTTTCATTAGTTAAATTAATTAATAAAAATTTTAAATAAATTTTAATCCAATATATAACTTTATAAATTATTTAACATAAAATAGAGTTTAAAATAAAAATAAGTAATTTTCAATATTCATCAAGAAATCATTTTTTATAGAAAATTTTCAACATATACCTCAATGATAATTTTTTCATTATGATTTCAAATATGAAGTTAATTATTTAAAGTAAAGTTTATCAAATTTTAAAAAATTAGTTACTTTATTTTATAAAAAATATCATTTTTGAGAAAAATGTATTTTTGATTCATATAAATACCTTAAAAAATTGAGTACTAATTTATTAATATACACTTCCAAAAAATAGTAGACCAGAGGGAGTTTTTTAGAAGGGGTTATAAATAACCCCCTCTAAATTAATTTTTTTTATAATTAGAGGAGGTTCTCCACAACCCCATCTAATTATCAAATTTAGAGGGGGTTATAAACCCCCTCCAAATTCATTTTCTGTATAAATTGTTGGGGTTATGTGAAACCCTTGATAATCATCAAATTTAGTGGGGGTTATGATCCCCTTCTAATTTCTTAAATTAGAGGGGGTTTTGAACCCCCTCTAAATATTTTGACATTATTTTTTTTATTATTTGATAGGATTTTAGAGGGGGTTTGAACCGCCTATAATTTAAGAAAATATAGGTTGTTCATAACCACTGTTAATCAATGAGATTAGAACCAGTTCAAAACCCCCTATAATATCTTAAATCAGTGGGGGTTCATACCCTCCTATAATGTCTTAAATTATAGGGTGTTCAAAACCCCCTCTATTTTCTTTAAATTAGTTTGGTTTCGAAACCCCTCTATAATTTAAGAGATTAGAGTGGTTTGTGAACGTCCACTATTTAATTTTTTTTTCATAATATATAAATATATATAATTAAAAACTATATATAAGTATATTAAAATTTATTATATGAAAATCATATATAAAACATTTATATGAGTTTATTTAATTGTATTTATATGTATACATAAATATATTTTTATTATATTATAATATATATCAATTTTTATAAATTGTATTTCATATAATATTAATTATATATAATATAAAATCATAAATATATTATATAAATATATACATAAATGTAATTTATTTAAAAAATACATCATATAAAAACCCAAGCTCATGGTTTTTCGGATTTATATAATAACAAAAATAAATATATTTTTAAATAATATGTTTATGCTTTTATATTATATATAATTAATATTAAATTAAATAAAATTTATACAAATAAATATATATTAATGTACACAATATTATATAGTTATATTTATAGAATTACAAATATAGTAATGTACATAATAATAAATATATGTATTGAAACACGTTATGTAAATATTTGTATAAATTTTATTTCATATAATATTAATTATTTATTTTAATAAATTTTATTTCACAAAATATTAATTATATATAATATACATATTAGTTATATGTAATATAAAATTGTATTTCATATAACATTATAGAAATATTTGTTTAAATTGTATTTCATATAAAATATTTGAATAAATTTAATTTCATAAATATGTATTTCAAATAATCTTAATTATATTTAATATTATACAATTTATAAAAAAATATATATTAATGTACATAGAAATAAATATATGTATTGAAATACATTATATTAATATATTTTTAATTAAATTATACATATATATTAAATAAATACATATATATATATTATATAAATAAACATGTATATAATTTACAAATATATATTTAAGTATATAAATAATTTACATAAATATATTTATAAATATTCAAATATATGTATATATACACACATAAATAGAAATATAAAATATATTTACTTAATTGCATGTTAATACACATATAAATTATATAGTTTATATAAATGTATAAATTTAATACGATATACATGTATTATAATATAAATACATAAATATGCAATATAACCATGAATATATTAATATATATATATATATGTATTTAAATATTTATTCTAATAATATTAATTTAAATAATCTATATAATATATAAATACTATAATGTATAATTATAAAAGAAAAATAGAGTTTCCATTGTGGTGGAGTGTTAGGGTAGGTATCCTGTAGATATTCTCTTCGAAACTTGTTAGAGTTGATTTTTAAAGGGGGCACGTTGGGGACCGGATTGCGCCACCACTATAGACATTCTCCAGTTGAGGAATAAGAGGTTGGCGTGGATCTGGAAGGGGATGGGGTAGGGAGGGCCAAGGGGGAACTTGATGGGTACGAGGATGGGATAGGGCCCGGGAACAGAATGGGTTAGGGAGGGCCGGTGGTGATATATTTAAAAAATACAATATTTTAAATAAGTATTAGAGGTGGTTTTTAAACAGCCTGCAATATGGGAAATATGAGGATCAATTGGGGGGTGGGGTGGGGGGTTAAAACCCCCGCTAATATTGGGTTCAACTAGAGTCAGTTTGAAAAAACACCCATAATCTCGGGCTTATGGCTCAATTAGAGGTGATTTATAACCACCCTAAAATGAGTTTGAGATTATGGGGGGTTAAAACCACCTTTAATCTGACATTTTCCAGTGAAATTAAAATGGGCCATAAAACCCTCTAACTTAACCACCACTAATTGTGAGCTACTTTACAGCGATTACTGAAAACCACTACAAGTAACATGTTGGGGGAACATTATTAGCGGTAATGGGTAATCCCTAAAATGTGTTTAGAGGGGGTTATAACCCCCTATAATCACAAAAATAACCCTTTCTAATTAAAGTATTATTTTTGTAGTGATAATTGCCTTATCTAAAACCATTATACATAACATTCAAAATGAGTTTATTCATATTCACTTCGCCAATTTAAATATTAATTTATAATGATATATTATATTATGATTCATTTAGACCGAGGTTTTCTTACATCCCAAGATATTAATGAAATTAAATTTATTTGATGGAAAATATATCATAAAATCTTAGGGTGTTATATATAATATAACAAAAACCCACATTTATTAAAAAATAACCCATTTAATCTTAAACTAATCTTAACCTTATATGATTTATTTTTTATCATTAAAAATTGAAGAATTATTTTCCATACACTACTAAATATATTTGAAAAACTTTTCTACATATATTTTATAATGATATTACTAATATTCATACTCTCTAACCAAATGATAGGGTTTAAAAATTACTATTTAAATAATAATATTTTAAAGTATATCATGGGTTCTTAAGATCATTGTGGCATGTTTCAAAATCTCTGTTATTCATAAACAATTATCTTGGGGTGTTACATTCCCCCCTCCGTATAAAAATTTAATCCCATAAATTTTAATTTCTTTTGAGAATATCTAGATGTAATGTAATATTTTTTCATAAATTATAATTTCTAGTTTAGGACTAGGAAACTTCTTATTTCATAAATAAATAGTTCTTGAACAATATGCCTTCTTATATAAGACTTCTACTTGTGAATGTGTTTCTTGAAGTGTACCTTGATAGTTAAATGATACTTTCCACATAAAACATTAAATATTTGTATTCCATTAGTTAATTAACTATAAGAAAATAACCCTACTTTATTTCTTTCCCCTATTGGTATTCGATCAATTTTCTACCTCTGATTCATCTCATATTCCAAATAATAGTCGAAAAAATGATATTATCATTGAAGGAGTAATAAAATAATATTTTATGTCATCATAAGAAGAATTATTGTAACACCCCAATATTTTATGATATATTAATCTTTCAATAAACTTGATATCTTTAATAGATTTCTTAACATGCAACACTAAGATCTAATTGAATTGATTTATTCTATAGAAATATTATTATTTAAATGTGACCATTATAACATAACAATTGAATTAGTGGGTATGATTATGAGTAACCAAAACCTGATATGTTTGTGTGTGTGTGTGTGTGTATAATGGTCCTACTCAACCCAAATTTGTGGAATAATTCTTAGGAAACAAACATTCAATTTTTCGTAAATTCATTTTATTATTTAATAACACTTTTCTTCAAAAGCGGGGTTTAATGATTTTTATGAGTAAATATTGTAATTAATTTATACT
Source organism: Viscum album (assembly GCA_963277665.1). Classification (NCBI taxonomy): domain Eukaryota; kingdom Viridiplantae; phylum Streptophyta; class Magnoliopsida; order Santalales; family Viscaceae; genus Viscum; species Viscum album. The sequence continues at coordinate 474,732,079 of OY728135.1, forward strand.
AACATAAAAAATTATATTTTATAAAATGGATATAATTTTTTATTTCAGTATAATAAAATTTTATTATGGTGATTTTTTTGATCTTTTGACAAGAATGATTTTTTTCAGTGAATAGTAATGTAAAACAATCACTTTCATATAATCAAGTAATTTGAAGGCCCTGTTATTTTTTTGAACATAAATTAATATAAATATTATTTATTTATATATATTATAATTAATTACATATGAATCAATGTTATACTTGATTTTGGTAATTGTTAATTTTTAGGCTTAAAAACACATTTCTATAAAACATATTTTTCAAAGAATTTTATTCATTTAAATTAATATATAATTTTTTCAATACAATAAATTGAATCTATAAAAATATATTATATATTTGGAATCAAATGGATTGAATTTGGTTAAAATTACCTCTTTATTTTCCGTCATTGTGAATAGTAATCATAAATATTTGTCACCCTAGTAATGGTAAACATGTAAAATAATGTAAAACTCTGGGATAAGGACTAGAAATATCCAATACACATGACTTTATCCTATTGGATGATTTCATTTCATCAATTTACATCTTATGTTTTGAAATATTGAAACTTGGTTATATTTTTCTTTGATTATTCCCTTTATATAATTTTTAGTAAAGAGTAAATAAAAAATGTCACATTCTTTATTTTAATAAATATAACAATTTATGATTTGGATAAAAATATTTTATTGTCAGTTATAATTTTTTATTTAAATATTAATGAATTATTTTTATCAGGGTATTTTTTTTTAATTTTTAGTGGTGAAATAATTACATTAAATTTTTATGAAATACCAACAAAATACTTGTTTAAGTAATAGAAAAATCAAATAAATAATTTTAAAAATATTAAAAGTAATAACATTTGGTTGATGTAATGTGTTCTATGAATTTTAAAAATAAAAATAACATATTATTTATGTTTAAAATGTTTTTATTCTATTTTCATTTCTATATTATTTTATCTAAAATGAAACTATGTGAATAGTCCGTAGAATGACTTCAATGGTATCTTATGTTAAATAATATTTTTTTAAATGGATAAAATTTTATTAAAATATTTTTTTTTGAAAAAATTAATGGTATATGGTTTATAATATCCAAAATTTTCTACTTATGCATCAATTTTCCTTTTATATTAACATTCTTTTCCACCAGGGAGTAAAAAACTTTATATCACAGTAATTATCAAAGTGGTTTACAGATGGTTAAACCTAGGAGATAAGGATTAAATGATCATGTAAACTTGTATGAATATTATTTTATGAGGGGAATTTGAATCATCCTCATAGTATATTCTAAATAGATAAAATTTGGAGCACTTTAACATTACAAAGATTTTATAATAATTTAATATTTTAAGTATTTCCAAGGGTGCCCCTCCCCTTAAATATAAAAGGGAACCTCCTCTCCTCTCTTATTAAAAAATATTGATAACTATATCTTAGAAATGTGATATCCTAATATAATAATAGATTCTAAAACCACATAATATATCTTATTTTATTTAAAAAACAATCCTTTCAAGGAATAATGTGTAATAAAAATGAGGTTTCTCAAAGAAGAGTTATAACTCTTAACCGAGTACATTCAATTTTATTTCATCTTCTACATACTACAAATATATGGTAAAAATTATGAAATAATCAATTTTATATCTTAAAATGAATAATTTTTTATTATAATGAAGGATCAACAATCATCCACTTTCTTCAAATCCTATTGAACGAGGGATCATCGCTCATGTGTACATATGGATTATCATCTCTAAATAGTGGTGTAATTATTTTTTCATCGTCATTTTACATGGAAGGATATAAATATTGAACTAAGGAATACATAATATATTTATATTAGGATTAATATTCTAGTGATAATATAACTATGATAAATATACAAGGACTATAATTTCCAAACCAAAATGTTCATGAAATGTAAAATAGTTAACACCCATAAATGATGATTTCAATGAAGAATTATTTATAATTTTGTGTTTAAATGATATCAGTGGAACACATATGTTAATATAAGTAAAAATGGTTTTTTTTCTATAAAGTTATAATACATTTAAATTTGTTATGCAACATATTAGAGCTCTTATGAAGCATTTCATACTTGAGGTAAGGGATTCATGTTTCAATCCCATTTTTATCAGGATTATTTATAATTGAATTTACATTGAGGAAAATATACGATCTTTATATTATAAACCCATTTAATATTTCTTAACCTTTATTTATCTTTATAATTTTTATGTTTTAGTACAGTTTTCCTCTCTTTGGTACTCAAAATGGTTTAGAAAAGTATTTTATGGAAATTCATCCTAATTTATCCTCTTTAGGTTGGAAAAGAAATTTTCTACCAAATCCATATTTTCTAAGCTATTATAGATAATGTTTTTAAATATTATTCAATGATAGTTTAATTCATTTTCACCGAAGTTTTAATTTCTAAAAAAATTCGTAAAAGGAATCTTCTTTCCATTTTCTGAAGGAAGTATTTTTTACTGAAAATGATAGAGAAATCACTGTTTTCTATCATACAAGATATGAAAAAAGTTTCCCATCATGATTAACACTAAATGATTTTAATATTACATGTTTCCATGGTAATTTTGAAATTATAATTTTTTTTATAATGTTTTTATTTTTTATATTTTATATAAATTATTTTAAAATGAAAAGGGTATTTTCATTAAGAAATATTTTAGTGCTATTTTATTAGAATTTTTCATCTATGATAAAATAATTTGATGTTACTAATATAGTAATAAGGACATGATTATATGATCCCCTCATTTTTTCTATGTATGGTTTGTGGTTATGATAATGAAATATCTATGAAACCCATTTCCCCTTATTATGTTATGACAGAATATTGAATGTTTTAATTTTATTTCAAAATACATATGAATGTATTTTGATTATGTGATTTTTGGGCCAAAAAATAATATAAAACTCAAATTCCTCAGGTATAATGTAAGGTTTTATAAGATCAAAATGGTATATGGGAGGTTATACCAAGACAAAAAGGGGGTACATATTAGTTTATCCCAAGACCAAAGTAGGTACATGGTAGGATAGCCCAAGAATAACATGTAATTAATGCCTTTGTGGGTATCCTTGATATAATTTTTCTATTATTATGATTATGAAACACTTTATTCCACTATTTTATGACTTTATCTTATGAAAATGTTATACTCTCAAGGATTATTTTCTTTGATTCCTTTATGATTCTTATCTTATGAATTTCCAATACATATTCCAGGACTCATGATTATGATCTTTGAATTACTAGGTATGGTTTTCAAATGATAAGCTCATGTTATCATACCATTGTCCTCATGATATTCATAAATGTCCAATGATATGTACCTTGTTTACAATTACTATTCATATTATATCACCATTTATAATTCTTCATTTGACCCAAGATATGAATAAATGTTTTATGTATGATATTTCAATGAAGGGTGATAGTTATAAATAGTATAGTGGAAGATGATGTAAATATTTTATATACTAGTTCATTATGTATCCATGATTCCAATAACACTAAAAAATTTGGTTTTTGGCATGGATATTATTGATATGTATTTAATATTAATCAAATTAGATGTAATATTTATGTATTAAAATTTTGGGTCTCTATAATTGGTATCAAAGAAATGTTTAGTAATTTCTGGAAACTAGGATTTGAAAAATTTAGTAAGAACCCTTTGAATATGTCTAAGTATAGAGAAACATCCTAAGTTATTGTAATAAAAGAAGTGTGGTTTTCCTAGAAAATAGATCCCTTTATGGATATTAGCATATTGATGCAGATTATCATGGATGAACCTATGGGTAAAAAATATAAATTTTTAGGATTGAGTATTACCTCGATCATCAGTAATCTATGATGAGTGGGTATAAGACTGCATATTTGGATATATATTCCTATGGGATATTCTTGGGTTAATTAACAATTTCATTATGAACTAGTATAAAATATTTTAATACATCATGACCCTCGATGACCATGGTTAAACCTAAGGTGTCAACGATTTAAAGAAAGGTGTTATGATTAAGACAACCTATAATTTTTCCATGATTATATGGATTCTCACTATGATTATTATTTCGAATAATTTTCCTTTTAGTTTTAGTCAATGGATGGAATCTTATAGAACTATGTTAATACTAAAAGGGATGAAAAATTAAATTATTTTAAATATGGAAAATAAATTTTTTTGAGAGATTTAATGAAAAATCATGTTTATATTCTTATGAAACATTCTCATGTTATGAACCATTCTAGGATTAAAAATGTGCGAAGAAGGGAGAAATGTTCAGTTGAGTCCTTCATGTGGCAACGTCCCCTTCTTTTTGTGGATCCACTAATCAACATTTTTTTGAGAATTAAATTAGTATCACTAAAAATATATTTTCCATTATCAAGGGTTCAGATAATGAAAAATCTATTTTTTCTATTTATAAATTGTAAAGAAAAGTAGATCAATTTTATACTCAAATCAAGAATAAGAGGTAATATGCAGAAATTGACTCTATCGAATGGGATGAGTTTAAAAGATTATTTTAACATAATTACATTCCATGCATCCTTTGTAAAAAAATAATGAAGGAATAAATTGATGTTAATAAGAAGGATGATTAATCCATTAGTACGTTTGATTTTAATTTTAAAAGACTTACAAGGTATGATTTTGGTATTATCATAAAACCATAAAGTATGATTGATATATTCTTCAGTTTCTTAAAACCAAGTCTTTGAAGTGCGTTATCCATAATAGATTTCTATATCAATGAAGAAATAATTTGATGTACTAGCATGGTAAAAATGGAGATTAGAGTAACCCATTAATCTCATGGGTTTTATAAGAAATTAATAGTGGAATTAAAAGGGAATTAAAATAATTAAAATAATAGAGAGAAGAAGATGAGTCTTCCATAATTACTATTGTGTGAATGTAAACATGGATGAAATTTTTATAAGAACTAGTAAATGATTTAATTATTAAAAGGTTGGAAATTAAGAAATTTAATGCCATATATATATAAAGATGTTTTCTAATAATATAAATATAGATAATATCCATAGAATTCACCTACCACACTCAAGTGTTTCAATTTTAATGAATATAGATATTATTAAAACCAGTGATTGAATCCAGAAGTTAATGAAAATGGTCTATGAAAGAAACCTTGTAATACTAGAGATAAAATAAAATATCACATGATCACTATCTCTGATGTGGGGTTTAATAACAAAGTGGTGGAAGGTGTAATTTTCATCCACACTCAAACTACTAATGTCTTATTTGATTATATATATACCCACTATTTTATATTCTATTAATTTCATAATGGTGTCATAATATAACCTTAATGAATAGATGTTTAATTAAAAGTGAAAACTCTTAATGGTATGATGATATACCTTTTGTAAAAGAGTTTTTTGATGTTAATCGTGGGAAGATTACTATAATTCCTTCGAATTGTAAAGTCATGTTTTCAATAGAACTCACTCATAGTTCCACACATTTTTCCTAGACTACATATAGAATAGACCTAATAGATTTTTGTAATTAATAATGGAAATTATAGGAGAATAATGAAAAGGGAATCATTCATCCAAGCGAATAACCATGGGGTGAACCTATTCTTTTTATTAAGAAGAAATATGGATCGATGTGACTTGGTATTGGTTATTAGAAATTAATAAGGTCATAATTAATAATTATTATCCTCCACCACATATTGATGATTTTTTTTACCAATTATGTGGTGATAAATATTTTGCAAAGATTAATCATTAGTCTAGATACTATCAATTAAGGTCCAAAAGTGAAATCATACCCAAGATAGCTTTCAATATAAGGTATTCAAACTATGATTTTTTATTATTCTATTTGGTCTTACTAATTTCCACTCTATCCTCATAGATTTAATAAATATAGTATTTATATATTTTATTAACCAGTTTGTGTTAGTCTTGTTGATGATATTCTTATATATTCTAAGAATATTGATGTTTATGAAGATCATTGGAGAATTGTATTAAAGAACCCAATGAAGGAGAAGTTGTATGAAAAATTTACCAACTGTGAATTTTGGTGGCATTAGGTTTCATTTTTAGGTTATAAAAACTCAAGATATTCTATATATATTGATATATCAAAGAAGGATGTTATTGATCATTAGCCAAAACCAACAAAAAATGATTGAGATTTATTTTTAACTTGATTTGGTAGTGGATTATCGATATATTGTGGAAACTTTCTCATGTCTATCTAATCAACTCAAAAATTTAAATTATATTGTATTGAAGTTATTTTAGAAAAATTAATGAAAGGAAAATTTCATGGAGCTAAAAAAAAGGCTGGTCAGTGAAACTCTAGTCAAACAACCCTGAAATGGATTAGGTTTTTTGTTCTACAGTGATGAATCAACAAAGGGACTGAGATGCATCCTTATATATAATGATATAGTGATATATCAGGCCTCATAGCGATTGAATATTCATTATAATAATTACCCAACTCATGATTTGATGTTACATTATTTATTTTTTTCATTAAAAATATGGACTCATTATCTTTATGGTTAAATGTGTAATATATATACAGATTATAAAAGTTTTAAGTACATATTCAATCATAAAGAGTTGAATATGATCAAAACAATATGGTTAGATTTGATTAATGATTATAACTATTCAATACATTACCACCCTTAAAAGGTGAATAAGTTTAATGATGCTCTGAGTCGAAAAAAAATCATAACTTATCTATGGTGATGATTACAAAAGATCCAATATTTATAGAGTTTTAGAGGATGGTTCTAGAAATCCTGATGTAAGGGGAGGAAAAGTTTCTTACTCAAATGAGTGTTCAACTATTATTCCATGTGAATATTAAAGAGGAGTATAAAGAAGATGTAGAGATGTAAAATAAGGTGGGAAATATTCCTCATTTCTACATTGATTTTGATGGATTGAAAAGGTTTATGAACTTAGTATGTTTCCCATCAAGAATAGACTTAGATAAGGATCTAGTGAATGAATCTCATATATTTTCATTATGTATTCATACTAAAATCATGAATATATATAGATATCTAAAAGAGTATTTATGATGGGACAACAAGAATATATATATATATTATAGAGTATGTGTCTTGGTGGTTGGTATGTTAGTATGTAATGTATATGAGATATAATTCTAAGGGGATGTTACAACCATTACTTATACTAGATTGGAAATTGGAAAAAATTATGATGGATTTCATTATCGGACTCCCCAACACTTCTAAAGTCTATAATAATATTTTTGTTATGGTCAATTACCTAAAAAATTCAGAAAAATTCATTGATATTATAGACTATTTATATTTTGATCAATATTACATGATATACATTAAGGAATTAGCAAGTTTTCATGTGGTACCATATTTTATTATATCTGATAAAGATTCTATGTTCACTATAATTATATGGAAAAGTTTTCAACATGATCTAGATTTAGAGTTGTGTTTTATTACTTCTTATCATTCTTATATAGAAGGATAGTACAAGAGAATAATTCAAACCTTAAAGGATATGTATAGATATTTTTCTCAATATTTAAATGGGGTTAGGATTAATACCGTCATCTTATAGAATTCCCTTCCAAAAATATATTTCACTCGACTATTAAGACGGATCCTTATAAAAACCTATAGGAAGAGAAGGTTATAACTCCAATGTTTTGGGATGAAGTTGAATGAAAAGAGTTATTAGGGCTAGATATACTTAAGGAAATTAAATTGAAGGTTAGATTTGTTCAAAATCGCTTCAAGATAGCTTATAATCGACAAAAATTTTATATATACAATCCTTAGAGAGATTGGGAATTTGAGGTTGGTGATATGGTATTCCTATGAATTTCTATATAAAAGAAGGTTATAAGATTTAGAAAGAGTGTAATTTTGAGTCATGGGTATATTGGTCCCTCATAAACTCTTTATAAATTGGGGAATATATCACATCTCTTGTAATTTCCACCAAACCTCTCTAAAGTTCATTATATATCCCATGTATCTCTCTTGAGGAAATTGATACTCGATCCTTCACTTGTACTGAACTCATAGGTTGTACTAATATATGATGAATATTCTTATAATTAATATCTAGTATAAATCTTGGAATTTATAGATACAGTGGTATATAAAAAGACAACTCACCTAATTAAATCTCTCTTTGAAGAAGTTATATGAAAACCTAAGGATGTCATGAAACCAAAATATCACCATTTATTTGTATTAGAGTGATGGAATTTTGAAATAGAAATAATTATAATGGTTTATAATGAAACACCCTATATTTTATGATATATTTCACTATAAGTAAATTTGATTTCATTGATATCTTTTTTAACACACAACACTAATCCTTAATGCAATTGTGTTATATTATAGAAATATTATTATATAAATGTGACCATTATAACATAGACATTGAATTATTGGATATTAATATGAGTAATCAAAATATAATATATATATATAATGGTCGTACTAAAAATAAATATTTTTAATAATTCTTTTTAAATCAACACTAAATTTTAATTAAATTAATTTTTTTTGCTTCTAAAATACATTTTATTCAAAAATGGTTCTTATTTCTTTTGGTGAGAAAATATTATAATTAATTTACATAAAATTTATAATTTTTTAAATCATAAAAATAAATTATCTTAAGGTGAAAATTTTGGGATATTTCTTAGATGATTATTTTTTAGTGAATAGTGATAAAATACTATATTTTTTTTAAAACCGACACTTATTTTATTTAAATAAACTTATTTAATAGTACCTTTATGTTTTAAATATTATCTTAAAGTAACATATGTCTCTATTAATTATATAAAATCTATTTAATAACATTAAATTAATCATTATACTTGATTTTGGTACAAGTTCATTTTTAGGCATAAAAATGCATTTATCTAAATTGATTTTCATTGAATTTTATGAATTTATATTAAAAATTATTTTATAAATTTAATGAAATTGAATCTTGAAAAATAGATTATATATTTTAAATTAGAAGGATAAAATTTGGTAATTAGGACCTTTTATTTTCAGTAATTATGAATAGGAATCATTATAAATATTTGTCACTTCAGTAAGGGTAAAATGGGTAAAACAAGGTTACAACATTGGGATAAGGCTGAGAAATATCAAATAAAATTCCCATTATCCTTATTATGAGTTAATATTGGCCATTTTCATCCATATATCTAAAATTTGGTATCTTAGGACCATTTTTCTTTTATTATGAAATTTATATTATTTTAAGTAATGAATAAAGCCCTAATGCCACTCTATTTGTTTTAATAACACTAATAATTTACTATAATGATAAAATGAGCTTATGGTAAGTTAAAAATTATTATTTTAAATATTAATAATTTATTTTTAATTTTTATTGATGGAATAATTACCATATATGTTTATGCAATGCAAACATAGAACTCATTCAAGTAATAAAAAATAAAATAAATAATTTTAAAAATATTAAAAGTAATAAAATTTAGATGAATTATTGTGTTGATCTTTTTTGATAAATATAAATTATTAGCGATTTGATTTTTTTTATTCAGAGTCAATTTTAATCCCATTGTCTTTAAAGTCAAACTATGTTACTAGTCCTGAAAATGACTTTAGTTGTATGTTATGTTAAATAATATGTTATTAAATGTACTAAAATTCATAAAAATATTACATTCAGTCAAATAAATAGGAAATGTTCTATAATATCAACCATTTTCCACATAAGGTTCAATTTTCCATTTATAGTAACATTATTGACCCCCAAAGTGTAAAAAATATTTATGTCTCGGTAATTTTGAAAATGTTTAATAGGGGATTAAAACTTGGAGAAAAAGGGTAAAACACATCCTATAATTTTCTAAAAGTTAAATAAAAGTAATAATAAAATTTTAAAATGTTATTAATAAATTAAATAATTAACATAAGTTTTTTATTCTATATGATAAAAATAGATCATGAATAATCTAACTTGAAGTATGGGTTTTCTAGTATCACTTTTATTTCTATGAGTTATATTTCATATTAACCACTTATTTTTATTGTGTTGAATATATAATTTCCTTTAATGTAATTTATGATTAATTTTATGAGTATTATTTTTATTTATTAACCCTTATGAGGTTATCTATTTCATGTGTTCTTGATCTAGATATTACCAAATTCATAAGGGATTTCTTAACTCAATTTCCATTTATTGGGTTAAACTTATACTTTATTGATTATTTCAAGATAAGATTATGAGTGAAATGATTTTTTATCTAATTTTATATTTCCAATTTTTAATTGGATTTATAGTTAATGCACAAAATCAATTAATTTTTTTAATTCTCAATTAAATTATATTATCATTATAAGGGATTTATATATCACTTTTATTTTCCTGTAAAAAACATGCCATATTCACCACATGTTTCTTTTACGTGGTGTATATACTACCCATGAATATATTTTATGATTATTATACTTAAATTTATGGGGATTTATATATTTATTTTAGGATCTATCTTTCATGGGGTTTACTGTTTCAAAGTTACCAAATTGGTAAGTGTCTTATGTTATAATCTCATTATTTATCAGCATTATTTATGATTATGCTTATAATGATGAGATATTATGATCCATATGTCAATAAACTCATGAATTTTATTATACTATAGTTATTAATGGTATATAAAATTAATATTACCATTTTACCACTCTTCGATACTTAAAATAATTGAGAAAATGTTTTAAAAAAAATCTGACTATATTTCCCTCTTTGGTCAAAAATCCATTTTATTTGAAAACCATGTTTTCTAAAAATGTTTTATAAAATGTTTTATTAATATCTTAATATTTTAAAATTAAATTTTTTACCATGTTTCAATTTTTTTTAAAAATGTTTTAAAATGAATCTACATGTGGTTTTCCAAACAATGTCCATTTGGATTTAACCGAAAATTTGGAAGGAATATTCTTTTCATTTATTGAATAAATAAATTTTATATCTTTGATAAAATGAAAAAGAAATGTTCTTTTTATCTTGAAAATATATGTAATTACCCAACATATTGACCATAAATTATTTGAACCATCCTTTAAAATTTTACAAGGATATTTTTAAAGAATAAAATTTCCCTACTATTCAAGAAATCCTTAGTTTTTAAGAGTGGGTTTCAAATGAATGGATTTAAAAAATTTATTCTGTTTTAAAAAAGTGATTTTAAAGTATAAATTATATTTTCCTTAAGAAATGTTCTATTTTTTTATATATTCCTTTATATGTTTCCAAGGTTGTTTTCAAAGAAAGGACTTTCACTATATTTTATGAATTTTTAAGTTTTTAAAATTGATTTTCAAAAAGAAAAGTTCATTTTATTAAAAAATGATTTTAATGATATTTTAATGGTATTACCATTCATAAAATTTGACAGCCTTATTGTTAACTTTTTATCCATTGGGGATATTTTGTAATGATACTGTCATTATTCATTCTTTGGAAGGTTTAAGATTGGTTCAAATAGATTGTTAATGAAAATGTTTGTTTTCCACAAGTTAATAAAGTAATAAAATGAATAATGATTGTTTTTATGAGTTTTATGTTGAAAAAAATCTAAATGTAAATTTTTTATAGTTCTTAGAAATTGTTATATGATGGGTGTGCACAGATAGCATCAGGTGGGATCGATATATATTTTATGATGGGTGTGATCAGAAAGCACTCCAATACATTGGGTATTGATTTTTTTATCTGGAGAATTATAGTGGAAGTTATATGTATGGTTATTCTAATTGTATGGGTTCTTTAAGTGTTATATGAATATTATTTCCTATGATAAGAACAAATTATGTCTATTCTTTATTTGGGTTTATAATTTTTCCTTTGATTATGATTTATATCACATGGATCATTATTATTAATCCTTATAACTCTTTCCTTTGTTAAATCCTTTTGATTTTTTTCATGTCTAATGATACAAGTGTTGATGGGTATGAATATTTTGTTCATACTCATGTACTTTTAATATGTCATCATGACCTTATAATCTTCTTATTCTCATTGATGAAATTCACTTGTTAATTATTATATTCTCCCTTACTGAGTATTTGATCTCATCGTTCATATGTTTCATTTTTCACAGGTTAGGAAGAATGATGTTTAGTGAATTATTTCTTGAATGGATTTCATATGGATGGTAAATATGAATTAATAAATAAAGATAAGTTGGGTTAAGTTGGGGAAATTCTCATTTGAAAACATGTGTATTACTGATGTAAGGGTTTTTCCTAATTCTCTAAATTTATAAACCTAGATGGTCTATATGAATATAAGTGATCCATGTTTTTCTTTTGAGGTTATAAGGTATATATGGATAAAAATTAGGTCACATTAATTTGTATCAAATCTAGAAATGTAAAGTTTATAAATTCAACATCAAATATAGGAGTATGAGATATGGGCTGTTATTATTGGTATCAATGGAATGATTTAAATAACTTTAGAGATTAAGATGTTTTCATGTGAGGTTATTATAACAATTATTGATACCATCACATGAATATAAGATTAAATTTTATCAAAAGTTTAAAGTCTTAGAACCCCATTTAAGGGTTTTAAGTGGTAAAATTTTGAGGATATTAATGAAATTTTTAGAGAGTATTTATTAGGTTGGGCTATTTTTAACCCCTAGGATCAACATGAATTGTTATTTAGGGAGGAATTATTTTTTTAAGATGTTTGAAGGAAAAAAGGACAACCTGATAGCTGGGTGACATCCTGTCACATCTTATATGGACGTGGGGATTAAAACCATAACAAAAGGGTAAAAAATGTGTAGTGCCTACCACTACCCTACACGTTGTCCTTGATAGTATAACATTTTATAGGTAAAGATTAATTTTATTTTTGAAACATATAGGTTGTTATTTGAGGAATAACAATTAAATTATCCTGAAAAAATATATGATAAATTCCTTATAATCTTTATATTTTTAACATAGTTAGGAAATGTTTGAAGAATTTTATGGATAGTTATTTATGGGATTTTTTTGAACTTTGGGTATTACTTTTTAAATATGGAGATTAATGTATGAAGGATTAATTTTTTTTGTAAATTATTATACTATCTAATAACAACTTTTGGTTTTTGTTAATGTCTAAATATAAGCAGAATAACTTGTTATGCTTTTGGGGATCATGTGGTCCTTTAAAAGTTTATTTTGGTTCTTCAGGCATGAATAATTCATCTTGAATACAAATCATTTGGAGAAAAAGATGATATTGTGGTTATACTCATAAAGTAAGTATATTTTCATGATCTCTTATTCTATATGGTAAAGAAATTCCTTAAATCTAGGAGAATTATATAGGACAAAAAATCATATCCTAATACCTTTATTTATGATGAACTGATGGTGTTTTAACTCATCAGAGATTTATAGTTTTGATTTACTTAACATTATATTTATAATCAAATTTCATATGATCAATGATCTCTACCACTCTCCATAATTATTTACCCTTTTTATTCCATGTCAAAATCTCCACTTCCCACCAATGTTCTTCTATTTGGAATCCTAGTATGTGTTATTCATGATGAACTTCGAGCATCCCTTTCTATTTTTTCAATAGAAAGTATTATTAACCCTTTTTATGTTGTGGGTTTACAAAAAAGTATTTTCATTTGTCCAACATTTTTTACCAAGATAAAGATTAAATTTCAAGGATGCAATTTATTAAATGGGGAGGATGTAACACCCCGTGATTTTGAAAATAATAAAATTATATTCGATAGCATAAATGAAATGAAACATAGAGCTTATATGAGAATGTAACACCCCAATACATTATGATATGTTTTGTTTTACATAAATTTAATCTCTTAGATATATTGCATTATGTACAACCCCAAGATTTTTATATTCGATAGTATATTCAACATTTAACACCAAGTTTAAACAACCCATGATATATATAACCATTACAACCTAACCATTAAATTAAAAGGTATGAATAGTATTAAATACATAATTAAGTGTATATATATATAAACTTCCTACTCAATATAAATTATTGATAAATTTTTAGAAAATAAACATTCAATTTTTAATAAAGCGATTTTATTATTCAAAAACATGTTATCATCAACAATGGTTTTTAATCATTTTCATAAAAAAATTATTATAATAAAATTTGTAACTTTTATAAAATTTATTTAATAAAATTAAATTTATTTTTGGAATCAGAATATAACAATTTACTTTTGGTAAAATTTTGGGTTTTTTTAGGAAATATTGATTTTTCAGTAAATAGTTAAAATACAATTTTTTTTGTAAAAATGACATTTATTTTATAATTTCATGAAAAAAAATTCATTATTTATTGATATTTAATCCACCTAATTATATTTTAATCATCTAAATATTTTATTCTAGTATAAGTTTATTTTCAAGATTAAAAGTGGGTTTTTCATAAAACTTTTAAAAATAATTAATGTTTCCCCTTTTTAATTAATTAAAATAATCGATAATGATGATTTTTTTAAATGAAATTTGTAGAATTTTTATAATTAAATATTAATTTAAATTCATAAAATAATTTTTATTAGTTATAGAGTTAATATAAAATCATCTTTTGTATGAAAAAATACAGTTCTTAAAATCCCGCTTTCTCACTATGTTTGTGAGATAAATTTTAAATTATATTTCACATATTATGTGAACTGAATTTAGAAAACATAATTTAATATTTTAAATAATAATAATTTATAATGAATAAGAAGGTCAACTCATTTTTTAACTAAAATTAATAGTGAAAACAGTAAAAAACAATTACCATGGTTAAGGTAAAACTTGATTTGTCGGTGGTTAAATTAAGAAGATAAGGGTTGATAATTACCTTAAAATATATTATAAACCCATTGGATGACCATATTTCGGCCTTATATATTATAGTTTCTATAATAGTCAATTTTTGAGTATTTAGGCTTGATAAAAACATGGTTATGGTATAATATTTTCAAAAAATTAAAGGTATGCCATCCACCACACATATAAAAGGACACTCACTCTCATATATTCTTCACACATCAAAAAAATCTCAAATCATCCATAACTTCCCCAAATAACTTACCAAATTTCCCCCTCATCATATAATCCTTATTCATGTAGAATACCATCCTAGGAAGTATTTTGGTGTAAACATATGGAGAATACCTGAGGAAGTGGTAACGTTCATCAATGAGCGTTTTTGTTTTATTTCTTAATCTACCTACATTAAATATTGTTATACCATGATGAAATAATAAATGAATTATATTAAATATATTTATATGTTTTTATGTTATTTTTATAACCTAAAACCATATCATCTTCCATCAAATGGGTTACGAAATCATCATTCATGTGTACGGCAGACAACCACCTCACGAACTGACGTCATTCCTTTTTTTCCACTACCTCATCTCATGGTTGGGTATGATGATGGGTGTAAATTATATATGATATTTATAACATAATTATACCTATAGTGTCAATATATAATATATAAATGTTTTACTTTCCATTCCGTAGAAGATAAGATAATTTCACTCGTGTGTGCATAGGACTACTACATCACAAAGTGATGTGATTTTTTATTCCATAATTATTTTCATGAAAGGTAATAAGGTTAATGATAATGAATATATGTCATATACATGATATAATTAGGATATTAATTTCTTATTTATCATTCTAAAGAGATAATTTATCATTTTATTTCTCACCTTTTTCACTCACTGAAAAATGATAATGTTGTTTGTGGACGTGTGGACTACCACCTCCACAAAGCAATGTAATTATCATTATCATCACAAAAAAAATAACGATATATGTAAATATACATAATTAAATAACATGGTATTTATGATATTATGATAATTTTTAAATTATAAAATTTCACTTACCTTTTTTTGATAATGATCACTGAAAAATAGAAATGTTACTCATGCGTACAAATGACCTACCATCTTAATGATCACGATGTTAGTTAATTTTTCCTAACCATATTTAATGATTGGTTTTAAAAGTATAATTTATGTAAAAATATGATTATTATTTAATTATTATTATTCTGGATAGACTTAAATAATTATCTCTTTGACCATAATCAACCTACTAAATTCATTTTTGACACATAAGTTGAATATGGTTAAAACATCCGACTTCAACTTAATTGATTAAGTAACTGTATATAACATGGTAATAAGTGAATTAAAAGTAAAAATAAACTTTAAAAGGTTCATAATCATGAAAATAATTAACATAAGTTTATTATTTAGGAATATAAATAACAAGCGTGATGAACCTGACTAAAGGTAAGGGTTTTCTCATCTCACTTTTATTTCTGTGAGATATATTCCATATTCACCACTTATTTTTATTTTATGGTGTATATAATGAACATGAATGTAATTTATGATTAATTTAATGAATATTTTTGTTATTTAAAAATCCATATGAGATTATCTCTTTAATGGGATCTTGATTCTGAGATTATAAAAGTCGTATGGGATATCGTTACTCAATTTCCATTCATTAGGTTAAACTTCTATTTCATTGATTATTTCATGAAAAGATTATGTGTGAAATGATTTTTTGATTATATCATGTTTTATTTAAACTTTTTTATGTGGATTTATATTTGATACACATAATTGATTCATTTTATCAATTCTAACTTTAATTATATGATCTTTATAAAATATTTTCATCTCCTTTTATTTTTCTATGAGACACATGCCATATTCACCACATGTTTCTTTTATGTGGTGTATATACTACCCATGAATTTATTTTATCATTAATATATTTAACCTTATAGGTATTTACATTTCTATTTGACTATCTCACTTTCATGAGTTTTATAGTTTCAATGTTACCAAAGTGGTAAGATTATTATGTTATAATCTAGTCATTTATCAGGATTGTATATGATTACGCTACCAATGATGAGATATTATAATCCATTTCTCAAGAAAATCATGAATTTTATTCTAATATGGTTATTCAGGATATTTAAAAGTAATAATAACAATTTACATTATTTTTTATTTAAAATAATTGAGACAATGTTTTTAAGGAAATTTGATTTTATTTATCTCTTTGGTCAGAAATCCATTTTATTCCAAACACATATTTTCAAAAAATGTTTTAAAAAATGTTTTATTACAATCCTAATAATTTTAAAAATAAATTTTTAACTTTATTTATTTTATTAAATTTTTAAAGGAATATTTATATCTTTTTCCAAATAATTCCCATTTGGCTTTTACCAAAAATGTTAAATGAATATTCCCACTATTTTCTGAAAAATGAACTTTTATAACCTTTTTACAATGAAAAAGTAATGTTATTTTTAACCTATATGAAATTTATGTAATTAAAATCCTTTATAACCACAATTTCTTTGTATATTACTCTGAAAATTAATAATGATATTATTGAGTAAAATGTTTTTCCTAACATTCTAGAAATTCATATTTTTTAAAAGGTGTTTTCCTAGGAAAAGATTTTAAAAATGTTTCAAGTTTTAAAAAAATTATTTTTTTAAAGGGGAAATGATATATTCCAAAAAAATGTTCTAAATGATTTTTAAATATCCCTTTATATGTTTCCAATGTTTTTTGAATGAAAAAGATTTTTATAATTGTTTTATAATTTTTACATTTATAAAAGTGATTTTCGAAATCAAAAGTTGATTTTATTAAAAAATATTTTTAGTGATATTTTATTGGTAATTTAATTCATCAATGTTAAAAAAACCTTTTTTAGGATATTCTCTATTGGTGATGTTTTTTAATGAAACCATACTTATTATTTCTCTAGATGGATTAAGATTCTTTCAAAGAGATTTTCAAGGAACCCTTTTCTTTTTCCATGGTTAATCAAGTAATAAATGAGTAATTATTTTTTTATGAGTTTTATTATGAAAAAAAGATCTATTTACATTATTTATGGTTATTTGAAATTTTTATATGATGGGTGTTCCTAGATGGTGTTGGTTAAGCCCGATATAGCTTATACGACGAGTGTATCCAAATAGCACTCCAATGAATTGCCTAGTGACAATGTTCTCTAAAGAACTATATTGGAAGTTGGACGTATGGTTTTTTAAATTTTAAGGTTTATATAAGGATTCTGTAAGTTTTATATGAATATGATTTCCCAGGATACCAACATGTTTTTTCTATTCTTGGTATGGGTTTATAATGATTCCTTTGATTAATCTTGATATCACATGACTCATAATTATTGATTCTTATAACTATTTCATCTGTTAAAGATTTATGCCTTTTTTTCATGTTATATGATCCATGTATAGTTTGGTATTAATATTATTATGTTATACCCATGAAATTTGATTATCTCATCATACCATGGTGTTCTTCTTATGCTCACTGATGACATTCATTTTTTAATGCTTATGTTTTCTCATACTGAGAATTTGAGATCACCATTATTATGTTTCATTTTCCTTAGGTTATAAAGAATGAGGTTGAACAAATTATGTATATAAGGGTTTTTTCATATGGATTATGAATATGAATTAATGAAAAAAGATATGTTAGGTTATGTGAGAGAAACACTAATTTAAAGACATGGGTATTTTTTAAGGGTTTGCCTTAATTATTAAAAACTCTAAACATAAAAGGTCCTTGAGAATGTAAGCGATCTAAGTTTTCATTGAGAGTTTTTAAGGAGTATATAGAAAAATAATTAGGTCACATTTATATGGATAAAAATAAGAAATATAAATTTTATGAATTTAGGACTGGATCTAGGATTACGAGATCTGGATTGTTATACCAACTCCTACTATATTGACTTTCTTATAAGGGAAATCCATATATTGACCATGGGTGTTGATATGATTTTTGTTTCATCTGTTATGAGACATAATTTAATAATAGAACACAAAAAATTATCTCATAACATTCTGAATGTCAAGACATGAAAATTCCATCGATTTTTTTTTCTTAAATTCATGGGATTTTTATGAGTCCGCGAAAATTTACGGTGCTTGATTCTAAGGCCCGGTGTGCCCGGAATCAAGTTCTGAAGTTTTGTTTGGGTACATCCAGTAAACGTGTAAGTGTGATTTTATAAATTTTGAACTGGTGCTCGAAACTGAAATCCGAGGGCATTGTTGAACTCGCAACGCCGGTATTCGCTTAAGAAGACTTTCACCTCGACAACGGTTGGTCGAGAATGGAAGTTAGTTTGGGAGTTTTTAAGAATAAAGTTAAATAAAAATAAGTGTAGCTTATTTTTATTTTGGCGGATAAAATCTTCAAGGGGAGGTTGGAGGTGGGGGCCACCACACCCGAACCTCCCATGGGAGGTTATGGTGGTGGGGACCACCCGCACATAACCTCCCTTGGGAGGATATATTGGTTAGGACTACCTGGGGTTGTAACCCCTTAGAAACCCCAATTAAGTGTAGAAACCCTTGGACTTCCACCACCAATTAATTATGCCAACCCTCTCAATTAATTAATTGAAATTATTCACTCAATTAATTAAACCCCCTTTCTGAATTCCATGCAAAAAAATTAATACGATGTCTTAATCTATTTATTTTTTGGGTGTTGGTCTTTTTGGGAGAGCTTGGAAAGGAGAATTGAGGAGGAGAAGAGTTCTCCACCAAAGAACGACGAACACCTACTTTGATCTTCGACTGAGACAAAAGAGAAGGAGCCGACTGTGAAGAATTACAACGACAAATATTCCTTGGTCTCCTACCCTAGATGCTTCCCAATGTCAATGAATCGATGTCCACCATTCCTCTCCTTCCACCCTCAATGATCGACAGGAAAGGTAGGGGTTTGAGTTGAATTTATTCTTGTTCTTCATCGTTCAAATTATGGAATGTGAATTGCCAATTTATATCACCGAAACATGGAGGGATCAGACCTCACAAACATAGCCCGACCCTCCCTCTTTGTTGTTCTCATTTGTTGATGACGACGACGGCACAATGGCGCTGCTAAAGGAAAGGACCGCGGCGAAGCAACGATGGCCGGCCGTGAAGAAACCGGCGGCGTAAGGCCGCCAGGTCACCAAGAGGGCGCGCCACCATCGTGCTACACGGAAGGAGAGCTGCGGCCAAGGAGGGCCGTGGCTGAGGGTGTGTGGTGCCGTCAATCCTTGCGGAGGGCAGAAGAACTGCGACACCGTGGCGCCGTGATGGAGGAGCCAGGGGCGGCCAGCGTCGGGCCGACCGCCGGAGGTGCAGAACCGGATGGCCGAGCTGCCAACCGGACAAGGAGAGACCCCCCTGGGTGCCATGGAAAACCGAACCGGCACCTAGCGCTGGTTCAATTTGGAAGCAGGTGGGGTGCAACACCCCCCCCCCCCCCACATGTGGCCAGTCGGGCCATGCTGGCCGGCCAGCCCAGCCACGCGGGCTCGCCAGCCAGGCCACGCGGGCCGCCCTTGGGTCGGGCCGCGCCCTTGGGTCGGGCCTCCACCTTGGGCCGGGCCGCCCCCTCGGACCGGGTTGGACCCACGGACAGGGTCGGAACTCTAGTCCTGACCCAGGTCAGGCTGGGTCAGTCTGACTGTGTCGGATCAGACCTGGACCCACTTTGACCTGTTTACACCATTTCGCCCATATTTTGGGCTACTTGTGTCCGATCGAAGAACCGTCTGCAGAGATGGAAAGCATAGAGAGAGATAGTTCTTTTGGAATATCCCACTTGTGGTTTGGACACAGTCCAGATATGGTCGGGTTGGTTTGAACCTAAAAACTAACCGGGCCTCTAGGACGGAAATGAAAATAACTCACAGACCGGGCGTCTGATTGACGCACTGTCAGTTGCGTTGAGATCCCTATGATGATGAGGAACTTGTAGATACTTCTACTTGGGACTTAGTGATAGTTGGAGTATTGAGTAGTATCATATGGAGTGGATCCTTCTAGAGACGAGCGAGTAGAGTACGGGGACCTAATATATGGTTGATACCTGACGACTACTAACATATCAATTCGGAGTGTTTCGACTAGCCCAATGGGAAGCGCCTCAGTGTAAAGAAATAGACCCACAGTGGGGACCACCTCTGTGTGATGAAAAAGACCCATGATACTCGATAGGAGGAGTACCTCAGCAGGCTACGTGGGGGAGCGCCTCAGTGTGACGCGACAGACCCACAGTGGGGAGCGCCTCAGTGTGATGTGGAAGACCCATGGAACTCGACAGGAAGAGTACCACAGCAGTCCATGACAGTAGGAAGTGCCTCTGTGTGATGCTGTAGGTCCATAGTACTTTATAGAGGAGGAGTACACCAGCAGCCGATGTTTTGAAAGTTTGACTGGGAGTGTTACATGATACCACCCTAGAATAAAATCCTAATTTTGAGCTGAGTCAATGACTTTTGTGTTTACCTCATGAATGAGATGGGTTACTAGATAACTTAGGTATATCTATGGGAATATACCTAAGTGATGGATATCTATTGATTTCATACTTTTATTTTATCCTTGTTAGATTTTGTGAGACCCTGGGGGTCTCAGGGTCCCTACTGAGTATCATTATACTCACCCATGTACGGGCTATGCCCCACTACTAGAAAGATGATCTTTCCCAACACTTCTATACCAATGGTTTGTAAAAACCGTTGGTATAGCTACCATTTCTCAACGGTTCACCAAAACCGTTGGGAAAGGCTGTCTTTTGAGCCTCTTTCCCAACGGTTTTGGTGAACCGTTGGGAAAGAGTGACCCTTTCCCAACGGTTCCCCAAAACCATTGGGAAAGGTTATCTTTTGAGCCTCTTTCCCAATGGTTTTGGTGAACCCTTGGGAAAGAGTGGCCTTTCCCAACGGTTCACCAAAACCGTTGTGAAAAAACACCTAGAAAACCCTCAAAAAACTCAACCCACCTCTAACCTATCCCAACAGTTTTGAAAACTGTTGGGATAGGTTCTTTATTTTTTTTCAAGACCTACTAACCGAGAACATTATATAAATCAAAATTTTAAATAATTATGATAATACATATATATATATTTATGAAATTATGTTTACAAAAGTGATGTTAGCTTAGTGGTTAAGTCATTCGATTATAAACGAGGGGTCCTGGGATTTATTTTTGGAATTTATATACCAACGATTCCATTACCGTTTTTATAGATTTCATATTACCTATACCAACAGTTTCCAAAACCGTTGGTATAGTTCTATACCAACGGTTTTCCAAAAACCGTTCATATAGACCTATCCCAACGGATTACTTGGCTACGGTTCTCCAAACCGTTGGTATAGGCTATACCAACGGTTTGGAGGCCTATACCAATGGTTCCAAACCGTTGGTAAAGGTTAGTTTTCCAGTAGTGCCCGCACCTCATTGTGTTGGTTACAGACGACGGACAACACTGATCGGGACAGAGAGTAGAAAAACAGGACAGTACCCGGAGGTAGACCACTTGGTAAGACATACATAGAGTGGACGGATGTACTTGGGGTGCTGAGGAGGACATATGTACCTACCCTTCAGGTGGGAACCCTGAAGGATGACCCTGTAGCTGCTTTACTTCTTTTCTTCAGTTGTACTAGCATTTCAGTTGTATTGTACTTTACTGTTAGGCTTATATTTCTGGTCCCCTTTAATTTCAGTACAATCCTTTTTATAAAATTTTACTTAGTATTTTACTTCTAGTTGCGTACTCTATTGTGTTTGTTTACTGTTATAAAGGCAATGCCTTCCCTGTTTAGGGATTTATGCCTTTGGTGCTAGTCGCAAGACCTTATCCTATGAAAGGAGGGCTTGGGGTAGTCATGACACGGGACCCAGGGGATGGATTGTGACACTGAATATTGATCCAAGGAATAAGAATCCATAAAAATATCTTGAATAATTTAAGGTTTTATCATAATTCTCATGTTAGTTATGTTCTTCTAAAATATAGTAGCCAATGGTACCACTAAAATTTCAATAATATGAAATATAGAAACCATGAATCTAGTAACCCATACCTAGTTTTTAATTTTTTATATTAGTTTATGATATAAGGGATGTCAAAGTGAATATTGATCAGTTTATTATTCTTGGGAGACTATATACATATATGATTTATATATTACATTGAAAAAATGAAACCTAACATGAAATACATTATTGTATCCTTGAATATCATTAAATGATTCCATATTCATTTCATGGGGAAGGGGAAACATAATAAAGCATGAGATTATATTCTCAGTTATAGAAATAATATAAAATAATCTATCATTTTTATATAATGAATAAATAATATGACATATTAAATAATCAATACATACCCCATTTAATCAACAACATGAGCTTCAAAATATATACATAGAAAATAAAACAATTACATGGAAAATAGTAAATGATATTTTAATTATAGAAATGAATAAATATATAAGTTCTTGATCTTACCCCCAATTACTTATCCAATACATAAATGGTATTATAGTGAAGGATAGGGAAAAGGCACAATAATTATATAGTTAGTTATACCTGAATTACAAAACTATTGTAGTAACCTATTTTTTTTATTTAGTCCTGGCAATTAATTAAGGGGATATATATAACCACACCCCACCCATCACTTATATATGCCTAATTCATACCTCATATATTGAATCAGAAATATAATAAATAAAAAATATTCCTTATTAATGAAAAAATATCATTATTGAATCAATAATATATAATATTAGTATTTCCCCAATAAATGAAATAAATAAAAATCATTCAATTAACATCATATATTGAAATGATGTATAGTTAAAACAATACTGAATATATCAATGATTAAAAACATATGGACATTATGGTGAAAAATAATTTCTTATGAATAATTGATAGTGGTAGTAAAAATGATCATAAGAAAGTGAAGGATCTTAATAATAGCTATAATCTATAAATTAATATTGTATGATTTAAGAAAATCAATTCATTAGAAATGACTCTTTAAAATAATGGAATGTCATTTCTGATTTAGAGATGAAAATGGAAGAAGATCATAATAATGATCTTTCTATAAAACTTTTGTAACATTGTTATAAAAATGGTGTTATAAATGATTTCTAAAATTATTTTCACCCATTTAGGAAACAATTCATTTATATTATAATATAAAAATAAAAATTTCAATGAATAATGGAAAATGAATTTATTTTAAAAACTATAGATACTATAAGAGGAATATAAATATCTAATAATGATCATGATAGTGGGAAAATCCATTCATGTTATATACACTAAAAAACATTCATTTAACACTGTTAAAAAATGTCAAAATAGAATTCTTTGGAATAATTAAATAAAATATTAATTTTAAAAAATTGAAAATAAATTCAATGTTAGTATAATAAGAACATTTCCAATAATTTAAATATAGATTAAAACTTATATAAAACAAACTGAAGAATATTGATATGTAAGAGAATGATTTATGACATAAAAAGATAAATATGGTTTATTTTATTTAAAAAAATTAATTCTATATTTGTGTAACCTAAAGAGGAAAAAATGAAAGCAACAAATGGGAAACCCAAAATTTACCATAATATAAGGAAATATATGTGGTTTAAGAATATAAAAATAATATAACTCTTTTAATGTAAATTTAAACATGAACTGTCTCGAACAAGAGTGAGATTATAAAATAAACCATCACATCTTTCATATGTTTTGAATAAAAACCTATTAGAACATGAATCAAAACATAAAATGACATAAATGAAGAGTAATTTATGATTTAATATATCAAAGGGGTAGTATATAAAACATATAAAATAAATTAGGGGAATAATGTAACAAAACTCTGGAAATGAGATAAAAAACTATTACCATGGATTCCTTCACTAATGGATGTGTTATATCTCCCATGAATAATCAATTTGAATGCACTAAATAATTTATTAAGAACATTTTTCATCAATATTTCATTATTTAATGTAATATTATAATAATTTTGATTACTTTCATTCAATAATTCTGGATTACATTGACACTTAATATTGTTTGGTGAATTTCTCCAAAATTATTTTGGTATATTAACCATGTTTGAAGGTGTCATGAAATGGATCTTTAATCTCCCAAATTTTAATATATTCATAAATATAATTTTTTCATTAGATAAAATTTTATAAATAGTTATTCATGGTGGTAATAGAAAAATGAATCACATTACTCTGTGGAGGTGGTTATCCACACATATGAATGATTGATGTTGTCATTCTCCAATGGATGGAAGGATTATAAGGTAAATGATATATTATATATAAAAAATCATAATTATTTCATAAATATTATAAATATTCATTTATTTGAACTTTAAACCCTTACAATTAATGTGGTGAATGAAAACAAATTACACCACTACATGGAGATGGTAGGCTGTGTGTATGCATGATTGATGTTTTCATTTTCCATAGGATTGAAATGATATGGAAAATAGATTTACCATTAATATAAAAATATATCTATATAGATAACATACTAATATAAATAGAGTCTTATTTTACTTTAAAATCAAACCAAAATATAAATTAACCTTGAAAATACTTGATAATAATATAAAAATAAAAATTAGTTTTAAAATGAATAGAATCATTACTTAGAATTTCAAATATTAAACACAAAATTATATTTTAAACATTATATTATTAAATGAATTATATTAATTTTTAAATATATATTTGTTCTATAAAAAAATATTTATAAACATTCATGTTATTCTTATATCATATTATTTTTATAAATGTGAAATTATTTGTACAAATTTTAATTTTTTTCACTATTCACCAAAAAATAAATTATTTCTGAAAACCCTTAAAAATTAACCCTTTCTATATTTTATATTATGAAATAAAAAGTTAATTTAATATCATAATTTTTTTATAAATGTGGAAAAAAATAATTCCAATATCCACACACAAACACATAAAAATATTTTATATAAAAAATATGTTTTTAAAGAATAAAATAATTTATTTGCATTCTTTTCCTAGTAATAACCATTTTTATGTTTTTTAATTTATTTTATTGAATATATTTTAAATAAATTTAATAAAAATAAATAAATAATAAACAATAATTTAATTTATTAATATTAAAATACATTTCACACTTAAAAACATTTTTATGAAAAAATATCATTTTTTACCACAAAATGATTTTATAATGTTGTCTAAAAAACTATTAAGAAATATATGAGTTATTTTTAATTTGTTTACATGTATAAAAAATAAATTTTTAAAAAATTTAATTCTTAGAATAAGAAAAATTTAAATTTTAAATGAAACATATAAAATATAAAGAAAACCCTCTTTGTAGAAGAATAAATCATCTAAACTTTAACTATTGTTAAATTTATATGATTTATTTCTTCTCATTAAAAATTGATTTTTTTCCCAATCATTAATAAATATATTAGGAATACCTTTCCTTATTTATTTTATAATGTGATTACTCTTATTTATACCCACCAATCTAACAATAAGTTTACAACAATCATATTTTAAAAATAATATTTCTATAGTATATCATCATTCATTTAAGATTAATATATATTTCTATAACACCCAAAGATTGTGTGTATCAGAAGATATAATATTTATAAATTAAAATCTTTGGGTGTTAGAAATTATTTTATAATTTTATTGAATGTATAGGACTTGAAGAAAATTATATTCCTAGAGAAACAAAATCAAATCATAAAGATGATATGAATATTTGTTTAAAGATAAAAATAATTTGATCTTTTCAATGAAAACTATAATAAAAATTAATATCAATGGATATTTGAAAGTCATGGATCATATTATATATATTATAGAATAAAATCTATTCTTTTATCTTTATCTCACCATAGAGTGTTCAATTGAAAATAAAAGGGTATTATTTTTCATTTATATAGTTAGTGTAAATCCATGATGTTTTGTAGGGATCGTAGTATTTGATAATGTACACTATTTTATTATCATTATATTCAAGTTATCAGTAGGTTAGAGTTTAATTATTGAGCCTGAACTTATCAGGAAATATTGACAGCTTCAATATTTTCATTTATTTTATGAAACAACACTTTAATATTTTATGATTTTATGAATGTTTGGTGTTAGTTGGAGACTTATTCTATAAATTGTTGATAAAATTTATACTACAATGTTTTTAATGTTCAATTATACTAATTTATGTTTCTCCCCTTGATTAATTTTTTTATCTTTTCTATGGTGTTTTTGGTATCAACAATTTTTGGGATTTGTTTCTCTATTAGTTTTCTTAATTTGGTGTATAACATTATATACTATAAAAAAATATAAATATAACATATTGCCCTTGATAAATAATGGCGGTGTAGAATTATAGGCCAATTATTCATTTAAGTAATTCTAGGAGTGAGAAATTAATTTCTGGTGAGAATCCCCAATAAGGAAAGACTATACCGATTATATGGGTGCCATGTCAACATATCTATGTTCAAAAATAAACAAGGGAGTGAGAATTATTATATATGAAGATGAAATTTCTATAATTACACATTTAAACCACTCAATTATTATTTCATAATAATTATGATAGTTGGGTTGTTGAAATGGATATTTGGTTAATTCTATCAATATATTTTATTTTAGTAGAGTGATTATGAAATATGGAAAATATGTTGTTTTTGAGATAAACATGATAAGTATACACGATTAGTTAATTATAAACAATACCAATTAAAAAAATTAGGGAAAAATTTATGTTCATGATTTATATATTATACAAGTGACTATGTACCTTACCATGACATGAAACTATCTTCATGAAAATTCATAATGAATTGATTGTAGAATATGCTACTAATTGTGCATTTAACCAATCACTCATTGAACACTTTGTGGGTACCCCAATTTTAAGTTTTTTTCTTTATCACATAATTTTAATATTCAAAATAAAGTGATTCAATGGATTCCTCATCTTCTAACACCTATTGTTACTCTATTCTCTTATATACTAACAATATGTCATAAGTAAGTATTGTACGATACACAAAATTTTCATCACTTATTATTCTCTATCATTTTTTATTCATCAAAATTTATTTGAGAGAAATGGATTTGGGTTTATGATAAATTAAGTTTTTATGATAATTAATGGTGAATTATTAAGATCTTGGGATATCTTCTCAGAACACTCATGATGTAGTAAACATCGACCCCCTTCAATTATTATTTTGTGTAAATTTTAATTCAAAATTTTTTATGAAATATTGATATATATTTATAAATGTAATTAAAAGGTAACATGATAAAATTTATTGGTTAGTTATATCTCTACAAGGGTGTATCTATTACTAATTAAATAATTTATTGTTCTTATATAATTTATAGTTTAGAAGAGTATTTCCTATGAATTACTTGATATATGTTACGTTGATATATTTTTAGAATTAATATTCACCTGGTTATATGTAAAATAATTATTATATTAATTGTGTAATATTATTTTTTTTGTAAAATGGTTTTATTAAACTCTTAATTAAAAGTTTAATTTAATTTAATATGGTATAATATTTTAGTGGTAATACCTATAATGTTTATTTGAATGGTAAATGTATTTATTTTCATATTTTACCTCATAATTAAGAAGGCTACCTTAATCCAATGATTAAATTTTATATACATATACAGTAGATTACCTTGAAATGATATTAGTATATACTTAATATTAACGGAAGAGGATCACCCAACATGAAATGTGCACACTTCCCCTTTTGGGGAGGAGGTTACTCGCAACATGACAGGTATACATATTCTTTATAAATATAGGTGGTCACATTGAAACCAAATATGTACCTAAACCATATTAAGGGAGGTGGTTACTACTAAATGATATAATGAGAAATATTTTTGTATGGGGTGGAACTTATAATAAGTCTTCCTATTGAAAGTTTTTATATTCAGATGATCATCTCAATTATGACTCAAATAATATATTTTCAAGTAATATAGTGATAAGGTAAGTATTTGATTTCATGACAATAATAATTATATTTAATTTTATTAGGTGAAAATTCTTATATCTTGGATAATATATTTTCTTATATAATATATTAGGGCAAATTAGGTCATATTTGTACTACCACAATGATATTATCACATGTTCTCATGATTACACTATGAAATTTCTTTTGGAATTTTTTTTGGAAGCTAATAATGTTTTTATTCTCACAACCTATATATATAACTTCTATAGTATATGTAAATTTTAGTTTCAATTATTATTGAAAGATAAGGGACCAAATAACTAGTGGATGTGGTTTATGATCACCAATTAGGGATTATAAATGTAAGTATCATAGGTGAGGTCAAGTCTCGTTTCAAATGGATCAAGTCTTATTATAATTTTATCCATTTTGTGATATTTATTTTTATTTAATCAATTGAAGGTTGATCATGTTTACTTTATTATATATATCTCACCAAACTCATTACATATAAATTGTTTTTTAAATTTTTGGAACATATTATTGATGTGTTCAGTTTATATTTATTTACAAATGTGTGATGGTGAATATTAGTTTATTTATTTACACAATTATTTATTATTTTCTTTTTAGAGAAAAATTTCAACCAATTGATTCATGATGATCCTAGATTTTTATCATCATCCTCTAATGATTACATAGCACATATGAGGCCTTGTGACAATATCCTATAGAAAATGTGAGAAAGTCTCAATGTAGGTTGTCACAATAACCTAATTCTTTAAAAATTACCATTATAATTCATTATATTAGTGTATAATTAGTTATCACTTTATTAACCTACTTCATATGACTGTTGAAGGATTTAACAACTGGTAATATCGGATAGAGACATGTTATCATATCAAGAATAAATATATTTATTTATTAATATTCAAGGTTACGATATGATAGTATACATTGTATACTTTTCCTTATTATATGATAAAAAATAATTTTTATTTTTTACATAGCCACCACATGAGTCATGAGTAATAGTGAAACCTAACTTCCATGTAGGTGGGTTAATACATATGTATATAAGTTATACCTCAAACCCCTATGTCTATGGAAACTATTTTAGAAGAATTGATGTGTTTTTTTATCTAAAATGATTAGACTCTAGTTGATGAGAGTTGGTTTATGAGAAGATATTCCTTTTATTATGGAATATTATTTAGTTTATTATTATTTAATCCACATGTTCTAAAGATTATTTTTTTGATAATATTTTTAATGATTTATGAGTAGATTTATAAATATTTAAATTACCCTAGGATGAGATAATTTTTTATATAGGATCATTTTACTACATGTTTTATACTAGTATGTATTTATCACATTAATAATTATGAGGAACATTAGAGTACGAGACTATTAATTATTTATATACTCACCCTTGTTCTCTTAAAATTTATTTCTATTATTTTGTTTCATTTTTTTTAAGAAGGACATATTTATATTTTCATGTAGTTCCTTGATTTTTATGTTTTTGTGGATGTTAGTATGATTTGGTTGTTTTTTATTATAGAGTTAATTTTTTTTTCAAATTATGTAATTTAATTGATACAAAACATCCATTTAGTTTTCTTTTATTATGACAACTTGAGATTTTTTTCATTTTACATGGTTATATGGGATTCAAAATAGTAGAGTTTATGGTTGTAGATTTATTATTTAAGTATCATACTCATAATATGTGATATTATACCATAAATTCTAGTTATATGACCTTGACTAATGGAGTTATTATTGGGGATTCAATAGTCATCCCTTCATTGACTATAGAGTGACTTGGTTGAGTTTTTTTATAAAAAAGTGGTATTTAGAATTTTCTAAGGGTGAATTTATTAATATACATAAGTATGGACAAAATTGGGATAGAATTGATATAATATTATTGAAATTATTATATAGTATATTATAGTAAACTAGTTAAAGACACAAAAAATACTTTGATTCATAGTAATTAATATAATAACCTACTAAAAATTATAAATGAGTGGTTTAATATTCTTATGATACTATCATACATTAGTATAATGTATCATTTTGTCTTATTATAGTTATAAAAATTTTGTGTGCTATAATAATTATAAAGATGTATATGGGGTATACCATGGGATAATAATATATTTCTTTTCTTTTATATCCATTACCATGTGTTTTAAATAATGGAATGTCAAAATTAATTTTTTATGTTGAAATAAGGTATTTATAGAATATTGATCTTGAGAATTTGGTATAACATGAATGAGATATAGTTTACTTTAGAATTGAATCAAAATTTTCTAAATCTAATGACATGTTGCATTTAAAACATTTTTTTTCAATTAACATGATTTTTCCAAAATTTTAAGGAATTTAAAATAATGTAGATTTATAGTGGATTAAATTGTTGGAAAATATTGATGTAAAATCATTCCTATGGTGTTAATATCTTCTTCTAGTATATTTATAATTACAATTACTAGAATTTCATTGTTAGGGTCTAATTGATACTGAAAAATTGGCTCATTTAATAAGTGGTTACATTTTTCTTTTAATTCCATTGTGGGATTCACTAAAATAAAATTGAACTATGTGTTGGAAGTGTTTATTATCTATATATAAAAGAGACTTTGTTATTTAGGGTTTCATTTATCATTTCCCATATAAAAAGTGTGCATATACTATGATTCTAGAAAGTAATGGATTGATGATTAGAATATGTTAAACTTGTAAAGACCCAGATTTATCGTGGAATTTTTTTTAAATACATGGGAATTGTACGAGTTTTCTGTTTCTGACGACGCTTGATTCTGAGGACTGGTGTTACCAGAATTGATTGCAGATGTTTTTCTCGGGTACGTTCAGTAAACGTGCGAGTGAGATTTTATAACTCTTGAACCGGTGCTCAGAATCAAATTCCAAGGGCACCATTGAACTCACAACATCGATGATTTCTTAGTGAGACCTTCATTGTAGTTGCATTCTAATGATAATAGAAGTTAGTTTTGGGGGTTTCTAAATAAAATAAAATAAAAATAAGGTGTTCACCTTATTTTTAATTTATGGTGGTTAAGACCTCCAAGTAGAGGTTAGTGGTGGGGGCCATCCGCACATAACCTCCATTGGGAGGATTTTATTCAGTGGGGCCCACATTAGTTTCTTAACTCTTCTAACTCCCCATTAATTTTGGAACACCTCTAACCCCTCATTTATGTGGGTTAAACTCTCCATCTTCCCCCAATACTATAATGTGCCAACTCTCTCACAATTAATTAATTAAACCCTTGTAATTAATTAATTATATTCTTTTTGATTTTTTTTGAATTATTGCCAACCATTAAAAATAATAACATGTCTATTATTTTTGGTGTTGTCATAATATTTGGGTGGAGCTTGAGAGAGGTTTTGGATAATTGAGAGAACTTCATCCTCTCAACGAAGAACGCAAAGAACGCTCCTCACACAGAAGAACGAAGAGCACTGTATTATCCCTCTTCAACCAGAGCAAGTAGTGGAAGCACCGCTACCCATGAAGAACACCGACGACGTCATCTCAAATCCCCTTCCCTGAATCCTTCCTCCTCGAATTCTTCATCTTCTACCCGATGTCAACAGAATGACATCCGCTACTCGCGACTTCGTCAACGAGCGAAAATCAAGACAGGGGGTTTGTTTTGTTTTGTACTCATTCCTTGTCGTTCAAATTTCCGGTATAAGAATCGAATGATATCACCATAACGAGGGGGTGTTCGGACTACACGAACATGGCCTGACCCTCCCCTTTTGTTTGATCTTGTTCGGTGACAACAAAGGCGGTACACTCGGTGACCGAAAATGAGCCGGCTGTGAAGAAGCCGGCGGCACAAGGCTGCCGGGTCACCACAAGGGTGCGGCCTCACCGTGCCGTGCAAAGAACCAAGCCATGGCCAGGCGGGCCGCGACGGTGCTGGAGGGGCGTGGTGCCGTCGCACCACGCCGGAAGGAAGGGCCGTGACCTGAAGGGCTGAGACGGTTGGACGAGGAGACCGAGACCGTCATGCCACGTGGAGACCAGCATGAGGATGCGGCTAGGCCGGGCCACAGCGCCGGCGCGCCCCGCCGTGGTGTGGAGCGGCTGGCCGTTCGGGCCAACTGGGAGGTGCGGGACCACGTCGGGCCCGGCGTGAGCTGAACCTTCGCCACCCGGTGCCAGTTCGGTTCTACCTGAACGACTAAGGCGTTTGGGTGCCAGGGGGAATGCAGTTCCCCCTGATCGCGGCTAAGGTGGACCCCCGCCAGGCTTCCGGGTCGCTGGGCCGACCGAGCTGCCGGGCGAACCGGGCCGCCTCAGGCCGGGCTGCCTCGGGCCAGGCCTCCTCAGGCAAGGCCGGACCACCCTAGGCTGGGCCGCCCTCGGGCCGGGCCGTGTCTTCGGGTCCAGCCGCCTCTTCGAGCCGGGGCTCCCACTCGGGCTGGACCGACCACTCAGGTCGGGCTGCTTCCTTCGACCAGGTCAGACCCACGGACCGGGTCCGACCGGACTCAGACCCGCTATGCCCCGTTTTCACCTAATCTCCCATAGCTCGGGCTACGGGTGCTCGATTGATGAACCATATAAGGCGACCAAATTCTTAGAGTGAGATGGTTCTTTTGGAATATCCCACTTGATTTTTGGACATAGTTGGAATATGGTCAGGTTGGTTTGAACCTAAAAACCAACCGGGCCCCTGGGATGGAAATACCAATAACTCATAGACCGGGCATTCGATTGACGTGCCGTATGTTTTGTTGAGACCCCTATGATGTGGTAGTCCTTTGAGATACTTTCATGTGAGACTTCGTGACACTTGGAGTGTCGACCAGTAGCTCGTGGAACAGATTCTCCCAGAGACGAGCGTACAGAGTGCGGAGACCTAGTAGCTGACAGACCTCACGACTGCTTGACCGATTCAACTCGGAGTGATTCGACTAGCCCAGTGGGGAGTGCCCAGTATTTGGAGGCGGACCTATGGCGGATGGAGCGCCCGATATTTGGCGGTAGACCCACAGTGGACGGAGCGCCCGATATTTGGCAGAAAACCCGTGGTACACGATAGGAGGAGTACCTCAGCAGTCCAAGGTTAGTGAGAAGTGCCTCGGTGTCGCGACATGCCCACTGTACATGATAGAGGAGGAGTTCTCCAGCAGTCATGGTTTTGATAATGAAAATATTGGTTTGAGTTGAGTCAATGACCTTTGTGTTTTCCTCATGATTGAGTTGGGTTACTTGATAACTTAGGTATATGTATGGGCATATACCTAAGTAAT
Organism: Viscum album; assembly: GCA_963277665.1. Lineage (NCBI taxonomy): Eukaryota > Viridiplantae > Streptophyta > Magnoliopsida > Santalales > Viscaceae > Viscum > Viscum album. Next base: position 474,766,485 of record OY728135.1, read on the forward strand.
GGTTATCCGATGATTTCATACTTTGTGGTTCATCCTTGATGAATTTTGTGAGGCCTTGAGGGTATCAGGGTCCCTACTAAGTATCATCATACTCACCCCTGCACAGGCTATGCCCGCACCTCGTTGTGTTGGATGCAGATGACAGACAACATTGACGGAGGCCGAGAGCGCCAGGACTGGACGGTACCCGAAGGTGGACCCCACAACCAGAAGGTACCCAGAGGAGATGGTCAGATGTGGAGCGATGAGGAGGCTATCTGTACCTACCCTTCAGATAGGATCCATGGTGGACGATCCAGGAGCTGCTAGACACATTCCTAATGTTTGTCTTTTAGTTGTACCTGTTTTTTCTTTTCCTTGTACTTTACTGTTGGGCTTGTATTTTCAGCCCTTTTTACTTTTCAGTGACTCTTCTGTATTCAGTATTTATTAGTGTTTTTCTTCCATTTTTGTACTCTGGTTGTCTGTGTTTACGATTTATAAAGGAAATGCTTTACCAGTTTTAGGGATTTACGCCTTTGGTTCTAGTCGCCATCCCCTGGCCTTTGGAAGGCGGGCATGGCCTAGTCACGGCACGGGTCCCGAGGACGAGTCATGACAAAACTATTTAGGGTCCATATATCTAGATACATATATGTACTCTTATGAGGTGATTAGATAAAGAAATAGTTGTGTGTAAAATTACTTTCAAGAGGATATTTATTATATCATTAATGATGTCGAGGATCCAAAGTAACCTAAGAGGTATTTGAATTAATGAGTCACTTATTTTTTATTATATACCTTTAATATGTTCTTGTTCCCATATTAAAATAAACTTACAAATTTATCATGAATAGAAAAAACTATTATCAATAATTTAAAGGAAATTAAAGTGAAAGGATAATGAGATTTTTCTTGCTTTACCCAATTAGCTATATCTAAGGGAGTTATACCTAAGATTATACTATAGTAAATAAATATATCATTAATATTTTTTGACATAGTGAAAATTAAATTATTTCATCATAATAGTACAATAAAATATAATATAATAGAAAACTAGAAAATTAAATTTATAATAAAATATAATATTAGTACCAAGAAAATTTTCTAAAAAAATAATTAATAATTAATAATTAATAATTAATAATATAATGATATATGAAAAATATTATTATAAGAGACATGTTTCACATAATAAAAACTACAAGTGTTTTCAAATTTTAAGAACTAAATCCATTATTTTGAGATACACATATTTTTTTATTTAATAATAAAATATCAAATTGACAAATAATTATTTTAAAAAATGAATTCAAATTTGAAATCATAAAATTAAAACTAGCCAATGGTTAATTTTTCCTAATCCTTAGATCTAATTGGATTTTTGGTTAAATAGTAAAATACAATATGAATATAGAGTAAGTATTATGACATATAAGTGATACTGAAATGATGTAATGAGTGACATGACATCTTTCTTAACCAAATAGGTTTATTAATTAAAGTAATCTATTTTAATGTAGTATTTTTTTTTCTAATCCTATAAATAATCATACAAAAACTAAATAAAATTTATGATTTAAAAAATAAATCTTTATGAATAAAACTATTTTCCACATCCTAGATTTTATATATTAAAGTATTTTAGTTTATAAACATTTAAAATCTGAAAATGACCCTACATGTAAAATTCCATGGGCTAAAACCATGGAAAGGATAATGGTTTACGTTTTTTATTCACATAGAGTCCAAGAAACATGTTTGGAAATTAATAAAAAATCCCCCTCATTTACTATAAATACCCACACATCCTCCTATCCCTAATTACTCCAAAAGAAGTGAGAATGGTTCTACTAGAATTTTATTCCTCAAGATTCTCTCTAAATAGTATATATGGTTCTATGGTTCTCTTTTCAAGATTTAAGAATTTCCCTTTCATATCAAGTGTTCTCAATACTCTACTTTCTTTTATAATTGGAATCCTTGTGTTATAATATCATTCAAAATGGATTTTATCATATTTAACTGCAATTAATACCAAGGTATTTTTATCCATTTGATATGTTTTTATTGAGTTTTAACTTATTAATATAATTAAATCCATTTACTTAGTTGTTATTATGCCATTGTAAGGGTTCAAAATCCAAATAATTCCTTTTCCGTTATAATCATTTTGTTACAATTTCATTTAAATATATTTTTTCATATACTTCTATGGTTTTAATTACATAGTTTTATCAATTATTTTATATAATATTAATGAGAAAATACTTATCACATCATAGTATATCCTTCTCCTAATCTATTATCATGTCAATATAAGGGTTCCCAATCCTCCCCTATCCTTTAAAATTAAAATCCCTTTTTATACTATCATTTATAATTCATTTTTATAAATATTTATACTTTTAATTTCCTAGAATTATCATTAATTTAATACATTTATAATTTAATATTACTTATTCACTATCATTATATCCTTTTCCTAATCCATTATTATATCGATATAAGGATTTGGAATCCTCCCATTTCCTCTTTAATTCTAATACTTTTATTATAATATCATTTAAAATAATTTCTCTTGTAAAGGAATGCTTGTAATTACACATTACTGTTATCTATTTGATATACAATTAATGATATATTACATATTACCTCTCATTATATCCTTTTTAAAGCTTATTATGACTATGTTTTGGTCCTTAATCCATTTTTATCCTTTATAATTCATTTTAATTTCAAAGTGAAATATTTTTATCCTTCATTGTTATAAATTCTTTTTCATATTATAAAGGAGATACAATCATTTTGTATCATTATAAAAACTTTATAACATATTATAATTCTCAATAATTAGTGGAAACTCAAGGGATAAATCTACAAATAGGAAAATATCTTTAAATTTTGGTAATGTAAAGAGTTTGTGGTTTTTAGTGATAATTTCCCTATTTGGATATTATATGCGGATACATTCTCTAGATCTAATGCACCTAGGGTAAATAAACAAGAAAAATATTGGTTATGTATTAAATTTATCCTCACTCAATGTAAAACAAATGGGCCTAATTGATCATCCGGTTTGATAATCTTGGGGGATATGCTTTGGATAAATCACAAACTTCTTTGTAACGACCCAAAATTCTACAATAAGAATATGGTATTAGATAGTGTATGCGATAAAAAATAACATGATTAGAAGAAAATTTAACAATTTGATACTTTAATATATATTTATTTTTAAATAAATTCAGTCACTTAAACATCTTTCATCATACACAACATTGATTTTATCTTATGTTACACAAAACACCAAGTTTTTCTTATGTTACAGGAAACACTGAGTTTAGAGAAATGAGAAATATTTTTAAAATATTATCATTTAATATACCTTTTATAAACCTACCATTAAATTTTAGGGTTTTAATAGTTCTAACTAAATTATGTAAAATATGGTTATCTATTGATTATTAATAAAATAATAATCATTTATAAGACAAAAAAATGTTTTCGGAAAAACTGTATTTTCCTAAAACACAGTTTACTCATGATTTATCACATAATATAAATTAATATTTAATAATTTAAAAAAATATAATGGAAAAATAAACATTTTTTCAAATCATAATACCAAAATTATCTTAGGTTGGATTTTTTGGATTTTTCTGAAAAGTTTCATTTTTTGATGAATAGTGAAAAATACTAAATTTTAATGAAAAACTATATTTTCATTTAAATTATTTATAATGTAAAATTATATTTTTAATTGGATTTAAAGTCAAATTATTTCAATAATATATTAATTAATCTAATTTAGGTCATTGGAATCACTTTCATATTTAATTTTGATATAAAAACAATGTAAATGTTTGAATATTTTCTCTTTAAAAACCCTCTTTATTTTCATGTATGCAAGATTAATTTTAAATTAAAAAATTTCCACTTTTGTAAATTTAATTTTAAAAAATGGATCCCATATTTTTAATTAGAGAAAATTTTATTTTCTAATAATTTCAACATAATTTTTGACTAAAATGAATAGTGAAATTAGTAGAAAATAATTACCGTGGTTAAGGAAAAATTGGATTTACTTGGTTTTAAACTAAGAATATAAGAGTTAAAAACCACATACATACTTTTCCAAAACCCGTTTTCGAGAAATATTTACAATTTATCTATTCTACTTTCTATAATTACCTAATTTATAATCTTTTTCCATGACAAAAATATAGGTATGATTGAGTCCTTTTAAAAAATTACACGTGTGTCACTCACATCACTTCTAAAAGGCTACCCCTTATCCTCTATTATTGACACCTCAAAACCTATTTTTTTGGCCATGAAATAACCAATTAACTTAAAGACATCCATACCCAAAACCTAGAATAATTATTTTGGGCTGTATGAAAACTTAGGAAGGCTTTAGTGCATACCTAAGGAGGATACCTATAGAATATGAAATGTTCTTCAACGAGCATCATTATTTTATTTATTTCTACACCTCATTCAATTATTTTTAAAATATGTTGTTACAATAACCTCATTATATTATATATATTATGATTTTATTATAATATGGTCTTTACCTACAACCATATACACTTCCATCAATTGGGTTATGGAATCATCGTTCGTGTGTACGGAAGACTACCGCTTCACAAACTGATGTCATTCGTTGTTCCATTACCACATTTCACAGTTGTGTATCATGATTGATATAAAGTATATATATGATATTTATAAAATATTTTAGCTATATAGTAATTATAATATATATATTTTTTATTCCGATTCTATAGGGGACATAATAACATCGCTCATGTGCACAATATATTACCGCCTTGTGAAACAATGTTATTCATCTTTCACTAACGCTTTTTATGGAATATAAAAAAGGTTAAAGTTAATAAATTTATGTGATATACATGAAATAGTTATTATATTAATGAAATATTTATCATTCTGAAAATATAATATTCATTCTTACCTTTTCACTCACTTAAAGATGATAACATCGTTCGTGTATGTGTGGACTACCACATTCAAGAAGTGATGTGACTCTCTTTTCATCATCACACCACATATATATATATATATAAAATAAGTATATTTAAATAAATAATAAGATATCTATTATATTATTATCATTTTTTAATGATAAAATATTACTTACCTTCTTTTAATAATGATCATTGAAAATGGAAATGTCACTAGTGAAAAAATTATTTTTAACATTGTTTTTTTTATTTTTAACATCAATTATCAGCCACCATTATTAAAGGATATGTTGTAAATATGTCTTTAACATCGGTTAAAAAATGAACATTTTAAATCTATAATGGAACTAGTTTTTTACATCAGTTATTAAATAACCGACAAAAAAAACCATACACCACATCATTTATTATATAACCGATGTGGAAATCCTTCATCCCAAAGCCTTTGTTATATCGATTATTAAATAACCGACATAAAAAAAACTATTCCGTGTCAGTTTCTACATAACTGATATGAAAAGGCTTCAGGATGAATGAGTTTTTACATCATTTATTTTATAACGGACGTAAAAAACTATAAACCACATCAATTATATAAAAAAATTTACAGAAAAATCCATAGAGAGATATTTTCATGTCGGTTATAAAATAACTAACATATTTTTTTAAATATATCATTTTACCCTTTCTATCCACTATTGACCAAACTAGAAGAATACAGAAAAAAACATAAATAGAAACAAGCAAAAAAACAACAACTAGAAACTACACATTCACAATTTCAACACTCAAAATTACAATATTAACTAAAAGCAAACATAAATCCAACCAAAGAAACTAGAAAAATATACATTTATAATTAAAACATTCAAAATTACAATATCCACTAAAAAAACTAAAATCTAATAAAACCTGTAAAATGATTTGACCATTCCACTTGCAATTGTGTGATCTCTTATGCACTATAAGGGATAGAGTCATAAAAAATCTATAAATTAAAATGAAACTATTTTAAATGTATAATGAATAAACCAAATGAAATATTAAGGAATAATTTATAAGGAAATATAACCTAGTTGAGCTTCGTAACTTTTCTAGTTATAATTATTTCATGCATAAATCTTAACACATAACATACACATTCTTTGACTCCTTGTTGTTTATTAAAATTCCGTTTAAATGAGTTTTCAATTCAAAATAACATTTGTATGTAATATATCCAAAATGTACTAATTATAAATTAAAATTCACCTTTTCTTTTATATATTTGATCTTTACACTATTTCTCTGTGGTTTTTAAAAATAAATCTCATCCCCTATTATAAAATAATATGAATGAAATAAATTTAAAATTAATTATAATATAAAAAATATTAAGAAATTAAAACTTATTGTTCTAACATATTCTTAAAATTTTCTCACACATCACCAATGATAGAGAATATCATGTAAAGTGTCTTCTCCCTTGGAAAAAATATACCTAACATCCAATGGTCACTGATATAAAATAAAATTTACTGTTAGTGGTTATTATGTTTAAATATAAATAAAACATTGTGAGATATATGTTTCATACCTATCAACACAAGGAAACACCTCATACTACATAATTATATTCAGTTCAAATCTTTCAAAAATATAACATGTTCTTTGTTTTTTATTCATTTTTCATGCTTTAGGTGGAACGAACTATTGGTACATCAATCCATATACATCTATCTTGTCATTATCTTCATGCATTTTATAAATATAGCTAATAAGAAACATATATAAGTATAAATATTCAATAAATTTAATGCAAGGAAAGATTTATGTTAAGTCTTACATGAAAAAAACTTGCATCGTATTGATTCCCAAATTATCTTCAGTTACAAGATCCATGATATCATTTTTCAAAATCCCTAAATTCATTTAATTCCCACATATATTATCTTCCATTATAATATCATAAACATACACCAAAAAATTTGAATATATTGACAATATATCAAGACTACTATAATCTGTATTTGATGTCATATCGGAGTGAGAGATGCAGTCTAAAATTGTCTTTGTATGTATGTAAACATGGACTGCACCAATGCTCTGATATTTTCCACTATCTTCACATTAATATTCTGAACATCAGCCTCCAAAGATTCTATTTTTTTTATAAAAACCCTCAATTTAGAAGATAGAGAATGTGGTAACACTTTTCTCATCGATACACCTACCGGGTATCCTCATACACGACCCAGGTTTTTGGGATTTCCCAATGCTGCAGATAAAATATTTTTCCTCCCCTCAACTACAAATATCACTCTATTCTCTACTCATCAAGAGAATGATGTATTAATTATTTTAAAAATTATGTAATTATTCAAAATATACAAATAATTAAATTAACTTAAATAAGTAAATAAAATAAACATCTTACACACCTCTCAACTATGACCCTCGATTATTTGATAATATTTCCCCCCCTTTTCTCATCTTAATAATCTTATAATTTTCATGTCTAGATGGGGGGTATGGAGGGGAAACCTCTCGAAAGATTGAAGATTCAACTCTCAGTTTTTTGTAAATTTTCAGGCATCATTTGTTCTTCCAATAAAGTATACCATACCTGAGATAAATTATGAGGGTATATGTTTCTAGATTGGATATCCTGATGATATCTACTCAATTATTATAAATTAAGAATAATAAATCATTTAAAAATTATTAATATAAGAAAACATATAATAGTTTACATTTCACTTACCAAAGATTCTTCTTTTCTTCTACTTTCAACAAATTTTTCCATGTGTCTTAATCTATAAAATGATATATATCACATGAATTGTGTTGTTTCCTATTCCCAAAAATGAAATGATATGTGAGGGTTGATTTGATATACCTCCATCTCCTAGAATCCATTGATAAACATTTCCTCCTAACTCGTCCAATGTTAGGTATATCGAATTCCATATGATAAGAAGGGGGAAAACATATATTACTATAAACATTTCAATATTAGTAAAAGAATAACTAAAAATCTTATCAAAATGGTCTACCATAACTGAGATAGTGTTACTTTGTCAACGCTCCTCCAATCATGAAAGAAATAATGACTTTTTTTACCCTTAACTAATACAAAACTCTAGAATTGTTTTGAATTAGGACCTCTTGGAATATAATTATAATCCAAGTCTACCACTATCCTCTAGTCCTGGATTTGAGAAATTGATAATTTTATTAAATGTGTATTTGCACATTTACCAACTCTAGAACCCTTCTTTGGATCTAAGGAAGTATATAAAGGTTGTGGATCATAAAGAGAACATTCTTCTCTAGAGGTATGAGTATGCTCATTTTCAGAAGTTTGTGTTTGATCGGATGATTGATCTGTTATTATCCTTCAAATCAAATAAACAAAAAATCAGTACACAATTATAAAAATTCAACTATTATAATACTAATATAAATAAAAAATAAAAAATTATGAAATAAAAAATTAAACTAAAACGTGACACATTATTATTCATATTTTTATAGTTAAATAAAATTCTAACAAAAATAATGATATAGGGAAATTCTTATAAATTAATGAAAACAAATCCAAAATTGGTGTAGGAATATTAAAAATTTTCCAACCTAATAAATAATTTTTTACACAAAAAAGAATATTTTTTCAAAATACTCTTACAAAATATTTTTTCTTTTATTTAAAATATTATATTTAAAATAATTATATTTCAAAAAATCAATAAATATATAAGTTACATAATGGTAAACATGGTAAACTATACGAAACTAAACTAATATAAATAAATATTTTAACCTATTAGTTTTAATACATGTTTTAATAAATACCAAAAATTAACATATATAACATTTTATGTAATTAATAAAATTAAATGAGAAATAAACATATGTTACCTATAATATTAGGAATATAATAATGGATTGTTTTCCCAAATTCCTTCATCATGATCGTTCCTTATGGAAGAAACCATGTTTATGATGTGGTCATTATTATTATATGTTAATATTTCCATGGAAGTAGGAATATCACATAAACTAGCATCTTTATCAAGTTGATCATAACTAACATATTTTTTTTCCTTTTAAAACAATATACCACTACATATAAAATTGTTCAAGAATATATAACATTTTTTTCATTTGTTTCCATTATTAAAGGATCAGATGTGACTTCTAATCTATTCAGATTAACAATTTTTCCTTACAAATTCATCATGTCAGACACTATTGTTACTAATAAACCATTTGAAGTTAAACATTTTATCTTTAAATTTAATGTAATAAACCTCCCATATTTCTTCAATGACTCCATACTATGCACTTGATTCATAAATTGGGTTTTTGACTTTAGAACTCAAAAAAATGCATTGCTTTTATGAACACCAATATACCACTATTCTGAAATTCACTTATGTTGTCCTGATATTTCATATAGAATGTATAGACATTAATTTCATTCCTAGAAAATGTTATCACATTTTATCTTGTACTACCCACTAACCATATTAATGTTTTTGATGTATCTGATCTACCAATCACGGTCTTTTTAAACCATGGAAAAAAGTTTTATTATGCTTATTCAAAACCCACATTTCTTTCTTTTTTGGATGACATTGTTTCAACACATTAATATTTAATGTTATATATGGTTGAGAATCATCTATGTTATTCAAGATGTATAAATGTACCTTATTTATTTGTTCACCTAACAAAGATTTGACTTCCAAGCCATGGATCCCCTTTCCCCAAAAATTAACTTGTTCATGGAGAAATGGAGGCAAACCAATGTGCTCCAATTTAGACAAGTAACTCGTACAAAAATATGCAACCTCCTCAGAAATATACTTTTCAATAATGGAGGTTTCATGTCGATATTAATTCTTAACATACCCCTTAAATATCTTCATATAACTTTCAAAAGGATACATTCAACATAGATATACAGGCCCTCAAAGATTTATTTCTCGAACCCCATGAACCATTAAATGCACCATTATATCAAAAAATATAGAGGAAAATACATTTCAAATTGAAAATGTATAGAAATTTCTTTGTTTTACAAAATGTTCAAAGCATTCAGATTAATAACCTTATTATAAAATGAATTAAAAAAATAACACACCTTCATGATAGTCTTTCTAAAATGGATGAGAAATATTCTATGCAATGAAACTGGTAGAAGTTGTTGCATCATGATGTGACAATCACAAGATTTCATACCTTTTAACTTAAAATACTTTAAAGAGATGTTTTTTTACATTTGAAGAATAACCCTTCGACACATTTATATCATAAAGATACTAACAAAAGCTAATTTTCTCCCTCTTGGATAATGTATGACAAGTCAGGGGAAGAAATGTTTTCCTTCCATCAAGAGTGTGAGTTAACTCCAAATGTATTCCCATTAATAGTAAATCTAATCTTGTATTAAACCTATCTTTATCCTTTACTTTAATTTATAAAAATTCTCCAATAAATATTTCACAAATATTCTTCTCCACATGCATGAAATTAATGTTTTGTTTCACTTTATGATATCTCCAATATGGTAGATCAATTTTTTTACTATTTATTTTAAATATTTCTATCATTACTAGATTTATGTGTCTTTAAAAATGTCACATCAAGGTGTTTCACCCTCTTAAAGTACCTATTAGTGGATAAAGGTTTTGGAGAAATATAAAATTCTTGTGGTCCTTTGAATGCATTTTTTAATCTTTTATAAGAGTGATCCATAGAAAAAATCTTTCTATGACCCATGTATACTATTTTTCTCCCAAGATGCAATTGATAACATGAAATCTATTTTTCACTAATTGGATACACTTTATTCCCCTTAACACTATATCCAGACAAATTTCCATATGATGGGAAGTCATTTATAGTGAACAAAATCATTACATGTAATTGAAAATATTCTATTTTATAAAAATCATACACCCTAATACCATCCTCTATTAAGAGTTTCAAATCATCAATTAATGGTGATAAGAAAACATCAATATAATATTCAGGTTGTTTTGGTCTAGAGATCAACAAACTCAACATGACATATTTGTGATTCATACAAAATTTAGAAGATAAGTTGTAAATCATTAAAAAAATAGGTCATGAATTATGTTTGATACTAAGGATTAGATATGGATTTATTCCATCTATTCACAGTCAAAGTTTGATATTTCTAACTTCATTTCCAAATATATGAAACTAGTGATCAATTTTATTCCACTATGGGCAATCAAACGAATTATATATTTTTCCATCACATATCCACTCATCAGAATTCCATCTAAACCTTTTTGAATCATGTGATTTAGAAAATAAATATTTCAAATGAGGAATTATAGGAAGATACCAAAATACCTTGGAAGGGTCTCTGTAACCTCTAAATCAGCTTGTGATTTTTCTTTCAACTTATACTGCGATATCTTACATTTAGAACACTTTGACAGAAATTCATATTCCTTCCTATATATCACACATTCATTCAGACATACATGTATTTTTTTTACCCTAATCCCATCGAGCATAGTATTTTATTCAATTTATAATATGAATTAGGAAGATCATTATCTTTAGAAAATATATATTTCAACAACTGTAGCAAATTAGTAAAACTTTTGTCACTCTAACCATGTTTCACCTTCAAGTTAATCTATCTTAACACTGATGATAAAAATGTAAAATTTTTACAACCAGGATACAATGGTTTTTCAGCATCACCATATAGATGATATATTTTTGTTTCTTTCTCAATTTCCTCTGCTTTAATATCATGAATAATTTCATTATTTTCATGAGAGTTATCATCTTATAAATCATCATTATCAATAGATCTGAAATTATTCCAAGTTTCACTATGACAAATCAATGGACTGTAACTCGGATTAAAACCCTGAAAAATTAAATGATATTTGATCATTATACTTTTCAATTTCTTCATATTTAAACTTCTTAGTCATTGTTTGGAACACTTCATTTAGAAAATTACATAAAATCATCAAAACCTTCCTCATATTCATCACTCGTTCGATGTGCCATAATCCAACTTCAACTCATAATTACCTATAAAAATATCAAAATTATAGATCTTATTAATATAATCCAATTTTATAATTATATGAAATATTCCATTATTTGAAAGTAACACAGTTTTGAAATATATAAAATATACATATTTTTTAAAGGTTGGGGTCGAAGACTCAATTTATTATTTAAAGAAAATACCTCTTTAGTCTTGGTATAGGGAGACCCATTACATAGCCCGAAGGCCATAGGCCAAGTGGCTTGAATACAAGGCTTGAAATCCCATTTTTCAGCCCAAAGGACCCCTCGGTGTAGAGTACTACTACAGTACCCGCGCTGCTACAGTACCTGCTACAGTACAGCCGCCGCTACAGTAGTTGCTACCGTCCCTCCACCACTACAGTGTCGCCGCTGCTACAGTCTGCCACTGCTACAAAACCCCGGAAATTCTCCCCTGCCCGGATTTGATCCTGGGTCATTTGGATGCCAAGCAGGAGCCTATACCACTAGGGTACACGCTCGTTGGAAAATAAAAAAAATATGTGTATTTGAAAAATATAATTATAAATTATAAATAATAATAGAAGATATGCTTAAATATAAATGATAAATAATAAAAATATATGCATGGAAATAATTTAATAATGAAAATATAGTTATATATTCCAATTTTATATTTATATGAAATATTACATAATTTGAAAGTAAAAAAATTTTGTAATATAAAACAAATATATGTAAATTTAAAAATTATAATGATATTGTTTTTGAACAATAAGATAGAAAACCAGTTCATAAAAATAAACCACTATCCACCAGTGTGATGTATTATTAACCCATCAATTTTTTTGTGTCAATGAAACTCACAGACAAATGAATACATAATAATAAAACCCTTTAAGTCATATAATAATTCACTCACATTTTATGTCACACTATATTTTAACATATTTCTATAATATGTGGTATATGAATAATTTAAATGGGTTACCACATTGAAATCATCTTCTATAATTTATTATAACACCAGTCATGGCTGTGGATTTCATGCAGTGGGGAACTCTACTCAATGTAACAAAAATTTAAAATGATGAATTTGGTCATATTTTACAATCTAACTATATCATCACTGGTTTACGATAATTGTTTTGAAATATTTATTAATATTTTATATGAAATCACTATAAATGTATTGTATGAAGACAATTCCATGTGATAGCTATAGATGTAATGTCATAACATTAGGAGATTAAACAATATGGTATTAAAATATTTTAGTAATCGAAATCACTAAACAGAGAGTTAGGGAATCCATGAAATAGAATGACCAAAATCAAAGTGTTTGAGGCAAACTTGAAAGTTGAAATTCAATCAGATAGATGCACTGATGAAAAAGAGGATGAATAAAATTAAAAAAATGTGGTTAGAGGCCATGAGATCAAAGAAACAGTTTTAGGATTTCCACGTGAGAGAGAACCGAGTCAATGTCACCTGATCAAAAAACAAAGTAATGAATCAAAATGGGGATTTATAAAATTTATAAATTATTTATCATTTTGGTTATTACATAATTTACATGATAAAGAAATTTTAATTAGAATTATCATGTCATCTATTCTATAACCAACATGGTAAAGCAATGATATTTTCCTTATCATGTTGGTTATTCTATAACCGATGTAAAAAAATGAACTTTATCATGTTAGTTATCAAATAATAGATATGATAAAGTGATATAATTTAGTTATCATGTCAGATATAAATAAAATACATGAAATGGCCAACGTTATAAATACGTTTTGTACTAGTGTTTTACTCATGCGTACATATAACCCACCATCTCCATGATCAAAATGTACTTCATTTCTCATAACCATCATTCATCATGGGTTTTAAAAGTACAATTGATGTAAAAATATGATAATTATGTCTTGATTATTATTATTTATATGATCAAAATATATAATATGTGCAATATCTAGATCATTCATGATGAAACACATAAGATAAAACAAGTCAATTAACACCAAAAACAATGAAATAATTGAATGATTATTAATGGAACAATGATAAGATGTTTTAAAAGGATCATATATGATATTATAAATATTAATATAGTTCTTTTAAAAGTTAATAAACTATTTAAAACCACTATACATGATATTAAATCATGTTTAATTAGAAGGAAGCATGGGGCAAAGGACTTTATCTCAATTTACCATAATTGAGGTATATTTTATTGTTATGCAACAAACTTATTTTATTTGGTGTACATAATGAACCTTTGAAAATTAATATCACGATTTGATAATAATTAATGGTAATTTATGTTTCAATTTTAATTATTTCATTCAATGGGATTTGACATAAAAATTACAATGTGTTAAAGAATTTCACAACATAATTTCTTTTCATTAGGGTATATTACTTCTTCATCATCTATGATATTATAAGATTATTTTTTAATGAATTTTGATTATATTATGTTTCATTTTCAATTGTTTTATATGGATTTAAATTTGATAAAAATAATCTAGTCACTGATTAATTCTCACTTCAATGTTATGGTTCTTGTAAGGGTTTATTTCACAATCTAATTTTAACCGAGATTGTTTATTCTAGAATTTCAGTTAAAGGGAATTATTTTATTATTATATAATAAACCAATTTTATTTTATTAAACTATTTTTATTTATAACACATTCAAGTAATATGACCATTTTATACTCTTTAGTACTTAACATAATTGATAAAATGTTTTTTAAGAAAATCTGACTTCATTTTTTTTTCGGTTGAAAATTTGTTTTCTTCCATAACCATTTTTTCTAAATATGATTTTAAAAATTCTTTAAATATTTTCCAAATTATTTAATAAAGTTATTTTACCAATTTTTACTTTTTAAAAATTGTTTTAAAGGAATATTCATGTCATTTTCAAAACAATACACATTTGGATTTTACTAAAAATGTGAAATGAATCTTTTTTTAACACACTCAACATGAATGTAATTTACTTTCCTCATGAACACTTAATGTTTTAAATAATAATTTATATGTTTCAAAGTTTATTTTTAATTAAAATTATTTTCAAAATTTTTTATGAACTTATAGATCTATGAAGTGATTTTTAAAATGAAAAGGATATTTTTTTGAATAATTATTTAAAAATATTTTATGGTATTTATATTCATCAATGATAAGAAAATTTATTTAAAATATTCTCCACTTGGGATATACTTTATTGGTATAATACTTATTCTTATTCTAGATTGGTCAGTCATTTTGAAAAATAAAATCATTGAGATTCACTTTCTTGATTCAATTTTATAGTCAATAATTTTCCCTCAAAATATTCACTTTCGCATGATCATTAGACATTAAATTTACCATAAATATCTATATTATTTATCATGGATATTATTTGTGACTAAAAAATATACCATTTTTATATATGTTGTTTACTTTTGAAAGTTATTTGATTGACTGGGGAAATATTTATAATACGTATTCTTCTTTCAATGAAAAAAATTTAATGGTAAAGAATATTGATTCATGATTTAAATTGATTATTTAATATATGAGAAATGAATTTGGAATGTATTGAAATTGTGGGTCGGAGAATTTTCATATCCCCTCGATGCATTGATAGGACTCATGATACAAATCAGTTGACCAAACCCGACAGGTTTGTAACCGGTAGTTCTAAACTCTCTTTTGAAAGGACTTGACAGTAGAAGTATAGTTTTTAACAACCCATGTATTTATAGAATAATATTTTTTTTATTTCTATTAATATTTATGAATACGATATTATTTTTATATTAAAGGGGATGATTTTTCCAATAGCGTACTCAATACGCAACAATGAGTTTCTTTGAAATCTTACGTTGCACACAACTTTGAGTTATACCAAAAAAATAATATAATAATAATATTATTGTAAATGGTAGTTAGCGCACAGACATTGTATTGGTGGGAATGAACATAAATAGATACAATATAATTATTAAATGTATTTATATTTATCCAATAAATTTTAGAGGCTTAAAAATAAGAATAAATCCGATTTTAAGCATGAAATACTCTAATATTTTTAAAAGGTCATTTTACAACCTTTTAATGGTGAACCATTTTAAATCTAGTTTTTGTCACTATTATATGTTATATTTGACAAAAAAAACTTATTCTATAGAAATGTAACATCAAAATTTACTTTGGATTATTGTTTGGTAATTTTCTGATAAAGTACATTTTTAATGAATAGCGAAAAATACCGCATTTTAAGTCAAAACCACCTTTTCATATAATTTATTTATATAGTCATATTATCTTTTTAATTTTTTTTATAGTGCAATTGGATTATATTTTTATCATTTAATCCAATTTTGTTCATTTGAAGTAATTTTACTCTGAAATTGGACATAAACACATGTCAATCTTTTGGTAGTTTTTACTTCTTAAAAACACGCATTTTGATTTTGTCAATTGGAATTAATTTTAAATTAATTTCTGAAACTTATATGTTTTGAATTTAGAGAAATGGATTCCATATTTTGAATCAGGAGGTCCAAATTTTGTAACTAGGTATATTCTATTTTTAGACATTATGAATATTAACTTCAGTAATTATTTTATTTACCATAGTTTAATGGCTAATATGGTAAATAAGGGTAAAGAATAATATTATAATAATATTAAACTCCCATAACACAAGTACTAATCCAAATTCATGAGATATTTCTGACCATTGTCATCCTTGGGCCTATTTTGGGGCTCGATGGAGCCACTTTGATGTGAAAATGACATTTTATAAGAATTAATTTAAAGTAAAGAAAAATGTAACATAAACATGTATTTTTTACTAAAATGTTTTTATATGGGGTTATATAAGTGATATCTTAGACTATAAATATTCATTAGAAAGATAAAAGGATTTACCACATCATTTAATTTTATTTATAATTTTTATAAATCAAATAAATAAATATATTTATGACACAATGATGACGTAGTGATTACCTTATTAATGAATTATTTAAATAAATGAGATTATAATTATTAAAATAAATTAATTTTAAAACTTTTTATTCCATAAAAGAATTTTATAGACGAGTATGAATTTTTATCATTAAATTAATGATTTTTGTTTGAAATAATCAAGTTTTTATGGATTTTAAAAAAGTTAGGATATGAATCGTATAAAAATTGACATAAATGAGTTTTGAAAACAAATACTATTTTATTAAATGATATAACAGTCCTAAAAATATAATATTAGACCAAATGACTTATATAATATTGATCATGAAATTAATGAACCACTTAAGGTTTTATTGTCATTTTATAGTAACTATATTAACCATATAGTATAGATATACAAGAAGACATGGTAAGAGTTAAATTAGTTAACTAAGGGTTAAAGCTAACAGATATGGTTACATTTCTGACATAGACTTGTATAAAACCTATTGGTTGAAAGGTTTTAGACCCAAAATCATCTTATAATTTAAATAAATTACTTTGGAATAATTTTAAACTGAAAATAATTTAATAATAAAATAATATTTCAAAACTTTCCAAAAGTGCCCCTGTTCCCTCTTATAAAATGGAATCACCTATACCCATTTAATCACACCTCTCAAGACCCTTGTATCATAAAATATCTACCCAAATAATCTCCCAACATTCTATATTCCTCATATAAGCCTTAACTTTTTCATAAGGATATTAAATAAATCCTTTTGGCTCAAATCAAAGGGAGTTACATAGTTTAGAGGTAACATCTTCTCTCAAGTTCTTTTCTTTTATTTTCCTTCTCCACTCCCTATTTTATTAATATCATTTTATTGCATTAGAAAACAATTATCATAAATATAATAGTAATTATAATAATAATTTTAACTACATTTACACACACCTCAATCTAATGGATACGAACGTACTGTTTTTGTGTACGACGAACTACTGCCTCATGAAACGATGATTGTCCGATTTTACCCTACCACCTATCATGATGAAAATTATGATGGAAATGCATTTATTTATGATATATAATATATTTATATTGTCTCTATTATAATTTATGTTTTATTTACAAATATACCTTAATGCTTTCCATAATGTTTAAATACGATAATTTCATTTGAGGAGTGCGGACTACCGCCCCCTCAAAGTGATATGACTCGTTTATGCCATAAATGGAACATATAAAGTATGGAGTTAATGAAATTATGAAACATATATAAAATATAATATTATATTATAATTATAATATACCGATCTATCATTTAGTTTTCATTCCTTTGAATATGAAAAAAGAAATGAAAGTAGCGTTCATGCGTATGTACGACTTACCATCTCTATGAACATTGCATTTCATTTATTATATCCAAATGTTATGTACTATTATAAATAAATATATATAATGGATATATATGATATATATGATATCTAAATCATTAATAATATTCTGGATATGATGTAATTTTACCACATGGACAATTTGTATCAAACAAGTTTGTTTTTGACTCAGGTACCGAATATCGACAAAACGACCGATATTAACTTAAATAATTAAATAATCATTATAACATGGTAATAAGTGATATAAAATAAATAATAAACTTTAAAAAAGTTCTTAATCAAGTAGAAATTAACTTAAGTTTATTATTCAGTAAGAACAAGAATTTACATGATGAGTGAGACCCAATGTAAGGGGATTCATCTCAATCTCCTTTCATTGAGGCATATTTTGGTTTATACACAACCTTATTTTATAAGATAGATAATTATAATATTTTTATTTTATTTTAATTCAATTTTTTTGAAAAGTAATCTTTCCTTTAGAAATCAGTTTACTAAATGACAAAAGGAATGTTTCTTTTTAACATATGCAGTGACAACAACCGTTCTGCCGCTGTGACCATTATTTGATATTGGGATTCCTTAACAAGACATAATGTTTTTAAAAAGAAAATAAATATCATATATCCTTTTCATGTATTTTGGTAATGTAAATAGTTTTGATAAATCATTGATTATGCGAATATCTTGAAATGTTATATTATGATATGAATATGGATTTGTTATCTTTTCTTTATGGTTGTTTTATGTGTTATGATTATGTTATGGTTCTTGGGAATTGTTTCCATATATAGGTGGTTCCATGATATTGCAAGGGAGAGTGAGCCCAATATAGATCTTTAATTCATTGGGTAACGTGACAAAGTTAAATGTTAATATTTATCCTAATAGATTTAGAGAATATACTATGATGGGTATTCCAAATGTAAATCCCTATGTAGATGTGAAAGCTATAATGTATGTATGTTACAGATGCCAAAAGTTACCATTATGATTTATGATTTCTATGTGTTATTCATAAATCTTATTGTTTCATGAATTAAGTTAAAGAGATTATGTTTTATGATTAAAAATTATGATTTCATTGATTTGTATGTATTGATGTGCTAATGTTTTATTTCCTTATTTCACAACACTTACTGAGCTTTTTATGATCATCCCAAGTTTTTGAAATGTTTTTTTCAGGGTATAAGGAAGGGTAATAGAAAGGAATAATTCAAGAATATTTATATTAAGAAAAGAATTTTTGTTTTATTTTAAATAGTTTTGTTATTGTAAAAATAATTGGACAGAGTAGAATTGTCTACTTTTTAATATTTGAGATGTATTGTAATTGTTATGGACTAATTATCTAAAACTCTAAAACTGAAAATATACTCAATGTGAAATCTTTAATTAACTCAAGATGAATTAATGGTTATGGGTAGGGCCTTATAGTTGGTATCTGAAGTCTATTTAAAAAAATTTAAGAGTTAGTATATTATTAAATTAATATATATAAATTAATTAATGGTAAGATTGAAATGATATAACATTTTAAGATTACCATGTTGATTTGAATAAGATATTTCTGTGTTCAAAATGTTTTTCCATAGAGGAAACAAGACAACTATAATGGGACGACATCAAGAGGAAAACAACCTTCCAAATCAGCAACCTGATATGGTCAGAATTAGAACTGAGCAGTTTGTTGCACTGATGGAACAATTGACCCAGGCTATAAATGGTGGTGGTATCCATGCATGAGATCAGCCATATCAACAAAAAAAACATGTTGGAAGTAGATCATTTCATAAGGAAACATCCCCCATCATTCATAGGATCATCTGATCTTATTTAAGTTGAAGGGTGGATTAAAGAACTGGAAAATATTTTCGATGTTATGGGGTGTTCAGAAAATCAAAATGATAGTCTTTTTGTTTACTGATTTGAAGGTGACGCTGATCAGTGGTGGTCGATATTTAAAAATATCAAGGATAATGAGGAGATTGATGCTCTCTATTTGGATGAATTCAAAGGTATTTTTCTTGATAAATATTTTCCTATGGTAGTTCGACTTATGATGGAAAAATAATTATTGGAATTGAGGTAGGAGGATGACTCAATAGATACTTATGAAGAAAAATTCACTCGACTGGAAAGGTATGCTCCAAATTTTATAAGGGATATTTATAGTAAAATCAATTAATTTTACTCAGGATTAAATCTAAATTATTGAAGAGATTTAGCTTCTTGTGAGTTCAAATGTTATGAAACAATTGTTTGATGTGCGGAGAAGGTGGAAATGGAGTTTTATGATGATCATGTGTTCTTTAACAAACAAAAAATTAAGAGTTTGGGGTGGTAGAATACTGGGAAATAATCTTCAAAAAATTCTGATGGTAAGAAACCCAAGTTTACATTTTGTGATAATTGCTGCAAAAAAGAGCACTGGGGAATGCCTTTTGAATTCTAGTAAGTTCTTCTGATGTGGTAAAATGGGACATAAGGCTCTTAATTGCACTGAAAAATATTAGGGTAATGGTAAGACAAAATCTAATTTACAGTCATTAAAATGTTTTAAGTGAAATTAAATGGTTCATTATGAAAATGAGTGTCTGATGAAGAACTCAAATGAAGGAAATCATCCAGATTACAAGTAGAAAGGTGTGGTGAAATCCTTTTCAACTAATTCAGTAGATATTGGTCCAAAAAATGAAGTAGTATCAGGTACATTGTTTGTTTATTCAGATTATGCGAATGTTTTTTTTTGATTTAGGGTCTACACATTCTGTAATTTCTAAGAAATTTTCTAGTAAATTGGGAATTCCATCTCAATATATAAATCCTGAACTTTTGGTAAAAACACATAGAGGAAATGTTGAGACAAAAATAAATTATAAGAACCTTCTTATACTTGTGTGCATGAAATAATCTACCTTCAAACATTATTATTTTTCCTCTAGTAGAGTTTGATGTTATTTTGGGTATGGATTTGATTTCCATTTATCATGCTAAGAATGACTACAAAGATAAAGAGGTTTCTTTTCAGAAAAAAATTCAATTTGTGTACAAGAATGAACACTTACTTTTGATAACATATCAGGAAGCTGAGAAAATAGAAAAATATGGAAATGAATGTTTCCTTGCGCATATTGTTGAAAAAAGGAACTATTCAGATTAATAATGTGATAGTGGTAAATGAGTATCTTAATGTTTTTTCTGGTGAGTTTTCTGGTATAAAACCTGATTGGAAAGTTGAATTTATAGTTGACTTAGTTCCTGATGCCAAGACAATTTAAAACCCCCTTATCGAATGGATGAAATTGAACTTTTAGAGTTAAAGAAGCAATTGCAGGAGTTATTAGATAAAGGTTTCATTCGACCTAACACATCACTACGGGATGCTCCTGTCTTGTTTGTTAAAAATAAAGATGGTTCAATGAGGCTTTTCATTTATTATAGATCCATGAATAAAATAAATGTTAAGAACAAGTATCCTTTGCCTCATATCGATGATTTGTTTGATCAAATCCTAAGAGATCATTATTTTTCAAAGATTGAATTGAGGTTGGGGTACCATAAATTAAAATTAAAGGAAGAAGACATTATTAAGAATGTGTTTCATACTAGATATGGCCATTATGAATTTGTAGTTATGCCTTTTGGGTTAACCAATGAACATACTACATTAACGGATCTTATGAATAGAATTTTCCATGAGTTCTTGGATAAGTTTGTGGTTGTGTTTATTGATGATATTTTGATATATTCAAAAAGTAAATAGGATCATGAAATTCATTTAAGGGTTTTCTTGAAAACCTTAAAAGAAAATAAACTATATAGGAAATTTAGAAAGTGTGAGTTTTGGTTACAACAAATTTCATTACTTGGTCACATTATTTCTAAATATGGAATTATTATTGATCCTTCTAAAAAAAAGTTGTTAAACAATGGATAAGACCCACAAATATAATTGAGATTTGTAGATTTATTTTTTTAGCAGGTTATTAAAGGAGGTTTGTTGAAAAATTTTCATAGTTATCTAACCCACTGACTAAGCTAACTCTAAAAGGTGTTAAGTTTATTTGCACAAAATAATGTGATGAACGTTTTTAGGAAGTGAAAAGAAGATTGGTGAATGCTCCTGTTTTGGAACTGACTTCCAGAAATGGTGAATTTGTTATCTATAGTGATCCTTTGTTCAAAGGACTTAGTTGTGTCCTTATGAAGAATGGCTAGGTAATTGATTATGCTTCACATCAGTTGAAACCTCATGATTAAAATTACGCTACACAAGATTTGGAATTAGCTATTGTTGTTTTTGCATTAAAAATTTGGAGGCATCATTTGTATGGTGTAAAGTGTGGAATATATACTGATCAAAAAAGTTTGAAGTATATATTCACTCAAAAATAATTAAACATGAGATAGAGGATATGTATAGAATTAATCAAGGATTATTATTGCACAATCAATTACAATCTGGGAAAGGAAAATAAAGTAAATGATGATTTGATTCTAAAGAGTAATGCTACATTAACCATGCTACGTATGGAATGTGATCATTTGGTTTCTGATTTGAAGAATTTTGGATTGGAAGTTTTTGGTGTAGGGAATTACTCTGTTTTGTTTTAAGTGGTAGTGAAATCATCTCTATTAGACTGAATTAAGAATGTATAGAAAGAAGACAATGAGTTGTAGAAAAAGGTATAATTGGTTCAGAAGGGTATGTTACCTAAATTTAACACTGATAAAGATTGCATTTTGAGGTTTGAAAGGAGGTTATGTGTGCCTTGTGATTCATAGTTGAAGAAAGAGTTGTTATGTGAAGCTCCTAGTTATTCATTTTCAGTTCATTCTGGCAGTACTAACATGTAAAGAGATCTTCAGGAGTATTAGTGGTGGGATGGAATGAAAAGATATATTGCTGAGTTTACTATGAAGTGTTTAACTTGTCAACATGTTAAAAGAGAATGATAGTTACCGAAAGGGATGCTTCAGCCTCTTCCAATGCCAGAGTGGAAATGAGAAAATATATCCATGTATTTCGTTGTGGTATTACCAAATACTTCTCTAGATAATAATGAAATCTGGGTTATTATTGATCGATTGAATAAATCTGACCATTTTCTTCCTATTAGAGATACGTTTTCTCAAGATCAACTTTATCAATTGTATATTAAAGAGATAGTCAAGTTACATGGAGTTTCCCTCTCTATTGTATCTGATTGTGATCCTAGGTTCACTTATCACTTTTAGAAAGGGCTTTAGAAGTCATTAGGTATGAATTAAATTTTAGTACAACTTTTCATTCGCTATCAGATGGGCAGTCAGAATGAACAATTCAGACCTTGGAAGATATGCTACATTCTTGTTAAATGGATTACTAGGGTAGGTTGGACCAACATATTCCATCAGTTGAGTATTCTTATAATAACAATTTTCATTCTAGTATAAAGATGGCACCATTTTAGGAACTATATAGAAAGCGTTGTCGAACTCCATCTTTTTAGGATGAAGTAGGTGAAAGGAAGTTGATGGGACCAGAATTGGTAGAAGAGATGGTTGAAAAAGTTCAGTTGATTCAGAAGCACATGAGAACAGATCAGAGCAAGAAGAAAATATATGTAGATAACTGGAGGAAAAATCTTTCTTTCAAGATAGTTGATCATGTATTTCTCAAATTTTCTCTATGGAAAAGTGTGAAGTGTTTTTGTAAGAAAGGAAAGCTGAGTCTGAGGTTCATTAGAACTGATGAAATCCTAGAGAAAGTTGGATTAGTTTCCTACAAAGTGTCTTTAACTCCAAGTTTATCCTAGGAACACAATTTTTTTCATGTTTCAATGTTGAGAAAGTATATTCCGAATCCATCTCATGTTTTGAGTATAGAGGAAGTTCAGTTGGAAGAGAATATTTCTTATAAGGAACAACTAGTCTAGATTCTTTACTGAAGAGAGAAAGTGTTGTAGAATAAGGTAATTCATTAGGTAAATGTTTTTATGAAAAAACCATATGGTTGGAGAGGCAACATGGGAATATGAAAATTCTATGAGGGATAAATACCCCCACTTATTTGATGAGTGAATAGAATTGCGGGGACACAATTCCCAAAAGGGGGGAAGGATGTAACAACCCAGGTATTTATAGAATAATACTTTTTTAATTTATATTCATATTTATGAATAAGATATTGTTTTTATATTAAAGGGGATTATTTTTCCAATAGTTTACTCAACATGCAACAATGAGTTTCTTTGAAATATTATGTTTCACACAACTTTGAGTTATACCAAAAAAATAATATATTATTATTATTATTTTAAATGGTAGTTAGCACCTAGCCGTTGTATATGTGGGAGAGAACATAACTAACTACAATATTATTATTAAATTTCTTGACATTTATCCAATAAATTTTAGAGGCTAAAAAATAAGAATGAATCTGATTTTAAGCATGAAATACTCTAATGTTTTTAAAAGATCGTTTTACCATCTTTTGATGGAGAACCCTTTTTAAATATAGTTTTTGTCCATTTTATATGTTCTATTTCACAAAATAAACTTATTATATATAATTGGGAAATAAAAATTTACTTTTGATAAATCTTTGGTATTTTTCTGATAAAGTTCATTTTTAATGAATAGTAAAAAATACTGCATTTCATGTCAAAACTGCCTTTTCATCTAATTTATTTATATAGTTTTATTGTCCTTTTAAATGGTTTTAAAGTGTAATTAGATTATATTTTTATCATTTAATCCAATTTTGGTCATTGGAAGTAATTTTACTTAGAAATTGGACATAAACACACGTCAATCTTTGGGTAGTTTTTACATCTTAAAAACACGCTTTTTGGTTTTGACAACGAAAATTAATTTTAAATTAATTTTGTAATCTTTTGTGTTTTTAATTTGAAGAAATTGATTCCATATTTTTAATCAGGAGTTCCAAATTTTGTAAATTTATACCTTTTATTTTTAGACATTATGAATTGTAACTTTAGTAATTATTTTATTTACCATGGTTAAGGGTAAATCTGGTAAATAAGGCTAGAGAATAATATTATAATAATTTTAAACTACCCCAAAATGTATATTAATCCTATTGGATGAGATACATCTAACCATGGGAATCCTTGGGCCGATTTTGGGACCCCATGGAGTCACTTTGATGTGAAAATGACATTTTATAATAATTAATTTAAAGTAAAGAAAAATGTAAAATAAACTTGTTTTTTTACTAAAACAATTTTTATATGGGGTTATATAAGTGATATCTTTGACTATAAATATTAATTATAAATATAAAAGTATTTCCTACATCATGGTATTTTATTTATAATTTTTAGACATCAAATAAATAAATATATTTATGACACAGTGATGTTGTAGTGATTACCTTATTAATGAATGATTTAAATATATGAGATTATAATTATGAAAATAAATTTATTTTAAAAATTTTTATGACATAAAAGAATTTAATTGATTATTATTACATGTTATATTTATATTAATTAATTTATTTTAAATAATAAAGTTGTTATGGATTTTTAAAAAGTCATGATATGAATAGTATAAAAATTTACATAAATGAATTTTTAAAACAAATAAAATTTTATTAAAAGATATAATAGTCCTAAAAATATAATATTCAAAAAATGACTTATATAATATTTAAAATGTCATTAATTAACCACTTGAGGTTTTATTTTCATTTTATAGTAACTATATTATCCATATAGTATGGATATACAAGAAGACATGGTAAGAGTTAAATTAGTTAGCTAAGGGTTAAAGCTAAAAGATAATGTTAAATTTGTGACCTATACTTGTATAAAACTTATTTTTAGAGAGTTATGAAACTAAAAAACATCTTATATTTTAAATAAATGTCTTTGGGATCTTTTGAAACCAAAAATCATTTAATAATAGTATAATAATTCAAAACTTTCGTAAAGTGCCTCCTCCCTCTTATAAATGGGCATCACCTCTACCAATTTAATCACACCTATAAAGCCCCTTGGATCATCCAAAATCTGCCAAAATAATCTCCCAAAATATCTTTATTTATCCTATAATCCCCACCTTGGGTAGAAGACAATTCAATAAAGCCTTTTGGCTCAAATCAAAGGGAGTTTCCCAATTTAGAGGCAACATCTTCTCTCAAGTTCTTTTCAATTTATTTTCCTTCTACAATACTTATTTTATTCTTATTATTTTATTAAATAACAAAAATAGTATCCTAAATATACTATTATTTTTTTATGAGATGTATTCAAACTACACTTACACACACCTCCATCTAATGGATACAAACATACTGTTTCTGTGTACGACGAACTACTGCCTCACGAAATGATGATTGTTCGATTTTCCACTACCACCTCTCATAGTGGCCATTTTAATAGCACTTTATTTATATATGATATATATTATATTTATATTGTCTCTATGATACTGAATTTTTTATTTAAAAACATACCTTTATGCTCTCCATAATGTGTAAATACAATAATTTCATTTGAGGAAGTGTGGACTACCGTCCCCTCAAAGTGACATGACTCGTTCATGCCATACATGGAATTTATAAAGGATAAAGTTAATGAACTTATGTAACATATGTATAATATGAAATTATATTGGAATTATAATATATCTATGTATCATTTAGTTTTCATTCCTTTAAATATGAAAAAAATGAAAGTGGCATTCATACGTACGTATGACTTACAGTCTCCATGAACGGTGCATTTAATTTATTATCTCCAAATTTTATGTACTATTATAAATACAAAAACATATATATATATTGTATATATATTATATATATTATATCTAAATCATGAATAATATTCTAGAGATTATGGACTTTTTACCACATGGACATTTTACATCAAACAAGTTTATTTTTTACTCTAGTACCGAATATCTTCAAAATGTCTGATATTTACTTAAATAATTATGTAATGTTTATAACATGTTAATAAGTGATATAAAAGGAATAATAAACTTGAAAATGTTCTAAATAAAGTAGAAATTATCTTATGTTTATTATTTAGGAATAACAAGAACTTACGTGACGAGTCAGACTCAAGGTATGAGACTTCGTCTCAATCTCCTTTCATTGAGACATATTTTGGTTTATACACGACATTAATTTATACGATGTATAATTATATCATTTTTCTTTTCTTTTAATTCAAAAATTTTCAAAAGTAATATTTCCTTTATGAATCATTTTACTAAACAACAAAAGCAATGGTTCTTCTTTAACTTATGCGGTGACAACGACCTTTCTGCTGCTACGACCATTATTTGACATTTGGATTTCTTAACAAGTCGTAATGTTTTTAATGGAAAATAAATAACATATACCATTTTCATGTATTTTGGAAATTAAAATAGTTTTTAGAAAGCATTTATTATGTAAATATCTTGAAATTTTATATTGATATTGTAATATGGAATTTTTATATTTCTTTTATGTTTGCTTTATGTGTTATGATAATGTTATGGTTATTGAGCATTGCTTATGTATATGGGTGGTTACATGATAAAATGGGGGTGGGTGAGCTTGATATAGCTATCCAATGAATTGGGTAACATGGTGGAGGTAAACATTAATGTTTCTCCTAAGAGATTTAGGGAATATACTTTGATGGGTATTCCAAATGTAACTCCCTTTGTAGCTATGAAATATACAATGTAAGTATGTTATGGATGCCAAAAGTAACTGTTGTGATTTATGATTTCTATGTGTTATTCATAAATCTTATGATTTCATGAAGTAAGTTAAATATATTATGTTTTATGATTGAAATGTATGATTTACTTAATTTTTATGTAATGATGGGATAATGTTTTCTTTCCTTATTTTATAACCCTTACTGAGCTTTTTATGCTCATCCCAAGTTTTTTGAAATGTTTTTCACATGGTATAAGGAAGTGTAAGAGAAAGGAAGAATTCAAGAATATTTATATCAAGAAAATAATTCTTGTTTTATTTTAAAGAGATTTATTGTTGTGAAAAAAATTAGATAGAGTATAAGTGTCTACTTTGTAATATTTGTGATGTAATGTAATATTTATGGCCTAATTCTCTAAAACTCTAAACCTGAAAAGATCCTAAATGTGAATTCTTGACTTAACTCAAGATTAATTAATTTTTAAGGCTAGGGACTTATATAGTTAGCCCAATAGGGTCGGTG
Source organism: Viscum album (assembly GCA_963277665.1). Lineage (NCBI taxonomy): Eukaryota > Viridiplantae > Streptophyta > Magnoliopsida > Santalales > Viscaceae > Viscum > Viscum album. The sequence continues at coordinate 474,795,052 of OY728135.1, forward strand.
TATACCCAGTTTTTTAAAATTTTCTTTTGGATAGTTCTTGAAAATAGATGTTTTCATGTGCCCAAGACATGATGTCCAACAATTAATTTTTTATTTATTTAATAATTTAGTTATTATTATCCATTATATTTTCAAAACAATTTTATCCCCATGTGAATTTCATTATCAGTCTAGTTATTAAATGTAATGTTTTTTAGTTATTAACCTTGCAATATTTATTATTCCTCATCCAGTTATTTAAATGGAATGCATGTTAATTAATTTACCATTCCTTTTTTGATTATTCTTTTTGATTCATAATAGCTTCTGTTATGCTTAACCCTTACTAAGAATTTGAGTTCACCCCTATTTTTTTTATTTTCTTATGAACCCATGATGTTTACTATGTTTGATATGAAATGATATTCTAGGGGGAATAATGTTATTATAGAAACAAAATTATATTGTAATTTTTGTTTTCAAATGTAATATATGATTAAAGTATGCATATAGTTTACCAAGTAAACTAAACTATTAAATCCTTTAGGATGTGATTCCTTTTATTTTATGAAAATGTAATAAAATAGACACCAACTCTGGAGTACTAGGGTTAGGGTGACTATAATTGGTCTTATAGAGAGTATTATTTGAATCCTTGGGAACTAGATTTAGGAAAACTTAAATAAGCGATTGTAAACCTATGATTGAATTTGGGGATAAGTATAAGAAGAAAATTCTAATGTTTAGTTAAGGTAGATATTTTATTGTTTTTTCTAGATATACATCGCTATTTGGATACTACAAGTAAACATGGTTATGGCACAAATATACCTAGGTGTAATAATTCTGGAAAATGTGTATTTATCTTGACCTGATCATCAATTTTCACATGACAATGGGCCTTACTTCTACCCTTCTTTGACAATCCTGGGTGATATAATTAAGATAATTCACATTTTATTTATTAACCATTATAAAGGATTTGGAATAGAGATATCCCCAAAGAATCCATATTTATGATTATGAGACTAGATATGAATTTTTTCAATTTATGTTAAGTATTTAGCTAGTTTTTGGATTATACATTATTTTTCAAACTCATATGATCTAATATATTGAATTCCATAATTTAAAAATAGAACATATTAGAAGGAATGTAAACCGCATCAATTCATGTAATCTAAAGAGTAATAATGGTTATTTCTTTGATGGTCTTATTCTATTCTCTAGATTGGAACTAGTATCCCAAACATTCTCATCATATGATGACATAGTATCATGTTATGACAAGATATAGAAATAATTATCTATTAATTATGGATTTCAAGGGAATCATGAGAATAAGAGGATGGTAGGAAAAAATATGGATAAAGTAAATAAGGGGAAAAGTGTTTTCCCACATGTGACAATTATGGAAAGAAATAACCTAGTATATTATTAAATGGAATAAGAGTCTTCCACCAGTGTGAAGAGGATGGTCAACATGTTTTTTATTGAAATGGTAAAAAAGTTTTCAATTTACAATAATTTAACAATAAGGATATGAGTCACTACACAGATCAATGTTTCAAGAAGCAAAGGAATACACATCAAAAGAAGCTAATGAATCATTTTCATGCTTATTATCTTACCATATATGAAGAGGAATGGATAATGTTCTTGTGTTTAGATTCAATAATTATAATATTTGAGTATTTTATCAATGATATCCTATTTATAAGAATTATTAACTATATAAGGATTTTAGTGTAGTAATTCTTCATTAAGGATTTGAAAGTGTATGTTTCAAAATACTAATGACCAAGAAAAATGATTTATTAGAGAGATGATCTTGTTGGTGAACACATGATTAATGGAAATATAACCATTAATATGTTCCTAATGTTGAGATATTGATGTTGGGATAAAGAGATGAATTTTTTGGTTAAATGAAATTTGATAGTATTGACTACCTTGAAACTAATTAATGATATTTTGATAAAGGTTTTTATATTATTATTGATAGAGTTTACAACATATTTATATTTAAGTAATATATCAAATAATCTATGTTTTACTTAAGAAATAAATAATCATGCATTTTCTCAACATGGTTTTATGATAATTCAAGTGATTATCATGTTTCAAGAGAATACATGGTGAAGATATTCAAATTTTTGGTATGTGACAGTTAAGATATAATTCATATTATTCAGGGGGTTATTGATAAGTTCGTTTTTGAAATTAATCAATCTTATTTAAAAAGTCATAGATTATAATATTTTTGATTAGTCACAGGGTTAACCATTTATGAAATGGTTTAATTTGAACATTAGATAAGGTTTTAGAGATTAATGTACTACATTAATATATCAATATTTATGAATATTAGATAAATTGCGCTAAAAATATTGTTTTTTGAAAATAATTAGAGACAGATGGAAAGAATTTTCAATATTTTATAGATCTTATGATCTATTAAAAGTGAATATTATTGCTCAAAGCATAAAAAATTAATTTTTGGATATTCATTTCTTAGAGGAAGTAAAGAATTATAAATTGATTTAAGAACAACTAAAGGATGAAATTGTGATTTTGAAATAGAAACATATTAAGTAAGTATATTTCCTTATATTCGTAGAACATAAAATAATTCCTCAACATTAGGAAAAGGATATTGAAGATTTTTTTATCCTATTACCCTTATATCTTAGGAATCAAATGGTCTTTTAAATCAACATAGATTTATGGTTTTAAATCTATTAACCTTCCATTGATCATTAAATTTATTGTGATAAATGATCTCAATAAATCTATATAATTATTGTCATTTTTATTCCATGTCAATGTTTTAATTTCCCACATATGTTCTCCTACTTGGAAACCTTATTATGTGATATTCTAGATGACCTTCACGCTTCCATTTCCCTCTGATTAAGGGGATTTTTCATTAACCCTTTTATGATGTGGGTTTTTTTTAATAATGGTATTTAAAAATGTCAAGCCCTTGATTACTGAGATTATGATTAAATTACAAAGACATAATTTATTTAGGTTGGGGAGAATATATCACCCATAAATTCAAAATAATAATACTGTATTTGATAACATATGAAAGACACAACACCAAACATAGAAAAAACCATAATACCCATAGAATTTAGGATATATTTATTTTTAAAGAAATTAAAACCCTTTAACCACTTTCATTTAATATAGTACGAAGTTTATCTTTCATTATACACAACACTATATTAGCTTGTATTACATGGAACATTGAGTTTAGACGAAATTTGAAATATTATTAAAATATTATTATTTAATATAATAGTTATAATCTTGCCATTAAATTGGTGGGTATGAATATTACTAACTAAATTATGGAAAATATGGTTATCTATTGATTAGTACTAAAATAAGAATCATTTAGATGAAAAATAAATATTTTCAGAAAAATTGTATTTTCCCTAAAAGATGGTTTAGTAATGCTTTGTGCACATAATCTAAATTAATATTTTCTCTTTTTATAAAATTTAATGAAGAAATAAATTTTATTTTTGAAATAGGAATACTAGAATTATGTTAGGGTGAATTTATGGGATTATTCTTAAATCTTTCATTTTCTGATGAATAGTAAAAAATACTGGATTTTAATTTAAAACTAGATTTTAATCTAAATTATTTATAATGATAAATTGCATTATTAATTGGTTTTAAAGTAAATTTAGTTCAATTATATATCAATTAATCCAATTTAGACCATTAGAATCACATGAAAATTGAATTTTGATTTAAAACACTATAAAATTTTGAACATTTTCTCTTTAAAACCCACTTTCTCATCACGTATGAGAGAATAATTTTAAAATTTAAATTTTACACTTCTAGGAGTTGAATTTTAAAAAATGGATTCCATATCTGGAATCAGAATAATTTATATTTTCTAATATGGTGTACATAATTTTTGACCAAAATGAATAGTGGAATATGTAAAAAGTAATTATCGTAGTTAAGGTAAAAATAGATTTACCGGAAGTTAAACTAAGAATACAGGGGTTAAAAATGACCTTTGAAACATGTACAATGTAGTGGACCAAACCCAGAATCCAGAATCTATTATCATGTTACAATTATATTAGCATAAGATATAATTAAATTGCATCTAAAATGATCGAACAATTTTGTAGTCTTGGTAAATTAGATATATACATGAGTCCTGTATTACAAATGAATAAAAAATTACAATATATTTTTTATTTTATTTTTGAGGATAAAATTATTACATCTATAGTATCCCTGAATATCTTTCTTAGCATACTTCAGTTAATCCTGAATAAATTAAACATAATACGGGTGAGCTCAAATGCTCCGAAAGGGTATGTAAAGTGGAAGAAATAATGAATAAATAAGAATAAATCAAAATGGAAAGGTGAATAACTAAGAACACATGATATTTAAATAAATAGATAAGTCATAATCAATATATCAAGGTAAATAAATGAAACACATTCCATCTAGTCAATAAAATTATAATGAAATTCATCTATACATTTTAACATATGAAAACCTCATGTATAATAAATAATAAATATTATTGAAGGTAATTCATCATTATTGGACATCACGTTTGAGGCACATGAAAACCTATACCATCAAAACCTTTCAAAATACAGTTTTAAACTACAAGTAAAAAACCGTTTAATTTTCCCAACTAATTTATCTCATGAGAAGTATTTAATGAATTGAAGGGCTATATAAAGTTTGATACCCAACCATGACTTCCTATCCAAATCATTCCTTATATCAAATAATCAATTAAATAAATAAACAATATTCCTTATCAAATATCCTTATTGAATAAAGGATATAGATTTATCAATATTTTCTAAGAAAATCAAATAACTATCAAAGTAAACATTTTATGTTAAAATGATATACGGTTTAGGAAATAAACATATCTATGATAAATGATATGTATAATTAGGGTAAATTCAATTTATAATGATCATAAGAAATTTAATATTTAAAGGGGACTAAAAAAGGAACAAAGCAAGTGAATATCAATACTATCCTTGTCCAAGTCAATCATAAACCATCTAGAGTAAGAATAAGGATGGTATCAATACAACATATCCCAAGTGAAGTAAAAATAAAGGGTTGCTGTTATTGATGAATAGAAATACTATAAAAATATATTTTAAAAATATTCTTGAGGAAAATATCCATTTTATTTTTATTTTTTTTAAAATCCATTTCATTGAAAATCAATTTTGATATTTTTTTCTTTAAAATGTAACATTTTAATCACGAAAAGGAAGATTTAAAGAAATTATTAAGGGTAAATCCATACATGTCATACAAGGTAAATAGAATTCCATTTTAATGGTAAAAAGGTTAGAAAAATGTATTATTTGGAAAGAGACAAGAATATTCATTTCAAAACATTTTTAAAAGAAAAAATGGGTAATGTTTTTTAATAAATCATTTTAAAAATCCTAAAACCATTTTTGAAAACACTTCAAAAAACATGGTTTTTAGAAGAAAATAGGTTCTTCGACTAAAGTTAGAGATGAAGTTAGGTTTTCTTAAAAACATTTTTTAAAACATTTTGAGTACCAAAGAGTGAAAAAATAGTACTATTATTTGAAAAATTAATTAATGAACAAAGGATAATAAAATAAAAGGGTTTATTAAACAACGATCCAATAATTTCTCCTAATAGAAATTCAAGTATAAACAATCCTGAACAAAGTGAGATTGTGAAGTAAACCCTTGAAAAGACCTTAAAATTATTGTGAGAATACCTCAATAAATATATTATATGTGTCAAATTTAAATAAATTTAAAATAAAGCATAAAAACAAAAATATATAGTTAAAATTTATTAGACACTTAATCTTAGAATATCATTGATAATGAGGAAGTAATATAACCCAAAGAAAGAAATGTGGTTATGAAATTATTTTTGGCTTGGTAATTCTTAATTAAAATACCTTAGATGAAATAATTAAAATTTAAACTCAAAATATAATTGGTAATGATATTATATGTCATATTGGTAGTATGTAAACCATATATAAAGAATTAGGTTCACAACAATAAATTATACCTTAAAGAATGGAGGTTGAGATGAAGTCCCTTACTACTTGGTAACTTTTAAATTATTATATACATGAATGAAATAATTTAAAATTAAACTCTAAATACCATGAATATAAAATTATTAATTATATAGAATAAAATATGGTCATTATATACACCACACAAAATAAATACGAGGAGAAAATGGTGTATGCCTCACAGAAAGAAAAGAGAGACAAGAATCCATTACCTTGCATTTCATTTAGGGAGAATGTCCTTTAACCTCATGTATATGAGTCTTAAATTTTTTAATAAATTATAAAATAAATATAATAATATTAATAATATCATATGTTAACTTATTAGAGTATCTTATTACCCATTTGTTAACAATGTCTCATTATTTTCACTATTTCATGGGTTAATTGCCTTGTTTTTTAAGTATGTTTTGACTTGTTAGTTGTTGTTATTATTACATAGATCATGATTTAATCATCTAAATAATGTAACAAATGATATAATTATCATATATATTCAGTATATATGTATTTATAATAATCGATAATAATTTGAGATAAGAAATGAAATGTATCATTTATGTATATGGTAGGTCGTACAGACGCATGAATGTTACTTCCATTTCTTTTTTCGTATTTAAAAGAATGAAAATTAAATGATATATATATATTATAATTATATTATAATATTTATTTCATATATATCACATATTTCAATTGAAATAATCCTTAATATATTCCATGTATAGTGTGAACGAATCACATCACTTTAAGAAGGTGGTTGTCTACATGTCCATAAACGATGTTATCATATTTAAAAAAAGGAAAGTATGATTTTATGTGTTATATATAAATTAAATAAGAATAAATATAACATAATTATCATATATATCATATATAAAGAGTTTTTACATCATAATTTCCACCATGATAAGAGGTAATGGAAGAACAAACAATCATCGTTTCACGAGGTGGTTGCCCGCCATACACATGAATGGTAAGTTCGTTACCCATTAGATGAAAGTGTGTGAATGTATAGGTTGGAAAATTAGAATAAAAAAATAGTAATATATTTATGATACTAAGGTTATTATATAATCATTTAATAAGAATATTTTAGTGGGTGTAGAAGGAAATAAAATGGAAGTGATCGTTGAAGATTGTTACCTCATTTTTATGTAACACCTTTTGGTTTATACCAACAGACTTCATTTGTTTCCTTTATTCCCAAGGAGAGGATTATTGGATCAGGGGAGTTATTTTTAGAGATCATTTGAGTATTTTTTTGTGATAAAAATGTATTGATAGGTGTAAATAAGTTAGTGTGGTGAGTTTCTTTTTACAGTGGAGGAGGAGTGATATTCTTGTAAATTTTTGAAAAGGGAATTTCACCCATGTTTTTCCATTGTCACATGGATAAAATAATGGTAAAAAGTATATAAAAGTGTCTAAATATTGACATTAAATGGATTTTGGACAAGTTTCTTGGTCATTTTGGCACTTAATTTTAAGGACTAGTCCTTTGTTAAGCTAATTTTTCCCTTAATCACTGAAAATTAATTTTAATTATTTTAAATAATATTTTTGGTAAAAAATAAATTTACATTATTATAAATTATAAATTATTCTTATTAGAAATATATAATATATTTTTTCAAATTCTAATCATATAAGTGGTAGAAATTAATTTAAATTTAAATTTAATCCGGCAGAAGAGACGACAAAGTGAGTTTTAATGTAAAGATGCTCAAAATTTTGCTATGTTTTTATATCCTATTTCGTAGTGAAATTGATCAAAACAGCCTAAATTGGATTAAATGAAGTAAAATTGATCTAACTAAACTTTAAAACCATTTAAAAATATCATTTAAAATTATATATAAATTATATGAAAAATCAGTTTTGAATTAAAATTCACTAGTTTTCACTATTCATCGAAAAATGAAATATTTCAGAAAAATACCAAAAATTTAACTAACCTAATTTTAATGTTACTATTTCAAAAATGAAGTTTATTTTTACATATAAAATTTATAAAAGTTCTAAAAATTTAATTTAAAACAGGTTCTCTATTAAAAGGCGGTAAAAGTGTATTTATAAAAACATAGTGTTTTATGTGTAAAATTGGGTTTGTTTGGATTTATAACTATAGAATCAATTATATGAATATAAAACAAATTTTATTTAATATATAAAATATATATTTCATTAATATCATTCAATAATTATAATTAATTAAATTTATTAAGATATAACACCTTTTGGAGTATAAAAATAAAAACATATCCTTTATATTCAATTGGTTTGTATTTTCATTTCTAATTAATTTGTAACCAATGAATTTATCTTATATTTTTATAAACCATATATTTTTATAATTTTTCTTAATTCTATTCATAACTTCTAATTTAACATATAGGTTATGTATTATTATATTAAATAATAATATTTTAATAATATATTGTTGTTCGGTAAAACTCAGTCATGTGTGGAAGGAAAGTCATCGCTGAAACTCGTTGTTTCGTGAAATGCAAGATAAATCAATATTACCTGAATTTTAAGATATATAATAGATTTAATTTATTTAAAATAGTAATTATATTTTAAGGTCTCAATATATTATATTCCCTTACAAGCTTTGTGTTGCGTGTCACACACACTATTGAATACAATGCACTTATTTTCGAATTTATGGGTGTTAAATTCTCCCCATCTCAATTAAATTGCATCCTCACAATTTAAAATTGATCTTAGTAATAAATTTTTTTGATATTTACTATGTTTAAATTCCATATCATTAGAATGGTTCATAAAACATCCTCTAGAAAATAAATAATGAGAAGTACAAATGTCACATGGACTATCATATTACTAGGTATCTAAGTTGGATAACATTAGTGGGAAGTGAAAATATAGACTTAGAGGAAGAGTTTAAATAATTATAGGGTGTTATTGAGGTTATCAATCACAAACAAGTTAATGGTAAATAGAAAGTTGAAGGCCTCAAATCCATAAACCTATAATGATTTAAAAGACCATCAGTTCAAAGAAAAATTATTTTGATCATTTTTCTAATGTTGAGTAATTATTTTATTAACCAAGAATATAAAGAAATTTACTTGATACATTTCAATTTCATATGAAAAATCCATCTTTTGGTTGTGATTAGATCAAATTCTAATTTATCCCTTACTCCATGAAATTGATAACCTAGAATGAACTTTTTTTATTTATGAAGCAATAAAATTTACTTTTTATGGATCGTAAGATCCATAAAAAAAGTCTTTACATTTTCATCTAACTATTTCCAAAAACTAATATAGTTAATACATTAATCTCTAAAATTGATTCTATTAGTTCATCATTAAAATTTATTTATCAAATTGTTTAACTAAAAATAATGTCAAATTATCCAGGACATCGTGTTGGCCAATAGTTGGCGTGAAACCCTTATCATTCCTAGTTCGTGGGTTCAAGCCCTACGGTCTTACTAGACTTGATGGATTATCACCCTGCATATATGTTGTTCTTTTATAAACTATATTTTTTTTATAATTTCCAAAAATAAATATGACGAACATTCTTAAAATTTACTCATTAAATAACCTTTTTTCTACAGTTTTCAACAAATTTTTAAATCCTAATAAGCTTATTTTCCTATTATTACAATGTCATTAATGATCATAATAACACTAAATATTATCAATACCTTTAAACTCATGTCTCTAAATTTTATCAGAATTATTCCTCAGATAAAGTTTCCACTAAAAGAAATATTAAACTAATGATTTGTATTGAAATGAATTTATTCCAAAGTATCCTTAATCACATAAAACCTAAAGAGATATTTAAGACTTAGGAATTATGTCCAACCATAATCGCATAATTTCTTGATGGTATATATCACTCTTATGTTAATGAGGAAAAATTTGCTTCCAAAATTTTAAAAAATCCTTATAGGTTTCATGATTCTTATAACTAAAATACTATTGGTAAACAAAATACTTCTACAATTTAATACTAGAATCCTAGTAAATAATTCAACCATTTAATTTCAACATATGTGTCTCTTTGTTCTAATGTTTAACCTAGATTATTTATTTTTATCATATGTTCAAATCACTAAAAAATAATTAGCTTTTTCTAACATGGGTATATCTATTAGTAAAAGTACATTTTTTTGTTGGTAAAATGTTTTAACAAAAAAATTGTCCTATCACTAAACTATTGGTAAAAACTCTATCGCTAAATATTATTGTGAGAGATTAATTTGTACTATTACAATTATAATAATACAAACAGATAATATATATGTTGTCCAAAGTGTTTAGCAATATATTCATGTGAAAAATATATCTATTGGTAATAATATTACCAATATATAATATCTGTATATAAATTAAATTTAAATAAAAATTATAAATTTTTATTTCTAGTAAAATTTTATATTATATTTATTAATTTATCATATATAATACACCAGTTTAAATTATTAAACCAAAAATGATTTTCACAGATATTCATAATTAGAAAAAGATAAATTATATTAATAATAGAATTTAATACAAAATTAATCAATAAAAAGCTAAAGTTGATTTATATCCAAATAGATCATAAAAAACACAAAAACCCAGAATCCATCCATACAGCATCCCCCAAAATGATAAAAGGGAATGTCGTCTCTTGACTACAATCCTCCAACACTCTCATCATGGTAGATGAATAGTTCTTCCAATGATCTTTCATCACCCCCAAGTAGGTCATTAGAAGAAACATACCAAACCAACTCCTGTTCTAGGAACCTCAAGTCACTGTTATGACACACCCTTAAGCTCCAAGATATACACCACATACAACCAAAAAACATACCCACAAATGAGTGAAAAGTATCTATATGTATTGAAACAAAAGACGACATTATAAAAAAATGATCTGTACAGAATGAGCAATTTTCATTCATAACCCAAGTTGAAATCTCAACAAATCAAGTCAACTTTAGTACCAGTGAGTAACTGTAAGAACCCGGTTCTTATTTTGAGGTACGAGTTTCTTCTTTTCTCTTTTACTTAAGTGTTTTTGAGAAAATAAGGAAAATGGGGAAAAGTCCTAAATTTTGGAAGTACACGCCGTGTACTTTTCCACACGATGTGTACTTCTGGCCGTGTGGAATGAGTACATGGGGCGTGTGGCCATATCGATGGTGAAGGGTGTAGGAACCGACTACACGCTGTGTAGTGGTCCTTTACACGCCGTGTAGTCAGTCGGTAGGGGAATAGTAAGCTGATGGCCAGCTGTGCGACAACACACACCGTGTACTCATAAAGACACGTCGTGTAGTCATGTCGGTAGGTGAACAATGCCATGCTGGAGGGATGCCGCCAAATGAGAAATTTAAAAAAATGAGAAGTACACACCATGTAATTGTAAATACATGTTGTGTACTTTGTTTTTTCAGCTTAAAACAGGCAGTAGACTCCTCATTTGGTAGAGGAGGCATTTGAGCCATTTTGGAGCCAAAGGAGGAGGCCATAGCTTCGGATATCCACCGGGCGCGCGTCGGGAATCTGTTTCTGCCTCAGACGATCTCGTTGGAACCGCACAGGTGGTTTCTTCCTTCTCTTGGAGTAGTTATCACCAATTCTTTCTCATATGTAAGTTATTTACATTTGAACATTTTGTTTTTTACCTCAGATCTACCTCGTTCTAGGATGATTCATGGAACGTCGTTTGAGTATAATGATCAGGGGAATATAAGGTAGGTGGCTTGGGGTTTATTTTCCAACTGCTGTGCATTTTGTGTGTTTTTGAGCTATAAACCCATATTTGGGGTGTCTTGAGGCTGAGGCCGTGGCTAATTTTACTACCTAAAACTGTATAGGTAATTAAATAAAGTTGTAAAAATGCTGTTTGGGAATGCTTCTTGGATCCAGGACCATCCCGAGGGGTGCGTTCCTCTGTTTAGCCGTTTGTCCAGGATACCTGAGGGTATGCCATGTTAAATTATTCATTACTTTTTCCTTGAGAGGAATTGTTTGTAAATTGCATGTTTATATGTTGGGCATGGCCCGGTTACTTGTGCCTAAGGGCAATGTTTTACTATAGCCTGAGGGCGTGACTATATTAGCCTGAGGGAAACGTACTATTTCGCCTGAGGGAAACCTTTTGTGCCCAAGGGCTTTACTTCTATGCCCGAGGGAGACACTTCCTACGACTGATGGAAATTTCTGTTACGCCTGAGGGCAATACCTGCGGGTTGGATTCTGATTACCTGAGGGTAAGGTTTTTCTTGTCTGAGGACGCTGACTAGTTACTTAGAAATTCACTATGGTGATTTCTTGATAATGAATGATTAAATGGATAATTAAATGGCAATATAACTAGTAAGTTAGTTACTTTTGAGTACTGCTTATTTTATTGCATTTACTTTTGCACACTATTGTTCCATGTTTACACACAGTTGAGCACGAGCCTTTGGTGGGTGCCTACTGGGATTTATTTCTCACACCCTGTTTGGGTCATGCTTTTCGGCCCAAACAGAATACATTTCTGCAGGTGTAGATAAGGTCAAGGGACTTTATACAGGTACATTATTGCTGCTGAGGAGTAGGGGAGCATGAGACCGGGCTTAGGATCACGATGCTATTGACTGTTTTGTTTTGCTCTGTTGTACCCTGTATTATATTGTACTGCTATGTAACATGTTCTGGCTATTTTCTTAGAACTTGAGACTTGTTGCATCATATCTATATAACTGGATGGTTATCTTTACTATAGTTTATTATGATAAAAGTGTATGGTTTATTACTTCCATTGTTTATGTATGTTTTATTCCATTTCACTGTGCTGTACTTTAAAAAATGAGGGCATAGTTTCCCCACTATCAGACTTGGCCCCTCGCTGCTAGTCGAAAGCCTCTGGCGTTTGGGGAAATGAGCTTGAGGTCACGTGGAGAACTGGGTTCGGGGCACCCGTTGAGTGGCACCCGGGCCCCGGATGTTACAAAGTGGTATCAGAGGGCGTTTTTTTATTTGACTTACAATTTGGAGCCATAGTCAGGGATAGGAAGAACAATAGTTGGTAATAAGATATGCCCGAGCTTAGTTAACCCATGTACAGGGAAAATCTAGTCTACCTCGTATTTTTGCAATTCTTTTGATTTTAAAATTTTTATAGTTGATTTGATTTCACCGTTGGGTGACACACTTGTGATTGTGCCATTATATTTTATCTATGGGTTCTATTTAGTTTCAGCCTGATGAGATGAGGGTATGCCGTCTCATGCATCATTTAGGCACATGCTAGAAATCACATGCCATGCATAGTTTTCATTTCATGTAGGTGCATTATAAATTTCATGTTGTTGTGATAGTTGTTGTGCTAGATAAGTATGCTGTTATGATAGCTGCTTGATAAAATACCTGCTATATGATAGGGTATGTTTGTGTGAGCTTGTTGAAATAATGGATGCCAAACTTTGGTTTTTGGAAAGTATGGACCCCCATTTACCAGAATTTGGTGGATTATTGACTGTTTATTTTGTTATAACATTGATAAGATGTCAAACTTTGATTCATGGGGAGTATGGTCCCTCACAGACCATAATTTGACACTTAGGTGTTGTTTTTCAGTATTTTCTGGGTTCTGGAGAAGTTTCTAAGGCATACTGTTCGGAAACCTAGTATACACGCTGTGTAGTACTTTAGACACGCCATGTATGTTCTTCTGTTCAGGAAGAAAAATAAACTTTTTGAGTACACGCCATGCACCCTAAGTACACGTTGTGTAGTTTTTTTCCCGTATCATAAACCATGTGGGCAGGGAAACAGGGAACGGAAATACATTGGGAAAACATGTCGTGTAGCTTTTGTACACACCGTGTAGTGTTGACCCAGAGTCCGCCCGTGTGACAGACAACACAGACGGAGGAGACCTTGAGACATACACGTCGTTTCTACTATGGAACACGCCGTGTAGTCTGACCTGGGGACCTGGCCATGTAACTAAAAACACGGGTCGATGTAATCTTTTTGGATACACTCCATGTTTCTATAGAACACACCATTTAGTGTGAGCCATGTGTCCGACCATGTAACTAACAACACGGGTCGACAGAGCTCATCTAGTACATGCCGTGTACCTGTGGGACAGGCCGTGTAGTCTTGTCCGAGGACAGACCTGTGGGTTTAGCCGTGTGGCTAGGGAAACGGGATAGTGTACACACTGTGTGAAGGTGTAACACGCCATGTAGTGTCAAGCCGAGTAGTCAGCCGTGTCACAAACGACACAGGCATTTGGAAAATTACACCATACACTCCGTGTAGATGATATACACATCGTGTAGTTTTGTTCAACGGGAGCCGTGTAGCTTAGCCGTGTTGAAGGACCCGGGCATGGGAAGGGAAGTCAAGTACACGCCGTGTAGTCATTGTACACACCATGTAGTCTTGTTTTATAAATTTTGAAATGCCTTCTTCCTCTTGTTCCCTTTGTGGTTCCTTCATTTTCAGTCTTTTTAATCTTGAATCGAAGGCGTGTTTTTGACCTTGTAGTGTCATGCCGCCTAGAAGAACACACATTGTTCTCCAGAAGAGCGACGACTATTATACTCCAGATATGGTGGGCCATGGGCTACCAGTGGATCCTCCTGCAGAGCTAGAGGCAGATCCAGCTGTTATAAAGGACACAGACGTGGAGGCACAGTTCTATGAAGGCTTTATACGGTTTATACAGACCTTTTAGGGAGCACCACAGGCTGCCACATCTATGGCCGAGCTGACACGTATCTTCCAGTAGCTGCATCTGCCTACGTTTTCAGGGGATGAAGGATCATAGGCTGCGGAGTGTTGGTTGTGGTCGATGCAGACTATTTTCAAGAATCTTGAAATGCCTCCAGGGCGGAGGGTCAAGCTTGCGACTTATATGCTGCGTGATTCTTCCAAGAGGTGGTGGGATGTCACCACCTAGTCAGAGCATCACATGGACATGGTGTGGGAAGATTTTCAGGTGGTATTCTATGACTTCTTTCTACCAGATATGCTGAGGGAAGATAATGCTCGAGATTTCATGAATCTGTAGCAGGGTGATATGTCGGTGATGGACTATTCTGCTCATTATACAGAGATTCAGCGCTTTGCACCTGTGCTAGTGGGTGATGAGACGTTGAGAGCCATACACTTTTAGGATGTTCTTCATTATGACATCCGAGCACTGGTGAATGTTTTCAGGTTGCCTTCAGTACATGCTATTGTGAACCAAGAGCTGATTATAAAGAGGAACCTGCGGGAAGCTAGTGGTGTGGGCTAGGGCGGTCCAGCACCAGTTACTGGTACTATTTCTACAGGAAAGAGGAGGAGAGAGATGGAATTATCTCAGGGTGAAAGTACCATCCAGACAGTTTCTTTAGGTGGACCGGTCAGGTGCTACCAGTGTGGTAAAGAGGGGCACAAGAGACCGCGGTATCCATGAGATCCAGTAGAGTTTCGAGCTTGCGGTAAGATGGGTCATCTATAGCTATTTTGCAGGGCATTTCTACCAGTGGCTAGTGAGAGGGGTTCTGTGCAGACTTCGCGTGTGGGAGCAAGACTAGTGGCTTCTTACCAGTTGGGGAATTGGAATACGTCAGGGCATGTAGGCAGAGATGGTGGTCATGGCCATGGTAGCCAAACACCAAGATCTCAGAGGCAGTAGGGCGGGAAAACTTAGGGTATACAGGCTATGTCGCAGGGCCATGGAACTGGGCAGACATATGCAGTGCAACAGACCCAGCAGGATCAGGATCCCGGACCTTCTACCATCAGAGGTACTATTCTAGTATCTTCTATCTTATCTTCAGTACATTTCGATATGGGTGATACACATAGTTTCATATCTATTCCCGTTGTGTAGATCCTTGGGCTCTGTGTTTCTTCTTCTTCTGATGTCATGACGCTAGACACTCCATTGGGGACTAGAACGGTTGGTGTGCATCAGATCAAGGAGTGCCCCTTGAGGTTGGTGGGTGTCACTTCCTTTGGGAACTCTATGTCTTAAAGATGAAAGCCTATGATATCATTCTCGGGATGGACTGGTTGGTTCCCTTTCAAGCCTTTGTAGACTGCTATTGTTGTAGGGTGCGTTTCACATCACCAGAGGGCGAAAAGTTTCTATACAAGGGCGAATGGGATGTTCAGGTGAGTCGAGCTGGACCAGAGCATCATGGGTGAGGTGGAGTCACAACCCTGATTGCCAGCTTATATCTAGATGATCAGGGGACTTGTCAGAAAGATTTCCCTCTAGTGGTTGGTCGTTTCAGGGATGTCCTCCCGGATGACTTTTCAGGTCTTCCTCTAGAGCGTGAGGTGAATTTCTCTATTGAGCTTGTGCCATGAGCAGCACCGATGTCCATTCCTCCTTATATGATGGCTACACCTGAGCTACAAGAGCTCCAGAGGCAGTTAGAGGAGTTACAGGTGAAGGGTTTTATCTGACCCAGTACTTCTCCTTGGGGTTCTCTAGTCCTTTTTGCAAATAAGGCAGACGGTACCCTCAGACTCTGTATGGATTATCGGAAGCTAAACCAGTTGATGGTTAAGAACTGATATCCTTTTCCAAGGATTTATGATCTTTTTGATAAGATTTGTGGAGAACGAGTGTTCTCGAAGATTGACTTGAGGTTAGGATATCATCAGCTGCATGTGAGACCATCGGATATACCGCTTACAGCTTTTCGGAGCATATATGATCTGTACGAGTACTTGGTTATGCCGTTCGGACTCACGAACGCGCCAGAAGTTTTCATGGCTCTGAGGAATCGTATGTTGCATCCTTATCTTGATTCTTTTGTGGTAGTATTCATGGAAGACATCTGGGTGTACTCTCACACTCGACACGACCATGCCACCCATCTTGAGATAGTATTGACTACACTGAGAGAGCATCGCCTGTATGCTTAGCTCTCAAAGTTCCACTTTTGGATGGACCAGATTCACTTACTAGGTCACATTATCTTAGAGGCATGAGTTGCAGTAGACCCAGAGAAGGTAAGAGCAGTAGTTTCATGGGATCAGCCTAAGAACGTGTTTGAGATACGAAGTTTCTTAGGGATGGCTGGTTACTACATACGCTTCATACAAGACTTCTACCACTTAGCAATGCCGTTGAAGGGTTTGACTAAGAAGGGTGTGAAGTTCATTTGGTTGGAAGCTTGCGAAAAAGCCTTTCAGGATCTGAAAGGAACACTACTGGAAATTCCATTTTTACCAACGCTTATATCCCAACGGTTTGATTAACCGTTGGGAATGGTTATGTATACCAACGGTTCTAGAAAACCATTGGTATATAGGCTTTTATGAAGAATTTTACCAACAGTTTATAAAACCGTTGGTATAGGCCTCAATTAAGACACTTTTACCAACGGTTATACACTAACCGTTGGTATATGTTGGAATCTATACCAATGGTTTACACAAACCATTGGTATAGGCCTTAGGTAAACATACATTCCCAATGGTTTTTAAAAACCGTTTGGAAAGTTTTCCCCTAAATCCAGTTTGGGTGTCCAATATCCCCTCCGCTCGATTGTAGTCCCCCTCCGCTCGACTACAACCCTAAATTGAAGCTCTCCAGACACACTCTCATTAACTAGTCTCCGAAACTCCATCCATCCTCTTCAATCAAACAATTTTTCTATTCTACACTTCAAATATGTAAGTTCTAATGTTCTTCATATATTTTTTTATTTTCTATTTTGATTTTACCTAAACGTCTAGGATCTCTCTATACAAGGACACAAAAACTCGTTCCACTCATAGATCCATCTTAAATCAAACAATTTTTTAGTTCTACACTCTAAATATGTAAGTACTACCTTAGTTTTAATGTTTTTCATCTATTATTTTTGTTTTCTATTTTAATTTAGTATAAACTAGGTTGTGTTGTTTATGGAATGAGAAGGTTAGTGATACTGAGGATGAATTGGATGTTGGTTGGGTGATGGATTGGAATTGTGATGTTTTTTGGATTAATTTTAGTTAATTTTCAATGAATTATTTGGGTATTTCCTCCCTTTAACAGAGCCCCCACTCCTCATGGACCCTGGACACCCCCCCTCTTGGACCCTGGACAGTCCCCCCCTCCTGGAACTTGGACAGCCTGGCCCCCCTCTTTTCTGAAACTTGGAAATCCCCCCTCCTGGACCCTGGACAACCCCCTCCAACCTCCTCCTAGGACCTTGTATATTCCCCACTCATTCATGGACCCTAGGAATCCCCCCAACCTCCACCCTGGACCCTGGATAACCCCCCTCCTCGATGGACCCTGGACAACCCCCTCCTTCATGGACCATGGATAGCCCCTTCTCCACTTCTCCTTGACCCTGGACATCCCCCCACCCACCTTCCTAGACACTGGAAAGCCCCCACCCCTCCTCCTAGACCTTGTACATCCCCCTCACCCCCCTCCTCAACAACCAAATACCCCCCCCCCCCCCACTTCAAAACTTTGACCACCAAAGTTGGACATGCTGGATTTTCTCTAAAAAGATAGATTTATCCTCAAACCACCTCAATAATATCCTAAACAATGCTTATAATGTGTTTTCACCACATAGCATCCAATTTTATTCCATGTCACTAGTCTATCCTCACTTGGCTAGATTTTACAAAAATAATTCAAAGTTAAGGATCCAAATAAAAATAAATTGATATAAGACATTTGATAATGGATTAAAATTTCAAATTGGGATCCAATGAGGAATATTTGAGATATTATGCATCATGTCCATGAGTAAATCAATATTTATATATCCGATAAGTTATTTTTCACAATTTTCACACATTAATTGTTTGTAAAAATGGGATAAACATTTATAAAGGTTCTAATATATAAAAATGAATCTATTTGTGGATGCAGCTTAACCAACAATGTCTAGCTTGTCTTCCTCTTCCATGATCATCGATGTGCACGTCCCGTCTCCATCTGACCTCACACGATGGGTGATTCAGCATCTGGCTGAGGAAGAGTGCCAAATTCTCTTACTTCCACACCAGATTCATGCCCGCAATGCTCCTGAAGTGATCAATCCCACTAAGATTCCCTGTGAGCTTGATGAAACGACCACCAGTTCTTGTAAGAGGCAGGGAGTTCTGAGTTCATGGACCGAGAAAATTGACCAGTGTCCATACATCTGGCTGAAGATGTAAAACTTAGCGCTTCCTGGGAGGCAACCCATATTCTAGAGTTTCATCTTTTTTATTTTTTTACTTTGTTTTAGGAAATAAACATGGCATATATGCAACAATTTTTTAGCTGCTTCTGATCTGTATGTGCACTTGTCATTACTCTGCATGATTGCTTCTATTTTTTCTGATCCTTGGTGTTATTTTTTATGAAATACTGCGGCTATGTTCTATCTATGTGTAGATTTTACAGGTACATAAGTATGTTCACTTTTCATTATTCCATTCATTCAGTGCTTAGGCCGATGGTACGAGGGAGGTTCTTACCAGAGGTAGACGAGAATCTCCGCGTACCCAACTAGACCCTTCCCCTCCGACCAAATGCATTAGGATTCTGATGAAACTTAAGGAAAACTATCCATGGGTCAAATTTGACGTGAATAAGTCAAACCCGTCTTAATAAAAGGCACAGTGTGGCCAGGATCACTCAAACTACCTCTCTTTTGTTCAAAATTGACTTATTTTTAAGTGAAATCAACAACTAACATATGATAAACTGACCAAATGCCTTCGGATTGTGTTGACACTATAGGAAAACGATCCATGGGTCACATGTGACATGTAAAAGTCAACTCCTCCTCAATCCGATGTGCGGTGTGGCCGGTATCACTCCAAGTGTTTGTATTTTGTTTAAAATGGACAATATTTTATATACATACACCAATCCAATCAAACAGCTTTTGATTGTGTTGATAAGTTTTCACAATGATCCATGACTCATATGTGACGTGTACGAGTCAACCTCGCCTAAATTTGAGGCCCGGTGTGGTCGATACCACTCAAAGTGCCTCTGTTTTGTTAAAAATGGACTTAATTTTAAGTGAAATCAACAACTGACATACGACAAACTGACCAAACGCATTTGTATTATGTTTAAAATTAAGTAAAACTATACATGAGTCAAATGTGACGTGTATGAGTCAAATCCGCCTCAATACGAGGCTCGGTGTGGCCGAAACCACTCAAAATGCCTCTGTTTTGTTAAAAATGGACTTAATTTTAAGTGAAATCAACAACTGACATACGGTAAACCGACCAAACACATTCGGATTCTATTGATACTATAGGACAACGATCCATGGGTCATATGTGATGTGTAAGAGTCATCCCCACCTCAATCCAAGGCACGGTGTGGACAGTACCATTCAAAATGTATCTTTTTTGTTCAAAATGACTTTAATTTTAAGTGAAAACAACAACTGGCATACGGAAAACCGACCAAATGCATTCCAAATCTGTTGAAACTTTAGGAAAATTATCCATGGGTCATATGTGATGTGTAAGAGTCAACTCCGACTCAATCCAAGGCACGGTGTGGCCGAAACTATGCAAACTGTCCCTCTTTTGTTTAAAATGGACAATATTTTACGTACATATGCCAAAAAGATCAAACAGATTCTGATTGTGTTGATACTTTTGAAAAATTATCCATGACTCATATGTGATGTGTACGAGTCAACCCCACCTCAATTCGAGGCCCGGTGTGGCCGACACCACTCAAAGTGCCTCTGTTTTGTTTAAAATGGACTTAATTTTAAGTGAAATAAACAACTGACATAAAAAAACCGACCAAACACATTAGGATTATATTGAAACTTAAGGAAAACAATCCATGAGTCAAATGTGATGTTTACGAGTAAACCTCGCCTCAATATGAGGACCGGTGTGGCCGACACCACTCAAAGTGCCTCTTTTTTTAAAATGTACTTAATTTTAAGTGAAAACAACAACTGTTATACAGAAAACTGACCAAACGCCTACAGATTCTACTAAAACTTTAGGAAAATGATCCATGGGTCATATGTAACGTGTACGAGTCAATCCCACCTCAATACGAGGCACCGTGGGGCCGGGACCACCCAAACTGACTCTCTTTTGTATAAAATGGACTAAATTGCATGTGAAAACAACAACTGTCATACGAGAAACTGACCAAATTCATTCCGAATCTATTGAAACTTTAGGAAAACGATCCATGGGTCATATGTGATGTGTAAGAGTAAATCCCTCCTCAATCCGAGATGTGGTGTGGCCGACACCACCCAAACTGTCTCTCTTATGTTTAAAATGGACAATATTTTACGTACATACGTCAAACCAATCAAACGGATTCTGATTGTGTTGATACTTTTGAACAACGATCCATGACTCATATGTGACATGTAAGAGTCAACCTCGCCTCAATCCAAGGCCTAGTGTGGCTGACACCACTCAAAGTACCTCTGTTTTGTTAAAAATGGACTTAATTTATGTGAAAACAACAACTGACATACGCCAAACCGACCAAACGCATTCAGATTATATTGAAACTTAAGGAAAAAGATCCATGAGTTAAATTTGATGTGTAAGAGTCAGCCCTGCCTCATTCTGAGCTGTAGTGTGGCCAAGACCACTCAAATTGTCTCTCTTTGGTTTAAAATGGACTAAATTGTAAATGAATTCAACAACTGACATAAGAGAAACCTACCAAATGCCTTTGGATTCTGTTGAAACTTTACGAAAACGATTAATTGGTCATATGTTATGTGTATGCATCAACCCTGCCTCAATCCGAGGTGCCGTGTGGACGGGACCACCCAAAATGCCTCTCTTTTATTCAAAATGGACAATATTTTGCGTACATACGCCAAACCGATCAAACGGATTCTGATTGTGTTGAAACTTTAGGAAAATGAACCATTTCTCATATGTGACGTGTACGAGTCAGACTCGCCTCAATACGAGGCTCGGTGTGGCTGACACCACTCAAAGTGGATCTCTTTTGTTTAAAATGGACTTAATTTTAAGTGAAAACAACAACTGACATATGTCAAACCAACCAAACGCCTTCGGATTCTGTTGAAACTTTAGGAAAACGATCCATGGGTTAGATGTGACGTGTGCGAGTCAACCTCGCCTCAATCTGAGCCGCGGTGTGGCTGGGACCATTGAAACTGTCTCTCTTTTGTTTAAAATGGACATAATTTTAAGTGAAAACAACAATTGACATACACCAAACCAACCAAACGACTTCTGATTCTGTTGAAACTTTAGGAAAACGATCCATGGATCATATGTGACGTGTACGAATCAACCCCGCCTCAATCCGAGTTGCGGTGTGACCAGTACCACTCAAACTGTCTCTCTTTTGTTCAAAATGGACTAAATTGTAAGTGAAATCAACAACTAACATACGAGAAACCGACCAAATTCCTTCGGATTCTGTTTAAACTTTAGTAAAATGATCCATGGGTCATATGTGACGTGTAAAAGTCAACTGTGCCTCAATCTGAGGCACCGTGGGGCCGGGACCACCCAAACTGCCTCTCTTTTGTTCCAAATGGACAATATTTTACGTACATAGGCCAAACTGATCAAATAGACTCTAATTGTGATAAAACTCTAGGACAATGATCCATGGCTCATATTTGATGTGTACGAGTTAACCCCATCTCAATACGAGGCCCGGTGTGGCCGACACCACTCAAAGTGCCTCTTTTTTTTTAAAATGTACTTAATTTTAAGTGAAAACAACAACTGACATACGAAAAACCGACCAAACACCTACAGATTCTGTTAAAACTTTTGGAAAATGATCCATGGGTTATATGTGATGTTTACGAGTCAACCATGCATTAATCGGAGGCTCGGTGTGGCCGACACCACTCAATGTGCCTCTGTTTTGTTTAAAATGGACTTAATTTTAAGTGAAAACAACAACTGACATACGCCAAACCAACCAAACGCCTTCAGATTCTATTTAAACATTAGTAAAACGATCCATGGGTCATATTTGATGTGTAAGAATCAAACCCGCCTCAATCTGAGCCACGGTGTGGCCAGGACCACTCAAACTGTCTCTCTTTTGTTCAAAATGGACTAAATTGTAAGTGATATCAACAAATGACATATGAGAAACCTACCAAACGCCTTCGGATTATATTGAAACTTTAGGAAAACAATACATGGGTCTTATGTGATGTGTACGAGTAAACCCCGCCTTAATACAAGGCGCCTTGTGGCCGGGACCAGCCAAACTGCCTCTCTTTTGTAAAAAATGGACAATATTTTACGTACATACGCCAAACTGATCAAACGGATTCTGATTATGTTGAAACATTAGTAAAATGATACATGGCTCATATGTAATGTGTACGCATCAACTCCACCTCAATCCGAGGCCCGGTGTGGCCGAAACCACTCAAAGTGCCTCTGTTTTGTTTAAAATGGACTTAATTTTATGTGAAAACAACAACTGACATACACCAAACCAACCAAACGCCTACGGATTCTATTGAAACTTTAGGAAAACGATACATGGGTCATATGTGACATGTATGAGTTAACCCCACCTTAATTTGAGCCGCGGTGTGACCGGGACGACTCAAACTGTCTCTCTTTTGTTTAAAATGGACTAAATTGTAAGTGAAATCAACAACCGACATACGGGAAACCGACCAAATGCCTTCGGATTCTGTTGAAACTTTAGGAAAACGATCCATGGGTCATATGAGATGTTTAAGAGTCAGCCACACCTCAATCCGAGGCACCATTGTGCCGGGACCACCCAAACTACCTCTCTTTTGTTCCAAATGGACAATATTTTATGTACATATGCCAAACCGATCAAACAGATTCTAATTATGTTGAAACATTAGGAAAATGATCCATGGATCATATGTGATTTTTACGAGTCAACCCCGCCTCAATCCGAGGCCTGGTGTGGCTGACACCACTCAAAGTGCCACATTTTTTTTAAAAAATGTACTTAATTTTAAGTGAAAACAACAACTGTCATACGGAAAACTAACCAAAAGCCTACGGATTCTGTTGAAAATTTAGAAAAAAGATACATGGTTCATATGTGATTTGTATGAGTCAACCCCACCTCAATCCAAGCCGCGGTGTGGCTGGAACCACTACAATTGTCTCTCTTTTGTTGAAAATGGACTAAATTGTAAGTGAAATCAACAACTGTCATACGAGAAACTGACCAAACACCTTCCAATTCTATTGAAACTTTAGGAAAATGAACCATGGGTCATATGTGATGTGTAAGAGTCAATCCTGCCTCAATCCTAGGCGCGGTGTGGCCAACACCACCCAAACTGTCTCTCTTATGTTAAAAATGGACAATATTTTATGTACATATGCCAAACCGATCAAACAGATTTTTATTGTGTTGAGACTTTAGGAAAAAGATCCATGGCTAATATGTGACATGTAAGAGTCAACCCTGCCTCAATACGAGGCCCGGTGTGGCCGTCACCACTCAAAGTGTCTCTCTTTTGTTTAAAATGGACTTAATTTTAAGTGAAAACAACAACTGACATACGCCAAACCAACCAAACACCTTCGGATTCTATTGAAACTTTATGAAAATGATCCATGGGTCATATTTGATGTGTAAGAGTCAAATCCGCCTCAATCTGAGCTGCGGTGTGTCCAAGACCACTCAAAATGTCTCTCTTTTGTTCAAAATGGACTAGATTGTAAGTGATATCAACAACTGACATACGGGAAACAGACTAAACGCCTTCGGATTTTGTTGAAACTTTAGGAAAACGATCCATGGGTCATACGTGAAGTGTACGAGTCAAAAAAGCCTCAATTAGAGTCACCATGGGGCCGGGACCACCCAAACTGCCTCTCTTTTGTTCAAAATGGACAATATTTTACGTACATACACCAAACTGATCAAACAGATTCTGATTGTGTTGAAACATTAGGATAATGATTCATGGATCATATGTGATATGTAACAGTCAACTTCACCTCAATCCGAGGCCCGGTGTGGCACTTATGGAGTCACAAGTGATGAGACTTCTAAGAAAATACCTTTTCACCATATATTAGAAAAGTGGTTTTCATATGAAGATTGAAATGGGTGTAAATAATATTTGAGTTATTGAAACTCTTATTCAACTATACTGGATGATTTTTGTCATATGAAGATTAAAATGGGGAATTATTCACCATGTCTCTAATCAAAGAGGTGGTGTTTTTTTTTGTTGTTTTAAGTTTGTCACTGTTTTAAGTGCTGTTTTGTATGCAGGTGTATGCTCTGGACGGGCTACTTGAGAGGATGCTATGCAACAATTCTGGAAATACACAATACCAACGGTTTAAAACCGTTGGTATACTTTGAGAAAGAGTTATACCAATGGTTCAATAAACTGTTGGTAAAAAAACTATCCCAACGGTTACAAACCGTTAAGATAGTATTTTTTATTAAACATATGCCAACGGTTTCATTGAAACCATTGGAAAAAAACTATACCAACGGTTTTAAACCGTTGGTATAATATCAAAATCATAGAATTACCAACGGTTCTAAACTGTTGGGTAAACCTATACCAACGGTTCAACAAGAACCGTTGGAAAATCAATATATAGAGTGGGCTATTCCAAGAGTTTAGTTCAAACCGTTGGTATAGATCTTTCCCCACGCCTTACTTCCCTACGGTTTGGACAACCGTTGGTATAGAATATACCAACGGTTTTCTATCCTATACCAATGGTTTAGAACCGTTGGTATATCCTCCATTTTCAGTAGTGGAAGGCTGACATCAGCCCCAGTCTTGATATTTCCTGAGCAGGGGAAGAGCTATACAGTTTACTGTGATGCATCGGGTATTGGGCTGGGAGCAGTGTTGATGAAGAGTGATTGAGTAGTTGCGTACAGGTCCCAGAAGTTGAGGCCACATGAGATGAATTACCCGATGCATGATCTTGAGTTGGCTGCAGTTGTGCATGCGTTGCACTGTTGGAGGCATTATCTTTTGGGATAGCATTTTTTGGTTTTCACCGACCACAAAAGCCTCAAGTATATCTTCACTCAGTATGACCAGAATTTGAGGCAGAGAAAGTGGGTTGAGTACCTACATTCTTTTGATTTTGAGATTTCCTATACACCTGGTAAAGGTAATGCAGTAGCTGATGCACTGAGCAGGAAGACTCAGACGCAGGCTGTGCAGGAGGCCAATGATGAGTGGCAGTTTATGGCGTTGTTCTCTGAGATGAATTTGGAGGTGCATGATAGTCAGGGGAAAACTTATCTTTTATCTTTAGCTGTGACTTATACCCTCTTGAATAGAGTGAGGATGAGACATCTATCTGATTCAGAAGGCCTAGTTCTACGGGAGTCGGTGGCAAGTGAGGACCCTCCTCCTGGTTGGATGATAGGCGATGACGAGGTTCTTCATTTCCATGGATGAGTGTGGGTTCTAGGGGATATATGTGAGGAGCTGATGTAGGACTTTCATGCTTTAGCCTGGGATGTTCATCCTGGAGTTACCAAGATGTACTGTGACTTGAGACGTCAGTACTGGTGGCCGAGTATGAAGAGAGATGTAGCTAGTATTATTACGAGGTGTTCCACATGTCAGTAGGTGAAGGCAAAGCATCAGAGGCCAGATGGGATGTTACAATAACTACCCATTCCGGAGTGGTAATGGGATGATGTCATGATGGATTTCGTGACAGGATTACTGAGGTCACCTAGAGGAAATGATGTCGTGTGGGTTGTTGTGGACAAACTCACAAAGGTAGCTCACTTTTTGCTGATCAAGGAGACCTTCGGTGTTGATGAGCTCAGAAAGTTGTATATCTGAGAGGTCTTATGTCTTCAAGGGGTCCCTCGTTCTATCATTTCAGATAGGGACGCCCACTTTATGTCTCGTTTCTAGCAGAGTTTTCAAAGGGAACTGGGTACATAGGTGATTTTCAGCATAGCATACCACCCTCAGAACGATGGCCAGTCAGAGTGTACGATTTAGGTGCTTGAGGACTTGCTGTGTGCATGAGTCCCGGACTTTGGGGGCTCTTGGGAGAAGCATATACCCCTAGTTGAGTTTTCCTACAATAACAGTTTTCAAGCAACTATTGATATGGCACCATACGAGGCTTTATATGGTAGGCCATGCCGATCACCTTTGTGCTGGATAGAGGCAGGTGAGGCAGCTATACTAGGACCATAGCTAGTGCAGGAGACTACTGAGCAGGTCCAGTTGATTCAGAAGAGGATGGCTACCACAGTCTCGACAGAAGTCTTATGCTGATCACCGCAGAAGACCTTTGGAGTTCGTGGTCGGGGATCGGGTTTTCTTGCGTGTTTTGACAAGGCTGGGACACAAGCAGATCATGAGACATGGTAAACTTTCACTGAGGTATGTGGGGCCATTTGAGATTATAGAGAGAGTCGGGGATGTTTCTTACTGGTTGCAGTTACCACAGAGGTACCGGGCCATGCACGAGGTCTTCCATGTATCTCAGTTGTACCGCTATCATTCAGACCCATCTCACATCCTTCAGTCCGAGAAGGTTGAGCTTCAGATGTATGCGTCCTTTGAGGAGAATCCGATTCATATTGTTGACAGGAGCACGAAGGTTCTCCGAGGCCGGTCAGTTCCTCTCGTACGGGTGCTATGGCAGCACGGACAAGTGCAGGACGAAACCTGGGAGCAGGAGACCGATGTATGTGCTCAGTGGCTGGAGTTGTTCATGACTATATCTTCACCACCCTTGGAAGGGAAATTTGGGGACGAATTGCTTTAAGGAGGGAAGTTTGTAGGAACCCGATTATTATTTTGAGGTATGGGTTTCTTCTTTTCTCTTTTCCTTAAGTGTTTTTGAGAAAATAAGGAAAATAGGGAAAAGTCCTAAATTTTGGAAGTACACGCTGTGTACTTTTCCACACACCGTGTACTTCTGGCCGTGTGGAATGAGTACACGGGGCGTGTGTCCATGTCGGCGATGAAGGGTTTAGGAACTGACTACACGCCGTGTAGTGGTCCTTTACACGCCGTGTAATCATTCAGAAGGCGAATAGTAAGGTGGTGGCCAGCTGTGCGGCAACACATGCTGTGTACTCATAAAGACATGCCGTGTAGTCATGTCGGTAGGTGAACAGTGCCATGCTGGTGGGAAGCCGCCAAATGAACAGTTTAAAAAATGAGAAGTACACACCGTGTACTTGGAAATACACGCCGTGTAATTTTTTTTTTCATCTTAAAACAGGCAGTAGCCTCCTCATTTAGAAGAGGAGGCATTTGAGCCATTTTGGAGCCAAAGGAGGAGAACGGAGCTTCGGAGATCCGTCGGGCGTGCATTGAGAATCTGTTTCTTCCTTGGACGATCTCGTTGGAACCGCACAGGTGGGTTCTCCCTTCTCCTGGAGTATTTCTCACCAATTATTTCTCATATGTAAGTTATTTACATTTGAACATTTTGTATTTTACCTTAGATCTACCTCGTTCTAGGACGATTCATGAAACGTCGTTCGAGTATACTGATCAAGGGCATATAAGGTAGGTGTCTTGGTGTTTATTTTCCAACTACTGTGCGTTTTGTGTGTTTTTGAGCTATGAACCCATATTTGGGGTGTCATGAGGCTGAGTCTGTGGCTAATTTAACTACCTAGAACTGTATAGGTAATTAAATAAAGTTGTAAAAATGTTGTTGGGGATTGCTTCTTGGATTCAGGACCATCCTGAGGGATGAATTCCTCTGTTTAGCCGTTTGGACAGGATAACCAAGGGTATGCCATGTTAAATTATGCATTACTTTTTCCTTGAGAGGAATTGTATGTAAATTTCTTGTTTATATGTTGGGCATGGCCCGATTACTTGTGCTTGAGGGATGTTTTTTACTATATCCTGAGGGCGTGACTGTATTAGCCTGAGGGAAACGTACTATTTTTCCCGAGGGAAACCTTTCGTGCCTGAGGGATTGACTTCTGTTCCTGAGGGTGACACTTCCTACACCTGAGGGAAATTTCTGTGACGCCTGAGGGCAATACCTGTGGGTTAGATTTTGATTACCTGAGGGTAAGGTTTTGCTTGTCTGAGGACGCTGACTGGTTACTTATAAATTCACTGTGGTGATTTCTTGATAATGAATGATTAAATGAATAATTAAATGGCAATATTACTAGTAAGTTAGTTACTTTTGAGTACTGCTTAGTTTATTGCATTTACTTTTGCACACTGTTATTGCATGTTTACACACAATTGAGCACATGCCTTTGGTGGGTGCCTACTGGGATTTATTTCTCACACCTTGTTTGGGTCATGCTTTTTGGCCCAAACAGATTATGTTTCTGCAGGTGTAGATAAGGGAAAGGGCCCTTATACAGGTACTTGATTGCTACTGAGGAGTAGGGGAGCATGGGACCAGGCTTAGGCTCGCGATGCTACCGACTGTTTTATTTTTCTCTGCTATACCCTGTATTGTATTGTACTGCTATGTAACATGTTCTGGCTGTTTTCTTAGAACTTGAGATATGTTGCATCATATCTATATAACTGGCTGGTTATCTTTACTGCATTTGATTATTATAAAAGTGTATGGTTTATTGCTTCCGCTGTTGATGTATATTTTATTTCATTCTGATGCACTGCACTTTGAAAAATAAGGGCATAGTTTCCCCACTATCATACCTGGGCCCCCAATGCTAGTCGGCATCCTCTGGCGTTTGGGGAAATGCGCATGAGGTCACGTGCCAAACCGGGTTTGGGGCACCCATTGAGTGGAACCCAGGCCCGGGACGTTACAGTAACCTCAAGTCACTGATATTCCACACCCTTCATCTCCATGATCTATACCATACAAAACCAAAGAGTATGCCTACAAATATCTGCAAAATATCTACATGAATAGAAACAATAATAAAAATAACTGAAAATATAAAAAAAATGATCTGCATAGAATGATATTTTTTCATTCACCATCTCTGTTGACATCTCAACAAAGAATCTCATCTATGTTCCATTAGAGGTTAATATTCTCAATCCATGAGATTCTTCATATGTTCAAAAGGGATTGAAACCAAAAAGCCATAAAATTCCTTAAAAATACAATTAATATTTGTAAAGATCACCAATACTACAACTAAATCAGACAGAAACAAAATAAAGGGTTATTAATAAAAAATGAATCTATTTTTATAGAAAACACAAATACTGCTCAATTTCCACATTGATATAAAGATATACTATCAAAAATAGTTTTAGGAAATTATCAAATAAAACTTTCATCATCTTCCTAAGAAAACTAAAAGAAACATGATTTCAATATGAAATAGAAGACAACCAAATGCAACAATCCATAGGACCAACCCAAGACATATTTCAATCATGCAAACCAAACCACCAAATTAAGAAACAAAAATAACAACCACTGATTTGAATAAAATAAATTTATATGAACTTATGATTCATTGGGTGTTTAGAAATACAAATTTAAAAAATGAAAGTGATAGTTGAAAATAATCACCAAATTAAAACATATTTTAAAAGATGAAAGGTACAATTACATTGGTTAATAATTTCTACCAAAATAATTAGCACATTAAAACGTATTTTAAAAAATTAAAGGTACAATTCTATTGGTAAATAATTTTTTCCAATATTATGTAATGGATTAGATGTGCTCATACATTTAAGGTATTTATCTTAATAGTTTTTTTAGTCTTGATTTTGTGGTAGATTAGGGTAATCAACTTGTGTTTAATTTGTGTATCGAGGGTGTTATTAGATTTGAAATGAAAACATCGGTCTAGAATTTAACTAATAAAAATAACATGGTGATAATAAAAAGCTAATTTAATATAGATTATTATCACATAATTCATTTTTATGTTCAATGGGATGAGAAATATATTGGATAAAAAATAGTTATGAAAAAATAGATTCCTTATTTTACATCTGAGAAAAGTATACCGATAGTGAAAAATACTTCTAAAGGTTAAGTAGGAATGAGGGATTTAGTGATAGTTCAGTGGATATGTTTATATCTATACAAGAGTACTTTGAAAAATCTCATATGAATGGGTCAAAGATCTTTCAAACTTATATAGTTCTTTTTATAAATTTTTAGATGATTGGAAGAAGCTAAAGGCTGTTTATCTATATTCTATTGTTTATTTCCAATATCATATAGTGAACATACCCATAAGACCCAGATCTCACCCTATATAATCCTCATATATTACTAAGTTACTTATATAGAGGTAAAAAATTATTAACTAGGTTTAAAAACATTAGATTAATCCTATTTTTGGTAGCACTTATATAAAACTACAAAACATTATCCAGAATAAAATAATTATTAGAAGAATGTGAGGAATCTATTTTGGTCCACCAAACCTCAAAAACATCATTAAAAAAACATTGACCTACATGACTGTTGATGAAACACTATGTGGGTTACATTGGAACCAATAAACCAAATACAACACATGAAAAGAAAAAAAAACAACAAATAGAAAACCAAAATATCTAGCATTTGCAGCACTACCACAACAATATTAAAATCATGGAACCTACAACCAAACTAAAGCTTGAATTTCATTCCTCAAATATAGATTATAACTCCTAGACAAACAAAAAATAGTAGTTAGAATGCACAAAAAAACCACATCAAATATTCCCAAACAATAGAAAATGAAAAGCTGATTCAGTACAATAGAAAAAAATACAGAATACAACCAAAACTCAAACTTCATGAACAAAAAAACTCACCCAAATGAAATAGAAAATATATTATGCCTGAAACACAAGTGAAACTACACAAACTACAAACAACTACTACAAGTACTTGATATAAGATCCAGAAGAAGAAAATCACAAGAACCACCAACGAAAACATTGCAACATAAGACACCAGTGCCAAAAGAAATGCTGATCTAAAAAAAGAACAATGACACCAATAATTTCTGATAAAAACCCAACTGAGTAGAATTTTAACAAATTAGGACATTAGATACATAAAAATATAAGCTAATAGAGGAGTGAATATTATAAGAGAGTATACTAAAGTCATAACTTACCTCAATAAAGGAAATAATTTCTAATAATGTTTTCTTGTTATCAAAATAATGTAGTATTAGGAACATGTTGATAATGTAATTAAAGAATAATAGTGTTCCATCAAAATAATACCTTATAGATCGAGAATTCAAGATCAATGGACATGGTTTTGTTCTTTTTGAAATAGAGAATGTAAAATATTAAACCTTCTAAAGATGGATTTTCCAACCCAAACTGGTTTTTTATGTGCAGGTCCTGGAGGGTCGCTTGAAACAATACATCGTATGGAAAATTATGATAAGTATAAAATTTATTCCAACTTTAATGAACAACTAAAAAAATTCTCAATTAATATGAAAATGAAAAGTTAATAACATAATATTACTCATCAATTATTAAAAAGTCATAACTATATATTAACAAAGAAACTAACTTTCAAATAACATATAGAGTAATTAATTTTAAATACTAAAATAAACTATGATTCATTAAAAATAAACACTATTAGTTTATGACCACATAAATATATCATTTTGATGTTCAAAATATAAATTAAATTCAATATGTATATCAACTATTATACACATCCCAACTAATTAATCTTTGAACACAAGGAATGCATTGAAATTTATTTGAAGTATATAATCTCAATATAAAATTCAATAGTACACTAAATAAATAATATAACAAAATGAATATAATGAATTTTCACATCACATGGAATGGGAATCATACCTTAATAAAGAAAAGGAACAACATTGTAGGATTCCACACACCAAATCAAAAAATACTTATAACCATATTCAAAATAGACAACCATTATTAACAGAAGTAAGAATTAATCCCATTCTAATTAGATGATTTAGGATGCACTTGTATGTTAAACATTAAATATCCACTAATTAAAGGTTTCAAATTTCAATGTGAATTGTATGTTTTACTACAATGTAGAGAATAGAATAATTTTAGTTCATTTAAAATGGAATTCGTACCTAGAATGAGACTTGGAAAGGAGTTTGGTTAGTCTAGAATTGAATAAAGGACCCATTCATCTTCATGGGGCCCTTACTCCTATAAAATATCAAAGAAATTATGCAAAAAGTATTTTTCATGTGTAAAAAATTTTCTTTTCATTGGGACCAATATATCAGTATTAAATATACTATATAGAAGGAGTTCACCACTTTTATGATTACTAGCATTTGGTTTTTATCTATGAGTGATGAAATGAAAAATAAAAAGATTCAATCAACTGTAAAGACTAAAATTGGGTAATCATGAAATAAATTTCACTTTTTTTCACTTCCAACTTGTTCCTCGCATCCTAATTCATCTGTTTATCACCCATTATTTACTTTTTCATTTGCTTCATCCAATTAAGTGAACAATATAACTTAGTATGAAGTTTTATTCTAACAAATTCATGAGAGAATTATTCCAATCCTACCACAAAAAAGTTCATTTGAGAGAACCCAAAAAATCACCAGAAAGTGCAACTTTACCACCTTTTCTCTATTCAATCTTGAAGATTTATAGGTATGTCATCTAGATTAGCTTCAGATTCACCATAATCGGAAAATAGAACAATGTACCCTTCCTTTAAACTGACATAGATCAACTTTACTTCCCTACCATGTTGCAT
Organism: Viscum album; assembly: GCA_963277665.1. Classification (NCBI taxonomy): domain Eukaryota; kingdom Viridiplantae; phylum Streptophyta; class Magnoliopsida; order Santalales; family Viscaceae; genus Viscum; species Viscum album. The sequence continues at coordinate 474,828,752 of OY728135.1, forward strand.
AGAACTAACAAAAATTACTCTTTTAGGATTTATCTTAGGAGATTTATTGTGGAGCATAATTCCAGAAGGGGTCTTGGAAGTTGGAATAATCCTATCCATGAGAACGTAATTCAAAGTTGGGATTAGAAACTTTTCTATATGATGTGAATAAATTTTACTTCACCTTGAGTGGCTCCAAATAAGTATTTAATTAGCATCACAAAGTCACCCAAAAAATAGAACAAGAACAATAAATATACTTTAATATGAATTTCAATAAAACCATATCCAAAATTCAATTCAATTCAAAATATATATACCCATGATTTTAGGTGCTGAAAACATAAAGGGGGGAAATATGCACGCGATGAACTGGGAGTGTGAGCACAAGTTGGGATTGCTACGGATTGGATGACAAGAGATGAAGATCAGCGGTGAGAGAAGGTGAAAATCACTATGGCCATGGGAAACAAGAAAAAAAATGGGAGTGTGATTGTAGGTGGGGATCACTACGACTTGGATAATGGGCCAAAAAGATTGGTGGTGAGTGCAAGTAGGGATCGCTAAGGTGTGGGAAGCGAGTGATGAAGATCAATGGTGAGCACAGGTGGGGATCACTATGGTGTGGGAAATGAGTGACAAACCAAGAGTGTGAGCACATGTGGGGATAACTATGGCTTGGGAAGTGATTGATGAAGATCAGGAGGCCATTATGTGGTGGTATGGGGGAGGGGGGTGTTGTGACCAGAGGTGAGGAAAAAAAGATAATAATTTTTTATAAATGTGCTAGACTTTTTTGGTAAACTATTAATAATAAAAATAATTATTATTAAATGGTTCGTATGTAGTGAAAAAATACTAGTTATATATTTATATGTTGAAAATAAACTATTGGAAATATTAATTGATTACAATGGATTCATTTATTGGAAAAAAATGTCAGTATTAATATGATAAAGTAAAAAATTTAATTGTTAGTAAAGTATATGTTGGTATTAAACAATTAATAACAATATATATATATATTTTTTAAAAATAAATTTTTGCACTTGAATTAAATACCAATAAAACATAATATATGTTGGAATTACTCATTTATACAAACAGATATATTATTTATCACTAAATTTATATTGTTAAAAGTCAATTTCTTTGTAGTGAATCCTTGACAATGGTTTATAAATAAAATGTGATTTATCCTAAGCATACCCCCCAGAAGTGTCAAACTAGTAGAATAGTAAGGCTCATTATCATGTACCAGGTTACACTTAAGTCATGCCTGACACACCTTTTTGGAGCTGTTACCCTTAGGCACATTTTTTCCAGAACCACCTCAACTTTTAGTATCCAGACAAGGATGTATTACTAAAAAAACCACATCATCTCTATCTAACAAAAACTTTAGGATTTTCTTCTATTATTACCCTCAAATTATACATTATGATTATTTTCTATAATCTATGTTTTTAAAAATCTAGTACCCAATTTTTCTCCAAAAATTGCTCTGATACCAACTGTTGCAACCCGGCCTTATCAGCCCGAAGCTAGTGTCATGCTACCATTATATTGGTATAAGATAAATCTAAATCACATTTAAAAGGATTGAACAATTTAATAGTCTTAGTAAACTAGATACATACATTATTCTTGTATTATAAACGAATAAAAAAATTACAACATATTTTTTTCTTTTTAAGGATATCTTTATTCTATCTAGAATTTCTTAACATATCTTTCTTAACACACTTTTGGGAATCCTAGTGAAAGGAAAAATAATAAGGGTGAGATAAAATGCTCATTAAGGGTATATAAAGTATAATAAAAAATGAATCAATAAGAATATATCAACATGTTAAGGTTACTAACTGAGAAAAAATACAATTTAAATAAATGGATAAGACATAATCAATATAGAAAGGTAAATAACCGAAACACATGTCATCTAGTAAATAAATTGAGAATGAAAATAATGAATTTATTTATCATATTAAAACCTCATGGATAATAAATACAAAATATTAATGAAGGCAATGATTAATTATTGGACATCATGTTTGAGGAACATGAAAAAATACTCCATCAATACCTTCCATAAGGCGGTTTAAAACTACAGGTAGAAACCTATTTAATTTATGTTACTAATTTGTCTAATGAGAACCTATTGATTCATCAAGGGGATATATAAATTCTAGGCCCCACCCATCACTTCCTATAAAAATTATTCCTTAAATCAAATAATAGATTCAATTAAAATAAAATAAGTGTTATCAAATATCTATATTGAATAAAGGATGAAAATATATCAATATTTCCCCAAAAAATAAAATAAATATAAAATTAAACACCATATGTAAAAATGATAAACAGTTTATAAAATAAACATATGCAGGATTAATGATATGGATAATTAGGGGAAATTCAAAGTCTAATGATCATAGGAAATTGAATATTTCAAAGGGACTAAAAAAAGAATCATGGAAGTGAATGTCAATACTATCCTTGTGAAAATAAATCATAAACCATATAGATGAAGAATATGGATGGTATCAATACAACATATCCTAAGTTTAGTATAAATAAAGTGACATTGTCGTTGATGAATAAAGATACAATAGAAAGTTATTTTAAAAACATTCTTGAGGAAAATATCCTTTTTTATTTTGAAAAATATTTTTAAAAAAATTTTCATTAAAAATAACTTTTGGAAAAATTTTCTTTAAAATGTAACCTTTTAAACTTGATAAGGAATCCTTGAGTAAATGACAACAAGAAAATATTTAATTTTCATGCAAGGTAAAAAGAATAATCCTTTTGTATAGTAAAAAGGTTAAAAAATTATTTATTTGGAAATTAACAAGAATATTACTTTGAAAAAAAATTTAAAATAAAAAATGGGTATAAATGTATTTCATAAATCATTTTGAAAATGTTAAAAGAATTTTTTTATTTTTTAATAAAACATGGTTTTTAGAAAAAACATATTTTCCGACTAAGGCGAGAGACGAAGTCAGATTTTACTAAAAAAATTATCTAAAACATTTTTAGTACCAAATAGTTGAAACATGGTACTATTATGTAAAAAAGTTCATGAATAACAAGATAATAAGAAAATGAAAGGGTTTATTAAACAATTATCCAATAATTTCCTCTTATATAAATTCAAGTATAAGCAAACACGAACTAAATAAGATTGTAAATTAAACCCTTGAAAAACCATAAAATTGATGTGAGAATCAATAAATAAATATATTAGGCATCTTATATTTAAATTCACATAAAAAGTGTAAATATAATAATAGATAATAAAAAGTTACTACAGACATAATCGTAGAATATTTACAACAACGAGGAAGTAATATAAGAAAAAGAATGAAATTGGGTTATGAAATTATTTTCCACTTGGTAACACTTAATTCAAATCCCCTTAGATGAAATAATTCAAATTAAAACTCAAAATATCAGGAATAATGATATTATATGTCAAAGTGTAATTATTTACACCATATATAAGAAATTAGGTTCACAACAATAAAGTATGCCTTAAAGAATGGAGATTGAGATGAAGTCCCTTACTTCATGGTAACCTATAATCCCCTTGAAAGAAATAATTTCAATTAAAACTCTAAATACCATGAAGATAAAATTATTCATGATATAAAATAAAATAGGGGTATTATATACACCACAAAAAATAAGTAAGTGGTGAAAATGGTGTATGCATCACGTAAATAAAAGTGAGGCAAGAATCCCTTACCTTGCGTTTCCTCTCAGGATAATGTACTTTAACATCCAATATAATGGTACTAAGAATGTTAATAAATTATAAAACAACCATAATAATATTCATAATATCATATGTTAATTTCTAATAATATCTTATTACCCGTTTGTTAACAATCTTTCATTATTTTCACAAATTTGGGTGTTACTTGCCTAGTTTTTAAAGTATGTTTTGACTTATTAATTGTTGTTCTTCTTATTTAGATCATGATTTCATCATAAAAATAATGTAAAACATTATAAAATTATAAAATATTTCCATTTTATATGTATTTATAATAATCAATAATATTTTGAGATAATAAATGAAACACACCATTCATGGAGATGGTAGACCGCACATACGCATGGACACTTATTGTATTTTATTTAATATTTAAAAGAATAAAAATTAAATTATTTATATTTACATTAAAATTAAATTATAATATTTATTTCATATATATCACATATTTTAATTAAAATTATTCCTAATACATTCCATGAATCACATCACTTTGAGGAGGCTGTAGTTTACACATCCATAAACAATGTTATCATATTTACAAAAAATGGAAAGCATGATGGCATATGTTATATAAAAATTAAATAAGTATAAATAAATAATCAATATAATATATATCATATATAAATAGCATTTCCATCATAATTTTTACCATGATAGATGGTAAAGGAACAATGAACAATCATTGTTTCTTGAGGTGGTAGTTCGTCGTACACACAAACTGTAAGTTCATTACCCATTAGAGAGAATTGTGTGTAAGTGTAGGTAGAAAAATTATAATAATAAAATATCAGTATATTTAATATAATTTGGTTATTATATAATCATGTAATGAGAATATATTCGGGGTTGGATAAGGAAATAAAATGAAAGTGATCGTTGAAGAGTGTTACCTCATTTTCGGGAGACTCCTTTTTGTTAATACCAAAAGACTTACTTGGTTTCCTTTATTCATAAAGTGAGGATTCTAAGATGAGGGGAAGAATGTTTTGAGATTATTGGAGAATATTTTGGGTGAGAAAAATATCTCTATAGGTGTGGATGAGTGGGAGGGTGAGTGCTTTTTATAGTGGAGGAGGAGTGGAATTCCTATAAATTGTTGAAAAGGGAGTTCCACTCACATTTTTCCCATGTAATGTGAATCTAATACTAATAAAAATTATATAAATGGTAGTATATGGTATATATATGAACATAAAATGGATTTTTGAAAAATATATAGGTCATTTTTCCTTAAGTTTAAGGTTTATAAATTTGTTAAGCTATTTTTCTCCTAATCGTTGAAATTAATTTTGATTACTTTGACTAATAATTTCGGTCAAAAATAAGTTGATATTTTTAGAAATTATAAATTATTATGATTCAAAATATGGAATCCAGTTTTCCAAGTTCCAAACACAAAAGTGACAGAAATTAATTTAAATATAATCCCACAGACGGGGCGTCAAAGCATGTTTTTAAAGTTAAGATGTTCAAGCCAACGAGCCCGTACCCAAGTGGTAAGGGCTCCTGCTTGGCATCCAAGAGACCCAAGTTCAAAACCGCGTGGAGGCGAATTTCTGGGGCACTGTAGCAGTACTGTAGCAGACACTGTTTGGTACTGTAGCATCCAGACTATTCACGAGATTTGGGATTTCAGGCCACCGATTTGGGCCTACGGGTTTCAGGGCCTTCGGGCCATCAAAGGCCTTCAAGCCATAGGGCCTTCGGGACATTGAAGAACATGAATTAGCCCAGTTCACATAGAGTAGGCCCCAGATGAGGATCAGATCACCAGTAGCAGTCACTAGAAACAGAGCTAGCCAGATTAGAAGAATGAGAGTGTATGGAAACCGCCATCGGGACCAGGCACCGTGCAACTTTTTACAGGGAAATGCTAGCTGATCAGCAATACAGGTGGGGAGATAAAGGCAATAAATGATGCAGAAGCTGGGGAGGGGCAGTTCTAGTGAGCTGGGCCTACGGGTCATGTATTTGGCATGGTATGCCTCTGGGCCTTTAGGTCATGTATTATGGGTCATGTCGGGCCTAGTGCTTTGGGCCTATAGGTCATGTACGAGTTCCTCTTCAACCCTTAAAAGGGGTATTATCTATAATAAAATAAAAAAGAAGGCCTTCGGGCCATTCAGGCAAAGTAAAGATGTTCAAAAGTTTTCTATGTTTTTATATCTAATTTCAAATTTAAATTGATTAAAATGAACTAAATTGGATTAATTTGTGTAAAAGTAATTTAAATAAAATTTAAAACTTATTAAAAATATAATTTACCTTTATAAATAAATTAGATGAAAAACAGTTTTGAATTAAAATTCAATATTGTTCACTACTCATCAAAAAATGAAATATTTCAAAAAGATACTAAAAATTTACCATAAAATAATTTTGATATTAATATCTAGAAAATTAATTTTATTTTTACACATAAATCTGCTTAAAATTTTATTTAAAATAGGGTTTCCAATAAAAGGCAGTGAAAGTGCCTTTATAAAAATACATGTTTTATGCTAAAATTAGGATTATTATCATCTTATAGAAATAAAATAAATTAGATGAATATTAATAATATTTTATTAAATATATAAAATATATATTTAATTAAAATTTTCACTTATTGTAATTAATTTAATTTATTAAGAAAAAACACATTTTGGAGCATAAAAATAAAAATAAATCTTTTATATTCAATTGGTTTATGTTTTCAATTATAAATAATTGGTAACAAATGAATTTATATTATGTTTTAATAAGACATATATTTTCATAAGTTTTTTAATACTATTCATAACTTCTAATTTGATGACTAGGTCAATCTTATTACATTAAATAATAATATTTTAATAATATATTGTTGTTTGGTAAAACTCAGTCATGCATGTAATGTAAGTCATCAAAGAAAAACATTATTCTTTTTGATGCAAGATAACTTTGTATTTCTTTAATTGATATATATATTATAGATCTAATTTATTTAAAATAGTAAATTTATTATAAAGACTTGGGATATTATATTCACTCATGCGCTTAGTGTTGCGTTTCATACATGCTATCGAATACAATGTCCTTATTTTAGAATTTCAGGGCATTACATCCCACATATATTTTATTTTAATATCATAACCTTATATATTATAGTTTTTATATAGGATTTTTTTATTTCCATGAAAAAATGTGGTTATTATAGAATCTTTTCAAAAAATTACAAGTGTGTCACTCACCTCACTTATAAAAGGTCACCCACTCTCCTCTATACTTGATACTTTAAAACCAATTTGGATTAGAAAATACCTTCCCAAATCACATCATAAATTCCCCCCACTCATCCTAGAATCCTTTTTGGTCATAAATACAACCAAGGAAGTATTTAGTTCAAACCTAAGTAGGATACCTGAAGAAAAGGTAATATTCTTCAATGAGTGTCTTTATTTTATTTCTTTCACTAAATCCTTCAATTATTATTAAACCATGAGGATATAAAAAAATAAATATATGACATATCATGGGATTTTTTTATAATAATATCATGACCTAAAACCATTTCCACTTCAATCAAATGGCTTATAAAATCATCATCCATGTGTACGAAGAACTACTACATTGTGAACTGATGTCATTCGTTCTTCCATTACCACCTTCCATGGTTGGGAATGATGACACATCTAGATTATATATATATATTATATTTATAAAATTAATATACCTATGGATTAATTATATCATATATATATATATATATATATATATATATTTCTTTCCATTTTTTATGGGACATGATAATGTCGCTCATGTGTATGGCAGACCACCGCCTCACAAAGCGATGTGATTCGTTTTTTACTAATGATATACATGGAATCTAAAAATGTTAAAATTAATTAGTATATGTGATATAAACGAAATAATTATGATATTCATGACACATTTATCACTTATAAAATATAATATTGTTTCTTACATTTTCACCCACTTAAAGATGATAACATAATTCGTGTATGTGTGGACTATCACCTTCACAGAGCGATGCGACTCTATTTTAATCACCACACTTCATGGTTGATATATATATGTATATTTAAAAAAATAATATGGTATATATGATATTATTATGATTTTATAATGTTAAATTATTACTTCCCTCATTTCTTTAAGGATCATTGAAAAATGTAAACGTTACTCATGCGTACGTATGCCATATCGTCTCCATGATCATATCATACTTAATTTTTCATAACCATATTTAATGATTGAATTTAAAAGTATAATTGATGTAATAATATGATTATTATTTCATGATTATTATTATATAAATGATATAACTATATAATATGTGCATGAACCAAACCATTCATAATGAAACACGCATGAGAAAACAAGACAATTAACACCCAAAACAATGAAAATTATAAAATATTATTAATAGAATATTGATAATATTTTATAAAAGTATCATATATAATATTATAAATAATAACATGATTTTTTATAAGTTATTAAAATTTTTAAAACCATTATAAATAAGTTTAATTCATTTTCATCCAAAAGGAAGTGTAAGGTAAGTGATGACATCTCAATTTCCCATCATTAAGGCATATTTTATTGTTGATATTATAAGATTATATGTCTAATTAATTTTTATTCTATTATGTTTTATTTAAACTTATGTTATGTGGAATTAACTTTGATACATATAATCTATTCATTGATTAATTTTTACTTTAATATTATGGAAATTATAAGGGTTTATTTCACAATCTCATTCAAATCGAAATTTTTTATTATTGAATTTTATTTGAAGGTAATTATTTTATCCCTGTATAATAAACCCATTTTATTTTCTTCTACTATAGTTATTCAAGATATTTTCAAGTAATAGTATAATTTTTCCACTCTTTAGTACTTAAAATAATTGAAAAAATGTTTTTAATAAAATCTAACCTGATTTCTCTCTTCAATCCAAAATCCATTTTCTTCTAAAACCATGATTTATAAAATATTTTGAAAATGTTTTTAACATTACCCAAATTATTTCATAATGTAATTTTACATATTATTCTTTTTAACAATTTTTTAAAAAAGAATCATCATTTATTTTTCAAAATAATTCATATTTTTCTTTTACAAAAAATGTGAATGGAATCAATGTTTTAACAAACTCAAAATGTACATAATTTTCTTATATCATGAACAATCAATATCTTATAGAATTATTTATAATTTTCAATGGTTTGTTTCAATGAAAAGTATTTTCAAATTGATTGGTGATTTTTTTGGTTTAAAAATGGAATTTTCAAATTAAAAAGGATATTTTACACAAGAATGTTTTAAATATATTTTATGGTATTTATATTCATTAGAGAAAAAAACACTTATTATTCTAATGCTCCAATAATGTTATGTTGTATTGATAGCATCTTTATTCTTCCTCTGGATTGTTTACAGTCATTTTATCATAAGTCTTGAAATTCACTTTAGGGATTCATTTTATTAATCATTAACTTCAACTTTAAATATTCAATTTCCTATGATCATTGGACATTAAATTTACCCCAAATATTTGTATTATTTATTTTGGATATGATTAATTACTAATCATTTTACCATTTTCACATACGGTGTTTAATTTGGATGTTATTTTATTGTCTTGGAAAATATTGATAATATGTATGCATCCTTAAATAAAAATATCTAATGGTATGGCATATTGATTCATGAATTAAATTGAATATTCTGTGTATGAGGAAGGATTTGGACATGCTATGAAGGGTAGGGACCGAACATCATATACCACCATGATGTATTAATAGGTCTTGTAACACCCCAAGATTTTATAAGAAGTATTCTTTTTAATTTATTCGATGTCTTGTGTTGTATGCTACACCAAGATTATCTTGCAGTATACGCAACACCGTTTTATCTTGCAGTATACGCAACACTATTCTTTGATTGTGTTACACACAATTTCAAGTTCGTTTGAAGTTATTGTATTCAAAATTGAGTGTATATATATATATTCAATGAATAAATTCAATATAGTTGGATTCTATTATATGCAACAACAAAAGAATCTTGAAATACACACAACCCTGACTTGGCTTGCATTACACACAATCACAACCTTCTCTGATAGCCTGTGTTGTACGCAATGCCGAGTTTCACTAAACAACGATATGTTATATAAACTACCCGGTATGAATTGTAATACACACTTTTTGAAATTTTATTTTTCAAAATGGACTTTATTTTTGGATTCGGAATATCGAAATTATCCTCGGGTGAATTTTTCGTATTTTTCTGAAAACTTTCAATTTTTGATGAATAGTGAAAACACTGGGTTACTATTTAAAAACCGACTTTTTATATAAATAATAATTTATTTTATTTAAATTTATTTTAGGTAAAAATTGATACATAATACCTATATAAGTTCAATGTAATTCATTGGAGTCATTTTATAATAATTTTAGACATATAAATATTTTATTGAACTTTTCACCATCTTTTACCCACCTCCTAGGAGAGTTTGAAAATTTACATTAAACATAATTTTACCACTTCGGTGAGTGGAATTTCAAAAATACAAGAGACACGGTTAATATCAAGGAGTAAAATATGGTTCAATAAGATAAAAATAATTTTTGGTGAATAGTAACCTTTTACTTTTATTTACCACGGTTAAAAGTAAAAAGGGTAATTAAGGGTAATTGATATTATTATTACCCTAACACATGTCCTAATTATATTGGATAAGTGTAATTAGACTAAAAAACCTTATAAATAAAATATTATCATTTAGGTACACTTGGATTAGATTAGGAAATTTATTATTATTTTATTTAAAACAGAATTAAAATAGTTAAAATCAAAGTTTAATAACTAAAACATTTTTAAATAGGGTTATACATAAGATAAATTAGACTATAAATATTCATTATAAATATAAACATATTTCCTACATAATGGTATTTTATTTATAATTTTTAGACATTAAATAATTTAATTTATTTATGACACAATGATGATGCAGTAATTACCTTATTAATGAAATATTAACATAATTGATGTTATAAATACTCAAATAGATGTATTTTTTGGTTTTTTATGAATTACACTAATTTTATAGGTTAATATGACATGTTAGTATTTATTTAATTAAATATTTTCGAACTAATCATGCTGTTATGATTTTCACAAGAATCATGTACCAAATAGTGTCAAAATTGACATAAAATAGTTTTTAAAAGAAATATTATATTATTAATTGTTATTTTATTCCTAAAAATATAAGGTTCTTCCAAATAACTTAGATAAGGATATATATATTAATAATGAACCACTTGGGGTTAGTTTATCTTGTTATAGTAAGTTTATTAACCATATAGTGTAAGAAAACAAAAAGACATGGTAAAAGTTAAATTATTTAACTTAGAGTTAAATCTAAATGATAAGGATAAAATAGTAACCTAAACTTGTCTAAAACCTATTGGTTGAGAGGATTTCGAACCATACCCACCTTATCTTCTAAATAAATCAATTTTGAGCTATTAAAAACGGAATATGACTTTATTATAAAATAATATTATAAGTTTTCATAAGGTGCCCCTCTCCCCCCTTATAAAAAAGGGCACCCCTTCCCTCTTCACTTCCAACCCTATTGAGCCTTTAATCTCGGCCAAACCCTGACCAGTTCTCTTATCCACTTCCCTAGAAATTTTTTTGGAGTTCTTGTATTCTCAAAAGACCAACTCTACTTCCTTAAGACAAGGCTTAAAGGAGGTCCGTTGAAGAAGAGGTAATCTCTTCTTCCGATTCTCTCAAGTTTCTTTATTCTTATACTTATTCGTCTTTAGTTGTATCATTATAACATAATAACATCAGTATTAATTATATACTGATATGTTATTATAAATATGAAACAACCCTATTTCACCTTCTATCCATCCTACGGAAAACGAAATCACCGTGCGTGCGTACGTACGTAATACCGTCTCCACGCCGTGGTGTAATATTTTTTCGACCACCACCTTACTTGGATGGTTATAATGGTGTAAATAAATAACTATATATGATTATTGTAAAGTGATATTTATTTGAAATATTATACATACACTTCAATACAATTCCACGATCATGGGAATGATATCATTGCTTGTGCGTACGTATGGACTACCGTCTCCATGACGCGATGAGATTCATTCTCCATGTTAACCATTCATGAATTATTATAAAGTATATATAATAAGTAATCATGAAATATGTGACATAATAATGAGAATGTATTTATGTATATATATATATGTATTTCATCTACTTAATTTCATTCAATTCAATAAGGAAACGAAAACATCGTTCATGAGTACGTACGACCTACCGTCTCCATGAACGGTGTATTTCATTCCATTTATCGATCTATCATATATATATATGTATATGATGAATATATATTATATATAAATCATGTTTTACATTATGTAATTAGGTAAATCAGGATATAAGTAATAATATCAAGAACAACAAGTCCAAACACGTACAATAAACAAAACGATTTTACCCAAAACACTGCTTTAACATGGAACTTACAAAAGAACGGGTAATATAATGTCATAAGAGAACCATATAGGATATCATAACAATGAATATGATTCTGTAATAAGTCAATGAAATTATTTAAATCATTATACAGGAGGTTCGGAAACGTACGAAGCATATCAGACCTAAGGTAAGGTATAATTATTCCAATCTCGTTTTTATCCGAGATTGTTTAATCGTAAGTATTTTCTAGGGTAAATTTATCATCCATTTCCATGTTTTCAAAAAGGGTTTTCATGTATGTTTAAAGTCCTTTTACATATTTTTTACTTTTACCACATGTTATGAAAGGAATATTTCTTTTGTTTACCATACAAGGAACTTTTTGTCTTTTCTGACAAAAGTATGAGGAGAATGTTTTTTAACTTATACAGCATGAACAGATTTTTATGGTTTCATAACACCTTATTTTCATGAAGTTTAATCAACAATATTTCATGACTATTTTCAACAAAATCCTTTTCTTTCAAAATTTCATGGCATTTTGAGAAAAGAAAATGATTTTGAATAAGAAAAGATATTTTCCTCAAGAATTTATTTCAAGTGTTTTATCAAAACCAATTTCCATCTAAGATGACATTATTTCATATGTGGATGTTTCAAGTAGAATGTCTCTATGATTTACATGGTTTCAATTTTATTATGATGAAATTATATCCATTTGTTTTATATGGATTATGTTATGATGGGTTTATGTTTATGAAACCCATTTTATTCTTTGGGTTATGATGAATGATTTATGTTTATGTTGTGGCACACGTAAGAATGATTTCATTATTAGATGGGTGAGATCTATATCTCCCTACAATGCATTGGGTAAAGATTTATATCTCATGAGATAGACATGGATGGAACGGTAAGTTAATCTGGTTCAGTAATACAGGACAGGAACAAGGATTGAACTCGATTCAGAAAGAGACTTTGTCCACTAAGATGGTCTTGGCAGGAATGCCTTGGATACTACGGAAATCATATCATGTGCTTAATGGGTGCCACAATCACATGTTTTATTACCATGCTATTTTATCATGATTGATGTTCCTTTATGATATATTCCTTATGTACTTCCAAGATTTATGTCTTTTCTCAAGACTTTGATGTTTAGATTTTATGTTCAAGTTTTTGCATTCCAATGTTTATGGATTGTTTTATGTTCTCTATGTTTACCGTTTCTGAGCATTTGATCTCACCCTTTTTATGTTTTATTTTCCCTAGGATATAAATAAAGGTTTTAGGTAAGAAAATCAAAAAGGGGAATATCTTTATGGGAGATTTTGAGGATCTTTCACCATGATTAGAAGATTACATTCCGAGTTTCCAAAGACACTTAACTAATATGGTCTTTGAGCATCTGTTTTTTTCATGTATTAAGTATTCTGCAAAAGTAATGTAATTTCCATGTACGTCAGGATTTGGGTCTCTAAAGTTGGTATCAGAGTGAAGGTTTAGCTAACCTTTGGAAACTAGGATTCGAAAACTTTAGTGAAATCCCTAAAGATATTTCTAAAGATATTTCTATGGTATGTCTAGGGATGTCCCTAAGGATAAGTATACATATAGGTTATAGTCCTAGAATTACGATAACGATATTATAATTAAACCTAAGATGTTAGATATTGAAGGTACTCCCCCTTTATTATGTTGTTTTCCTAGCATGATTTTTCCTCTCACACTATTCTTTTTAGGTTTTAGAAAATGGCTGGAAACAGGGAGATTCACGATAATAGAGGATATTATGGACAATGGAATGATATTCTTCATGAGAACCCAAATGTGATGAGATTTGGAAGTCCAAACATCGTTATTATTCCTAATCAGAAATCTCATAATATGATCAATAATCTCAAATTTGATAAGTTTCTCGACTTAGCTAATAAGAGAAAGATGGAGTTTTATGATGATCATAGAGGAAAGAAAGTTCAATTTCCCTCATGTAAATCATGTGTGAAGAGGCATCAGGGAGATTGTTTAAAAGGAAATGGAAGATGATTTGGGTGTGAAAAAGGACACAAATCCAGTAAGTGCAAAGGAAAAGGTTTAGTTAACACCATGGAGAAGGATAATGGTATTGATATGACATCAATAATGATTAGATGTTTTAAATGTGGAATGTATGGGCATTATGAAAACCAATTCCCTAAGGGAAAATCTAATGAAGAGAATCGGCGTGGTCATATGGGTAGTATTTATGTGGATGACAGTGAAGAGACTATGAATGAAATATGAGATGAAAGAAATGATGAAGCTCAGTCAGTGGTTTAAGAAGTTAGTGGAATGATTGCATGTTTATCAAGAATAATGTATCGTACTATGGAATAAAGAATCATCTAAGGATTGTTACACTATTATTATTCTTAAAGTATTTGAAAGTATATGTTGAATGATACTGGTAACCATGAAAGGTTATTCAGACATTTTAGGAAAGAAGATGATATGTGTATAATGAATGGATAAGGTGAAAATAATATGTTTGATAGTATTCATGAGCTCATGATTGATATAAGGACTAAGTGATATCATGGTTTGAGTATATAGAATTTTTGGGATTTTGGTATGTGGAAAGTGTTAACTTTTAACTACACTCATGTTTTCACTAAGGTTCAATGGGTATTAATTTTTCAAGAGAATACATGATTAAGGACTTCGAATGTTTGGAATGTGACCAAAAAGACATATCTTATGATATATGGGGATAAATGATGGTATTCACAAGCTTGGTTAATGAAATTTCTAGTAATCATTTTCTTTATACTATGATATTGGACATATGTATTTTGGATAAATCTAAAGACTGGAATGGATTATGTTGGACATCAGATAGTATTGTTTAAGGATAGATCTTTTTGTTATAACAATATTGTTTTAGAAAAAGGACAACCTGCAGGACGGGCGATAACCCATCACGTCGGACAAGGTTGCAGGAATCGAACCCACAACCGAAGTGCGACATTCCTTTATCGCCTACCACTAGCTTACAGTGTAATGCCCTAACCCCAGTTACCTAGAGTCGGTGCATTATTACATAACACTGGGACGATCACAAGAAAGATCAATTCTCGAAAGACCGATTAGTTTAGTAGCCTTGGAAACACTAGATATATTCATAAAGTTTTACATTACATCATAAAAATTAAAACTACAAAAACATAGTCTCCATAGTCCACACTCTTATCCCCTCATACTATCCCTGCAGGTCATTCATAATTTACTTCTTCACATCCTGGGAAAAATAAAACATAGAAAAGGGGTGAGCTCAAATGCCCAGTAAGGATAACAATATAGTGGAAACTTTCATAAATAAGAATAAACATTTAAGGCAAAATATAACTAAAGAAAAAGCCTTTTAAACTTGAACTTCAATATAGTATGGAAAAAATAAAATTAAATAATTACATTTACTTATTCACATGGATATTGTACTAATCGAATAATCACATGCAATATCAATAACCACTTTCATAATGATGGAATGCATAATGCCAGACTATCGTAACCACATAGCCAAGGCCTCGTTCCAAGACTACAAATAAGATATTTCCAAGGCCTTGTGCCAAGACACTAGTTTGTCTCATGAGACCTACCGATGCGTCAAGGAGCTATAGCGGGCTCCACCCATCAGATATTAAGTCCAATGCATTCCCATATGAAAAGGTTTAAACATAACATAAACATTCGTATTAAAACTAGCATAAGAAATGTAAATACTTCATCCATAAACCATGAATGGTATAAAAATAACACATCCACATTCAAACATATCAAAAAACCTTCAATACAATATAGAAGTTTTGTATCATAAGAAATCAACTTCAAATAAGCATAAAATCAATCAAAGGATGTTGACATGGATGAAATCAAAACTCTTTTTAGAGAAATATCTCTTTCTATTTTGAAATAATTTAAGAGTCATATATTTATAAAATAAAACATTTTCTTTGATAATATTCTTATAGGCTTGTAAGGTAAGCTTCAACGATTTTATAACGGAGGAAAATAGCCGCACCCACCGTATAAGTTAAAAAAACCTTCTTACCTTAATTCTGTAGAAAAGTTTAAAAAGGTATTTGTTTGGAAAATGACGGAAAGATTCCTTTATAAACCACTTATAAAAGTAAACAAGGGTATAAATGAATTTAACCCATATTCTAGTAAATAGTAAAAAAATGTTTTGAAATACATTTTTAAGAAACATGGATGTGGATGATAAAGAAGTCCCAGTAGATTATTACGTATAAAAAACCTCGGATAATGAAGAGATTGTGAAATAAACCCTTAACTTGTACTTTTACTTGGTTGGGGGTAGGTTAAACTCCTGTATAATGGTGAAAATAAATTTTATTAAATTATACAAGAATCATATACATTATTATGTTATCATATATGATCTTTTAACATTGCTTTGTTAATAATATCTTAGTATTATCGTCGTTTCGGGTGTTAACTTACTCGTTTTATTTTATTTGTTTTGTTACATAAGACATGTTTGTCATGGATAAGTTGTATATTATTCATATACATAATGATATCAAGTCTTTAAAAATTATTTTTAAATCATCAAATGATAATTATACTTGAATGGATACGATGGAGAATGAATCTCATCGCGTTCGTGGAGACGGTAGTCCGTACGTACGCACGAGCGACAATATCATTCTTTTAATATTAAAATAATATATAATTGGATGGTATATCATATATAAAGAATCATTATCATGTTATATTTAATATTTAAATGAATTAAAAATCATTATTATACCCATCCAAATAATAATATATTGAATAACAATTACACCATGATGTGGAGACGGTAAGCCGTACGTACGCACGTATGGTGACATGTCATTCAAAGGATGGATAGAATAATGAATATGGTTGTACCATATTTATAATAATATTATAGTACATATTAGATTCTGGATTCATTATTTTAGAATGGGAATAACAAATAAAGAAGAAGTTGAAGAAGAAATGAATTTTAAAAAGGGTGGTGAAAACATTACCTCTTCTTCAGGTTCTTCCTTTTGATTTGATCAAAAGGGCTCCTTAGGATGGCTTTCTGATCAAAATAAGGCCTCTAGGTTGTATTTAGGTAAGTTTATAGAGTATTTGGGCAGGTTTTGGCCGAACCAAAAGGCTTTGAAGGTGTGAATTAATGAGAAGGTGGAGTTCCCTTTTATTAGAGGGGTGAGGGGCACCTTTGGAAATGCTAGAAATATTATTTTATAATAAATTCATATTCGGTTTCTAATGGCCCCAAAGTGGATTATTTAAAGTTTAAGGTGGGTATGGGTCTAAAACCACTAAAAAAATAGAATTTATACAGGTTTGGGTCATTATATTAACCTTATCTTTTAGTTTTAACTCTTCGTTAATTAGTTTGACACTTACCATGTAACTTTGTATTTTTATATTATATAGTTAATAAACTTACTATATACCTCCAAGAGACGCCCAAGTGGTACATTAATGATACACCTATCATGATATAAGTCTCTTGGCCAAACCTTATATTTTTAGTATTTTAATATCAATTAATAATATAATATTTGTTTTAAAAACTCTTTTATGTCAATTTTGACACTATTTGGAAAATTGTTTTTTTTGAAAATCATAACCGAATTATTACTTTGAAAAAAGTTAATTAAATCATTTATACAATGTTATATTAACCTATAAAATTATTTTAATTCATAAAAAATCTCAAATTATATTTATTTGGGTATTTTTAATATCAATTATTTTAATTTTTCACTATTATGGTCATTACTTCATTATCATTGTGTCATAAATAAATTAAATTATTTAATGTATAAAAATTATAAATAAAATATCATTATGTAGGAAATATTTTTATATTTCTAATGAATTTTTATAATTGAATTTATCTTATGTGTAACCCTATATGAAAAATGTTTTAGTAAATAAACTTTGATTTTAACTCTTTTAACTCTTCTTTGAATTAAAAAATAATAAATGTCCTAATATAATCCAAGTGGACCTAAATGATAATATTTTATTCCTAAGGTTGTTTTTGGTCAAGATAAACTTGTCCAATAGAATTAGTACATGTCTTAGGGTAATATTAATCCCATTTTTACCCTTAATTACCCTATTTACTTTTAACCGTGGTAAATAAAAGTAAAAAAGAGACTATTCACCAAAAATTATTTTCATCTCATTGAACCACATTTTACTCCTTGATATTAACCATGTCTCTCGAATTTTCGAAATTCCACTCACAGAAGTGGTAAAATTAAGTTTTATGAAAAATTCAGTTTTTTTAACTACCACTTAGTGGTTTCACTATTCATCAAAAAATGAAGTTTTTCAGAAAAATACCAAAAATTCACCCTATGCTAATTTCGATATTCTGAATCAAAAAATGAAGTACTTTTTAAAAAATAAATTTATAAATTTCAAAAAGTGGGTATTTCTATTCATAACGGCTAGTTTGATTGGTTGTGGTGTGTTAGAACTCGATGTTGCGTACAACACACGCTATTGAATTATTCAAAGAAAAGTGTACCGTAGAATCATGGGGTGTTACATTCTCCCCTATTTCAAATAATTTCGTCCTCAAAATTTCTAGATTACTACCGCATGAAATGACTCGGGTGGTTCTTCATCATAAGTTCCTCGGGTTCCCACGTTGCCTATTCCATCTTATGGTTTCTCTACAGGACTTTTACTAGACGAGTCGTCCGATTTATCAGTACTTGTTCTCTCGAATCAAGAATATTGATGGGCACTTATCAATAAGACATATCGGGTTCCAGTTCTAATTACTCATAGGTGAGTACATGTGTTGGGTTAGACATGTATTTCCTCAATAATGATACGTGGAACACATTGTGAACTTTGGAGAGATTTGGCGGCATTGCCAAACGGTAAGCTATAGCCCCAATTCGTTCTATAATTTTGAAAGGTCCGATGTACCTGGGACACAATTTACCTTTCTTACCAAAACGTATGACTCCCTTCCATGGAGATACCTTCAAGAAAACATGATCACCAACTTGAAATTCCAAATCCTTCGTTCAATTACCAGCATAGCTCTTATTCCTACTTTGAGCTGCTTTGATATGGTTTTGGATTACCTTCACCTTTTCCATCATTTCATCCACCAGTTCTGGGCCTACAAGTTTTCTTTCACCAACGTCATCGCAACAGGTTGGTGTGATACATCTCTTTCCATATAACGCTTCATATGGTGCCACATGAATACTCGAATGGAAGCTATTGTTATAGGAAAATTCTACCAGAGGTAAATATTGATCCCACATACCCTGAAAGTCAAGTGAGAATGATCTTAACATGTCTCCTAAGGTTTGAATAGTTCATTCTGATTGTCCATCTGTTTGAGGGTGGTAGGCAGTTCTCAAATGAAGTTCAGTATCCCAGGCTTTCTGAAGACTTTTCTAGAATCTTGAAGTAAAACAGGGATAACGATCAGAAACAATCGATAGGGGTACTCCAATTAGTCTCACAACTTCATTAATATATAGTCTTGCTTGTCATTCCAGTGGTAGATCTTCTCTTATAGCAAGAAAATGTGCTGAATTGGTAAGACGATCAATAATAACCCATATTGCATCATTCCTTCTAGGAGTATTTGGTAGTCCCATGACAAAGTCCATCGTGATATTGTACCATCTCCACTCCGGTATGGGAAGAGGTTGCATGACTCCTCCAGGCTGTTTCCTTCCACCTTTCACTTGTTGACAAACCATACATCTTGAAACAAAATCAGCAATCTCCCTCTTCATGTTGTCCCACCAAAAATGTTCATTCAAATATCTATACATTTTGGTGCTCCCAGGGTGTATAGAGAAATTGGAACTATGAACATCATCTAGAAATTCCCTTTTTAGATCAGGTATATCCGGAACACAAAGCTTCTTCCCAAATTTCAAAATTTCTTCTTCATACACAAAGTCTCTCAATCTCCTATAATTCACAACTTTAATCTTCTTTTGAAATTCTTCATCATCGGTCTGAGAACTCTTAGTCCTTTCTATTAAAGATGGTTTGACAACCATTTGAAAAAGCATTGATGTTTGACCTTCCTTGGTTATTCCCATGTACATCTTCACTAGAACCATGAAAATTGGATCCCTTTAAATTCTCATATTATTCAAAACTCCGTGATCTTTTCTTATCAAAGCATCTGCCACCTTGTTTTCCTTCCCCGGGTGGTAGTGTATCGTGAAATCATAATCCTTGAGTAATTCAAGCCATCTCCTTTGCCTCATGTTGATTTATTTTTATGAGAAAATATACTTCAAACTCTTGTGATCAGTATAAATCTCACATTTTTCACCATAGAGGTGGTGCCTCCATATCTTCAAAGCAAATATCAAAGTTGCTAACTCGAGATCATGAGTAGGATAGTTTTGTTCATAAAATTTCAACTGTCGTGATGCATAGGCAATAACCCTATCATTATGCATAAGGACACAACCAAGTCCTTTCTTCGATGCATCACTATAAATAACGAACTCATCATTACCTGATGGTAGAGTCAATATATGAGAATTGAATAATATTCTCTTTAGTCCTTCGAAACATTCTTCACACTCTTTTGTCAAAACAAATTTAACCTCTTTACGTGTGAGCTTTGTTAATGGGTTAGCCAACCGGGAAAAATTCTAGACGAAATGTCGATAATAACCTGCCAAACCAATAAAACTGCGTACCTCAGTTATACTCGTACGTGCTGGACATTCTTGGATTGCCTTGGTCTTAGAAGGATCAATAGAGATTCCATATTTAGAGACAATATGGCCAAGAAAAGAAATCTCCTAAATCCATAATTCACACTTGCTAAACTTCCCATATAATTCATGTCTTCTCAGAGTCTTTAGGATAATGCGCAAGTGATTTTCATGATCTTCATAGATTTTAGAGTATACCAAGATATCATCAATAAATACCACTACAAATTCATCAAGATATTCCTTAAAAATACTGTTCATTAGATCCATAAAAACATAGGGTGCATTAGTCAATCCAAAAGGCATTACTGTAAACTCGTAATGCCCATACCTTGTTCGAAATGCTGTCTTCAGAATGTCTTCCTTCTTCACACACAACTGATGGTATCTATATCAAAGGTCAATCTTTGAAATGTATTGAGCTCCATGTAGTTGGTCAAATAAATCATCAATGCGAGGTAGGGGATACTTTTTCTTTATTGTTATAGAATTTATCTCCCTGTAGTCGATACATAACCTCATAGATCCATCTTTATTTTTAACAAAAAGAACAGGGGCTCCCCATGGAGAAACACTAGGGAGAATAAATCCCTTATTACTCAATTCCTCTATTTGTTTCTTTAGTTCAACTAATTCTATAGTGGCCATTCTATAAGGGGTCTTCGATATAGGCCTTGATCCCGGAATTAAATCAATGGAAAACTAAACTTCTCATTCTGGAGGATGTCCAGTAAATCTTTCGGAAACACATCTACATATTCTTTCACAAAAGGTACATCATCTATTTGAACATTAATTTCCTCACCCATAGTCATTTTATTCCCTTCCTCCCCAATAATTGAATTTAGTTGAGATACTGGGGGTGGATCAAGATAAGAATTAGGTGGTGACGATTCTACTCTAAAGATAAGGTGTTCCTTATCATCATCATAAAAAAACATAACTTCCTTCTTCTTACAATAAATCTTCGCATCATGGTCTGAAAGCTAGACCATACTGAGGATTATATAAAACTCAATCATAGGTATGACAATGATATCAGCAGATAAAGAACATTTATGTTCTCTAATGGGGACTGAATCACAAAACTTTGTTGCAATGATACTTCCCTTAGGAGTTTTAACTGAAAAATCCCTTGTTAAATCAAATTGGAAATATCTAATTTTCTTAGAAAACTGGGAATATATGAAACAATGCGATGATATAGAATCAAATAATGAATTTGCTAAACTTGAGGAAACCATTAAATTACCTTCCACCACGTCTTTTGGAGCATCTACCTTAGTAGTAGTGATAGCATATGCTTGGCCTTGATCCCTTGTCCTTTTCTGAGGTAAGTTCCCCTGACGCTTAGGACATTCATTTGCATATTGTCCCATCTCCCTACAATTGTAGCACTGAACATCGGTATCTTACTTCTTCCCTTTGCAATCACGAGCTTCGTGGCATTTTCACTACACTTGTAACAGACACCCATTCCCTTCAAGCAAGTACTGGGGTGTTTCTTCCCACATTTACCACAGGATGGATATTCAACCTTTCCCTTCTTCCCCTTATTTTGATTCCCAGATTGATCAACAAATCTCTTATTCTCTTTCTTTTCTTTAAAGTCATAAGACTTAGAGAATTACTTTTCTATCTTGATAGCTCATGAGACAATGTCTTCGTACGATGAGAAGGATTGTGAGACTAATGCTCGACGGAGAAATGGTTTTAACCCATCAATAAAATGATCAATCTTACTTCTTGGGTTACTTATATAATCTCCAACATACCTTTCTAAACTTGTAAAGTTAGCCTCATACTTTGCGACATTCTCATCCTCCTTTTGTCTCGGACTCAGAAATTGCCTTTCCATATCTTCTCGATGGTCACAAGGAAAGTATTTTTCTAAAAACAGATCTTTGAACTCCCTCCATTCCATATTTGATACTTCCTCATCTTCCTTCGTGTTTTCAATAAATGAACACCATTGATCAACATCTTCAGTGAGGCGATAAACTACCATGACAACTTTTTCCCTTTCACTACTCCCCAATGCCTGAGATATTTTATCTAGGGAACTTATCCATTTCTCAGCTACTAACACATTTGTACTCCCATTGAATTTTGGTGGTTGCTGCCTCATGAAGTGATCTAACATTGATCCTCCACACTGTGGATCAGGGTGCTCCATACGGGTAAGGTTATTATTCATAACCTGAGTGAGTTGTCCCAGTATGGTGATCAGTTGATCATCACTAGTTGCATCACCAGCTCCACTATAATTATCTTGAGAAGGAGGGCAATCCCTATATGGACTGCGTACATTGATACAGTTTCCATTTCTTCTACTAGGCGCCATTTCTAAACAATTTCATAAACTAGATCAGTTTATGAATCAAAATACATAATTCCATACTTATAAAACACTTAACATAAATTGAACTATTTATGGATATAATCCATAATCATAAAAATGTTTTCTTTGAGGAAGTATATACTCATAAACCCTTCATAATGATTTGTAAATAAAATGAGAGTTATCCTAAGCATATCCCCCGGGAGTGTCGTAACCAAGAGTGCAGCAAGGCCCATTGTCGTGCACCGGTTCCCGTTCGACTCCAACTCAAAGCGGTGTTTTTGAGTTTTACCCCTAGGTACATCTATTCTAGATCCATCTCTACCTGCTCGTATCCATACAGGGATGTATTGCTCGAAAAACTGACAAAATCTCTACAATACCAAAATTCTAGGAAGTTCTTCTATAATAATTCTCAAAGTCCGTCTTAAATCTATGTGCTCTAATCAGAGTTTATCTAAATCTAGATTCCACGTTATGTACTAAAATTCCTCTGATACCAACTATAATTCCCCGACCCCAGTTACCCAGAGTCAGTGCATTATTACATAACATTGGCATGATCACAAGAAAGATCATGTCTCGAAAGACCGATTAGTTTAGTAGCCTTGGAAACACTAGATATATTCATAAAGTTTTACATTACATCATAAAAATGAAAACTAAAACAACATAGTCTCCATAGTCCACACTCTTATCCCCTCACACTATCCCTATGGGTCATTCATAATTTACTTCTTCACATCCTAGGAAAAATAAAACATATAATAGGGGTGAGATCAAATGCCCAGTAAGGATAATAATATAGCAGAAACTTTCATAAATAATAATAAACATTTAAAGCAAAGTATAACTAATGAAAAAGCCTTTTAAACTTGAACTTCAACATAGTATGGAAAAAATAAAATGAAATAATGCCATTTACTTATTCACATGGATATTCTACTAATCGAATAATTACATGCAATATCAATAACCACTTTCATAATAATGGAATACATAATGCCAGACTATCATAACCACATAGCCAAGGTCTCGTGCCAAGACTACAAATAAGATTTTTCCAAGGCCTTGTGACAAGACACTAGTTTGTCTCATGAGACCTACCGATGCATCGAGGAGCTATAGCGGGCTCCACCCGTCACATATTAAGTCCAATGCATTCCCATATGAAAAGGTTTAAACATAACATAAACATTCGTATTAAAACTAGCATACGAAATGTAAATACTTCATCCATAAACAATGAATGGTATAAAAATAACACATCCACAGTCAAACATATCACAAAACCTTCAATACAGTATAGAAGATTTGTATCATAACAAATCAACTTTAAATAAGCATAAAATCCATCAAAGGATGTTGACATAGATAAAATAAAAACTCTTTTTAGAGAAATATATATTTCTATTTTGAAATCATTTAAGAGTCATATATTTATAAAATAAAAAGTTTTCTTTGAAAATATTCTTATAAGCTTGTAAGGGAATATTTGACGATTTTATAGCGACGGAAAATAGCCGCACCCGCCGTGTAAGTTAAAAAAACATTCTTACCTTAATTCTGTCGAAAAGGTTAAAAAGGACCTTGTTTGGAAAATGAAGGAAAGATTCCTTTATAAACCAATTATAAAAGTCAACAAGGGTATAAATGAATTTAACCCATATTCTAGTAAATAGTAAAAAAAATGATTTGAAATACATTTTTAAGAAACATGGATGTGGATGATAAAGAAGTCCCAGTAGATTATTACGTATAAACAACCTCGGATTATGAAGAGATTGCGAAAGAAACCCTTACCTTGTACTTTTCCTTGGTTGGGGGTAGGTTAACCTCCTGTATAATGGTGAAATAATTTTTATTAAATTATACAAGAATCATATACATTATTATGTGATCATATATGATCTTTTAACATTCCTTTGTTAATAATATCTTAGTATTATCGTCGTTTCGGGTGTTAACTTACTCATTTTATTTTATATGTTTTGTTACGTAAGCCATGTTTGTCAGAAATAGGTTGTATCTTATTCATATCCAGAATGATATCAAGTCCTTAAAAATTATTTTTAAATCATCAAATGATAATTATACTTTATTGGATACGATGGAGAATGAATCTCATCGCGTTCGTGGAGACGATAGTCTGTACGTACGCATGAGCGACAATATCATTCTTTTGATATTAAAATAATATATAATTGGATGGTATATCATATATAAAGAATCATTATCATGTTATATTTATTATTTAAATGAATTACAAATCATTATTATACCCATCCAAATAAATATATATTGAATAACAATTACACCACGACGTGGAGACGGTAAGCCATACATACGCACGTATGGTGACATGTCATTCAAAGGATGGATGGAATACTGAATATGGTTGTACCATATTTATAATAATATTACAGTATATATGAGATATGGGATTAATTATTTTAGAATGGGAATAAAAAAGAAAGAAGAAGTTGAAGAAGAAATGAATTTGAAAATGGGTGGTGAAAACATTACCTCTTGTTCAGGTTCTTCCTTTTTATTTGATCAAAATGGATCCTTAGGTTGGATTTCTGATCAAACCAATGCCTATAGGTTGTATTGAGGGAAGTTGAGAGAGTATTTGGGTAGGGGTTGGCCGAACCAAAATGCTTTGAAGGTGTGAATTATTGAGAAGGGGGAGTGCCCTTTTATAAGAGGGGTGAGGGGCACCTTTGGAAAAGATAGAAATATTATTTTATAATAAATTCATATTCAGTTTCTAATGGCTCAAAAGTAGATTATTTATAGGTTAAGGCTGGGATGGGTCTAAAACCACTCAACCAATAGAATTTATACAGGTTTGGGTCATTATATTAACCTTATATTTTAGTTTTAACTCTTAGTTAATTAGTTTGACACATACCATGTCACTTTGTATTTTTATATTATATAGTTAATAAACTGACTATATACCTCCAAGAGACCCCCAAGTGGTTAATCAATGATACAAATTTCATGATATAAGTCTCTTGGCCGAACCTTAGATTTTTAGGAATTTAATATCAATTAATAATATAATATTTGTTTGAAAAACTCTTTTATGTCAATTTTGACACTATTTGGAAAATTGATTTTTTTGAAAATCATAACAGAATTATTACTTCTAAGAAAGTTAATTAAATCATTCCTAACATATCATATTAACCTATAAAATTATTTTAATTCATAAAAAGTCTCAAATTATATTTATTTGGGTATTTATAATATCAATTATTTTAATTTTTCACTATTATGGTAATTACTCCATCATCATTATGTCATAAATAAATTAAATTATTTAATGTCTAAAAATTATAAATAAAATATAATAATGTAGGAAATATTTTTATCTTTCTAATTAATATTTATAATCGAATTTATCTTATGTGTAACCCTATATTACAAATGTTTTAGTAAATAAACATTGATTTTAACTCTTTTAACTCTTCTTTGAATTAAATAATAATAAATGTCCTAATCTAATCCAAGTGGACCTAAATGATAGTATTTTATTCCTAAGGTTGTTTTTTGTCGATATACACTTGTAAAATAGAATTAGGACATGTGTTAGGGTAATATTAATATCATTTTATCCTTAATTACCTTATTTACTTTTAACCGTGGTAAATAAAAGTAAGAAGTTATTATTCACCAAAAATTATTTTCATCTCATTGAACCAAATTTCACTCCTTGATATTAACCGTGTCTCTCGGATTTTCAAAATTCCAATCACAAAAGTGGTAAAATTAATTTTTATAAAAATTCAGTTTTTTTAACTACCCCTTAGTGGTTTCACTATTCATCAAAAAATAATGTTTTTTAGAAAAATACCAAAAATTCACCCTAGGCTAATTTTGATATTTCGAATCCAAAAATGAAGTTTGTTTTGAAAAATAAAATTTATAAATTTCAAAAAGTCAGAATTACTATTCATAATGGCTAGTTTGATTGGTTGTTGTGTGTTAGAACTCGATGTTGCGTACAACACACGCTATTGCATTATTCAAAGAGAAGTGTACCGTAGTATCTTGGGGTGTTACATACAGGAAGTCCTTGTTTAGTAGAAACTAGTTTTATTATTAAGCGGTTTGATATATGAAGTATAAGTCCATTCATGGGACCATATACGTTTAATATCGCCATATATGGACTTATGTATGTTGAATAACTTTTTCTAACCTTTCGTTTGAGAACGATGGAATGACCCGTCATTCTATCACATGATCTGCTAACACTTCACGAAAGTCAAATTCAACTTCATTTCTTTAAGAGATGAAGTGGAAATTGTTCAAGGCACAAACAACAGTAAGATTGTACCAAAAATCAAGTAAGTATTTCTTTTAATTCAACAATTCTTCAACTTTAGGGAAATGATCTTGAAAACCAAAAATGTTGTTTTAGTTCCCTTATATCCAATGAATCAGATGGTACCTTAGATCATCACAAATTTATGGCTTTGTGATTGTTGGATTTTTCATACCCATGTTCTCTACCACTCTCCATCAGAACTTGGTGGTTAGATTTCTCTTCCACATCCATATTTTCACCTATGTTCACCTATGTGGAAATCTAGTGATTAGTTAATTTGGGTAACCGTTATGTTTCATACTATATTTTTTAAAGATAAGTTTTGGTATTCCTTTTTCTGATGTGGATTTCTATTAAAGCTTTCGAGTAGTAAACCATATATAACCCCGACGAATTTCGAGGGTGAAATTCATTTTAAGGGGGGGGGGGGGGGTAGAATGTAACACCCCAGGATTTTATAAGAAGTATTTTTTTAATTTATTTTATGTCTTGTGTTGTATTCTACACCAAGGCTATCTTGCACTATACGCAACACCGTTTTATCTTGCAGTATACACAACACTATTCTTGGATCGTGTTACACACAATTTCAAGTTCGTTTGAAGTTATTGTACGCAACATTGAGTGTATATATATATATTCAATGAATAAATGCAATATGGTTGGATTATATTATATGAAACAACAAATGAATCTTGCACTACACGCAACCCTGACTTGGTTTGCATTATATGCAATCACGACCTTCCCTGATAGTGTGTGTTGTACGCAATACCGAGTTTCACTAAACAAAGATATGTTATATAAACTAGCCGTTATGAACAGTAATACCCACTTTTTGAAATCTTATTTTTCAAAATGGACTTCATTTTTGAATTCGGAATATCGAAATTAGCCTAGGGTGAATTCTTGGTATTTTCTGAAAACATTCAATTTTTGAAGAATAGTGAAAACACTAGGTTACTATTTAAAACCCGACTTTTTATATAAATAATTATTTATTTTATTTAAATTTATTTTAGGTAAAAATTGATAAATAATACCTATATAAGTTCAATGTAATTCATTGGAGTCATTTTATAATAATTTTAGACATCTAAAAATTTTATTGAACTTTTCACCGTCTTTTACCCACCTCCTAGGAGAGTTTGAAAATTTACATAAAAATTAATTTTACCACATCTATGAGTGGAATTTCAAAAATCCGAGAGACGCGGTTAATATCAAGGAATAAAATGTCGTTCAATAAGATAAAAATAATTTTTGGTGAATAGTAACCTTTTACTTTTATTTACCACGGCTAAAAGTAAAAAGGGTAATTAAGGGTAAAAATGATATTATTATTACCCTAACACATGTCCTAATTCTATTTGATAAATGTAATTCGACCAAAAACAACCTTATAAATAAAATATTATCATTTAGGTCCACATGGATTAGATTAGGACATTTATTATTATTTTATTTAAAGAAGAATTAAAATAGTTAAAATCAAAGTTTAATAACTTAAACATTTTTAACATAGGGTTATACATAAGATAAATTAGACTATAAATATTAATTAGAAAGATAAAACTATTTCCTACATAATGGTATTTTATTTAGAATTTTTAGACATTAAATAGTTTAATTTATTTATGACACAATGATAATCCAGTAATTACCTTTTTAATGAAATATTAACATAATTGATGTTATAAATACCCAAATAAATGTAATTTTAGACTTTTTATGAATTACAATAATTTTATAGGTTAATATGAAATTTTAGTATTGATTTAATTAACGTTTTTCAAACTAATAATGTTGTTATGAGTTTCCAAAAAATCATGTACCAAATAGTGTCAAAATTGACATAAAATATTTTATAAAACAAATATTATATTATTAATTGTTATTTTATTCCTAAAAATATAAGGATCGGCCAAATGACTTATATAAGGATATATATATTAATAATGAACCACTTGGGGTTCGTTTGGATTGTTATAGTATGTTTATTAACCATATAGTGTATGAAAACAAAAAGACACGGTAAAAGTTAAATTACTTAGCTTAGAGTTAAATCTAAATGATAAGGATACAATAGTAACCTAAACTTGTCTAAAACCTATTTTTTGAGATTATTTCGACCCATAACCACCTTATATTCGAAATAAATCAATTTTGAGATAATAAAAACCAAATATGACTTTATTATAAAATAATATTTTATGTTTTCCTACGGTGCCCCTCTCCTCCCTTATAAAAACGGAATCCATTCCCTCTTCACTTCCAACACTTTTGAGCCTTGAATCTCATCCAACACCTGAAAATTTCTCTTCTCCACTTCCCTATCAAAATTTTTTTGGTTCTGGTCTTCTCAAAAGACCAACTCTACTTCTTTAAGAGAAGGCTTAAAGGAGGTGCGTCGAAGAAGAGGTAATCTCTTCTTCCAATTCTATCAAGTTTCTTTCTTATTATACTTATTATTCTTTAGTTGTCTCATTATAAAGTAATAAAATAAGTATAACTTATATACTAATATGTTCTTATAAATATGAAACAACCCCATTTCAACTTCTATCCATCCTACGGAAAATGAAATCATCGTGCGTGCGTACGTACGGTATACCGTCTCCACGCCGTGGTGTAATATGTTTTCGACCACCACCATACTTGGATGGGTATAATGGTGTAAATAAATAACTATATATTATTATTGTAAATTTATATTTATTCTGAAATATTATACATACACTTAAATACAATTCCACGATCATGGTAATGATATCATCGCTCGTGCGTATGTACGGACTACCGTCTCCACGATGCGATGAGATTCATTATCATTGTTAACCATACATGAATGATTAAAAAGTATATATAATAATTAATCATGTAATATATGACATAATAATGATACTGGATTTATTTATATATATATGTACTTCATCTACTTAATTCCATTCAATTCAATAAGGAAACGAAAACAACGTTCATGCATACGTACGGCCTACCGTCTCAATGAACAATGTATTTCATTCCATTTATTGATCTATCATATATATATGTATATGCTGAATATATATTATATATAAATCATATTTTACATTCTAGAATTAATTAAATCAGGATATAAGTAATAATATCAAGAACAACAATTCCAAACACATACGATAAATAAAACGATTTTACCCAAAACGCTGCTTTAACATGGAACTTACAAAAGAACGGGTAATATAAAGTCATAAGTGAAACATATATGATATCATAACAATGAATATGATTCTTTAATAATTCAATGACATTATGTAAATCATTATAGAGGAGGTTTGGATACGTACGAAGCATATTAGACCTAAGGTAAGGTATAATTATTCCAATCTTGTTTTTATCTGAGATTGTTTAATCGTAAGTATTTTTTGGGGTATATTTATCATCCATATCCATGTTTTATAAAAGTGTTTTCATGTATGTTTAACGTCATTTTTACCCATTTTTGACTTTTACTACATGTTATGAAAGGAATATTTTTTTTTACCATACAAGGAACTTTTTTACTTTTCTGACAAAAGTACGAGGAGAATTTTCTTTTAACTTATACAGCATGAACAGATTTTTACGGTTTCATAACACCTTATTTTCATGAAGCTTACTCTACAAGAATTCATGAATATTTTCAACAAAATCATTTTCTTTCAAAATTTCATTGCATTTTTTGAAAATAAAATGATTCTGAATAAGAAAGGATATTTTCCTCAATAATTTATTTCAAGTGTTTTATCAAAACCAATTTCCATCTTAGATGAAATTATTTCATATGTGTATGTTTCAAGTATAATGTCTCTATGATTTACATGGTTTCACTTTTCTTATGATGAAATGATATCCATTTGTTTTATATGGATTATGTTATGATGGGATGATGTTTATGAAACCCATTTTTTTCTTTGAGTTATGATGAATGATTTATGTTTATGTTGTTGAACACGTAAGAATGATTTCATTATTAGATGGGTGGGACCTATATCTCCCTACAATGAATTGGGTAAAAATTTATTTCTCATAAGATAGACATGGTTGGAATGGTAAGTTAATCCGGTTCAGTAATACAGGAATGGAATGAGGAGTGAACTCGATTCAGAAAAGGACTTTTTCCACTAAGATGGTCTTGGCAGTAATGCCTTGGTTACTATGGAAATTGTATCACGTTCTTAATGGTTGCCACAATCACATGTTTTATTAGAATACTATTTTATCATGATTGATGTTCCTTTATGATATATTCCTTACGTACTTCCAAGATTTATGTCTTTTCTTAAGATTTTGATGTTTAGATTTTATGTTCATGTTTTTGCATTCAAATGTTTATGGATTGTTTTTTGTTCTCTATGTTTACCCTTACTGAGCATTTGAGCTCACCCTTTTTATTTTTTATTTTCCCAAGGATATAAAGAAAGGTTTTAGGTAAGAAAACCAAAAAGGGGAATATCTTTATGGGAGATGTTAAAGATCTTTCACAATGATGAGAATATTACGTTCCGATTTTCCAAAGACATTGAACTTATACATTCTTTGGGAATCTGTTTTTGTCTTGTATTAAGTATTCCAGAAAAGTAATGTAATGTCCATGTATGTCAGGATTTGGGTCTCTATAGGTCTTATGAGACAAATCAGTTAACCAAGCCTCATGGGTTTTTAACAAGCAGTTTTTAATTGTATTATGAAATTTATTGATAGTATAAGTATATTTGGCTAATATAAATGAGTTTGTACTGAGTAATTTTAAACTATCTTGAGGATAGATCTTGATAGTAGAGGTTTTTAGATGCCTGATACATTACATCCAATAATTAATCATTTATTTCCTTATGAATTTAGTTATTATTGACCTTGAAAATTTCATAATCATATTATATCTAGTTTCATTTAATTTTTAATTTACCAATTAAATGGAATGTGTCTTTAGTTATTTACCTTTTTATATAAATTATGCCTTATATAGTTATTTAAATGACATGATTTTTCATTTATTTATCCTTCCAAGATGATTATTCTTATTGATTCATAATTTCTTCCAATGCACTTAACCCTTACTGAGAATTTGAGCTCACCCTTATTTTGTTTCCTTTCTTAGGAATCTATGAAGTGTACTCTGTTTTATATGTAAGGATTTGATAAAAAGAGTAATGTTATTCTTGAAAAAAATATGTTCTAATTTTTTTCTTCAAATGTAATGTAAAACACCAGTATGTATCTGGTTTACTAAGACTAATAAACTATTAAGTCCATTAGGATGTGATTCGTTATATCATATTCTAATTTAATAAAGTAGTTATCGGCTTCACGATACTAGGTCCAGTGTCGCTAAATACTTATAAACCATAGTAATTGATATGAAAATAGTTTTTTATTTTTGAACAAAATTAAAATTTACTTATCTTAAGTAAGTTTGTGTGGCACTAGATACAGAATTATGGATATGAAAGTGATTTTTTCTATCATTGATTAGGTCTTCAACCATTACAAAATATTTAACTCAATGACTATTTCCTAATGATATCCCCACACTATGAATTACACTTCCCTAGTACCTTGTTATCCATCATGAATCGACATAACTGGTCTTGAGCCACAACTCCCCAAGCCCACGTCTAATAGGCTCGGGGTTAGTGACTAGCACCAAGTCGGCATATCACACAAATGGGGGGCCTTTGCCTAAGGTACCTATACACATGCACCAACAAACTCTTCCATGAAATATTGTAGAAAAATAAAAAATGGTAAACAAAAAAATGAATTCATATATTTATCCCAAACCATAGTACAAAAGAAGTAATAAAAGCCTAAAAAGGTAAAAATGCATGACCACCCAAAAATGAAAAATCATAAAACCTTCTCAGAAGGAGGGGATCTCTATAAAAATAAACTATCAGAAAGATCCTTAGCCTAGCTCTAGTAAACACCTAAGTTGGTGTAGCTCACTAATCTCTTCCTACCTCAGGTTTTCTAGGGAATAAAATGAAAGGTTTGTGGTCTACACAAGACACAAAATATGTGGGAAAAGATAGTATAGGGGTGAGTATAACAATAATTAGTAGGTTATCTAAAAACCAAAAAGAAAAGGGGGAAACTGAAAGGCATAAATCCACTTGACCCATCTATAGGGAACCCAAGTGAGAGGGAAAATACATCTCGAACC
Source organism: Viscum album (assembly GCA_963277665.1). Taxonomy (NCBI): domain Eukaryota; kingdom Viridiplantae; phylum Streptophyta; class Magnoliopsida; order Santalales; family Viscaceae; genus Viscum; species Viscum album. Next base: position 474,862,673 of record OY728135.1, read on the forward strand.
ATCCTTCGCTATACATGAATAGTCATCTCAGTCCCCATGGGGTGTCAACTCATAAATTCCATAACACCCTGAGGACTCCCATAATCACCCATATATAATCATCTTAGACTCCAAGTCTCATGAGGTTCCGACCTCATAGTCAGCTACGAGATTCTACCTAAGCCTCTAAAGGTAACACTAAACCTAGAGAAAACAGTCCATGATTTAAACCATCCAAGATATCACCAATATGAGAGATACAATACATCAGGAACATCTCTACCATTTTAGATGGTATGTCCAAGAGAACGTGCTCCATCGGAAAAAACTCTCAAAGTCAAACTCTAGTGCCCAATACTAAAGTTCATGCCATCGCTACATTGTGCCAAGATCAAACTAAAAGAAACCCATGTGGAGAGGCATTATTATAACAACTAAAAATAGTTTAAGGGGAACTACTCCAGACTATGCACTCTATGAATCCTCTTTAACAAGAGATAATGGAGAGACCTGAACCTCACCACTTCCATGTAGCTGAGGGAGTATTATCTCCTTACCATCCCGTGAAACCTTTATCACTCCTGCATAGAGTTCCCCACACCTCAATCCAAAAATGGAGTACTAACTCTTAACTAGGTATCACATGTAACTTGTAGAGGATCCCACTCCTCATAACTATGACCCACAATAGAGGGAGCTTCGACTCTAGTGGAGAACCTTCTCCCCACTGATCCTTTAATATGGGGGAGTACAACTCCATAGATGGGGAACTACACCCTGGTATGATAGTGGAGTACCACTCAAAGGATTGAGGGCCCATACCATAATACGACAAGAGAGTTACACTCTATTTCTAGAGGACTCACACCCTAGAATTAAAGGGGAGTACCAGTCTACCAGTACATTATCTATGGGGGACCCACACCCTAACATGACTATGGAGTACATACCCAAGCCAAGAAGACCTTCTCCCTAGTATGATAGGGTAGTACCAACTCTACCAGGACAACATGTATAGAGGGCCCACACCCTGGAATGATAGGGGAGTTCTAAATCCAAGGATAGAGAACCCGTATCCTGAAACGACAGAGGAGTACTCATTCTACCAATACATATCATATGAAGGACCTACACTTTGACATGGAAGGGGAGTACCAAATACACTAATAGAGGACCAACACCTTTGTATGACAGGGGAGTAACTACTATATTTGTCCAATGAGTATAGAGGGATCACATCCTGACACGAAAGGGGAGTTCTATCTCAATATACATGAACGATATGGGGGACTCACACCCTGGTCCATCAGGGGAGTACCGACCCAGGAAGAACTACCCCATTGGTAGAGAACTCACTCCCATGATGTAGGGAGTCCCATCACTCCAAAGTAATGTGGTAAGGGAAACCCGTTCCCTGATGCCATAGGGGAGAACCAATCCTAGAATCTCTCTCTAAGAACCACAATAATATCCAACATGAATCAAGAACTACTGAAAGTAGCATTACACTCATCACACATCAAATCACAACACTGTCATGTGTAGGGGACCTGTGCCCTAATACAATAGGGGATCACTACGCTGCTGGCCTAAAGTGTGTAGAGGAATCACAACCTAAGAAGATAGGGAAAGGTTCTGACCCTAATGTCAACCCAATGATCCACCATGATCACCACACAAGGTTTAGTATAACTACTACAATGTAATTCTCGAATCACACCACATCATACATCACAAGATACTACAGAGGCCACCATCACATTATATGTAAAAAAACTACCCAGTAAAGGATACTCACAAGCTTGAATCTAAGTTCTGGAGAAGAAGATACTCATAGAAGAAGTTATATAGAATATTTCAATGAAATTACAGGGTATGCACTGTGGAACACACATTGTGTAAACCTACCCAAGAAGCTAGAAACATCCTTTGATTCACATCTTGGCTATCCATATTGGCGTACACATTGTTTACGAGATATACACAACATATCCTACCTCACACCAGACCTTGGGCCATGTCTTACCTCAAATAGATTGGCAAGATCTGTCTCACACACAACATGTACCCCATTTTTATGTAGTGTATAGGATAAATGACCACATAGCCATGTATTTTTCCATCCCCATGTCCAATACCCTTTTCCGATTCACTTGGTCGTCTAGTTCTACATGACCATGTACTATCACAAGGTTTCCTTGGACTTGTCCTCAAGCCACATGACATGGGGTCAATATATGGTGTGTAACCCCGGTACATGATGTGTATTCCAAAAAATTGATCCTCCCTAAATGGGAATAACACATGAAGTGTCTCACAAGTTTACACATCATTTAAAAGGGAATTCTGATTGGAATTTCTCTATGAGCCACCCAATTCACCCTGGTTTCCACCAAAGAAAATAAATTGACCTGGAAGGGATCTTTTGAAATCTTAATAGGGACATAAAATCTTAAAAAAATTAAAAAAAAGAGGATCATGAATAAAAATCAAATCTGCCTTCCTACTAAAGCTTCTGGTCTAAATCGACATCCTGATCATACTGCTCATCGATATGATAATGATCGGTGTCAAAACGAAGATCGAAATCACATCTTCTCCTAATATTTGTCCTTGGTTCTACCATAATCTGAAGGGGGATAGGAGAGGGGATCACATATTCTTGCCTCATACACACTAAAGGGGGATGGGGGAGGAATAATTGCTTTAATGAAATTAAATCAATTAACTCACTTTTAACACCCCATAGACAACTTTCCCCTGACCGAAAACCTAGCACTAATAAATTTTATTTCATGCCAATGGTAAAAAAACATTATGAACTCAACTATGATATCAAAATTAAAATTTTAGACTCTTTTTGGGAGTTATTTAATGTTTTAAGAGAAACTGAACATGCATGAGAAAAATATATTTACTTTTTTTAATATCGCCACACTAAAGCACTTTAGGCCCTAAAATCCCACATCGACTCAGTGCCTAGATTTATAAATATTCTTAGAAATATTCAAAACTCTTATAGGTCAAAACCTGAGTCATTTCATTACCATTCAATAAATATTTGTACATTATATAACATTTTGGAGATCTTATGGTTTCTAAGATGATTATTGGATATTCACTTAGATAGCTGTATTTTTTTATTGAATTTGGAAAATATTAACATTCCATATATGTATTCCTTTTATATGAAAGACTATTGATTATATATCTATAAATATATATGAGGTCCCTTAGGGAACATTATTATATGTATTATGTATCCATTCTCTACATATGATGGTTGTATTAGTGTTATTATATGACAAGTGGTGCTTAGAAGTATATTCTCCCTCGATAATTCATTTGGTCCGATGAGGCATAATATATGGGTATTTGGTATAATCCACACCTCTTTAAGTATGATGTATTGGGATGAAGGTTTGATAATATGTTTATGATGTCATACATTATATATTCCATCATTGTGAGATAAAATCTTCTTATCTATGCATAACATTATGTAATCCATGGATATATTATTATCATATCTCTATTTGTTAATGAAATTATTAATTAATTTTATATTATTAATTCAATGATTATTTATGATATCTTCCTCTATACAATACCAATCACTAAGCATCTCAGATCACCACTTTATATCGATTTTCATTTTCATAGAAAATCATAAATATGACTACATGGGACATATGAATTTATATGGAGATGTAATATATTTTAATGTATTCAATGGATGAATCATATATTATGATTGTAATATAATGTTAATTTATTTTTATAGTTTCCTAAGACTACTAAATTGTTTGATCTTGTATACGGTAATATATAAATTCAATAGAATTATTATAAAATATTTGTTTTCCCCTCAATAAGGGCTTAACATGAGATTACCCCCAGGGGGGTGAATTAGGCTAGTCAAAAATAATATATAAAAATTACCTTAAATATCTCACATTCCCTATATTGATCATCCTATCAACCATGAGTGTCAATTGATATTCTCTATTTCTTGATGATGAAATGATTGAACCACTTGACCAGCCCTTTGTTACTATATATTCATTATGATTACTTTTACCATATTTTGTTGTGAATGATGAGGTAAATAGGTACACATGAAATTACACGGTTCACCCTCAATAGGTTACATCCATTGAGACTTAATACGTGATTTTGAATGCATAAAATTACTAAAAATCTCACTACTCTTCATACAGGTCACTCCCCAAACTATGGGTTTAGGTTAGGTCAATCCTTTCCTAGAATCAAAACCTTAAAAATGTTTATAGTGAGATTATAGATTCCAAGAGTGACACAATCCAACATTCCTTCTAATTATCAGTTTCGGTGGAAACGATCACTTTATTATAGTTTATGGACATTTTAAACCCTTCACCATCTTCATTTTCTCATCCTAAATCCTCACGTATGCATGGATTATCTGTTGATGTCCTGATTGGATAATCCTTCACAATATGGGAATATATTCTTATAAAACCTTCTACTTATTCTATAGTGAATATGTAATTTATCATCTATTTTTGGTTTGAACAACAATATCCTCTTATTATTTGGTAAATTCTTCAATGTATGTCACCTTCTTTTTCTTTCCATCCCATCTCCCAGAACACCTCTCTATTCACATTTGAAATTTAGATATGACTCGATGTTAAATATTTAGCTTATTTTTAAAATATATATCCCTTATTTATATAGCGAGGGCATGCACAAAATAATTAGGACACATGTCAAAAAAATTATGATCTAATAAAATCACCCATAAATCATTATGATATTCCTAAAAATTTCCATAACATTAGTCCACAATAATTGCTTCATGGTCAATATTCTCTCTCTTTTTCAGTTTGAATTAAATCTCTATTTAATTCACATTTTTAGTGCTACAAACTTATTAACATTAGAAAAAAATTGTGGTCTAATACCAAGACACATGATTATAGAATCATTCAAGAGCTGTTCATGAGTCTCCATAATAATTTCACCTAAAACGAAAACATCACCTATCCATACATTCTTCAAAATTGAATAGTGATATACCTGTGGCAGTTTTGACTCCAAAACATAGGGAACTATGGAGTGTTCATCTATCATTGGCTATTTTTCCTTTTGTCTCCACCTAATGAAAATAATCACCACTAAACACCACTATAACCATAAAGGGATTAAAAGTATTTTATAGGGATCCTTATAATATTTCATATCCACCTATATGTCATGGACTATCATATGTTAGCATTATTTATATTGGAAAAAATTATGTTGTTCAAACATATATTAGTCTTTATGTGTTTTGATGATTCAAAAATTTTCAATTTTTATTCTATTGAGTTTATCTTAAGTGTTTATATTTATAATTTTATCAAAGTAATTTATCTTATGATAACTCTAATAGTTTATCTTACACCATGTAAAATATTCTATCTATGAAAAATTATTTTATCATACAAGAATTAATTAATATTTTCCATCTACTTGTAATAAAAAAAATACATATTTAATGTTTATCAAAGTACATAAGATATTATCTTACAAGGATGTTGAATGATTTTCTGCATGTTCAAAGTTAGATATTTCAGTCATAATGAAATTATGAGAAGTATTTATCTTATGAAGAATATATTTATAAAATATTATCTTACGATCATTAAATGATGTTTTGAAACTTATGTATCAATCATCATTCAAATATTTATCTTATGTTAAATAGTTACCCTCTGTATTGTTGAATTCTGTTTATATTACAAATAGTACAAGTCAAAGATATATTTTATCTAACGAATCCCTTTAGAAATTTATCTTTTGAGAGCAGTTATATCAGTTGGATATTGTACACAGATCTAACAATTATGGAAATTGTTATGATTACTTTTTTAGTCACTTGATAATTAATTTTAGGCTTTTATAGCTTATTAGAGAAGTGATTTTTCATTTAAGTAATGGTTTATTTTTATATGTTAATTCCATGAATAGAAAGATCCAAATAAGAATATGATTTCTAACATAACTATTGTTGAAGTATTTTCTATATTTAGAAAGAATGTATGTATGCTGTTAATAACCTTTATTATCAATGGATTACCAATTAGACCATTATTATTATCTCATATTCTTAAGGAAAAAAATCATAGAGGATATATAAAAAGGAACAATTATACACTACATGGATATATACGAAAGAGTGACCTAAAATGTTGCACATACACATGAAAATACTATGATAACAGTAACATCAAACACTTGTAAATATACAAGATCAAACAAAAATGATTATGTTTTGCTTATACATTTATCAGTTATACTAAAGATCATACAGAGTTTTACCATTCATAATATAATACTCTCATGATGTATCTTCTAGTACTTTCAGTTTCTACTTTCAAAAGTGTGATGCAATATTTCTTCAATATTTTTTTCATATTATTTTTTACACTCATTGTAAGAGAGTTTGATAAAGTTGTGGATAGGTATTGTAAATGGGATCCTAGTTCAAAGTTCATGGACCTTTGTAATAACATACATCTACTTGTAATTAGTTGGGAGACCCTATATAAAGGGTTGTTATAGTGAAAATTATCAAACTTGTAGAGTAGAGTATTGGTGGAGTAGACTAGGGGATTTATATTCCCAGAACCACGATAAATTTCCCATGTTTAATTAGTTTCTATTAAGATTTTATATTTACCTTTCCTATCTTATTTTAGGAAAATATTCTAACCCATATATCTTAAAGAGGGCGTTTTACTGCGAATAAAATTTTGGAAAATCAATTAACCCCCATAATTGAGGTTTAAGTTAGCCATTATCTTGGAAAACAATTATTATCAGATCTTATGACTCTTGAGTTCACAACTATTATAGGATGAAGTACAAATATCTATTCTTAATTAGATACTATGGATTATAACTAATAAGTTATGTCAATGGTTTGAGATCATTACATTAATAGTGAAAATTAAGGTTTTTTGAAGGATTGTATGGACATCTATTTAATGAATCTTGGCTTGAATTTTTTTTATTAATGAAGTAAATCTCTATGAAATACCAAAGAAAAAACCTTAAACGTGAGATTATATAATTGAAGTAGACCATGTTTTGAACTCAAAAGATATGAATGAAATAATATGTGCATTTAGACCAGATGAGTTCAATATTGTTTCTTAATATATAATAGATCATGAAATTTAGAGCACTATATCAGTTTCTTATGAAGACACAAAAAATGTGAACTCTCTTTGATATGATACTTCCAAATATAAGTTAAATACATTCATAATGGATGAAGGAGAAAAATTACTCTATTTAATGGAAGAATCACTAAGATTTTGAATAATGTTGCTGCTATAGGAACACCTATCACTAATCCTGAAAAAGCATTGAAAGTTCTCAGAGTCTTACCACCCAAGTGAAGTGAAATATCAACTTCCATTAGACAATATATAGAGTAAAATATTTTCATGATAAAATATCTCATTGGAACTCTTATGATATATGATGTTGAATTGAAAGATGAAGCAAGAGAATATAAACTTATTAAGAAATAAAATTCTACTTTGAAGGTTTCTACTTCTAAGGATGAAAATAAGAACAAAGGAATAAAAATATATGAAATATCTAAAGAATAATAACCCACTATCTATTATAGATATAATGATGAACATTCACAATTTTCTCAAAAGGGAAAAAGTATATAATAAGAGAAGAGGTTTCAGGAGACCTTTTAACGAGTACAATAAGTATGGTGACAAATCTAATGAATTAATATTTTACAAGTGAATGAATCATGTACAAATCAATCCTAATTTTCCATATCTTAAATATAATAAAAATTTAGAGAATAAGTACTTCAAGAAAATTGGTTATAAGAATAATTATAAGAAAGATATAAAAGACACAAGCGGTGATTCTGAATAATCTAGTGAATGCACATCCCCAAAATCAGAGTTTGAAGCTCCTAATAAAAATGGAAACATATTATTTATGGAAAATTTGGATGAGGTACATTATTATTACTCCTATGATCATGGGCAGGAATCAAAACATGAAAATTTCTTAGATGATTAATTAAATGAATTTTTTAACAAGTTAGAAAATAATTATTAAATCTTAAAGAAGAAGAAAAATCTCTTAGAAACTCCTATAATAAATTTTTTAATGAAGAGGAGTAATTAAAAAAAAATCAGATTTAAAAAATCAATTGGAAAAGTATAATGATTCATATACTTAACAAAAGAACCTAAATAAGTAGGTTCAAAACATTACGGAAGATAAAATTTATTTTACTAGAGGGGATGATTATTTAATAAAAATACTTTTTTAAAAACAATATAAAAAGGATAATTTTTGAATAGGATGTTGAGGTGAAAGGATCAAACTTTACAAGAACTATTTTGTGTCTAGTTTTAAAAACAAAACCCTTTAAAAAGTAGCATGTTTTATTTGTGGATAAATTATAAATTATGATGACATATTTAATTTGTGATATCCTAAATTACGTGGAATCAAAAATGTTTTTCGTAAAATAGATTTTTAAAAATCTGTTGAAATATTTATATGAAAAAAACAAATATATTTCTATCCCCATGTCTCTTTTAGAAAACATTTCTAGATCCAAGAGCATCTGGGAACCAAAAATCATGTTGTTTGAAATGTAATTATAGGGAACACACCATGTAAACCAAAATAAAAATTGGTTTATGGAAAGTATCTTTTTATGACATATAATAGGAGATTTATCAATATTTCACTCATTATCCAAGATTGATAGAGGCTATATAAAATTTGGTGATAATGAAAAAGAAAACAATGTTGGTATTGGATCTATTATAAACCCTCAATATATTCTTATCAATAAATTTTTTTATGTAGAAGGCATGAATTATAACTAGATAAGTATATATCAAATTTGTGATGATGATTATTCAGTTAATTTTTCTAACAATGCATTATTAGTTTTCAAAGATAAGACTCAAATGTTTTAATAACCTATAATAGATAATTTCTATACATTTTATTTCAATTCTTAATATAGAAAAATGTAAATTTACTGAATAATTAAATTGATGAATCATATATTTAGAATACAAGGTTTGGATATTATAATGCTCACTCCTTGAAAAAGTTGTCAAAAATAAATTTGGTTTCTAACATTATTGACCTCAAATTAGAAAACAATAAACTACACAATGCATGCAAAATTGGAAAGAAACACACGTCCTCTTTTAAACCAATTAAATTGGTTTCTACATAAAGACCTCTAGATCATATCCACATGGATCTGTTTAGACCAACTAGAACCAAAATTCTTTTTGGTAAATCTTTTGTTAATGTGTTGGTTGATGATTTTTCAAGATTTACATTGGTTTACTTTTTAATATATAATATTAAAGTTTCTTCTATTAATATTACTTTTTGTATACTTTTTCAAAATAAAAAGGATTGAAAAATTGTGACATTGAGAAGTGATCGTGGAGAAAATTTTGAGAATCATGAATTTAATTCATATTTATCAAAGAAAATAATTAAACATAATTTTTATTCCCCTAGTAAACCATAGTATAATAGTGTTATTGAAAGGAGGAATAATAATTTTTAAGAAATTAGTAGCACTATGTTATGTAAATATAACATGCCAACTCATTTTTTTGATAAATATGTTAATATTAAATTTTATTTCATTGAATGAGTTCTAAAAAGGACTACCTTAAAGAAAAAACCCTATGTGTTATGAAAATATATAAAACCAAAGGTAGGATACTTTAGACCATTTGGATTCAAGTTTTACATCTTGAAAACGAATGATAATATGGGTAAATTTGATGAAAAAATGGATAAAGTTATCATACTAGGTTATTATACTAATTTAAAAGATTTTATAATTTTCAAAAAAAAAGGTCATGGATTTTTGAAGAATAAACTAATGTGATTTTTGAGGAATGTGATCCTTTTGATCACAAAATGACTCATAATGATGATCTAAGTGACCCCCTTAGGGACATGAGAACTAAAAACCTCTTTAAGAATAATAAGGATGACGATTTAGAACATGAATATTTTAAATCAAATCCTATAATAGTTTATTCTAGAAAACCAGAATGTGCACTTCCATGAATCCCTATAAATATTAATGGACATAATTTAGAAAAATTTATAGGAATATTAAATTAAGGAGTTATAACTGGAAGAAATATAGGGAACATATTAGAATTTTCAACCTCAGTTAGAACAAAAAAACGCAGAAGAAACTTTATTTAATAAATGTTGGTATTTAACTATTAAAAAGAGTTAAATTAGTCCAAAAGGAACAAATTTTGGGAATTAGTTGGTAGATCATGTATCTATCCTATAATTTAAAAAATGTGTATTTATAAAAAAAATAAGATGATCAAGGTGTAATCACTAGAAATAATTCTATATTAGTTCAAAAAGGTTAAAATCAGGAAGAAGGAGTAGACTATAATGAAACATTTCCCCCTATAACTAGGTTAGAATCAATTAGTATCCTTCTAGAATATGCATACTATATGAATTTTAAATTATATCAGATGGATTATACATTTTCATTTTTAAATGGTTTTTAAATGGAGGATGTTTATGTATAATAACCTCCTGATATTGAAGACCCTCACTTTCAAAATTCTTTTTCCACACTCACCAATGCTCTATATAGACTTAAAAAAGAACTAAGAGAATGTTATGATAGATTATGTTCTTTTCTCTTATCAAATGGTTTTATAGTAGGAATAATAGAAACTACATTGCTTAAGAAAAATTATTCCACAGATATTTTGTTACAACAAATACATGTCGATGGCATTATTTTTGGATAAACTAATTAAAAATTATGTAATTTTTTTTTGAAATTACTATGATGGGTGAGTTAAATTTTTTTATATGATTTAAAATTTAAAAAAATGATTTTGGAAATTTTTTAACCAAAATAAAATACATTCATGATTTAAATTGGAATTTGAACTTTAAAATAGTAAACATTATTCAACTCCTATGATCTATAATATTAAACTTGATATGGATGAGACTGGAGAATCAGCTGAAAACAAGTTGTATAGAGTTATTTTTGGAAGTTTATTATATCTTACTATAAGTAGACCATACATTATATTTTTATTATGTATCTATGCAAGATTACTATAAGGCCCCAACCATAAACATTACATAATCTTGAGTTACTTCAAGAATACACGTTGAGGATCTTTTCAGGTTTAGAGTTTTAGATAATTAGATCATAAAACATCCATTACATTCCACATTTAAACAAAGTTGTTACATAAAAGATAGTAATCATTTTTCCCATCAACGGAAACATATTTAAAATAAAACATGGATTCTTTCTTGACACTTCCTTGAAACTATCATCACATCATGTACCATTCCCTTGACCTGTGAAAAAACATTTCAAAAACTTGGGATGAGCATAAAAAAGCTCAGTAAGGTATATAAAAGTACGAAAATAAAACAATAGACTATGTATGAAATCATAACTTACTCATAAAACATAAGAATTTTAACATACCTCATCAAATCATGAATAAATCATATAAATCATAAGACATAAAGGTAACTTGAGGCATTAATAACATTCTTACGTAGGGAGTAACCCTCATGGTTACATTTGGAATACCCATCAGAGTATATTCCCTAAATATCATTGGAGAAAAATTAACGTTTAACTCCTTCGCATTACCCAATTCATTGGAGAGCTATATCGGGCTCACCCGCCCTTAGTTTATCACAGAACCAGCCGTCTTCATAACAATTCCCAAGAACCATAACATAATCGTATCACATAACAAATGCATAAAGTAAACATAAAATTTCCACATTTCAATCACAAGATATCAATACAACACATTGATATAATAAAAACATTATGAAAACCATTTTCAATACCAAAATAAATGAAAAGTAAAACATGGTATTTATTTTTTATTGTAAAAAAAAATTTATGGCTTGTTGAGGAAGCTAAAACTCAAATAATTGTAATAGCAGCGGAGAAGTTGTTGACGCCGCATACGTACGACAAAAAAAACATTCCCTTTTGTCGTTTAGTAAACGCTTCATATAAAAAATATTCCTTTTGAATAAATTTAAAATTAAAAGGGGTTTATACACCATATAAAATAAAGTTGTGTATAAAACAAAATATGCCTCAATGAAAGGAGATTGAGACGAAGTCCCATACCTCAGGTCTGACTTGGCTCGATCATTCTTTAAACTCCTGAATAATAAACTTTGGTTAATTTATACTTGATTAAGAACCTTTTTCAGGTTAATTATTCCTTTTATATCACTTATTACCATGTTATGAACACTATGTAATTATTTATGTTAATCATGGTCGTTTTGTCGATCATTGGTACTTGAGTCCAAAATAAACTCTTTATAATTAGAAGTTGTTCATGTGGTAAAATATCCATTATATACAGAATTATATTAATGATGTAGATATCATATATTTTATATATATTCAGTATATACATGCATTTACAATATTACATAACATTTAGAGGTAAGAAATGAAATGCACCGTTCATGGAGACGGTAAGCCGTACGTACGCATAAACGCTACTTCCATTTCTATTTCATATTTAATGGAATTAAAACATAATGATACATAATATTATTATAATTATAGTATGGTATCATATATGATATCATTAAATCTATCCTTTATATGTACCACATATGGTATTAACGAATCAAATCACTTTGAGGGGGCGGTAGTCCGCACTTCCTAAAATGAAGATATCACGTTTACCCATAATGGAAACCATAAAGGTATGAAATAAATGAAAAATAAAGAAGATTAAGGAAAACATAAACATATTATATATCATATATAAATATAGTTACATCTTAATGGCCACCTTTGAAGGTGTTAGAAGAATATTGAACAATCATCGTTTCGTGAAGCAGAAATTCTCCATCCATGGAAACAGTATGTTCTTTAACTGTTAGATGTAGGTGTGTGTAAGTGTAGATAGAATAATTATTATACAAACATCCTTGTATATTTAAGATACTTGTTTTTTTACAAAAGAAATGAATAAAAAGAGTTTAGGGGGTTGGAGAAGCAAAATAAAATAAAAGAGCATTAGAGAAGACTTTACCTTTAAATCAGGTAACTCCTCTTGGTTTGAACCAAAATGGTTTCTTGAAGAGCTTTCTACCTAAGGTAAGGCTTCTAGGATGAGTAGAGGTATGTGGAAAGACAAAATGATCAGATCTTGGCCGAGACAAAGTCTTGAGAAGTGTGGGTAAGGAGGTAGAGGTGGGGGCCTTTTATAAGAGGAGAGGAGGGGCACTCTTGGAAAGGTATAAAATGTTACTTTATTTTCAAATGAGTTTCGGATTTTAAAGGTCCCAAATTGATTTATTTAGAGGATAAGGTTATAAGGGTTCTAAATCCACCCATCCAATAGGTTTTCGACAGGTGTAGGTCTTAGATTTTACATTATCGTTTCATTTTATTTAAATGGTTAAATAATGAGGTAATCGATGCATCATCATGGTCTCATATATAATTTAATTTATTTAATTTCTAAAATTATAAAACAAATAATATGATGTAGGAAATATTTTTATCTTTCCAATGAATATTTATAGTCTAAAATATCATTTATGTAGACAAAATTAAAAATGTTTTACTTAGGTGATACATTCTTTGTTATATTTACTTTCTGTAAAAAATAAAAAGATAAAAAGTTATTATCACAAAAAAGCGCTTCCATGGGGTCCCCAAGTTTGGAATAAGGAATCCCATGGTTTTCCATGACACAAACAGTAGTATTAGGACACATTTTGGTGTCATTTTTTATTTTTATGATATTATTTTATTATCCTTAACAACCCGATTACTAATTAATCAAGATAATTAACGATAATTACCGTTGTTACTATTCACAAAGTCAAAAAAAAATAGTATTAATTACATAATTTGGACCTTATGATTCCAAATAGTTAATCCATTTTTCCAAATTCCAAACACATTAATTGAAATAATTAATTTAAAACTAATTTCTGTTGTGAAAACAAATAGCGGGTTTTTTATAAACAATATCTATGAAAAGTTTGGCACTTGTTTATGCCCAATTACAAAGTGAAATTAATTCTAATTTCCACCATTGGATTAAATGGTAAAAATATATTATAATTAAAATTTAAAACCAATTAAAAATATAATCTATCCATATAATTAAATTATATGAAAAAGTAGTTTTGATGTAAAATGCAGTATTTTCACTATTCATTAAAAAAAGAACATTGTCAGAAAAATACCAAAAAATTATCCAATGTAAATTTCAATGTCCCAATAATAAATAATATGTTTATTTTTACAAATAGAGCTTATAAAATTTTCAAATGTTTGATTTAAAAAAGGTTTGACATCAAAAGGTAGTAAAACAATCTTTTAAAAATATTAGGGTATTCCATGCTTAAGATTAGATTTATTCTCATTTTAAGCCTCTAAAACACTGTCTAATTCATAAATAGACATAGATAAAAATATCTATTATTCATTACTTACTTGTGATGTTACATCCTTCCCCCTTTAGAAAATTGTGTCCCCGAAATTTATTTACTTATCGAATAAGTGGGGGTATTTATCCGTCATTGCATTTTCAGATTCCCATGTTGCCTCTTCACTCATGTGGTTTTTCCACAAAACCTTTACTTGATTAATCACCTTATTCTGTAACACTTGTTCCCTGTGGTCAAGAATCTGGAAAATTGTTTCCACATAATATAGGTTCTCTTCCAACTGAACTACCTCTGGACTCAAAACCTGATATGGATCTGGCATGTACTTCCTTGACATTGAAACATGAAAAACATTGTGTACCTGAGATAAACTCGGAGGTAAAGCCACTCGGTATGCAACTGATCCAACTCTCTCCAAAATTTCATATGGTCTAATGAACCTTGGACTCAACTTTCCTTTTTTACCATATCGCATCACACTTTTCCATGGTGAGACTTTGAGAAAAACATGATCACCAACCTCAAAAGATAGATCCTTCCTCCAGTTATCCGCATAACTCTTCTACCTGCTTTGAGCTGTTCTCATGTGTTTCTGTATCAGCTGAACTTTTTCTACCAACTATTCTACTAATTCCGGTCCCATAAACTTCCTTTCACCCACTTCATCCCAGAAAGATGGAGTTCGACACGACTTCCCATATAATTCCTCAAATGGTGTAATCTGTATACTAGAATGAAAACTGTTATTATAAGAAAACTAAACCAAAGAAAGATGTTGGTCCCAACTTACCTGATAATCCATCGAACAAGCACGTATCATATCTTCCAAATTCTGAATTGTTCGTTCTGACTGCCCATCTAATTGAAGATGAAAAGCTGTACTAAAATTTAATTCAGTACCCAAGGACTTCTGAAGGCCTTTCCAAAAGTTAGAAGTGAACCTGGGATCACAGTCAGATACAATGGAGAGAGGAACTCCATGTAACCTGACTATCTCTTTAATATATAAACGAGAATGTTGATCTAGGGAAAAAGTATCTCGTATGGAAAGGAAATGAGCAGATTTAGTCAAGCGATCAACATTAACCCAGATTGCATTATTAACTTGAGGTGTCTTCGAAAATCCCACAACGAAGTCCATGGATATATTCTACCATTTCCACTCTGGCACTGGTAAAGGTAGAAGCATCCCTTTCGGTAACTGCCGCTCTGCTTTAACCTGTTGACATGTCAAACACTTCACAGTAAAATCAGCAATATCTCTTTTTATTCTGTCCCACTAGTAATACTCCCGAAGATCTCTATACATCTTAGTACTTCCTGGATGAACTGAAAACGGAGAACTATGAGCTTCACATAACAACTCTCTCTTCAACTGTGAATCACAAGGAACACACAATCTCTTCCCAAATCTCAAAACACAATCATTATCAATGTTGAATTCAGGCAACTTACCCTTCTGAACTAGCTCTACCTTTTTCTGCAACTCACTGTCTTGCTTCTATGCTGGCTTAATTCTGTCTGATAGAGAATATTTCACTGATACCGGAAACAAAACAGAAGGAAATCCTGCACCAACAACTTCTATGCCAAAGTTCATCAAATCCTTAACCAAAAGGATCATGTTCCAAATGCAACATTGTTAATGAAGCATTACTTTTTCTACTCAAATCATCATCCAATTTATTTGATTTTCCCGGATGGTAATGAATTATACAATCATAATACTTGATTAATTCTAGCCATATCCTCTGTCTCATGTTCAATTATTTCTATGTGAATATATACTTTAAACTTTTGTGATCGGTATATATTTCACACTTTACTCCATACAAATGATGCCTCCAAATTTTTAAATCGAAAACAAAAACAGGTAATTCCAAATCATGTGTAGGGTTATTTACCTCATGAGTTTTCAACTGTCGTAAAGCATAAGAAATTACCTGATCATTCTGCATTAGGATGCAACCAAGTCCTTTCAATGAAGCATCAATGTAGATAAAAAACTCCCCATTCCTGGAAGGTAGTGCCAAAACTGGGGAATTCCCTAATTTTCTTTTCCGTTCCTGAAACAAATCATCACATTCTTTTGTCCAGATAAACTTAACACCCTCCCGAGTTATCTTAGTCATTGGACTAGATAATCGTGAAAACTTTCTAACAAACCTTCGGTAATAGCCTGCCAAACCAAGGAAGCTATGAATCTCAGTTACATTTGTGGGTCTTGGCCATTCTTCAACAACCTTTGTTTTTGCAGGATCAACAGTTATCCCATCTTTAGAAACAATGTGACCAAGGAAAGAAATTTGTTGCAACCAAAACTCACACTTGCTAAATTTCCCATACAATTTATTTTCTTCTAAGGTTTGAAAAATAACCCTTAAATGTCTTTCATGCTCCTATTTACTTTTAGAAAACACCAAAATATCATCAATGAAAACCACCACAATGTTATCCAAGAACTCATGGAAAATTATATTCATAAGGTCCATGAATATAGTAGGTTCATTGGTTAGCCCAAAAGGCATTACTACAAATTAATAATGGCCATATCTTGTACGAAAAGCGGTCTTCGGAATATCTGATTTCTTTACCTTCAAATGGTGGTACCCCGATCTCAGGTCAATCTTTGAAAAATACTAAGCTCCCTGGAGTTGATCAAAAAAATCATCGATATGAGGCAAAGGATATTTGTTCTTAACAGTGATGTTATTCAAGGCTCTATAATCAATGAAAAGTCTCATAGAACCATCTTTTTTTAACAAATAAAACAGGAGCACCCCATGGTGATGTGCTAGGTCGAATGAAACCTTTCTCTAATAAATCTTACAATTTCTCCTTCAACTCTAAAAGTTCAATTTGTGCCATTCGATAAAGGGGTTTTGAAATTGGCTCAGCATCAGGAACTAAGTCAACAGTAAACTCAACTTCTCGATCTGGTATTATTCCAATAAACTCATCTGGAAAAACATCAGGATACTCATTTACCACTGACACATCATTAATCTGAATAGTTCCTTTGTTTTCAATAATATGTGCAAGGTAACATTCATTTCCATATTTTACAAGTTTCTCAGCCTCTTGATATGTTATCAACAGTTAGTGTTCATTCTTGTATACAAACTGAAAGTCTTTCTGAAAAGAAACTTCTTTAGCTCTACAATCAATCTTAGAATGGTTAATAGAGAGCCAATCCATACCCAAGACAACATCAAACTCTACTAGAGGTAAAAAAATAAGGTTTTCAAGTAGGTTTTTTCCACGGACAAGGATAGGAAAATCCTTATAAATTATTTTTGCCTCAACATTTCCCCCAGGTGTTTTTACCACAAGTTCAGGAGTCATTTCTTGGGATGGTATTCCCATTTTACTAGAAAAGTTTTCTGAGATGAAAGAATGTGTAGACCCCGAATCAAAAAACACTCTGGAATAATCTGAAAAAACAAACAAAGTACCTGATACCACTTCATTTGATGGCCCAACATCTTCTTAAGTAGTTGCAAAGGATTTCACCACTCCTTTTTCTTGTAGTATGCCTGCTTCTCATCACTTGAGCTGTTTGTCGGACACTTGTTTGCATAATGACCCATCTCATTGCTCTTGAAAAATTTCACTAGCTGTAAATAAAATTTGTTCTTACCATTAACCTGATCTTTTTTAGTGAAATCATGAGCCTTATGTCCCATATTACCACATCAGTAGCACTTTATAGAATTCAGAAGACATTCCCCAACATGCCTTTTACCAAATTTATCACAAACTGGAAACTTAGTTTTCTTATCGTCAGACCTTTTTGAATAATTCTTCCCTTTCTCCTGCCACCTCATTCTCTTCTTTTGTTGGTTGTTATAGAACACTTGATCATTGGAAAACTCCATTTACACCTTCTAAACACAAATAACAAGCTTTTCATAACATCTGAACTCACGAGAAGCCAATGCAGTTCGATATTTTGGCTTTAATCCTGAGTAAAAATGATTTATTTTACTATCAAGGTCTCGGATAAAATTTGGAGCATACCTTGGCAATCGAGTGAACCTTTCTTCATAAGTAGCCACTGAGTCTTCCTCTTGCCTCAATTCCAAGATTTTTTTATCCATCCTAAATCGAACAGCCTTAGGAAAATAATTCTCAAGAAACATACCTTTGAATTCATCCCAGTGGAGAGCATCAATCTAATCAGCGTCCCTGATATTTGTAACCACCGACCACCACTGATATGCTTCTCCCTACAAATGGTAAACAACAAGACTAACCTTATGATTGTATGAACACCCCATGACATAGAAAATATTCTCCAGTGCATTAATCTACCCTTCAGAAAGCACAGGGTTAGATGATCCTCTGAATGATGGGGGATGTTTCCTCATGAAATGTTCCACCACTGACAGGTTCCTCTGCGGTTGATTTGGCTGATCTCGTGCATGGATACCACCACCATTTATCGCTCGAGTCAACTTCACCATTACTGCAACAAACTGTTCAGTTCCAATTCTGACCATCTCAGGATGCTGATTCGGAAGGTCATTTCCTTCTGTATGCCTTCCTAGCACTGCTTCCCTGTTTCCTCTATGGAAAACCATTCTGAACAAACATTTCTTATATGAATCAACATGGTAATCTTCAAATTCTATAGCATTTCAATTTGACCATAAAAAAAATATATTTGGATAACCATTTAATAGAATTCTAACTCCTAAAGTTATCTAAACCGACCTCTGATACCAACTATAAGGCCCAACCTTAAACATTACTTAATCTTGAGTTACTTCAAGAATACACGTTGAGGATCTTTTCAGGTTTAGAGTTTTAGATAATTAGATCATAAAAAATGAATTACATTTCACATTTAAACAAAGTGGTTATATAAAAGATATTACTCATTTTTACCATAAATAGAAACATATTTAAAATAAAACATGGATTCTTTCTTGACACTTCCTTGACACTATCATCACATCATGTACCTTTCCCTTGACTTGTGAAAAACATTTCGAAAACTTAGGATGATCATAAAAAAGATCAGTAAGGGATATAAAAGTATGAAAAGAAAACATTAGTCCATGTATGCAATCATACTTTACTCACAAAACATAAGCATTTTAACATACCTCATCAAATCATGAATAAATCATAGAAATCATAAGACATAAAGGTAACTTGAGGCATTCATAACATTCTTACGTGGAGAGTAACCCTCATGGTTACGTTTGGAATACCCATCATAGTATATTTCATAAATCTCTTCAGAGAAACCTTAACGTTTAACTCCTTCACATTACCCAATGCATTGGAGATCTATATCGGGATCACCTTCCCTTAGTTTATCACGGAACCACCCGTCTTCATAACAATTCCGAAGAACCATAACATAATCGTATCATATAAAACATGCATAAAAGAAACATAACATTTCCACATTTCAATAACAAGATATCAATACAACACATTGATATAATAAAAACATTATAAAAACCATTTTCAATACCAAAATAAATGAAAAGTAAAACATGGTAATTATTTTTCATTTAAAAAAAAAGTTATGGCTTGTAGGGGAAGCCGAAACTCAAATAATGGTCACGACGACGGAGAAGTCGTTGTCGCCGCATACGTACGACAAAAACAAAATTCCCTTTTTTCGTTTAGTAAATTATTCTAATAAAAAATATTCCTTTTGAATAAATGTAAAATTCAAAGGGTTTTATACACCGTATAAAATAAAGTTGTGTATAAAACAAAATATGCCTCAATGAAAGGAGATTGAGATGAAGTCCCATACCTCGGGTCCGACTTGACTCGATCATTATTTCACCTCCTGAATAATAAACTTGAATTAATTTCTACTTTCTTAAGAACATTTTTCAAGTTCATTATTCCTTTTATATCACTTATTACCATTTTATGAACACTATGTAATTATTTATGTTAATAATGGTCATTTTGTCGATCATTGGTACTTGAGTCCAAAATAAATTTTTTATAATTACAAGTTGTTCATGTAGTAAAATATCCATTATATCCAGAATTATATTAATGATGTAGATATCATATATGTCATATATATCCAGTATATACATGCATTTACAATATTACATAACATGTAGAGGTAAGAAATGAAATGCACTGTTCATGGAGACCGTAGGCCGTACGTACGCATGCACGCTACTTCCATTTATATTTCATATTTAATGGAATTAAAACATAATGATACATAATATTATTATAATTATAGTATGTTATCATGTATGATATCATTAAATCTATCCTTTATATGTACCACATATGGTATTAACAAATCAAATCACTTTGAGGGGGCGGTAGTCCACACTTCCTAAAATGAAGATATCGCGTTTACACATAATGGAAACCATAAAGGTATGACATAAATGAAAAATTCAGAAGCTTAAGGAAAACATAAACATATTATATATCATATATAAATATAGTGACATCTTAATGGACACCTTTGAAGGTGTTAGAATAATATTGAACAATCATCGTTTTGTGAAGCAGAAATTTTCCATCCACGGAAACAATATGTTCTTTAACCATTAGATGTAGGTGTGTGTAAGTGTAGATATAATCCTTATGATAACAAAACCCTAGTATATTTAAGATACTGGTGTTGTTACAAAATAAATCAATAAAAAGAGTTTAGGTGGTTGGGGAAGCAAAATAAAACAAAAGAGCATTAGAGAAGACTTTACCTATGAATCAGGTAACTCCTCTTGGTTTGAACCAAAAGGTTTTCTTGAAGAGATTTCTGCCTAAGGTAAGTCTTCTAGGATTAGGAGAGGGATGTGGAGAGACAAAATGAGTATATCTTATCTGAGCCAAAGGTTTGAGAGGTGTGGGTAAGGAGGTAGAGGTGAGGGCCTTTTATAAGAGGAGAAGAGCGGCACTCTTGGAAAGGTATAACATTTTACTTTATTTTCAAATGCGTTTCAGATTTTAAAGGTACCAAATTGATTTATTTCGAGTATAATGTGATAAGGGTTAAAAATAAACCCATCCAATAGGTTTTTGACATGTGTAGGTCTTATATTTTACATTATATTTTCATTTTATTTAAATCGTTAAATAATGAGGTAATCACTGCATCATCATGATCTCATATATAATTTAATTTATTTAATGTCTAAAAATTATAAAAAAATACTATGATGTAGGAAATATTTTTAGATTTCCAATTAATATTTATAGTCTAAAATATCATTTAGGTAGACAAACTTAAAAATGTTTTACTCAGGTGATACATTTTTTGTTATATTTACTTTCTTTAAAAAATAAAAAGATAAAAAGTCATTATCACACAAAAGTGATTCCATGGGGTCCCCAAGTTTAGTACAAGGCATCCCATGGTCAGCCATGACACAAACAGTAGTATTAGGACACATTTTTGTGTCATTTTATATTATTTTGATATTATTTTATTATCCTTAACTACCCGATTACTAATTAATCAAGATAATTAACGATAATTACCGTCGTTACTATTCACAAAGTCCAAAGACAAAAGAGTCTTAATTAAATAATTTGGACCTTATGATTCCAAATATTTAATCCATTTTACCAAATTCCAAACATAGAAATTGCAATAATTAATTTAAAAATAATTCCCGTTGTCAAAACAAAGAGCAGGTTTTTTAGAAACAATATCTATGAAAAGTTTGGCACTTGTTTAAGCCCAATTCCAAAGTGAAATTAATTATAATGACCACCATTGGATTAAATGGTAAAACTATATTCTAATTACTCTTTAAAACCAATTAAAAATATAATCTAACCATATAATTAAATTATATGAAAAAGCAGTTTTGATGTAAAACGCAGTATTTTCACTATTCATTAAAAAATGAACATTGTCAGAAAAATACCAAAAAATTATCCAATGTAAATTTCAATATCGAAATAATAAATAATATTTTTATTTTGACAAATAGAGATTATAAAATTGTCAGAAGTTTGATTTAAAAATGTTTTTCCATCAAAAGGCAGTTAACCAGTCTTTTAAAAATATTAGTGTATTCCATGCTTAAGATTGGATTTATTCTCATTTTAAGCCTCTAAAACACTATCTAATTCATAAATAGGCATAGATAAAAATATCTATTATTCATTAATTACTTGGGATGTTACAATTTCAATCCAAACCTATATAATATCATTTAAATAATATCAATATAATTTTAATGTATTTAAATGGAATTATATCCCTTTATATTATTTTTTCAAAAACATATGATTTTAATTTAACTTCATATTCATATGAAGATATTTCTGGATGTAAATTATATGGGAAAAGAAACTGAAGAACCTATAATTTTATTTGTAAATATCTATTATCTTGGTCAAGTATAAAATAAAACTCTATAGAACTATAAAATGATAAATCATAATATATTATAGAAAGAAGTTTTTGTGCAAATGTACTATATATTAAACAAAATTTAATAGATTTTTGATTTAATTTTAATTGTATTCCGATCAAATATGATAACACCAATTCCATAAAAATTTCAAAAAATATAGTTATCCATTCAAGAACAAAGAACATTGATTTGAGACACCATTTTTAAGAAATTATTCACTAAATAATGATATATATATGTATATATTTAGAATTCATTTCATAGAAAAGCAATTAGAATTTTTTACTAAATGTTTTTCTACTGATATGTTATAATTTATTTAATTAGAATTACGTTTGTTGAATTTTTTCTTGATTTTATTTTAGTTTTTCTTAGTAGAATATTTTTGTAATCAAGTTAAAATTTATTTACCTTATGTTATTTGAAAATTTGAATCTCCATTTTAAACTTGTTTAAAAAAAGGACACATCACCAAAATTTTAAAATGATTACTCTTTATATCACTGTGTGGCCCTTCGTTTACACCAAAATAAAAGATAGTGTGTTAGTCATATGCACAAAACCTTTCCAAACCATTAAACCCTCATATCTTCTCTATTTTAACCTTTTACCCTAACCCTCAAATATACCAAATCCTATCAATAGTGGATAAAACTAAGAGAAATGATGGTGCTTCCTCAATAATAATTAAGAATCAAAGGACATCAATGAATGTTCTAAGTGGATGAGTAATAGATTTTACTTGGATGGATAGAACACACATGATTATTAAGAATATTATAAACCATTAGGGTAGAGAATTTGTTTTTTATTAATGATGAACCAAATTTGTGTTAGAGAAGGAAGTTCATAAGTTTTATAAGATAAGAGTTTTTCACTTTGGTGATAATGATGACTTGGTCACTATAATGGTAAACTAGATAAGTTTCTCAATAAACTCTTAGGTATTGGATAAAGAATTCAAGTTCCCTCAAAAAGGCTACATAGAAATTAGTACTTCTTTTATCTCTCTGTATATGGTGTCATTCTACCTAAAATCATAAAGTCACTATTAGGATCTGAAAATGTTGAGATGAATCATGTGAAAGACTTGGAACTAGAAATAAAAGTTCTTATAATGTTCATTAAATATTCCATCACACAACACATTAGTGAGTTTGAAAAATTTTTATTTCAAGATGGTACATTATTTTATTTGTTTATGATTGATAGTCCCATGAATCAAGCATGGTATGTTATGAGACACATGTTCTAGATACTACATATATTAGTAAATTTCTATATATTTTGAAGGGTGTTTACTTTAGTTTATCATATTTTTTTCCTAGATGAAAATACAACAACTCATTATCACAGAATGAAAACATTGTGTTTAAATATTTTAAGTAGAATTAGTTTTTGATGAGATTATACTTTAATAAATTTAGTGCTAGTATTTTATAAATAATAGATAAAAGAAGACCTTGATTCCACTTAGGGGGCGTCATCTCCGATGAGATTTTATGGTGATGTTTTAGTTCTTAAAGTTGTTCCTATTTCAGTAGAAATAATAATTAAATATATTGATATTAGAGATTTTATTGATAAATAGAATCTTGTGGAATAAATATGGTGATTAAGTTTTGTTTTTCAATCTATAGAAGAATATTATTATGAGGTTAGTTCATTTTTTTTGCTTTTACATCAGTTAGACATTATGTAATCACTTTTTTTATTTGTAGAGAAGAGTTGGTCATAGCTATCAAATTATTAGCAAATTTTGGTGAATGAAGGACCATACTAATGGTTTTGGGTGTAATTACACTAGTTAAAATATCTCTGTATAGTGAGATAATTATAAAAATTACAACTGAACCTGTTGACTATGTTAGTCAAAACATGTCTAGTGAAGAAAACAAGAAGAAGAGAATGAAACTTAGTTGGTTATAAGTAGAAGACTAAATCAAAATAATTTGGACCATCACATGAGGAGAGACCCAATGTTGATAGTAATCAACATGCTAATGACATTATAAGAACACATGTCTATCAATACACCTTTTTCTTCTATAAGATCTCAACATACACAATCTGCATTTCCTATAGTATAATTAGATACAGTCGATTAGAGATCATGGTAAAGCTACTAAAAATTAATTTTTGTGGTAGAATCATTAAATTATTAGTTTATAGTGTATATAAATGATATTTGGACTCTCCATGATCATTCTGTATCAAAATATGATGTTAATGAAGTAACGTTTTTGGTTTAATATGTGTTGGAGAAATGTTCGACAGAACCTATCAGAGAATCCACCAATCTAGTGGATGTACTTTATATATTGGATGAAGTCTATCAGGGAATAAACATTATGACTTATACCACTACTTTAATGCAATGTGATGTTTTCTCTAGTGAAATGGATTAGGACTTTCAATGGGTTGTAATAGCTTAATCAAAAGGTTTTATACATTTTCTTAATGTTTTATTTTATCAATTGATCAAGCTAAAATTAAAATCATATCCCTACTAATATAATTGGTACCATAAAATTATATTAGTTTAGCTCAAGTTCAGCAGGTAGTATGTTTTATCATTTCTAGACTACAAATAATGGTTGGATCCTCGGACAATAATTTTGATTTTTGGAAAATAAGTTTAAAGATTTACATTAACTAGTTGTAAACAGTTTGAAGCCAAAATCCTCAGAAGATAAAGAACAAGAATAATAAGAAGAGGAAAATGATGATGAATTTTTTGTGCCTTAATAATGAAAAGTTTCTACAAGCAGAAAATAAATTGTTTCTTTTGATCGTATAGTTGATATTTCAAATAATCAGTTTAAAGTATTGAAGAAGTTAATAGTCGGGTTCACTAATAAGGGATATATAAAAAACATCATTGGAAAATTTTCTCAGTGGATCTGCAGAAGATTCAAAAACCCTTATATATTACTATAATAATGACATGGTAAAAATGATGGACACTTGGGATAATTATTTATTTTAAATTTTAGGGAGACATCTACTTGAACCTCTTATCATTGATCACCACACCTCAACTTCTTAATGATTAAACAAAACTCTACTGAAATATTACATGGTGAAAATATCAGATAATTTTGATATGTCAAGATATCATAAAGTTTCTCTAAACATGTAATGTACCTCTATAAGGATCACTCTAAGTGATCAATAATGAATTAAATCATATTTACTGATGTTGGGTTATGTTGTTTAAGAAATGGTTAATGATCCTCTACCTTCATCCGATCTACCCTCTAGAAAACATATCTCAAACAAGAAACCACCTCATAAAAATTGTTTCAAGACCCTAAATTGATACACCTTCATAGTTTTCATGCCTAATTGAATGGAAATTTAATACAAATTTGAATATTGTTTGGTTACATGAACTTTCTAAATAATTTCAATGTTGTTTATAAAAAATTTTAATTCTTAACTGTTCATTTCTCATGATTTTAATTCATTTTTATCTTTCATTTTAAATTGTTGTGGAATAATTTTTCATTATGATTCTATTTTTTAGCACTTATTAACTATTCTTGTATTATGATTTCTTTCCCTCTTTCCATTGTATAATGATTTTTTTATTAAACCTATTTATCTATATTTTAAATAAGTTTTTTATTTTATTCTTTTTGTATATTATAAATTCTTGATTTATTCTTGTATTTCATTAATTAATTAATGATATTTTATTTTTTTTATTAAAAAATATTTATCCAAATTATGTTCACAATTAGTAGTATTAACTATTTAAAATTTATCTTTCTAATATTTATTATTTTCCTTTATTCTACATCATTTTGATATAAAAAAAGGGGTAGAAAAAGAAGGATTAATAACAAAATATAATGATATAAAAATTTATTATGGGGAGAAGAAAAAGGACACACACATTTGTTTTGGGAAGATAAAGTAGAATACAGAAATTTAAATTTATTCTAAAAAGGGGAGAGGAAAAAGGAAGAATACATAAAATTTAAAATAATTTTTAAAGTTCCCTTTTCAAAATTTTGTTTTTTATTCAATGGGGTTTTTATCATAAAAAATGTGGACATTTTTGGACATAATTATTTTGTTCAAACATATCTAAAATTTTATGGGTTTTAATGATTCAAAAAGTCCCTATATTTATTCTAATAAGTTTTTCTTATGTGTTTTATATTATACTTTTATCAAAGGAATTTATCTGACACTAAATCCAAGAGATTATCTTACACCGTTTAAAATATTCCATCTATGTCAAAGTATTTTATCTTATAAAAATCAAAGAACATCATCTGGATACATAGAATTAGAAAACTCTCTATTGAAATTTTATCTTATTACATAAGATATTATCCTACTAATAGAATGATTGTGTTACTATAAGTTCAAAGTTAAATACTTCAGTTAGAATGAATTTATGAGAAGTCATTATCTTATGAAAAGGATATTCATAAAAAATTATCTTATGATCATTAGATGAAGTTGTGAATGTTATGTATCACACATTTGTAGTATATTCATCTTATACTAAAGAATTATCCTACGTAGTGTTGAATTAAGTTTATGTTACACACAATATAAGTCAAAGATATATTTTATCATATGAATCCCTTCATAAATTAATCTTCCAAGAATATTTTAATCAATTAGATAACTTATAATGATCTAGATGTTATACATAATGATATAATTACTTTTATAATCTCTTTATAAGTCATTTAAGGCTTTTAGAAAGTATTAGAGATGGTATTGTCCATTTAATTAATTGTTGATTTTTATAAGATTACATTTTTACATGAATAGAAAGATCCAAAGAAAGAGAATATTTATGACATCACTACTGGAGAATAATTTTCAATATTTTAAAATAATAGACACATTCTATTAGTAGCGTGTCTTATAAATGGATTACTAATTCAACCATTTTTATTATATTTTATGATGAATATAAATATCAATAAGGACATATAAAAAGGTATAGCTAGCCACTGTGTGGTTATATATGAAAGAGTGACCTATAATGTTTCACACAAACTTTAAAATACTATGATAATAGTTACAAAAAATGATCGTACATAGACAAGATCAAATAGAAATTATCATGCTATGTTTACAAGTTTTTTAGTTTAATTTAAGATCATATAGAGTTTTACCTTTTAGACTATCATTGTTTTAGGGCATATCTTCAACTACTATAAGTAAATTTTTTCAACTATGATCCATAATAGTTATTCAAAAGTTTATTCATATTATTTTGTTTACACTCATTATAAGAGAGTGTAATAAGGACATGGATAGGTATTGTAAAAGGATATCCCATTTGAAATAACTTATACTTTTTTAATAAGTGAAAATTGCTTGTACCTAGCTAGGATCCCCAAGAAAAAGTGATGTTATAATGAAAATAAAAAAACATGTGGAATAGAGTGTTGGTGAAGTTGAAAATATTATTTTTGTTCCCTAATCCAATATAAATTTCTTATTTTCAATATATTTCAATTAATATTTTATATTTCTTATTCATATATTCTCTTAGGAAAATATTTAAATTCACATACTATGAACTGAGAGGTTTAATGTAGAGAAACTTTTAGGAACACAATAAACCCCCACCCCTCTTGAGTTTTTAGTTATCCATTCTTTGGAATAACATTTTATATTTCATGTCTTTAACACATCATATCTATTCAACCATGGCATACACCGTGACCATATTAGCCTTATCCATTTTGCATATCTGCATTGAAATTTCACCATAAGGACTATTATGGTGTGGTCCCTTTCTAGTTTTCCATTTTGGGAGATTCCTCCTCATCACGCACTAAGTTATGGGAATGGATAGACATAATTTCGTATTCTCCTTCACCATGACCCTGATCAAGGTGTGGTCTTGCCTATTTTGCACCACTTCAACACACCATGACTTGTTCTAAGGCTTGTTCCTCCTATTCATTCAATAAGATTTATTAAAAAATTATCTTGACCATATTCAATCCTTTTTTAATACCTATAAACTATTGTACTGGTACAAGACTTCCCTACCCTCTATTTGGACAATCAATCCAACTCAAAATAAAATTCAATATTTTTTGTTAACAAATTTAATCATTCAGGAATCAAGATCATTATCAATAATCCTCTAAGAACCACTAATTCTTTTTAAAAATCCTCTTATTGTTAACACACTTATTTTCACAAAATCCAATATAATCATTTGGTATTACTAATAATAGCCCCTTTTATTTTGTTAAAAATATCTAGCATTTAGAATTCAAAAATTTATAACTCCCCCTTTTTTTATTAAAGAAAAATTGAATCTAATCCTCTATAAATTGTGGTTATATTATTTTGATTATAAATATAACATTTCAATGGTATTATATCTATTAAATTTGGAAAACATTGTACCACTTGATGTGTGGGAAGAAACTCTATGAAATATAAACTATCAATTTTTCATTAAACTTCAATATAGGTTTTCATGGGAATCACGTCCCCCTAATAGGATAGGGAGGAATTCCACATTTTATATTATCTAACCCTATTAAAAAAAACTTTTATCCATTGTAATCAACCACATATTCATGATCCAAATAATTTCAAACCAAACATAATCAATTTATTGTTAAAATTCACAATAGTAGAAAACATAAATGATCCAATCTCAATTCTTGTTGCATTTTCTCAAGTGTTCATTGAGTTAATTTAAAACTAGTTACAAGGGATGTTAAAAAATCCTCAAAGACTTCTAATCCTAACCTTGATGTAAGAAATATGAGGTTTTGTAGAAGAAAAGGTTGTTTATTTTACCCATTAATACTAATAAAAGATCAAGAAGATTTGGATCATTCAATTCTTAAAAACAATAGTTCATCAACAACGTACCTTTACTCCAAACCATTAGTGGATAAATAATAATGCACACTGTGTCTGAGGATCATACTACTTTTTAAAAAAGATTCCAATTTTGAAATACTAATTTATACCAATTACAACATTTCTCTTATAATACTTCACTACCATATTCAAATTCTAGATAAGGCTATTTATAATTTTAATTATTGTCACAAATCCCTCTATGACTTTAATTGCATAAATAATTTATTGATGTTCATATCTGGAAAAAGAATTTGAGGAAAACAATATTATCATAGCAGTTATTGAATATCCTAGAAAACATAATATGATACCAAATAAAAAAAAATTCTAGAAAAAAATTAAAATTTCATTTTTGAGGTTACTAGTGCTTCCGAAATGATCTCTATCAAGTCGACTGAAACCACTCAAATTAGTGGCTATATCTGATTTTCGTTTCAGAACCACTAATATGTGATTTTAAGAACAATAACCCTAGATATTGTATCTCCCCCATAATTTTGTACCTCTTCACTAATATTTAGAAACAATCAAGCATATAAAGAGTGTGGAACCTCAAATTTCATCAAGTAGAAGAATGAAATTGGTTATGATTGACCAATCCTTCACCTATTATATTTCCTTTTCCCATTTTCATCTTTTTAGAAAGAAATGAAATCATTTATTCACCCTTTTTATCATCATTTCTTGCTAGACTTTTCAACGTATTTTTCTAAAGGATCTCATTTATGTGATAGGTAATAAAAAAATTTCTTCATGGATATGAGCATTTTTATCCTTCCATAGATTGATATTTTCCACCATTTTGGAATTTATCACACTTGAATGAGTATCTTCTTTTATAGCATAATATATGGATCTCTCCTCTCAAATAATTTTATATTGTATAATTATCTTTTTTTAATTTTAGTGGGTTGTGTGTAATAAATTTGGAAAACATATCCTTTTACGTAAAATAGTTTTCTAAGGATATATACTTATTCTTCATTGGTGTATTTACATGTACTTATTCTTCCACCTTTCTTGTAATAGGTACGAACTCTTATTTTTTATTATAGATTTTTTTACTTTTCTTCCAAGAGAGTTTCTATGAATATCCATAAAATAGAGCTTCATACACTCTTCATTGAGTCTCATTATCATTCTCCAAAACATTGAACGTGTTTTATATCTTAACAAGACTTCGTGTAGGGTAAGAAATCACCTTTTAATACAAAATAATTTAATTTCTCCATATGAATTAATTACCCATACCTACATTCATCCAACTGTAATACCATTCGATTTGACCATGGTTAAAAAAAGAATTTATTATAAAATATAAATCTCATGCAGTATCTCATTGATTGAGATATTGGCACTGATGGAGTTCTTCCCACATATTTAGGCTTGTTAGATTCTAAACACGTACTCATAATGTGCCAAATTATTCAACAAGAATAACACATTGGTTCCTTTAAATTTATGGATTACCTCTTATTGAATTAGAATGGTACATTTGTTTTGTTCAATATTTAAGATATATACACCTTATTTATCTTGAGGATTTTTTAGAGGGATCTTCAATTTTTATTTGAAGTGTTTATACTCTCCTAGAGTTCTCTGATCTTCTCATACTTATTCTTCAATTCAATAGCTATCTCTTTCAAAGTTTAATTTTCATCCTTACCTTATTGTGTTTATCCATCAAGTTGGGTATTGATTGGAATTATGATAGACTTAAACTCATTATCCATGGCCATTTTCATTATTATCTATTAGGAAAGATCTTCTACCATATTGATTTCATCTCTTATTTTGGTTCCCATATTCATTAAGATGAAATTCATGGCCACTTATTTTAACTTTTTTTATTATCTATAGAAAATATTAAATCATTTAATAATGAACTTGATTATTAACTTCCCATTGTTCATACTTTTATGGTAAAGTTGTGATTTCCTCTTGGTCATTGCATGAACATATTCTTCATTGGAAAAATTATGTTGCTTCCAATTTTTTGTCACATTTTATTTTCATATTTAAAATATAGTATAAAATTTCACCAACTTTATCCACACATTTTTTAGAATAATATGTGACATTATCTTTAGAGTGTGTTACCTTTATAAGAGAATTCATCTTTGGAGTTGACTTCCATATGTTGTTTTTCTTCTTTCCTTAAGAAATAAGGCACTCTTTACCATATCTTCCGTGATGTTCATTAAATTTAATCCACATATCTTTGGGGAAAATTACATATAAAACCTCCTTGTACACATCATCTGTGAGTAAATATAGTAATTCATATTTCACCAACTCTTTAATATAAATTTTTCTTTGATCGTTTTCAATGATGAATCCATTTATGCATAATAGATGAATTTATTCCTCAAAAACATATCATGGAATACCAAGTGAATCTTCCATGTTGGAAATAAAATCTTTTTTTCATTCCATGAAATTACTTCGATCAACCACTAGATCCATTACTACAAATTAAATTTATCTTCACCGACATCAGATCGAGTTATATCAATAAAAAATTATAGAAATTAAACTAGCCTCTAATACTAATAGTTAGTCTATTAGTAGGGTCTTCGCACAATATTACCCTATAGGGGAGGATATATGGGATTAGGGTATTCTATTAAAACTCAATTAAAACACATTACCTTAATATCTCACTATCCCGATTTGAATCTCAACCTCTCAACCGTAAGGGTCACATGGAATTTTCTATTTTTTGATGATGATTTGATTCAACCACATGACTGGAACTTAGTTATCAAATATTATTTATGATTCATTTTATCTTATTTTGGTATGCATGCATATAGTAAATAGGCATATGATAATTTACATGGTTTTCTCTCATTGTGATACATCCATTAAATATGAATTAGGGATGTTTCATGCACCAAATCACTAAAAATATTACTACTATTTAAAGGGTCCACTCCCCATACATTAGTGTTGGGATAATTTAGTCCTCCCCCAGGCTCATAATATTAAAATTGTTTAGGGAGATCTCATTGATTCCCATGGTTTACTCCCTCAAATGTTTCTTTTAATTCTTATTATTGGCATAAATGATCACCTTCAATTTGTTTAGGACATTTTGGTCCCTTTAAGAGATTTATTTTCTTGGATTGTGTCATTAGGAATGAATGGATGCGTTATTTATGTGCTTCTGGGATGAATTATCACAATATATGAATATTTATTTATATAACCTTCTTCTTCTCTTAGAGTGAATCTAGAATTCATCTTCTCTTGGTTTTTTTTGAACAAAAATTATATATTATTACTTGGAACAATATTCAAAAGATGGAAAATACTTCTTATTTCCATACCTTGACGTTGAAATCCTCTCCCTTCATCTACGAAATTATGATATTACTATGTGTTCAATGTTCTACCTCTAATTAGAGTAAATATCCTTTATAAAAATTAGAAGTCCACATAACACACTGAGATTTTATGAAAAATATTTTTTTTCAAATAAATTTATTCATTTAGATATTTCCATTAAATTCAACACCAAGATTATAATTCATTAAATGAAAAAATAAATTAACTTTCATTACATGAAACAATGAGTTTAACATGTGTTACACATAACACTGAGTTTAAACAAACCATGTTATACTATTAAAATATTATTATTTAAAATTATAATTATCTTATAACCATAAAAAGAGAAGGTATGAATAATATTAAATATAGTATGGAAATATATAGTTTACACATGTATTAATTATTTGGTGACCAAATACTTAAAAATTAAAAAAAAACAACAATATGAAAATACAGGAAATATTTCTCTAGAAAAATATTTTTATGTAAACAAAAATGTTTTACCTGAATAAATTTAAATAATAACTTTTTGTAAATTAATTTAATTTATTTATATAATATCTATTCATTGAACTATTTAATTTTCATATTTTGTTTCTATACAATAGATAAGAATAAATCATATTTTACTCTTATGAACTATATTTTACTAAAAAACAATTTTATCTCCTTTTACACAATTATTTTAAAACTAATTATTGTTTTTTTGAAAATTTAATTGATAAAAGAAATTTAATTTTTTATTTCATCATGTAAAAATTATCTTAAGATAAATTTTAAATATTTTTTTTTCAAATGATTAATTTTTT
The DNA here is from genome assembly GCA_963277665.1 of Viscum album. Taxonomy (NCBI): domain Eukaryota; kingdom Viridiplantae; phylum Streptophyta; class Magnoliopsida; order Santalales; family Viscaceae; genus Viscum; species Viscum album. The sequence goes on from OY728135.1 coordinate 474,896,565, forward strand.
TATAAATAGTGAAAATATTTAAAGTTAATTGAAAACTACTTTTTGTTTATTTTTTTATAAAGATTAATTATATTTTAATTTTTTTTTAAATTCAAATTAGTTCAATTATATATATATTAAATAATTTTTATCTTTGAAATAATTTTGATATTGAAATTTGATATAAAAACCTTGCAAAACATTCGAACATTTTGTCATTAAAAACCCTCATTCTCATCTTGTCTGAAGGATTGATTTTAAATTAAAATTTACCAGTTATATGAATGAAATTTTAAAAAATGGATTACATATTTAGAATAATTATAATTTATATTATCTAATATGGTAAACTTAATTTAATAAAATAATAAGTTTGAAAACATTAAAAATTAATTACTACTATTGTGGTAAAAATAGGTTTATCTGGGGGTTAAACTAAAATAATAATGTTTAAAGTGACCTAAAAACTTGTATAAAATATTTTTTGGCCATATTTAGTCTTGATAATATATAAGGATAAAAAATAATCTATTTTATATCCTCTTTCAAGTAAAAAATGTTGGTGTACCTTGTTTTTCAAAAATTACAAGTGTATCATACACCTGACTTATAATTGGCCACCCACTATCTTATATTCTTCTCACCTTAAAACCCATTTTATTAGTCCAATAACTTCACCATTACCTTAGAAAATTCCATAATCTCATTTTATATACCATACTTTGTTTATAAATATAACCTAGGATGGATTTTCTTGCAATCATAAGGTGGTTACCTGAATAAGAGGCAACATTCTTAAACGAGTGTTTTTATTTTATTTACTCCTTCACCAACTTAAATTAATATTAAAACATGATGATATCATAAACTCAGCATCATACATATATTAATAATTTATTATGTAAAATACACGACCTAAACCCATTTCCACTTTCATCAAATGGGTTATGAAATCATCATTCATGTGTACGGTGAATTACCACCTCACGAACTAATGTCATTCATTTTTCCACAAATACATCTCATGGTTGGGTATGATAATGGATTTAATATATATATATATATATAATATTTATAACATTATTATATCTTTGGATTCATTATATCATATACACCTTTTTAAATACCTTTCTGTAGGATATACGATAACGTCTCTCATGTGTACAACCGAATACAACCTTGCGATGCGTTGTGATTTGTTTTCCCTAATACTTTACATGGAAAATAATAAGTAAAAATATAATGAATATATCATACATAAATGAAATAATTAGTATATTCATTACATATTAATCATTCTGAAAATATATTATATCATTTTATTTTTTACCTTTTCACACACTAAAGGATAATAGAAACATTCTTGTACATGTAGATTATCGCATTCATGAAACGATATGACTCTCTATTTACAACACCACACCACATGGATGATATGTATAAGTATAATTAAATAAATAATGTTATATTTATGATATTATTATAATTAATTAATGATAAAATATTAATTACCTTCTTCAAATAATGATTGTAGAAAAATGTAAACATTATTCATGCATATATACAACCTAGAGTCACCATGTTAATGACATACTTCATTTCTCACAACCATAATTCATGATGGGAATTAAAATTATATTTCTTGTTTAAATAAAATAATTATGCCAAAATTATTATTTTTGAGGTATTGGAACAATAATCAAGGTAAGAGGACAAAAAATAAAAAATCAAAACATATATGAAATAGAAAGCGAGTTTTAACCGAAATAATATTTTATTAAGGAATTAGTAATAAAAAGATAATAACTGCTCAAAATTAAATTATATTTGGTATAATATATATAAGTATTATTATATTATAAATTTATAATAAACTAATATTTATTATATAGGAATTTCACATATATATGAAGGTAGTCGAGACTTACGGTAAGATATTTAAATTCTCTATTTTATTTATTGGAGACATATACAAATTCATCACTAATTTCCTTTTTTTTCTAGTGTATATACTAGAAATTTTAATTTTTATATCATTATTATATTTATTTTCTAAATATCCTATGTTTCATTTATTTTTTTCTTTCGTGGGGCATATGATTCAATGTTACTAAAGTGAAAAGTGTTTTATGTTACAATCTCAATATTTATTGGGATTGATTATGTTTATGCTTCCAATGATGAAATCATGTGATCTATCTCTCAATAAAATCTTTAATGTTATTAAAATATGGTTATATCTATATAATACATGGTTTTACATTACTTTTCTCTCTCTATATACTTAAGAGTTCAAAATTATTTTTTAAGAAAATCAATTTTTTTCTCTCTACGGCCAGATACCATTTTTCTTCCAAAAAAATGTTTTATAAAAATGTTTTCCAAAAATAGTTCTAAACATTCTTGAAATTATTTATATAGGATTTTTTAGACATATTTTAAAATTTAAAAAAAATTTAAAGGTATATTTTTTTTTAAACAATGGCTATTTGGCTTTTTCATAAAATGTGAAAATAATATTTGTTTTTACTTAGAATAGAAGAACAATATGACCTCCTGTCATGACCACAAAATTATTTTTTGCATCCCTAACAAGAATAAAAAAAAAAAAAATTAGACAAAAATTTTTCATTAATATTTTCACGATTTTTTATAATTTAAATAAATTATTTGGAAATGAAAAGAATTTTTAAAATTTTTTACATTTCAATTTTTTTTTCAAAGTATAATGAATATTTTTTTAAAATAAATGTTTTAAATGAATTTTTTAAATCATTATTTCAAGGTTTTCATGTTTATATAAAAATCTAGTGATTTGTAAAAATATTTATGATTTTTTTTAAAATTGATTTTCAATGAAGAGTTATTTTCCTCAAGAAATGTTCCATGTGATCTTTTAGAATCATTTTCCATCTAAGATAACATCCATTAGTGTTACTTATGAGTTAATTGGGATATAATCCAAGGATATAATTATTATTATTTCCTTGAATGGTTTATGTTTATGATGAAAATATTTTTATTTAACCCATTTATCATACAAAGGTTATACCATGATAAATATCTTATGAAATCCACTTCTTTTCCCAGGGTTTATACATTGGTGAAAATATTATGAAAACTATATCATTTACACAAGTCATGATATGATGAAATGTTTGTAAATCCCATTTCATTTCATGGGTTATTATGGATGTTTTATAATCTTACGGAACACATATATTTGATTTTCAATATAAAATAGATGGGTTATATATATTCATTTAATTTTTTGGGTAATTATTTATATCTAGCAATATCGATAGTACTCGAATTGAGAGTGAACCAGATTCAGTAGGGGGATTTTTCTACTATAAGGATATTGGGAGTGATACTAGACTATAATAATGGTATGAGGAGTGAACCTATTCCACTTTTATATCCTTTTTAGTGGTCCTTGACTAATATAGAAATTATTTCTATGCTTATGTGTATTCCACAAGTCCATGTCATATGCTAATTTTATTCTCTATTGTCTCATGTTCCTTGATTTTCTTATGATTTTTTTCTTATAAAGTACCAATATTTATTATATGACTCAATATTATGTTCTTTGATAGGAAGGGTATGGTTTTTAAATATCATGATCATGTTGTAATACCCTTATGTTCATGTTTTACTTATGTATCTCCCTTGTTTACCCTTAATTAGCATACGAGGTCACCCATTCTTATGTTTCTTCTCTATATTTTATGAATAAGGGTTTTATGTAGTGTATATCTTTCAATATTACTAAATAGGAAGATAATATTTAGATAAATTAAAGGTAATTCACCAAATTAGGAAATTATTCACGTAATATCCAAAGAAACTAAAATATTATGATCCTCAAGCATGTGTTTATGTAATATATTGAATATTTATCTAAAAATATGCATTACTAATATATGAGGATCATGGGTCAATATATTTGGTATTAGTGGAAAGGTTTAGTGAAAAATTTTAAACTAATATCAGAAAAAATTGGTGTGATACCTAGGGATATTTCTAAGGATAGGTCTATGGATATATCTAAGGATAACTATAAGTATGATTCAAAGTATTGGAAAATGTCATGGATTTTTGGTGAAGGATAGAGAATGAGGTTTCCAAACAATTTCATCCCTATATGGATAGTAAAAGTGGATTTGGCTCTATAATAGATGTACATATGGTTAATTACTATGAAAAGGTTGCATTGATCTAGATTCGATCATCATCTAGTGCACAAAAATAGGCCTTGTAGAACAATTGGTTTAACACTCCTTGGGGGTAAGATTTGGAAATTCACAAAATCATTATGATCTTTCAAGAAGGATTTAAATAGATAATGACTATGAATGACATATTATATGCCTATAATTTAATATATTTTAAATAATTCATCATTATTTAAATATCCTATAATTTAATTTTCATGATTATGTTGTTTTATACAACGATTAGTGTTTCTCAAACTATGTTGTTTTAGTAAATAGTGGGAATTTAAATGAATTGGGTTAACATTGAATGTGATGGACAATTTTCTAATGAGAATACACATGGGATGATGACTAGAGTAAATGATGTTATCATTATTCCAAATTAGTTAACAAAGAAAATGATTAATAATGTGAACCTTAACCAAATCCCAGACTAACCAATGAATAGAAGGATAGAGTTTGATGAAACTTTGGGTAGTGGAGACCATGGAGGAAAGAATATTCAATTTCCTATATGTAAATAATGTGTGAAGAACTCAAGAGAATTTCTCAAAGGGTCATGAATATGTTTTTAGGGTAGAAGGGAAGTACACAAAGTAAGTAATTTATGAGGGAAAATGAAAAGTTTAGTTAATGAAATGGATAATAATAATGGAATTCTTAAGGTGTCATCAATTATTGAATGTCTTAAATCTGGAAAGTATGGGAATTATTAAAATTAATTTCCTAAGAGGAAAACTTTTTCAAAGAATTTGTAAGGTTGTATGAGTAATGGTTTTGATTTTGATGATGAAGAGACTATGAATGACATATGAAGGTATGGAGGTATTATGAAATAATATGACGAAACATAGTTAATATATTAAGGATGATGTGGAATTATTTAAGTGTTTGTGCATGTGAATTCAAGAATTATTTTATATGAATCATGAAATATATAATGATTGTTATGTATATTTTTTTTATAATGTATATAAAATATTACATTGAATGAAACTGATGAAATAGAAAATTGATTTAAATGAATGGTTTTATTTTATAAAAAACACATGATTAAGGGAATTTAACCCTTAATATATAAGGTCCCAACCATAAAAATTACATAATATTGAGTTTTAAGTCAAGAATTAATGCTCTTAGAATTGAGTATCTTTTCTGGTTTATAGTTTTAGAGATTTATTCAACGAATCATACATAAAAAATCATATTATATAATTGGAAACTTCTAATTAGTATCCATTTTTTTATAATATAAAACATTAAAAATAAAGCATGATTTATTTTCATGAAAAATGTTCACAAATTTCAAAATGAATTTTTTCCTTTCTCTTACCCATAATTAAACCATGTGAAAACATTTTAAAATGTTGGATGAATATTAAATTCTTAGTAATGTAAATAAAGAGAAATAAAAGCATTAGTCTAGTGAAAACTTGAAATATCATATAAAATTAACATTTTTCATCAATGTTCTTTGAGCATATGAAATAAAAAAAATTCACATGAAAATAACACAGACATTTATATTAAAGGAAGACATAAAAATAAAATAGAACGAAATTAAAAACATCGTTTTGGTTACTTAGAGCATCACATTAATAACCCATTTTATACTCGTGGTAAAAGTAATTGGATCCAAGTTAAATCCATATGAGAACCCTTTGGTAGCTCCATCCTTCTTGACTATTATGAAAAAGAACATTACCTAAGGCATTAGAGCACTATTTATTCACACAAATTATTTAATCTATAATTGGCTCACTTATAACTATCTGGGATGCCATATCATGTAAGTTGTAATAGGCTCACTCAATGCTATCTGAGCCACCCCATCATATAAGCTATAATGGGTAGACCAGTTGCATTATTGGTACACCCTTATCTCATGTCAAATTATCAAGTACCATATCATCAATAGAAAAAATTTCATGCACTTTCAAAACATAAAACATTTTAAAAACTATTTTAATTTTGTAAAAAATCAATTTTGGATATAAAATTACCATTTAAAAAACCATTTTAATTACCAAAATACACTTTTATTTTGAAAAACCAATTTCAGAAACAAAAAAACCAAAAAGGGAAAAGTTTTTTTTGAAAAATAAATGAAATATTTGAATGGAATCCAAAAATAAAATAATGTTCAAAATAATGGAAAAATCTATTTTCACTACAAACATTAAAAATAGAACATTCATTTTTTTATGTGAAATCATTTAGTATAAAACATATAAAGAGATTCCTTTTGAAAACATTTGAAATGATGTAAAAGTGAAATAAATTGTACTTTATAAATATTTTATATCCATATAAAAACGTTCATAAAATCATTAGGAAAACATGGATTTAGAAGAGAATTATTTGGATTGAAAAACATTAAATGTTTATTTTTGAAGGAAAAGTCACATATCACTTAGGAAACACATGAATCATAATCCCCATGAAAGTATATAATTAAAATAAAAATTTAATATCATAATTATATATAAATTAATTAAATAACATTTCAAAGGGGAAGTATATACAACTTATAAAATAATACTGGTTTATAATATCAAAATATTCTTAAAGAAAAGAAAATTGAGATAAATCCCCTTACATTGAGTCCAAATTTCCACATATATCTTTATCCTCCTTCAAAATAAAATTATGTTAATTATTTAATTTCATGAGAAACTTTTTAAAGTTTATTATTACTTTTATTTCACTTATTACCATGTTATGTAAAATTACATAATCAATTAAGTTTACATTGGATGTTTTGACCATATTTGACTTTTTTTGTCCAAAATGACATGGGTAGGTTGACTATGGTCAAAGTGGTCATTATATAAACATCTAAATAATAATAATAAAGACATAATTATCATATTTATACATCAATTATACTTTTAATCACAATCATGAATGTTTATTTTAGAAATGAAATATTATTTGAACATAGAGACAGTAGGACGTACGTACACATGAGTGGCATTTCCATTTTTCAAGGATCATTATGTAAATGAGGTAAGTAATATTTTATCTTTATAGAATGATAATATTAAAATATATACCATATTATTTATTTAAATATAGTTATATATATATATATCATATATTTGGTGTGGTGAAGAAAATACATTCACATCTCTTCATGAAGGTGGTAGTCCACACATTCACAAATGACATTTTCATTTCACAGTGAGAGAAAAGGTAATAAATAAAATGATATATTATATTTTAATAATGAAAAATATATCATTATTATCATATTAATTTTATTTATATAACATATATTCATTATATTTACCCTCATTACCTTCTATTTAATGTGTAAGTGAAATCGAATCACAACACTTTATGAGGCTGTAGTCCATTGCATAAACGAGCACCACTATTGTATCCCCTAAAAATGGAAAGTAAAAAAATAATATATTAAATAATAACTCTATAGGTATAATTTTTTTTATAAATATCATATATATAAATTATATTCATCATCATACCCAATAGTGAGATGTGACAATGGAAAGACAAATGACATCGGTTCACGAGGCGATAGTCCACCATACACACAAATGATAATTTCAAAACCCATTTTATGGAAGAAGAGAAAGCTTTTGGTTATAATATTAACATAATAAAATATAATTATATATAATATAATTGGGTTATTATATAATAATGTTTTAATAATAATTTAAGGGGGTGGTGGAAGAAATAAAATCAAAATACTCATTGAAGAACATTACCTCTTCTTTGAGTTAATAATTTTGTTTTGCACAAATGGATTAATAGGTTGTATTTATACCCATAATAAGGATTCTAGGATGATTTTATGGAAATTATGAAGTGATTTTGTTAGGTTTGGTTGATATTAATTGCTTGAGAAGTGTGAATATGTTAGGGGGGGGGGGTGAGTTCCCTTTTGTAATCATAGAGGGGTGTAATTTTTGTAAATACCCAAAAATCATTCACTATTTGGATGTACATCTTAAATCATATATCTCCAAAATTTAATAATAATATAGGGTAGGGTTGATTTGATTTATAAATAAATCCAAAAAAGAAAAAGTAACCAATTTTATCATGTTCTTTCCTAGTATTTATGTTCACTCAATTTTAACCTTTTAGTGTTTTTTCACACTAACTAGTATCTTTTTATTTTCTAAGGTAATTTATCAGTTGTGAATAAAATTAAATGATTATTATTAAATAATTTATATATAATGATTATAAATATTATTTCTAATTTATTATATAAAAATCATTCGTTTGTAGAAAATTAATTTCAATATAAATACATGTAATGTGAAAAAATACTCTTTTAACCATAACCGTGGTAAATGATTTTTTACCATTTAGTGGTAAATATATTAATTATTAATAAAAAATTGGAAAATGAATTGAACATAGTTTATATTTATTAAAATTTACAAATCACTTTATAGAAGAGAATATTTTCAGTAAATTTAACTCATTTAATAAAGTATCATTTATTATAAAATAACATTAATGAAATTTTTGAACTATTTCATTTAATTTGAATTTAAAAATATAAAGAAAATGATGGAATAAAAATATGTTATGTTCAAACCTGTTTAACATGATATATTCATCTAAAAAATTAATGGTACCCAATAATTACTTTAATTTAATTCACATTAAATATTTTTAATATCATTTATTTTATTTAATTATTAACTAAATAATTCTTGTGTTGATGTTTCTTAAGAATTTAATATAATTATTTCATATCTAAAATATTATAATAATTTATAATTATTAAAAAAGAATTTATATTTCAGTACAATCTTTACAACCAAACATATGATGTTTTTTCTTATCCCATATATTTATAGATATTAAAAGCAATGAAAGTTCATTTTTTGAATTTCACTTTATTTAACATATTATATTGGTCCCTTTCATGGATAAGCATACTAGAAACTTATACAGTTGATTAGATTGTTATAAGGGTCTAAAGTTATCAAAAAATGGGTTTTTGGGAAAGTTAGTAGGTTATTTTACCCCTTATCTATTATGTTTAACCCGTAATAAACTCATTTTTACATTAATTATGGTAATTAATTATTAACTGTTCTCACAAATCATTATGGTAAAAAATTAAGTTGACCATTTTAGATAATATATATTATTATAATTCTAAATATGGAATCCATTTTCCCAAATTCAATTCATAGAAGTCTAAAATTTTAATTTTAAATTAATCCCATTGATACGACGGTAAAGCGAAGTTTCAAAGAGTAAATGATCAAAAGATTAGAATGCTTTAACATCAAAATTGAATATGAAAAAGTTTCAAATTACCTAATTTTGATTTAGAGATATATTAGTGAACTAATTTTAATTTAAAAATAAAAATAAAATATAATTTTAAAATTAAAAATAATCTAAACAAAAATGCAGTTTTCAATTAAAATTCACTAGTTTCCACTACTAATAAAAAAATGAAACTTTTTTGAAAAATACCAAAAAATAAACAAAAGATAATTTGACATGATTATTTCAAAAATGAATATAATGATATCAAATAATTTCATTATTTTTCAAAAAATAAATTGTAATATTTCTATACTAAAATCAATAAAAAACAGTTTTTGAAGAAAACTTATTTTTGAATAATAAAATAACTTTACTAAATATTGATTTATTATTTACTAAAAATTTAATAATAACTTATTCTAAGTATAATATATATATATATATATATATATATATCATAAATTAGTTCTTTCTATTTATATCCACAAATTTAATTTCTTGGTTATAATGGTTATATATTTCACATATCGTTTGAGCCTAGTGTTGTGTGTCTTGTAGTCTATCGAGAATAAAAATATTATGGTTGTATGTACAACAAACTATTGAAGAGGTTTAATTTAGTCAAAAAGAAATATATTTTAATGTTATGGGGTGTTACATTCTCTTCTAATCTTGGTGTTTCTTGTCATATATACTATCAAATATATATATATATTTTAAAATCACCGGGTGTTACATCCTCCCCCTATTTAATTATTTTTCCCCTCGTAATTTGAATGTTATCTCAGTAATCAATGGATGGAAATTTGAAAACACTTTTGTGGTAAAAAAATTATAAAAATGGTTTATAAAACATCTTCTTGAATTAATTAATGGGATGTATGTGGGTTATATGAAATAACACATACTAGATTTTTAAATATAAGATCATTGGTGGGAAGTGATGATATAGATATGGATGAAAAGTGTAAATAATTATAAATATAGATTGAGGTAATTGATCACAACCGTATGAATGATCAATGTAAAGTGAAGTGCCTCAAAAAAAAATCAATTATTATTTAAAAAACTATTGGATTCATAAGAAATAAATGTAATAGGATAATCTTTTTTCTAGATTCCTTTAAAAATGTTAAAGAAATTTTTTACTCTCTAATAATATAATGAAATATACTTACTTTTTTACTTTTCTATTTTATAAGCACAATTTTATCCTTTGGTTTTTATTTTATCAATTTCCAATGCATTCCTTACTCTAATAAATGAACATCCAATAATTATTTTTATGCTGAAAGTAGTAAAACTATTTATCTTATCATAATATCCATAATATAATGAAATGTATTTCAATATGTCTCTAAATATTTTACAAATCCAATATGGTTAGAAAAACATATCAACTATAATAAATTATTCTATAAACCTCAAAAGTAATAACATTGGTTCATCATTAATATTTATTTTCTAAAATGTCTAAATAAAAATAATGTCATATTAACCAAGACCTAATGTAGGAAAGTTCTTGGTGTTTCATCCTTATTATTCTTTGGTTGTGGGTTCATGCCCCATGATCTTTCTAGTTGTGATGGGTTTTTTCCAGAACATCGAGTAATCCTTTTTCATAAAATTTCATCCATATAAAATTCCATGAAATATAATTAAAATCCTTAAAAATAACCATAAGCATCATAGATAATATAAATCCTAATGGTTATAGATTACTTAAAACTCATTTAAAAAATGTAACGAAATAATTCATGTTCTACCAAATCATTAAATATATATAAACCCAATAAAATGTCTCCAAAAATTTCATTACTCACTTTAATATCTCATAAATTAAAACCTCAAAAAGAGTGTCTAGAAATTTGAACTTATTATTAAACTTTGAAAAATACCGAGCTCCTTGGAGCTGAAACCACTTCACTAGATTTACAAACATCAACTATAGTAGTATCAAATAGAATTTCAACACCTTTCTATTTCTAATCATGATGTTTCCACATTGATTAAGAAACTTCAATCACACATTTTCATAATGACCCAACTCATTGAAACTAAAACATCTCACCATTGACTGGATATCTGTTATCTCAATATTATATTATTCATGAATATTTTATTTATAGTCATGGAAATTTATACCAAACATACCACGCTGATAAGACTTTCTAGATCCTAGAAAAAATTCACAAAAATGTATTGAACCACACTTTGAAGATGTTTTAGGCTTGCATATAGAATTATAAGTTGTTTGATTCTCTACTTCCTACCTCCTTAACTATTTATCACTCTTATTATCTCATGGAACGTAAGTGTCAAAAAACTCAATATCAACTTTATCATCACAACAATATAATTTATCTTAAATTTTAAATTCTCATGAAGCCAAATCTCTTAATATATTTGGTTTCAATCCTATGTAAATCTAACTAAGTTTTTTATCAGTGTCCAAAAAAAAATACAAAACATACCTAGACAATATTGTGAAGTTTTAATCATGCATATCTACTAAATATTAATCATTTTTCTTCAATTCCAATAAATGTTTCTTCATACCAATTTGAATAACCTTATTGAAATATTTCTCAAGGAAGAGGTTCTTAAATTTTTACCATTATATGGCATCAAGATCATCTCTTTCTTTATTATTCTTAACCAATGACCACCATAGATCAGGTTTAACTTTAAACTATTAAAGGTAAAGGGTTAACTTTTGATGTTATGAACATCCCATGAATCCAAATATCTTCTATATGGTATTATTCCGTCCTTTAGCTATCATGGGGTTAGATGATATTCTGAATGATGGGGTATATACTCTCATAAAATAATCCACTATAGACATGGTCCATCATAGTAGATCGATTTCCTCTATAGCATGGATAACACCAACATTTATAGAATGTGTCAACTGAACCATAACTATAATAGTCTAATATTTTCTAAATTTCAACCAACTCAAGATGCTAAATTGGGAGGACATTTTACTCTCAATTCCTTCCCACTATAGCTTCATTGTTTCCTCTACGGAAAATAATTCTGAATAAACATAATTTAGAGAAAGAAACAAGGTAATAATAAAATGACACAACATTTTTATTTATCCATTAGGTAAAAATATTTCAATGTAATTCAATTAGAACTATCCTAGCCTATAAGGTTTTCTAAACCATCATCTGATACCAACTATAAAGACCAATCCTTAAAAATTACATAATATTGTGTTTTAAGTAAATAATTGATTCTCTTACAATTTGAAATCTTTTTAGGTTTAGAGTTTTAGAGAATTAGTCCTTAAATCATGCATAAAAAACCATATAATATAAGTAGACACTTCCCATTAGTATCCATTTTTCCTTGATTTAAAACTTTTAAAATAAAGGGTGATTTATTTTACTGAGAAATATTCATGACATTCAAATTGAATTTTTCATTTATACTACCCATCTTTAATCCTATGATTTTTTTTAAAACATGGGATGAGAAGGAAAAGCTCAGTAAGGGACTCAAGGAGAAATAAAAACATTTCTCCAGTAAAAAAAAAGAGAACTCAAATAATATTAACCTTTTTTTTATCAAAGTTATTTGATCATATGAAATAAATCTTTTTCACATGAAAAAAGCACACATTTTTTCTCAAAGGAAGCTTTAAAAAATCATATCCAACAATTAAAACCCCATTTGGATACTTAAATAATCATATTCATAACCCGTTTTAAGTCCAACAATTCATTGGAGAGATATATGAAAAAACCCATTATTTAATCAATAATAAGACCACCCAGAACTATCTGGAATGACATTATATAAGGTGTAATGGGATCACCCAATGCTATATGAGTCTCCCTATCATATAAAATTTAATGGTATTACCCAACACTATCTGGATGCACCATTTTCTCATGTAAAATTATCAAGTACCATATCATGAATAAAACATTATTTTGCTTGATATTTTCTATCAGAAAAAAATTTAAATTTTTTTTAATGTGGTTAATAAATAAAATTTGGATATTAAAATACACTTTTCATTTTAAACCTCATTTTCATTACCAAAATACCATTTCATTTTGAAAACCCATTTTAAATACCAAAATATCGAAAAAATGAAATGTGTGTTTAAAAAAAATACATGAATCTTTTCAATGGAAGATTAAAATAAAATAATGGCCATGATGGTGAAAAAATACATTATCATTGTAAATGTTAAATAAATAACATTCTTTTTATCACTTTTAAAAAAAATCATAAAAAACGTATAAATAATCCTTTTGAAAGACCATAAAATAAAGTAAATATGATGTAAAATTTTCTTTATAAATAATTTATGTATATATAAAAAAGATTAAAAAATCACTAGAAAAACATGTACATTAAAGAGAAATAGTTCAAAGGAAAAACTAAAAATGATGATTTTTTAAAAGAAAAGTTCTTTATTAATTGGGAAATTCTAGAATCGTAATCCTAGAGAATGAATGAAATTAAATAAAACTTTAAATATCACGAGAATAGATAAATTCAAGATTTAAACTATAAAAGGGACTGTATATGAACCTTATAACAGAATAAATATGTATAACATCAAAATATGCCTCAATGAAAGGAAATTCAGATGAAATCCCTAAAATTTAGTCTGACATGTCACATGTGTATTTATACTCATGAATAAAAATGTATATTAATTATTTATTTGATTGAGATTTTTTTTAATTTTATTATTAATTTTATTTAACTTATAACTATGTTATATATAATTACTCAATCAATTAAGTTTGTGTTGGATGTTTTGACCATATTTTTCTTATGTGTATTTATGACTTTAGTAGGTTGACTATGGTCAAACATGTAATTATATAAATATATACATTATTAATAATGAAATAATTATCATAGGTATACATCATTTATACTTTTAATATAAATAATGAATGTTGGTTTTGATAAATGGCATACATTCTGATCATGAAGATGGTAGGTCGTACATACAAATAAGTAAGGTTTCTATTTATCAACGATCATTATAAAAAGGAGGTTAGTAACATTTTATCACTATATAATGATCATAATATCATATATACTATATTATTTATTTAAATATATCATATATAACATCCAGGTGGTGTAGTGATGAAAACAGAGTTACATCACTTCGTAAAGGTGGTAATCCATATGTTCACAAATGATGTTATAATTTCTTAGGGAGTGAAATGGTAAGAAATATAATCATATATTATCTTTCAATAATGATAAATATGACATTAATATAACAAATATTCCATTTATATCACATATATTCAGTATTTTTACCCTTATTACCTTCTGATTAAAGCCTTAGTGAAAATAAATCACACGCTTTTCGAGGAGGTAGTCCACCATACACACGAGTGATGTTATCATACCCCCTAAAAATAGAAAGTAAAAAAAATTATAGATGATATATTTTATCTAAATGAAAAATTATGGTATAAATATCATAAATTTACCTTATATCCATCATCATAACTAACCGTGATAGGCGACAATGGAAAAACAAATGACATCCGTTCACGAGGTGGAAGTTTACCCTACACACGAAGGATTATTTTGTAATCAATTTGATGAATGAGGAGAAGGATTTATGATATTACATTAAAATAATAACATATAATTATATTAAATATTATTAGGTTATTATATAATCATGGTTTAATAAAAAATTAATGGGGTGGTGGAAGAAAAAAACCAAGTTCATGTTGAACCTCTTCTTCTAGTAACATCTTTTGGTTTTCCCAAAAGGATTATTAGGATGAATTTTTACCTAAAATATATCCTATAGTATAAAAGGATAGAAATTAGGAAGTTATTTGGGTAGTATTTGATCAATACAAATTTCTTGAGAGGTGTGATGAAGTAAGGGGAGTTTTTTCCCTTTTGTAATTGAGGATGGGTCACAATTTTGTAAACACAAAAAATTATTCACTATTGGGAGGCCTGTCATACATCATGTGGATCAAATATTGATTAATAATGGCAGGGAGGGTTTATATAGTTGGCAAAAAACTCTACCATACAAAAATAATTATATTTTTATCAAGTTATTCCTTAATCTTTAAGTGTATTCAATTTTACCATTTCTGTTTTTATAATGGTAAATTGTATCTTTTTATTCACATAGGTAATTTATCCTTTTATTATAAAATTAAATGAGATATATTATATAATTTATACCCATTAATTATAAATATTAATTCCAATTTATTAAATAAAAATCCGATTTGTGTGTAAAATTAATTTTAATAAAAACCCATGTAACGTGCAAAAATACATTTTTATCCTTAACTGCGCTAATATATTTTTTTACTATCTACATGTCAATATAATAATTATTAAAGAAAATTTTTTCCCTGAATGGAAAATACTTTATATTTATTAATATTTAAAAATCCCTTGTAGAACATATTATTTTATTACATTTAAATCAATTAACAAAATATCATTTATTATAAAATATCATTAATTTCAATTTTGACATCATTCAATTAATTTGAATTAAAAAAATATAGACAATGATGGAATTAAAATATATTATTTTACCACATTTTTAACATGATATATTCATATAAAAAATTAATGTATCATAATAATTCATTTAATTTGCTTCATATTTTATATTTTTTATATCATTTATTTTATATAATTATTAATTAAATAATTTCTTCATTGGCGTTTTTAAGTGTTTAATGTAATAATTTAATCTCTAAAAATTTAAAATATATTATCATTATAAAATAATCATTTATATTTAAAAATAATATTTATAATCACACATATTATTTTTTTTCCTATCCCAAAGCTTTATTGATAATAATTCCATGGAAGGTTCCTTTTTTGTCTTTTTCTTTACATAAGTTATTATATTTGTCACTTTCATAGAAACGGTTCCCAAAAACTCATAAAAATAAATAATAATGTGATAAGTGTCTAGATAAGGCAATAAAATAGTCTTTTTACAAGTTTTAGGTCATTTTAACACTTAGATATTAATTTTCATCCACGGTAAACTCGATTTTACCTTAATTATGGTAATTAATTTATAACGATTCTCACTAACAATTATGATCAAAAATTAATTTCAAAATTTTATATAACATAATTTATTCTTATTCCAAATATCAAATCCATTTTCCAAATTCAAATCACATGAGTGGAAAAATTTTAATTAAAAATTAATCACACAGATGCGAAGAGAAAATAGGTTTTCAAAGAGAAAATGTTCAAAAGTTTACAATATTTTTATACAAAAATTGAATATGAGAAATATTCCAATGAATAAAATTGGATTAAGAGATATATAATTTAATTAATACTACTTTAAAACCAATTAATAATATAATTTTAACAATTTAATTAATTTAAAAAAATATATTTTTAAATAAAAATTCAATATTATTCAATATTTAAAATAAAATGAGACTTTTCAAAAAAATCCCAAAAAATAACCCTAAGATATTTTTATATGATTATTTTAAAAATGAAGTTAATTTTATCAGATAAACTATATAATAGTTCCAAAAATTAATTATAATATTCTTTCAAAAAATCAATTAAAATCCTTTTTGAAGAAAACCTATTTTTAAAGAATAAATTACCATACTGAAAATTGATTGATTGTTTAATAATAATTTATAAATAATTTATAATTAGTATAATATATATATATATATAATTAGTTAATACTATTCATTCCTGCTTATTTAACACCTATGTTGTAACAGTTATATATTTTACATGTTGTTTAAGCTCAGTGTTGCATGTCTTATATGATATAAAGAATACAAATCTCACGGTTGTGTATACTAAAATATATTGAATAGATTATATTTATTCAAAAAATAAATATATCTTAATGTTATTGAGTTTTACATTCTCTAATAATATTGGTGTTTCATGTCTTATACATTGTCAAACACATATTTTTATTCTTTTAAAATCTTATTTTGTTATATATTATGTTCTCAATGTTGAGAAAATGGTGTTTAGTTCAGATAAAGAGATGATTGATACAGATAAAGTAAATTAGAATTAACTAATTAAATTGGAACTGATAAATTATTTTTTACAAAGTGGTTTAATCTATCATTGATGATGCTTAAAACATGTTTGAATTTATGGAATATCTCCATTAATTAATGTTATATTTAAGTAATAAAGAAGAATTCATGTTTTCAGTATGGTCTTATGGTAATTTAAGTTATTACCAAGTTTTAAAATAGTACATGATGAAGGAATTCACATATTTGGTATTTGACAATCAAAATCCACTTTATGGTATATGGGGGATTAATGATAAATTGATTTTGAATATTTCGTGTCCTTCTTTCTATGGTTTGGGATTTTAATCATTTAGAAGGGATATAAGATTAACCATTTATGTAATGGTTTAAGTTGAAATTTGGATGAGGTTTTAGAGATTAATTTATTACATAACTATATAAATATTTATGCATCACTACAAAAACATAACATATTAGAGGTGATTTTTTATAAGGGGTTATGCACAACTAATTCTAAATTCATTTTAGATGGGGTTATGCACAACCACCTCAAATCATAGAATTTAGTAGAGGTTAAAAACCCCGTATAAATTTTTAGCATTATGTTTTTAATATTTGGTTGGATTTTAGAGGTGGTTATGTCAAAACCACTGCTAATTTTATAATTAGTGGCTCTATTTGTTCATATAGATTTCAGAGGTACTATATATATATATATATATATTCATTTGGACATTAGAGGGGGTTGTGAACCCCCTTTAATGAATTACATTAGAGGGTATTGTGAACCCCCTCCAATATAAAAAATTATAGGGGTTCATGAACCATTGTTAATCCATTAGATTAGAGGGGGTTGTGAACCCCCTGTAATTTAAGAAATTAGAGGGGTTTGTAAACCCCATCTAATATATGACATTAGATGGGGTTGTGAACCCCCTCAATTTATGACATTAGAGGGGGTTGTGAACCCCATTTAATCTATGACATTTGAGGGGGTTGTGAACCGCTCTAATCCATGAAATTAGAGGGGGTTTATGAACTGTCACTAATCCATTTGATTAGAGGGGTTTTTTTAACACAACTTATTATTTATTTAGTTTTTTAAATAAACCTCATAAAAATTCAAATTTTATAATATATATATATGTTTGTGTGTGTGTGCATGCATGTGTCTGTATACATATTTATAAGCACATTATATAAATGTATTTATCCAAAACGGTGCGAACCGTGGGATAAACCCTTGATCCTGAAATTTATTAAGGAAAAAGCATAAAGTACACGAGGAAGTGACAATTAAATTCATTATAAACATATATATAAAGAAATTATATAAATAATTTAAATAAATACTTATACATATGTACAAAAATGTATACATATATAAATACTGGTATACATAATATAAATATAATTATAAATATATATATATTCAAATATATAAAATCTATATATGGTTTTATAAATACAATATATTTGTATTATGATTTTTATTATACATATATTATATTAAATATATTTTAATTTTATATTTATGTATAAATAAATTTATATTATATTATGTATACGAATATATATAATATAGACAAAATATAAATATAAATATAAATATAAAAATAAAAATTATCTAAATATTATATATTATATTATAAATATTTTATTATATATAAATATATATTAAATAATTATTATATATATATTTTAGTATACCATATCAATTATAAATTAATTTAATATATATATATATATATATCATTTTATTATATTAAATATTTCCAATTATATGAATATATTTAATTTTGTGTGTATATATATATACGTATACATTATACAATATAAATGTATATAATTACATACATATTTTAACTCCCAAATCTTCTACGATACGCTTCTCTTTGAATAATGCAATAGCATGTATTGTACGCAACATCGAGTTCTAACACACCACAACCAATCAAACTAGCCGTTATGAATAGTAATACCTAATTTTTAATTTTTTTAAAATTTTATCTCTCAAAATGGACTTCATTTTTGGATTCAGAGTATCGAATTTATCCTAAGGTGAAATTTTGGTACTTTTCGGATAACTTTAATATTTTGATGAATAGTGAAAATTACAAAATTTTAATTAAAAACAACTTTTTTAATAAAAATAATTAATAGTGATAAATTATTAATTTGAGTGGTTTTAGGGTATATTTAGAATATATTTTTACCATTTAATACAATTCTGGCCATTGGACATAATTTTACAATTAAACCGGATATAAGCAAGTATCAATCTTTTGATAGTTATTATATCTTATAAACACGCTTTTTTGTTTTGACAGCAGGAATTAATTTTAAATTAATTTCTGCCACTTATGTGTTTTGAATTTGGAAAAATGGATTCCATATTTTTAATCAGGATGTACAAATTTTGTAAATAGGTAACTTTTAATTTTAGACATTTTGAATAATTACTTAGGTAAATATTTTATTTACCATGGTTAAAGGGTAAATCCGGTAAATAAGGGTTACAAAATAATATTATAATAATACTAAATTACCCTAAAACGTGTCCTATCCTTATTTGTGGATACATGTCCGACCATGGGCATCTTTGGATCGATTGTGAGATCCCATGGAGCCACTTGTAGGTGATAGGGACACTTTATTTTAATAAATACAAAAATGACATAAACATATATCTTTTAGAAAAACAATTTTTACATACAGTTATATATACTGTATTTTCGACTATAAAAATTCATTAGAAATATAAAATAATTTCCTACATAATGGTATTTTATTTATAATTTTTAGACATTATATAATTTAATTTATTTATGACACAATGGTGATGCAGTAATTACCTAATTAATGAAAAATTAGAATAATTTATATTATAAATTCCCAAATAAATGTAATTTGAGACTTTTTATAAATAAAAATACTTTTATTGGATAATATGACATGTTAGTATTGATTTAAGTATCTTTTTTTAAAGTAATCATTCTGTTATGATTTTTACAAAAATCAATTATTGAATAGTGTCAAAATTGACATAAAAGAGTTTTTAAAACAAATATTATATTAATAATTGATATTAAATTCATAAAAATCAAAGGTTCAGAAAAGAGACTTATATCATGATAGTTTTATCATTAATGGACCACTTGGGGTCCTCTTGGATGTATATAGTTAGTTTATTAACCATATAATATAAAAATACAAAGAGACATTGTAAAAGTGAAACTAATTAACTAAGAGTTAATACTTAAATATAAGGTTAATATAGAAACCCAAACCTATCTAAATCCTATTGGTTGGGTGGTTTTCGACCTATCCCCTCCTTAAACTTTAAATAATCCACTTTGGAGCCATTAGAAACTGAATATGAATTTATTATAAAATAATATTTCTAGCCTTTCTAAAGGTTCCCCTCACCCCTATTATAAAAGGGAACTCCCCCTTATCATTAATTCACACCTTAAAAGCCTTTTGGATCGTCCAAAAACTGAAAAAATACTCTCTCAACTTTCCTAAATTCATCCTAGAGGCCTTAATTTAGTCAGAAAGCCATCCTAAGGATCCATTTTGATCAAATCAAATGGAAGAACCCGAAGAAGAGGTAATGATTTAACCACCCCTTTTCAAGTTCCTTTCTTCTTCCACTTCTTCTATATTTGTTATTACAATTGTAAAATAATGAATACAGTATCTCCTATATAATTTAATATTATTATAAATATGGTACAACCATATTCATTATTCTATCCATCCTTTGAATGACATGTCGCCATACGTGCGTACGTACGACTTACCGTCTCCACGTCGTGGTGTAATTGTTATTCAATATATTATTATTTTTATGGGTATAATAATGATTTTTAATTCATTTAAATAATTCATATAACATGATAATTATTCTGTATATATGATATACCATCCAATTATATAATATTTTAATATCAAAAGAATGATATTGTCGCTTGTGCGTACGTACGGACTACCGTCTCCACGAACGCGATGCGATTCATTCTCCATCGTATCCATTCAAGTATAATGATCATTTTATGATTTAAAAATAATGTTTAAGGACTTGATATCATTCTGGATATGAATAAGATACAACCTATCCATAGAAAAAATGACTTACGTAACAAAACAAATAAAAGAAAACGAGTAAGTTAACACCCGAAACAACCATAATACTAAGATATTATTAACAAAGCAATGTTAAAAGATCATATATGATAACATAATAATATATATGATTCTTGTATAATTTAATAACAATTATTTCACCATTATACAGGATGTTAACCTACCCCCAACCAAGGAAAAGTACAAGGTAAGGGTTTATTTCGCAATTTCTTCATTATCCGAGGTTGTTTATACGTAATAATCTACTGGGATCTCTTTATCATCCAAATCCATGTTTCCTAATTTTTTTTCAAAACATTATTACTATTTTACCGAATATGGGTTAAATTCATTTATACCCTTGTCTGACTTTTTATAATAAGTTTATAAAGGAATCTTTCTGTCGTTTTCCAAACAAGGTCCTTTTTAACCTTTTCAACAGAATTAAAGTAATAATGTTTTTTTAACTTATACGGCAGGTGCGACTATTTTCCACCATTATAAAATCATTGAAGATTCCCTTACAAGCTTATAAGAATATTTTCAAAGAAAATGTTTTATTTTATAAATATATGACTCTTAAATGATTTCAAAATAGAAAGAGATATTTCTCTAAAAAGAGTTTTGATTTCATCTATGTCAATATCCTTTGATGTATTTTACACTTATTTGAAGTTGATTTACTATGATACAAAACTTCTATATTGTATTTAAGGTTTTGTGATATGTTTGACTGTGGATATGTTATTTTTATACCATTCATGGTTTATATAGAAAGTATTGACATTTCGTATGCTAGTTTTAATATGAATGTTTATGTTATGTTTAAACCTTTTCATATGGGAATGCATTGGACTTAATATGTGATGGGTGGATCCCGATATAGCTCCTTGATGCTTCAGTAGGTCTCATGAGACAAACTAGTGTCTTGGAACAAGGCCCTGAGAAAATATTATTTGTAGTCTTGGCACGAGGCCTTGGCTATGTGGTTATGATAGTCTGGCATTATGCATTCCATCATTATGAAAGTGGTTATTGATATTGAATGTGATTATTCGATTAGTAGAATATCCATGTGAATAAGTAAATGGCATTATTTCATTTTATTTTTTCCATACTAAGTTGAAGTTCATGTTTAAAAGGCTTTTTTTTAGTTATACATTTCCTTAAATGTTTATTCTTATTTAGGAAAGTTTCTGCTATATTGTTATCCTCACTGGGCATTTGAGCTCACCACTTTTCTATGTTTTATTTTTCCCAGGATGTGAAGAAGTAAATTATGAATGACCTTCAGGGATAGAATGAGGGGATAAGAGTGTGGACTAAGGAGACTCTATTGTTGTAGTTTTCATTTTTATGATGTAATGTAAAACTTTATTAATGTATCTAGTGTTTCCAAGGATACTAAACTAGTCAGTCTTTCGAGATTTTATCTTTCTTGTGATCATGCCAATGTTATGTAATAATGCACCGACTCTGGGTAACTTGGGTCAGGGAGTTACAGTTGGTATCATAGGAAGTTTAGTACAAACATTAGAAGCTAGATTTAGATAAACTCTGATTAGAGCACATAGATTTAAGATGGACTTTGAGGATTAGAATAGATGAACTTCCTAGAATTTTGGTATTGTAGAGATTTTGTGAGTTTTATGAGCAATAAATCCCTGTCTGGATACGAGCAGGTAGAGGCTGCTCTGGAACAGATGTACCTAGGGGTAAAAATAGAAAACACCGCTTTGAGCTAGACTCGAACGGGAACTGGTGCACGACAACGGGCCTTGCTACACCCTTGGTTACGACAATCCTGGGGGATATGCTTAGGATAACTATCATTTTCATTACAAATCATTATGACAGGTTTATGAGTATATACTTCCTCAAAGAAAACATTTTTATGATTATGGATTATATCCATAAATAGTTTAATTTATTTTAAGTGTTTTATAAGTATGGAATTATGTATTTTAATTCATAAACTGATCTAGTTTATGCCATTGTTTAGAAATGGCGCCTAGTGGAACAAATGTAAACAGTATAAATGCATGCACTCCATGTAGGGATTTCCCTCCTGCGCAAGATAATTATAGTGGAGCTGGTGATGCAACTGGTGCTGATCAACTAATCACCATTATGGGACAACTCACTCATGTTATGAATAATAACCTTACCCGTATGGAGCACCCTGATCCACATCCTAGAGGATCAATTTTAGATCGCTTCATGAGGTAGCAACCACCAACATTCAATGGGAGTACTAATCCATTAGTAACTGAGCAATGGATAAGTTCCCTAGAGAAAATATTTCAGGCTTTGGGAAGTAGTGAAAGGGAAAAAGTTATCATAGCAGTTTACCACCTCACTGGAGATGCTGATCAATGGTGGTCATTGATTCAAAACAAGAAGGAAGATGATTAAGTATCAAATATGGAATGGAGGGAGTTAAAAGATCTATTTTTAGAAAAATACTTTCTTTGTGACCATCGAGCAGATATGGAAAGGCAATTTCTGAGTCTGAGACAAAAGGAGGATGAGAATGTCACAAAGTATGAGGCTAACTTTACAAGGTTAGAAAGGTATGTTGGAGATTATATATGTAACCCAAGAAGTAAGATTGATCATTTATTTGATGGGTTAAAACAATTTATCCATCGAGCATTAGTCTCACAATCCTTCTCGTCATATGAAGACATTGTCTCATGTGTTATCAAGACTGAAAAGGAATTCTCTAAGTCTTATGACTTTAAAGAAAAGCAAGAGAAGAAGAGATCTTCTGATCAATCTGAGAATGGAAATAAGGGGAAGAAGGGAAAATTTGAATATCCATACTGCAGTAAATGTGGGAAGAAACACCCCGGTACTTGATTAAAAGAAACGAGAGTCTGTTACAAGTGTGGTGAAAAAGGCCACCAAGCTCGTGATTGCAAGGGGAATAAGGAAGATACCGATGTACAATGATACAATTTTAGGGAGATGGGACATTATGAAAATGAATGTCCTAAGATTCAGGGGAAATTACCTCAGAAAAGGCCAAGGGATCAAGGCCATGCTTATGCTATCACTACTGCTGAGGTAGAAGATCCGAAAGACATGGTGGCAGGTAATTTAATGGTTTCCTCAAGTTTAGAAAATGCATTATTTGATTCTGGATCATCGCATTGTTTCATATCTTCCTAGTTTGCTAAGAAAATTATATATTTCCAATTTGATTTAACAAGGGAGTTGTCAGTTAAAACTCTAAAGGGAAGTATCATTGCAACAAAGTTTTCTGAATCAGTCCCCATTAGAGCACATAAATGTTCTTTATCTGCTGATCTCATCGTCATACCTATGATTGAGTTTGATATAATCCTCGACATGGATTGGCTTTCAGACCATGATGTGAAGATTTATTGTAAGAAGAAAGAGGTTACGATTTTTGATTATGATGATAAGGAACCCCTTACCTTTAGAGCAGAATCGTCACCACCTAATTCTTATCTAGATCCACCCATAGTAGCTCAACTAAATTCAATTATTGGGGAGGAAGAGAATGAAATTACAGTGGGTGAGGAAAGGAATGTTCAAATAGAGGATGTACCTATTGTGAAAGAATATGTAGATGTGTTTCCGGAAGATTTACCCGGAGATCCTCCAGAACGAGAAGTTGAGTTTTCCATTGATTTAATTCCTGGATCAAGGCCTATATCGAAGACCCCTTATAGAATGGCCACTATAGAATTAGTTGAAATAATGAAACAACTAGAGGAATTTAGTAATAAGGGATTTATTCTCCCTAGTGTTTCTCCATGGGGAGCCCCTGTTCTTTTTGTTAAAAAGAAAGATGGATCTATGAGGTTATGTATCGACTACAGGGAGATCAATGCTATAACAATAAAGAACAAGTATCCCCTACCTCGCATTGATGATTTACTTGACTAACTGCATGGAGCTCAATACTTTTCAAATATTGAACTTTGATCTGGATACCATCAGTTGTGTCTGAAGAAGGAATACATTCCGAAGACAACATTTCGAACCAGGTACGAGCATTACGAGTTTACAGTAATGCCTTTTGGATTGACTAATGCACCCTCTATTTTTATGGATCTAATGTACAGAGTTTTCAAGGAATATCTTGATGAATTTGTAGTGGTATTTATTGATGATATCTTGGTATACTCCAAAATCTACAAATATCATGAAAATCACTTGCGTATTATCCTGAAGACTCTGAGAAGACATGAATTATATGGGATGTTTAGAAAGTGTGAATTCTGGCTTCAGGAGATTTATTTTCTTAGCCATATTATCTCTAAAGATGAAATCTCTATTGATCCTTCTAAGACCAAGGCAATCCAACAATGGCCTGCACCAATGAGTATAACTGAGGTACGTAGTTTTATTGGTTTATCAGGTTATTATCGACGTTTCGTCCAGAATTTTTCCCAGTTGGCTAACCCATTAACAAAGCTCACATGTAAAGGTGTTAAATTTGTTTGGAAAAAAGAGTGTGAAGAATGTTTCGAAGAACTAAAGAGAATATTAGTCAATGCTCCTATATTGACTCTACCATCGGGGAATGATGGGTTCGTTATTTATAGTGATGCATCGAAGAAAGGACTTGGTTGTGTCCTTATGCAGAATGATAGGGTTATTGCCTATGCATCACAATAGTTAAAAATTCATGAACAAAACTATCCTACTCATGATCTCGAGTTAGAATCTGTGATATTTGCTTTGAAGATATGTAGGCACTACCTCTATGGTGAAAAATGTGAGTTTATACTGATCACAAGAGTTTGAAGTATATTTTCTCACAAAAAGAACTCAACATGAGGCAAAGGAGATGGCTTGAATTACTCAAGGATTATGATTGCACAATACACTACCACCCGGGGAAAGTAAACAAGGTGGAAGATGCTTTGAGCAGAAAAGACCATGGAGTTTTGAGCAATATGATAATTGAAAGGGATTCAATTTTCATGGATCTAGTGAAGATGGACATGGGAATTACCAGGGAAGGTGAAACATCAATTCTTTTTCAAATAGTTTCCAAAACATATTTACTAGAAAGGATTAAGAGTTCTCAGAACGATGATGAAGAATTTCAAAAGAAGATTAAAGCTGTGAATGATGGGAGATTGAGAGACTTTGTGTATGAAGAAGGAATTTTGAAATTCGGGAAGAGACTCTGTGTTCCCGATATACCTGATCTAAAAAGGGAATTGCTGGATGATGCTCATAGTTCCAATTTCTCTATACACCATGGGAGCACCAAAATGTATAGAGACTTGAAGGAATATTTTTGGTGGGACAACATAAAGAGGGAGATTGATGATTTTGTGTCAAGATGTATGGTTTGTCAACAAGTGAAAGCTCGAAGGAAACAACCTGGAGGAGTCATGCAACCTCTTCCCATACCAGAGTGGAAATGGGACAATATTACGATGTACTTTGTCATGGGGCTACCAAATAATCCTAGAAGGAAAGATGCAATATGGGTTTTTGTTGATCGTCTTACCAAGTCAGCACATTTTTTTGCTATAAGGGAAGATTTACCACCTGAACGACTAGCAAGAATATATATTAATGAAGTTTTGAGACTTCATGGAGTACCGCTATCGATTGTTTCTGATCGTGATCCCCGTTTTACTTCAAGATTCTGGAAAAGTCTTCAGAAAGCCTTGGATACTGAACTTCATTTGAGCAGTGCCTACCACCCTCAAACAGATGGACAATCAGAACGAACTATTCAAACCTTAGAAGAAATGTTGAGATCCTACTCACTTGACTTTCAGGGTATGTGGGATCAATATTTAACTCTGGTAGAATTTTCCTATAACAATAGCTTCCATTCGAGTATTCAGATGGCACCATATGAAGAGTTATATGGAAAGAGATGTCGCACACCAACCTTTTGGGATGACGTTGGTGAAAGAAAACTTGTAGTCCCAGAACTGGTGGAGGAAATGATGGAAAAGGTGAAGGTAATCCAAAACCATATCAAAGCATCTCAAAGTAGGCAAAAGAGATATGCTGATAATTTAAGGAAGGATTTGGAATTCCATGTCAGTGATCATGTTTTCCTGAAGGTATCTCCATGGAAGGGAGTCATACGTTTTGGTAAGAAAGGTAAATTGAGTCCCAGGTACATCGGACCTTTTGAAATTCTAGAACAAATTGGGGCTATTGCTTACCGATTGGCAACGCCGCCAAGTCTCTCCAAAGTTCACGATGTGTTCCACGTATCTCTGTTAAGGAAATACATGCTTGACCCAACACATGTACTCACCTATGAGGAATTAGAACTGGAACCCGATCTGTCTTATTGTGAAGATCCCATCAAGATTCTTGATACGAGAGAACAAGTACTGAGAAACCAGACGACTCATCTGGTAAAAGTCTTGTGGAGAAACCATAAGATGAAAGAGGCAACGTGGGAACCCGAGGAACTTATGATGAAGAACCACCCGAGTCTTTTCATGCGGTAGGAATCTAGAAATTCCAAGGATGAAATTATTTGAATGAGGGGAGAATTTAACACCCCAAGCTTCTACGATACGCTTCTCTTTGAATAATGCAATAACATGTGTTGTACGCAAGATCGAATTCTAACACACCACAACCAATCAAACTAGCCGTTATGAATAGTAATACTACTTTTTAAATTTTTTTTAAATTTTATCTCTCAAAATGGACTTCATTTTTGGATTCGGAGTATCTAATTTAGCCTAAGGTGAAATTTTGGTACTTTTTGGATAACTTTAATATTTTGATGAATAGTGAAAATTACTAAATTTTAATTAAAAACAACTTTTTTAATCAAAATAATTAATAGTGATAAATTATGAATTTGAGTGGTTTTAAAGTATATTAAGAATATATTTTTACCATTTAATACAATGTTGGTCATTGGACATAATTTCACAATTAAACCAGATATAAACAAGTATCAGTGTTTTGATATTTATTATATCTTAAAAACACGCTTTTTGTTTTGACAGCGGGATTTAATTTTAAATTAATTTCTGCCACTTCTGTGTTTTGAATTTGGAAAAATGGATTCCATATTTGTAATCAGGATGTCCAAATTGTGTAAATAGATAAATTTTATTTTTAGACATTTTGAATAATTACTTCAGTAAATATTTTATTTACCACGGTTAAAGGGTAAATCCGGTAAATAAGGGTTAAACAATAATACTATAATAATACTAAATGACCCTAAAACATGTACAAACCTTATTGGTGGATACATTTCTGACCATGGTCATCATTGGGTCGATTTTGGGACCCCATGGAGCCACTTGTAGTTGATAGGGACACTCTATTTTAATTAAAACAAAAATGACATAAGCATATATCTTTTAGAAAAACAATTTTTACATAGGGTTATATATGTTGGATTTTTGACTATAAAAATTAATTAGAAAGATAAAACGTTTTCCTACATAATTGTATTTTATTTATCATTTTTAGATATTATATAAGTTAATTTATGTATGACACAATGGTGATGGAATAATTACATAATTAATGAAAAATTAGAATAATTGATATTATAAGTACCCAAATAAATGTAATTTTAGACTTTTTATAAATACAGATAATTTTATAGTATAATATGAAATTTTAGGATTGATTTAATTAACTTTTTTCGAAGTAATAATTCTGTTATGATTTTAAAAAAAATCAATTATTGAATAGTGTCAAAATTGACATAAAAGAGTTTTTAAAACAAATATTATATTATTAATTGATATTAAATTCCAAAAAATATAAGGTTAGTCCAAGAGACTTATATCATGATAGTTGTATAATTAATAGACCACTTTGGGGTCTCTTGTATGTATATAGTAAGTTTATTAACCCTATAATAGAAAAATACAAAGAGACATTGTAAAAGTGAAACTAATTAACTAAGAGTTAATACATAAAGATAAGGTTAATATAGTAACCCAAACCCATCTAAATATTATTGGTTGAGTGGTTTTCTACCTATACCCACCTTAAAATTTAAATAATCCACTTTGGATCCATTAGAAACCGAATATGAATTTATTATAAAATAATATTTCTAGCTTTTCCAAAGGTTCCCCTCACCCCTCTTATAAAAGGGCACTCCCCCTTCTCACTAATTAACACCTTCAACGCCTTTTGTTTCAGCCAAAACCTGCCCAAATACTATCTCAACATCCCTAAATTAATCCTATAGGCCTTAGTTTACTCAGAAAGACATCCTAAGGAGCCCTTTAGATCAAATCAAAAGGAAGAACCCGAATAAGAGGTAATGTTTTCTCCACCCTTTTTCAAGTTCCTTTCTTCTTCCACTTCTTCTATATTTGTTATTACCATTATAGAATAATGAATCCAGTATCTCATATATACTATAATATTATTATAAATATTGTACAACCATATTTAGTATTCTATCCATCCTTTGAATGACATGTCACCAAACGTGCGTACGTACGGCTTACCGTCTCCACGTCGTGGTGTTATTGTTATTCAATATATTATTATTTGGATGGGTATAATAATGATTTTTAATTCATGTAAATAATAAATATAACATGATAATGATTCTGTATATATTATATACCATCCAATTATATATTATTTTAATATCAAAAGAATGATATTGTCGCTCGTGCATACGTACGGACTACCGTCTCCACGAATGCGATGAGATTCATTCTCCATCGTATCCATTCAAGTATAATTATCATTTGATGATTTAAAAATAATTTTTAAGGAATTTATATAATTCTGGATATTAATAATATAAACCTATCCATAACAAACATGGCTTACATAAGAAAACATATAAAAGAAAATGAGTAAGTTAACACCCGAAACAACGATAATACTAAGATATTATTAACAAAGCAATGTTAAAAGATCATATATGATAACATAATAATGTATATGATTGTTGTATAATTTAATAAAAATTATTTCACCATTATATAGGAGGTTAACCTACCCCCAACCAAAGAAAAGTACAAGGTAATGGTTTATTTCGCAATCTCTTCATTATTCGAGGTTGTTTCTACGTAATAATCTACTGGGATCTCTTTATCATCCACATCCATGTTTCCTAAAAATGTTTTTCAAAAAATTATTAATATTTTACAGAATATGGTTTAAAGTCATTTATAGCCTTGTTTGGATTTTTATAATAAGTTTATAAAGGAATCTTTCTGTCGTTTTCCAAACAAGGTCCTTTTTAACCTTTTCGACAAAATTAAGGTAAGAATGTTTTTTTAACTTATACGGTGGGTGTGGCTATTTTCCACCATTATAAAATCGTCGAAGCTTACCTTACAATCTTATAAGAATATTTTCAAAGAAAATGTTTTATTTTATAAATATATTACTCTTACATGATTTCAAAATAGAAAGAGATATTTCTCTAAAAAGAGTTTTGATTTCATCAATGTCAACATACTTTGATGGATTTTACGTTTATTTGAAGTTGATTTATTATGATACAAAACTTCAATACTGTATTGAAGGTTTTGTGATATGTTTTACCGTGGATGTGTTATTTTTATACCATTCATGGTTTATGGAGAAAGTATTGACATTTCATATGCTAGTTTTAATACGAATGTTTATGTTATGTTTTAACCTTTTCATATGGGAGTATATTGGACTTAATATGCGATGGGTGGAGCCCACTATAGCTCTTCGATGCATTGGTAGGTCTCATGAGACAAACTAGTGTCTTGGAACAAGGATTTGACAAAATCTTATTTGTAGTTTTGGCACGAGGCCTTGGCTATATGGTTATGATAGTCTGGCATTATGCATTCCATCATTATGAAAGTGGTTATTGATATTTCATGTGATTATTAGATTAGTAGAATATCCATGTGAATAATTAAATGGAATTATTTCATTTTATTTTTTCCATACTATGTTGAAGTTCAAGTTTAAAATGATTTTGTTTTAGTTATACATTGCCTTAAATGTTTATTCTTATTGATGAATGTTTCTGCTATATTGTTATCCTTACTGGGCATTTGAGCTCACCCCTTTTCTATGTTTTATTTTTTCCAGGATGTGAAGAAGTAAATTATTAATGACCTATAGGGATAGTATGAGGGGATAAGAGTGTAGCCTAAAGATACTATTTTGTTGTAGTTTTCATTTTTATGATATA
The DNA here is from genome assembly GCA_963277665.1 of Viscum album. Lineage (NCBI taxonomy): Eukaryota > Viridiplantae > Streptophyta > Magnoliopsida > Santalales > Viscaceae > Viscum > Viscum album. The sequence continues at coordinate 474,928,343 of OY728135.1, forward strand.
ATGTAAAACTTTATTAATGTATCTAGTGTTTCCAAGGCTACTAAACTAATCGGTCTTTCGAGATTTGATCTTTCTTGTGATCATGCCACTGTTATGTAATAATGCACCGACTCTGGCTAACTGGGGTCGGGGCATTGCACATATATATATATATTATAAATGTATTAAATATAATATATGTATAATATAAATCATAATATATATAAATTTATAGTATTTATAAAAACGACATATAATTGTTATAGTTTAAAAATATATGTAATAATAATAATAAAAAATAATAATATTGTTAGAGACACACACATATATAAGTATATAAAAATAATTATATATATATATATATATATATTATAATTATATTATATCTATAAATATTATATAAATACATAAATGCACACACACACAAATATAAATGTATAAATATATATTTATATATGTAAATATAATTATATATATATATTCTATATAAATATTATACCCAAATATAGGATATTATTTATATTTACACACACACACATAAAATATTTTTGTATATAAGTAAATATAACTTAATATATGAATATAAATATAATATATTTTGTATAAAATATATTAAAAGTGAATTGACTGCTTTGGTTAAGGTGCTATGCACACCTCAAACATGTACCGAGTTCGATTTCTCATGGCTGCTTCTTTTTTGGCCATCAGTTAGCAATGGGTTGTAGGCATGCGAGCGTGCACCTGGGTGTCAACGGATTTTATTGGTGTCTATCAGGGGTGACAACGTGTGTGGTTGTGGGCTGTCTGAGGTGTTTGGGGGTAGTGTTTGGGGTGTCCAATGGAGGGTGACATGGCATCAGTGTGGGGGTGAGGTGTCTGGGTGTCGGGGGTGGTGTCTACAGGGTCAGGTGTTTGGGGATGGGGCATTTGGAGGTCGGTTCTAGGGGTTTCAGGTGTTGGGGGGAGCTGTCTGGGGTGTTTGGGGGGGTCTGGGGATGAGGTGTTAGGGGGTGTCAAGGGTGGTGTCTGGGAGCCTGGAATGTTATATAAAAATATAAGTTATATTATGGGTGGTTTCAAACCACCCCAAAATTTGAAATTCAAGATTCAATTAGAGGAATGTATAGACACCCTTAATTGAATATTGAAATTAGGGGCAGTTATAACTGCCCATAAATGGCCTATTTATGGTGAAATATGTGCAAGATTAGAGGGGGTTATAATACCCTATAATATAACAATTTATAAAAAAATTATTTTACCAGTGCTTACCTAGAAATGCCTCTAATCAGAGTAGGTGGGCACTTTAGTGGATGTTTTGGGTAACCAACACTAAAGAGTTTAGAATGGGTTAAAACACCTTACAAATAAAAAAACCCTTCTAGTCGCCTAATTGTTTTAGTGAATACTAAATACCCAGTGATAATATTTTTTTAACTTGAGATAGAAGTAATGACTTATTATTATACAATTTATCTTTTGATCCACATTCTACTTCAGGAATAAGAATAATTTTTATTTATTTCTTAGAGTAACAGATGAAGTGGAAATTAATCAATGAATAAGAAAAGTATAATATTTTTCTTATGAAATGGATTAAAACCAAGTGAGTATATATTGTCATAAAAATTCCTCAAAATTTTGAAACATTTATTTAAATGAAATATTATACTATTACCATAATTTTTGATGATATCAATGTAATTTTCATGAATATTTTGTTTATGGATTTGTGGTCTTTAACTTTCTCCTAACCATGTTCTCTATCACTCTCTATCAGTATTTCAATGCAAGTTTTCTCTTTTATGTCCACGTTTTCACTTCCCAGCTATGTTCTCCTTTTTGGAAACCAAGTATGTATTATTCATGATGACTTTCGCAAATCCATTTCTTTTTTAAGGGGTTATTTTATTAACTATTTATATGAGGTGGGTTTCTAAAAATGAATTTTTAAATGATAATCCTTTGATGATCGAGAAGAATATCGATGGTGAAATTCATTTAAAGGGGGGATGAATGTAACACGCCTTGATTTTTTAGAAATATATTTTTTAAATGAATTTAATACTTTTGATATTTTCATTTCACAAAATACTATGTTTATATTGAATTAAATGAAACACCAAGTTTATACTATAATACATGTAATGCTGAGTTTAGCATGCATTACACACAACACAGAGTTAAAAAACATGTCATAATATTAAAATATTATTATCTTAAATGATAGTTATCTCTTAGCCATTGGAATGGAGGGTATGAATAAGATAAAATATTTTATGAAAATATATGTCTTATATATTTATGAATTCTTTTATGTCCAACTAATTAAAAATGAATATAAAAAACTATTTTAAAATAAAGGAAACTTTTCACTGAAAAACATTTTTTATACAAAATATCATATTTTACCTTAATAAATAAAAAAAAAACTTTTAGTGAGTTATTTTAATGAAATTTACATAGTATATATTCAGTAATGTTTTTAAAATTCATCAGATTTTTGTCTTTCTAAAAAATATATAAGAATAAATCTAAAATCACACTTAAAAACTATAATTTTCTAAAAAACAGTTTTACAAACATTTTTCACAATTATTTTTAAAATAATTTTTAAAATTTTTATAGAATTTATTTTTTAAAAAATAATTTTAATATTTTGATTTAGAATGTTAAAATTAACTTAGTTTTAATTTTTGATAATTTTTTGAAAGGATTAATGTTTTTATGAATAGTGAAAAATAATGAATTTTAATTGAAAAATGCTATATTGTTTCAATTATTTGTAAAGATACGTTGAATTTTAAATTGATTTTAAATTAATATTAGTTAAATTATATATCTATTAAATAAATTTAGTCCATTTTAGTCATTTTAATATTCAATTTTGATATAAAAACATAATAAAATTTTGAACATTCTATCTTTGAAAAACTTTTTCTCATCATTCCTATGAGATTAATATTAATTTAAAATTTTACACCTATGTGAATGGAATTTGGAAATATGGATTCCATATTTGTAATTATAATAATTTATATTTTATAATAATTTTACTTAATTTTTCTTCAATAAATAATTGTGAAAACAATAAAAAATAATTATTGTGGTTTGGGTAAAAAATGGGTTTAACAGTGGTTAAAATTAAAAGATAAGGGTTAAATTGACCTAAAAACATGTATAAGATCACTTTTATGGACATATTTTAACCCTATTATTCACAAGGATTTATAATACCCCAATTTTTTCCTTTTAGGATGTGAAAAACATGGGTACACTATTTTTTTTGAAAAATTACAAGTGTGCCACTCACCTCACTTATAAGAGGCCACCCCTTTTTATATATTATTTACACCATAAAACAAATTTTTGAGGATAATATCTACCCAATTACCTTCCAAAAATCCTCCTCGCATCCTAAAAAACATATTTTTGGTAAAAACCCTACATAGGAAAGGTTTTTCTAAAAACCTAAGGAGGTTACCCAAAAGAAGTAACATCCTTCAATGAGCGTTTTTATTTTATTTATTTAGCCACCTCATTAAATACTTATTAAAAAATAATGATATAATAAAATAAGTATCATAAATATATTTAGATATTTTTTTCTTAATGTAATTACCTACAACCATCTCTACTTCTATCAAATGGGGTTTGAAATCGTTATTTGTGTGTAGGGCAGATTACCACCTTGTGAACCGATGTCATTCATTTTTCCATTATCACCTCTCAATATTGGGTATTATTATGGGTATAAAGTATATATATGTATGATATTTATAACATAATTATAAATCTTAATTCTTTATATCATATATATATATATATATATTCCTTTTTTACATTCCATTCCATAGTGCATATGATGACGTCTCTTATGTGTACAACAGACTACCACCTTGAGAAGAGATGTGATTCATTTTCACTAATGCTTTACATTGAAAATAATAAGGATAAATTTAATGAATATATGTAATATAAAATAAATAATTATTTTATTTGTGAAATAATTATCATTTAAATGATAATATATCATTTTTTTCTTACCTTCTAAGTCACTAAAAGAAGTTAATGTCGTTTATGTACGTGTGGACTACCACCTTCACAAAAAATTCAACTCTCTATTTTCATCACCACACCACAAGGATGAGATTTTTAAGAATTTATAAATAACTTACATGGTATTTATGATATTATTATCATTCTATAATTATAAAATATTACACACCTCATTTCCATAATGATCGTTGAAAAATGGAAATATTATTTATGTGTACGTATGGCCTACCCTCTCCTTGATCATACCACACTTCATTTATCAAAACCGAATTTCAATATTTCTAATAAAAGTATAATTGATGTATAAATATTATAATAACTTAATGAATATTATTTTTGAGATTTTGGAACCATGATCAAAGTAATAGGACAGAAAATAACAAATCAAACATATACAAAAAACAAAGCGGTTATTACTCGAAATTTTATTTTAACATGAAATAAGAAATAAATGGAGAATAAATAGTCATAATTAAATAATATATTGTATAATATATATAATTAAGTTTCTATAAATTATTTATATTAATTTTAATTTATTACACTTGAGTTTTTAATGTGTATGAAGGAAGTCGAGACTTAAGGTTGGTGATTTCAAGTATCTATTTTGTTTCTAGGAGACATATGAAAGTTAACCACTAGTATATTTTATGTGGTGGATATAATTACTCCATTAAATGTTATGTCATTAATATAATTCTTATAATTATATTATATGTTTCATTTAATTCCATTATTTCACTAGGATTACGATTCAATGATACCAAAGGGGTAAGTTTTTTATGTTTCAATCACATCATTTATCTAGATTGTTTATAATTATTCTTAAAAATAAGAAATACTATGATACATCTCCCAATAAACTCTTTAAATATCTTCTCTTCTGGTTATTTATATATAATAATTTTTCCATTTACTTTCCTCTCTTTATGTACTCCAGAGTTCAGAATTATTTTTTAATAATATCGATTTATTTATCTCTATGGTCGAAAACCATTTTACTTCCAAAACCATGTTTTCTATAAAAATTAAAATATCTTTAACATTCCTAAAATGATTTATTAAATAACATGATACCATTTTTTTACATTTACGAAAATATTTTTAATTGAAAATTATTTTCTTTTTCCAATCAATTACTATTTATATTTTTCTAAAAATATAAAAAGAATCCTTATTTTTAACATGAACAACATGAATAGTATTTAACATCAGCATGATTTCTCATTGAGATAAATTATACCTTACACGTTTTCACAACTATTTTCGCTGAACGTTTTTCCTTAATATTTGGGGAATTTTTATACTTTAAGTAAATGATTTCAAAATTAAATTGATTTTCAAAATGATTTTTTTGTTAGAAAATGTATTTCAAAGAAGAAATGATATGATCGATAAGAAATGTTTTTAAAAAATTTAATAAATATTCCTTTTTTATGTTTTCATGTTTGTTTTCAAAGAAAATTAATTTCATTTTTTTTAATTTTTAGTTTTAAAAAATTATTTTCATGGACATGTTATTTTCCTTAAGAAATGTTCTATGTGATATTTCAAAATCATTTTTCAGATAAGATTAAATCCTTTGATGTTACTTATACTTTATTAGGGATATAATCCCTGGATACTATTCTAATTATTTCTCTTAGTGGTTTATATTTTTGAGGAAAATATGTTAATGAGACATGTTTCTATTATAAGGGTTATACCATGATAAAAATATTATGAAACCCATCTCTTTATCCATAGGTTATTCTATGATGAAATTATGAAATGATTATGAAAGATTTCTATTCCCCATAGATTATGATATGATGAAATGTTAATAAAAACCTTTTAATTTAATTTTTATAATGAATGTTTTATGATCATGTGACACACATTTGTATGATATTAATTACGCGATGGTTGTGACCAATAACCCCTTCCATTGCATTGGGTATTGATTTTTATCTCAAGAGAAAGACAAGACTAGAATTCGGGGTAAACCTCGTTCAATAAGGTATTTTTTCCACTATGATGGTCTTGGGAGTGACCCTTGACTACTATGATGGTTTATAGAGTGAGCCGATTTCACTTTGATAGCTTTAGAAATTATCCTTGACTACTAAGGTAATGAGTATCTATTCTTACATGTATATCACAATTTCATATCTCATTTCAATGTTCTTCTCTCTTGAATCATGCTATTTGATTCCCTTATAATTTATGTGTTATGAATTAACAATAATTATTTCATTTCTCGATATTATGATCTTTGATATGCATATTATGGTTCTAAAATATTATACTCATGTTCTCATACCGTTATATTCATGTTGTGATTAAGTATCTCACTTGTTAACCCTTACTGAACACATGAGATAAGCCTTTTTTTATGTTTCCTATACCTAGGTCATGAAGAAGTGTTTTATGTAGGTTATATATATAAATAATACTAAATGGGAAATTTTTTGTTAGTGATATTGAATATATTTCACAAAATTAAAATATTTTATACCCAGTCTCCAAAGGCATAAACTATTATGGTCTCAAGGCATGAATTTGTGTAATGTATTGAATATTCATAAAAAATGATATATTATTTATGTATGATAATCTTGGGTCACTATAGGACATGAAAACAATCATTAGAACAATAATAAATGACATAATAGTCTAACAAAACCATGGATAATACCTCATGATCTTCCTCCAAGAATTCTATAACTACAGTCCATAATTGGAGATACATGGCCAATATTCTCTCTTTTTTTCACCATGAATTAAATCTATATTTAATCATATGTATAATTACATAGAATAATTTAAATTGGTATGTAATCATGGTCTATTTCTAAGAAACATGGTTATAGAATCTTTCAAGTTCCATTCATTTATATCCATAATGTTTTTCCATAAATATGCATGTCACCCATCGACACACCCTTCACCGTGGCCTGATGAAATACTTGTAGACATTTTGTCTATTTTTATGGAATTGTAGTGTCTTATCCTATTATTTTCCATTTTTTTATTTTATCTCCACCTTATTACCAAAACCCCATTGAACACCACTACACCCATAATGGGTATCCTTGTGTTTCATAGGGATCCTGTTTTTCAACTTGATCCACCTCTATGATGTGGAAATTTAGTTTTTTTCCTTATTTGTACTACATGTCTTCAAAAAAATACTTCACTTCGACCCTGACATAATTGAATACCATATTAACCTTACCCATTTTGTACAGGTTTACTATAATTCCACCATATAGACCACTATGACATTCTCCCATTACAGTTTACCATTTTAGGAAATTCCTACTCAACACACCCCATGCCATGGTTGTGGGAAAACCTGATTCCATATTCACATTTATAAAATCCACTGACCTAGGCATGGTATTTCCTATATTGGTTAAAGTCAATATACCATTCATTATGCTAATTCATGATACTTATATACCTTCTCTATAATGACTTTTTGAATTATTTTGACTATTTTGTCTCTATATAGAATACCGTCACACTTTCATATTGTCACACGATTTCCATTATCCTTGTGTGTATAATGTGTCCAATATAACAACCTTCAATATTCATTATCAATAAATTCAATCATCGAGAAACTATTATCATTTTCAAAAATCATCCAAACATCCCCACTTCTTATTCACAATCATTTTATTTTCAATAAAATTATTTTCAAAAAATCGAATTATATCATTTGGGAATTTTAATAAAAAATTACCACAATCTTTGGGTTAATAGAGCTTGGGTTTTATCATTGATATTAGTGATAGGTATAGTATAAACATTAGGACTTATATTTAGAAGTTCATATTTATAAAATATCTATATAAACAAACCTTAGGATATTTTACAAATGTGTCTAGATTAGATTACATGAATTTAGAATAAGTTTATAATAATTTCATACTATGATTTATAATTCATAGTTTTATTCATGGACTAATTATATATATCCCATTTTCTAGAAATTAATCCTAATTGAGGGAAAATAAATAATTTGAACACCCATAATAAGGGTTTGGATTTCCTCTTAGATAAATTCGGTGTGGTTGTTATTAGACTAAAAAATATTATATTTATATCAGTATTGTTGACTCAGGTTATGAACTATAACCATGCTAGTATGGAATAACCTATGACTCAACAACATGGTATAAAATTTTTGGACTTCTCCATGAGGTATAATGCACCATAAATTAAAGAAAATATGAATCTAATAGTAGTAGAATGATGGATCATATCAATTAAGAAGAAATTCATTTCCTTGAGATTTAGTGAGAATGAGAAGGTTATAATGGAATTATATTTTCTAAATGGATCTATTGGACAATAGTGGTCATTAATTCAAAACACTAATACGGTATAAGAGATTGATAATATGGAATGTAAGTCTTTTATGGTGATGTTAATTAAAATGTTATTTACTAATGAACAAAAAAGAAAACTTGGAATTTCAATTCTAAAATTCAATACAAAAGGAAGAAGAATATATTTTTGAGTACAAGGATAAACTAATATCATTATCAAGAAACTTTTTTGTGATAAATTTATAATCCAAAAGGGAATATCAATTACATCTTTGATGGGTTAAATATAATATATTAAGGGAATTATTTTATCAAAAAACTTCATCATATGACGAGATAGTGACATGTACCATCTGGATCATGAATGAATTTTACATGTATTTTATTTTAAAAGATAAGTAAGAGAAGAATAATAAAACTATGTTCCTTATGGAGAGACCATTGGAAAACTAAAATAAAGGAATGGTTGATTTCTTAGTATGGAAAAATAATTGGAGGAAACACCATGGATAATTATTTAAGTAACTGGGATTTTTCTATATTTGTGGAGACAAACGACATCAAGATGATGAATGCAAATGGTAAAAGGGAAGCCACTAATTTTCAATGCTTAAATTGTAAGGATATGAGACAAAAAATAAAATTAACACCCCAAACATCAGGGAAATCTACCAAGAAGAGACCAAGGGAGAAAGGTTGGGCATAAATAATAAAAAATGAATAAATTTAGGTTCCAAATGATATTATAGTATGTAGTTTGATCAAAATCACTATGATTCATATTGCATTATTTTATTTAGAACCTATAAATAATTTTTATATCTTATACGTTTTCTTTGAATATTGAATCACCTCAAGATGCAGTAAATAAGTATAAAGATAATACTCCTAGTAGAAATTGTATATCAATGAATTTCTATTGGTTTGTATCTTTTAATATACATGGAGGTTCTTTAGTTATAATCTTGTTCATAATACGAATATTTTACTTATTTATAATCTTTGGGATAAATTTACACTAAAATTATAATTGAATAATTTATTATTATTATAAATATATTAAAATCTATTAGGATGGAATTTATTCCCTTTTTAGTGGATATAAATTTATTTATCAAGTATTTTTGATAACTAATTATAGTGTATCATATCAATGAAATTCATAGAGAAGAAGAATCCATGAATAAAAATGATATCCTTAGAATAGAGGATGTATATATTGTAAGGGATTATTTTAATTTATTTATTGAGTAACTACATTGATGTACACCTGAAAATGAAAATGAATTTATTATTTACCTTATTATTGATGTAAAAACCATATCTAAGCCTCCATATATAATGTATATGGTGGAACTAATGAAATAAAAGAAAAAACTTAAAGAGTAGTTTGATAAAGGATCCATATGAACCATTTTCTCATATTGGAAAGTACCCATTAAAATTTTCAAAGAAGAGGATGGTTCTACAAGTCTATACATCAACTGTAGAGAAATAAAGACCATTACTATAATAAAAAAGTATTCTATACCTTGTTGTGATGATCTTCCCGATCAAATTTTTATCATTTAATATCATCAAATATTGATCTTCATTTTGGGTATCATAAAATAAAATTTGGGAAATATTATATTACAAATATATCTATTCACACAAAGTGTGGGAACTAAGGGTTCACTATAATTTCCTTTGGTTTAACAAATACACTATATATATGTGTTTATGCAACTAAGGAATAATGTATTCAAGGGTTATATTGATAAAGTTTTATGGGTTTTGTTGATGATATAATGATATACTCTATATGAAATGAAAATCATGATGGCCATTTATATAGTCTCCTCAAGACTCAGGAGAGGGAAGTATATAAGAAATCAATAAGGGTGAATTTTAGATTTCTCAAGTCTCATTTCATGGAAAACCTTCTCCAAGTATGGAATATCAATTTACTCCAAAAGAAAATGGTTGTTATATTATTGTACATAATAAAAAATATAATTGAGAAATGTAGTTTCCTTTTTTTAGTTAGTTACTATTCAAGATTTGTTGAAGTTTTTTCCTGATTATATATTTAATTAACCAAGTGGACACATAAATGAGTCAAATTTAAATGATATAAGTAATTCCATTATTGAATTGAGAAAATAATGAAAATATTTGAAAATTGAACCAATATTAACTATACTATCCAGAATAGAGGGTTTTTTATATATAGTGATGCATCAAATAATGGAACATGGTGTGTCCATATAAAAAATAGTAGAATTATTTCTTATTAAATAAGTAAATTAATGGAATATGATTAAAACTATAAAAATTATGATCTTGAGATGAGAAATGTAATTTTTGATTTAAATATATGGATATAACATCATTTTGGTGACTGATGTGATATATATATCAAAATTTTGGAAATATAAATAAACACATAAATGGCTCGACATGAGAAAAAGGTGGTCGTTAAAACTACTCAAGGACTACAACATTGCAATACACTACCAAATTTGGAAACAAAACATTGTGGAGGATGCACTGAGAAATAAGGATCATGTAGCTATATCCATGAAGAGCATTGAAATGGATTCTATATTACTGGATTTATTAAATTTAGATAGAGAAATTATTAAGGAATAAGAACCATTATTCATTCTTAATGTAATTTCCCTAACATATTTACAAGAGAAGATAAATATGTCTCAAAAAAGAAGAAAATTATTTACAAAATACTATTAAAATAATGATTGATGAGTAATTTATAGACTTCTTCCATTAATAGGTTTGTTAATGTTTGGAAGTTAAATATATATAATATCAGTATTATTGATAAAGATGGTGTTACTAGATAAACCTAATATCTTAATCTTCTCCAGACACCCCGATAATGACAAGATGAATAAGGATAAAAAACCTTTGGGTGGAAAAAAATGTGTGAGATTAAATACCTTTCTATAGAAGATAAATATGTCTAAAAAAATGTTTACAAAAGAATATTAAAATCATGAATGACGGGTAATTTATATACTTCTTCCATTAATAGGTTTGTTAATGTATATAAAGAGAATATATATACTATCAATACTAGTGAGAAAGATGGAATTACTAGATAAACCTAATAGATTAAACTTATATAGACACCCTGGTAGTGCCAACAAGAGTAAGGATAAAAAAAATTTGGTTGACAAAAATAAGTATGATTTTAAAGACCTTATTTTAAAATTCCACAAGTTCATGATGAAAAGTTACCCTATACAAATGAGGATGTTGGATAATATCAAAATGGAATTTTTTAATAGACTACTTAATAAATATAAAATGAATGATTCTATATAGTCCATTATGGATCTAATTAAAATCTCTACACATTTCTTAGTAATATGAGAGGTTCTATCCCTTTAATTACTTTCACATCTCTAAATAAAGGATTATGTGAGACATTAGGGTAAACCATTATCCATTGTATCCGATCATGACCCTGGAATCACATTAAGATTCTAGAGATTTCGTCAAAAGTTTTTAGCCACTAAGATAAATTTTATGATCACTTATCATCTTCATACTGATGGGAATTTTAAAAGGACTATCCAAACCCTAGTGAATATGTTATGGTCATGACCACTTGACTTAAAAGGAACATGGGATGAATACCTACCTCTTTTTGAATTCACAAAAATAAATTGATTTCTTTCAATCATTCAAATGGACTAATATGAGTCCTTTTTTGGAAAAACATTTCATACTCTAATCAATTAGTATAAAGTATGAGTAATTTTATTGGTCTAAAAATCATTGAGGAAACAACTAAGAGGGTTTGTGTTATCCAAAATCATATCAAGACATCTCAGAGTAGATAGAAAGGTTTTGTTAAAAATCATAGGAATCACTTGGAATTATAAGTAGAAGATTATTTATTCATTAATGTATCACCATATAGTGGATTTATAAGTTTTGGTAATACTAGGAATCTAAGTCCAAGGTAGATTGGACCATTCAATTTTTTTTAGAGAATTGGACAAGTTATTTAACATTAGTAATTTCCAGCCAAGCACTCTAAATTACATGATGCTTTTAATGGATAATTGTTAAGTAAGTACATTCTAGACCCTATGAATATAGTCACCATCAATGAGATTGATTTGGATCTAGAACTATCATATAATAAATAGATTTTAAAAATTTGTGAAACTAAATAAAATCTGTAATAGAACCACAGAACATGAATGATGAATGTTCTCTAAGGGAATTAGAAGTTGGAATAAGTAATTGGGTATCCTAGGAAATCAATGATAATCAACTACACCTATTCATCCAAAGATTTATGTACGCCCCAAATTTATAGGGAAAAATTATTTAATGGGGGGAATTTAATTATTGAGACTCTTCTTTAATAAATAATCATTTCATCAAAAAACTTTAGCATAATATAAATTATATTATTTCATTGTAAAAGTAAAACACAATACAAAACAAAAGAAAACAAGTAATTTACATTTATAATAAAATCTAAAACCATTATTATAAAATAATTTTGTTATAATATAATTAATAATTTACAACATTTACATATCATTGAATAAAAATGATATTAAACATATGTGTCTCAGAATTAAAATAAGTAGAATTTTAAAATTTTATATGAAAATATGTGATTTTAAAATAAAAAAGTTTTTCAATAATAAAATTTAACATATACAAAAAATTATTTTAATATAAATGATGTTTAATTTGGAATCTATAGGTCGAAATTAGCGAAAAATGATTTTTTCATGATTTTCAGAGGTAGTTGATTTATTGGATAAAAACTAATGTACAGAATGATTATACGTTAAGTAATATAGAATCATAATTACATAAAAATTATGTAACAATAACATAATGGATCTCTTGAAAAAAAAAGGGATTAATAATTGAAAGAAATATTTTTAATGTAATAAAATTATATTTTCAAATCCATAATTAATATTTCAAAACCTAAGGAATATTTTAATATTTTAAAGATAATTTGTAACACCCCAAGATTTCATAGTACGTTATTTCTTCAAAGTAATTCAATAACTTGCACTACATGAAACACAGAGTTCTAGCGCACCATGGCTTACCAAATTAGACGTTCAAAAGTAATTATGAATAGTATTAACTGAATTTTTAAATTTATATAATCCTTATTATTTTAGAATCCATATTATGAGTTTCTTAGACATAATGTAATAACAAATTCATTTTTTTCAGATAAAAGAAGTATTTTTCAAAAAATACACTTTTAACGACTTTTAATGGTGAACCCTTTTTAAATATAATATTTGAAACTTTTATATTTTCAATTTCACAAAATAAACTTCTTCTTTATAATCGGGACATAATAATTTAGTTTCAACGAATTTTTGGTACTTTTCTGATAACTTTCATATTTGGATGAATAGTGAAAATTACTAAATTTTAATTAAAAACAACTTTATTAATCGAAATAATTAATAGTTATAAATTCAGAATTTGAGTGATTTTAAAGAATAATTAGATTATATTTTTACCATTTAATCCAATGTTTTTCATTGGACATAATTTCACATTTAAACTGGACATAAGCAAGTGTCAATATTTTGATAGTTATTATTTCTTAAAAACATGTTTTTTTGTTTTGACAACGGGAATTAATTTTAAATTAATTTCTGCCACTACTGTGTTTTGAATTTAGGAAAATGGATTCCATATTTAGAATTAGGAGATACAAATTTTGTAAATAGGCAACTTTTATTTTTAGACATTTTGAATAATTACTTCGGTAAATATTTTATTTACCATGGTTAAAGGGTAAATCCGGTAAATAAGGGTAAACAATTATATTATAATAATATTAATTTACCCTAAAACGTGTCCTCACATTATTAGTTGATACATGTACGACCATGGGAATATTTGGGTCGATTTGGGGACCCCATGGAGCCACTTTTAAGTGATAATGACACTTTATATTAATTAAGTTAAAGTAAATACAAAAATGACATAAGCATATATCTTTTAGAATTTTTTTTACATAGGGTTATATATGTTATATTTTCGTCTATAAAAAATAATTAGAAAGATAAAAATATTTAATACATAATGTAATTTTATTTATAATTTTTAGACATAGAATAATTAAATATATTTTTGACACAATAATGATACAATATTTTCCTTATTAATGAAAGAATCAAATAATTGGTATTATAAATGTTAAAATAAATATAATTTGATATTTTTGATGACATAAACGAATTTTATTTGTTAATATGACTTGTTAGGATCGCTTAAATGAATTTGGTTCGAATTAAAAATGTTTTAATGACTTTAAAAAAAATCAATTATTAAATAGTTTCAAAATTGACATAAATGAGTTTTTAAAACAAATATTATATTATTAATTGATATTCTATTTCTAAAAATCGAAGGTTCGACCAAAGGACTTATATCATGATAGGTGTATCATTAATGGACCACTTGGAGGTTTCTTGGAAGTATATAGTATTTTTATTAACTATATAATATAAAAATACAAAGAGACATGTTAAATGTCAAACTAATTAACTAAGTGTTAATATTAAAAGATAAGGTTAATATAGTGACCCAAACCTGTCTAAAACCTATTTGTTGCATGGTTTACAACCTATCCCCACCTTAAACATTAAATAATCCACTTTGGATCAATTAGAAACCGAATATGAATTTATGGTAAAATATTATTTCTAGATTTTCCTAAGGTGCCCCTCACCCCTCTTATAAAAGGGAACTCCCCCTTCTCTCTAATTCACACCTTCAAAGCCTTTCAACTCGACCAAAACCTTCCCAAAAAAGCCTTAAAATTCCTTCACTTCAACCTAGTGGCCTTAGTTTGGTCATAAATCTAACTTAAGGAGCCATTTTGATCAAATCAAAATGAATAACTCAAAGAAGAGGTAATGATTTCACCACACTCTTTCAAGTTCCTTTATTCTTACACTTATTCATTCTTTGTTATTTCCATTATAAAATAATAAATCCAGTATATTCTATATATTGTGATGTTATTATAAATATGGTACAACCATATTCATTATTCTATCCATCCTTTGATTGACATGTCACCATACGTGCATACGTATGGCTTACCGTCTCCACGTCATAGTGTAATTGTTATTCAAAACATTATTATTTTGATGGTTATGATAATGATGTGTAATTGATTTAAATAATAAATATAACATGATAATTATTCTGTATATATGATATACCATCCAATTATATATTATTTTAATATTAAAAGAATGATATTGTCGCTCTAGCGTATGTACGGACTGCGGTCTCCACGAACGCGATGAGATCCATTCCCCATCATATCCATTCAAGTCTAATTCTCATTTTATGATTAAAAATAATGTTTAAGGACTTGATATCATTATGTATATGAATAAGATACAATCTATCCATAACAAACATGACTTATGTAACAAAACATATAAAAGAAAACGAGTAAGTTAAGACCCGAAACGATGATAATACTAAATTATTATTAACAAAGCAATGTTAAAAGATCATATATGATATCATATTAAATTATATGATTCTGGTATAATTTAATAACATACTACGGTCTTCATATAGGAGTTTAAACGTACCCTCGACTAAAGGAAAGTTCAAAGTAAGGGGTTTTCATCTCACTCCTTATTCATATGAGATTCATACCATATTGCCACAATTACCTTTTGTGTAGTGTATGTACTACCCCAAATTGTATTCTTTGTGTAATAAACTTTAATTTATGTGTATTTACATATTCATTGTATGATACCTCCTTCATGGGGTGTATGTTTCGTAATTTACCAAATCGGTAAGGGTAAATTTCACAATATCTTTATTATCAGAGGTTGTTTTTACGTAAGAATCTACCGGGACATATTTATTATCCATGTAAATGTTTCATAAAATAGTTTTCAAAGGGATTTTATTAATGGAATTTTTACTAAAACTTCATTTTAAATGTTTTTAATATTTATCCTTCTAAACCATTTTCATTAATTTCCATGTTTTCAAATTGGTTTTAACGATTTATTTAAATGGACATAAATGTTTTAAAATGTTAATTACTTTCAAAACTTTCAAAGTGGTATGAGACACTTTGATTCAAAAATGTATTTAAATGAATTCATTTCTAAATTGTGTGACTTTTAATTGTTTTAATCAAAAAGGGATATTTCACTCAAAGAGTTTTACAAATCATTTTAATCTATGGATTTTAAACATGTTTGAAGTTGATTTATTATGATACAAGTCTTCCATATAGTATTGAAGGTTTTGGGATATGTTTGACTATGGATGTGTTATTTTTATACCATTCAAGGTTTATGGGTATAGTATTGACATTTCTAATACCAGTTTTAATACGAATGTTTATGTTATGTTTAATCCTTTTCATATGAGGAATGCATTGGACTTAGTAAGTGACGGGTGGAGCCCGCTATAGCTCCTCAATGCATCGGTAGGTCTCATGACACAAACTAGTGTCTTGGAATGAGGCCTTGACATAATCTTATTTATATTCCTAGCACAAGGCCTTGAATATGTGGTTATGATAGTCTGGCATTATGCATTCCACCATTATGAAAGTGGTTAGTGATATTGCATGTTATTATTCGTCTAGTAGAGTATCCATGTGAATAAGTAAATGTAATTACTTCATTTTATTTTTTCCATATTATGCTGAAGTTCAAGTTTAAAAAGCTTTTGATTTAGTTATACATTGCCTTAAATGTTTATGCTTATTTATGAAAGTTTCCACTGTATTGTTATCCTTACTGAGCATCTGAGCTCACCCCTTTCTATGTTTTATTTTTCCCAGGACTCCAAGAAGTGTATTGTGATTGATATGCAGGGTTTATCCAAGGGAATAATGGCGTTTATAAAAAAATATTTATGTTGTTTTTTATGTTTTGAAGTGTAATGTTACATTCATGTATGTAATAAATTTTCCAAGACTGCTAAACTGATCGGTCCTTTGGGACTTGATTCCTTGTAATCATGCCAATGTATTAAAATAATCCTCCGACTCTGGGTAATTGGGGTCAGGGCATTATAGTTGGTATCAGAGGAATTTTAGCAATAACCTTGGGGGATATATTTAGATAAACTCTGATTAGAGTGCATCGACCTAAGATAGACTTTGAGGATTAGTATAGAAGAAATTGCTAGAATTTTGGTAATGTAGAGATTTTGTGAGTTTTCCAAGCAAATGCATCCCTGTCTGGATATGAGCAGGTAGAGGTGGATCTGGCATAGATGTACCTAGGGGTAAAACCTGAAAACACCTCTTTGAGATAGACTTGAATGGGAACTGGTGCACGAAAACGGGCCTTGCTGCACTCTTGGTTACGACACTCCCGAGGGATATGCTTAGGATAATTCTCATTTTCTTTACAAATCGTTATGATGGGTTTATGAGTATATAATTCCTCTATGAAAACATCTTTAGGATTATGGATTATATCCATAAACCGTTCAATTTATGTTAGGTATTTTACAAGTTTGGAATTATTCATTTCAATTCATAAACTGACATAGTTTATGCCATTATATAGAAATAGTGCCCTGTAGAAGGAATGTGAACTCCAGCAATATGTATGATCCAAAGAGTAAGAAGGATCATATCTTTATTGGTATTAAGCCAACATTAAGAAGGGAAATAGTCTCCCATGTATTATCAACATATGAAGAAATAGTATCACGTGTTAATAAGATAAGTAAATAATTCTTTGAGTCCTATGGCTTTGAAGGGAAGCAAGAGAAGAAAAGGATAGAAGAGAGAAAGATAGATAAAGGGAAGAGGGAAATTTTTTTCCCATATGTGATAACTGTGGGAAGAAACACCCGAGAACTTTCCTGAAAGGAATGGGAGTTTGTTATAAGTGTGGACTAAAAGGACACCATGTACATGACTACAAGGGTAAGAAATAGTTTTCAAATGTACAATACTTCACCTGCAAGGAGTTGGGACATTATGAGAACCAATGTTCAAATCATCAGAGCATGCCCAAAATGATGCTATTAGATAATAATCAAGTTATTATACTACCACAGATGAGGAAGAATGATTAGAGTTCTTATGTTGTTATTAAAGAATTATGTCATTTGATTGTTGTATCAACGATGTACTGGTTATAATAATTCTGGAGTATATAAGGATTTTACTGCATTAATATTTTATCAAGGACTTGAGATTGTGTGGAACCATGAAAAGTGAGTCAATAACAGGTTAAATTTTTGGAAAATATATGGTTTAGAGAAAGATAAACCATAATATGGTTCTGATACCGAGGTAGTGATTTGGGAATATTACATGATTGATTTGGATAAATTATATTGGATATTCTTGACTACCTTGAAACTGATTAATGATTTTTATATTCCATTATTGTTGGAGTTTACAACATTTTTGGGTAGAAGGAGTATATCTAGTATTCTATAAGGAATAAGGGATCATGAATGTAATCAATATGGTTTTATGATAATTCATGATGTTGTAGTGTTTTAAAAGAATACATGATGAAGGTGTTCACATGTTATTACACGGCAAAAAGGATTGTCATTGTGTATACCTTCTTTATAAATTTTGGACTGTGAGTTTGGATAGAAGTTTTTTGGATCATTCTAGTTTGAGATTATTTTTGGATTTCTATAAAAGGAAAACACAAAGGTCGGGCGACAACCCATCGCATCCGGGAAGGCAGCGAGACTTGAACCCACAACTGAAGGGCGAAAAGGGTGTATCACCTACCAATGGCCCACGCGATGTCCGGGATTGAATAATGTAGTCTTTTTTAAAAATTTCTGGTAGATGAATTATAAATTCATTTCTTTTAACCCTATACGAATAGGATAAATAGAATATTATTTTTAATTTCTATTATCTATTAGAGTGAAAGATAGGTTTGTGGTAGAAATTAGTTAAATGATGAGACTCTACTTTTAAAGTATATATTTTTCTTCTTCTCTTATTCTATGAATAAATTAATTCTTATACTTTAGTGAAGGGATATTAAAACCAAAATGGTGTTATCCTAATACCATATGTTTTGTTGAACTGATGGTATTTTAAATCATCATAAATTGATGAATTTAAGGCCCTTAATTTTACACTTGTTTGTGATTTATGACCTCAATAACTACCTATAAATATTTATGTTTTCCTATAATTATATATCTCTAATTTCCACCAAATTTCTCCTAATTGATATCATAATTTTGGCGGTGACCCTTTCATTTTCCTTTTCCTCTTATGAAGACTAAATTTTGTTAACCTAATTTCTGATGTGGGTTTTCCCAAAGGTATTTTCTATTCTCAAACTTCTATTTTCGAAAAATAAATTCAAATTGAGAGGACTCAATTTATTGAAAGAGGGAATAATGTAACACGCCGAGATTTAATATTATGTTATTTCTTCAAAGTAATTCAATAACTTGCACTACACGCAACACCGAGTTCTAGTGCACCATGACTTACCAAATTAGCCATTCAAAAGCGATTATGAATAGTATTAACTTAATTTTGAAATTTATATAATCCTTATAATTTTAGAATCCATATTATGAGTTTATTAGACATAATGTAAGAACAAATTCATTTTTTCAGATAAAAGAAGTATTTTTCAAAAAATGCACTTTTAGCGACTTTTAATGGTGAACACTTTTTAAATATAATATTTGAAACTTTTATATATTCAATTTTACAAAATAAACTTCTTATTTTGAATTGATACATAAGTTATTTAGTTTCAATGAATTTTTGGTACTTTTCTGATAACTTTTAGATTTTGATGAATATTGAAAATTACTAAATTTTAATTAAAAACAACTTTTTTAATCGAAATAATTTATAGTGATAAATTAATAATTTGAGTGATTTTAAAGTATAATTATATTATATTTTTACTATTTAATCCAATGTTGATCATTGGACATAATTTCACCTTTAAACTAGATATAAGCAAGTGTCAATCTTTTGATAGTTAATATATCTTTAAAACACACTTTTTGTTTTGACAATGGGAACTAATTTTAAATTAATTTCTGCCACTTCTGTGTTTTGAATTTAGAAATATTGATTCCATATTTAGAATCAGGAGGTCCAAATTTTGTAATTAGGTAACTTTTATTTTTAGATATTTTGAATAATTACTTCGGTAAATATTTTATTTACCATGCTTAAAGGGTAAATCCGGTAAATAAGGGTACAAAATTATATTATAATAATATTAATTTACCCTTAAACGTGTACTCACCTTATTTCCTGATACATGTATGACCATGGGCATCTTTGGGCCGATTTTGGGACCCCATGGAGCCACTTGTAAGTGAT
This sequence comes from Viscum album, assembly GCA_963277665.1. Taxonomy (NCBI): domain Eukaryota; kingdom Viridiplantae; phylum Streptophyta; class Magnoliopsida; order Santalales; family Viscaceae; genus Viscum; species Viscum album. The sequence continues at coordinate 474,949,061 of OY728135.1, forward strand.
AATGACACTTTATATTAATTAAGTTAAAGTAAATACAAAAATTACATAAGCATATATCTTTTAGAAAAACAATTTTTAAATAGGGTTATATAAGTTATATTTTTGACTATAAATATTCATTAGAAATCTCAAAATATTTCCTACATAATGGTTTTTTATTTATAATTTTGAGACATTGAATAATTAAATATATTGGTGACACAATAATGATGCAATATTTTCCTTATTAATTAAGGAATCAAATAATTGGTATTATAAATGTTAAATTAAATATAATTTGAAAGTTGTGATGAAATCCACGAATTGTATTTGTAAATATGACTTTTTAGGATTGCTTAAATGAATTTGTTTCGAATTAATAATGATTTTATGACTTAAAAAAAATCAATTATTAAATAGTTTCAAAATTGACATAAATGAGTTTTTAAAACAAATTTTATATTATTAATTGATAATATATTCCTAAAAATCTAAGGTTCGGAAAAAGGACTTTTATCATGATAGGGGTATCATTAATGGACCACTTGGAGGTCGTTTGGAAGTATATAGTATGTTTATTAACTGTATAATATAAAAATACAAAGAGACATGGTAAATGTCAATCTAATTAACTAAGAGTTAAAACTAAAAGATAAAGTTAATATAATGACCCAAACCTATCTAAAACCTATTGTTTAAGTGGTTTTAGACCTATACCCACCTTAACCTTTAAATAATCTACTTTGGAGCCATTATAAACCAAATATAAATTTATTGTAAAATAATATTTCTAGCTTTTCCTAAGGTGCCCCTCATCCCTCTTATAAAAGGGAACTCCCCCTTCCCTCTAATTCACACCTTAAAAGGCTTTTGGCTCCGCCAAAACCTGCCCAAATACCCTATCATCTTCCCTAACTTCAACCTAGATGCCTTATTTTTATTATAAAGACAACTTAAAGAGCCCTTTTGATCAAATCAAAAAGAAGAACCCGAAGAAGAGGTATTGATTTCACCACCCTCTTTCAAGTTCCTTTCTTATTCCACTTCTTCATTATTTGTTATTTCCATTCTAAAATAATAAATCCAGTATCTTCTATATACTGTGATGTTATTATAAATATGGTACAACCATATGCAGTATTTTATCCATCCTTTGAATGACATGTCACCATACGTGCGTACGTACGGCTTACCGTCTCCACGTCGTAGTGTAAGTGTTAGTCACAACCTTATTATTTGGATGGGTATGATAATGATGTGTAATTGATGTAAATAATAAATATAACATGATAATTATTCTGTATATATGATATATCATCCAATTATATATTATTTTAATATTAAAAGAATGATATTGTCACTCGCTCATACGTACGAAATATCGTCTCTAAGAACGTGATGAGATTCATTCCCCATCATATCCATTCAAGTCTATTTATCATTTGATGATTAAAAATAATGTTTAAGGACTTGATATCATTCTGTATATGAATAAGATACAATCTATCCATAACAAACATGGCTTATGTAACAAAAAATATAAAATAAAACGAGTAAGTTAACACCCAAAACAATGATAATACTAAGATATTATTAACAAAGCAATGTTAAAAGATCATATATGATATCATATTAAAGTATATGATTTTTCATAATTTAATAACATACTACGGTCTTCATACAGGAGGTTAAACATACCCTCAACCAAAGGAAACTGCAAGGTAAGGAGGTTTTATCTCACTCCTTATTCCCAGGAGATTCATACCATATTGCCACTATTACCTTTTGTGTGGTGTTTATACTTCCCATAATTTTATTCTTTGTTTAATACACATTAATTTATGTGTATTTACATATTCATTATATGATACCTCCTTCATGGGGTATATATTTCATAAGTTACCAAATTGGTGAGGGTTAATTTCACAATCTCTTTATTATCCGAGTTTGTTTTTACGTAAGTATATACTGGGACATATTTATTATCCATATCCATGTTTCATAAAATAGTTTTCAAAGGGATTCTATTAAGGTACTTTTTACTAAAACGTCATTTTAAATGTTTTTATGATTTATTCTTCTAAACCATTCTCATTAATGTCCATGTTTTCAAAATGGGATTAAGGATTTATTTAAATGGAAATGAATGTTTAAAAATGTTAATTACTTTCAAAAGTTTCAAAGTGGTAAGGGAAAATTTCATTCAAAAGTGTATTTAAATGTATACCTTTATAAATTGTGTGACTTTTAAATATTTTCATGAAAAAGGGATATTTCTCTCAAAGTGTTTTACAAATCATTTTCATCTATGGATTTTAAACTTGTTTGAAGTTGATTTATTATGATACAAGTCTTCATTTTTGTACTGAAGGTTTTGGGATATGTTTGACTATGGATGTGTTATTTTTATACCATTAATGGTTTATAGGTATATTATTGACATTTCTTATGCCAGTTTTAATACAAATGTTTATGTTATGTTTAAAACTTTTCATATGAGGAATGCATTGGAATTAGTAAGTGACTGGTGGAGCCCGCTATAACTCCTCGATGCATCAGTAGGTCTCATGAGACAAACTAGTGTCTTGGCACAAGGCCTTGAAAAAATCTTATTTAGATTCTTGGAACAAGGTCTTGACTATGTGGTTATGATATTCTAGAATTATTAATTCTATCATTATGAAAGTGGTTAGTGATATTGCATGTGATTATTTGGCTAGTAGAATATCCATGTGAATAAGTAAATGACATTAATTCATTTTATTTTTTCCATATTATGATGAAGTTCAAGTTTAAAAGGCTTTTGTTTAAGTTATACATTGCCTTAAATTTTTATGCTTATTTATGAAAGTTTCCGCTATATTGTTATCCTTACAGAGCATCTGAGCTCACCCCTTTCTATGTTTTATTTTTTCCAGGACTCCAAGAAGTGTATTATGATTGATATGAAGGGTTTAACCAAAGGAATAATGGCCTTCATAAAGGATTATTTATGTTGTTTTTTATGTTATGAAGTGTAATGTAACATTCATGTATGTAATCTATTTTCCAGTACTGCTAAACTGATCAGTCCTTCGAGATGTGATTCCTTGTAATCATGACAATGTATTAAAATAATGCACCGACTATGGGTAACTGGGGTCGGGGAATTACAATTGGTATCATAGGAAGTTTAGGAATATCCTTGGGAGCTAGAATTAGATAAACTCTGATTTGAGTGAATATACCTAAGATAGACTATGAGGATTAGTATAGAAGAAATTCCAAGAATTTTGGTAATGTAGAGATTTTGTGATCTTTCCACGCAAATACATCCCTGTCTCGATATGAGAAGATAGAGGCGGATCTGGCACAGATGTAGCTGTGGGTAAAATCCGAAAACACCGCTTTGAGCTAGACTCGAATGAGAATTGGTGCACGACAACGGGTGTTGTTGCAGTCTTGGTTACGACACTCTTGGGGGATATTCTTAGGATAATTCTCATTTTCTTTACAAATCGTTATGAAGGGTTTATGAGTGTATACTTCCTCAATGAAAAAATCTTTAGGATTATGGATTATATCCATAAACTGTTCAATTTACATTAGGTATTTTACATGTTTGGAATTATTCATTGCAATTCATAAATTGACCTATTTTATGCCATTGTATAGAAATGGCGCCCAGTAGAAGGAATATGAACTCCAACAATACGTATGATCCAAAGAGTAATAAGGATCATATCCTTCATGATATTAATCCAACATTTATAAGGGAAATAGACTCCCATGTATTCTCAACATATGAAGAAATAATATCATTTGTTAATAAGATAAGTAAAGAATTGTCTGAGTCCTATGGATTTGAAGGGAAGCAAGAGAAGAAAAGGATGGAAGAGAGAAATATGGATAAAGGGGAGAGGGAAAATAAGAATTTTCCCATATGTGATAACTGTGGGAAGAAACACCCTAGAACTTGCCTGAAGGGAATGGGAGTTTGTTATAAGTGTATAGAAAAAGAACCCCATGTACGTGACTGCAAGGGTAAGAAAAAGGTTTCAAATGTACAATGCTTCATCAGAAAGGAGTTGGGACATTATGCGAATCAATGTCTAAATCATAAGTGTATGCCCCAAATGATTCTATTGGATAATAATCAAGTTATGATACTACGACATATGAGGAGTAATGATTATAGTTCTTATGTTGTTATTAAAGAATTATGTCATTTGAGTGTTGTATCAACGATGTAATGGTTATAATAATTATCTAGTATATAAGGATTGTACTTTGGTAATATTTTATTAAGGACTTGGGATTGTGTGGAACCATGAAAAGTTACTCAATAGGAGATTAAATTTTTGGAAAATATATGGTTGAGAGAAAGATAAACCATAATAAGGTTATGATACCAAGGTAGTGATTTTAGAATAATACATGATTGATTTGGATAAATTATATTATATATTCTTGACTACCTTGAAACTGATTATTGATTTTTATATTCCATCATTTTTGGAGTTTACAACATTTTTTTATAGAAGAATTATATCCAATATTCTATAAGTAATAAGGGATCATGAATGTAATCAATAAGATTTTATGGTAATTCAGGATGTTTAGTGTTTAAAAGAATACATGATGAAGGTGTTCATATGTTATTACGCGACAAAAGGATATTCATTGTGTTTACCTTCCTTATAAATTTTGGACTCTGATTTTGGACAGAAGTATTTTGGATAATTCTAGTTTCGGATTATTTTTGGATTTCTATAAAAGGATAACCCAGAGGTCAGGCGGCAACCCGTTGCGTCTGGTAAGGCCGCGCGACTTGAACCCACAGCCGAAGGGCGAAAAGGGTGTATCAACTACCACTGGCCCACATGATATCCTGGATAGAATAATGTAGTCTTTTAAAAAAAAATATGGTAGATTAATTATAAATTCATTTTTTGAACCCTATACGAATAGGATAAATAGAATATTATTTTTAAGTTACATTATCTTTTAGAGTAAAAGATAAGTTTGTGGTTAAAATTAGTTAAAATATGAGACTCTAATTGTCAAGTATATATTTTTATTCTTCTATTATTCTATGAAGAAATTAATTTTTGTACTTTAGTGAAGGGATATTAAAACCAAAAATGTTTTATCCTAATACCACATGTTCTCTTTAACCGATGGTATTTTAAATAATCATAGATTGATGAATTTAAGGCCCTCAATTTTACAATTGTTTGTGATTTATGACCTCAATAACTACCTATAAATATTTACAATTTCCCTCCAATTATATGTCTTTATTTTCCACCAATGTTCTCCTAATCGAGATCATAATCTGGTGGTGACCCTTTCATTTCCCTTTTCCTCTTATTAAGACTAAATTTTATTAACATAATTGCCGATGTGGGTTTTCCCAAAGGTATTTTCTATCGTCAACCTTTTATTTTTGAAAAATAATTTCAAATTATGAGGTCTCAATTTATTGAATAAGGGAAGAATGTAACACCCCAAGATTTCATATTATGTTATTTCTTCAAAGTAATCCAATAACTTTCACCACACGCAACACCAAGTTCTAGCACACCATGACTTACCAAATTAGCCGTTCAAAAGAGTTTATTAATAGTATTAACTGAATTTTTAAATTTAAATAATCCTTATAATTTTAGAATCCATATTATGAGTTTCTTAGACATAATGTTAGAACAAATTCATTTTTTTCATATAAAAGAAGTATTTAAAAAAAATGCCCTTTTACCGACTTTTAATGGTGAACCCTCATTAAATATAATATTTGATACTTTTATATATTAAATTTTACAAAATAAACTTCTTCTTTAGAATTTGGATATAAGAATTTAGTTTCAATGAATTTTTTGTACTTTTCTAATAAATATCATATTTTGATGAATATGGAAAATTAGTAAATTTTAATTAAGAATAATTTTTTAATCGAAATAATTAATCGTGATAAATTAATAATTTGAGTGATTTTAAAGTATAATTACATTATATTTTTAACATTTAATCCAAGTTTGGTCATTGGACATAATTTCACATTTAAACTGGACATAAACACGTGTCAATCTTTTGATAGTTTTTATTTCTTAAAAAGACTCTTTTTGTTTTGACAACAAGAATAAATTTTAAATTAATTTATGCCACTTATGTGTTTTGAATTTAGAAAAATGGATTACATATTTAGAATCAGGAGATCCAAATTGTGTAAATAGGTTACCTTTATTTTAGAAATTTTGAATAATTACTTTGGTAAATATTTTATTTACCCTGGTTAAAGGGTAAATCTTGTAAATAAGGGTAAAACATTATATTACAATAATATTAATTTTCCCTAAAACGTGTACTAACATTATTGGATGATACATACATATCCAACCATGGGAATCTTTGGGTCGAATTTGGGACCCCATGGAGCCACTTGTAAGTGATAATGACACTTTATATTAATTAAGTTAAAGTAAATACAAAAATGACATAAGCATATATCTTTTAGAAAAACAATTTTTACATAGGGTTATATATGTTATATTTTAAACTATAAATATTCATTATAATGATAAAATTATTTCATAAATAATGGTATTTTATTAATAATTTTTAGATATTTAATAATTAAATATATTTATGACACAATAATGATAAAATATTTTCCTTATTAATGAAAGAATCAAATAATTGGTATTATAAATGATAAAATAAATATAATTTTAAAGTTTTGATGACATAGAAGAATTTTATTTGTTAATATTACTTATTCATATTTCTTAAATGAATTTTCTTTGAATTAATAAAGTTTTTATGACTTTAACAAAAATAAATTATTAAATAGTTTCAAAATTGACATAGATGTGTTTTTAAAAACAATATTATATTATTAATTGATATTCTATTCCTAAAAATCCATGGTTCGGCAAACGGACTTATATAATGATAGGTGTATCATTAATGGACCACTTGGAGTTCCCTTTGAAGTATATAGTATGTTTATTAAATATATAATATAAAAATACAGAGAGACATGGTGAATGTCAAACTCATTAACAAAGAGTTGAAACTAAAAGATAAGGTTAATATAGTGACCCAAACCTATGTAAAACCTATTGGTTGAGTGGTTTTATAACTATCCCCACTTTAAACTTTAAATAATCTACTTTTGATCAGTTGTAAACCGAATATGAATTTATTGTAAAATAACATTTCTAGCTTTTCCTAAGGTTCCCCTCACCCCTCTTATAAAAGGGAACTCCCCCTTCTCTCTAATTCACACCTTAAAAGCATTTGGCTCTGCCAAAACCTGCCCAAATACCCTCTCAACTTCCCTCAATTCAACCTAGATTCCTTAGTTTTATCATAAAGCCAACTTAGGGAGCCCTTTTGATCTAATCAAAAGGAAGAACCTGAAGAAGAGGTAATGATTTCACCACCCTCTTTCAAGTTCCTTTCTTCTTCCACTTCTTCATTATTTGTTATTTACATTATAAAATAATAATTCCAGTATCTTCTATATAATATGATGTTATTATAAATATGGTACAACCATATTCAGCATTCTATCCATCCTTTGAATGACATGTCACCATACGTGCGTACGTACGGCTTATCGTCTCCACGTCGTAGTGTAATTTTTATTCTAAACATTGTTATTTTGATGGGTATGATAATGACGTGTAATTTATGTAAATAATAAATATAACATGATAATTTTTATGTATATATGATATACCATCCAATTATATATTATTTTAATATTAAAATAATGAAATTGTTGCTCGTGCGTACGTATGGACTACCGTCTCCACGAACGCGATGAGATTCATTCCCCATCATATCCATTTAAGTCTAATTCTCATTTGATGATTAAAAATAATTTTTAAGGACTTGATATCATTCTGTATATGAATAAGATAAAATATATCCATAACAAATAGGGCTTATGTAACAAAACATATAAAATAAAATTAGCAAGTTAACACCCGAAACGACAATAATACCAAGATATTATTAACAAAGAAATGTTAAAAAATCATATATGATATAATTTTAAAGTATATGATTCTGGTATAATTTAATAACATACTATGGTCTTCATACAGGAGGATAAACATACCCTTGACTAAAGGAAAGTGCAAGGTAAGGGGTTTTCATCTCACTCTTTATTCCTGTGAGATTCGTACCATATTGCCACTATTACCTTTTGTGTGGTGTATGTATTGCCCATAATTGTATTATTTGTGTAATAAAATTTAATTTATGTGTATTTACATATTTATTGTATGATACCTCCTTCATGGGGTGTATGTTTCGTAAGTTACCAAATTGGTAAGGGTTAATTTCACAATCTCTTTATTATCCGAGGTTGTTTTAACGTAAGTATCTACTGGGACATATTTATTATCCATGTCCTTGTTTCATAAAATTGTTTTCAAAGGGTTTATATTAAGGGAATTTTTACTAAAACATCATTCTAAATGTTTTTAAGATTTATTCTTCTAAACCGTTCTCATTAATTTCCTTGTTTTCAAAATATTTTTAAGGATTTATTTAAATGGACATGAATGTTTTAAAATGTTAATTACTTTCAAAAGTTTCAAAGTGGTATGAGAAACTTGGATTAAAAAATGTATTCCTTTCTAAATTGTGTGACTTTTAAATGTTTTCATGAACAAATGATATTTCTCTGAAAGAGTTTTACAAATCATTTTCATATATGGATTTTAATCTTCATTGAAGTTGATTTATTATGATACAAGTCTTCCGTATTGTATTGAAGGTTTTGGGATATGTTTGACTGTGGATGTGTTATTTTTATACCATTCATGGTTTATAGGCATAGTATTGACATTTCGTATGCCAGTTTTAATATGAATTTTTATGTTGTTTTTAAACCTTTTCATATGAAAAACTCACTGGACTTAGTAAGTAATGGGTGGAGCCCGCTATAGCTCCTTGATGCATCGGTAGGTCTCATGAGACAAACTAGTGTCTTGGCACAAGGCCTTGAAAAAATATTATTTATAGTCATGGCACAAGGCCTTGACTATGTGGTTATGATAGTCTGGCATTATGTATTCCATCATTATGAAAGTGGATAGTGATATTGCATGTGATTATTCGGATAGTAGAATATCCATGTGAATAAATAAATGGAATTACGTCATTTTATTTTTGTCATATTATGCCAAATTTCAAGTTTAAAAGGCTTTTGTTTTATTAAACATTGCCTTAAATGTTAATACCTATTTATGAATGTTTCCGCTGTATTGTTATCCTTACTGAGCATCTCAGCTCACCCTTTCTATGTTTTATTTTTCCCAGGACTCCAAGAAGTGTATTGTGATTGATATGAAGGGTTTATCCAAGGGAATAATGGAGTTCATAAAGGATTATTTATGTTGTTTTGTATGTTATGAAGTGTAATGTAACATTCATGTATGTAATCTATTTTCCAAGACTGCTAAACTGATAGGTCCTTCGGGACTTGATTCCTTGTAATCATGACAATGTATTAAAATAGTGCACCGACTCTGGGTAATTGGGGTCAAGGAGTTACATAATTATTTATGAATAATATCATTATCCAAATATTGAATAATATATTTAATTTGATTTCAGCTCTTAAACCTTGAAAACCTAATAATCAAGATATAAAAGTAAAATTCCATGCTATAAAACTGTGGTAAGGCTCATGTATTTTTTTTAATAACATAGAAAAAATGTCCTATATTTTGAAATTAATAAAAAAATCCCCTTTTAGTGTAAATACCCACCCATCCTCGCATCCATTTTCGTATAAATATTATGGAGCATATTTCCCCTCTCATTTTCCCTCTTAGGATTCTATCCATGGTTATTTTAACACTGTATGGTTCTCTTATTTTTTTAGTGATAAAAAACAATATATTATGGTTCACATCACATAAACCTCATCTACCTTTATATTTGGATCCCTAGTGATTCCTGGCTATAGCCAACACTAAAGGATATCACAAAATCATTGAAATGTTATTGTTAAAATATTATTTTACTTTTTTTCATATAATTACTTGATTTTAATTCCATGATTTTATCATCCATTTGATATACTATTAATGATAGATTACTTATTATATCTTATTATAATCTTTTCCTGAGTTGTTATTATACTAATGTAAGGGTTCCCAATACCCCAAATTCCATTTCAATTCTATTATTTTTTTATAATATAATTTAAAATTATATTTCATATACTACCATGCATGTGATTTATTTGTATTATCATATTTTTGATATATTCTTAATGTGATATTTATTATTACCTATAATTATATCATTTTCATAAGCTATTATCATAATGATGAAATGGTTCTCAATCCTACCTTTTCCATTACAATTGAAATACTTTTTACATAATATTATATAAAATTATTTTTCATATAATTCCATGCATGTAATTATGTGATATTATCAGCAGTCTGATTTATTATTAATGTGATATTACTTATTAACCCTCAATATTTCATTTTCCTAATAATTATTATACTAATGTAAGGGTTCCCAATCATCTTATTTCTTTTTCATTTGTAATCATTTTATTATAACTCATTTTAAAATTATTCTTCACATACTTACATTATTTTAATTACATGGTATTATCATCCATTTCATATATTGTTAACGTGTGATTATTTATTCTCTCTAATTATATACTATGTCTAAGCTGTTATCATACCAATTTAAGGGTACCAAATGCCTTCTTACACTTTATTCTTGTAATCCTCTCCAATTTATCTTTATTTTAACATGAAAAATTATTATAATTCATTTTTATAAATTAATTATCATATTTTCAATGATATAACACTATTCTATCTAATTATACTAACTTTATATGTCGTTATAATGAACAAAAATTTGGGAAAACTTGAAAGACTAATGTAAATATAGAAATACATCATAAAATATTGTTAAAGAGTGTGCGGTTTCATAGTATCGAAATCTTTATCAAAATACTACAAGTTGATGGATTATCTAGATCAGATAAACATAGTGGTAATAACCTTAAATATATTTTGTTGGTTATTAACAAGATATCCACTTTTTTCACATCAAATGAGCCTAACTACACACATGGTTTGATAATATCAATGTATATGATTTGGATGATTTTCAAGATATTTATGAACAATAAATAAGGATTTTATATATATTTTTATAGTTCTAGAATAAATTTTCAACTATTATATATAAACTAATTAAGTGTTTCATTGTATATATAAATATGATTATAGGGTTTCTTTCCATATAATTACTTTGGTCCCAAAACATTTAAAAATATTGAACTAAATGAACATTTTTTATTGATATCCATACACCATGAAATATCTATCACTATTACATTTTTATCATTCCTTTAATAAGTTCACTTACCATTTCATTGTGAATATATAACCTTTTCAAAATTAATTATGCGATATCCACCTAGAAATCCATATTTGGATAATATTGAAATTCTATATATCCATTATTTATATATGGAAAACTATTGATTACTTTTACATGACTACATATGAGAATCCATATGAATCATTATGATATGTATTTTTTATAAATTATCTTCATATGATGGATGTATTTAACTTATTATGTGACATTTGGGGCTCAGATTTATATATCTCATCGATGAATATATAGGTCTCATGAGAAAAATAGTTGGTTATTTAGTGTAATCCTTACACATTTATGTATGTTATCATGGAATAATGACCTATAGGTATATTTATAATGTCCATCGTTATGAATTCCATCACTATAAGGTCATTTATTCTTATTTAGGAATTAATTTATTATTATGTAATCCATAGATATATTACTATCATAGATTTATTTGTTAGTTAATTTATTTAATCTTTTCATATTATTGATTCTATACTGATGTGTGATATCTTCCACTACGTGCTACCCCTTACTAATTGTATACTAACATGCGTTTATATTTACTACCATTTAACTAGGAAACCCTAATGATTAAAATATGTGAATTATGGATTAATATGTAGAAATAGTAATTTTTATTATATTTAGTTTATGTATCCAATTTTTAAATATAATTTAATATCCATTTATTTATATTGTTTCTTGAGACAACTAAAGTGTTGGGTATTGTGTATTGTGATCATTTTATTCTACACCATTGCAATAACATAATCACTAATTCTGAGTTATAAGATTTTGGGTGTCATATAGGGTTATACATATGATAGTGTATTAGTGAACAAAATAATCACTAATCTACAATTGAGTTATAATAAATTTTAGGAATTGTTCAATATCTATTTCTTAGGAAATTTCATCTTATTATATCTTTAAACACTTCTTTGAGACATGGTTTATAAAATATTTCTGTCACATTTCATGATATTGAATATATCAAAGTAATCAATGAGATAAACTAGAATAAGAGTTCTATTAAACTTTATTTTAAAATTTTCATTAGCAAGAGTTATCTATTTCATTTGTTTAGAATCATGAGGTTAAGTGTGAATCACATGTATTTCTATGTCTGTTCAGTCACTTTGGGCCTTCCACTCTCTTATTTATTCCATATGTATTCAATCTTTCATATCATCAAATATTTCTATGATTATCTATTATATCTCTATGATCTTTACATTCCTAATCTATATGTCATACCAATTAAATATTAGTTAATCACGTTCAATTAAATTGATTAATTTCAATTAGAATAGTATAATTTTTTTAAAAAATTTAAGGTTACTCAAATCTATATTTTTTAATATCTTTCAGACCATGGAGTGACTATATACCATCATAGGTAATGTTTTCAAGTAAATACATCGACTCATCACACCATGAAATGGATCTCTTAATTTACTAAAATAATATCCATTTACATATATTGATATTTTATACCTCACATATACCAAAATGAGGTTTTGAGTAACTATTTTGTGATTTTATCAGCTTATGTATGGATAATTATTCTCTACGTAAAATCTAGCTGACATTAGTGTGGTTTTCATATCTCTATATGGAATCTAAATCATTTAATAGTTAAAATACCATTTACTATTCCATTATGTTAAATTCATTACATTTGTGACAAAAAATGTGTCACACCATCTTTTTGGAAACTTTTTCAAACCTAATATATTGTCGCAAACAATATGTTTTGAATATAAAATCATATTAAATTAATAAAACACTATAATATTCTCTGTCATATAGATAAATATGAATTTTTTATTGACAAATAGAATTTAAAACCACCTTTTATGAACTAATAAGACCAATCTCTTTACACCATTTTAATATGATTTCATTGTCAATGATGTGGCTCTCCAAGTCATTATAACCCAAAGTTGACAATTTTTTTAAATGTCAAAAAATCTATAAACAAGGATTATGAATTAGACACATCTACAGATGGTTTGGAAATACTTCATTCAATCACATATTTTCATCATCATTATTTAACTAAACTAATTCACTTAAATTCTCAAAACCTATTATTATAACAAATATCCTAACTTGTTTATGAATTTTCTATAATGTTTTTTAAAAATATGCCCAATTTTTAGATATGCCTATAATTCAAATATTCTCACATAAGATTTCAAACCTATATCTTGTTATGTTAGTTATAAATTAATTATATTTAGAAATTAATTCTTAGATATCATACATTTATATCCTAAAACAACAAATAAAACAACTAGGCCCCACTGACTAGGTATAGAATTCTTGCTATCTGATATGTTCCTAGTGTATTGGATGGTCAGTCACAACCAATTTACCTATAAACACTACTATCCCATCTATTAGACTAACCACATTCCTAGATGTTCACTTAATAGACTTATTACTACCCACATAGTCTATTTTTTTAATTTTGATTTCTCTATATCTCTCTCTCCCTCTCTTACACACACACACACTCTCATATACACACACTCCTTGAGACACTTCCTAAGAGTCCATACATAATTAATCTAGCACAGGATAAGGAGGTTTAATTTTAGAGTTCATAGTCTTCTAAAAACAAATTTACAACATATTAATATTGGTATTATTAATTATTATTTTAATTTTAACTTTTCCATGGATTTTAAACCCTACCCCCTTTGAAGAATAACACCCTAGTTAAGGTCCCCATTCCTCAAATATAAACAGTGCCTTTGTACATCAAGAAATGTATTAGATCATATACCATTTATAACTATTGTCCCCAATAACCAACATTAGAACCCCCACTATCCCTTATGGCTCCAAATTCATGTCCTACTAGGAACTACTAGCTACCTTATAGATACATTCCATCCCATTTTTCTTGTAATCACACATGCATGAATGATAATTTATTAGACTAAAAAAATTACCATAGGACAGCACATGGTTATCCAGTGTGCTTTGTCCCCCTTCACATACACCTAGAGAAATATCCTAGGATGTCATCCATACTAATACTACTCTTGGAAAATAACACTTAACTATTGATTTTTAATTAGTTAGGATCCCAAAAGGTGAACTTTAATAACTTGGGTAGTACCTATTACACTTTTAAGCCTCTCTATTTTGGTGGTGTTATAAAAATTACTATGAAGATCAGTAAAACCCCAAGTAATTATTTAATAAATAATTTTCCATATTGATTGATTTTAATTTTATAGATATATAGTTATAAAAATATCAAGTAATTTTTAATAAAAAAGGAAATTGTTTTTATTAAAAACTTTTCTTATAAGGTCTTATTTATAATCTTTATTTATAAATTTTAGATTTTTTATTTAAATAAATGAATATGATTTTTGAAATCATAATATCAAATTTTATTTAGGGTGACATTTCAGGAATTATTTTTGAAAAATGTGGTTTTTAGGGAATAGTAAAAAACAATAACTTTCATAAAATGTCTTTTATTTCTTAATAAATTATGTATTTTAAGAGTCCCAACATGTTTAGATTATGATATCAAGTAACCTATGTAATATTTAGTTATAATTAATATATATGTTTTACTTTTGAATCATCTTTATTTTGGTTTTTTTTAAAAGTTTATTTTTGGGGTTTAAAGATGGGGTTTTCTAAAAAAAATATTTTAAAATAAACAATGTTTATCCTTTATATTTAATTAAAATAATCCCTAATGGGGAATTTTATAAATGAAATTTATAGACTCTATATTAGTAAATATTAATTGAGTTTCATATAATGAATATTATTAGTCAAATATTCAATATAGAATCATCTTTTTCTAAAAAATACCATTATTAAAAACCAATTGTCTTGCAACATTTTTAGGATTAATATTATATTAAAATCTCCCAAATATGTGAATTAAATTTGAAAAAATATATTACAAATTTTGAATCATTATAATTTTTAATTTTTAATAAGTCCATCACAATTTTTTACCAAAATGATTAGTGAAAACAATTAAAATTTATTACAACGATTGAGGTAAAAAAGATTTTACTCGGTGGATAAACTTTAAACGTAAGGGATCAAACGACCTAGATACTTTTGGAACACCCATTAGCTAGCTATATTTCAACCTTATCCCTTATAGCCTTGATTTGGGTGAATTATTGGTGTAACAACGCAAGTTTTTATAATTTTTTAATAAATTTAATTCCTTTATTGGATTTAAATATACGAAACACCAAGTAAATATTATGTTCCATGAAAAATTAGGTTTAAATTTCATTACACACCACTTAGTTTCTAAAAAAGAAATTTTTATTATTATAATTATTTACAAAATATAGTTATAACCTAGATGTTAAACATAGAAATATGAATAGTAATAACTAAATTTTAAATATTATTTATAATGGTTTTATATAAAGAAAACATTTGATAATGAAATATATAATTTTTAGTAAAGTCTTTATTTGTTTTGAAAATACTATTTTCTTAAAAATAAAATATTTTAATGTACTTATTTGAATAATAATAAAATTATTTTTTTAAAACTTTTAGAAATTAAATTTTGATAAAATTAAATTCATTTTTGAATTTATACTTCTAAAATTGTCTTAGGGTGAATTTTTGGATTTTTTCTAAAATACTTCATTTTTTTGATGAATAGTGAAAAACCGAATTTTAATTAAAAAATGCCTTTTTTATCTAATTATTTTATAATGCTAAATTATAATTCAAAATGGGATATACGTATAATTAGTTAAATTATATATATATAAATCTAATTTAGTTTAATTGAATAAGTTTCTTGTTTAAATTGGATATAAAAACATTTCAATCTTTGGAACCTTTTTGTTACTTTAAAAACTAGTTGTCTCATAACATTAGTGTGATGAAATTTTAAATAAATTATTTCCATTATGCTAATTTGATTTGAAAATAATTTATTCCATATTTGGAATTGAAATAATTTATATTTTCTAATAAGGAAAACTTAATTTTTGACCAATGTAATTAATAAAAACTGTTAAAATTAATCAGATCGATTAAGATAAAAATGAGTTTAACATTAGAATAAAAATTAATCTTAAAGAAAAAAAATGGCCTAGAAACATTCAAACAAAAATTTTATGGACCTATTTTGACATTATCTCTTATATTCAGAAGATATTTCAATTATTGGATCCACTTAACAAGGTATGAACATGTGTATAATTCTCCCTTTCAGAAATTTACAAGTTTTCCAATCACCTCCCTTATAAAAGGTCACTGCTCTCCCCCTCTCTTCACACCTTAAAACCCAATTGGATAAGAAAATAATAGACCAAATAACTTCTCCAATTACATATTATTATTATATAATCCTTACTTCAGGATGAAATCCAACCCAGGGAGTCCATTGGTGAAAACCAAAAGGAGATACCCGAAGAAGAGGTTACATTCATCAATGAACATTCTTGTATTATTTCTTCCTCAGAACAATTTAATTCATTTTATTTAATTATTTTATAATTAAATAAGTATATTAAATATTCTTAGATTTTGTTATATTAATTTTATGATATAAAACCACAAACAATTCCATCAAATGGGTTACAAAATCATCATTAATATGTACGACAAACTATCACCTCATGAACCGATGTCATTTGTTTTTCAATTACTACCTATGATGGTTGAGAATAATGATGAAAATAATAATTATATATGAAATCTATGAAATTTATGATGTTATTTTGATTATTTATTTTTTATATCACAAATACCTTCATGCTTTCCATTTTTTTGGGAATATAATAACGTGTTCATGTGTACGGTGGACTACCTTCTCGTGAAGTAATGTGATTTATTCACAATTTACATGGAATTTATTATGTTTGGGTTAAATAAAAATATGGTATATATATGAAGTAGAAATTATTCTATAATTATTATATCTCATATAATTTTCTTTCTTTCAATCCAACATGAAAATGTAAGCAACATTCTAATGTACATACGACCTACCTTCTCCATGAACAGTATATTTTATTTCATATTTCTATCTTTTATAGATTATTAAAAATAAAAATATATGGAACATATATAACATTTATTTCATTTTTATAATCTTTTATATGAGGAAATCATTATTAATGTTATACTGAAAAATATGAAAAATGAAAACATATATGAAAAAGAAAGCGTTTATTATTGGAAATGTAACTCTAATATTGATTTTTTAATAAACAGGTCATAAAAGTTCATATGAAAATAATATATGGTATGATATAAATGAATTTGGTTATTTAATTTATTTATAACAATTTTATATTTATTATACATAATTATTTAACGAGTACAAAAAATGTCAATACTTAAGGTAAGGGATTTCCGTCCCACTTTTATTTTCCACAAGACACAAGCCATGTTCACCACTTATTTCTATTATGTGGTGTGTATAAGACCCATTGATTTATTTTATGATTATTATAATAAGAATTATTTGGAATTAATTTCCATTTTAGGATATCTCTTTAATGGGTATTGTAGTTAAAATGCTTCCAAAGCGGTAAATAGATTTTGTCTCATTTTTTCTTCATTGAGATGTACACTATGTTATGAACCTATATTATTTCATAAGGTATATATAAACCCCCTTTGACATGTAAAAATAAATTTTTTTTCATCCATATATTAATTAATTTTTGATTTTTTGTTATTATTTCTTGGGGTTTATGAGTCAATGTTACCAAAGTGGTATGAGTTTATTGTTATAATCTCATCATTTATCAGGATTATTTATGAATATTCTCCCATTAATTAAATATTATTATCCATATCTCAAGAATTCTCATGAATTTATTATCCTCTAATTATTCATGATATCTTTGGGTAATGGTACCATTTTCCACTCTTTTGTACGTAAGATAATTAATAATTTTTTTTAAGAAAATCTAAATTTACTTATCTTTAGTCAGAAATTTATTTTCTTTAAAAAAGATGTTTTATAAAAAAATCACAAGTGTTTATAACATTTTAAAAATGATTTATTAGAGAAATTGTTACCCATTTTCCTTTAAAAAAATGATTTTATAGGAATCATCTTTTCATTTATTAATCACGTAACTTTTCTAAAATTTTTACCGTGCAAAAGGAATGTTTGTTTAACATGTATACAATGTACATATTTTCTTGATGTTATGACCGTTATTTATTGAAATATTCCTTTTCATGTTTAGAAAGGTATTTTTAAGGAAATATTTTTTTCCCAATACGATGTAAATTTAATGTTTTTAAAGTGGTTTTAAAAGAATAAATGTTTTCAAAAAGGTTTCATGTTTTAAAAAGATTATTTCAAATGGGAAAGGATATTTTCCACAAGAAACGATTTAAATGATATTTCAAAATTATTCTTCATCTATGATTACATTTTTTTAGGTTAATCATGATTTATTGAGGATATTATACAAGGTTACCATTCATATTCTTTATTTAATGATTTTTTAGTCAATATTGTTTCTATTCTATTGGTTATATGATTATGAAACCTACTTATTTTAATGGGGTTTTCAATGAAGAAATGATTATGAAACTGATCTATTTTCTATAGGTTAAGATATGTTAAAAATTTTATAATACCCATTTCATTTAATGGCCTATGGTATTATAAATATTTATGAACTTATGACACACATATGTATGATTCCATTATGTGAGGTGTGGGACCTATATATCCCTTTAATGTTTTGGGTACATATTTATATATCTCATGAGATTAACATGGATGTAATGGGGAGTAAACCTGATACACTAATACAAGGCTAGAATGAGTAGTGAACTTAGAGAAGTAATACAGGGTTGGAATGAGGAGTGAACAAGATATAGTAAAGGAATATTTCTGATATGATGTCCTTGGTTTTGATAGTTGACCAATATGAAAATAATTTTTTATGCTTATGTGTATGAAAAACATTCATGTCTTATTCATTGTTTATGCTCTCATGTCTCATGTTCTTTAATTCACTTATGATTTATGTCTTATTAACTACCAATATTTATGTTTTGACTCATGATTATAATATATGATATATAGGGTATGATATTCAAATATTATGCTCATATTCTCATACCCTTATTTTCATGTTATACATACATATTTCCCTTGATTACCCTTAATGAGCGTTTGAGATCACCCTTTCATAAGTTTTATTTACCTAAGTTATGAAGATATTTATTATATATGATGTGACTAAGAAGGGTTATAATTATGAAGAATATAGTGGAAGATGATGTAGTTTAGTTATGGTCTAGTGTTTATGTTTCCTTGTTTTTAGAGAAACTAAAATAATATAGTCTTCAGGCCTGTATTTGGGAAATGTAATAAATATTATAGAAAAATGGTGTAATTTCTATGTATGTTAATCCAAGGTCACTATAGTTGGTATATGAGAAATAGTTTAGTTAACCTTTGAAAAATAGGATGACAAAACCTTTGTTGGATCCCTAAGGACATGTCTATGGATAAGTATAAGGATGACTCAAAGTATAAGAAAATGTCCTATAATTTTGTTAAGGGATAGAGTGAGTTGTTTACTAGAAATACATCCAAACCTGGATACTACAAGTGGATGTGGAACTGACACAAATGTACCTATGGGAAGAAACCACAAAAACACTATATTAAGCTTGAATCAATCTAGAATTGTTTAATGATAATAGACCTCACTTCACACTTGGTTTGACACTCTTGGGACATATGATTTTGAAATTCAAAAACTAATTAGGAACCATAATAAAGAATTAATATAGAATATGGATATGAATTTCCTAGTATATACCAAATCTGTCTTGGAAAAAAATGGTGTCATAATTTAGACATCCTATAATTGATTTTCATGGTCTTGTGGTTACCCACTTTGATTATTTTTTCTTACACTATTATTTTTTGTTTTAGTTAATAGATTGAAATAAAAGAAACCACATTAATAATGAGTGTGATAGAAAATGAAATTATTGTCCACATGAGAATCCAAATGTTATGGGAGATAAAATAAAAAATATCATTTCTATGCTTACACAACTTTTTAAAGATTTTAATAATTCCCAATTTACAACTGAGAAAAAGAGGGTAATTTTTATTGAGTCCTTCATGATGTATTGTAAACCTTCTTTCCATGGGTCTCTTGATCCACTAGTTGTTGAATAATGGATCAATACCACTAGAAAGATATTTTATGCTTTCAATTTTCTGAACATGAAAAATTCATTTTACTTGTGGACTATTTGGAAGGTGAGAAATATCAATGATAGACTATTATGAATAATATAAGGCAATATGATGATATTGAAATGATGGATTAGGATGAGATCAAGAAATTATTATTCAATATGTAATTTACTCATTTTATTCCTATGAATATAGATAAAGAGTTACTTTAGATAAATTAAAGGAATGAAGAATATATTAGTAACTAAGTGGATAATTTTATAAGACTTATGAGGCATACTTATGGTATTTTCATCCAACTCGAATATAAGAATGATCTATTATTAAGTTTCGTGAAACAAAGTCTCTAAAGGGTGTTATCTGAAAGAGAATTTACTACCTATGAAGACATTGTGTGTTTCACAATCAGGGTGGAAATAGAGGTTAATGTTTCAAATCAATCACATGGTTTTGAAAAGAAAATGAAGATAGAGTTTAATGGAAAATATCAAAACTATATAGAGAAGAATATGGTATTTCTTTTATACGCAATTTATAAGAATAAGAATGGATAAAATTTTTCATAATGGTACTACTAATATTTTTATGTGTGGAAGGGAAGGTCATCAAAAAATGCATTTATAAAGTGATGGGAATAAGTTAGCTAACAATGAGAATATAGATAAAGATGAAAGGAATTAACCTTACCCACTTCAATACTTCAAGTGTAAGGAGAATTTACATTATGCTAAATAATTCCCAAACTTAAGGTATAATGATGATGATCGACATTAGAAACCTATTAAGCTAATGGATAAGGGGAAATTTCATGAGATCACAGTTTCTTATGAGGGGTGAGATAAAAACATGGTGAATGGTATACATACCATTTACTATATAACTATTAATATATTATTTGAATCTAGATATACCCATTACTTCATATCTAAAAAATTTGATAAGGGTATCAAGATTTCACCCAAATGGTTAGATATAGAATTTATTGAGAAAACCCCATATGGGATGATGATCAAATCTCAAGTCTACAATTCCTCTATGGTTGATATTGGTGGAGATGTGCTTCATGATTTTTTGTATTTCTTCCTCTGGTTAAATTGATTTCTTATTTGGTAGGTATTTTCTTCTACTACATAATTCCTACATCAATATTTGAGGAAGAGCATTCACATTGGATATTCTAAACCAAACAATGATTTTATATCAATTTTATGATAAATATGATTATTTAATAGAGATCACATCCAATGTATGGGCCTTAACTCTCACTCATAAGGGGTTTTTTTATTAGATGGTAGGGTAAAAACTCAACATCGATGATATATCTATTTTTTAGTTTTTTATGTCTTTTGGGAATAATTTACTAGTCTTCCACCAAAATGTTAAGTTGAGTTCTCAATAGAACTCATACCTAGTTTCATAAAAATTTCAACTACTTTATTTATAATGTCCTCAACTGAGTTGATGGAATTGAAGTGACAACTCTAAGAAATACTTGAAAAAGGATTCATTTGGAAAAGTGTGTCACCTTAAGAAACTCTATTTTTAAAAATAAATATGAATCAATGTGACTCTACATTAATTATCAAGAGTTGAACAAGATCATAATTAAGAAAATGTATCATCTTCACCATATTTGATGACATGTTTGATCAACTGTGCATAGACCATTACTCCAAGATTGACCTTCATTATAGTTATCATTAATTGAGGGTTAAGAATGCGGATATACCCAAGAATACATTCTGCAAAAGGTTTAGACACAATGAATATATAGTGATTCCATTTTTCTTACTAATTATACATGTATCTTTCTAGATTTAATGAATATATTCTTTAGTGATTAACTTAATCAATTTGTTGTATTCCTTTTAGATGGTGTTATTATATATTTAAAGATAAAGAAAGAGTATAAATATCACTTGATAATTGTATTAAAGACCCTCAGAAGGGAGAAACTATATAAAAAATTTATAATTATTGAATTTTGGATAAAAAAAGTTTCGTTTTTTGTGTCATATAATCTCAAGAGAGGGTATATCAGTAGATTCATTAAATAAAGATTCTATTAAAAGTTTTCCCAGACCTACCATAGTGACTGATATTGTAACATCCCAAGTAATTAATGAATAATATATATTTTTATCTATGTCTATTAATGAATTATATAGTGTTTTAGAGGCTTAAAATGAGAATAAATCCAATCTTAAGCATGGAATACACTAATATTTTTACAAAATTTTTTTACTGCCTTTTGATTGAAAACCATTTTTAAATATATCTTTTGAAAATTTTATAAGCTATATTTATCAAAATAAACTTATTCTTTATGATTGGGACATTGAAAATTACTTTGGATAAATTTTTGGTATTTTTCTCATAATGTTCTTTTTTTAATGAATAGTGAAAAATGTCGTATTTTAATTCAAAACATCTTTTTAATCTAATTTGTTTATATGATTATATTATCTTTTTAATTGGTTTTAAAGTGAAATTAGAATATATTTTTACCATTTAATCCTATAGTGGTCGTTGGAATTAATTTCACTTTGAAATTGGACTTAAACTAGTGTCAATCTTTTGATACATTTTGTTTCATAAAAACACGCTATTTACTCTGACAATGGGAATTAATTATTAAATTAATTAATCTAACTTATATGTTTTGAATTTTTTAAAATAGACTTCATTTTTGAATTCAGAATATCAAATATAGGTTAGGGTGAAGTTTTGGTATTTTTATGAAAAACTTCAATTTTTTATGAATAGTGAAACCACTAAGTGGTACTTAAAAAACTGATTTTTTGATTAAATGAAATTTTAACACCTCTGTGTTTTGAATTTCAAAAATCTGACATGCATGGTTTTCATTAAGAAGTAAAATGTGGTTCAATTGGATTAAAATAATTTTCTGGTGAATAGTAACTTTTAAGTTTTTAATCGCGATTAGAGATAATTAGTGCAATTTATGGCAAAAAATGATATTATAATAAATTGAAAATACATAGAAACATGTCCTACCATTATTAGATGTGTCCTGGCCGACCAAGACAACCCATGAGTCGATTTTTGGGACCCCATGGAGCCACTTGGGTAAGATATGGACATTAATGCCATTTATTTAAAGTAAAAGTAAAAATGGCACAAATATAAGTTGTTTTAATAAAAAAATATTTAAATGGGGTTATACAAGTCAAATGTTTTACTATAAATATTAATTAGAAATCTATAACAATTTCCTATATCATTATATATTTTTTATAATTTTTATACATTAAATAAATTAAATTATTTTTGACACTATGATGATGCAGCGATGACCTCATTACTTAACGATTTAAATAAAATGAAAAGATAATGTAAAATCTAAGACCTACACAAGTCAAAAACCTATTTGATGGGTTGATTTAGAACCCTTATCACCCTATCCTTGAAATTTATAATTGTGGGACCTTTTTATCCAAAAATCATATTATAAAAAAGTATCTTTTCTTAACTTTCCAAGAGTGACCCTACTCTCCTCTTATAAAAGGCCCCCACCTCTACCTCCTTACCCACATTTCCAAAGCCTTTTTCTCAGCCAAAACCTGCCCATTTTGTCTCTCCACATCCCTCTCTAACTCCTAGAAACCTCACTCTAGGTAGAAGTCTTCTCAAGGAAGCCTTTCAGCTCAAATCAAAAAGAGTCACCCGATTTAAAGGAGGTTAAAGAACGATCAAGTCTAGTCGGATACGAGGTGTGAGACTTCATCTCAATCTCCTTTCATTGAGGCATATTTTGTTTTATACACAACCTTCTTTTATATGGTGTATAAACCCCTTTTACTTTTATGTTTATCTAAAAGGAATATTTTTTATACGAAGCATTTTACTAAATGACAAAATGGAATGTTTTTGTCGTACGTATGCAATGACAACGACTTCTCCGCCGCTATGACCATTATTTGAGTTTTGGATACCTCTATAAGCCATACCCTTTTTTTAAATGAAAAATAAATACCATGTTTTACTTTTCTTTTATTTTGGTATTGAAAATGGTTTTCATAATGTTTTTATTATATCAATGTGTTGTGTTGATATCTTGTGATTGAAATGTGGAAATGTTATGTTTCCTTTATGCATGTTTTATGTGATATGATTATGTTATGGTTCTTAGACATTGTTATGAATATGAGTTGTTCCATGATAAACTAAGGGCGGGTGAGCCTGATATAGCTCTCCAATGCATTGGGTAACGCGAAGGAGTTAAACGTTAAGGTTTCTCCGAAGAGATTTCGGGAATATATTGTGATGGGTATTCCAAACGTAACCAAGAGGGTTACTCCCTACGTAAGAATGTTATTAATGCCTCAAGTTACCTTTATGTATTATTATTTCTTTGATTTATTCATTATTTGATGAGATATGTTAAAGTGCTTATGTTTTATGAGTAGAGTATGATTTCATTGATTCTTATGTATACATGTACTCATGTTTACTTTCCATATTTTTTATATCCCTTACTGATATTTTTATACTCATCCCAAGTTTTTGAAATGTTTTCACAGTTCAAGGGAAGGGTACATGATATTATGATAGTGTCAAGGAAGTGTCAAGAGAGAATCCATGTTTTATTTTAAATATGTTTCTGTTGATGGGAAAAAATGAATACTATCTTTTATTGTAACCACTTTCTTTAAATGTGGGATGTAATGCAGGTTTTATGATCTAATTCTCTAAAACTCTAAACTTGAAAAGATCCTCAATGTGTAATCTTGTAATAACTCAAGATTAAGTAAGGTTTAAGGCTAGGGCCTTATTGTTGGTATCAGAGGTCGGTTTAGATAACTTCAGGAGATAGAATTCTATTAAATGATTATCCAAAAATATTTTTTTTATGGTCAAATTGAATTGATATAGCATTTGAAGATCACCATGTTGCTTCATCTAAGACATGTTTGTTCAGAATGGTTTTCTGCAGAGGAAACAGGGAAGCAGTTCTAGGAAGGCATACAGAAGGAAATTACCTTCCGAATCAGCATCCTGAGATGGTCGGAATTGGAACTGAACAACTTGTTGCAGTAATGGCGCAGTTGACTCAAGCGAAAAATGGTGGTGGTATCTATGCACGAGATCAGCCAGATCAACCGCAGAGGAACATGTCAGTAGTGGAACATTTCATGAGGCAACACCCCCATCATTCAGAGGATCATCTGACCATGTGCTAGCTGAAGGGTGGATTAAAGCACTGGAGATGATTTTCGATGTCATGGGGTGTTCAGACAATCAAAAGGTTAGTCTTACTATTTACCATTTGGAGGGTGAAGCAGATATGTGGTGGTCGATGGTTAAAAATATCAGGGATGCTAATGAGATTGATGCTCTCGACTAGGATGAATTCAAAGGTATGTTACTTGAAAAGTATTTTCCAAAGGCTGTTCGACTTAGTATGGAAAAGAAATTCTTGGAATTGAGGGAATAGGAAGACTCAATGGATGTCTATGAAGAAAGGTTCACTCGATTGGCAAGGTATGTTCGAAATTTTATCTGAGATATTAATAGTAAAATCAATCATTTTTACTCAGGATTAATGCCAAAATATCGAATGGAATTAGCTTATCATGAGTTAAAAAGTAATGAAAATCTTGTTCGATGTGATTAGAAGGTGGAAATGGAGTTTGCCGATGATCAAGTGTTCTATAACGACCAACGGAAGAAGAGACTGAGGTGGTAGGAGAAAGGAAAGAATTGTTCAGAAAAGTCTGATGGTAAGAAAACTAAGTTTCCAGTTTTTGGTAAATGTGGTAAAAGGCATGTTGGGGAATGTCTTCTGAATTATGGAAAGTGCTACCAATGTGGTAAGATGGGAAATAAGGCTCGTGATTGCACTGAAAAAGATCAAGGTGAAGGTGAGACCAAATATGATTTACAGTTAGTGAAATGTTTTAAGTGCAATGATATGGGTCACTATGCAAATGAGTGTTCGTCAATGAGCTTGAGTGATGGGAAGTAGTTAGACTACAAGCAGAAAGGGGCGGTGAAATCCTTTACAACTACTTCAGCAGATGTCGGGCCATCAAATGAAGTTGTATCAGGTACTTTGTTTGTTTTTTCAGATTATTCCAGTGTGTTGTTTGATTCGGGGTCTACACATTCTTTCATCTCTGAAACCTTTTCTATTAAAATGGGAATACCATCTCAAGAAATGACTCCTGAACTTGTGGTAAAAACACCTGGGGGAAATGTTGAGGAAAAAAGAATTTATAATAATCTTCCTATCCTTATCCGTGGAAAGAACCTACTTGAAAACCTTATTGTTTTTCCTCTAGTAGAGTTTGATGTTATCCTGGGTATGGATTGGC
Organism: Viscum album; assembly: GCA_963277665.1. Taxonomy (NCBI): domain Eukaryota; kingdom Viridiplantae; phylum Streptophyta; class Magnoliopsida; order Santalales; family Viscaceae; genus Viscum; species Viscum album. The sequence continues at coordinate 474,976,010 of OY728135.1, forward strand.
TCTCTATTTACCATGCTAAGATTGAATGTAGAGCTAAAGAAGTTTTTTTTTTCAGAAATACTTTCAGTTTGTGTACAAGAATGAACCCTTACTGTTGATAACTTATCAAGAGGCCGAGAAACTTGTAAAAGATGGAAATGAATGTTACCTTGCACATATCATTGAAAATAAAGGAACTGTTCAGATTAATTATGTGCCAGTGGTAAATGAGTATCCTGATGTTTTTTCTGATGAGTTTCCTTGAATAATACTAGATCGGGAACTTGAATTTACTGTTGACTTAGTTCCTGATTCTAAGCCAATTTCAAAACCCCCTTATCGAATGGCTCAAACTAAACTTTTAGAGTTGAAGGAGAAATTGCAAGATTTATTAGAGAATGGTTTCATTCGACCTAGCACATCACCAAGGGGTGCTCCTGTTTTATTTGTTAAAAAGAAATATGGTTCTCTGAGACTTTTGATTGATTATAGAGCCTTTAATAACATCACTTTTAAGAACATGTATCCTTTGCATCATATCGATGATTTGTTTGATCAGCTCCAGGGAGCTCTGTATTTTTCAAAGATTAACCTAAGATCGGGGTACCATCAGTTGAAGGTAAAGGAAGCAGATATTCTGAAGATCACGTTCTACAAGATATGGCCATTATGAATTTGTAGTAATGCCTTTTGGGATAACCAATTTACCTTCTGTATTCATGTACTTAATGAATAGAATTTTTCATGAGTTCGTGGATAAGTTTGTGGTAGTTTTCATTGATGATATTTTGGTGTTTTCTAAAAGTATAGAGGAGCATGAAATACATTTAAGGGTTATCTTGAAAAACTTAAAAGAAAATAAATTGTATGTGAAATTCAGAAAGTGTGAGTTTTGGTTGCAACAAATTTCTTTCCATGGTCACATTGTTTCTAACGATGGGATAACTATTGATCCTGCAAAAACAAAGGTTGTTGAAGAATGGCCAAGACCCACAAATGTAACTGAGATTTGTAGTTTCCTTGGTTTGGCAGTCTATAACTGATGGTTTGTTAGAAATATTTCATGGTTATCTAGTCCAATGAAGAAGATAACTTGGAAGGGTGTTAAGTTTATCTGGACAAAAGAATGTGATGATTGTTCTCAGGAACTGAAAAGAAGATTGGTGAATGATTCAGTTTTGGAACTACCTTCCAGGAATGGTGAGTTTGTTATATATATTGATTATTCATTGAAAGGACATGGTTGTGTCCAAATGTAGAATGATCAGGTAATTTCTTATGCTTCACGACAGTTTAAAACTCATGAGGTAAATTATCCTACACATGATTTGGAATTAGCTGCTGTTGTTTTCACTTTAAAAATTCAGAGGCATAATTTGTATGGAGTAAAGTGTGAAATATCTACTGATCACAAAAGTTTAAAGTATATATTCACTCAGAAAGAATTGAACATGAGATAGAGGAGATGGCTGGAATTAATCAAGGATTATGATTGTACAATTCATTACCATCCGGGAAAACCAAATAAAGTGGCTGATGCTTTTAGCCGAAAAAGTAATGCTTCATTAACAATGTTGTGTTTGGAACGTGGTCCTTTGGTTAAGGATTTGACGAAATTTGTCATAGAAGTTTTTGGTGTAGGATATTCTCTTGTTTTGTTTCAAGTATCAGTGAAATCTTCTCTAACAGACAGAATCAAGCAAGTACAGAAGCAAGACAATGAGTTGCAGAAAAAGGTAGAGCTGGTTCCGAAAGGTAAGTTGCATGAATTCAACATTTATAATGAGTGTGTTTTGAGATTTGGGAAGAGATTGTGTGTGACTTGTGATTCAAATTTGAAGAGAGAGTTGTTATATGAAGCTCATAGTTCTCCGTTTTCAGTTCATCCTGGCAGTACTAAGATGTACAGAGATCTGCGGGAGTATTACTGGTGGGATGGAATGAAAAGAGATATTGTTGATTTTACTGTGAATTGATTGACATATCAACATGTTAAAGCAGAGGGGCAGTTACCAAAAGGGATGCTTCAGCCTTTACCAGTGCCAGAGTGGAAATGGGAGAATATATCCATGGACTTTGTTGTGGGATTACCGAAGACATCTCGAGGTAATAATGCAATCTGAGTTATTATTGATCGCTTGACTAAATCTGCTCACTTCCTTGCTATACGAGATACTTTTTCCCTAGATCAACTTTCCCGTTTTTATCTTAAAGAGATAGTCTGGTTATGTGGAGTTACTCTCTCCATTGTATCTGACCGTGATCCCAGGTTCACTTCTAACTTTTGGAAATTCCTTCAGAAGTCATTGGGTACTGAATTAAATTTTAGTACAACTTTTCATCCTCATTCAGATGGGCAGGCAGAACGAACAATTCAGACATTGGAGGATATGATACATTCTTGTTCGATGGATTATTAGGGAAGTTGGGACCAACATATTTCCTTGGTTGAATTTTCATATAATAACAGTTTTCATTCCAGTATACAGATGAAACCATTTGAGGCGTTATATGGGAAGCGGTGTCGAACTCTAGCTTTCTGGGATGAAGTGGGTGAAAGGAAGCTGATGGGACCAGAATTGGTAGAAGAGTTGGCAGAAAAAGTTCAGCTGATACAGAAACACAAGAGGACATCTCAGAGCAGGCAGAAGAGTTATGCAGACAATAGGAGGAAGGATCTCTTTTTTTGAGGTAGGTGATCATGTTTTTCTCAAAGTATCACCATGGAAAAGTGTGATGCGATTTGGTAAGAAAGGAAAGCGGAGTCCAAGGTTCATTGGACCATATGAAATTATATAGATAGTTGGATCAGTTTCATACCGAGTGGCTTTACCTCCAAGTTTATCTCAGGTACACAATTTTTTTCATGTTTCAATGTTAAGGAAGTACATGCCAGATCCATCTCATGTTTTGAGTCAAGAGGTAGTTCAGCTGGAAGAGAACCTATCTTATGAGGAACAACCGGTTCAGATTCTTGACCACAGGGAGAAATTGTTACATAATAAGGTGATTCATCAGGTAAAGGTTTTGTGGAAAACCACATGATTGAGGAGGAAACATGAGAATCTGAAAATTCAATGAGGGCTAAATACCCCCACTTATTCGATAAGTAAATAAATTGCGGGGACACAATTTTCTAAAGGGGGAAGGATGTAACATCCCAAGTAATTAATGAATAATATATATTTTTATCTATGTCTATTAATGAATTATATAGTGTTTTAGAGGCTTAAAATGAGAATAAATCCAATCTTAAGCATGGAATACACTAATATTTTTAAAAGAATGATTTACTTCCTTTTGATGGAAAACGATTTTTAAATATATTTCTTGAAAATTTGTTAAGCTATATTTGTAAAAATAAACTTATTCTTTATGATTGGGACATTTAAATTTACTTTGGATAAATTTCTGGTATTTTTCGGATAATGTTCTTTTTTTTAATGAATAGTGAAAAAATGTTGTATTTTAATTCAAAACCTCTTTTTAATCTAATTTGTTTATATGGTTATATTTTTTTTAATTGGTTTTAAAGTTATATTAGAATATTTTTTTACCATTTAATCCAATACTGGTCATTGTAATTAATTTCACTTTGAAATTGGACTTAAACTAGTGTCAATCTTTTGATACATTTTGTTTCATAAAAACACGCTATTTGCTCTGACAGCGGGAATTAATTATTAAATTAATTAATGTAACTTATATGTTTTGAATTTTTTAAAATATTCATCATTTTTGAATTCAGAATATCAAATATAGCTTAGGGTAATGTTTTTGTATTTTTCTGAAAAACTTCAATTTTTGATGAATAGTGATACCACTAAGTGGTACTTAAAAAACAGATTTTTCGATTGAATGAAAATTTACCACCTATGTGTTTTGAATTTCAAAAATCCGATATACATGGTTTTCATTAAGAAGTAAAATGTGGTTCAATGGGATTAGAATAATTTTTTGGTGAATAGTAACTTTTAAGTTTTTAATCGCGATTAGAGGCAATTAGTGCAATTTAAGGCAAAAATGATATTATAATAAAATGAAAATACCTAGACACATGTCCTAACCTTATTGAATGTGTCATGGCCGACCAAGAAAACCCATGGGAAGATTGTTGGGTCCTCATGGAGCCACTTGGGTAAGATATGGATATTAATGCCTTTTATTTAAAGTAAAAGTAAAAATGACACAAACATGAGTTGTTTTACTAAAAAAAATTTAATTGGGGTTATACAAGTCAGATTGTTTACTATAAATATTCATTAGAAAGATAAAATGATTTCCCACATCATGACATATGTTTTATATTTTTTAGACATTAAATAAATTAAATTATTTATGACACCATGATGATGCAGCGATGACCTCATTATTTAACGATTTAAATAAAATGAAAAGATAATGTAAAATCTAAGACCTACACATGTCAAAAACCTATTGGATGGGTGGATTTCGAACCCTTATCACCTTATCCTCAAAATTTATAACTATGGGACCCTTTTTATCCTAAAATCCCCTCCACTCCTCTTATAAAAGGCCCCCACCTCTACCTCCTTACCCACACTTCCAAAGCCTTTTTCTCGGCCAAACCCTACCCATTTTGTCTCTCCACATCCCTATCTAACTCCTAGAAGCCTCACTTTGGGAAGAAGTCTTCCCAAGGAAGCATTTGAGGTGAAATCAAAAAGAGTTACCCGATTTAAAGGAGGTTAAAGAACGATCAAGTCTAGTCGGATACGATGTATGGGACTTCATCTCAATATCTTTTCATTGAGGCATATTTTGTTTTAACACGACCTTCTTTTATACGGTGTATAAACCCCTTTGACTTTTACGTTTATCCAAAAGGAATATTTTTTATACGAAGCGTTTTACTAAACGACAAAATGGAATGTTTTTGTCGTACGTATGCCTCGACAACGACTTCTCCACCGCCGTGACCATTATTTGAGTTTCGGCTTCCTCTACAATCCATACCCTTTTTTTAAAATGAAAAATAAATACCATGTTTTAATTTTCTTTTATTTTGGCATTTAAAATGGTTTTCAAATTGTTTTTAATATATCAATGTGTTGTGTTGATATCTTGTGATTGAAATGTGGAAATGTTATGTTTCTTTTATGCATGTTTTATGTGATACGATTATGTTATGGTTCTTGGTCATTGTTATGAAGATGGGTGGTTCCATGATAAAGTAAGGGCGGGTTAGCCCAATATAGATCTCCAATGCATTGGGTAATGTGAAGGAGTTAAACGTTAAGGTTTCTCCGAAGAGATTTAGGGAATATAATGTGATGGGTATTCCAAACGTAACCAAGAGGGTTACTTCCTACGTAAGAATGTTATGAATGCCACAAGTTACATTTATGTCTTATGATTTCTAGGATTTATTCATGATTTTATGAGGTATGTTAAAGTGCTTATGTTTTATGAGTCGAGTATTATTTCATTGATTCTTATGTATACAAGTACCCATGTTTACTTTCCATATTTTTATATCCCTTACTGAGATTTTTATGGGCATCCCAAGTTTTTGAAATGTTTTCACATGTCAAGAGAAGGGTACATGATATGATGATAGTGTCAAGGAAGTGTCAAGAAAGAATCCATGTTTTATTTTAACTATGTTTCCGTTGATGGAAAAAATTAATACTATCTTTTATTGTAACCACTTTGTTTAAATGTGGGATGTGATGCACGTTTTATGATCTAATCCTCTAAAACTATAAACCTGAAAAGATCCTCAATGTGTAATCTTGTAATAACTCAAGATTAAGTAAGGTTTAAGGCTGTGGACTTATAGATATCTTTTGTTTTCTTGGTTTATCTAAATATTATCATTGGTTTGCAGAAAATTTCTCAAGACTATCTAATACTATGACTAAGTTAACTTATAATGGTGAAATGTTTTTTTTGGACAAATGAGGAAGGAATATTTCATGTAACTAAATAGAAGATTATTTAGTGTCCCTATGAGTCCACTACCCTATAATGGAGAAGAGTTTGTTATCTATAGTGATTCATACAAGAAGAGATTGATATGTGTTCTTATATTGAATTACATGGATATATCATATGCCTTTGAAAAATTGAATATTCATGAGAAAAAATACCCAACTCATGATTTGGAGTTATCCATGGTAATTTTTATTTTAAATATATCGATTAATTATATTTAAAAATAAAAGTGTGATATATATAATTATCACCAATTTTTAAGCTATATATTCACACAAAAGTGTTGGATATATGCCAAATAAGATTTTTAGAACTTATTACATATTATGAATTCTTAATACATTACAACCCTGGAAAAGAAATCAAGGTGTCTGATGCTTGGATTCGAAGGGATCATGAAAGATTATCCACAATGAGGATAAAAAAGGATCCAATATTTCTAGATTTTAAAAATATGGATCCAAAAATCCTAAATGAAGGGGAAATATTATCTTTTTAAATTGAATGTCCAACAATATATCTTTGTTACAATTAAGTAAGCCTAGATGGAATATATAGAGCTATAAAATAATTTTATAAATGTTCTTGAGTTTAACCTTGATCATGAAAGAATGATAAGGTTAAGGAACCATGTATATGTTCTGTCTATACCAAAATTAAAGGAGTTTTTAGAATAAGCTCAAAGCTCATCATTATATATTAATCCAAAAAGTATGATGATATTTGAAATATTACATTTGGTTGGATGGAATGAAGTGATATATTGTAGAGTTTGTGTCTCAGTTCTTGGTATTCCAGCAAGTTAAGGTTGAAAGAAAACAATTATAAGGGGATGTTTCATCAATTACCCATACCATAATGAAAATGGAATAAAATTACTTTGTATTCTGTCACTAGACACCCCAAAACATCTAAATGTAATAATGGTATATAGTTTGTAGTTGATCTCCTAACTATGTCAGCACAATTCATTTCCACCATATAAGTCTTCTCTCTTGATCAATTTGAAAGGATTTACATTAAAGAAGTGTTAAGGTTTCAAAGAGTATCATATTCAATTGTATATAATTAAGATCTGTGGTTCACCTAAATGTTTTGGAAATGTTTTCAACAATCTCCCTGTATGATATTGATTTTTATCACTACATATCATCCTAAAACAAATGGTCAGTTTAAAAGAATAATTCAAACCCTAGAGAATATGTGGAGATCTTTTTAATTGTATTTAAAAGGAGATTTGTATCTATAACTTTCTCTTGTCAATGTTTCTTAAAAAAAATAGATTTCACTCAAGAATTAAGATGGAACCTTGTGAAGACCTATATGGAAAGAAATTTAGAGCAACAACATGATGGATTAAATTTGGGGAAAGAATGCTATTGGGACCTGAGATAGTTGAATAAATGGAAGAGAAGGTTAAAGACATTTTGTAGAACATTAAGGCAGATTAGAGTTAGCATAATATTTATAGTAATAACCATAAGTGTTATTTATAATTTGAATTTAGTGATAAAGTGTTTCTATGAATTTCTACATGGAATAAGGTTATGAGATTCATAAAGAAAGAGAAACTAAGACCAAGGAATATTAGTCCCTTTGAAATTCAAGATTATATTAGGCTGGTAGAATATCACTTAGTACTTCCATCGAACCTCTATCATGTCCATGATTTGTTCCGTGTATCTCTCCTAAAGAAGTAAATACCTAGCCCTTCACATGTACTAAACTCAAAGGTCATACCACTAGGGTAGGTTCTTTACCAGGAATGCTCAGTCAGAGGAAGACCTCTAACCATTTATTAAAATTAAGGAGAAGTGAAGAAAAAGAGTACAACACACCTTAAAAACAACTACAAATCAGAAGACATCATACCCATCACCATACTCATGATAAGATGCTTCATCTGTAGAAGTTGATTCCCACTCTGAGCTTTTATAGTGCCTCAGAATCTTGGCATATTTCTTACTCAAATTCAACTTTTCCAAAGAAATAAAACTCTTAGGGTATTGCATTCCCTTTTTCAAACCAGAGACAGCCCCAGGACAATTCTCCCTCTTGGAGGATGAACTGGTAGACATCAGATTCGGCATGTAAGAGTAATATTTCCTTGGCCTTCTCTTGGGTGGAGCAGTCATAACACCTCCACTTGCAGACAACTATTTTTTTTCATCTTTCACAATATCACTATAAGACTGTTTGGAGACAACATTAATATTTTCTATGTCACTACTAGAGACATTACCCCATTTCCCATTGATGTGCACATAATCTGTCATTTGAAATCCATAAGTTCCTCTAATCAAATTACCCTCTGGCGCAGGTAGACATCCTCCTCCTATCTGTTGCGCTTCCCTATTAGTATCAATTTGAGCAAGACATTGAAGTGGAATCCCATTGCCAAGATCATAAAGGTTCTTCTTCCCCATTTTATCCTCAATCACTGCAGGCTGATAATAGGAATCAATAAGCAACTAATCTAGGTATGTCTCTTGTAGTCCTTCCTCCATGGGGACTCCATTTTCACTCTCTAATCCCTTAAACTGGTTACAAGTAGGAATATTAACCATCTGCAACTATCCAGTTCCAGTGTAATCCGCCAAAGGCCTCTTCCCGCTCCCAATATATGACTGTAAACGATCAAAGACCTGCTTCACTAATGGATTAAACACAGGTCGAACATTCTTCACCACAAAAACTTACACAAGAGCCCCTTCATGAAAATTCTGCATACCCTCACACTCCGCTGCAAGGTGAGCTTGAGCTTCCCCCATAGCACATCCCATGGTAGATGCATCCACAGTCACCTCCTGTTCTAAAATCCCATGTTCATACTTCCTCGTGGCCTCCTGATGGATTTCATTAATCAGAGGGTCCCCAGGCCGAAACTCCATGGGTTGCTGCTCCAGCCCACCAGAAGGAAGAGTCTCCATATCCTCTGCCCTTTGTTCATTCCCATCGGGAACAGAACAAAGCTCGCCCCTCACCACCGTCACTATAGGCTCCTCATTTGATGTTGAAGGTCCAACATGGCCCCCATTTTTAGCATGCTTGTGACAATCAGAGACCCAGTGTCCCTGCCTATAACAGAAGAAGCATAAATTGACCCATGAATCATAGAGAATGGAAGGAGCATACCTGTACTCTCCTTCAATAATGATCCACACCCACTCCGGCGGTGGATTCTCTAAATCCATTTCAACACAGATCCGCGCAACCATTGGGTGTGAGAGTGAAGTTGTCCGATGATCACAATAGAGAAATCGTCCAATGGAATTCCCAATTGACCGTAAAAGTCCAAGGTTCTGGAAAGGCAGCAGCAGCCCAGGAAGTTGAATCCAAATCGCCGAGGTTGGAAAGTCCCAATTTATATGAAGATCAAAAGACCAACAAAGAAGGTGAAAATAAAAACCATGAACATATCTACTAGCACTTGACCAGGCCCTAATCAGATCATCCACATCAGTGAAGCAGAGAAGGATTTGTCAAGGCCCCGAAATCCCAACATACACTTGCTGAGTCAGTCCCCATTCTTTATTAACGTGCTTGGCAAAGACCTACACCAATGTCTATGTTTTTTTGTACGCAACACTGAGTTTCTACGAATCAACATTTTATTATTATAATTATTAAACCAAGATAGTTATAACTTAAGAATTAAACATAGTAATATGAATAATAATAACCAATTGTTAAATACTATTTATAATGTTTTAATATAAATAAAACATATTGAAAATGAAATATATAATTTTTTAATGTATTTATATCTTCTTAAAAAATTATTTTCTAAAAAGAATGATTTTTTATGTATTTATGTGAACAAAAATAAAATTATTTTTTGAAAATTTTAAAAATTAAAATTTATAAAATAATATTTTTTTTCTTATTTTAAAATGTCAAAATTTGATTAGGGGGAATTGTTGGGGTTTTTCTGAAATATTTCATTTTTGGATGAATATTGAAAAATACAGAATTTTAATTGAAAATTTCATTTTTATATAATTAATTTATATAGTTAAATTATATTTTAACTTTTATAAAGTGTAATTATATCAATATTATACCAATAAAGTCAATTTAGTTCATTTTAATTAGTTTTATGTTGAAATTGTATTCGAAAACTTTTCAATCTTTGGAACATTTTTTTACTTTAAAAACATATTATCTCATCTCATCCGTGGGATTAAATTTTAAATTAATTTATGAAACATATATGTATTAAATTTTGAAAAATTTATTCCATATTTGTAATCATAGTAATTTAAAATTTCTAAAAAGGAATTTTTTTACCCAAGTGATTAGTGAAAAGAGATAAAAATAATCCTGAAGATTAAGAGAAAAACAAGTTTATCAAGGGTCTAACTTTAAGGTTCAGTGGAAAATGAAAAATAAATTTTCCAACACACATTTTGTAAGAATATTTAGACCTTAGACCTTATATGGTTGATATTATAAAATTATTTATGCCACAGGACATGTGAAAAACATTGGTGTAATTCTCTCTTTCAAAGATTTACATGTTTTCCTCTCAACTCTCATATAAAAGGCCACCCAACCATCCCATATCTTCAATCCCTTAAAACCAATTGGTTAATAAAATAACTGAAGAAATTACTTCTCCAATTCTCTACTAAGAACATATAATCCTTACTTTTTGTATAAATCATACCAAGGGATTCTTTTGGTACAAACTAAAATGAGATACTCACAAAAGAGGCAACATTTATCAACATATATTTTTGTTTTATTTCTTTCTCAATCAACTTAAATTATTTTTATATCATTATTATATAATATAAAAATTCTCTTCAATATTATGATATATTTTTTATATTACGGTTGTGACCTATAACCACTCACACTTCAATCAAATGGGTTACGAAATCATCATTCATCTGTACCAAGGACTAAAACCTCACAAACTGATGTCATTTATTTTTCCATTTACACCCATAAATGTTGGGAATAATGAAGTACATATAGTTTTTATATTATATTTATTATTTTTTTATGTTATTATGATTAAATAATTTTTATATCACATATACCTTCATTATTTCCATTTTGTGGGAATATGATAACATCGTTCGTGTGTACGAAAAACTACAGCCTCACGAAGTAATGGGATTCATTCATGATTTACATGGAATGTATTAAGTATATTTTTAATAAAAATATGTAATATATATGACATAATAATTAATATTTAATGATAATAACTCATATAATTTGCCTTTATTCAATATGACAGTAAAATGGAAACAACATTCATGCGTTCGTATGACCTACCATCTGCATGAACAATGTATTTCATTTCCTATTACTATCTTTTATATATTATTATATATAATTATATTAATAGTGTATATGATATTTATAACATGTTTATAATATGGGATATTATTAAATCATGATTAAGGTAATGGGAAAAAATATAACAAGTCAAAACATATATGGAAAACAAAGCAGTTATTATCTAAAACACAACATTAACATGGAATTGTTGATAAATAGGTAATAAATGGTAAAAATAAATTAATAAATGGTATTATATAAATGCATATTATTATTTAATATTTTTATAATAAACATATATTTATTATAATGTAGGATTTAATGAGTTAAACAGAAGTCATGACTTAAGGTAAGTGGTTTATGTCTCACTTTTATTTTCCATGAGACATAAGCCATGTTCACAACCTATTTATTATATGTAGTGTGTATACTTACAAGGGATTTAATTTTTTATTCTTATAATATTAGTTATTAGTATTTACATATCCATTTTAGTATCTCTATTTCATGGGGTTTACAGTTAAAATGTTACCAAAGCGGTAATGGTATTTTTGTCTCAATTGCCATTCTTTTGGATGTATGATATGTTATGAACCTATATTATTTAAAGTGGTGTTTATAAAGACCCATTGACATGTAATATAGTGAATTTTTTCATCCTATTAATATTAAAGGTGTTATTTTATGTTATTACTTTAGGGGGTTTATGACCCAATGTTACAAAAGTGGTAAGATTTTAATACTACAATCTCATCTTTGATCGAGATTGTTTATTAATATACTTCCATTGAAGAAATATTATGATACATATCTTATGAATTATCATTAATTTTATTATATTATGTTCATTAATTATATCTTCATGTAATGGTACCATTTTTAACTATTTGGTACTTAATATAATTAAGAAAATGATTTTAATATAATCCGACCTCGTTTCTTTTTTGCTGGAATTTTTTTTTCTCTCAAAACCACGTTTTCTAATAATATTTTCAAAAGTTTTTTTATTATTTTAAAAATAATTTTCTAAAGAAATTTTTAATCATTATTTATTTTTAAAAAATGTTTCCAAAGGAATATTATTGTAATTTTTGATCAAAGAACTTTTCTAAACTTTTTACAGTGAAAAAGGAATATTCATTTAACATGTACAACGTGAATGAATGTAACCACTGCCATGAACATCATCTCTTTGAAGAATTATATTCATGGTTACAAGGTTACTTTTCAAAAAAAATTATTTACTAATAAAAGTTATTTTTTTAAAGTGGTTTTCAAATAAAAATGTTTTAGATAATGTTATACGTTTTAAAAAGATTTCTTCAAAGAATAAATGATATTTTTATCAAGAAATATTCTAAATTATCATTCAAAATTATTTTACATCTAAGATGAATTTTTTTGGTGTTAATAAAGAATTATTGGGGATATTATACAAGGGTACCATTCATATTTTTTATTTTAATGCTTTATGTTTTGATGACATGATGTTGATGAAACATGTTTCTCTTCCATGGGTTATCTGCGTATGAATCCCACCTATTTTCATAGGTTATGATCTGATGAAATGATTATGAAACCTATATATTTTACAAGGTTTATTATATGAAAAAATTATTATGATATATATTTTATTTCATGGGTTATTATATGATAAATGTTTATGATATTATGAAACATATATGTACAATCTCATTATGTGATGAGTGTGACCTATATCTCTCTTCCAATGCATTGGGTAAAGATTTATATATATAATGGTATAAAAATGGATTTAATGGGTAGTGAACCTAGAAAAATAATACTAGTATGGAATGCAGATTGATCATGGTACAATAATACAGGATTGGAATGAGGGGTGAACTCAGTATAGTAAAGGACTTTGTCCGCTATGATGGCCTTGGTAGTGACCGTTGAACAATATATAAATGATTTTATATGATTATTTGTATTCCAAAAATTCATGTATTATTCCAATGTTATGTTATCATATATCATTTTATTTTATTCCCTTATTATTCATGTCTTATTAAATTACAATATTTAATCCATGACTCATTATTATGATATTTAATATACAGTTATGTGTTTCAAATGTTTTTCAAATGTTCTGATAACCTTATTCTCATGTTACACTTACTTATCCCCCATGCTTACCTTTGTTAAGAATATCAGATAACTATTTATTATGTTTTATTACCCTATGTTATAAAGTTATGTATTATCTATGATGTTTCTAAGAAGGGTGCAAGTTATTAAGAATATAGTGGGTGATGATGTAGTTCACTTATGGACCAATGATTATGTTTCCATGATTCCAAAGGAACTAAACTAATAATGATATTAGGTGTGTGTTTGTTTAATTTAATAAATATTCATCAAAAAATATGTTATGGATATTTATGATAAATAAATTTCAATATAATTGTGGCATAGAAACATAAAAAAACATGGGTGGAGTTCACTCTTTCAAAAATTGACAGGATTTCTGCTCACCCAATTTATAAAAAGACCCCCTATCCTCCTTTCTCCACACCAATAAAGAAATTTTTCATGGATAAAACCTACCCAAATAACTTATCCAATTCAATTATATCATCCAATAATCCTTAATTTGTTTATTAATCCAACCAATTAAGGCCTTTGGCATAAACCAAAAAAGCTATCCAAAGAAGAGGTAACATTTATCAACATTTGTTTTTATTTTATTTATTTATACACACCATTAATTTCTTATTATACTATGATTTTATAATAATAAAAGTATCATAAATATAATAATATGTTTTTATGTGAATTATTTTACCTATACCCACACAAACATCAATTAAATGGGTTAATAAATCATCATTAATGTGTATGGCAGTCTACTACCTCGTGAAATGATGTCTTTCATTTTTCTATTACCATCTATCATGGTTGGGAATAATACTCAATATAACATTTATATAGGATATTTATTTCATTATTATACTTATGGATTAGTTATATATTATATAACCTTTTTATATTTCATTCTATAAGGTGTACAATAACATTGCATATGTGTACAACAGACTACTGCCTTGCTAAGTGACGTAAAGCGTTTTTCACTAACGCATTACATAGTTGGTAATAAGTGTAATAATAATTAATACAAATTATATAATTATGGAATTAATGACATAATTATAATTATGTAAATATAATATATCATTTTTATTCTTACTTTTTCACACTGAAAAAGTGATAACGTCATTCATGGATGAGTGGACTATCGTCTCCCAGAAGCGATGTGATTCTTTTTTCATCACCAAAAAAAAATAATGATATATATAAGTATATATAATTAAATATAATTTTATTTATTATATAATTATAACTATTTAAAGATAAAATATTATATACCTTATTTAAATAATTATCATTTAAAAATGGAAACATTACAAATGTGTATGCACGACCTTCCATTTCCATGATCACATCGTTGGTTCATTTTTCAAAAACAACATTCATGATTGGTCTTAAATTTATAATTGATATATAATTATGATATTTATGTCATTATTATTATTCTTTAGATGTTAACATAATGACCCCTTTAACCATAGTCGACCTACCAATGTTGTTTTTGATATATAATCTTAATATTGAAAAACAACTGACTTAAACATAATTTACAATATAAATGTATATATCATGGTAATAAGTTAAATAAATGTAATGATAAATTTGAAAAAGGTTCCGAAGAAAGTAAATAATTAAAATAGGTTCATTAATCAGGATGATAAAGACACACATGAAAATCTGGACTCAATGTAAGAGACTTTATCTCATTTCTGTTTCATTGAGGCATTTCTTAATGACAATGAGTTTTATTATTTTATAAGGTTTATATGAATCCCATTTGATGTTTTATATCATTAATTTACCTATTCTCATAATATTTAATCTTTTGTTGAATTTTATTCTTTCATGAGGCTTATCATTTGAATATTTTCAAAGTGAAATGGGACTTTTCTTCTAAATAAACCACCTTTTAATGTTTTCCTTCAAACTCCCTTTCTCTTAGATGTCCATGTTTTAAAAGTAATTTTGAAAATTTTTATATAGATATAAAATATTTATGAATTTTATTTTATATCTATTTTACTTTATTTAAATGGCTTTAAAAATTAATATTTTTACATGTTTCAAACAAAACATTTTCACAAATAATAAATGAAATGTCCTATTTCTTAATGTAAAACTAAAAAAACCATACATGTCTTCATGAAATTTATTTTTTTATAGGTTCCTTTGAAATATTATATGATTTATTAAATAAAAAACCCTATTTCTATTTTTAGGTATTTTGGTATTGAATGTTTTTTAAATTAAAAGTGTTTTTAAAATAGTGTTATAGAAAGTAAATTCTATTTTGATATCTAAAAGTTACTTATATATGAGTTTTTTTAAAATGGTGAAATGTTTTATTCATGTTTTGGTTCATAGAAATTATATTGAATGGGTTCACTGAGATATCGATAATTGATAATGTTATAGCTTAAACTATGGTTGTTCTGAGATAGCTCTCTAATGTATTGGGTAATGATTATGTTCTTAGGATAATTATTTTGGAAGTTGGTTGTATGGTTATTCCAATATGTACAGGTTCTATAATGATTTTATGAGATGATGTCCCAATGTA
Organism: Viscum album; assembly: GCA_963277665.1. Lineage (NCBI taxonomy): Eukaryota > Viridiplantae > Streptophyta > Magnoliopsida > Santalales > Viscaceae > Viscum > Viscum album. The sequence continues at coordinate 474,991,911 of OY728135.1, forward strand.
CATACATGAATTTCTTATTCTTTCTAAGGATTATCCACAGAAATCATTCATTTTATAAAGTAAAAATAAATAATCTTGTTAAAGTATTGATATTTTATTTTATGGGTAAAATATTATGTTTTCAAGAAGGGGTTTTTTGTGAGATTTAATTTTTTTAATTAGATTATAGGTATCCTTATTTTTCCATCCTATTCTATTATTTTTGTGATCATTACTAGTTTTTCAATAATTATACTAGATATAGGTATGGGTAAGGGATTAGAATAGGTTATGTTGAAAGTTGGGAAGAAGTTTCATGAAAAAAATTCATGTTTGTTTTAAATGTTTGTATGGTGGAAAAAATAGATAGTGAACGAAAGTTCACACTTTTCATTATATGGTTTTGTTATGTTGGAGTTATGATATAATTATCAAAAACTCTAAACCTAAAAATATAATCAAAATTATATAAATTAAAATTCTTGGAAAAAAATCAATATTATATAATTCTTAAGGCCAAGTTCTAATATGGTCTTATATAAATTCTCTAGAACTACATGAGTTATGCCTGATGTAAAAAACATGTATGAGTAGGAGTATTCTAAATATTATCAAATATTTTTTATAAAATATTTCAATAACACAAAGTAGTTTTTAATAGATAATGTCTTGATGATATCACTTATTAAAATTATAATACTATGTTTAATTCTTATATAGCCTAATATATTTCTTCATATGAAGTGCCCCTTAAATTTATGCTATATTTATACAACCTCTTGGATTTATAATTGATTATAATTCCAATATATTACTCTCCTAAGAAAACATATTCCTTTTCATTCCTTTCATTATACAAGAATTATTATAAAATTACACCCATTTAAATATGGATTATATTGTACCTTATGACACCCTGATAGGGGATAGTGAATTAGGGCGTCAAAATTTTCTTTCATATTAAATGGCTATAGTCACCACATTAGAATAAATTCATGAAAACTAAATAATTATTATTTACATTCTATAAACATATAAATTTAGATAACAAATAGAACATATGAATTTTACTCGGGTTTCCACTAGGGACTAGAAAAATATAGTATCCCAGACCTTCACTCCCAAATTTGGTGCAAAAAACACATTCAATAAATGTTATCTTTCACACACACTATGATGAACCTATCATTATTTTATAAAAATTTTATTTCTTAAACTACACATCTCACTGAAAATGTCACAATACCATTAAGTAAATGTTTTGTGATTTTCAGTAACAGCTACATAAGTAACTTATTCTAAAATACATGTGAACATTCTTCTATAATTGAACCACATTGGACTCCCATTCGGACTTCTCATATGTTATAATATTATTCATAACCTAAGGAATAGAATCAAAATAAAGGGATGATCTGAAAGACTTAATAAGTTTAAAAACATATAATTGAGGGTTAGTTCATAAAATAATGAGAAAACGTGAGGGGAAAAATATCTAGTTATAAAGAAAAATAAAGAATAAGGGTTGTCTATAAATAATGATATAAGGAAATGTAATATCAAATGTTCAATAATATAACATGGAGAACGAGTTTAGAATAATGAGATAAGAAACATGATCTATATATCTTAGTCACATACACATAGAATGGAAATGTTACATTCCCCTTGAGACATAGTATAACAAATTAATTTAAAACAAATACAAGAATATATTTTCATAATATTGTGATCATATCCATAAATTCTCACTATGTCACATACCATCCCAAAGTTTTGTTTTTATATATTATATTTATGGGGTTTAACATCATCCCAATTTTTATATTTAGTTTCTGGGAGTTTTAAAAGGGTTGAGATAGGTTAGAATACTGAAAATTCAGACTATAATAGTTCACACCATGAAAGATTATTTCACCTTCTAAAATTATTTTTTATAGCTCTCATAAATCCCATTATGGTTTATTCACTTTTTTAATTAGAATATGTTCACACAAAGAAGGAGAATTTCATTGTGTAATTATTTTTGGTGAATGTCCAATCCCATAATCAATAGTGATTCATGATGTTAATGGGGTTGGAATAATTTTAATTGTGAGTTTTTACTCATTTTACCTTGATATGGTTTAACCATTTTGGGGGTCCTTACACCCTAATTTGATCCCTATGAATCCCAAAAATGCCTCATTGGTTTCCCTCCTCCATTATGGGGGATCCGTCGAGTCACTTCAAGTCATGAGGGTATTTCATAAAGGTATTATCTCCTATTTTATTTTATCTTATGCTTCCATTCTCCCGTTACCATATATATCATGGAACCCATATATGATGTCATGAGTAATTATTAATTGGTGATATTTTATTTATTAGGATTTATTTGGATTATTCATGGTTTCATAAGGTTTCTTTGATTGTATCACGGTGTATTACCTCCACGATTATTTAAATAGTGAGATTTTATATAGGTGTCTCATGATTTTCACTATAAAATTAAATATATGACAACTTATTCTCTCTTAATGGGTTATCAATTTTATTCAATGTTACTGCTTATATTTTGATAGTTATATCAGAGGATACTTTATTTCTTGAATTTTCAACCAATGAGAAATGGGGTTTTTTATATTAATACATATTTAAACATATTTTAATTATACATAACTTATTTATGAAATCAAAATTCATTTTTGGATATTTAATGGTTGAATATTGAAATTACATATTATGTTGATTTACAAAATAATAAAAATCTAAACATTTAGTGTGTTTGGACTATAGATACCCCAAAATTATCATATATAAATACAAAATATAAATAGACGAATATTAATTACATGTAAATATGAACCATGTAATACTCTTAAATGTTTAGTGTCTTTAAAAACATGGATATATAAAAATAAGTCCATGAGATATATGCATCATTTCCCAATAAGTTCCTAACAACTATCAACCTTCTTAGATATATCATAATTAAAATCATTCTTCAAAACATGGTGAAGGGAAATATATTATGAGGTAATATTATATTCATAGTAAGGGAAAACATAAGGGATATATATCAATGATCACAAGTTAGTATAAGATAAGAATAAGGGTATGATAAATTGATCGTGAATTAAAAATAAAAATACCTAAATAGTCAATGATATTTAAACATGAATTAGGTAATAATGTCATGTTGATCAAAGGACACAATACATAGAAGTTTGGTATCATCAATAATAAATCATGATCCATAATAACACATCATAATAATATGACATAAGTTTATATCATTAAAATAAGCATAAAAATCAATTCCATAGTTATGGTTCACTCAATCATTGTAGATAATTTCCTATAATAGAGGCGTCTACCCAGTTAATTCCTGCTACCTCATATGAGTAACATCCATCCAATTAACTATGTCACCACTTAATAGTTTCACAACCCCATCATCACTAACCAAAACATTATAAGGATAAAACAAACACACCCATTCTTGGTTTATATCATAACCACACATACTTGGTTTATTACATAACCCACATACTTGGTGTATAAAAGAACCAACCGTAACATAATCATAATCCATTTATAAGTATGACAAAATATCAATAATTATTATTTTTTCATTTCATAAAATTATAACTTGGTAAAAGAAAATAGTTTTCAAAAATATTTCACTAACATAATCATAAACCATCCAATGAAATAATAATAATGTAAAAATTGGATCATTTTCCTAGTATGTAATAGTAAATATCAAATGATATTGTTATAGATGAAAATACCTTTAAAACATTACTTAAACATTTTATGTGGAAAATACTCCTTTAATTTTTAATCAATTATTTAAAATCTAAAATATTATAAAACAACATTGAAAAAAAATTGACTGTAAAAAACTGTCATTGTAAATTTATATTCAATTAATGAGAATTCATGATAGTGGGGATAGTCATTCCTTTTTTTTGGAATTAAAATAAAAAATTCCTTACAAATATTTATAAAAAAGTAAGAATTATCGTATTTGGAAAATGATAATAATATTCCTTTAAAACATTTATATTGAAAGTAAAAAATATGCAAGAATTAAATTAATAAATATTTTTATAAAAGTAAAAACATTCATAAAAACATTATAAATAAAATATGGACCTGGAAGAAAATATAGAAGACCAAAGGGAGAAATAAAGTCAAATTTTTACAAAAACATTCATTTAATCGCTTGAATACTTGAAGCAATGAACAATGAAAAAGAAAATTTAATATTCAGTAATAACCATATTATAATAAAATAATTTTTGAGGGTGATATAGATCATATAATTTAATCCTTATAAAATTTAGTCATTAAAAATCCTAGTAAAAATTAGATTGTAAGGTAAAACCATTACCTCATGTTTGTCTTGCTTCGTAACAATTGTAAAGTCTTTTATACTAATTTAAAATTGATTATAAATTTATAAAATAACCATATTCATACCAATAATGAAATTAATGGATTACTTATAGAATATTTTCACCCTTTCATAAATAATCATTCATTATCATCACTATTTCATGTTTTAACATATTTATTTTTCTTGTATGTTTTTGCTATGTAAATATGGTCCTTTAACATTTTTCATTGTTTCCTCCTATAAAAAATCTTAATAATGATATAAATATAATATATATTCATTATATATATATATAACCATTAATATAATGTGGTGGAGAAAAATGAATTACATCACTATGTAGAGATGGTAGTCTGTATGTACGCATGAGTGATGTTTCTATTTTCAATGAATGGAAGAAAATAAAGGTAAATATAAATTCAACTTTCCAAAATAATAATTTCATAAATATAAATGAAATATATCATAATAAACAACCATGAATTATGGTTTTGTAAAATGAATTGTATCTCTTTGTGGAGCCAATAGTCCACACATATGCATGGTCGATACTTTAAACTCAAATTTAACTAAGTAGAAGTGGAAAATGGGTTTTTCATAAAAATAATAACTTATAAGTATATTTATTATACTATATTCATAATTTTTATATTAATAAAATATTTTAAGTGTAAGTATAATAATAAATTAAATTGAAAGAGATTAATTATGATTTATAACTCTTCTTTGAGAGACCTCCTCAGGATTACACCTTAATCCTTTAAGGATTGGTCTTAGGAGATAATAAAAAGATTTAGGATATAGGGAAGGATTGTAGTAAATTTTAGGGTTTAGTTTTCTTTATGTTATAAGGCTAAATTTTTTTGAAAAAGGGAGGAGAATATGTTCTCCTTTATAAAAGAAGGGACAAACAAGGAATTTATTAATATATTTCAATGAAATATGGTCTCATTCCTAGGAAAGTGGATATTAATTGAAAGGTATTCAAACATATGATAATATGTGGTTTATATATATATTACTAAAATAAAAATGAGTCATTTTTTTGAGGAAATCCTACCCTTATATCTTGGTTTATTCATTCGCTAAGTCCATTTTAACATTATCTCTAGTAATTGTTTTTACAATTTTTACAATTCCCAATGAAAAAATCGAATTTAAAATATTAAATTATATTAATTTTTATAATTCTAAATAAAAAATTCATTTTAAAATTTTAAATTTCTATAAGTGGTAGAAATTTATTTTATATAAGTGGGAAAAATATAATGAAAATGTGTTTTTGAAAAATGAATTCTTATACATAAAACTAAATTTACATTCATTATATTCCTTATAAAAACAATAAAATAAATTTTAAAATATATGATTCAACATATAATATTTAAATTTAATTAAAAAAATAAAAAAATTAGAGATTAATATAAATTATTAAGATAAAAACATATTTTGTGCATAAAAATAGTTTATAAAAATGTATTAAAACCTAAAAAATAAACATATATCAAAATAAATTATAATTATTAATCATAAATAATTATTTATATTACTTATAAATATATTATAATTATATTACATTAAGATAAATAAAAAAACATAATGGGACATTTACATGATATATTTAATAACATTTTTAGAAATATTATTTGATAAAATTAATATCACTTTTGAAATATGAATGCCAATAGTATATTATGGTGAAGATTTAGGAATTTTCGAAAATCAATTCAGTGAATAGTAAAAAACTGATATTTGAAAAAAATTCAATGTTCAAGTGAAAAAAGTGAGAAAAATAATTTTTAAATAAATCATATTTTTAAAGCATAAAAAGACTTTTGTAAAAATTGTGTAATTATTTATTATTCATTGATAAATTAGATTATAATATTTCAATCATTTATAAATATTTTTCAAATTATCATTATTTATATGTATAACTACCAATTTAATAGCTATGTTATAATGGTTTACAATATCGTGGTTCATATAGAATCGCGGTTTCGTGTAAGGAAATATATCAAATATATCAACATTATTTCAATGGAAATACGTATGAAATATTAGTGTGTTCAATTATACCCCCATTAAAATGAAAATCTAAAAAAATTTCATCAATATGATGAAAAACTGATGATATTGTTTCTTTATCACATCCTCTAGTTACCACGTGGAATCCATGAATTGATGATTCCTATAGTGAACGTTAACCAAGTGATTATTCTTGTTCCATAGATCATTATATCTTCTAACAAATATTTTTAGCGGTTTCTATTCATAATAAAGATCATGATACATTGGTGAGACCTCTTAGTTCAGCACATATGAATTATTATGTATATACATCTTTAAGGGAGATACATGGAATGGAACATGAAATTGAGAGAGATTCTATGGGAGTTTCAAGAGATAATAAATTTCCCCAATATATTCATGAATCTTTAAATGACCAATAAAACTGGGGGTCTAATTTCCCCTCTTTTTTAATCTCATAACTTTATTCCATAGTGAAATTCAATGTAATACATTCTCAACAACATAAATTGCTAGATCTTATTGGAGATTGTTAGCATAAATCATTTTTTAATTGTAAACTAAATTTATGTGATAATGAATGTGAATAAACTTTTTGAAAAATTGTTTAAATAAAGTTTTTGTATTTTTTGACTACTAACATTCTTGTATAAGAATGTTTTTGTTATTTAGAAATTGGACCCATTCTATATTAACGAGGTTCATAAGAAATTTTGAAGGTTTCTGAAAGTTCAAACCCAATGATAAAGGGGTATTAAAGTGTTGTTTTAAATAATTTTGTTTTTTGGACTCATAGAATTAGAATTAGGTCTATCGACATGACATTGAAGATCATTGGATCCAAAAGAATCAGAGGCATAAATTTTTTATTGAATTTTTTTTCCTTTTCCATAATTAGTGAAATAAAGAAGCTACTGAGTTAGAAATTAAAAAATCTCTATATGAATAATTGGTAATGTTGATGAAGGGGATTGTTAAAGGAATTGAATTTAGGAGTTATAAAGAATTCATACTTTCTAAACCAAGTAATGTGATGATTTTCTGATCACGAAGTTATTATAAATCATGAAACATACTCATGATAAATTCATTTAAATAAATGGAGGAATCATAAAGATTGTATCAGTTCTATAATCAGAAGTTTTAATATGTTAGAATGTTTAAATTTGACAAAGTTTGAATAATTTCAAAGTGGAAGAGTGAATAATTCCATCATAATGAATAAATAAAGAAACCAATATTATAATGAGATAAGAAATAAATATAAGTCATAATGATTTGAGAAAGAAATAAATATATTAATAAGATGAGAAAGGAACTGGAATCATAATGGGATGAGAAAGAAATAGAAATAGTAATGATTTGAGAAAGAAACAAAAATAATAATGAGATAAGAATGATATATAAATATTAATGAGATGAAAAAGAAATAGAAATCATAATGAGCTGAGAAGGAAGAAGATTCATAGTGAGATGAGAAGGAAACAAATTCATAATGATCTGAGAAGGAAACAAATCATAATGAGATTATATGTAGACAAATCATAATGATATAATAATGAAATATATCCTAATTAATGGTGTAGGAAATTTTTTTAATGAGTTGAGAAGGAAACAAATCACAATTAGTTTAGAAGTAAGTAGATGGTAATGATTTGATTACAAAGAAGACTCAAAAAGAATATTATAGAAGTTCTTTTAGGAGTTAAAGAGGAAAAACATGAAATACTATTTTGTATAAATATAAGAGAAATATGAGGATGATTAAAGTAATCAAATTAGAAGTTTAAATGTGAGTGTTTTTTTAGAAGTTTTGAAATTTGAATATGCGAGTAAATTTTTCAAGTTTACCAATTTTATTTCCAAACATTCCAATAAATAGTTTCTCAGATATTTAATATTTTGTAACTTTTCAAGTAAGTGAAAACGAAAAAGCATTGATTAAATCATGTGAAATTTATTTCTGGATATAGATCTCATAAGGAGGATCTGATAGATGAATGTTTGTTTACCAGATTGAGGAAGATCATATTGAGAAGATAATATTGATATGATTAGACTAAGAAATATCATATTGAGTTTCTAAGTAGAGTTTGAAAAGTACAGATTGAATAAGGGAGAATCATATTAACATTATCAGATTGAGAAAATTGGATCCAGCCAAATCAAACTAAGGATTTGGACTAGGTAAATGTAGAGTAGTTTAAATAATGTATTTATTCCTTTTTTTGATCAATTGTTTTATTATAAAACATTATAAATTAATGGGCGTCGCTATACTCTTTCCCATTTTGACATTTATGGAGTCTAATGGGATTTGGAACATATTGTATCCAAAACTTCATAATAGTGAATTTCTATAGACCCACGAGAGTGGTGATGTCAAGAATGTAGGTTCTCGCACTAAGGATGAACCTTGTAAATCATATATGATTTACTTCATTTACTAATTTTTCATTAATGAGTTTTCATTAAAATATTACAAGGAAATAAATCTCAATAGGTTGTATGGATTATGTTTTAAAGAGTATTTAAACTTATAAAAGTGAACAACTGATTCAACCCCCATTCTAAGTTGTTATTTGATCATTTCGAACTTCAATTGGCATCAAAGAAAAGGTTCCCTTGTTGAATCCTTATCATGGATAATATCAATTCTATAAACAATAGAGTAATTATAATATATAATGGAAAAAAGTATTTATGTATTGAAAAATAGGTTGATTCATTGTCTATTATCTCTTAGATGGAATGTTTTTGATGCTACTACTATTGGTTTTCCACCTATTGAGTAAGATTCTCCTATGAAATTTTTGAATAATAAAAATATAGAAGTTGATATAAAGGCTAAAAATTCAATCCATATGTCCTTATCATATAATATTTATCAGAATTTAATGGGTATCAGTTTTTTAAAAAGTATGTAGGAAAAGATGTAATGAATTTTTAAAGGGAATACTAAAGTGAAGGAAGAAAAGATACAAATCTGGCATAGTAAGTATGAAGGAATCAGAATCAGAGATGAAAAAACTATTGATGAATAATTCCAAAATATTAAATGATTTTTTTATAACAAAAAAGGATTTAGATATGTCTTGTAAGATTCTACAATTGTGAAGAAACTTATGTGAAACTTCCTGAATAGGTTTGATTCTAAAATTATCTCTTTAGAAGATAAGGATGATTTATCTCTTGATGAGTTTAATAACATTATTTTTTATTACGAAATGATAAAATCACCAATGTTTAAGAAGAATATGAATGATTAAATAGATTTTGAAGCTATGAGAATGTTGAAAATTCATGATGTTGAAGATATTGATCCTTATAAATATGAAGGTATAGAGGATAATGTGTTGAATGAAAAATTCATGACTATTGTATCCAAGAACTATTGAAGAGGAAGAAAAATGTATGGAGGTAAAATTCCTCTATTTTTTGAGTGTGGTAGAATTGGAAACTTTTCTATGAATTTCCCTCTGAATAAAGTTGGATAATATCAAGATAGGTCTGATGAAAAATATCAATGGAAAAAGTGGAACAAAATTTTTGAAGAAGAAAATCCATCCAAAAAATTTAAAAATAATTTTACTATGAAAAGGTAATTATGTTTAGAAAGAAAGATTAATTTTAATGAAGTAAAAACAATTCTTTATAAGATTAATGTTTAGAAAAATTCATAACCTTCATTTCAAAAGTTGAGAAAGTTGAAGACTCCCCAAATAGTGAAGAAGAAGGAGGAGAAGAATCTTATAAAGAGTATCAACGTAGAGAAAAAAATCTTCCATGTCTTGAGAAAAAAAATCTCTCAAGAAAAAAAATAAAAATGAGAAATAATAATTGTGAAGAAGTTACTAATGGAAGAAAATATTTCATCAAAAATAGGGATAAATACATTTAAGAGATTTTAAGTTACAAACATATAATTGATTAATAGAGAAAGATGGTTGAAGATATTAGTAAGAATATATTAGTTTAGGAATAAGAAGTTAATAAGTTTTAATCAAAACTTCTTGAGTCCAAAAGTACCTTGAGGAAGAAAAATGAAGACTTTAACAAAGCTTCTGTAGTAAAAGCTGCGACTTCTAAAGTTGTTGAGAAGGCTTAATATGAGAATCAGGTGAAATATTCACTCACCAAAAATAATGTTTTATCTAATTCATCAACATTTAAGGTTCTAGAAATGGTTTTGGGAACTATTGGGTATAGAAAAGATATGAGAAACCTATCAAATATCAAAACTAGAAAACCCACCAAAAAGAAATAATGGTCCATGTCTTGAGTATGTTAGAGCTAAAAGAAGTTATCAACCTCAATAAAGTTTCTACAGTGAAAAATATTTCTTATATAAAAAATCAATATTCTATATCTATTGATGGGGTTATAAAATCTATGGACATAGAGCTTATAATTATTTTTACAACATATCTCTACCTAGATGAAGATTTGTTAAAATTGGAATAAATAGTGGAAGTATAATTATTAACTCTCCTAACTTACAGAGAATTGAAAAAGTGAATTCTCAAGATGTAAGAAACTTTCAAACAAGTAATAAATTTAAATATCTAGAATAATTTTTTGTAATATGTGATAAAGATATTCATAATATCAAAAAATGTATGACACTCCTTCTAGAATAATTTTCTGAAAATAGTAAAGAAAAAGAAGTCGCAAAGAAGAATTATGAAGAAAGAGCTTTTATTGTTGGGACAGATTTAAATGAAATAAAAATTAAAAACCAAAGGATACATGATAGTGGATTTTCTTCACATATTAAAGGTGATATAAATATATTTAAACATGTTGAAATTCCTGATGGAGGATCAGTTACTTTTGGTAATGACAGTTCCTTAAAAATCAGAGGAACCAGAACAACTGAAATGGAAGTAGAAAAACTAAAATCTAAGGAATTTTTAATTATTGACATGCTAAAACGTAACTTAATTAGTGTAAGTAAACTTTTGAATTATAGAAAAAATTAATATTCTCAAAATATTCTTGTGTTATCAAAAGTGTGAAAGATGGAATAGTGATTATAAAAGGGGAAATAACCAGATGGATTCTTTTCCAAATAGGAGAATTTAACTACTCCTGTTACTTAAGTGATAAATATGAAGAAAAATTATGGTGACGAAGAATTAGAAATATTGGATATAAATATTGGAAAATTATCATCAATGATGATGATGTCGAAATCTTTCCTATGTTAAAAATATGAGATGAAGATATTTGTATTACTTGTGAGAAAGGGACGATGACTAACAAAAGTAATAAGCGAGTTGATATTAAATTTAACAGACCTCATGAAATTATTCACTCTGATTTATGTGGTCTAATGATTCATCAATAAAGAAAATAATATTTTTATTTTTTTACTTTTATTGATGATTTTACTTGGATGACAAACATCATTTTTATGAAACACAAGTCATAGGATTTGGAAATTTTCATGTATTCCAGAAAAGAAGTTGAGAAAGAAAAAGGGGTTTATATAATGAAGTTCAGAACTAATAATGGCACCAAATTAACCATAAATTCTTTTGTATATTATTTGATAAAACATAGTATCAAACATATATATATTTCTCTCTATACTACATAAAAAATGTTGTAGAACAAAGAAAGAATAGATGTTTGGTGGAAATGGGAAGAAATATTCTAGGGGAATACAAAATTTCAAGGTTTTTTTGGAGAGAATCTGTTAGTACTACTATACATGTTCAAAATAGATACTTGTGGAGATCAAAAACCAACATGGCTCCATATAAAATGGGGTATAAAAAAAATACTTCATTGAAGTACTTCAATGTTTTTGGAAGTCCATGTTTACTTAAAATCAAAAATCAGGATTTGGGAAAGTATAATGAGAAGGACGAGTAAGGAAATTTAATGGGTTATTCACTAAATGGATGAAGATAAAAATATTGGAACAAATGTTTACAAATGTTAATGGAATCATATGATGAAAAAATAATTGAAAACAAAAATTCCTTATCAAAACTTGTTGAGAATGATAAGGAGGATAAACTGGATATTTCCAATAATATTAAAAGTAAGTCAAAACATCCTTATCATGATTTAGAAAATTAATGTGATGAGGAAAGTTTAGTTTGGAAAGAAAAATTGAAATAACCTACCTTTCAAAAAAAATTTGAGTCTGAAAACATTATTGGAAATCATATGGATCTAGTTTAGACAAGTTGAAATTTGATATTATAAAATCTTACTTCACTTATCTAAAATGTTAAACCAAAATTAGTTTTATAAGCTATTAAACACAAAGAATGGGTGGATTCTATGAATGAAGAGTTAGATTAGATTAATAAGAATGAAACATGGGATCCTATTTCATATCCAGTAAATAAAAATGTTATCAGAACCATGTGGGATTACATAAACATGGTAAATGAAAATATATATGTTTTAAGAAAAAAATTTAGGCTTGTTTGCAAAGGCTATGAATAGGTGGAATGTGTGGATGTCGAAGAAATTTTTTCCCAAGCTTCAAGATTAGAAACTATTATAATTTTTATATCAGTATCCATACATCAGAATTACAAATTTTATCTGATACATGTAATGTTATCTTTCTTAAATGGAGATATTGATGAATAAGTTTACGTTGAACAACCTTGGGGGTTTCAAGTTGATGAGGATGAAAAAAATTTGTTTTTTAAACTGAAGAAAGATTTTCATGGGATAAAATAAGCTCTACGTGTATAGTATTATAAGCTTGACAATTGTTTGAGAATGTTGAAATTTTCTAAAGGAAAATTTGATAGAAAATTTTATGTGAATGATGTTGACTGTGGAAATCAATTGTAATGATTTATGTGGATGATATAATTTTTACTAGGGATGATGAATATATCTGTAATGAATTTGTTGAGAAAATGAAGAAGAATTTTGAAATGTCAATGGTGGGAGAATTAACTTTCTTCCTTGTCTTACAAGTTTGAAAAAATGAAAAATACATTTCATTATCTCATGAAAAGTATTCCAGGGAATTGTTAAAAAAGTTTTGGGTGAAATAATCCAAAGAAGTTTCTAATCCTATATCTGTGAGCACATAGTTGAGTAAAGATAAATTCATAAAAATGTGAATCAGAAAGACTTTCAAAAGATTATTGGAAGTCTACTTTATCTTATAGCCTCAAGGAATGTTATTGTTTATGCTGTGAAGTTTTGTTCGATATATATATAAGTAATAAAAAACAGTCGCATATGTTGGTAGTAAAAAGAATTTTGAGATATTTCAAAAGAATAAATTCACATGGGTTATTAAACAAAATAAATAGTGAGATGAATTTTCATGAGTTTACTAATATCCATTGGGATAGAGGTTGTAATGATAGAAAATCAACCTCAAGAGAAACATTTTCATTGGGTGAATGTTTTATGAGTTGTAATAGTAAGAAATGATGTTTAGAAACTTTGCGCACAATTGAATCTGGATATATTGTAGCTATCTAGGATTGTACTAATATTTTGTGGATGAATATTCAATTGGAATATTTGAAAGTAAATGTTTCTAAACCATTGTAAATATTATATAATAATTTGAGTGAAATTAATCTTTCTAAAAATCATGTATGATAATCAAGATAGAAACACATTGCTATAATGTTTCACTTTATAAAAGAGAAAGCTATTTTTGGAGATATTTTGTTTGAATGAATTTTAACAAAGCATCAGATTGTTGATATCATTTCAAAAGCAATTCCGAAAGAATGCTTTGATGAATTTAGGCTATAACTTCATGTTCAAAATCCTCCCACAACTACCTAAACCTCATAAGAACGTATCCCCACCATCATATGGATTATTTTGACAAAGTGGGATATAAATTAACAAATTTTTTACATTGTATGAATTTTTTACTTATCATTTTTTATGAATCTGAAGCTTTTTTTTCATAAAATGGGGGAGGGAAAAAGAAAAATGGGAGGAAAAGATAAAAGTTTAGGGGAGTTTATCTTTATATGTATAATATTTTTTCTTTCCATAAAGGGATGAAATTCATTTTAAAACATTACTTTATCCTGTAGTGTGGTGTCAGAACACTCTCTTTTGAGAAAGGCTATGTTTTAATAAAAGTAAGAAACTTGAGTTGTTCAAAAAATTTGAGTTGTGAATTTTTTTTGAGAGTTGAAAGAGTTATTAATAAGTGTTGTCAAAAAATAAAATGAAGGATATTGAAGAAACATTTTGGTAAAATGTTTTAACAAATTTTTATATTTTTTGACCAATAACCTTATTGTATAATATTTTTTTTAATTCAGTAATTGGACCTAGTCCACCCTAATGAGGTTTGTAAGAAAGTTGAAAGTTGATAAAAGTTTTAACCAAAAGATAAAGGGGGATAAAATATATTTTTAAGAAATTAGTTTATTATAGACTCAAATAATTGGACTTAGGTCCATCGGCATGAAATTAAAGATCATTGTATCTAAAAGAATATGAGGAATAATTTTTCAATTGATGGAAGATTTACTTTTCCATAATTAGAGAAAAAAAAGTTACTGTGTTAGAAAGTTAGAAGTTTCTATATGGAGAATTCATAATGATGATGAAGAGGTTTGTTGAAGAAATTAAATTCAGAGGTTAGAATGTTTTCATACTTTCTAAACAATGTCAGATGATGAATTTCTAATAATCAAGTTATTATAAATCATGAAACATACTCATGATAAAATAATTTTAGGAAATAGAGTAATCACAAAGATTGTATTGATTCCAGACGTATCACACTCATAAGTTTCACTACTAGAAATGTCACCTATACCCACGGTTTAAAACCGTGGATATAGCCCATAAACTCGTGGGTAAAGGATATACCCATGGTTTTATGAACCGTGGGCTGCAGTGGCATCGACATAGCCCTATACCCACAGTTTTGTGAAAACTGTGGGGATAGCTAAGCGAAATTTTGTAATAACCACGGTTTGTTTAAACCGTGGGAACAACATATACCTAGAAAACTAAAATACCCACGTTTCAATGAACCATTGGTATAAATCATTCTTGGAAAACTCATATACCCACGGTTCAGTGAACCGTGGGTATAGATTCTTCTCCCAGACCAGAAGCTGCTACCCGCAGCCTCCCTCCTGCTTCTAGTGCAGCTGCTGCCTACTTCCAGAGCACCCAGTTGCCGCAGCCTTCCTGCTTCCTGCTTCCTGTGCACCCATTAAAACAAGTAAAAATATAATATCAGTTGGAATTGATACCATGAGGCATATTCAACATCCTCAATATATTTTTTATTTTATTATCAAACACTTTTAAGGAAATTGAAAAACAATACGTTCAAGCATAAAAGGAAGATACCAAGCCACTGAAATAAAAGTGAAGCTTACCAGTTTAAGGCTCCCTAGATAATTTCCAAGAGATAGTGTTCACCTATGTGTCTGGTTCCCTCTTTAGGAGATCTTCAAACTGAAAAGCCAGCTTGTCCCAAGACTACATGTACTCCTCTATACTAATTATCCAGTTGTTGAATCCTCATATTAGGATGAGATCTGGTTTATCAATCTAGTTGCATTGCTCCTCATTTCTAGGTACCCTTATACTTATTTCCATCATTATTTCAGCCTCTATAACAATAGCATTAATTGTCAGAACCGATTCAGCCACAATCTCTTCTGAGCTCAAAAGTAGTTCCAAAGGGTGTTCAATCATAGCATCAGACCTCCGTTGCTGGAAAGACGATATGGGGAGGTCGGGGGAATTTTCCATCTTATTGTCCTTCATCTTCTTCACGGATCTGGTCTCCATAGGTAAAGGTAAATTTGATTAGTCTTTCCTTACATTACGTTTACCCTCCATGGGCTTGGATTCCTACTGCCCTGAGTCCCGTCCTCTATGTCACCTGCATAAGAGCTATAACATTCATCACTGGACTGGTTCACCTCCTGCTCATCCATGGAGATTTGGACCAAATCTGTAGATACCTGGACCAGATCGTCATTGGTCAGAAGCTCAAAATGACTACCCAGCACAAAGCCTTCCACCTGACTTGTCCTTCACAAGGTCTCACCCCCTGCATCTTATTCCAGGGCCTTGCAACCTGTATTGAGATTCTGAGTCACTGCCTGGCCACAATCACTGCTATCCATTCTTAAGCACACCACCTCAGCGTAATAAGGTCCTGATGGAGTATGACCTCCCTTATCCACCTTTTCCTGTACCTCATCTGGATTGTGCCCACTTCCCCCGTGGGAGGCCTCAAGCAGAGGGTCAAATCCACTCTCAGTTGTCTCCGCCTCCAACCCCATTTTCACTAGTGAATGAGGATCACCTAGATCCTTTCTCAAATTACTGAAGACATTTGAAACCAGTGGATTGTCTGAAACACCTTGCAAAACTTTGAAGAGAAATCAGTGGAACTTTAGACCACTTAAACAGGGATTTCAAACATCATCATAGTTTAATGAAATATAAAAAGATCTGTTATCGACCTAACCAAAAACATTTAATGATAATTTGATCCATATAATTAACATTATAATTGAATAACTGATTAAAAATACAAAACCCTATAAACCAAAGATTAATGTTGGAACCAAAATCGTAGAAACAGGAAACACATACAGTGTTTAAAACAAAATAACAGTGAAGACGATATACAAATAATGAATGGAAGTAGATATTGGTGAAATAAGTTGAATGTTAATGAATATATTATGAAAATGATATGTGATACTGCTTATTAAGTAAATAATCAGCCTTGGGTACTCAGCTTCTCCTCCTCCCATTCCCAGCACCTCCCCCCATACCCAGCTTTCCCCTCCCCTCCCCCTGCCCAGCTTGTCCTCCCACCCCTTCCAAGCACCTCCCCCTCCCACCAGCCCCTCCCCCCTGCCTAGCCCCATCCTCCCTGCCCAGCCCCTCCCCCTGCCCAGCCCGATCCCCCCTGCCCAGCCCCATGCCCTGCCCATCCCCATCCCCCAGCCCCAGCCCCATCCCCCACCAACCCCTCCCTCTGCCCAGCCCCATCCCCCCTGCCCAACCCCATCCCCCACCAGCCCCACCCCCCTGCCCAGCCCCATCCCCCACCAGCCCCTCCCCCTGCCCAGCCCTATCCCCCCTGCCCAGCCCCATCCCCCCTGCCCAGCCCCATCCCCTAGATAGCAGGAGAAATTCTAACCATTTTTATATGATAGTAATGTAAAACATGTTTGTCAAAAAATGTATAGATTATAGATAGTAGAAATCACACTAATAAGAAGATTACATGACAAACTTGTTTGTCATCAAAAAAAATTTAAGTACTGTAGGTTCTTAAGAAGATAGCACAAATACTAAAAATGTACATATAACATGTTAAAGAGTTTTTTCAACAATGGTTACCAGAGAAGGTGTTAGTTCCATCTTTGTGGTTCATTGTCGTGATAAAACAGATAGAAAAAATTGAAATATTTATGAAAATGATAATATTTCAATGTACACACTATTGTAACTATAGACAATTACGATATGGAAAGAACAATTTGTTTGAAAGACTTAGAATACACTTTCTATATTGAATTAATACACATGTTTTTATGTTAATGGAATTAAATTAGTAGTCATTAAATATAACCATTGAATACCTGAGCAGTAGTCATATTCAAGGTTGTAGTATCAAATCGTGTGCCAATTCTTGAAGTCCCTGGAGAAGACCTAATATTTCGATGATCCAATCATGAATTGTTAAAATTAACATAAAAGTAATAATAATTTCAATTGTTAATAAAACAAATTAAAGACCAAAGAAATTTTACCTGGATATATTCAATGCCACTACTTATGAAGATGCATTTCTTTGATCTCCCTGTTTAGTAATGAGGAAAAATTTAGTATTTTGTGTATTTTTTTTTCTAATATAAATTGAAATTTATATACACTCCTACTTACCTGAATGTCTTCAAATCATTCAGTAAATATGCTGATGTAGTTGTCATTATTATTGATGAAAATTACTTTTTATATCTTATGTTCGATAGAAGCATTTAGATACACATCACAGAAGATGAGTTCAAGTTCATATAGTAAACCACATGTTGATGTATTGATGCTCCCCAACAATAGTAAAATGATACACACTAAATTAAATGTCCATTAATCTTCGATGTAGCCTACTCCTGCATTGAAAAATAATTAAACAAAATTACTATAAATATAAATAGATGATATTACAGGCATATTAAAAAATAATAATTTTTAAATCTAGTAGAATCATAATGAGATCCCAAAAAGGAAATAGTACAACTAATTAAAAAGGAAGAAGAAACATAAAAGAATCAAAATTTCAAAGATACTTGGACCCCTAACTTGAATAGTATGAATGGTGACCAGAAAACAGAAATCTACAGCAGTTTTTTCAAGGATGTTCACACTTCAGTAACATGAAATTTTGATTTCCAGGCTCTACAAAATCCGTCAATTGCTCAATGGACATGATTTTTTTTTTCAGAATGAATTTCAATCAAACTACTACATATAATAGATATCCGCATTCATGAAAAGTATTTCTAGGTATGAATGTGATCATACAAAAAAGAAAACCCTAGATTGGGGAGGTGAAGGAAACCCTAGATTGGGGTTTTCGAAGGAGGTGAAGCCGAATTTAGTAGTTACTGTAGGCGACGATGGCGGAGTATGTTATCATCAGTAATCCGGATGCAGAGATAGAGGATGGAGGTGAAGGAGGTGAAGGAGGTGAAGGCAGTCAATGGTGAAGGAGTAGTGGAAGGTGAGTACAAAGGAGTTGGAACCTAGATTGGAGAGACAGAATGGAGAAGCTAGTTTGGGGAGACCAAAGGGAGAAGCATAGAAAACCATTGATTGGGGAGAACGAAATAGGTGAAGGTGGAGTACCAATATGCAGCACAAACCCTATTTTTTTTGAGACCGACGAAGGTGAAGTTGGCGGACGTTGAGGAAGGAAAATCGGGGGAACAACGCAAATAGGAGATAGGGGAGACAAAATTCGTGGAGGAGGCATAGGATTAAGACATGGAGAAGATGGAGAAGGAGGCGTAGAAGCCAGAGGCTCTGAGGGTTGTTGCAGAGGCGTTGCACTTGGAAGAGTTTCGAGGAGATGATAACATCCGGGAAGTGTAGGAGAAGGTGATGAAAACCATGAGCAGGAAAAGTGCGGGCTGGGGGTAATCGGGAAGGGGAGAGAGATAGGGGAATTGAGGAGAGGATCGAGAAACCTATGATATTTTCAGAGGGGATCGAGAACTAGAGAGCGAGATAGGGGTTTCGGGGACGGGTTTCAGGGAGGAGAGTGCGGGTCGAAGAAAATATCCACGCGGTGGATCAATAATGGGTTAGATTTTAGGGTATGGTGGAAGGAATAGAGAATTAATGGTGACATAGATGCATAGTGAGGTGACATGTAAGCAAAGAGAAAGCCTACTTTAGTATAGATAATAGATAATAGATAATAGATACCCCCAGAAATTTGAACGTTAACAATTTTGCATTGAACAATACACATAGATAAATCATGAGAGGTCAATCTATGAATATTAATTTTAGTCCTCTCTTCAGGTCACATAAAATCTTCCTCTATTTTACCCTTTTCATTTTATGTTTTCTCTCCCCTCCATTGGGATCCTAAATCATCTATATTTGAAACACTACATCTATGAACAGGTTCCACTACAATGTCCTAAAGTATACCACCTAAAGAAATATCCCTGGATGCAAGAGATACCACAGTAATTCTGTAATCTTGGTTAACTGCCCCTTAATATCATTAACCACTATCATTGTTTAAGAATTTGAAGGCCTTCACGACATCTAAATAGGATCTAGATTGTAGTCCTTAAAATGTGGGCTAACAACCTCTTTACCAGAGGGGGAATTATCCAAGAAGGATTTACCCAACATCTGAGAAGATGACCACCCCCAATATGATTCTTTATTAGATGAAGACAAGCTAGGGAATCCACTGATACCTCTATGTCCCAATTTAAATATACAATAAGAAAAGGAAGGGTCAAAACTATATTGATATGTATATGTGAGAATATACAGAATACACATATCATACCTGAAACTATCTCAAGCAGTACATGATCATGTCCTTGTTCATGTTCTATTCGGTTCATTCTATATCACAACTGTTCTTGTACAGGGAGGCCTGCAAGAAAATTATCACATATCAAATTTCACCCTAGAAAACAAACTAACTCAAACCGGATTGACATTCCAAAAACATCTGATTTGTGATTGTTTAGGATCATTTGCATACAAGGGAGAGAGTTGAGGAGACTTCCCATTGGAAACCATATACAATCCAATGGTCATTGCACTTCTTTAGAAGAAAAAAATGGACTTACTCAATGAGGGTGCCAATGCCCACATAAAAATTCCGATGACTAAAAATGAAATGAGATGCATGTGAAATTATGCACAAATAAAACAACAGCATAAAACAACAACCAGTTTAATAATGATTAAAAGGTCATTGAAAATTCATACATTAATTTTACCCTCTTCAATGGACACGTCAAGGCCTTCAGTAGAAGAACCCAACCCTTGTAAGGCACATTGCAATGCCATTGTCAAAACTATTTGTAATGATGCTTGACCTGAAATAATAAATCACAATAATGAAATGATAACAATATCATGTGTTCATTAATTACAAGAGTAGACCTATTAATTTTAATCTTGCAAATAAGATGATATTGAAATTTTACCCTTTTCAATGCCATTGATGCTGGAAGATGAATCAACATCACCTAAATTGGATATTTCACCCATACATTGAAAACATTAAACAACCAAACATGAAACTGCATCATATTATGAAAATATCAGTCTGGGGTTAATTTGGATATTTGAGGATGCAGTTGAGTAAAAAGAAAATTTGTCATGATGTAAAAAATGGTGTGGTAAAACCATACCTTTAGTGATGGTGGATAAGTCGGCACCATGTCCAGCTCCTCCCCTAGCCCCTTTCCTAGCCCCTCCCCCTCCCCTCCTTCCCCACTGCCTAGCCCCTCCCCCTCCCTCCCCACTGCCCAGCCCCTCTCCACTACCCAGCCCCCCCTTCCCAACCCCTCCCCCTCCCTCCCCACTACCCAACCCCCCCTGCACAACCCCTCCCCACTGCCCAGCTCCCCCTTCCCAACCCCTACCCCTCCCTCCCCACTACCCAACTCCCCTGCCAAGCCCCTCCCCCTCCCTCCCCACTGCCCAGCCCCCCTGCCCAGCCCCTCCCCACTTCCCAACCCCTCCCCCTCCCTCCCCACTGCCCAGCCCCCCTGCCCAGCCTCTCCCCCTCCCTCCCCACTGCCCAGCCCCTCTCCCTCCCCACCTGCCCAGCCCCTACCCCTCCCTCCCCACTAAACATGATTTTTCTTTTGTGTTTGGAGTCTTCCTAAAACACACAAAACCACATTAAAAAAATTAGAGAAAGTAAATCTGAAAACCACAAATAGAATATGAAACATCTAAATTAGTTATTCAGCTCAGAATATCCATATAACTGTCAGATCACATACCAATCAGTGACTTTACGTTTAAAGAAAAAGATCAGAAGTAACTAAACCTTCTCAACACCTTCAATAGATGATCTCTTCTGCTTCAAATTGGAGGACACATTCATACTCGCCTGATGAAAATCCTCTTCATGTCGAGTATATGAAAAAGAGATTAAGTGAATGCAGCCCCTCCCCTCCCAGCCCTCCCCTACACCCCCTCCGAACCTTCCCCACCCACCCCCCAACCCTCCACTGCAGCCCCCCCATCCCAAGCCTCCCCTCCACTACTAAGGCCAAGATTAGATGGCGAGATAATAATTAACAAACCAAACTATAAACAAATGGCATGTTAATATTACCTAAAGAATTTTCAAATAACACCCCTGATGAAAACATAATCCAAAATGCATTTCATTGCGTAAAGAAATTCACATAGAAGTAGTCCACCAATACAAAAAAAATTAAAACTCCAAAACAAGTCTCTCTGCTAAGTCAAAAATAGAGGGGATTAATATCCCCCCCCATCACCATAATCATCATCCCCATGTACATCATCATCATCATCAGAAGAAACATCATCAGCATCATCATCACCAGCAACAACATCATCATCATCATCATCAGCAATCTCATCACCAACAACAACATCAGCAACATCCTCACCATCTCTATCTCCACCACCATCATCGCCACTAGGAGCCTCATGGGAATCACCCGATGAATTATGTAAAGAGTGCATTGATTCCATACATGAATGAAAAGTGGAAGAAACCACTAGTGGTAGTGACTGACTCAACATTGACATAGCTTTCATGAAATGTTCATTCATTAGCCTACATTTTTCACGATCCTCTAATACTATTTTTTTTGTCGCAGATAATTCAGCACGCATACTTTCCAACTCAGAGGCCTTAGAGGCATTAGAGGAGTCCGATGATGACCAATACCTAGAGGGGACAATGTTTTTGCCTGGTCTACAAGGGACTCTTCCCTGATGCTCCACACCGAACACCTAACTCAAATGATCATTTGGCCCTAAGTTGTCAGCTTCCTCATCCATGGCCTCCAAGGAAGACTGTTGAAATTATACACATATTAAATTATGAATTTCATATAAATTTTTGAAATATATATAAAAAAAACAAAGAATTTTTTATTGTGTTTGTGAATTAACTGCAGTTCCATATTTTCTTTTCCTACTGAAGCAGAATAATTTGGCACGAGGTACAGGACCTTCAATTCCCCATTCAGCTTGCTACATATGAGAAATGAAAAAATTTGGATTACAACCATATATGATAAATGCAAAAAATTGGATTGAACATACCAGTCAATTCTCATGATCAGAAATTGTACTGCGCCCCAATGTGTGTAGATATATCATTTCATATTTTTTTTTTGTTTTTTGCTGACAATTCCTAAGAAAAAAACAATACAAGTAATAAGAATTAAATATTATATAAAAACCATTTAAGATGGGTAGTACCTTATACTGTTAAGTCTTCCAATGTGCGATCATTTTTTGATATTTAATTTTTGGACAGTCAGGGTTTGTGGGTACACCCTCTAACTCAGTACCCACTCTGCTCCTCCAACCAATATATAACTCATACTTGTATGACAGCCAATACTCTCCAAGATCACTCAACCTAGCAGCTTTGGAAGCTTCACCGTTAGGAACGTTAAATCGACTCTACAACGAAAATGTTAAGTCATATAAATACATTATTAATATAAATATAAATTTATAAATTTTTTGTACCCATATCTGCACCTAAGACCTATCCTTGATGTCAGCACTGATATGTATCCGTGAGACCCGTTCCAAAAAATGATATCATGATATTTGGATAAAGTAGCCATGAAACTTATACACTCCTTCACATTTTTACCAACCATTTGATTTTGAGGATTGTAATCCACCATAATTTGAGTTTCGTGATTCCGGGCATCCCGTATTCGAGTGTGCCCACGTTGCCTACTAGAAGATCCCACTAAATAACATAAGAGGTGAAAAGAGAAGAGTTAAGTGACAATACAATAGGACAAAAGTGAAATGCTATAATTTGAAACATTTAAAATAAAAAAACCTGATGCAGGCTCCTGAATAGGCTGTGAGGCATTCGTGGACTGTGCTGGATCAGCATCCTCCGAAGGAAGTATCTCTTCCACATCATGCTCCGGCTGATCTTCATGAACAGGAGTGGAAACTGAAGGAACATACTCAATATGCGTAGGATGGATTGTAGGAAAAGGAGGTGGTGTAGACATTTCAGAATATGAGTAGTGGGTCTGGGGATACATGAATGGATATGGAAATTGTGGAGGTGAGAACATCAGTCGAGTCGGTGTGGACATGGAATGGGAAAAAGAGGGTAAATGGGATGATGACAGTAGCATGTATGAGAACATCCCAGGGGTCTCAAGTGTAGGGTGGACATGTGTGGTAGATGGGATGTCCACTGATGGTTCGGTGTGGGGAGTGGTAAGACGGGAGCTCCGCCTAGGTCTAGAAGGATCCCTGCTCAGTCCCATACTAGGAAGAGGAATCTCTGGAGTTATATTTCCCTAAAATAAATGTGATAAAAAATATGAACTTCATATTATATGTAATGCGGAAGATAAATATTATAATTATTATACTCACTGAAGAAAACTCACCCTCGCGTCTAACATGATCAACATCAAATAATCTTTTCTTGTGAGCTTCTGTAGTTTTATTCATAATCTGTATAAGAATGAAATAAATATTTTTAGCAACAATTTTTACAAATCATACATACAACTTAAAAGCCAAAGGAGACAAACAATGTCATAACATCTTTCAGTAATGATAATTTACAACCAAGTTATACAATTTTTAAAAAGACATTTTAAACCCAGTTTTCTGAATGGAAATAAATATGATTAAATGAAACGAAACAAAACAATACTAAAATAGACATATCATTCCAAACTAAAACTAAATTAAAGTAAATACATTTGTACCAACCTAAGAAACTCACATCAAGGTAAACTGAATGAACTCTGAATATATATGGTTGCTTTTATATATTACCCTCCACTACCTCAGGTTCAACATCATCTCTCACAATGGGACAATTTGGGTCATCAAATAAAATATTTTGGATAACACCAATGGGGGTGTCAATGGTGACAATTTCATCCCCAGCATCATGAAAAATATGTCTTGGGATTACTTCATTAATGAAACTGTAATCAGGTTTTAGATGATCTTTCACATAAAACACTTGTTTTTCCATTGATTCCAAAATGTATGGTTCATCGGTATGCTGGAATTGACTCATGTCAATAACTCTAAATCCGCAATCATCAATAAATGTACCATGTCGCGTCATTGAAACAAACCATTTACATTTCATCATAGTGACTCAAACTTGAGAGTAGTAATCCAATAACAATATTTTCTCAACCAGTCCATAATAATACACATATTCATATCGAGTTCAACTATCTGATGCACTGGCATAACAATCTGTTCTATTAGTTAACATAACGCAATCATGTTGTGTTCTCATTTTCACTGCTTTATCAGTTGTAAAATATAAATATATATATATATTGAAATTACTTACTTGATATAGGCATCGAACAAACCACAATTAAACAAGACTGTATGATGTGCCATATTCCACTCTTCAATGATCAATGTAACCCATGTATATGACCTGAAAATTCCACCTGTTTGGGGAAGAGATGGAAACGAGGGATGAATTTACTCATACTGCTCATATTCATTTCTCATTGGTCGATTATGTCTTGTGCTCACATCAAAAAAATAAACTGAACAAAAATCCATACATTCTTTGGACAGATACCTCCTCACAATGGAACCTTCAGGATAATTCTTATTTCAGACATATGATTTCAAAGTGAACATATTTCTTTCAGTGGGATACATCCACCGAAAAGCGACTGGTTTCCCAAGAAGTGTCTCAGTTGGAAGATGAACTGTTAAATGCAACATGCAAGTGAAAAAGGATAGAGGAAATTTTTTTCGAACTCACATAGAATTAATGGAGCCTCTTGCTGCATTTTTATCAACAATGATTTGGATAACCTTTTAGCAGAAAGGTCTCAAAAAAAATTACACAACCGAATCACTTCCACCCTTACATTATTGGATATAAAATTCCGAATTTCTATTGGAATCAATTCATGAAGAAGGATGTGATAATCATCAGTTTTTAGGGATTTCAATTTCAAATGTATTCTGTTGACTTATTTAGATATGTTTCTGGAATAGCCATATGGAAACTTGATATTCTCCAATATTGCCAGAAATTGATCTTTCTCTGCTGGTGTCATCACATAAGAAGCACATGTAACTTTCCATTTGTTTTCACCGATACAAACCGGATGTAGTTCTGGTCGAATACCCCAATCCAATAAATACCGACGAGATCAGAAGTCATCTTTGGCCTTCCCCTTAATAATCAAAATAATTGCAAGCAACATTTCACATATATTTTTCTCAATATGTATTACGTCTAAACAATGACATAACAAATTAGTAGACCAATATGGAAAAAAATACTTCTCTTTTTCCAATTTTAAGTGACTTCAGTATCAACATTCTTCCTCTTTCGAGATTTCAACTGACCTTTCCCTAATAAAAAGCTGAAATCTTTCAATTCATCAGGCACATCAATTCTTGAAATACGTTGAGGTGGTTCTTCAGTGTTAACATTATTATCAAACCACCGATGATTCTTCCTGTATTGATGATCCGTTGGGAAGAATCGGCGATGCCCCATGAAACTAAAACTACGTAGATATTTAAGCCTTATAGATCGTGTATTCTTTATACAAACGAGACATGATAGTTTTCCCTTCGTTCTCCACCCAGACATCATTGCATAGGCAGGGAAATCATTTATGGTACATAGAAGGGAATCACGCATCTGAAATGTATTCTTTGAAGAAGCATCAAATATCTGCACACCTAAATCCCAAAGTTGTTTCAACTCTTTTATTAAAGGCTGCAAGTAGACATCTATATCATTACCAGGATCCGAAGGTCCAAATATCATTATACTCAAGAAAGTGAAAGTTTTTTTCATACACATCCACGGAGGAAGATTATAAACATGAATAAAAATTGGGCACATGCTATGAGTAGTAAGCATCTAACCAAACGGATTAAAACCATCACATGATAGACCCAATCTGACATTATGCACCTCAGCTGCAAAATCAGGATGTTGTGCATCAGATGTCTGCCATGCTAATCCATCTGCAGGATGGACCAGCTCATCATTACCTTTAATTATCTCAACATAATGCCATCGCATATTTAATGAGATTTCTGTAGACATGAATAGATTTTGATGTCTGGGAATCAATGGAAAGTGCCACATGACTTTCTGTGGCACACGAGATGGTGTTCCATTTTCATTTGTCTTCCATCGAAATGTACCATATTCTTTACAGTCATTACGGTCATCTGTTTCCTCCAAATATAAACTGCAATATTTTAGACAAGCATGGACTTTATTAGTAGCAAATCCAAGCTGCTTAATTAACTTCCATGCCATGTAATGATTGGAGGGAATATCTTCACCATCAGGAAGCAACTCTTTCAAAAATGTAAGAATATAATCAATGGAGGTATTAGAAATCCCATACATGGGTTTTCCAAGATATAACCGCATTAAAAATTCCAACTTGGTCATTTTAGTACATTATTGATATACTGGAGTTCTGGCATCATCCAATAATTTTTTCACTCTCTAAACATCATCGTCTTCAACATTTTCCTCATGTGTACCGATATCATTGTCTTCTTGCACCAGAATTCTATCTCTCTCAGAATGATGCACATATGGAAACCGATCAAATATCAAATTCTCCATGTCACTTCGTTCATTTAATTTATGAACAGATGAAGATTGACTTGTCTCTCCATGGTGAAACAAAACATTATAGTTAGCTTGAAATCCAAATTTCGTTAAATGGTAACGAAATTCTTCTCATCATAACCATGGTATTCCAACAAAATTATAGCAGGGACACTGTATACAACCTCCATCTGACGCATTGTTAAATGAAAAATCTAAGAAATTCTCCAAATTACTTTGAAACTCGGTTGAAATCCGATCAGTACTATACATCCAGCTTCTATCCATTCTATAACAAGAAAAAAATTATTATTCAATCAACAATATAAATAATATTTAAAAAATTCATCACAATCAATTTTATTATTAAATTAATCAATTCATATTAGTATCTAGAAAAAAATATTTAATGACAAGAGGAGTCCATGATTGAATAAGTAGGAAAAAAGAAAAAAGGTATACCTTGAGATGTAAACTAAAGAAAAAAGTTAAAAAAGTCACTCCAAAGTGGTCATTGATGGGGAATAAAAAAGAAAATTTCAATGTAAAATACTTCTTTATAGATATAGAGGGGTTATATACATGGGAAGAAAATTTTATTTTAATAATATGAATTTATAATTTTATAGATTATTTGGTAGGGGTTATTTGATGGGGAATAAAACATTCAATGAAAATAGAGTAGTTATAACTTTAATGTTTTGGAATTAATATTGAATTTTTTTTCAAGGTATCCTACAAATTTTGGACAACATGATGCTTACAGGATATACTTTTTATGGATTCTATTGGAACTTTGGAATATTTTTTCATATGGAAAAGATATGTTTTTTAAAATAGACATCATGATATACTTGGGAGTATTGAGAATCAATGTTTGGGGGTTTCAACCCCTTTAATGGAATAAAAGTTAGAAACGTATTGTAAATTCTATATAGAAATCACATAACATGTTTGATATTCATGAATAAGTTTATGGAAGGTGTGACCATCCTATTCATGATGAAAATTAATGCCTCATAAATATACCATCCTAAAAATATTTGAGTTTTAATACTCAAAATCATCAAAAGAAGAATATAAAAGTGAAGGAGAAAGATTTAGTTGTTGAAGTTTCACCCAAAATATCCAAAGGGGAAAGTCCATGGATCTTGGAAAGTGGATGTTCTGCTCACATGAGCTTTTTTGATTTTGAAAATTCTCAAAACAAACTACAAGACCAATTTATGTATCTCAATGGGTGTATAGGACATTATGCCTTGTGTTAGTCAATAAGGTTATCATCCCCTATCAACTATCTCAGGTCATACTACAATGTCATCATTCCCCACTTCCGGACTCCATTAATGCCTCAAGGCCTTCATTCCCTTCCATTTTTCATTCAAGACCCCACCATATTCATCATGAATCACATCTCAAATTATCCCTCTATATAGGATTAATGAATTCATGAAGGATCCAATTTTAACTTTGATACAAGATAGTATAAGTCTACTATCCATACACACACATATATATATATACCCAAGTCATAGTAAGGAAATTTTTTTATCTATATAGAGGCATAAGAATATCATTTTAAAAGAATTATCATGGTATGCACACACACACATGAGTATTTAATATCATACATTTTTATATAATTGAAAAATCATAACATGGTAATAACTTCTTGCATTCAACATATTGAAGCCCAACATCAATGTTCACCACTTGAATCAATCTCACAAACCAAAGATCCATGGATGCATCCCCAAATCACTACATGAGTATTCAGGGGTTATGATATATGATGAAGAACATGTTATGGGATGGGATCATTTTAGACCTATCCATCAAGATACTACAAAATTAAGAGATCTAGATGGATCTGAGAAGGATCAGGATAAACCATCTTTCCATATTTATTTTCCATGTAAATCTAGAAAGGATCACATTGGATATCATTGTAAATCCTAAACCTAGATAAGAAATATGAGATCTAGTTCCTTTACAAGGATAATAAATAATATCTAGAAATAATAAGAATAACAACAAACAAATGATAAATTATATTTAAATCTCAAGGACTGATTAAATTCTATGTAAATGGTTTGGTTGCATGGCTTAAAAAATCATGCTCTAACCATGGGAAGTTCACTACCTATTCAAGTCACCTACAGGGTTTGGAGACATAGTTTTGTAAACCCTATGACAATCATGAGGTTGATTCTCTTTAGAGTTACATAGATACCATGGAATTGTTTCCATGTTAGCTCTAAATGTACCCCTACCATATATCACCCACTACTCCTCTCCAATAGTCTTAATAGTTACATTTGGGGGACTACAATATTCCCTCTAACCATTATCACCATTAAATTCTTCAACCCCCCCCCCCAATCTCCCAAAATCTACCCAATACATCACCCAATAAATGTAATAACTCAAACACACTTTTAATAAAGGCTAAAAATAAGTCATATTGCACCTAGAAAGTGAGTGGTTGTTCCATTATCCCCCTCTAATGACTTGTTGACCATAATATGTGTCTCTAGAGGTATAAATATAATAAGTAGGTCTAGTAATACTAAACATATGATTCCTTATCACATTTATCTTCTTTAATATGTATGTTCTTATATAAAACCGTAACAAGAGGCTTCATCTTCCTTCATATTTCCTTTATTCATCGATCACCAATCCATATTGGACCTTTCTCAAACAAATAATTTACCCCCAACACATAATTATTAATATCAATTAAATTTTAAGGATAATTATTGAAATTTATATATATTAGTTCATGGGAGACATCATATATAATATAAAACTGATGAATTTGATGATACACACAGGAGAGGGAGCCGAGAGGGGGCAGCGGGGGCGTCGTCCGAGTTGGGGGCAGCAGGCGAAGGCCTGGATGTTGAGGCAGAGGCGAAGTATGGGAGGTCCAGGTCGAGAGTGGAGGTGGAGGCCGGGAGGCGGAGCCAAGAGGTAGGGTTGAAGTGGGGGGAGCGTGGCGGAGCCGGGATGCAGAGCCGGGAGGCAGAGCCGGGAGGCAAAAAAGTATCTGATGAACCTAGGCAAATGTCGTCCTCTATACACATCATGGAAATAACAAATGAAATTATATTTCTCCCCTTTATACAATAAACATAACACTATTTTTTTGAGTTTTTGAAGTGTAAACATTTCATGGATTGTTTCATAACATTACATTGCACAACATAATTAATGGGAATAGTACGATTATATGCTTACCATACAAGTTAGGTATAGCTTCACACCATAAAATTTTGTCCAGAAATCATTATTTTACTCTACATGGATGGGCCTATGGAAGTCAAACACATTGAATAAGTCATACTTTATGGGAAAAAATATTGTATTTGGGATATTATACTAGTTAAATTGTATAGTAAAGTGTTTTCATTTCAGCATTGAGGACAACATTGATGATCCTTGGGTGTTCACATGTCATTTTTAAGGCTATGTATAGTGTCAAATACCTTGTAAAGAATATCATATGCCCAAACTAGTTATCATTTCTGTAGGATATGTCACCATTCCCCATGATTGAGTGAGAATGAATGATTAGGGTATAAAAGGACCCTTGAAGGCACTATCCCACAAGCACTTCATATACTTTTATTACATGTATAGATTTAATGGTCCTATAAAGCCTTCTTAAATTAATCACACCCTCTATAATATCTTATCCATGTAATACAATCACTCCTAGTGATATTTTCCCTCATTTTGGGAGTCCCACATGGAGATATAGATGATAGTTTTTATGACCGCGATGATCATTTTAGGGAACCTGATGGCTAAAAGATTATGTATAGTAATAGAGGATAACATGGTGCTAATTATGGAGATCTTGTATCATAAGGATAGAAACTACTGTTTTAATTAGTTTTATGACCAATAATAATATTTTTTAAATAATAAAAATGATAAATAAAAATCTTACATGAAGAAAATAATGAACCCAAGAAATCCATAGGAAAATCATTCATAGAGATTCTAAGTGATAATTTAAGGAATTTTGAACATTTGGAAAAGAAGTTATTAGAAATTTACACACTAAAATTAGATGGGTTGATTTATTTCCCACGCTATTGACCATAATCAGTTAAAAATAATTTTGAAGCTTTGGATAAATTTGTCTACACCCTAACCAGAATGACATCTAAAAAAACATACAAGAAATTCTAGAAAAATGAGGGAAATTGAAGTGAAATGACTAGGGGAAATAAAAATCAGCCACTTATTCAATGAAAATCATCTAGCAGAAATTGTGTAGTCAACTTGATGAGGCATTTGATATAAGAATCGGTGATTAGTTTAAAAAGAATAAAAAATCAAGGAGAAAAATTACAAACCTAAATGGAATGAATCGGCGTGGACGTTTCTGGAGGAGAGGGATCTAACAGGGGGAAGGGGAATGTCGCTGGAGCTGGAGGAAGGGATGTGGAGGCCGAGACTTTGAGGTGGAGATGAAGGCTGGGAAGTCGAGGTCGGGAGTAGAGGTGGAGGCTGGAGAGGGGATGAAATGGCCTGGAACCGATGGTCGGATGGCCAGGAGGAGGAGTTTGTAGAGGGTAGTGGAGGGCTGGGAGGCAGAGGTTGGATAGCCAGGAGGCAGTGGTCGGGGAGGGGAGGAGAGGGCCGGAGGCAGAGGTCGGGAACCTAGGGGAGGAGGAGAACCGATGGGGGAGCACGAGAGTGAGGAGGAGATCCCGATGGGGGGGGGGGGTGAAATTTTGGATTGAATACTCAGAATTTTAATAAAACCATGGGTATTGATAAACAAAAAATGCTTATTCCCATGGTTTGATAAACCGTGGGAATAGCTGTGTGGGGATAGACTCCTTTTCCAGCAGTGTTTCAGGATGTCAGAATATTTAAAGCTGATGAAGGTTGAATAATTCCAAATTTTTAGAGTAAATAATTCCATCATAATGATCTAATAATGAAATATAAATTCCAATGAGTTGATAAAGAAACAAAAAGCATAATGAGATGAGAATGAAAAAGAAATTGTAATGAGTTGAGAAAGAAATAGAAATCATAATGAGTAGAGAATGAAATATAAATCATAATGATTTAATGAATAAACTTAAATTTTAATAATATGAGAAAGAAACAGAAATCATAATGACATGAGAAAGAAATTGAAATTTTAATGAGATGTGAAAAAAATCAAAATCGTAATGAGTTGAGAAGGAAATAGAGTCTTAATGAACAGAGAAGGAAATAGATTTGTAATGATATGATATATAAATGAAGATTAATTAGATGATAAAGAAAACATATAATAATGTTATGAGAAGGAAAAAGATTATAATAAGATAAGAAAGAAACATATCACAATGAGATGAGAAGGGAACATATCATAATCAGTTGAGAAGGAAACCAATCATAATGAGTTGATTATAAAGAGGACTCAAAAAGAAGATTCCATAAGTTTTGTGAAGAGTTGAATAGGTCAAAATTAAAATTCAGTTTCTCATAAATATGAAATAAATCTAATAAGGATTTAAGAAGTCCATGCAGAAGGTAAAAAGTGAGTGTCTTTTAGATCTTTTGAAAGTTGAGGAAGTGTGTACATTTTTTAAGTTTCCTGTTTTTTCTGAGTTTCCTATTAATAGTTTCTAAAATCATTCATTCGTTATAACTTTTTATGTAATAAAAAAATGTAGAAAACTAATGAAATCATGTGAATTTTATTTATGTACAGAGATATCATGAGGATGATCTGAAAATTGTAATTTTGTTTATTGGACTGAGAAATATCATAATGAGAAGATCGTACTGAGTCAATCAGATTGAGAACAATCATATTGAGTTTCTAGGAAGATTTTGGAAAGTTCAAATTGAGTAATATAGAATCTCATTGACTTCATAAGATTGAGAAAATTGGATCTAGATAAATTGGAATGAGGATTCAGATTTGGAAATTATGGATAAGTTTCATCAAAGTATTTATTCTTTTTTTGGTTCAATTATTTTATAAGAAAAAATTGTTAACTAATAGAAGTTAGTATAATATTTCATATTAGGAGATATAATGTGTCTAATGAATGTTGTTACAAGTTTTATTCAATTATTTATAATAGTGAATTTATATAAACCCATGGGAGTGGCTATGGAATGGATTTGGGTTCTCGTACTAAGGTTGAACCTTGTAAATATTGTGTGCTTCACTATCATTCCTAAATTTTTATGAATGATAATTTATAAAAATATGATAAGTAAATTAATTAAAATAGGTTTTAGGGGTTATGTTTTAAAAAGTATTTAAACTTCTAAAAAAGAACAACTGATTCAACCCCCCTCTCATTTTTTATACGGTCCTTTGGAACTTCAAAATTTCTCTAACATGATCTTCCATTTCCATAACTATCTTAGCGAATAATATATTTAATTATCAATCTTCATACCAACATATCATATTAATAAAATTATTTTTATATAGGGATTCATGAGGATCTACCTAAATGCTCGAGTGAAACCTTTTGTTGTATTGAAACTCAACTAGATGAGAGTAATAATCCTAATGACCTATAAAAAAAGTGAGAAAAAGATCTAAAAATATCCTCTAGGTTTTTAATGGTCCTTTAGGATGTAGGATATATTTGGGTATGACATGTAGTACTGAAACACAAATATGTATTTATATCATACTGAAGGCTTCTCTAGAACTTCAAGGAAAACCATGGATCTCAGTCAAATTCAGTAGAATTTCGTATTCCATGAAACCTTACCACATTTATAATGTACATATTGGTAAGATAGTTAAGAAAAAATATTATCTAAAAGTAATAAAGTGTGTTAAATTTATAATAAGATCAGATTCAACTAAGATATTATTATAGCTATTAGATGTTTTGGGAAGTACAATGATAAAATCTGTAACGACCATGACCCCACTATCCTAGAGTTATTGGATACATTATTATAATGGAATAGTATATAAGTAATCATATCCCAAAGATAAAAATAGTATACCATTATTGGTAAACTATATGCATACTTTAATATCATATTACATTTGAAAACATGAATTAAAACCTAGTGAAAGTAAAAAATAAGAATCCTTGAACTCATTCAAGGATTCCTTATTCATATCTTGGGGAAAGAAAAAAAATAATGGTGAACTAAGATGCTCAGTAAGGGTTATATAAAATATAATATTTCATGAATGAATTAGTAATAAATAAAATAAAAAGTTAAATAAATAAAAATACATTCCCTTTAATCAATAACAAGAGAATAATTAATAATATATAGAGAATAAATATTTATCAAATAATTCCATATAAATAACCGTTGGAGCCTAAAGATAATCCATGGATATGATCACTAATCAAATAATCACATGAAAATCAATAAATAATTTATTAATGAAGGAAATACTTAATATTGGGCATCATGATTTTAGACATCATGATATCTATGTCATCATGACCTTTCTTTAAGATAGATTAATTGATGGGTAGGTATACGAAAAACACATTTAATTCTAGCTTACTGATTTGTCTCATGAGACCTATTGATGTATATAGGGGATATCTATAACCAAGATCCCCCTTTTACTGTATATCCAATGTATTACTCATATATAGAATGATCAATTAAATTTATAAAAAACATGACTTACCAAAAAATATATGTATTGAATAAAAAATATGGAATATAAATATTTTATATGAAAATAAAAAAAAACTAAAATTAAAATATATTACTTAGTAATGGTATACTTTTTAGGTAATTATCACATCCATAATAAAGAATATGGATATTTAATGGAAATGTAACTTCCAATGATCATAAGAAAGTGATTTTTTCAAAGGAAAGTTAATGAGAAAAAAATTAATAAAGTGAATGTTAATACAATACCTAGTAAAAATAATCAAAAAATATCTAGATAATGAAGAAGGATAGAATTATTAATCATATCCCCAATGGATAAAAAATAAAGGGTGATTATCTTTTATGAAAAAATACAATAGAAAGATCATAAAAAACATTCTTGTGGAAAATAACCTTTTTTACATTGATAATTTCTTTTGAAAAACATTTTAAAATATTATGAAAAACAATTTCTTTGTTAAGTAATATTTTAAAATTGTAAATGAATCTTAAAATAGATGAGTGGTCATGGTGACTGGAAAATGGTTTTCATTCTGACTAAGTTAAAACAAAGATTCCTTTCACATTTTCTCTAAAATGTCAAAAAGTTATTTATTCAGAAAATTACATGAAGATTATATTTAATTTTTTAAAAATTTATTAATGGGTGAAAATGAATTTAAAAAATCATAGTATAATTTTTAAACAATTATTGATATAATTTTTTGAGAACATGGATATGAATGAAAATGGATTTTTGACTGAAGAGATAAATAGATTTAGCTTTTATAGAAAGCAATTTTCTCCTTTATTTTACATACAAAAGAGAGGAAAATGGTAATATTACATGAAAATTTACCAAATAACTAGAGGTGAATAAAATATATTATATATGTGATAGAAATATTTTATAATTACCCAAATTAAGAACTAAACCTAAACAATACAAAATAGTGAAGATATTGTGAGATAAACCAAAACTAAATTAGTATATTTTAAATCAAAACCCCCATTATACCATATATATAAAGAGATTAATGATATAGAATAATGATAGGGTAGTAGATACACATCATAAAATAAAATAGGTCTATAAGATATCATTTTTTCCAAATAATATAATTTGATATGAAGAAACCTTACAATGATCATAATGTTGAAGTGAAATTTAATAAATGAATTGATTGTGTGTATAAAATATAAATCCATGTAAAATAATTGGAATATAACTTGAATAGCCCAAAGTAATTATTTTTTTATTGATTTTTGATAACCCTACTTTAAAGGTATGAGTGGGAACCCGTAGAAGGCCCATATTCATAGAGATTACATGACCCATAGGTCTTTGGAAATATACAAGTTATAACTATATGGAACTGCTCCTCCACAGATTCTTCACCATGATGTAAGCTCTCCACCTTTTCATGGCTAGTTTGACTT
Organism: Viscum album; assembly: GCA_963277665.1. NCBI lineage: Eukaryota > Viridiplantae > Streptophyta > Magnoliopsida > Santalales > Viscaceae > Viscum > Viscum album. The sequence goes on from OY728135.1 coordinate 475,028,717, forward strand.
TTATTCCTGTGCAAGCATAGGCTGGTCCCGATGGAAAATTTCATACACTCTCTTTATGAAAAATCCGATTAAGTTTATTCTCTAATGAATGCGTTTGCTTTGAATCCTCATTTGGAGTATGCCCCCTGTAGAGTATTCTTGTTTATTAAGCCCAATTTCAAGTGTCCTAAATACCTTGAGGTAGCCCAAAGGCCTTTATGTGCCCCGAAAGCCTTGAGGTAACATGAAAGCCTTACTACCCCAAAGGCCTTGGGTGGCCCAAAGGCCTTGAAGGACCCAAAGTGAAAACTGGTGGCCCGAAAGCCCAAATGGATGAATAGTCCCAATTTCCATAGTACTAAACAGTGTATTCTATAGTACTTATATAGTACCATTAAATATGCCTCTTTCCAGTTTTGAACTCAGGTCTCTTAGATTCACTTACCGAGTCCTCACCAACTGGGCTGAGGAGCTTATGCAATTGGAATATAACATAATTCAATATTTGGCCATTAAACTCATTATCGTAGGATATCAATGATAATGAAAAGTTAATATAACTCAATTAAATAAAATTTAGTTTAGAAACCTCTTACCTCATGTTAAAATTCAAGTCAAATAACAATGGATAAAATAATTAAAAATGAAATATAAAATACTATGATAAATGATGGAAACATGATATGACATTTAAAAAGGTACGTATATACACCATATAAAAGAAATTAATTTCCTAATAAGAAAATATTCCTTAATAAATGTAAATTGAGATAAAATATATTACCTCATACATTTTGTTAGGTGAATGTGATTTTTCAAAATATATAATGGTTTTAAACGTGTTATTAATTTATGAAAATTTTATTTTCATATTTATAATATCATATATATTCTTTTCGTATTATCTTGTCACCTTATTGTTCATAATATTTCATTATTACCAATGTTTCTGGTGTTTTCATTTTTTGTATGTATGTTTTTTCATTTATGTTCTTGTTATTGTAAATAGGATACAATTCTATCATCTAAAGAATTATATTAATTTATAAATATCATTTTTTTTATTTTCAGTTTTATAATCATTCTTAAAATTTTAACACAGAAAATGAGTCACATGGATTTGTGGAGGGTATAGGTTGTTCGTACGCATGAGTGACATTATCACTTCCATAATGGTTGAAAGGGTAAGAAATTAGAGGATTGATTAAATTTAATGAATCAATAATATTTCATAATTATCATATATATATTTATTGGTTCCATCTTTATGATTTTAAATATTAGTCGGTGATGGAAAAAAATTACATCGGTTCACGATGTGGTAGTCCACTGTATGCATGAGCGATGTTTTTGTTTCTCTATTGATGGAGAATGAAATGGATAAATATAATGAAATAAACATAATAAAATAATTTTATATGGGATATACATGTGTAATAATATTATAATTTTTAATAAAAAATTTATGGTGGTAAATGAAAAAGTGAAAAAAAGAAAGAGTTTAGTTAATACAATCACCATCCTCTTTGGTTCTATTAGTTATGACTCTGGGGATGGTATTTTTGAAAGAAAAACACCTCTAGAATATATATAAATATGTTTAACAGATATTATGGTAATGTTTTTTGGACAAAAATGGATTTATATGTGTGAACACATGAGGGTAAATGAGCCCTTTTATAATTGAGGTTAGTGTCATACTTCTATTTTTTCAATTTTTTTCAATAATTTGATATCACATTCAATGAAATATGCCTTAAAATGGATCATATTATAATGTTACAAGGATATGGTAATAATAAAACCATCAAATGATGTTTATGAATGTTTTATTTTATTTTTACATTTATATTTATATATTAACCTCAATAGAAAACCCATTTTTTCTTTAAACATGATAATAGCTTTTTCAAAATGAAAGAGTTAGAATATAATATATAAGATAAAAATTGGATAATAAATGGAAAATTAAGGAAATTTTAGACCATTTATAATAATAAATTTATTACTTCATGAATTTTCATATTTTTAATTAATTTTATAGAATATTATTTAACATAAAATATAAATAATGACATTTTTGACACTATTAATTTAATTTTCCTCTATGGGCATGAAGATAATAAATAAATTAGAAAATAATATATTACCCCATTTTTAATAAATAATTATTGAATAAAAAATATCTTTTTTAACTATAAATAATCCCAAATAAACTACTTTTGATGTTTTTAAAATCATTTACCATTAGTTTTCCAATGTTTGCACCACCGTTGTGTTAACACTATATAAGAATTTAACATAACTATATAATCACTAAATATTTTAAAACAATTACAGTGATGGAAATATTTTTTTAGTCAAAATGCCCATTAATAATTCTTATCCACTTATTTTTTTCATAGTTGGACATATAAGAGATTTTTAAATGAAATAGAGTGATATTTTTTCTTTTTATTTAATTAATTTTTTATAAAGGTCACTTTCATGGTAAAGTGAATAATAAACAATTTAATCTCTATAATAAGGTGATAATGGTTGATATAAATTCATAAAATAATAATTAAAATGAAAAATGGTAGCCTTATCACTTATTTTTAACTGATATTAACTTGATTAACCTTTTTACCATGGTAATGAATTTTTTACTATTCCTAATTTTCAAAATGAACAAAAATTAATTTGGTATTATTAAATAATATAAATTATGCTTATTAAAAATATGGAATACATTTTACCAAATTTAATCCCTATATGTTTTAGAATTTCATTTTATTATAATCGTGAAAAGTGTGATGAAAGGATGTTTTTTAGAAGAATTCATTTTTCATGCAAAAGATGAACTTATATTTACTCTTTGACTATAAATCACCATAATATGAATTTTAAAATAAATAGTCAGATATATAATCTATATATTTTTTTAAATCATTCCTCATTATTGTTTATTTAATTAATTAAAATGAAGAAACATTCTGCACTTAAAAAATAGTTTTTAGAAAATGTATGTTGGGATTAGAAATAAACTTATACAAAAATCCTATATAAATATTATTCAAATGTAATTAATTATATTAAACATATATATAAAGAATAAATATTTTATATTCAAATTATATTCAAATAACAATGGGAATTTTAAATTGTATAATTTATTAAAAATAAGTGAGTGTTTTACAAGAAGCGACTTTCTTAACTATGAAATAACAAATCAATCTTTTTAGAAAAATCCAAAACATTCACCCTAAATTAATTTTTAAATGATGATTTACAAAATTAATATCATTTTTCATGATAAAATTTCTATATTTAGTATAATATAATTATATTATTCTTCTCACAATGTGAAATTAAAATTTTATTGATGAAAAATATATTTTTGAAGCATGTAAATACATTACAAAAAATAATGTACTCTTTTAACAATATATTTTATTAATATAAAATATTTATATATAATTTTCCAAAATAAGTTATTCCATTTCAAAACACCAATTAAACTAATATGATATAACAATAATATTTAGATAATATATTTCATGGGTCATTTAAGCTCATTTTTAGGCGTTTCATATGACATAAAATTAAATGTTCTTTTCAATTATCTTCGAAGTTAGCTTATAAACATCACAAATAAATTTCAACCTCACAATTTTAACTTTCAATTTTAAATAAATGGTGTAACATTTGTGAATTATTTTATGGAAAATCCACATCATAAAAGGGTTAATAAAAAAATATGTTAAAATGAGGGAAAGGTAAATACCATGTTTATATATATTGAAAAACAAACATGTTTTGAAATAGTATGACATTAGAGGGAAGTGAAAAAATGGAATTAGAGGAGAAAAATAATGCCCAAAGTCTAATAAGGAGGGATAGAGAACATGTTCTCGGGAATGTTAACATAACAAAATTGTATCTCTATGAATGGTGGAAATAATATAAATTAATGAGAGATGATTGTAATAGTATAAGATGTTTTTTCAAGATTATTTACCTAAACTTGAAGAACTCCTTTAAAATATTGACTATGAACATAAGAAAATATACATAATTGATATAATTCTATTTTATAAGTAAAATATCAAACTTTATTTATGATTTGATCAATTTAAACTTCATATCTTAATCCAATAAATGAATATAATAAATGTTATCTTTTTCTCGAAGCACTAATGTCAAAATTTAATGGATCATAAGATCCGTAAAAGAGTGACATGTATTTTGGGTTCTCTCTAAATATTTATTAATACCAAAAAGGTTTTAATGAGTTATAAAATATAATATATTAATATATAAATATTAACATTATCACATAATTTTCAAGTAAATATTTACCTATCAAATCATTTATGTTTAAAAACGTCATATTAACTAGGATATCATGCTGGTTATTCTATGAGATGCATGATTCTTGACATTTAGTTGTGGTTTCAAGACCCATGATCTTACTAGATTCAAATGATTTTCACCTGGTATATGGGTTTTTCTTTTTATGAAACTATATTTATATAATTCCAATAATGTACACAAAAACATGATAAACATTATAAAAAAATAACAAAATAAATTTTTATCTGCTAAGGATTTCTATACAACTTATATTCTTCCAAGAAATTTAAAAATACAAGTTGAATATTATTAATTTAATATAAATTATCTTATTAACTCTAAATGTGATTGTGAAAAACCCAACCTGGATTTTGCCCTCAATCTGGTACCCCACCTGATTCGTCACACATCTAAAAAGAATTCATGATCCCCACAAGCTGACGACTAGCACATGGGAATCAAAAACAACCATGGATAATGATTTCAACCAACCTAAGTTATAAAACATACTATATATATACATGACATGAAGAGATAGTGTAAGAGAAAAACAAGAAATATATTTCATATAAAAATAGAAACATCTAAAGTGATACATCTCAAATGTATATAAACAAACTCCATGATACAAGTTCAAAAGAAAATAAAAACTAAAATTGAAATAGATACACCATGCGATAATGTGGTAAAAATCCCACTTTCTCACCTCTAGATACACAAAAAATATAATAGAAATTTCTCTTCCTCACCGTGGTGCCTTTCCTTTCCATGAATCAAAAAACATAAAAAGGTCTATGCACTACTAAAGGGGTGTGCAAGGTGTGAGCTATATAGGCTCATTAGGAACCCTCCATAGTGTTCCATATCAATTATATGTAGAAAAATATAAACATGAACCACTTTATAGAAAATGAGGAATGATAATAAATTATATCAGAATCATGGTAAAACATTTTCCCTTTTTGCATATTTCTAAAAGAAGATGATAAAATAGTTTCAAAGAATTTTATATACATCAAAGCTATCAAATAAAATCAAAGAATTTATTACCTATTATATCAAATCCAATAAAAACCAAATAAAAAGGTAACATAATTCCAAGGATCATAATAGGATAGGCTAACTAGGGAACTCTCACGTATACATATACAATTGTTTCCATGAAACTACTAGAAAAATGAATTGATTCTTGAGAGAATAAGAAAACCCCAAAAAGTGAACCTCACAACAATGTCTAAAAAGTCCCTAGTATAATAAAACTAGGGGAAGAGGAACATCCCATGTATGAAAACCCTAATAGTATCAATATATGAGGCCTACTACTATACCATCCACCTAAGTAACCAAGGCATCCCATGTACTACAATTTCCGAAGCATTTCATAAATCCATTTCACAATGCTTTTAAAATACACATTTATTTTATAAAAACATGAGAAAACAAATATTTTCTCAAAAAAAAATTTCCAACTACACAATTTTACCATGAAAATTTATTTATAACATAATTTATAGAAGAATAAACAGTGTTCATCAGACATAAGTTAGATATGAAACATCCTACCTCAAACTCAAATAGAAAACACACACAATGGTATTCATCAACATAGAAGAATAAAAGGAAAACTACGGAGGCCCTATAAAAAATACTCACATATAAGAATCAATTAAATAAAAGAAATGGTTGGTGGAGAATAAATATCACAACATATCTCAATGAAACTTTCATGTTGTGACATAACCAACATAAAGGTCAAAATCTAAAAAAAATCACACCATGGATATAGAATGGATCAAGAAGATTATCATCATAGAATAAAAGATCCATAAACATCAAATAATAGTGATACCATAATCCATGATAATGAATAATCATATTGATCTCTTTCCTAGAGGGACATTCCATAATAACCATGATGATCAATCATCAAACTGATGATCTCGGAGTATAGATCGCCAAAATCACCTAACAGATTTCCTAGATCTGAGAGGAATGGATATGGTATAATAAATGGTAAATTACATAGGAAATTATATAAAAACTATAATACATTCATGTTTTGAAATTTTTTCACAAAGTGAATCTCATAATTTTAAAACGTTATAAAAAACACATTTAATTGTATTAAAAACCCAATTTTACCATTTCATGGCATGGACCCGATTCACTACATGTAAAAGTTTCATGAATTGAACCAATTAATATTATATTCCCTATAATAGGTTGACATCATGTTTTCCTTTCACAATGTGAAAATTTCTTGTATATATCAAACGAACCAAATTCTGTAGAAAAACCAAAACCATATCCATTATTTCTTAAACCTGGGGAGAACCCCACAACGAATTTTAAATTTTTAGACCCAAACTCCACTAATTTCAAAAAAACACATATCCTTGAATATTATTTCATTTCACCCAATAATGGATCTCTATACTCGAAATCCCCATAATACACCCAAACAAATATGGAAACAAAAAGAGAGAAGAAAAATACTTGAAACAATATAACAAGATGTTAAAAAATCCCCACCATAAGATTTTACATCATTAGGATTTCATGTGGATGAATGATGTCAAATAATAGGTGATTCCATATCTCTTTCAACAATGAATCATTCTCACAAGTCTCATGACAATTTTATGAGTGTCTCCATAACACATTGACCAATGAAATGAACTTCCCTCGCAAGGATTTCACACAAGATTCAATGATCTCAATTGGTTCATCAATAATAGAATCATCTATGTCCTACTAGATCTATTCCAAAATCAAAATGTGAGAATTATCTAGATGTTATTTCATAAGCTATGATATGTGGAAAAAATCAGTAATTTCCACCATATAAACTAGAAATTACAGTCGATAAGAAACCCTCTGAAGCCACTTAGTGAACTTGAATGGTGTAATATATATTGGAGATGAAATTAACTATTTTTCAAGATAATGGTTACCTTACCAAGTAGAAATGTTCAAGAAAACATGTTCACCATTGAAAAAATAAATAGGAATAATTTAATGATTTCTATAAAATATATTTCTCCTTTGAGATATCACCAGATAATGATGTATATCCTGAATCCTAGCTGTCGTCTCTTAAATGTGACTCTGTTTCACAAGAGAGGACTCACCCACCTATACTGAATAAACAAGTGATCTATACAGGTTTCCATACAACACCTCAAAGTGTTCTATTCTAATCAATGATTTAATACTACTATTATATAAAAACTCAACCAGTCCCAGATCTCTATCCCATGATCCATTGAAATATATGACACATGCATGGAGCATATCATCAAGGATTTAAATAACTTGCTATGTATGGATTTTTATTTGGGGATGATAATATATATACAACCTAAATTGAGTCTCCATCATCCCTCAAATCGTCTACCAAAACCATAAATTAAACCTAGCATCCTTGTCTAAAACAATGGTAGAGGGAATGAAAATTAACTTCAAAACCACTTTAACTTATAGCTTACCCATTTCTTTAACTTTTATGGTGTCCCTATTTGGAATGAATTGTTCTAACTACATCAAAAAATAAAGCACCACACAAATTTCATTCCTCCCTCATGGATTATAAGGTAATGCATCAAATAAAATCTATGGAAACCTCATCCAATTTCCAAAAAAGCACAAAAAAATGATGAGGAAAACTGGAAGGCTTTAGATTCTATGCCTTTATCTATTGGCAGGTGTAAAAACATGACATATAGTCTGCAATGTCAAACTTCACACCCAGTCACCAAAATCACCATATCATTTAATAGTACATCTTCACAGTTCCTAGATGAATTAACTATGAAGAATTATGAAAATAAAACTAAACTAAACTCATTATATATAATTGGATAAAAAAGGATCTCCAAAACAAAAATACCATATGAAGAGAGATACCAACTAAAAACTATCTCCCGACCATATAGGGTTTCTCAAATTTCAATGAACTCATAATCCTAATGTTGAACCTATATAATGGACTCCAGAAGAAGGGGTGATAAATAACAACTAGTCAAAACCATACTTGAAACATACTACAAAGAATAAAGGTTGAACTGAGTGAAGAGGCCCATAAGGTTCCTATATTTCTTCAATTATAGAATATATTATGATAATACTTCCCTAATGAGAGCATCCACAATCATGGGTTCCAATAACATAACATTTGGAATTCCGAATAGGCATTTATAAATCATTCCACACAAATGGTGACTCCTTAGGATTCCTAAAACCAAACTCAAATAAGTACCATGTTCATTCTCAGATCACAAATAATCTAAAATATCATATAATAACACTACCAAAATAGTGTCAATATATACATGGAATACCCAACTTATCAAACAAATGAAAAATATAGGAGCACTAGTCAGACCAAATGAAATCAGAAGATATTAATAATGGCCACACCCATTGATTAATTTTATCTTTGGTATATCAGACTCTTGAACTCTAAGATGTTGATAACTAAACCAAAGATTGATCTTTAAAAACCACATTTTCCTATTTAACTAGTCAAACAATCATGAACACATTCCAAAGGATACCTATTCTTATCCATTACAAAGTTAATCTTCCGATAGTCTACACATAATCAAAGTGAACCGTCTACATTCATGGAAATGAGAAAATAGTACATCTAAGGTGAAACACTATTGTAAACAAAACATTTCCCAATTAGACCATCCAACTGAATCTTGTGCTCTATAATCTCTACTAGATCCATATGATAAGAGGGTATATAAATCAGTTGCGTACTCAGCACAATGTCAATCTTAAAATCCACCTCCCTCTATTGAGGAATACTAGAGAAATCATCTTGAAAAAATTTAGGAAAAACATAAATAATAGGAGTAATATTAAAAATGGAAGAAACATCATTGGAATCAGCTATTAAAAAAATTAAGAAACTTATTTTCTCTAGGTTGGAAGTTCTTGCATGACATAAACTTGTATCGCAATATCCTTATAAAATTCAATATCTCTCATTTGTATAAAGAAGTGAAACATTATAATGTTAAAAATAAACATCATAATGATGACCAATAATCCAATCCATCCCAATGATTGTGTTAAAAATATCCACCCCAAGAACAAGAAAATGAAAGACTAACTCTACATTTTTTATCGAAAGAGAACAAGAAGGATATAAAATCCGCTAATCTTTTCCCTTTCTAGGAGGTTTCATTAACTCCATAACAAATGACATGATCTCTATTTGATGTATAATCCTATAAACAAAACTTATAGATAAAAATTAGTGGGAGGAACCTGTTCAAATAAATTAGTCACCACTAGAGAAAGTATAAATATGGTTCCTCCCACTTTCTCTAGACCCACATCTACCTCCACTAAAAACTCACCCACTGTGTGAAGGTTCCTCACTATTGAGGCATGTGGCTAGATCCTTTTAGACTTTGAAGAATATGACCAAACTCTTGTAACCTTTTTAATAGATGATACTTTACCATAAAGAGGTATAAAAACTGCCTAACATAAAATTTTTAGGTGACTATAACATCAAAAACTGTTACACATCATCAGAGGTATGAGATAATAATGAAAGGTGTTCCCAACCTTATCACACTTATCAAAGTTAGTGGTACACTACTAGATGAAAATGAAGGTGTAGAGGATGCCTAATAATGAGAACCACTCCCACTAATCCTACGATTATCATTCCACTACCTCTTTCTCACTTCTGTGACATTAAAGAAACTACTAAGTTGAAGAGAGGGGGAAGAATAACTAACCTTTCCCACTATATTATTCACTTACATCATTTAAAAGTATTATTTCATTATGTAGGTCAAATTATTTAGCATAAATTCTTATGATATGATATCCATTCAAAATCATGTAGGTACTTATGAGCCTTCATCTATTCATTCTATACTACCTATAGAGAAAAACAAATATGATCTATAAACTGATTGGTGTATGTTGACACTGAATTCTCTATATGTTAAAAGGAGAGTAACTCTAAATACTTTTCCATCATGATTGACTCTAGAAATAATAATAGGAATAAGAGAGTCTGGAAACCCTTCCAGTACAAGACCAAATGTGTATCCACATGTACCATGGAATCCCACATATCTTTCTAGGACCATCATGTATGAACATTGAACACTTCACCTTGATACTCTTAGGTGTATCTAGGTAGTTAATGATCTAATTGACCCTTTCAAGCAAGTCCACCACCTCATGGGGTTTATGCATACCCTTAAAGGATTAGATATTCCTATATAGAAAGTCCAGTGATTGAAACCTCACTCCTCCAACTCATGGATTTACCACAATAATTTCATTTTGGACTTATGGTACATTAGGGATATAAACAACAAATTCCTTCATGATATCTTGGATAATATTTTGATTTGCTGGAGGATCCCCTTTAAAAGAATCCACTACACCCTCTTGTGGAACCCATGAAAGATGTCTCACAGGCATTCAACTACACATCAAAATAGAATAAATGATTATAAAATAGGATATTATCAATCCAAAATAGAAAACAATAAGAAAAAATTAAGATTAATCTTAATAACTCAATAAAGGTGAAACAAATCCTGACATCTCATTGTAACTTGTGTCTCATCATGACAAGCGCTTTCCAAGAACTCACTATAACCTACCTCTCATGTCTCATCAATATTATATCTAGTATATCAACATCCTAAGATAAGTACTCTTGAGAACAATCCAACACCTCTAATACTAAACTGTGATAAAGCTGACTCGAATAACCCCCTAAAAAATTACTTAGATTTAACCGTCACATACTCAAAGGGTGTTCCTGATCCACATGGGTTGGATAATAGAACTTAGGAATAAAAAATAACTATAAGGAATGATTTTTCCAATCTAAAGAAGACAACATGAATATATATATACATGACAATAATAAATAGTGGAAGATTAAAAAAATAAATATATTTCATATAAAGAATTAAATAGCATAAGCAATAAAACTCGAAATTAGCTAGAAAACTCCAAGATATAAGTATAAAAACAAAGGAATACTAAAACCCAAACAAATAATCTATGATATAGTATGGGAAGACACCAACCATCTTACCAATAGATATACATAAAATAAAACCATAGTCCTTACCACCTCACTACAACCACTTTCCTTTAACATCATTGAAATCTAAACAAAGGTCTATGCACAACCAAATGGACACATAGAGTGTGAGATAAATATTCTCATTATGTTCCCACCTAGGTGTTCTATATCAATTATCTATAAAAAATATTTATATTCTCAACATTAAATAAAAGAAGGTGTGATAAATCAATTAAATCAATTATATCAAAATCATGGTAAAACATTTCCCCTTTTTCCATAGTTCCTAATAAAGTAGGTAAAACATTTTCAAAGAATTTCATATACATAAAAGCATTAAAATTAAATCGAGGAATGTATAAAATATCATATAAAATTTAATAGGATCTAAATGAACATATAACATCATTAAAAGAATCATAATAAGTTAGGATTTCTTGGATATTCATACACGAACACAAAAAATAACACAAATCAAAACTCTATACATATGCATCAAATATAAAGAGAAGTAGAACACCCCAAAAAATGAACATCCCAACAATGCTTGAAATGTATCTAGAACAAGAATAACAGTGAGTAGAAGAACATCCCAGGAGTGAACCCCAAAATAGTATAAAAAAGGACTTTTACTACACCTTCTATCTAAGAACCCAAGGCTTTCCAAGAGATTCATCATCAAAACCATTTCATAAATTGATTTCAAAATTAATTGAAAATAAAATTTTCTTTTACCGAAAAATAGAGTAAACATGTTTTCCCAAAATCCCATTTCCACATGTATAATCCAATAATAGAAATTAATTTATAAAAATAATTTATAAAAAATAGAGAAATATAGTTCATCCAACATAGGATAAAGACAAAACCACATACCACAAACTCAGGGTACACATGTATAAAACATGATTCACCAACATGTTAGAACACAATCACAACAATAGATGACCTATATTATATCATCATATCTTATAATCAATTAAAAAATATAAATGTTTAACAAAGGGGACGTATCACAACAAACCTCAAGGAAACTCACATGCCACACAATAACCAATATGAAGGTCAACCTTCGAAGGAAGATCATATTATGGATCTAGAAAGGGTTAAGATTATTACCAACATAGAAAAATGAATAAATAAAATTCACACAACGGTGATACCATCATTAATAGAAATAAATAAGAAGAAAGATTTATTAATTGGGGAGACACACCACAATAACCAGGATGATCAATCACTGAACATATGATCCAGAAGGAGTATAGATTCCCATAATCAACTAGAATAGCTCTTAAGAATGAGAATAAAATAATTTAGTTGAATTAATGGTCAATATCCAATGTAGCACCCAAAAAATCACAAACCGTAAAACATTCAGGACATTACAACATTTCATGATATGAATTTCTCAATTTTGAAAATTTTAAAAAATGTGTTACCTAAGATTAAAAATATCGAACTTACTATTTAAAAATGTGATGTTAAATTACAACATGTAAAACTTTCATTCCTTGAAAAATTTCAGGGTGTTTTCCATGCAATGGTTACACGTTATGTATACCTTTCACAATTTAAAAATATTATTCATGTAGTAAATAGACCAGATTCTACACAAAAACCCAAACCATCATTGGTGTTCTATAAACTCATGGAGAACCCAAAAACAATTTTAAACATTTATAAATGTATTCCCTTAATTCCAATAAACATATATCCATGAAAATTATGTCATTTCCACATCAAAGGTTACATGTTCTTAGATTTCCTAAAACACAACAAAATAAATAGGGAAATGAAAAGAGAGAATAAAAATAGTTGAAAGAAGGTAACACGATGCTACAATAACACCCCAATTATTTATGATTAATTTTTTTTAAAAATTTAATCTCTCAGATAGCTTCTGATGCACACAACACCAATTTTAAACAAAATGTGATACACTATTAAAATATTATTTGAAAATGACCATTATAAAATAACTGTTTAATTGGAGTGTACGAATATGAATAACTAAATTATTTAAATTATATATATTTTTTCACAAATTTATTGGTTATATATTGATTATAAATAACTATAATAACCATTTGAAAGAGAATGGATTTTTACTAAAAAACTGTACATTAGAAAAAAAGGTTTTATCACTTCTTGCACACTTATGATAGAATAATTTTTTCATACATATAGAAAAATTATTTTACTAAATTTAATTCATATTTTAAATTATCAAATTTAAATTATATTAGTGTTAATTTTTGTGACTTTTCAGAAAAGTTTAATTTTCGATGAATTGTGAAAAATTATGTTTTTTTATTGAAAAATAATTTTTTTAAATTATATAAAAAGTTAAATTAAAATTTAAATTGGATTTGAATTAAATTTTGACAAATTATTTTTCAATTTAACTAATTTAGGTCATTTAGATCAATTTTATTTTTATATTAAATATAAATGCATTCCATACTGATGAGATTTTTTTCTTTGGAAATTCGCTTTTTCATCGTATTTGCATGATTAATTTTAAATTAGGCTCTTTTACTTCTATGTATTGAATTTAGAAAAATGTATTCCATATTTTTAATAATAATAAGTTATAATATCTAATAATTTCTACTTAATTTTTTTTACCATTATAAATAGTCAAATCAGCAAAATTTAATTACCATGGTTAGAGTAAAAAATAATTTACCAGGGGTTAAGCTAAGAATATAATGTTTAATAAGGCATAAAAAATTATCCAAAACCTATTTTATGTAAATATTTAGACAATAAATTTTATAATGGGAAATAATTACCCATCTTGGAGTCTTGTGACATGATAACAATGTTTGTGTGATTGTTTTTTTTCAAAACATCTATGTGTGTCCTTTCCTGCACTTATAAAAGACCACACATTTTTCTCCACTATTCAAAATCCCAAATAAATTTAGGTCAACCAATACAATATAAAATCACATCAATACATCCATAATATTATAATAGAATAATTTTTTTTGTCATAAATTGATCATAGGAATGATTTTAGTTTAAACCTAAGAAGGTTATCTGAAGAAGAGATAACATTCCAAAAAGAGTGTTTTTATTTTATTTATTCTTCCACCTTCTAAAAATCTTATTAAATAATGATTTTAAAATAAAAAAATATCTCCCAAATAATAATATATTAATATGATAATTTAATTACCGATATTTATATCCTCTTCCCTCAAATGGGAAATGAAATTGCCGATCATGTGTATGACGGACTACCGCATCATGAACCGATTTAATTCATTTTCCATTAAGACATTTAAGGGATGTGCATAATGGTTGATTTAACATATTTATATGATATTTATTATATTATTACATTTATTTAATTTTAATATAGTATATATCTTTTTTATGTTCCTTTTCGATTAGAATATAATAATGTCGCTCGTGTGTACATTAGACTACCACCTCGCGAAGCGATGTGATTCATTGTCACTTCTTCTTTTAATGGAATTAATAATGATAAAATAAAATAATATATATAAGGCCCCATCCTTAAACATTACTTAATCTTGAGTTATTTCAAGAATACACGTTGAGGATCTTTTCAGGTTTGGAGTTTTAGAGAATTAGATCATAAAACATGCATTACATTCCACATTTAAACGAAGTGGTAACATAAAAGATAGTACTAATTTTTCCCATAAATGGAAAGATATTTAAAATAAAACATGGATTCTTTCTTGAAATTTCCTTAACACTATCATCACATCATGTACCTTTCCCTTGACCTGTGAAAAACATTTCAAAAACTTGGGATGAGCATAAAAAGCCCATTAAGGGATATAAAAGTACGAAAAGAAAACATTAGTCCACGTATGAAATCATAGTTTACTCATAAAACATAAAAATTTTAACATAACTCATCAAATCTCGAATAAAACATAGAAATCATAAGACATAAAGGTAACTTGAGGCATTCATAACCTTCTTACATAGGGAGTAACCCTCATTGTTACATTTGGATTACCCATCACAGTATATTCCCTAAATCTCTTCAAAGAAACTTTAACGTTTAACTCCTTCGTGTTACCCAATGCATTGGAGAGCTATATCGGGATCACCCACCCTTAGTTTATCACGGAACCACCCATCTTCATAATAATTTCCAAGAACCATAACATAATCGTATCACATAAAACATGCATAAAGGAAACATAACATTTCCACTTTTCAATAACAAGATATAAATACAACACATTAATATAAAAACATTATTAAAAACCAATTTTAATACCTAAATAAAAGAAAAGTAAAACATGGTATTTATTTTTCATTTTAAAAAAAAGTTACGGCTTGTAGAGGAAGCTGAATCTCAAATAATGGTCACGACGGCGGAGAAGTTTTTGTCGCCGCATACGTATGAAAAAAACATCACCTTTTGTCATTTAGTAAAACTCTTCATATAAAAAAGATTAATTTTTAATAAACATAAAATTCAAAGGGGTTTATACACCGTATAAATGAAAGTTGTGTATAAAACAATATATGTCTCAATGAAAGGAGATTGAGACGAAGAACCATACCTCGGGTCCAACTTGACTCGATCGTTCTTTAACGTCCTGAATAATAAACATGAGTTAATTTATACTTGCTTAAGAACCTTTTTTAAGTTCATTATTTCTTTTATATCACTTATTACCATGTTATGAACACTATGTAATTAGTTATGTTAATAATGGACGTTTTGTCGATCATTGGTACTTGAGTCAAAAATAAACTCTTTATAATTACAAGTTGTTCATGGGGTAAAATATCCATTATATCCAGAATTATATTCATGATTTAGATATCATATATATCATATATATCCATTATATACATGAATTTATAATTTTACATAACATTTAGAGGTAAGAAATGAAATGCACCGTTCATGGAGACGGTAAGCCGTACGTACGCATGAACGCTACTTCCATTTCTATTTCATATTTAATGGAATTAAAACATAATGATACATAATAGTATTATAATTCCAGTATGGTATCATATATAATATCATTAAATATATCCTTTATACATACCACATATGGTATTAACGAATCAAATCACTTTGAGGGGGCGGTAGTCCGCACTTCCTAAAATGAAGATATCACATTTACCCATAATGGAAACCATAAAGGTATTCCATAAATGAAAAATACAGAAACTTAAGTAAAACATAAACATATTATATATCATATATAAATATAGTGACATCTTAATGGACACCTTTGAAGGTGTTATATGAGTGTTGAACAATCATCGTTTCATGAGGCAGAAATTCTCCATCCACGGAAACAGTATGTTCTTTAACCATTAGATGTAGGTGTGTGTAAGTGTAGCTCAAATACTTCTTATAAAAATGTACTAGTATATTTAAAATACTTGTTTTTTTACAAAAGAAATTAATAAAAAGAGTTTAGGGGGTTGGAGAAGAAAAATAAAACAAAAGAACACAAGTGAAGACATTACCTTCAAATCGGGTAACTGCCTTTGGTTTGAACCAAAAAGGTTTTTTGAAGAGATTCCTTCCTAAGGTAAGGCTTCTAGGATGAGTAGAGGGATGTGGAGAGACAAAATGAGCAGATCTTGGTTGATCCAAAGGCTTGAGAGGTGTGGGTAAGGAGGTAGAGGCGGGAGACTTTTATAAGAGGAGAGGAGGGGCACTCATGGAAAGGTATAAAATGTTACTTTATTTTCAATTGAGTTTCGGATTTTAAAGGTCCCACATTGATGTATTTCGAGGATAAGGTGATAAGGTTTCTAAATACACCCATAAAATTGGTTTTTTACAAGTGTAGGTCTTAGATTTTACATTATCTTTTCATTTTATTTAAATCTTTAAATAATGAGGTAATCACTGCATCATCATGGTCTCATATATAATATAATTTATTTAATGTCTAAAACTTATAACCAAAATACTTTGATGTAGGAAATATTTTTAGCTTTCCAATGATATTTATAGTCATATATATCATTTAGGTAGAAAAAATTAATTTTTTTTTACTCAGGTGATACATTCTTTGTATATTTACTTTCTTTAAAAAATAAAAAGATAAAAAGTCATTATCACACAAAAGTGATTCCATGGGGTCCCCAAGTTTGGCCCAAGGCATCCCATGGTCGGACATGACACAAACATTAGTATTAAGACACATTTTGGTGTCATTTTTTATTATTATGATATTATTTCATTATCCTTAACTACCCAATTACTAATTAATCATGATAATTAATGATAATTATCGTCATTACTATTCACAAAGTCAAAAAAAAAAGTCTTAATTACATAATTTGGACCTTCTAATTACAAATATGGAATCCATTTTACCAAATTACAAACACATTAATTGCAATAATTAATTTAAAAATAATTCCCGTTGTCAAAGAAAATAGCTTGTTTTTTTGAAACAATATCTATGAAAATTTTGTCATTAGTTTATGTCCAATTCCAAAGTGAAATTAATTATGATAACCAATATTGGATTAAATTGTAAAAAAATATTCTAATTACTCTTTAAAACAAATTAAAATGATAATCTAACCATATAATTAAATTATATGAAAAAGAAGTTTGGATGTAAAATGCAGTATTTTTCACTATTCATTAAAAAATGAACATTGTGAGAAAAATACCAAAAATTAACCCAAGGTAAATTTAAATGTCCCAATCATAAATAATAAGTTTATTTTGACATATAGAGATTATAAAATTGTTAAAAGTTTGATTTAAAAAATGGTTTTCCATCAAAAGGCAGTAAAATTATCTTTTAAAAAATATTAGTGTATTTCATTCTTAAGATTGGATTTATTCTCATTTTAAGCCTCTAAAACACTATCTAATTCATAAATAGACATAGATAAAAATATATATTATTCATTACTTACTAGGGATGTTATATAATTCCCCCCTTAAGAAAATTGCGGCCCCGCAATTTATTTACTTATCGAATAAGTGGGGATATTTATCCCTCATTGCATTTTCAGATTCCCTTGTTGCCTCTTCACTCATGTGGTTTTTTCAAAAAACCTTTACTTGATAAATCACCTTATTCCACAAAACTTTCTCCCTATGGTCAAGAATCTGGACCGGTTGTTTCTCATAAGATAGATTCTCTTCCAGCTGAACCACCTCTCTACTCAAAACATGAGATGGATCTGGCATGTACTTCCTTAACATTGAAACATGAAAAACATTGTGTACATGAGATAAACTCATAGGTAAAGACAATAGCTATGCAACTGATCCAACTCTCTCCAGAATTTCATATGGTCTAATGAACCTTGGACTCAGCTTTACTTTCTTACCAAACCGCATCACACTTTTCCATGGTGAAACTTTGAGAAAAACATGATCGCCTACCTCAAAAGAGAGATCCTTCCTCCTGTTGTACGCATAACTCTTATACCTACTCTGAGCTGTTCTCATGTGTTTCTGTGTCAGCTGAACCTTTTCTTCCAACTCTTATACCAATTCCGGTCCCATAAACTTCCTTTCACCCACTTCATCCCAGAAATCTGGAGTTTGACACCGCTTCCCATATAATGCCTCAAAGGGTGCCATCTGTATACTAGAATGAAAACAGTTATTATAAGAAAACTCAACTAGAGAAAGATGTTGGTCCCAACTTCCCTTATAATCCATTAAACAAGCATGTAGCGTATCCTCTATAGTCTGAATTGTTCGTTCTGACTGCCCATCTGATTGAGGATGAAAATCTATACTAAAATTTAATTCATTACCCAACGACTTATGAAGGCCTTTACAAAAGTTAGAAGTAAACCTGGGATCACAATCAGATACAATGGAGAGGGGAACTCCATGTAACCTAACTATCTCTTTAAGATAAAAATGAGAAAGTTGGTCTAGGGAAAAAGTATCTCATATAGCAAGGAAATGAGCAGATTTATTCAAGCGATCAACAATAACCCATATTGCATTATTACCTCGAGGTGTCTTCGGCAATCCCACAATGAAGTCCATGGATATATTCTCCCATTTCCACTCTGGCACTGGTAAAGGCTGAAGCATCCCTTTAGGTAATTTCCGCTCTGCTTTAACCTGTTGACAAGTCAAACACTTCACAGTAAAATCAGCAATATCCCTTTTCATTCCGTCCCACCAGTAATACTCCTGAAGATCTCTATACATCTTAGTACTTTCTAGATGAACTGAAAACGGAGAACTATGAGATTCACATAACAACTCTCTCTTCAACTGTGAATCACAAGGCACAAACAATCTCTTCCCAAATCTCAAAACAAAATCATTATCAATGTTGAATTCAGGCAACTTACCCTTCTGAACCAGCTCTACCTTTTTCTGAAACTCGCTATCTTGCTTATGTGCTTGCTTAATTCTGTCTGATAGAGAAGATTTCACTGATACCTGAAACAAAATAGAATGAAATCCTGCACCAACAACTTCTTTGACAAATTTCATCAAATCCTTAACCAAAGGATCACGTTTCAAATGCAACATTGTTAATGAGGCATTACTTTTTCGACTCAAAGCCTCAGCCACTTTATTTGATTTTCCCAGATGGTAATGAATTGTAAAATCATAATCCTTGATTAATTCTAGCCATCTCCTCTGTCTCATGTTCAATTCTTTCTGAGTTAATATATACTTTATACTTTTGTGATCAATATATATTTCAATATTTACACCATACAAATGATGACTCCAAATTTTTAAAGCGAAAACAACCACAACTATTTCCAAATCATGTGTAGGGTAATTTACCTCATGATTTTTCAACTGAAGTGAAGCATAAGCAATTACCTGATCATTCTGCATTAGGACGCAAACAAGTCCTTTCAATGAAGCATCACGGTAGATAACAAACTCCCCATTCCTGGAAGGTAGTGCCAAAACTGGAGCATTCACCAATCTTTTTTTCTCTTCTTGAAAACAATCATCACATTATTTTGTCCAGATAAACTTAACACCCTTCTGAGTTAGCTTAGTCATTGGACTAGATAACCGTGAAAAATTTCTAACAAACCTTCAGTAATATCCTACCAAACCAAGGAAGCTATGAATCTCGATTAAATTTTTGGGTCTTAGCCATTCTTCAACAACCTTTGTTTTTGAAGGATCAATAATTATCCCATATTTAGAAACAATGTGACCAAGGAAATAAATTTGTTGCAACCAAAACTCACAATTGCTGAATTTCCCATACAATTTATTTTCTTTTAAGGCTTGAAAAATAACCCTTAAATGTCTTTCATTCTCCTATTTACTTTTAGAAAACACCAAAATAGCCTCAATGAAAACAACCACAAACTTATCCAAGATCTCATGGAAAATTTTATTAATTAATTCCATGAATACAACAGGTGCATTGGTTATCCCAAAAGGCATTACTACAAATTCATAATGGCCATATCTTGTATGAAACACGGTCTTGGGAATATCTGCTTCATTTACCTTCAACTGATGGTACCCCGATCTTAGGTCAATCTTTGAAAAATACCGAACTCCCTAGAGCTGATCAAACAAATCATCTATATGAGGCAAAAGATATTTGTTCTTAACAGTGATGTTATTCAAGGATCTATAATCAATGAAAAGTCTCATAGAACAATCTTTCTTTTTAACAAATAAAATAGGATCACCCCATGGGGATGTGCTAGGTCGAATGAAACCTTTCTCTAATAAATCTTTCAATTTATCCTTCAACTCTAAATGTTAAATTTGAGCCATTCGATAATGGGGTTTTGAAATTGGCTTAGCATCAGGAACTAAGTCAACAGTAAACTCAACTTCCTGATCTAGTATTATTTCAGGCTACTCATCAGAAAAAACATCAGGATACTCATTTACCACTAGCACATCATTAATCTGAACAGTTCCCTTGTTTTCAACAATATGTGCAAGGTAACATTCATTTCTATCTTTTACAAGTTTCTAAGCCTCTTGATATGTTATCAACAGTAAGAGTTCATTATTATACACAAACAGAATGCCTTTCTGAAAAGAAAATTCTCTAGCTCTACAGTCAATCTTTTCATGGTAAATAGAGAGCCAATTCATACCCACGATAACATCAAACTCTACTATAGGTAAAAAAATATGGATTGCAAGTAAGTTCTTTCCACGGATAAGGATAAGAAGATTTTTATAAATTCTTTTTTCCTCAACATTTCCCCAGGTGTTTTTACCACAAGTTCAGGAGTCATTTCTTGAGATGGTATTCCAATTTTACTAGAAAAGTTTTCCTAGATGAAAGAATGTGTAGACCCTGAATCAAACAACACACTGGCATAATCTGAAAAAACAATCAAAGTACCTGATACAACTTCATTTGATGACCCGATATCTGCTGAAGTAGTTGCAAAGGATTTCACCACCCATTTCTTCTTGTAGTCTAACTACTTCCCATCACTCAAGATCTTTTTCGGACACTCGTTTGCATAATGACCCATCTCATTTCACTTAAAACATTTCACTAACTGTAAATAAAATTTGGTCTTACCTTCACCTTGATCTTTTTCAGTGCAATCACGAGCCTTATGTCCCATATTACCACATCGGTAGCACTTTCCAGAATTCCGAAGACATTCCCCAGCATGCCTTTTACTACACTTATCACAAACTGGAAACTTAGTTTTCTTACCATCAGACCTTTTTGAATAATTCTTCCCTTTCTTCTACCACCTCGGTCTCTTATTCTGCTGGTTTTTATAGAACACTTGATCATCAGAAAAACCATTTCCTCCTTCTCAGCACATCGAACAAGCTTTTCATAACTCTTAAACTCGCGAGAAGCTAAATCCCATTGATATTTTGACTTTAATCTTGAGTAAAAATGTTTGATTTTACTATCAAGGTCTCGGATAAAATTTGGAGCATACCTTGGAAATCGAGTGAACCATTCTTCATAAGCAACCACTGAGTTGTCCTCTTTCCTCAATTCCAAGAATTGTTTTTCCATCCTAAGGCAAACAGCCATAGGAAAATATTTATCAAGAAAAACACCTTTGAATCCATCCCAATCGAGAGCATCAATCTCATCAGCATCCCTGGTATTTTTAACCATCGACCACCACTGATCTGCTTCACCCTCCAAACGGTAAATAACAAGACTAACCTTTTGATTGTCTGAACACCCCATGACATTGAAAATATTCTCCAGTTCTTTAATCCACCCTTCAGCTAGCACAGGGTCAGATGATCCTCTGAATGATGGGGGATGTTGCCTCATGAAATGTCCACCACTGACATGTTCCTCTGCGGTTGATCTGTCTAATCTCGTGCATGGATGCCAAAACCATTTATCGCTTGAGTCAACTGCGCCATTACTGCAAAAAACTGTTCAGTTCCAATTCCGACCATCTCAGGATGTTGATTCGGAAGTTCATTTTCTTCCGCATGCCTTCCTAGCATTTCTTCCTTGTTTCCTCTACGGAAAACCATTCTGAACAAACATGTCTTAGATGAAGAAACATGGTAATCTTCAAATTCTATATCATTTTAATTTGACCATAAAAAATATTTTTGGATAATCATTTAATAGAATTATAACTCCTAAAGTTATCTAAACCAACCTCTGATACCAACTATAAGGCCCAGCCTTAAACATTACTTAATCATGAGTTATTTCAAGAATACACGTTGAGGATATTTTTAGGTTTAGAGTTTTAGATAATTAGATCATAAAACATGCAATACATTCCAAATTTAAATGAAGTGGTTACATAAAAGATAGTACTCATTTTTCCCATCAACGGAAACATATTTAAAATATAACATGGATTCTTTCCTGACACTTCCTTGACACTATCATCACATCATGTACCTTTCCCTTGACCTGTGAAAAACATTTCAAAAACTTGAGATGAGCATAAAAAGATTAGTAAGGGATATAAAAGTACGAAAAGAAAACATTAGTCCATGTATGAAATCATACATTACTCATAAAACATAATCATTTTAATATACCTCATCAAATCATAGAAATCATAAGACATAAAGGTAACTTGAGGCATTCATAACATTCTTACGTAGGGAGTAACCCTCATTGTTACATTTGGAATACCCATCATAGTGTATTACCTAAATCTCTTCGGAGAAACCTTTACATTTAACTCCTTCGTGTTACCCAATGCATTGGAGAGCTATATTGGGCTCAACCACCCTTATTTTATCACGGAACCACCCGTATTTATAATAATTCCCTAGAACCATAACATAATCGTATCACATAAAACATGCATAAAGGAAACATAACATTTCCACTTTTCAATCACAAGATATCAATACAACACATTGATATAAAAACATTATGAAAACCATTTTCAATACCAAAATAAAAGAAAATTAAAACATGGTATTTATTTTTCATTTTTTTTAAAAAAGTTATGGCTTGTAGAGGAAGCTGAAACTCAAATAATGGTCACGGTGGCAGATAAGTTGTTTTTGGCGAATACGTATGACAAAAACATTCCCTTTTTTCATTTAGTAAAACTCTTTGTATAAAAAAGATTCCTTTTGAATAAACTTAAAATTCAAAGGGGTTTATACACCGTATAAAAGAATGTTGTGTATAAAACAAAATATGTCTCAATGAAAGGAGATTGAGACGAAGTCCCATACCTCAGGTCCGACTTGACTCGATCATTCTTTAACGTCCTGAATAATAAACTTGAGGTAATTTTTACTTGCTTAAGAACCTTTTTTAAGTTCATTATTTATTTTATATCACTTATTTCCATGTTATGAACACTATGTAATTATTTATGTTAACAATGGTCGTTTTTTCGATCATTGGTACTTGAGTCAAAAATAAACTCTTTATAATTACAAGTGTTCATGGGGTAAAATATCCATTATATATGGAATTATATTCAAGATGTAGATATCATATATATAATATATATCCAGTATATACATGAATTTATAATATTACATAACATTTAGAGGTAAGAAATGAAATGCACCATTCTTGGAGACGGTAAGCCGTACGTATGCATGAATGCTACTTCCATTTATATTTCATATTTATTAGAATTAAAAAATAATGATACAAAATAGTATTATAATTCCAGTATGGTATCATATATAATATCATTAAATCTATCCTCTATACGTACCACATATGGTATTAATGAATCAAATCACTTTGAGGGTGCGGTAGTCCGCACTTCATAAAATGAAGATATCATGTTTATCAATAATGGAAACAATAAAGGTATGCCATAAATGAAAAATACAAAAGCTTAAGTAAAAAATAAACATATTATATATCATATATAAATATAGTGACATCTTAATGGCCACCTTTTCAGGTGTTATATGAGTGTTGAACAATCATCGTTTCGTGAGGAAGAAATTCACCATCCATAGAAACAGTATGTTCTTTAACCATTAGATGTAGGTGTGTGTAAGTGTAGCTTGAATACTTCTTATAAAAACATCCTAGTATATTTAAGATACCTGTTTTGTAACAAAATAAATTAATAAAAAGAGTTTAGGGGTTTGTAGAAGCGAAATAAAACAAAAGAACACAAGTGAAGACATTACCTTTAAATCGGGTAACTCCCTTTGGTTTGAACCAAAAGGGTTTCTTGAAGAGCTTCTTGCCTAAGGTAAAGATTCTATGATGAGTAGAGGGATGTGGAGAGACAAAATGAGAAGATATTGACTGATCCAAAGGATTGGGAGGTGTGGGTAAGGAGGTAGAGGTGGGGGCCTTTTATAAGAGGAGAGGAGGGGCACTCTTGGAAAGGTATAAAATGTTACTTTATTTTCAAATGAGTTTCAAATTTTAAAGGTCCCACATTGATGTATTTAGAGGATAAAGTGATAAGGGTTATAATTCCACCCATACAATAGGTTTTGGACACGTGTAGGTCTTATATTTTACATTATCTTTTCATTTTATTTAAATTGTTAAATAATGAGGTAATCGCTGCATCATCATGGTCTCATATATAATTTAATTTATTCAATGTCTAAAAATTAAAAAAATACTACGATGTAGGAAATATTTTTATCTTTCCAATGACTATTTATATTAAAAGAAATAATTCATGTAGAAAAAATTAAAAATGTTTTACTCAGGTGATACATTCTTTGTTTTATTTACTTTCTTTAAAAAATAAAAAGAAAAGAATTCATTATCACATAAAAGGGATTCCATTGTGTCCCCAAGTTTGGCACAAGGCATCCCATGATCGTCCCTAACACAAACAGTAGTATTATAACAGATTTTTTTGTAATTTGTTTATTATTATGATATTATTTCATTATCCTTAACTACCTGATTACTAATTAATCAAGATAATTAACGATAATTACCGTCGGTACTATTCAAAAAGTCAAAAAACAAGAGTCTTAATTAAATAATTTGAAACTTCTTATTAAAAATATGGAATCAATTTTACCAAATTCCACACACATAAATTTCAATAATTAATTTAAAAATAATTACCATTGTCAAAACAAATAGCGGGTTTTTTTGAAATAATATCTATGAAAAGTTTGGCATTAGTTTATGTCCAATTCCAAAGTGAAATTAATTATAATGACAACTATTGGATTAAATGGTAAATATATATTATAATTACACTTTAAAACCAATTAAAAAGATAATTATCCATATAATTAAATTAGATGAAAAAACAGTTTTGATGTAAAATGCAGTATTTTTCACTATTCATTAAAAAATGAACATTGCCAGAAAAATACCAAAAATTAACCAAAGGTAAATTTAAATGTCCCAATCATAAAGAATAAGTTTATTTTGACAAATATATCTTATAAAATTGTCAAAATTTTGATTTAAGAAATTATTTTCCATCAAAAGGCAGTAAAACAATTTTTTAAAAAATATTAGTGTATTCCATGCTTAAGATTGGATTTATTCTCATTTTAAGCCTCTAAAACACTATCTAATTCATAAATATAAATATATAAAAATATCTATTATTCATTAATTACTTGGGATGTTAAAATATATGTGATATATATGAGATAATATTTATTCTTTAGAATTAATATATCACAAAATTTCTTACCCATTCACTCGTTTAGTGGATTATATTTCCACTCGAACATTTGTACGACCAAATATCTCCACAAAGAGATGAAATTCATTTTCTATATACAACATTAAAAAATGGTTTTAAAAATTTATCAAATGAGTAAATAATATATTAGTAAAACTAAACAATTCTGTATAATATGAATATATATCCTATACATAAGAATTTAAACTTCCATGACAAATTGGGCATGAGAAAACATGTCAATTAACACTAAAAAAATAAAAAAATGAAATATTTTTAACAAATTACTATTAAAATTAAATTAGAGAATAATATATGATATTAAAATCTGAATATGGTTTTTTTATTAATTAATAACATTTTTAAAACAATTATAATTAAGTTTAAAGAACATTCATATAAATTAAAGCATGAGGTAAGCGACTTCATCTCAATTTCACTTGATTGATGCATATTCTACTATTTTGCACCTAATTTATTTTATATAGAGTAAATACATCCCATTTAATAATAAATATCATGAATCATTCATTATTTATGTTATTTTCTGTTTTTATTTAAATTATTTCATCCGTTGATATATTTTATTAAAGTTACCAGTGGTAGAAAATTTTATATCTCAATTTTATTTCTTTGGGTTATATTACTTTTTTGTATGCAATTGATATTCTAATATTATGTGTATAAAGAATTATAATTATATTATGTAGTATTTAAAAAAATTAATATGTATTTACATATTAGAATCATAATCCATTCATTGATTAATTCTCACCTCAACATTGTAATCATTGTATTAGATTTTGTCTCAATTTTCATTTCATTAATACATATTTGTTAATATGCATCCATTCAATTCAATGTAGTGTTTATAATACCCAATGATTTATTTATCATGAATACCTATTTATTCATTATGTTTAATGTTTTAATTAAATTATATCCATATTATATATATCACGTATATGAATATTTTGTAAACTATATTCCATTATTTCATATATTGTTTACTTTAAAAGTTATTTGAATAAATTGAGGAATATTAAAAAATCCATGTTCTTTAATCATTAGGGATATTTGTTGACAAGGAATATTATTCATAAAAGAAATCAATTATTTGTGGGTCTTGGAATTATATATCCCCTCGGAGCCTCAACATATGTCATTAGAAAAATTTGTAGGTGAAATTAAATAGATTTATACTAGAAGATTTAAACCATATTTTAAAGGTATTGATGGTAGATGTATCATGATAACTGATATCATGACATCTTATAAATAATCATTTTCTTCATTAAGAATTAATTTATTATTATTATCCATGAGATTTTCACAATGATGTTGTCTTTGGATTCATTTTATTTTTGGTTTATCAATTAAATGGTATATGGGTTTAATTATTTACATTTCTATATTTATTATTCCTTATCAAATTATTGTAGACAAGTTAGCGATTAGATGTAATGTATGCTCAATTATTTGCCTTTCCATATTGATTCTTCGTTATTGATTCATGGTATCATTCATTGTACAAAACTCATATAAAGTATTATAGATTTACATTGTGTTGTTTCCTTTCCTCAGGATATGAAAACGAAATATTTGAATTAGTTTTCTAGAATACAATTAACTTTATCTTTTCATTTACTATATTTCATTTTCTATTCCCAATTTAAAAGGGTATCATATATGTATTTGTTTCTCCAAAAAATTTAAATTGATTGGTCCATTGAGATTTAATCCTCTTATATATATGACAGTGTAATAAAGTAGGAACCGACTCCAAGATATTGGGGTCATGGTAATTATGTTGGGATCAGAATAAGTTTAATAGAAAACTTGAGAACTAGATCAAAGAAAACATAGATTAGAGAACAAAATCCTATGATGAAATTTGAGGATATGTATAAAAGATAATTATAAAGTTGTTGTATGGAATATATTATGTGGTTTTCCTAGAAATACATACCTATATGTTTAATAGAAGTGAACATGGTAGTAGAATAGATGTACCTAGGGGTAATAACTATGAAAAGGGAACATTAGGCTTCATCGAGTCATCACACAGTTCATTGAAATGGTCTTTGATGGAAACCTATACTAACACTACATGTATATATTTTTTTTGGGAAATTAAAATTTTCATTAAAAACCATTATAAAGGATTTGAAAATAATGTTATCCCAAAAGAAACAAAGTTTAATATTTTTACATTAACAATCAATAAATTTTTCTTTTATGTATTGTTACACCATATTTGTAATTATACGTTATGATTTAAAAATAATAACATTATGAGCTAATCTAGTATATGAAATTAATTATAAATGGGACCTGAAAGGAAGAAGGGTATCAATACTCATGGCCCAGGCATATATTTAACTGATGAGGAATCTGATACAACTGGTATTAGAATTGAAAACATTATAACTATAAGGACTCAAAATTATTCTTTATATAACATAGTAAATTCATTTTATAAATTAAATTATTACATTCCAAAAACCTTTTTAGTTTATATTTTTATAGAATGAGATCATAATTACTACATAATAAATAAAATAATAAAAATTATACACTTTTACTCACTATACATTCGTTCCACAAAACAAAAACTTTTAAATTGAAACATAGTTTCTTTTCCGGTTTAATCGTCAAAGATTTACTAAGATCCCATCCTTAACTCTATTCTCCCTTAAATCCCGTGAAAAAAATTTCAAAACATGGGATTTTCATAAAAGTTCAGTAAGGAACACACAAAGAAGGAAAAATGTTAGTCTTGTGAAAACATAAAACCATGAATACTTTATCATAAAGTAATATTTTTCAACTTTAAGAAGTAGTAAATAATCCTTATTGAATATACGCTCATTTATTACCCTTTTTCAATCATTATATTACTGTAAAACCCATAGAAATCACATATAACATATAGAGGTAACTTGGGACATAATCTTACTTAAATGGAATAACCATGGAGTTGACTTCCATAAATGTAACTCTTACAAATAGAATAACCATACAACCGAATTCCATACCCAATGAAATTAAGGTTATAACATACCCCCCATACTTGGTTTATCATTTAACCACCCATCCTTGTATTACCACATAACCACCTATCAAATTTACAGGTATCACTATATAATCATAACACATAATGGATTGAAATTTTCAGCATTTCACTCATAAAATTCAACTTGAAATCATAAAAAAAACATTTTAAGATATTGAAATAATCAACCAATTTTCCAAACCTTTTTCAGTCTCAAAATAATGAAATAATCAAATAAAGGGGTTTCTTTTCCATTTAAAAATTTATAGTCTTATAAAGTAAGCCAAATATGAAATTATGCTTATGGCGACAGAGATGCTGCTGTCCTCGTATATGATAAAAAAAATATTCCTTTTGTTGTTTGTAATAAACATTCCGTTTAAAACATGTAAATAGATTCCTTTTGAAGAAAATTGAATAAAATAAAAACTTGAATTTTTTTTGTTTATATTAATTTTATATCCACATAAATTAATTTGTAAAATAATATCTAGAATATTGAAATTGAGAAAAAGATATGATAATTAAATCTTTAAACATTCAAGGTGTTCCATACAACTTTGAACATTTAAATATTAATTTCGATAAAATAATAGCATTTAACAAAACATTAAATAACATGAGGATATAAAAAATATAGAAATG
This sequence comes from Viscum album, assembly GCA_963277665.1. NCBI lineage: Eukaryota > Viridiplantae > Streptophyta > Magnoliopsida > Santalales > Viscaceae > Viscum > Viscum album. The sequence continues at coordinate 475,058,851 of OY728135.1, forward strand.
AAATTCTAAATGGTCTTTATTGTAAAGACCCAGAAACTTCAATGAATTTTTTATAAAATTAATTGAGATTATTACGAGTCTGAAAAAATTGACATTACATTATTCTGAGGCCCAGTGTGCCTGGAATAAATTTCTGAACTTTTTTAAAGGCATGTTTAGTAAATGAATGGGAGGAGTTATCTATATTTTGAAAAGATGCTCAAATTGAAAATCCTAGGCTGCCGTTGAATTTGAAACACCGGGATTCTCTTAATGGAGACTTCACTTTGAGGATAGTAGGTCAAGAGAAAAAGATAGTTTTTGGACATTTAAAAGAATAATAAAATAACAATGTTATTTTGTTTCTATTTTTCTTTTCCTCTAACAGACGAGCGATGGTGGTGGGACCAATGACATGTCATTCCATTAAATGTCTTGACTCCCCTTTATTTTTGTAACTGCACCATTGGAAATTATAAGGTTCATTAATTAAATGAACCTCATTAATTCCATGTGTGTTACTCACCCTTCTCCACTTTAATTTATATGGAACTCAGGGTGGAGTGCTAGAACGGTTTAACTAAGTGATGAAGCTCTAGAAAAGTACGAAGACGCCAACCACCAGGAGGACAAGACCAGTTTCAGCAAGCGGTGACGAGCGCCACCAAATCACGAACCAACATCAATGATGAAGGAGGTTCCGACAATCGTCATCAACAAACGTCTCATCCATGTAGTGGGGATTCTTTAAAAGTTATCATTGATGTTTTACCTTACTCCCACTTGCTATCACATTAACACGGAAGGTGCAGTCCAAATGAACAAGGCTCGGACCCTCTGCCGCTTCACTTAGGTTCCGTTCTCCAGTTATGGTTCCCCATTTTGATGGAAATGAAAAATAGAGGGTCATGCTATGACGGAGGAAACGCAAGAGAGCTGTATGAGCAAACCACACAAAAAACGGACCACTAGAGTATATCCGGTGGCCCGCAGACGAAACAGCCGATATGCCATGTCAGTGGAGACTGATGGTGGTTTGAGTATACCTACGGCAACTGACCGTGGGCGGTGGAAGGTGGCCGGAAACGGCGCGCCGTGGGGGCCGAAAGCGACCGGCCCGAGCTAGCCACACAGGACAAGGGGGGCGCTCGTAGGCACCACCGACAACGTGAAGCAGCCGCGCCTATCGAGCCATGGCAGAAGGGGGGCAGCGCGAAGCAGCCACTCCAGGAAGGAGCAGCGTGGACCCACGCTGCGCTGCGTTGGAAGAATCCAGTTGACCAGATGATGGATCGTTCATGCAGTGGGGCAGCGCCCCATCGGCCTATGAAACGATCTAGCAACCGTAGGGCCATCCAGACACAATGGCCCGCCTTCGGGAGGACCAAGACGGACATGAGCTGACTAAGTAGACCAAACCCTCCCAGCAGACTGGACTCGCGGCCTAATGGACCGGACACCACCCAATGGGCCAGATCTTCAAGTGGGCCAGGCCTGACCTGCAACCTAGTGGGCCCGCACAGGTGGGTCACGCCCCACCCGACGTTCCATGAAAACCGCAACCCGAGACCGCAAAATGAACCGGGCCGACCCTGAATGGCCAGACCCAATGACCCAGGCCAAACCATAATGGGAAGAATTCAGGCAGGTTTGGGTAGACCCCAGGACCCATTGCGTCAGGCCGGTCTAACCGAGTTGGACCGGGCCCAGACCCAACCAGCCCCCGATTAAAGAAACGCTTGTAACTGATGAACCAGGTGTCCATTATACATTCCGTTAGTGGCATTGGGACCCATTTTGGGAAGCATTCCCTTTTTCTTTTTCCGATGGGCCCTACCAACTCGGGCCGGACCGAGGTGCAATCACTTCTATTTCACGGAAAGGGATGTAACTAACAGACCAAACCTCTGACCGACACATCGTCTGTGGCATAAGGATATTTTTAGAAAGACGATTCTCATGGAAAGGTGGTACTTTAGAGATACTATAAGTGTGTTTTTTCAGAGTTTTACATCTGACTTGGGTTTTTTTGGAGTTTGAAGTGCGACCTGGGTGGTCCCTTGGCATAATCCGGTCAACCAAACGGCTCACCGTTCATGCAGTGGGGCAGCGACCCACTAGCTGGAAAAACAACCTCACAACCATAGGGCCAGTGGGACACAACAGTCTGCCATCAGGTGTACTGAGCTAGACATGGGTCGCCCAAGCATACTAGACCCACTAGAAGGTTGGGTCGGACCCGCCAGCAGGCCAGGCCTGACCTGCGGCCCAACGGGCCAGCACAGGGGGGCCAAGTCGCACCCGGCGGGCTGGGCCAACCGAAACTCGGGCCCGCAAACTGAACCGGGATGAACCCGATGGTCTGGTCCCTATGAACTGGGCTAACCCTTAATTGTCCAGAACTAGGTGGGGTTAGGTAGACCCTGGGACCTGTTACATCAGGCTAGTCTGACTGAGTCAGACTGGGTCCAGGCCCAAACGGCCCACGATTAAAGAAACGCCCGTAACTGATGAACTGGGTGTCTGTTAGACACACCATCAGTAGAGTTGGGACCCCTTTTGGGAAGCTGCCCCTTCGGATTTTTCTGGTGGGCCCGACCGAGCTGGTCCAGACCGATGTGCGATCACCCCCATTTCATGGAAATAGATGTAACTAATAGGAGGTCTAGTCTATACTCGTAGGAAGCAGAACGTTCTAACAGACACACTCTGCAGGAGGTTTGGTCTACAGCTACTAAGTGATGCAACAGAGCAGCTAGCTGCATTACCGGTATCCTTCGTGGATAGAGATGGAGAAGCATACCTCCTACCTATGACTGTCTCTCCACCACTTCTTCAGTGATTTCAGGAGGCACATATGGGGTATGATGACTGTGAGGCCCGACGTGCTCAGATATCCTCAGGATGGTCCCCTGAAGGATTTTATGAAGGTGGGTAGCACATCGTTCTCTTAAGAGGATGCACTTTGGAACCAATGATGCTTCATGAGGAGGTGTTGTGGGAGTTTCATACATCCCATTTAGTTTTACATCCTAGTGTGGGGAAGATATACTAAGACCTCCGATGTTAGTACTGGTGGCCAGAGATGATGAAAGCTGTGGCAAAGTTTGTTTCTAGATGCCTCACATTCCAGTAATTGATGGCCGAGCACCAGGTTCTAGCAGGCTTCACCCAACCCCTCGAGATACTAGAGTGGATGTGGTAAGGGATATCAATGGACATCGTCATGGGGTTATCACGTATGTTCAGAGGGAATGATACCACCTGGTGATCATTAAACGATACACTTTGTCAGCCCACTTCTTTACTATTCGAGATATGGGTTTGGTAGAGAGCATGGGACATCTCTACATTCTGGAGATCGTGTGACTTCACAGGGTGACTTCGATGATAGTCTTAGACTATTACACACACTTCACATCCCGATTGTGGATGGGGTTGCAGGAGGAATTCAAGGCTCAGCTTTTCTTAAGCATAACTTTTCACCCACAAACAGATGGCCAGACTAAGAAGACCATCCATACACTTGAGGATATGTTTTGTGCTTGTGTCCTAGATTTTGGCCATAGTTGGGAGGACCACCTACCCTTGGTAATGTTAGCATACAACAAAAAATATCACTCCACCATTGGTATGACCCCTTTTGAGGCATTGTACAGGCAACCGTGCAGATCACCCTTGTAATCGATAGAACCAGGAGAGCCAACACTCATGGTCCAAGAGGTGGTACAGGCTACCACTGAGAAGGTGGAGATCATCTGAGAGTGGATGAAGACTACACATAACTGATAGAAGCCCTATGGTGATAGGTGAAAGAGACCAATGGTGCTCCAGTAGGGGGACCACATATTATTGAGAGTTTCCCCTCAATGAGGACTACGGTGATTTGGTCAGGGCAGAAAACTCTCATCGAGGTTTATTGGACCATTCCTGATACTTCAGAGGATTGGTGAGGTGACATACCGATTGTCACTACCACTACTGTTGGAGAGGGTGCACGATGTCTTCTACGTATCTGAGCTGAGGATACACATACATAACCCATCTCAGGTCACCGACCATGGAGTGATGGAGATTGACAATGGGGAGACTTTTTCAAAGTCCCCGGTGGAGATAGAGGATCAGCATGTGAAGATTATTCATGGGCAATCGATACCTCTAGTGCGCGTTCTGGGGAAACACATAAATATCTAGGAGAGGACATAGGATCGAGAGGATCATATGTGTTCCCAATAACCCTCTTTGTTTGTGTAGCCTTGTTTGGCTTTTGGGGACGTAAATCCCTAAGGGAAGGAAAATGTAAAGGCCTGGAAAATTCCATGATTATTTTTTTAAAATTAATTGGTATTATTATGAGCCTGTGAAAATTTAGGGTGCGTGATTTCAAGGCCCGATGCTCTCGAAATGAATTTTTGACCTTTTTTTAATGCTACGTTTAGTTAACATGTTGGTGGTGTTTTCTATCTTTTGAACCGATGATCAAAGTAAAAATAGGATGGCACATTTGAATCCGAAGTGTCGGGATTCATTCAAGGGAGGCATCACTTTGACCGTAGTATGTCAATAAAAAAGACAGTTTTTTTACATTTAAAAGAATAATAAAATAACAATGTTATATTATTTATCTTTTTTATTTTCCTCCAACAGATGAGCGGTGGTGGAGGGACCAACAGAAATTCAATCCATTAAATTGATTCACTCCGCTTTATTTTTGTAACCGCACCGTTGGAAATTGGAAGGTTATTTAATAAAATGAACCTCATTAATTCCATGTGCGTTACTCAGCCTTCTTCTCTCTTATTTATATGGAGCCCAGGGTGGAGTTTTGGAATGAATTCACCAAGCGAAAAAGATCTGAAAAAGTACCACGATGCCAACCACATAGAGGAAGAGACCAGTTTTAGCGAGCGATGACAAGGACCACCGAATCATGAACCGATGTCAACAACGAAGGAGGTTCCGACGATCATTGTAAGAGAACGTCGTATCAAGGTAGGGGGGATTGTTTAAAATTTATCTTTGATGTTATAACTTTCTCCCACTTACTATCACATTAACGTGGAGGGTGGAAGACAAATGAAAATGTCGCGAAACCTCCGCTGCATCAATCATGTTCCATTCTTTAGGGATGGATTCCTCAGTTTGATGGCGACACGAAATAGTGGGTCATGCTATGATGGTGGCAATGCAGGAGAGTGGTAGGTGCAGACGACACCAAGAATGGACCACATGAGCATGTATGATGTCCTGCGGAAGAAACCGCCAGCGCACCATGTTGGCTCCGGCCAGCGGTGGCCCGAGGAGACCGGCAACAACATGCTATGGGTGGTGGAAGGTGACGAGAGACGGTGCGCCATGGTGGTCAACGATGGCTGGCCTGAGCTGACCATGTGGGATAAGGGCGAAACGAAGAAGCCATGGCCAGCGGGCTGCAGTTGAAGGGGGTGGCATGGAGCTGTCACGATAGGAAGGAGAAGTGTGACCCCATGCCACGCCCTGTTGGATGAACCTGGTCGCCCAAATGGTAGACCATTCATGTGGTGGGGCAATGCCCCACCGGCTGGTAAAACTGCCCCTCAACCGCGGGGCCAACGAGACACAATGGTCTGCCTTTGGGTGGACTGGGCAAGACATGGGATGACCAAGCGGGAGGGACCCGCCCAACGGACCAGACCCGCCAGCAGGCTGGACTCGCGGCCCAGTGGGCCAGTGTGGGTGGGCCGAGCCACACCCGACGGGCTGGGCCAACCGCAACCTGGGCCAACAAGCTGAATTAGGCCAACCTCGATGGGTCGAACCCAATGAACTAGGCCAACCCATAATAAGCTAGACCCTGGAAGGGTTAAGTAGACCCTATGACCCTTTGTGTTGGGCCGGTCAGACCGAGTCTGATCGGGCCCAGACCCAACCGGCCCCCGATTAAAGAAATGCCTGTAACTAATGAACTAGGTGTCTGTTAGAAACACCATCAGTGGCGTTGGGACCCCTTTTGGGAAGTAGTCCCTTTGGATTTTTCTCGCCGGTCTGACTAAGCCAGCCAAGACCGAGGTGCGATCACCACCATTTCATGAAAAGAGATGTAACTAAAAAACTGGGTGTCTGACCAATGCGCCATCTATGGAATAAGGACCCTTGTAAAAAAGTGGTACTTTAGAGATACTATAAGTGGGTTTTTTTTGTATTTTTATGTGAGACATGCCTTGGATCAAAGTTTAATCTAACTAGGCACATTTTACAAAAGTGCTCATATCTCATAGACCGAGAATCTGATTGACATGTTGTCTGTCACGTTGCAACCCCTATGAATGGGAGGTCCCTTGGGTATAATTTTTGTGGGACTCCATACTAATTGAAATATATTCAATAGATTAAGTAATGGTTCTCCTAGAATAAATATTTCTATGAGAGGGAAACCAGTGGCTGGATGTGTCATGAAGATGAAGAGAGACCAATACAGGTCTACACCAGTGACCAATACGGGTTTGCACTAGAGACCAACAGTACGGGTCTGTACCATCGACAACTAAGTGTCTTCACCAGTGACCGATATGGGTCTGCACCAACGACCAATACAAGTCTGCATCAATGACCAATTCAGGTTTGCACTAGAGACCAATACGGGTCTGCACCAGAGACCAATACAGGTTAGAAGTAGAGTTACTATGGATAGGATGATCTAGTTGTATGACTAGTCATCCCTATCATAGTAACATTAATGTTATACCGTTAGAGTGATCTATCTCTTTTGTTTTTTTCGTCACAATTTAGATCATGTTTATGATATTACCTTTGAGGTATATCTTGTGATGTTTTCGTATGTGGGTTACTGAGAGACCTTCGGGGGTCTCAGGGTCCCCAAATAGGTATTGTTATACTCACCCATGCACGAGCTTCACCCACACCTTGTGGTGTCTTGTACAGATGATGAGCAGTTGGGCTGATACTTGAGGGAGCCAGGACTGGGCGGTACGCAGAGGTGACAGGATAACGTAGAGATCTATGGAAACAAGCTACACCTACCGTTCAGGTTGGATCCTCGGTGGACGATCCAAGAGCTGTTTTCTATTTTCAGTTGTACTTTTATTATTTAGTTGGGCTCGTATTCTGGCCCATTTACATTCAGCACACTTTTTACTACAACAGTTTACTTCATGGGTTCTTCTTGCGGTGTTCTTGGTTTATGTGTTTGTTCAGGTTTAAAGGCAATGACTTCCCATTTTAGGGATACGACTTTTTGGTGATAGTGACCAACCCCTGGCCTTCGGATAGTTGGATTTAAGTAGTAATAGCACGGGACTTAGGGTATAGGTCTTGAAATTTATATACACCTTATAATAGAATTAAGGTTCATGTCATCATGAAATTCCAAAATGAAAGGAGATTGAGATGCAATCCCTTACCTTGAGTCTGATTCGTTACGAAAAATATTTATATTGTAGAATAATAAACACATGTTTAATATTTAGTTTATTGATAAACTTCTGAAATTTTATTATTCCTTTTATATCACTTTTTAATATGATGTAACAAGTACATAATTAGTTCTGTTTATGTTAGATGTTTTGTCGATATTTGGTGATTGATTCCAAAATGACTTCGTTAAGTCGACCATTGAAAAAGTGTTCATTAGTCTGTCATATATAGAATAATATTCATGAAATAATAATCCATTTTATATATCAAGTATACTTTTACATACATTCATTAAATATGGATTTAAAAAATGAACAACATTACAACCAAGGAGATGATTAGCCTTACATACGCATGAGTAACGTTTCCATGTTTCAATGATCATTAAGAAAATAAGGTAAGTATTATTTTATCTTTCAAGAGTTTTATTAAAATAATTAATATCACATTAATCATTTAAATATACTTATATATATCATACAAGTGATTTAGTGAATAAAAATGAATCACATAGCTTCACGGAGGTGATAGTTCACACGTACACACGAACAACATTATCATCTTGGTTTCCATGGGAAAAAAGAAAATAATTAAAATATTATTATCTTATAATGAAAAATATGTCATGAATATCACATATTAACATTAATTACATCATTTTAACCATTATTGAGATGCGATAATAGAAAATAGATTATAACGATTTGTGGCTATGATAGTTCACACGTACGCATGAATGATTAATTATTTTCCCTTTTGATGGAAATGGATATGGATTTAAGTGATGATATTAACATAATAAAAAATCATTGTATTGAGGATACTAGATTTATTATATTATCAATTCTAAATAATTATTGAAGTATGTTTAAAAAGAAATAAAATAGAAATACATGATTAAAAATTATACCTTTCCTTTGGATGATCACCATTGATTTACACATTAACAACTCTAAAGATGAATTTATTCCTAAAATAATGACTCAATAATGTGGTTAGGGATTATAGAAAGGTATTTTATCAGAAATTTGCCCATAAAAAATGGTTTTGAAGTATTAAGATATGATAAGAAGTAGTACCCCTTTATAAGAGAGGGGAGGGGCACTCTTGGAATTATTCAAAATATTTAATTAATATAAATTCATTTCCAATTAAAAACATGTAAAATTAATTTATTTAAAATATAGGAATATTATGGGTCTAAATAAATTCAACCAATAAAAATTACACATGTTTTGATTATTTTTTAATCTGTATCTTTTTGTTTTAACCCTTATTTTACCCCTTTTAAATCTTCCCATGATATCATATTATTTACACTTTGTGGGTTAATATAATTACCATAATATTTAAAAAAACCAATAAAAGATTAATTTATGAAATATTATGACATATAAAAACTATTTGGTAGAATATTATATTTTTTAGAAATTTTATAACATTTAATAAAATATTTTATATTTTAAAAAACAAAGTGTCAAATTTGACACTATTCTTTAGTTTACTTTTTTTAAAAATATCATAAAAAAATATTTGTTAAAAATAAGTTATTTAACTCATCTATAACATGTAAAATTAATCCATAAAATTAGTGGATGACTTTAATTAATTCAAATTATATTTATTTTGGTATTTATAATATCATTTATTTGATTCATTCATTAATTAAACAATTACTGCATCATCATTGTGCCACCACTTAATTTAATTACTTATGTCCTAAAAAATATAAATAAATTACCATGATGTAGGTAATTTTTTTATTTTTATAATAAATTTTTATATTTTAAGATATAACTTATAGAACCCCTTATTAAAATTGTTATAGTTATGAGAGACCTGATTATGAAATCTTGGTCTTTACTTTAAATAAAATGTTATAAGTGTCTTAATTAATCCCATGTGTCATATAAAATCCATATTTCCAGAACAAGGATATTATTGGTCTATAATAACTCATACAATAAAATTATGATAAATTTTAGTATTGTTTTATAATATTTATAATATCAATTTAACCTTTAATTCCTCGATTTATCCTTAACTGTAGTAATAAAAATATTTACAAAAGATACAATTTATAATGTTCAAAAATAAAACGGACCTATTTAAATAGTTTAGAACTTAAAATTTAAAATATTGAATCCATTTTTTCATATTAAAAAAACTTAATTGGTATAGATTAATCAGAAATTAGTCCGGTTGATGAAATAAGAAAGCAGGTATTTAAAGTAAAATGTTCAAAATTTCACATAGTTTTTAAATCCAATTTCATTGTGAAATTGATTAAAAAGACAAAAATTGAATTAAATTATAAAACATACTCTAATTATACATTAAAACGGAAAAATATATGATCTAACAATATAAATAAATTAGACAAAAAAATAGTTTTGAATTAAAACACAACATTTTTCACTATTCATTAAAATCTGAAAGTAATCAAAAAAATACCAAAAATTAAACCAAAGTAAAATTTTATGTTCTTATTCCAAATAAAGAATTTATTTTTTCATACAGAAATATTAAAGTTCCAAAAAATATATTTAAAAATTGGTTTCCCATCAAAAGGTGGTAAAACTACCCTTTTTTTGGAAAAAATACTTCTTTTATTCATAAAATTAAATTTTTTCTTATATCTTGTCTAGAAAACACATAATATAAATTTTAAACATTATATTTAATTTATATTTCATTAATATAATCCAACAAGAGTTATTTTATTATTTTATAAACATAATTATTCATATTTAAATAGTTTTTCATTAAAACACATCCTTTATATTCAATTGGTTTTTATTTTTATTTATAATTAATTTTCTAACCAAAGAATCATTATATACACATGTGTAAAACCTATTTTCATTATTTAGTAACTATATTTCATTCCTTCTATTATAATGACTAGGTTATAATAGTATCATATTAAATAATAATATTTAGTTGTCTATTTAAGCATGATATAACATATCATGTACACTATTGAACAAAGTATTTCTTTTAAAAAACTCGATATTTTACAATATGTATATGAGGGTTGAAAAAAATGGTTATAAAAATGACCTTTCTCAGATTAATTAACCTATTCCACAGCATAATTCTCCTATATAAGTTCACTTTATGTGACAAGAGCCCCTATCAATTGGTGGGACTACTAATCCAATGGTTGTATAGAAATGGATTAAGTCTCTCAAGATCATATTTATGCACTATTTATGAAATGAAAAGGAAAAGTTTAAAATTGCAGTGTATTGTATCGATGGTGATGCTGATAAATAATGGTCAGTGATCCGAAATAATACAGATGAAGTGGAAATAAAACTCATCGAATGGAATATTTTTAAGGATACATTATTTGAAAAATATTTATCTCATGATAGAAAAATGAAAATATTGATAAATTCATCATATTATTTAAAAATAGAAATAGATGTTTTGTTGAGTATAAGCATATCATTACATGGTTATCTAGGTATTATATGGATCAAATATGATAAATATATTGAATTATCAAAAATTTATTTAATGGGATTAAGAAAAGCCTTCGTATGACACTAGTCTCTCAATATTTTATCTCATATGATGAATAGTTTTATGCGACATCATCATAGATAGGGAACTATCTAGATTATATATATTCATGGGAAATAAATAAAATAATAGTTCTATTTAACACCATTAAAAAGTTAATGCATTAGGGAAGATTAAGTGAATGAATAAATTTCCACCTTGTGAAAAATTGGAAAGAATTATATAGGTAAAGACTGAAGAGAAGTGGAGTTTGTTACAAGGGTAGATACAAGGGTCATCTGGCTCATTAATTCAAGGGTAAATTTTCTTTCCACATCCTTATTTCTGAAGAAATGGCGTATTATTCGCTGCAATATCCAAATATTCATGGGAATCATCCATAGAAGAGGATAAGGGGAGAAGGATAAGCTTAAACATAAAGGGGAATGTTTGTTTGGATAAAGAAAAGTAGAGAATGTTTTCATTAATTGAATAGAATATTTTTAATTATTTTATTTTTTACCTTAACATCAGGAAATGAATGATTTGTTATATATAGCGATTCATTAAAAAAAGGATTGGGTTGTGTCCTTATGAAAAATGATAAAGTTATTTCATATGCATCAAGGTATTTCAAGAGTCATGAATAGAACTATCTAAACCATGATCTATAGATGATATCTATAATCTATTATTTGAAGACATTAAGACATTATCTTTATGGTGAAAGATATAAGATATACACAAACCATAAAATCCCAAAATAAAAGTTTTCATAGAAAGAGATCAATACGAGGAAAAGGATATGGCTTCAACTACTCAAGGATTATGATTTATCAATACACTACAATGAATTAAATAAAATATAGTAGGATGGGAATTGATTCAGAAAGATCACAGAGTTATGACCCAAATGATGATTGCGAGGGATACTCTAATAATTGATATAGTAAAATTAGATATGGAAATTATTATAGAATGTGGGATATCACCAAATTTTCAAATGATTGAAAACCCATATTTATTGGAAAATATTTAAATTTCTCTATAAAATGATGAGAATTTTCAGAAGAAAATTAATGTTATGAATGATGGAAATTTGGAATTTTTTTTATGATGGAATACTAATATTTGGAATGATAATATGTGTTCCATTTATTCCTGATCTATTATGTGAATTTTTGGATGATGTTCATAGCTTGAATTTTTGTATACACACTGGTAGAAAAAAATCTAAAGGTATTTTAGGAATCATTTTGGTGGGATGAAATATAGTGTGAAATTATAGAGTATGTATCAGGATACTTTATTATTCAATAGTTAAATGATGAGCGACAACATACTAGAGGAGTAGTCAAACATATTTCAATTCGCGTATAGAAATAGGAAAAAATTACTATGGAATTTTTTATAGTACTATAAAACACTCCAAGAAAAGAAGATTTAGTATGGGTTATTTTCAATCTTTAGAAAAAATATTCAAATTTTTTACCTATATGTGAATATTTACACCTTTAGAACCTTGAAAGGATCTATATTAATGAATTTTTCAAACATAATGTAACACATCATTAGATTATGTCGAATCAAACCTATTTCAATTCACGTATAGAAATATGACAAAATTACTATGGAATTTTTTATAGGACTATAAAAGACTCCAATAAAGGAAGATTCAGTATGGGTTATTTTCAATCATTAGAAAAAATATTCAAATTTTTTATCTATATGTGAATATTTACCCCTTCAGAACCTTTAAAGGATCTATATTAATGAATTTGTAACACCGAATATAACACATCTTTAGACTATGTCTAATCATGATCCCTATTTGACATAAAAATTTAAGATGAGTGTTTAGAAGGTAATTTATACTCATATTCATTTGATTACCACCCACCATCTGCAAATTGATGGATAGTTCTAAATGAAAATTAAAAAAATGATATTCTATTTTTATTACCACTTGATTTTCAATATAATTGGAACCAATATTTTCCATTGGTAAAATTTCATATAATAATAGTTTCCATTCTTGTATTCAAATGGTTACATATGAAGAAATACATTATAAGTGATGTCATAGTCTAACTAGTTAGGATGAATTTAAAAAATAGAAAATTTTAGGAATGTAATTTTTTAAAGATATTACAACAAAGGTAAATGCTAATTTGAAACACATTAAAGTGGTTCAAAGTAGGCAACACAATTATGTTGAAAATCAAAGGAAGGAGTTGGAATTTCATGTGGGAGATCATCTTTTCTTATAATTTTATACATAGAATTGATTTATGAGATTCCGTAGGAATTGAAAGTTGATCCCCAAGTACATTAGACCCTTTTAAATTTCTGTAAGGAATTGGATCTATGGATTATTGTTATGAAATTCAAGAATTCTCTCAAAAGAACATGATGTGTTCAATATGTCACTATTAAGAAAGTACGTTCCAGATCCAATGCATGTACTAAAATTTGATGAAATAAAATTGGAACCTAATCTATATTTCTAAAAAGAACCCATAAAGATTTTAGATTCTAGAGTGAAATTATTGAAGAATAAAAATATTGGACTACAAACAATACTTTAGTTAAATAAAAAAATAGAGGAAGAAATGTAGGAAACATAGGATGTTATGAAGAAGAACTATAACCATTTATTTTAAATGTAATATCCAAGAAATTTTGAGGATGAAATATTCATTGTAGGGAGGAATGTAACAACAAAAGAAAATATGATTAATTTCCATTTAAATAAATATAATATCTTTGTTAGATTATGATATAGGCAACACAACATTTAAACAAAACATGATACACTTTTTAAATATTATATATACATGATCATTAGAAACTAGACAATAAATTGGAGGGTATTAATAGGAATAATTAAATTAAAATAATTATAGTTTGTAAACAATCATTGGTTATCTATTAAATATATTTAAAAATAAGAATCATTTGAAATTAAAATAATTATTTTTTGAAAAACAATAGTTTTTAAAAGAAAATTTTTACATCAATTATTTAACACTAATGATGGAATTAATTTTTGATATTTTTAAATAATTTATTTGAAAAAATTAAATTATTTTTAAAAATAATCATTTCAAAATTATCTTAGTTTTATTTTTTTAAAAAATTTTCTGGAGAGTTTTATTTTTTGATTAATAGTGAAAATACATATTTTTATTGAAAACATCATTTTTTGATTAAATTATTCACAAATTTAAAAGAAATTATAAATTAGTTTATAATAAAATTATACTAATTATATTTTAGTATAACTAATTTAGGCCATTGGGATGAATTTTATGTTCAATTCCAATATAAAAACATTCCATACTTCTGATAATTTTTTCTTTGGGAACCCTCTTTTTCATCACATCTCAAGGTATAATTTTAAATTAGATTCTTCAATTTCTATGAATTGAATTTGAATAAAATGTATTAAATATCTGGAATTATAAAAATTTATATTTTCTAATATGTTCAACTTAATTATTTTACCATTATGAATAATAAAATCATTATTATTTAATTACAGTGGTCAAGGAAAAAACCGATTTACCAGGGGTTAAACTAAGAAGATAAGGGTTAAAATGGCCAAACAACTTGTCAAAACCCCATTGAAAGGTGATATTTCTACTGTATCACATGTAAGGTAAGATAATAACCCATTTTTAATTCTTTTTGAATGATAAAAAATGGGTTTAATAGTAAATTTTAAAAAATTCCACGTGTGTCCTCTCCCCCACTTATAAAAGGATACCCCTCTCCTCCAATATTCACACATCCAATGCCTTTTAGTTTGTCTAAGACCTAAAAAAATTAATTTCCTACTTTGATCCCCTCATACTAGAAGCTTTGGGTTGACCATGAAGACAACATAAGAAGGATTCTTTGTGAACCTAATGAGGTTGTTAAAAGAAGAGGTAACGTTTCTAAACAATTTTTTTATTTTATTTATTCTTCCACATACTTCAAATATTATTAAATAATTATAGTATAATAACACTATTATCAAAAATATAATGTGATGCTATTATGTTAATGTAATAACCTATACCTATTTCCTCTTCCATAAAATGGAAACGAAACATTCTTTCACATGTATGGTGTACTATCACCTCATAAATCGATTTAATTTGTTTTCCATCACCACCTTTCACGATTGAAAATAACCGTGGATTTAAAAAATGTATATGATATATAAGAGATTATTAAAATTATATAATTTAAAAATCATATATACATTTTTATGTTCCATTATTTTTAAAACATGAAATGTATCCCATTTTTACGGTGGACTACCGCCTCATATAGCTATGTTGTAACATCCCATATTTTTCATGGTACAACCCTTATTGAGTTCCTTGTTGAATTTATTCATATATGATTTTTTTCGTATCATTAAACATTTTTGGATAAGTTCTATTTGGACATGGGGAGACTTTGATTTGGAAATGACCTATGGTTTAGAGATGTATGTCAGTTTTAATTAATAGAGTCTAAGTATAAACATGTTAAATGTTTTTATCTAGGTTTTCTATGAGGTTAGAAAGATTCAGAGGTAGTTTGGTCCCTTTTGTAGAATTTAGGTTGATAACCATCCAATAAATAATTACACACCATGTATATGTTATATAGCATGTAACTTTCACCAGTCACATATTCTAAACTTGTTCGTGATGTGAAGTGGTTAAAAATCACAAAACTAGTTCACACCATGTACTGTTTGATCGAGATAAATACTAACCTAAGGTGATGTATTTTTCATCACATATCTTTAATCCATAAATAAATGATGTTAAAGGGTTACATGTTGTGTATTTCCCAACTCCATCAGTTTTAAGCCCTATTATGTGTATGATTTAATTTATTATATTGTATGTTTCCCTCTCCTCTTAGACCTAGGATGATTTCTAAGTGATTTTGGAGTCAACTCTACCTCTTCAGATATCCCATTCATGCAATTGATCTCCATTGAGTTATTATTCTTAGGTTTTTCTTTGTACTCTTTTATTCCTCATTGTGTTGGTGGTTTACTTTTTGACCCCAATATGTTCATGGTTTTCATCGATAACTTGTTTGATCTTGGTCCTATCTTGTGATATTCCTTGACACTATTCTTGTTGGTGGTTCCTGTTGAAAGATTTTATAAATCATCGGATAAAGATAAGGGTATAAACCTAAACCTTTAGTATTTTTAATTATCATGTCTATGAAATATTATGATTGAGACAATGTTATGTGAACTATAAATAATTTTTTCATTGATAAATGCTAAATCATATATTGTAACATTTGTTAGATCCCATTGTATTAGATTTTTAACAAGACTTGTATTATGGCTACCTGTTGGGTTAAAGAATAATCTTAAATAATAATAACTTGGATAATGGTTTAAAGTGTGTTTAGTAGGACATGATATTTCAGGTGATTTTATGATATAGAATAACTTTGTTAATATATCTTGTTCCATAGATTTGGATTTTGATAAATTGATATGTAAATAGATATGAAATTTGAAAGATAATTGGTGATTTTCATAATTAATCATTGATATATATGATTTGATATTTCAATATCCTTGCTATTATGACTTTCTATGTTGATGAAAAAATGATTATATATAAGTATTTTACTAGAGTCTGAAATTATTATGTTGAGGGATCTTCCTATAGATACCTGATAAAATGATTATATATCGATCCTGGCTTTGTGATACATGTTGAAATTCTTACATAGTCAGCTTGGACCAGTTGATGATGAAATTCTTATATATAAGGCTATTACCAAAGAATGAAATTCTTATATAGAAGGCTTTGTCCATTTGTTTGATTGTTCCATACATTATGGGTATGGTTTGAATGGTTATTCTATAAGCTCATAGACATTATGACATGGTGTCGAAGAAGGTTAGTTGTTGTATTGTTTTAATTTTTTAATTAATTTAATTTTTATTGTTTTATTACATGCACTTATTATCAGACCGGTTTAGTTTTAACACAATCATTTCAACCTACTGAGTTTTACTCATACCCTATTCATGATATCATTTGGTAATCAAGTAGATTACATGGATACAGATTTTGGACAAGGGTGAGGGACCTTATTGTTAATTTTTTTCTTCTTAGATGGGTTGGAGTGTGGATATTGGTCTGAAATGGGGTTTGAGACCAGGATATTTTGAGATTATATTGTTTCAGTTTATTGTTTTATTTGTATTGAATTTAGTTAAAAATTTAGATACATCTGTGATTGTCATGATATTATTCATCATTATTAGTTTATTGGTTTCTCCTTTTCTTTATAGTTGTATAATATATGGTTTCCACTCTTCTTATTTACTTTTATATTATTTTTATTTGAATATATCTATGTGTTGATAATCTATATTAGGGGTATATTCTCCCCAATATATTCATCACACCCCTGCTATTATTCAGAAACCTCTGACATATAGGGAGGTGTGCTTCACATCTCATAACCTACCTGTTTTTTCCATTTGAGAAAGTGAAGGATCAGGGGATATCACAAAGTGGTATCAAAAGAACATGTTTTTTATTTCTATTTATTTAAATTTTTAGAAATTTTTAATAGTGACTCAAATTTGTTTGGACTTGGTAATAAACTTTTTTCTCGGAGTAACTAACCCATATACGGGGGAAATCCTTGTGGTCAGGGATGAGATTTTGTTCATGTTGTTCATTATTACAATTTAGTTTATTTTACGTTGAGATTTTCGCTGGCTGTGTAATGTTATTCTTTCCTGTGATTATTACTCATGGCCTAGTAAGTCATTATATAAGTATGAATGCATCATGATAAAAACACATAAGTATATCTATTAACATGTATCATTCATCATAGGGAAATATCTATTTCATGTGTTATATTCATAACTATATGAATCATGAAATAAGATATCTATTATATCTAATAAATGAAATGAAATGAATTAATATGTAATTTTGAAACACCTGTAAACAATTTTTAGAGAGAATAGGAGGAATGGTTCTATATTATTATCGCCTATTAAGGTTGAACATGTTGTTATATCTAGTGTTCTAAAGAGTGTGTTTATCAGGTAGAGAAAATGCCTTCCCATCAATTTTGAGTTAAGAGTCATGAGAGTGGAAATCATGACACTCATGACATAGCTGAGATGGAGCTTTCTATAGCACCTAAGGATCAAATGGATGTTCACCTTCATGATAACTTCTTGAGGGTCATGCAATCCACATAAAGAGAGATGGTTTGAACCATGACTTCAATGTCTAAGCTCATAAGAGAGTTTCAACTACAAAATCCACCTACATTAATTAGGGTGGGAGGCCCCTAGGTAATTGATTTATATATTGAGTTAGTGTATATAGCCTTCAATCAATTTGATACATCCATAGATAGAAGTTTGAGTCTTGCGATATATATTATTCATGGACAAGAAAATGATTGGTGGGATATTATAGATCAGGATGGGAAACAAGGGGATTTATCTTAAAAGGAATTCTAGGTGATGTTCTTGATCCACTTTTATTAAGAGACGTTGAAGGTTGAGAAGGCTCACAATTTCATGCATCTGACAGAAGACAACATGTCAGTGAGAGACTACACTAAAACTTTGACTAACCTGTAGGTATTTTATCCATCATTAGTTGTTTATGAGATATACAGGGAGATACATTTTTTAGGATGAGATTATCTATGAGATTAAGTTACAGGTGGAAATTTTTAATATAAATATATTTTGAGACCTTATGAATCCGGAACAAATCACAAAAGGGAATTTGAGAGAGTCATTGATTATTATCCATGCCATTTCATCAGGGTGAACTTGGAGCACTTATTTTGTTTGGAAGAAGCACCGATATGATAGTTTTCTCCATGGGAAAAATGGGAAAAACATCCTAGGTAGTGGGAAGAAATATGAATAACATGTTTTGTTACAGTTCTAATAGTGTGGAAAGTTGGGCCACAAGGGGCCTTGTTGTATATACCACTCTTTAGAGTGCCACACATGTGATAAGATGGTCCATCTTCAGATGTTTTTTCTGAACTTCTCATAGTAGATCAATGGGATGGGATCATGACTGGTACTGAAGACTATGAAGGACTCCACTCACCCTTAGCAGATAGGTAGTTGGAGTTCCACAAGAAATTCAGATCTAGGTAGTGGAAGTGGTACCCTAGTGTAGGGACAGCAATACTAGGAAGAGAGAATAGATTAGGGGAGTCATACTGGAGACCTAGTAAGTGTTTTATGTTAGCTGAACGTAATACATATAATCCTGGCTATTGTGTATTCATTAACTTCTACCGTTAGCGGTATAATTCATATATTATCTACCCCTTCTTACATTTTTTTTGATATAAGAGAATCTAATTCCTTTTTATGTTCTATTTTTGAAAAGAGTTTGAGATTAGTTTTGGAAATATTGAATGTTTCATAGATCATTGATACACCATTGGGAGTGCAGTCAGAGAATATAAAATGTTACAAGGCATGCTCTCTAGAGATTGATGTTTACCGTTTCATGTGGGGATATTTTTTGTTGGAAATGACAGGGTATGAGTTTATTTTTGGTTTAAATTTTTTAATCCTACACTAGGATGATATTAACTATTTCCAGAGGAGATTTACCTTCCTATGACTATAAGGATACATCTATTCTCACAAGGATGAGTGAAATATTTAGTCTAGTCATGTAATACCAATTTAGTGCAGATTATATTGTCTCATTCCCCAGATAGAGATCCTTTTTTGGATTATTATAGAATGTAGAAGGATTGTTTTCCTCTAGTGTTATAATGTTATTTGGATGTATTTATAGATTATTTTTAATTATTACTACCACATGTGAGATCAAGATCACAATCAAAATGTTGTTGACATCAGAGATAGTTTTTATCCCACCCTATAAGATCAAAAAATCATTGCTTCAGGGTATGAAATTTTAGATAGAAGATCTAGAATATAATGGTTTCATACACCCTAGTACATCTCATTGAGGTTCTCTAATTCATTTCTCTAAGAAGAATTATGTGAATTTTCACTTATTTGTTGATTATTAGAGATTTGACAATATGATTTTTAAGAACCAATATCCCCTACTATTTATAGATGGTATTTTTGATATGTTGAGAGGTTATAAGATCTTCACCATGATTAATTTGAGATCTGGTTATCTCCAGTTAAGTGTGAGACCATCATACATAGCTCAGACTACTTTTAGAAGTTGGTGTGTCTTGTTAGAGTTCATATTGATGACATTTGGTTTGAAAAATGAACTCGCAGTATTCATGGTTTTGATTAATTAGATCTTTCATCATTTCTTAGAGAAGTTTGTTGTGTTTTTTTTGATGACATCTTAGTGAACTCAAAATCAGTATATGGTCATTCCAAACATCTTAAAATCATCTTGGGTATATTGAGGGAACATCAAATTTATATCAAACTAACCAAATTCAGTTTCTGGATTAATAAAGTGAACATATTGGGACATGTAGTCCAAGAAATAGTAGTATTAGTGGACATTAGGAAGGTTTCAACTATTGTATCTTTATAGATACGAAATAATTTTTTTGAGACTTAGAGACATTTGGGATTAGTAGGTCAATTGAAGTGCTTTATCAAGGAATTCTTTTTTCTGAGAGCACCAATGTCTAGGATGATCATGAATGGTGTGATGTTTTTTGGGTAAGTTTCCAATGAGAGATATTTTCTAGATCTAAAAGGTAGGCTAAACTAAGTTCATATTCTCACTTTATATGCTTCAGTTAAATCATATACCATGTACTATGATGATTTCATATTTGAACATAGATTAGTTTTGATGCTTGAGGATCGAGTGGCTTCTGATGGATTTAGACAGTTGATACCACATAAGATAAAATAACCTACTCAATACATAGAGTTATCTATGATGGTACAATATTTGATATGATGAAGACTCTATATTTTTTTAGTTTTTTTATGGTATACACACACCATAAGAACCTCATGTAAAATTTTTTAAAGAAGGAATCGAACTTCAGTATAGGAGGTTGGTTGAGTATCTATAGTCTTTAAACTTTGATTTGGATTATAAATAACAACTGGGAAACATTGTTTCTGATTCCTTAAGCCTTAAGATATAGTTATAGGAAGTTTAGGAGTCTTGAGATGAGTGTTGGATGATGGAACTCTTTTTAGACAAGCATCTAGATGATTAGGAGTACCAGGGATGAGTATTTATGACATTGATTTTTTTATATCCGTGCTTTTGGATGAGATCATGATAGAGTAGTCATCTGATTCAGAGGGAATGGTTCTAAGATATATCTTATATGGTGAGGAGGCACCATCAGGATGGTATCTGTAAACAAAATTCCCTCTTTTCCAAGGTAGAGTATGGTTTCTTATGGTTTTGTGCAATGAGATAATGGGAGATTTTCATGTTTCTATATGGGCGATAAATACTAGTTTAATAAAGACGTATCACGATATCTATAGATAGTACTAGAGGTTTGGAATGAATAATTATGTAGTAGGATTTTTGCAGAGATGATTTAAATGTTAGTAGGTGAGAGTTGACCATTAGAGTCTAGTTGGTCTGTTGCAGTCTATGCCTATTCCGGAATGGAAATGGGTTGATGTAAGTATGGATTTTGTGACAAGATTACCCATGAAACCTTATAAGAATGATGCATTATGGGCGATCATGGATTAAATAATTAAGGTAGAACACTTCATAACTATTAGGTAGAACATCATATTCAATTATCTGGAAGTATGTATGTGCATGTGATAGTTTTATTTCTTAGTGTTATGAGGAGTATCGTTTCGAACACAAATCCTTGTTTTAAATAGTAGTTTTGGCATGGTATTTAGAAGGAACTCAGATTACAAGTTCTTCAGAGTACTATTTATCGTCCTCAAACTAGCATTCAATATAAGGGGAGTATTCATGTTCTAAATAATATGTTATGAGCATGTTTTATGGATTTTGGTGGTTCATGGTAGAAATATATGGAACTCATGAATTTTCATATAATAATTGCTTCCACACAACAATCCAGAAGGAATCTTTCAAGGATTTTCATAGAATGAAATTTTGATCATCTCATTTCTGTTTTGATGCGGATGAATCATTACTTATTAGACATAGTATTAGGTAAGAGACATCTGAACTGGTTCATCTAATCTGGAAGTGGATGGTGATTATTCATAGTGGGATGAAATCATACACTGACCATTGGAGATGACCTAAATAGTTCAATATTGATCATCGTGTTTTCCTTCAGGTGTCTCCAATGTCGGGGAAATGTCGTATTAAGAAATAGAGAAAGATAGTGAACATGATTCTCTATCTGTTTGAGATGGTGGAAAGGGGAAGTCTAGTGGCATACCAATTATCCCTTCCAAAACTCAATAATTCCATGCATGATTTGGTTCATGTGTTGTATATTCAGAGATATTATCTTGAGCAATATCATATAGTAGACGTCGAGGAATTAATGATTTGTGTTTATGAGTCCTTTAGAGAGCATCCTATATGGATTTTGTACTATAATGAATATTATATATAGGGTAAGACTATACCCATGGTTCGAGTATATTGGAAATATGGGAATGTTCAGGAGGATACCTAGGATATAGAGTCTGATATATGAGCATAATGGCCAAAATTGTTCACTGAGGCCCCATAGTGATACATGGGGTAGCTTGGGGTTGATCTGTTATATAGCGGGGATGTTGTTAGATCCCGTATTTGTCTAGGTACATCCTCCTTTATGTTTTTCATTGAATGAATTTGTTTGTTTTTTCATTGTCTTTAAACATTGGTGGAAGAGTCTAATTATGTGATATAAAGCCTTTTTTGGGGAAAATGACCTAATTATTATGAATGTATATTTTCTTTAATTAATTTTGTCCAAGTATAAATGTGTTAAATGGGATTATGAGGGTTTTCTGTGAGTTTTGAAGGCTTTGGAAGTGGTTTGTGATCTTTCAATGATGTTGGGATGAGAACGATCCACTGGAAAATTACACCCCATATATATGTTTCACAGAATATAATAGTCTATATGGATATGTTGTGTATTGATTCATGATGTGAAGTGGTTATACATCATGAACCTAGTTATAATTTTACAATAATCAATCGTTATAAATATTAACCCAAGGATATATAATTTTTAGTGGATCAATTTAATCAAGAAATATACGATGTGAAATGGTTAAACACCATGTATTTATCATCTCAATTAGTTTTAAGCCATATAGTTCATATAAAATAATTCATTACATCATGTTATTTTATATCCTCTCAAAACAAGGATGAATTCTAGGAGATTTTGGAGTCTCCTCTTCCTTTTCTAACATCCCTTTTAAGTAATTAATCTCTAGTGGGACATTCTACACAGATTTTCCTTTCTCTTCTATCATCTCTCATTGTGGAATTGTTTTTTATATTAACCATAGTTTAGAGGGTGTATATTTGTATCATGTTTGATCTAGGTTCCTTCTTTTGATCTTCCCCTACCCTGTTCTTGTTGGTGGTTCCTAGATGAAGAATTTCTAAATCACCAAATAAAGAAAGGGGGTCTATACCTAACCCTATATTATGTTCAATTTTCAATTCTATGGAATATTATGATTTCACTGATGTAATGCGTACTATAATTAATATAATATTTTATTAATTGTAAATAATGTATCGAAAAATTATTTGGATCCCATTAGATTCAGCTGTTGATGAGACCTAGATTATGGCTACCTATTGGGTGGGAATACCTTGAACAATAATAATAACATTGATAATGGTTTAAAGTGTGTTTAGAATGACATAATATTAAAGGTTATTTCTTGTTAAAGAATCAATTTAGTAATATATTTTTTTCTATTTATTTGGTTGTTAAAAAGTTGAAGTGTAATTTTAATGAAAAATGATAATTTTCATAAATAACCATTGAGATCTCTATTGTGATACTGTGATATCCTTGTTGTTATGACTTACTGAGTTGATGATAAAATGGATTTATATAGGGAATTTCCCAAAGTATAAAATTATTATGTTGTGGTCTTTTCCCATCGATACATGCTAAAATTATTAAATAGTGGGTTTGACCTTATGATACATTCTGAAATGATTATATAGCTGAAATGGCCTAGTTGTTGTAAAAATTACTAAATATATAGTGCTATGCTCAGTGCCTGAATTTCTTATTCAAAGGGATCTACCCGATTGTTTGATTACACCATGGTTTATGGTTATGGTTGGCATGGTTTTTCTATATGCTCAAAGACATTCTTACATGGCGTCAAATCATGATGATTGATGTATTATTTTAATTGATTAATTAATACTCCTATTATCACTTTACTACATTCACTTATTATCATACTAGTTTTGTTTAGACATAATGGTTTTGAACTGTTGAGTTTTACTCACACACTATCCAGGTTACCATTTGGTAACCGAGCAGATTACATAGACATATATTGGGACAAGGGAAAGGGACCTTGTGGAAGATTTGTTTCTTTCTGGATGGGATGAAGTTTGAAGATGGGTCTGACATGGGGTTCAAGATCAGGACCTTTTGAGGTAATATTTTTTAGATGGTTCTTTATATTCAATTGTTTTTAGTTTGAAATTTAGTTACATATAATTTTTCATTATATTATTCTTCCTTATTGGTTTTTTGGTTACTCCTTTACTTTCGATTTGTGTGATATATGGTTTCTTTTATTCTTCATTACTCTAATATTATTATTATTTGATTATTATACTATATTGAATCTATATAATGGGTTTTATAGACTCCAAACTATATATACCATACCCACAATACTTGGTAGTAGCCTTTGGTGGATAGGGGGCACACTTGAGGTCTCATAACCAACCTGTTTTGGCCATATAAGAGAGTTCCATATCGAGGTACGTTACAAATGTGATTATTTTTTCACATACACTTTACATGGAAGGTAATAAGGATAAAATTGAAGACAATATGTGATATATTTGAGAATATTTTAATTATATAAAATTAATATATCACCGACTTCCTTACCCTTTCATCCATTAAGATAATGATATCATCGCACATGCGTACATATGACCTACCACTCCATAAAGCGATGCGATTCATTTTCCATGTCAAATATTAAAAAATGGTTCTCAGAATGAAAATAATAATTAAAGATGATATTTCTCAAATTTATATAATATTGGAGAATATTTTTATATATATTATTCATAATAACCATAATTTTCATGACAAAAGGCTCTAGAAAAAATAAGGCAATTTACACTAGAAAAAAGGAAAATATAGAAATATTATTAACAAATATGTGTTAAAATGTAATAATAGGATCACATGTCATATTACAAGTATAAATAATTTAATTTTATAAAGTAGTTAAATTATTATAACCATTATAAATGATGTTAAGGAACATTCAAATAAAGTTAATCATGAGGTATGATACATTATCTCAATTTCCCTTCATTAAGGCATATTCGATTGTTCTGTTACCATTTTCTTTTATACGGTGTGAATAAAACCCCTTTTACATGTAATATCACAAGTCATTCATAAATTATTGTATTTTATTTTTAATTTTGAATTATTTCATCCAAGAATATTTGAAATCAAAGTTACCAAGTGGTAAAGAATTTCATAACTCAATTTCTTTTCATTGGGTTATATTACTTCATCATTTTCATTTATATTCTAATATTATGTGTTTAATGAAATTTAATTTTTTTATGTTTTATTTTGAGTTTTACTATGTGTATTTAAAATTGATACACATAATATATTCATTTATTAACTATCAATTCAATGTTTTGATCATTGTAAAGGTTTTTGTCTCAAATTCCCTTTCATTGAGACATGTTTGTTAATATTTACCTATTCACATTCATGTGGTGTATATACTTCCCCTTTATATATTTATCATAAATACTGTTGACGCCGAAAAAAGCCCGCAAGTCTCGGAGGAAGTTTCAGAATGACGAAGCGAAGTCATATTCGGAATCAGAGGCCCGATTCGGAGGCCCGGGAAGTGGTGCACGAAATAAAGGAGGATCCGCGTGCAAAAATGTTCTGCGCGCGAAGTGCTCCCGGGATTCGCGGAATTGGACCGGTGAGGCGCGCAATAATTGCGCGCCCCGTGTCTCCGCGGCAAGAATCTGCACGCAAGTGGTTCCCGGCGCGGAAAGCTTCGCGCGCCGCCTGGATTCCGCACCGGAGGTCGCCTATAAATATAAGGTGACCCCGAACGGTTTGGGGGTTGAGGAATCCGAAGCGACTCTCGTGCGCGCAATTCAGCTCCCCCCGTGCGAAAGATGATATCCAGGTAATCCCGAATTCCGCGCAGCCTTGCCCCGGAGTTCGCCTTTGCGCGCAACTCCACCGGCTTCAGTGAATTTTCCCTTTTCCCCGGTTTCCCTACTTCCACGCAATCCGTGGTCCGTGCGCACAATACCCTGCCGTGCGCGCAAAACCTTGCGCGCAATTCCCTTTTCGCGTGCAATTCCAATACTTCAATTGCGCGCCGTTCTGGTGTTTTGCGCATAAATCGTCCCTTTTTCACGCACAGAGTTGAGGACCCATCACCTTGACGCCCCTTGGCTGCCCCCTCCACCGGCACCTGATGTCTCCCCTTCCAGGCATGCGCACCATGCGTTGTTTTCCCGCACGGCCTTCCAGGCTCATGCGAAGTAACCTCAAGGTCCCTTGGGCCGTGTTTCCCATTGCGTTGCTTTGACTTATGCTTCTCTGCATAGGCACACTAACGGTTATTGCTTCTACGCATAGCCACGCTAACGTGGACCCCCCGGTGGTTTGCCCTGCGACCCCCTTTCACCATGGCCTTGCCGATGCCTTCCCTTCCACAAGGGGTAGAGGATGTTGGGCATGTAAGCCCTAGGGGTGTGGAGCAGACCCACCTCGTCCAATCTGCAGGACGTTAAACTGCTAAGCACCTCGTCCTTAACACAAGACGTTAAACTGTGGTCCGACCCCGTGCTTCGCACGCAGGGTCCCCCCATCTCAGACATTTTTTACGCCACTCGTTTCCACAGGAATGGACTCTTCCTCACATGTAATGAGATCCTCCTTGTCGGAGCGGCGTTTTTCCGCGGGGGAATGGCCGCCTCAGAGCGTAAGCCCCTAACCTTTTGTACGGATGATTGCACCCGTGAATCTCCGTACTTCCCCCCTGCCAAGGCCAGTGGAGTCCTTTTCCCACTGCGCTTTGTTGCACCACGGGACTCCACCCTGGAGTAAGCCCCGAGACCAAGGGCTGCTAACCACGCGTAAGCCCCTATTTCCTCTTTGGTCCGCTCAATGCGTAAGCCCAATTCCACTTCTCACGGACGCACCATTCGCGACATGATCGTCTGGTCCCTGGTGCCTCTTGTTTCCCACACCGAGCATGACTCACTTGGGATTAGAGTGCGCATCGACCATGATATCCTCCTATGGGCCGCCTCAGAGCGTACGCCCTATCCCAGCGAACTACGTGAACTTTGATCCGTGCTCGCGCATGGTATGTAGGAAGCCACCACGAGGTTCAAGCCCACCAGCCGGTCGTCCTGACCTTTCCATGTCGGTTCCCTGACCACCTTTGGCCGCCTCAGAGCGTAAGCCCCAAATCTTTTGTCCCGCATGACGTTAAATTGTATTTCATCCCGCATGACATTAAACTGTATTTCATCCCGCATGACATTAAACTGTATTCCGTCCCGCATGACGTTAAACTGTATTCCGTCCCGCATGATGTTAAACTGTATCCCCCCTCTTGGGCCGTCTTAGAACGTAAGCCCCATGCTTCACCCCACCATCCATCCTGATCCTTACCCGGGCCGCCACATCCCGGTGAGATCATGCCACCCTTTCCCACTCCATGTCATACGGGATTCCGCCCACGTGCTGGCCCCAACATCGGTGTTTCCCCCTAGGGATCCTTTAACCCGATCCGTCTCCGCAAGACGTTAAACTCGCGACATACCCTGTGTAAACCATTGGAAGCTGAGGAAAACCTCAGATGGTACACATTCCCCGCGTTCTATGTGGGATGCCTCGGGCTTCCGCACCCTCGAGAAGCCCTGTGATGAGGGGCCAAATGACAGACATGCCGACGATGCCTCAACATGGCCATTCTCCTCACCGTAGGTTGCTGTCCCGACAAGACCCTTTGGTGCATATTGATGGAAGTAGCGTAATTAACTGGCGTCCATGTAGACATGGCACCGGGAATGAGCTTCACGAATCCGTCTTATTTCTTTGAGGGAGACCCGAACTAGGTGATGAGCTTCGAGGAGGAATCCACGGAAGGATGAACCAACATCCCATCATCCCAGTTTCGATCAAGGAGAAGATGTCCCTGAACAAGGAACGGATACCTCCCTCCTTTGGAAAGTGGGAATGCGGGGCCACAAGCAGCGCGCCCTCCCCGGCGGACGGATGCGCGCGCCCCGGCGAAAGCGTCAGAAAAAAAAATGGTGAATCCCTTTGTGGCTCCCGACGACGAGGAGCGCCGGGGAGGGCGCACTGCTTGTGGCCCCGCATTCCCGCTTTCCAAAGGCGGGTGGCATCTGTTCCTTGTTCAGGGACGTCTACTCCTTGATCAAAATCGGGATGATGGGATGTGGGTTCTTCATTCTGTGGATTCCTCCTCGGAGCTCGTCACCTAGTCCGGGTCTCCCTCAATGATTTAAGACAGATTCATGAAGCTCATTCCCAGTTCCATATCTACATGGACGCCAGTTAATTACGCTGCTTCCGTCAAGACGCTCCAAAGGGTCTTTTCGGGACAGCAACCTACGGTGAGTAGAATGGCCACGTTGAGGCATCATCGACATGTCTGTCTTTTGGCCCCTCATCACAGGGCTTCTCGAGGGTGCGGAAGCCCGAGGCATCCCACATCGAACGCGGGGAATGTGTACCATCTGAGGTTTTCCTCAGCTTCCCATGTTTAACACGGGGTATGTCGCGAGTTTAACGTCTTGCGGAGATGGATCAGGTTAAAGGATCCCTAGGGGGAAACAACGATGTTGGGGCCAGCACGTGGGCGGCCTCCCGTAGGACATGGAGTGGGAAAGGGTGGCATGACCTCACCGGGATGTGGCGGCCCGGGTAAGGATCAGGATGGATGGTGGGGTGAAGCATGGGGCTTACGTTCTAAGACGGCCCAAGAGGGGGGATACATTTTAACATCATGCAGGACGGAATATAGTTTAACGTCATGCGGGACGGAATACAGTTTAACGTCATGCGGGACAGAATACAGTTTAACGTCATCCGGGACGAAATACAGTTTAACATCATGCGGGATGAAAGATTTGGGGCTTACGCTCTGAGGCGGCCCAAGGTGGTCAGGGAACCGACATGGAAAGGTCGGGACGACCAGGTGGTGGGATTGAACCTCGTGGAGGCTTCCTACGTACCGTGCGCGAGCACAGATCAAAGTCCACGTAGTTCGCTGGGATGGGGCTTACGCTCTGAGGCGGCCCATAGGAGGATGTCATGGTTGATGCGCACTCTAAGCCCACGTGAGTCATGCTCGGTGTGGGAAACAAGCGGCACCAGGGACGAGACGATCACTTCGCGAAGGGTGCGTCCGTGAGAAGTGGAATGGGGCTTACGCATTGAGCGGCTCAAAGAGGAAATAGGGGCTTATGCGTGGTTAGCGGCCCTTGGTGTCGGGGCTTACTCCAGGGTGGAGGCCCGTGGTGCAACAAAGCGCAGTGGGAAAAGGACTCCACTGGCCTTGGTAGGGGGGAAGTACGAAGATGCACGTGTGCAATCATCCGTACAAAATGTTAGGGGCTTACGCTCTGAGGAGGCCCTTCCCCCACAGACAAACGCCGCTCCGACAAGGAGGATCTCATTCCATGTGAGGAAGAGTCCACTCCCGTGGAGACAACTGGCGTAAAAAATGTCCGAGCTGGGGGGACCCTACCCGCGAAGCACGGGGTCGGACCACAGTTTAACGTCTTGTGTTAAGGACGAGGTGCTTAGCAGTTTAACGTCCTGCAGCTTGGACGAGGTGGGTTTGCTCCACACCCCTAGGGCTTACATGCCCAATTCCCTCTACCCCTTGTGGAAGGGAAGGCATCGGCAAGGCCGTGGTGAAAGGGGGTCGCAGGGCAAACCACCGGGGGGTCCACGTTAGCATGGCTATGCGTAGAAGCAATAGCCGTTAGCGTGCCATTGCGGAGAAGCATAAGGCAAAGCAACGCAATGGGAAACACGACCCAAGGGACCTTGAGGTTACTTCACACGAGCCTGGAATGCTGTGCGGGAAAACAACGCATGGCGCGCATGCCCGGCAGGGGAGACATCAGGTGCCAGTGCAGGGGGCTGCCAAGGGGCGTCAAGGTGAGGGGTCCTTGGCTCTGTGCGAGCAAAAGGGACGATTTTCACGCAAAACACCGGGACGACGCGCAATTGAAGTATTGGAATTGTGCGCGAAAAGGGAATTGAACGCAAGGTTTTGCGCGCATGGCAGGGTATTGTGCACACGGCCCACAGATTGCACGCAAGTAATGAAACCAGGGAAAAGGGAAAATTCACTGAAGCCGGTGGAGTTTCGCACAAAGGTGAACTCCGGGGCAAGGCTTTGCGGAATTCGGGATTACCTGGATGTCATATTTCGCGCGGGGGGGTGCTGAATTGCGCGCACGAGAGTCACTTCAGATTCCTCAACCCCCATACCGTTCGGGGTCACCTTATATTTATAGGTGACCTCCGACGCAGAATCCAGGCAGCGCACGAAGCTTTCCGCGCTGGGAAATACTTGCGTGCAGATTCTTGTCGCGGAGACACGGGGCGCGCAATTATTGCGCACCTCACCGGTCCAATTCCACGAATCCCGGGAGCACTTCGCGTGCAGAACATTTTTGCACGCGGATTCTCCTTTATTTCACGCACCACTTCCCGGGCCTCCGGATCGGGC
This sequence comes from Viscum album, assembly GCA_963277665.1. Classification (NCBI taxonomy): domain Eukaryota; kingdom Viridiplantae; phylum Streptophyta; class Magnoliopsida; order Santalales; family Viscaceae; genus Viscum; species Viscum album. Next base: position 475,089,704 of record OY728135.1, read on the forward strand.
CTCTGATTCCGAATATGAATTCGCTTCGTCATTCTGAAAATTCCTCTGGGAGTTGCGGGCATTTTTCGGCATCAAGAAATGCCCCCCCCCCCTTGGAATTGGATCAGCGAGAGGTCGCAACGATCGGATTCCATGGGAAACGCTGAAACGCCAAAATGCTAAGTCTCCTGATCACGTTGTGCGCAAAAAAATATGACGGGGCGCGCAAAGCCCACGGACGTGCGCGAAATTTTCGTTCCACGCGGCGCGGAACCTTGGCCTCGCCTATAAAAAGGGGCATTGGGTCCCAGATCCGTAATTATTCTTCTTTCCGCGTGATAAGATTATCGCCCTCGTGCGCGAAATCGCTTCGCGGCTGCGCGTAATAACCCACTAGCAGCACGGAATTCCTTCTGAAAGTCGGCCGTGATTTTGCGCCAAACCGGGACCTTCCATGCTTAGCGTGCCGATTGCGCGCTCAACTCCAGGATTTCGCGCAACTCAGCCAGATTGCCCGCCGAACACTCCGATTCCGTGCACTGCATCCTGATTTCTCCCAACTCCCAAAAAATCTGAGATGGCTGCAAACCGAGTCGATGAGGGGGATACCGCTGCCCGTAGGACAGAAATGGTGGCGAACGAGGAGGTATATGGCGCCAAGGTGATCGTCTCCAATAATCTCACCTTGTTCAATTTGCTGACTCCGACCCAAAAGGCATATCCATTGTCGGACAACCTCCCACTCTGGAATTTTGGCATCCTGGAGGAGGTACCACTGCCGGGATTCGAGGTGGACACACCGCTGTCCTGGGTGACTCAGGAGGACGAACTTCCTCGCTACAACATCACCAACAACGGCCGTCCTGCGAGGGAAACTAGACACATGGATTTATATGTCCTGAACCCGAGGACTAGGACCATTACCGGGGACGAGCCTGTGGTGGAGGATTCTTCGGCCCTCAACGCGAGCACGTTCCGTCAGAGCATCACAGATGACACGAAGGGCTGGCTAAAGGATTGGGACCTGCGGTCTGGGGGTAACTTCACCAGCGAATGGGCCTGGGCGTTCTGGGTTCGCCATACCTGCGACCAGTTCGGAGACGAACTGCGGTATATCGGCCTGTTCGAGGCGGTATGGACATCACAGTTCCATTTCCTCTGTCAGCCTGAACTCGGACTAGAGCTATTCACCCGGTGGTCTCCCGACACCAACACGTTCCACCTTCATCACGGGGAAGTCGGCATCAATCTTTGGGACGTTCACTGCATCGGCGGTATCCCACTTGAGGGTTACCAATATGACGAGTTCGTTCCTCTAAAGAACACCTGGGGGGACAGGTCGCGGACGCCTATGCTGACGTGGCACCTGCTGCAGCTGGCCAAGGAGAGGCTGGGGGTCAAGGACTTCCTGAAGGACATCGCCTACAAGGGCTGGTTCAACATGTTCCTCGAGAAGGATCCCGCCGTCAAGATGTCGGGACCAGGAAAACAGTTCCCAACCATGACTCAGAGGAGCAAAGACGCGTCATACTGGAAGACCCTAGAGGCAGGGCAATACCAATCATGGGGATACCACGTCATTGAGGCCAGGGACCCAAACGTCCGGTATGCCGGGTTCCTTGCCGCCTTCCTGAGCGGGTGGCTCCTGCCGGTGCGGGACGCGAGGATGGGCGTCCGTCCAGTGACTTTGGTGATGGCGGGCTCCATGGCCGCCACCAAATGGTTCCACTTGGGCGTCCCCGTGCTGGCCAAGCTGTATACCATTCTGGGGCGCATCTCACGAGGGGGGTCGCCTCGGAGGGTCTATGATCCCTTCCAGATCTTCCATGGCTGGGTGGCGGCTCATCTCGGCGGGTATTCTTTCCCAAACGTCGTCCGTCCTCCGGGCAATGGCCTGCGACCGTCCTTTCTAAACATTTCAGGGGTGGCGCCATTGACGCTCAATGAGGAGGGCGTGAGGATCCTCATCAGCAACCATGCCATCTTCAACTTCATCCTGTTCCCCACCCCGGTCGGCCAACTGGTGGACAACGAGCGAGACTCTCTGGAAAAGAAGGAATACTTCCAGAGCATTCGGGGTGGTGTTCTCAGGGCTCGGATCGACGGGGAGGTGATCTGCGAGCCATACGTGCCATCCTGATTCACCAGGCAGTTCGGGTGCCTCCAGCGAATGCCGAAGAAGGTATTCACGGCTGTCTGGCAGGAGAAGAATCCATGCGTCCTGCGCTAGATGTGGTTGATGTTTACCACCTTCGGCTCTGGCGACGTCGTTACACTCCCTCCCACCGGGGTCGATGTCATCCTAGAAACCGAATATGCCGAAAACTAGACCATTGCGTACCTTGAGGGTCTATTACGCAAGCGTGTCTGGCAACTCGAGGTTACACACGCCGAAACCGGGCGACGGGAAAGGAGGGAAGGTCCCGTCGGAAGGGGAGAACCAAGGGCACGTCAGGTAGCGAGGCTTGCGCAGGCCGGGACTTCGGCAACGAGGACATCACATGGTGCCTCCACGTCCTCGTTACCCGCAGGTGGGTCACATGAGGTGGCTAGGGAACTACTTGGGAAGCAGATAAGATATCTGCTTGAACCTTCTCAAGATGAAATTCTCCCGGCACTGTGGTCGGCCTGGATGACCCTGCAGCAGTCGCTGAGCGTCGAAGCCATCTGGAAAAAGATAACGCAGAACGGGATCCAACTACTGGAGGTCGGGCTCATTCGGATTACCGACCGAGTGAACTTCCATCGGCGGCACGCTTATCTGACAGCCATGTACGCATACGCACGCCAAAGGGGGCGGCGTGCGGAGCCAAATTTCCTGGTGAAAGTGATTCTCGGCCAGGAGCATGATCCGGAAGCGATGCCGCCGGGAGAAGGCGAAATTGATGAAGAGCCGGAGGGGGAGGAGGAAACTGGAGAGGACGAAGATGAGTGAGAAGACGAAGAAGAGGGGCCCGAAGGTGAGGGTTCGCAAGGGGTGACCTACCAAGGGAGTCTCTGAGAGAGCGGTGAGATTTCCGACTCTAATCTCGACATAACCGAGATCCTCGAGGTTTGTCTCTATCTTCATTCATTTCCCTTAGTCATCCATTCTACTTTCCAACTTCTAAACCCACTTCCCCATCCTACTCAGGAGAAACTGAGCGATGGACGGGCGTCCCCACCAGAGGAAGGTGGAGAGGAACCAGTGGGACATGATGGGGATCCGACACCCATCATTGAATTAACCAGCGCAGAGGGGTCTCCCCTCATGGAGGCTCCTGCAGCAGCCGGAACTCTGGGGACCAACACTCTGGATTCTTGTAAGTCTCATGCTTCACTACTGATTCATGGTGTCAAGAGATCCCATCTGACCCGCGCATGCCCCATGCAGTGATCTCAGCACTGGAGGCACGTCAGGATGCGGAGCCTGGGCCATCCGCGAGTGGACCAGCGGCGGACATACCACCTCTCTCGGAACATGATCTCTGCACTGAGTCGACCCCGACAATAGATGAACAAAGGGAGGCGGACATCAGCGGCACTGTTCCCGGAACACGGTCGGAAGCTGGTGGAGGCGTCATTGCTGCTGGGGTGAGGGAAGGTCGCCCGGACGTCGAGGATTCTATTCCTCATGAAGACATCCCTAGGGTGGATCCTGCTGCCGATCTGTTGGCGGTCTTCCCCATATACCGACCTGCTGACCCTGAGGAGATTGATGACTCAGACTCAGAGGCAGTCGAGGAGAGATGGATGACACGACACAAGGGGTGGAAGTGTATCCAGCGCTTTCTCAAGCAGCCCCAGTCCGATTGGCTGAGGCGGATGGGATCACTTCAGACCTGGCTGCGCTTCCTGTGCGCCGGAGGGGCTGATGCTCAACGCCTTCATCTAACGGTCCGTGATTACATGGCCGAGAAGATGCGCGAGAGCAGCTGCCGCGCTGACATTTCTCAGTGCCAGGAAGGATCGACGAGTGCTCAAACACTGCTGAGGGCGGAGCAAGAAGTCCGGCACCTCGAAGGGCAGGCAACAAATAAAGAGGTCTTCATTGCAACATGCTCTGAGCTCGTGGAGCAACTGACCGCCCAGCTGGCTGATGCCCAGGAACAACTGGTGGAGGCGAGTCACCAGATGACCGTGCTTCAAAGCGAGCGGGCGTAGGCACAAGCTAGGGATGATGAGTTGTGCTCTGTGGTGGCCGATGAGGAGAGAGTCTTCGAAGAGAGAAAAGCGGTCCTGGAGGCTACCAACCAGAGGGTAGTAGTGCTGGAAAGATCGCTTCAGCACGCTAAACCCTGAGGACTTTGTTTTTGCTATCTCATGAACTTTTTCTTGTATTTCTCATCGTCTCAATACAATATATGGCCAAATCCACTCTTTTGTACCCCTGGTTTAACGCACTCAAACATAGTTTCGAAACGAATAACAACTCACCCCTAGGCTCATGTGGGACATGCCCAACGAGAAGCAAGAGGAGCTTGTACCATCATTCGGTTCAACTGCGGGGCATTGACCAAGCTTCAGGCGTCCAAAATCGGGCCTGGACTTTTGAAGAGACCCTGGGCCGATTGATGTGTTGACTTCTCAATGTGTCTCAACACACGAGCGGGGCAATGCCGGGGGTATTTAAATCCATCCAAACACAGGGGGATGGAGAGAAAGGGTGCATCACGCTACCCAAATTCGGAACCCAACGGGGCACAACCATGGAGGATAACAATCAACCGTGGCGAAAACACATCACCCATATCACGTTGTCCCGGAATGGGAGGTCAATAAATGAGGGCTGAACGCTGACCATGTTCGTAACACGGGGCCTAAATCAAATACCGTTAGTCAGTTTTCCGTAACGTTGGCCCAGGACAGTAGGCGGACCATAGGTCGAGCATCAATACTGTTAGGGGGTCCCATCAAACATGACCAGTTTTCCGGAACATTGGCCCAAGACAGTAGGCGGACCATAGGTCAAGCATCCATACTGTTAGGGGGTCCCATCAAAGGCGAAAGGAAATGAGGGTCCGAATAAGGGGGAATGCAAATCACGGGAGGTGGAGTGATGTCTTGTTCGAACAGAGTCCAAAACTCTCGATATTGCGCCGCCAGGGTGGGGGTGCATCAACCTGATCACGGGTCGTCCCAATTTCCAGGCAGGACTTCCTTGGAGAGAGAACTGCCGCTTCCCATCATTACCATGGGGCATCCTGAACATGGTCGGGGTAGATATCCTGATGACACCATTTCTCATGGAGTCGGGCCGAGGGGCCGAAAATAAAGAAGTATGTTGTTCAGCTATCCATGGGGATGGACCCAAGACGAAACGTCCAGGCGGTCCTACGTATCCCATAAGGATGAGAATCAAGCCCACGTAGTTCTAGAAATACAGTTTAACGTCAAGCTGGAAGAAATACAGTTTAACGTCATGCGGGACGGAATACAGTTTAACGTCATGCGGGACAGAATACGGATCTTAGTTTTAGGTCTTAGAGCTTGGACCATGAGGATCTTAGTTTTAGGTCTTAGAGCTCGGACCATTAGGATCTTAGTTTTAGGTCTTAGAGCTCGGACCATGAGGATAGGGGAGAAACAGACACATGGCCAGGCGGCTACAAAACCTGACGTGAAGGAGGACCTAATCCCTACTTAACATGTGCTCTCTGGGGAAACGCTCTAGTCGAGGGACCGAAAACAGAGGTAGGATGGACCCACGGGGAAGTGCCCCAGGCGTTCCTACGTATCTCATAAGGATGAGAATCAAGCCATACGTAGTTCTAAAAGTGACATGGTAAGATACCAGTGCCAAAGGAAAAGGGGGAGTGCGGGCGTGGCCCTTTCACTAAAAGAAGCGGCATTTGATAAATCATGTTTGTCCTTTATGGTGAGTGGTTTTTTGTTGTTGTGAAGCGACAGACCCAGAGTAGCAGGCCATGGTGTCGCCACAAGCATCAAGACGTGATAGGCGTTGACAAATGGCATGGCATAAAACCAGTACCCAACGTGATGTCCTCTACAGCGAGGTCACCACAATGCAGTGCCGTTTTTCGTCAGGCGGCCAGGATGATAATGTCACAGTTTAGGGTCGTGTGGCAGGACCAACAACACAGTTTAAGGTCATGTGGTTTGGACCAACATCACAGTTTAAGGTCATCTGGTTTGGACCAACAACACAGTTTAAGGTCATATGGTTTGGACCAACAACACAGTTTAAGGTCATATGGTTTGGACAAACACCACAGTTTAAGGTCATATGTTTTGGACCAACAACACAGTTTAAGGTCATATGGTTTGGACCAACAACACAGTTTAAGGTCATATGGTTTGGACCAACCGAGAGAAGAGCCTTGGGCAAAAGAGCCTATGAGGGTTCAACAATCAGGGAGGGGCAGCAGAAGCTAGCTCCCAGCTATGCTGGGCCCAAAACGCAATGTCCGGTCGACTCCTCACTCCCCTAAGGGGATGGAGGTCAAGCAGCACGCAACCCGTAAAGAAGAGACCCAAGCACATACTCTAGCGCTCAGATCGCGGGAGCCTAGAGAGACACCGTTACGCAGCTCGGTCTGTCTGATGTGCGGGGGTGTACTGAGGGTTAGTACAAGGAGTGTCGAGATTCCACCTTGGCACAGCAGGGAGGAAAATGACATGAACCATGCCACCAACATTCAGGGCCTGGGGAACCAGCATGACGACTGAGGACTACTGTTGACCATGTTCGCAACACAACATTCTGTCGTGTTAGCCATGGGGGAAAACAAATTAGCATCAACCGCTGACCATGTTCGCAACGTGGGATTTGTATCAATTTGTTGTCTGAAACCCTCGGGGGCATTGGCCCATGACGGTAGGAGAGCCCTTGGGCGTTGTTTCCAGACTGTTTTTGGGGGTCCCTCTGGGTATGAAAGATGACGGGGGCCCGAATGAAGGGGAACACGAAGCTTGGCAAGTGGATGGAACTTGCCTAAGTCGAATTTGGCACTCCAAGTTCTAGACCAGAGTGCTTTGAGCGCATCAGCAGACCACTGGAAAGGGTCAGAGGGCTCAGTCCAAGAGTGGCCAAGAGATGGCAGATCCCTGGGCAAAAGATGGGGAGTAATGACAAACACCCTAGGCACCGGGGGATCGTGGGATCTCCTATGAGATGGGGCTGGACCTGACATCCAGGTGTTCAGGCGGTACTACGTATCCCCTTAGGATGGGAATCAATCCACACGTAGTTCTGGAAATATAGTTTAACATCATGTAGGACGGAATACAGATCTTAGTTTTAGGTCTTAGAACTCGGACCAAGAAGAGCCCAGACGTAGGGCAGAGTGTAGTTTAAGGTCGTGCTGGACCATACAGTTTAAGGTCATGCTGGACTATACAGTTTAAGGTCATGTAGGACCATCGTTTAGGAAAAATACTTCGTGAGGAACCTGGAATTGGTGGGAGGAGTGATACGCTCCCCATCCATAGTCATCAGGGAATATGCACCATTGGGATAGACCTTATGGACAACAAAGGGTCCCTCCCACTTGGGCTCTAACTTGGGTGGTTTCCTTCCGGGAATCATTGGCGCTCTGAGAGCCAACACCAGGTCACCTTGCAGGAAGGAGCAGAGGCGAACCTTCTTATTGAAAGCTCGAGCCATCCTACTCTGACGCCTTTCCAGGTTATGTAAAGCGCGAAGCCTACTTTCATCCAGCGCTTCAAATTCGGCTAGGTGGATCTCGGCAACTCTGTCTGGCACTTTCTGGTCGTAGACCGCCATGCGCAACGAGGGAAGTTGGACCTCGATGGGAAGGACGGCCTCAGCTCCGTAAACCAAGGAATACGAGGTCACCTGGGTGGAATTGCGAGTCGTAATCCTATAAGCCTAGAGGGCGTTGGGGAGCTTTTCCGGCCAACTTTTCCTGTTTTGACCGACCATTTTTTTGCAGAATGTTAGAGAGGGTTTTGTTAAACACCTCAATCTGTCCATTCACCCGTGCATGATAGTGGGAGGTGTGGTTCGAGCGAATGTTGTACTTGGAGTACAATCTCTTCAGCTCAGCCGCTCGAAAGTTGGTTCCGTTATCCGTGAGGATAGCGTGAGGTATTCCAAACTGATGAATGATATTGGAACTCACGAAGTCGGCGATGGAACTAGACTTGAATTCCCTAAGCAGGGCTGCCTCTGCCCACTTTGAGAAGAAATCTGTGGCGGTTAAGATGAACCGGCACTGGCGGGCCATCGCCGGCGGGTAGGGCCCTACGACATCCAAACCCCAGACTGCAAAGGGCCAAGAATACTTAGTAGTATGGAGAGGCTCCAGTGGCCGATGCACAAAGTTAGCATGAACTTGGCACGCATGGAACGTCTTGGAATACTCGATGCAGTCGTCGATCATGGAGGTCCAGAAGTATCCCAGTCTACGAATATGGTGGGACAACTTCAACCCTGCCTAGTGGGCGCCACAGGAGCCAGCATGCACTTCCTGCATGACCTGTGGGATCTCAACTCCTTGAAGACAATGGAGGAGAATACCATCAAACCCGCGCCTGTAAAGGAGCTGCTCACGGCTAGGACCTCTTTGAAGGGTGAACTACGGCGCGCGACACCAGATTCGTTCCCGCTCTGCTCGGTCCATCAAAAGATTGCCGTGCCAGAGATATTCAACCAGAGGTGTCCTCCAGTCAGGAACTGTTTCGATCACCACGCCTGGAACCCCAGGGGGGTCCCGGCGCGGGGGCACCAGCGGTGAGATGGTTCACTCATGGGCCACGACCGCCCTCTAGGATAACAGGAGTAATGAATCTTCGGTGCGCCACGTGGATGATTATGTCATCCTGCTCGGACTCCGCGAGTGATGCGACCAGGCTGGCCAAAGCATCTGCTCGACTGTTCTGCGACCGTGGAATGTGAACAACATCTGGCCGGGAGGGGAACTTAGCCATTAGATGGAGGGTGCACTCCTGCAACGGCACGAGCTCTGGCTTCCTGACAACGTAGTCACCGTTAACCTGCTTGACGACTAGCTTAGAGTCCCCTTTTACATACAGGTGGGGCGCGTTAACCTCCAGAGCCAACTCGAGGCCAGTGATGAGGGAATGATATTCTGCCTCATTGTTGGTGCAACCCTCTGACAATAAGAAAGTATATGGCAGCACAACTTACTCCGGGGTGATGAAGATGATACCCATGCCCACTCTGTTAAGCCTAGGATCGTTGATCCTTCTACCGGTAGGGCTTCGGGAGGCACCATCAAAGTGCATTTGCCAGCATGGGGTGGCGTGATCGACTGAGAGGATTGCCTCATCAGGAAAGCCCACATCCAGCGGCTGGTCCGCAGAGGTTGGATGAGTAGCTAAAAAGTCTGCCAATGCCTGTCTTTTGATGTCCTTCTGAGATACGAACCTAATGTCGAACTTCTGGAGGACCACCGCCCAGCTTTCCAATCGGCCGGTCAACATAGGCCGACTAAGGATGTATTTCAACGGGTCTACCCGAGAGACTAACTGTACCTCATGGTGCTGCAAGTAGAACCGCAACTTCTGCACGGCAAATACGAGCGCCAGGCAGCTCCTTTCGATGGGAGAATATCTAATCTCCGCGTCGAGGAGCATGTGGCTGAGGTAGTAGAGGCTATTCTCTGTTCCCTCGTTGTTTTTCTGGGCGAGAAGGGCGCTGAGGGATCGCTCCAGGGCGTTCACGTAAAGGACCAGCGGCCTTCCGGGAATGGGTGGCATCAGGACTGGAGGTTGAAGCAGATACTACTTGATTTCCTCAAAAGAGGTCTGGCAGTCTTCATCCCACCCATAGGCGGCGCCTTTCTTCATGAGTCGAGAGAAGGGATTACACTTGCCGGCCAGATTCACATTGAATCGGTGTATATAGGCTAAGTGGCCTTGGAGGCCTCGAAGCTCCCAAATATTACTCGGGGGAGGCATCTGACTGATGGCCTTGATCTTCTTTTGGTCGATCTCGATACCTCGATACCTGACGATGAAGCCAAGAAACATTCCGGAGGTGACCCTGAAGGCACACTTCAACGGGTTCATCTTCAGGTGACGAGAACAGAGCAAACCGAACACTTTCTCAAGGTCTTTGAGATGGTCCTGGTGCTGACAAGATTTAACCACCAGGTCATCTACATAGCACTCCACCAGCGTCCCGAGGATCGGCTTGAATATGCGGTGCATAGCCCGTTGATAGGTGGCACCGGTGTTCTTCAGGCCGAAGGGCATAACCCGATAGCAAAATGTGCCCTGGGGGCCCTGAAGGCAGTGTACTCTTCATCCTCGGGGGCCATCCGGATTTGGTTATACCCGGAGTACCCATCCATGAAATAGAGGGCTTGGAACCCGACCATTGCGTCGATTAACAACTCTGTCACGGGAAGGGGAAAGTCATCCTTCGGACAGTGGCGATTAAGATTGCGGAAGTCGATGCAGACCCTGATTTGCCCGTTCTTCTTCCTGACGGGACAATGTTGGCTAGACGCCTGGGGTACTGGACTTCCCTGACGAAGTTGGCCTTAATGAGCTTATCAAATTTAGTCTCAACCATGGCACCGTGAAAGGGGTGCATTTTTCTGGGAGGCTTCTTGAACCCGCAATGGTTTGCCGGGAGGCCAAGGCGGTGGACGGCTACCTAGGGATCTAGTCTCGGCATCTCTTCATAACTCCAGGCAAACACATCACGATGCTATTTGAGGAAGTCTATGTACCGTTTCCGTTCCTCAGGAGGGATAGCGGCACTGACCAATGTGGGCCTCAGGTCCGCCTCACTACCGAGGTTCACCTGTACGAGCTCGTCGACCGTGGAGGAGACTCCCTCCTCAAAGGCAGGAGGAGTATATTCCATGTATTCTTCTCCTCTTGGGGAAATATCATCCACGGGGGGAGCCGTTTTGGGGCTGCTCGACCCTGATGGGGAGCTAGCACCGGCTTGGGCGGCAGAGGTCGTCACAACGGGAGGCTCATGCACCGCGGAGGCCGTAGCGACAAAGGCGTTTGATCCAATCCCATCCGTCCTGCGGCCCAAGGGGCCACACTTTACGACATCGAAGCAGTGGTGTCACGTTGGCCTGAGCCGGTCGATCCTGGCTCGATGAAACATGCACGTATGATGCACCGCCGTTGCCATAAGACCAACGTCCCGATATTGTATGGGGGTAGGATGCTTGGGGATCACCCGGGACTGGTTGGTGTAAGAGTACGAGGTGATTTACCACCGTCGCTTAGACCCAGAAATATGCATTCCTTTGGTACCTGAGACAATAAAGAAATCTCCCATATCGGTAGTTGTGGCCTCCAACAAATGTATGGGGAAGACATATGCGTCATCCAAACCTACCCAAGGATGACTCATGACAGTGGCAGGCTCAACCTCACCTTCCAGGATCTGCTTGTCCTTGCTCTTGTAATAGTCTGCGTCCAGGTAACAAGCTTCACAAGAGTCAAACGGGGACGTATCTCCTTGGAGAACACCCACTCGACCCTTAAGGGAGTATTTGAGGCACTGATGGTATGATGAGGGAACCGCTGCGTGAATATGGAGCCACGGCCTGCCCATCAATGCGTTATAGGCAGTGTCCTGAGAGACAACCATGAATTCAGTATTGAAAATTAAGCCACCGAACTGGGTGTTCAGACAAATCTTGCCGAGTGGAGTTTGCTCGGTCCTGTCATACCCCTGGATTCTGAGGTCGGAGGGAGTTAAATCATCCTCAGACAACCCTAGTTTTCACAGTGTCCGAGTTGGGACCAAGTTAATCCCAGAACCCATGTGGAAAAGACAGTGACGGACCTCCATGACATTGAACTGGCTGGTGATGTACAACGGTCGGATGTTCCCCTATATGGGAGGGTCTTCATCTTCACCGGAGAATGAGATAACCGCCTGACATTCGTCGTCCTCAATCACCTCGGTGCGGAAGGCTTCTATGGCCGCTACCTCCGTTTCAAATAGGAGAGGGCTCCTCAGAGCCTCGGCGAGCGCCTCACACATTTCAAACAACAGGCGGAGGGCCTCCAGGAAGGAAAGACTCGCCGAAATGCCGACCAGATGTTTCAGGACATCATACTTTCTCCCCAATCACGAACTTCTGCTTACAGGAGGTCGATCTGCGATTGGGGGCATGACAGGCCCTGTTGGCGGGACTGGTGACTGACTGGTACCAGGTACGTCCCGCTGTTCACTAGCTGAAGCCCAGGAGGTGGCTGCCATGCTAGGACAGGAAGGCCGTAGTCGGCTAACGGCAGGGATGGGCTGGTTTCGACGTGGGCAAGGCGATTCCGCCCGATCCAGCAACACGAACGGTGGTGGAAGGGAACCTATTGTCACCAGATGGGGGAGCTGCGAGTGCTGCTCTCTACACCGGGCCTGCTGCCTGGTGTCGGTGGCGTGCACGGCCAGACTGGAGGTGATGACCGCCATGCCTCGGTGATTCACGTAGCCATGGCTCCGTCGACATTGACGACGGCTGGGGACATCGGGGAGGTTCACCCGGCGCTCCTCGTCGTCGGGAGCCACAAAGGGATTTACCAACTCTACGGTGTTAACCGAAGCGTACCCCGGGCTCTCGGGGAGATTCACCCGGCGCTCCTCATCGTCGGGAGCCACAAAGGGATTTACCAACTCTACGGTGTTAACCAAAGCGTACCCCGGGCTCTCGGGGAGATTCACCCGGCGCTCCTCGTCGTCGGGAGCCACAAAGGGATTTACCAACTCTAAGGTGTTAACCGAAGCATACCTCGGGCTCTCGAGGAGATTCACTCGATGCTCCTCGTCGTCGGGAGCCACAAATGGATTTACCAACTCTACGGTGTTAACCGAAGCATACCCCGAGCTCTCGGGGAGATTCACTCGGCGCCCCTCATCATCGGGACCCATAAAGGGATTTACCAACTCTACGGTGTTAACCGAAGCATACCCCGGGCTCTCGGGGAGATTCACCCAGCACTCCTCATTGTCGGGAGCCACAAATGGATTTTTCAACTCTACGGTGTTTACCGAAGCGTACCCCGGGCTCTCGGGGAGATTCACCCGGTGCTCCTCGTCGTCAGGAGGCACAAAGGGATTTACCAACTCTACGGTGTTAATCGAAGCGTACCCCGGGCTCTCAGGGAGATTCAACCGGTGCTCCTCGTCGTCGGGAGCCACAAAGGGATTTATCAACTCTACGATGTTAACCGAAGCGTACCCCAGGCTCTCGGGGAGATTCACCCGACACTCCTTGTCGTCGGGAGCCACAAAGGGATTTACCAACTCTAAGGTGTTAACCGAAGCGTACCCCAGGCTCTCGGGCGAGGAGTCATCCATTAATGGACGGGGTCTCGGAGGGACTCCCATTCCTGGGGGCATGAAATCGCCAAGCATGCGAGAAGATGACGATAATGGCAGGGTGCGTTCTTTCTTCTTGCGTCGCCGCCTACTCTTCTGGGAAGAAGCATGCTGGGACGACGAGGCCGAAGCGGCGCTCACGGATTCTGAGGGCTCTGGATGGTCCAGGAGGGCACAGATGATGCCATGGGCACGAGAGACCATCCTGCGGGCCATCCAGTCGTTATACTTTCGAGACCCATGGTCAGAAACCTGTTCCCACTCGTCCTCGTCGTCACTACGGCCATCTGATCCCATGAAGACACCTTCCACCTATGCCGGGGCTGGGCCCAACCTGACTATGTTGTTGTCAATATGGTCTTGGAGCCAATCCTTGAACACATAGCATTGTTGGATGGTGTGTCCTAGGAACCGGTGATAAGGGCAGTAGTCAGGGCGATCCGCGAGACACGCCTCTTCTGGATTCCGGCACTCAGGCAGCCGCACAATCCTCTGCTCCAAGGCACTACCGAAATAACCGGGGACCTACTCCTTGTCAAACGAGTAAGCCCAATTCCTTCTGCCTGGAAAGGGGACCCTTGGGGGCTGACCATGGCCAGGGATCGGAGGAGAAGGCCGAGGAGGCGGAGCCAGATTACCTCGCCTAGGTGGTGGCAGTGCGTTACGCGGAGGCGCTTGCCGATTTTGAGGTGGTCGCTGCTGGGCCGGAGGCTGTGGGGGTGGACCCCTATGAGCCTGCTGAACTGGCCTCACCGGCAGAAACTCTAGCTCTCTGGGGGCCTCTATCTGCACCACAGCAGCGAGCTCGGCCCTGGCGGCTCTCCTTGAGGAGATCACAGGAGGCAGCGGACGTGCCTGGCTGGCCTGTTGAATGGCTTCTTCGAGGCGCTGATCCTTGTCCGAGAAGTCCCCGAACCCTCTAGGGTAATTCTGCGTGATTAGGGAAGGTAATAACTCCGCCTTGAAGTTCCCCACACACATCTTCAGTAATTGATCCCGAGTTAGTGGCATGCCAAGGGAGTATGTGAGCCCCTTCCACTGGGCGACGAAGTCCGCGACTCGCTCGTCGGGCCTTTGCTTGCACCTGAAGAGTCTGCAATGTTCGTCTTCCGGGTTGTGGAACTGAACTGGTAGAGGAATTGTCGACGAAGGTCCTCCCAGCTAGTTACTGATCCAACAGGGAGCTGGCTGTACCAAACGAACTCTGGTCCCTCCAGCGTCTGAACGAAGCACCAGAGCTTGGAAGCCTCCTGCTGCGCCGGAGTCCCCAACATAGGCCCGCACCTCGAGTTGAAGTGGGCCAAGTGCTGTGGCAGGTCTCCGGTCCCGTTAAAGGGCGAAAAAGTGGGATTCCCAAATCCTGGCGGGGCCGGCATGTCATCCACCCATGCAGGGTACGACTTGCCATCCGTTGGGATCGCCACCTGCCAAGTTTCCAGGGCCTCCAAGCGAGCGATGAGTACCTCCATCAGATCATCCGAATGCGTATTCATGTCCTGTCAGGGATATCTAACCACAATCGCATTGCCAGGTCCTTCAATACGATAGTCGCGCTCAGCGGCTCGGGGGGCAGCTGGCGGAGAGACTGTCGGAGCGGCGGGAGGAAACCGAGCAGGGTCTCCCAGGTTGCCTCGCTGCTCGGGAGGGTTCGGCGAAACATATCGCGCCCTCTTGCCATGGGCTCCAGTGTCTCCCCTGTCGGCGAACACGACACGGTCATAGTTGCCCAGGGGGATCTCAGTAAGGGGTAGATGCTCCTGCCCCTGCTGTCCTGGTCTAGGGTTGCCGTAGACAGGCCGCTGATCTGCAATGCGTTTGTCTAGGAGCTCATCAACCAGCCTTTTTTGCTCGACTAGCTGTTGGCGCAACGTGGCCTTCTCTGGATATTCCTCTACCTTCTACACTGAGGCAGATGGGTCGGCGAGTTTGACAGGCCTGACGTGCTCTTTACCCTTGCCGACGTTTCGGCTCAGTGCCAGTGCCTCTGTGGGTACAGGAAGGCCTAGGAGGCTCCTCTGCTGGCGAGTAATCCTCTCAGATGGGTCCAGCAGCGGCTTGTCCTCGGGGGGTGAGTCCCCATCGAGGGGATCCACAATGTTTCCCTCCTCCGAAAGGTCATCCATGTTGACTGTTACTGCCCTTGGCGACGTTCCCTCAGGGCTGCCCAGTGGGTCGGGCTGCCGGCGGATCGCACAAAAGAGGAGAGCAGTGTACTGCCCCCACCCGCGGACATGCACATGGGGGATGGCCTCCTCAATAACTCTACGGAGTAATTGAAAAATCTGGATGCATTGTCGCTGAAGGGCTTCGTGGTGGCCCAGCGACTCGGGGTGCCGGACCGCGGGGAGTGCTGCTAGGTCAACCCGGCGACACTGCTCACCAATCTCCCCGAGGTGCGCTTGGCTCCCGGGATAAGGTGCCAGCTGATGACGGAGGCAGGAGTGAGTCACCCAAAGAATCTGGCAGAAGAATTCAAACTCTCCCGAGGTGAGTGACTATGGCACATCAAAACCCGATTCTACGACCGGCCAAAACTTCTCAGGGAAGTGGCCCGCTGCAAGAACGGTCCAGAAGCTCCACGGCTCTGGCTCAGGGTCCGGAACTTGCCGCCCCTGCTCGTCCACCGAGGAAAGTCGGGGAATTGGCAATGGCGTCGAGGCAGGCCGTCAGGGCGGTGGGCTGGCCGGCGGGGAATACAGTGAACAAGAAGATTGGCCGTTAATCCCTAGGTCATCCTCCTAAGGTTGCAGTGCCCTGGACGCCACGTCGTGATAGGATGGGCTGGTGGATGGGCCTCCTGTCGCAACGACGGTGCTCGCCGAGGGTGAGTCGCCTCACGATCCTTCTGTCGGTCCCCAGACGATCTCCTCACCCTCCCAAACAGGGGCGGGAGGTGATTCCGAGGAGATCAGCGGCAACTGCGGGCTTGATCCCTGGCGGTACTCCAAATCCTCATCCTCCTGGATATACCTTTGAAGGGAGGAGGGAATCATACGGATCTCGCATTCGGGGAGTACGAGACTGACGCACCGCGTCCCCATCCCCGCCCTCAACTCGAAAGGTTGGGGGGGAGGTTCCATCATCGAGTCGTACTCTACCTCGGAATCTGAGAAACAGACTGGTCTGATTCCCGTCCGGACTCCCCTAACATTCCTCCGACGGCGACGACGCCCGGCCTTCCTGCCCCTGGGTAGTTCCTCAGGGTAGGGACGACTTTCGTCATCAGGTCCCCCGGTCAAAATAGAGCTGGGGCAGAGGGGACCGAAGGCCGGGGTGCGAGAAGCACTGGGACATATGTTGAACGGGACATGGGGAGGACCTCCATGTGAGTGAGTGACCGGATACACAACGGCTCCATGCTCGCGACCGGCAGTAGGGGGAGTGACCTCAAACCCCATGCAGTGGGTGCGGGAAGGAGTCGTACCCGAAGCATAGCCATCGCGAAGAAGCCTTCGACTTCCCAGATCAGTGGCACGTGATGAGCCTTCATGGTGAGCGGCACTACCGCATATTGGCCTGCAGTGGCCATTGCCAGTGTCCGCGACCGGGAGATTCGACCCAACCTTCCTGCAGGGCGGTTGGGGTTTCGATCCCAGTCGGGCACGCGGCTTCCCCTGCTCAACATGTGCAGGGATCTGGGAATAGGAGTCAGCAGTGTCTGGGGCACAATGGCTGCTAATGCTGGTGCCCCAGGACGGGCATTCTCCCCCACTCGCGCCCGACGCTGGCGTCGAGTCAGATGAGCCGGAGCCGGTGGTGCAGGCATGAAGATTGCCTGCTCCTCGGCTCGGGGAGTTAGGCGGTGGCATCGACGCAGCCTGGCGGGGGTTCTTTCCGGTAACCCCTGTGATGGATCGCCGATCGGGTGGACCCGGACATCCCCCACCTCATTCGCGTAGGGGAGGGATGTGTCACAGCGCTCCGGGGATAGGCTCCTGAAGCGATTGAATGTCGGCGTGGGGAGTGGCGGCTCCCTACGTGGCCCTCGAAGGCGGAGATGGTGGTGAGGCACGACCGCCTCTAGATTCAAGCGGGCCATGCCCCTGGTGGGGATGATCCCTTCTTCGTCATACCTACGAACCAGGTTATTGATCACCCTCCATTGGATGATTTCTGATGGGGAGAGGGGGCGCAAGCGCCTGGCTGCTACAACGGTTGAAGTCGGAGTGGCCGTGGGATAGGTGGGACCGTGCGAGGTAGCCGCGTCGGCACTGCCCCTGCCCCTGCGTCGGTGGGCAGGTGGCGATCGAGCTCCAAAAGCAGTGATCTGATTCCTGGAAACAGGGAGATGAACCCATTAGTATCAACAGAAAAGGCGATCGACAACCAAGGACCAGCATCATTCCGTCGTCAGTGGTCGGCGAGAGGGAACCATGCTGACGACATCACAGAACAGAGTAGTCAACGTCCTGACGGCCTCGACCCCTGGCGGGTTCACGTCCCGATGAGGGTTACCCGGACCTGGCGACATGCTATTATTTCGATGCTACAATGGCTACCATTCCCCATGTTGAGGAGAAGAGTTTCACGTCAGGTTCACCATTTTTTGTTTCCGACGCTTTCGCCGGGGCGTGCGCGTCAGTCCGTCGGGAAGGGCACGCTGCTTGTGGCCCCGCATTCCCGCTTTCCAAAGGCAGGCGACATCCATTCCTAGTTCAGGGACGTCTGCTCCTTGATCGAAACCGGGATGATGGGATGTCGGTTCTTCCTTCCATGGATTTCTCCTCGAAGCTCGTCACCCAGTACGGGTCTCCCTCAAAGATTTAAGATGGATTCGTGAAGCTCATTCCTGGTTCCATATCTACATGGAATCCAGTTATTTACGTTGCTTCTGTCAAGATGCTCCAAAGGGTCTTGTCGGGACAGCAACCTACGGTGAGGAGAATGGCCATGTTGAGGCATCGTCGGCATGTCTGTCTTTTGGCCCCTCATCACAGGGCTTCTCGAGGGCGCGGAAGCCTGAGGCATCCCACATCGAACGCGGGGAATGTGTACCATCTGAGGTTTTCCTCAGCTTCCCATGTTTAACACAGGGTATGTCGCGAGTTTAACGTCTTGTGGAGACGGATCGGGTTAAAGGATCCCTAGGGGGAAACACCGATGTTGGGGCCAGCACGTGGGCGGCCTCCCTATGACATGGAGTGGGAAAGGGTGGCATGATCTCACCGGGATGTGGCGGCCCAGGTAAGGATCAGGATGGATGGTGGGGTGAATCATGGGGCATACGTTCTAAGACAACCCATGTGGGGGGATACAGTTTAACGTCATGCGGTACGGAATACAGTTTAACGTCATGCGGGACAGAATACAGTTTAACGTCATACGGGACAGAATACAGTTTAACGTCATGCGGGACGAAATACAGTTTAATGTCATGCGAGACAAAAGATTTGGGGCTTACGCTCCGAGGCGGCCCAAGGTGGTCAGGGAACCGACATTGAATGGTCGGGATGACCGGGTGGTGGGATTGAACCTCGTGGAGTCTTCCTACGTACCGTGCACGAGCACGGATCAAAGTCCACGTAGTTCGCTGGGATGGGGATTACGCTCTGAGGCGGCCCATAGGAGGATGTCATGGTCGATGAGCACTCTAAGCCCGCATGATTCATGCTCGGTGTGGGAAACAAGAGGAACCGGGGACCAGACGATCACGTCGTGAAGGGTGCGTCCGTGAGAAGTGGAATGGGGCTTACGCATTGAGAGACCCAAAGAGGAAATAGGGGCTTACGCGTGGTCAGAGGCCCTTGGTTCCGGGGCTTACTCCAGGGTGGAGGCCCGTGGTGCAACAAAGCGCAGTGGGAAAATGACTCCACTGGCCTTGGTAGGGGGGGAGTACGGAGATGCACGGGTGCAATCATCCGTACAAAATGTTAGGGGCTTACGCTCTGAGGCGGCCCTTCCCCCGCAGAAAAATGCCGCTCCAACAAGGAGGATATCATTCCATGTGAGGAAGAGTCCATTCCCGTGGAGACGAGTGGCGTAAAAAATTTTTGAGCTGGGGGGACCCTGCGCGCGAAGCACGGGGTCAGACCACAGTTTAACGTCTTGTATAAAGGACAAGGTGCTTAGCAGTTTAACGTCCTGCAGCTTGGACGAGGTGGGTTTTTTCCACACCCCTAGGGCTTACATTCCCAACGCCCTCTACCCCTTGTGGAAGGGAAGGCATCGGCAAGGCCGTGGTGAAAGGGGTTCACAGGGCAAACCACCGGGGGGTCCACGTTAGCGTGGCTATGCGTAGAAGCAATAGCCGTTAGCGTGCCTATGCGGAGAAGCATAAGGAAAATCAACGTAACGGGAAACACGACCCAAGGGCCCTTGAGGTTACTTCGCACGAGCCTGGAAGGCCGTGTGGAAAAAAAACACATGGCGCGCATGCCCGGCAGGGGAGACATCAGGTGCCGGTGCAGGGGGAAGCCAAGGGGCATCAAGGTGAGGGGTCCTCGACTCTGTGCGCGCAAAAGGGACAATTTGCGTGCAAAACACCGGGACGACGCGCAATTGAGGTATTGGAATTACGCGCGAAAAGGGAATTGCGTGTAAGGTTTTGCGCGCACGGCATGGTATTGCGCCCACGACCCACGGATTGCGTGCAAGTAGGGAAACCGGGGAAAAGGGAAAATTCACTGAAGCCAGTGGAGTTGCATGCAAAGGAGAACTCCGGGGCAAGGCTGCGCAGAATTCGGGATTACCTGGATGTCATCTTTCCCGCGGGGGGAGCCGAATTGCGCGCACGAGAGTCGCTTCAGATTCCTCAACCCACAAACCATTCGGGGTCAACTTATATTTATAGGCGACCTCTAGCACGGAATCCAGGCGGCACACGAATCTTTCCGCACCGGGAACCACTGGCGCGCAAATTCTCGCCGCGGAGACATTGGGCGCGCAATTATTGCGCGATTCACCAGTCCAATTCCGCGAATCCCGGGAGAACTTCGTGCGTATAAAATTTTTGTGCGCGGATCCTCCTTTATTTCGCGCACCACTTCCCGGGCCTCCGGTTCGGGCCTCGGATTCCGAATATGACTTCACTTCGTCATTCCGAAACATCCTCCGAGAGTTGCAGGCTTTTTTCGGTGTCAACAAATACCTTTTTAATAATTATGGTTGATGATTCAATTCAAGAATATCCATATTATCTATATCATGAATATGATTATTTCCTAAGCTATATACCATTTTTACCAATGATTTTTTACTTTGAATATAATAGATTATCTAGGTAAATATTGATAAATCAGTGTTCTTTACTTATTGCAGATAGTTATTGACAAGTCATATAACTCATGAATTAAATTGATTATTTTATATGTGAGTAATACTGTGGAAATTCATTTATTTCCAGGTCATAGAATCGTATTTCCCTTTGATGCATAGACAGGTATCACGTGATAAATATGTTGGTTAATTTAAACTAGTTTCTACCTGTTGTTTTAAACCGTATTGTGAAAGGCCTTGAGGATAATGGTATCATGATTTATGATATCATGATATCTAATAAATATGAAATTACTTAATTTATAATTTAGTTTTTATTATTATCCAGGATATTTTTACGATGATATTATCTCTAGATGCATTTCATTCATAGTGTATTGATTAAATGGAACGAGTATTTTATTATTTATCTTTCCATACTTAATATGCCTTGAAAAATTATCATATCCATGTTATTGAATAAATTGACTGTGTGTTCAGTTATTTACCTTTCCATTTTTATTATTCATTATTTTTTCATGATAGGTTCAACAGTATATATCCCTTACTAAGTATTTGAACTCACCTTTATTTGATTTACTTTCCCAAGGATATGAAGAAGAAATGTTTAAATGATTTTTCAAGGATGATGATCATTTTATTTTTTTTGTATTATGTTTTATTTTCTATTCTAAATGTAACATAGGCATCATGTATGTATATTGTTCTCAAAAAATGTTTAACTGATTATTCCATTGGGATTTGACCCCATGTATCTATGTGAATGTAATAAAGTAGGCATCAAATATGAGCTACTATGGTCGGGGTCATTACACTAAAGGTTATCAATAAATTTAATCTTATATAAAAAAACAAATAAAATAAATATTCCTCAAATAACCTTTTCACTAAAAAATATACTAACCCAAAGGGTTTTATTCCTATAAATGTTTGATAAAGTATCATTAATCCTCATAAAATTCCATCACATAAAATATGAAATTTGATATCTATAACTTTAAATTTAGAGTCAACGATAAAATTATCAACCCATTAAACTGTATATTTTCCCAATATCACTATTACATATAAATAGTTTCTATAGATTTAATTCTCTTATTCATCATCATGGTTCATAAATAAAATATTGATTAACTAAAGGATATCCCTAGGGAAATTCAAACTCGGCACGCAATAAGGGAACACTCACTATATACTAGAATGATGGCCAAAATATACTCAACTAACTCTTTTGTGTTTATTACCCCTAGATGAATCTATACCAAAACCACATCAACTATTAGTATCAATACAAGGATTTATTTATATGAAATCCACACAATCTCTACCTTACCAAAACATTAGGATATTGTCCTATTCTTATAATTATCCTCAAATTTAGTTATATGGTTATTTTATCTCATCTAAATTTTCCTAAAACTAATTCCCATGGGTTTTACTATAATTTAATCAATAATAAGTGTAATGAACCAGACCCCACTAGCCCAGTGATAGTGGTTACATTATTATATTGGAATAAGATACAAGAAATAAAATTCTGCAGGTCCAAATAATTTAATAGTATTGGTAAACTAGATACACACTTTAATCTCACATTTCATTTGAAAAAAATAAATTACAACATTTTGAAAGTAGAAATTTTTAATCCTTGAACTCATTTAAAGATGTATTCTTTATATCCTGGGGAAAGGAAACAAAACATGGGATAAATCAGATGGTCATTAAGAGTTATATATAGTGGAAGTTATCATGAATCAATAATGCATAATAAATACGAAATGGTAAATAAATGAAAACACATCAAATTTAACCAATATATTGTGCATGATGTATAATACGGAAGGAATAAATTATGATCAAATATTGACATATAAATAATCACATGATATTAAAGATAATCCATTGATATCATAACTAATAAAAAAATCACAAGGATGCCAATAAATAAATTCTCAATAATGGAAATGCTTAATATTGGAAATCATTATTTCACACATTATGATATCCATACTATCAAGACATTGCACCAATATAGTTTAATTAATGGGTTGGAATATACAAAAAACCCATTTAATTCTACATTACTAATTTCTCTTAGGATACTTTTGGATTCATCAAGGGGATAACTATAACAGCTCCCCACCCATCAAATAATTTATAACTCACTCCTCATATATTGAATAATCAATTCAATTTATAAACAATTATCCTTAAGAACAAATATTCATATTGAATAATGAATACAAAATGTAAATATTAACCTAGTTAATAAAATAAATTTCAATGTAAAAGACCATATGGAGAAATAGTATATATTATAGGAAATAGTCATATCAATTATAAATAATATGAATATTTAAATGAAGTGTAATGTCTTATTATCACAAGAAAGTTAATGTTTCAAGGTAATGTTTTTGAGTACTAAATTAATCAAGAAAGTGAATATCAATATTTTATATATTAAAACTGATCATAAACCATATAGTGAAAGAATATTAATGGTATCATTATATCATATCCTCTTTAGAGTAAAAATAAATGGTTTTAGTTATTGATGAATATAAATACCATAAAAATATCATTAGTTTTTGTAGGAAAATACCATTTTCACTTTAAAAATAAATTTTTAAAACTAAAAAATTACAAAATTTTAGGAAATTTTTTTATTTAATAATAATATTTTCAAATTGTAAGGTAAAATCCAAAAAAATGAGTTTTCATGAGGTTCAATTTTTTTTCATTCTAATTATGTTGAAAAAAATATTTCATTTACATTCTTAATAAAAAGTAATAAGTAAATTTTAATAAATGACATGAATATTTCATTTGTTTTTTTAAAATAAATAAATATATAATGAATACAGATGAATTTAAATATTTATATTATTTTTAAAAATAATCTTAATGAAATTTTTATTAAACAAATATATAGAACAAAAAGTATTTTGAACCTTAGAGACAAATAAAACTAGATTTTATTTTAAAAAATATCAATAATTTAAAGTACCAAAGAGTGGAAATTGGTAAAACTAATTGAAAAGATAATGAATATTTGGAGTTGAAAAAATTAGATTGGTTTTACAAAAGAAATATCAAATAATTACCACAAGAAAAATTTAACATAAACCATCCTGAATAATGATGAGATTGTGAAATAAACCCTTACCGCTTTAGAAACATTTAATTGATTATCCCGATTAATGAAAAAAATGAAACATTAAATAAATATAATATAATGATATTAATTTTATATCCCATTTATGGTTATGTAGATACACCTCATATAATATGTTAGTGGTATAATATATAATACTCCCCAAAAAAGACAATTTGAGATGAAGAACCCTTACAATGATGATAACATTGAACTGAAAATTAATCAATGAAGTGGTTATGAGTATAAAATGAAAATAAATATAAAAATTTTAAACTAAAACATAATAAAATCACAGGTCATTAAACAAATAATATTAGGAAACCAATGACAATGGAGATGTAATATAACCCATTGAAATGAAATTGAGTAAAGAAACTCCTTACTATTTGGTAACTTTAAAGTCAAACAAGCATGGATGGTATAAATAAAAATGAATATTAAAATACCATGAAATATGAATAATTAAATATTACATGTATAAGGTTTATTATATACAACATATAAAATATATTAGGTGCATAACAATAAAATATGCCTCAAGGAGAGGAACTTGAGTCGAAATCCCTTACCTCATGCCTTCCTTTAATTGAAGATGCTTTATAAACTTGTATAATGGTTTTATAAATGTGATTAATTTACACAAGAACCATATTAATATTTATAATATCATATATTAACTTTTTATATCATCCCATAATCTAATCCTTAAAAACAATTCTTCATTACCATTATTTCGGGTGTTAACTACTTCATTTTATTAACCATGTTTTTTCATGGATGTTTTGGTTATTTTGAATATGATATTATTAAATAACCCTCAAAATTATATTAAGGTGATAAATATAATATTCTTCATTTTATTCATGTTTAGAATCAATTTTAAATTAAAACATGAAAAATTATTCACATCATTTCTTAGAGACGGTAGGTTGTATATATGCATGAGCGACATTATAATTTCATTAATGGGTGATAGAGTATGGATGGATATTATATATTAAATTTTAAAAGTCAATATTATTTCATATTCATATCATATATCCATTTGTTCCATTATTATTACTATCCATGTGATTCAATAATGTAAAACAAATTGCATCGCTTTACGAGGTGGTAGTCCATTGTACACCCAGGTGATGGTTTTGTTTCCCAATTGTTGAATAAAAAGATGTATAAATATTATTATATCAAAATAATAATATCTCATTATATGTGGGATATTTTTGTTATCATATTTTAGGTTTTGAAACACAATTAATGTTGTTAAATGAAGAAGTAAAACAATTGATTGGTGAAGATAATTACCTTCAATTAAAAGATCCTCCTTTAGATATATTATTAAGTAGCCTAAGGTTAGTATATTGGAATGATGAAAAACTTTATAATGAGGATAATTATTATGGGAAGATATTTTTAGCGTTTGTTCGAGATAAATTTCTTTATTGGTGTGAAGAAGTGAGGGTAGGGGTTTCCCTTTTATAATTGGGCAGATTGACATACTTGTAATTTTTTTTATAGTTTTTAATTAATGTTGTGTCACTTTCAGGGAAACATGGATCCCTAATGGACCATATTTTAATGAGACAAGTATTTGGTCAATTTAAAACCCACTAATGAGTTTCAATTTTTTTCATTATTCCTCTTATCTGTTGGGATTAACAACCCCGGTAAACAAATTTTTACCTTAACCGTGGTAACAAAATTTTCAAACTAAAAGAGTTATAATGTTACATATAAGAAAAAAATGTATAATAAATTTAAAATTTGTTAAATTTTAGATCAATTATAATCCTATTTTTTCTATTTCATAAATTTTAGGATATTTAAATAATTTAATAAAATTTTGTTTATCATAAAACATCAGTTATATGTTTTTTGAAACTATTGATTTAATATGAAATTAAAGTCATAAAGATAACAATGAATTTATAATATTACCCATTTATACAACATTAATTCATATTTATTAAATTTAATATTCTTTTGAAACCATAAATCACCCTGAATAAATTACTTTTAACATTTTTAAATTCAGTTACCTTGAGTTTTCCACTGTTTTCATAAGTATTATGTCAACTTTGTATAATCATTTAAGGTGAATATATAATCACAAAAAAATAAACATAAATTACCATAATGAAATTAATTTCATTATACCAAAAATAAATATAAATATTCATTCACCACTAATTATTTTCCCTATTTTGGAATATAAGAGATATTTAAATGAAAGAGAATGACATTTTGTCTTTCTCTATACCTAAATTAATATAAAGGCATGTTTCATGGTCAAGTGTCCCATAAATAATTGAATATATATAATAAGTTGATAAGGGTTGAAATTAATTAATCCAATAATAATTATAATGAAAATTGTGGCCTTGTAACGAAGTTTTAACCTAGGTGAACTAGAATTACCATTTTACCTTGGTGACAATTTATTTAGTTTTATTACTATTCATAATGACCACAAATTAAGTTAAAATTATTAAATAATATTAATAATTCTAATTAAAAATTTGGAATGAATTTAACCAAATAAAATACCTACAAGTTGTAGGAATTAATTTTATAATAATCTCACAAAGTGTGATGAAAATCAGGTTTTCATAAAAATGCATTTTTCAAGATGATAATGAACTTATATTGAATCTATGACAAGAAAAATACATTATATGAATTTAAATTATAATATATAGATATAAAATCTATAAATTAAATTTATATCATTCCTAATTAGGTCTTATATTAATTAATTGAAATAGAGGATAAATATCCATTTAGAAACTATTTAAAAAAATTTGTTTTAGGCATTAAAATAATATTATATTTCAAAATTTGGTATAATGATGAATAAAATTTAGTTAATTAGATTAAATTTAATGAAATATTAACTATTTTACCCGGAAATAAATTTTACATCATGATAATTAAATTAGTTAATATTTTTTTAAGGAAATGATAATTTTACAAAATGTTGTATTCTTCATTATTGATAGAAAAAAAAATTTTCTAAAAAAATTAATTTCACCCTAGGATAAATTTAAAAAACTAATTTTCAAAACTATTCTAATTTTTTAATGATATAATTTCTATTTTTTTTGAAATTAGTTATATTATTTTGTCAAAAAATTATATATATTTTTGATGAAAAACATATTTGTGAAGCTTGTAAAGACTTTATTAAAAATTGATTCCTTATTTACCATTATATTTTATTCATATAAAATATTTATAAATAATTTAAAAAAGTATTTATTCCTATAAAACCCTCCAAATAAATGACTTGGTTATAAAATTTATATTTTAATAACATATTTCATGATCCATTTAAGCTCAATGTGGGATGTTTTATATGCCATTGAACATAATATTCTTCCATTAAAATATATGGGTGTTAGAAAAACTATGGTGATTTTTTTTCATTTCTTTATAGTATGGGTAATTGGTGTAATATCTCTATAGAATTCCATTTTTCAGCTGTAAAGTGCTAACATATTAAGCATTGAGATAAATTATTATTAATATCTCTCTTCATGATGTCCTACTATATATTCTCTTTCAGATCACTATAAATATTCGTACGATTGGGATGAATATAGAATGATGATCTATGATATTATTCAAATAGTTACTTCTTAATATATGGTATTGATGAGAAATATAATCAGTTCTTAAATATTATCTTTCCATCACAATCAAGGCCAAACTCAAGAACATTTCTCACCCTATATTATAGCTCTAAATTATAATTATTCACCAATTTGATCTTTACATGGATAGATGGTTAAACACTCATCTAATCAAGATAATAATTCTCATATTAATTCATCCTTTCAAGGTAAAACCATTTCAAATCAATAAATATTATATCATTTTTATCCTTATCATAGAAAATCTATCATTATCTTTTCAATACAATGCATTATCTACCTTGTTCAGTTTTCCAGGGTGGTAACATATTAAATTGTCATAATCTTTAATAAACTCCAACCATATTCTCTAGTGAATATTTCAATCATTCATCATAAGTATATATATATTATCTTTTATGATCAATATATATGTCACACATTTAGTCATAATTATTATTCCACTATATTTTTAATGTAATGATTACTGTTACTAACTCCAAATCATAAGTTAGGTTATCTTTTTGTAAACATCAATTAGAACGACGAATATGTTTTCACTATATCATTATGTATGATGAAGAATCCCAATCCCATCATTAATATATTTATAAAAATAACAATCCATTCTCCATTATAGGATAATGTGATCACATATTAACTAACCAACCCTCTTTTTTAGTTCCTTGAAAATTTCTTCACATTCATCCATCTAGTGGAACTTTACTCACTTCCAAGTTAATAAGGATAGTTGTTTACATAGTCAATATAAACCCTTCATAAAGAATAGATAATATCTACAAATCCTATTAAAAATATAGATCTAATTCACCATTATTGTTCTATTGTAATGTTCAATAACATCTATTATTGATAGATCCACTAATATACCCTCACTTGAGATTATGTAATAAAAAATGAATCATTATGTAGCCCAAATTCACAATTGGAAAATATTTCATATAGGTTTTCCTTACTTATTGTCATTATTACAATACTCATGTGATATTTTCGATATTCCTTTATCTTATAATATATAAGAATATCATATATAAAGAATACAATAAACTGATCAAGGTAATCACACAAGACAATATTTAATAAATCAATGACGATGTAGGTGGAAATAGTAAGATCGAATGGAATCACTATAAGTTCATAATTTCTATAAATTAATCATATGGATATCATGATCATGTATTTACTTTTTAAACTCGATTGATAGTATCCCCATTAAATATGAATGTTGAAAACTATTAGGCTCCTCATTATTGGCTGAAAAAATCACCAATACATGGAAGAGGATAATTATTCGTGATTGTGATATTATTTTGTTCACAACAATAAATTAAGTGTATCATTGATCAATTATATTCTTAAAAATAAAAAATAGTGCACAACATATTGACACACATGGCTGAATAAATTCCACATCACTATCCTCCTTGAGTTGCTTCTTCAATTCTTACAACTCAATCAGTGAAATTATATATCGAGTTTTTTTAATAGGTATAGCACTAGGATTGCATTATATTGAAAAATTAAAGTCACAACTCAGAGGAATACTTGGAAACTATTCTATGAATACATCAATAATGCCCTATCGAATTTAAATATATTTTTACTTTGAGTTTCCCTTAGTCATCTTAGATAAATACTAATTTTGAATACGAATCAAGACCCATGTTATAGTTGAAATTTATATTTGAAGTTCATATTTCTTCCAACATCTATAGACAATGATAGGTTTGAGTGGAATATAAAATTTTACTTCCCTTCTTCGGTAACTAAAATAATCCTTATATAAAAAATATCCATTCTTATAATCACATAAACTACATCTAGATGAAGAATAATAAGACTTATAAGAATAAAATTCCTACAGACATCAATTTGGGAAGAATAATAATATTGAGATGTGATCATTGTACCATTATGAGTTTTTTAACACCCAATGCATTATGATATTTTTTATTTTAAAATAAATTTAATCTCTTTAATAGCTTATGATACACACAACCCTAATTCTAAATGAACTTTCATATAGTATGTTGTTATAACCTATCCATTAATTTTCAGAGTATGAATAACAATAAATACTATACGAAAATTTTATGGTTTATTAAATTTTAAATCATATTCATTGGTTTCCAATTGATTATAAATTGAAATAAAAATCACTTAAATTTAAAAGAATATTTTTTTTGAAAAATAGTTCTAATGTGAGAGTTGTGTTTTTATATTATTAAGATAAATTAATCACTACTAAGGAAGGATTTTAAGAAAAATGATCAATTATATATTAATTTTTTTTATTTTTCATCTACTATTTTTTCTAGGAATTCGATAAGAATAAATCCAGTTATATGCTTAAAAATTGTCTTTCTCTAAAAATAAATTTCATCAAATTTTATAAAAATAATTTAAAATTAAATTTATTCACTTTTAAAAGATTTATTTGAGAAAATTAACTTCATTTTTTAAATTAAAATTTCATAATTATCATAGACTGATTTTGTTCTAAATTTTTTCTAAAAAGATTAATTTTTCAATGAATAGTGAAAATACTGATTTTTATTAAAAATAACCTTTTAAAAAAAAATAATTTACAAGGTTTTATTTTGTTTTAAATTTTTTTAAAATAAAAAATTTATCAATTATAATATTATTAATCCAATTTAGTTAAATGGAAACTATTTTATTATTAATTTTGATATAAAATTTTTTTATACTTAAGAAAAATATTACATTTGAAACACTCCTTTCATCACGTTTACAGGTGTAATTTTGAATTAAATTCTACAAATTTTATGTATTTAATTTGATAAAATTTATTCCATATTTTTAATCATAGTATTTAAAATTATTTTATAATAATTAAATAATTCTTTTCAAACTGAAAATAAAAAAGTGAAAAAATTTGTTTCCAAGTTTAAGGATAAAATTTGTTTACATGGGGATTAAACTAAAA
Source organism: Viscum album (assembly GCA_963277665.1). NCBI lineage: Eukaryota > Viridiplantae > Streptophyta > Magnoliopsida > Santalales > Viscaceae > Viscum > Viscum album. The sequence goes on from OY728135.1 coordinate 475,119,940, forward strand.
AGATAATGCTTAAAATAAACTTTTTGTTGAAAATTTATAATTTTATTTTATTTTTAACTTAACTATATAAAGTATTTATATTAAAAAAATTAGATACTTTTTCCCTAGAAAATTACTTGGCATTATTTTAAAACATTGAAAAATTACAAGTTTTCCACACACTTTAATTATAAAAGGGAACTGCTCTCCAATCATCTCAACACTTTTTGAGTAATTTGGTTCACCCAAGAACAAAAAAAAACCTCCCTAAATTATTATTCATGAAATATTGTTTTTTTATTTATTAAGAAGTGATCCTAGGAGAGATTTAGGTATAAACCTAAACAAATTTTATAAAGAAGTGGTATTGTAATAAACCATGTGTTCTTAATTTATTTTTTCTTATAACACCATCATATATAACTAAAATACGATTAAATAATAATAAAATTATATTAATTATTCTAATAAGTTATTATATTAATGTTACAACCTATATCAATCTCTGTATCCATTAAATGGGAAGAGAAACTGTTGATCATTTGTATGGCGCACTACTGTCATAGAAACTGATGTAATTTGTTTTCCCCCACTACCTCACCTAGCTAGACATAATTATGGAATTAATTTATATATATTATATTTATGAAAAATTATACTTATTTAATTATAATATTACATCTACCATCTTACCTTAAAATCTTATGGAAAACAATAATGTTGCTTGTGCATTCATGTGGACTAATGCCTCTATAAAGCGATGAGATTCATTTTCTATTTTATATTTACATGTATGATATTAAGGATGGATTTAATGAATATATATTCTGAATATGATATTATAATGATTATTCAAAGGTTAATTATTATTTATAGTTCTTTTATTCTATCCATCAAAAAAATAAAAATAACGTTTATGCGTATGTGTGACCTATTGTCTCCATAAATGTTGTATTTCATTTTTAATTATATAAATTTTATAGATGACTCTAAATACATATATAATGAATATAAATGAAATTTTTATCATGTGGAAAATTATATAGATTATGGAAACATGATCAATGTAAAAGGTTCAGAACTACATAGCAAAAAGATACATTAAAATTGATGTAGCTATTACCCAAAACATGGATTTTAACAAATAATTTTTTATAAAATGGTGATAGAAGAATATATGTAAATTATATGTGGTATTATATATATATATGATTATGGTTCTACAATGGATGAAAACTAAATATATATTTATTATACAGGACGACTGAACCAGTACAAAGGAAGCCACATATGATTTAAGGTTTTATTTTAGAATCTAATCATTATTCAAGATTGTTTATATTTATGAAACCACTGGGGAAAAAATTCTAGATTTACAGAATAAAACAAATATATTATATTATACATCGTATATTTCTATAAATTATATGTTTTCTATTAAATTTAATCTCTCTTGGTAATCAAGATAGCAAAATAATTTTTTAAGGAAAAGCATCATTTTTCAACTCAGTTGGGAATATTTTTATTCCCTGACCATATTTTTAATAAAATTTCGAAATGGATTTTTTAATATTCTAAAAAAATTATTTAAAAACAATTTTCTTCATTTTATACTTTTCAAATAAATTAAGATGAATCTTCTTAATGTTTTCCCAATGAGGTACTTTTTGACATATTTACAATAGTGTGAAAAGAATGTTTTTTATTATATATTACATGAATGGGATTACCAACCATCATGAACAATAAATTATTTGAGGAATAAATTACATTTTTATAATGTTACTTTCAATGTAAATTTTTATTTAAAATTCAATAATTATTTTAGACTTAAAATAAGTGATTTCAATGTGAAAAGGTTATTATCTTCAAGAAATTTTCTAGTGATATTTTTAAATAATTTCACTTATATAAACACCCTTTTTGAATATTATAAATATGACATAATATAATGATATAATCCGACTTATTTGCCTGGATGGTTTATAAAATATTTCACCGGGGAATGTATTGATATTATGTATCCTAACTCTTCCAATATGTAAAGTTGTTGATTTTTATGTCATATTGATTATGTTTTGTTGATTAATCACATGATGAAATAATTGGACTTATTAAGTGAAGGGTGGGGCCTAAAATTAAATATCCCATTAATTCATTGGTAGTTCTTTATGAGACAACTATAACGTGTAGGGACTTGAACTATTTTAAATAAAATCCCCATTATGATTTAATTAATTTTTTATTATATATTATGGTTATAGAAAACACATTCCCTTATATTATTTTATTATATATTATCATATTTAAAAGGCCATAAATAATATTTACCATTGATAATATAGCCTTTGACCATTTATATCATGATTAGTATAAATATAATTTTTTATCTTATCCAATTAAAACAGACAAAGGATGTGATAACCTCAACATATAGGATCGTACCCCATGAAGCCCATTTATTTGAGATTTAGAGGGAGATAGAATCCCTATTATTATCCATATACCAAACCCAATATGATATCCAATAACATAATCATGAGAGAAACCATTTATAGGAGATGTTCAAGCTCATTGAGATCATGACCCAAACCATGTATGCTGAACCACCCCATGAAAGTCTCACCGTCATACACCTTACTCCTAGGGAAATTGTTGGCGTATTAAAATGATATGTATCAAGACCCTAGTAATATGAGTATGTACACTATTTTTTATAGAATAATGAATATAATTTCATCCTATTATTTTTAATTTATAAAGGGTTTTTATTTTTATACAATAAAACACAAATAGAATTTTTGGGTAATATTAAAATTCAATTAATGAATTTATTTTAATAAATTGATGGATTTTTGAAATAAATAATATTTTAATAAAATATTATTATTAAATAATTTTTATTATATATAACTGATCATATAAATTTTATGAAGTCAAATGTAATTTTTATAGGGGTTCTAAAACTGTTAATATAAAAAAACCCATCATTTCACAATATATGTAAATTATTATTTTAAAAGTAAAAATGTAGGTATTTAGAAAATTATTTTGAATTAATTAATATTATTTTTGGAATCATAACATAAAAATTATCCAATGGTTAATTTTTCATAATTTTCTAAGATAATCAATTTTTTGGATATAAATTAAATACTGTATAAATATACGATGTGTATTATAACATCATAATGACCCAAAAGTGATTTAATAAATACTCTAATGAGAATCTAAGACCAAATATATGTTTTAAATTTAATATAATGTGATTTCATAATTATTTTATTAATTTTATAAACCTTTTTGAATCCTCCAAAAACCATTTATATATGTTATGATTTTAAAATCATTTCTTTAAGAGTATGACTCACATACACAAATTCAAGGGTATTATTTTATTAATTTTGGACCTTGGAATTATAAAATAATGAAAAAAATACCATTTTGTTGAAACCATTTTCAAAATCCATGGGAAGGTTTTTTGGTTCTAGTTATTTAATTATATAGAGTCTAAAACCTATGTTTGAGATATATTAAAGAATTACTCACTAATTTACTATATTAACCGAACAAATATATTATTTATCTTCACTAAAAATCCCTGAAGTATGAACTTAATCTACCTTGGCCACTCTATATTCTTCCCAAGGTGCCCCCAAGCTCTCAATAATCTCGTCCCAGTCATTTGGTGTCACACACTCAAGTAAGGGATCCTCACCTTCCCTTCCTTATTTATGTTTTTATCTTATATATTCTATTTAAGTTTACTGATGTTGGGATATGTCTTTAAATTTCAATATTACTGAAACTTTTATTTAAAAATGATGAGAGAACAATTTCCCTCTCATAAACCCATTTTATGAATTTTTAAGTGACGTCATTCCACTGCTGAAATTTCACCACGATTTTCTATGCCAAATCAATTTTGTAGTGAATACCATAACCATTTCATATCAAGGGTGTTAACCTTTACACACTTAATTTTTTTTGAATTGATAATTAAATTTATATATTACTCATTCCTTTATTGTGGAAGAAAATATGATTATCATTGAATCCATGTTGTATTGTCTATGTGGAATCCATAATAATAAGAATGAAATGAAAGTGATGGGTGCACCAAGAATTATATAGCACTCCAATGAATTGGGTAATGTTTAGTCTCATGAGACGTCATGTTGGGATAGGGATTAGACTTTATTCCTTTATGGGAATTTTTCAATCATGATTTCAGGGTAGTTAGCCTTGTCATGTGTTTATGATGAAATGTTTTATGTTGTTTCCACATTTCCCATGTTTCCTTTATGTTTTCATTCTATATCATGTCTTATTCTTCATGTTTATCATTCTTAATCTTTTTGTATATTCTTATTGTGTAACATATGTTATCATCTTCATCTTTTTCCATTTTAATTCCCTTTCTGTGGATTATATCTCACCCCTTTCTTATGTATGTCCCCAGGTTATGCCATGCTATTTTATGTTCAATAGAATATTATGGTCATGTTAAGGAAGATTTCAATGAAGATGATGTATTCCCCATTTTCAGTTGTTGTGTAATGTACTTAATTTTCAAAGACAATATAATTTGTGATATTTTTGGTTGTAATAAGTGTAATATTATGTAATAAATCTATTATTAATATATAATAATGATAAGGGTTGTGATAGTTGGTATAAAAGGAAGTGTTCATTTATTTTTGGAATTAGGATTAGAAAACTCAAGAGAAATCCTTTGGAATTAGTCTAAGGAAAAGAAAACATCCCTAATTTTTTTAAGTATAGAGTAAGTGTTTTATCAATAAAATATATCCATGTGTTGATACTACAAGTAAATGTTTCTTTGGAACATATGTACATAGGTGTAAAACATGAAAACACCACATTAAGCTAGGATCAACCAAGAACTGGTGCATTAAAATGGACCTTTCTTCACACCTGGTTGGACAAACCAATGAGATATTTTTGGTAAAATCATAATCTCATTACCAAAACTTATTAAGGGAAAAAATTACCAAAAGAATAAATTTTAGGAAATAGATCATGGATAGCATTAATAAAAGACTAGAAATTCACAAGTAATGAAATAAATGTAATTTATAAGTTATCCCTTTAATGTCATTGGATTCCCCCATTACGTGTCTAATAGTTTTAAAATACCTACCCATATTGTTCCTTTTATTCTATCTAATGGACAAAAATATGAGGAATTAGTTAAACAATAAATTCAATGGATAGTGTGATAACTTCCCTAACAAGATCCCCAATATAATGAGAGAAATAATCATAAAATTTATGATGATACTCCATCAACTAAATATTATTTTGAAAAGAAACCTATATCAAGAGAAGAATACAAATCCCCTTATGAGAGAACATGTTGTGATTTTGTCCTTTATGCAAAAAAGGTCTCTGACTTTCAATGAATCATTTGATCCCGTAATCATGGAACAATGGATCAACTCCATCCATCAATGTTATATGTATGAGAAGGGTCTAATAGATATATATTGTATGGATGGAGAATTTGATTAGTGGTGGATATTGATAAAAATTACAAAGCCTGGGGAAGATATTCAAGAGATGATTTTGAAGGAATTGTTGAAAATCTTTTCGAATAAATATTTTTTTGCACTCTATGACTTAAAATGGAAAGGTATTTAATTTACCAAAATAAAAAAGATGACGAATATATTAGAGGAAAAAATCAAAAGACATGAACGATATGCCTCTAGCTTTGTATTTACCCCCAAATGTACGGTTGACTGTTTATTTAGTGTGATAATACCTATTCTGTGAATAAAATTGGAAATATGAGACTTTGAGAGCTATGATGAAACTTCCCAATGTTCCCTCAAAATTGAAATAGATTCTGGCGAATCCCAAGGGAATCATGGGGATAATAAGTGTAAAGTTGAGTGTAATTATATAGGTCCAATGGAGAAATATAATGGTGTTAGGATATTTAAACATCCCACTTGTCAAAGGCGTGGAAAAAGAGCACCCCAGAAATATTCTAAGGTGGGAGAGGATATGATTTAGGTGTGGGAAGGAAGGAAACTGAGTTTGAAATTGTCAGTAGGAGAAATCCCCTGATGCATTAGAGGAGAGGAATGATCTGATCAACCCTAAACACATTTTTCATTAATTTAACTACAAGGAACCAATGCACTTTTCAAAAAATCACAAATCTAAGGATTTTTAGAGACATCAAACAACCTCCAAGGTAACAAGGGGTGGATTTTTCTATCACAACCACAGAGGTGGATCTCGAAAATGAAGTGGTGATATTTATGCTAGTTATTCATTCAAGAATAGTGAATGTATTTTTTGATTCTAGTTCTTTGAATTCCATCATATCAGGTTAGTTTATTAGAACTCAGGAAATAACACCACAAATCATGGAAGTGGATTTAACAATGAAAACAGAAAATGAGGAAATTGTTACTTTGAAAGTATATAACTCATCCCCTATAAAAAAAATTAGGATGAACTTACCAACAAACTTTTTAATACCAACTTTGGTGTAATTGGATGTAATTTTGTGGGTGTATTGGCTTTCTCAATATAGAGTTAATAGAAATTTCCACGATAAGGAAATCACACACCGTATCATGAGTCAACCACAATTTCTGAATAAGTGAAAGGTGGATGAATCTTATTTATTACTAAAATATCATGAATGGATATTATTTTCTTATAAGAGAGAATATCTAGCTCAAATTATTGAGTGTAAGGAAATAATCATCCTTGGATACATCCCCATTATGAGGTGATACCCTGATGCATTTCCATGAGGATTTCACGGTCTTCCTCCTCGCTGAGAGGTTGATTTTTTTAATCGAGATTATACCTGGGGAATTTCTATTATCCAAAACTCATTATAGAATGGAGTTTTTTAACATGATGAGCTAAAGAAACAAAAATAAGAGAATCTAGATAAAGGGTTCACATACCCAAGTTCATCGACATGGGGTTCACTAGTCCTCTTTATCAATAAGAAGGATGGGTCAATACGCCATTGCATTGATTATCATGATCTCAATAAGATCTAGATAAATAAAATGTAACCTCTTACACTAATTAATGACTATTTTGATTATATATGTGGAGAATAATACTTATACAGGGTGGATCTATTGTGGGTATATTACCAAGTTAGGGTGAATAAGGATGATATCCCCCAAGACTTGTTTTCATACAAGGTACGAGCACTATGAGTTCATAGTAAATCTATTTGGACTCACTTATGATCCAAACAATCTTCATGGAATTGCTGAATAAAGTCTTTATGGATTACCTCTATAAATGTTAAGTAGTATTTATTGATTATTTTATAATATACTCTAAAATAAAGGAGAATCATGAAGAGAATTTGATCAGTATGCTAAAGACCTTACTAAAGGAGAAGCATTATGCCAAGTACATAAAATGTAATTTATGGCTAAAATAAGTATCATTCTTGGGGAATATCATCACAAGAAATGGGATATCTATGAACCCTTAAAAATAGAAGAAATTGGAGGATGTTTAAGGCTAATATTTGTGATATATATCCGTAGTTTCCTTGGATTAGCTGGGTATTATCATCAATTTGTATGAAATTTCTCATAGTTGTGAAAAACTCTTACCAATATAACTCATATGGGATTCAAGGTTTTTTTGAATGATGAATGTTAAGATAGTTTCAAGGATTTGGAAAAAATCATTATCACTACAATTTTTCTCTCACTACCCACAAGTGTAGAACATTTCACGGTATTCAATAATGCTTCGAAGAAGGGCTTGAGCTATGTATTAATATAGAATTAAAAAGTGATATATTATTATTCAATGCAATTAAAATTTCAAGAATAGAACTACCCAATGCATGATTCAGATTTAGCTATAGTGATCTTCACTTTGAAAATATAGTGGCATTATTTATTTGGGGAGAAATGTGGAATATATATATAGATCAAAAAAATCTTAAAGTATATATTCACATAGAAAGAGATTAATATGAAACAATTTTTATAGTTAGAGTTGATTAAGATCTATGGATGCTTAATTCACTACCATTATAGTAAAAAAAAAGTAGAATATGCTCTAATTAGAAAGGATCTGATAATCTTATCATTTATGAGAATTGATAAGGATCCAATATTTATAGATTTGAAAAGGATGGACATAGGATTCATAAAGGAAGGAATATCATCAATCCTTTCACAAATGATTTCTCAACCATCTCTTTTGGAGAGGTTAATGGATTATCAAAGAGATGATGTGGGAATCTAGAATGAAGTGGAAACTATAAGAAAAGGGCAATCCTCATAGTTCAATGTTAATGATGAAGGATTTGTGAAATTTGGGTCAATACTATGTGTACCATCAAATCCAATGTTAAATAAGGATATATTTGATTATTCATATAGATCAACCTTCTCCATCCACCCAGAAATCTCAACGATGTATTGAGATCTCTGATATCACTATTAGTAGGAAAATATGAAGAATGAGATTGTAGAATATACATCAAGATGTCTTGTATGATAGTAAGTGAAAGTGGAAAAGAAAAAACCCAAGGGGATGATGAAACCATTATATATACCTATATGGAAATGGGGAAACATCACCATAGTCTTTTTCACTGGTCTTTTGAAGACATCAAGAGGGAATTATGCTATATGGGTTGTAGTGAAACTTCTTGTATATACTGCACACTTCATTGTGATTCGAGAGGATTTATCACTCAATAAACTTGCACGAATATACAATAGAGAAGTTATTTGGATTCATGGAACACTATAATATATAGTATCCAATCGAGACCCACTGATTTACCTCTATGTTTCGAAAGAGTTTCCAATGTGCTCTAAATACTAAGTTGAACTTCATAATGATTTATCATCCTCAAACGAATGGCCAATATGACCAGAGTGTTCAAAAAATCAAGGATATATTGATATAATGACCAATTGACTTAAAATAAGGATGGGATCAACATATTCCACTCATCAAATCCTCATACAATAATAGTTTCCAATCAAACATCTAAATGGATCCCTATGAAGAACTTTATGGGAAGAGGAGAAGAACACCTATTTGTTGGGATGAAGTTGGGGGATGAAAAATACTAGGTCATAAAATTTTCATGTAAATGATGCAAAAGGTTAAGACCATTTAGCAGCACATCATGGCTACTCAGAGTCGACAGAAGAGATATGATGAAAATAATGTATGAGACCTAGAGTTTTTTGTTGAAAAAATGGAATTCCTTCGCATATAAACATGGAAGAAGGTAATGCTATTAAGGAAGAAGGGAAATATTATTCCAATATACATTTACCCCTTTGAGAACATTTATTGTATCAAAGTGGTTCCTATCGACTAGCACTCACACATAACCTATCTCGAGTACATGATGTATTCTATGTATCCCTCTTGATGAATTAGATACAAGACCACTAACATGTACTAAATCCAGAGGTGGTACAATTATAGAATTATATTTCATATGAAGATAAGTAGGTGAATATATTATATTATAGAGAAACATTTCTATGAAATAAGAAAATTCACCTTGTCAAAGTGCTTTGGAGAAACCACAAGTATGAATAAGTTACATGGGAACTAGAGGAGGTGATGGAAATGAGTTACCATCATCTATTTTAGTGTGGGAAATGAAAATTTAGGGTGTGAAATTTATAAGGGGGGAATATTGTAACTACTCAAACTATTATAAATAAAATTCATGTTATGATTTAATTAAATGTATTATTATATATTATGGTTATAGAAAACACCTTAGCTTATTTGGTTTTATTATATTAAATTAGATTTAAATAACGGTTAATCATTATTTCCATTGATAAAATATCCATTGAAAAATGATCATCTGATTAGAATAAATATACGGATTTAAAAAATATAATTGACATAGAAAAATTAAGTGATTGACTGAACCAGTAGAATAATACCCAATAAAGCCCATTAATTGTAGATTCTGATAGAGTTAGAATGACTGATATTTTCCCTTGACCAAGACTAAGATGATATTAACAAACTTAACCATGAGATAAAACTTTTATAGTAAAAGTTTAAGCTCATCGAGGTCAAATCCCAAACCAAGTACACCGAGCCACCCCATGAAAGTATTATCATCACGTACCTTACCCTTAGGAAATTAGATAGCTTATTAAAATTATATGTATCAAGACCCTAGAAATAAGAGTATGTAAATTATTTTTCATATAATATTTAATTTATTTTCATTCCATTATTATTAATTTATAAATGATTTTAATTTTGATATAATAAATCACAAATAGTATTTTTGGGTAATATTCAAATTAAATTAATGAATTTATATTGATAAATTAATGTATTTTTGAAATAAATAATATTTTAATAAAATATTATTATTAATTAATGTTTATTAAATATAAATGATTATATATTTTTTATTAATTCAAAATATAATTTTTATAAGGCTTAAAAACTATTATTGTAAAAAAAATTAGTATTTTTAATTAATATCGATTATTAATTTAACATTTAAAATGAAAATATTCAAACATTTATTTGGCAAAATGATTATTAATTTTGGAATTATAATTTCTAAATTATCCAATAGTAATTTTTCATAATTTTTTGAGATAGTCAAATTTTTGGGTAAAAATTAAATACTGTATAAATATATGATGTGTATTATGATATCATAATGAACCAAAAGTGATGTATTAAATACTATAAAGGGTATAAATAACCATATATATGTTTCCAATTTAAAATAATGTGATTTTATGTTTATTTGAACAATTTTTTAAATCCCTTGGAAATTCTCCAAAACCATTAATATATTTAAGGTTTTAAAATCATTTATTGAAGAGTATGACTCACTTATACATAATAAAAGGTATTATTTTATTAATTTCATTACTTAGACATATAAAATAATGAAAAATAATCCCATTTGGAAGAATCCATGGGCAAAAAATATGATACAGTTATGGTTTTGGTTATTTTATTATATAGAGTCCAAAACTTATGTTTGCAAAATGATAAAGAATTCCCCACTAATTAATATATAAACCCACCCAAGATACCATTTGTATTCACTAAAAACAATATTAAGATTTATTTAATCTTCCTTCTTATATATAGAGTCATCAAAAGGTCCCCCAAGCTCTCAAAAAGCTGGTTCCAAGCATTTGGAGTCAGACACTCAAGTAAGGGATCCTCACCTTTTCTCCTTTATAGAAGTTTGTTTATTATTTAATCCCTTATATTTACAATTAATAATCATGGGATATGAATTTACATGTCCCTATTAATACCGCTTTTATTTCCAAAATATTATATACCCCTTTCACTCTCATCAACAAATTTTATGAATTTTTAAGTGATGTTGTTATGATGCTAAAATTTCACCACGATTTTCCCTTCCAAAACAATTGTCAACTGAATATCATACCGATTTCATATCAATGGTGTGACCTTCATAAAATTATAATTATTTTAATTGGTACACAAATGTGTGTATTTTCCATTACATTATCATGGATGAAAATATGATGATGAATGGATCCTTGTTGTATGATCTATGTAGAACACGTAAGCATGAGAATGAACTAGATGTGACAGATGCACATAGAATTATATAGCGTTCCAATGCATTGAGTAATGTTTAGACTTATAATACTTCATATTAGGATAGGGTGTAAAAATTATTAATTTATGGGAATTTTTACATCATGATTACTTGTAAGTTAGTCTTGACTATGTTTATGATGCAGTGTTATAAGTTGTTGCCACATTTACCATGTTCTCTTTGTGTTATCATGCAACATCATATTCCATTGTTCATGTTTATGATTCATACTAATTTTTGATGTTCCAATTATCTAAAATGTATTATTTTATTAATTTAATTCCATTTTTAATCCCTTACTTGGATTTATATCTCACCCTTTTCTTATTCATATCCCCAAGTTATCCTATATATTTTTATGTTCAATAGAGTATTATGGCCATGTTACAGATATCTTCAATAAATATGATGTATTACCCATTTTAAGTTGTTGTGTAATGTAACTAATTAAAAAAGACACTATAATTCTAGATCTTAAGAGTTGTATTACGTGAAATATTATGTAATAAATCATTTACTATTATGTAATAAAGAGAAGGGTTTTTATAGATTGGGAATTTGGCTGAGGGATTACCCATAAATATAAGATTCCTTGGAAAAAGTTCTTGATGGTATGTTTTAGATGTCTAATAGTATACATCCCATCATTGTGAAATCAGTTATTGATGTAACTGTAATTATCTGATTTTTTATCATATCCATGAATAAGTTAATAGCTAATTTTATTAGTTTTATGGAACTATTTTATCATCATTTATTATTTTCATATTATTCAAGCTTGATTAGCTTATGCTATATGCATACCCTTATGGAGCTTCTAATCTCACCCTTTTTTTATGTTTCTTTTCCATAGGATTCTAAGAAATGTATTATGAATTATATATAGAGAAATGATAAAGCGAATAATGATTTCCTCTAATAAAAAACTACATTCTATTTTACATTTTCAAATTCAATGTGAAATTCATGTATGTCTTTAGTTTTCCAAAAATACTAAAATATTAAGACCATTAGGATGTGGTCCTTATATCATGTTCAAACATAATCAATTAACCATAGACTAAAAGATTACAGGATTGAGGTCTTTATAGTTGGAATTATAGTTTTTTTAATAGAAACCTTTGGTACTAGATTTTGGAAAACACAAAATCGAGAAGAAAACCCTATGAATAAATTTGAGGTTTACTCTAGGTATAGGATAACATCCAAAAGTTTTGTTTTTGAATAAATTATGTGGTTTTACTAGAAATAAATCCATATTTGGATATTAAAAGTGGGATTGGTTTGGGAACATATTCAACTTGGGGTAATAACCCATAAAAAGGATGGATTGCTTATATCTTATCCTTCATTTTGGTGCACGATGAGTGTTCCTTTATTACATAACTAGTTTTATATTTTATGGGGATAAAATTTCGTTAAATCAAATTTTCTTTATAAACCATTATGAATTGTTTGAGTATATTTGTATTATTTGGAAATATTCTCAAATAAACCATGATTATGATTCTATGTTTAGCTATGAAAATATTTTTCAATTTATATTATCTTTTTTACTAGTTTCAAAATTATACATTATGTTTAAAAATGTTATTATATAGAATAATTTAGTCCATTATTTAAAAATTGATCCTATTTGAAATTAAAAAATCATATCAATTCACACAATCCATATAGGGATTTCCCCTAGGAAAGATAATGATGTTGGAGTTAGATATATAGTTAGAGCTAAAGAATTATAACAATATTGGGGTATCTAACTCTATTTATGACCAATAAACATTCCCATATAGAGAATCCTATGGATAAAATATTTTAACAACCAAATATTTTAAAAAGAAACACTATGTTCGTTTTCATAAAAGATACAACACATCTAGCATAAACAAACGAGTAAACATTATTATACGATAGTTATCACCTAGTCATTTGAATGGAGGGAATTAATGAGATTAACTAAATTATTAAAATATGGTTTAAAAATTTATATAAGATGGATTCAATAGTTACCAATCAATTATAAATGAAAATAAAAACCAACTGAATATAAAGGATATGTTTTTTATTAAAAAATATTTATGTCCACAGTAGAATTTTTAATTATTTAATTAAATTCATCACTATTAGTAAAATTTATAAATTAAATTTAAATGTTTTACATCTAAAAAAATGTTTTTAAATTCATCCAATATGTTGTATATTCTTAAGATAATAATAAATATAGTTTAAGAATAAAAATCTATATTTTTTAAAAAGGAAAATATGCCACCTTTTAAAGGAAAATATATTTTACAACTAAATTTTTAATAATTTATAAATTTTATTTGAAAAAATAGAAATCATTTTTTGAATAATAATATAAAAATTATATTAGGGTTAAATTTTGGTATTTTTTTGAAAAGTTTCAGTTTTTATTAAATAGTTAAAAAAATTAATTCTAATTAAAAAATGCTTTTTCATCTAATTTATTTATATTGATAAATTATATTTTAAATTTATTTTATTTTATAATTACATTAATGATACATAAATAAATCCAATTTATTTCATTAGAATCAATTTAAAAATGAAATTGGATATAAATCACTTCAATCTTTTAAAGTTTTTCACTTAAAAAACCTATTTTCCCACTATATCTGCAATATTAAATTTAAATATAAATTTTACAATTATATAAATTGTATTTGGTAAAATGGATTCCATATTATAAAAAATATGTTCCAAATTAAGTATAAATGTCAATTTGATTTTTAGGCACCAAAAATTTACCATGGTAAATAAAGGTATACCGCGGTATAAGTAAAATAATTAAATAGGTTATAGTTAAAAGGTAAAGGCGTAAAATACCTACAAAATACAATATTTAATGGGGTTTTGAGGTATTTATCGACTCTAAACCTCCTTTAAAACATTAATTATCAATCAAATTCTTGGAAATTAATGCCACATCAATGTGGTTATCTTTAAATATAATATAATCATTATTTAATCACATAAAACCACCCCTCTTCAAGTTTGAATACCACCATCAACACGCAATTTCTCCTCCCAAGACTTGAAGATCCTAAAATATATTCCAAAAACTCTCCTAATCACTCTCCCCACAACATATTTATATTGGTTTCACTAAAATATATTTTCAATTTCCTTAATGTATCCTTCAAGAAATAGATATTAAAGAGGTTATTTTCTCAAAGAACCCATCTTAATTTATTTTCTTCTTCTAAATTATTCTCCACACATTCATCTATGAAAGAATGATAACTCCATAATCATATATATACTATATTATTATAATTATAATTTAATATATCATATCCATTTCATTTATCATATCCTCTAATTCAATGAATCAAAACAATTGTCTAAATTATTGTGGTTTACCATCTTCAGGACTAGTGATTTATCATGGTTCATTACTGTAATGACTCATATTTTCTCATGTATTGTTTTTTATATTTTATGGATTATTTTTTAGTCCAGGAGATTACATGGACTATAATTATTAGCCCTAATGTTCCTAGAATAAATGTTTTAAATATATTAAATATATTAAATAACACATGTGAGTAGTTTTCCTAAAAAGTGTAATAACATATAAAAATGGGCCCATATAATAAATCTAAGGGAATCACTGAGTTCATAATGCAGGGTTTATCCTAGGTGCGATACAACCTTGTTCAGTTCATGGTGTTTGTGGAAACATCATCACAGGAATGAAATAAATAAAATAATTATATAAATAATTTTATTTTTAATTCATTGACACAGTGACTGACGTGTCTTTAAATAGATTTCTATGGTGGATTTATAAGGTTATCCTCATTACCCTAGATCTATTGGAGAGAGATTTGTAGTATCTCTCTTAGATGAATGACAACCAGATCATAGATTGGTGATATTCATGCAACAAGATTCGATATCTCACCAGTAACAATGAAAACACTTTGTTCATTATTAGCGATCAATCCAAATAGTGGTAGGAAATTTTTTTAATTGAGTTCTTTCCCTGTGCTAAATTACTACAATGAGAGTGAATCAATCAACCAAAGGATTTATTCACATTTTGGTCATATTGTCGGATGAGTTTATTAGTGGGGTTATTTTCATAGAATTATATATATATAATCGATTCCTCCATTTTCATTCTAATGGGGATGGATTGTGGCCAACACGAACATTGGTAGAGGCTAATTCCTCATGTTTGTGGTTGTGTATTCCACCCATATTTCATCATTCATCTTAGGTGTTACTTTTTTGGACCATGGTTCAATGTATACCTGAAATTAAATCATTGTGCACCGAATTCTTGGAACAACAGCTCGAAATTGTAGATTTGCGATCGACACGACACAACAATGGTGAGAATATAGAGGCGATAGTGGATTTGATAACTTTTTTACCCAGTTTTCGTTTTCTTCATCATGAAAAGAATAATACCATTATAATTTTTTTTGAGAGAATAAAAAGGTTGAAATGTGTTAATAGGTGATTGAAACATTTATTCGGACATGGTTTATGATTTTTCAGTGAGATGGTTGCAAGATCAAATGCTGGGGTAATGGCCGAAGAAATGGGATCTTGATATGAGAATCTAAAAAATTCTGCAGTACACAAAAGGTAATTCTAGGTGTAATAATATGTGGTTCCCTCTTAGATGTGGCTATGGTTTTGGTAAGGAGATAAGTATCACACAACAAGTGACCTTATCACCGGTAATATGGTCCAAATTATTGAGCTTGACATGTACATTGGAGGGTACATGGATACAAGAAAAATATACAGGCATGGGCACATCGTGTACTCCCACATGGATATGGCATGAAAGATGTAAATGGGAATACCTATATTGGTACATGGGTAGAACATACGGGTAGCTGCACACCATGTACTATTACAAAGACATGATACATGGGTTGTTTACACGGGTAGGACCCATGGTTAAAGGGATATAGCATATAACCTTACTACATTATATGTACTTTATTAAAGTTGACTTGGATTCATTGTACTATATATCCTGGGAAAGTTTTTCTAGGGCATGTTCCCTATATCCTTTCCCTATGTGTTAGTATGGAATCATCTCCTATAGGCGGGATTCCAATTCCTTCTGAAGGACGTCCTAGATAGAGTTGATGGAATCCTTCCTTGAGGCTGAGAGTGAGATCCTCTATTCATCTTCATGCCCTAGGTTGTGTTCTTAGTATCATAGTGACCAATACTATACAAGTATTGATCCTCCACTTAATAGGAAAATTCACATTGACTTGTTATTATACCCCCATGGACTTGGGTGTGATCCTCATTTGTGTATAATATATATTTGGACTTTTAACATTTATTTTTCAAGGAGAAACCCACTGATTACTACCTCTTGGATGGTTGTCATCAGTGATTCTAGGATTATGAGTGTGTTTTCCCAGATGAGCACTATTTGAAATCTTCGAACTGGAATCCTAGGATGGAATTAAAATTGTAACTTTACCTCTATACTATGTGTATTTTTTGAGTATATCTAGATATTCTCATTATATATGCAGTAGAAATATATCTATGTAGAGATGAATACTATTAATTTATTGTATGTTTTCTGGTTTTGAAGTGTCCTATTGAGTATTGTTATACTGACCCCTGTACGGGATTTGCATGCACATTTCATGTCTTGTGCAGATGATCAACCCTTCGATAGAGTTCAAGACGGACTAGTACCAGGCAGTACTTAGTGAGACTGGATATACCATGGTGTGTTGCTGTGACATCTTGACAGCAGTCCCTAGTATTACTTTGAGGTTGGACTTGTTTTCAGACTCTATGTAGTGGGGGTTTATTTCACACTATTTACAATCATTTACTTCATGTCATACTCTGGTTCTTGTATTTTTATATATGCAATGATGGTTGTTCATTTGTTTTTGTATTTAAACATTGTATGATCTTGGAGATGTGAGAGTGGGTACAAGTATTTAGGATAAGGCCCCCCATATTAGTGATATGTCTACTCTATGAAGGTTACTATCCCCTTGCCTAGTGGGTATGGGCTTGGGGAGTCACTACATGGGCCCCACTAGGATGGGTTCTGATAGATTGGTATCAGAGCAGTTAGTTCTACTTTAGGACTCGAGTCTTTGAGATTGGGTTGGGGAAACAATATTAAGTGTTTCATGTTTGGATTTCAGGTTAGGGACTCCAATGTTGGTGTGGAGTTCTATGTATCCATACACTAGGACTATGATCACCTTCTTTTTATCTTAGTACATGATAACACTAGTTGCAGGGAAAATAATGTTACATGCATTATATAAGAATGAGTTATTGTATCTATGTACTTATTGAGTCATCTCTCTAGATATACTCATCGACCATGGGGAATCTTGTTTACTTTTAGGATGCCTCAATGATGTATTTCAGCTAGGATTCAGTGTCAAGATCATGAGGATGACCCCATCATTGATGAGTCATCGATATAGGAACTAGATCCATATATTTTATATAATGGTGGTGCACCTACTATACCTCCACCTATTGAGTGACTAATGGTTCCCATAGTAACAATATACTAGGTGTGTAGGTTGATCTCACTTCTTGGGTTACAATGACAAAGACCCTTTAGGTTCTAAGGAGAGACCAACCCATAGGTGGTTGAGGACTGTATTGAGGTAGTAAACTGAGTTTTATATCTTTTCAGGACACCGAAAAATCAAATTGTGTCCCTAGAGGTGTGCATTATTCATGGATTAGTAGAATGATGGTGGGGGTTTATGACCTAGTCCTATGACAAGATGAATCTACCATGGTTAGAGTTTGTGAATCTCTTTATAGAGGAGTTCTCTACAACAACTTTGAGGGATGTAATTATCCAGAAGCTTTTGTAGCTCCAACAGGGCAGCATGATAGTATCTTGTTTTTCATCAAGATTAACCAACCTTTACAGGTACTCAATGGATATGGTTCATGATCATCTATTCAGGGATCAGACTTTCGATCAAGGGATGTGTAGAGACGTATGAGCCAGTTTTATCCCTCTATGCATTAATACCTATGCTGGGGTGTAAGATTGATCTTTATTGGTTGAGATTTATTAGTTAAGAAGACACAAACAGTGGTTGATGGTAGTGGGAAACCAGTAGAAGAGACCTTGGAAGTTGGGAGCTGAAGTCATTATCTAGGAACTAGTCATGTGATACTTTTTAGGAGGAGGTCCCATGATAGAGGATCTCTAGTTCAATGCTCTTATGATGGGTTCAATAATACTAGGGAGAGGCGGTACAACTCATGTGATGGAAGGCAAAATTTTCCGAAGACTTTCTAACCAATCGTGTAGCTGATAGAGAGACAATAGATGGGTCGCCGAGGAAGAGGGAGTGGTTGGAGAGACATGGTAGAGGAGATGAGATATAAAGAGGAGGTGGTGGAAACTTTGACATGTTGCCACCTCCACCCCCAAGTTGTCCACACCAATGTCAGAGACCTGGAGGATAGGGGTGGAGACAACTATATGAGGTTGAGTCTTAAGAACAAGAGGCCCCATGAATGATATGATGTATGATCTATGTCTTTTATACCTTAGTTTCAGTATAGATAGACATAGGTTCTATCCATCCCTCTATTTCAACACATCTTGTTCGAGGATTAGAGATTTTAGTTGAGCCCTTAAATCAACCTTTATGATTAGAGACTCCAACTAGAGATGAATCAGCAAACACAAACTAGTGTTGAAAGTGTGACATGACTGTTGGAGGATAGATTTTCTTTTAAGATATCATTATAGAAGTTATTAGGCCTTATTAAATTATATTAGGTATAGATTATTTATCCATAGTTCATGCACATACTGTCTGTTTCAGGAGAGGATACAGTGTGTCTGCAGTGATGAAAGTAGGTTCTCCTTTGTGAGAGAAAAGGAATGTCAGATGGCATAGGATGTACTAATGCATAAGTGGGTGTAGCTGATTACTCATCAGTTGGATAACCTAACCCTTGGTGTAGTGGATTTTATGAGTTCCTAGTTTCCTACAATGATGGAAGAGTATAAGGAAATAGTCCATTAGGATTTTCTAGGTTTACCTCTCCAATGTGAGATTGAATTATGCATTGATCTACACATTAGGACGACACTGATATCTATGAGAGCATATCAGATAGCTCCCATGGGGAATTTCAAGCTGAGGATGAAGTTGGATGACTTAAAAATAAAGATATTTGTTAGACCTGGTGTTTCACACTGGAAATCCATAGTATTATTTTAAAAAAGGTATATGGGAGATTGAGGTTATTTTTAGACTACAAACACTTGAACCAGGTGACCATGAAGAACAATTATAAACTACGAAGGATCGATGACCTGTTTTATTAGTTGAGAGGGGAATGATAGTTCTCATAGGTTGACCTTAGGTAATGTTATCACTAGTTGCGAGTATGAGACATAGATATACCAAATACAACATTCAGATGTTGATATAGTCACTATGAGTACTTTGTGATGACCTTTTCAATGACAAATACCCTAGTAGTGTTCATTATACTCATGAACTATATCTTTCATCCTTTCTAAGATTGATACATTATAGTCTTCATCACAATTATCCTTTTCAAATCAATGTATGGGGAGGAGAATGTGAGACACTTGATGATAGTTATGGACATACTCTAAGATTACCAAAATTATAGAAAGCTCTGAAATTTTCAGTTATGTATTCAATAGTTCTACTTTCTGGGACATGTTATCTTAGTAGATGGAGTGAAAGTGGACTCAACTGAGGTCAAAAAAGTTTTATAATTGGATCCACCAAGAGCATGAGGGAGGTGTGAAGATTACTTTGGTTGGTTTGATATTACCAGATACCCAAACATTATTTTTCCATGATATGAACTTCTAGGAAATATTTGACCCATAAAGGGTAGCCTTTTTCATTGATCTAGAAGTGCCTATAGGCTTTTCTCTAGTGAAGGAATAGATCGATGAGCATTCCCATCTTGAGATTTCTAGAAGTGGGTTTCGAGTATGTAGTGTTTTACAATGCATTATGATTCAGGATTGGTTGTGTTATAATTAATATAAAGACAATGATTTATTATATTTAATGTTATTTGAGATCACATGAGAAAAAATATGTGATCCATGATCTTAAACTAGAAGTGGTAGTCTTTGCACTGAATATTTTGTGACATTACCAAATGGGTGAGTGTTTTATCATCTATTATGATCAAAATAGTCACAATTATATATTCTCTCAGATGGATATTAAATTGAGACAAAGGTTATGGAGAGTTATTTTTGGATTATGATTTTGATATTTTCTATACTCATGTGATGAGAAATGTAGTTATAGATTATCTCAGCATGAGATATTGTTGGTAGTTTTTTATTGGGGAATTAGAGAAGTTTTTCTTGTTTCATTTATCCATTGGGGACAGAGATGGAATGTATTTCCTTTAGTTGATGGTTTCTACCCCTCCACTCTTACAACAAGTTAGGGATCCACATATTGGGCATGATGAATATGTGACCCTATATACTCAAATATCCACTATACATGATTATGATGGATTTTATAAAGTTTGAGATAATGATATTCTTTTTAGAGGATGCATAATGGTACTGGGGAAATTTTAGTTGGAGTTTCTGAGAGAGTTCCCTAGATCTCTTTTAGCAGCAAATACAGGGATGTCAAATATGTACCTGGACCTCCAACATCAATTTTGGTGGACATGGATAATGATGGGAGTTGTTGAGTTTATCTCTTGATACCTTACTTATCAAAAATTGAAGGATGATCATCAAGATTTAGCGGGTTTAGCTAAACCCCTTGAGGTGACGTAGTGTAAGTGAGATGGTATATCCATATACTTTATAATGGGATTACCATGTACTTATAGGAGACAAAATTCCATCAAGGTGATTGTAGACTGACTCACCATGTTAGCCCACATCTTAGATATTCAGGATAAACTTTTAGTAGAGATCTTGAGAAGCCCCTATATACAAGTGATTTTCCAACTCCATGGAGTTCAATCGATGAACATTTATGACAATGATGATCCCTTCACATATCAGTTATGGAAGGGATTATAGGAGGAATATGAGACTTAGTTACACTTGAGCACAACATTTCTCCCCCAAAATGATGGCCAGATAGAGTAGACCATTATGGTTTAAGAGGTTATACTATGATTTTTCATCTTTGACATTGTTGGTAGTTGGGAGGATCACCTAACACTAGTGGATTTTTCTTACAATAACCGTCACCATTACCGCATTGGTATGAAACCATTAAAGGCTTTGTACAGGAGACCCTATAAGTCATGACTTTACTAGAATGACCTAGGAGATTCAAATATTATATGCACAGAGTTGGTGTAGAAAACTATCGATAAGGTGCAGATCATCCAGGAGTAGATTAATTCCACACAGATCCATCATAATTCTTATGCAAATAGATGACAGAGGTCTTCGAAGTTTGACGAGGGAGATTATGTATTTCTACGAGTTTCAACTTGATGTGGATTATAAGGATTTTATTGGGGTATTAATCTATCTCGAAGATTCATTAGACCTTTTCAATTACTAAGTAGAGTTGGTGAGGTGGTGTACTGCTTATATATTCCTCTATAGTTAGACTAGGTTCATGATATATTCCACGTTTCTTAGCTGAAGAGGTACATGAATGACCCATCCAATGTTATTGACTGGCACAAGATAGACATGAAGGATGAATCTACCTTTGTTGAGTAACCAATATGTATCAAGGATTAGAAATAGAGTATACTTAGTGGGAGATAAACTCCTTTATTATGTGTCTGATATAAGCACACAAATCTTCAGGAGAGCACATGATATCGGGAGGCTGAGATTCGTGTTTTTTACCCACATCTAAACGTGCAACCCTTATTTCATATTTTTAGGATGTAAATCCCAAATTTGGGGAGAATTTAATGACTTAGATTTTTCTATGTATTATTTTTTTATATTTAATGGATTGTTTTTGAGACTAATAATTGTGATAGTGTGCGATTCTGAGGCATGGTGTACCTGGAATAAATGTTTGAAATATATTAAATGGATCAGGTGTATTGTTTTCCTGAAAATTGGGATAAAATATAAATGGGGGCCCAAATTAGACATATGAGGAAACCAATTATTTCAAAATATGGGGTTTACCCAATGTGTTAGATAACCTTGGTCGGTGTGGGGATTTTGTGAAAATAATGTCATAGGTGTGAAATGAATAAAATGAATAAAATAATTATTTTATTTTTAATTCAATGATATAACAACTGAAATGGTTTTAAATATATTTTTATAGTATAATTTTATGGTTATCCACATAACATTAGAGGAATTGGAGATATATTTAAAGGAAATATCTTCTATTAATGGAAATAAGATTGTAGATCGGTGATGGATATGCAATGAGATTCAGGATCTCATCAACAAAAATGACACCGCTTTGTTTATCTTCAATGATCGATCCAAATAAAGGTATTAATTTTTTTAATTTGATTCTATCCTCATTCTTATTTTCTACGATTAACATGAATCAATCAACCAACAGATTGATCCATGGTTCGGTCATCGTGTGGGATGAGTTAATTTGTGGGGTTATTTTGGGAGATTTTCTTCGTGATTATTATATTTTCACTTTTTATTCTAATGGTGACGGAATAAGTCCAAAACAAACATTATCAAAGGTTATTTCCTCATTTTTTTGGAGTTTCCTTCCTTCTATATTTCTTTTTCCATCACAGGAGTTCCTTATTTGTCCTGCAGTTTGACATTTCCTAGAAATTTGAACATTACACAACCAATTATTGGATTAATGGTTAGAAATTGTAGATTTAGGTTCATCACACCAAGAAGGTTGTGAAGTGACATAGGTAGCATTAGATTCTCTAACATAGGTGCCCAATTTTCATGTCTTCATCCCATAATGTAGAAAACCATTCGAAGGTGTTTTCAGAATGAATCAAAGGGTCGAAACATGTTAATCGGTGACATCGAGACTCATCGGGGAATGGTTCATGGTTATCCAGTGAGGTAGTTACTTGATTGAAGGCTGGGAGAATGGCCAAATTCATGGGATCTAGATATGAGAATATGGAGAATCCCATAGTACAGAGTGTGTATGTCTGAGCAACATTCCATGTTGTACCCTCTCAGTAGTAGCTTGTGTTTTGGAAAGGGGATAAGTATCACACAACGTGTGGTCTCCTTTGATGATCTTTTCATGTAAATCGAAGGGTAAATGGAAGTATGATGAAGTACATGGAAATGGGGAAATCATGTACTTCGATATAGACATGTATTGACTAGTGTATATTGGTATACCCGTGTACCTATACATGATGAACTGTATGCCATGCACTATTACATGGACATAGGTTGTTTACATGGGAATGACCCGAGGCCGAAGGGAAAAATTGTGCACCCTTACTGCACACCATGTACTTTAATAAATTTTCCATGGATACCTTTTTCTCTATATCTTGAACAAGTTTCATTAGGGTGCATTTTCTATATCATTTCCCTGATGGTTAGAATGGAATCACTTCCTACATGTAGGAAATTGATCCGTTCAGAAATTCTTCTTGGATAGAGTTGTTTGAATCACTCTGTGAGGCCTAGACTGATATCCTTTATTCATATTCATCCCAAGGTGGAGTTATTGGTGTCATTGTGACTAACACTATGAGGGTGCCGATTATTTACTTTGCAAGTTAATCCTGATTGAGTTATTGGTATAACCCATGGCCTTGGGTGTGATCCCGAGCTATGTAAAGTTTCTCTTTAGATATTCAATGTTTACTTATAATGATGAGACCCGATTAGAACTACCTCAAGGATGGACATCATCAGTACTATCAGTCTAAGGAGTGTGTTCTCCTAGACGTTTGCTATGTGTAATTTTGACTAGGAACCCTAGAATGGAATTACGATTGTGACTTTCCTCTAGACTACAAGTCTTTATTGAGTATATATGGATATTATTGTTATATGTGAAACAAACATATAACTTTGTATAGATGAATTTTTTCCTTTGTTTTATGCTTTTTGGTTTTGGGGTGTCTTACTGGGTATTGTTTTACTCACCCAAACATGAGCTTTTCCCATATGTGCTCTGTATTGTAAAGATGATCAACCCTTTGACAGAGTCCTTGACAGAACAAGAACAAATGATTCTTAATGATATCAAATAGACTGAGATGTGTTCTTGTAGCATCTTGATAGATATCCTCAATATTACATTCATGTTGGACAAGTTTCCAGACACTTTACGGTGGGGTTGTATTTGGCCCTATATACTCTCCTTTACTTCCTATCATATATTGGTTATGGGATTTGGATGTATACATGCATGGTTATTCCGTTGTTTTTAAATTTCATTATTATATGGGAATGGATATGTGAAAATATATATATGCACTTAGGCTATGTCCTCCCATTTTAGTGATATATCAACTAAGCACAATTATCCATCCCTTTTCCTATTGGAGGCGGGCTAGGGGAGTTGCATCATGGACCCCATTGGTATGAGTCCTGACAATTACCACCATTATGAATGGGAAAAAAATTAGCATTAAAGATAAATTATATTTAAATAATTATATTATAACCTATTTCATGCTATTAATCTAATATATATATAATATTAAATAATATGAAACTTGTTTGTGGTGTTTGAACAATGTACCAAAATAACTAAACATTTATCATTAACATTCTACCAAATGATTCATCCTCATAAAAGAAAGAAAAATTATATATGGGAAAATTTATACATTTGTAAGTGAATTAATATTATTCGATTCCACTTCCGGAGTTGTAATCCCATTTTACAAGAACATCCATAATTATACACAAATGAACTGAGCTTGAACCCATGAAATAAACAAACTCGAATAAAAAAAAAATGAAATATTATTATTTAAGGGGTCAAAATATATTACAAAATCATGACTTAAGATAATATAAATATGAATATAGATTTGGAATGAGTTAACTTTCTTTAAACCATTTTACAAGGGGTTTGAACACATTTTAGGGAAGTCGAATGTGAGTTAAGGGAATTATTTACCCAATTTCCATTATTTGGGTTAAACTTATACTTATTAATTATGTTGTGTTATGTTTATGTGTGAAATTAATTTTGAATATATGACATAATATTTCTAGTTTTTTATGAAAATTTACACTAGATACACATATTTGATTCATTTTATTAATTTCTACTTCAACGATATGATATTTATAATGGAATCTCTTATAAAAATACTATTTTAAAGTTATTTTTTCAAAAAGAATGTTTTTATTAAATATATTGAAAGAATATAATTTCTCAATTTCATGTTTCATTAATATTTTTAATCTTACCTTAAAATTTTATATGGTTACTTTCAATGAAAATGTTTCCTATTGTACGTACATAGTTGTTCAAAATGAGTAATTTTAAAATGAAATGTTTATTTACTTTAGTGTTTTTATAATGAAATATTTCAGGAATATTGTGTATGTTATAGTTTTTTTGAATTTTTTATAATTATGGGTGGTTATGTGATAAAAAATGATGATTGGTTATGTCATAATCCAAGGATGGTAGGTTATTTGATAAACCAATAATTGGTGGTTCGATGATAAACCAAGGATTGGTGGTTATGTTTTAACCTCCAAAGCATTGGGTACTCTGGATTTGGAGGTTTTTATATTTTTTTACTCCATTTGTAAGAGTGTGATGTTTGATGACATCCCAAGTTACTCACTTATATTTTAGATTATTTATAAAGAGTTTTCATGAAATTTAATTGATTTTAAAAATGTAAGATAATGATTTTTATGAAAATATGATTCCTTTTTCTGAATAAAAAGGTAAGTTATTATGAAAATGTTTTTATGGATTTTCAATGTAAAAAAATTTTCAATTTATTTATATCCCTTTGTAAAATTTGTTTCTAATATAATTTCTAAAAACATTTTTCATATGATTGAAGGGATAATAGAGACATGGATGACATTAAGGGGAAAATTTTAAATATTTAGCATGAAAGGATTATTTTGTTTTATTTTAAAGATTTATGTTTTATGAAATAAATAGACAATGAATATAATTATACACTTGTTATGTAAGAGTTTACTATATGATATTTTGTTGTAAATCTATAAAACATTAAACTAAAAAGATTCTTAGGAATGTAATTATGGGAATTATAGTTTTAAATATATAGAATATGTAATTTTTAAAGTTAGGTCCATATAGTTTGTTTCAGAGCATGATTTATATAGATTTAGATATTATGATTGTTTATTATGGGTAATTAATATCATCATAGGGGATACAAGATTAAGTATAACTATAAGTTCAAATTTGTAGACACCCCTTTTTGGTATGAACTGATGGATTTTATGGATAATAATTATATTTTGGGATATTGAATTTATAATGTGAATCAATTTAGGTGTTAGGTATTTCAGGGTAAAATTATCAAAGGGTTTTTATGGGTATCATCTTTAAAAAGACCATTTTCATTTTAACATGTAATAATTAATTTCATGTTTAAATGATGATATTTTATATAGATTGAGGATACTTTATAAAGATGGATGGAAAAAGATATTTGAAAACCTTTTTATCCCTTAAAAATTATTTTATTATCGCTACTATTACAAAAGAATATTCAAATGATTTTGAAATCAGTCGAAGTTATCAAATTTACACAAGAAACTATTTGAATTATCTAATGCCTTTTATTTTCTAAAAACAATTTATGAGTAAAGGTATATTTTTTATTTGATTTCAAAATACCAACATTCCTAACTCTCTCAAAAAAGCAAATTCTAAAAAGGATATAACCTTTTACTTTTTGGAAGTTGGGAATCATGTCAGAAGATAAAGGGGATATAAAATAAATAATACTATTATGATTTAAGGTATGAATTATTTTTCTTAAGTTCAATGTATGTACCATTTTGGGTTTTATATTGATGAATTATAAAGATATAATTTTGATCTTTGATTGTACTAATAATTTATCAACGTATAAGACAAAAAATCATGATTAATGGTTTAAGAAATAATTTGAATGAAGGATGTGTTTATGTACTGAGATTTAAAATTTATGATATAGTGGGTGTCATGGAATGACTATGTTTTTTTTCTATAGTGGGTTTTGTTTACATAAATTTTTAAACATTTTTTTAAATAGAATCAATACCCTTGAAAATTGGTAAAAAGGTTATAAATTATAAGTTACATGTAACCATATATTTCATGATACGAAAAGGTTGATTTGAGGAACAATTCCTTAACTTTTCATGGACATAAGTTTAATGGAATTGGAAGTATTTTTGGTATATATGATCTATAAATTTGTGGTAATTATCGGTTATTATTTTTGTAATGAAAAATGAAAGTTATGAGATAAATATTATGGTTAAAATAAATTAAAGTTATTTTTAGGATGCTTATGACATATCTATAATTTTATAAGGATTATATTAGTATATTTTAAGAATGTGGACAACCCGTAGGATGGGTGACAACCCATCTTGTTCTGAAAGGCCAAGGGGATCGAACCCAAAACCGAAGGGAGATAATGGTGCATTACCTACCACTATCCCATATACTGACCTGGTTAGTATGAAAATGATTTTCCTTATTTGAACTATATAATGGATAATGGTTATGTTCATTTTGGGATCATGTTTTTTATTATATCGATAAACATGTTATCTGAAATTTATTTGGGGATTAACTGATCAATGTAATTTTTTATGATGTTTTCTATTTTGGGGACCTTATTTGAAAAAGGTAAAAAATTCTATGAGATTTTATTTGATGAATAATGGATGAATTATATTTTCATGAAATATATGATTATAAAGTGGTTCCATGAATATTTATGTGATTTATATAAATGATTAACATTTCCTGTGGATTATATGATTTGGGAAACTACATTTTTTGTATGAGACTTTAAGAGAGACTGATATTATTTGAAGATAAATATTAACTTTATCTTGGGATACTAGGTGATCAAATCCTATTGGTTTTTTATGTTTCAAATTTTAGTCTAGCATATTTCAAGGAATTTTTTGGATAGTTATTTATTGAATAATCTATGTTGAACATTTGGTATTACTATAGAATTCAAGATATTAAGGTATATTTTTCATTGAATAATTGATAATGATTTTTGGAAAATAAACTTACCTTGTAAAAACCATTTTGGTTTGGTTAATTCCTAAAGAAAATATGAATAGATAGTTATACTTTTGTAGATTTTATGATTTGTAGAAGTTTATTCCCATGCTTTAGGTATGAAAATTCTTCAAGAATACTCATTTTTTGGAGAAAATGTTAGTTTGTGGTGAAAATTGATTAAAGGATGAAATCATACATTTCAATAAATTAAGTTTCATTATTTTCTTAGTATAGGTAGTAAAATAATCCTCTTGAGTACTCATCATTATTTTCTTGAGTAAAAACCGAACCCGACTAAGCAAAGGGAGTTATGTAGCGAAGTTAGAATGCATGGATCCTTTCAAGTGCTTTCTATCCACCGCCATATTTGGATCTTATGGAACAAAGAGTTCTCATTGGATTTGATAAGCGCGGGTGATCAGTTCATCACTTAGAAAGTCATGAAGGGTTTATAGTTCTTCTTCATTTACTTTGTGTGCGATATCTGTGATGTTCAAGTTAGAAAGATTCTACGGTCTGAGCATGGTTCCTTTGATCTAGAGGATTTTCCATGGCTTGTGGCAGGGGAATTCAATATCATCATTAACCCTAGAGAGAATAAAGAAATATGTGGATTCCCTCAACAAGCAAGCTTGGATTTTTCAAGCTTCATGGAGGGATCAGGCCTTCTCATCCTGGGGTACATGGGAGCACACTACACTTGGTGCAATAACCAGAAGGGAGGCAGACACAACTAGAGTAGGATTGATAGGTGTCTGGCTAACAACATGGTTATCAACATGTTTCGTAATTATAAGGTATGTAATCTTGTTCAAGGTATATTGGACCACTCTACACTTCTAGTTTCTCTACCTCTTAGGTAGGATTTCTCAGAGCATTTCAGGTTTTATCATTAGTGGTCTTGAAGCCCTGGTTACCAGCTGAATGTGAGGAAGGTGTGGGGTAAGGTGGCCTATGAGAATACCTGGGAATCACTTCATAATAAACATTGTAACCATAATCTCAGGCTCCAGGAGTGGTCCAAGGGGATCCCTCCCTTTGACCATGATATAGAGACCATAAAATAGAGCTTTGAGAACCTAGAATCCATCATCGAAGAGGCATTGATCAAATATGTATTTGAAGAGTTAGTTGTCAAGAAGTCCTTCTTGGTAGATTTGATCCTTAAACAGAAGATACTGGCTCAAGAGAGATCCTGTGTGAGACGGTTGCATGAGGGGGACAAAAACACAATGTTTTTTCACGCCAGTTTCAGTGGGAGGAGAAGCATGATCAAACCCAATATTATACTTGAGGATGTCACTTAAACTATGAATATAGTCATTGTTTAAAGCATGGAGTTATATTTCTTTAGAAAACTTCTTGTTTGACCAAACCCAAGGATGGATAGTGGATACCGAAGTGGCAATGCGGCTCTCTGGGAGGCGATTCCCATAATGGTGTCTAGCCTGGACAACGAGAACTTGGAGACGATTCTAGAGGAGGATGAAATTCACTTGGAGATGATGAAACTGGACCATAAGAGTGCACCCAAACCAGATAGCTTCCCAGGATCATTTTATAGAAGAATATGTGACATGGTGAAGGGAGGTTTAATCGAGTATATATAGGATTATTTATGCTGATGGAGTCTTCCCTGGGTAGCTAGTACTACCTCTCTAGTTCTCATCCTGAAGATCAAGGACCCTTCTTCTTTATTGCACTATAGACTGATGAGTCTATGTAATTTCCCCTATAAGATCCTCATGAGTGTTATTAACTAGAGGCTATCCCAACTCCTCCCGCGGTGTCTATCCATTGAGCAACATGGGTTCATTCACGAGTGCTTCATACAGGGTGCTATTGCTCATTCCCAATAGGTGATGCAAGATGCTAACTTGAAGACCCATAACTCTAACATGGTTATCTAATTGGATATGAACAAATATTATAATTGGATTGAGTGGATTTTTATTAGTAGAGTTCTTGTATCTATGGGGTTGTCATCCAGGGTGGTGGATCTCCTTTTCAGGGACTTCAGTTCTCCATGGTTCTTGGTGTCTTTCTGGGGGAAGAGTCACTGTTTGTTCAAGGAAATGAGGGGCCTTCAGAAAGGTGACCCAATATCTCCCTCTATCTTTATCCTATCTCAAAAATCTCTCAATCGTATTATTAAATGAGGATTATCAAACATAGACATACTTCCCTTTAGATGAAAGATGAACATTCCAACGATCTCCCATTTGATGTTTATGGGTGACATGGTCATCTTCACGAATAGAGGCAGGGGTTTTGTACAAGGAATAAAGAGAATTCTAGATGAGTACTACTTTTGGAGGGGGAAAGTTATCAGTAGTTCAAAGATCCATTTCTTCATCTATCACTCGTGTGCTCCAAGTCGAGTTTTGTCACTATGCAACCTCCTTGACATGAAACATGGAGTTTTACCTATTTAGTACCTGGGATCTCTTATTTATTCAGTTAGGCTTCGAGTTCATGACTTTGATCAAATTTTGAACAGGATCATGAGCCTTTTCCTAAACTAGAATAACTTTTCCTTTCGTTTGGATACTACATTGCCCTGGTAAATAGCGTCTTGTCTGCTATCCCATTTCATGCGATGGCTTCTTCCTATGTGTCTCATGGTGTTATTCAAATTATTGACAAGGTGATATGTAGTTTTATATGGGATTAAAAGTTTAAAGGAATGAGGCACTGGGACTCAAGGGACAGGATGGCGTGACCCGTCCACGATGGAGGGATCAATGTGCAGGGTCTTCAGAGCATGCTCCATTGACTACATGCTAAGCTTTCTTGGGATATTCTTGAGGGATGCACTCTCTAGATAAAGTCCATGTTTAAGATTTTCAGAGGCTCTAGGGAGGTAGTGAGGGAGTATTCTTATCCCTTCTAGTTGATCATATTCCCTCCTGTTCAGACTCTCCAATAGAACTTCTGATGGCAAGTTGGGGTCGAGGATATCTTATTCTGGAACTTTAACTGGGCGGGCTCAATTCTTGGTTACCCTGGTTGTCTGGTTTCCTATATCATGGTGCCAGAAGAGAGTCTCTATCCCATATTTATGAAGGATTTCCTAGAATTGAAAAATAGGGCCTTCTCCAATCCATTATGTTCAATTTGGATCTAAAAAAATGCTTTTTTACTTCTCTTCATTGCATGTCTTCTCCTTCAGGGATTTTCACAGGATGGTCTCTACGTAGAATCTTTAGGATAGTTGGAATGGAGTGATATGGTGCAATAAAAATCCAGTGAAGTACATCTTTTTTCATGATGCATCAGGAATTAGGCCTTAGCAAAGGGTGAGAATTTCAAGAAGGTGGGTATCAATTTGGATTCAAGGTGAAATTTTTGTACAACAGGTAGGGAGGAGAGCTCTCAGAATCTTTTATTTCAAGGGGAATGGGTGTAGGGATTGTGGATTTGCTTTAGTGGCCTTACTACCTTTGCCTCACGAGATCTCAGGGATACTCATCTTCTAGTCAGATGGTTTTATGGAAAGATGGACTTAGGTATGGAACGAATGGCGTAGAGAATGATTTAAAATCCTGTATGCTGGTGTCTATGGAAAGCTAAGAACTAGGCAATAGATGCGGTCTATATTCCTTTGGTGCGATCCATCATTGTGAGGACCTGTTTTTCTGATGGCGGATATAGTTTCTCTCATCTATAAGTAGAAGGGGGATCCTTAATTAAGGATTCTTCAGGTCAGGGGCTCATCCTCATCTCCATCCCCCAACCATCTACAAGGGAGATGGGTTTGCTGGAATCCTCCCAACAGAGGCCAGATATTGAATTCTGATAGGTTGTGTAAGATGGGTACCATGAGTGGAGGGGGTGTCATTCATGGTCTAGGGGGAAATGTTATTCTGGCCCACTATTCATTCTATGGTGATGAAACCTCTATCCAGGTCAAGGCCAACGTGATTATTACTAGACTCACCCTCAGCATGCAGAAGAACCTTGAAATTACAAAGTTGGAGGATGACTCTATGATTCTTCACAATTTCTGTCTCGGTATATGTTCTTCCCCCTATACTATTGAAGATATTGTTTTCAAATACATGGATCTTTTGGGTGACCACATCCATGTAACTCATATTTGGTTCGAGGGGAATAGGGTCGTCGATAATTTGGACTCTTTGGTGGACCATATCTCCATTAGCACAATTCATCTCACTAATAATAGCCTGAAACTAGTGGTCATGAATTTAGTTAGAGGGGATGCCCTCAGTCTGCAGTATTTCAAACCCCCTTAGCTTTGAATCCTTATAGTACTACTCTTTTTGAATAATAATCTAATTTCGATGTATGGAGAAATCAATAGCCTTTTAACAAATCATAGATTTATGGTTTTGTGGTGGTAAAATTTCCCATGAACATGTTCACTATGACAATTTATCAGTCCTTGAATGTTATAATTTATCTTCCATTCCCATGCTTTATAACAAGGAATCCTAGTATGTTTTATCTCCGATGGCCTTCATAAATTCATTTACCTATTTCCAAATGGAGGTTTAATTTACTATTATTCCAATGTGGATTTTAAAAAATATATTTTGATAAGTCAACCCCATAGTTTTCTTTCCCGAGTTCAAATTTATAGGAAAAAACTTTTTAAATAGGGGGATGTAACATATCGAGATTTTAAAATGAATCAGTATGTTCAATTTCATATAAGATATGCCACATCGTACTAAAAAACAACTAAATATTATTATGTGATAGTTATCACCGATCCCTTAGAATAGAGGGAATGAATGAGATTAAATAAACCATTAAAATATAGTTTATTTATTTTTAATAATTTAATTCACTGGTTACCAATTAATTATAAATGAAAATAAAAACCAACTGAATATAAAAAATGTGTTTTTATTAAAAAGTAATTTTTAATGCCCACAATGGAACTTTTTATTAATGAATTAAATTAATCTTTATTATTGAAATATTATAATGAAATTTATATTCGTTATATCCAATATTTTTTTAAAATCATCCAATATTTTAAAATGTCTTAAGATATAAATCAATCTAGTTTTTATCTTAAAAAGATATATATTTCTAAAAGGAATTTTTGTCGCATTTTAACGGCGCACCTATTTAATAAAAATAAAAATTTAATAAATTTTATTTGAAAAAATAAACAATATTTTTTAATTAGTACTATAAAAATCACCTTAGGGTGAAATTTTGGTATTTTTTGATAATACTAAATGTTTTTGAAAAGTGAAAAATAAGGAATTTTAATTAAAAATTAATTTTTCATCTAATTTATTAATATAGTTAGAATATACTAACAATATGATTCAATGTATAATTATTTCAATTATATATCAATAAATCCAATTTCATTCATCGTAATCATATTCACATGGAAATCAGATATATAATCATTTCTAGCATTTGAAGTTTTTCACTTTAAAACCAATCTTTCACATTACATCTACGATATTAATTTTGAATACAATTTTTTATTTATGTGTATATAATTTGGTAAAATTTATTCCATATATGTAATAAGATTATCCAAATTAGTTATTAAGTTCATTTTCATTTTTAATCATAAAGATATTACCATGGTTAAAAAAAGATTCTTCGCGGTATAGGTAAAATAATGAAACAAGTTATAGTTAAAATGTAAAGGATTAAGATATCTAAAAACTAAAAAAATTAATTGTATGTTAAGGTATTTATATAACCTAAAAAATATAAAATAATAATTATAAACCAATTTCTTGTAAATTAATTCCACCTCAATGTGGTTGGATTTAAAAATAAAATAATCATTATTTAATCACTGAAAACCACCCCTCCTCAAGTATAAATACCACCCCTCACCACTCCATTTCTCCTAACAAGCCTTGAAACTAATAATATACCTAAAAAAACATATCCTAATCAATATATCCATGTAAAATTTCTTTTTTTCTCACCTAACACTATTACCATTTTCTTTTAAGGATCCTTCAAAGAGGAGTTATTCAAGAGGTAATTTTCTCAAAGCAACTATATTAATTTATTTTATTGTTTGACTTTATCCTAACCTCTTTTATCCATCAGGGCTTGATAACTCTAAACTAAAATATATACAATATATTTATATTGATAATGTAATATCTCTTATCCATTTCATTTCTCATCTTATCTTTTTAAAATAATGGAAACCATTGTCCAAATTATAGAGATTTACCATCTCCGTGAATAATGATTTTTCATTTTCCATTACCACATTCATGGATGGTCATAAAAGTATCATTATTGTTAAATCATATTTTAATAAGTATATTATAACTTATTTCATGTTTTGGAACTAATATATAAACTTAATATTAAATAAGATGAAACTAGTTCGTGGTGTTCGTAAAAACTGCCAAAATAAACTAAACAATTATCATTAACATTTTATCAAATGAATCATACTCATAGACAAAATAAAAATGACGTGTGCAAAAATTTATACATATATAAGAGTATTAATACTATTTTATTATACTTATCGATTTGTAACCCCACTTTACAAGGACATCCATAATTATACACAAATGAACCGATCAATAAACCATGACATGAACACACCCAAAACAATTAAAATAATAAACTTTTATTAATTAATGGGCCATAAGATGTTATAAAATCATTATATATGATAGTATAAAAATAAATATAGTTTCATAATTAGTTAATAAAATTATTTAAACCATTATTGAGGAGGTTTGAACAGGTTTGAATAATATCATATGTGAAGTCAGGGTATTCACTACCAAATTTCCATTATTTCGGTTAAACATATTCTTCTTGATAATATAGTAAGAAAGGTTATGTGTGAAATGACTTTTTAATATATATTTTTTATTTCAACTTTATTTTTTATTTTTAGTAGATAAATATTTTTGATTAATTTTATTAATTCCCACTTCAATGATATGATATTTATTAGGGTCTGCCTTTTAAAAATCATATTTTAATATTATTTTTTAAAATTTTTTTTATTAAAAATATAGATAGATAATAATAACTTTATTTCATGTATCATTAATAGTTTTAATATTTCCTTAAAAAAATTTATTGTTAATTTGAATGAAATTTTTTTCTGTTGTATATGCGTAGTTTTTCAAAATAGTTATTTTAAAATGAAAGGTTTATTTTCTTCAGTGTATTTTTTATGATGATATCATTCATGAAATTTGTTGATGTTATATTTCATGTTAATTTTTTATAATGAAAGGTGGTTACATGATAAACCAATTAAGGTGGTTTATGTGATAATCCAATTATAGGTGGTTACATGACAAACCAATGGTGGGTTGTTTTGTGATAAACCAAGGACATGTGATTATGTTATAACCTTCAATGCATTAGGAATTATGGAGTTAGAGGTTGGATGTATTGGTTAATCCATTTATAAGAGTGATATTTAAAATTATTCACCATGTTACTTAATTATATTTTATATAATTTCTAATGAGTTCTCATGAAAATTGTTTGATTCTAAAAAGGTAATATATTGATTTTTATGAAATGATGATTCCTTTTTCCAAAAAAATGTATGTTTTTTTTGAAAATGATTCTTCGGATTTTCACAGGGATAAATTTTTCCCTATTTTATATCCCGTACTAGGATTTTAGGATCATACCAGTTTTTAAAGGTTTTTCACATTATTTAAGGGAGATTAGAGATAAGGATGAGATCATAGAAAAAATTTCATTGATTGAGAATGAAATGATTTCATGTTTTATTTTTAATATTTTTGTTTTTGGAAAGAAATAGACACTATAAATAAGTCTCCACTTGTTATGTAGGTGTTTAATATAAAATATGTAGTATTAATTATCTAAAACTCTAAATCTAAAATATTTTTGGGATCACAGTAATGTTAATTATTTTTTGAAATCACTAGAATATGCGATGTTTAATGTTAGGTCCTTACAACAACAAAATGTTACAACGTTATACCATATCATTTATTATAAAAATATTCCAATCAATGTAATTGTAAATATATATGTATTTGAGAAATGGATAGGTTCCTTAAAGAAAATATTTATCTATTTCAATAGTTTTGAAATGGAAAAGGTTTTAAGGCAACCTATCAGCTCTTAGGGGGTGCTGATCAATGGTTTTTATCAAATAGAAACAATAAGGATGAGGAGGAAACAATGAGTATAACATGGAAGGATTTTAAGGAACCACTCACAAAATAATATTTTCCTCATGAAAAATGCATAGATATAGTGAGAAAATTCATTATTTTGAGATAAAAGGAAGAATAAAATGTTTCTAAGTATGAAGAAAACATTACAAGCTTTGGAAGGCATGTTATGGACTATATACATAATCCAAAAAGTAATATTGAATCATTTTATGATTTTATTATGACAATAATTCCAAGGATTCATTATCACAAACATTACAATCATATAATAATATAGTATCATGTTCTACCAAGAGAGATAATAAATTCTCAATGTTTTTTAGATTCAAAGGCATCTAGTAGAATAAGAGAATGTTCAAATAAATGATGGATACATGGATAAATATAAATTGAAATTTTATAAAATATGATACATATATAGATTATTACCTTAGTACACAATTAAAATGAAAAATATTTTTCTTCCTCCTGCAAATCATTTTTTTTCATTTTCTAAAGCCGGGTTAAAGGGAACCGGACCCCAACGTACAACATGCATACAAGACGAAACTTAAACAAACCAGAACAACACAACCTTACATATCATAATAACCATAATCGTCTCCAAAACCCAAGCAGGATTCCTCCGCACCCGTAGTCGACTCCCACTCTGGGTCCCTCCAATAGTTGGCACTTTGAACCCTACTTCTAAGCTGTTCTAGAACTGGCCGTTCAGGAGCAGCATCGACGTCCACTCTTCCCGTTTTCAGAGCAATCACTACCCCCCCACTCCGCTTAGAAGCTGATCTGGTCCTCAACGGCGGCGGAAGATGCGAGTAGTCCTTCCGCACCCTTCTTCTTGATAACGAGGCCATAATTCTAATGAATTCATGGGTAATTTATATTCCATAAATTTATAGTGCTTTAAATATAAGGATATGGAGAAATTTTCCAACCAATTCCCCAAGCATCATGGGATGTTACCACAAACAAATCCATGGTTAGAAGGCAAAGCTTATGGAATTTCTACAAACAATATTTAATTACATAGTGATGTTTTCAAATGTATAGATATGATCAAATCAAGGATTGTTAATGTTTTATTTCATTCTGGTTCTACCCACTCTTTCAAATTTTAAGAATTTTATTATGGTACCACATAACCACCTAAATGATTAGATATTGAGTTGTTGGTGAAAACTATTGATTATAGAATGAACATATCTTAATTATTTAAATCATCTATGATAGATATTTGTGGTAATGTTCTTACTATTAATCTTTTTATTCTTCTTCTAGTTGAATTTTAAATAATTTGGGATATATATTGTATCTATTAGTATAGAGTCCATATCAATTATCAATCAAGGGAAATTGCAATCAAAAATTCGAATCAACTTTCTATCATTTATCATTTTCAAGATGAAACTGATCACTAAATAAAAAGTACATCAATAATAAGAGTTTTTTACATATTCATGAGGGATATTTATGTAAATTTGTTAGGGATAAACTCAACATCAAAAACGTGTCTATGGAGCTAGTAAATGTTGTTGTATTTCCTGGAGGCATGTTTATTCTTCCCCCTAATCATTATGTTTAGTTTTCAATTTAGCTCATTCATTGTAAAATGCCTATTTTATAGACACTATATAGAATATCCCCAATTCAGTTGATGATATTGATGAATTAAATCTATGAGTATCTATTTAAGGGATTCATTCATCCTTGCGCTTCACCATAGGGCACACACATTCTCTTTATTAATAAAAAATATGGGTAATTACATCTTTTCATTGATTATATGGAACATAAAAATACTACTATTATGAAAAATTATCATCTACCCCATATCAAGGATCTTTTTGATCAATTTCAAACAGATCTATATTTTCCCATGATTGATCATTAATCAAGACATCATCAGCTAAAGGTCAAGAAAAAGGATATACCCAAGAATTCTTATCTATGAGGTATGATGAATATGGATTTTAAGTAATGCCATTTGGACTTACAAATGATCATTCTATCTTTATATATTTAATAAATAGAGTCTTTAAAAATAACATTGATCAGTCTAAGGGAGTATTTATAGATGATATTATCAGATATTTCAATATAAAGTAAGAGTATAAGGAACATTTGAGGATTGTACTGAATAAATTGAGGAAGGATATGTTTTCTTCTAATTTTTATAAGTGTGGATTTTGGATTTAGAAAGTTTCATTATTAATTCATATAATATCATGTATGGGTATATTGATGGATACTTTAAAGATGAAATTTGTTGATCTATGTCTGATAAAAACCATGGTAACTGAAATCCATAGTTTTCTTTGGTTGAATGGATATTAATGATGATTTGTGATATACATCTGATGTATTTATCATGTAGTATCCATTTATACTTGGAAGGGGGTTAATTTCGTATAGATATATGAATAAGGTGATATTTTCAAATAATGTAATAGAATGTTGTCCAACATTTCTATTTGTACACTACCATGTTGTAGAATTGGATTTTTAATCATTATTAATGAATCAAATAAGGGAATAAGAAGTCTCCTCATGAATAATGACAAGGAGATACAGTATTTATCTCACCACTTAAAAATTAAAGAGCGAAATTAATATATTTATATTGTGGTGTTATAAGTGATAATTTTTTCATTGAAGATATGGAGTCATTATATGTATGGTGTAATATGTGATATGTATAATGATCATTAATTGTCAACATATATATTTATATAGAATTATTAGAATATGTTACAATGATGATTTTTAGAGTTGATCTAATATTATATTTTTTCTCAGTACATTACTACCCATGGAAAGAGAACAAGGTGGATGATCTTTAATTCAAAAGGATAATTCTATTGTATCTACAATGATAATAAAAATATATAAAATATTTCTAGATATGTAATGGATGGGTATTAAAATTCTTAAGGAACAGAAGAAATATTTTTTTCTCAAATTGGTGTTAATCCATCTATCCATGTATATCTTAAAGGGGCATATAAGGAATATGTAGATCTATAATTTTTTTTAATAAATTATCCTTTGTTGAAACCTTGATTGTGATGGGATGAGAAGTTCAGTAAAAACATATGTGTTCAGTTCGTACTATATTTGAAGATGGAGAAGGTGGATTAGGATAATAGTTCATCATTCTCTATTCATCAAGGAAGTATGAAGATGTATAGAGATCTAGAAGAGTATTTCTGGTTATAAAATGTAAAGGGAGATATTGATGAGTATGTATCTTAGTTCTAGTTATGTATACAAGTTAAGGATGATAGACTAAAATCTCAAAGGTTTTAATAACTATTACTTATAATATAATGGAAATAAGAAAACACCACCTTGGATTTTGTTATTAGATACCCCAAAACATAAAATGCCAAAATGTTATTTGGGTTGTATTTGATAACCTTATGAATTCAAAACACTTCATTAATATTAGTTTATATTTATATCTTGACCAAAAATCCAATATATAAATAAATGAAGTGAAAAGTTTTTATGGAGTACTAAATTCTATTTTATCTGATAAGGGTCGATGGTTTACCTTAATATTGTGGAGAAGTATTAAAAAAACTTTGGATATAGATTAATGTATTAGTAATTATTATCACCCTCAAACATATGTTTAGTTTGAGAGGAATGCTGAATCCATAAATGATAAGTTATGATCTTGTTCAATAGATTTCAATGGTTGATATCAACACCATTCTCTAGACAAGGTTTTGTATGAAAATATCATTCATTGGGACTTTAAAATGGATCCTTATGAATACCTTTATAGAAAGAAGTGTAGAACATTGTCTTTAAGAGATTATGTTTTAGAAATAATGATATTTGTAACTAAGATAGCTTAAGAAATGGAAAATAAAGTCATCACTATTCAATAGAACATCAAGGAAGCTCACAGTCAATAAAAATGTTATATTGAAAATCATCAACAAGATCTGAAATTTTATGTTTGTAAGAATATATTTTTGTGAATTTCTTTATAGAAGGAGGTTGTGATATTCATGAATAAGGGAAATATAATCCCTAGGATTATTTTTCCCATTCAGATTCATGATTAAGTTGGTGTGGTAGTTTGTCACTAAGATTATCCACCAAAACTCTCTCTGGTTCATGATATAATCCATATATCTCTCTTGGGTAAGCACATATAAGATCCATTACATATACTAATATTAGAGGTTATAACACTAGAGAATG
Source organism: Viscum album (assembly GCA_963277665.1). Lineage (NCBI taxonomy): Eukaryota > Viridiplantae > Streptophyta > Magnoliopsida > Santalales > Viscaceae > Viscum > Viscum album. The sequence continues at coordinate 475,161,111 of OY728135.1, forward strand.
ATATTTCCTAAAAAGAACAACAAGTATAAATCTTGGATCAAATAGAAATTTTTCTATGGAATAAGACTACTCATCTAGTTTAATTTCTCTATAGGAACCTAAAATTTGAAGAAACTATGTGGAAAATCAAGGATATGATGAGGTAGAGATAACATATATTATTTGTATCAGAGTAAAGTAATATCAAGTGTGAAATTATTTTTATGGGGAGTATAAAGATACACCCAATGATTTTTTTGATATATATATATATTTAAAATAAATTTAATCCCTTCGATACGTTGAAATTCACAAAACCCCAAGTCAAAATGAAGTCTAATATAATATACCATTATAGAAAATCCGTTAAATTGGAGTGTATGAATAAGAATAACTAAATTATGAAAATTATTTTGTTTAAACATGTATAAAATAAATTTATTATTTATTAATTTATTATAAATGAAAATAAAACAAATTTCAAATTAAAAGAAATGTTCTTACTGAAAAACTACATTTATGCTAAGAAAATGTTTTTTATTATTAAATTAAATTAATAACTATTATTTAATTAATTTAATAACATAAAATGATGCACCCAATTTGTGTATACATTTCCACGTACTTTAACAAAAATACGAACATGCATTTAGATAATATCTACTACTTAGTGAAAAAATACATTGATTTTGGTTATCTTGTTCATTTTCAGGTGATCTCTGGCCAAACACACAAAAATGGGGAAAATTGCGCAAAACATACAACTACACGACATTTAAATTATATACTCCATGTACACTCAGACTCAGACATGAATTGGCTTGGAAAAGTATATGCCTATGTTACTAGAAGCCTATACATGCCGTGTACAAAAACTACACTCCATGTATAGTCTTATAGAAGTTGGTGGTGGTTGAGAAGAAGTATACACACCCATGATGTGTATTTCCTGATACATTACATGTATAGTTTTATTTTTGATAAATTATGTATATATATTAATATATTTATATTTATTTTAATAATAATAATAAATTATTATATTTTTTACCATAATAATAGTATATGTATATTTTTATATATTTAAAAAAAATGTGGTACACTGCATGTATCAATAGACTACACATCATGTAACTCAGCTATAAAAGTAACTCCCCACTAGGCTGCAACCCATGTCATGAAGAACCCCCCCCCCTCCCTATTTCTTCTCTCACATGCTGCTCAGACTCACCTTCCCAAATTTGTAGATTTTGGGAATTTTAGCTTTTTATTTCTACTAAATTTTGATCCTCGGTTTAGGTACTCCCATCTACACCCTTTATTTCAAGTTTTCATAGGTGTTTAGGGTGATTTTTGGATTGGATGACCATTCAGTTTTCACGATACATGTGCACAATTTGAAGAACACATGCCATGTAATTTTGTACATGGAAGCACACTGAATGCTTCACAATTTGAAAATACACAATGTGTATGTTCGGTACACACCATGTACCAGCCCCCATCGTGCCTGGGGACCATTTTCACAAGGCCTGACACACCATGTTCCCGTAAAGAGCGTGTCTATTCAGTAAACACTGTGTCTAACAGTTCATTCGTCCAAACCATTTCTAGAACATCACATAGACATATAACCTCTGCTCTTTCACATGCCATGTTGTCCTCTCGGAAAGTTTTTCCTATGTTTTTAGCTCTACTAGACAGTGGCTATGTCTTTTCCAACACACGACCCGAACCACGTTGCATGAACAGGGCGTGTATGTTTGTTATATGCCGTGTATCCTTTCTTGGTCTATTCCATGCCTACTCGGTGTGTCTATCCAGAGAACACGAGATGCTAACCCGATTTCACTACACGATGTGTACCTTAGATATACATGCTGTGATTGTTTTATTTTTTAGTTTTCACACATTTTTTTCTTTTACCTTTTCTTTTTTTTTCTTTTGTTTGGGTTTTATTTATTTTTCAGCATATGTCAAAGAGATACCCTTCATGTGGGAAGCAGCCCGCCTCCGCCACTGAGGGTGAGATCCCCATTTGTCATCGGATCCGACTCCGGCCCACGGTGCTACCATCTCTAGACTATCCAGTGTACCAACATCCTTTTATTTCCATCTTTCCACCACCTACCTTTTCGGCAGAGGCTGGTCCTAGTACCACCGCACCTCCACCATCCCGTACAGAGCCTTCGAGCACCATCATTTCTTCCTCACCAACTGCCACACCTTCCGCACACTCTTTAGTCACTACTAGTCCATAATCGGCCACCCCATCCAGCGATCCTTCTTCTACTATAGTCGTTCTGCCCCCTGAGATAGCCCCTGTAGCTGTCCAACCTGGGTCGGGCCCTGCAGGTGTCCTATACCCTTGCATGGTGTTCCCAGTTACCTACTTGACCCACGATAGAGTCTGTCGTTTCCCTCGCTGTCCAATAACATAGAGAAGCCAACATCTAGATAACAGTGTCCCTCAACATCTAGGTATCTTGGGAGAGTTAGAGGATCTCATTGGGCTCACTCTATTACTCACGATCTTCCAGGTCAGCACTCCTATTTTCCGAGATTTATTTTTTTTACTTTGATGCTTCCTTCATGTTCGATGAGCCCGAGTACCAGGAGACGCCTGGTGATGCTATCCCAGTGGTCTGATTTCGGCTCGGTGAACAGCCCTTAACCCTTAACATGACCAAATTTGGATAGGGGTGAAACTTCCATCCTTATCCTAACACCCCACCCCTATCTCTACCTTGACCCAGCCCAAGCACTCTGAGCTCATTACCATGTGGTGGGAGATTGCTGGGATTGACCACCGATACACCCCCAGTTCCTAGAAGACTACCCCATTTCTAACCATATACACCACTTCACCCACCGGATCTTTAGCGCTATCATTTTTTACCTCCATGAGGATATGGGGGTCATGAATGGCTATGACATGGATCTCCTCACCTGTGTCATCCGACAGGACTACCCGAACCTCCCTTACCTTGCAGCCTCCAATTTCCACGCCCTATTTAACAACTATAAGGGAAACATGAATAGTGGGTTTTACGCCACTTGTCTCGCCCACCAACTTAGTGTTTTGAGCCTGCACTTCCCCATGAACGGTTAGGTTCCCTCAAGAAGATGTACTTTCTCATGCTTATTCGCATGGGAATGGTCCAGAAGCAGGGGGTGCTTACGTCTTTGCTCAAGAACCACCCCAACCACCTTCTGACCCTCTTAACCCCACCGATGTACCTGCTTCTCCTTCCACACCCCTTCCATATTCCCCACCCCACCCCCTTAATTTGACCTTTCATCATCTATTCCCTCTAATTCCCCACCTACCTCTGCACCCTCAATCAATCTCTCATTTTCCCTCTTCCTAGCTATGGTGGAGAAACACTTGGTTCATATCAATCGACATCAAGACTAACATGAGTAGATATTGGGGATTCTTCTTCAGCATCATTGAATTCTAATACCCCCACCTACTTCCCCTACCTCAGCTCTTAGACCTTCTTCTGCCACTCCACTGCCGTTTACTACACTGGCCACAAATTCTGTTTTCATGTCCACAAAGGGCCTTGATACTACCAATAATGTTGCCAGTTTAGGGATCGCTGTTGAGGATCCTATTCCGAGTCTAGATCCTATGGATTTGACTCTTATGGCTTCTCTTCCGAGTGTAGATTACGAGCCTCCAGTTTCCACATCCTCATATCCTTCTCTCTCTGCTGTTTCCATACCAGATGATGCCTCTTCTGAGGCTACCCCCTGACTAGTTTTTTTGGACACAAGTTTTTCATTATATATATATATTTATGATATATTGTGCCTATGTATGCTGTTTATTCTTGTAGTGTTCTCTCTCCACATCCTTCATAGGTACTCTGGCATGCTTTGGGCTACAGTTATCCACCACTTAACTTCTTTCTTCACTTAGACATGCATGGAGTATTGTTTTTTCCATCATTCATTGTTTTATTTTTCTTTCTTGATTTACTTCTTTCTTTCCCTCCCCTCATTCTAGTCCACTGTTGTGTTCCCCCATTCCCTTCTTCATATTTATAGTTCACTTGGTGGACCACATGCGATATTATGTATGTGGGAGCATCTCTCGACCACTTTAGTCTTTTCCCTTATCATCTTCTAGGATACATCATTATTGGATGATATATTTAAAAACATGAAGAAATTTTGGTTAATCATATGTATAAATAATAATGCTAAAATTGGGAAATTCTTAAAAGTTACATGATTATTTTGGTTCGTAAGTGTTTTAAAATGATTGTTGATATAGTTTAAATTGAAATTTGTAATCGTTGGATAATTACATTGTTTAGGATAATCTATTATATGCAAGTCACGACCTGATTGTCTCTTTATTTGTTTTTTCCCACTCATGAGAGGTATTATAAACCCTTCATCATATTCTTTCAAATACCATCTTTATTGAGAGATTCTTAGGATATACATAAATACCATAATTTTCCAGTTTTTTTTGAAACATGAAGAATTTTTGAATTACATTAAAATGATTGAGGCATTATATTTTTTCAACCCCTTTATCTTGAGACCTACCCCATATCTGATCTTCATGAATCCCCTAGAAACAATAAACAACCTTTATAGGAAGACATATTACAAGCCCATTTTCTTTTCTACCCTAATTCTTTTATGATTTTTAATGATTATTCACTTACGATTAAAAGATGTATTTGATAGTACATGGAATATTTGGGTGAATTGTCATGAAATTAAGTATGGGGGAGAGACTCTTAATCATTTTGGTCAAAGAGGGTTCCAGACCACTATTTGTGGAATTTATAAAAGGTCTCCTTTGTTTTGTTAAAAAAATATTATACAGACAAAAGAACCTTATACTCATTTATTGGTTTGTGAAACCTACTTAACTTAAGGAGATGGTGGTGATAAGATCATTTGACAGAGCTTATTAAGGTTGTTTTTTACTCTAAGATAAAAATTGAATATCATGCATTGTTATTTAAAGAATTTATCCTCCTTTTTCAAGCCTCGGAGTTATTTTCCACATCATTACCTAACAACCCTTAGCCATAGAGATATCTGATCTTTATTGAAAAGCACTCATTTTTTTGTAAATATTTTTTCTGAAGTAGAGATCTATATTTATTGAAAACCTATAGATAGAGTGTATATATCTTTGATTGAGAATAAATTTTATTTAAAATATCTTGATTGTTGAGTATATTCTTAGATAGGTAGATCATTAAGTGGATTTATTATATTTGAAAGGTTGAAACATGTGTTTAAAGGAGGATGAAGTAGTTAGTTGAATTATATATGAGGCATGATTAGAATATCTTATGAATAGAATCTGTTTTGTACCCTTTTAAAAAATTTCTCCTATGAATGTATCATTTACATTTATGGCTAACTGAATTCCTTGCTTTTAAAATTTAGATTCTTTTAATTAGATGTTGAGATTTGCTCGAGGGAAGGCTAATGACTAAGTATAGGGGAGTTTGATGCACCTGATTTGTTTATACATTTCCATGTAATTTAATGAAAATAAGAACATGTATTCAACAAATATCTACCACTTAGTGAACAAATAATTTGATTTTGCTGATCTTGTTCATTTTCAGGTGATTTCTGGCCAAACACACAAACCAGGGGTAAACTGATAAAAACATACAACTACATGGCGTGCACATTATATACGCGGTGTACACTCAGACTCGGACATAGATTGGCTTGGAAAAGTGCATTCCCAAGTTACCATAATCCTGTACACACAATGTATAGTTTTCTAGAAGAATTTGGTGGTTGAGAAGAAGTCTACATGCCCATGTGGCCGGCTGATGTTTACACGCCATGTACACACATCTATATGTCGGGTCTCCCCTTCTAGAAGGGGTTGGTGGCCAATTAAAGAGAGTACACGCTATGTGTGGCGATGCTAAATACCTTGTACATATACCTACCAAGTGATGACCTATTCCAAGTCAAAGACGCCGTGTTAGGACACCTACCAGTGGAGAAAAAAAATGACAAAAGTGTGTGGACAAAAGTACATGTTGTGTACATAGGACACACACCATGTACTTTTATTTTGTATAAATAGAGGCCTTATCCTCTGGTTCAAGGTGTGGATAAAAGGGGTGTAGGTCCAAAGGAAAGAATATTTGCTATCGTGCTACCATTATTTAACTACTTCGTCATTCTAACATTCTACCAAAGAGACACACTATCCTCGAGGTTTCTATGATGATCACATCAGGAATCAAGGATTCTGTTCTTATCGTTTCTTCTATGTGTAACTATAAAACCTAGCATGTTGGGGTTCTGGGTGATGAAAGAGTTTTAATTTAGATTAGTTGTTATGAATGTGTTTGTTCTATTATCCTCTTATTATTCTTCTATAATCACTTTATCTTATCACAAAAAATTCTAATCCAGACCAAGGGAATAATTTTTAGATATTCAAAAGAAGAATAATGATAAATAATTCCATGCCCATTGGACGTATTCCTTGACTCAAAAATGGACTAATACAAATAATGAACTGTGAAACACTGATGATCGGATCAAGGATTTAGTCTCCTCAGCTCAAAACATAAGTTCACTAGACCAAGGAAAACTTGTTACGAATTGAAACCCAGAGAGTTGGGTTATTATGAACAACCCAACCTCATAAGAAATCTTATTTAATAAACAACCACTAAAGAATCCATAGTCCAATGCATTTTTCCTCTATATTTGCACTAAAAACAATTTTCCATATTTTCATTTATCCATCATGTAATTTGATAAAGAAATTTAAAATCAATTACATTTTTAATCCAAACATTAAAAAATTGACTATAAATTTAGTACACTTCACTAAGAGAAAAATACAAACTAGTTAAGCAAGCCAAGAATAACATCTTCTTCCCTGTGGATCAACCCCTTACTAGTACTATACTCATTAGGGTAAAACAATTTGGGACACTGATAACATACCTTCGGTAAAACGACTAGCCATAAACATATAAATATTATATATTCAATAAAATTTTATAACATTCATATAGTATTTTTTTCTAGGAATGAGATAAGAATAAATATTTTTTAATGCCTAAAAACTACTGTTTTCTAAAGAGTCGTTTCATCGAGTTTTAAAAACTATTTTTCTAATTATTTGTTTTAAAAATTTAGGAATTTTTTTTAAAATTGATAATTTATATTTTAAATCAATTTTTATAAATTTTCATATTGTGATTTTTTTTAATTTTCGGAAGAGAATAATTTTAAAATAAATAGTGAAAAATAATTATTTTACGTAAATAGTTTCTTTTCATTTAATGAATTTAAAAAAAATTAATTTTTTAAAATTATTTTGTAATCATAATTAGTTCAATTAAAATATTATTAATTGAATTATTTCATTAAATATAATTTAATATTTAATTTTTATGTAATAACTTGTTATACTTATGAAATTTTTTCTTTGAAAACAGGATTTTTGTCGCATTTGTGGGTTTATTTTTAAATTTAATTATATCAATTATTTTAAATTAATTTGAAAAAATAGAATAAATTATTTTATTATTAATAATTAATATATTTTCACAAGTTAAATATAATATTTGGTCACAATTAATAGAAAAAACAGTACAAACTTTGTTACCATAATTATGGTTAAAACATGTTTACCAGAAGATAAAAAAATTAAAATGCTTATAATGACCTAAAAACATAATAAAATATCATTTTATTTTCATATTTATACCTTAAACTTATCACCATTGAATATGAGAAATTGTGGTGCCTTTTTTCAATGAAACAGACCTGACATTATTGAAAAATATTGAAAAATAAAAATGTGACCTAAATTATTAAAGGAAAACCATCTCCTATCCTCTTCACACATAAAGGTAAATTTTTTTATTCCACTCCCTAAAATAAAAATAAAAATACATCCCTTCCAATGACTTATATTCCGTTATTTTATTAGAAAAATTCATGCGTATGAATGACCAAACATTTCCATGAACGATGTAATTCATTTTTTAATCTTTAACTTTTATGGATGACTATAGAAAAATTTATAATAAATTTATAATAGATTTAAATTAGGGTTAGAATTATGGATACTATGAATGAATGATTACATAAAAAGGATCAATACTACTGAACCAAAACATTAATAAAAAACAAAGTAGTTATTACCCAGAATAGTGATTTTAAAAGATAATTGTAAAATAATTGGCAATAAAATATTATAAGTAATAAATGGTATTATACATAATATTATGCTTCTATAATAGACATTTTTAATATATATAATTATTATATAGTATTTTTGAACATGTACAAGGATGTCTGGCTGGAGGTAAGGGTTTACTTTAAATCCCCTCATTATATGAGATTGTGTTTGTTTATGTCCCCACTAAAGAAATTAATTTATATTTATATTATAAACCATATATATTTAATTAAAATTTTTAATTTCTATAAAATTTATTTTTTATTTCCCATTTATTCCCTCTTGGTAGACAAGATACTCAAATACTATTTTTCAAATTAAACTGACCATGTTTTTCTAGTAGGTTGGGAATGTTTCCCTTAAATTTTTATATTTTTCATAAAATGTATAAATGGATGTAATTAAAATTAAACAATAATTTATTAATGAAATATTTAGCCATGTTTTACTTTTAAAAAAATGTTTTAATAGTAATCTTCTTGTTATTTTCTGAATGAGGTTTTTTTGAACTTTTTATAACATTGTGAAATGAATATTTATTTTTACAAATATAGAGAGAATGATATTCCCTTAAATAATTTATAATATTTTATTTAAATGTTAATTTAAATATTTATAATTTTATTTTAAAATAAAATGTTTTACTCAATATTTTGAAAACATTTAATGCTTTAAATATGTGATTTGAAGTGAAAATTATATAACCCTTAAGAAACTTTTCAGTGATATTCTTAATTTATTTTCATCTATGTTGAAATAATTTATTGCATATTATGATAATAATATAATATAACGTTATAATTAAAATTACTGATATCAAATTTTGATGATCATTTTTATTGGGGATAGTATTGATATTCAATATTCTATTACATCAAATGTAGGAAGATATTGATTTCTATTGAATGTCGATTAAGTTTTATTAATTATTCATATTATTAATTCATTAGACATATTAAGTTATGGGTGGAGTATAGAATTGAAGAGTCCTTCTATGAATCATTATATGTCATAAGAAAAACAATATAGGGTATTTTGAAGAGGCCTTACCCAATTATATAAGATTTCATGACACGAGGCCTTGAATATAATTTTCAAATATTTGAAATCTTCAATTTCATCATTATGAAATCAGTTACTGATTTCCATGGGGTTATTTTATTTTTTATGATATCCTTGTATATGTTTTTATCCCATGTTTTTATTTATATAAAATTATTTGATCATCATTTATTCATTACATATTATTTATTCTTTATTAGCATCTGCTGTATGAATACCATTACCAAGCATTTGAGATCACCATTTTTTATGTTTCTTTCCCTTGTATTCAAGGAATATTATTATGATTCATATGTAGTGATATAATAAGGGTCATAATGGTGCTATAAAAAAATAGTATATTTTATTTTATATTTTCAAATGTAATGTGAAATTCTAATATATATATATATATGTTGTTTTCAAAGGATAATAAACTATTATGTATATTGGGATATAATTCATTGTATCTTTTTCCAATATAATAATTCAATACAAACTCTAAGATACTAGGTTCATGGTATTTAAATGTTTTACAACTATTTTAAAATTTAAATTTTCAGGTGGTATTTTGATTCTATTATAAAAGTTTTTCTAATGAAAAAATAGTTGGTAGAACTAGAATAAACTAATAAAGTATAATTTCTTGATTAGATGGTTTATATACCTTTAAAAAATTCATTATTATACCCCAAATTTGGAATAGTGATTGCCTGATATATCCCTTTTTCTCTAGTCTTAAGAGGTTACTGACATCAATCATCTTCATTAACACATGGATTTGATCACACATTGTCCTAAATCCCATACTCCATAGATTTGAAACACTAGAGTGTGGTTGGTGAATTACATTGGAGGTTTTCATCATTCTTTCATTAACTAGACTATTCACATCACTTTAGTAAAATTTTTCTTGATTACCCTCATTTCTAAACATAGATAATTTACTAGTCCTCTAAAAATAATTTCCCCCATGTTTCCTTCCACAATTCTGGAATAAAGGAAGGCTTATCATCTCTACTACATGGTTATTATTATTGGAATTTCCATTGAATTGTGTCAATAGTTTATTATCAAAACCATGAGATTTATTGGTGACTCTGTTCACTATAAAAAGTTTATAGTACATAAAATTATTTCTTTATAGATACTAAATTCTCTTATGGATAACAACCTTCAGAGAAAAAGATTTATTCTACTAAATAATCAATCAATAATAATTTCCAGATCAACGATAATACGAGAATTATATCTCACATGTTTGAAAATTTTCCTCATAGGTAATAATGGATTCACCATCCTTCTTCTTTAGAAGAAGTAACTCCTTCTCCATTTCTAAGTGAATAATACAAGGAAAACACTTTTCCAAAAATAAGCACAAATAATCATCCCACTATATGGTTTCAATTTATTCATGTTTCCTTTTATTCTTGATAAGGGTCCACCATTGATACTCTTTAAATTATAAAAAATAAAATTATAAGATTAAATATTGACGTGTTGATCACTGGTTGATATAAAAAATCTATTCAATTATAGTGATCCGCTGAAATGTAATTAGTGGACTAATAGACCCAATAAAATAAGGTCCATGTTGTTTCATGAAGAACTTGATAGTATGTTGTTACCTCCTTTTATCATTTTTAATGTCTACATGATTCATTTCACAAGAAATATGCATCAGCATAAAAAGAAGTTTTTTCATTCAAGATCCCACATAGTTCTTTTTCTATAGAGGATAAAAAATTTATTTTCTGTTACATTCATCATTAACATAGTTCTTTCTAGTTATAGGCATTTAATGAAACCGAAATACCTAATATGAGAAATCATAATCATTTTTTGAAATAATATAATAAAGAAAATCATTAATTTGGTGTCAAAATAGTGAATCATTCTTTTCAATATATTTCATATTACTTTTAACCTAGGTAATCAATGGAGATAATCTATTTTAGTTGTTAATAATGTTTCATTAATAAAATTTGAGTCAACAAAATAATTTTACATAAGATTTTCAAACAAGGTACATTGTAAGTGAGCATTCACTATGAAGCAGAATGATGGATAAGATATACATGACAAAATATTTTTGATGATCTTACCTCAAGATTAATCTAATCCAAAACCACTTCCTCTTGTAGTATTTATAAAGAGAATTATTTTATTTACAAAATCATAAACATGTCATTAACCTAACATAGAGTGTTCTCTGATACATAAGCATGCACTATGGAGTTTGACTAACATTTTTTCATTATAGTATCTATAAATGAATAAAACATATTCAGATAACTAATATAGTGACCCCAAAATGTTCATATATAAATAATACATCTTAAATACATGAATATTCATTATATTTCAATATGATCCACTACATAACCAAAATGGATTATTATCTTTAGAAAAATGGATACATAGAAAACTCATACATGATATATCTACATCATGTCACAATATTTTCTTCCTGACTAGAACCATTCTTAGATATATCACACATAAAAAATTCGTTATAATTTAGGGAATATAAACATTAGAAAGGGTGATCTCAGATGCTCTGTAAGGGTAAAGAGAAGATATACTAATCATTGAACATAAGTGAGAATAAGATAAACTTAATGGAATAAAAACATGATCTTTAATTATAGTAATAATACCCAATAAGTAAATGAAAATTAAACATGAATCATGGAATAATGTTTTTTAATCAAAATACATAAGTCATAAGAGTGTGTAATTAGGAATAATCAACCATGATAAGTGAGTACATATCATAAACAAAAGATATAAGTTTTTTGGCCATCAAATAATCATTGAAAGTCACTCCCTTAGTCAAGGTTCACTCCAAAAAACATCATTGTGAAGAAATCCCAATAATTTAAATTTCTACCCAAAAATTTCCAACATTCACTACAAAAAAAGTTGCCTTTAACAACACCAGAATAAGAATTTATCAGTGGTATGAAATCACTGATAATTAGAGCATGGTTAAAATTCCAAAGCATTTATCCGTTCTAAAAAAGTGCTATTAAATCCCCCCTTTAACTATGCTAAAAAAGAGTTATTAAAAGTGTACTTTAACATCCCTAATAAAGGAAGAACTGTTATAGGGGGTAAAAGTATTATATTTTGGACATCCAAGAGCCCGAACCCTTTATTAGTGATTCCATGACACCTTTAATAGCACCCCCACCTTTATCATTGATTTTTACCTCACCAAAATCATTGCTTTCCGAATATCCATCCTCATGCTTGCTTGCCTAGATTGGAACCCTACACCACTCCTTTGAAGATGGAACACCTTTACTACTACACCATGTTGTTTTGTTGTCTGTTTAATGATATTTATGTTTATTTTTATATATTTTCACACACACACACACATATTTATTTACATAAATATATTTATTCATTTATTCACATAATTATTTATAAATACATTTATACATTATATATGTGTGTGTGTGATATATATACACTAATATTTATTTAAAAATATTATATATTATATTCATTTATGTATGCTAGAATATAATATAAATATATATCGTTTTATTAATATATATATAAATAAACATTATAAATATATTTTTACAATATAAAAATTGTTTGATATTGTTTTAAATAAATTTTATAAATATTTATTGATTTAAATATATTTGAATATACATTTTCCATAAAAATGTTGATATATGTATTTATATGAGTGATTTATTATAAGTAAATATAAGAAAACAAGCATATATTTAATTATAAACAAAATTACGTTTTTAGGAATGATAAAATTTGAAAACCATAATATCAATATGAATTTAGGTCATGGGAATAAATTTATTCTTAATAAAATACCTCTTAAACGAGGTTAGAAGTCCATATAATGTCAAAAACATGGGGTAACCCGACTAAAAACGTAGTTTTGGAGGTCTTATGGGCCTTTTTTGGCCTCAAAAAATGTGGAAGAGGTTTACCTTTATCATTAAGGGCATAGAGATCATGCCATGCTTTGATTTGATATGTGGTATAACCCCAATACCACCCAGATCTATTTTTCGATTTTTTTCCTCAAATTTATATTAAATAACTATTACTCTGTAATAATAAGAGAATTATTGATTAATTTTTTTAAATTATTTTATATGCCATTTTCACAAAATAAAATCTTATATATTAAGTATAAATGACTATTTTATTTATCTTAAACTTATTTTAATATATATATATATATATTATATTTATATTAATATAAATTTAATTATATATTAATATATTATTTTTAATGAAATATTTTTGTGATGTATACCCTTATATGCACTACCAAAAAAGTGCTGATACAGGGGGCTTTATGAGTGCTTCTAAAAAAGCACTGATAACCCCCTATCAGTAATGTTTGAAAAGAACTGATAGAAATATCCATTTATTAGCACTTTTTTAAAAGGGATGATAAACAAATGGACTTTATCAACTCTTATAAAAAACACCGATAAAGGCCCCCCTTTAACATCACTTTTTTTGTGCTGAAAAAGAGGGTCTTTAACAGCATTTTTAGCTTTCACTGTTAATTCCCTAGTACATTATAAACATAGTTTTGTAGTTGTTATTCTCTTAAGGGTAAAATAAATCAAGTTAACTCGGTCATATCTTATGATTTTATTGACTCTAACATCTATTAGGAGTTTTAAAATTCCATCATCATTACCCAATTAATTAGAGGGTTATAACAGACCCACCCATACATGACTTATAATGTAACTACCCATCCATGGTATATAATGTTACCAGCCATCCTTGGTTTATAACAGAACCACCAATCACTTAATCATAATCCAATTATATGTGTTCCACATGATCATGAAAACATTATTCATTAAATCAATTCTTATGCTGGGGAAATAAAATAGGATTCATCAATATTTTAGCATCATTACCGTAAACCATATATTGAAAGAATAAATATGGTAAAATTGGATCATATTGCCAATAAAATATATGAACAATCAAAATAAGTTGTTATAGAGGAAAATACATTTAAAAATATCACTGAATAATTTCTTGATGAAGATTCCCTTTTCATGTTTAAATCACCTTTTAAAACATAAAAAGTTCCAAAAAAATAAGGAAAAAAATTTCATTGAAAATAAAAAAGGAAATAGAAAATATAATCATCAAATAAAGTTTTATTCATGATTTTTGGGGAAGTTGTTCATGCGGTGTGCGTAAATATAAAAATCCCTTGCCCATTTTCAGTAATAAGTTAGATGTATCTCTTTTAAAAAAATTCAAGAATAATCCATTAAAATAATTTTATAAAAAATAAAAAATGGGTAAAAATGAATTTAAATAATATTTTGAGAATAGTAAAACCATTCTTGAAATCATTTTAAATAATATATAGACATGGAAGAAAATATTCATGATTGAACTAAAAATAAAATCAATTTCATTAAGGATATTCTTTTCGTCTATTAAGTAAATAATGAGAATAAAAATGAATGAGAAACATGAAATCATTATTAATAACCATTGGATAAGAAACAATATACAATTTGGGAGAGATTGATCATATCATATTTTCATCGGAAAATTTAATCAAACACATTCATAGTAAAAATTATATTGTAACATTAAACCTATAACCCAAATTTGTATTTATTCATAAGAATGATAGAATCCAATGAAATAAAAAAATTATTATAATTATATTCTAGAAACATATTAATACCTATAATACCATATTTTATTTACTTATAACAACTTATCAATTTTTCAATAAAAACATTCATTATAATCATCATTTCATGAATTAACTACTTCTTTTTCATATATGATTTGGTACATCAGTTATGGTCCATTAACATTGATCATGGTTAATTCATCTATATTATATTAATAATGATATAAATATCACATGTAAATTAATTATATAAATATTTATAACCATTCATATAATGTGGTGATGAAAAATGAATTACATCACTATGTGGAGAGGGTAGTTCATAAACACTCATGAGTGGCACTTCCACATTTCTAAGGATGGAACTAAAGAAATATAAATATTAATTTACCTTTATAGAATCATTAATATATTATAAATATCATATATAATTATTCACTTTATCATAATAAGAAAAGGTGAATGATTATTGTGGAAAATTAATCATATCACTAGGTGGAGATGGTAGTCAACCTGTATGAACGAGATATGCCTTATTCTACCATTTATCTAAAACAAGGTGTTAAATAGTTCATACATCATCATAATAACATATTATTTTATTTATCAAACATTATTCATTATTTTTTTATGGATACAACATGTTCATAGTGAATAGAATAAGAACAAAAAAGTGAAAGAGCTTGGTTATAAACAATACATCTTCATTGAGATACCACATTTGGATAACACCTCAATAATTCTATGATTTTTCTTAAGAGAATACCATAATATCTTGGTTGAATTTAAGGATTCAATGATTATTTTTTAGAATATATTATTCTTGTTTTAAGGATGACATGATGTAAAAAACGGTGGACTATATTTTCCCTTCTATATGCGAGGGGTGGTACAAACATGAATTTTTTAAAAGATTTCATTTATAAGATGTCACTTTCATGGGAATGTTTCACCATATGGTAATATATTATAATTTAGGATAATATAAGGTCAAAATATCTTCAAATAATAAAATAGAAAAAGCTAGGTAGCTATCCAACCCATATTTCTTGGTTTAATCACTTGTTAAACTTGTTTTATCCTTAACTATGGTATGTTTTTTCTATATGTTTACATTTCATTATGAAAAAAATTATGTTGAATCTAGTAATGTTAATTATGATGATTACAAATATTTAAACCATTTTACTAGATTAGATTTCTATATTTATTAGAATTTAATTTTAAAAATGTTCACAAACTACAATAGAAATTCGTTTTAGAAAAATGAACCTTTAAGAAAAAAACATAATTTACATTCAATCCATTCCATAAAGAAACCATTAAATGAATGTTAAAATAAATAATTGAATTTTAATAATATATTAATTTAATTTAAATAATTAATTTATTATGATTAATTTAATTTATTATTAAAAATAACTTTTTCCACATAATAACATTTTCTTTAGAAAAATTATTTTAAAGCCAAAAAATAAAATTATATCAAAATAAAGTGTGATAATAATTATTAAATAAATAATTATATTAATTGTATATTATTTATAATTATGTTACATTATAATAAAATTCAAAACAAAATTGAAATTTTAATTGAATATAATTGTTATTTTTTTTACCAAAATTGGTATTTTTTCACAACTCGGTGAAAGATAAATCTTTTTAGAAAAGTACAAAAAATTCACCCTAAGATAATAAGGAAATGATGATTTAAAAAAAATGATATTAATTTGTTCATTTAAAATTTCTCAATAGGTTATAAATTAATAATAATGTTCCTGTGACAAAATGTGATAAAAATTATTTTTAAGAAAATAATATTTTGAATTATAAAATGAATTTATTTAATATTTAGTACATATTTAATATAAATTAACAAGTATATTTTCAATATTTCAATTCATTATAAATATTTTTCATAATGTGGTTATTATTATTTTTATCTACCAATTTAAGGGATATGTTATAAAGGTTTATTTTATATTTCAATTCATTTTGACTTGGGGTTTTGTGTATGAAACACTATCTAATACCTAATGTCTATTAAATAGGAAATAAATATAAAGTAAAGACGAGTTACATTGAAAATTTTGGGATAATTTGAAAAATTTTATTTATAAAAGTATTTGAATTGTAACACCATGGTATTTTTATGAAATATATATATTTCAAAATAATTTCATTTCGTTGATGTCCTGCGTTTCACGCAATAATGGATTAACTTTCATTACAAGCAATACTACTTTTATATGAAACATAATTTTATTAATATGATTATTTAAATAAAATAATTATAACCTATCCATTAAAATGGAATCTATGAATATGATTAACTGAATTATGAAATTATGTATTACACATGTAAAACCCTTTTGAAATTAAAAGAAAATATTTTTAATATGCACATGTGCGTTTTATACTAAAAAAATAAACAAATCAAATTATGTTTGATTGTTGTTGAACCCTATGAAATTAAGTGGATTTGTTGTGTTTTGATAATCCCAACCATTCTTTATTTATATCTTGATTATGCTTAATACATTCCGAATATACTTTAATATATGTTGTTGCTTTCATTATGCTTAAATTAAGTCTTTGGAATTATCAGATATATGTTTACTATGACTTAACTCATTCTGCCAAGTGAATGCTCAAACAGTTTTTTAGCTACCGTTACACACTAGCTACCGATACAGGACAGTAGTCACCGTTATGGATTAGAGCTACCGATATCGAATAGAGCTACCGATACAGAGTTCACCGATACATCAAGCTCACCGGTACTCCAAGATCACCGCTACATCAAAGTATACTGATACGGTACATCAAATCTACCGATAGAGTTACAGTTACAAGCTCACCGGTACTCAAGCCTATCGCTACATCGAAGTCGACAACTACCGATACAGAGTTACCGATATGCTGAAGTCCACCATTAAGCAAAGTCTACTGATATGCTGAAGTCCACCGTTAAGAAAAGTCTACCGATAGAGAATACCACTACCGATACAAGGCAAATCCATAGTTACCATTACAAGTCCACTGCTACTGATTTGATCAAGTCCACCGACAGACAAGTCTACCGTTACAAATGTTTACCGATACTCAGACCTACAGACACCCACCGTAACACAAGTCTATCGATATCAAGAGCTACCGCTCCAAAGATAGAACCCGACACTGCTTTAATTTCTTTATCATTATTTAATCTAACCAACGGTCATATCAGGTATATTTTAAGACACTGACATTTATTTAATGTGTGCTGTTGGATGTCAGGGAACCGTACCTCGTACCTGTAAAAAGTAAATTATCTTTTGCCGGAGCACGTGGTTTAACTAAAGGAAAGATGTTCCTACAAAAGAGTATGAATAGACGAATATAATACATGGAACACAGGGCTGTGTGGGAGACACATAGATGAATACACGAGATATACAAAATACAAGGTGTGCCGGAAGAACACAGAGTGTGAATGCAAAGAGACGACAGAACCTACACGACGAACTCATTACTGCATATGAGTGAAGAGCTAAGAACGAGAACATAACACAAGAGCTTCATCGACTGTCTCTACACCTGGAAGTCAAGGAAACAGACGATATTCTGTTTTCCAGAAAAAAACCAGAAGAGGACTCAGAGCGAATTCTGATCAATCAAAGGAGTCTAGAACTGCATGCTAATCACAAGAGACATTTCTAAACTAAATATATTTGCTCTGTGATTTATCTTTTTAAGTTTCGTGCAGTGTGTGTTATATGTTTATTTTACACACACACTGTCTCCTGTACTCTAACTGTAGGATTTGTAAATCCTCACAAAACTCACTTGCTTTTTGTTTTTCCCACTGGGATAGTGGTAGAGGTCGTGTGACCTGAACAGCTGGTTGCTGTTGTGTTTGTTCCCACGAATAACTGTGGTAGAGGTCTTGGACCTGGACAGCTGGTTGCTGTTGTTATCCCCGATCCAGGGTGTGGATCATCTTTTTATAAAAGCTTTTGAGAGGACTATGTCTCAGCTTGAGACTGAACCTCTTGGTTATATGTGATATGCTATATCTTTCAAAGTTATTCTTTTATTCCGCTGCTAATACTTTAAAACCAAATTTTTTTAAAGCTACATGGATAATTAAACTCGCAAGTGTTTATATTAGTTGTAAACCAGTAAGTTAGTTTCAAAAGTTAATCAAGTCTACTGATTTGATTAACTGGGACCTAATCAATCCCTTGAGAACCTAACAGAACATTTACTGTGATATAAATTCACTACAGTTTAATTCTGTATTCTTTTTGGGCGATTTTTAACTCAAAGTTTTTAAAAAGAAATTTTAATTGGAAATCAATTCACCCCCCTCTTGAGTATCCACTCCGACCAACATTTGGCATCAGAGGTGTTTAAAATATTTTGTACTCTGTTTTTCAACTGTGATTTTAGTTTTATTTTAAATTTCTTAAAATTTCTGTTATTTCTAAATTTTTATCTCTTTAAGATCTTTGCTTTAATTTAGTTATCATGGAAAATAGAGTTGAAGGTGTTGCTACCAATAGACCACCATTTTTCAATGGAACTAACTATTCTCAGTGGAAAATCAAGATGAAAATTCATTTAGAGAGCATGGGTTTTGATATTTGGACTGCTATAGAATCTGGATACAAAATACCAACCACTGTAAGAACTACTTGGAATGAAGATACTAAGACAGCCTACAATAATAATTGTAAAGCTATGAATGCTCTGTACTGTGCTTTAGGAGATGAAGAATTTAATAGAATATCTGCCTGTAAAACTGCTTATGAAATTTGGGATACCTTAGCTGTTTCTCATGAAGGAACAACTAATGTTAAGGAGATGCGGTTGAATACCTATACTATTAAGTATGCTAATTTTAAGATGAAGCCTGATGAACCCATTTCTGATATGTATCTCAGGTTCAATGAAATTGTCAACACAATGAATTCTCTGGGAAAGGATGTTCCATCAAAGGAACAGATCAAGCGAATTTTGAGATGTCTACCTAAAAGATGGAGAGGAACCTCTGTCTCCATTAGAGAATCGTGTGACATTGGTGAACTACCAGTCAAGGAACTAATTGGGAAACTGATGATGTATGAAGAGGAACTCAAAGTGAACAAAGAAGAAGATGATGAACCTAGAAGGAAGTCTGTTGCCTTCAAAACTACAACCTCAAAGAATAAGGATAAGGAAAAGCTGCAAGCTATCAATGAAAGTTCAAGCTGTGAAGACAGTGAGAGAGATTCTGACAGTGATGCTGAGATGGCTCACATTTCCAGAAGATTTAAGAAATTATATAGGAAGAAGAAATTTTTCATAACATCGAATTATAAAGGTTAGTATGACAACATAGGACATTGGAAAAAGGATTGGAAGAAACCTGATAAATCATATGAAGTTGTCTGCTATGAGTGCAAAAGGAAGGGACACATAAAAGTAGATTGTCCAAAGCTGAAATACAAGAAGAAGTATGAATACAAGGATAACAAGTATAAGAAATCCATGAAGGCTACCTGGAGTGCTTCTGAGGACAGTTCTAGTGAATCTGAAGTTTCTGAAACTGAACACAGAAACAAGGCAAACATGTGCTTTATGACAAACGCTGTTGAGGTAACTTCAGAAACTCCTGCTTCTAATTCATACTATTCTGGAGATAATTCTGAATGTGATAACATGTCAAAATTTGAATTATTTGAATATTTTGATATGTTAGAAGAGACATGCAATGAACTTTAGGATAAATACAAATCGTTAAAGAAACAACATGCTCTCACCACTATAGTAAAAACTGAACTCACTATTGAAAAAGAGAAAAATACTCAACTGTTAAAGGGGAACACTGAATTGAAATTGTCTAATGAGAAACTCAGAAAGGATTTAGAGAAATTTACCAATGGTAAAGAAACTCTAACTCAAATGCTAGGAAAGCAAGTTGCACCAAAATACACTACTGGAATAGGCTACAAACCTGGACAGAGACAGTTTACTATGAATAGATTTATTCCTAAATCTGGAAAGAATGTAGCTAACTCTGGAACTTCATATGCTTCTACGAGTTATATTCATAGTTATGGATCTAATAAGGTTTATCATTAAAATCATGTTCATTCTACATATTATATGAGACCCATTAGAAAAATATGGGTACCTAAAGTGTTATTGGCAAACCTGTTTGGACCCAAGAAAATCTGGGTACCAAAATTATTTCCTGTTTAAATGTGTTTTGTAGGAAACCTGCTTAAAGAGCTCCTATAAAAAGACCTGGTACTTGGACAGCGGATGTTCAAGACATATGTCAGGAGACTTCTCATGCTTTAAAAGTTTAGTCAGAGTTGATGGAGGTTTTGTCACCTTTGGTGATAACTTTAAAGGAAAAATCATCGGCCTAGGCCAGATTAGTAACACTGACTCAGTATTAATTTCGAAAGTTTTATTTGTTGATGGACTTAAATACAATTTGTTAAGTATTTCTCAGTTATGTGATGATGGTTTTTATGTTAAATTTGAAAATTATTCTTGCAATGTTTTTAATTCTAAAAATATTTTAGTCTTTGCTACTTTGAGAAATGAAAATGTTTATGCTGTTGATTTAAATTCTTTAGCTAAGAAAAGTATTACCTGTTTAAATGCTTTTCATAAAGAGTCTTGGCTTTGGCACAGAAGATTAGGACATTGCAATGTGCATTAACTTAGAAAACTAGCTAGGAAGAACTTAGTTAGAGACGTACCCAAACTTGAATTTCCAGCAGACAAAGTTTGTAATCCCTGTCAAAAGGGAAAGCAACATAAAGTTTCTTTTAAATCAAAGAAAGAAGTGTCAACTTCTCAACCTCTCGAGTTGGTTCACATGGATTTGTTTGGACCTTCTAGAGTCTATAGTTTAAATGGGAAGCATTATGTCTATGTTCTTGTAGATGACCATTCTAGATATACTTGGGTATATTTTCTAGCTCACAAAAGTGAAGCTTGTTCTTGCTTTGTAAAATACTCCAAGTCTGTAGAAAACCTTAGCGGACTTAATATTAAAACCCTGAGAAGTGATCATGGTCGTGAGTATGAAAATCATGAGTTTGAATCTTACTTCTCACAGAGTGGCTATAGTCACAATTTATCTGCCCCTAGGACACCTCAACAGAATGGTGTTGTAGAAAGGAGGAATAGAACCCTACAAGAAATTTCTAGAACTATTCTTAATGAGTATGACCTACCCATTTACTTTTGGGATGAAGCTGTAAATATAGCCTGTTATGTTATCAATAGAGTCTTGATTAGACCCGTTCTTAAGAGGACCCCTTATGAGTTGTGGAATCATAGGAAACCTAAGGTTATCTACTTCAATGTTTTTGGATGAAAAGTCTTTATTCTTAACACTAAAGATAATCTTGATAAGTTTGCATCCAAGAGTGATGAAGGAATTTTTCTAGGTTACTCAACTTCCAGTAAAGCCTATAGAGTTTTTAATAAGAGAACCAAATGTGTGGAAGAATCCATTCACATCAAATTTGATGAAACTGATCCACATGAACCTAAGGCCTCTCTTGAAAATCTTGAAGATGATCTCTCAGGTTTGAACCTTAATGATAAAAACAGTGGACCTATAGTTAAAACATCCAGTTCTGGAAATTTTCTAGACCCTGCTTCTGTTGAACCTCAATCATTAGATTAACCTGAAATCTCTAGCCCTACCTTTTCAAGACCAACTAGGACTCTAAAGAACCATCCTTTAGATTCTGTTGTAGGAAATCATGATAGAGGGACACATACTAGATCTTCTCTTAGAAATCTGGTTGAACATCAAGCCTTCTTGTCAGAGCTAGAACCTAAAAATATCAATGATTCTATTAATGATGAATTATGGGTAATGGCTATGCAAGAGGAACTAAATCAATTTGAAAGAAACAAAGTCTGGAAATTAGTAGAAATACCTAAGGACACTATTACCATAGGCACAAAATGGGTGTTTAAAAACAATGTTGATGAATCTGGAAACATCATTAGAAATAAAGCTCGGATAGTTGCACAAGTTTACAATCAAGAAGAAGGAATTTACT
This sequence comes from Viscum album, assembly GCA_963277665.1. Classification (NCBI taxonomy): domain Eukaryota; kingdom Viridiplantae; phylum Streptophyta; class Magnoliopsida; order Santalales; family Viscaceae; genus Viscum; species Viscum album. The sequence goes on from OY728135.1 coordinate 475,184,083, forward strand.
ATGAGGAAACCTTTGCACCTGTAGCTAGATTAGAAGCTATTAGGATCTTACTTGCTTATGCATCACATCTGAATTTCAAGTTATATCAAATGGATGTGAAAAGTGCTTTTCTAAATGGTTTTATTGTTGAAGATGTTTTTGTAGAACAACCACCTGGTTTTTCAAATACTCATTTTCAAAATCATGTTTTTAAACATTCTAAAGACTTATATGGTTTAAAACAAGCTCCAAGAGCTTGGTATGAAAGACTTTCAAACTTTCTTATTTCAAAAGGATTTACAAAAAAAATTGGTGATCCAACTCTTTTAATAAAAAGGATTTCAAAATATGCATTAATAGTAAAAATCTATGTTGATGATATCATTTTTGGATCTTCGAAAAATTCTTTATGTACTGATTTTTCAAAGGTTATGCAAAATGAATTGGAAATGAGATTAATGGGAGAGCTTAAGTATTTTCTTGGATTTCAAATTTTTCAAACTAAAGATGGAATTATTTTAAATCAAAGTAAATATACTAAGGATTTGTTAAAACTTTTTGGTTTATATAGTATTAAGGAAAGTGATATACCTATGAGTACCACCTGTAAATTAGATATTGATGAAACTGGTAAACCAGTTGATCAAACTAATTACAGAGGTATGATTTGGAGTTTACTTTATCTTACTGATAGTCGACCAGATATTATGTTCAGTGTCTGTATGTGTGCTAGATTTCAAGCTAATCCTAAAGAATCACACTTGCTTGCTGTTAAAAGTATTTTTAAATATATTAAGTATACTGCAAATTTAGGTTTGTTTTATCCAAAAAGACAATCATTTGGCTTAACAAGTTATTCAGATGCTGATTTTGCTGGCTGTAAATTAGATAGGAAGAGCACATCTAGAACATGTCACTTACTTGGAAAATCCCTAGTATCATGGTGTAGTAAAAAACAGAACTCAGTTGCATTGTCTACTGCTGAAGCAGAATACATCCCTGCTGGTAGTTGCTGTGCACAGATTCTGTGGATGAAACACACACTACTGGACTATGGATTTGACTTTAAACATGTTCCAATCAACTGTGACAACACTAGTGTGATTAATATCTCTAAGAACCTTGTGTCTCACTCTATAACTAAACATATTGATGTTAGACATCACTTTTTAAGAGATCACTATCAAAGAGTTGATATAACACTTGATTTTATAGGCACTGAACATTAATTAGCTTATATTTTCACTAAACCATTAAGTTCAGAAAGATTAAGTTTCATTAGACATGAATTAGGAATGATAACTTATCCTTAAACCATTAGAGAAACCTCACCGTTAGAGAAACATCACCGTTAGAGAAACCTCACCGTTAGAGAAACCTCACCGTTAGAGAAACCTCACCGTTGGAGAAACCTCACCGTTAGAGAAACCTCACCGTTAGAGAAACCTCACCGTTAGAGAAACCTCACCGTTAGAGAAACCTCACCGTTAGAGAAACCTCACCGTTAGCGAAACCTCACTGTTAGAGAAACCTCACCCTTAGAGAAACCTCACCGTTAGAGAAACCTCACCGTTAGAGAAACCTCACCGTTGGAGAAACCTCACCGTTAGAGAAACCTCACCGTTAGAGAAACCTCCCTGTTAGAGAAACCTCACCATTAGAGAAACCTCACCGTTAGAGAAACCTCACTGTTAGAAAAACCTCACCATTAGAGAAACCTCACTGTTAGAGAAACCTCACCGTTAGAGAAACCTCACCGTTAGAAAAACCTCACCAATATAAGACCTCACCGTTAAGAGACTTTACAGGTACATCTCGCGCTGTTTTAAAATTCTGTAAAGCCGAGTCATCGAACCGTTATTTATTTTATTTATGATTTATCTAATTTATGAATCCTAAATGATATTAAAAGTCAAACTAGACTCACTCAATCTCACTGTGAACCTGTCTGCTCGAATCCCCTAAACCTAAACCTCTAAACCTTCAGAACCCTAGCCTCAAATCCACAATGGACCGCATCAATAGACCCCAAGTCACAGATGGGAGTGATGAGCCACAAGTGAAATGACAAAAAGTATCGAATTCCAGTGGAAGTGGAATTAGAAGTGTAGCTCGAAGGAATCCAATAAACTCGCATCTCTCAAGGAGAGAGATTGTTGTTGAAAAAGAAGTGTGTGTAGAATGGCTGATGGAAAGCAAATCATTAGTTATTAGAGTACTAGAAGAACAAGGTTGGCTAGAATGCTTCGCGAACAACAACGAACCTTATTATCCAGGACTGGTGAAACAATTCTACAAATTCGTTCGTTTTGAAAAGTCTGAAGGAGAAAGCAGAATGGTTTCTGTGGTAAATGGTCAGGAAGTATCTTTTACTTCAGAGGAATGGGCTAGGAACATAAGAGTTTCACATGAAGGAGATTATGTGTTCTTCTCAAAGTCTGTACCGTCAACCAGTGATGTGTTTCAATATGAAGATGCTCTGCTGGAACTCACAAGGAATGGGACCCCTAGAAAGGTGATTGCTGTAGAGATGGTACGAGAAGACAAACTGTTGTTTAAGTTTATTCAGCATGTTGTTAGTCCGAGAAGAGGAGACTTTGCCACTATGAGATTCCAAGACATATATCTGTTACATTTGCTGAAGCACAGTGTGAGAATCAATCTATGTAGATTGATTATGGTTCAAGTGGAAGAGATGACTAGACCAAAGTCAAAATCAAATGCCTTGTTTTTCTCAAAACTAATTTTTGTGATGCTGAAAGTGAAGGAGATAGCTGGACCTCAGGATGAGCTAGTAGTAGTCAAGGATAACTTCTGTATTACAAGAACTGTCTGTAAATTCATGAAAGTCAGCTGGAATCCTTGGAAGAAATCATGGGTGAATGATGAAGGAAAAGTTTATGACAAGTATACTGCTATGGATCATCCTTCTAGACCAAAGTATGTGAGGGATCCTGGTCTTGGACCAGATGATCTAGAACTGGTCTACAGTGATGATGAAGCTATGAAGGAAGAGACATCAGTAGAGGAAGGAGGAGATCCAGACTTGCCCCCTAGTACTGTGCATCATGTTATTTCTTATGGAGCAGCTAGCCCTCTAATAGAACTACCAAAAAGAGAACCTATATTAAAGGACAATGATACAGAGACTACATAAGAAGAGGAAGAAGCCTGCCAGTATGTTGTCAAGGACACCTCTGAGGAGGATGAGACAACCGAATCTGATCAAAATGTTAATAGAGAAAAAGAGGCTGGCGGTGAAGCAGATGATGAAGAAAAGGTTGAAAAATTGCTCAGTTTGAGTCCTCTAATAGTCAGTACCGTCAGGACTTTGGCTGATCAGGAAGACATAACAGCAACACCTGTTAATGAGAGAGTCATTAATGACTTAGAACAAATGGCTATTGAATCTGCTGTGGTTTTAGAAGAAATTGAAGATTTACCTCAGGAAGAACAGTTGGAAGAGATATCTCTGGAGAATGTTCCAAGTGAGGAGGAGAATCTTGGCTCAGTATCAGTGTTATATGAAATTGAAGGTTGGACATCAGATCCTGGATATATGATTCTTGGACTTTCCTATGGAGATTCTGACGAGGAAGACCAACCCCAAAAGGAATCAGTTAACTTACCCACTGTAGCTGAACATGTGGTAACCAAGGATGACCTTAAGTCTTTAAAATCAAAATTGATAGAAGCAATAAGAGAATCAGTGGCAGATATGAAGAAAAGTATGTTTGAAGAGATGAAAAGCGTCGATCAATTCCTTGGGTTATCCATTGGATGTAGTGTGTCCAGTCCTATGAAAGAAATGGTGGATGAACTTAAGGTGTGCCACACTCTGATTGAGAGTTGGACAGGAGCTGTAGTTGCTCTTAGACAATCCATTTCTTCGTTGACTGCTTTGAACAGTTCTCAAACCCATGTACACAATGACATTCGATATATCAAAGAAGTGGTAAAACAATTTGTGGAAGTGTTTGAGGCCTTTAAGAAGACTTCCAAAGAACATCTGAACAGTCAGGATGAGCTTGTTCAGAAGGTAGTTAGTAGTCTGACTCAATCTTTCAAGGAGACAGTGGCCTTCTCAATGAAACCTCTTCCCTCAAATAGCTCCAGTGTTAACATTGACCAGATCCGGACTATTATTCAGGAAGAATTGGCTAAGGCCAGTCCTAGTGGTGCATCCAATACTCAGATTCTTTCTACCACTAGGGAAGTTGGTAGTTTTGTTCGTGATCACCTGTGGGCAGCTACTGCTTCTCAAGAGGCAATCAAAAATAAGGTGGATTCTTATTTTGATAAGATTTATACCAAGCACCAAATGACCAACCCCTTCAAGGTTTTTTTGGAGAATATGAAATTACCTCCAGTTACCCAAGCCTTCAGTGAACAGGTTAGTAAGCTCAGGGAGCTTACTCCAGCCTTAGACAAATTTATTGAGAATAGAGATGATTTTGTCTCTACTATGGAGAGAGGTGGAAGAATCATCATGGATTTCAGGAATCTCTTGATGCCTTTCCTACATGTGGATGCTCGGCCAGTTATTGTACCCCCTGCCCTTCCACCATCTGCCTCTGGGAGTAATCCTCAACTGACTCCCGTTCAAGATATCAGGAGCCTGACACCGATGATCACTCAGAGGGGCTCAGATAAAAGATCTGGTACTGTATCTGTTGCTGATCCATGAGTAGTTATTTCCGGAATTCCCAAGCCTACTGACTCTACCTCTGAACCCTATGCTGATCCCAAGGGGAAGACACCTATTCAAGAGGATGATTGAGTGCTTCTAGCTATTTTGTTTTGATGGGATTAATTGTATTTTTTTCTTTTTTTTTTCTCTGATTTCCCCACTGTATCTTTTACTTATCAATCACATACTTCATTACTTCTCTTTTCTCTAATAACCTCCTTTTTGTTAATCACAAAGGGGGAGAAATTTTTTGGAAACCTGAGAATTTTGATTCACCTAAGGGGACACAGGGGGAGAAAATCAATGCTTTGGAGGAGAATCTTGTAGTTAAATTGATAGAGGTAGAAATATGCAAACCAAAGAATCTTGATTGTCCTTTCCTCTGATACTACATTATTTCTTGATATATTCATGTTTCCTATTTTTCCTCTGATACTATACTGTTGATATCATACCTTGATATATATTCTTTTGTGTTTTGTTTTGTTTCATTGGATAATAATTTATTTTGGCATAGGTTGTGATTATCAAAAAGGCGAAGATTGTTGAACCCTCTGAAATTAAGTGGATTTTTTCTGTTTTGATAATCCCAACCATTCTTTATTTATATCTTGATTATGCTTAATAAATTCCAAATATACTTTAATATATGTTGTTTCTTTCATTATGCTTAAATTAAGTCTTTGGAATTATCAGATATATGTTTACTATGACTTAACTCATTCTGCCAAGTGAATGCTCAAACAGTTTTTTAGCTACCGTTACACACTAGCTACCGATACAGGACAATAGCCACCGTTATGGATTAGAGCTACCGATATCGAATAGAGCTACCGATACGGAGTTCACCGATACATCAAGCTCACCGGTACTCAAAGATCACCGCTACATCAATGTCTACCGATACGGTACATCAAATATACCGATAGAGTTACAGTTACAAGCTCACCGGTACTCAAGCCTACCGCTACATCGAAGTCGACAGCTACCGATACAGAGTTACTGATATGCTGAATTCCACCGTTAAGCAAAGTCTACCGATATGCTGAAGTCCACCATTACGCAAAGTCTACCGATAGAGAATACCACTACCGATACAAGGAAGAGCCACAGTTACCATTACAAGTCCACCGCTACTGATGTGATCAAGTCCACCGACAGACAAGTCTACCGTTACAAATGTCTACCAATACTCAGACCTACAGACACCCACCGTAACACAAGTCTACCGATATCAAGAGCTACCGCTCCAAAGACAGAACCCGACACTGCTTTAATTTCTTTATCATTATTTAATCTAACCAACGGTCATATCAGGTATATTTTAAGACATTGACATTTATTTAATGTGTCTTGTTGGATGTCAGGGAACCGTACCTCGTACCTGCAAAAAGTAAATTATCTTTTGCTGGAGCACGTGGTTTAACTAAAGGAAGGATGCTCCTACAAAAGAGTATGAATAGACGAATACAATACATGGAACACAGGGCTGTGCGAGAGACACATAGACGAATACATGAGACATACAAAATACAAGGTGTGCTGGAAGAACACAGAGCGTGAATGCAAAGAGACGACAGAACCTACACGATGAACTCATTACTGGATATGAGTGAAGAGCTACGAACAAGAACATAACACAAGAGCTTCATCGACTGTCTCTACACCTGGAAGTCAAGGAAACAGACGATACACTGTTTTCCAGACAAAAACCAGAAGAGGACTCAGAGCGAATTCTGATCAATCAAAGGAGTCCAGAACTGCATGCTAATCACAAGAGCCATTTCTAAACTCAATATATTTTCTCTGTGATTTATCTTTTTAAGTTTCGAGCAGTGTGTGTTATATGTTATATTTTACACACACACACTATCTCCTGTACTCTAACTGGAGGATTTGTAAATCCTCACAAAACTCACTTGGTTTTTTTTCCCACTGGCATTGTGGTAGAGGTCGTGTGACCTGAACAGCTGGTTGCTGTTGTTTTTGTTCCCACGAATAACTGTGGTAGAGGTCTTGGACCTGGACAGCTGGTTGCTCTTGTTATCCCCGATCCAGGGTGTGAATCATCTTTTTATAAAAGCTTTTGAGAGGACTAAGTCTCAGCTTGAGATTGAACCTCTTGGTTATATGTGCTGTGCTATATCTTTTAAAGTTATTCTTTTATTCCACTACTAATACATTAAAACCAAAATTGTTTTAAAGCTACTTGGATAATTAAACTCGCAAGTGTTTATATTAGTTTTAAACTAGTAAGTTAGTTTCAAAAGTTAATCAAGTCTACTGATTTGATTAACTAGGACCTAATCAATCCCTTGAGAACCTAACAGAACATTTACTATGATATAAATTCACTACAGTTTAATTCTGTATTCTTTTTGGGGGATTTTTAACTCAATGTTTTTAAATATAAGTTTTAATTGGAACTCAATTCACCCCCCTCTTGAGTATCCACTCCGACCAACAATTATATTAATGAAATATATATATATATATAATATATTCAATATAATTTTTAACATTTATTCTATGTGTTTTCTAGACATGGTATAAAAACAAATCTGGTTTTATGCTTAAAAAATGTATTTTTTAAAAAGATAGAATTCCATATTTTGATTGAAAAATTGTTTTAAAATTATATTTTGACATTTTTTAAATTATATTTGAAAAAAAACATCTAATTTTAATATGGGATATAAAAATATAATTTTGTTTTATTTTTATGATAAGTTTAATGTTTTGATGAATAGTGTGAAATACTGAATTTTAATGGAAAATTTATTTTTCATCAAAATTATTCATAGTGTTAAATTATATTTTTCATTTATTTTATATTATAATTATATTATTTTTTTTATTAATTTATAGAATTTATGCCATTGGAATCAATTTAAAATTGATTTGCGATATAAAAACATTTCAATCATTTGAACATTTTCTCTTTAAAAACATGTTTTCTCGTTCCATGAACATGATTAATTTTAAATAATTTTTAGAAATTTTTTAATTTTAAATGTTATAAAATGGATTCTAAATTAGGAATTACAAGCTATAAATTTAGTAACTAGTTCCCTTTTATTTTCGAAAAAATGATTAGAAACTTTATTAATTTTTATTACCACAATTAAGGGTAAATATGGCAATTAAGGGTAAAAATAATATTATATATATTATAAAATTACCATAAAATATTCCCAAATTCTATTACATTTTCTTAATTATACCCCTAAAACATAATTATAGAATTGTAATAATGTAATGGAAAAATTTAAATGAAAATGACTTAGATTTTATTAAAATCATAGAGAGCAACAAAATGTCACACTCTTACTTTTAATAAGTATAATATTTTTAATATGGGGTTAAATAGAATATATGCTTGAATATATATATTAAAATGAAATATAAATTTTTATTATACGTAATTTAAATATATTTTTATTTTTTAGCGAAGATCTAAATTTCATAAATATTTACACATTGATGAAGCAATAATTATTAAATTAAAGAAAATATCAATTACGTGATATTAACCATATTAAAATATATTTAATTTGAATTACTTAAGGTGATCCACTAATTTTATAGGCTCATATGAAATATTTTTGGTGTATTAAATTAATTGGTTAAAATTCGTCTTATTTTATTTATTTATTAATGTTAATGTAATGAATAATGCCCAAATTGATAGTAATCATATTTTGTGAAAATAATATTTCGTTAAATTAATAAAAAATCATAAAAATACTAAATAAGTAAAAATGAGAATAAATTATGGTCTAAAATATCATAAATGTACCATTTTTGGTTCATTCTACACCGTATAACTAAATATCTCCACCTTTTAATATAGAAAAATTTATTACCATAGTTAAAATTAAAATTGGTTAACTAATGGTTAATGAAAAATTATTGTTTCAAATTACACACAAAATATCGAAAATATATTGGTTGATGGTACTAAAACCTTATAATATATTATCTTAGATTAAATATACATTTAGATGCATTTAAATTTTAATTTTAATTATTATAAATTAATCATTTTCAGAAATTCTAAAAGCGCCCCTTCCCTCTCTTATAAAAGGGAACATCTTCTTCTATTTTCTTCACACATATGAAATTATTTGGTTCGGACAACCCCTATAAAATTAACCTACCAAATTCCATACCTTGAACCTTTAATCATTACTTTGGGTAGTAATCCAACAAATACATCCTTTTTTGGAAATCAAAAGGAGATACCCAAAGAAGAGGGAACATTCATCAACATACATTTTTGTTTTATTTCTTATTTAAAACCATTTAATTATTTTTATTTGATATTTATATAATAACCTTAGTATCATATATATATATATATATATATATATATATCTGTGTGTGTGTGTTGTTATATTAAGGTTTTGATCTACACTTAGACACATTTCCTTTAAATGAGATACGCAATCATCATTCCCGTGTACAACGGACTACCGTATCCAGAAACAATGTCATTTGTTCTTACATTTCCACCTTTATGGGTTGGTAATAATGTTATAAATTATGTTTTGTTATGATAAATATGATAAATATGATATTTATGTTTTATTTTTGATTTTTTAATTGTTATATAACACATACCTTAATTCATTATATTTTGTGTAAATACGGTAACTTTGTTTTTGGAAATGTGGACTACCACCACTTAAAATCAATGTGATTCATTCACACATTACATAGAATGTATTAATTATGGGTTTAGTGAACATATACAATATATATAATAATAATAATTCTACTGGAATTATATTATATATATACATAGAATACATTTACATTCTTTCTTTCATTATGAAAAGAAAGTGGAAACAATGTTCATGTATACATACGACCTCCAGTCTCCATGAATGGTGTATTTAATTTTCTAATTATATTTTTTATAGATTATTATAAATACTTGTATACTGAATATATATGATAGTTTTATCATTTTATCATTCTATAGAAAATTAAATCATTATATAAGTAAGAGGAAAAAATATAGCTAATCAAAACAAATGAAAAAAGCAGAAATTACTCGAAGCATAACATTGACATGAAATTGTTAATAAAAAGATAAGATGAAGTAATAATAAAATAATATATGTTATTAGATATAATAATATGGTTCTATAATATATTTATAATAAACTTATATTTATTATGAAATAGGTTTTTAAGAGTATGATGAGAGTAAAGACATAACGAAAGGGATTTTTGTGTCACTTTTATTTTTGTGGGATGAATGCCTTATACACTACTTGTTTCTTTTTTAAGATTTATATACTACCCATGATGGTATTTTATAAGTTTTATTTTGAATATTATGGTATATTTGTATCCATATAGTTTTCTTTCTTTCATGGGGAATATGATTCAAGATAATATAAAGTGATAAGTTTTTATTTCACAATCTCATCAATAATTAGGATTGTTTCATTTTAAATCACTATTGTGGAATATTTATCTTCCACTTCCATGTTTTCTACAATTATTTTTTTTAATATTATACTATGAATATTTATTTTTATTTTTAACCATGATTAATGTTTTATGAAATGGTATGAAAATAATATTTTTGTCATTAAAAAAAGCTCTTTGTGACTTGACAAACAAAAATATCTAAAAGGAATGTTTTTTTAACTTATAAAAATAAATGGAATATTCCCCCATCATGAAATATTATTTCTTTGAAGATTCCTATATAATCTTACAATGTTATTTCCAAATAAATTTATTTTTTTGAAAATTTCAATACAATTTATGAAAAGAAAAAAAATACAAAGCCGAAAGGATATTTTCCTCAAGAATTTTTTTTATATTATCTCTAAAAAAATTACATATATGATAAAACTATTTGATGTTATATATATTTTAATTGTTATATTTTTCAAGGAATATATTACTATCATTACAATGGTTGTTTTATTTTTATCATGGAATAATATTTTTGAAACCAATTTCTTTTCCATGGGTTATGTTATTATTGAATGATGTTAATGAAATCCATTTCATTCCATGGATTCTAATATGAGGAATGATTTATGTTTTTGTGGCACACATATATTTGTATTTCATTATGTGATAGGTAAGACCTATATATTCCTCTAATTTATTGGATATATATATATATATCTCATGAGATAATGATGGGAAATAAGTCAACGGGCTTGGTCCACTATAAGAAGATGAGGAAACTCGATCCACTATGGGATGATGGGGAAACCCAGTCCCTTATAATTAAAGGAATGAGAATGGGGTTGGAGGTGTGTCCCATCCAGTAGGTGTAGTCCCAGTGAAGTTCCTTGATAAGTATTGGAAATGCGACTTGACTTATAGGGAATGATATTATATGTTTATGTGTCTAAAAAAATTACCCGTATTATTCCTATGTTATGATTTCATGGATTATGATCTTGATTCTCTTATGATTAATGTCATATGATCTACCAATATTTAATTGCATTGTTCAAGATTATTATCTTCGATATATAGGGTTTTATTTTTTAAATGGTATGTTATTGGTTTCATACCCTTATTATCATGTTATTCTTATATATCTTCAATGTTCACCATTACTTAGCATCTGAGCTCAGCCTTTCTAAAGTTTCCTTTCCCCAGGTTATAATGAAAGGTTTTATGTCACAATACTAAAGGAGAAGATCTTTATGGGATATATTGGAGATATTTCACCAAATTGGAAGAATATGTTCCATATTTACAAAGGAACTAAACTATTACTGTCCTTAGGCTTTTGTTTTTGTAATGTAAAGAATATTAATCTAAAATATATAATATTCATTTATGAATAGATTGGGTTTTCATAGTTGGTATCCAAGAACAGGTTCATTCATCCATTGGAAACTAGGATGAGAAAACATCTATAATATCCCTAGAAATATTTCTAAGGATATCTCTAGGGTTGTATCTAAGGATAAGACTACAGTTTCATGGATTTAAAAGTAAGTATTGTGATTTAGGCATCCTATATGTAATTTTTCGTGATTATATGTTTTTATGCAATGATAGATATTTCTCATAGTATGAATTTTGTTTGTATTCAATAGAAGTAATTAAAAGGAACATGTTTAAAATTTAATGTTTCTAATGTGGAAATTATGGGTATTATGAAAATTGATGTCCTAAGTGGAAATTTCATGAAGTGAATCAGGAAGGTGGTGCATGTATTGGTTATATTGCAAAGGTTGTAGAGGCCGTAAATGATTTGTGAAAGGTATGAGAAGTCTTAAAAATATTTATTACATTAAACATAATATGAATTATTTGATTTTGGTTGTATAACCTTAATACATGATTCATATATCATATTCTAGGAAGTAATAAGATGATGAATCCAAAATAATGGTTTGAGAATAAAGTTGGATGATTGATATAACAACATAGATGTATATTCCACTTTAATTAATGACTTATTACATAAGATTTCACTTAATAAAACCCAACATATCATTAATTAGAGTGTCTCTGGGAATTAGGTACATTACATAAAATGTTAAAATAGGAAAAACAACATCTTTAATGAAAACTTCTTTAACATTATCCCACATAAAACTGCATGGATAACATGGGGACATACATAATAAAGGGGTGACCTACATAAACCAGTAAGAGAATAAAAATTTCATAACATGAAGAAATAATAAAATTTTAGAAAATAATAATATCAATGGTGAATAAAAAATACATGAATAATAAGGCATGATATAGCATGATAATCATGACATAGAAAATGTGGTAACAACCAAAAAAACTGCATTATAAACATAGGTCAAGACTAAATTCCAATAAACCATGATGGAAAAGTTCCATTAAGTAATCATGATTAATTTATATCCCAACATGACATCTCATTTGAGTAAACATTACCGAATGCATTGGAGTACTATATAATTCTTGGTGCACCGATCACATTCATTTTACTCACATGCTTAAGTGTTCCACATAGATCATACAACATGGATTCATTTATCAAAAAAATTATTCCATTATAAATGAGTGTAGAATACATACATTTAATTACATTTAAAATAATTATATGTTTATAAAGGTGAAAACCCTTGATAGGAAATTGGTATGATATTCACTATATAATTGTTTTGGCATGAAATATCGCGGTGAAAGTTTAGTAGCATAACGACGTCACTTAAAAATTCATAAAATTGGTTGATGTGAGAGAAAGTGGGCACTCATAATTTTCACATAAAAAATAAGTAATAAGGACATGTAAATACATATCTCAATATAAGTAATTTGTAATATAAGGAAAAATATAATACATAAACTTGAATAAAGAAGATAAGGTGAGGATCCCTTACCTATGTGTATGAATTCAAATGCTTGGAAGGAGATTATTTTGAGCTTGAGGGTGAATTAAAAGGAATATAGAGAAGATAGTGAAGAGTAAGGATGTTCTCCATGTATTTTTACTAAATATTAATGAGATCATGGGCAGGTTTATATAAGAAAAGTGTGAGTATTTATTTATTATTTCTCAAACATAGGTTTTGACCTCTATATAACAAAAAAAAACAAAACCAAAAACCTTTCCATTGTATCAAACATGGTTTCTAATAAATTATAGTGAATTTAATTATTATGTAAGTCCAAGGTACAAAAACAATAAAATAATTAATTTTCTTATGTTGGGGTGAGTCAGACTATTAAAGATATTATTTTAAAACCGTAAAATATATTAATGGTTTTGGAGAATTTATAATAGATTTATACAATTAATCAAATAAAATTAAAATATAAATATTTTAATGATAAATCATATATATGGTAATAGATACATTTTATTGTATTTATTACATCACTTTGGGGTCATGTGATGTTATAACAATGAAAGTAAATTTATAAAGTATTTAATTTTTACCCAAAAATTCGATAATCTTAAAATATTATGAATGTTCACTATTGGATAATTTTTATTTGATAATTAAAAAAATAATATTCATTTTATATACTAATTTTATTTAAATTTTTGTTTTCAATTTTAAAATAAAATCAATAATTATTATGAAATGTTTGGTTTTTTACAACAAATTTTTTTGAACCATTATAAAAATTACATTTTAAATCATAAAAATTATATGATAATTTATATTTAATAAAAAAATATTTGAAAAAAATATTTTATTAAAATATTATTTGTTTCAAAATTCCATTAATTCATTAAAATAAATTCTTTAATTGAATTTAAATATTACCTAAAAATACAATATGTGTTTTATTGTATGAAAATGAAAATCATTTTTAAAGTAACAATAATAGGATGAAAATAAATTCATTATTCTTTAAAAAATAATTTAAATAATCATATTTCTAGGTTTTTGATACATATCCCTTTAAAACCCCAAAAAACTCCCTAATGGTAAGGTGCATGACTATGAGACTTTATTGGGGTTGTTCGATAAACATGGTTTGGGTTGTGATATCGATGAGCATGAACTTATCCTATAAATAGTTTCTCCCATGATTAAGTTTTTGGATCTCATCTTGGCCTTGGTATAATGAAAATCCTATTGATTCTATCTCCCTTGGAAGCTTTGATAAATGGGATTCATAGGGTACGATCCTACTGGTTGAGTCCATCACTTACTTTGTCTTTCTCAATTAGATTTGTTAAAACACTTTATTTATACTAATAATTTGATCACTATTAAATGGATATATTTTTAATAGTAATGATGATTAATGGGCATTTAAAATTTTTATGTTATAAAATAGAATATGTTCATGTGTTTTCTATAACCATATTACGTAATAAAACATTGTATTTAATTATAAGGTAATTGTATTTATAAAAATTCAGGTTGTTACAATATTCCCCACTTAAGAAATTTAACCCTTGAAATTTTCATTTCCCACACTAAAAAGATGAGGGAAACAATATTTAATAACTTCATCTAGTTCCCATGTCACTTCTTCAATTTTATTGTTTCTCTATATCAATTTTACGAGTTGAATTCATTTATTTTTTAGAACTTTTTTCATTGATCTAAGATCTCCACTGACTGTTCCACATAATAAATTTCTTTATCCAATGGAAACAACTCTAGATTGAGTACATGTGATGGGTTTGATATGTACTTAATCAATATGGATTCATGTAATACATCATGTACTTTAGATAGGATATGTGGGAGTGAGTGTCGATATGCCACCACTCTGATGTTACCAAAGATCTCAAAGGGGTCGATGTATCTAGGAATAAAATTTCCATTTATCCAAAATATCATACCTTTTTTCAATAGAGATATGTATATTAAGGCCATGTATCCAAAATCAAAGTCTAGGTCTCATTGAATATTGTCAATATAACCCTTCTATCGACTCTGAGTAGCCTTGATGTGCAACTGAATGGTCTTAACCTTTTCTGCTATTTCTTCAACCATTTCCGGACCTAGAAGTTTTCATTCCCCAACTTCATCCCAACATGTAGGTGTTCTGCACCTTTTCCCATTAAGGGATTGTTATAGATCCATTTGGATGAAAAATTGGAAGCTGTTATTTTATAAGTACTCGACCGGAGGAAGTTATTGATCCAATCATCCTTTGAAGTCCATAGAACATTCTCTCAACATATCCTCAAGTTTCCGGAAATTCTACTTAAATTAGACATTAGTTTGAGTGCGATACACTATGATAAAGTCTAAATCTATATTTATATCATGTTGGATACACTTCTAGAACATGGTGGTTAATATTTCAACATGATAAAATACAATAGATAGTGAAACTCCATGAATCCTCACCACTTCTTTGATGTATATCTATGAATGTTGATCTAGTGGGAAGTAATATAAAATCCTAATAAAATGTATAGTATTTGTAAAATGATCCACCACAACCCATATATAATATTTTCATATGGATGTCTCTATAATTCTGGTGACAAAGTACATGGTGAAGTTTTCATATTTCCCTATAGGTATGGGTAATAGTTGCATCATCCCCTTATATTTTCCCTTTCCATATTCAAATTCAAACATACAAGAAATCTTGATTTATATTCTGGAATCTCCTTCTTAATATTTTCCCACTAATAGTGTTCTTAGAGATCTTGATACATATTTGTGCTTCCCGGATGGATAAATAAGGTTGAGCTATGTACATTATCCAATACCATATTATTTAAATCAGGATTTGATAGTACACATATTATTTACCCAAATCGTAAATCACCTTTTTCATTGAAATTGAAATATTTGGATTCCCCTTTTCTTATAGTTTCCACTTTCTTAGGAATTATCATGACATCTCTTTGAGTAGACTTTAACCACTACAAAAGGTATGGTTGAAAAATTATTTGTCAAAGGATTTATGATGTTATTTCCTTTATAATTCCCATGTAAATACTTTTTAAGTCTAAGAAGATAATATCATTATCAATTATCATCAATGATAAAATTGTTATAGCCATTATAATTAGAGCATCTACCACATTATTTGATTTACCATGAAAATAGTAGATTGAGAATTTGTTGTCCTTGATCATCTATAACCATCCTCATTGGCACATATTCAGCTATTTCTATGGGAATATATACTTGGGGATTTTATGATTTTTATATATTTTACACTTCTCCTCAAGGAGATAATGATTCCATATATTCAAACCGAAGATCACCGCATCTAACTCTAGTTCATTTTTTGAATAGTTATTTTTATGAAATTTGAACTTCCTTGAAGAATATGCTATCAATTTTTGATTTTGAATCAAAAAATATCCCAATACCATCTTTGAAGTGTCCCTGATCATCGTGAAATGTTATTCACTTGTGGGTAGAGTGAGAAAAGGGGCAGTGTTAATTCTTCTTTTCAACACCATGAAGCACTCTTCACATTCATCATTACAAACAAACTTGACTCCATTATAAATTAACTTGGTTAAAGGGGTTTACAATCACAATATATTTCTCACAAATTGATGATAATACCCATCTACTCCAAAGAAACTGTAGATATCTATCATAGATGTTATCCTAGACCATACATCAATTTTTTCTATCATTGAAGGGTCCATATATATCCAATTTATTGTGATGATATTCCCCAAGAATAATACTCCCATAAACCATAACTCACATTTACTATTCATGGCATGAAGATTATCTTTTCAAAAGGTCTTTAGCATAGTTATTAGTTTATCCTCATACTCCTCCTATGTTTTGGATAATATTAGAATATCATCTATAAAGAATATGAAATTTGTTTCAAGGAAATATCTAAAGAATGTAGTCATAATGTATATGTCTTTTTTTGGAGAATTAATGATTCTAAATGGAATTACTATGAAATCATAGTTCCCATACTTTGTATGAAAAGCAGTCTTGGGGATATCCTCCTTTATCACCCTAACTTGGTAATATCCTGACCACAGATCCATGTTGTTGATGTATTTGGCTCCATGTAGAGGATTGAACAAGTTATCAATACGTGGTAGAGGATGCTTGTACTTTATCATGATCTTGTTAAGATCACGATAATCAATGAAAAATCATAATGATCTATCCTTCTTCTCAATGAAGAGGATAGGTGCAACCCAAAGTGAAGCACATGGGTGTATGAAACCTTTATCCAGATTCTCTTGTATTTGTCTCTTTAGCTCCAAAATATCCAAAAAAAAACCGTTCTATATGGATTATTTGATAATGTTAACACCCCAGTTATAAGCTTGAATGAAAATTCATCCTATCAGTTAAGAGGAAGACCATGCAATTCCACAAGAAAGAAATATGCATATTCCCTTACAGTGGTCATGTCATAAAGGATGATTTTTTCCTTAGAATCAATCATTTGAGTGAGACACACTTTCTCCTACACTAGTGAGAAACATGTTTTAATGTTGTGTTTTACCCGAAATTGACAATGGTGATGTAAAAAATAAGGGTTTCAATGTCATTTTTCTAAAACCTGATGTCAAAAATCATTTTTTGAAATTTTATCCCTATTTTTTGCATTGGATTTTACTAGAAACCAGCATTGGAGATCCCTTTTAGCATCAATTTATTGTAATAATCAATGCTAAAGGTCCACTATTTTTAATTTTTTTGAATCAGTTTTAACCAAAAACCGACACCCAAAATTTGTTTAGAATTTATTTTATGTGTCAGTTTCTTGTAAAAACCACTTCCAAAAAAAGGTTTCAGTGTCGGTTTTTAAAACAACCGATGTTGAACCCATTTAAATTTTTTTTAATGTGTTGGTGTCGAATTTTATCAAAACCGGTGACTAAAGATATTTTTTTAGATAATTTTCAATTCTATACTACCAAAAAATCAGAATCCGAGTAATAGAAAAACAACATACAACCATAAAACAACATGTATCATAGATTAAAAATCTATAAAAACAAACAAACTTTTAACAACTTAATAAAAAAATAATTATCTACTATTTTTTATTATAAATTTGAATTTAAAAATAGATACCTGATAATTTACTACATAATAATTGGTGTTTTCTATTAAAGAATTATTTTCATATCATTATGTTCAAACACCTATTATAACAAAAGAAATATTTTTTGAACACATTTTATTTAGAAGATGTAATTTTAATCATAAAATTTTGAATATAAAAACCTTAAATCATAGTCATACTTAACAAATAGTTTAAAAACAAAGATCAAAGATGGGTAAGTTCATTTTAATATAGGACTCAACATCATTGAATGTCTACAATAAAATTAAATTACATAAGATTAAAAAAGTTAATACTATGATAGAAGAAATTAAATAAATAATATAACTAACCTTATCAAATTCAGTAGTTATAATAGTTGTGATTATCTCACACATGAATCATAGAATATAATAACCACATTCAAAATTTCCTTGTTGATGATGAAACTGAAATTATAAAACACTATCTTGATAATAAAAACCAATATATATATATATATATATTAAAAATCAGAAGAATATCTAATTTAAATAATAATTACCATTACTTTCACATATTGGATTTCATTTGGGTTCTTTATCATCAAGCGATCTTTGTTAAATTTATTACATCTCTAGTATTTCCATATATATCAACAAATAATACATGTATATACAATAATAATTAAATATAATAAACTTATAAAAAATAAGAAAACATACTTTTATAACAAGGTGGTAAATTTTTTACATACATCATCTAATAAATAGATAAACCAATATAATGTGCATTCACTTATGAAGAATACACCTAACATCCAATGACCCCAATAATACAAAAATTTTACAATTAATGAAATTATAATGAAAATTAGTTTATAATTATGTTTGTGTTCTTAGCCATCAAGAAATGGAAAAACCAATACCCAATCTCAATCTTTAATAATCTCTCACATATATATGAAATTCTATCTGTAACATTCACATATTTCATAGCCATGGAAATGAATTCTAGATCTATAAAACCATAAAATCTAGTGGTGTCATTTTTAATAATAAGTGTGTAAAGATACTTAATTAAAAAAGTAATATAGTTAGTCAATTTAAACCACCATTAATTAAAGAAATAATAATCGATACATCAATTTACTTAAATAGAAAACAACTACAACATAGACACATTGAGATATTCAAAATCAATTATATCCATGATATATTTTCTGAATATTCTCAATGGATAGTATATTCCAAATATATCGAATTTCATCCCAAATTCATCGATATTACCCAAGGAAGAAGAATTTTAAAATAATATTTGTATCCCAGCAGAAATATCAGAAGTATCTACAATTGTTTTTTCTTGGACATTTAGTTTCCTTTTTTACATTTCATTTTGTTTTTTGATACTCTTATATAAGTTAAATGTTAGAAAACTTTATAAGTAATTTTCAATTAGATTTAATTAATATTAAAAAAAACACAAACCTTATATGAAAGAAAATAAAGGAAAAATGAATGAAGTAAAAAATGGACCATTGAATTTCAAAATTTGGTAACCTCTTTAGTAGAAAATAGCAGAAGAGTGGTAGGATTATTAATATCATGTATTGATACTCTAACCTGACCCATCTATATATGAAGGGGATGTACATAATCCCACAAAAAATGCATGAGTCTGAATGCTACATTATGTACATGAGGATCTCCAGCATATACCTTTAAGTATAAGGTTGGGTTTGAATGAGGAGTTGGAGAATCTAAGTGGGCATGCTGGGTAGGATGGTCTTATTGGGATGTATGTATAGGCTGTGCAGTTGGTTGAAAATGCTGGATAGGCTGGGAAGGCTATGAAGACTGTGACTGTATCATCAATGTTTCTAACATATCTTGCATAATTTATTGAATTTGATCACCCATGAACTGTTTAATATCTTTTAGATAAGAATTTAAGGATTCAATTTTTTGGTCTCTTGACTGCTTACTTTAATGACAAATAAAATTCCTAACACTAACACCAACCTTATATCCTCTTATGCAGTTGAGGTGTTTTGGATATCCTAAAGCACTTGCTAGGATGTCCATCCTACTCTTATAGATAAAAGTTCCTTATGTTATCTAATCCAAAGTTTTATCTTGAAAAGGAATATCAAAATGGTATATTAGTGTTGTTATCTTAAAAAATGAAAAAATTCAAGATAAATAAAAAAATATTTACATACATTTCTTCCAGATACTTTCTTATATTTCCATGTAAGATACATTTCATCTTTCCTTCTTCTCTCTCTTTTCCATTTTTCATGGGGGGTAGGGGAGATGGAGTATTGAACATGACATCATCAAAAAAATTAGTATACTGAGATATCAATGATTTAAACTTTTCCTCAATCATTTTTTAATCAAATAAATGATACCCACCATAGGATAAAGTATATGGGTATACAATTTATAAATGTATGTCTTCATGGGATTTCCTAGAGTCCTATTATATAAAATGTAAAATAATAAGTAATTAGATGCATATATAATAAATTTTACAATATAATATAATAATCATACCACAAAAGATTTATCACGCTAACTAAAAAAAATTTCCATGTATTTGCATCTAAAAACTCCAAACTCACGCATTGGTTTTTATTTTTTTCTCTTTCCAAAAACTAAATTTTTTTTTAAAATTATCTTGAAATATCTCCATCGAACTGAAGATAAAGAAATAAATCTTTTATTAATATATTTTATTTATTCAAAATTGAATTTCATCAGTAATTGAATAAAATAAATATTTCTCATTTAAAATAAATCATATTCAATAAATGCGATAAAATAAATCAATTGAGACATTATACTACCACAACTTGTGAAAGTTGGTCTATGACCATCTTATCAACTACCGTCCTATCCGGATATAAAATGATAATCATACAACAACTCTACATGGTGATATAGCTAATAAACTGCATTAAATTTGGGTCAGTTTCATTATTATCAAAATCAAAAGTTATATCTAATCACTCATCTCCACAAGCAAGTGACAGTTTTGGTAAATGTGTAATTCTACATTTTCAAACTCGAAATCATGATTTATTAATAGTAAAATTAGATGAATCAACCACTAAAGTCTCATCTGTAGTCCTAGAATTAGTTTTTGTAAATTAAAAGTTAGTTTTCATTAAATAATTATATTACTGTATATTTAATAATATTAAAAAAGAAAAATACCTTGATACATGTTCTTATGCCTATGTATTTTTATCCATCATTGATAGAGGAAAATGTAATTAAATTCATGTGTATCTTTATATTATTAGACAAGTGAATAGTTATAAAATAGGAAAATAGAAATATGTAAGTAAAAAAAGTGGCACATATGTGTATGTTTTTTAAAAATAATAATGATATTATGATTCTTAACCAGAAAAATATACATGGTAAAATGTTAAATTTAAACATTACTTCTAAAATTATAAAAAAAATTATAAATTTAAATATAAAAGTTGAAAAAAGTTTTCTCATATGCTTAACTATAACCAAAATATAAAAATATATGTTAATTATTTATTTAAAAAAATGGTTAACCATAACTGCTGAATATCAAATTTCAACACAAAAAAATCATAAAAAAAATCATATATATATATATAATTAAATATCCAAGATTTATTAAATAATATAGTTTCTATACATTTAAATTTCAATAAAAAAATTAAATAATTAAAATATTAATTAGGATTGTAATTTAGTTTTTTCCCATACCCCTTTAGCATGATCATTTCATACTGCATGCACTATGTCTATATTAAAGTAATTGTTATTTGGAAATCCTGTAATAGGCAAAGAAGAATCATATAAATCAATCACATCATCATCATCATCATCCTCATCATCCAAATGGATTCTTTTCCCTAAAAATATGGAATATCATTCATCATTCGATGGATCAATGACATAAAATATTTTCTTTTCATATATATCCATGATAAATGGTTCCTTATTATGACTAAATATTTTCAAATCAACCTGTTTAAGACCATATTCATCATGTTTAAAAATACTATTACTTGTAATCTAATTACAATTTAACACGATGACCCAAAATTTCATATAATCAATTTCACATGTCATTACGTACTCCAAAATTTGGTGTTGATGTAGCAATTGGTTTTTTATCTTTTCACTTGAAAAATGAAGTGCTTTAGTGATGAACCTTACACCACTATTTTGAATACTACTCTTGCCATCCAGCTTTTTTGTGTAAAATGTGTACCCATTAAAATCAAAACCAGACCATGTGATTACATTAAGAGATGGTTCCCCTTCCAACCATTTCAATGTTTTTTGATTTTGAAATATCTGTGATTAATTTCTCTTTAACCCATTAAAAAAAGTTCCTTCTTATGCTCAATCATCATCTCATTATCATTTATTTTCAAATATCAAAAATTTAATTCAAAAATATATGATATATATGATTGAAAATCATATATATTGTCCAAAATGTAAATATTCATAAATCACATCATCACCTAGAATGAAATTTACCTTTAAACCATGAATCCATCTATCTTCACTATCAACAATCATATGTCTATATATTGAGAGACCAATATTCTCAACTTCGTACAAATAATTAGTATAGAACTCAATCACCTATTTCAATACACATTTTTGAATAATATAGTCCTCTTTTCGATAATGATATTTAACATATCCTTTCAAAATTTTCATATATATATTTACAAAGGATACATCCATCATAAATAAATGGTCCCACAGATTCTTATCTCACGCATTAAATGAATTACCAGGTGTAACATTATATCAAATAATGTAGATAGGAAATACATTTTCAGTTGAAAAAGTATCAGAGAAGCTTTATTCTCCAGCACATCTAATAAATTTGGATCAATGACTTTGATAAATATGGATTTGAAAAAAAAATACACATCATGATGATACTTTTTCTAATAGTTATCGACAATATACTACTCAATGAATCTAGTATAAGTTTTTGTATCAATTCATTAAAATCATGAAATTTCATACCTATTAATTTAAAATCCTTCAATGACAGAAAATTATTCACATTTTAATAATAACAATTGGGTACTTTAATACAATGGATACAACGAAAAAAAATTATCTCTTTAATCTTGCTTAATTTTGACAAGCCAGAGGTAAATATGTTATGTTTCATTTCATTGTGGGAGATAACTCTAAATGTATTCCCATTGATATAAATTCCAATATGAAATGAAATCCATATTTTATTAATTCTTTTTTATGTCTAAAAAAGTCCCAATCAAACTGTCACATATGTTTTTCACATCATGAATAACATCAATGTTAGGTTTCATCTCTAAAAATCTTCAATAAGGTAGTTCTAAAAAGATAAATTATTTCTTATAGATATTTTTTTTGAATACCATAACATCTTTTCATTCCAAATTTAAAATCAATATTTATTACCCTGTCATAATATTATTCAACTAAAAATGGTCATAGTGTAAGATTTTATTCCGGTAAATAGTTAATTTTTTTTCAATCTATGGAAAGGCTAATCAATTCAAAAATATATTTTATGTCCCATGTAAATGGTCTTTATTTCATAATGATATTGATAATTTGAACACACTTATTCACAAATTGGACATGATTTATGTCCCTCAAAACATTATCTAGATAATTATCCATTTGAAGTAATAGAAAACATTATCATATCACTCAAAAGAAAATAATATTTCTTGTATGCTTCGAAATATTTAACACTTGTCTCAAATAGAAATTTTAAATCATCAATAAATGTTGAAGTATACATATGAATATAATTTCTTTAATTTTTAGGTCTTTAAGTCATCATGCTCATTATAATTTTTTTTATTCCCTCATATATGTGGGGAAAAGTTATAAACATCCAATAAAATAGTACATGAACTATGTTGGGTACTTAGGTTCAGATATGAATTCATTCCATAAGTAAAAAAATCCAGTTATGATATTTCCAACATCAATTAAAAAATCATGAATTGTTTTATCAAATCTCTTCCACTGTGGTGAATCAGCCTGGTGAAATAAGTTACCATCAGATATATGGTCGTCTGTATTCCATTGTAACAATTTTGCATCAATTTAATTTGAAAATAGATGATAAAAATGAGGAATTATTGGATGTTACCAAATTTCTTTAATAGTAGATTTTATTTTGGTACCTGAGAATGAATCATAGTTGAATTATTGGAATTATTTGAAGGAATTTTTAGATGGAATTATTAGAAAGAAAAAACTGATCTCTCATGAGGTAATATTCCAGTACTTGAGAATGAATCTAAGTTTACGTTTTCATCCATATTATTGTGTTATGTCCCACATGTAGGATATTTTGATAAATATTCACATTCTTTCATATATAACACACAATAATTGGGGAAATAATGTAACCTTTTATACCCTAAAACCATTGAGAATAATATTTTATTCGCCTCATAATTGGAATTTGGAAGCCCGTTGGCTTTTGGAAGTTGGAAATTTAAAAGCTCAAGTAAGTTAAAGAAACTTTTATCCCTCCACCCATTTCTTGTATTCAAGTTAACTAATGTAAAAAATACTAATAAACCTGTATATTTACTTCATCCTTGGAATAATGGTTTCTCAGAATCTCTATAAAATCATTTAACAATTACTATTTTTTCAATGGTTTCAAATATTAATTCATGAACTAAATCTTCAATATGATCCTATACCTCATTATGAATATTGTGATCAACATTAGATGTTGAATTTGTAGTTATTTCACAATGAAAAATACAATGTGTATAATTATGGTAAAAACCATATCAAATGTGATGATCCGTCATTCCTCTGGAATTTAAAATTATAATATTCAAACACTTCACACATGGAAAGAAAAACAATTCTATGTTTTGAATATTTTGTTTAGAAAATTATAAAAAAACATCAATTCCTTCTTCATATTCACTAGTGATTCTGTATAAATTCATCCAATTATGATCCATTCAGTACCAAAGATCTCAATATAATTAGTGAATACATTAAAAAATAAAAAAAATTTAAAAAAATATATAAATTGATAATTTTTAAAAATAAACACATAAAATAAAAATGAATGGTAATATGATATGAAATATTAATGATTATTAGGAATAAAATGATAACAAATCAACTAAAGGTATTTATTTTGTAGGATATGTGTCATGATGATCCAATGTAAATCACATGTAATGACCATAGTAGAAATTCCAAATAAGAAAATCATGATGGTGTAAACTAATATATGGTTTGGTTTTAATTTAATTTAATTAATTTATTTAAATATATGTGATATTCTCAATTTAAAATCATGAATTTTCAATATATGTATATTTTATAGACATCATATTATAATATTTGGATGTTTATTTAATTTTATACCCTAATGTTTTTGGTTGTGTATAATAAAT
Organism: Viscum album; assembly: GCA_963277665.1. Lineage (NCBI taxonomy): Eukaryota > Viridiplantae > Streptophyta > Magnoliopsida > Santalales > Viscaceae > Viscum > Viscum album. The sequence continues at coordinate 475,209,636 of OY728135.1, forward strand.
GTTTACATATTAAAAAATTAAAATTCTAATATTGGAGTTGCATTCTCCCCATAGTAACTCCTTAGACCCTTGTTGGTATCAAAAACCACCTTTTTAAAGGTGTCATTACAATGAAATTATGCAATCATCGGTTCAAATATGTGATGGGAATTTTATCAATGAATAATGACACCATATATCATTGTTTATTGCATAATATCACCAAGAAAATCTGTTAATTTCAAAACATATAAAATTTATCAAATTAAATAAACCATAACAACCAAATTTACAATTAACTGTCATCTAAATAAAATAATTGAAATAATGACTCCAAATTATTAATAAATGGTAAATAATTTATCTTTAAAATTAAAAAAAATTATTTATAAGATTTGGATTTCAATAAGGAAAATTGTTCTGCAATTTGAATTTGATCCATCGAATTTGTTGGAATAATAAACTGTCACGACCCGTCCTCGGGGCCCGTGCCGTGACTACCCCAAGCCCGCCTTCCATAGGCCAAGGGCTGGCGACTAGCACCAAGGCGTAAATCCTGGTAAAGAGGGAAGGCATTGCCTTTGTAAAGTAAACAAGCACTAGAGAGCAAGCAAGAAGAAGAAGTAAACCCTAAGTAAAATTGGGTACAACAGTAAGTGCGGAAAAGTAATTGTGCCAGAATACAAACCCAAACTGAAAGTAAAGTACAACTGGAAATGGAAAATAGCAACTGAAAAGTAAAGCTGCAGCAACGAGCCGCCCACTGAAAGTCCCACCTGAAGGGTGAGTATAGATAGCCTCCACAACTCCTTAGGTCCAGCCGTCCGCTCCGAGTACGTCTCGCCCAGTGGTCCACCTCTAGGTACCGTCCTACTCTACAAGCCTCAACCACGATTAGCACTGTCCGTCCTCTACAACCAACATAATGTAGTGCGGGCATAGCCCATGCAGGGGTGAGTATAAGTAACTCAGTAGGGACCCCGAGACCCCCGAAGGTCTCCCAGAATCCACAAAGTATAATCCACAAAGTAAAGATACAATCACGAAGTAACATCAGAAACTGCTTAGGTATATGGCCATACATATACCTAAGTCATCAATTCCAGTTTATCTCCAACATCCGAGCCCAATTACATCCCAGTCCACACAGGAAAAAAACGTAATCTACACATGATATCACAACACAATACACAAAGGAAAGAATAACATGATTCAGCTCACACAGGTATTCTTCTTCGTATGACGATAGAGATGATCAGATATAGCTACTGATTCATCTAAGTCATTGGACCCACAAAGGATCGATAGGTACTAACCCCTGCAATGACCCACAAAGGATCTGACCCACACAGGATCGATAGGTAACTAACCCCCGCAATGGCCCACAAAGATCTGACCCACACAGGATCGATAGGTAACTAACCCCCGCAATGACCCACACAGGATCGGACCCACACAGGATCTGTAGGCACTGGCCCACACAAGACCGCTGAGCGCTGACCCACATAGGATCAGACCCACACAGGATCTATAGAACTGATCCTCGGAGGATCGCTGAGTGCTGTAGTCATCACCGTCGAATCCACTGAGGATCTCTGTATAGTCTTCGTCGTCGTCAAAGTCACAGCTAGCTCTAGGGTTCCCACACACAGCAAGCTCGTTCGGGAGGGTTTTCTCAACGAGCCGAGAGGCTGATACATCAACTAACACATAGTCCAGAGTTGATGTATCCAAAATTTCTGTATCGTCAATGGGAACTCGACGTCATAGACGGTGCGTCAATCGGACGCCTGGTCTGAGAGTTATTGGATTTTTCGTCCCAGGGGCCCGATTTGTTTTTGAGTCAAAACCAACCTGACCCTACGCCACCTGCATCCAAACCACGAGCAGAGTAATCCAAAACATCCATCTCACTTAGAGGAATCCCAAAAAGTCGATGGCACGTCGATCAAACATCCAGAGCTCAAGTTATAAGTGTTTCCGCTCTGAGGGCCGAGTTGGTTTCATGTACGAACCAACCCGGCTGAACCCAAGGTGTTCCGAAACCTTGAGTGCGATATACCGAAACTACTGTCTCGAACCAAGGATCGCATCACAACTGATGGTGCATCGATCGGTGGCACGCAGCTCATGTTATGGGCAACGGACCGAAGAAGATTCGGTAATAAGGGGTTCGGGCCTGGTCCGACCAGGCCCGATACCCCCAGGGTCGGCCAGAACCGGGTCGACCCGAACCGGGTCCGGGTCCGGCCCGCTTGGGTGCGGCCCAGCCCAGCTGGCCCGGTCAGGCAGACTGGCCAAGGTAGCCCCCCCTGCGCGCAGCGCGCTGGCTAGGGGCTCGGCCGAACGGGCGAGCTGTTTCGGGTGCGGGGGGCGTTGCCCCCGTGTGAAGGAAACCGTGGCCCCTTTATGGGGCTGCTCAGCTAGTCGGCTGGGGGTTAAGACCCCCAGAGTTTTCCTCGAACTGGGCGGCCCACACCGGCCGGCCGGCTGCGCCACCACGGGACCGGCAAGGGCCGGTCCCCTTGCTCCGACACCGACAGCCCGGTGCCAGCCACCGGTTCTGTTGCTCCGCCGTGGCCCGAAACCGGCCGCAGCCTTGGTTTGTCCGGTGCTGTGCGACGATGTCGTGCCCCTCCACTGCGGCCCCACTCCGGCCTTGTTGCTTTAGTGGTTCTCTGGTGTGGCGCGACGGTGCCATATCCTTGGTTCGTTTTCAACGGCGCGGCACAACGGCGCCGCGTCTTGGTTTGTCCTCAACGGCGCGGCACAACGGCGCCGCGTCTTGGTTTTTCCACAACGGCGCGGCGCGACGGTGCCACGTCTTGGTTCGTCTTCAATGGCGCGGTGCGACGACGCCTCGTTTCCCCCCTTTCCTTATCATATTTCCGCGCGGTTCTTTGACATCACGTTACCTTGCCCGCCACAACAATACCAACAACCAATAAGGGGGAGGAGTGTCGGCTGTGTTCATATGGTCCGACCTCCTCCCGTTACCACGATAACAGGCGGCTCAAAGAGAAGGTGAAAGTGACGGAAGATTTCATGAACTAACAAACAAAAATAAATCCCTACCTCAATGCTGTCATCGAACGATCATTTGTCGCGGAAATAACCGTCGCTAAAGAAGAGGATCGCTGCGGAAGAAGAGGATCGCCGCGGAAGAATAGGATCACCATTGGCATTAGGTGATCTCCGAGGAAGGAGTCTCTCGTCGTCGTCTGCCGTCGGAGGTTGGCGTTCTTCGTTGGCGGTGGAGCGTACTTCGCGTTCTTTATCGAAGAACGAAGAATCCTCTCTTTTTCTCCCAAAGGTTAACACAACACAAACCCACGAAATAAAATAAGTTCAACACTTATTTTATTATCATAATCTAAGCTTTTGAAATTCAAAAGATAAGAAATGAACAATTAATTCGATGAATTAATTGTAACGATTTAACTGCCCAATTTAATGGGGCGTTTCTTAACCAGAATAAATGTAAGGTTTGACTTTCATTAAAAGGGGGGTTGCGGGTGCGTTACATAGAAGGGAAGAAACGGCGGGGCTCATGCGGGACCCACCTCACAAATATCCTACCAAGTGGGTAGGATATTGTGGGTCCTACCTTATCTTCTTAACTTAGGTTAAGCTGCTTTAAGTGAAATAAAATAAAGTGTCACACCAATTTTATTTTATTTCTTAACTAAACCCCAAAAATTAAAAACAACACCCAAGAAAACGCAACTCTGGAAAAAGTGTTTCTAAGCAATTAATGGCACTGTGATTCCATTGGCGCCCTCAGAATTTGATTCCGAGCACCGGTTCAAAAGTTATAAAAACCCGCTCATTCGTTCACTGAACGTACCCGACCCAAACATCGAAAAATGATTCCGGGCACACCGGGCCTCGGAATCAGGTGCCGTCAGAAACTGATCTCTAGTAAATTTCTCAAGAAAATTAAGAAAAACATTTCCTTGAATTTTACGGGTCTTTACATTACTCCCATCTTAGGGATTTACGTCCCAATAAAGATACATCAAAAACTAAGGAAACAAATGTGGGTACTGAGCACGCATCTGATCCTCCTGCTCCTAAGTGCTCTCATAGAGGTTCTCGTGCTGTCATCTGATGCGCACTAGAGGAATCGACCATCCTCGTAGGACCTGTTCCTGTCAATCCTCAATCGCCACTGGGACCTCCTCAAAAGTCACCCCATCATCAACATCCATCTCCCCATGGTCAATGAAATGTGTCGGGTCGTGCACGTATCTCCTCAGCTGGGATACGTGGAAGACGTCGTGCACCAGGTGCAACTGAGGAGGTAGAGCCAGGTGATAAGCCACCTCGCCAATCCTACTGAGGATATGGAATGGTCCGATGAAGTGTGGAGACAACTTTCCACCTCGGCCAAATCTCTGTAATCCACGTCGAGGTGAGACCCGCAGGAAGACGTGGTCACAATCCTCGAACTCTAGTGGCCTCCGCCTCCTATCACCAAAGGACTTCTGCCAGCTATGAGCTGTCCTTATCCACTCCTGGATGAACTGGACCATCTCTGTCATGGCCTGGACTATCTCCGATCCCACAAGTGCTGAATCCCCAGGGTCTGTCCAGCACAAAGGAGATCTGCAAGGTCAGCCATACAACTCCTCGTATGGTGCCATCCCGATGGTCGAGTGGTAGCTGTTGTTGTACGCGATCTCCACCAAGGGTAGGTGGTCCTCCCAGCTGCGACCAAAGTTGAGGACACATGCGCGGAGCATGTACTTGAGAGTCTGAATGGTCCTCTCCCTCTGACCATCCGTCTGAGGGTGAAAGGCGGTGCTCAGACGTAGCTGCCTCCAGAACACCTCCTGCAACCCCTTCCAAAGCTGGGAAGTAAAGAGAGAACCATGATAAGAGATGATAGATGATGGGACACCGTCAAGCCGTACAATCTCCAAAATGTAGAGACGTCCCAAGCTCTCCATTGAGCCCTTCTCTCTGATGGGTAAGAAGTGTGCCGACTTGGTGAGTCGGTCAACAATCACCCAAATGGATTCGTGACCTCTGGAAGTGCGTGGAAGTCCAGTCACGAAGTCCATAGATAAGCCATCCCACTTCCACTCCGGGACCTCTAAGGGATGTACCAAGCCTGCTGGTACCTGATTTCTCTGCCTTCACCTGCTGGCAGGTGAGGTATCGAGAAACAAACTCTGCCACTACCTTCTTCATGCCCGGCCACCAGTGCTGTGGTCTGAGATCCTGGTACATCTTCGCCACTCTAGGATATACCTCCATAGGGGAAGTGTGAAACTCTCTCAGCACCTCCTCCCGTAAAGCAACTGGAACCAAGGTACATACTCTGAAAAGGACGTCGTGCTCTCCTCCCATGGATAATCCATCAGGTACCTGTCTTGAGGATATCTGCGCACACCGCGTCTCATAGTCAGCATCCCCACGTTGTGCCTCTCTGATCCACTGTAGTAGTGGGGGAGTGATTGAAGGAAGGCTGCACCATCTCTATCCATGAAGGATATCTGCAAAGCGGCTAGCTACTCTGTCACCTCCTCAAGTAGCTGAATGCCCATACTCCTGCTGAGAGCATCAACCACTACGTTCCCCTTCCTAGAAGTATAGAATATCTCAAAGTCATAGTCTTGGAAGAACTCGAGCCATTTCCACTGTCTTAGTTTCAAGTCATTCTGAGAGAAGATGTACCTGAGACTCTGATGGTCAGAATTGACTGTAAATCACTCGCCCATCAGATAGTGTCTCCATGTCTTCAGAGCAAATACCACTACTGCTAACTCCAGGTCATGGGTAGCGTAGTTCTGCTCATGTGGCCTCAACTGACGTGATCTATAGGCGATCACGGCCCGCTCCTGCATCAGGACACATGCGAGTCGGGTCCCTGATGCATCGCAGTAGACTACATACCCTACTACCTCCTCCGGGAACCTCAAGATAGGTGCACTTGTCAATATCTGTCTCAACTCCTGGAAGCTCTGCTGACATCTGTATGACCACAAAAAGGGTTTCCCCTTCTTCATCAAATCTGAGAGTGGTGCCGCAACTCTGGAGAAGTCTGGCACAAATCTCCGGTAGTATCCTGCTAGACCCAAGAAACTCCAAACCTCCGTCACGCACCTGGGTGGCTCCCAAGCTAGCACTGCTTCGATCATCGCAGGATCCACTGCAACTCCCGCCTCAGAGATGACATTCCCCAAGAAGTGGACCTCGCGTATCCAGAACTGAAACTTCGAGAGCTTACCATAAAGCTGGTGCTCTTGGAGTGTGTCCAGTACAACCTGCAAGTGGTAGGCATGCTCCTCCTCAGTTATCGAGTATATCAAAATGTCGTCGATGAAGACCATGACAAATCTATTGAGGTATGGCTGAATGATCCTTTTCATGAGACCCCTAAACACTGCTAGAGCATTGGTTACACCGAAGGGCATAACCAAGAACTCATAGTGGCCATACCGACATCTAAAGGTCGTCTTTTTCATGTCCTCATCCTGAACTATGAGCTAATGATAGCCTGACCTGAGGTCTATCTTCGAGAACCACCGTGATCCCTTGAGCATATCAAAGAGGTCATCAATCCTCGGTAGCGGATACTTGTTCCTCACTATCACCTGGTTCAGGCGACGATAGTCGACACACATTCGTAATCTCCCGTCCGCCTTCTTGGCGAATAATATCGGGGAAGCCCAGGGTGAAACACTGGGTCAGATGAATCCCTTTCCCTGAAAGTCCTCCAACTGTACTCGTAGATCTCGAAGCTCAGCAGGGTCCATCCGATATGCTGGAGTAGGCTCATCATGGAAGCTCTCGATCAAAAGGGCTCACTCCAGCACTCCTGTCTGGGTCGGAATGCTAAGGGAGATCAGTGATGACCTGATCTCATGCCTCAATCCCTGCTCAAAGGTCTGGTCCTGGAAGAATGGGTCCCGAACCATGTCTGTCGAGTAGCGCAAGAGATCGGTAAATCTCACCGAGTACTGGGTGACTGTCAAGCTGCCCCACTGCAGCTGTAGAAGCTCTTGGATGCGCACCGCACGGAGGGTGGCTGGGATGAACTTCGAGCGGAAGAGGCTCTCAAAGTCCTTCCAGAGAAGAGATGCATCATCGTGCACCTGGAGAATCAAGCTCCACCATCTTCCTATTACCGCGTGCAGTAGGCTCGCTGTGAGGATCACCATGAGGTCTACTGGTGTCCTCACTAACCTGAAAACTCGTACCACTGCCTCCAGCCAATCCTCGGCTACCTGGGGGTCCGTCTCCCCGTGGAACCTGGGCGGTCGCTGGCGTTGAAACACGTGCAGTGCACTAAGGTGACGTGCATCGTCAACGGCTGGGGCTGGTAGCATCAGTGGCTCGGCGGGTAGAGGTACCACGGGTGCCTCTGCTGTCAAAGGGCCCTATACCGAGGCCTCGTCACTCGGCGGGCTATCGTCACATACAAATCTTGGAACCCTAGCTGGCTGCCATCGTGGGGCCATCCTGAAAAGAGACAGGTGTGCCATGGTCAGAACAGTATACCTAGTGAGCCGACACAATGTAATCACAAAGAAAACTTGAAACACACATGCAATCAATGTTTTCATGCATTAAGTTGGAAATCAGAAGTCAGGGTCCTGGTGTATGGATACGTCGGCCGCCGCACCAACACTGGACTCCCTGGACTGATAACCACACCCAATACGCTTAACACTATTTCTTCATATAGAAAAAGAGATCAGAGCCCAAAGTTCTACGGTAGAACCGAACTCCTCTGATACCAATTTGTCATGACCCGTCCTCGGGGCCTGTGTCGTGACAACCCCAAGACCGCCTTCCATAGGCCAGGGGCTGGCGACTAGAACCAAGGCGTAAATCTCGATAAAAAGGGAAGGCATTGCCTTTGTAAAGTAAACAAGCACCACAGAGCAAGGAAGAAGAAGAAGTAAACACTAAGTAAAACTGGGTACAACAGTATGTGTGGAAAAGTAAGTGGGCCAGAATACAAACCGAAACTAAAAGTAAAGTACAAATGGAAAGGGAAAACAACAACTGAAAAGTAAATCCGCAACGTCGATCCACCCACTGGAATTCCCACCTGAAGGGTCTGTACAGATAGACTCCACATCTCCTCGGGTCCAGTCGTCCGCTCCGATTATGTCTCGCCCTGTGGTCCACCTCTAGGTACTGTCCTACTCTGCAAGCCTCAACCACGATCAGCGATGTCCATCGTCTGCAACCAACACAACGTAGTGCGGGCATAGCCCATGTAGGGGTGAGTATAAGCTACTCAGCAGGGACCTCAAGACCCCCGACGGTCTCCCAGAATCCGCAAAGGATAATTACCAAAAGAAAAGATACAATCCCGAAGTAACATCAGACACTGCCTAGGTATATGCCCATACATATACCTAAGTCATCAATTCTAGTTTAGCTCAAACATCCGAGCCCAAGTATAACCCAGTACACACAAGAAATCAAAATGTCATCCACACAGGATAGCACAACACAATTCACAAAATAAAGCAAAATAGGATTCAGCTCACACATGTATTCTTCTTCATATGACGATAGAGATGATCAGATATAGCCACTGATTCATCTAAGTCGTCGGACCCACAAAGGATCGATAGGTACTAACCCCCGCAATGACCCAGAAAGGATCTGACCCACACAGGATCGATAGGTAACTAACCCCCAAAATGACCCACAAAGGATCTGACCCACACATGATCGATAGGTAACTAACCCCCGCAATGACCCATATAGGATCAGACCCACACAGACTCAGACCCACACAGGATCTGTAGGCGCTGGACCACATAGGACTGCTAAGAGCTGACCCACATAGGATCTGACCCACATAGGATCTGTAGCACTGATCCAGAGAGGATCGCTGAGTGTTGTAGTCGTCGCCATCGAATCCATTGAGGATCTTTGTACAGTCATCGTCGTCGTCGCAGTCGCAGCCAGCTCTAGGGTTCCCGCACACAGCAAGCTCGTTCGGGAGAGTCCGCTCCACAAGCTGAGAGGCTGATACATCAACTGACACATAGTCCAGAGTTGATGTATCCAAATGTTCCGTATCGTCAACGGGAACTCGACATCCCAGACGGCGTGTCAATCGGACGCTCGGTCTGAGAGTTATTGGCTTTTTCGTCCCAGGGGCCCGGTTGGTTTTTGAGTCAAAACCAACCCAACCATACTCCACCTGCATCAAAATCTTGATCGGAGTAAGCCAAAAGTTCCGTCTCACTTAGAAGAATCCAACAAAGTCGACGACACGTCGATCGGATGTCCGGAGCTCAGGTTATAAGCGTTTCCGCTCCGAGGGCCCGGTTGGTTTCGTGTACGAACCAACCTGACCAAACACAAGGTGCTTCGAACCCTTCAGTTCGATATACCGAAACGACCGTCTCGATCAAAGGATCACATCGCAACTGACGGTGCGTCGATCGGAGGCCCGCAGCTCAAGTTATGGGCAACGGACCAAAAAGGGTTCGGTAATAAGGGGTTCGGGCCCGGTCCGACCCGGCCCGATACCCCCAGGGTTGGCCCGAACCGGGTCGACCTGAACCAGGACCGGGTTTGGCCCGCTTGGGCGCGGCCCGACCCAGCTGGCCTAGTCTGGAAGACCAACCAGGGAAGCCGCCCGGCGTGTGGCGCGCTGGCCAGGGGCTCGGCCGAACGGCCGGGCCGTTTCGAGTGTGGGTGGCGCTGCCCCCGCGTGAAGGAAACTGCGGCCCCTTTATGGGGCCGCTCAGCTGGCCGGACGGGGGGTACCACCCACGGAGTTTTCCTCGAACTGGCCGGCCCGCACCGGCCGGCCGGCTGCGCCACCATGGGACCAACAAGAGCTGGTCGCCTTGCTCCGATGCCGGTGGCCAGGTCCCAGCCGCCGGTTCTGTTGCTCCGCCACGGCCCGGAACCGGCCGCTGCCTTGGTTCGTCTGGTGTGGTGCGACGGCACCACGCCCCTCCACCGCGGCCCCACTCAGGCCACGGTGCTTTAGTGTTTCTCCGGTGCGGCGCGACGACGCCACATCTTTGGTTCATTTTCAACGGCGCGGCGCGACGGTGCCGCGTCTTGGTTTATCCTCAACGGCGCGGTGCGACGGTGCCACGCCTTGGTTCATCTTCAATGGCACGGCGCGACGGCACCGCATTCCCCCCCTTTCCTTATAAAATTTCTGCGTGGTGCTTCGGCACCGCGTTACCTTGCCCGCCACAACAATACCAACAACCAAAAAGGGGGAGGAATGTCGGCCGTGTTCGTACGGTCCGACCTCCTCCCATTACCACAATAACAGGCGGCTCAAAGAAAAGGAGAAAGTGACGGAAGATTTTACGAACTAACAAACAAAAATAAATCCCTACCTCAACGCTGTCGTCGAACGAACGTTCGTCGCGAAATTAACCGTCACAGAAGAAGAGGATCTCCACAGAAGAAGAGGATCACTGTGGAAGAAGAGGATCTCCGTTGGCATTAGGTGATCTCTGAGGAAGGCGTCTCTCGTCGTCGTCTGCCGTCGGAGGTTGGAGTTCTTCGTTGGCGATGGAGCGTTCTTGACGTTCTTCGTTAAAGAACGATGAATCCTCTCTTTTTATCCCAAAGGTTAACACAACACAAACCCACGAAATAAAATAAGTTCAACACTTATTTTATTATCATAACCTAAGCTTTTGAAATTCAAAATATAAGAAACGAACAATTAATTTGATGAATTAATTGTAACTATTTAACTACCCAATTTAATGGGGCGTTTCTTAACCATAATAAACGTAAGGTTTGACTTTCATTAAAAGGGGGGTTGCGGGTGCGTTACTTAGAAGGGAAGAAACAGTGGGGCTCATGTGGGCCCCACCTCACAAATATCCTACCAAGTGGGTAGGATATTGTGGGTCCTACCTTATCCTCTTAACTTAGGGTAATCCGCTTTAAGTGAAATAAAATAAAGTGTCGCACCACTTTTATTTTATTTCTTAACTTAACCCCAAAAATTAAAAACCACACCCGAGCAAACGCAACTCTGGAAAAAGTGTTTCTAAGAAATTATCGATGATGTGATTCCATTGGCGCCCTCGGAATTTTATTCTGAGCACCGGTTCAAAAGTTAGAAAAACCAATCGTTCGTTCACTGAACGTACCCGAGCCAAACTTCAGAAAATGATTCCGGGCACACTGGACCTCAGAATGAGGTGCCGTCAGAAACTACGCTCTTGTAAAATTTACAAGAAAATTAAGAAAAAAAATTATTTGAATTTTACGGTTCATTAAATAAACACTATGTTATATAAAAAATAAATTTTAGAAACAAAAAATAAACATAAAAAAAATAAATAAAATCATCCCATGGTTCATGGCCATCTAGATAACGGTTTGTGAAGAAAAAAATACTTCTTTGGATGGTGAAACAAATATAGAGGATGATGAATTGAGAACAAAAATCCAGAAATGATGATAAAAATAAAATAAAATCAAGAAAATTGGTCATTGAGGATCTATGGGATCCCCTTATATTTTTCATCAGTTGAGAGAAAAACTCTTTGGAAGATCAAAAAATTAGGGTTTTGGAGTCAGGGTATTTTTAATATGTTTTGGAATCAGTTTTAATTAAACTAATGAAAAATAAATAACCATTGGAATAAGATTTATATAAAATGACACCATGAATAATTATTTTTTAAATTTTTTGATGTTTTTTAAATCTGACACCATAAATCCTTTCAATGTATATTTTTGGCATCACTTTTTTTAAAAACGATACCAAAACATTATTATTTTTTGGAATCTGCTTCTATAGAAACCTAGCTTTTCCATACATTACTATTACATAATTTTAAATATATAAAACATAATATAATTACACATCTAGTATCCACAGGTTTAGTTTATTGAAAAACTAGGATCATACATAACTTTTACAACATAAAACAAAAACATTTACTTACTTCCTTCTTTAGTAGCTTCTTATTGGCCATTGAATACTCCTTAGTACAAGTAGTCACCTGAGGATATACATAAAAAAGGGTTGATCTAAAATCCCAGTAAGAGGATATATATGAGCAATATAACAATGGGTGATAATAATCATAACATAGTTATAGAATCAAGAACAAGATATTAATCATTAATAAAAGACTTGAAATGTAGAAATTCAAAAAAATGAACATCCTGAATTAGTGGCCAACTACCATACATAGTTGTGAACAGAGATATAATAATGTTCACACATCATTTAACATTAAATAATGATATTTAACACTTTACCCAATTAATTGGAGTGCATTATAATTCCAAGAACACCCCTCACATTCAAACATTCATATTATGCTATATAATTCCGGGTGCACCCATCACATCATAACATTGTCATTATCATGCATGATACATAGAACATATATCAATAATTAACATAAATAAACCATGTAATGGAATGGGTTTCATCTCATTATGACACATTTATAAACTTTGGGTTCCCAAAATAAAGAGGGAATGAAAAACGTGTTACTAGAACCATCAACATTGAGTGAGAAGTAAGAGGTGTGTTTTAGAAAGAAGAGTTTTTTTGGAAAATATTTTTTTGACATAAACTCTAGTAGAAAACATATATATCTAAAAAAAATTAAGATAATGATGAAAAATAATCTTTATGGAGTAACCATGTCAAAAAATGGAGTAAAATATGGAGAACCCGAGTAAAGAAAGTTGGGTTTGAGAATTTTTCATTACCTTGCATCTAGACGCTTTCTTAACATTACTGTTTTGTATAAACAAATTAGATTCATTAATTAAAAATTAAAGAACATTTTATAAATTAATAATAATCATTATGGTTTTATTAATTTCATTTATTGTATTTTGGATGAGTTATAGAGTTTAAATTCTTTGTTCGGGAACGTTTGTTTTAATAGATTTCATGAACGATTCACTTTTTTTCATGATTGGATGTCTGTATAAAGAGTGGATAACAAACATAATTGTTAATAAATAATATTAGTGACATTAAATAGGTATAAATTATCACATAATTTATCTTATTACGTAAATTGAGGATGAATCATTAGATAATGTTTTGATGATAAGCACTTGAATTAATTTTGGTAGTGTTTCAGCCACAATGTACTTGTTTCATTTAATTATTTTTTATTATGTATATAATTTAGTTACATAAAATTAAGTATTATATAAAAAATAAAATATAATCTGGTTCAAAATGGTTTCATGACCATATCTGAAGGTTGTAAAGTAAAATTAAAACATGTTGTTCTTCAAGGTGATAAATTAACACCTCACAAACAACATTTTCCTTTCTAAAATAAAAGGAAGAGGAGAAGGATGTTTTATGATATATATTCCCATTATCATTACAAATATTAGTATATATAATATACCGGATTTACTATACCATTTTTATGAGGATATTTAGGAAGATATTAAGAAAAAAACTTGAAATTGAAATGAAATTAAAGGAAAAGAGAGAGAGAGCTGGGGGATTAACTCTTGAATTTATCTCCTTTGAGAAACTTTTTAGGGGAGATTGTATTTTCTATTGAGGACACCAAGGGTTGATGGATGTAGGGAAGGATATTGGGTAGATTTTTGGGAAGAATTTGGGCAAGGATTGAATCTTGAGAGGTGTGGGGAAATGAGGGTGTGAGGGGTAGTATTTATAGTGGAGGGGAGGGGTGTTTTTCAAATATTTTAATCATTAGTTTATTAATTTACCTCAAGACAAGAAATAGTGAGTGTTCCATGACCTAAAATATTAATAAGTTCACGTGAGTTCGATAATTGGGTTCTTACATCACTTATGAGTCAAGAATAGTGGATTTAAATTATAATGTATTTATACGGAAAACTTAATGTACTTTACTATTAACAAAAAATTCATGTACTTCAGAAAAATATAAAAAAAATTCCCTAACCATTTTTCAATGTGTTTAATACAAAAATAAATTCCATTTTATGAAAATAATTTTCAAAATATTATTAATTTAATTTTTAATTAAAATAAAAATTTCCTTGAAAAATACAAATTTTAAAAATTAATACAAATTTTATTATGCTTTAAAAAATTACATAAGGTCTTATAAAATTATCTTAAAACCAGAAGTCGTAGAATTTTTAATTTATGAACACATTTTAGGAAAATAATTTTTATTTTAAATTAATAAATTAATAATAATTATTTATTTATGACTTAAAAAAAATACCAATAATTTTACTATGGTTATATTGTCACTTATAAGATGCCTAAATTTTATTCAATCATTAATGGGTGAGTTACTATTATTTTTGACGATTCTCTATTAATTAGTGTCATTTTACTATTCATAAGGGTTGGATACTATTCATAAGGGCAGGTTACTATTAAAAAAAATTATGTTTCTCCTAAAGGGCACCAAACATCCTACTGAATGCAACCGTGTATATCAGATTTTCAAAATTCAAAAGACAGAAGTAGAAAATTTATGCTTAAAGGCCACATAGTAGATTATTTAAGAATGAAATGGAATTATGATTCATAATTTGATTGATTGGAAAATTACCACTAGAAGGGATAAATTTCATTGATAAAAGTTTGGGTCATTCCATTTTCCCCCCTTTTGAAAATTTTCCCTCAAAATTTCATTTTACATAAATAGGTGAGGGTACATATCCATAATCACATCCTCTGGTTCCCAAGTTTCTTCTTCATGCTTATGGTTCCTCCAAAAAATGTTGAAATGGTGGGCTGTCTTGTTACATAGAACCTTATCTCTCTGATCCAAAATCTTTATTGGTTTCTCCTCATAAGAGACATCATCTTCCACCTGTACCACCTCTGAGTTCAGTATATGTGAGGGATTTAGTATGTACATCCTCAGGAATGATATGTGAAACACAACATGAACTTGAGCCATATTTGGTGGAAGTGAAAACTGATAGGCCACAGATCTTATGCGGGCAGGGATCTCAATGGTTCCAATGTACCTTGGGATTAGATTCCCTTTATTTCCAAACCGCATGACTCTCTTCCATGGTGATATTGAAAAGAAAACTTTTTTTACAATATTGAACTCCAAGTCCCTTCGATGATTTCCATCATATCATTTTTTCTATCTCTGAGCAGCTTTGATATGATTCAGGATGGATTGAACCTTCTCTATCATCTCCTATACAAGATCATGTCCAAGTAGATTTCGTTCCCCTACTTCAACCCAACATGTTGGATTTTGTAACACCCCAAGTTCCCACTGTATGTTTCCCTTCGAATAATGCAATAGCTTGCATTGTACGCAAGTTCGAGTTCTAACACAACGCAACTAATCAAAGTAGCCGTTATGAATAGTAATAACCACCTTTTAAAATTATAGAAATTTTATATTTCAAAATGGACTTCATTTTTGAATTCGTAATATCGAAATTATCCTAAGTTGAATTTTTTGTAACTTTCTGAGAACTTCCAATTTTTTATGAATAGTGGAAAATACTTAAAACAACTTTTTTAATCAAAATAATTAATTGTGATAAATTATACTATTTAGTGGTTTTAAAGTATAATTAGAATATATTTTTACCATTTTATCCAATGGTGGTCATTGGAATTAATTTAACATTGAAATCGAACATAAACAATTGCCAATCTTTTGATATAAATTGTTTCTTAAAAACACGCTATTTGTTCTGACAGCGGGAATTAATTATAAAATTAATTAATGCAACTTATATGTTTGGAATTTTGTAAAATAGACATCATTTTTGAATTCGGAATATCAATTATATCTTAGGGTGAAATTTTGGCATTGTTCTGAAAAACTTCAATTTTTGATGAATAGTGAAACCACTAAGTGGTAGTTAAATAACTGATTTTTCGTTTAAATGAAAGTTTACCACTAATGTGTATTGAATTTTGAAAATCCGACATACATGGTTGTCATTAGTATGTAAAATGTGGTTCAATGGGATAAAAATAATTTTTTGGTGAATAGTAACTTATTAAGTCTTAATCGCGATTAGTGGTAATTAGTGTAGTTTAAGGTATAAATAATACTTTAATAATATGAAATGACCTAGACACATGTCCCAACCTCATTGGTTGTGTCATGGCCGACCAAGACAAGCCATGGCCTAACTTGGGGACCCCATGGATCCACTTTTGTTGGGAAATAACATAAATTAATTTTTATTTAATGTTAAAGTGAAAATGACACTAACATAAAGTGTTTTACTAAAACAATTTTTAAGTAGGGTTACACAAGTCCAAATTTTGACTATAAATATTCATTAGAAAGCTAAAAAGATTTCCTACATCATAGTATTTGTTTTATAATTTTTAGACATTAAATAAATTAAATTATTTATGACATCATTATGATGTGGCGATGACCTCATTATTTAACGATTTAAATAAAATGAGAAGATAATGCAAAATCCAAGGCTTACACTTGTCCAAAGCCTATTGGATGAAGAGATTTAGAAACCTTATCACCTTAGCCTCGAATTATATAAGTGTGGGACCTTTAGAATCCGAAAAGCATTGTGAAATAATGTAACATTTCAATCTTTCCAAAAGTGCCCCTCCTCTCCTCTTATAAAAGGCCCCCACCTCTACCACCTTATTCACACTTCCAAGCCTTTTGGTTCGGCCAACCCCTGCCCAAATACTCTCCCAACTTCTCTCCCTTCGTCCTAGAAGCTTTACTTTAGTCAGAAAGCCATCCTAAGGAGTCCTTTTGATCAAATCAAAAGGAAGAACCCGAAGAAGAGGTAACATTTTCATCACCCTCTTTCAAGTTTCTTTCTTCTTCCACTCCCTCTTTGTTTATTATTTCAATTCTAAAATTATAACTCCAGTATCTTCTATATACTGTGATGTTATTATAAATATGGAACAACCATATTCAGTATTCTACCCATCATTTGAATGACATGTCACCATACGTGCGTACGTACGGCTTACCGTCTCCACGTCGTGGTGTAATTGTTATTCATTATATTATTATTTAGATGGGTATAATAATGATATGTAATTCATGTAAATAATAAATATAACATGATAATGATTCTTTATATATGATACACTATCCAATTATATATTATTTTAATATCAAAATAATGATATTGTCGCTCGTGCGTACGTACGGACTACCGTCTCCACGAACGCGATGAGATTCATTCTCCGTCGTATCCATTCAAGTATAATTATCATTTTATGATTTAAAAATAATGTTTAAGTACATGATATAATTCTGGATATGAATAATATACAACCTATCCATGAAAAACAAGACTTACATGACAAAACATATAAAAGAAAACGAGTAAGTTAACACCCAAAACAACGATAAATCTAAGATATTGTTAACAAAGCAATGTTAAAAGATCATATATGATATCATATGAATGTATATGATTCTTGTATAATTTAATAACAATTATTTCACCATTATACAGGAGGTTAACCTACCCCAACCAAGGAAAAGTACAAGGTAAGGGTTTACTTCACAACCTCTTCATTATCCAAGGTTGTTTATACATAATTATCTACTGGGACCTCGTTATCATCCAAATCCATGTTTCTTAAAAATGTCTTTCAAAACATTTTTACTATTAAATGGAAAATGGGTTAAAGTCTTTTATACCCTTATACGTTTTTGAAAAGAATCTCACCGTCGTTTTCCAAACAATGTACTTTTTGACCTTTTTGACAAATTTAAGGTAAGAGAATTTTCAAAGTAAATGTATTATTTTATAATTATGGGACTTTTAAATGATTTAAAAAAAAGGAGAGATATTTCTCTCAAATAGCTTTGATTCCATCCATTTCAACATCCTTTGATGGGTTTTAAGTTTAATTGAAATTGATTTATGATACAAAACTTCCATTGAGCATTTCGTGAAATATTTGACTGAGGATGTGTTATTTTATACCATCCATAGTTTATGGAGAAATTGTTGACATTTCGTATGCTAGTTTTAATACGAATATTTATGTTATGTTTTAACCTATTCATATGAGGAATGTATTGGACTTAATATGTGACGGGTGGAGCCCGCTATAGCTCCTCGATGCATCGGTAGGTCTCATGAGACAACTAGACGTGGAATTGGCCGAGGCCCTTTCCCAATTTGATTTATGGTTTTGGCCGAGGCCTTAATCATTTTAGATGTCTTGGCCGAGGCCTTGACAAAATGTTTCAGAATGTCCGGCATTATACATTCCCTCATTATGGAAGTGGTTAATGATATTTCATGTGATTATTCGACTAGTAGAATATCCATGTGAGTAAGTAAATGGCATTATTTCAGTTTACTTTTGCCATATTATGCTAAAGTTCATGTTCAATAAGGCTTTTGTTTTAGTTATACATTGCCTTAAATGTTAATGTTTATTTATGAAAGCTTCCGCAATATTGTTATCCTTACTGAGCATCTGAGCTCACCCCTTTCAATGTTTAAAAATTTTCCAGGATGTGAAGAAGTGTATTATGACTGACTTGCAAGAATAGTCAGTGAAGATATGAGTGTGGGCTATGAAGACCATGTTATTGTAGTTTGTTTAATTTTGATGTAATGAAAGACTTATGAATGTATCTAGTGTTTCCAAGGCTACTAAACTAATCGGTCTTTCGAGACTTGATCTTTTGTGATCATGCCAATGTTACGAAGTAATGCACCGACTCTGGGTAGCTGGGGTCGGGGCGTTACAGTTGGTATCAGAGGCAGTTTAGTACTAACCTTGGAAGCTAAATTTAGATAAACTCTGATTAGAGCACATAGCCCGAAGATAGACTTTGAGGATTAGTATAGAAGAACTTCCTAGAATTTTGGTATTGTAGAGATTTTGTGAGTTTTCCGAGCAATACATCCCTGTCTGGATACGAGCAGGTAGAGGCGGCTCTGGCACAGATGTACCTAGGGGTAAAACCCGAAAACACTGCTTTGAGCTAGACTCGAACGGGAACTGGTGCACGACAACGGGCCTTGCTGCACTCTTGGTTACGACACTCCCGGGGGATATGCTTAGGATAACTCTCATTTTCTTTACAAATCATTATGAAGGGTTTATGAGTATATACTTCCTCAAAGAAAACATTTCTTTTATGATTATGGATTATATCCATAAATAGTTCAATTTAAGTTAAGTGTTTTATAAGTTTGTGATTATGTATTTTGATTCATAAACTAATCTAGTTTATGCCATTATTTAGAAATGGCGCCTAGTGGAAGGAATGGAAACCGTATCAATGCACGCACTCCGTGTAGGGATTGCCCTCCTGCTCAGGATAATTATGGTGGAGCTAGTGATACAACTGGTGCTGATCAGCTTCTCACCGTACTGGGACAACTCACGCAGGTTATGAATAACAACCTTACTCGTATAGAGCACCCTGATCCGCAACGTGGAAGATCAATGCTAGACCGTTTCATGAGGCAACAACCGCCAACCTTCAATGGGAGTACAAATCCTATAGTAGCTGAGCAATGGATAAATTCCTTAGAGAAAATATTCCATGCCTTGGGGAGTAGTGAAAGGGAGAATGTTATCATGGCAGTTTACCGCCTCACTGGAGATGCCGATCAACGGTGGTCACTAATTCAAAACACAAAGGAGGATGATGAATTAACAAACATGGAATGGCAGGAGTTCAAAGAGCTATTTTTAGAAAAATACTTTCCTCGAGACCATCGAGCGGATATGGAAAGGCAATTTCTGAGTCTGAGGCAGAAGGAGGATGAGAATGTCGCAAAGTATGAGGCTAACTTTACAAGGTTAGCAAGGTATGCTGCAGATTACATACGTAACCCAAGAAGTAAGACTGATCGTTTCTTTGATGGGTTGAAACCATTTCTCCGTCGAGCTTTAGTATCACAAACCTTCTCTTCATACGAAGGTATTGTCTCATGCGCCATCAAGACGGAAAAGGAATTCTCTAAGTCTTATGACTTTAAATCAAAGCAAGATAAGAAGAGATCCGCTGAAAACTCTGGGAAAGGAAATAAGGAAACAGGGAAGAAGGGTAGAAATGAATTTCCACCCTGTGATAATTGTGGTAGGAAGCACCCTGGTGCCTGTCTAAAAGGAAAAGGAGTATGTTACAAGTGTGGTGAAAAAGGCCACCAAGCTCATGAATGCAAGGGAAAGAAAGCGGCTGTCAACGTGGAATGTTATAATTGTAGAGAGAAGGGACATTATGCAAATGAATGTCCTAAGCGTCAGGGGAACTTACCTCAGAAGAGGCCAAGGGATCAAGGCCAGGCTTATGCTATCACTACTGCTGAGGTGGAAGCTCCGAAAGACATGGTGGCAGGTAATTTAATGGTTTCCTCAAGTTTAGCAAATGCATTATTTGATTCTGGATCATCGCATTGTTTCATATCTTCCCAGTTTGCTAAGAAAATTAGATATTTCCAATTTGATTTAACAAGGGAGTTGTCGGTCAAAACCCCTAAGGGAAGTATTGTTGCAACAAAGTTTTGTCGATTAGTTCCCATTAGAGCACCTAAATGTTCTTTACCTGCTGATCTCATCGTCATACCCATGATTGAATTTGATATAATCCTTGGTATGGATTGGCTTTCGGACCATGATGCAAAAATTTATTGTAAGAGGAAAGAGGTTACAATTCTTGATGATAATGATAAGGAACACCTTATCTTTAGAGAAGAATCGTCGCCACATAATTCTTATCTAGATCCACCCCCAGTAGCTCAACTAAATTCAATTATTGGGGAGGAAGAGAAGGAAGTTACTGAGGATGAGGAAAGTAATATTCAAATAGAGGATGTACCTATTGTGAGAGAATATGTTGATGTGTTTCCGGAAGATTTACCTGGACATCCTCCAGAACGAGAAGTTGAGTTTTCCATTGATTTGATTCCTGGATCAAGGCCCATATCGAAGACCCCTTATAGAATGGCCACTGTGGAATTAGTTGAACTAAAGAAACAACTAGAGGAATTGAGTAATAAGGGATTTATTCGCCCTAGTGTTTCTCCTTGGGGAGCCCCTGTTCTTTTTGTTAAGAAGAAAGATGGATCTATGAGGTTGTGCGTTGATTATAGGGAGATCAATGCTATAACAATAAAGAATAAGTATCCCCTACCTCGCATTGATGATTTGTTTGACCAACTGCATGGAGCTCAATACTTTTCAAAGATTGACCTTCGGTCAGGATACCATCAGTTGTGTGTGAAGAAGGAAGACGTTCCAAAGACAGCATTTCGAACAAGGTACGGGCATTACGAGTTTACAGTAATGCCTTTTGGATTGACTAATGCACCCTCTGTTTTCATGGATCTAATGAACAGAGTTTTCAAGGAATATCTTGATGACTTTGTAGTGGTATTTATTGATGATATCTTGGTATACTCCAAAAGCCACGAAGATCATGAAAATCACTTACGCATTATCCTGAAGACTCATAGAAAACATGAATTATATGGGAAATTTAGCAAGTGTGAATTCTGGCTTCACGAGATTTCTTTTCTTGGCCATATTGTCTCTAAGGATGGAATTTCCGTTGATCCTTCTAAAACCAAGGCAATCCAAGAATGGCCAGCACCGACAAGTATAACTGAGGTACGCAGTTTTATTGGTTTAGCAGGTTATTATCGACGTTTCGTCCAGAATTTTGCCAGATTGGCTAACCCATTGACAAAGCTCACACGTAAAGGGATTAAATTTGTCTGGACAAAAGAGTGTGAAGAATGTTTTGAAGAACTAAAGAGAAGATTAGTCAATGCCCCTGTATTGACTCTACCATCGGGGAATGATGGGTTTGTTATTTTTAGTGATGCATCGAAGAAAGGACTCGGTTGTGTCCTTATGCAGAATGATAAGGTCATTGCCTATGCATCACGACAGCTAAAAATTCATGAGCAAAACTATCCTACTCATGATCTTGAGTTAGCAGCTGTGATATTTGCTTTAAAGATATGGAGACATTACCTCTATGGTGAAAAATGTGAGATTTATACTGATCACAAGAGTTTGAAGTATATTTTCACACAAAAAGAACTCAACATGAGGCAAAGGAGATGGCTTGAACTACTCAGGGATTATGATTGCACGATACATTACCACCCGGGGAAGGCAAACAAGGTGGCAGATGCTTTGAGTAGAAAATACCATGGAGTTTTGAATGTGATGAGAATTGAAAGGGATCCAATTTTCTTGGATCTAGTGAAGATGGACATGGGAATAACTGGGGAAGGTGAAACATCAATGCTTTTTCAAATGGTTGCCAAACCATCATTACTAGAAAGGATTAAGAGTTCTCAAACCAATGATGAAGAATTTCAAAAGAAGATTAAAGGTGTGAATGATGGAAGATTGAGGGACTTTGTGTATAAGGATGGAATTTTGAAATTCGGGAAGAGACTTTGTGTTCCCGATATATCTGATCTAAAAAGGGAATTGCTGGATGATGCTCATAGTTCCAACTTCTCTATACACCCGGGGAGCACCAAAATGTATAGAGATTTAAAGGAACATTTTTGGTGGGACAATATGAAGAGGGAGATTGCTGATTTTGTGTCAAGGTGTATGGTTTGTCAACAAGTGAAAGCTGGAAGGCAACATCCTGGTGGAGTATTGCAACCTCTTCCCATACCTGAGTGGAAATGGGATAATATTACGATGGACTTTGTCATGGGACTACCAAATACTCCTAGAAGGAATGATGCAATATGGGTCATTGTTGATCGACTTACTAAGTCAGCACATTTTCTGGCTATACGGGAGGATCTACCACTTGAACGTCTAGCAAGACTATATATTAATGAAGTTGTAAGACTTCATGGAGTACCCCTATCGATTGTTTCTGATCGTGATCCTCGTTTTACTTCAAGATTCTGGAAAAGTCTTCAAAAGGCCTTGGATACTGAACTTCGTTTGAGCACTGCCTATCACCCTCAAACAGATGGACAATCAGAACGGACTATTCAGACCTTAGAAGACATGTTGAGATCGTGCTCTCTTGACTTTCAGGGTATGTGGGATCAATATTTACCACTGGTGGAATTTTCCTATAACAACAGCTTCCATTCGAGTATTCAGATGGCACCATATGAAGCGTTATACGGAAAGAGATGTCGTACACCAACCTGTTGGGATGACGTTGGTGAAAGAAAACTTGTAGGCCCAGAACTAGTGGAGGAAACAGTGGAAAAGGTGAAAGTGATTCAAAATCACATCAAAGCAGCTCAAAGTAGGCAGAAGAGCTATGCCGATAATCGAAGGAAGGATTTGGAATTTCAAGTTGGTGATCATGTTTTCCTGAGGGTATCTCCATGGAAGGGAGTCATACGTTTTGGTAAGAAAGGTAAATTGAGTCCCAGGTACATCGGACCTTTCGAAATTCTGGAACGAGTTGGGGCTGTAGCTTACCGTTTGGCAATGCCGCCAAGTCTCTCCAAAGTTCACGATGTGTTCCACGTATCTCTGTTGAGGAAATACATGCCTGACCCAACGCATGTACTCACCTATGAGGAATTAGAACTGGAACCCGATCTTTCCTATTGTGAAGAGCCCGTCAGGATTCTTGATGTGAGGGAGCAGGTGCTGAGAAACCGGACGACTCGGCTGGTGAAGGTTTTGTGGAGAAATCATAAAATGGAAGAGGCAACGTGGGAACCTGAGGAATTTATGATGAAAAACCACCCGAGTCTTTTTATGTAGTAATACCCTAGAAATTGCGAGGACGCAATTATTTGAAGGAGGGGAGAATGTAACACCCCAAGTTTCCACTGTATGTTTCCCTTCGAATAATGCAATAGCTTGCATTGTACGCAAGTTCGAGTTCTAACACAACGCAACTAATCAAAGTAGCCGTTATGAATAGTAATAACCACCTTTTAAAATTATAGAAATTTTATATTTCAAAATGGACTTCATTTTTGAATTCGTAATATCGAAATTATCCTAAGTTGAATTTTTTGTAACTTTCTGAGAACTTCCAATTTTTTATGAATAGTGAAAAATACTTAAAACAACTTTTTTAATCAAAATAATTAATTGTGATAAATTATACTATTTAGTGGTTTTAAAGTATAATTAGAATATATTTTTACCATTTTATCCAATGGTGGTCATTGGAATTAATTTAACATTGAAATCGAACATAAACAATTGCCAATCTTTTGATATAAATTGTTTCTTAAAAACACGCTATTTGTTCTGACAGCGGGAATTAATTATAAAATTAATTAATGCAACTTATATGTTTGGAATTTTGTAAAATAGACATCATTTTTGAATTTGGAATATCAATTATATCTTAGGGTGAAATTTTGGCATTGTTCTGAAAAACTTCAATTTTTGATGAATAGTGAAACCACTAAGTGGTAGTTAAATAACTGATTTTTCGTTTAAATGAAAGTTTACCACTAATGTGTATTGAATTTTAAAAATCCGACATACATGGTTGTCATTAGTATGTAAAATGTGGTTCAATGGGATAAAAATAATTTTTTGGTGAATAGTAACTTATTAAGTCTTAATCGCGATTAGTGGTAATTAGTGTAGTTTAAGGTATAAATAATACTTTAATAATATGAAATGACCTAGAAACATGTCCCAACCTCATTGGTTGTGTCATGGCCGACCAAGAAAAGCCATGGCCTAACTTGGGGACCCCATGGATCCACTTTTGTTGGGAAATAACATAAATTAATTTTTATTTAATGTTAAAGTGAAAATGACACTAACATAAAGTGTTTTACTAAAACAATTTTTAAGTAGGGTTACACAAGTCCAAATTTTGACTATAAATATTCATTAGAAAGCTAAAAAGATTTCCTACATCATAGTATTTGTTTTATAATTTTTAGACATTAAATAAATTAAATTATGTATGACATCATTATGATGTGGCGATGACCTCATTATTTAACGATTTAAATAAAATGAGAAGATAATGCAAAATCCAAGGCTTACACTTGTCCAAAGCCTATTGGATGAAGAGATTTCGAAACCTTATCACCTTAGCCTCGAATTATATAAGTTTGGGACCTTTAGAATCCGAAAAGCATTGTGAAATAATGTAACATTTCAATCTTTCCAAAAGTGCCCCTCCTCTCCTCTTATAAAAGGCCCCCACCTCTACCACCTTATTCACACTTCCAAGCCTTTTGGTTCGGCCAACCCCTGCCCAAATACTCTCCCAACTTCTCTCCCTTCGTCCTAGAAGCTTTACTTTAGTCAGAAAGCCATCCTAAGGAGTCCTTTTGATCAAATCAAAAGGAAGAACCCGAAGAAGAGGTAACATTTTCATCACCCTCTTTCAAGTTTCTTTCTTCTTCCACTCCCTCTTTGTTTATTATTTCAATTCTAAAATTATAACTCCAGTATCTTCTATATACTGTGATGTTATTATAAATATGGAACAACCATATTCAGTATTCTACCCATCATTTGAATGACATGTCACCATACGTGCGTACGTACGGCTTACCGTCTCCACGTCGTGGTGTAATTATTATTCATTATATTATTATTTAGATGGGTATAATAATGATATGTAATTCATGTAAATAATAAATATAACATGATAATGATTCTTTATATATGATACACTATCCAATTATATATTATTTTAATATCAAAATAATGATATTGTCGCTCGTGCGTACGTACGGACTACCGTCTCCACGAACGCGATGAGATTCATTCTCCGTCGTATCCATTCAAGTATAATTATCATTTTATGATTTAAAAATAATGTTTAAGGACATGATATCATTCTGGATATGAATAATATACAACCTATCCATGAAAAACAAGACTTACATGACAAAACATATAAAAGAAAACGAGTAAGTTAACACCCAAAACAACGATAAATCTAAGATATTGTTAACAAAGCAATGTTAAAAGATCATATATGATATCATATGAATGTATATGATTCTTGTATAATTTAATAACAATTATTTCACCATTATACAGGAGGTTAACCTACCCCAACCAAGGAAAAGTACAAGGTAAGGGTTTACTTCACAACCTCTTCATTATCCAAGGTTGTTTATACATAATTATCTACTGGGACCTCGTTATCATCCAAATCCATGTTTCTTAAAAATGTCTTTCAAAACATTTTTACTATTAAATGGAAAATGGGTTAAAGTCTTTTATACCCTTATACGTTTTTGAAAAGAATCTCACCGTCGTTTTCCAAACAATGTACTTTTTGACCTTTTTGACAAATTTAAGGTAAGAGAATTTTCAAAGTAAATGTATTATTTTATAATTATGGGACTTTTAAATGATTTAAAAAAAAGGAGAGATATTTCTCTCAAATAGCTTTGATTCCATCCATTTCAACATCCTTTGATGGGTTTTAAGTTTAATTGAAATTGATTTATGATACAAAACTTCCATTGAGCATTTCGTGAAATATTTGACTGAGGATGTGTTATTTTATACCATCCATAGTTTATGGAGAAATTGTTGACATTTCGTATGCTAGTTTTAATACGAATATTTATGTTATGTTTTAACCTATTCATATGAGGAATGTATTGGACTTAATATGTGACGGGTGGAGCCCGCTATAGCTCCTCGATGCATCGGTAGGTCTCATGAGACAACTAGACGTGGAATTGGCCGAGGCCCTTTCCCAATTTGATTTATGGTTTTGGCCGAGGCCTTAATCATTTTAGATGTCTTGGCCGAGGCCTTGACAAAATGTTTCAGAATGTCCGGCATTATACATTCCCTCATTATGGAAGTGGTTAATGATATTTCATGTGATTATTCGACTAGTAGAATATCCATGTGAGTAAGTAAATGGCATTATTTCAGTTTACTTTTGCCATATTATGCTAAAGTTCATGTTCAATAAGGCTTTTGTTTTAGTTATACATTGCCTTAAATGTTAATGTTTATTTATGAAAGCTTCCGCAATATTGTTATCCTTACTGAGCATCTGAGCTCACCCCTTTCAATGTTTAAAAATTTTCCAGGATGTGAAGAAGTGTATTATGACTGACTTGCAAGAATAGTCAGTGAAGATATGAGTGTGGGCTATGAAGACCATGTTATTGTAGTTTGTTTAATTTTGATGTAATGAAAGACTTATGAATGTATCTAGTGTTTCCAAGGCTACTAAACTAATCGGTCTTTCGAGACTTGATCTTTTGTGATCATGCCAATGTTACGAAGTAATGCACCGACTCTGGGTAGCTGGGGTCGGGGCGTTACAGATTTCGACATCACTTTCCATATAGAGCTTCATATGGAGCCATTCTAATATTCGAGTGGAATCCATTATTGTATGAGAACACAACCATTGGGATATGATGATCCCATCCACCTTTGGATTCTAAAGTCTAGGTTCTTAGAATGGCTTCATGAATTGGAATATTCCTTTTAGACTGGCCATCAGTTTGGGGGTGATTGGTCATGCTAACATTTAATTCAGTACTCAAATCATGTTGAAGAATCCTCTGTAATTTCGATGTGAACCTTGGATCACGATCAGAGACAATCGAGAGTGGAACCCCATGCAGTCTCATCACTTCCTTCACATATATATTTGCAGGTTGTTCAAGAGAGATATATTCCAAAATAGTAATATAATGGGTAGTCTTGGTGAGTTGGTCAACCATAACCCATATCACATTATTTCCCATTGACGTCCTTGAGAGACCCGTGACAATGTCTATGGTGTCATTCTCTCATTTCCACATGGGTATAGGCAATGGTTGCGTCATCCCTTTGGACTATTGTGGCTCTGATTTAACTTGATGACATACCAAGCACCATGAGATATAGTTTGCAATCTCCTTCTTCATGTTATCCCACTAGAAGTGTTCTTAGAGATCTCGATACATTTTGGTGCTAACAGGATGAATAGAGAATGGTGAGATTTCTCCATTTTCCAATAGATCCTCTTTTATCCTAGGTGATGAAGGCACACAAAGACACATTCCAAACCAAATCACCCCATCATTGTTGATATTGAACTCTTTAATCTTCCCTTACTTTATGAAATTCAGATTTTTTTTGTAACTCCAAATCATCCCCTTATACCTCCTTAATCATCTCTTGGATTGATGGTTTCACAATCATTGGGGAAAGGTGGGATGTATCCCCTACCCTTATGATTTCCAAATCCATCCATTGCATATCAAAGAAGATAGGGTCATTCTCGATCCATAACATGGATAAAGTAACAAGTTATTTTCTACTTAGAGAATCAACTACCTTGTTCGCCTTTATAGTATAATGGTGAATAGAGCAATCATAGTCCTTGATTAGTACTAACCTTCTCTTTTGACAAATTTTCAGATCCTTTTGTGTGAATATATACTTTAGGCTCTTATGGTTGGTGTATATGTCACACTTCTCACCATAAAGGTAGTGTCACTAGATTTTTAAAGAAAAGATCATGACTTCCAGCTCTAGATCATGCTTCGGGTAGTTCTGCTCAAGGATCATTAACTGTTATGAGGTTTAGGCTATAACATTATAATTTTTCATGAGTACACAACACAAAAAATTCTTTGAAGCATCTCTATTTATCACAAATTTTTTCCCACTTTTCAGTAAAGTGAGTACAAGTGCAGTGATCAAACTTCTCTTTAGCTCCTTGAATTATCCCTCACAATCATCTATGCAGACATACTTCACCCCGTTCCTTGTTAACTTAGTTATTGGGATAGAAAATCGTGAAAAATTTCTCAAAAAATGTCTGTAGTACCCAACTAATCTAAAGAAACTATATATTTCTTTGAAACTAGAGGGTATGGGCCATTCCTCAATCACCTTAGTTTTTAAAGGGTTTAAATATGTCACAAACCAACCTGGGTCGACCCTAAACCGGTCACCCGTGTCGGGCCGTGACTGGGCCCGAGAGGCATTCCTGATCCTCCAGGGCTAGCGACAAGCACCAGGGAATCAAAGAGAGCAAGAGGGAACGATTTTTCCCAGAGAAAATAAATAAAGTAGTGGAAAGAAAATATAACAACATAGAGTAAATAAACAACAAGAAAAGAAAGAATGACCAACAGCAACAACTAACCTGACCAAGACCAAAACTCCTCACGACTCCGAGAGTCTCTCACGAGCCCAAAAACAAATCTCGGCCACAACGAGAGAGCTCAAGTAAACCTAAAACTGAAACTAAAAACAAGAAAACACTATAGGCGTGAGTATTATAACTCAGTAGGTAGGCCCGACTAATTATATTACCATTGCAAAAACCATTAAATAAAGAATTTATCAATTCCAGGTTTGAACTAAATTATATGAAATATTAGTTTCCACACACACTTTCATTTATAAAACAAGTATAATCCCACTTCCCTTTTTAATATAAAACAAGTTTAATGTTTGAATAGAACAGGTGTATATCATTTTAAAACATTTCTGAGTGCAATTTAGAAATTGAATTTTTAGTTGCTAGTCAAAGGGAAAACCACACACAACACACCACACACAATAAGGGAAATGGAAAAGAAGTGGTGCACAGGGCCAGCTACCGAACTAGACCTCTCAATTGTCCGCCACCTAAAAATGAATACTAAAAGAAACATGGGTCGAACCTAGGAGATCATGAACAATCCAGAACATACTATACATCTGACTCATCATGAAGGCATGCCCTAACTTGATGACATCATAACGCCCATACTACTACCTGGTATCGCCCTGCATGGCCTAGCCAAGGGGCCCAATCCCCATAGCAGCAATTACACACTATTCCCCTGCTCTAGGGCCACTAGCCAGTGCATGTTCTAAACTAGTGCATCAATCGTTCTCAGAAAATTCAATCAATATGCCATGTTCCCATGTCAACACATACAATAAAAAGGGGTGCGTCCATAATGTAAATCAATCAGTCACGATGCACAAACATCACAAAAAGCTCACGCAATCAACACACACCATAGATCACCCCTGAATGGGTTTTCCAAAACAATATATTTTAATAAAGTGCCTAACGGGCCTTCACCAATTTTAAAGAAAAACATCATTTCTCGAGAAAACCCAAAACACTTGTTCAGAATAAATCATTTATCTCTTAAAACTAGAAGTACATTTGAAATTCCGTGAATTATGTTTAATGTCCAAACGAGCATTCTTTCAATACTGGGTGTCCTCTCGTCAAGAAAATGTTTCAAGTGTTCGGTATAAAATAAAATGCTCTTTTCACACCAAATAATCATATAAAATTTAAATATATTATATTATTTCCAATTTATTAAAATTAATAAAACATCAAGCAATTAATAAATTCTAAATCTAAAGGTAAGTGCAGTGGGGGACCTACCTTGACACATAGTGGAAACATGATGACGCGACACTCCTCGCAAAGGTGTGCAACCACCCAAGCCGATGACCGCAGTATCACGGTTTTCATCGCCAGCATGCTGCAACCACCACACAAGAATTAAAAACACATAACCAGTGACCCAAAACAATTCAAATGAACAAACAGACCAAAGAACATTTCGACATGCTTTCAAAACACAGTGCACACCATCTGCACTATTTAATAAACCACTTTAAAATTTATTAAACCATTCAAAAGACACCCACGACCTTACATGTCACGACCTGTCCTCGGGGCTCGTTTCGTGAATACCCCAAGCCCGCCTTCCATAGGTCAGGGGCTAGCGACTAGCACCAAGGTGTAAATCCCAGTAAAAAGGGAAGGCATTGCCTTTGTAAATTAAACAAACACCACAGAGCAAGAAAGCAGTAGAACTAAACACAATGTAAAAACTGGGTACAACAGTAAGTGTGGAAAAAGTAAGTGGGCCAGTATACAATCCCAAACAGAAAGTAAAGTACAACTAGAAATGGAAAACAGAAACTGAAAGTAAAACTGCAACGTCGAGCCGTCCACTGGAAGTGGCACCTGAAGGGTGAGTACAGATGGCCTCCACAGCTCCTAGGGTCCAGCCATCCACTCCAAGTACGTCCCGCCTAGTGGTCAACCTCCGGGTACCGTCCTTCTCCACAAGCCTCAATCACGATCGGCGTTGTCCGTCATCTGCAACCAACACAACGTAGTGCAGGCATAACCTGTGCAGGGGTGAGTATAAGATACTCAGTAGGGACCCCGAGACCCCCGAAGGTCTCCCAGAGTCCACAAAGGATAATCCACAAATTAAGATACAATCACGAAGTAACATCCGACACTTCTTAGGTATATGCCCATACATATACCTAAGTCATCAGTTCCAGTTCGCTCCAACCTCCGAGCCTAAGTACAACCCAGTCCACATAGGAAATCACAACCCAATCAACACAGGAATGAAAAACGTAATCCACACAGGATAGCACAACACAATCCAAAAGGGAAGCAAAATAGGAATCAGCTCACATAGGAATACTTCTTCGTATGACGATAGAGATGATCAAATGTAGCCACTGATTCATCTAAGCCGCCAGAACCACAAAGGATCGAAAGGTACTAACCCCCGCAATGACCCACAAAGGATCGATAGGTAACTAACCCCCGCAAAGACCCACACAGGATCGATAGGTAACTAGCCCCGGCAAAGACCCACACAGGATCGATAGGTAACTAACCCCAGCAAAGGCCCACACAGGATCTATAGGCGCTGGCTCACACAGAACCGCTGTGCGCTGACCCACATAGGATCAGACCCACACAGGATCGGTAGCACTGATCCATGTAGGATCGCTGAGTGCAGTAGTCGTCACCGTCAAATCCACTGAAGATCTCTGTACAGTCGTCGTCGTCGTCACAGTCGCAAATGCAGCCAGCTCTATGGTTCCCGCACACAACAAGCTCATTCGGGAGGGTCCGCTCCAGGAGACAAGAGGCTGATACATCAACTGACAGAAAGTCTAGAGTTGATGTATCCAAAAGTTCCGTATCGTCAAGAGGAACTCAGTGTCTTAGACGGCGCGTCAATCGGACGCTCGGTCTGGAAGTTATTGGCTTTTTCGTCCCAGGGGCCCGGTTGGGTTTTAAGTCAAAACCAACCCGACCGTACTCCACCTTCATTCAAACCTTGGGCGGAGTAAGCCGAAGGATCCGTCTTACTAAGAGGAATCCAACAAAGTCGACGGCATGTAAATCGGACGTCCGGAGCTCAAGATATGAGCGTTTCCGCTCCAAGGGCCCGGTTGGTTTCATGTACGAAAAAACCCGGCCGAACCCAAAGTATTCCGAAACCTTGAGTGCGATATACCTAAACGACCATCTCGATCCAAGGATCGCATCACAGCAGACGGTGCGTCGATCAGAGGCTCGTAGCTAATGATATGGGAAAAAGACCGAAGAGGGTCCGAAAACGGGGGTTTCGGGCCCAGACCGACCCGGCCCGAGACCCCCTGGGTCTGCCAAGCCGGCGCGGCCCGGCGTGCTGGCGAGCCACAACAGGTGTCTCGACCAAACGGCTGAGCCATTCGGATAGCTGTGGGGGGGGGGGGGGTGGGGGGGGGGGGGGGCGCTACCCCCCGCGGTTTGTAACCGCTTTCCCCCTTAATGGGGGACGCTCAGTTGGCCGGCCAGGGGTCTGAACCCCAGGATTTTCCCTTGTCCGGCTGGCCCACCCCGACCAGCCGGTTTCTGCAACCACGGGACCGGCGACAGCCGGTCCACTCCCTGATCCGACACCGGCGGCCTGTTCCGGCGGCCTTTTCCCACGCTTCGCCGCGGCCCGGTACCGGCCGCGGCCTTCATTCATCCGGTGAGGCGCGACGGCGCCTCACCCCTCTGCCGCGGCCCCGCTCCGGCCACGGTGCTTTTTCAGTTCTTCGGTGCGGCACGACGATGCCATGACTTGGTTCAAATTTTTAAAAATAAATGCGGCGTGACGGAATCACGTATCCTTGTCGTTAGATCCCTCGCGGTGTGATGGCACCTCGTCACATCACATCGTACCGCAACAACAAGAAAATAAAATGTGAGGGCTTCAGCCGTGTTTGTGCGGTCCGGCCTCCTCCTATAAATCGATATCATGTGGTCCAATTATACGTGGATAAAGAACGAGAGTAAATCACAAAAAGAAAATCACATAAACCCCTACCTCGAGCGTAGCTTGAACGGAAGTTAGTCGAACAAGGATTCATCACGGAATATCCATCACGGAAAGAGATGTCACGAAAGAAGATGTCATCGGCGTCGCGGTATACGGCGTCGTGTAGTCAGTTTCTGAGGACTCGGCGTTCTTCGTCGGAGATCTATGCGTTCTTCGCGTTCTTCGTCGAAGACGAATAAGTTCCTCAAGTTCCTTAGCATTTTCTCCCAAACTCCAAAACAAGAATCCAACCTGTAATAAAATAATCCCACAAATAATTTATTAACTTGAAATTAGTTTGAAATTCAAACACTCACATTAAACTCACTTCATTAATATCATAAGTTATTAAAACTTACGTTATCAAATTTAATAATGAGTTGAGGGAGTTAAGGAATGTGAAGGGGTGGGGTTCATGTGAGCCCCACCACCCTCATAACCTCCAATGGGAAGTTGGGTAGTTACCCAACTTCCACCCAAAGCTTCAATCCATTTTGAGAAAATAAAAATTATAGTTAAATTTTTATTTTAACTTTAAAAAATTTAATCAAAATCTCTCGTGAAAATGCAACTCCAGAAAAGCTGTTCCTAAGCAATTACCGGCGCTGCGGTTCCATCGGTGCCCTCATAATTCGATTCCGAGCACCGGTTCAAAAGTTAGGAAATCCCGCTCATTCGTTCACTGAACGTACCCGAGCTAAACTTTGGATAGAAATTCTGGGCACACTGGGCCTCAGAATCAAGTGCCGTCAGAAACTGAGTTCTTGTAAAATCCCAAATAAAATTAAGAAAAAATTTCCCTTGAATTTTACGGGAAATTACATTACTTCCACCTCAGGTCTTTACGTCCTCGTAAAGATACATCGAAAACTAGGGAAACAAATGTGGGTACTGAGCACGCATCTGAGCCTCCCGCTCCGAAGTGCTCTCCTGGAGATTCCCGTACTGCCATCTGATTCATTCTAGAGGAATCAACTGTCCACGTAGGACCCGCTTTTTTCAATCCTCGATCTCCACTGGGACCTCTGTAAAAGTCACCCCATCATCAACGTCCCGCTCCCCATGATCAATGATATGCGTTGGGTCATGCACGTATCTCCCTAGCTGAGATACGTGGAAGCTTTCATGCACCCGGTGCAACTGAGGTGGTAGAGCCAGGTGATAAGCCACCTCGCCAATCCTGCTGAGGACCTGGAATGGTCCGATTATGCGTGGAGAAAACTTGTCGCCTCGGCCAAATCTCTGTATACCACATTGATGTGAGAGTCGCAAGAAGAAGTAGTCACCATCCTCAAACTCCAGTGTCCTCCTCCTACTGTCCGCATAAGACTTCTGCCGGCTCTGAGCTATCCTCATCCGCTCCTAGATGACCTGGACCTTCTCTGTCATCGCCTGGACCATCTCCGATCCCACAAGTGCTGACTCCCCTGGGTCTGTCCAGCACAACGGTGATCTGTAGGGTCGGCCATACAACGCCTCATATGGTGCCATTCCGATGGTGGAGTGGTAGCAGTTGTTGTACGCGAACTCCACCAAGGGTAGGTGGTCCTCCCAGCTACGACCAAAGTTGAGGACACATGCGCGGAGCATGTCGTCGAGAGTCTGAATGGTCCTCTCTGTCTGACCATCCTTCTGAGGGTGAAAGGCGGTGCTGAGACGTAGCTGTGTCCCGAACGCCTCCTTCAACCCCTTCCAAAGCTAGGAAGTAAAGAGAGCATCTCGATCGGAAACGATAGATGATGTCACACTGTGAAGCCTTACAATCTCCTGAATGTAGAGACATCCCAAGCTCTCTACTGAGCCCTGATCTCTGATGGGTAAGAAGTGCGCCGACTTGGTGAGTCGGCTGACAATCACCCAAATGGAGTCGTGACCTCTGGAAGTGCATGGAAGTAAAGTCACGACGTCCATATATATCCCGTCCCACTTCCACTCCGGGACCTCCAAGGGCTGTACCAAGACTGCTGGTACCTGATGCTCTGTCTTCACCTGCTGGCAGGTGAGGCAACGAGAAACGAACTCTTCCACAGCCCTCTTCATGCCTATCCACCAGTGCTGTCGTCTAAGATCCTGGTACATCTTCTCCACTCTAGGATGTACCACCAAAGGGGAAGTGTGATAATCTCTCAACACCTCCTCTTGCAAAGCATCTGGTACCAAGGTACTTATTTTGAATAGAACGTCGTGCTCTCCTCCTAAAGAGAAACCATCAGGTTCCTGTCCTTAGGATATCTGCGTACACCACGTCTCACAGTCTGCGTCCCCTCGCTGTGCCTCTCTGACCCGCTGCAGTAGTGGAGGAGTGACTGTGAGGGACTGAAGGAAGGCTAATCCATATCTATCCACTAAGGATTTCTGTAAAGCGGCTAGCTTCTCTGTCACCTCCCCAGGTAGCTGAATGCCCATCCTCCTACTGAGAGCATTGGCTGCCATGTTCCCCTTCCTAGGATTATAGACTATCTCAAAGTCATAGTCCTGGAGGAACTCGAGCCATCGCCGTTATCTCAGGTTCAGGTCCTTCTGTGAGAGGATGTACCTGAGACTCTGATGGTTAGAGTAGACTGTAAAGAGCTCACCCATCAGATAGTGTCGCCACATCATTAGAGCGAAGACCACTACTACTAATTTCCTGGTCATGGGTAGCTTAGTTCTACTCATGCTACCTCAACTGACGTGATCCATAGGCGATCACGACCCACTCCTGCATTAGGACACATCCGAGTCTGGTCCTTGATGCATCGCAGTAAACTACGTACCCTACTCCCTCCTCCGGTAACCTCAAGATAGTCACGCTGGTCAATCTCTGTCTCAGCTCCGGAAGCTCTGCTGACATCTGTCTGACCACAGGAAGGGTTTCCCCTTTCTCCTTAACATTCTGCAATGTTGAAAATATTTCTCCTTTGCCAAAAAGGGAATTCCGGTCTCATCCCTTGGATGAACCACGTTCCTTGCCTAATACAGTCAATCCCGTCATGATTAGTTAATTCATGGCATGGATGACGTCGTAAGGCCTCGACGCTGCTACCAAGAGATCCAACCGTTACTCACACCTCCAAGGGTTGAGTTACACTGTCGGCATTAGTGTGTGGTCACTGGGTCTCCTCTAGTAAGAATCTCGCAAGTGAGGATCAAGTGAACAACTTTTAACCAGTACCTCTTAGAATTAACAAACAAAAGACAAGAGAGAAAACATCACTATTGCAAGCGTCTTTTATTACTTCAACTCAAAGTACAAGGACACAAGACAACACAAACAATGAAGATAGAGGCATAAGGGGAGAAGGCCTCTATGCCTTGATCTAGACCCGCACTTGTCCACCTGCTTCCAGAGCTCCATGATCGTATGCTTCAGCTGCCTGAAACTGTGCTCTCCCCTGAGGTCGGGGTGGACCTCCTAGTGGTGGTGGTGTTAGATCCTCAAAGCATTTCCCACCACCTGCTGCTCGGCCAGCTCCTTTGCCTCGTTCTCCTGCTCCTTGCGGACCACCACAGTCGAACCTCTACCTCTTCCTAGGTAGTTCCTCAACCGTCTGCTGCTCCTCTGCATGGCGGGTCAGGCAGTCACGAGCCATGTGGCCCTACCCTCCGCATGCATAGAATGGTCTTCCACTCGTAAGACTGGTTCTGCTGCGTGTGCCCCGCACCTCCGAGCCAGTATCCTGTGGTCGTTTGCCCGATGGCCTGGCCCGCTTGGACCTCTGCGACATCTGTCTACTGCTGGCTGTAGAAGACTCCGCCATGTGTGGCCCTGTGGTAGGTCTCGCCGCTGGTGTAGACTCAGAAAGAAAGCTCTCGGTGGGAAGAGCTCTCTCCAGTACTTCTGCCTGAGTCGGAATGCTGAGGGAGATCAGCGATGCCCTGATCTCATGCCTCAATCCCTACTCAAAGGTCCGGGCCCAGAAGAATGGGTCCCGTACCATGTCTGTCGAGTAGCGTGAGAGATTGGTAAATCTCGCCGAGTACTGGGCGACCGTCAAGCTGCCCTGCCGCAGCTGAAGAAGATCATGGATGCACACCACACAGAGGGTGGATGGGATGAACTCCGAGCAGAAGAGGCTCTCAAAGTCCGTCCAGAGAAGAGATGCCTCATCATGCACCTGGAGCATCAAGCTCCACCATCTGTCTACTGCCACGTGTAGGAGGCTCGATGCGAGAATCACCATGAGGTCTGATGGTGTCCTCACTAACCTGAAAACCAGTACCACTGCCTCGAGCTAGTCCTCGACTGCCTGGGGGTACGTCTCCCTGTGGAACCTCAGTGGTCGTTGGCGCTGAAACTTGTGCAGTGCACTAAGGTGACGTGCATCGTCAGCGGCTGGGGATGGTAGCATCGATGGCTCTGCGGGTAGAGGTACCGCCGGTGCCTCTGTTGTCAAAGGGCCCTGTACCGAGGCCTCGTCGCTCATTGGGCTGTCATCAAGCACAAGTCTCGAAACACTAGCTGGCTTCCTTCATGGGGCCATCCTGAAAAGAAACAGGTGTGCCATGGTCAAACAATATACCTGGTGAGCTGACATAAATTAATATCATGGAAAACTTGAAACACACTCGCAATCAATGAATTCGTTCATTAAGTCAGAAATCTGAAGTCTGGGTCCTGGTGTACGGATACGTCAGCCGCCGCACCAACAATGGACTCCCTGGACTGATAACCGCACTCAATACTCTTAACACTATTGATTCAAATAGAAAAGATAGAGTCCAATGTTCTGCGGTAGAACCGAACACCTCTGATACCAATTTGTCACGACTTGTCCTCGGGGCTCGTGCCATGACTACCCCAACCCCGACTTCCATAGGCCAGGGGCTGGTGACTAGCACCAAGGCGTAAATCCCGGTAAAAAGGGAAGGAATTGCCTTTGTAAAGTAAGCAAACACCACAGAGAAAGCAAGCAGTAGAAGAAAACACTAAGTAAAAACTGGGTACAACAGTAAGTGCTGAAAAAGTATGTGGGCCAGTATACAGGCCCAAACTGAAAGTAAAGTACAACTCGAAAGGGAAACCAAAAAAGAAAGTAAAACCACACCGTCGAGACGTCCACTGGAAGTCCCACCTAAAGGGTGAGTAAAGATGGCCTCCACAGCTCCTAGGGTCCAGCCGTCCGCTCCGAGTATGTCCCGCCTAGTGGTCTACCTCCGGGTACCGTCCTGCTCCACAAGCCTCAACCATGATCAGCGCTGTCCGTCATCTGCAACCAACAAAACGTAGTGCGGGCATAGCCATGCAGGGGTGACTATAAGCTACTCAGTAGGGACCCCAAGACCCCAGAAGGTCTCCCAGAGTCCACAAAGGATAATCCACAAATTAAGATACAATCACGAAGTAACATCCGACACTGCTTAGGTATATGCACATACATATACCTAAGTCATCAGTTCCAGTTCAATCCAACCTCCGAGCCCAAGTACAACCCAGTACACACAGGAAACCACAACCCAATCCACACAGGAAAGAAAAACGTAATCCACACATGATAGCACAACACAATCCACAAGGGAAGAAAAATAGGAATCATCTCACACAGGAATACTTCTTTGTATGATGATAGAGATGATCAGATGTATCCATTGATTCATCTAAGCCATCGGACCCACAAAGGATCGATAGGTACTAATCCCCGCAATGACCCACAAAGGATCGATAGGTAAATAACCCCCGCAAAGACCCACACAATATCTATACGTAACTAACCCCCGCAAAGACCCACACATGATCGATAGGTAACGAACCCCCGCAAAGACCCACACAGGATCAATAGGTAACTAACCCCCGCAAAGACCCACACAGGATCGGACCCACACATGATCTGTAGGCGCTGGCTCACATAGAACCGCTGAGCGCTGACCCACATAGGATCGGACCCACATAGGATCGGTACCACTGATCCACGTAGGATCACTGAGTGTTGTAGTCATCACCATCAAATCCACTGAGGATCTCTGTACAGTCGTTGTCGTCGTCACAGTTGCAAATGAAGCCAACTCTAGGGTTCCCGCACACAACAAGTTCGTTCGGGAGGGTCCGCTCCATGAGCCGAGAAGATAATAAATCAACTGACACAAAGTCTGGAGTTTATGTATCCAAAAGGTCCGTATCGTCAACAGGAACTCAGCGTCACAGACGGTGCGTCCATCAGACGCCCGGTCTGGAAGTTATTGACTTTTTCGTCCTAGGGGACCTTTTTGTTTTTAAGTCAAAACCAACCCAACCATACTCCACATGCATCCAAAACTCCGGAGGAGTAAGCCAAAAGATTCATCTCACTAAGAGGAATCCAAAAAAGTCGACGGCACGTCAGTCAGACGTTCGGAGCTCATTATATGAGCGTTTTCGCTCCGAGGGCCCGGTTGGTTTCGTGTACGAACCAACCCGGCCGAACACAAAGTATTCTGAAACCTTGAGTGCGATATACCGAGACTACCGTCTCGATCCAAGGATCACATCGCAGCTAACAGTGCATCGATCGGAGGCCCGTAGATCATGATATGGGCAAAAGAACGAAGAGGGTCTGAAAACGGGGGTTTCGGGCCCGGACCGACCCGGCCCGAGACCCCCTGGGTCAGCCCAAACCGGGTCGGCCCGGCAGGGCACAACCTGGCCTGGAGGGGCATGGCCCGGCCCACCAGGCGCGGCCCGGCCCGGTGCGCAGCGCCAGGCGGCTGGGCCGAACGGCCGAGCCATTCGGATAGCGGGGGGGGGGGGGGGCACTCCCCCCAAAAGTTTTTAACCGCAACCCCCCTTAATGGGGGCTGCTCAGCTGGCCGGCCGGGGGTTTGAACCCCCAAATTTTCCCTTGTCCGGCCGGTATGCCCCGGCCGGCCGGTTTCTGCGGCCACGGGACCGGCGAAGGCCGGTCCCCTCCCTGCTCCGACACCGGCGGCCCGTTCCGGCCGCCGGTTCCCACAATCCGCCGCGGCCCGGTACCGGCAGCGACCTTCATTCATCCGGTGCAGCGCGACGACGCCACAACCCTCCACCGCGGCCCTGCTCCGACTGCGGTGCTTTTGCGGTTCTCCAGCGCGGCGCGACGGTGCTGTGACTTGGTTAAAATTTTTAAAAATAAATGCGGCGTGACGACATAGTGTATCCCTATCGTTCGATCCCTCGTCGTGCGACGACACCGCGTCACTTCCCTTCATACCGCAACAACAAGAAAATAAAAAGGGAGGGGGTCGGTCATATTTGTGCGGTCCGGCCTCCTCCTGTAAATCGATAGCATGCGGTCCAATTATACGTGGATAAAGAACGAGAGTAAATCAGAAAAAGAAAATCACATAAACCCCTACCTCGATCGTAGCTTGAACGGAGGTTCGTCGAATGAGGATTCGTTGCGAAATATCCATCGTGGAAAGATACGTCGCGAAAGGAGACGTCGTCGGTGTCGCAGTATACGACGTCACGTAGTCGGTTTCCGAGGACTCGACGTTCTTCATCGGAGATCGATGCGTTCTTCACGTTCTTCGTTGAAGAAGAAGAAGTTCCTCAAGTTCCTTAGCCTTTTCTCCCAAACTCCACAACAAGAATCCAACCCATAATAAAATTAGCCCACACTAAATTTATTAACTTGAAATTTGTTTGAAATTCAAACACTCACATTAAACTCACTTCATTAATATCATATGTTATTAAAACTTATATTATCAAATTTAATAGTGAGTTGAAGGAGTTAAGAAATGAGAAGGGGTGGGGTTCGTGTGGGCCCCACCACCCTCATAACCTCCCATGGGATGTTGGGTAGTTACCCAACTTCCACCCAAAGCATAAATCCACTTAGAGAAAATAAAAATTGTAGTTAAATTTTTATTTTAACTTTCACAAATTTAATGAACCTGTCTCATGAAAACGCAACTCCGGAAAAGGTGTTCCTAAGAAATTACCGGTGCTGGGGTTCCATCGGTGCCCTCGGAATTCGATTCCGAGCACCGGTTCAAAAGTTAGTAAATCCCTCTCATTCATTCACAGAACATACCCGAGCTAAACTTTGGATAGAAATTCCGGGCACACCGGGCCTCGGAATCAAGTGCCGTCAGAAACTGCATTCTTGTAAAATCCCAAAGAAAATTAAGAAAAAATTTCCCTTGATTTTTAAGGGTCTTTACATTACACACCCAAAGCCCCTTTAAAACCTTTGTTATGATCAGCCACACATCCTCAACATGCCAGAATAATGAACACATGACTTCCATTGACAAAAAAAACTAAATGCACATTTTATTGAAAATACATCAAACACCAACTAAATTATTTTAAAAAGAAAAACAATATTGCACTAAGCTAATTAATCACAAAACACGTCAAATTAATTAACTGAATGAAAAAATTATCCAAACAAGCGAGAACCAACAATCTCAACATGATATCATCAATTTAACAACAACAACGAATACCTAGAAACTTGAGAGGTGCGAACCTCAAGTAAACAAATTAAACATAATTTAAAGAGGCATAAGCAATGAGATTCAACCTCAAGAACGAATAATATTTCAGAATTCTGAAGTGAAACTTCAAACGCACATTGTTCGCACCCCAATACGCACCAAAAGTGAAACGAAAAGGACCCTAAACCAGAATTTGAACCAAATCAAAAAAAAATTCACATCATGAAAAACAATTCACAATTGTTCCAAATTAATTTAATAAGAAAGTGAAATCATCAAAACTCAAGAATGAAACCCTAAAGAACAACAACACACAAAAATTTGGGGGGAAAGCTTACCGGAGGGGGAAGAGGGGAGTCCGGCCTGAGACGACAAGATGGAAACGGGCTGGTCGGGACAGGGGGTAGCCGGCGTGGCCAGTGCAGGGAGGGACCACGGCTAGGGTCGGAGGAGGTCGGGGCCG
The DNA here is from genome assembly GCA_963277665.1 of Viscum album. Lineage (NCBI taxonomy): Eukaryota > Viridiplantae > Streptophyta > Magnoliopsida > Santalales > Viscaceae > Viscum > Viscum album. Next base: position 475,251,415 of record OY728135.1, read on the forward strand.
GCTGGATGGCGGTGGACGGTGGGAGGCCAGTAGAGGCACCGGTTGGAGGGGAGGCCGGTGAGGTCAGGAGGGGAGGGCGATGTTGGAGGAGGCGTGGCTGGAGAAGGCTAGCCAGAGGGTGGTGCGGTGGGCTGGGATGTAGGGGCGGTGGCCTGGGGTGCAGGGGCGGCAGAGGTGGCCTGGGGTTTAAGGGGGCGATGCGACTTGGGTAGCAGGAGGCGGTGCGAACGGGGAAAGGTTGGGAGGAAGGATGGTGGTCCGGTGGCGGCTAGCTCTTGAAACCAGGATGGGAGCTCGGCCGGTGGTGTTGCGATGCAAGGAAGCCGAGGGGGTACAATAGGGTTCAGCGCGCAGGCCAAAGGGGTGCGGATGGAAAAAGGGGGAAGGAAATAGAGGGAGGCAATGAGAATGAGGGGAAAAAATAAAAATAAAAAAAAAGAAACAAAAAAAAACTAAAAAAAAACTAAAACAAAAGGTAATAATAATAATAATATTAATGATAATAAAAAGCATAGTAATAATAATAGTAATATTAACAAAACAATAATAATTGTAGAAAACTAAAATAGAAATAATAATAATAATAATAATATAAAATGACATTATTATGATTATTATTTTTAAAACAAATGTTAATTAATTTTATTTCATTAATCAAACATCGGCAAGGCGTGCGGTGAACAGGGCGGGGCCGCACGGCGACCCAAGCGAGGCCATGCAGCTTCAACCGCATTGTGCTGGATGAAAACAAGACCAAAACACAAAGAACTCAAAATCTAAAGTCAGGTATCGACCCAAACTACCCGATGCAAAGAAAAATAATAATAATAAATAAATAAATTAGAAATGATGGGTGTGACAATTCTCCCCACCATAAAGCTTTTCGTCCCTAGAAAGCCACAAATAGAACCAAACCCCAAAGCAGAAAACCACACTCTCTTAATTTTCAAAGGGGATTCCCACAAACACCAAGAAAAGAGAGGCAAAAGTATTGTGATCAGAGAAAGTGAATCAAATACAACTTCGAGAAACTCATATAAAGACTTTTTGATATGTGTCATAGGCCCCAAAGAGCTAGAACGCCTCCGATTGACTGATCAAGGAAAACGACTCTCGAACCTGTGGAAACTAACCTCAGAGGACGAAACAACTCAAGAATTATTAAATGAAAACTACACCATTTGGTTGGAATCAACAAACAAAGTTAGACCACGTCCAAGGAATACTCTTATCACTTAGCACCAAGCCATATTTAAAAATAGAAGCAAAAAAATCAATATGGGGAGGCTCGAGGGGATCCCCACCATTAGAAACTCACTAACGCTCGAGACGAGACTGGTAAACCGACATAGACAGGTTCGAGCAGACTCCCCACCATTAAAGAAAAGTCCATCACTGATTCATTCTATAGACATTCGTGCGAGACCCAATGTGGGTCTCCCCACCATTAAGAACCTTCCAATGCCCAAGGAGAGACTAGAAAACCAACCGTGGGAGGTCCGGGCATACTCCCCACCATTCAGGAAAGGCCAACACCGATTTATTCTAGAGCCCTTTGTACAAGACCCATCGTGAGCCTCGCCGCCACTAGAACTAACAGAGGATACATAACTTTGAAAAATTCCCCATGGTGACCACACACCCCACCACAAGGGGTGGGGAGGGAGGGGCTCGAATACTTGGGTGTCAAAAGCATGACCCAAGACAAACCAGAATTTCCACATTCCTGGATGATCATTATTCAGATTTTAGATAGATTTACTCAACAAAATCCCATAAGGACCACTAAAGCAATTGCATCTAATGGGACACAACCCCCAAGACTTTAAGGAAATGAGACGAACATGCCTCCACATGGTTGCGAAAACCTTATGCAACCAGACAGCTCATTCAGAGTGGAAAAACCATAGAAACAATTTAAACTTCCTCTACTTTTAACTCCGATGATAGAAATAAAGCTGGGGTCTCATACAATATCTGGGATCTTGACCATGCTCTAGCTTCACTCCAAGCCCTATGGTTGGAGCCCTGATGTTTGAAGCATCTCCTGCCTCGCAGTCAGGTATTGAAGACTCCCTAACGAAGCTTCTCATTTTGGTGTCACACGCAACTACACTACAACCGAGACAACACTAGCAAACACAACACATTACGATATCCAATTGATCATACACAGAACATTCACTAACACCAGAGCTGAAATGGTGCATGCACATCACCCTTTGTTAAACTGAATGAGGACACGACATCACAAATCGTCACTGAGTATAATCATTATCATCAAGAGAAACATTACATTGAGAAAGACTTTGAACTGCATCTTGAACAACATTTGATTCCTGAAAACGACCATAGCAGCCTCATACAACGGGGTCTACCAAACCAGTAGCTTAACACAATCCTTTTCATAAAAAAATGAACCAAAGACTAGGGGTCATTTAGAACAATAGACCGCACCAGCAACTTAGGGTTGCTTCCACCTTTTCCCCAGTGGAGTCTCCTTTACCGCTTACAAACAACCGTTGACTATCAAAAGGGACCTCACACTACAAATTTCACCCAACCATGACCATTGCTACCGATAAAATAACTACAAGCCCTTCAAGACACTAGTCAACACTAAAAATTCTGAACCGCCTTCACCCTTCCCCGCTGAAATTCCTTTCACTGTTTCAAGGGGGAACATTCAGACACGATAGTGTCAATCTTCATACTCGACATGTCAGACACTCAAAAGACCAAAACTCACATCAACTCCCCCCACATCTATCATCCCGATGCGAGAGGATCCAATTAACAAAAAGGAAAAGGAAAAGACTTAGCACTATCACCCAAAAAGGGAGAGTCCTTACTTTAATCAACTAGAGGGTCGACCAATGGAGAATTACTCATGGCCACACTTTAATCACATGTTAATGCTTCATAGATCGGCGTATACTAGTCAAGGAAGAAAACCATGAACCCAACCAAACTAGTCCAACAGTCAATACATACCACAAGCGAACCCCAAACGTACAGGGGGAAACACTGTAAGGGCTCCCCAATACTTTTCAAAAGAATTAACTAACTACACACTTGCATACCGACTTACAAATAAGAATTCAAACTCAGGACACAATTCCGTCAAAAAGGATTTTCAACCCAAAATTTCTCACATCCAACATGTCAAAATCACAAGGACACATTATGCAATCACTGGTTACTAAAACACCATATTTTCATTTAACAAAACATTTTAAAAAATAAGCAATGCTTGTGGGTTTCACAAACACCAATGGTGTCCCATGGGCCTCGCACATGCATGTTCCCATGCCACTCCAGCATCCACCTCATATCCATCCATGAACTCACCCACTCATTCCATTAACCCTTTCTCTTTCCCATATACATTCATGCAAGTGGTTTCCCCTGAGAACACAAAGAATAAATACCAAACCTTTACATTTTTTCAAAACCAAAACATTCAACCCACGCTTTTCAAACCTTACTCGTCATTTCATTTTCAAAGTGCTTCATTTGAAAACATTTTCCAATAACAAAACATTTTTACATAAAACCCAAATTTCCACGAATCCAAAATAAAGAGATGAGAAACAATGCAGGAGGAAACCAGTGTCAGCGGGTGATTGGAGCATATGGTCGGCAGCCATACGCCAATCACGCCGCTGGCCCTAGAGAGTATTTTAGGGCAGTGTCCCCAGCTCCACAAGGCTTTCCAGACCCTGCGAGCTCACTATTACCACTGAACCTACTCCCATTTCATTTCCGTTAGGCAAGATTACCTGCAAAGACCAAAAACTCAGACAAACCTCAACATACTTTGGTAACTTGAGTCCCTCCATGAGGTGTGCTGGACATGCACCTTAATCGTAGCCAGGACGTTGAGTCTTGACAACCTTAACTCAATTCAACCATGACTATCCTGAAAGAACAAGACCCAAGAGGGAAAACCTGCGACTCTGATACCATTTTTTCATGAAGCAACCTATGTTGACCCTGAACCGGTCACCCTAGTCGGGCCGAGACATGGCCCGAGAGGCATTCCCGATCCTCCCGGGCTTGCGACAATCACCAGGGCATTAAAGAGAGCAAGAGGGAACGATTTAGCCCAGAGAAAATAAATAAATAAGAGGAATGAAAATAGACCAACACAGAGTAAATAAACAACATGAAATAAAAGAACGACCAACAACAACAACTAACCTAACCACGAACAAAACTCCTCACGACTCCGAGAGTCGCTCACGAGCCCAGAACCAAATCTCTCCCACAACAATAGAGCTCATGTCAACCTGCAACAGAAACTAAAAACAGAAAAACACTATAGGTGTGAGTATTAAAACTCAGTAGGTAGGCCCACCTAATTCTATTCCCAGTGCACAAACCATTAAATAATGAATTTATCAATTCCAGTTTTGAACTAAATTATATGAAATATTAGTTTCCACACACACTTTCATTTCTAAAACAAGTATTAGCCCATTGCCCCTTTTAATATAAAACAAGTTTAATGTTTTAATGGAACATGTGTATAGAATTTTATAACATTTCTGAATGCAATTTAGAAATTCAAATTTTAGTTGCTAGTCAATGAGAAAACCAAACACAACACACCACACACAATAAGGGCAATGGAAAAGAAGTGGCGCACAGGGCCAGCTGCCAAACTAGACCTCTCAATCATCCGCCACATAAAAATAAACACTAAAAGAAACATGGGTTGAACCTAGGATATCGTGAACAATCTAGAACATACTATACATCTGACTCATCCTGAAGGCATGCCCTAACTCGATGAAATCATAACACCCATACTACTACCCAGTATAGCCCTACATGACCTAACCGAGGGTCCCAATCCCCATAGCAGCAATAACAAAGTACTCCCCTGCTATGGGGCCACTAGCCAGTGCATGTTCTAAACTAGTGCAGTAATCATTCTCAGAAAATTCACTCAATATGCCAGGTTATCATGTCAAAACATATAATAAAAAGGGGTGCGTCCACAATGTAAATCAATCCGTCAGGATGCACAAACATCACATAAAGCTCATGCAACCAGCACAAACCAAATATCACCCCTGAATGGGTTTCCCTAAACAATCTATTTTATTAAAGTGCCAAACGGGCCTTCACCAATTTTAAATCAAAACCTCAATTCTCGAGCAAAACCAAAACACTTATTCAGAATAAATCATTTATCTTTAAAACTAGAAGTACATTTGAAATTTCGTTCATTATATTTAAAGGAAAAACATTCATTCTTTCAATACTGGGTGTCCTCTCGTCAAGAAAATGTTTCAAGTGTTCGGTATAAAATAAACGGCTATTTTCACACCAAATAATCATAAAAAATTTAATTTAATTATATTATTTCCAATTTATTAAAATTAATAAAACATCAAGCAATTAATAAATTCTATATCTAAAGGTAAGTGCAGTGGGGGACCTACCTCGACATGCAGTGGAAACAAGATGATGTGACACTCCTCGCAAAGGTGCGCAACCACACAAGCCGATGACCGCAGTATCACAGTTTTCATCGCCGACACGCTGCAAACACCGCACAAGAACTAAAAACACATAACCAGTGACCTAAAACAATTCAAACGAACAAACGGAGCAAATAAAATTTCTACATGCTTTCAAAACACAGTGCGCACCATCTGCACTATTTAAAAAACCACTTTAAAATTTATTAAACCATTCCAAAGACACCCACGTCCTTACAAAACCAAATCCCCTTAAAAACCTTTGTTCTGATCAACCACACATCCTCAAAAAGCTAGAATAAAGAATGCACAACTTGCATTGCAGAAAAAAACTAAATGCACATTTTATTGAAAAGACATCAAACACCAACTAAATTCTTTTAAAAAGAAAAACAATTTTTCACTAAGATAATCAATCACAAAAGAAGCCAAATTAATTAACTGAATGAAAAAAACATCCAAACAAGGGAGAACCAACAATTTCAACATGATATCATCAATTTAAAAACAATAACGAATACCTAGCAACCCGAGAGGAGCAGACCTCAAGTAAAAAAATTAAACATAATTTAAAGAGGCATAAACAATTAGATTCAACCTCAAGAACAAAGAAACTTTCGGAATTACGAAGCAAAACTTCAAACACACATTCTTCTCACCCCAATACGCACCACAAGTGAACCGAAAAGGACCCTAAAACAGAATTTGAACCAAATCAAAACAAATTTGCATCATGCAAAACAATTAACAATTGTTCCAAATTAATTTAATAAGCTAGTGAAATAATCAAAACTCAAGAACGAAACCCTAAAGCACAACAACACCCGAAAATTTGGGGGGAAAGCTTACTGGAGGGGGAAGAGGGGAGTTCGGCCGGAGACGGTAGGATGGAAACGGGCTGGTCGGGACAGGGGGTGGCCGGCGCGGCCGGTGTAGGGAGGGCGCGCGGCGAGGGTCGGAGGAGGTTGGGGCTGGCTGGATGATGGTGGATGAATGGAGGCCAGCGGAGGCACCAGTTAAAGGGGAGGCCAGCATGGTCGGGTTGGGAGGGCGATGCTGGAGGAGGCGTGGCCGGAGAAGGCTGGTCGAAGGGTGGTGCGGTGGCCTGGGGTGCAGGGGCGACAGCCTGGGGTGTAGGGGTGGCGGCGGTGGCCTGGGGTTTAAGGGGGAAGTGTGACTCGGGTAGCAGGAGGCAGCGTGAATGGGGAAAGTTTGGGAGGAAGGCGGGTGGTCCGGTGGCGGCTGGCTCGTGAAAACAAGATGGGAGGTTGGCCGGTGGTGCCGTGATGAAAGTAAGATGAGGGGGTGCGCTAGGGTTCAGCGCACAGGACAAAGGAGGGCCGATGGAAAAAGGGGGAAGGAAATAGAGGGAGGAAATGGGAATGAGGAAAAAAAATAATCCAAAAAAATTTAAAAACAAAAACCAAAACAAATGGTAATAATAATAATAATACTAATGATAATAATTAGCATAATAATAATAATAGTAAAATTAAAAAAACAATAATAATTTTAATAAACTAAAATAGAAATAATAATAATAATAATAATCTCAAATGACATTATTCTGATTATTATTATTAAAAATATTTTTAATTCATTTTATTTAATTAATCAAACATCGACAAGGCGTGCGGTGAACCGGGTGGTGCCGCGCGGTGACCCAAGTGAGGCCGCGCAGCTTCGACGACGTTGTGCTGGATGCAAACAAGACCAAAACACAATGAACTCGAAATCTTAAGTCAGGTTTCGAACCGAACTACCTGACGCAAAGAAAAAAAATAAAAAAAATAAAATAGAAATGATGGGTGTACCAATATAAATTCCTTATTTTGTGATAACATGTCCTAAGAATGTGACCTGTTATATCCAAAATCCACCCTTACTAAACATGGCGTACAACCTATCTTTCCTTAAGGTCACCAACAAAATCCTTAAATGGTCTTCATATACCTCTTTGATCTTTGATTATATGATAATATCATCAATAAAAACTACCAAATTTTTTTTGAGGTAATGTATAAAGACTTTATTCATCATGTCCAAGAAGATTGCGGGGGCATTTTTATGTCCGAAGGGCATCACCAACAACTCATAGTTCCCATACCTTGTATGGAAGGAAATATTTTGAATATCTTCCTTCTTCACCTTTAGCAGATGATATCCAGAATGAAGATCCAATTTTTATAAGTATTGTGCTCATCTTAACTGATCGAACAATTCATCAATCCTTGTAAGAGGACATTGGTTCTTTATGGTGATCTTGTTGAGTTCTCAATAATAAATATAGTGCCGCATTGTTCCATCCTTCTTTTTCATAAAGATCACTGGTACACCCCAAGGTGATGCACTAGGGCATATGAACCATTTGTCCAAATGCTCTTAAATATTATTCTTTAACTATTCTAGTTCGATATGAGCCATCCTATAGGGACACTTTGAGATAGGAGTCTCTCCAGGTATAAGTTTTATAGAGAACTCTACCTCAAAATTTGGGGGAATTCTAGGTACCTCTCCAAGAAATACATCATCGTATTCCCTCAAAATGGGCATTTCCTCTAGGTCGACACTTTCCTTTGACTCAACCATTTGAGCGAGGTTTGCTTCTTCACATAGAATCAACACCCACACCATTGAAGGATTTTTCAAAAGAGATTCAAGATCCTTCTTGTATTTATAAAGAACCATGTGATGCTTCATAATATGAAAAGATATTTCCATTTCCTGACAGTTTATATGTGCTCTATATAATGATATCCAATCCATTCCCATTATTGCATTGAATTCCACAATGGTATGTATTATGAGATTCGGTGGAAGAATCCTACCACATATGCCAACTGGAGAAGAGTCAAACATTTGGGCTGCAATTATTGGATGATTTTTTGTTTTTATAGATATATCTACTTCAAGGTTTTGGGTCTTTGATTCTATAGTTCTATCAAACTTGAAAGATATAACGAAATACATAGAACCATACTCAAGTATAACTTTTTCCAATATTGAGTGAATAGGAAGTGTACCTAATATGACTTCATTTTCATGATCAAATTCTTTAGTAGTGATGGAATAACCATTCCCTTGTTACTTTATATTTGGTGGCTATTGACACTGATTTCACTTAAGGACTCAAGGTTTAGTGCACTAGCTTGCACAATACCCATTATCCCTACAGTTGTAGCATCAGACCATGGGTGGTGGTCTCTTTTCCTCCACCACATTCTCCTTCCTTCTCATATCTTTTCAACAATCATGAGATTGATTTCTTTCTCTACCACACTTGAAGCATTTCTTTTCCCCTTTTAGGTAATTACAATTATTCTTATTCCCAAATGTTTTACATGTGGGTGGTTGAGTTTTCTTTCCTCCTTTGTCATTAGATCCTCCAACCTGAAACTCCACCTTTATTTTCTTCTCACCATATCCATGGGACCATTCTCAAAACTACACCTCTACTTTAAGATCACATTGAGCAACTTCTTCATAACTCACAAAGTCTTTAATTACAATAGCCTTTATAAGGTGCAGTTTTAATCCACTATAGAATCTATCAATTTTTCTATCATTATTGATAACAAAACCTGAAGCGTACCTTTCAAGCCTTTTGAAATTCGCTTCGAAGGTCATGACATATTCTCCTTCCTTTTTCTTGAGCACTATGAATTATCTCTTCATATTTTCATGAAGCTTTCGTGGGAAATACTTGTTAAGAAACATGATCTTAAGTTGTTCACATTCCATGTCTTCAATTTTGTCTCTTGGATTGGTGTTCTTAATCAATATCCACCATTGATCGACCTCTCCTTCTAGATGATAAACGACTAGTGTAAACTTCTCCTTATCAGAACATTAATTTGTAGAAAAGATATTCACTATAGAGTTGACCTATTGTTCCAAAACTATTTGATTATAAGATCCACTAAGCATCAGTGGTTTTTTCCTCATAAAATACTCGATAGCCAGTTTCCCCCATTTAGCGAATAAGGAAGTTCCTCATTATTCAGGTTATTATTCATAACCTAAAATAGTTGGTTAATCATCGATATAATGTTTTGAAATCCAAATTCCAATTCATTGGGAATATCATTAAGGAAATAATTTCCTTGGCCCTCGCACTGGTTATTGGCCTAGTTTCTCCTAATTCACAACATTTTCTAAAATAGAAAGGGTTAGAAGAAAACATAAGTCAATGAGTGATGAATAATTAAATTATTCATTTTTTCAATTTACACTAAAATAATATCTTATGGGATCCATATATTTATCGAAGCTTCTTGTGTGTACACTTTTACTTAGTCTCATACTAGAGTTTTCCCTAGGGTTCAATAATCTTGATTCCAAAATTAACTAAAATTATCTCTACTACCAACTATAGAAAACCAAATTTTCATTAACTTACTATTGAACCATTTTAATTATAAAAACATAATCTCATTACACAACCAAGATCCAAATTTTTAGCGTCTTTTAAAACTACTATTATACATAACTTTTACAACATAAAATAGAAAAATTTATTTAATAATTTCATCACTAGCTTCTTATTGGCACTTGAATACTCCTTAGTACAAGTAGTCACCTGAAAATATAGATAAAAAAGGGTTGAGATAAAATCATAGTAAGAGGATTGAAATGAACAATATAACAATGGGTGAGAATAATCATAAAATAGTCATAGATCATGAACATGATAATAAGTATTAATAAAATACTTGATATATTGAAATGTATAAAAATGAAACATCATGTCATAGTGGTAAACTACAAACATAGTTTTGAAAAAATATAGAATCATTTTCACACATAATTTCACTTTAAATCATGAGATTAATCAATTTTCACTATGCATTGGTGTGCTATATAATTCCATGCACACCTGTCACATTCAAACATTCATATTACGCTATATAATTTCGGGCGCACCCATCACATCATAACATTTTCATTATCATGCATGCCACATAGAAAATATATAAATAAGGAATATAAATAACCCTTTTAAATTAATTTTTTTCACCTCATAAGATCACATTCATAAAAATTAGGTTCCCAAAAGAAATAGGAAATGACATACTTGATACAAGAACCCTTAACCTTGAGTGAGAAGTAAGAGGTGTGTTTTTGAAAGAAAAGTTCTTTTGAAAAATATTTTGTTTAAAATAAACTCCATTGTAAAACATGAATATCCCAAAGGAGTTAATATAATGATTAAAATAATGATTTTTATGTAGTAACCATATAGAAAATGTAGTGAAAGAGGGGGAAACCAAAGAAAGAAAGTTGGGTCCGAGAATTTCCCCTAACTTTGCATCCGAACAGTTTCTTCACTTTAATGTCATGTTTAACCACATTATATTCATTAATTAAGAATTATAGAACCTTTTATCAATTAATAAGATTAATTATGGTTTTATTTAGTTCAATTATGGGATTTTTATGAGTTATAATGCTTAAATACATTATTTGGGAACGTTCATTTTCTTAGTTTTCATGAACAGTTCACTTGTATTCATGAATGGAAGTTTGTATAAATAGTGGATAACAACCATAATTGTAAATAAATAATATTAGTGACATTAAATAGGTATAAAGGATCTCATAATGAATTTTATTATGTACCATTAGGGTGAATCATTAGATAAACTATAGATGATTAGGGCTTGTATTAATTTTTGCAGGGTTTTAACCACAATGTACTTGTTTTGTTTAATCATTTAGTATTATGTGAATAATTTAGTACCAGAGCATTAAATTAGATATAAAAAATAAAATATAATATAATTAAAAATGTTTTCTTGACCATATTAGAAGGTGGTCAAGGAAAATTGAAACATTTCGTTCATGGAGGTGATAAATTAACACATCATGAACAATATTTTCCTTTCTAAAATAAAAAGAAGAGAATAAGGGTGTTTGATGATATATAATCCCATTAGAATCATAAAATTTCAGTATATGTAAGCTATGTGAGTTACCATACCATTTTTATAAGGATCGATGGGATTATATTAAGAAAAGAACTTGAAATTGAATGGAAATTTAAGGAAAATAGATGGGGTACCTCTTGAATTTGTCTCGTTTAAGAGACTCTTTAGGGTAGAGGGATTGGTATTTTTAGAAAACCAAGGATTTATGGAAATGGGGGATGAGCTTGGTAAGTGTTTTGAGTATAATTTGGTCATGTCTTGAAGCTTTAGAGGTGTGAGGAAATGAGGGTGTGAGGGGTTGTATTTATAGTTGAGTGGAGGGGTGTTTTCCAAATATTTTAATCATTATTTTATTAATTTCCCAAAAAATAAGAGAATTTTGAGTGTTTCAATAAATTAATTGATATAAGTGCATGTTACTTATATATTTGGTTTCTTACATAACTTATATGATTTTAGTAATAGTGGATTTAAATTATAAGTTATTTATATGAAAAATTAATGTATTTTACTATTCACTAAAATTCATGTATTTCAGAAAAATATCAAAAAATAACCCAATACAATTTTCAATAGATAGAATAAAAAATAAACACCATTTTTTGAAAATAATTTTTTATGTATTATTAATGTAGTTTTTAATTAAAATCATAATTTACCTGAAAAATAGAGATTTTAAAATTAAAAATGATTTTATAATGCTTTCAAAAATTACATATGGTCTTATAAAATTATCTTATAAGCAAAAGTCATAATTTTTTAATTTATGAAAACATTTTGGAGAAATAAATTTTCTTTAAAATTAATTAATTAATTATAATTAATTAGTAATGACTTACAAAAATACCAATACTTTTACTTTGGTCATATTGTCACTTATAAGATGGGTAAATTTTATTCAACCATTCATTGGTGAGGTTACTATTATTTTGGATTATTAACTATTCGTAAGGGTCATATTACTATTCATAAGGGTAGGTTTCTATTCATAAGGGTAGGTTACTATTCAAAAATTTATGTTTGCCTTTCGGACTCTGAACATCTTGTTGATTGCAACCGTATATATCAGATTTTTGAAATTCAGAACACATAAGTGAAGACTTTATGTTTAAAGGTGACATAGTAGCTCATTTAAGCATGATGTGGCATTTTTTTCTAATTTGATTGATTATTACATTAATACAAGAATGGATAAATTCCATTGATAAATGTTTGGGTTGTTATAGTTTTTGTAAAAACTGATACCAAAAAGTGTTAGCACACATGTTTTTAATCTATTAAAAAGAAACTATTTTCATAATTTCAATGCTAAAGACACTATTTGCAATATTGTTAGGGAAATAATATCCATTCTTAGGATATTGGTTATAATGAATATTCATCCTCTTCCCTTCACTTTTATAGAATCAGGGGTTGATTTTCAATACAAAGAATGATTTCCTTCCCGCGGTAATTTATGTTGGATCTATATAGGGAAATAAAATCCATTCCTAGAATAACATAAAATTACACCAATGGTAGTATGAAAAAGTTTTTTGATAATCTCATCAATCAAATTTTGATAGGGGATGAGTTATATAATTATGATGTAATAATTTCCCCATTTTCTATTTTCACTGATAACTCCACATCCAAGAATTATGGTGGTTTTTGAATAGTTTTATTAAACATTCATGATATAAAGAAATGTGTAGAAAAAAAATATAAAAGTATGTTCTCTATTATGGAATGAATAATTATCATACTTTTCACCAATTTGTTTTTATGACCCACCTCAGTAGTTGGGATGGTAAAAGCTCACCCTTTCTTCCTTGGAGGTTGTTGGTTATCTTTGAAAACCCTTGGATTAGTGATTTGGTTTGAAAACTACCCTGGTTCCTTATAGTTGGAGAAATAAGAATTATGTTGAGGGATTAATAGAGAATTCACTTCCTCCATCACACTGGTGGGTTTCTCCTATCAATAATCGCTAGCTTAGTGACCTTCCTTTCCACTCCTAAAGAATTCCTAATCCCTTTTAGGAAATTTATATGGTGATTCTTTCTATAAATTTAACAAGTGGGGTGTTAATTTTTTTTTCAACCTTATATTTCTACATTAACTTCCATAATTAAACATTACTTTCTTCTTTGTAGACATGGGATACCCTCTAGATTCACCAATATCAATTTTGACTTCGAGGGAACATTGGAAAATTTCCTCATATCTATCAAAGTCAGAGATTGTGAGGGGACTTCATATACTAGGTAATAGCCAACCAAAGAAGTAGGGAACCTTGAATTTGGTGTTAATGTAAAATCTAGAGGCATATCATTAATGTATTATGATGTTTTCATCATATTCCTTGATAGATTAGTCCTCTTTTTTCTGAAGGGAAAATAAATACACTTCCATTTTATATTGTAGAGTTTGAGTAAAATATTTATAAAAAAACTTTTTCTTTACACCACATTACTTGGATCTCTTCCTCAGGATTCATATTTTTCATGAATGTCAACCACAGATCAACTTCAACCTCTATATGATAAAAATATAGTAGAACCTTTTGTTGTTCAAAACATTGAAGGATGGAGATGATCTTCTCAGTGAAGTTGATTTATTTTTCTGCGATTAAGGTACCATACGATCCATTAAAAGTTAGAGTCCTTTGTTGTATAAGGAATTTAATAATGAATTTTTCACTCTTAGAGGTATTTGGATTCTCCTCATGATCCAGATTTCAATTTAGAACCTTTGTCAGCTGAGAGAGTATCTTCATTAAGTTCATGATTCCTTCTCCCATTATGTTGGGGATCTTGTTGGCGCAGTCATAACATTTCCCTTCACATTGATTGTTTACCTAATTCCTCATATTTCCAGCTATTGGCTAGAATAAATGGAAAATTCTGGATGAGTATTTTTAAACTATTAAACCAATTTTTTTTAATTTAATGACATTAAATGAAAAACTTATAAATTACATTTATTTCATTAATCTATGAATTTGTAGGCTTCAATCTATATTATCCATATTCTATTTCCTAACATATATTCTTATAAAAAAATTTCCCTTAATAATGGTTTGTAATGAGCTTGTGATTTTACCAAATCATATCCCCTAGGAGTGTCATACAACATGCTAATTAAGGCCCACTATCATGTACCAGGTTATTTCAAGTCAGGCTCAACAACCCTTGTTAGATTTGTCACCCCGAGGTACATCTTTTCCAGAACCCCATCCACTTAAAGTATATAGACATGTATTTATTTTACTAATAAACTACTTAATCTATACTTAACAAACTTTAGGGACATTTTCTTATACTTAGTCATAACCCTAAGGCTTTCACTAGAGTTTTCTAATCCTAATTCCAAAAATAACTAAACTTTTCCATTGATACCAACTATAAAAACACTACTCTTTATTAAACATAAATTCACGATTTATTAAATAATATTTCCCTTAACAAAACCTATAAGATCAATAATTCTGGTGTATTTTGGAATTATTTAATTACATAATAACTTAAAATAGAAAAATAATATCTTTTTTGAAAACTTCCTTAATATTATGACACATAAAATTCCATGGGATAAACTGGAGACATAAATTAAAAAGGGGTGAGCTATAAAGAATAGTAATAGAATAGACATGACATAACCTGAAGAAAGTAATAAATGTTATACAATATTCATATCAATTGGGAATAAAAGTAACAGGAAAAATTATGCTTGATATAACATGATAATCATAACATGGGAAATGTGAAAATAACTTAAAACACTGAATCATAAACACAGGTCAAGGGTAACTACCAAGACATCAGGATGGGAAAAGTCCTATTAAGGAATCAGGTTCACTCTCTATCCTACCATGACATCTTAGGAGACTAAACATTACCAAATTCATTATAGTGCTATATAATTCAGGGTGCACCGATCACATTCATTTCATTCTCATGCATAAGTGTTCGAAATAGATCATACAACATGGATTCATTCATCATAAAATTTTATTTCAAAATTAAGAGTGTAGAATGCATAAATTTATGTCCATGTAAAATATATATAAGTTTATAATGGTTGAAACCCTTGATAGGAAATGGGTATGGTACCCACGACACAATTGTTTTGGCATATAAAATCATGGTGAAATTTTAGAACCAAAACGACGTCACATAAAAATTCATAAAACGGGTTGATGAATGAAAAAGGGTTCTTTAATAATTTTTAAATATAATAGTCAATAATAGAGACATTTAAGTACATATACAAACACAAGTAATTGGAAATATAAGGCTCAAGTTAATAAGGAAATTTGAATAAGGGAGAGAAGGTGAGGATACCTTACTTGAGTGTGTGACTTAAAATGCTTGGGAGGATATTCATAAGAGATTGGTTTAGCCTTTGGAGGACTCTAGAGAGGTGAGAGAAGAGTACGGAAATTAACCAAGGATTTTTGTGAAGATAAATGGTAGCATGTGTGGGTTTATATAAGAAAAGAGTGGGAATTTCATTATTATTTCTCAAACTTAGGTTTTTGACTCTATATATTAAAATAACCAAAACCCCAAAACGTGCTTTTGTTTTTCCCATCATTTCTTCCAAATTTGATTGGTTTTCATTAATTTATAATTTCAGGGGATGAAATTTATAAAACAATGTCATTGATTATGTTGAGGTGAGTCAAACTCTTAATGAAATGATTTTAAAACATTAAATATATTTATGGTTTTGGGGGATTCATAAGGGATTTATAAAATAAATAAAATAAATTCAAAATATCATTATTTTAGTTAGAAAACATATATATAGTATTGGATAAATTTTACAGTATTATTATGTCACCTTTTTGTCATTATGATGTCATAATTCACAATGTATATTTATATGATATATAATTTTGCCCTAAAAATTTGACTATCTCATAAAATTTTGAAAAAATCACCGTTGGATAATTTATACATTCTGCTAAAAAAACAACATTAATTTTATCTAAATAAATTTTTATATATTTTAATTTTTACTTTTAAAATAAAATCATTATTTTTTATGAAATGTTGATCTTTTTTAAAAATAACAGTTTTCAGATCCTCATAAAAATTACATTTAAATTCATAAAATCTACATGATTGTTTATATTTAATAAAAAATATTTTATAATATTATTTATTTAAATATTATTTATTTCAAAAATCCATTGAATCATTAAAATAAATTCCTTAATTTAATTTAAATATTACCCAAAAATACAATTTGTGTTCTATTATATGAAAATCAAAATCAATTGTAATGTTACAATGATAGGATTAAAATATATTCATTATTGTATAAAAAATAATTTACTTACTCATATTTATAGTGTATTGATACATATCCCTTTAATACTCCAAAAAATTCCCAGAGGGTAAGGTGTGTGACTATGTGACTTTCATGGGGTGGTTCGGTGAACATGGTTTGGGTCGTGATCTCGAGGGGCTTGAACTTCTCCCATAAATGGTTTTGACCATGCTTATGTTGTTAAATAATATATAGGTCTTGGTCAAGGTAATATCCTAGTGAGTCTATCCCCCTCATAAGATCTAATAAATTTGATTCATAGTGTAATATCCCACCGGTTAAATCCATTACTTCTTTTGTCTCTGTCAATTGGATTTCTTAAAACCTTATATTTATACTTATCACGTCATCATTTTTAAATAACTATATTATTAATTGAAATCATGATTAATTGGTGTTTAAATATGACATGATATAAAATAATAGAAGTTCATGTGTTTCTATTACCATATTACATAATAAGACATTAGATTAAATCATAAGGGGAATTTTATTTATAACAGTTCGTGTCGTTACAATGGAAGTGTATATGTTTTGGAATTAGAACCTTATTCTATAAAAATCATCAAATATATAAGTATTTTTTGTATAAGTTTTTAATTAAGGATTGAAAATGATATGTTGAATGGTGATAAAATTATAGAAAAGTGATTTAATAAAAAGGTGATATTCGTGGGAAGTAAAAGAATAAGGGAATGATAACCGTTAAGGTGTTCATAATATTGTTATAATGAAATTTGGATAAAGATATATTGGATATGAATAAATAAATTGCATGATATTTATTACATTGGAATTGAATAAGGATTTTTTGAAAAAGTGGTTTTTTCTATCACAGATGGAGTTTACAACATTTTTCGACATAAGGAATATATCCAATAATCTTTAGAATAAGAAAAAATGCGTGTTCTCAAAAAAGATTTTTGGTAAATAAGTTTGTTATCAACTTTAAAAGATAACATGATGATGATATTCACTTGTTTGGTATGTGACAGGATAGACCTTCACGAAGATATACGGGGGACCAATGATATGTATTTTTTGTAATGTTTAGTGAAATTATTTCTAATGTTTGTGACATTCATATTTCAAAAGGGTTATAAGGTTAACCATTTTGGGAACTATTTACTTCAGACAAGGTTTTAGATATTAAATTATCATCTATCCATATGATGATTTTGGAATATTGGCTAACTTTTTCAAACCATTTTGTTTTAATAAAGTCATATGGGATAAACTATCATTCTATTTATGGATCTCATTATATAATAATAATTCAGGAATTAAAAATTCACATTTGTTTCATGGAATAATAAATGAATTGGAAATTGATAAAGGCACAAAAAAGGGTGATATTGTGACGAACTAATGTAATTATATCTTCTCATGAAAATTCTTCAGGTTTAGGAAAAAGAGTCTTGAAATATAATATTGTCCTATTATCATCATTTTATTTTTTATCAATGACGTTATTCTAACCTCCTTTGGTTATGGATTTTTGATCATTAAATTTATTTTAATGATGTCATATATCACTCTCCATGATAACATGAGAGTTATATTTATCTTCCTTGTCCATGTTTTCAATTAGAACCTATGTTCTCCTATGTGGAAAACTAGTTATGAGTTACTTTTTTAACTCTTATGTTTTCGACCTTCCCTTTTTAAAGGGTATTTCAGTATTCATTTTTAATATGTATGTTTATATAAAAGGAACTTTCAATTATTAAAATATTGACAAAAACTAAGAATTTTGAGGGTGGAAATTATTTTAATGGAGGTAGAATGTAACATCTTGAGATTTTTATGAAATATATTTTTTAAATAGTTTCATTTTATTGATGTCCTGCATTACACACAACACCAGTTTAACTTGTGCTATAAGAAACAATGAGTTTTTTAAAAAAAAATTTATTATTATAATTATTTAAATAATATAATTTTCACCTAGATATTATAATTTATTTTATGAACAAGATTAACTACATTATGAAATTACGATTTACACATGTAAAACCCTTTGGAAAATAAAATGAAATCTATTTAATGCAGACATATGTGTTTTATACCAATAAAATAAAAAAATAAATACTGTTGGATTATATAAATGAAAAATATATATAAAATATTAATTATATTGTTTAACAATTATCCTATTAATTTTATTTACTTGCTATAAAAATAAATCCAATTTTGTTCTTAAAAATTGAATTTTTTCTAAAAAGACTGTTTTTTCAGCTTATGATGATGCACTTGTTTTAACACTAACTTTTGAAACTTATATAAATTATATTTTAAAAAATAAATTTCTTCCTGGAAATTGGGATATAATAATTTACTTTTTTTGTTTTTTTATTTCCTGATACGTTTCATGTTTTGATGAATAGTGAAAAATACTCACTTTTAATAGATTATAGTTTTTTTCATCAAAATAATTTATATTGTTAATTTATATATTTCATTTATTTTAAATTATAAATAGATTATTTTTTATTTTTTTAATCCAATATAGTTTATTGGAATCAATTTCAAATTGAACTTGGATATAAATGCATTTCAATCATTTGAACATTTTCACTTTAAAAACTCATTTAATTTTTAATTAATTTCAGAAAATTATGTGTTTTTGATTTTTAAAAATGGATTCAATATTTGGAATCATAAGGTAAAAATTTATTAAATACGTCTCTTTTTGGGATATTATGAACAATAACTTTATTAATTTGTATTACCATGGTTAATGGAAAATCAGGTAATTAAGGGTAAAACTAATATTATAAATATTAGAAACATGACCCAACACTTGCACAAATGTTATTTTATGAGTTTAATTAGACCCTTAATACAAAAGGTTTGAAATTTAATAATTTAATGGAAGCATTTCTATATAGGTGACTTATATAATATTAAAATCAAATAGAGTAACAAAATATCTCCCTCTTACACTTAATATTTATAATATTTTAATTATGAGATAAATAAAAGATATGATTTAATATATATATATATACATATAATCTTATGAAATATGAAAATATATATCATGTAATTTTATTTTTAAATTTTAGTGAAGAAAGAAGTGTCATAAAAAATTGCCCAATGATGATGCAACATTTTTTCAGTTAATGAAAAACTCGATTAAGTGATATTAAAAATATTAAAATAAACATAATTTGAATTACATAAGGTGCTCCAAGAATTTTCTAGTTTAATATGACACATTAATATTGTATTAAATTAATTTTTTGAAGTTATATTTCATTATTGATTTTATTAAAGTCAATGTAATGAATAGTGTCCAAATTGAGAGTTATGATATTTTAAGAAAATACTATTTTATTAAATTAATTAAAAAAAAAATAAAGAAAAAATGGATACATTATGCTGTAAAATATCATATATTGGCCATTTATGGTACAATATATACCTTATATGTAAAAACCCAACCTTTTAATATTGATGAAGTTATTACCATAGTTAAAATTAAAATAGGTTAACAAAGGTTAATAAAAATGATAAGGTTTAAAAGTATACCCAATCCTAACACAAATATATTTTTTGATGATATTAGAAACATATAAAAAATTATATTCTAGTAATTTTACATTTTTAGGTTTTTTAAATTATATTTAATTTATTTTAAATTAATCGTTTGAGAAATCCCAAAAGTGCCCCTTCCCTATCTTATAAAAGGGAACCTATTATTCTCTTTTCTTCACACTTAAGAACCTATTTGGTTCAAAAAAACCCAAAACAATATAGTACCAAAATCCCTCCCTTCATCCTATAATCTTAAATTTTGACATAAATCCAACCAAATATGTTTTTTGTGAAAATCCAAAGGAGATTCTCGAAGAAGAGGCAATGTTCAGTAACAAAGGTTTTTGGTTTATTTATTTCTTAAATCCATTTAATTTTTTTTATTCCATGTTTATATAATAACCTCATTATCCTAAATATAGTTATATGTTTTTATATTATGTTTTATACATAAAATTACACACATTTCCATGAAATGGGTTACACAATCGTTATTTCGGTGTAGGGCGGACTACCGCCTCGAGAACCGATGTTGTCAGTTCTTCCATTTACACCTTTCTAGGATGGGAATAATGAAAAAATATCTATTTTATGTAATATATATCATATCTATGATGTTTTAATGATTTTTTAATTATTATATAACACACAAAGTTTTTCTATCCAATTTGTGTAAATATGATAACTTCATTCGTGGACGTATCGACTACCGTCTACTCAAAGTGATGTGATTCATTCAAGATTTAAAAGAAATGTATTAAGGATGGTCTTAGTAAATCTATATGATATATATAAAATAATAATTATATTTTAATGATATTATATATATAAATATATGTCATTTACTTTCTTTTATTATGAAACAAAAATTGAAACAATGTTAATGTATATGCATGGCCTACCGTATTCCTAAACGATGTATTTCTTTTTCTAGTTATATCATTTATAGATTATTATAAATACATATATACTAAATAAATATGATATTTATATCATTCTTATAATTCCATATATAATTAAATCATTATATAATTAATTGGATAACAAATATAACAAATCAAAACACATGTGAAAAACAAAGCAGATATTACCCGAAGCATAACATTAACATGGAGTTGTTAATAAACGGCTAATATAAAGTCCAAATAAAATCATATATGGTAATATAAGTAATAATATGGTTTTCATATAGATGTATAATAAACTAATACTTATTATACATGTGGTTTTCATGAGTACGACAAGAGTCATGACATAAGGTAAGCGATTTTTGTCTCGCTTTTATTTCTGTGGGACACATGCCTTATCACTACTTGTTTCTTTTTGTGTGGTGTATATACTAACCATGAATGTATTTTATGAGTATTATTATGAATATTATGGTATTTTAATATAAATATATTTATATTTATTTAATTTTTCATACAATTATATTGATTATAATGTGCTAAGTGATTATTTACTAGTCTCATCGATAATCAAGATTGTTTCATTTTAAATATATATTGTAGAATATTTATCTTCAAGGTAAATTTTTTATATTTTTTTTTCAAAAATTATTTTAATATTATCCTATTAATATTTTAATATATTTTTACCCATGGTTTACTTTTTATTAAATTGTTTGAAAAGAATAATTTTTTTGTTTTCTAAACAAGGCTCTTTTTGACTTTACCAACAAAAATATACAGAATGAATATTTTTTAACTTGTATGAAAAGAATATAGTATTCCACTTTCATGAAACCATAATTCTTTGATCCTACCTTTACAATATTAAAATTTTATTTTAAATGATAATTTATTCTTTTTTAATTGCAAAAAAAGATTAAGAAAAGAAAATGTTTTCAATACAGAAAGCTTATTTTCCCCAAGAATTATTTTCAAGCAATATCTCAAAATTAATTTCCATATATGATAACACTTTTTGTTGTTACTTATGTTTTAATGGGGATATTTTTCAAGGATACTATCCCTATTATTTTTCTGTTTGGTTTATTTTTATGATGGAATGATATTTATGAATCCCATTTATATTCCATGGGTTATGTTATGATTGAATGATGTTTATGAAACCCATTTCATTAAATGGGTTTCTATATAATGAATGATTTATGTTTTTTTGGACGACATATGTATGGTTTTCATTATGTTATGGGTGAGACCTATATATTCCTAAAAACAATTGGTTAAATATTTATATATCATTAGAGAATAATGGGAATCATGTTAATGAGCTTGATCTACAATGGGAAGATTGGGAAACCAGATCTACTATGGGATGATGGGAAAACCTGATCCCTTAAAAGGAAAGGGATGTTACTGGGGATTGTAGTGTATCTCAACAAATAGTTTTAGTACCCATTTAGTTCCTTGAAAATTTTTGGAATGCACCTTTGAAACGCCCCGACCCCAGTTACCCAGAGTCGGTGCATTATTACATAAAATTGGCATGATCACCAGAAAGATCAAGTCTCGAAAGAACGATTAGTTTAGTATCCTTGGAAACACTAGGTATATTCATAAAGTTTTACATTACATCATAAAATTGAAAACTACAACAACATAGCCTCCACAGTACACACTATTATCCCCTCATACTATCCCTACAGGTCATTCATAATTTACTTCTTCACATCCTGGAAAAAATAAAACATGGAAAAGGGGTGATATCAAATGCCCAGTAAGGATAACAATATAGCGGAAACTTTCATAAATAAGAATAAACATTTAAGGGAATGTATAACTAAAGAAAAAGATTTTTAAACTTGAACTTCAACATAGTATGAAAAAAATAAAATGAAATAATGCCATTTACTTATTCACATGGATATTCTACTAATCGAATAATCACATGAAATATCAATAACTACTTTCATAATGATGGAATGCATAATTCCAGACTATCATAACCACATAGCCAAGGCCTCGTGCCAAGACTACAAATAAGATTTTGCCAAGGCCTTGTGCCAAGACACTAGTTTGTTTCATGAGACCTACCGATGAACCGAGGAGCTATAGCGGGCTCCACCTATCACATATTAAGTCCAATGAATTCCCATATGAAAAGGATTATACATAACATAAACATTCGTATTAAAACTAGAATACAAAATGTAAATACTTCATCCATAAACCATTAATGGTATAAAAATAACACATCCACAGTCCAACATATCACAAACCCATCAATACAATATAGAAGTTTTGTATCATAATAAATCAACTTCAAATAAGCGTAAAATCCCTCAAAGGATGTTGACATAGATGAAATCAAAACACTTTTTAGAGAAATATCTCTTTCTATTTAGAAATAATTTAAGAGTCATATATTTTTAAAATAAAACATTTTCTTGTAAAATATTCTTATAATCTTGTAAGGGAAGCTTCAACGATTTTATAACGGCGGAAAATAGCCGCACCCGTCGTATAAGTTAAAAACAAATTCTTACCATAATTCTGTCGAAAAGGTTAAAAAGGACCATGTTATGATAAAGACGGAAAGATTCCACTATAAAACACTTATAAAAGTCAATAAGGGTATAAATGACTTTAACTCATATTCTAGTAAATAATAAAAGAATGTTTTGGTATACATTTTTAATAAACATGTACGTGGATGATAAAGAAGTCCTAGTAGATTATTACGTATAAACAACCTCAGATAATGAAGGGATTGCGAAATAAAACCTTAACTTATAGTTTTCCTTGGTTGGGGGTTACTTACACTCCTGTATAATGGTAAAATAATAATTATTAAATTAAAAAAGAATCATATACATTATTATGTTATCATATATGATCTTTTAACATTTCCTTGTCAATAATATCTTAGTATTATCGTCATTTCGGGTGTTAACTTACTCATTTTCTTTTATATGTTTTGTTACATATGCCATGTTTTTCATGGATAGGTTGTATCTTATTCATATCCATAATGATATCAAGTCCTTAAACATTATTTTTAAATCATCAAATGATAATTATACTTGAATGGATAAGATGGAGAATGAATCTCATCGCGTTCGTGGTGACGGTAGTCCGTACGTACGCACGAGCGACAATATCATTCTTTTGATATTAAAATAATACATAATTGGATGGAATATCATATATAAAGAATAATTATCATTTTATATTTATTATTTACATGAATTACAAATCATTATTATACCCATTAAAATAATAATATATTGAATAACAATTACACCACGACGTGGAGATGGTAAGCCGTATGTATGCACGTATGGTGACATGTCATTCAAAGGATAGATAGAATACTGAATATGGTTGTACCATATTTTAATAATATTAAAGTATATAGGAGATACTGGATACATTATTTTAGAATGGTAATAACAAAGAAAGAATATGTTGAAGATGAAATGAATTTGAAAAAGGGTGGTGAACACATTACCTCTTTTTCGGGTTCTTCCTTTTGATTTGATCAAAAGGGCTCCTTAGGTTGGCTTTATGATCAAAATAGGGCCTCTAGGTTTTAGTGAGGGATGTTTAGAGAGTATTTGGGCAGGGGTTGGATGAACCAAAAGGGTTTGAAGGTGTGAATTAATTAGAAGGGGGAGTGACCTTTTATAAGAGGGGTGAGGGGCACCTTTGGAAAAGCTAGAAATATTATTTATAATAAATTAATATTCGGTTTATAATGGCTCCAAAGTGGATTATTTAAATTTTAAGGTGGGTATGGGTCAAAAAACACTCAACCAATAGATTTTAGACAGGTGTGGGTCATTATATTAACCTTATCTTTTAGTTTTAACTCTTAGTTAATTAGTTTGACACTTACCATGTCACATTGTATTTTTATATTCTATAGTTAATAAAGTTACTATATACCTCCAAGAGACCCCCAAGTGGTCCATTAATGATACACCTATCATGATATAAGTCTCTTAGAGAACCATAGATTTTTAGTAATTGAATATCAATTAATAATATAATATTTGTTTTAAAAACTCTTCTATGTCAATTTTGACAGTATTTGGAAAATTGATTTTTGTGAAGATCATAACAGAATGATTACATAAAAAAAATTAATTAAATCATTCCTAACATGTCATATTAACCTATAATATTAGTTTAATTAATAAAAAGTCTCAAATTATTTTTATTTGTTTATTTATAATATCAATTATTTTAACGGGCTCTTCGCAATAAGACAGATCATGTTCCAGTTCTAATTCCTCATAGGTGAGTACATGTGTTGGTTCAGTCATGCATTTCCTCAATAGTGATACGTGGAACACATCGTGAACTTTGGAAAGATTTGGCTGTATTTCCAAATGGTAAGCTACAGCCCCAATTAGTTCTAGAATTTCGAAAGGTCCAATGTACCTGGGACTCAATTTACCTTTATTACCAAAATGTATAACTCCCTTCCATGGAGATACCATCATGAAAACATGATCACTGACTTGAAATTCCAAATCCTTCTTTCGATTATCGGCATAGCTCTTCTGTCTACTTTGAGCTGCTTTGATATGGTTTTGGATTACCTTCACCTTTTCCATCGTTTCCTCCACCAGTTCTGGGCCTACAAGTTTTCTTTCACCAATGTCATCCCAACATGTTGGTGTGCAACATCTCTTTCCGTATAACGCTTCATATGGTGCCATATGAATACTCGAATGGAAGCTATTATTATAGGAAAATTCTAACAAAGGTAAATATTGATCCCACATACCCTGAATGTCAAGTGATTAGGATCTCAACATGTCTTCTAAGGTTTGAATAGTTCGTTCTTATTGTCCATCTGTTTGAGGGTGGTAGGCAATGCTTAAATGAAGTTCAGTATCCAAGGATTTCTGAAGACGTTTACAGAATCTTGAAGTAAAATGGGTATTATGATCAGAAACAATCGATAGGGGTACTCCATGATGTCTCACAACTTCATCAATATATAGTCTTACTAGTCGTTCCAGTGGTAGATCTTCTCTTATAGCATGAAAATGTGTTGAATTGGTAAGACGATCAACAATAACCCATATTGAATCATTCCTTCTAAGAGTCTTTGGTAGTCCCAGGACAATGTCCATCGTGATATTTTCCCATTTCCACTCCAGTATGGGAAGAGGTTGCATGACTCTTCCAGGTTGTTTCCTTCCAGCTTTCACTTATTGAAAACCCATATATCTTGACACAAAATCAGCAATCACCCTCTTCATATTGTCCCACCAAAAATGTTCCTTCAAATATCTATACATTTTGGTGCTCCCAGGGTGTATAGAGAAATTAGAACTATGAGCATTATCCAGCAATTCCCTTTTTAGATCAAGTATATCGGGAACACAAAGCCTCTTCCAGAATTTTAAAATTCCTTCTTCATACACAAAGTCTCTCAATCTCCCATCATTCACAGCTTTAATCTTCTTTTGAAATTCTTCATCATCGTTCTGAGAAATCTGAATCCTTTCTAGTAAAGATGGTTTGGAAACCATTTGAAAAAGCATTGATGTTTCACCTTCCTCGGTTATTCCCATGTTTATCTTCACTAGATCCATGAAAATTGGCCCCCGTTCAATTCTCATATTATTAAAACTCCATGATCTTTTCTGCTCAAAGCATCTGCCGCCTTGTTTGCCTTACCCGGGTGATAGTGTATCATACAATCATAATCCTTGAGTAATTCATGCCATCCCCTTTTCCTCATGTTGAGTTCTTTTTGTGAGAAAATATACTTCAAACTCTTATGATCAGTATAAATCTCAAATTATTCACCATAGAGGTAGTGCCTTCATATCTTCAAAGAAAAGATCAAAGATGCTAACTCGAGATCATGAGTAGGATAGTTTTGTTCATGAATTTTCAACTTTCGTGATGCATAGGAAATAACACTATCATTCTGCATAAGGACACAACCAAGTCCTTTCTTCGATGCATCACTATAAATAACGAACCCATAATTCCCCGATGGTAGAGTCAATATAGAATAATTGACTAATCTTCTCTTAATTTCTTCGAAACATTCTTTACACTCTTTTTTCCAAACAAATTTAACCCCTTTACGTGTGAGCTTTGTTAATGGGTTAGCCAACCGGGCAAAATTCTGGACGAAATGTCGATAATAACATGCCAAACCAATAAAACTGTGTACCTCAGTTATACTCGTAGGTTCTGGCCATTCATGTATTGCCTTGGTATTAGAAGGATCAACATAGATTCCATATTTAGAGAAAATATTTCCAAGAAAAGAAATCTCCTGAAGCCATAATTCACACATGCTAAACTTCCCATATAATTCATGTCTTCTCAGAGTCTTCAGGATAATGCGCAAGTGATTTTCATGATCTTCGTAGATTTTTGAGTATACCAAGATATCATCAATAAATACCACTAAAAATTCATCAATATATTCCTTGAAAACTCTGTTCATTAGATCCATAAAAACAGAGGGTGCATTAGTCAATCCAAAAGGCATTACTATAAACTCATAATGCACATACCTTGTTCGAAATGCTGTCTTCGAAATTCCTTCCTTCTTCACACACAACTGATGGTATCCAGATCAAAGGTCAATCTTTGAAAAGTATTGATTTCCATGCAGTTGGTCAAATAAATCATCAATGCAAGGTAGTGGATACGTTTTCATTATTGTTATAGCATTGATCTCCCTGTAGTCGATACATAACCTCATAGATCCATCTTACTTTTTGACAAAAAGAACAGGGGCTCCAAATTGAGAAATACTAGGGTGAATAAATCCCTTATTACTCAATTCCTATAGTTATTTCATTAGTTCAACTAATTCTATAGTGGCCATTCTATAAGGGTTCTTCGATATAGGCCTTGATCTAGGAATTAAATCAATGGAAAACATAACTTCTTGTTCTGGAGGATGTCCAGGTAAATATTCTGGAAACACATCTACATATTATTTCACAACAAGTACAACCTCTATTTGAACATTTATTTCCTCACCCATAGTCATTTCATTATATTCCTCCCCAATAATTGAATTTAGTTGAGCTACTGGGGGTGGATCTAGATAATAATTAGGTGGTGATGATTCTGCTCTAAAGATAAGGTGTTCCTTATCATCATCATCAAAAAATAGTAACCTACTTCTTCTTACAATAAATCATTACATCATGGTCTGAAAGCCAGTCCATGCCGAGGATTATATCAAACTCAATCATAGGTATGAAAATGAGATCAACAGATAAAGAAGATTTATGTGCTCTAATGGGGAATGATTCATAAAACTTTGCTGCAATGATACTTCCCTTATTAGTTTTAACTGACAACCCCCTTGTTAAATCAAATTGGAAATATCTAATTTTCTTAGAAAAATAGGAAGATATGAAACAATGAAATGATCTAGAATCAAATAATACATTTGATAAACTTGAGGAAACTATTAAATTACCTGCCACTACGTCTTTTGGAGCTTCTACCTTAGCAGTTGTGATAGCATATGACTGGCCTTGATCCCTTCGCCTTTTCTAAGGTAAGTTCCCCTAATGCTTAGGACATTCATTTGGATAATGTCCCATCTCCCTGCAATTGTAGCACTGAACATCGGTAGCTTCCTTCTTCCCTTTGAAATCACGATCTTGGTGGATTTTTTCACCACACTTGTAACAGACACCCATTCCCTTCAAGAAAGTACCGGGGTGTTTCTTCCCACATTTACCATAGTATGGATATTCAACCTTTCCATTCTTCCCATTATTTCCATTCCCAGATTGATCAGCAGATATCTTCTTCTCTTTCTTTGCTTTGAAGTCATAAGACTTAGAGAATTCGTTTTCTGTCTTGATAGCACATGAGACAATTTCTTCATACGATGAGAAGGATTGTGAGACTAATTCTTGATGGAGAAATACTTTGAACCCATCAAAGAAACGATCAATCACACTTCTTGGGTTACATATATAATCTCTAGAATACCTTGTTAACCTTGTACTGTTAGCCTCATACTTTGCAACATTCTCATCCTCCTTTTGTCTCAGACTCAGAAATTGCCTTTCTATATCTGCTCGATGGTCATGAGGAAATTATTTTTCTAAAAACAGATCTTTGAACTCCCTCCATTCCATATTTGAAATTTCATGATCTTTCTTTGTGTTTTGAATCAATGACTACCATTGATCAGCATATCCAGTAAGGCGATAAACTGCCATGGAAACTTTTTCCCTTTCACTACTCCCCAAAGCCTCAAATATTTTTTCTAGGGAACTTATCCATTGCTCAGCTACTAATGGATTTGTACTCCCATAAAATGTTGGTGGTTGTTGCCTCATGAAGTGATCTAACATTGACACTCCACGCTTTGGACCAGGGTTCTCCATACGGGTAAGGTTATTATTCATAACCTGAGTGAGTTGTCCCAGTATGGTGATTAGTTGATCAGTACCATTTGCATTACCAGTTCCACTATAATTATCTTGTGCAGGATGGAAATCCCTACATGGAGTGCGTGCATTGATATAGTTTCCATTTTTTCCACTAGGAGACATTTCTAAACAATGGCATAAACTAGATCAGTTTATGAATCAAAATACATAATTCCATACTTATAAAACACTTAACACAAATTGAAATATTTATGGATATAATCCATAATCATAAAAATGTTATCTTTGTGCAAGTATATACTCATAAACCCTTCATAATGATTTGTAAAGAAAATGAGAGTTATCCTAAGCATATCCCCCGGGAGTGTTGTAACCAAGAGTCCAACAAGGCCCGTTTTCGTGCACCAGTTGCCATTCGAGTCTAGCTCAAAGCAGTGTTTTCGAGTTTTACCCCTAGGTACATCTGTGCCAGAGCCACCTCTACCTGCTCGTATCCAGACACGGATGTATTGCTCGAAAAACTCATAAAATCTCTACAATACTGAAATTCTAGGAAGTTCTTCTATACTAATCCTCAAAGTCCATCTTAAATCTATGTGCTCTAATCAGAGTTTATCTAAATCTAGCTTCCAAGGTCTGTACTAAACTTCCTATGATACCAACTATAACGTCCCGACCACAGATACCCAGATTCGGTGCATTATTACATAACATTGGCATGATCACAAGAAAGATCAAGTCTCGAAAGACCGATTAGTTTAGTAGCCTTGGAAACACTAGATATATTTATAAAGTTTTAGATTACATCATAAAAAATAAAACTACAACAACATAGTCTCCATAGTCCACACTCTAATCCCCTCATACTATCCCTGTATGTCATTCATAATTTACTTCTTCACATCTTGGGAAAAATAAAACATAGAAAAGGTCTAAGCTCAAATGCCCAGTATGGATAACAATATAGAGGAAACTTTCATAAATAAGAATAAACATTTAAGGCAAAGTATATCTAATGCAAAAGAATTTTAAAATTGAACTTCAGCATAGTATGGAAAAAATAAAATGAAATAATTCCTTTTACTTATTCACATGGATATTAAACTATTCGAATAATCACATGCAATATCAATAACCACTTTCTTAATGATGGAATGCATAATGCTAGACTATAATAACCACATAGCCAAGGCCTCGTTCCAAGACTAAAAATAAGATTTTTCCAAGGCCTTATGCCAAGACACTAGTTTGTCTCATGAGACCTAACGATGCATCGAGGAGCTATAGTGGGCTCCACCCATCACATATTATGTCCAATGCATTCCCATATGAAAAGGTTTAAACATAACATAAACATTCGTATTAAAACTAGCATACAAAATATAAATACTTCATCCATAAACAATGAATGGTATAAAAATAACATATCCACAGTCAAACATATCACAAAACCATCAATACAATATAGAAGTTCTGTATCATAATAAATCAACTTCAAATAAGCATAAAATCCATCAAAGGATGTTGACATAGATGAAATCCAAACTCTTTTTAAAGAAATATGTCTTTCAATTTTGAAATCATTTAAGTGTCATATATTTATAAAATAAAACATTTTATTTGAAAATATTCTTATAAGATTTTAAGGAAATATTTGATGATTTTATAACGGTGGAAAATAGCTGCACCCGTCGTATAAGTTAAAAAAACATTCTTACATTAATTCTGTCAAAAAGGTTAAAAAGGACATTGTTTGGAAAACAATGGAAAGATTTCATTAAAAACCACTTATAAAAGTAAAAAAGGGTATAAATGACTTTAAGCCATATTCTAGTAAATAGTAAAAAAATCTTTTGAAATACATTTTTAAGAAACATGGATATGGATGATAAATAAGTCCCAGTAGATTATTACGTATAAACAACCTCGGATGATGATGAGATTGCGAAATAAACCCTTACCTTGTACTTTTCCTCGGTTGGGGGTAGGTTAAACTCTTGTATAATGGTTAAATAATTGTTATTAAATTATACAAGAATCATATACATTATTACGTTATCATATATGATCTTTTAACATTGCTTTGTTAATAATATCTTAGTATTATCATCATTTCGGGTGTTAACTTACTCGCTTGCTTTTATATGTTCTGTTATGTAAGCCATGCTTTTCATGGATAGGTTGTATCTTATTCATATCCAGAATGATATAATATCCTTAAAAATTACTTTTAAATCATAAAATGATAATTATACTTGAATGGATACGATAAAGAATGAATCTCATCACGTTCGTGGAGACGGTAGTCCGTACGTACGCACGAGTGACAATATCATTATTTTGATATTAAAATAATATATAATTGGATGTTATTTCATATATAAAGAATCATTATCATGTTATATTTATTATTTACATGAATTAAAAATCATTATTATACCAATCCAAATAATAATATATTGAATAACAATTACACCACGACGTGGAGACGGTAAGCCATACGTACGCACCTATAGTGACATGTCATTCAAAGGATGGATAGAATACTGAATATGGTTGGACCATATTTATAATAATATAAAATTATATAGGAGATACTGGATTCATTATTTTATAATGGGAATAACAAATAAAGAAGAAGTTGAAGAAGAAATAAATTTGAAAATGAATGGTGAAAACATTTCCTCTTCTTCGGGTTCTTCCTTTTGATTTGATCAAAAGGGCTCCTTAAGTTGTCTTTCTGATCAAAATAAGGCCTCTAGGTTGTAGTGAGGGAAGTTGAGAGAGTATTTGGGCAGGGTTTGGCCGAACCAAAAGGCTTTTATGGTGCAAATTAATGAGAAGGGGTAGTTCCCTTTTATAAGAGGGGTGAGGGGCACCTTTGGAAAAGCTAGAAATATTATTTTATAATAAATTCATATTCGGTTTATAATGGATAAAAAGTGGAATATTTAAATTTTAAGTTGTAAATGGGTCACAAACCACTCAACCAATAGAATTTAGTTAGGTTTGGGTCATTATATTAACCTTATCTTTTAGTTTTAACTCTTAGTTAATTAGTTTGATACTTACCATGTCACGTTGTATTTTTATATTATATAGTTAATAAACTTACAATATAACTCCAAGAGACCCAAAAGTGGTCCATTAATGATACAAAAATCATGATATAAGTCTCTTGGCCAATATTTATATTTTTAAGAATTTGAATATCAATTTATAATATAATATTTATTTTAAAAACTCTTTTATGTCAATCTTGACACTATTTGGAAAATTGATTTTTGTAAAAATCATAACCGAATGATTACTTCGAAAAACGTTAATTACATCATTCCTAACATGTCATATTATCCTAGAAAATTATTGTAATTCATAAAAAGTCTCAAATTAAATTTATTTGGGTATTTATAATATCAATTATTTTAATTTTTCACTATTATGGTAATTACTACATCATCATTGTGTCACAAATAAATTATAATATTTAATGTCTAAAAATCATAAATAAAATATCATTATGTATGAAATATTTTTAGATTTCTAATAAATATTTATAATCTAATTTATCTTTTGTGTAACCCTATATTAAAAATGTTTTAGTAAATAAACTTTGATTTTCACTCTTTTAACTCTTCTTTGAATTAAATAATAATAAATGTCCTAATCTAATCCAAGTGGACCTAAATGATAATATTTTATTCTTAATGTTGTTTTTGGTCGAGATACACTTGTACAATAGAATTATGACATGTGTTAGGGTAATATTAATATCATTTTTACCCTTAATTACCCTATTTACTTTTAACCGTGGTAAATAAAAGTAAAAAGTTACTATTGACCAAAAATTATTTTAATCTCATTGAACCAAATTTTACTCCTTTATATTAACCGTGTCTCTCAGATTTTCAAAATTCCACTCACAGAAGTGGTAAAATTAAGTTTTATGAAAAATTCAGTTTTTAACTACCACTTAGTGGTTTCACTATTAATAAAAAATAAAGTTTTTCAGAAAAATTCCAAAAACTCACCCTAGGATAATTTCGATAATACGAATCCAAAAATGAAATCCATTTTATAAAATAAAATTTATAAATTTCAAAAAGTGGGTATTAATATTCATAATGGCTAGTTTGATTGGTTGTGGTGTGTTAGATCTCGATGTTGCGTACAACACACGCAATGGCATTATTCAAAGAGAAGCGTACTATAGAAGCTTGGGGTGTTACAAACTTGACATAAAGGGAATTATTTTACAAGTTTATGTGTCTACAAAAATTCCTTGTCTTATTACTGTGTTATGATTTCATGGAGTATGCTCATAATTCACATATGATTTATGTATTACGAACTAAAAATATTTTATTCTATTATTCAAGATTATGATATTTGATATATAGAGTTTTCTTATCGAATGGTATTCTTTGGTTTTCATACCCATATTCTATGATATGATTATATATATTGCAAGCTTTCCCTTACTAAGTATAAGAGATCACCCTTTCTTTTGTTTAATTTCTCCAAGTTGTAAAGAAGGTTTTTATGTTTATATACTAAAGAAGAAGATCTTTATATGAAATGTTGAAGATCTATCACCAAATTAAAATAATGTGTTTCATGGTTCAAAAGTCAATTAACTATTAGGGTCATTGAGCACGAGTTTTTGAAATATAATGAATATTCAACAAAAAACATATAATATCCATTAATATAAATAATTGGTTGTTATATAAATGAAGATTATGAGGTAGTCTTTTCCAATGGTTTCTTCATTACATATATCCATAAAGTGTGATCCCTATGCTCGGTTGGAAGTTTTAATTTTTACTTAGAGAATGAAAATCTATAGGTTGTTCCCTTTTATATGAGATAGAAATTATGGATATTTGAATGATTTTAATAAATATTCCTTTCAAGGGAAGGTGGATTGATTTATTATACATGGAAAAAGGGCGTGTTCCTATACGGGTGTTCATTGGTGTGAGAGAGAAGAATGTCAATGAGCAAAATGAATGGAAAAATTTTCTTGGTGGGAAGTCTAGGAAAAAAAGATATCTGGTTAGAATTTATTCTCTTTCTAGTGATCCAAGGTGGGTACATAGTCCATCCCATGGGATGTTTTCCCTTAGTTAGCATCATAAAGGAAATACCAAGTGTTCAGATGGGTCAGCTGGATTGTAGTTATTTTATGTCATGGAAAAATTACCTTATTTAAGACAATGTTAGATCAATTATATATTTTTTTACCCATGAGCACTAATTATTTTATGATGATAATATATTTTAAAAATTAATTATTAATGTACTTTTTAAAAATATATCTTCAATTTCTTTCTTGTTTTTTTAATAAAATTATTTTAAATATAATTTAGGAATTATTTTAATAATATAAGTTAAATTATTATATTTCTTAGAATAAAATTCATATTTTTGAGAGTGTAGTGTTTTTTAGAGGATAAAACTTTAAAATTATTTAAAATTAAAAAATAATTATAACCAATTTTGTATCCTTACATTCAATCAAACATGATATATCTTTTTAATTAACAGTTTTGTTTTTTAATGGGTAACCAAATAATATGATCCTTAAATCACACAAATATATTATAGGTTCATTGTATTCTTGGTTTTAGTAGATATTTTTGTATCTA
Source organism: Viscum album (assembly GCA_963277665.1). Taxonomy (NCBI): domain Eukaryota; kingdom Viridiplantae; phylum Streptophyta; class Magnoliopsida; order Santalales; family Viscaceae; genus Viscum; species Viscum album. Next base: position 475,286,657 of record OY728135.1, read on the forward strand.
TTAGTTTAGTTTTTATGGAGGTTAATGTTATGTCTCCCAGCCTGTACATAGAGAGTTATTTATGGTATATATATTTTTATTTTATTTCATTATAAATAGTTTTATCAAACAACAATGTTGTAATAAATTATCCTTAACCTCTGGATTTATTTATTTTTCAATATTTAAAAGTTTATTCCCATTTTTTGTTATTATTCTATTGATTATTTATTTTTGTTTTATTTAATTGGTTGAAATCATTCGTACTGAATTCATGTTGATTCTTAGAAACTTATTTTTAGCCTATGGGGATTAGACATTACCTTCAATACTTAACATGGTCTTGAGTTTCCAATTTATGGTTGACATTGGTGGGATTGTGTTTTTTATTAATATAGGCTTTTATTGTTTCATGGGTTAGTTTGGAAGACAACAAAATTGATTGTAAGTACTCAAGATATAGATCCAAAATAAGTTCTTGATCCCCACATTTACAGAAGTGATATTAGAAGTTATATATGTTAAGGATTAATTTTTATGTTGATCAATATTTATTATCATTTTAGTATTTTATTTTTGTGTTTTATAATTTTTAATTGAAAAATTAGAAAAATAATGGCAATGTGGTACCTATCCAGGGGCTGGAAAACCATGTACAAAGTTACTGACCAAATTGATTTGAATTGGTCTCATTATGGTAAGCATATAAGAGGATAAAATATGATTTTAATCCTTCCAATTTTGTGAGTTTCCATATAAATTTAAATTTGGGTCCTTTGGGTATTTTTAGATATTTCCATTTTCATAAAGCATGAAATATGGTGAATGGTGGTTTTTAACTAGTGTTTATATTGTCTGGGTGAAAATGAAATTGAATTTTTTTGTTGAAATATTTGAAAATAATTTTTTAATTATGTTATAATATTATAGAATAGTTGGATATATTATCAAGAATATATTTTGTTTTGAAAATGTATGTAAACCATACTGGATTTAAATTATTGAGTGTTTTTTCGAAATATTGTTGATACCTTGGAGAATGGGATGTTTTTTATTATTTATATATATTTAATGTGACGTAAATAAACATTAATGGTAATATTTCAAAAGTATTATGTTATACATACCATTAATATGAATTGATTCTAAAATATTTTTATGTTAACAGTGTTTTACCAAAATATTCAAATGTGTTTAAAATATTTTCCTAAAGAATGAAATTTATTTTATACAATGTATTTTAATATTTTCCCAAATGAAGGATTTGGAATTTATTTTAATGGATTTTTGAGACCCCCTTTATTTGTATGTTTTATTTTATAGGGTTTTATCTCTAGAGTTTTCTTTTATAGAGTTCATATTTTTTGTTTTTAGAGTATTCCACCTCTTGGATTTAAAGGAATATTCGGTTGATAAAAATTTTATAAGGATGATTTTTTCATATTATATACTCATAGAGATTATATTTATTATTCTCTTTTCTATGTGTGAGTATTTCATTCAAGAATTTTGAAAAAAAATCTTCCAATTTTCCTTGGGTAGAAATATTCAATTCAAGAAGTTATATTAAAACAAAAGGATGATGGTGTTTTCATTGAGAATGAACTACTTGAATGAATTATGTTTACATTTTCTTCCTTTATACTTGATGGTCTCAGTTAGATGTTGTGGATGTCTATCATCCATAAAAATCCACGGAATGACTACTCTAATTAAAATTTCATGCCACCGTTCAATCATGAATTATTTTATTATGTGGTATAGGTACTAATGATTATATAATTGTATGGCCACAATGAAGGTGATAAAATGGAGATTGAATATGAATGTGGTTTTATTATTTTTATCCCAAACCTTTTGGATTAGTCTATAGGTGATTCATTAATTGATTAGTGTTTTGGGCATGGTATTTGACTTGATATTTCACTATCAGTGCCTTTTCTTAGCCAAAACTCTTATAGAGAAAAGGAGAAGAAATATATCAAATAATAAGTGAAATTTTATAGAACAATAGAGGCAGTGGAGTATTTTTCTATTCCTAGGGGTGGTGGAAGAAGCTTTATAAATGGGAAATTATGTTTTCCAAGTAAGTCATAGAAATTAGTAGTTTCAGATGCCTGTTTATTTATTCTCATAATATTCATCGGGAATTAAGAACAATTTTTTCCATGAGTTTATAAATAAAGGATATAAGAATATATATTGTTACGGAACTCCAAAAATCTAATATGCATGTTTTTATTATTGTAATATATAAATGTAATATATGGGACATTATCATAAAAAACATGTAGCTAAATTTATCCAATCTGATGACCCTCCGATTAATCTTGTTTTTGCTGAAATCGATACAATAAAAATTTGAGTATTTATTTTAAATAAATTTTTTCACCCTAAAAGTCATGTGATGTTTTGTGTTGTGCATTGTTTGTTTTATAATTCAAGTGATGATGTTTAGAAATTTCTAGTACCATCGATGTATTCTATAATAGTGGTTTTTGAATATAGTTTGTAATAATTTTTAAAAGATCAATTTTTTAGGATTTAATATATGTTTATGAGTTGAATTTAATGTGTTTTAATATTAAGTAAATTCAAATATTGTTCCCAAAACACCATTAATTATTCTTATAAATAGTAAAATCATCTCATTCACTTTCTTGGGGATTGGGGAGTAGATCCTTGGAGACTATGAATATGATAGTGGGACCCTTGAAATTTGGTATTCCTTGTTGTTTGGTATTCATGTAAGGATGTTGTTTTTTAATCATATATTTGGTTTCCGTTGACAATATACTATTATAATCTTCTAGTTACTTTTGGCTTTCTGACTGAACCGCTATAGTGAGTTGGAAAATGATTTTCAATTTTTTTCTTCAATTTTTCTTGGTTTCCCCTTGTTTTTAGGGAATGGTTTTATGAATTAATAATTCTCCCTTTATGAAAATGTGATCATAACTTGTTTACCTTTATTTATAACTTGGTCTAGATTATATCCTCTTTTAGTTTTCTTGTGTAAGATTTTAATGTATAGTGTTTTTCTATTTTTTTTGAATTTATGTGGGAATTGTTTTCCAGTCTGGGAATCACGGATGAGAGTCTATGGGTTATTAAAACCTTATAGATGATCTCTATATTATTTTTATTTTTATCTTCTATTTTAGGTATTATTTGTGAGGATATTAGTTGTATAGAAATGGATAAGGCTTTAGTAATTATTTTTATTTCTCAATTTTTGTTATGTGGGCTCCATGATAGGATGATGAAAATGAATGGTTCTACATTTTATATATTTTGAAGGTGTTAAGTATATTGGGAGATTGTGTTGGTTATTCTATGATGATTATTTGGATTCTCTAGGAGCTAGAGTTCTAGAATAATTTTCTTGGGTTACCCTCACATAACCTAAGTCTTGAATATGTTTTTTTATTAAGGAATTTTCAATTTATTTTGGTTGATATATTTTTCTACATCTATCTTGGTTATTTATCATGGAGTTATGTTTCTTATGGGTCTATTTTTAAAATGTTATTCTTGGTGTTTATTTTGAGGGGTTCTTTCCATATATCATTGAGTAATTAATTAGTGTGATTCTCATCATTGTGTCAACTATGGAATCATCAAATATATCATGGATAATAAAGTCTTAGTGAATTATATTTTAGTCTTTCATTATTATTGATTGTACGAAATTTTTATGTTTTCGGTTATATGTTTTAGTTTTTGAAGTATGTCCATAATTTTATTTTTTCCTTTTGATATATACGTTTCAAATTTCCATGGATCAACCATTTTATCTAAGAATTTATAAGGATACATGGTACTATGGGGGGGGGGGATAATTCTCACTATGTGACCTTGAAATTTAATTTTATTTAATTTTATGGTTTTTTACCTAGAGGGGGTTTCACATGGTTTATTAGAGTATATGTGTGTTAAAGAGACGATAAAGTGGTTAGAACTATAAACTATATTAGTTCAAAATATAAATTATGGTATCAATAAATGAACCACTTTTACATATCTCTCATCAATCCCATCTCAAATTATTCATTATACCAGGAGGAATCCATTCACACCAAGAAAGAAAATTTTTGATCATGAGTATTTAGGGTCAATTTTCATTCACAATGTAAAAATATAGATTCACTTCATAAATATGGTTTACCTCATTATTAATGTGATTTTTACTCATCTAACCTTCCTCATGATTAACCCCTTTCGGGGTCCTTATCTCCCTCATTTGAAAAATATAACTCCCATTGGTTCTTCTTTGGTTTCACTCCTACTCTATGGTATATCCATCATGTCTATTCAAGACTCAAGGTTGGTTATTCAATGTATGTTCTCCTTATGTCTTTTCTCTAGTGCTTTCATGGTCCATGACCCTATAGTATATGGATATTGAATATAATTCAACATGTTATTCATAATTGGGATAATTTTATGCTTTAGGTTTCATTTTCATTCCTTATGGTTTCATAGGTATAAAAGATTGTTTCATAGTGGATTACCTCAATGGTAATTGAAATAAATGAGAGTTGAGGTAGGTTCTACCTACATTTCTCATAAAAATAAAATCATTGTCTGCTTTTTATTTTGTAATGGGGATTAATTGTATTTTATGTATCCCTTTGATATTATTTTTCTATTTAAATTTAATTTTTTATAGAGTTTTCAATACGTGATAAAAATGTGTTTTCATATGAATTGATCATTAAATATATTTTAAAAGATAAATATTTATTTTTTAAATTCAAATGCTCAACAGTTTATTAGATGGATACCTCATTAAATTACATTAAATGCTGATTAAAAAAAAAGGAAAACTATTATTATCTAAATATGGTTGTTTGTTTCTCCCTTATGATAATTTTTTGAAACTTTTCCTTCTTGAAGTTTTTAAATTTTGACTATGCGGCGGTTTCTACAATGTAAATTTCATTACTTCATTATTAATGAATGATAATAAGTCCTAGGGGATAGAATAATGATATCATGGAAAATGAGAAACCATTAGACATGCCTCCTTATATATGATAGAATTTATGGATATTTGAATTATTTATATAATATTCTTTTTCATGGGGATTTAAATTATTTTTTTATACTTGGATAAAAGAGATTTTTATATGTGTGTGTTTGGATGTGTGAGTGAGACAAATATCCATATTGTGATATGATTATGTGGTATGATTTTTATATGAAATGAAAACCCAATTTTTTACATTTCAAGGGAATTCATGGTTGGATATATGGGAAGCCTATGTAAATATATGAACTAGTTAACATTTTTTCTTTGGATGGTGGCCCTAGGTTAGGAATTTGATTTTTCTATGAGAAGTTTCCCCATGGTTAATCCTAGATGGGTTGGACATGGTGTTTTTTTGGGTCTATTGGTGTGTAGTTTTTTTAATTAATAATATTTAATTCATTAATGAATAAATTATATCTATTTTGGATTATTAACCTTGAGCACCTATAATCACATTATGATGAAATATTTTCTATATTTTGGTTTCTCGTATTTTGTGAAAGTGTACTTCTAGTTTCATAATGGTTTTCTATAAATAATTATTATCTAAATTTTATGAATTATTTTTTTAATGAAATATTTTTTTTTTACATGGAATGAATCATAGATTTTTGAAAGTTTTGTTTATTCAAATGATACTTCTTGAATATTATATTAAATGATAAAATCAATGAAATTTTTTATCTTTATTTTTAAATGATCATATCATTGATTTTCCTTAAAATTATATATTTTTGGTAGGTGGGTGGTGTATTTATGTGTTTTCTTCTAATCCCTATATATTATAGGATATTAATAATCTAGTTTATAATATATGATTTTAGATCTATTAGTTTTGGTTTGATTATAGTGTAAGTGGTGTTTTCATAATTGCACATGGATACTTTTTTCTAGTTATATTGTTATGTATTTTCCTTTTATATTAGTTTTCTTAACCATCAGCCATAAATTATAGGATATTACATCAATATGGTTTATTTTTCAATTATAGTTCATATTTTATTACTATTTTTCTTCTAATTCCTTTTTTATTTATGGTTTATTTATTGGGATAAATCATTCCTAATATGTTCTTATTGATCCCCAAATTCTTATTTCAAACCAAGGGGATCAAGAATGACTTTTAGGAAGTGATGAAGGATGGATCAGATTCCCAGTTCAAGGGAGATCTATATTGGTTCATGACACAACCTTTAGTTTTATACCATATCCAAGAGGTAATAACCTCTAGTCTGTGATCATAACCAAGAATAATCAGAATTTAATTTGTTAAAATATCCAATAATGTCCATACAAAATTATCTCAAGAGATATAATTCATTAACAAATGAATTTAATTATGATACCAGACCCCACATTTTATCATATATATATATATACGTGTTTCCTAAGATATCAATCATTAATCTTATAATGGAAACTCATGGAAGACAATTGGATTTCAAAAAATTTTCAAATGGAATCATAAAACATGTTATAAATCATTATTTTGTTAATACCAAAAATTTTAATTCCCCAAAAGGATTATATTATAAATTCATTTAGAATGTGATTCATACAATATAAATCTATTGTAGTGGGATAATTAAATAGTTAAATGGAAGAAAACCCATTAAAAGTGTATTTTAGAAACAATTTCTTAACATTTTCATATAGAGTAGAAATTAAGAATCACTTTCAAAAATAATTATCAAAAATTAAAATGAAAACTATTTTAGAACACCATTTTTAAAAACACAAATGATAGAGTCTTGGAAAGGACATAATGATTTTAATTAGGAAAGATGAACTGGAAGATAAAAAATTAACATGAATGTTTTTAAAATTAATTTATTTAAACCTATATAAAAAAATGTAGTGATGAATAATTCATTTGAAATAAGAAAAGACAAATTTAATTATTAACCTAAATAAGTCATATTTAGGCTTGTAAATAAAAATGGAGAATATTAGAAGGAATAATGAAAAATTATATGGAAGAAAATTGATCATTTTGAAGGAATGAGAAATATTCTTAATATCATATTATTTTAAGATGAAAGATGTTTATATATATAAATCCCCGAAAAATGGGGAAAGGAATTATAAAATCATAAATTATTAGAAAAAAAATATCTGGTAATAGGTATAATCAGAAAGGAATCATTATGACACAAGAAAAGGGTTCTAGTTAAAAAAACCCTTGCATTTCCATTTACTTATGAATTTAAAACCAATGATGTGTAGAAAAAGTCATGGATATGTAAATCACATTGAATTCATGTGTAATTATGGTAAATGAAATAAATTTACAATATGTATATCATAAAAAATAAATAAGTGGTTAATAAACATCACAGAATAATGAAGAACAAATGAGATGTAGAATCCCTTGACCCAAGTCTTGATTCATTATAGACATGTTTCTAACATACATAATTATAAAAATTTTAATTTTTATCATGTTTAATTGATTTATTAAATAGATTTCACTTATGATTGAGACTTTAAGAGGTCTGTTTGATTTATCTAAAACTTCATAGGTATATTAATCATGGACAAATTCATTTTAAAATTTATTTTTAATATTCAAAATTATAGATTTTTATGTATTTATTACTCCATTTGAATAAAATTTACATAGTTCTATACTTTTCCACCAAATGAATTGAAATTAATAAGGTTACCTCTATATGTTCTTTTAAAGTGGTTATGTTATGTAGGTCTTTATTGTTAATATCACTTATTTAATTCCAAATATTATCTTTATACAATATTTATAGTGTAATAAATATTATTTTTAAACATTAAATAAAATTTTAATGTCAACCATGTTAGATAGTAATGGTAAATGAAACACATTATTCTTTGGAGGTGGTAGTCTTTACATACACATGAGTGACACTCTAATTTTTCATAGATAGAGAGTGGGTAGAAATAAAATAATCATAATTTCCCAATCATAATAATTTTGTAATATATTTATTTTTATAAATAATTATTTTTTAGTATCCATGTAAGGTGGTTGTGAGAAATAGAATATATCATTCATTGAGGTGGTTGTCTGAAAATTCTAATGGTGACATATTCATTTTTAGAATTATTAAAAAGGGAGGTATAAAAGTTATATTCCATTAGTATAAAAACCTGAAATTTTATTAATAATATTTTTGTTATCATCCTTTTAGGGATAGAAGAGATTTTAAGGGGTAGAAGAAGAAATGAGTTAAGAGGGCCCAGTTGATAACATTACCTCTTACTTTGAATTTTCTCCCTTAGAAAAAACAATAAGGCTACTTCAATTTTCATTTTGGAAAGAAAAATGATTTTAAGATGTGGGTATGGGTTTAAGAGAGACTAGGAGTTTTTTCTTTGAACTAGTTATTTGAAAATGCAGGAGAAATGTGGTGGAATTTACCTTTAATTTATATGGGATTGTAATAGGATTTTTGTTCAAAACCACTAATTTTTCAATGATGGAATGAGAAAGTTGAAGATTTAATGTCTTAAAAGTGGTAAATAATGAATTTTTTGGTGATATAATGTCAATAAATTCAGTGACATTAATTTTAACACATTTTTCAATTCTTTTAACCTTATTTGTTTTAAATTGTTTCTATTTTTTACATTGGTAACTAATTTTTACCCAATAAATATATATGTTATTAAACATTTTAGTTAATACCTATATCCTAATTGGTATGTTATTTACAAAAATTTTATCTTCAAATAAAATAATTCAATATCGATATTTTATAAAACTATCTTTTAATTTAAGACATTTAATATATATAAAAACTATTTTATATTCCACAATTAAGTATTCTTAATATTAAATGAAATTAATTTAAAATTAAATGGGTGATAATATATTTGAATAAATTTATAAAAATAATATTAAAGTCACTAAATAAAATGGGTCAATCTAATTTATTGGATAAAAATTACATTTCAATTATAAAAAAATTCTATGATAATAACCCTTTCAATATTATTTAGGTCATTAACATTAGACATAGTAATCATAATTTTGTTCTTAGAAATAAAATTTAACTTATTAAACAATATTTAAATTTTGATCTAGAATATAAAAAAAATTTGAATGATTTAATCTCTATAAGTCGTGGAAACTAATTGTATTGTTTAAGTAAATAAAAAATATTTGAAGGAGAAAATATTTATTAAATGTCCAAAATGTTAAAAAAGAATTTAATATTTTAACATAGTATTTTTAAATTATTTATTATCAATTATATATATATTATATATAAACATTTTCTATAAATTTTATGTCATTCAGGTTTTATGATAATGTTATAATTGTTTTAGTATGAGGAAAATTAGTATTTTTCAATATTTAACTAGAAATAAATTATTTTTTAAAAATCATATAAATTCACCATATTTAAAAAATAATAATGAATTAATAAATGAATTTCATATTAAAAAACCAATATTATAAATTTTCTTAATTTATTATTTAAAATCCAAAACAATTAATAAAACTATTTTTTTTAAAAATAATTTTAAAACATTAAGATTAATGAATATTATTTTGTATGTATTTCTGATTGGTCGTAGTATTTTTATATTATAGAGGTTTTATTACTCTTTAATTTTATTAATATTAATTATCTAATGCATCATAGATTCTTTTATTTCCTATTTCATTCAGAGAATGTTTTCAAACATAGTATTAATATAGAGAAAAATATTTTCCAAAATATTAGTGTCTTAAATTCTACTGCTTAAATAAATTTCATCCTCTTAACATTAATTATCACTTAAAACTGAAATATGATAAGGGATAAATAATAAACATAAGATTTATTGTTTACAAAGATATCAATAACACAATCATAGATACTATGAGACTCATCATTTCGAACATAATGGCCATGTAATGTGATTTTTCCATTTTGTCAAATAGTTTTACCAAATATACATATTTGTTGTTTTTAAGAGTTTATTGGGATATAACTTTCACATAATTATTTTTAAGATAAAATATACAAAAAATACTATAAAAAATAGTTTTGATAATATCTAAGAAAATCCTAGTTAATGATCATATTAATATGGAAACTCAATCAGGAGATGTCTTCCAATGAAACCTTAATTTCAACCAAGAATTACTTTAGATATACAATGTTATAATTGAATCAAAATATTACTACTTTAGTTAAACCTAGGTTATCAATGGTCATTATGTTTTTAGGGTTTTTATCATATTCAAATAATTCAAATGGTTTATAAAGTGAGACTTAATTTTCAATGAATATCCATTTAGAGTGTCTAGATAGTTGTGAAACCTTGTATACACTCATCATTCATTGAGTTAGATTGATTTGACACATAAATAGACTATTATAAGTTGATTAACTATAGTTTTATGCATTCCACAACCACATACACATTGAAATATCTTTATATAGATATAATTTTAAGGAAACCGCAAAATTTATGATAATATCCACAAAATCATAGTAAATGGTCATATCAATATGAAAACACAATCATATGATTCTGTCCCCAATGACATATTAATTTAAACCTATTATGATTTTAGATCAACTATTATATAATTGAATCAAAATATCACTCCTTCAGTTTATCCTTAGTTGTCAATATCTATTTTTCTTTTAGGTTTTAAAGAATATTTAAACCATTCTTAATTGTTCATAAAGAGCAGGTGAATTTATAATGAATATCCCATGAGATTTTATAGAGATCTGTGCAACCTTAGTCCCACTCATTTTTATCAAGTTGTATTGATATAATAAACACATATTCTCTTTTGGGGAGATTAACATTAGGTTAATCAGTTCCACCACTGTAATCACTTTACAATATCTTAATAGGGATGCAATTGGAATGAAACATCACCAGTTATGATAAAATCCAATAAAATCATAGTTAATGATCATATGAATATAAAAACATAATCTCATAATTTATTCTCCAATTAACACTAAATTTTCACCTATAATTATTTTAGATCAATTATTATATAATTGAATTGACATATCACTCATTTAGTTTAATCGGGGTTGTCGATAGTCATTTTAATTTTAGGTTTATAACATTTTCAAATCTTTTATGATAGGTCATAAAGATTAAGGGAATTTACCAAGAATATCCCTGGAGAGTTTCTAGATTGGGTTGCAGCATTAGTCCCACTTATCCTATATCTAGTTATATTGAGTTGGAAGAAAACCATCCAACTTTAGGGTGATTAACCATAGGTTCATTAATTCCAAAACTACAACAACTTGACACTATCTTGATAATGATGTAATTTCATTGAATCCAAAATTGTAATGGTAACATGCATTAAAATCATAGTAAATGATCATATTAATTAGAAAAATCAATAAAAATATTTCTTCTAAAATGACACCTAAATTTCAACCTATTATTCTTTCAGATCAACTTTGATATAATTGGATCAACATATCAACCCTTCAGTCTAACCTAGGTTTTATGAATTTATAATTGGCTGGACTATTTTTATCTTTTATAGGATTTATTATACTTAAATTTTATTAATAATATTTATAAATCATGGCATGGATCTTTTTAGTTACTGTTTGCATATTGTGAAAGCTATCAAACATAATATTAATTTAAAGAAGAATTTACTCCATAATATCTTGGTCTTATATTCCCCAACTTAAATAAAATGCATCCTCATAATATTAATTATCACTTACAAATTATAGATGAAAAGTGATCTATAAGAAACTCAATATGCATTTTCATACAAGGATATCAACCACAAAATTGAGACTCATCATTTCCCACATAATTTTCATATAATCACATTTTCACTTTATCTGAACCATTTGTTTCCTATATTCTTACATAGTTGTTTATTATTGATTCTAGGGACATACGATTCTCATCAGCATTTTCAATATCAATTCTCCAGCCAAATACTATATCCAATGTTTTTAGGATTTTTTATAAAATCATCGTAAATTACTATAAGAATATTAAAAATCAATCATATGATATTTTTTTCAATAACACCTTAATTTTAAACTACGATAATTTCCGATCAACTACGATATAATTGAATCAACTTATCACTACTTCGATTTAACCTTGGTTTCAATAGTCATTTCACTTTTAGGTTTTCTATCATATTCAAATTCACTATACTGGATCATAAAGAGTGAGTTAATTTCTAAAGAATATCCCCTAAGATTGTATATATATGTGTGTATCCTTAATAAATCTTATCTTGCATCGATTAAGATTGAGTTGATACACAAATAGTTAATTCCACGGTGGTTAAACAGAAGCTAATCTATTCCACATCCACACCCACTTTATAGTATCTTGATAGGGATATAATTGAAATGAAACCACATAATCACTATTTTACAAGAACATATACATGTCATAATATACTTTTATATATCTCATGTGATTTTACTAAATTTTTCATTTCATACTCTACAAAATTAAATAAACTAATCCAAAAAACTTAACTTAACTCTAATCAGATTCCATTTCTAATAACCTAGACCAACCCTCCTAAATCCAATGCTAAAAGGACTTTCATTAAATGTTGGATTTTATATAAAGTGAGATAAAAATAACATTATTTTAAAAAATTTACATACATTAAAATTCAAATCTAAAAAATAATAAATTTATCCTATGAATGAAAGGTTTAATGACTATGAGTACTAGATTTATAAGTAACTTATTCTATAACACTTGGGAAAATTCTTCCAAATTTGATCCACTATAGGCTCCCTTATAGAATTATTATAATTTATAATAATATTAACAATATAAGGAATAAAAACATAAAAAATGGTTGAGGTAAAATTATTAGTAGGGATAAAACAAATCAATTTTTTTTAAAAAGGGTTAGATTATAAGAATTACTGAAAACATGAGTGTTTGAGAAATTTCTGATTATCTAAAATATGATACAATAAGGGTTTTACATAAATCGTGACATAAGGATGTGTAATCTCAAATGAAATGACATATACAGTGGAAAATGAGCATGTAACCATGAGATAATAAAAAGGATCTTTGCATGATTGCCATGAAAATATGGCGTGAAAATGTAAATTTCCATGAAACAAATTATTTCCCATTAAGTTGTCACAGACATAAGAATTAGAAATCATCATAGATCGAGAATATATTTGACGTACAAGCCTTTAGTTTTTTATCATATCCATGAAGGTGCATCCATTAGTTTGTGTTCATATCCATGAAGGCTATCCCTTTAATTTGTGATCATATATATAAAGGACCATGATACATTATATCATAGGATAAAAATATTTAATGAATGAATTCGAAGGAAAGTTGGACCCCACTTTCACCGTCCATACATATGTGTCCATGAGATATTAACCCTTAATCATATCATTAAAACCAATAGGAAGAGATTGGGGTTCATATAATGTTCTAAGGGTTTCTAAAAAATTGATATCAATATTCGAATAGTGGGTACCAAAATTACAACTTTCCAAAAAGAATATTTTGTCTAGGATTTTATAAGGTGATCCATAAAAAATAACTCCATAGTATTTAGGTATTCAAGGATAAAATTGGAAGTTGAACAATTAATATGATGGTTTAGAAACTATTTTTTAACACAATCCCTTAGAGATGAAATTAAGAATCACAATCATAAATCATTTTAATAAAGCTAACATTAATTTTTTAGAACAATATATTAAAATAAACATGATTAAAGGATTATATAAAAGGACCCAATAATTTTTCCTTGGAATTTGGAGTGCGGAATGCAAATATGAACTTGAATGTGATCTTTTTTTTTTGAAAATACATTTATTGAAAAACACATCATAAATATAGTGATAATACATTAATATCATTGTGGTATCAAGAAATTTGAATATTACCATAGAAATAATATTTAGTATTTAAAATAATAAATCAGAATATTAAAGGGAATAATGAGTATCATTATGGAAGAAAAATATCTCATTTGAAAAGAATATAAATTCTTCTTAACAACATCTATATTCATTATGAAAGAATTTAATCAATTTAATTATTCATAAATAAAGGAGGGAATTAATTATAATATAATTATAGAATTGATGAGAACCAGATTTTAATAACCGTAGTATAAAAGTAATCATTTTGACTTTGGAAAACGGGGTGAGTATTTTAATTCCCTTAAATTGTCATTATCATTAAAAATACAAATCCATGAAGCGTAGAACATGATATGAGATTTTAAGTACCTTATATTTCTAAAAAATAATGATCAATGATCTAAATGTATTATATGTTCATAAAAAGGAATAAATTACTCAATACACATAATATCTCAATGAAACAAATTTGTGATGAAAAATTCCTTACCTCTAGTAAACATTCACTATAAAAATGTGCCAAACATCCTGAATAATAAAATTTAATTTATAAAAAAATTATTAAGAATATTTTTTCATATTTATTTCAATTTATTAATTCTATTTATAATCATACATTATTTAGTTTTATATAGTATACACTTATTATCATTACATGAGTTGGTTTGGACAATTTCTGTGAAACTCCCATGATATATTGATCATTTTCAAATGTGTTGTAAAATAGATTTATAATGTAAAATTTCTTAAAGGTTTATATATTTTATAATTCCATTATTAGAAAAATTATACAGTTCTGTAGGTTTTACCAAAAGAGATTCATGTTTTGAAGGGTGCCTTGTTATGTTCATTTTTTGCAGTTAATTTTATTACGAACATTTTTTATTAAAATCATTACATGAATGTAGAATATTATATTCTCATAATACCAATGGTTTTATAAATACAATTCTCATAAATTATATAATTTTTTATCATCATCTATGTTATTTGGCAATGGAAAATAAAATACATAGTTTTGTGGAGGTCGTAGTCCGCAGAAACGCACAAACCACACTGTTATTTTTCATAGAATAAAATGAATAAAGAAAAATAAAATAATTAAATTTCCATAAGATTAATCATTTTATATTATATTTTACAATTTAAAATATATTTAGATCCAATTTTTTAAGTGGATTTTAAAAATTAAAACGCACTATTCAGGGTGGTGGTGGTACGTACATACCCATAACAACATATTAATTTTTTGATCGGTTGTGGATGGAATTATAATATTTAAATTCCATTATTTTAATAAAAGTTTGGTATATTAACAATAATTATATTATAAAACATTCAGGTATTAAATATATTTTATGGTGTAAAAGAAAAAATGAGTTAAGAGAGCTCAGTTGTGAACTTTACCTATTTCATTTTATGTTCTTCTTTAGATAACAATATATAAATGATATTCATGGAATTCTGGAGAGATAATGTATTTTAAGATATTTTATGAGGCTTGATGAGATACTATGCTATGTTTTTAGTTGATATAATACTTCAAAAAGTGTGTAGAAATTTGGTGGAAGTGATCTATTTTATAAGTGAAGAAAATATTAATTTTGTAAATACTCGTTACTTTTTCTATAATGGAATGAATATATTCATAGGTAAATTGTTCCAAAGGTGGATAATAACTATGATTTTTATGACACACTATGATTCATTTTCACAAATTATTTCAACATGTTTCAATTATTTTACAAAAAGATTTGTATTTTCTACCATTTGGGTGTTACCTTTGTGACTAGTTGTCACACATGTAATATAAATTTTTTTTAAAAAATGTAAGGTAAACCATTTTAGAAATTTTTAGGTTATGAATATAAATTTCATTTACATAAAATATAACCAAATATCTAAAAAATAAAATTAACATTTAAATTACAACTTATAAAATATTAAAAAAATAATTTATAAAAAATGAACGTTTTCACCATTAACTATAATTAATAGTATATTAAATTAATTATATATTAAAAAAAGATAATATTTTCTATAAATGTGTAAAAATAGTATCAAATTCATTGACCAAAATATAATTATTTTATTTAACAATTAAAAATTACACAACTTTAAAAAAATAATTTGATGTAAATAACCCCTTCCCTATTATCACAGTTTTTAACATCAATCATAGTAATCAAAAATTTATTTCTAGAAATTAAATTAAATTTAATAGATAATATAATCATATTTATAATAAATATTAGATCCATTTTAAAATTTAATTTATACAAGTGATGAAAAATATATATTTAAAATAATAAAATAAAAACTGTTATAGAGTAAAATATTTATTATGTATCCAAATAATTAAACACGGGGCCTGTAAATATGAAATAGTATTATTAAATATATATATATATATATATATATATATAAATTTGTTTTATAAATAAATGGTCTATTTTTTTATACACTCTGGTATTATGATAATCTAACAAAAGGATGGTGTTATAAAATTTAATATTTTACACTATTCACCTTAAAATCAAATATTTTTGAAAAATATAAAAAATTAATCCAAAGGTATTTTTGAATTTATGAATTAAAAAATAAATTTAATTTTTAAAAAATTAAATTTTATATTTTGTAAATTTAGATTTTAAATGAAAATAAAATATACAAAGAAAAACCGTATAATTAAAAAAAATACTATTTTAGACGTTAAGTATTCTTAATCATATTTTGTATTCATTTTAAATTTATTATGATATTTATATTTACTAGAGAGTTATTTATTCTTAAATTTTCAAATGAATATTCTTTTAATATGTTCTGTAACTTTGTAGTTTAGTGTTATGTATAGAGAAGGAAATGAAAAATTATTGTTTTGGATAAATTTTTTTACAAAATCTCCAGATATTTTATCAAATGATTATATGATGATGATGGTTAAATCAATTTATAATCCCCTATGCTTTAGTTTATTTTTTGGAATAAAAATTTTCATCCATATACATCTTAGGTGCACTGCATTTACAATAAAATTTGGGATTATTTACCACCTCCCAAAAATCACTTCCATAGACTCCTCCTCACATGCTACTCTAGATGAATTCTACCTCAATTTATCAACTTAGAGGACACTTACACGTTTTCAAGATTGTATGAATTGATTTAAATAATAAAATCTTGAATCTTATGAGATATTTTACTTCACTATTTCAAAAATAGCCAAAAGTTATTTTTGTGTGAAAATAGGTGACAAAAATTACCTTATGTAATATAACCACATGGAACATTGTTCAATCTAAACTAAACATGAATAATATGTCCTTACCTTAGCAGACTACAAACTGTTCTTTATAGATATCCCTTGTGTACAACATTTATGGACTATGCTTAATGAAAAAACATCATAAACTCATCTTCTCATCAAGACATCCTAAATTTTCCCCAATGTTCTCACCAAATAAACCATTCTTCACAAAAGATTATTTACTTCATTATTTATCAGAATAATCTCATATCTTCTTTAATTTATGATCATTTCATAGTGAATATATTACATAGGTATTTATAGGAAATGTATAATATGAATATATCTGACCATCGACATTACTGATCAATCATTTGGTTAAATACCCTACACATACTCTCCTGATGGCGTATCCACTATGAAATTCCTTTAGAAAACATAATTCATTAACATCCAATGTGAACAATGTACATCCTTAATGGTTAATAAAAAATATCTTTCTTGCTATTTTTAGCCTCCCATGTTTCCATCCAAGTTGAAAATAAAATATAATCCTGATATCACATAATATCAATGATAAACCCTACCCATATATATACAATTTGTTCTAATTATAAAACATATTATTTGTATATTGAATTTGATAAAAAATAAATTGACATAAATTTAACCTTCTATAATTACATTTTTAATCACTATCATTGAGTTACTTACATACCCATATCTATTTTGGTTTAGAGTTTCATCAAATTAAAAAAATATTTATGAAAAAAAACTCCCATCTTTTGATCCAATTGAGAATTTTTCCCATTTTACCAAAAATTTTATATTTTATATAATGTATTAAAAATATCCTATAAAATTATCCATACATGATACCCCTCTATAAATATCATATATAATAACACTATTCATAATGTGGGGAAGTGAAACATTTGGTGGATGATATTAAATTCATAGTAAGGGTAAAAAAGGTATTATTAATCATAAATTATAAGTAATTATAAGATAATCACATGGGTATGAGATCATATTTAATGTGATTCATATACTATAAGATAATAATATCTAGTTAAACATTTATTATAATTATTGAATCATGGATTATAAATCATAATTTAATAATTCTGGTCCATGAATTTGTATTATAGTTATTATAATGTGGCATTAAATCAAGTATAGAAAAAAAATATATGAAGCCAACCCACAATGTAATTCATCAAATATATGCATTTATCTAACAAATAATGTAAATTATTGATATAGAATAATTACATGTCTTCCCTATAGTGACTGATGTATAACATAAATACATGTTCCTTAAAATAAAATAAAACGTAATATATTTCAACATAATTTACACCCCATAAGTGTAAAGGGTTTGAGTTTTTGGATAACTGATACATAATTAAAATATTTAATGGAACCTATTCAAAATATCCAACAAAATTATTCACACATAGTATCCTTTAAAGAAATGTCAAACTGAAAACCTTTTTGCATATCGTAGGGTAATAGAATGATATGAAATTGTGATTTAATATTATTATTAAGCATAAAAATAATATATTTCAATAAATGATCATATGTTATCATAAGTAAATCATAATGTTATATGTATATGATCATGACATATTAAAACATACCCACAATGACATTTAACATAAATCAGGATTCACGGAACAAGTCTCTTCATAACAAAACTCATGAGTCCTAATAGTGTGGAATCATTAAATACCCATAATTTTCCTATAAATAATATCGTATTCACAAATAAATGTCATTATAATATTTAATAAAAGTGTTCACTAAACATAATCAACGAAATAATATGTTAATGATACCCACTATGACAATCATCATATAATAGGCTTGGGCTAAACACCAGTGTACCTTCTTTTGATTGGGCTAAGCTCTAATGTACCTTCATGGGAATGGGATAACAACCAATATAACCGTCTATATCATAAGATATAAAATATTCCACCATGATTTGGTGGGATATAATAGACCCACCCATAATCAAAATCCATTCATATGTATTTCACAAGAACAAAATATCATTATCTTTTCTTTCATTGAATAATTAATATGTTTAATAAAAACTGGGTTTCATTAAAATAATCTTAAATAATCATCAAAAAAATTCCTACATATAATGAAATTGGATGGTATTATAATATAATATCACCAGGGAAAAATAATATTCTTCAAATAATGTTGGCATAGATGAAAAATAATTTTATAAAATCCATTGAAATATTATTTGAAAAACTTGAATCAATATCTATTTTTTAAATATTAAAAACAAATAATTCCCTGAATAATTGGAAGGGTGATTTCATTGAAAACAAATGGAAACATGTGATGGAATCTTGATAGAAAATAATGGTTATAAAAATGGGTATATTTAGTCAAATGGTAAATACTAAACAAATATTCTTTCCACACACTCATAAAATAGTCAAAATTGACTTGAATAGAAAATGAAAAAAAGCATTCTTCTCATAACAATGTAAAGGAATAAAAAATAATTTAAAAATTCCTTAAATATTATTTTTTACTAAAATGGATAATTTTTTTGGATTAATTAAAAAATATAGATATTTAAGTAAAATCTTTTTTAACAAAGAGGTGAAATAATGTTTTCTTTTCTTAGAAACATTCTTTCATCATCTTTGAGTGCCAAAGAAAGAGGAAATGGAATGAATACTTGAAAATATTAGAAATAACCATTGGAAAATAAAATGAATTTTGTTTAAGAGGGATAGGGATATCATATGTTTTCCATAAAAGATAATTAAACATGAATAATTTTGATTAAAAAGTAAATTTCTATATCAACCCTTACCTTGAGTCATTTATTGTTTTGTACATGCTCTAATATCCTCTTAATTAATATATTATCCCCTTAATTGCGCTTAGAAAATTCTTATAGTAGGATTTTCTAACACCATTGGCCTAGGGTTGTGAAAATGAATGTTTATATACTAATTTTGGAATAGGTTTCAGATACAAATAAACTCACATGTTTCATTGAAAGGGTTAGATTATGTACCCTTTTTAGGAAAAATCAACAGTGTTTTATCAAATACATATAATTTAATTGTTATGAATTAAATTATAAATTGGAAAGTGAATCTCATCTGGAAAATGGATAATATTATTGAATTTGTTTCTTGCCCATAGATAATAATTTTTTATTCATAAATCAATTAAATAAATATATTTTATCATAAAATAACCATCAAAGACATTTTAGTAATAATAACATATTTTACAATATAAATTTTAATATATAAATAAGGTTATAATATAAATAATAAATTATCTATAATCCTTTATTTATATTTTAAAATTTTGTTTATAAACATAATTATTCCAAAAAAATAACTATTATTTATAAAAAATATTTTCTTGACTTTTCTACCTCTTGAAAAGGCATTTTGTCGACACAACCTATTAATCTTAAATAATTATAATATTATTTAAAATATAAAAATAAAAAAATATAATAAATAAAATTCATACATTATCAATTTTTTTATCTAGATTTATTCCTAAAGTATTCTTATCTGTATTCTTATCATGAAAACATATTATGTGAGTGGGGCTAACATTTTGTAAATACTATTAACTTATAATAATATAATGTCATTATCAAATTCCAGGGGTAAGAAATTTTCCGATTTTTGAAGATAATATAATTTTGGTCAAAAGTAACTATAACAATATGATTAATGACAATGTATTAATAGATTTACGGTTTACCCTTAAATTTTAACAATTTTATTCTATTTATCTATTATCGATTTGATAAATTTTTACCATGGTTAATTTTCATTATTGATATATTTAAGATAATAATAATACATAATGTTAATTAAGATGATTCCAAATATGGAATCCATTTTTCAAGATTCAATTCAAATACGTGTCTGAAATTTAATCTTAAATGGTCACACAAATGATGTATAAGTATATTTAGTGAAAATACATTTTAACTATAAAACTAATTTTATTCTCATCCCATTACTAGTAATAACCATTAGATGAATTATTATTTACTTTATTGTAATATAATTTACATATCATAAAAAGCAGTCATCCACAGTGATTAATTTAATTAATTTTTATAAAATACATTGCACACATAAAAAATAGTTTTGTGAAAAATAACCCATTTTACACTCGAATGATTTTATCTTTATTTCAATCCATTTGATAATCGATGTATGAATGATTATTAAATTTTCTTCATATATAAAAAATAATATTTTCATATGTTTAATATACAAAAAATAGAAATTAAGTTTTATATAAAACATAAATAATACAATGTTTGTAATGAAAAAATGTTTTGTTTAATGTATAATAATTAATATAGTACTTATTAATTTATTTTAAAAATTATGTTTCTTTTAATTATCTTGTAATATATTTCATTTTAATTTAAATAAAGTATTAATCACATATTTTTTGCTTTTCATGCATCATAATGAAATTTTTTTGAAGAAAAATATATTTTAAATTCATGGGGTGTTACATTCTACCGACTTATTATAATTTCACCCATGAAATTGTTTACTTTCAATAAACAATCATAATACTTTTTCTTCATTATATCCATGGGTTCTAATAGAATTTCCATAAAATATATTTTACCAAAAAACAATAACCAGTTGACTGGTCATATTCCAATTAACTTTATCTCATCAATCCCTAACCTGCATTAAATATTACTCATATGAAATGTCATGATATAGCAGTATAACAACATAGTTTAGTAGATATAAAGGATCAGGTATGCATTTATTCATAATCGATATATGGGACATATCATGTACGTGGTAGATATTTTATGGATGACCCATGTAATAATTTACCATCCCAAGGTGATCAAGAATCAAATTGGGATGGATATATTGAGGGATCATATTGACCCACTTTTCTAATATAATATTATTCATACAAGTAGATATTCATAAGAATAATATATCCCCAAATTTGTACTATTGATCTCATTGATGATTGATAGTATAAATTTTATACCAACTCTGAGTTTCTAGGATGTTCTATTGAGTAACTCTTAATTTCATTTAAATTTAGTCAACTAGTTATGATCCCATGTACATTCATTCAACAACTCCATGTAATGACATTGGAGTTCTAAGGTTATTGTTTAGAGGGATTCCTAGGGATCCATTATTGTAACTCCCATGTTTTCCCTAAGTTCTATTACATTTTATATTTAGTTTTAATTCATCTATTATTTCTTAATGGGAATTCATAGTGGGTTAAGGATAATTTATCAGTATGAGGCTTTTCTATCACTCATGTACCTAATATTTAGAGGAAACAGGTGGTCCAGATAGTTATCTAAAAATATGATACCCAGTATTTATGGTTTAATCAAACCATGGGGTGATCAAATGCACTAGTAATGCTTTATAGTTTGTTCTAACCATGTATACATGGCCACATGTAATTTCAAATGTTGTATAAATTGATTAATAGGTGTATTTCATAGGATATACATGTTTAGTATAACCAAGGTCCTATCCCATGCGATGGGGTTCCATGGATAGTGACTATTTCATGGTTTTTTATAGTTTTCCTAATCTTGTATATAAACCATGAAAACTTTTATGGTAGGGTAAAATATCCATTTTATCCTTCAAGTGTTATTATTTATAACCCCCTCTTTTTTTCTTATGAACACACATCATATCTCCACCATTAGATCTCCTCCATGGTATCCCCTAGTCTTCAAATCCTCTCCCTCAACTGAGATCCATTTATCTCTCAATTAGTCACATTTTTTATCCACCAGTAAGAGCTTCAATTCATTACCTTATTTTCATGGTTTCTATTTCCATCCATTATGAAATCTTCATGCAAGAATATTTTACCTATTATAAAGTATTTTATCTATATCTTAATTTTATTTTATTTCTTTCCAAATAAAACTCTCATACTGGATGAGTGATCCTTAACCACCATAATGTGGGTAGTATATAAAATTTTCCCTTAGATATTATAGCTTATTTAATTATATTCTTTGTGTTTCATGTAAGACCTTCTAGAACTTTCCCCAAAAATTAGTTGATTCCTTAAATTAAATTCATGAACCATAATTGGGATTCCAACATAGCACCTTGACATAGTTATTGGTTTTCATCCTCAACTCGAACCACATTTGAAGTGGGTTCATTAAACTTCCCTAAGACAGATAAACTTTATGGTGGGTTTTATTACCACCCATTGTGGAATCCTTAATTAAATTAAAGGAATTAATGAATGGATTATATGAGGTTATTGCGAGGATATGGATTATTTTACCTTGGGGCGGACCCTAACATAACTATTTTCATTTATATTACTTGTTTTATTTTTGATATTATGGTTTTGAAACGATGTTGATTAATGATATGACACTAATTATGATTTCAATATGGAATTTATGAGAGGTTTGAGTAATTACACCAATGACACTAGTATATATTTATATCTCAGGATATTAAGATCCATCGTCCATGGACCCTAGGTTCTTGGCACATCTAGATCTACACTATTTCATCCTTACCTTGGAAAAGTTCATTGGACTCAAGGAGCTTACATTGTTCTTTAACCTTGGGACTTGGACCATGTATATCTATTATCTCTTAGATATGCAACATATTCCAAAGATTGTAGTTACATGCACAATTTACCTTTATATACTAACGATCACCATTTATTCCCTACTCATGGTTACAAACATTATTCATATCCTTATTTATATATATATATCATTCGTATTAAAACTTGATTTGTTTTATATACATAATGTTATAGTTTCTATACACAATATAGATTAACTATATACACTGTTGAGGGGGGGGGGGGTTTGATTATATTTCACCCATTGTTCAGGATACTAATTAGTACCTGAATAGACTTCATGAATGAATATATGGAAAATGGAAAGCATCTATACATGGATTCTTAATTTGGATATAGCATGGGTGTTAGGAGAACATGATAGATCATGGATCTTTATTCTTAGAGAGAGTACTTTATTTCAATTTGTTTATTTTTTATACAAGTGGTATATTGGATACCTACTTCCTTATATGTCTATTTATTTTTTTGAATAACAACTTGACATACTAATCATTTTGTATATTATTATTATTGAATATGTGATTACTGAATTATGTCTACATGTTTTATTACTATGATACATTTTTAATATCATTCTTTCATTATTTATTCATTTATTATTTTTTGTGCTACTCTGATCATGAGGGTATAGTCTTCCTACAATTCCACCATTGACCCCCACTAAATGTTTATAGAATATGGAAAATGAGAAGGTGTGCATGAGGCCATGTGACTAACTGGGTTGTATTACATATGAGTGAATCATGCCTATAAGATTAAAAATTTGTAATATAGAAGATTTATTTTTTCCTTTCCTTAATGTTTTGGGTTGGTATATAGGATGCTATAAAATTCCAAAATTTGTAAATAAGCCTATTACATAGAGTAGCTAACCCACATAGAGGTGAAAATTCATATTACCTGTGGATAATACTTGATGTTATATATTTTTCATGTTATGGTAATAAGGATCCCCCCATTGGGTGATGACTATTGTCTATCTTGTTTATTATTATTTTTGAGGAAACTATCTAATCATTGGACTGGTATGGAAATGAATCATTTAACATGATTCATTATAGGTATCTTAGGGAATTAATATGTCATTAAAAATTCCATTCCCTATAGGTTTCATTAGTTAACTTCATGATATCTATTTCTTGTGCATTAAGTGATATATCTATTGTGTACTAATGTATTTGTAAGAATAAATGATTAAATATTTTATTATTAATGTTTGTACATCAACTTAAATGTATCTTTCTTGTATATTTTGATGATTCCACCTTAATTAAAAATGTATCACTTGTTTGAGATGTTTAACAATGGTTACATTGACTGAAATGTTATTCAATTTAAATACCCTAATTCAAAATATAATTTAAAGAGTTAATGTACCTCTATTAATTAGAAATGGAGATTATTCTAATCAAATAATCTTATATTATTGGTTCTATTCTATCATTGAATCTAAAATTCTAGATATAACTAAATGAACAACCAATTTTAAATTACAATGAAAGTACTTATACAAATTTTAAATGGTACCTCATTTAACTAGTCTATTATATAAATTGTAAAATTAGTAAATCATAATTCAAATATGATCACTGTTAAATATGAATTCTATCTTTCCCTTAAAGAGTGTTTACCTTTATAATATACAATTGAAACACTAAATACTGGTACTACTAACGATAACATAGAACTTAAAATATACCTAAACTTTGTTGTGGTATGTAGGAAGTGTCTCTTTAAATTCTTCATGGTCTAATATACCTCATAGACCTGTGTTAAAAACACTGATAGGGTTGTGAATTACATTTTGAATTCCATTAATATGAATGTTTTTTATATGTATAGAATTTTTTTATCAAATCATATTTTATGTATGTGATTAGTATTTTTATAGCTATTCCACCTTGATTTTCTCATGTAGGGAAACAAGAGGGTTGTGAAAAACATCCCCTAGAGTTTGTGGGACTCGAACCACTAGAGTTACCAATATTAATGTTACCTAGGGTACCTCCTTCTATTCTTGATGTGGGAGATCATTCTTAGTTTCTATAGGGATTCATTCAATTTATGAAGATTATGTCACGAGCTTCATGAACATCCTCTTCTATGGTCTATATGAGTCAAATGTTCCCGCTGTAGTTTCCATGTATTTTTTTAGGGGATGGTTCCCCCCCATATACTATGTTACAGATTTAGACCATTGTGTCTATCTTCAAACATCTGGAGATGCCTCCCAAAAGGAGGGTTAAAAAACAATATATATACTTCATTGATTTTCAAAACATTTTTGGGATATTCTAATCCAATATAATTAGTACTAATAAATTATTTGAAGAAATTTATAGTCTAGTATCTAGGAATAATGTCTTCCTAAAACAT
Source organism: Viscum album (assembly GCA_963277665.1). NCBI lineage: Eukaryota > Viridiplantae > Streptophyta > Magnoliopsida > Santalales > Viscaceae > Viscum > Viscum album. The sequence continues at coordinate 475,312,818 of OY728135.1, forward strand.
TGAGGGATGAAAAGACCTTGGAGTTTATGCACTTAGAGTAGGGTTCCATTTTTATTATGGATTATTAATCACTCATTATATAGAATCAACACATTTCACCTATCAATAATAATATTAAGTTTTCTAGAGGAATATTCTTTAATGATGTTATGATTAATTTTATTGGATCTCGTGTGAATGTTTTCCGGTTAACTACCATTTTAGAAATATAAAATAAGACTTTTATTAATAAGAGTAACCCATGGGAATCTATATATACAGACCAAAGAGGTTTAGGTTCTCACTAGGTGGTGTCATATCGAGTTACATGAAGATTCACTTTGATACCTATTTTGTGGATAGTACCAGTTATAGTGTACATGATAGTCGTTTTTTGTTTAGTCACTTGTGTGGGATGTAAGGGTACATGAATCCTCAGTTTGAGAGGAACCAAATTGACTATAGAGCATGTGGCAAGATAGACCATTTGTTGTGGTTTTCTAAAACCTTCGCTTCAACAGCTAGTGATAGAGGATCTTCATTGAGTCATATTAATGGATTTGGATCAGTAGATCCACATCGAGAGATGAGATGGAATATAATGGGTTAATCAATCTTAGGGGTTTTCATGGTAGATTCATTCAGACTCTTGTTTAATAGTTTCAGTAGAGTGGGCCAACTCATGGTAGTTAGGTCATATAACTAGGACACAGATCATGCTAGATCTTTGATGTGTTTCCTATACCGGGAGATCAATGTCCTCAGACTACTATGGTTCAATGTATGATTTTAGTAGCTTCTACAACGATATAAGTTTTATTTGATATAGTTTTATCCCACACATTTATACCTGTAATAATTGTGGAAATCCTTAGTCTTGAGATTGATTACTTTTGTGGTGTAATGATCATTGATACTCCATTTGTAACGCCTCGACCCTAGTTACCCAGAGTCGGTGCATTATTACATAACATTGGCATGATCATGAGAAAGATCAAGTCTCGAAAGACCGATTAGTTTAGTAGCCTTGGAATAACTAGATATATCCATAAATTTTTACATTACATCATAAAAAAACATCTTGTCTTTATATCCCCTCATACTATCCCTGCAGGTCATTCATAAATTACTTCTTCATAATCCTGGAAAAAAAATAAAACATTGAAAGGGGTGAGCTCGGATGCTCAGTAAGGATAACATTATAGAAGAAGCTTTCATAAATAATCATAAACACTTAAGGAAATTTATAACTAAAACAAAAGCCTTTGAAACTTGAACTTTCAACATGGTATGGCATAAATAAAATGAAATAATGCCATTTACTTACTCACATGGATATTCTACTAGTCGAATGATCACATGCAATATCAATAACCACTTTCATAATGATGGAATGCATAATGCCAGACTATCATAACCACATAGCCAAGGCCTCGTGCCAAGACTACAAATAAGATTTTTCCAAGGCCTTGTGCCAAGACACTAGTTTGTCTCATGAGACCTACCGATGCATCGAGGAGGTATAGTGGGCTCCACCCGTCACTTATTAAGTCCAATGCATTCCTCATATGAATAGGTTTAAGCATAAAATAAACATTCGTATTAAAACTAGCATACGAAATGTCAATACTTTGGTATAAAAATAGAACATCCACAGTCAAATATAACTCATTTGATACAATATGGAAGATTGTATTGTATCACATTAACCTCAATCATGAATAATGAAGGATGTTGACATAGATGAAAATAATCATCAAAACTATTTGAGAGAAATATCCCCCTTTTCTTGAAAACATTTAAAAGTCACACTATTTGTCAAGAAGCCATTTAAAAATAGATTTTTGAATCAGAGTGTCCCATACCACTTTGAAACCTTTTAAAAGGATTTTTAATTTCTAAACATTAATGTCCATATAAATAAATCCTTAAAACCATTTTTAAAACATGGACATTAATGAGAAAGATTTAGATGAATAAGTCTTTAAAACATTTAAAAATGGTATTTTAGTTAGAGATTCTAACCAAAATAGAGACACTTGAATGAAAATAATTGAGGTAATCAAAACTTTGTAATATCATGAGAATAAAGGGAATTCATGATATACTATGTCAAAGTACATTATATACACCACATAAAAGTGATTTGGTGTATATCAACAAAGAAGTCTCAATGGAATGTAAGTTGAGATGAAATCTCTCAGAAAGGCCATATCCTTAGGTTAAGGATAAATCAACAACATAATTATGTGTGAAAAATATAAATACACTAAATATGATTGGATATTCAGTGTAAAACAATCAAAGTATATTCACACATATTCCTGTAAAAACAACACCAACGAATTGGATGTTTAACTCAACAAATGGTGAAAGAGTTAAAATTACTCTTATCAAATTCATATCAATGACTTGAGAATTTTCAATGGAGTGATTATGTGTATCAAAAGTATATCCACAGGAAGGGGAGTGGAAATTATGACATAATCAAATGAATAGTGATTCCACACATAATCTTGGGGTAATATAATCAATGAAATATGCGTAAAGCCAAATGAGTGGAAATTGAAATCTCAAATTCCCTTATTGATTAGGTAACATAAGAAACAAACACCCATGAAAGAAATATCATACCATGATGATGTAAATACCCATAAAATAATGTATATTACACAATGAATACAATCATGGGTAGTACACATACACCAAATGCAATAATTAAGTGGTGATCAATGGAATTCTCACGGAATTAAAAGTGAGACAAGAAACCCCTTACCACGTTAATCAACTGAGTCGCATGGCCAAAAGTTAATAACCACCAAATTATTTACAGAATAACATGAATATAAAGTGAATCATGATAATATATATCAAATGGAAGTACACAATACACCACTTTCAATAATTTAGTAGCGAACAATGGAAATCTCACGGAATTGAAAGTGAGATAAGAGAATCCCTTACTTTGTACTTTTTCCTTGGTCGATGGTAGGTTTACCTCCTGTATAATGGTGAAATAATTGTTATTGAATAATACAAGAATCAGTTACTTTAATATGATATCATATATGATCTTTTAACATTGATTTGTTAATAATATCTTAGAATTATCGTCATTTCAGGTGTTAACGGGTTCATTTTACTTTATATTCTTTGTTATGTGAGCCATATTCGTTATTAATGGGATGTATATTATTCATATCCAGAATGGTATCAAGTCCTTAAACATCATTTTTAAATCATCAAATGATAATTATACTTGAATGGATACGATGGAGAATGAATCTCATCGCGTTCGTGGAGACGGTAGTCCGTACGTACGCACGAATGCTACTTCCATTTAATTTTTATTTTAAAAGAATCGAATCCAAATGATACATAGGTATATTACTATTCCAGTAAAATATAATATTCTATATATGTTACTTAAGTTCATTAACACCATCCTTTATACGTTCCATGTGTGGTATGAACGAGTCATATAATTTTAAGGGGGCGGTAGTCCGCACTTCCTCAAATGAAATTATCGCATGTATATACAACATGAAACGAATAATTGTATGAAATAAAATGGAATTACAGAAGCTTATATATAATATATATATCATTAATATCATATTTAATTACAGTACCATCCTAATGGCCACCATGAGAGGCGGTAATATGTATTTGAACAATCATCGTTTCGTGAGGCGTTAGTTTGCCATCCACAGAAACATTATGTTCATCATCCATTAGATGGAGTTGTGTGAATGTGTAGTTTGAATCCTTCTTATAAAAACATCCTAGTATATTGTGGATACTGTTGTTGTTACAAAAGAAAGGATATAAAAAGAGTTTGGGGGTTGGAGAAGCAAAATAATTGAAAATAATTGAAGAGAAAATGTTACCTTTAATTTAGGTAACTCACTTTGGTTGGAACCAAAGGACTTCTTGAAATGCTTTCTGCCTAAGTGGAAGCTTCAAGGAGGAGGAGAGGGATGTGGGGAGATTAGTTGGGCAGAGTTTGGACGAGCCATGTGGCTTGAGAGGTGTGAGGAATGAGTAGAAGTGGTCTCCTTTTATAAGGGAGAGGAGGGGATCTTTAGGAAAGAGTGAAAGTATTACTTTATAATATAATTATATTCTGTTTATAATGGTCCAAAAATCATTGAGGTCGAAGATAAGATGACTCATATTCTAAATAACATCAACCAATAAGAATTGGACAGGTTTTAGATAATATTGTAATCATTATAATCTTATTTATTTAAATGATTTATTAATGAGGTAAACATTGCATCATTATTGTGTCATTAATAATTTAAATTATTTGATGTCTAAAAATTATAAATAAAATATCATTATTTAAGAAATATTTTTAGCTTTCTAATGAATATTTATAATCTAAAATCCAACATGTATAACCCTATGTAAAAATTGTTCTTTTAAAAGATGTAAGCTTCTGCCATTTTTGTATTCATTTTAACTTAATTAAAATAAAGTGTCATTATCACTTACAAGTGGATCAATGGGGTCCCAAAATTGACCAAAAGATGCCCATGGTCGACCATGTATCAACCAATAGGGTTAAGACACGTTTTAGGGTAATTTAGTATTATTATAATATTATTTTGTAACCCTTATTTACCGGATTTACCCTTAACCATGGTAAATAAAATATTTACCGCAGTAATTATTCAAAATGTCTAAAAATAAAAGTTACCTATTTACACAATTTGAACATCCTGATTCCAAATATGGAATCCATTTTTCTAAATTCAAAACACAGAAGTGGCAGAAATTAATTTAAAATTAATTCCCGCTGTCAAAACAAAAAGCGTGTTTTTAAGAGATAATAACTATCAAAAGATTGACACTTGTTTATGTTCGGTTTAATTGTAAAATTATGTCCAATGAACAAAATTATATTAAATGGTAAAAATATATTCTAAATATACTTTAAAACCACTCAAATTCATAATTTATCACTATTAATTATTTTGAATAAAAAATTTGTTTTTAATTAAAATTTATTAATTTTTACTATTCATCAAAATATGAAAGTTATCCGAAAAGTACCAAAATTTCACCTTAGGCTAAATTTGATATTCCGAATCCAAAAATGAAGTCCATTTTGAAATATAAAATATATATAATTTCAAAAAATTAAGTATTACTATTCATAACGGCTAGTTTGATCGGTTGTGGTGTGTGTTAAAACTCGAAGTTGCGTACAACACACGCTACTGTTTTATTCAAAGGAAAGCGTACCGTGGAAGCTTGGGATGTTTTATTTTAAATTTTTTGATGTCCCCATTTAGTCAAAAAGTTTGAAATATTTTATTTAAAAAGGGTTCACTATTAAAAGTTGGTAAAACTACAATACTGAAGATGAATTTGTTCTTACATTATGTCTAAGAAACTCATAATATGGATTCTAAAATTAAAAGGATTATATAAAGTTTAAAATTTAGTTAATACTATTCATAACCTTTTTTGAATGGCTTGTTTGGTAAGTCATGGTGCGCTTGAACTCGGTGTTGCGTGTAGTGCAAGTTATTGAATTATTTTGAAGAAATAGCACACTATGAAATCTTGGGGTGTTACATTCTCCCCTCCTTCAATAAATTGCGTCCTCGCAATTTGAAATTGTTCTTCGAAAATAAAAGGTTGAAAATAGAAAATATATTTGTGGGAAAACCCACATCGGAAATTGGTTTACTAAAATTTAGTCTTAATATGAGTAAAAGAGAAATGAAAGGGTCACCACCAAATTATGATCTCGATTAGGAGAACATTGGTGGAAATTAGAGACATATAATTGGAGGATAAACGTAAATATTTATAGGTAGTGGTTGAGGTTATCAATCACAAACAAGTATAAAATTGAGGTCCTTAAACTCATCAATCTATGATGATTTGAAGTACCATCGGTTCAACAAAATATAGGGTATTGGGATCACACATTTTTGACATTTCAAAATATCTTAGTTGAAATCCCACATCGAAAAATGAATTAATGAGGCCTCTATTTAAAATAAGGAGTGGAAAATATGAAGATTACCGAAAATAACACATACTAGGGTTCCATGTAGGAAAATATGGATATGGAGGAGAAATCTAACCATCAATTATCTGATGGAGAGTGGTAGAGAACATGGCTATGAAAAGGCCAACAATCCTAAAGCCATAAATTAGTGATGATTTAAGGTACCATCTAGGACAACATTTTTTTTAAAGTTACATTACATAAGGAAGAGGAATTCATTTATGATATTGACTAAGAACATTATGAGATATACTTAAATTTTAAGTAGATTTTCATTCTTTAATAAATTTCCACCACTAACTCAATTTTTTTTAAACGATGAGTATTCAAGAAGACTTGGTCACACTGGAAGAGCTAGAATAAACTTCTATAGAATCACATGATCCATGCAGGATAAACCATATATTTACATTGTCTTTGAAGATTAATCAAAACCAAAATGGTTAGTGAATGATCTAATGATCCCCCAAAAGGATATTCATTGAGATAAATATGCACTAATCTTAATTTCTAAAATTAAACCAACAATACCCCAAAGTTAAATAGATACCATTCAATAACCAATTGTCCTTAAAATCCTGTAATATAATCCAGACTAATATTGAAACCCAAAACATAGAAGAATTTGATTATGTAGTCTCCCATGTTACATTGTATCTCCAAATGACATCAAATACTCTTAAAGTCACATACTTAAATGTAATTAACATCATCACATATTCTCTGTTAGAGGTTAATCATTTCCTTAAATAACCCAAATCACTATAAATCAACAATAAAAATGTAGATAAAAATCCACCATTACTCTACAAATGAAACCTCATTGTATTCTATTTTCCTTGGGCATATAGTGTTCCTAACAAAACGAACATCTTCCAAAATAACATTTATCACTTAATCACCAAATCATTTTCCTATACCAAGGGTATTCATTTGATAAGACATAAGAACCGAAATCATCTTATTACTGATCAGTAAAATCATTTAACAAAAAAAATAGTCATACTAACCAGGGACTTCACGTAGTCCAGTGGTAGGCGATAAATCCCAATTCCACTTTGGTTGTGGGTTCGATTCCCACAGCTTTGTCCGACGCGACGGGTTGTCACACGGTCTACGTGTTGTCCTTTTTCAAAAACTATATTCTATAATATTACCACTATGAGATAAATTTTTCAAAATAACATAATTTAACCACAAATGTTATATCATACTTTGCATTTTCATCCCAAATTATAATAACTTATCATTTTCTCAAACCCCAATGATCATATAAAACCAAATGGTTATTTATACCTATATCCACAAGAGAAGAGACAATTATTCCTCAAATATCATTCTCACTTGGCAAACTGAGGGGTTACAAATACAAGAGAAAATTATTCCAAAGTAAACCCATCAACAAGGAGTGCTAATACTTTTTAAATTTTTCTCCAACCATTTATTTCCACATAGCTTCCTCTTTGAGCAAGAAAATATCCTATAAAATAGGACATTCACTCGGGTAATGGCCAGGTCCCCTACATTTACGGCAAATGACTGTAAATGGACTCTTGGGACCATTTTTATCTTCTTCCATAGTACTCTTCATTTTTCTTCATAAATTCTTCACTTTATGTCCTTCCTTCCTGCACGTAAAACATTTCGTTGTCCCATTGAGACACTTTCCTGGGTGTCTCTTTCCACAATTCCTGCATGATGAAAATTGAGTTTTCTTTTCTCCATGGTCTCCATTGCTGGAGATCTTATCATTTATCACCTTTCTCTTCCTTGTTGAGTCTGGGAGTTGGTTAATATATATGTTGTTGATCATATTTTTGGAAAACTGATTTGGCATAAAGACGATATCTTTTATGCCTATCAACATTCCATTTTGTTGCTCATTTCCACCACCGTTCCCACCTTGTACATCATTCTCAAAGTCACTATGAATTCCTTGGAATCCAGCCATTGAATAAAACCAGAAAGCATTGTGTGAGTAATAGTAGTCGTAAAATCATTTAGAGATTAAAATGTCACCATATTCTCAATTTGATACATATTAGGATTAACCAAGGTCATTTACTCTCATCTTATGTATATATTACTTAAATCGGTTTGTAAATAAAATGTAAATTATCCTAAGCATATCCCCCGGGAGTGTCGTAACCAAGAGTGCAGCAAGGCCCGTTGTCGTGCACCAGTTCCCGTTCGAGTCTAGCTCAAAGCGGTGTTTTCGGGTTTTACCCCTAGGTACATCTGTGCCAGAGCCGCCTCTACCTGCTCGTATCCAGACAGGGATGTATTGCTCGGAAAACTCACAAAATCTCTACAATACCAAAATTCTAGGAAGTTCTTTTATACTAATCCTCAAAGTTCATCTTAGGTCTACGTTCTCTAATCAGAGTTTATCTAAATCTAGCTACCAAGGTTTGTACTAAACTTCCTCTGATACCAACTGTAACGCCCCGACCCTAGTTACCTAGAGTCGGTGCATTATTACATAACATTGGCATGATCATGATAAAGATAAAGTCTCAAAAGACCGATTAGTTTAGTAGCCTTGGAATAACTAGATATATCCATAAATTTTTACATTACATCATAAAAAAAACATCTTGTCTTCATATCTCCTCATACTATCCCTGCAGGTCATTCATAAATTACTTCTTCATAATCCTGGAAAAAAAAATAAAACATTGAAAGGGGTGAGCTCGGATGCTCAGTAAGGATAACATTATAGCAGAAGCTTTCATAAATAATCATAAACACTTAAGGCAATTTATAACTAAAACAAAAGCCTTTGAAACTTAAACTTTCAACATGGTATGGCATAAATAAAATGAAATAATGCCATTTACTTACTCACATGGATATTCTACTAGTCGAATGATCACATGAAATATCAATAACCACTTTCATAATGATGGAATGCATAATGCCAGACTATCATAACCACATAGCCAAGGCCTCGTGCCAAGACTACAAATAAGATTTTTCCAAGGCCTTGTGCCAAGACACTAGTTTGTCTCATGAGACCTACCGATGCATCGAGGAGCTATAGCGGGCTCCACCCGTCACTTATTAAGTCCAATTCATTCCTCATATGAATAGGTTTAAGCATAAAATAAACATTCGTATTAAAACTAGCATACGAAATGTCAATACTTTAACCACAAACCATGAATGGTATAAAAATAGAACATCCACAGTCAAATATAACTCATTTGATACAATATGGAAGATTGTATTGTATCACATTAACCTCAATCGTGAATAATGAAGGATGTTGACATAGATGAAAATAATCATCAAAACTATTTGAGAGAAATATCCCCCTTTTCTTGAAAACATTTAAAAGTCACACTATTTGTCAAGAATCCATTTAAAAATAGATTTTTGAATCAAAGTGTCCCATACCACTTTGAAACCTTTTAAAAGGATTTTTAATTTCTAAACTTTAATGTCCATATAAATAAATCCTTAAAACCATTTTTAAAACATGGACATTAATGAGAAAGATTTAGATGAATAAGTCTTTAAAACATTTAAAAATGGTATTTTAGTTAGAGATTCTAACCAAAATAGAGACACTTGAATGAAAATAATTGAGGTAATCAAAACTTTGTAATATCATGATAATAAAGGGAATTCATGATATACTATGTCAAAGTACATTATATACACCACATAAAAGTGATTTGGTGTATATCAACAAAGAAGTCTCAATGGAATGTAAGTTGAGATGAAATCTCTCATAAAGGCCATATCCTTAGGTTAAGGATAAATCAACAACATAATTATGTGTGAAAAATATCAATACACTAAATATTATTGGATATTCAGTGTAAAACAATCAAAGTATATTCACACATATTCCTGTAAAAACAACACCAACGAATTGGATGTTTAACTCAACAAATGGTGAAAGAGTTAAAATTACTCTTATCAAATTCATATCAATGACTTGAGAATTTTCAATGAAGTGATTATGTGTATCAAAAGTATATCCACCGGAAGGGGAGTGGAAATTATGACATAATCAAATTAATAGTGATTCCACACATAATCTTGGGGTAATATAATCAATGAAATATGCGTAAAGCCAAATGAGTGGAAATTGAAATCTCAAATTCCCTTATTGATTAGGTAACTTAAGAAACAAACACCCATGAAAGAAAGATCATACCATGATGATTTAAATACCCATAAAATAAAGTATATTACACAATGAATACAATCATGGGTAGTACACATACACCAAATGCAATAATTAAGTGGTGATCAATGGAATTCTCACGGAATTAAAAGTGAGACAAGAAACCCCTTACCACGTTAATCAACTGAGTCGCATGGCCAAAAGTTAATAACCTCCAAATGATTTACAGAATAACATGAATATAAAGTGAATCATGATAATATATATCAAATGGAAGTACACAATACACCACTTTCAATAATTTAGTAGCGAACAATGGAAATCTCACGGAATTGAAAGTGAGATAAGAGAATCCCTTACTTTGTACTTTTTCCTTGGTCGATGGTAGGTTTACCTCCTGTATAATGGTGAAATAATTGTTATTGAATAATACAAGAATCAGTTACTTTAATATGATATCATATATGATCTTTTAACATTGATTTGTTAATAATATCTTAGAATTATCGTCATTTCAGGTGTTAACGGGTTCATTTTACTTTATATTCTTTGTTATGTGAGCCATATTCGTTATTAATGGGATGTATATTATTCATATCCAGAATGGTATCAAGTCCATAAACATCATTTTTAAATCATCAAATGATAATTATACTTGAATGGATATGATGGAGAATGAATCTCATCGCGTTCGTGGAGACGGTAGTCCGTACGTACGCACGAATGCTACTTCCATTTAATTTTTATTTTAATAGAATCGAATCCAAATAATACATAGGTATATTACTATTCCAGTAAAATATAATATTCTATATATGTTACTTAAGTTCATTAACACCATCCTTTATACGTTCCATGTGTGGTATGAACGAGTCATATCATTTTAAGGGGGCGGTAGTCCGCACTTCCTCAAATGAAATTATCGCATGTATATACAACATGAAACGAATAATTGTATGAAATAAAATGGAATTACAGAAGCTTATATATAATATATATATCATTAATATCATATTTAATTACAGTGCCATCCTAATGGCCACCATGAGAGGCGGTAATTTGTATTTGAACAATCATCGTTTCGTGAGGCGTTAGTTTGCCATCCACAGAAACATTATGTTCATCATCCATTAGATGGAGTTGTGTGAATGTGTAGTTTGAATCCTTCTTATAACAACATCCTAGTATATTGTGGATACTGGTGTTGTTACAAAAGAAAGGATATAAAAAGTGTTTTGGGGTTGGAGAAGAAAAATAATTGAAAATAATTTAAGAGAAAATGTTACCTTTAATTTAGGTAACTCACTTTGGTTGGAACCAAAGGACTTCTTGAAATGCTTTCTGCCTAAGTGGAAGCTTCAAGTAGGAGGAGAGGGATGTGGCGAGCTTAGTTGGGCAGAGTTTGGACGAGCCAAGTGGCTTGAGAGGTGTGAGGAATGAGTAGAAGTGGTCTCCTTCTATAAGGGAGAGGAGGGGCTCTTTAGGAAAGAGTGAAAGTATTACTTTATAATATAATTATATTCGGTTTATAATGGTCCAAAAATCATTGAGGTCGAAGATAAGATGACTCATATTCTAAATAACATCAACCAATAAGAATTGGACTGGTTTTAGATAATATTGTAATCATTATAATCTTATTTATTTAAATGATTTATTAATGAGGTAAACATTGCATCATTATTGTGTCATTAATAATTTAAATTATTTGATGTCTAAAAATTATAAATAAAATATCATTATGTAAGAAATATTTTTAGCTTTCTAATGAATATTTATAATCGAAAATCCAACATGTATAACCCTATGTAAAAATTGTTCTTTTAAAAGATGTAAGCTTATTCCATTTTTGTATTCATTTTAACTTAATTAAAATAAAGTGTCATTATCACTTACAAGTGGATCAATGGGGTCCCAAAATTGTCCCAAAGATGCCCATGGTCGACCATGTATCAACCAATAGGGTTAAGACATGTTTTAGGGTAATTTAGTATTATTATAATATTATTTTTTAACCCTTATTTACCGGATTTACCCTTAACCATGGTAAATAAAATATTTACCGCAGTAAATATTCAAAATGTCTAAAAATAAAAGTTACTTATTTACACAATTTGAACATCCTGATTCCAAATATGGAATCCATTTTTCTAAATTCAAAACACAGAAGTGGCAGAAATTAATTTAAAATTAATTCCCGCTGTCAAAACAAAAAGCGTGTTTTTAAGAGATAATAACTATCAAAAGATTGACACTTGTTTATGTTCGGTTTAATTGTAAAATTATGTCCAATGACCAAAATTATATTAAATGGTAAAAATATATTCTAAATATACTTTAAAACCACTCAAATTCATAATTTATCACTATTAATTATTTTGATTAAAAAAGTTGTTTTTAATTAAAATTTAGTAATTTTTACTATTCATCAAAATATGAAAGTTATCCGAAAAGTACCAAAATTTCACCTTAGGCTAAATTTGATATTCCGAATCCAAAAATGAAGTCCATTTTGAAATATAAAATATATATAATTTCAAAAAATTAAGTATTACTATTCATAACGGTTAGTTTGATCGGTTGTGGTGTGTGTTAAAACTCGAAGTTGCGTACAACACACGCTACTGTTTTATTCAAAGGAAAGCGTACCGTGGAAGATTGGGATGTTTTATTTTAAATTTTTTGATGTCCCCATTTAGTCAAAAAGTTTAAAATATTTTATTTAAAAAGGGTTCACTATTAAAAGTTGGTAAAACTACAATACTGAAGATGAATTTGTTCTTACATTATGTCTAAGAAACTCATAATATGGATTCTAAAATTATAAGGATTATATAAAGTTTAAAATTTAGTTAATACTATTCATAACCTTTTTTAAACGGCTTGTTTGGTAAGTCATGGTGCGCTTGAACTCGGTGTTGCGTGTAGTGCAAGTTATTGAATTATTTTGAAGAAATAACACACTATGAAATCTTGGGGTGTTACACCATTGAGAATATAATCAAAAGAGTTTATACCAGTGGAAGGAATTTACCCTAGTAGTTGGAATATATCTTTTATTATGAGACTTATTCATCCTTTAGTTGATAGGATTTGATGTCATTCTCAAAATGGACCAGTTATTACCATAATGTGGTTATGTTCATTACTCTCAGCAAAATGTGTTTTTCATATCACCAATGGATATAGTGATATTAAATATGATGAATGGGATGTCCAATAAATTCAAGATGTACTATAGGACCATGGTTTGGTAAGAGTAACAACATATATATCTATTCTAATTTGGAAATTAGAGAATTCAGAAAGTTGTTTTCCCATATATATTAGCTCATTTTAGAGATGTTTTTCCTAATTATTTTTCATGATTAACTCATACAAGTGTGGTTTAGTTCTTAATTTGTATAGTCCCATATTATACATCGCTATCTATTTCTCTTTAAATGATGGCCACTACTGATTTTCAAGGGATCAAGAGGTGTATAGAGGACATGTAATCTAAGGATTCTATATAAACTAGTAATCCACCTTGGGATTCACTCATGATTTTCTCTAACAAGGAAGATAGAACCACTAGGATCTATGTGGATTACTAAAAATTTAACCTATTTATTATGAATAAAAATAATCCCTTAACTCATATATATTAACTACATTTCTATCTCCCTAGTGTGAGGGTTCTCTTAATGTAAAATTTAAGGTCAGGCTATCATCAGGTACATGTTATACCTTTGACATACCACACACCTAGTTCTGAAGTAGATATGGACTTTATGAGTATTTAGTAATATTGTTCAGTCTCATGAATGTACCTATTATATTCATGTACTGATTAATTTGATTTTTCACCCATATCTATAATCATTTGTAGTCATCTTTGTCAATGACATCTTACTGTCTTCTCATAATAAACATGACCGTGAAAAAAATATTTAGATTATTCTAAATACAATAAGTGACCACCATATATATTATAATCTTATCAAATTATACATTTGGATCAGCATGGTTCACTTCTTGGGTCCCATCATCTTATAGGATGGAGTATCTATTTACCCAAAGAATGTGAGAGCTTTAGTTTCCAAGGAGTGGCCCAAGAATTTATTTTCCATACAATGTTTCTTGAGTTTGGATACTTATTACTGGATATTCATTCTAGGTTTCAGACATTATGACGCCCCACTCATAGGCTTAACCAAGAATGGTATGATGTTTAGGTGGTATGAGGCATATCAAAAATCATTTTAGGAAATGTTGGGGACATTGAATTTAGTGAAAATCATGATTTTTCCAGAGCTGGGTAAAAGCTATTCTAATTATTGTTATACATAGAGAATTAGTTGAGGATATGTTATGATATATGGAGATAGATTCATGGAATAACATTTTCTTTATTTGATTCCACAAGAGTAAAAAAACCAAAAACTTGATCTCATGCTAGAAAATGTTGTTTATTCCTTAAATTTTTGGAGGAATCAATTATTGGGGGAGTATTCTATGGTGTATACCGACCATAAAATACATTAGTATATAATTACATAGTATGACATGAGATTCAAGTTGAGAAGGTTGGTTGAATACTAGTAGTCCTTCAATTTTTATCATGGATATACACCAAGGAAAGGAAATGCTATAACAGATTATTTGATCCAGAGGACTCAGACACATTTGGTTGATTAGGCTAGTAGTGAGTTTAATCAGATGAAACTATTTTCTATGATGCATTTAGAGGTCTATGAGAATAACATGAATCATATCCTTTCCACTTTAACACTGAATACTTTAGTTATAGAAAGTGTATAGAAGATGGATACTGTAGAAGCTAAGGGATTAGTCCTAAGAGAAAGTGTTTAAGGTGGGGACCCACCCCTAGGATGAATCATTGATGAGGATGAGGTATTGTGAATCCATGGAAACATTTGGTTTCCTATAGATATAAAGGATGAATTAATACTAGAGACTCATGCCTCTACTTGGGAGATACATCGTAGGCATACAAATATGTATCCTTATCTAATTCTCCAATATTATCGGTCTCACATGAAATGGGGGTTAGATAGCTTTGATACTCATTGTTCCAACAGTTAGCAGGTGATGGAATAATACCAAGGAATAAAAGGGATTTTATATAATTTTACTATTCCTTAGTGAAAATGGGATTACATCAATATGGATTTTGTGATTGATTTATTTAGATCCCCTAGATGCAATGACGCAGTATGGGTGGTCATCAATAGAATTAGAATGGTCCATAAAATTTTTACAAATCAAGAATACATTTTTAGTAGACTATCTCAGATAGATCTATGTACGAGAGATTATTTGACATTATATAGTTCAATAGAATTTTGAATAAGATAGTGATGTTGGTTTTAATTATCATTTTTGGTAATTGTTTTCATAACGAATTAGATATATAGATACTTTTGAGTACAATATACTAACCTCAGACCAACAAGTATTCTTGATAGAAAATACAGATGTTAACGGAAATTCTTAGATTATGAATAATTTATTTCATAGATTATTGGGAGAAAAATATTCCTATATCTGAGTTCTATAAAAATACTATATTTTATTATAAGATACAATTGAATTCCTATGAATCGTTATATGGTAGGTCATGTCGATCACCTCTATGCGGATGAGAGGCAAGAGAGGGTTCACTATTTGGACCCCGTCTTGTTATGGAGACATCAGAGTTCATTCAACCAACCAAAAGGTAGGTGTAAAAAGATTATTATTGGTAGAATTCACATGTGGATCACCATAAATGACCTATAATGTCAGAGGTTTAGGATTGGATATTATTATGTTTTTCAACTAGACTGGACCATCAATATTTTGTGTGGAAAGGGATGTTGTTTCCTTGATTTATTATAAATTTTGAGGTTTTGGATAGGGCCAGATTAGTATCTTATTAGATAGAAATATATATTATATATTGATCTATTAAAACAATATTTCACATTTCATATTTATTTTCCTACTACATATACCTACATCATATGTTTCCCCTAGAATAGGTGGTAATGGATATTGGCGCCTCATTTGAGGAGCACCATATTCGTATCGTGGACTAGAACACAAAGACACAACAACGTAGGTCATTTACATTAATTAGGAAGCTATGGTATAATTTCATTTTTAGGTAAATACATTGGGGTGAGAGTTCAAGGTATGAACTTAGTGGATCAATAATTTCTCAAACGGTGTTCTTTTACAGTCAGAAGGGAAAATTAGGGACATTTAGGATTATATGGGGAAGGCTGTAACACCCATATTTAACACTATAATATGGAACCTTTTTAATTTTAGTTTAATAATTTTTTGTCCCAATATGAATGTGTTGTTTTTTGAAGAACATTTAAGTGGTATCTAGGTATATTTTGGATCTTGGATCCCCATGTTTTGAACGAAACAGGTTTCCCACATGGTTAGTTTAAACCATTTTGACTAGTCTACATAGTGATATTAAACCATGAAGGGTGGTCCACTGAACTGAAGAGGTCGACATTGTTCTTTATAACTATTCTAACCTATCCACACGGTCATGAAAATTATTTAGACGTTGTTTTAAAGTCTTATTTCATAGGCTATGTATGGTTATTCTAATAGTGTTCCCAACTTGTGTGAAGGGGAGCCTTGGATAGTGATTGTTGCATGGTTGGCACATGATTTGGGTAACCATGTGGGAAAACTATTCACCCAAAAATATTTGATTAAAATGAACACTTTCAACTTAAATCCTTATAATTTCACACCACCTCTTTCTTTCTTCTCGATGCACAACATCCTTCTAATGATGGCTATCCTCCATGAAGTACTTTTATGATTTGAAGCCTCAAACTCATTAGAGCTCCATTTCTCTCACCATCAATAATATTGGTTAACCATTAGTAAGATATCCAATCCATTACCATATTTTATTAGTTTATATCATCATCTATTGTGTGATATTCATGCATTCCCTATTCCCTATTGTTTGGTAATTTTTATATTTCTTTATTTTCATCCATTCGACTACAAATCCGTAGCTGATAATAGATGAATTCTTATCTACCTCCATAAGGTTGGTGGTCAATACCTTTTCATTAATGTATTATCAGTTATTTAATTAACTCTTTTTTCCACACACCATTCCTTCCAAATGTTGTCCCTAATATTAAACAGTATCTTGATTTTATTTTCTGGACCATAAATTCGATGCCTACATAAAAACATGAAATTGGTAGAGGTTGTTAAAAAAAATCGAACAACCTACAAGGTGGGTTCATTCAACAACCCTATGATAAAAAATAATTTAGTGTCGGAGAGATTTCCACATATTGTGGAAGACTTACATAAATTAAATGAGTGTATGGATGGATTATATAACAATATCGTGATGAAATTGATGATTTCACCTATGAATATACACTAATATTTCCCTTGAATTTTATATTATTAGTTTGAATTTCTATATTATAACATGGAACTGATGTTTATTAACGGAAAGACACTAATCTTGATTATTATATAGTACCAATGAGCTGTTCAAGTTATGGATACTATGAAAGTGATATATATTTATATATCTTGATATTAAGACACAACAACCATGGTACCTGGGTTCCTAGCCTATGTAGGTCAACACTATGCAGAGCATGCATTGGGAAATTTCCTAGGAATCAAGGTGGTATCCTCAATATTTATTATTGGAACTAGCCCATGTAGGTATGATACTTCTTATATGTGAATCATATGCCAAAGCTAATAGTTACTCGCACACATGAACTTAATGTAGTATTGATCATCGTTTACTATATAATCATGGTTACAACATTTATTCATGATCTTATTTATACCTATCATTCATATTACATATTTACCTGTTTCACCTGCATATGGTTATAGTTTTAATACACATGTTAGATTTTGTATAGAAACCATTGGTGGTGGCATACATAGTATATATCACACCTTGATCAGACCACTTATTAGTGCTTAGATAGACTTTATAGATGTACTTAGGGATAAAAAAAATCACATAGTCAAAGATTTTATATTTACATATAACATGTGAGTTTGAATAACATGACCGAGATTGGCTCTTGAAGTTTGGAGAAATTATTTTTCTTATTTTTTTGATTTTTTATACATCTATTATATTTGATTTCTACTTCTATGAATGTTTATTTTCATTTTGTATATTATTTTTACATACACATAATTTTTTTCATGATTCTTCATGTATTCTTGATTACTTATTCTTGTATGTATATATTATTATTTTAATACAATATTATTATCTGGGTTCTTATATTTATTTATTTTTGACTCTACTATTAAACTTTTATAACAAGGGTACAATCTCCCCACTATACTACCTTAGACCCTCAGTATAAGTCGGTGGCCTCTTGTGTATAGGGGGGATAATTTGATACCATGTGACCAACCAGGTTTGGTTACGTATGAGTGAACCAAACCCATGATGTTATAATCTGAATGATCAAGTCAAATCTACTGTTATAAAATTATATTAGTAAAGGATGGTTTTTATCCCACACAATTTTGAAATATATAGAGGTTGATCTCAAAAAATCTTTTAGGTTTTAAATTGTTCTATTAGACAAGCCATCTTTATAAGAATGATATATGGTGATAAATATTAAATCATTATTTGATGCCTTTTGAAGAGTTCTCTAAAATTTTTCTGTAATCTTTAGATCATGATGAGATATTGTTGATAATAGTAATGTATATAACCCTACCACTTCCATAAATTTTATCATTGAAAGATGTTCAAGAAAGAAATATTCTAAAATAGAAATAAAATATAATTACATCATAATGTCATATACTAAAAACAATATGGAATAATGCATTTTATATATCCTAAGTAGTCCTATGAAAAAATAAATGGAAATGTTTTCAAATTCCCATAAAAGAATGTGTAATGGTTTAATTATCCCTTTAGATATTTAATGTTCAACCTTAACTTAATGGCATGTGAAGCATCCATATACATACTTTTCAATATCTATTTTCATGTTATCAAACAGATATGAACTTAGATAAATCAATACATCATTTTACACCCAGTATGGATAGAGTACGATGAGTCTATTTCTTCATAAAATAAAGTTTTCTGTAATTATCTTTTTAATGAGACACATACTAAGTTCCTGAAGACAATAATTCCATGAATATCATAGTTTAACTCATGAACATTACTTAACAATATTTATAATTCAATATCCTCCATATTTTCCTCTTTGTTCATCACATGAAGCTATAGTTGAACATTATTAAGAGAAAGATAATATATTTTTCATTTTCTTATTATTTTAATTTCCATCATTTATAAATCATTAAATATAGAATATCTTTCAATCCATAGTAAGGAAATGTTAGTATTCCCTTTATAACATAATCATAATCAAACTTGTTCACCTTTACTTTGTAGAAATGTACTATGAAGTCCAAATCATTATCCAATTTTAACTATCTACTTTGGTACATATTCATATATTCCTATGTTACTATATATTTAATTATTTTATGATTGATATATATATATAAACATTCACCATAATGATAATGCCCCTATATTTTCAATATAGTAAATTCTACTGTGAGATCCAAATCATGCGTTGACAATTTTTCTCTCAAGAACCGTCAATTGGATTGAGGTATACAATACAACCAATTCATTCATCATAAGGATAGATCCCACTCCCATCATTTAGTAATCATTTTATATAAAAAACCATTCCCTGTTGGTTGGTATTGTGAGCACAGGTGCACTAATAAGCCTTAAATTTATTGTACTAAAATTATCATCACATTCATTGTTAAAAATGATCATGAATAAAATTCATTTAAATTTGGTTATTGGATTTTATATTTGTGAAAAATTATTTATAATGAATTGATATTACCAAGATAATCTAAGAAAGATATTGATATCTCTCACTATGGTTGGTCTTGGAAGTTTCCTCAATACCTTCTTACTTTGAAGGGTCAACTAATACATCCTCAAATTTAAGTTCATGACCCAATAATAATAATTTATGTGTCAATAATTATCATTTTATAAATCTGGTAAATATATACTCATTTCTAAATGTATTCAATAAAATCCTCTAATTGTCTTCATGACCTTCATTACTTTTCAAATATATTAGAATATGATCTATAAAGACTACTAAAAACGGATAGAGGTAAACTCAAAAGTCAATATTCATTAGATACATGAATATATGGATTTAATTTGTAAGTCCAATTGATTTGTAATGATCCAAACTAGGTCAAACAAACTATTCAAAGGAACCAGTCTACCACACAGACCAAAGCACATTTGGGATTGCTAAGTGATGTTGACTAGAAATGGGATAAACTAACTATCTCTTAGTAATTGTGTCATTGCCAGTAAATCAACATGAGTCATAAAAAAATAGGATAACCACATTAAAAACATAAAAGTGAATTGAATAATAACATTAGATACGCTAGATAATGACATATTGCAATGACCCAAACATTCATTAATGATCATTTCTCATGATCTAATTAAAGTTCTTATTATTTAAATTGGTTATATAAAATATAAACTTCTTTGGTTCAATGATTTTGGATTTAAAAATACCAATTTGAATTGTGACCGTTTCTAATATAGCCATTCAAGAGTTATCACATGATTAATATAAATATAAAGCTTTAACAAATCCAATTTACTCACACAAAGGAAGCGATGGCCTCATCCAGTAGACTTTACCCATATGAAGCCAATTTGTTGGATCTCAGAAGGGAGGTTCAATCAATGGGATTCTCTTTTAACCAAGCCCAATCTGAGATTCAACATGTTATACTTAAATGGAACCTCCTACAGGAGAAGTGGAAGTTGATAGAGATTATCACCCGACTGATGTTATCTGAGCCATCCCAAGAGTCTGTCACCATCGCACACCTTACCCTTCAGTCTTATGCAGGTGTTATAAGGGGATATGTAGCACGACCATAGCACTATGACATTGTGTATTATTTTTTTACAGAATAAAGAATATACATTCTTTTTATTATTGTTTCTTTGAAAATAGTTTTTAAAGAAAAATAATACTTTGAGTTAATAATCAACTAAGGAATCTATTTGGATCACTTAATTAATTTTTAAATTAAATAATATTTTAATAAAATATTATTGTTATTAAATTAAATTTTAATTTTTATAAATTATTGTATAATTTTTATGAATACAATTGTAATTTTTATTAAGGTTTGGAAGCTGTTTTTGTGAAAACCCATGAATTTTCTATAAATGTCAGTTTTTTTAAAAGTAAAAAATTCATATATTTAGAAATTTATTTAGATAAAATAATTATTATTTTTGGAATTAATATTTCAAAATTATCTAATGGTTAATTTTTCATAATTTTATAAGACGGTTGAATTTTTGGGTAAAAATTAAATATTGTTTAAATATATAATGTGTTTTATGACATCATAATGACCCAATAGTGATGTAATAAAATACTATAAATGATATTTTAGTCTAATATATGTTTTAACATGAAGATAATGTTATTTTAGGTTGTTTAATTGTTTTAAAAACCCTTAGTGGACCCTCCAAGACTTATAAAACATTTTAGCTTTTTAAATTGATTTCTTTGAGAGTGTGACTCACCTCCACATAAGAAACCCTATTATTTTAAGAATTTACGACATTTTACTTATAAAAAAAATGTATTAAACTCCCATTTTTCCAAACCCATGTGCAAAATCCATGGTCCGGTTTTTGGGTTTGATTAATTTAATGTGTGGTGTCCCAAACCAAAATAATAAAGAATTCCCTCTCCTTTCCTATATAAACCCATTCAAGATCCCACGTCCTTTTTACTCAAAGCCTTTGGAGTCCATTAAACCTCTTCCACACCTCTATATAATCCTCTGAAGGTTTCTTATGCTCCCAAGAATCCTCTCTAAAGCCCTTATTAAGCCTTTGGGATCACACATCCAAGTAAGGGATTCCTTCATTTCTCATTTTGGTCAGGTTTCATAAAATAGTTATGTACTTTTATTTACAATTATAAATGTTGGAGTATGATTTAGAACCTCCCCCATAATTTCCTATTTATTTTTTAATGACAAGAGACCCCTTTATTTCTCATTAATGCATCCCACGTACACCCATTACCATGCCAAAATTCTGTAAGAAATTTCTCTCTCCTCATTTACTTTCAAGAACTTTTTTGTATTATGAATCTAAAATTCCATTAATCATGTTGGGACATGTATCTATATAACCCCCTTACTTTCCATTTCATTTATATATTATGATACACCATATTATCTCTCATCAACCATTTTTAAAAATTCATATGTCATGTCGTTATGCTGCCGAAATTGCAGTGCAATTTTCCAAGAAAAAGTCATTGTGTAGTAAATACAATGCACATTTCTTTATCAAGGGAATTCACCTTTATGCACATTTACCTAATGTTTAAAGAGTTTAATTTATTTCTTCCAAATTACTTTATTGTTACATAAATGATGACGTTGAATGATTCTATGTTGTATGATCCATGTGGCACACTTATGCTGGAAATGAAATATTTATGAATGGTGCGCCCTGATAGTGCTCCAATGCATTGGGTAAAGATTAGTATCATTATAAATCTAGTGAAATGAGGTTTTACTCATAATAATTAAAGTGAAATGATGCTTTACTCATTCTCCATGTGCAATGATCCTTGGCTCATGTTAATACCACGTTAAGTGTTTTTGCCACATTTCCATGTTTTGATAATCATGCTATATCATGCCTTTGTGTTCATGTTTATATTAGGATCCATTTACATGTCTATTTCCTAACATGTATTTTATCATTAGTGTAATTCATTGTTTACTCCCTTACAAGGCTTTATATCTCACCCTTTTCATATGCATGTCCTTAGGTTATCCCATGCAATGCTAAGTATGTGGTAATGTAGTGGTCATGTAATGGAAATTTTCAATAAAGATGTTCTATTTTAATGTTTTAAGCGATTATGTAATGTTCTTATGCCCCATAGACACTATAATTATCAATCCTCAGAGTTTCCTTAAGTATACGATTATGTAATAAATCATTTTTATGAGTGTAATAAGGAGTAGGGTTGTTATAGTTGGTATCAGAGGATTGCTTTAGTTATTTTTTGAATTAGGATTAGAAAACCACAGTGAAAGACTTAGGGATAATACTAAGTATAATAAAAAAATACCTCAGTTTTGGTGAGTATTGAGTAAGTGGTTTATCATGAAAATACATCCATGTATGGATAGGAGTAGGTAGAGGCGGCTCTGGCATAGATGTACCTTGGAGTAAAAACCCCGACAAGGAGTTTCGGACTTGACCCGGGGTATCTCGGTACATGAAAATGGGCCTTGTTTCACTCTTGGTCAGGACACTCTTAGGGGATATGCTTTGGTAATTTCACAAACATAGTATGAACCATTATTAAGGGAATTAAAAAAATGGCCCCAATAATATATGTTAGAAAGTAGATCATATATAACATAGACTAAAGCCTATAGATTCATAAGTTAAGGAAATAAAAGATTTTTATAAGTCATTCATTTTTCCCTTGGATTACCCTTTATGGGTTACCCCTAACTTTCCTTTTATTCTAGCCAATGGCTAGTAATAGGAGGACTTAGGCTAACAATCGATGTGAAAACCAAGGTGATGACTGTTCTAATGAGATTACCAATCCAATGGGTGTAGGAATTGCAATCTTTGTCATGATACTCTTTCAGTTAACTCATTATTTGAATATAAAAATGGGTCAAGAGGAACGTTCAACCCCCCCCCCCCCCCCCCCAAGAAAGAAAATTTCACTATTTAGAGCATCATGAGATAATGTCCTACTACTTTTAATGGATTATTTGATCCCTCAATCGCCGAAAAATTGATAAAATCCATTGAAAAGATATTCTCCATCCATCAATGTTCCAAACAAGAGAAGGTTCTTCTACCTGCTTATCATATGGAGGGTAAAGTCGATCAATGGTGGATATTGATCTAAAATACGAAGCCTGAGGAGGGGACCAAGGTGTTTGAATATAAGGATTTCTAGAAAAAAAATCGATAAATATTTTCCTCACACTCTCAAACATAATATAGAAAGGTACATAATTTACCTCAAGCAAAAAGATGACGAATCCATCAGAGCATACAAGGCAGACGTCACACGGCTTGCATGATATGCCTATAGCTTTGTCCTTACCCCTAAATGCAAGGTTTACCACTCCTTTGGTGGGCTGAAACCTAGCCTGTAGAAAGCCCCGGGGATCCGTGACTTTGACAACAATGAATAAATTGTATGATTTTCTCTCATGGTCAAAATAGAGATCAGAGAATCTTAGGGGTATCATGGGGATACGAAATTTAAGGTGGACATTATATCTAATAGTCCAATGGATAAATCCAATGGTTCTAAGAAAATTCAGCACCCCACATGCCAACAGCATGGAAAGAAGTCCTTGGAAATTGCCCAAAGGGGATGTAGAAATGCTTTAGGTGTGGAAGAGAAGGGCCCCTAAACATTAACTCCCGACAAGAAAAACCTACGGCTATAATATAGGATAGGAACACTCCATTTTACTCTCAACGCATTGTTCATTGCCTCATCTTCAAGGAAGCATGGTACCTTACAAACCTGTTCCCTAAGAAAAGTGTTCCTCGAGGCAACCAACAACCTTCAAGGCAGTAAGGGAGAGATTTTTCCATCACTGCCGTTGAATAGAACCCCGACAATGAAGTGGTGTAAATTACACTAGTTATTAAATCAAGAATAGTGAATGTAATTGTTTATTCTTGTTCTACACAATCTTTTGTATCCCAAAAGTTTAATAGAACAATCTAAATACCAACACAAATCATGGAATTAAATATGTTGTTGAATATAGAAAATGGGTCAATCATTTCATCCAGTGAATATAACTCCTCTCCTATCATAATCTGTGGATTGATCTTCCTGATGACCTTAGTCATACTCCCTCTAGTGGAATTTGATGCAATTCTTGGCATGGATTGTCTTTCATTATATAGATCCAACATAAATTGTTGTGAGAGGGAAATAACAATCCGTTTTTCAAATCAACCCCCGATTCTATAAAAGTTCAAGGAGGAGGATGAATCCTATTTAGTACCATCAACCAAAGAATGGATATTACTTCCCTATGAGACCACGTATCTGGATCAAATGATTGAGTCTAAGGAAGCAACTATCCTTGAAGACATGCCTATTGTGAGGGAATTCACTGAAGTTTTTCATAAGGAATTGCTTGGTCTTCCTCATAGAAGAGATGTTGAATTCTCAATTGATCTTATACATGGGGCGTTTCCAATATCTAAGACTCTATATATAATGGCTGTTGTAAATATAAATAAACAACTAGAAGAGAATCTGGATAAAGGGTTTATATGACAAAGTGCTTCACAATGGGGTGTACTAGTCTTCTTTGTCAATAAAAAGGACGGGTCAATGCACCTTTGCATTGATTATCATGAGATTAAAAAAATAATGATAATGAACAAGTATCCTCTCCCATGAATTGATGACATGTTCAATCAGCTGTGTGAAGAACAATACTTCTCCAAAGTGGATTTGTAGTGGGGTATTATCAAGTAAGGGTAAAGTAGGAAGATATCCCCAAGACTTCTTTTTCAACATGATAGTGGTACTACAAATTCATATTAATTACTTTTGGACCCACTAATGATACAAAAATATTCATGGAATTGATGAATAGAGTCATTAGAGATTACCTCGACAAATTTTTGGTAGTATTTATAGATGATATTCAAATATAATCTAAAACCAATGAAGATCATCAGGAGCATTTAAGAACTATACTAGAGACCTTGATAAAGGATAAGATCTATGAAAAGTAAAACAAGTGTGAGTTCTGCTTAAAAGAGGTATAATTATTGAGTCATATCATCACAATAAATGAGATATTTGTGGATCCCTTGAAGACAACTATAATAGAAGGATGGATGAGGCCAAAATTTGTAACAGATATGCATAGCTTCTTGGGGTTAGCTGGATATTTTCACAGATTTGTGAGAAATTACTCATGATTTTCAAAACCCCTTCCCAAGCTAAATTGGAAGGGAGTAAAGTTTTCTTGGAGTGATGATTGCGAATAGAGATTCACGGATTTGAGAATGATGCTTATCACTGTGTCCGTTCTCACTTTACCCACAAGTGGATAAAATTTTGTGGTATTCAGTGATGCATTGAAGAAGGATTTGGGCTGTGTGTTGATGAAAAATGAAGAAGGAATTGCCTATGCTTCAATGAAGTTTAAAGATCAGGAGAAAAAATATCCAACACATGACCTGAAGTTAGATTCAGTGATCTTCACTTTGAAAATTTGGCGACATTATCTATTTGTGGAGAAGTGTGAAATATACGCAGATCACAAAAGCCTCAATTATATATTCACACAGAAAGAGTTGAATATGAGACAATAAATATGGGTAGATCTGATCAAAGACTATGAATGCTCAATACATTATCAGCCTGGGAAAGGGAACGTGGTAGAAAATGCTCTCAGTTCAAAGGACCCAAACATTATATCATTTATTAGAATTAAAAAAGATCCAATCTTCTGAGATTTGATGAAGATGGACATGTGAATCATATAGAAGGGAACAAAATCAATCCTTTCACAAATGATTGCCCAACCGCCTCTTTTTAGAAGGTTAAAGGATTCTCAAAAGGATGACGTGGGTATTAAAAAGAAATTAGAAACTTTCATAAAAGGTAAATCCTTGGAATTAAATGTTAATAAAGAAGTAATTATGAGATTTGGGAAAATACTATATGGTCCATCAACTTCAGAGCTAAAGAAGGAACTTTTAGATGATGCACATAGTTCAAATTTCTCCATTCACCCAGGAAAAAAAAGATGTATCGAGATATTTAAGAGCATTATTGGTTGGATAACATGAAGAAGGAGGCAAATAATTATACATCAAAGTGCCTGGTGTGTCAGCAAGTGAAGTCTGAGAGAGAACATTCTAACGGGATAATGTAGCCATTACCCATACCAACAAGGAAATATGAGAACATAACCATGGAATTTGTCACTAGACTTCTGAAGACATCCATAGGAAGCAATGCCATCTACGTTATTGTGGATTTTCTTACAAAGACTGCATACTTCATTGATTTTCAGGAGTATTTCTCACTAGATAATCTAGAACATATATACATCAGAGACATGGTAATGATGCATGAAATAATGCTATCTATTGTATTTGATTGAGATCCAAGATTCACATCTGTGTTTTAGAAGAGTCTTCAACATGATCTGGATACTGATCTAAACATTAGTTCGACGTATCATCCTCAAACTGATGGAAAATCTGAGCGGGCTATCCAAACACTTGAGGACATGTTGAGATAATGCTCAATGGACTTAAAAGGAGGATGTGATCAACATCTTCCTCTTGTTGAGTTCTCATATACTAATAGTTTCCACTCAAGCATACAAATGGATCCTTATGAAATATATTATGGGAAATGGTGCAGAACACCAGTGCGTTGGGAATAAGTTGATGAGAATAAGCTTCTAGGACCTAAAATAGTCAAAGAAATGGAAGAGAAGGTGAAAACCATTCAGCAGGATATCAAGGTTACCCAGAGTCGACAGAAGAGTTATGTAGATAACATTTGACAAGACCTTGAGTTCAAAGATAAAAACATTGTATTTCTATGCATATCTCCATGAAAGAAGTCATGAGGTTTGTAATGAAAGTGATGTTAAGTCATGGGTACATCATCCCCAATGAGATTCTTGATCATGTCGGGGTTGTGGCCTATCGACTTGTACTTCCAACTATTATGTCCAAAGTAAATGATGTGTTTCATGTATCCCTCTTATGTATGTACACACCAGACCATTCACATGTACTCTCTTCAGAGGTAGTATAGTTAGAGGATGATCTTTCTTACGAGGAGAAACCAGTGATGATATGTGATCATAAGGAAAAAGTTCTATGAAATAAGAAAATTCCCTTCATCAAGGTGATATGGAGAGACCACAAGTTTGATGAAGCAATGTGGGAACTGGAAGAGGTGATGAAGAATAGTTACCCACATCTGTTTTAGTGTGGGAAAATGAAATTTTGAGGGATAAATTTCTTAAGGGGGGGATATTGTAACGACCCAAACATTCATTAATGGAAATTTCACTTGATCTAATTAAATGTATTATTATGTAAAATGGTTATATATATATTATGATGTTATTTGGTTTTATTATTTTGTATTTAAAAATACCATTAAGAATTGTGACTGTTTCTAATACACCTGTTGAACAGTATTCACATGATTAGTATTAATATAGGGCTTTAAAAAATCCAATTTACTCAGATAGAGGAAGCGATGGCCTCATCCAGTAGACTTTCCCTATATGAATCCCATTTTTTAGAGCATATAAAGGAGGTGGAATCATTATGATTCACTCTTGACCAAGCCCAATTCGAGCATCAATATGTTATGCTCGAATGGAACTTCCTACGGGAGAACTGGATGTTGACAGAGATTACCACCCGAGCGATGTTATCTGAGCCACCCCAAGAGTCTTTCACCATCGCACACATTAGCCTTCGGTATTATGTAGGTGTTATAAGGGGTTATGTAACAAGAATATAAAACTGTGACTATGTGTATTATTTTTTATTAAAATAATAATATAAATTCATTTTATTATTGTTACTTTGTAAATTGTTTTTAAAGCACAAATAGAATTTTTAGTTAATATTCTACTAAGGAATATATTTTGATAAATTAATGGATTTTTGAATTAAATAATATTTTAATAAAATATTATTATTATTAGATTACTTTTTATTAAATATAAATGATCATATAATTTTTATGAATACAATTGAAATTTTTATTAAGGATTGAAGGATATTTTTGTCAAAACCCAAGAATGATCGATAAATGTCAGTTTTTATGTTGAAAGTAAATATTTACATATTTAAAAAATTATTTAGATAAAAATAATATTATTTTTTGAATTAGGATGTAAAAATTATTCAATGATAATGTTTTCATAATTTTCTATGACGGTCATATTTTTGGGTAATAATTAAATACCGTTTATATATATAATGTGTTCAATGACATCATAATGACCCTATAGTGATGTAATAAAATACTATAAATGATATTTTCGGCCAATATATGTTTTACCATTAAAATAATGTGATTTTATGTTTCTTGGAATTATTTTACAAAGCCTTAGTGGACCTTCCAAGACTTATAAAACATTTTATATTTTTAAATCGATTTCCTTGAGAGTGCGACTCTCCTCCACATAAGAAACCATGTTATTTTAATAAGTTCTTCCATTTCCCTTTTAAAATATTTTTTTCCACTCCCCTTTGGTAAAAAACATGGGCTGGTTTGTGGTTTTGATTAGTTCAATGTGTGGGGTCCCAAACCTAAATAATAAAAAATTACATCTCCTTTCCTATATAAACCCACCCAAGCTCCCACTTCCTCTTCACTGAAGCCTTTGGAGTTTGTCCAACATCTGCTCGTCTCTCTCTAGAATCCTCCCAATGCACCCCATTCTCTCTATAAGCTTTTCTCAAGCCCCTCCCGAGCCTTTGTGATCACACTGTCAAGTAAGGGATTACTTTCTTTCACATTTTGTCCAAGTTTATTAATATTGTTATTTCCTTTTATTTTCAATTATAAATATTGCGTATGATTTTTCACCACCCCCAAACTAACCAATTTATGTTTGAATTATAATATACCCATTTCTATCTCATTAATTCTTCCCATGTGCACTCATTACCATGCCGAAATTCAATAAGGAATTTCCCTCTCCTCTTTTACATTCAATCAATTCTTTTGTATTATGAATCTAGAATTACGTTACTCATGTTGGGTTATGTATCTATAAAACCCCATCAATATCCATTTCATGTACATATGATGAGACACTCCATTATATCAAATAAATAGTTTTTATGAATTCTTATGTCACGCTGTTATGCTTTCAAAATTGCACTACGACTTTCTAAGCCAAAGTAATTATGTAGTGAATACCATGCTCATTTCTCTATCACAAGTATTCACCTATATGAACATTTACTTATTGTTTAAATTGTTTAATGTATGTATTACACATTCTTTTATAGTGTAATAAATGATGATTTGGAATGATTTCATATTGTATGATCCATGTGGAACACTTATGCATGAAATGAAATGTTTAAGAAGGGTGCACCCTGATAGCGCTCAAGTGCATTGGGTAATGATTAGTATCATGATACGTAAAGTGAAATGAGGGTTTACTTATTATAATTCAATTTAAATGAGGGTTTAATCATGCTCCATGTTCAATGATCCTTGGATCATGGTAATACCATGTTAAGTGTTGTTGCCACATTTTCATGTTATGTAAATCATGATATATCATGACTTTATGTTCATGTTTCTCTTATTCTCCAGTGATATACCTATTTCCTAACTTGTATTGTATCCTTCAGGTAATTTATTGTTTACTCCCTTATTGGGATTTAAAGCTCACCATTTTTTATGCATTTCCTCAGGTTATCTCATGCAATGCTATGTACGAGGTAATGTAGTAGCTAGGTAAAGGATGTTTTTAATAAAGATGTTTTATTTTCATGTTTTAAGTAGTTATGTAATGTTTTTAAGCCCAAAATACACTAGACCTATCGATCCTCATAGTTTTATTAAGTGTAATATTATGTGATAAATCATATTTAAGTGTGTAATAAAGATAAGTTTTGTCATACACACATCATATAAAAAAAATTACAGAACAATACATAATCATTTTATCTCCATACAAACCCCAAAATTCAAGGGAAAATGGATAATTGAAAAAAAATTCAAAAAATCATCCTAATAGATATAAAATTAAAAATTGACTCTACATGATCTAATAATTATGACGCCACATATCCTATAAAAAACATAGGATGATAGTTATCAAGAAGAGTTACCCTATTACATGGTTCCCTTGCACTTACATGGGACATGAAAAACAAGGTTTGAAAATTCCTATAGGCCCAAGAAAGGTGTAAAGCATGAATCCCTATAGGGTACCACAATTAATATATTTAAGGATTTTAATAATTCAAACAAACAATATTTAAAAAAAATCAAAACAAAACCGCTATTAAAACATACAATTTTCAAATAAAACATTTAAATACCATCTATATTATTTTTCAAAAAAAAAATTTTGTAGAGAAATTTGTGACATACCTCAAAAAATTTAACCATGAATAATATGATTAAAAAAACACATAAAGGGAAACCATAGGATAAAAATAAAATTGGTATAATATATCTCATCACATCAAAAATGGCACGAATCAAATGCATAAACAATGTAACTCAATACGACCTGAGTAATGTGCCCCTAGGGATCTACCCATTAGGCCTATCATGAATGTGTAAAACGAATGATAAATAGCTAAGAAAAATAGAATATTTCATGGTATTCCCTGTGATCAGAACCAATATCTCTCATTCATTCTCAAAAACTGACATGGAAGATCACATGGTCTACCTACCAAATGGCTCTCTCCGTCCCATAGAAACCATAGTGAAGGCTCAAACGGTCCTCCCTTTGATTTCTCAGATGGGAAATAAAATATACCAAAATGGAAGTGTAGACACTACTCTCATTAATGGCTCACACCATCCATTAAAAAAACCCCCATGTTCACACCATGGCTAACACATATGTTACTCCATGCCAACTCATTCATAATAAGGTACCCATATCAAATAAGAAATAACATAGCCCATTTTAAAAACAATAATTCCCATTTTATTAAAACATATATCCCTTTGTAAATTAGTTTCTAAAATAATTTAATAAAAACATTTAGATTTATAAAACCCCATTGAACCATTTTATTAAACACTTTTTGTTCTTACAAGTCCCACCCATTTGGAAAACCACCTTTTAAGCAACCAATTTCCTAATAAATCCCTTATTCACATAAAAATGGTATAAAATCAACAAAAAATAATTAATTAGAAAATTGAAACAATACAACATAGATTATTAATTTATTAGTAATCTATGGAAAAAACCCTTAAATAGAGACACCAACTTCATATTTGGTCCAAAGAACATCGTGTTCAATAATGACACCTAGAAGATGAGAAAAAAAGACACTGAAATATGATCAAAAAAAATAAATAGAAACCCCATTATATAATATAGATTTGGTCCGCACCCTCACTAAGGTTTTAAATCTTCTTGAAAATGGAATAATAATCATGGATTGGGGAAAAGAAGGAAGAAACGGTGAAGAAGGGGCTGTAGGTTCCTGGAACAGCAGAACCGCATTGGTGTGTGTACCAAACATTAATTTTAGGGTTAAAAATGATCAATATGAGATCTTTCATGATAATAAAACGCCAAATATTTGTAATAGAATGAAGAATGAAAAATAAAGAGGGGATTCTTAGAACCATATAGAGGATCATCATATGTAGGTTATAATTAATTTAATTGATTGGTATGAATTACCTTGATAGAATTATTTCTTCGTTGAAGTCTTCTGTCATGATCCGATGTGATCCATCACTGTATTGTAGAATCAAAGTGTAAGATTCCTCTAGAAATAATTCAAACATGCTCCACTTATCTTTGGAGGTTTCCAAAGGGATATCTGGGTGCTAGTGCAGAAGAGTCTTTTCTTGTGATGTCCGCCTTCGATTGCCTTGATCCGGTGGAGGTGGATCTCTCTCTCATAGCTTGAGAGCGTTATTGGGGGAAACAGAATTCTCTCTTATCTTGATAGATTTTCCAAATCCATTTTCCACAAACCCTCAAAAAGGCTAGGCTAATGAGAAATATATAATTGGGATTTAAAATTATATAGAGTAATTAAATGAATTAATTACCCAAAATCATTTATTCATTCCATTTAATTCTTAGTACTACCCCATTTCTAATAATAACATTTGAATATTATTATTACTTGACATGCACCCAACGAATTACACCTAATATTATTTAATTAAAAAAAATATAATTTCTCATAAATTCCCAGAAAAACTACTTGGTGTGTATATATTAATATACATGGTGTTTACTTTTATTTTCAATTTTTAATAATTTCCTCCAACAAATTTATTAAACCTTCAATAATGACTATTTATTTCTCAAATAAATATCACTGCATTACGCTCTAATAAATATATTATTTTTCCCACAATATATTCTCTCGAATTACTAGTGTTGAAATAAATGTGATCACACATCCATGAATAATTTTTAAACCACAGTAGGGAATAATAATTATTCATCTTGTCAAATTAATATTTAACTAAGATACTTGGACACAGTTAGTGTGTGACCCTCTAGGCCTCTTTCTCAATGGCATTAGGCAGAACCTTCCTAAAGTCCAAGGTTAGCATGTAGCGACACGCCATGGGAACCATAGTGAATGAAGTTAAAACTACAACGATGTGCCACCTCCTATGAACGCTTACCATGTATTGTAATCCCTTTGTCAAGATATCTCAAATCAAGTAGGTTTCATTCTAGTGACATCAACCCATGTGCCTAATTATTATTTCTTTGACATTTTGGAATTGAACATTCCCATTCCTCACCATGGACATGGATTTATTTAGGCTATATCAATTCCATCTAAGGGCCTAAGATATCTACTTTCATTATGGAATAGAAGGGACAAACCCTTTCTTGAATTATCTCTTAATGAAATATCACTCTTGATGAACCCAACATATCCAACCTCACATAGAAAAATGATTCATGACAGTTTTTATTAATATATCTATGTGCATGAGTTTTAATACTGATTAATAATAATCTTAATGTCTAAGGACCAATACACACGTCTGCAAATAGGAACATCCAATGACACTATGAAATGTGGATTTCCAACTGGCTGGTCTCGTTCTCATAATATCCTCCTGAACATTATCAAGGGTGAACACCATGAGAAGGTGCCTGAATTTTTTATGAGTCCTCACCCCTAATAGATTGTATTATTTGTGTCCCTAAAATAAAATCATCTGACCATAGAACATATATTCAAGAATAGTGTTATGGCACTTTCGGGTTCTCATCATAGCTGGGATCTACTATGACCCATTAATGTGAGTTCTATCCTTAGGACATTATCACATGAATTTTTATATAGAAGAAAAATAAATATGTGATAAGGTATTTATTAATGAATAAAGTAAAAAGTAGTTGGTTCAAGGCCACCAAATCCAACATATTGACTCCCACTTGGACTAGAGACAAGTGATAACAACTTTGAACCCTCTATCTCTCACATGATATTCATGCTTCTACTGAGATAGGCTTTTAGTCCTGGGGTCTTCCACATTCTCTTCTGTGGACACTTTACTCATTTAAACTTCACCCCTTCGATAGAAATCCATCAAGAGTTGATACTTCTAGAGTATGTTCTTTGTTCATTGATGTGACCTTGGTTATTTTGAAAAATCCACCACTGTAGTATTATCACAATAAATCATGATAAGATCTTTACTGCTAGGAACCACATAAAGATTCTGGAAAATGTCGTAAATCCAGATGGCTTCCTTTGCTGCATCAGAAGCCGCTATATATTCAGACATCACTGTTGAATCAGTGATAACTGGATACTTTGAACTCTTCCAGCTCACATCTCTACCATTGAGATAGAAAAGATATCTAGATTGCGACTTCATATCATTATGATCTGTCTGAAAACCAGGATCAACATACCATATGATGACAAGCTCCTCGTCTCCTCCATACACCAGAAACATATCCCCAGTTTTTCTTAGATACTTAGTATTAACAGCAGCCCGATGTTGTTCTCCTAGATCTGATTGATAATTACCTACCATGCTCAGTGCATTAGAAACATCAGGCCTGGTACATAACAAGGCATACAAGATGGATCCTATAGAGAAATCATATGTGATCTTAATCATTCTATTATTCTATAGTTGTGTCAAAGAAAAAATTTTCTTAGAAAGATGTAGTCCATGTAACACTGAAACTAATCCTCTCTTGGATTGTTCAATACAAAATATCTCTAGTATCTAGTCAATGTATGTACCCTGACTTAGTCCATGCAGGCTCTTGTATCTATCACAAATTATTTTGATCCGAAGAATGTAGGCTGCTTCACCCAAGTAATTCATGGAGAAACATTTGTTCAACCAGTATTTAACTGACTCTAAGACCAGTACATCATTTACAATAATCAATATGTCATCAACATATACTAATAGGATAACGACCGCATTGCCATTAAACCTCTTATAAACACATGGCTCACATTCATTCTTAATGAAATCGAATTATTATATGGCTTCATCAAATCATATATTCCACGACCTCGATTCTTGATTTAATCCATAGATGGATTTCTACAACTTGAAAACCTGTTTGGCTTTATCTGATGCCACAAAACCTTCTGGTTGTTTCATATAGACATCTTATTGAATGTTCCCATTTTTTAATGCTATTTTGAAATCCATTTTCCAAATCTCATAGCCATGGTAAGATGTTATGGCCTATATGATTCTTATGGATTTGAACATGAAAATTGGAAATAAGGTTTCATCATAGTCAATTCTTTGACACTATCTGAATCCTTTATCAACTAGCATTACTTTATAGGTGCTAACATAACCTTCTATGTCCATTATTCTCTTGAATACCTGTTTGCATCCAACAAGATTTACATCAACTGGCTCTTTGACTGGAACCTTGACATGGTTCTGGTACATGGAATCCATCTCAGAATTCATAAATTCTAGCCATATTGCAGCTTCTGATATTTCTACTACTTCCTTGTCTGAGATAGGTTCATCATTTTCCAACAATAATGATTCACCATCCTCAGTGACTAGGAAACCATATCCCTTAGTTTCTCATACCTCTCTTGAGCTCATACGCAATACTTGTGATTCTAGAACGTCTTCAATGGGGACTTGTGGAACTTGTTCCTATACCAAATTTTATATATCTTGAGAATCAAATTCCATTAATTCAATATTTCTACCACTATTCATTTTGAGGATGTGATCCCTCTCGAGAAAGATGGATTTTCTAGCGACATTCACTTTATTGTCTGAAGGGTTATATAGGTTAGATCTTTTTGTTTCCTTGGAATATACTATAAAGATACACTTCATGCCCTGAGGTGTTAGTTTGTTTCCTGAGAAGGCCTTAACAAATTACTTCATCCACATACACATATGTTCAACAAAATGGGTTTCTTTACATTCCATAACTCGGAGGGACTTCCATTGGCCCCCTTAGTTGGTACTCAGTTTAATGTGTATGCTTCAGTTTGTAATGCATATCCCCAAAAGGTTAATGGAAGTTTTGCATGACTCATCATTGACCACACCATGTTCAACAAGGTGCAGTTCCTCCTTTCACTAACCCCATTCCACTATGGTGTATAAGGATTAGTGAGCTGAGTATAATCCCATTCTCTTGTAGAAGATCGATGTACTCTTGGTTCAGATATTCTCCACCTTGATCCGATCGAAGCTTCTTTTTATTATTACCAATATGATTCTCTAATTTATTATTGAATTACTTAAATTACGCTAAGGATTCCGACTTATACCTCATTAAGTAGAAATATCCATATCTACATAAATCATCAGTGAAAGTAATGAAGTAAGAATATCCACCTCTAGCTTCTACTAGAAATGGTCCACACAAATCTGTGTGCACCAATCCTATAATCTATGTGGCCCTTTCACCCTATCCACCTAAATGTGGCATATTCATTTTACCTTGTAACCAGGCGTGACATCTATCAAGTGGTTTTAGTTTAATAGAGTCTAAATAGCCATCTTGGTAGAGCTTTTCAAAGTGCTTCTCATTCACATAACCGAGATGGTGATGCCACAACTAGGTGATGTATGATTCATGTGATTTTGTTTCATTATCGAGTTCCAACACTTGGTTTTCATAATTTAATACATAAAAACCATAATTTAAATTAACCATACCATAAGATACATTGTTCTTATAAAATAATCAACCCTTATTTCCAAACATGAAAATAAATTCATCCAAATGCAAACATGATACAAAAATTTTGTTATTGGTAACAAAAGGAACATAATAAAAGTTATGTAAAACCAAAATCATCACAGTTGGTAATGAGAGGTGGTAATCCACATTGGCTAATGTAGTCAGCCTCAAACCATTGGTAGCTCAAAGATCCACCCCTCCTCTGGCAATCTTTTTAAATCTTCTTGGTTTATGCATTTGAATACATATGTGTGCCCCATAAGATGTATCTAATACCCAATGTGTAGAAATGGAAATATTACACTCGATAATTATTGAAACTTTATCATCCCCATGCTTCTAGGTGTTGTTCCTCTTCTAGTGGCCTTTCTTGGCACATGAAAAACATACCGCCTCCCAATCATTGCCCAGCCTCTACATCTTCCCCTTCTTGGAGGGATGGTGCTCGAGGGCTTCAGACTATTTATATGTCCTTGGACCCTTTTATTTATCATTCCTTTTCTTATTCACCATAAGGACTACAGGTTTTTCACTCCCCATGTACTTATCTACCTGGCGAATTAAGGTCATAATTTTTTATAGAATCTTCTCATTGTTTCTCATGTTACAGTTGACAATAAAGATAGAGAAGGTCCTGGGTAGTGATGATAGGATGAGATCTGTACGCAACTCATTTGAGAACATAATCACTAAGATGTCCAAGAATTCAATGTAGCCAATAAACATGACTACATGAGGCCCAGCTAGCATAGACTCTCCAATATTAGTTCTAAACAAAGCGTTGGAGATCTCAAATCTCTCCTGTCTCGCCTTTTCATGGTAGAGATCCTTAAGGTGAGACATCATGCTTTACACATCCATGTTTTCATGTTTCTTCAAGAGCTCATTATACATGGATGATAGAATGAAACATTGGGAATCTATGGAATCATCCATATGTTTCATATAGAGATTTAGTTCCTCGTCTCTGGCCTCTTTCCAAGGCACAACTTGAATAGGCTCTTCCATCACATACAATTTCCTCTTGTGATGAAGGATGAAACGTAAACACCTCTACCACTCTTGGAAATTTGTGTTGGTGAGAAGGTTTTCCTTATTGAGTATGGTTCACAATAATATGATTGAACTAATTTTCTTATCATTTCTACAAATTATAATGAGAAAAGGATTAATAATTTAATATGATAAAACTGAGACAAATAAATAAATTAATACTTATTAGTCTCCTACTATTTTATTGAAATCTAATATCATCACCATTGAATTTGGAATATATTTCTGCCTAAATACTCTAGTGGAAAGGATCCAAATTTCCATTCGCATTTCCCAAAATAGGGTTGTTCGAGAAACATGAAGGGTTTTATGTAGGCATTCCAAATCCCATATTTATTAACTCACAACTCCTTGATCCATTGAGTGGACTACCCAATCTTCAAATCCTTTTATTTTGGATTTCATCAACCTCTTCCTATTGTTCACACCAAGTTCTACTGTGGCAATCAACCCTTGAGGCGAACCAAGTCAAGTCAACCCAAAACCTTGAATTAGAATTCTTCGATAATTGAAATCACCCCAAATAGTGTTGGTCATGAACTTTGAACTATGGTTAGATTATATCTAATATTATGGAAGGCTATAAAGACTTAATATTTAGTTTAGGGATTATTATTCTTATATGTAAATTTCTATATTATTATTTTTTATTACACTTGTAGGTTCCAGGCGCAGTAGAAGTGCATTGGTGGGTGTACCCAACTTTAATTTTATAATTAACTATGATCAATCTGAGATCCATCAGGATAATAAAACAACAGATTTTCAAAGTAGAACAAAGAAAGAAAAATAAAGAGGGAAGTCATAAAACCATATAGAGGATCATCATATGTTGGTTATAATTAATTTAATTAATTGAAAATAATTAACTTGATGGAATTATTTATTTGTTGATGTATCTGGTCATGATTCTATGTGATCTATCATTTTATTATAGAATCCAAGTATATAATTTCTCAAGAGATGATCCACACGTGCTCCATGTATCTTTGGACGTCGCCGAAGGGATCTCCAGGTGCAAGTACAGAAGAGACTTCTCTTGTGATGTCCACCTTCGATCGCCTTGATCTAGTGGAGGTTGATCTCTCTTTCGTAGTTTGAGAGCGTTCTTAGTCGAAAAATAATTCTCTTTTGGATTGAGAGATTTTCCAAATCCATTGTGCACAACCCCGTGAAATGGATAGGCTAATGAGAAATATATAATTGAGATTTTTAAATACATATAATAAAAAAATGATTTAATTACCCAAAAGCATTTATTCATTTCATTTAATTCCTAGTAATACCCGATGTCTAATAATAACAATTGAATATTATTATTACTTGACATGCACCCAATGAATTACACCTAATATTATTTAATTATATAAATAATATTATTTCTCATAAATTTCCTAAAAAACTACATGATGTGTATATATTAATATACACGGTGTGTACTTTTATTTTCCATATTTCCTAATTTCCTCCACTACATTTATTAGACCTTGAATAATGACTATTTATTTCTCAAATAAATGTAACTGCATTACTCACTAATAAATATATTATTTTTCCCACAATATATTCACTCAAATAACTAGTGTCGAAATAAATGTGATAAAGAATCCTTGAATAATTATTATACCACAGTCGGGAATAATATTTATTTAACTTGTTAAATTAATAGTTAACTGAGATACTTGGACACACTTAGTGTGTGACCCTCTAGGCCTCTTTCTTAGTGGAATTAAGCAGAGCCTGCCTATAGTCCAAGGCTAGCATCTAGAAACATGCCAAGGAACCCACAAAGAAAGAAGTTAACACCGCAACAACATGTCACCTCCTAAGAATGCTTATCATTTAATGTAATCCCTTGGTACCCATATCTCGAATCAAGAAGGTTTCTTAATACTTCCATCAACCCATGTGCTCGATTATTCTTTCTTTGACTTTCTAGAATTGAACTTTCCTATTCCTCACCATGGGCATGGATTTATTTAGGCTATATCAATTCCATCAAAGGGCCTGAGATATCAACTACCATTATGGAACATAAGGGGAAAATCCTTTCTCACATTATCTATTAATAACTCAACCAATGTATCCAACCTCACTACGAATAGTGTGTCATCATAGTTTTCATCAATACATCTAAGTACATGATTTGTAGTACCCATTAATAGTAATCATATTTTCTAATGACCAATAGGTTCTCATATCAATAAAAAACAACATGATATACTTGAGAAATCCACCAACGATGAGTCTAATAAGGTCTATGTCAAGGTAGACGAGATGTATTTGATGGAAAAGGGAAATGGGCCCCCAAAGCCCAAAAAACGACTGGGGTATTTTTGGTAAAAAGACACTTTTTATGTGAGTTGGACAAGGCCGCACTATTAAAACAACCTTACACTAACCACACATGTTCCATTGTATACCGAAAATGTCCACATGGTTACCACTAGGTTATTCACATTTTAAAAAACAATTCATAACCCAATTGACACCAATTGCATTGATAACACATTGTTAGCCACATGGTTAGATGAATTTTGTTCAAATAGTGCACCCTAGTCTATCTTTTTAAAACACATATTATCCACACACAGAACCTGGTAACTCGAATAGAAAATCAAAATATAAATAAAAATTAAATTTATTTGTACTAGTGACCCAGAGTCTGTCCCAAACTCCAAAAAATGCCACTTTTTGCAACTAGAATGCCCTAGGAAACATCAGAAGAGAACATGTGAGGCCACTTTTCCACACCAATGATTTCTTCTCCCACATCTCATAGATATTTAAAATAATCTTCGAGATAACATAGATAAGATTTATGATCCATGGAGAGTCTTGGTATAAGAATCACTT
Organism: Viscum album; assembly: GCA_963277665.1. NCBI lineage: Eukaryota > Viridiplantae > Streptophyta > Magnoliopsida > Santalales > Viscaceae > Viscum > Viscum album. The sequence continues at coordinate 475,353,953 of OY728135.1, forward strand.
AGACAAATAGGCTGCTTCACCGTGGTGGTATTTGGTTCTAACTCCAAATCTACCCAATATTTCACATGAGATGGGTATGCATGGTATCAATTGATATAGAAAACAATAATGAAGTTAGGGATAAAGGTTATCCATGGTAGAAGCTACAACCAATATGTTACCTTCCCAGGACACTCCATAATAAAAATGGTCCTGATATATTGTGGACCTAACTTTTCCTACAATCATAAATGATGACCAACTAGCTGAACTGATACATAGAGAAACACCTAATCTCTATCATGAATCTCCAATGGATGATGAAGAATGTGGGAATATGAAATTAGGAAACATTGAGGCATCTCTGACCATTTTTGAATTATCAATATTTTCTTGGTTATATCATGGAAAAGACTTGATCCTACCAAGGAATGTATGCCTACCATAGTGCAACACAACGGGGATTGGCATATCCACACATACACTAACTCAAATGGGTCCATCTTTTTCGATGCCTTGAAACTATTGTTATAAGAAATATCGAACGATGGAAGGTTCCTTTCCTATGAACTTCCAAAATAAATCACCCATTCTTAGAACATATCATTGAGTATATAGAAGGTCTACTCTAACTAGCCATCTATCTACAGGTTGTACATGGTGCTCAACTTTAACTTGGTTCCCAATTCCTCATGGGACCCCTTCAAAAAAAAAAATGATGTAAATGAAGCATCTTGGTTGAACCCTATCATTGAGGGAACACTATGAAGCTAAAAAAGCTCTCAACCATATAGGAATACAACGTCCTCTATATATGATTACTCTTGAATGGTAGGAAATTGGGATGATTTCATAAAACAATCGAAAATCACCCATACAAAATTGATCCCACTCAAATTATGAGGTAAACTAGTCGTGAAATCTACATATTTCTCATCCCACTTTCACACAACCATGAAAAGTGGTTGAAATATCCTAGATGGACTCTGATTCTTATCATTGATCATATGGAATGTCAAGATCATGGAAAAAATTTTCTCTACAACACATCCCATCTTGAACCACCAGTATTAGCCTCTTAGGGTATAGAACATATTGGTTTTCTCAAGGTGAACGAACCAAATTTAATGATGAAACTATTATATCACCTCTTACCACAGGATTTAAGATACAACTTACTACTTATATAATAGAAAATACCCCTCAAGAGGCTTATACGAATCACCCGAGGTCTCCCCACCATCTAATGCACTTCTATTTTACCGCCACTTGGTGTCAGATTCATACTCAATCCTCACCCAATCAATGGGAGAGGGTGGAATATAAAAACATACTATGAATACCTTCCCACTATCATCCAAAACATACAATCTTAGATAAAATATCAACATACCCCACTCATTTTCTGATTCTTGAGTGGCCTACAATAGAGGATTCCTGCTCAATGCATCAGCCAGCACATTTCCCTACCTTAGCATATATACAATATTAAAATCAAAATTCTAATTGTAATAAAATTATTGTCTATATATTAGGTTCACTTACCTCTTAGGAAAAATTGTTATCAATATCTTATGATCTGAATGTAGAAAAAAATGCTCCATGAAGAGGAAATTCCACTACATTTTTAGTGTTTCTGTCACAAATTCAAATTCCAGGTCATGGGTGAAATAATTCTAGTCATTTGGGAGTAGATTCCATGAGTCATTTTCCACCACATAGTAATAATGCATAATCACATATCCAAATCCCACATTGTAAGAATTACAACAAAATTCATATTCCCAACTAGGATCAGGAAGAATCGAGAACGATGAATAATTCAAATAGGTTCACAATTGATTACAAGCACTACAGAACTTCCCATCCCACTCCAAGTTCACCCCTTTATTTTTCAATGCCATTGGGGGAGAATCTAGAATGTAGATGTATAGGATGAAACATCTAAAATTCCTATTCAATCCTAGAATATATTAGATCTCGAAGACATTCTTAGACTACTCGCAGTAGATAACTGCTCGATACTTCACTAGATCCACTGAAACACATACCTTTGAAATGACTAGGGCAATGAATTACACATACTGATTCTAAAATTATCCCTTTAAAAAAATTTAATATAGATGATACATTCCCAAAGACCCCAAAAAAACACCATATGAACATCATGCTCCTCTTTCTTCATGGAATATATGATAATTTATTTCATAAACATGACTATGATGGAGTCCAAAAAGTCATTGATGATTTGGTTCACAGACAGTATCAAAACTATAGTAGCATTAGTAAGACCAAATACCACAACCAAGGACTTAAAATGTCTATATTATATTTGAAATGTGGTTTCTGGAACATCCACATCCCAAAACCTCTCGTAGTGGTACCCTGATATTAGATCGATCTTATAAAACCAATGACCCCCTCTACATTGATTAAATAGATCATCAATCCATATAAATAAGTATTTATTATTTATATTAACTTGGGTAAGATTAAAAATATTATGAAATTCTAGAGGCTCCCATCTATCATCTTTCCAAATAGCACGAGTAAATCCCACAATGACATATTGGTATGGATAAAACCCTTACCCACAAGATCCTCAAGATAAACATTCAGATTATTTAGCATAAACTATGCTATCCTATAAGACGACATGGAAATTTGGACTATCCCAAGGAGTAGATTGATGTAAACCTGACCACTCGATATGGTTCAAATCCCATGAAATCCTCTAGAAACAGATATGGGTACGTATCCACTACCAATAGATGTCCACCGCTGAACTCTTTTTAATGTAAATTTAAATATCCTGAATAATGAACATGATATCAGACCAACCTCTAAAGAAACTAGTCATGTCATCTGTGATCATGGATCCCACTCACCTTGAAAGAGGTGGGTGCTCCCGTCAGTCATAATGATCTGAATGTAAATGTGATAATAGTAATATAGTGTAGTGATGTTGATCAACTAATCTATTCCAATAATAAGGATGAAAACATATTGATCGAAAACATGGGAGTCTTAGATGAAATTCACGCCATCTACCACATCATGAATCCTAGGGAACTTAAAACCTTGACCTTTTTCCCTGCCCAAGAGGCTTAGAATATCCATAACATATAAAATCAACTTATCTCAGATACCCAAATAATCAGTTAAGTTAAGTGAAATTAAATAATGGGATGTTCCATTTTCAATTAAAACTTTTTCCATAGAAGAATAAATAATCTTCATAACTATACAAGTGGCTAGACCAAAATCTATATCCATTATTATGACATATATGGAATAGATAAACACTATATAACACCTTACTGGAGTAATATTCCCATGATGGGGATCCCTCTTTCCTCAATAATGAGATCATATACCATTGGAAGCCACTGACTGCACCTAAGAGTGCATTGAAAAATTATATCTTACACCACTCCAACATTAAACCAACTGAAAAAGTGCTATATATTCCCGGATTCCCCATATCGATGGCACACCCTTAGAGTCTTTATGAAATATTTTGTAGTGTGTCATTCCAACATTGATAACAAAAACCACACTTAAGTGCTGACGATTCCAAATGATTAGAACTTGATGATAATTGGAAACTCTTTCCACTACATCTCTATGTCCCATCCTACTTATACATATTCCTTAATAATTTACTATAGATATATCACAATGAAGGAATACAAATAAGACCGGTCTATCTATTTAAATATTTCCATACCATTTCTTCCTTGTCAAAAACCTATGAATAGGTTTGTAGAAAAAGGAAAGTGATCATAGATATGATATCTATCCTTAAACCCATCTCAAAAATTTGAACCTTAAAGTAATCATTCATGAAGAGATATAGAGAGAAATACACAAATTTGGTCAATCTAGCATCATAATTCATCATCGAATGACCACCATTCTCATTCTTTAGAAACTTGCAGGCCTTCACATCCCTCAATGTCTCAGGGTAGAACAAAAGAATAAAAGAAACATTGAACATGGTACATGTGATATTCTCCAGCATTATTTAGAAAACCATTGAATCCCAAAACTTCTTACCCAGTCCTTTTAGAATATACATGTAAAATACAACTTTAGAGGTTGTATGAGTTTCCAAGAACTAAAATATCTGATTGATATTATCCAAACACTAATCAGGATAATTGGGACTCTTATCTTCATGTAACACCAGTTTATTTTTCCTTCAAAACTCATGATTTTTTTTTCAATAATCCATGTCTACTCATGTCCACCCACATGATATTTTTTTTGGATAATTCAGTTCATTTACACCACTAAATCCAGATCAAGGGGAGGGTTCATATATAGGGTAATTTCCACATCACCCTCACTTGGACATGATGAGGTCCTTTTGGGAATAATTTTATATAAGATAAAAAAGTCTTCATTAAGAATGATTAAATGATTAACACATAAAATAAAAAATGAAATAACCATTAAAAACATCCCATAATTTGGATAAAAACATAACAACAATCCTAAACCAACCATGGCATCTCAAGGTTCAACATAATGAAGAGCGGGCCCAAAACTCCCTTATTGATACCTATCGAGTCTTGAATGTCTTAGGACCTATCTACCATTGAGTCCCAAATAACTAAACTAGATACTAAACCATTTTGTATTGAACCAAATAGGATCAACTGAACTGATCACATGATTCAGTCTTCAATAGGGCTTAAGAAGCATTCCTAGTCACCATTGTCTATCTACTATCACCGAGTAGAGCCAACTATTTCTTGGGAATAATTTTTCTACTTATAAACTGATGTGACCTATCCATGAAATGGGATTAACACACCAAAAACAATAGATTCATCAAAATAAGACAATAATATACCATAAACAATGACATATATGATAAAAAACATGAAAAATTGGAAATATACATGGTATCTCCACAAAAACCCTATAACACAAAGGAAATGGAACAATGCCAAAACAATTCTCAAACAAACATTAAAACTAATAAAAAATACCAAAACAACTCTACATAATCCAATCCTTATGAGACTGTATCCCCTCTAAAAAACATCAATCAACATTAATTAAGAAGATCCACCCTATTATATAGTTCCCTTTCCCTTACATGTGTCCTAAAAATCTATGTATCCAAATTCCTAAATATCCCATGAAGAGTGTTAAGAAAGAATGCTGTTGGGATACCACCATGAAACTATTTATATCATTTACTCAATAAAATAAATAAAAATGATTGATTTTTTTTCAAAAGTAAATAACTTTATAAAAATTACATTTTAAAATTAACCATTGAAATCCCCTTAGTTTTCGATTTTAAACAAAACTAGTATTCCAAAACAATTTCCAATATGTCTTTTAAAATATACAAGGAACAATATACTTAATAAAACCAACAAAACATTGGAATGAATTACAATAACAGAATATGGGAATTATATTTCTTGTCACCTCAAAATGGAATGAATCAAATTAATAATAAATTTATAATAGTATAAAATGAGTAATATGCACCAAGGGATCTAACCATCATGCATATAATGAGAGAGTAAAAAAAGTATTCAATCATGAAAAAATGTATGCACTCACGGACTTCTCTAGGTACATATTTAAGTAATATCATGGTCGCTTGGATCACATCAGCAAATGTCATATATTTTTTATATCTAATGGATTTCTCAGTCCCTTGGAAACTAAATTAGAGGATGGAATAGTCCTCCATCAGATTAATCATAAAGCAACATAGATATAAAAAAGAAAAATATCACACAATATTCCCTCTGAAGGCTCACATGGTCCCTCGAAAAAACCCCTCACTCACACCCTAGATAACCATTTAGTTACTATATGCCAACACATTAAAAATTATCTTCCCATATCCAAAAATCTATTAAATGATCCATTTCAAAAAAAAAATATTCTAGAAAAAACAATATTCACAGGGTAAAATCATTTTTAAAAATTTATAAAACTATTTTAAAAAATAAAACCACATTGGGAAACATTATAAATAATTATCGTGCATTGAAGGCACACCCATTTGTAATTCCACCCTTTTATACACTAACTTTCTAAAAGAATCAATTAATCAAATCAAATATAGGATAAAAATAAACTATATATAATTAATTTAGAACACAAAAATCAAAAATAATGGGAAATTCATAATTTAAAGGTAATCCTGAAAAAAATAACCTTATATAGAGACACATACCTTAGATTATTTCTAATTATTATCACCTATTATGATGAGTACATGTCATAGGAGGAATAAATCCAGACACACCTAATAAAAAATAAATCTAAAACATCCAATACATACACTATTTTTGGATAACATTCCCACTAGGGTTTTTCATATCCATGAAAATGGAGTACAAGCCTGAATATGTGAAAAAAACTATGGATCCATTAAGAAGGAGCATACAACTAACCATGAACCCAGGAAATCCAACAAAATTAAACCAAAGATAAGAAGAAGAATATCCTCACAAATGTAGAGGGTTTTTACACAATGGAGGATGGAAATGACCCCCTACAGCTTAAAAATGAGACCAGGGTATTTTGGTAAAAATACAATGTTTTAGTGAGCTGGATGGGGCCACATGGTGTAGCCATAAAAATAAGAAAATCATGTACCAACCATATGGGTGGAACTATCCACCAAACGATACATATGATTACCCATGGTTGTTGCATGATTTGAAAACCATGCTCAAAATGTTCAAATCCCCATTTTCTCATATTGGAACACCCTTGATTGTTTAGCCACACGGTTAAACAAACTGTGTGCCCTAGTCTATATTAAAAAAAATCACATTTTCCTCTCTAGGAACCTTGGTAACTCCATGAACACATTAAAAGATATATAATAAAATAAGTAATATTTATAGTGTCCTAAAAGGTTTCACATGGAATCTCTATAAATTTATATTTTCCATAACTTATATGTATGGATGCCTTTTGGTTTTACCCCCTTTTGACCATTAATTAATAATATACTAAGCGAAGATAAATCATTGATATGTATTTATATCCCTATGATTGATAAAAAATCATCATTATTGGTTGTATGAGTTCTATTATTCTTACAAGAAACTGGGGAACAATTTAAGAGTTTGCAGGCGGAGGGGTTTGAGACTCTTGGGGGATGGGAATGTTCAGGAGACTCAGGCCTCCGTTGGTCCTTCTGTTGGGAGTAGCAAGATACTGAATGTTAATTGCAAGGATGGGATTAGGGGAGTCGAAAGTGATGTGACTAATGGTCATATAGATGTAGAAGTTACGAAAAAGTAGGCAGGGGTGTTTCCTCCTGAACCGAGTGTCACTGAAATCTTCAATAGTTTGAAACAAGACATGGTAGACCATCTAGGATATAATGAGGTCATCGGGGTTACACAGAATGGGGGTTCTCTACATGTTTAGAGGAATGATGGATTGTCAAACTGAAATGAATTGGTAGTGAGTGCTAGGGTTAATGCTGGTCTGGTATAGGATTTTTCTGCAAATCATCAAGAGGTGGATGCCTATTTGGATCTGAGTAAGGAAGTGGGGGATCAGCAGGCCGGAAGTAATGACCATGCTATTGGGGAGCATCCTCCATGATTGTTCTGGGAGGACACCAATAATTAATCATGGTTCATCAGTAGGGGCTTAGTGAAACTGAGAAGTGTGGATATTCCTGTACAGGAATCCAAGAATGAAGAGCTTGTCAGTGAAAAAGTGAATGATAACAACTCTTATATTCCCCTTGATTTTGCAGGCCAGCGTTAGGGGTAGGAGGTTATCCCGATATGCAATCATTTTGCAGTTCTGGAGGGCTTGGCTCTGGATCAAGAGAACTCTATTTATGAACACACACAAAGTGGGATAGAAACATATTTGGATTTCCCTGGATATTTCTCAGACATGTTGGGAGGGGATCATGATAACAGCCTGCACAATGCAAGGAAGGGAATGCGGTAGAAGTCTGAATCAAAAGGTTTCACCTTTGTCACAGAGAATAAAAAAAAGGGTGAAGGGATTTCTCATTTCCTTAAAATCCAGTAGTGGCCATGTTAGGTAAAAAATTTATAGAAAAGGTGCTGGAATACATGCCTGCATCTAATTTTAATATGCAGGGGATTACTAAAGATGTTATGGCTAATTCAGGTGAGGTTAGTGCAAAAAACAGTCGTGTGGAAAATGGTCCTAAAGATAAATCTCTAGGAATTTTTTTTTATTCAGAAAAAGGGGTCGTGGAGGAGTTTCTTTTGAATAAGGGGACACATGATAATCATGATTTTTTAGAAAACCCACATTGTTTAGCCAAGATTAACAATAATAGTAAACCTTAGCAGGATCGGGGGGTGACTGTTGGCTACCAAGAGGTGCATATCCCTAGAAAATGGGTGGATATCTCTGACAGTGACAAGGAAAATGGTAGTGACATGGTCAGGCCTTACTCAAGTGACATTTTTTAGGATGTGAAGAAGAAGGTGCCAAAGAATAAGGATGTTATGATTGACCTGAAATAAAGGCCGAGGAAAGTCTATTCTTATCTGCCCAAGCCGATGTCTACCAAATATTCTTTCTAGAAGGAAGGAGGGGTAGTCAATAGTTTTAAAAGGGTGCGTAATCTTCTATGGAAATTATATCATTGGAGAAATTGAATCTTAGAAGGAAATATGCAAAGATTATGGAGCACTATGAATGCTCAGAGTGGGAGTCTACTGACAAGGAGGAAGCAATCTATCATGGATGTGGTGACATGTGTGGTTTGTATGATCTGTAGTTGTCTTTTCTGGCTCGTGGTATTTGTTTGCTATAATTTTCATTTATTTTAATAAATAGTTAGAGGTTTTTTCTCTGACTACGACTTTCTGGTAATAGTGAAGCACATGGATGAATTATTAACTTTTCCATATTCTCTTATTGTTTCTTCTTTGGTCTTATAAACATAATTCAATCCATTCCACCTGGATCCTTTTAAATCTATGTAGCATCATATATGAGTTCAATCAAAAAATGAACTTTACAATTTGGGAGAATACTAGGATGCTCCATAAAAAATACATTAACATATTCCCAAACAAGAGGAATATCATCATGGTTGAGTTTCTCTCCAATAATTTTAGATATATACCACTCTTGTATAGGTAGTATAATCAATAAAATAATGTAATTTCCATTGGAATTTCTTGTTCATCCCAACACTGACAAAAGATCATAAGATTGTATGTAATATGAAATTTGACTTTCATTCCTATTTTTTATGGGATCTATATAATGATATCCAATTCGTGACCAAAATAACATCAAAATCATCTAAATAGAGAATAAAAATATTTTTTTGGATGCATAGTCCCACGATACTCAACCAGAGAGGATTTATCATCTTGAGATGAAATCATCATACCACTAAATGCCTTTAATGATAGTTCAATATCTAATCATTGAGGTGGTGATGTTATACTCATATAATAATATTTAGATATAAAACACTATCTTGTTACTGAATCAAAAATGACTTTTGTAGTTCTAGAGGGGATGACAAGTATATGTTTCATAACTTCAATCTCTTGAGTAACTTCAATAGTTTTTATCACATATTCCATTTTTATCCAATGAATGGGGACGTTTTTGAAACCAATTTTCACTATTATAAATTTATTTGGTGTAGTTGTTGGTACAATTCCTATACTCATTGAAATTCACAAATTATTGTGTGGGTGGTGTATTTGGATGGGTTTTCATTTCACCATTTCTCTTTAGAATTATTGTGCCTAATTTCCTTCTCTTATACAATTTATGTTTTTTCCTATCCCTTTGAGACAATTTCTCCCATGTTTCTTGCGTCCTTTTTCGAAGATATATGATTAATTTTTATTCCTCTATGAATTTAATATTGGGGATTTACTCAACACTCCATCATTCACTTGTTATCCAAAAAACAATGGGAACAATGGAAGACTCCAATACCCATCTCTAGTTTTAGATCACATCATGAAATTTCATCACTATTATTAATGTATATTATAAATAACTATATTCAAATTCATTTCTTTAATAAATTATAGAATATATTAGTTTTTATATTAGGATAAATAATAAAAATAGAAGCATACCTCACAAGACTTTGGAAATTCCCTTTTTAGGTACCAATGTGTTCATTATACTTATTATATAACTCATGGAATTCCTATTCCATTTTTGTGTGAATAGTCTTGGGAAAATACATAGTGTAAAAATACCTTCTTAAACTCTTCTAATGTTATGGATTTTCCACTTTCCTCATACTATTAATAATATTTTAAAACTGGTTACATTTACCATCAAAATGACATGAAATGAAAACTAGCTTCTCATGGTCAGAGGATTGGAGAATAAAAAATATTATTTCAATAACATTAATACATCACATGAAAAATAGTATACTAGAAAACCTAGTAATGTAAGGAAGATATTACACATTAACAACTCAATGGGTTTTTTCATTTTTTTGGTCATTTTCATGTTTAGTATTATTTATGTTACCATTCGTAGCTTAAGAGAGTTAGGTAGAATAATTGTAATATTTAAAATCTTAACACCCATTTAATTTGGATTCTCATGAGGTTAGTCATTTATTTAACTATTTCATTAATTTTTTACATGATTCCTCATAGTCATTCCGTTGACTAAAAATGTAAAACAATGTGTAATCATAAAACAACATTAATCAGAGTGAGAAATCAATCAATCATAAAAATGATTCCTAAGATATCCTAAATTGTGACACCATCTTATAAACCCATGAAACTTTAGGTTTTTATCTGATATATATTCAAATCCATCATAATGGTTCATCATGAGAATATTTTGTAACCAAAGAAAATCCACTAAGAGTGCATAACTGATGTGAAGTGTTAGGAACACTCATCATGCACCATGTGATCACATAATTAGGATGGGTAACTAAGGTCACCTAAACATAACATACATACATATTAAATCATTTAAATTAAATCATAAAACATGTGATAAAAATTTACACCATAGAACCATTAAGGACTAGTGTTTTGGATTTTAGATATAAAAGAATATTTTTTAGTAAATGATCTCTGTCATATACCCTAATTTTCTTCTCACATAGGTTCCCTATTATCCATTTCCGCTATAAATACATTATTCATAAACATAAGATATATAAACATAATAAAGGTTTTCATCAGATAAATTATAGGGGTAAAGATGGGAGATATCAATTGATGATCATAAGTGATCATAAATAAATTATAATAGAATGAGAACATGATCATAACAAAAAAACATATACCAATCATGTCAAAGACATTACATCTGAAGGCATGTCTTAACCATTTCCGTAACAGAAATATATTATTCACAATAGTGCATAGTCATAAATAATAAACGATGAGACAAGAAATAATATAATATTTATAATGACATGTCATAATAATTTGGCATAAACATAGTAGAAGAAATCATAAGTCAAGGCTAGTCAGCAAAATATTGATCACATAATTGGCATGGGGAACCACAAGCGTGCCATCTTTTGATTGGGTTAACCGCTTGTGTACCCTATTGGGCTTATTTTAACCTCCCATTTACCCTTAAATATTATAATATATAACATATTACACATTCAATTATAGTGATATAATGAACCCAACCATCACATAGTCATAATCCATTCATATGTATTCCAAAATTACACATCATCATTAATCATTCCTTAGTAGATTAACTAATCTATGGAAATGAAATGATTTTCATGAACACATCCTTAAAATATATTTATCAAAAACCATCTAGAGAGATGAAGTTGGTTAAATAATAAGATCACATACCTAATAAAAATTAATATTCCCTAAAGGCAATACACTTAAATGATAGAAGCATTTTCGTATAAATATTTAAAATATACAATGAGAAATAAGAAAAAATATCCCCTTTTCCTAATTTCAAAAAATGAATAAATCCTAGAATAATAGAAATAATATACTCTTTTCAATAATTGAATATTTTAAAGGATAAAATACAAATAATAATGTTTATGGCATTGGGAAAATTTCATCAAGAGGAAAATATTAAAAACAATTATTCTCACACTTTGATAAAAAAAATTAATCGAACATATAAAAAAACTTAAAGAATTTTTTTATGAAATTAAAGATAATGGAAAATATTCTTAACCATTTATTTTTTAATGGATAAAATATTTTAAAAAATATAAATATATGGATATAGAAGAAAAAAATTCTTAAAAAAATGGATAAATAAGGTAGTGTTTCCAAAAAAACATGCTTTCAACCACTTTGAGTAACAAAGTGTGGTAAATGGAAAGAATACATGGAATCATAAAAAATAAAACGAGGATAAGAAAAATGATGAGGTTAAGTGAGAGAGATAATATGAACTCCGTTAAAATTTTAATCATGAAAATTATTGATTAATAGTGAAATTTCAAGATAACCCCTTACATCAAGTCCCAACATGCTTCATACACACATTAACCCCCCTAATTTGAGATATTTTAATTTTTATTGATCTTATGGACCATTTAGGGGAGGTTTATAGTGACCTTAGTTTCATGGGTTCAGATAATGTTTGTTTAGATATGATTTTATCAAGATCTGTTTTGAGAGAACTAAACTCAGACGTGTCTTTGAAAGGGTTAGAATAACTCCCTTTATATAGGAAAAATCATTGGTGCTTTAAAAAATACAATCTTTAAGGGTTAAACATGTCATTATATAATGAAAATATATCATAAGATGATAATGTCTGATTTTATCAACCATTTAACATTTAATTTCCCAAATATAATATTTTTATGCATTTTAAATCAATTAATTATATATTGTTTAAAAAAATATCCTTTTAAGTTATTTATTTGTACATTAATATTATTTTAAATAAAAAAATCATTAACAAAATGGGGTTCGAATATTTATCTCCTTTCATATTTTATATGTATCGATAAAATATAAAGATAACTATTTTTCATGAAAACCAAATAAATTTTCATATTTTTAACAATATTTACATGACGTTTGTAAAACAAGATCAAGCATTGTATCTACATTGTGTATGAATTTAAAATAATTTTTTTTATTGTAAATTAAAAAAACAAATTAAAATCATAAATTTAAATTATTATTAATCAATTATGTCATCCCTATTTATTCTTATAATATTTTTTTCTATATTTTTCTCATGACAACATAATAAGTTATAGAGAGTGATATATTATATTTACTCGGATGTTAAAATAATATAAAGTCATTTTCATGATATAGTGGAACCAAAAAAAAATATTTTCTAAGATAATATTATTTGGTTCTATAATCACTTAACCAATAATTTGATATTATATGTTACCTAATGTATTATAGGACTATAATTAACCCACCCATAAAAATAGTAAAACTACTCATATACATTCTAGAATAACTTGAAGGAATTTATCATTCAATAAAAGTATGCATAACACATGAAAAAGAAATTTTATTAAAGAATATTTCATTAAAAAGCATCATAATACATCTATATAATAAAGTTTGAAGGTTTCATTTATGTGTATCTTAAGAAAATCATAAATGGTCAATAAATAATTTTGAAATAGATGGATAACTAATGAGAAGAAACTGGATCACATAAAATTTTCATATGGTATAATATAATATGAGAATAATAATACAATAAGTTTAAAATGAAGACTCATTTATCCTAAATAATTTTATCAAACAATAATTAAGAGGATGGTAATGAAGATTACTTAAATAATAGAGTCTTCTTTTAGAAATAGAGAGGAAAAAATGAAGCAAAACTTCTAAAATACTTTTATTAAATCAATTGTATCTTTGTTGTAAAAAAGATGTTAGAATTCACATTCAAAATTAATTTCATGGGATATTAAGAATAATAGTAAATAATTTACAATAATGGAATCTTGAAAAGAAATTGTTCTTAAGTAATAAAATGTAGTGTGAAAGATAAAAAATTATATATGTGAAATGAAATGAAATTTAATTTAAAAAATTTTAAGAAAATGATGTCCTTTTCCTTTTATATAAAATAAAAAAATTATTTAATACTCAAAATAGATAATAATTTTCAAAACCATCAATACACAAAATGGTATATAAAAAATTAATAATGGATATGATGGTAGAAATTCTATTCATGAGGAAATCATTAAAAAATATATTCACTTCACAGATTTGTAAAGAAGATAAAAAATTAAATGTATGAAATGTTTAAATGAAAAAATTTAACTTTTTAATACAATGTAAATTTTTATAAAAAAACATTAGAAATCATTTATTTAAATAAAAAACTTTTTGGAAATAAAATAATGTATATGGATGAAATAGTGATAAATTCTTTACCAAAAGGAAAAATATGGTTGGATTTTTATATAAATATTATATTTTTTCTATTTAGAGTATAAAAGTTAATAAAAATGTAAATTATACATAAAAACCTAGAAATAAAAAGGGGATAAGAAAAAATATGTGATTTAGGATTGTTAGTACATACAATTTCACCCGATGGAAATTGAGACATAAATAATCTTGATAAAAATTGAGTTTGTAAAATAAATTTCTCGACATCCTACCCCAAAATGTAACCCTTCTATGCTGGAAATGATAGAAGGGATATAGTAATTATTTAATATAACTTCCAATTATCCATTGGTTGGATTCAAGAATAAAGGGTTTATCATACACATAAATGTGAGGAATTATCCTCTATGAAGAACATGAAGGAAGAGAGATAATATTAAACCTAAAAAAAAACTAATAATAATGTAAAAGTTAATAAAATATAAAATATAAATGCTTCTAAGTCAATATAAATAAAAAATGTACAAAAATAAAACTAAATGTACAAAATTCAAATCCTCAATAACTGACCATGTAAGAACCCAGATCTTCGTTTTAGGTACGCCTCTCTTTTTCTGCAGTTTTTAAGAAAAATGGAGTTTCAGGAAAATTTAGAAGTACACGTCGTGTAAATTCTGAGTACACGCCGTGTAATCTTCTCCAGCTCGAAGCCATGTACTGGCCGTGCCTAGGCCACACACATGGTGTGTAGGGGTGACGTGGAGGCCGATTTGGGTGGAGTATGGAAAAACCCACTACACATCGTGTACTTTAAAAGTATACATCGTGCACTTTTCGTTTTTCACTAAACGCCCCAGGTTCTTGCCTAATCGCCAGAATCATCATCTTCTAGGTCTGTTTCGTCTGAGAGTGACTCGTATGGCCGGATCTTCCCCGAGCTCCCGCCTCTCCGTCCGTTCCCCGATTCGAGCACGGTCGATTGCGTTAGAAGCACAACGGTGAGTTCTTCCTTCTGCTAGATCCTTTTTTTCCAATTCTTCCTCCTTCTCAAGTTACCTAAGTTTGAATATTTTGTGTGTTTTCTCATATCTATGATGTTCTAGTGGGAATTAGTTGTCGTGGTTCAAGTATATTGATATCCTACGATCGAGGTAGGTGGTTTGTGCCTTACCGTAGAATGTCTCTGAGTTTTATGTGAAATTTTCCACAGATACCCATGAACGGGGTATTGTGTGTTTACCGTTTTACCAATGTTGTATTCCTACCTTTCCTGTATGCTTGTGTAGAGGTAATTTGAACATTTTGGGGTATAATTTGTTGTTCTTGGATGTTTTTCCCTTGCTTGGTTCGGTTTACGACCTTTGGGTCCGGTTTTCCTTTGGCTACTACACCTGTTTTCATGCCTTGCAATTATAGGTTGAAGTGAAATTCATGACGTGATTGTTTCCTTGTAGACTATTTAGCTAAGTAGCTCTATAGGAGAACTTTGGTTAGCCATGTAGATATATAGGTGTACTTTATCCTTATAATATTATTATGCACAGACTGGCATAAGGCCAAGAGAACCTGGTGCTATAGACAATAAGGGATAGACCGAGTGAGCTTCCCAAAGAGTCTGAGACATTACATACTATAGAGGGGATGGACTGAGTGAGATCCCATAGAGTCTTGGATTTTACAGACTACAGGAGGGTAGACCGAGTGAGCTTCCTTAGAGAATCTTACCTTGTTTGAATCTCTTTAAGAACCTTCCCAGGCTAGAAGAGGAATTGACTGAGTGAGCTTCCTCAGAGAGTCTGTGGTATACCTAAGGCTATAGGAGGAATTGATCGAGATAGCTTCCTCAGAGAGTCTCTAGACCTTAGGGGTAAGAGGGTTAGAGTGCGTGATCTTCCTCAAGATATTCCCTGACTACCCTAGACTATAAGGGTATTAGACCGAGTGAGCTTCCCAAGAGAGTCTCATAAATTCGTATGACCAAGCCCGATGGGTTAGGCTGAGTGCACTGCCCAGAGGGTGGTGGTAATTCATGGATAGGACCAGAGGGGATGGCTGCGAGTACTTCCCAGAGGGTTTTCCTGCTTGTTAGCAGTTTTGTTTCACTAATGTTATTGGTTGAGGATTGATTACTATTGTGTATCATTCTGCTCTTCGGATTACTATTTACTGCCTACTGCTTGCTGTTGCTGTTTACTGCTTAGTGTACTATTACCTACCATATACTCACTAACTGTTAGGCACAGATCTTCGGGTGGTTTTCCTACTGGGATTTTTTCCTCACACCCTGTTTGGGCCATGATTTTGGGACCAAGAAGACTATGTTGTTGCAGGTATAGACAAAGGAAAGTACCCTTCAACTTCTGGAACTTGATTGCTTGGAGTAGGGGAACATGGGACCAAGAATTGGATGTGATGATGATGAGCCGTTTACTTTTCCATTGTACTTGTTTGGGATCTGTAGTGTTTTCCAGTATTGTGACTTGTTTCGCTGCTTTACCAGTTATGTATCATGAATCATTTCATATATATACATATGTGGTCCAGTTTGTTGATTTAGTATTCTGATGATTATATTGTTGTTTATTACTGATTTTTCTATTGCATGTTTATTTTTTTTCCGCTGTGTACTTTGTCAATGAGGGAATAGTTTCCCCACTATCACACCCAAGGCCCTCGCTGCTAGTCGGCAGCCTCTGGCATTTGGGGAAATGCGTTTGAGGCCATGTGACCAACCGGGTACGGGGCACCTCTGGGTGGCTTCTGGAACCGGGACGTTACAAAGTGGTATCAGAGGGAGGTTTCGATCCTCCGACCTGTGGGTTATGGGCCCACTTGAATCATAAATTGGTGGATCATGAACATCTTTTCTCTTGTACATGACTGTATGGGATGCCAAGATTTGATTCGCAGGGAGTATGGGCCCTCGCGGATTGGAGTTTGGCACCTCTTTACCTTGTTTTCCCTGTTTCTGGGCTTCTGTGCAGTTTCTGAGCTACTACTCAGAAAAACCCAGAATACAAGGTGTGTACTTTCTGGTTACACATCGTGTAATTTTTAGGCCGTGTTACTAACTGTGTGTGCAGGAACACAGTGTTGTGAAAATAATGCCAGGAGTACGCCGTGTACGGTATGTACATGCCATGTAGTGTCGAGCCTTGTACCCGGCTGTGTCACTAACAACACGGGTCGGGGAAGCTCGAGTAGAAAATGCCTTGTGGGTGAATAACATGCCATGTAGTTTTTCACAGGCACCCGGCCATGTCACAAACAACACGGGTTGACGTGACCTTCTCTAAGACACGTCGTGTTTCTTTTGGAACACGCCGTGTAGTCTTTCCCAGGTACCCGACCATGTCAAGAAAAACATGGGATGGTGTCACCTTCTCCTATAAATGCCATGTTTGTTCAGAACACTCCATGTAAGGGCCAACCGTATAGACAGCTGTGCAACTAACAACATGGGACACCGTGTTAGTGTCTTGTACACGCCGTGTCCCTAGGGAACATGTTGTGTAGTCTGAGGCCAGTTTGAACCGTGTGAGTTAGCGTATAAAGAGACTCGGCCCGGGGAATAGTCTTCATGGACACGCCATGTGTTGGGTCAACACAACGTGTAGTTTGAGGTGTTACACGACCTTTAGGGAAGGGGTACACGCCCATGTCAGTGGCTTAAGAGGACACTCCATGTAGTTTTTATACAAGCCATGTAGTCGTGTTTTGTAAACTTGTGTGTTTTTCATCCCCTGTTCCAGTTTTTTACTCTTGTGTTCTCTGTCCTTATTTTCTGATCTAAGGTATACTTTTGATATTTCGGATCTATGCCTCCGAGAAATCCTCTAGTCATACATCTATTGTCAGGTAGTGATCAGAAGCCAGATATGGCTGATCAGGGACTTCCTGCCGATCCTCCAGTCGAGCCAGCCTTGGCACCAGCTGTCATACCTGTTGCAGGCACTGAGGCGTAGTTCAGGGAGGACTTCATGAGGATGATACATAACTTCTAGGGAGAGCCACCTCCTTCCCCATCGATGTCCACTACTATAAAAACGGGCAAGGGAAGCGCCACC
Source organism: Viscum album (assembly GCA_963277665.1). Taxonomy (NCBI): domain Eukaryota; kingdom Viridiplantae; phylum Streptophyta; class Magnoliopsida; order Santalales; family Viscaceae; genus Viscum; species Viscum album. The sequence continues at coordinate 475,372,332 of OY728135.1, forward strand.
CTTTATCAGCCCTAATCAAAATGCACTGATAAAGGATAATATTTATTAGCGCTAACTAAAAGCGCTGATAAATCGACCCTTTATTAGCGCTAAAAAGACACTGATAAAGAGATCCTTTATCAGCGCTAAAAAGGTGCTGATAAAGCGATCCTTTATCAGCGCGTTTTTAGCACAGATAAAACTTGTCTCCGATTATATTAAAAGCAGGCACACAGTCTCCTCTTTTTTATCGAGCCCCAAGCTCTCGGGGTACTGTACCCCTATGACAGCTTCCCTCCCCCCGATCTTCCCTTTTCCGGACCTCCGCCGTACTCTTTCTCCTTCCCCTAGAACCTCTTCCGCAGATCTTCCTCCCTCCGAACCCTACTCCTCCTCTTCCCCTATGGACCATACTCCGCGTGAACCCTACTCCAGTGGATCTTCCGCAGATCTTCCTCCCTCTGAACCCTACTCCTCCTCTTCCCCTCTAGACCATACTCAACAGTTTGCGGCTCCTCCTGTGCACCCCCCACTCCGGCAGTCGCGTCTTCCCCTCCCGAGGCATCACATAAGGCTCCCTCACCCTTTGGGTTTTTCCTTGGACTTCATCGATTTCTTCACCCAAGGTCAGTGGATGCCCTAAAATATCTATATGTTTTTAGTATGCGTTTTTGTGCATTTATTGTTGTTCTATAAATTAGTTTTGTGATGCGAATTGTGTTTTTGAATCATTTTGTATGCCTATGTGTTTGGAATTCGATTATATTGTTGGTGGTAAATGTATAGATTACATTTTTTATAGTGCATCTTTTAAATATTGTTTTTCCCTCTTGATTTACCCCTTAAAAAATACACACCAACCCTACTACCATCCTTGGGACATAGTGAAATCCTAATCACTCGATGCCGAAAAGTGTCATATTCACAAGACGATGTAGATATGTTCAGAAATGAGTGGGCTTCATACCTGATGCAAGATTGTCCAGAAATAGCATGAAGATCTGACTTTTATTGCAAGAGTTGCAGACACGTATAATTGGCGGACATTTTTTTGAGGGGTTCATGGAGATAAAAAGATGAAACATTCTAGTATGTAAATGTTTGTAGAAAAATTGTAATTATTATTAAATAAAACATTTTTTCTCCAATGGGTCATTTGTCCATTTTAACAGATTAAATGCACCAGCAACATGCTAGAATGACGAACCACATTTCTTTGGGCATTGGACAAAAAAACCAGTAAAATCTCCAAAATACCTTCATATCACGCATGAACCAGTAAAATCTCCAATCTTTAGTTGCTTGTATGTTGCAGCTTCCATGATAGATTGGAAGTTCACCAATCCATTTGATGAACAAGTTGGGATGTTAAATCTGGAATTTAGAACATCCAATGTAGGAAATTGTTCCAATGATTCGGCAATTGATGCTACATTTAATGATCATTCCACTATTTCATCAATAGAGTCAGTGTCTAGTTCCAAAAATCATTAATAAACATGACTATGTAATTATTCATTATGGAAAACATAAAGGTACCATTAAATACTTACATTGGTCAACTTGTTTTGGAAATTTTTTATCTTCTTCTATGCCTTGTACTTGCACCCATGAATTTGAAGGTGAGTATGCGTACACGATAGTTGACATTCTTAGATAAGTGTTTCTAGAAGAGTATAAGATACATGAAGCAATGAAGATCAATAGAATGTTGGAGAAAATGTGGTTATTTCAAACAATGTGGGAATCGGCTTGTGCAACGCGGCCTAAGTTACAACTTGCAGGTATTGTACTTTATTTTTTTCTGGAGGGTTTTAGTGTAAATGCATTTTGGAATGATCATTTCTATTCACTGTCTTTTAGGTTTTTTTGAAAGCTGAGGGGAAAGGGTGGGGTCTACAGACATTGGAGGATATGTCGAAGGGTGATTTTGTGTGTGAATATGTTGGAGAAATGTTAACTCACGCTGAAGTGAGAGAGATAAAGCTAACTAAGAGTAGTGAAAATCATGCATATAAAGTTCTCTTATATAGTGATTGGGGTTCAGGGAGATTGAAGGGAAAAGAGGCCATTTGGTTAGATGTTAGATACTATGGTACCACCTAGAGAACTGTATATGCATGCTTGTCACTACTCTTAGTTAGCTTTCTCTCTCGCAGTTGTGCGTGAGTTAACATTTCTACAACATATTCACACACAAAATCACCCTTCAACATATCCTCAATGTCTGCAGACCCCACCCTTTCCCCTCAGCTGTCAAAAAAACCTAAAAGACAATGAATAGCAATGATCATTCCAAAATGCATTTACACTGAAACCCTCTAGAAAAAAAATAAATTACAATACCTGCAAGTTGTAACATATGCCGCGTTGCACAAGCCAATTTCCACATTGTTTGTAGAAACCACATTTGCTACAACACTCTAATGATCTTCATTACTTCCTGTCTATTATACTCTTCTAGAAACTCTTATCTAAGAAGGTCAACTATCGTGTATGCATACTCACCATCAAATTCATGGGTGCATGTACAAGGCACAGATGAAGATAAAATATTTCCAAAACAAGTTGACCAACATGCATCATCCTCAATGGAAGTAAGATATAAATTCACATTGACATTCTTAAAGATATGATTTTGATGTATATAGTGAAAGGGTGGTGGATGTTCATTGTTGATGTTGTTCGTCTACGGGACTTTCACCATCTCTTATCCTCTCGCTATGTCTTGGACATCATGGAATAGCCTTATATCATGTGGGGTAAATTGAGGTTACTGAGCAACTATGGGACCACATGATCTTTCATGTCCATTGCCCTTAAGATTTTTTTTCTAATCAAGCTACCTCTAATCATTAGTTGCGTGTAAAGGTGGTATGACAACCTCTATGATAGATTGGAAGTTGACCAATCCATTTGATGAACAAGATGGGGTGATAAATCTGACATTAAGAGCATCCAATACAAGAAATTGTTCCAATGATTCAGCAAGTGTGGCTACATTTAAGGATATTTCATGTGTTTCATAAAGAGAGTTAGTTCCTAGTTCCAATAAGCATTCACAAACATCACTCATCAGTTTCCTCAATGATAAACTTGGGTTAATTTCTTTGTATGATCAAAGATATCTTTCCTCTACTTCTTTTACAACCTATGTGGTGCATGTTTCAAATTCATCGAGGAAAAAGGAACAAATGTGGTGAGTTGTAAGCCACATCTAATTGATGTTTTAAATTGTTAATTATGTTTTGAAAATGGGTTTAATCTTGGATGAAAAGTTTAATTTTCCTTTATTCATGTATGGATGATGGATTCACATCCATTCCAAGTGGTTTTGATGGAAAGGACGGATGATAACATTGTTTGGTGTTCTCATGGATGTCTAAGCACGGTAAGTTAGAAAACATGTTGGGTATGTTGTGGTGTTTTAGTTGGGGTTCTAGTGGTTCATTCCCGATGATGGAGGTGTTAAACATCATATGGTGGTGTTTGTGAGGTAAAGATTATTGTGGGGAGCACCATATAAATTAAGTGGTCGTTTGATGACATGATCAGTGTTTTGAAATAGATTGTCTTGGGTAAAATCCATCTTGGTGCTTAGATCGATTGAGTACATTTAGATGAAGGTTGTGGTTGGGTTGTGTTATGGGTGTTTGGGGAAATGCAAGTATTTAATGGTACCTTTATGTTTTTCACATTGAATAATTAGTAGATCACATTTGCTTGTTTGATATACTGGTTTTTCTGCAGGTCTTGTTCGGATGGCTGTACTAATGTAGATTTTCTTTTCGCAGTAGGCAGGGATTTAACAGCGCTTTTTTGAGCACTGTTAAAGGGGCCCACCCCTTTCTCAGAACTGAGATTTATAGTGCTTTTTAGCGATGTTAAAGACCGATTTGAGCGCTGATATTTCCCGTTTTTGTAGTAGTGGGCTGAGTTGACGCGGGTTTTCCAGCAGCGGCATCCTCCTACTTTTTTAGGGTATGGAAGACCCCAGGCTGCATAGTCGTGGATAGAGGCATTACTGGCCATCATTGAGCACATAGAGATCCCTCTGGAGGAGAGGGTAATGCTGGCTACTTATATGCTCTAGGACACCGCTAAGAGGTGGTGGGAGGTAATCTCATGGTCATGGCATCAGCATGATATGTCTTGGTACGAGTTTCGATGCACCTTCTCTGAATACTTCTATCTGGAGACCCTGAGGTCCAATAGAGCCTAGGAGTTTATGAGTTTATAGAAGGGTACTCTCTCTGTCATGGAGTACTCCTCTCATTTCACTAAGCTGCAGCGTTTCACACCGATCCCAACAGGTGATGAGTTGTTCCTTGGTAGGAAGTTCGAGGATGGTCTCAGGACGAGATCCATTCCCAGGTGAATATATTCTAGTTGACTTCAATATCCTCCATCATCAACTAGGTGCTGATCACTAAGCGCAATCTGAGAGATTCTGGAGCAGTGAGCCAGGTTGGTTCGATATCCAGAGCTGGTGTTCCTCCTACAGACAGTAGGAAGCGTCGTAGGGAGTCTTCTTGAGGAGATTGAGGTTCGCAGGATGCGTCTTCTGGCAGCCAGGTTGTATGCTACAAGTGCGGTTGGAGTGGGAATACTAGGCCTCAGTGCCAGAGGGATCCGATGGAGTGCTGGTCTTGCGGCAAGATGGGACAACTTCATCATTTCTATCACATCATCTCACCCTCAGCTGGTGGTAGGGGTTCCTCTATGACCCCGCGTTTTGGAGATGCTTCACCAGTTTCCCACCAATCCTGAAACTGGAGTTCTTCCGGCCGTACATGACGATGTGGAGGTCGCGACCATGGTAGTAAGTCACCAGGTCATCAGCGACAATAGAGTGGATCAGCTCAGAGCGGTCAGCCAGGGGCGCAGGGCCGTGGTGCAGGCCAGTCATTTGCTATGGAGCAGACCTATCAAAAACAGGATCCCGACCCTTCTATAGTCTGATGTAAAATCTTAGTAGCCTTAGTTTTATCTTCAGATCTTTTTGATAATTGTTCTTCCCATATCTTTATCTCTATTGTGGTTGTGGAGAGCCTTGGGCTCTGTATCTTTTCTTTTGCTAACTTGTTGACTCTTGACACACCGTTGGGAACAAGGATATCTAGCGTACGTCAGTGCAGAGAGTTCCCTCTTGATGTTGTTTGGTTTCATTTCATATGGGACCTCTATGTCGTATAGATAACGGTCTATGATGTCATTTTCAAAATTGACTGGTTGGTTCCCTTCCAGGTAGTCATTGATTGCTATCACCACAGGGTGTGTTTCATATCACTAGAGGGTGGGTCCTTCCGTCATAGAGGAAAGTGGGATTTCAAGGATGGTAGAGTGGGACTAGAGCAACATGGGCTAGGGGAAGTTACAACCCAAATTGCCAGAATTTGTCTAGATGACCATGGGACTTCAAAGTTAGACGTTCCTCCAGTGGTGGATCATTTCAGGGATGTCATTCCAGAATACTTTTCAGGTTTACCTCTAGATCGTGAGGTAGAATTCTCGATTGAGCTTATGCTAGGAGTGGAACCGTTGTCCATTCCTCCTTATAGGATGGCTACACTTGAATCGCAAGAGATCAAGAAGCATTTGGAGGAGTTGAAAGAAAAGGGTTTCATTCGAACCAGTATTTCTCCTTGGGGTTCACCTGTCCTGTTTGAGAAGAAGGAAAACGGTACCCTTCGGCTTTGTGTGGATTGTCGGAAGCTGAACCAGCTGATGATCAAGAACCGATATCCCTTACCAAGGATCGATGACCTCTTTGATCAGCATTGAGGAGCCTGCGTGTTCTCGAAGATCGAATTGAGGTCCGGTTATCATCAGTTGTGTGTTAGACCATCAGATATACCTCTGACAGCTTTCAGGAGTAGGTATGGTCTTTTCGAGTATACAATCATGTCATTCGGTCTCACGAATGCACCTGTAGTTTTCATGGAAATGATGAACCGAGTTATCCATCCGTACATGGACTCTTTTTTCATGGTCTTCGTGGACGACATCTTGGTGTACTCTCACACTCAACATGACCATGCCACACATCTTGAGATCGTTCTGAGTACACTGAGAGAGCATCAGATTTCTTCTAAACTCTCGAAATTCCACTTTTAGATGGATCAAATTCACTTCTTGGGTCATTCTATCTCGGAGACTAGAGTATTTGTGGACCTAGAGAAAGTGAAAGATGTAGTTTCCTGGGAGCATCCGAAGAACGTCTTTGAGGTGCGGAGTTTCCTAGGGCTAGATGGATACTACAGACACTTCATTCAGGACTTCTCACTCCTAACAGCATCGTTGACAGGTCTGACCAAGAATGGGGTGAATTTTTTATGGTCAGATTTTTGTGGGTCAACCTTTCAGGAGATGAAAGGGAGGTTGATGTCAGCACCGATACTAGTCATGCAAGAGCCAGGAAATGGTTACACTATTTACTGTGATGCTTCAGGTATTGAGTTGGGAGCTATGCTCATGTAGGGAGATGGAGTCGTTGCGTACGAGTATCGACTATTGAGGACAAACGAGAGGAACTACCCAACGCACGATCTAAAGTTGGCAGCAGTTGTTCATGCCTTACACTATTGGAGACACTATCTTCAGGGAGATCACTTTTTTGTTTTTACTGACCACAAGAGTCTCAATTACATCTTCAATCAGCATGATTTGAATCTGATACAGCGTAGGTGGGTCGAGTATCTTCAGTCCTTTGACTTCGATCTCACCTATACGTCGAGAATGGGCAATGCAGTGGCTGATGCGTTGAGCAGACGAAATCAGATTCAGGTCGTTCTAGAGGCCAGTAGTGAGTGGCAGCTTATGGCTCTGTTCTCTAAGATGCATCTGGAGATGCACGACAGGCAGGGACAGACTATCCTATCTTCTGTAGCTGTTACCTCTACACTTCTTGATCGGATACGAATGAGGCATCTATCAGATTCAGAGGCCTTGGTTTTGTGGGAGAGTGTGTCTGGAGAAAACCCTCTTCCTAGATGGACAGTGGGCGAGGATGAGATCTTGTGTTTATAGGGACGCATATGGGTTCCAGAAGACATGTGTGAGGAGTTGATGTGGGATTTTCATTCCTCAGTTTGGGAAGTTCATCCTGACGTCACCAAGATGTATCAGGATATTCATCGCCAGTACTGGGGGCTATGTATGAAGAGAGATTTTGCTGGTTTTTTCATGAGATGTTCTACTTCTCAGTAGGTGAAAGCAAAGCATCAGTGACCAGAGGGGATCTTATAGCAATTTCCCATTCCGGAGTTGAAGTGGAACGATGTCACGATGGACTTCGTGACTGGGTTACCGAGGTCACCTCGGGGAAGTGATGTTGTTTGGGTCATCGTCGACAGGCTTAGGAAAGTAGCACACTTCTTGCCGATCAAGGAAACCTTCAATGTTGATGATCTGGGAGGAATATACATTAGAGATATTGTACTTCTATATGGAGTTCCACACTCCATTGTTTCAGACAGAGATGCACGCTTTACCTCTCGGTTCTGGCAGGGACTTCAGAAGGCTTTGGGTACCCAGGTACTTCTGAGTACGACATTCCATCCCCAGACTGATGGCCAGTCGGAGTGCATGATCTAGGTGCTTGAAGATATGCTTTGAGCTTGCATCCTATACTTTGGAGGTTCCTGGGAGAAGCATATTCCTCTGGTGGAGTTCGCCTACAACAATAGTTTCCAGGAGACCATTCAGAAGTCACCATATGAGGCTCTGTATGGTAGGCCATGCTGATCACCCTTATGCTGGCTGGAGTTTGGAGAGGCATCTTTTCTAGGGCCTCATATTGTTCAGGAGACTTCAGAGAAGATAGAGCTGATTCGGAAGCAGATGGATACAGCACAGTCTTGGTAGAAGTCTTATGCTGATCAGTGGAGAAGACCTCTGGAGTTCAATGTCGGGGATCAGTTTTTCCTGCGTGTCGCACCGAGGTTGGGAAACAAGAGGATTCAGAGACAGGGTAAGCTTTCACCATGGTACGTCGGGCCGTTTGAGGTTTTAGAGAGAGTTGGGCCAGTTTCATATCGGTTTTAGTTACCTCAAAGGTACCCAGACACACACGACGTCTTCCATGTCTCCCAGCTCCGACGTTACTTTTCAGACCCGTCTAATGTCTTTCAGCCCGATGAGGTTGAGCTCAAAGTGGATGCGTCGTTTGAGGAGCATCCTACCCATATTGTCGATCGCAGTACGAAGGTTCTCTAAGGCCAGTTTGTTCCCTAGGTACGAGTGATATGGCAGCATGGGTGAGTAGAGGATGATACCTGGGAGAGGGAGGCCGATGTACAATCATAGTGGCCAGATCTGTTCGGGGTTTCTTCTTCTACACCTCGCTAGGTAAATTCGGGGACAAATTTCTTTAAGGGGGGAAGTTTGTAAGAACCCAGATCTTCGTTTCAGGTATGCTTTTCTTTTTATGGAGTTTTTAAGAAAAATGGAGTTTCTGGAATATTTCGATGTACACGCTTTGTACTCTTTTCTGGCTCGAAGCCATGTGCTGGCCATGCTCGGGCCACACACATGGTGTCTAGGGGTGACATGGAGGTAGATTTTGGTGGAGCATAGAAAAACCCACTACACACCGTGTACTTTAAAAGTACACACTGTGTACTTTTCTTTTTTTCACTAAACGCACCGGGGTCGCACCAAATCGCCAGAATCATCTTCTTCTAGGTTTGGTTCGTCCAAGAGCGACCTATATGACCAGATCTTCCCCAAGATCCCGCCTCTCCGTCCGTTCTCCGATTTTAGCACGGTCAATTGTGTTATAAGCGCAATGGTGAGTTCTTCCTTCGGCTTGAGCCTTGTTTTCAAATTCTTCCTCTTTCTCAAGTTATCTAAGGCTGAAAATTTTCTTCGTTTTCTCAGATCTACGACATTCTATGGGGAATTAGCCATCATGGTTCAAGTATATCAATCTCCTAGGATTGAGGTAGGTGGTTTATTCCTTACCGTTCAAAGTATTTGAGTTTTATGTTCGATTTTCCACCGACACCCGTGAACAAGGTATTTTGTGTTCGTCGTTTTACCCTTATTGTATTCCTACCTTGCATGTATGCTCGTGTAGATGTAATTTGAACATGTTGGAGGATAATTTGTTGTTCTTGGATGTTTTTTCCTTTCATTGCTCTGTTTATGACCTTTGGGACCTGTTTTCCTTTGGATGATACACCTGTTTTCATGCCTTGCAGTTATAGGTTGACGTGAAATTCATGATGTGCTTGTTGCCTTGTAGACTGTTTAGCTAAGTAGCTCTATAGGTCTACTTTGGTTATCCAAGTAGCTCTATAGGTGTACTTTATCCTTATAGCATTATTATTCACATACTAGAATGGGGCCGAGAGAACCTGGTGCTATAGACTATAAGGGATAGATCGAGTGAGCTTCTTAGAGAGTCTGAGACATTACAGACTATAGAGGGGATAGACCGAGTAAGCACTCAAAGAGTCTTGGATTTTATAGACTACATGAGGGTATACTGAGTGAGCTTTCTCAGGGAGTCTTACCTTGTTTAAATCTCTTTAAGAACCTTCCCTGGATAGAGGAGGAATTGACCGAGTTAGCTTCCTCAGAGAGTCTGTGGTATACCTGAGGCTATACGAGGAATTGACCGAGATAGATTTCTCAGAGAGTCGCTCGACCTTGGGGATAAGAGGGTTAGACCGCGTGATCTTCCTCAAGAGAGTCCATGACTACCCTAGACTATAAAGGGAATTGAACGAGTGAGATTCCCCAAAGTGTCTTGATAGAACACTATTTTGTTGAATATTTTATTGATAATAAATGATATAACTTCCTCACATTGTGCTAAATATATTCATTTATGAAATATTTGGGATTAGATCATTCATTTGAAAATTTGATGAAAATTCCAGTTTTACCCTTTTAAAATGTACTGTAGTATTTTGAAGATAAATATTTTAATATTTATTATTGGAACTTAATATTATGTAAAAGTGTTCCTAAATTAATTTTATACAACTTTCATTTAGGACACTAGAGCTAAAGAGTGCATTTTGATGGAGTAAATTGGCCATTAAGACAATGGTGGGCTGGACTCGGCAGAATAGACATGGGTTCTGTATTTGGGCAATATATTTTTCATCCGGGATTGGATTGAGACCAAAGTTTGAGGAAAGATCGGGGACATGATTTGGCACAAATAATCCTGCTGGAAGGCCGGAAATATCATGAGTTTTTGAGGTCAACTAGGCGGTGTAACTTGGAATAAAATATTTGGACGAATTTTTCATTTCACACATAAAAAGTTATGTAACCCTCGACCTTACAAACTCTATTTAAAGGGGGTTTTAACTCTTTTGGAGGGCTGGTAGAGGCATTTGGAATGTGTGTCCGAAAGGGTGTCTCTTTGGAGTCCCTAAAAACTCATGGAAGAAGTATGACTTTGTGCAAACCTCTTTTTCAAAAAGGCTCTCCTCTCCCAACTCCTCTTTGTATTTCTTTTCATTCATGTTTGTTTCTGGAATTTTTATGCAAATAATATTTTATGTTATTCCCTTTTCTTCTTCTCTTAATCTTATTAATTGGGTTGGAATCAAGAGTGGAGATGAGATTGGGTTCTACCATTTCAATCCTTTGCTCATGCAAAACGTCTCCACGATGACTACACCGCCCATGGAAGAGTAGTTCTTTTTAGTAATTGATCGACCTCTATCCTTCTTCATTTAATTATTTTAAATCATTGAGATACTGTAATTAACTTAATATGATTCATGAATTGTGTTTTTAAATTGTAAGAAACTAATTAAGCAATTGAATAATTAACACAAAGACACGCGAGGTCGAGATTTTGTGTAAATTGTGAGAGCGTGATCTTAATCTGTAATACAAGACCACACGAGATAAATTTGTAGAGTTAAAATATAATCCCTAAACAAAATTCATCCTCATTTATAGAATGGATATGTGCTCTAATTAACCATTGACCATAATCTAACCATAGAAAAACAATCAAAGCAGGGTGCTGCGATTGCATGTTCTGAAGCTAGCCAATGATTTATGTAATTCCATCTTTGTGGTTAAGTTAAATCTTGTAGGGTTCAAGGGTTAACAAATTAGGGGATCATAATTAATTGGATATTGATTTAAATTAAAATGATTAATATGAAAATGAAGAGGTAGAGTTAGATTGATTACTCCTTTTAAAATATTTTCAAAAAAACATCTTCTTGTTGTGTCTTTTTAATCAAACTTCATTTCAAAATTGAAAACAAAAAAAGCAATTTTCTTCCAGAAAAATTATTCTAGATTTATAAACTATAATAAACCCCCATACTTTTAAGTAGTGTTTCAATTCTATTCTCTTTTACTTTTTTAGAATACATCTGAAAAGTTGTTTTTATTCACTTCCTCCATTGAGAGACGACCTTGGATAGCCACTCTGCTGCACATAAGTACCCCAAAATCACACTAATCATTTGAGGTTTCCCACGACAATGCTCTTTCAAATTGGTTCTATTTCTGGGGTGGAAATTATTTTATTCAACTAATTAGAGGAATTTTTTTTACTTTTATTTTAATATTTTTCTTCTCTTATTTCTTTCTTCTTTCTCCTTTCTCAATTATCTTTTTAGTTTTCTATTTTCATTTTTTTGGGACCATCAAATCAAACCACTTATCATTTTATTATGGTCCACTTTTCTTCACTTCAATTTTCCATGTCTTTTATTTATGAGATGAACTAACCCCGAGGATCTCTTAGATATTGAACCTGAGATTGAACGCAACCTTAGGGCACGAATCCGTCATTCTCAGTCTATGGGAAGTGTCGAAATTTACCCAACTGGGGAATTCCTCCACTCTAGGAATTTTGAAATTGGAAACACTTCTTAGTCCAAATTAAAACAAGACCCAATGTCTGAAAACAATGGAAATAAATTTAATAGAACCATTCGATAATTGGATGCACCGGATATTAACTATCAACCAAATTGTATTGCATACCCAAATCTCGAATCCGACTTTGAATTGAAATCTGGATTAATTCACCTTCTTCCAAATTTTCATGGCTCATCTGGTGAGGATCCCAACAAAAACCTTATGGAATTTAATGTGGTTTTCTCAACCTTATTACCAAGAAATGGTTCTGAAGATCAAATTAAATTAATAGCAATCTCATTCTCACTTGATGGAGCTGCAAAATATTGTATTATTATTGGAAACCTGAAGATGTAACATGTTGGAATAATTTGAAACGTCTTTTCTTGCAAAGATTTTTTCCAGCATCAAGGACCACATCCATTCGAAAGGAGATACCGAGGATCAAGCAATCCCAAAGTGAGTCAATGTATGAGTACTGGGAGCGATTCAAGAAGTTGTGCGCAAGCTGTCCACATCACCAAATCAATGAGAAACTCATCATCCAATACTTCTCCGAAGGACTCACACCCATGGAGAGGAGCATGGTGGATGATGCAGCTGGAGGAGCATTGGTGGACAAGACACCAGCATCCGCACGTGCATTGATCGACAAGATGGCCCAAAACACCCAATAATTTCCTGATAGTGGTACACCACATATCAGGGGAGTACATCAGGTAAGTACTTCTCCTCTTGAAAGTAATTTTATTGATACCAAGTTTTAAGAATTGACCACTTTGGTTAGGGAGGTTGCATTGGTTCAAAAGACATCTCAACCCACTCCTTCAATGCCTTATGGAATTTCCACTGAGGCAACCCCCCCAACTGACTGTTTCCCCCAACTACAAGAATCAAAAGATTGTGCAACATTATTCCCTGGGAGACCATATCAGCAACAACAACAACCACATCCCCAAAATAAGTATGACTCCTTTGCACCAACATTCAACCAAGGGTGGAAGGATCAATTAGATATGAGGTATGGCTCTGGACAACCACAAAGGCCACCCTTTCAACAAAACTTCCACCAGACTCCACTTTACCAACATGGTTTCCAATAACCCCAAAGGAGATTTGAAGCCCAAGAATAAGAAAGATAAAAACAAGGGAATTCCCCACCCAAGGTAGATTCTAACACTAATGACCTTTTGAAGAAAATTGTTTTTTATCAACACAATGAGCTGAGAAGTCAAGGTTCAGAGCTAAGGGAGTTGAAGACTCAAATGAGCCAGATTGCCACCTCCCTCCATGAACTTGTAAGTAATAATTCCTTAACTCTACCTTCCCAACCCACTCCAAATCCAAAATTGAATTTCAGTTCCATCACATTGAGAAGTGGGAAGGAAATGAACGATACATATGTACCTACCATTCCACCGTGATTCACCTCAACTCCAGAGAAGCCACATTCCATACCAACTGATGAGAAATCCAAGGAGAAAGAAAAAGGTAAGAAATAGATTGATGATGTTCCTCCTAAAACCCTTCCTTTTCCAAATAGGGTTGTTCAAACCAAAAAGATGGTTGAAGAAGCAATGAAAAATGAGGTTTTGGACACATTCAAGCGTGTAGAGATCAACATCCCTCTACTTGAAGCAATCAAACAAATCCTGAGGAATGCCAAATTTTTAAAAGAACTTTGCACCAATCTAAGAGGGATCAAGGGAAATGAGATGATCAATCTTGGAAGGAATGTGTCAGCACTCCTTACACCAACTCTATAAATGCCAAAAAAGTGCAAGGATCTAGAGACATTCACCATCCCATGCACCATAGGGGATTGGCACATTTCTGTTGCACTTTGTAATTTTGGTGCTTCCATAAATGTGAAGCCTCACTATATATTCTCTTCATTACAGGTTGGTGAGTTGAAGCCGACAAGAGTAGTGGTGTAGTTGGCGAATAGAGCTACGATATATCTAGCGGGATTCCTTGAGGATGTACTTGTCTGGGTAAAAGACATCATATTTCCAATAGACTTCTATGTTCTTAACATGGAGGATGATCAAGTAAGTTCTCATGCCCCCATTATCTTAGGTAGGCCCTTCCTCAAAACTGCAAAAACTATCATAAATGTCAATGAGGGTACACTTTCCATGGATATTAGAGATGAAGTTGTGGTATTTAATGTCATGGAATCCATGAAGTACCCCTCAGATGACCATTCTGCTTTTTTTATTTCCCATTTTGAACCACCAAATAAAAACTCCATGGAATTTGATTGTCCTATGCATAGAGAAATTAGGAGTATTGGTTCGAGTTTCGTGTCTAAGAGAACTTCCACACATGTTTTTGATACTCAATCTTATCTTGGATTTGATTTTTATGTGGATTCATATTCTGGTTTTGATCATGTTCACTCTAATTATGAAATGGTGGTTGAGTATTCTAATGGATGTGATGCCTTATGTGCTGATTTTGATGATGTCTATTCTGATACTGATGCTCTTTGTGCACATATTTCAGTTCCTTCAATGTCTCCATCTATACTACACCCTCCTTCATTAGAATTCAAGCCATTTACACCAAATCTGAAATACTCATACTTGTTGAGTGGTGAGAGATTACCTGTTATCATTGCTAACAATCTCCCTTTTGAACATGAAGAAAAGATTTTGAATATTTTGAGGGAGAACATCAGGGAGATTGGGTGGAACTTGGCTGACATATCAGGTATTAGACCCTCCATTTGCATGCATAGGATTCTCTTGGAGGATGGGGCTAAACCAGTGAGACAGCTACAAAGGAGACTCAATCCCACCCTCCTGGAAGTTTATAAAAAAGAAGTTGAGAAATTCCTTGAGGCTGGTATAATCTTTTACATTTCAGATTCTCATTGGGTAAGTCCAATTCAGGTTGTGCCTAAGAAGAGTGGTGTTACTGTTGTTAAAAATGAGAAATATGAGTTAGTTCTAATGAGGGTGAAAAACAGTTGGCGTGTGTGTATTGATTATAGGAAACTAAATTAGTCCACTCAAAAGGACCATTTCCCCTCTCATTTATTGATCAAATGCTTGAGAGACTAGCTGGGAAAACACACTATTGTTTCATTGATTGATTTTCTGGATATTTTCAGGTTCCTATAGCTCTAGTGTATCAGAAGAAGACTACATTCACCTGTCCATTTGGCACATTTTCCTACCAAAGGATGCTATTTGTACTTTGCAATGCCCTAGGTACCTTCCAGAGATGCATGGTGGTTATTTTTTCTGCTTTTATTGAGACCTGCATGGAGGTATTTTAGGATGATTTTACAGTGTATGTATCCTTATTTGATGAATGTCTAAATAGTTTGGGAAAGGTATTGAATCGTTGTATTGAGAAGAATCTGGTCCTAAAAATTGAAAATTTTCATTTCATGGTAGAGCATGGAATTGTCTTAGGGAATGTAGTGTCAAAACATGTGATAGAAGTTGATAGATCTAAGGTAGACATTATTTCATCCTTAACCTATCCTTCATGTGTGCGTGATGTTAGATCATTCCTAGGAAATTCAGGATTTTATCAGCGCTTCATCAAATATTTTATTAAGATTGCTCTTCTTATGTCACGATTACTTCAAAAGGATTCTGATTTTGTGTTTTATGATTCTTGCAGGACTTCCTTTTATGAGCTAAAGAAGTGCCTGACCACTACACCTATCATACAACCCCCACGGTGGGAGATTATTTTGGATCTTATGTGTGATGCCCCCAACTTCGCGATTGGAGCTGTCTTATCTCAGAGGGTGGAGAGGCATTCACATGTGATCGCCTATGCATCGAGGACACTGGATTCAGCCTAATCAAATTACACAACCACAGAAAAGGAGTTTCTTATTGTCATATTTTCCTTAGATAAATTCTGTTCATATTTATTGGGCTCTAAATTAGTTGTTTTTTCTGACCATGCAGCTCTGAGGACCATGTTGTAGAAGCCAGATGCAAAGCCCAGTCTGATCTGATGGATGGTCCTTCTTGAAGAATTTGATATTGAGATAAAGGACAAAAGGGGGTCAGAAAACATCGTGGTGGACTACATGAGTAGGCTTACTCACACACTATAGGATGACACCTTGGACCAGGTACCACTTTGGGACACTTTCCCCGATTAGCATCTTTATACCATCTCTGGTACGCATCCTTGGTATGTAGATTTAGTTAACTACCTTGTTGCCTCTGAAATCCCTACAAATTTAAAGAAACATCATGTCCAAAAATTAAAGAGTGAG
Organism: Viscum album; assembly: GCA_963277665.1. Lineage (NCBI taxonomy): Eukaryota > Viridiplantae > Streptophyta > Magnoliopsida > Santalales > Viscaceae > Viscum > Viscum album. The sequence goes on from OY728135.1 coordinate 475,388,413, forward strand.
TCAAGATTTTATGTTTGGGATGATCCATACTTATGGCGCATGTGTAGTGACCAAGTTATTAGGAGGTGTGTTCCCGATCATGAGTTTGAGTCTGTTTTGCAATTCTGTCATACACTTGCATGTGGTGGACACTTTGGACCCCAACAGACAGCTAGGAATGTTTTGGACTCTAGATTATATTGGCCTAGATTATTCCATGATGCCCATGTGTTTTGTAAGACATGCTCTCGTTTCCAAAAAACTGGGAATATTTCTAGTAGATATGAGATGCCCCAACAACCCATACTATTCTGTGAGATATTTGATGTGTGGGACATTGATTTTATGGGTCCTTTTCTAAGTTCATATAGTTTCTTGTATATTTTGGTTGCTGTTGATTATGTGAGAAAATGGGTGGAGGGCAAGGCCACCAGGACTGATGATTCTCATGTTGCCATGGATTTTGTGAAGGCACATATTTTTTGCAGGTTTAGAGTACCAAAGGATATCATCTGTGACCAAGGGACACATTTCTACAATTGGAATCTTTCTTCCCTTCTTCGGATGTATGGGGTGACACAGAAAACATCAACACCATACCACCCCCAAACAAATGGCCAAGATGAGGTTTCAAATCGTGAGTATAAACAAATTTTGGAGAAAACTTTACATCCAAATAGGAAGGATTCGAGAAAGAGCTTGGATGATGCATTGTGGGCTTATAGGACAGCATACAAGACACCCATTGGTATGTCCCCATTTCGGATTGTTTTTGGGAAAGAGTGTCATCTCCCCGTGGAAGTTGAGCATCAGGCTTATTGGGATATAAAGAAATGCAACATGGATTTGGCCCAAGCTGGAATCCAAAAGAAGCTGCAAATTCAATAGCTTGAGGAGATTAGATTGTCTTCATATGAGAACTCAAGGCTATACAAGGAATGATCAAAAGCATCTTAGGATATAATGATCCAACAAAGGGAGTTTCATGGTAGAGAGAAAGTCCTTCCCTATAGTTCATGAATAAATCTGATGTCTGGTAAGTTGTGTTCCAGATGGTTAGGTCCTTATTAATGTATCTAATGATTTTACTTATGGTGTAGTGGAGATCACACAAGAATACACTGGAAGTATCTTTACAGTTATTGGGCAACTTTTGAAGAGATACATTGAGGGACTTCCTACTGATGCGGTGGATTTTATCACACTGCATGACCCCGTCTCACTTGATCAAATCAGGTTGTTCTTAACCCTTTAACTTTGTTATTTTTTGTCCTATTTAAAATTATACATTTCATGTGCATATATCATCTCATGGGTTCACATTGAAGACTATGAAATATTTTATGTGTGGGGGAGGAAACATTTTAGTTTAGTAATTTCAATTGTTTTCTTGTTAAAAAAAACAAAACAAAATTGTGTTTCTCAAATTTCATGTGTTTATTTTTCAATTTTATTTGTGTTTTTGAAATATTTGAGCTTAAATGATTCTCATCACAATTTCTAAATGCATATCAATGAGGGGAACAATTTATCCCTTGAAACTAAGCTTAAATGAATGCTGAAATAACTTTGTTTCAAGTTCAAATATTTAGTAATTTCATGAAAAGTACCCCGGATTTTGAATCCCATGCCACATCTCACTATCTTTATATTTGAAATCACATTCCTGTGAGGCTTCTGAACCATTATTTTCATATTGTTTACATTCAGCTCACTTCTTGATAGAACCAAACCGTGCTTGATTTAACCAGAATTTGATCTATTCCTATCAAAACATGAGAGTTTGAGGTACTTATATTTAAATGATTGAGGAAATTTTTTGGTATTAAAGCCCCAATTTCAATGAATCCTTTTACATAATGGAATACCTTGACCATTTAATCCTTGTAGCCCTTATAATCTATGCACAACCTTTTAGGTTAGCCACACTACAAGCCAATTTTCCCTATCTAACCAACTCTTGAAGTGAAATTGCATAATCTAGTTGAGCATAAGTGTGGGGGAATCTATCTTGTGTTGTTCTACAAAATTCTGTGATACTTTTGGTGGAAAATTAAATTCTGAAGAGATGTGTTTGTGGCTAATGAAAATCATTATATTGAAAGTTGTGCCTTTTCTCGAGCTTTCATGACAAGTGAAGCTGTGCCTTTTCTAGATCTTCTAATTGAGGTGGAAAGTTGTTCCCATCTAGAGATTTCAAGAAAATCATGTTTGATAAGATTGACATTTTTGATGCTGAAAAGATGAATGGTGTATGACTTTAATGAATATTCATGATGATAGAGCTGAATTGATACTATGGGGATTGAGGAGAAGACCATGTTTAAGTGAAAATTTGATTAATTTAATTTTTCTTCAAAAAGAGTCAAGCCCGCCTCATTCATCCTCAGAGTTTTTCATATCTTAATCCTATAATCCGAAAGCCAAAGAACAACCATGAAAATCCTCATGATAAAAATACGTCCTTGACTCACATCGGGTAGCGATATAGGAATTTATCAAGCCTATGGTGACCCTTGTATGAGTTTGAATGATAAAGACATTGCAAAAAAATGACATTTGTATGATAAGAGAAAATTCAAGTGAGGTAAGTGTCTTGTGCATGGGATGATAAATAAAGTGGAAATATATTGAATGATATAAATGAAGAACTTGAAATAGTGGTTTTTAATGACGAATTATAACTTTTTTTTCTTGGTGTGTAATTGTTTGATCTCAAGGATATGTGTCTTAAAATTGGTTTTGATTTGATATTGATGTTTACTTGACATGAGGTTTTTCCCAGGAGTGAAAAAAGGTAAGTGTGGGGGAGTTGATAAAACACTATTTTGTTGAATATTTTATTGATAATAAATGATATAATTTCCTCAAATTGTGAAAAATATATTCTTTTAGGAAATATTTGGGATTAGATCATTAATTTGAAAATTTGTTGAAAATTACTGTTTTACCTTTTTAAAATGTACTGTAGTATTTTGAAGATAAATATTTTAATATTTATTATTGGTACTTAATATTTTTTAACAGTGTTCCTAACGTAATTTTATACAACTTTCATTCAGGATACTAGAGGAAAAAAGTGAATTTTAATGGAGTAAATGAGCCATTAAGCCAATGGTGGGATGGACTTGGAAGAATGGATATGAGTTCTGTATTTGAGGCATATCTTCTACATCCGGGATTTTATTGAGACCCAATGTTGAGAAAAGCTCGGAGACATTATTTGGAACAAATCATACTTCTGGATGGCTGGTCAATTCATGCATTTTGGAGACTAAATAGGCGGTCAAACATGGAATAAAATATTTGGCCGAGTTTTTCATTTCACACTTAAAAAGTTCTGTAATAGTAGCCCTCACAAACTATATTTAAAGGGGGTTTTAACTCTTTGGGAGGGATGGTCGAGGCATTGGAAAGATTTTTCCGAAAGGGTGTCTCTTGGGAGCCCCTCAAAACTCTTGGAAGAAGTAAGGCTTTGTGAAAACCTCTCTTTCAAAAAGGCTCTCCTCTCCCACCTCATCTTTGTATTTCTTTTCATTCATGTTTGTTTCTTTAATTTTTCTTCAAATAATCTTCTGTGTTCTTCCCTTTTCTTATTCTATTAATCTTATTAATTGGGTTGGAATCAATAGTGGATAAGAGATTGGGTTCTACCCTTTCAAACCTTTCTTCATTCCAAACATCTCCACGATGACTACACCGCCTATGGAAGAGTAGTTCTTTTTAGTAATCGATCAACTTCTATCCTTGTTCATTTAATTATTTTGAATTATTTAGCTACTGTATTTCAAATAATATGATCCATTAATTGTGTTTTAAAATGTAATAATCTAATTAATCAATTGAATAATTAACACAAAAACCCACAAGGTCGAGATTTTGTGTAATTTGTGAGAGCGCGATTTTAATCGGTAATACAAGACCACACGAGATAAATTTGTAAAGCTCAAATATAATATCTAAACACAGTTAATCCTCATTTCCAGAATGGATATGTGATCTAATTAACCAATGACCATAATCTAACCTTAGAACAACAATAAAATCAGGGTTTTGTGATTGCGTGTTCCGAAGCTAGTCCGAGGTTTAAGTAATTCCATCTTTGGGGTTAAGTTAACTCTTGTAGGGTCAAGGGTTAACAAATTAGGGGATCATAATTAAGTGGATATTGATTTAAATGGAAATGTTTAATAAGTAAATTAAGAGTTAGAGTTAGATCGATTACGCATTTTAAAATATTTAAAAAAAATATCTTCTTGTTGTGTCTTTTTAAGGAAACATTATTTCAAAATTAAAAATAAAAAAATGAAATCTTCTTCCAGAAAAATGCTTCTAGATTTATAAACTATAAACAACCCCCATCCTTTTATGTAGTGTTTCAATTCTATTCAATTTATTTTTTTTAGAATACCTCTGAAAAGTTGTTTTAATTCACTTCCTCCTTTGAGATATGACATTGGTCAGCCACTCTACTGCACCTAAGTACCCCAAAATCACACTAATCATTTGAGGGAGCCCACGACAGCATTCTTTCAAGTCTTATAAATTCATTTGACCGAGCCAGAGGGGTTAGGCTGAGTGAAATTCCCAGAGGGTTGTGGTAATTTTGGGATAGGACTAGAGGGGATGGCAGCAAGTACTTCCAAGAGGGTTTTCCTGCTTGTTAGCTGTTATTCTTAACTGCTGTTGTTGGTTGTGGATTTATTACTGTTGTGTGTCATTCTTCTCTATTGGTTACTATTAAATGCCTACTTCTTGCTGTTTCTGTTTACTTCTTAGTGTACTATTACCTGCCATATACTCACTGACTGTTAGGCACATATCTTCGGGTGGTTTCCTACTGGGAGTTTTGTCTTACACCCTGTTTGGGAAATGCTTTTGGGCCCAAGAAGACTATGTTGTTGCAGGTATAGACAGGGGAAAGAACCCTTAGACTTCTGGAACATGATTTCTTGGAGTAGGGGAGCATGGGACCACGCTTTGGCTTGCGATGACAAGGAGCCGCTTACTTTTCTTTTGTACTTGTTTTTGGTACTGTAGTGTTTTCCATCATTGTGACTTGTTTGGCTTCTTTCCTAGTTACGTATCATGAATTATTTAATATATATACATATGTGCTCTAGTGTGTTGATTTAGTCTTCTGCTGTTTATGTTGTTGGTTATTACTGCTTCCGTTATTGCATGATTATTTTTCTTCTACTGTTTACTCTGCCAATGAGGGCATAGTTTCCCCGCTATCACACCTAAGGCCATTGCTGCTAGTCAGCAGCCTCTGGAATTTGGGGAAATCTTCTTGAGGCCATATGACCAACCAGGTACGAGGCGCCTCTGGGTGGCTTTCAGAACCTGGATGTTACAGACCACAATACCTAAAAATTTCTTAAATATCCCCATGGGAGAATAATTTTAATCTTGATCACTTAGGAGATCTTATGAACATAAAAATATATTTATATAGACATAGAGAGAGATAATAAAAGGTATAATTAGTAGGACCATACCCAAAGACTCTCATGTAAAAGATAGAGAAATCATATAAAAATCTAGTGAATAGACAATGGAAATAAATACTCCCCTAATCAGCTATGTTATTTCCCCAACCTCATCATGGATCTCCCACGAAATACGAAAAACAAGCAATAATAAAATATCTGTCATAAGAGAAACTTTACAGTGCCCCTCTACCACTTCCCCACTAGGTTTCCTTTCTTCCCCAACTTCATATTCCATGAGTTATCTCTCTCAAAAAAATCATAATTCAAAGCACCCAAGGAAGAAGTGAAATATCATGACCCATTTGATTCACATCATCTATTCAGCAACATCCACTTCTCCAAACAAGTAGTTCTAGGGATCGGACCGATCCCATATGTCCTATATTATACCTCATTACATCACATTCCATACACAACATACCTATAATAATCCTTAGGATACTATATCTACAGATATATGTGTGTGAAATTATCCATAATCTATTACATCCCTAAAAATATATATAAGAAATTGATCCCCCATGCATACCGAAACATAATATTTCCAAGGGAAGAAAGTGGGGTATGATGGGGTAGTACTCTATCCAGTCCATGAAAACCTTGATTTTTGGAAAAACACCCACCACAATCCAATAATATTCAATCTCTCTACCTATATGGATGGGGTGTAATAGAAAATCCATTAAAAAACATATCAAATATAGATCATAATCCATAGTGGGGGAAACATACAAGATATAACCTCAATTTTAGTTGTCATCATTGAGACACCCAACTATCAATTCCAAGAATTATATATTCTATAAGCATAAATTATTTTTAAAACACTTATGAAAATTCATTATTTTAAAATTAAATTTTTTAATTAATTATAAATTGAATTCAATTGCATCTAATCATAATGAAACATATTTTGAGGTTTCTCAATTATTATCATCATTCAAAACTCTATTAAGAACCTAACTCCATGGGTTATATTTTTTTAAATTCACTTATATTCTATAATTATAGGTAGTGTAGGGATTTTCCTAAGCTACAAAAAAAACATGAATAAACTAGGAACAACAAGATACGTTAGTAGTGGGAAAAGGAATACAAAAACAAAAATATTTTCCTTATTTCTAATAAATTAGATTCATTATCATGAAATCATCCTTGATCTTAGCATTATAAACCATTGGACAATTTATCTTCAACTCGCTCCATCAGTCCCGGTGTCCTACCCTACATAAATATAAATACCACCATCCATCCCGCCATAGTAGGGGAAAACTACTACCATATAACACCCTAAGATCTGTGAATTATTTTTTTCGAATTAAATTAATGTTTTTTGATATTTTTCATTTCTTGAAACACTTAAAATAGTTTTTTATTTTAAATCACAATTTATGGCTTAAATGCACCAAACATAATATATATTTTAGATTTATCTAAATAGAACTATAGGGTTAGCTTACATTACATATTACTATTACTTTCCTTGATGTCATGTGTAACACGCATGACCAGGGTTTAGAGAATAATAATATATTATTAAAATATGATTATTTAATATAATAAGATATAACCTTACTATAAAATTATATTTTATGAATATTATTAACTAAATTTTGTAAATATATTGTTTTCAAAAAATATAAAATTAATTAATTAGTTCCAAATTATTTATTAATGAATATAAGAATCAAATTGAATATAAATGGTGTATTTTTATAGAAACCCATTAGAATGCTCACAAGGTTATCTTAATACTAATAAATTAAATTAATTACAATTATTAGGTTATTTTAATGTAATACATATTGTATATATCCACGTAAATATTTTTATATTAATCCAATAGGTTTTATAAGAATAGGATAAGAATAAAACCAATTAAACATATAAAACCAAATATTGTTATTAAGGTAGTTTTACCGCCTTTTGATGGTGAACCTATTTTAAATATAAATTTTTGATAATTTATAAAATTTTTATGTGTCAAAATAAAATTATGTTTTGAAATATAAACATAAAAATTTGGTTGGGTTGAGTTTTTGGTATTTCTCTGTGAAGTTTAACTTTTTAATGATTAATTAAAAATACTAGATTTCAATTAAAAACATATTTTCATATAATTCATTTATAAGGATAAATTATATTTTAAATTGTTATAAATTTTTAATTAAATAATATTTTTATGAATAAATGTAATGTGTGTCATTATAATCAATTTTATTTTGAAATTAATTCTAAAAACATTGAAAAATTTAGAATATTTTTATTTTAAAACCCAAATTATCAACCACACTGTGGGATTAAATTTAAATTAATCTCTGCCACTTATGTGATTGGAATTTGGAAAAATATATTCCATATTTTTAATGAGAACTATTTATTATTTATAATAATGTCAAAATATTTTTTTTCCAATTATATTAGTGAAGTAATTAAAATTAATTACAACAATTGAGGTTAAAGTAAGATTAATAAGGGAATAAACCATAACATTAAGGTCCAAAATGACCTACACACTTATCAAAAATACCTTTTATGGATATATTTTGACCCTAACCTCCCTTATATAAAATATTTACTATTAGATTAACACATTAAATAAAAATATGCGGGTGTAGTTCTGTTCTTTTAAAATATTACAAGAGTGCCTCTCCTCCTCCACTATAAAATGCCTCCTCTTCTCCCACTTAATCACAACTCTCAAGACACTTTGGATAGACAAAAACTACGACCAAATAGATTCCAAAAATCTGTAAATTCATATTTGAATCCTTATTTTGGAAAAAATATTTCCAAGGAACCCCTTTGGTTCAAACCAAAAGGAGTTACCCCATTAAGAGCTAACACCCTCCCTCAAACTCTTTTCTTTTATTTTAATTCTCCACTCTTTCAAATATTAATATTACTTTCATTTATAATAAAACTATTATCCTAAATTTACTAGGATGTTATTATTCTAAGGGTTTTACCTACACTTATACACACTTCCAACTAAAGGGTAACAAACATAATGTTTATGTGTATGGAGGATCATTGCCTCACTAAATAATGATTGTTCATTTTTTTCTTTTACCGCCTATCATAGAGGAAATTATGATTGAAAAAACATTTATATATTTTATATGTAATATTTATTATTTCTTTAATCTTATTTAATTCTTTTACAACACAAATCTTTATACTTTCTATTCCATGTTAGTACAATAATTTCACTTGAGGAAGTGTAGACTACAGACTACTACCCCCTCAAAGATATGTGAACCATTTATGAAATTCAAGTAAAGTATTAAAGATATATTTACTAAATATATCTGATATATATTATATAATAAAGATAATTTAGATATCATATATATATACATATATATGTATTTTACTTTCTTTTAACATGATAATTATACAGAAATAACATCCATGCGTACGTATAACTTGTCATCTCCATGAACGGTGTATTCTGTTTCATAATTATATATTATACATATTATTATAATATATATATATATTTAAAATAAAATATATTTAAATAATTTTTTATATTCTAAAAGTCATTATATAAATATAATGACCAAATATAAAATTAATTAAGACACTTGCGAAAAAAGATGATATTACCTAAAGTTAAACCTTAACAAGAGGGTAATATAAATCCATAATTAAAAAATATATGGTATTATATGTAATAATATTATTTTTTGATATGTTTATAATGAATTTATATTTATTATACAGGAGTATTGAATCAGTACTATGAGAGTCAAGACACAAGGAAAAGAAATTTCATCTCACTCTTTATTTCTATGAGATATATGCCTTAATCACCACTCAATTATTTTGTATGGTGTATATACTACCCATTAATTTATTATATTCATCTTCTAAATAAATCTATGGGTGTTTAAATTACCATTTTATGAAATCTCTATCACAGGGTTTTATTTTCAAAAGATACCAAATCAAAAAATTAATTTTGTCTTAATTTTCCTTCTTTAAGACAAACGCCATGTTATACACATATATTTGTATTTGGGGTCTATAAAATAGCTTTTAAATGTTATAAAATGAATCTAATTCTACCCATGATAGTTTAAAGAACCATTTAATTTTATTTTTCAACATGGGGAGTATGAATCAAACTTACCATGTGGTAAGAGTTTATTGAAACAATCTCACTGTTTATCATGATTATTTATGATCCCATTTTTATTGATGAAATTTTATACTCCATCATTCAATAAAACCCATAAATTTTCTTATAATCTTTTTAGTACTTAGGTATTCATGTATTATACCATTTTTCCCAATATTAGTTACATAATATAATTAATGAAATGATTTTAAGAAAACATGACCTTACCTCTCTCTTCAGTCAGAGATTTATGTTCCTTCCAAACCATGTTTTATAAAAATGTTTTCAAAAATATTATAATATTATAATATGATCATTAAAATAAATTTTTATCCTTTTTAAAATTTTAATCATATTTTTTAAAAGGATTATTATAGTCATCTTCTAGTCAAGTCACTTCTCTAAACATTTTACCAGGCACAAGGAATACTCTTTTTACCTCAAAAAACATGTAAACAATTATACTCCATCATTTATTTAATGAATCCTTTTCATTTTTAAAATTAAATTTTTAATAAAATGTTTTTAAAATCTATTTTCAATGAAATGGGTTTCAATTCATTTTCAATATTCATATATTGTTTTTCAAAAAACAATTGATTTCAAATGTTTTTCAAGATTCATTATATGTTTCAACAAAAAGGTTTCTCAAAATGTTTTAATGTATCCTATATAATTTTTCATGTATATTGATAAAGAAAATATTTTTAAAATGTATTAACATTTTAAAAATAATACTTCAAAGAAGGAGAATATTTTTTCAAGAAATGTTTTTAAACGATATTTCAAAATTATTTCCCTTTTAAGATGTCATCTGTTGGTGTTACTCATGACTTTTTGGGGAAATGAATTAATGTATCTATTCATATTATTTCTCTGAATGGTTAATGTTTTTATTTCATGATGTATATGAAATTTGTTTTACTTTCACAGGTTATGTTTTGATGAATTGATTATGAAACTTGTATCTTTTTCCTCAGGTTATGATATGACGATGTGGCTATGATACCCATTTCATTTCATGGGTTATGATATGATTGTTTATGATTTTGTGGAATATTTATGTATGATTTCATTATTATATTTTTGAGATATATATCTACGTCCAATTAATTGGGTAATGATTTATATCACATGAGATAGACTACGACGGTCTTGGAAGTGACCCTTGACTATTAAGATGGAAATGGGAGTAAACCATGCCTACAAAAATGATATGAGGAGTAAACTCATGCTACTAAGATGTCCATTGGATTTAACCATGACTACCATGATGGTATAGGGAGTGAACCCATACTACTAATATGGTCTTGGTAGTGATGTCTTAGCTACTATGAAAATCATATTATATGCTTTTTTGTTTTAAAAAATTCCATATTTTATTCCTATGTTATGATTTCATGGATTATGTTCTTTATTTACATATGATTCATGTATTATGAAATGTCAATCCTTATACCATGATTCATATTTATGATCTTTGATATGCAGGGTATGATCTTCCAATTTTTTGATAACATTATTATTCTCCTTGTCCATGGTTATGCATAAATGTATCCCTTTTTCACCCTTACTGAGAATCTAAGATCATGAATTTTTATGTTTCATTACATATATTTTGAAGGTATATATTATGTTTGATGTGTCTAAGAATGGTGATAGTATAAAATAACCCAATGGTAAATAGTGTTACTCAATTATGAACTAGTGTTTATGTTTCCATGTTTCAAAAGGTACTAGACTAGTATAGTCTTTGGTCATCAACTTATATAATTCTTTAAGTACTCCTCATAAGTTATTTAATGTTAATATAAGTCAAGAATTAATTATTATAGTTGGTATCTAAGTGATGTTTTAGTTGGAAATTGGATACTAGGCTGAGAAAACATCAATGATACAACTAGGTATATTTTTAAGGATATGTTCTGGGATGTCTCCAAGGATTAGTATAAGAATGAGTTAATGTTTATGAAAATGTTCTGAAATTTTGTTAAAGTATAGACTAATAAGTTTCATATAATTTCCTCACTTTCTGGATACCAAAAGTGGTGGATGATTTGGAATAGTTTTACTTAGAGGTAACAACACCAAAAAGATGTTTCAGGTGAGACTCGGGGAAATATGGTGCATGATAAGGGGCCTTGATGAACACCTATTTTGAAAATCCTGTGTGATATTCTTTGAAAACTCAAAAACTCTTAATGAAAAATTATGAAGGATTTGAACAGAGTATGACTATGAGTGACCTAGAATAAACCTAAGGATCCATATAATAAATAAGGTGTCACAAATTATACATCTTATAAGTTTATTTTAATGATTATGTTATTTCCCTCTATGATAATCATTTCTTACACAATTCTTCTGGTTTTTGTAAATAGAGGGAACTGGAAGAAACTAGATTAGAAATGAATGTGGTGAAATATCTGCTGATGAGAATTCAAATGGGATGACCATTAGAGTGAAGGATATTATGATCATGACTAATTAGTTTTCAAGGAACATGATGAAAAACCTATACCTTAATCAACTCTCCATCTCACCAAGGAAGAGAAGAAAGAATTTCATTGGGAGTTCAGGAAATAAAGACCATCGAGGAAAAAATACTTAGTTTTATTTGTGTTAAGAATGTGGAGAGAATCACCTTATTAAATTCCTTATATGAAAAAAAATGTTTTTATGATTATGAAAACGATGGACAAAAAGAAAGTTACTACAATAGAAATTTAAAGAGTTTAGAAAACAAGATCAACGAGAATATTGGCCGCCCTAAGACATCATCAAAAGTAAAATTATTTAAGTGGGGAATGAATGATAATTATGCAAATCGATTCCCTAAGGGGATAGGTCCTGAAGAGAGTCAACAAGGTGGTACAAGAAATTATTATATTACTAATGATGATGAGACAACAAACAAAATCTGAAATTAATGATGTATCATATAAAATTATGTGATATCAATCTTATGGATTGTGGATGAATTAAAATAATCGAAATTTTTCTGTATTTGGATTAAAAAATTATGTTATATGAATGGTGAAATATATATAGATTGTTTTTTTCTATATATTTACTAGTTTATAATGAATCATTTTAAACAAATTGAAAAGTGATTTAATGACAAGGTGATATTCATGGGAAAAACAAGATTAATGGAAAGATAACCCTTAATGTGTTTTTAATGTTAAGATAGTGATTTTGGATAAGGTACATGTTAGATATATAAGTGAATTGTATTGTAATGATTACCATAGATCTAATTATTGACCGGATGATAAAGTGGTCTATGTAATCATAGATGAAGTTTACAACTTCTTGTAATGAATAGATTGAATATACTTTTGAATTAGTAATAATTCTTGTTTTGTAAAAGTATTTATGGTAATTAAGGTTATTACCATGTTTCAAGGGAATATATGATAATGGTATTCACAGGTTTGGAATGTGAAAGAAAAGTTGTACTTTGTGATATATGGGGGATCAATTGTAATATGTTTTGGTGAATTTCTTTATAAATATTTGTATTTACGTCATTCGAAAGGTTAATAATTTTAACTATTCATGAAAAATTTATGTTAAATTTTATAGAAAGTATTTATGTATTGATATTGTATTGAAAACCTTGTTTAAAAGTATATTTTGTGATTAACATTATTTCAAGGATTTTTATCTTATTTAATTTGGAAGTTCTATTAGGGTAATTTTAGAAAAAGACATCATATATATTGGGTGCCAATTAAACATGTCCTGAAAAGATGTAGGTCTAAAAGTAATGACAGATGGACGATAAGAGTTTCACACCCACCATAGGCCAACGTGATGTCCTAATTAATTTATAATTATTTTTAATGAATAAATATTAAGATGAATCAGTAGTGTTACTATTTATGTTTATAGATTAAGTCATATTTACTTTTAAGAGACAAATAGTTAGACTTTTATTTATTTTATGGGCCTTAAGATCCATTAAAAGTGTATTTTATTGATTAATAAATCAAAGTTAATTTCTGGAACATTCATTCCTAGAGGTAACATATGAATTAAAAAATGATAAAAGAACAACCAAATAATTAAATTCTGTTTATATAAATATATCAAGTAAGTATATTTATTTATAATATTTTCCAATAAAATAATTAATGAATGTTTGGAAAATTATCAAAAAAATGTTGTCCTAATACCTTAAATATTTTTGAACTGATGGCCTTTTAAATCATCATTGGTTTATGACTCTGAGGCCCTCAAATTTTCATTGATCATTCACTTTTTTTGATTAATGACCTCAATCACTCCCTAAAAATATTTACTCTATTCCTCCATGTCCAATATTCACTCCCAACCTATGTTCTCCTATGTGGAAACCTAGTTATATGCCTCTTTGGGTAAAAATTATGATTATAACATTCTATTTTGAAGGGAATTTTTAGTGTTCATTTTTAGGATGTGGGTTTCTATGAAAGGAAATATAAATTATTAACCCTTTAATAAGACAGAAATTTTTTTTATAAAAAATTCATTTTAAGGGGGGGTAGAATATAATACCCTAAGATTGTTTCAATTTTTTTTTGAAATAATTTAATCTTCTTGATATTTTTCATTCCACAAAACACTAAAAACAGTTTATATTATATTAAATAACTATGTTTGGCATACATGAAGTACACACAAAATAAATTTTATCTTTATCTATACTGAACACTTAGGTTATATTGCATTACATGCAATAATGACTTTCCTCGATGTCTTTCATAATATGAATTAAAAAGGTTTAGTGAATAATAATATATTATTAAAATAAGATTATATAATATAATAAGACATAAACTAGATGTTAAATTATATTTTATGAATATAATTAAATAACTTATGTAAATATATTGGTTTTAAAAAATAAATAATTAGATAAAAATTATTTTGAAAGGAATATAATAACCAAATTGAATATAAAGAGAGTATTTTTTTATAGAAAACCTTTATTATTCTCACAAAGTTGTTTTAATCTTAATAAATTAAATTAATTAAAATAAGTAAGTAATTTTAATTTAATATATATGTTGTATATCTAAGTAAATATTTTGTATTTTCATCCAATTGATTTTATAATCATATGATAAGAATAAAACCAATATAACACATAAACACCAATATTTTAATTAAGGTAGTTTTAACGCCTTTTCATAGAGAACCAATTATAAATATAAATTTTTGAACTTTTATAAATCTTATGTGTTAAAATAAATTTAATTTTTGAAATTGAATCATAAAAATTATGTTAGGGTGATTTTTTTGGTATTTTTCAATGAAATTTTTCTTTTTAATAAATAGTTAAAAATACTGTATTTTAATTCAAAATTTTCATTACATAAAATTTATTTATAAGGATAATTTATATTTTAAATTTGTTCCAAAGTTTAATTAAATAATATTTCAATCAATAAATTCAATGTGGGTAGTTGGAATTAATTTTATTTTAAAATTTACTTTAAAACATAGTAAAATTTGGAATGTTTTTACTTAAAAAACCCACATTGTCGATCCGAAAACGAGATTAAATTTAAATTTATTTCTTCCAATTATTTGATTGGGATTTCAAAAAATGGATTGAATTTTTTGAACAATAAAAATATATATATTTTAATAAGTTCAACTTAGTTTTTGGCCATATTTATACCCTATCCTCTATTTTATATAATTTTTACTATTATTGAATCACTTACAATTAAAAAACATGGGTGGGGTTTTTTATTTTAAAATATTTCAAGAGTTCCTCTCCTCCATTATAAAAGGCCACCTCTCCCCCCACAACCTAATAACTCTCAAGACATTTTGTATAGACCAAAACTATTCCCAGATAACATACCAAAATCCCTAACATCCTCTATTAATCCTCCCTTGGGCATAAATCTTTCAAGGAAGCCCTTTGGGGAAAACCAAAATGAGTTACCCGATTAAGAGCTAACACCCTCCCTCAAACTACTTTATTTTATTTTCTTTCTCCACTCCATAAAATTTTATTATCACATGCTTGTATAAAAAACCAATATAATAGTTATAATGTTATTTTTTATTATAAGGATTCAACCTACACTTATACACACTTCCATCTAATGGGTAATGAGCATATTGTTTACGTGTACGACCAACTACCGCCTCACGAAACGATGATTGATAATTTTTCCTTTACCGCCTCCCATGGTGGAAATTTTGATATACACTATTATTATATATTATATATAGAACAATTATTATTTCCTTAATATTTTGTAATTATTTTTCATTAAATATCTTTATGATATTTATTTTTAGTTAATATGCTAATTTCGTTTGAGGGAGTACATACTAAAGCCCCCTCGAAATGACGTGATTCATTCATACACTACATGGATTGTATTAAGGATAGATTTAGTGAATATATATAATATATATTATATAATAAAAATGTTTTAATAATTATATATATACATATATATACATATATATGACTTTTACTTTATTTCTTTATACACGACAATTATACGGAAATAGTGTTCATGCGTACAAACGGCTTGTCGTCTCCCTGAACGGTGTATTCAAATTAATAATTTTATATTTTATAAATTATTAAAATAAAAATAAACTGAAAATAAAATATATTTATATCATGGTTTAAAATCAATAAATAATGATATAAATATATGGACTAAATATATAACAAATTAAGACACTTGCAAAAAAGAGGATATTACCTGTAGATAAACCTTAACATGGAATTGTTAACAAGAGGGTAATATAAATCCATAATCAAACCATATATGGTATTATAAGTAATAAGGTGGTTCTAGGATAGGTATATAAGAAATTTATATTTATTATACAGGATATTTGAATGAGTACTACGAGAGTCAAGACACAATGTAAGAGAATTTTATTTCACTTTTTATTTCCATGAGATACATGCATTATTCACTACTCAATTATTTTGGGTGGTGAATGTTATACCTATATATATATTATATTATTATTATAATTAAATATATGCGTATTTACATAACCATTTTATGATCTCTCTATCATGGGGTTTAAGTTTCAAAAGGTTCCAAATCGAAAAATTAATTTTGTCTCAAGTTTCCTTCTTTAAGACACATTCCATGTCTTACACCGATATTATTATATAACGTGTATAGAAATAAATTTACATTTTATTATATGAATATACTTCTTATATTGTTATTTTACAGAACCATGTAATTTAAGTTTCCTACATGGAGATTATGATTCAAAGTTACCATGTGGTAAGAGTTTATTGAAATAATCTCACCATTTATCAACATTGTTTATGTTAACATTTTTATTGATGAAATAGTATGATCCATCATTCAAGAACACTCATTAATTTTCTTCTTCTCTGGATAGTCATGATGTCATCATTTTTAATATCATTTTCCCACTATTTAGAACTTAATAAAATTAATAAAATATTTTCAACAAAATAAGACCTTACCTCTCTCTTTGGTCAGAAATTTATGTTCCTTCAAAACTGTGTTTTATAAAAAGGTTTGCAAGAATATTATAATATATTTATATGATCTTTAAACTAAATCTTTACCCTTCC
The DNA here is from genome assembly GCA_963277665.1 of Viscum album. Classification (NCBI taxonomy): domain Eukaryota; kingdom Viridiplantae; phylum Streptophyta; class Magnoliopsida; order Santalales; family Viscaceae; genus Viscum; species Viscum album. The sequence continues at coordinate 475,405,604 of OY728135.1, forward strand.
TTTACCTTTTATAAAGAATGAGTTTTTTTAAAAGAATACTCTTCTTGTTTTTTGATAGATAAACATTTCTAAACTTTTTACCATTTAAAAGGAATAATCATTTAACCTCGTACGATATGTGTGGACTTACCAACTGTCATTTATTTAAATATTTATTTTCATGTTTAAAAAGTTAATTTTTTAATAAATATTTTTTAAAAAATATATTTTCAAAAAAATATTTTTCTAATTGTTTTCAGTATTCTCATATATTTTTTCAGCTAAAACAGTTTTCAAATTGTTTTCAATCTTCTTTATAAGTTTCAAGGAAAAGGGTTGTCCAATTTTTTTAAATATTAGTTTATATGTTTTTATGACTATTGATGATAAATTTTTTCAAAATTTCTTACATTTTAAAAATAATTTTTCAAATAATAAGGATATATTCTTCAAGAAATAAAATTAAAATATATTTCAAAATTATTTCCCATATAAGATGAAATCTGTTGGTGTTACACATGCCTTTCTAGGGAAAATAATTCCATGTTTTCATTAATATTATTTCTATTAATGTTTTACGTTTTGATGGTATAGTATATATGAAATCCATTTCTATTTCATGGGTTATGTTTTTATGAATTGATTAGGAAACTGGTATCTTTTTCTGCAGGTTATGATATGATTAAATTTTTTATGATACCCATTCAATTTCAAGGGTTATGATATGAATGTTTATGATTTTCTCGAACATATATGTATGACTTAATTTTGAGATGGGTGGGACCTATATCTCTCTATAATACATTGGATACTATTTTATATCTCATGATATAGACTAATATGGTATTAGTAGTGAACCTTGATAACTAAGATGGAAATGGAAGTGAACCGTGAATACCAAGATGGTATGAGGAGTGAAATCATGCTACTAATTTGGCCACGAGAGTGAACCATAACTACCAAGATAGTATGGGGAGTGAACCCATACTTTTAAAAAGGTCTTTATAGGGATGCCTTTGCAACTATGGAAATCATATTATATTCTTATATGTTTTCCAAAATTCTATATTTCATTTCTATATTATGATTTCTTGGATTATATTCTTTATTTCCTTATGATCCATATCTTATGAACTATATATCTTTATGCCATGATTCATGTTTATGATCTTTGATATGCAGGTTATGATCTTCAAATGTTTTTACCTCATTCTCATACTCTTATACCCATGTTTATAGAGATATGTCTCCCTTATTCACCCTTACTAAGAATTTGATCTCACCCCTTTTTATGTTTCCTTCCCCAGGTTATGAAGATACATATTTTTTTGATGTGTCTAATAAGGGTACTAGTCAAGAAAAACCTTGTGGGAGATAATGTATCAGAGTTATGTATGAGTGTTTATGTGTCCATGTTTCCACATGCACTAGACTAGTATGGTCTTTGGTCTTTTTCTTATATAATATTTTAAGTATTCTAAAAAAGTTATATACTATTAATATAAGTCAGTATCGGGTTGTTATATGCCATAACCCATGGAATCCCCACACATTCTCCCAAAACCATCAACCATATATGTCTCTCATCACATCACATATAATGGAACACTTATATAGAAAACACACAAGTTATACAACAAGAAATAAATAGTTAACATGGAATCTAGGCACTATAACCAATTCTTCCATCCATCAAAAATAAATAGGTACCCTCATCCCCAAACTCTTATATTTATCAAAAAAAAAAGAACTCATTGCAATATTATATTAATGAATACTTTTATCAAAAATTAAATCCACATGGAACTTAAGGAAGAAAATATAAATAGCTAAACAAATTACATAATCATTCTCTAAGTATAACATCTATTGTCATCAGTTTATAAGGAATAATAATTAATAATTAAACATTATTTGTTATTAATTTTTCATATTTCATTAATGATTTTTTTTGATGTTATATGAATTTTAAATAGTTTAAACTATAACAGATGTAAATATAAAAAACTATCATTAAAATCATTAAGAAAAATTTTAACACAACCTAAATACATATGGTCATTATAAAACTAAACCAAATATGTTATTTAAAACATTTTTAATCATTATTAAGGTTATTTACACCATTAACGAATAGATAAAGGATAATAAATTTAAAATTTTACTTAAAAAAATAAATAATTAAACATCTACCTCATCTATTCAACATTCTTCAAATGAGAAAATAACAATAAATAAAGATCTATAATAAGCTCTATATTAAGGAAACAATGGTATGTATAAACAACACACCACAAAAATTCCACATAACATAAATGAAACTCACCGAGAATGATGCTGAAAAAATTCCATAACATGGAAAAGTATAACGGTAGAAAAAAAAACTAAATGAAGAAAAAAACATAAGATAAATTTAGAAAACTAACTATATATCCCCACATATTGATCCAAAAAGAAAATTATTAAATTAGATAAAAGGGGATTAAAATTCATTTAAAAATATATCTTGAGTGACTAGGGTTATAGGGAAAATTTTGGAGAATGAAAATTTTTATGGGGGATATAAAATTTATATGAAAATTAGAAATTATAAGGCCACAGTGCAACACCCTATACAATGGTTCAATGATGCCATCACAATACAAAAATATGATTTATGAAAAAATTTCATGTTAAAAAATTCCTTGTAAATGAAAAATTTAAAAAATAAGGAGTGTTACAAGATTGGAATACTATAATTTAGGATATTTACAATGATTCAAAGAAACCCCCAGGATGAATAATTCCAATTTCCAAGAAAAAGGATACACGAAAAGTCATCTCCAAGATATGGTGACCTTGAAAAAGTAAGAACCACTAAAAATCACCCCCTTAAGTCCATGTCATATCCAACCCCACACATTTATGGGGTATTGAAACTTATAGAAGAAACCAAAACTCTTCCGTGATCTTTAAAACTACAACACATAGTCCACATAATATCCTTATCTCTTGAATAAACTCTTTAGAACAACCAAATCCACCATGCAACAATACTACCCTATAGTTAAAATTTTATCTTTACTGCCCTCCTTACTCAACACCATCACTCACCACTTTAAAACCTAAAATACACAAAGGAATGAGCTACATGTTTTTAGGACCGTACATTAGATACCTATCATACAATTCTCACCATCAAGAGTTAAAATAAATTTTGGACGGAAATGATGGAAAATGGGTCACCTAAACAACCACATCATGTGATACCAATCAATAATACTTATATTATAAGATCATAACCACACCACTTAGGGAAAATAGAGATAAAACTATGAAAAATATTAATAATCTCTAAAACACTCTTATAGGGATGATATCGATTGATAAAGGGAAAGTCCATGAATAGGGTTTTGATGAATATAAAACAATATCATAAAAAAATAATGGTCAATATCCATAATACATGAATAAAAAAGAAGATTTTAGGGCTAAAAACATAGGATAATGAGTGTTTGTATGAAATATATGTTACTATGTGGCCTCTATTATGACTAATACAATTGGATAAGGTTTTTGGAAGTTAAAAGAAGTTTGTATTTAATGTTTTTTATTTAGTTATCAAAAAATAATGAAATCAATTCACAATGTAAAAGTTGAAAATAAATTTGACCATAATATTCAATACATCATACTCGCATTTCTTAAGAAATTCCATTATATTAGGAATATTTGTTTCTAAAAGAAGAGGTCCTTCATACTCCCCGTGGGTCTGAGAAGTGTTTTGATCATAATGGGGCTAAATGTATGAATGACTATGATAAAAAAATAAATGATTATTTTTTTTTTGTATTTTAAAAAATTCATAAGGTTTCAGGATAACATGTTACGCCAGCTTGATAATGGAAAGAAGAAGAAAAGATGGTGCCAATCATATATAGGCTATTTGTAAAGAAATAAAGTTTATAGAAGAATATGAATTTATAATAATTTGTTATTTAAGATAGATAATGTTGAATCCGGTCTTAAAAGTCCACAAAATTCCTAGGGAAGACATGATACAATCTAAAGTTATTGGAAGAAGAAATGATTTTGAAGCATAATCCTTTTATTCTCAAATTCATCAGAATAAGATAACCTGAAATAGAATTGTTTTAAGTATGGGAGGGTTTTCTGGAAATGTAACAAGAATAATAATCTGGTTTTTAGTTTGACTAAGAAGTCATAAGATACAATTATTTATAGAAAGAATTTATAGGATGATATTTTATTGGTATCATATTTATAAAGTAGATAATGTTGCTAAATTTGATGTTTTAGGAATATATCCATCAAATGTGGTTCGACATTGATGATCAGAGGAAAAATTGCTTTCATTGTGGTGTTTTTGGGAGAAATGAAAAATGAAAGGAAAGGTAAATATTGTTGGGACTGATGCATGAATGTCATTGACCAATCATCTTGATGAAGATAAACAGTGTAATAAACCATTTTTCACCAAGATACAATGCAGGTTGTTTTAATTTTGGGTGAATATAATGAAAGATAAGTTTTGTTTTCAATTTTATTTTCAAGTGGCTCAATACTATCTTACTAGATCCAACACTGATGAATTCATCAGAAAGAAGACATCAGTTTGGGAAAAGAAGAGAAGGAAATTTTCTTGAATCTTTCAATGTTTTATCAAGGGGATCATATAAGTGGTTAAAAAAAATTTAATAATGGTTTACATATGTTTCTTACAGTGTGGGTCAACGTATTGAAGAATGTTTTGACACCAATGTAATAAAGATATAAAAATGCATATTTGGGTCTAAGAATCATAATAAGAAGATATATATTTGTTTTTTTAATTGGTGAAGATAAATTTAAAAAATAATCTAATTTAATGATCATTATAAAGAAATTTTAATTAGACTGATGTTTGTAAAGAAATTATAAAGAATGAATATGTTGTGTTAATTTCAGTATGTTTGAGAAGAGTTAATTAGTGTGGAAGAAGTCAAATATATTGATGAGATTAAAATAAATTTTATAGATTTTGTAAATTTGGTTGAGTGAGAAAGTTTTTTAGAATTCTGCCTAAACCTCTTTTGGGTCACCTATAAAGGGAGGAGGTAATTTGATCATCCTGCACAAGTACATTACACAAAAGAAGAGAGATAAGGTCTAATGTTATAGGGAGAAAAGGTTTCCATATTTTGATTTTTTATGGATTTTTTAGATATAATAAATAAAGTAGAAGATATAATATCATATTTAGATTTTTTAAATTAGATTGATAAATAGGACTTGGTTTTCTTAACTAAGATAAAAGTGGTTCAGAATTTTTTCACCTATATTCGAATAGTGTTTTATTATCATACCGAGTAATCAAGTTGGGAAATTAGATTTAGAAATCATACTATGTATCATTACTAAGTCCCAATTATGTTCTTTCCTAATGTTGGGTAAGAAAGTGAAGAATTGTTTTAAACATTATATTTTTGAAATTTTAAAATACAGCAGAGTAACATATTTCGTAAATTGTTACAAAATTGTATTACATTATTCATGCTATTTGAAGAAGATGTACAATTGTATTGAACATAATTCTAAATGAGTGTAATATAATATCCTACTCATTTTATTCTAATAAAAATTATTGATTTCTAGTGGATTGTGTGGTATCAGATTGTTTTCATACCATAGTAAGGACGTAACTACTCTAATTTGGTAGTGAATATTGAAAATTCGTGTATTCCTATTGATGTGTGTTTGTTTATTATTCATCAAGTTAAAAACTCATTAATATTAGTAGGAGGTTGTTTCAATAGAAATGAATTTATAAAGAAAAATATATCACTGATTCACCCCCTCCCCATCTCAATGATACTTGGATCCTGACTGGGCACATACAAGTGGTATCAGAGATGCAGGTTCCCTTTGTTTACTCTATGTTGAAGTTTTGAAGAATAAGTTGTGATAGATAATCTCAATTTTGAGAATATTAAGATGAATATGGTATTCGATGGTAATAGCTATCATATTTAGAAATAAATAATGTTTCTTAATCTTATATCTCTTGGGTATTATGTTCTTAAAGATGCCATTGATGGATTTCCTCCTATTGATGAAAAATTTCCTCTTATATCTGTTGACAAGAAGAATCTTGAGAATGATATAAAATCTGATATGGATTTACTCTCATCCCTTTCCAAAAGTTATTTCTTAAGTGTGAAGGTTGTTTCCATAGCTAATGGTATTTGGTATAAGCTAAAAACATTTAGAAAGGAAATACAAAAGTAAAGAAGGTAAAGTTGAAAATTTAGAGGTTGTAATATAAAGATCTCAATATTGGTGAATATGAATATGTTGGTGACTTCATTATTATAGTGAATTAAATTGTAACCACTATTAGATGTATTAGTAAAAAGTTATAAAATTATTTATTTTTTGAAAATATCTTTAGAATCATTACGGATAATTTTGATGAAAATGTTTCTTCATTAGAAGATAGAGATCCTGGAATATTATCTTAGGATGAATTTATTTTCAATTTAATAACTTATGAAATTTGACGGAAAAAACTTTAAAATTAAAAAAAATGTTGAGAGATAAATTTCATTCTGGGCCTCTTAGAATGAGAAGCCAAAGAATAATTCTTATTGAATAATAAATAGGTGATTCTGATTTGGAAAATGAGATATGTAAAAATCTTGATGAATTTTTCTCCTTGTTTTCTAAAAGCATTGGATGAGGTACACATAAATATAAATGGAAAAATCACTTTACCTGTTTTTAATGTGGAGACTTTGGGCTCTTTACAGCTAATTTTCATCGAAGAAATAAAGGAAAAGATTGTGAGAAAGATGATAGAAGGTAGAAAATATCATGGAAGAAACTTGGTGACAAGGATAAATATTATTTCTAAGGTAAAGATAAAATATTTCATCAAATAAAAAAGAATAATTTTCTTATCTAAAGATAATGAAATTTATATAGTGATTTTGAATCCAAAAAACATTTTGAGAAGAATAGAGAAAGTAATTTTATTGTAATAGTGAACAATGAAGAGTTCAAAAGTAGAAATTCTGAAGAAAAAAATCAACTATAATTTCATCTAAAATAATAATTTAAAGTAGCTATAAGAAATATTAGGAGGATTGAGAAATAAATATGAATGTTTAAAAGTGAATAATCTTCAATAAATAGTAAAGAATGTTTCATGGATAACCATGTTAACTTATTAGAAGAGATAGATAAATTGAAAACTTATGTAGAGAATGAAAATATTCATAATGAAAATATGGAAGTTAATTTGAAGGAAAAAAGAAGTAGAGTTTGAAATTTTATAAGAAAAATTCCATAAATATGAAAAGAGGGTTAAAAGTTTAAATAATTCTATCTCTAAAGTTGTTGTATGCTCTAAAAAGGACAAACATGAGAAGGATAAAAATTTAACTTCAAAGGTGGATAAGATAGATGAAGTTATTTCTTTGAAGAAGAATTTTGAAAATGTTGTGTATATTTACAAGACCAACAAAGTGAAGAGGTCAGAAGATTCTAAAATGTTAGAGTCTAAACGATTTTATAATACTTTGGGTTCTGATATTGTAGAAATGAAAACCGAGCTGAAAAAGATTATTCTGGTTGATAAAATAAAGGTTGGTGGGTCAACAAATTGGCAATAAATAAGGTTTCTAAGAAGAATATCCACAACTTCATACAACATGGAATTTTCGAAGGAAAATATTATTTCTATGTATAATACTAGTATTTATATAGATTTGGGAATATGGAAAATATGGGTTGGTTTCACCAACAACATTACAAATATTCCACAAATTATATAAGGAAAAGTTTGAAGGGGATTCAATCCTCTCAATAGAAGAAGTCTGAGAAGGATATTTTCTATGAAACCTGATATGGTTGTTTTAAAAGTTGAAAGTAGGTTTTAGCATATAGAAACTATTTGGAAAATATGTGAACAACCTATAAATCCTGAAAAATGATGTCATGTTTTGATACCAGTACATGAAATGTTTTTTTAACAATTATCAGAAGCCGGATGTTATGAAATATAAAGTGAAAGAAAAATCTCTTATTGTAAAAAACCCACTCAAAGATATAAAAGGGTAATGAAATTGGATCTAGTATAGTGGTTATTATTCTCATATGATAGGAGACATAACATTTTAGATGATTGAAAATGAATTTAAAGAAGGAACTCTGGTATTTGGAAATAACGAATCTCTTAGAGTCAAAGGTATTGGGTCTGAGGTTATTGGGAAAGAAAAGTTAAAATCCATGATTGATTTCTTTATTGATGGTTTGAAACCTATCTTTCTAAGTGTTTCAAAAATCTCCAATTAAATAAAAAATTCATTTTTAGAAAATATGGTTTTGTTTTTAAAAGTAATCAAGATGGAAAGATCGTTACAAGAGGCCAATGTATAAAAGGAAACATTTTTCAAGTTTCTGAAATTAAAAAAACTTTTTCTTAGGAATGTATGAATAAAATAAATTACAGAAAAAAAATATGGGACACATTTTTTAATGAAACATGAGAATGTTTTAAAATAGATATAGTTTTAAAGGTATTTCTGGTATTTTAGGAAGAAGATATTACTGTTACACAATCTTTTAGTAGGTAAATATTATGAAATCTACGCATAAGAAAGTTAGAATTCGTTTATAATGGCCCCACGAACTTATTAATTTTCATATCTATAGGCCAATCAAAAAACAATGAACTCATGAAGATAAGTACTTCATCACTTTGATTGATGACTTTACTTACATTACATGTTTTATGTATATTAAACATTATATAGATATTATAAAATTTCATAAATGTTTCAAGGGGAAAGATGAGAAAGAATGTAAGTATTCAATGAAGAAGTTGAGAATGGAAAATGGTGGTGAATACAATAATGAAGAATTTTATTATTTTCTTAAGAGTCATGGAATTCAGTATGAGTTCATCACACCATTCACTCAACAAAAAATGGTGTTACTGAAAAGAAGAACATATGTTTTGTGGAAATGGGACGGACTATGTCACATGAACATGGTGTTTGTCATTACATTTGTAGGCAATCCATGAGCAGTGCTGTGTATATTGAAAACTAATGTTCCTAAATTCCACATTCAGATATGACTATATATGAATTTTTTTATAGCCAAAATCCTTTTTTGAAATATTTTATAGTTTTTTGTAGTCCAGGCATTATAATGGACAAAGGATGAGCCATACAAATTTTTAGCAGACCGGTGAAGATGGAATTTTTCTAAGATATGATCCCAAAGGAAGAGAATAAAGATGTTTCAACCGATAATCATGAATATTAGTTGAATTTACTATTGTGAAATTATTTTAAATAATATAGGAAGATAAATAGACTCATGTGGATATGGAAGATAAATAGAAAGAAAGAAATTCTAATCAGGATTTCAATAAGGATGAAAACAGTTCTATTCCTTCACAAAAAGAAGAATTGGACGTAGCTATTTCTATTGATGACGATGAATCTCAAAAATATCGTCCCAGGATGAGGAAGAATGTGGATGTTCAAAATATAATTGGTGATCCACATCAAAAAGTTTAAATAAGAATAACATAAAATGTTGACACACATAAATCTTTTTATAAAAAAGATGTGCTAAAAGACATGAATAAAGACTTTGATCCTTCAAAATGGGTTTAGGGTATGAATGAAGAGATGGATGAGATAGAAAAGAATTATAAGTGGAAACTCATACATATATAAAATTAAAAAATTACTGGTACAGAGTGGGATTTCTAGAACAAGATGAATAATAATGGTAAAGTGATAAGTAAATAAGAAATATTAGTGTGAAAAGGTCACTCATATATAGAATGAATTTATTTTTATGAAACTTTTTTTCTAGTATCAATGTTTGAAATAATAAGAATATTTTTTCTATTACTGCACAATGATGTTACAAAATTTTCAAATGGATGGAAAATCGGCCTTTCTGAATGGGGATCTTAATGAGGATGTTTTAATTGATCAACCATGCAGCTTTTTTGTAGGGAAATATTAATTCTATGTGTGACTGTTGAATAAATATCTATATGGGATAAAACTAATACCAAGGGTATGGTAATACAAATTATAAACGTTCTTGAAGAAGATGAGTTTTAAAAAGGGAAGAGTTTATAGTAATCTATACATCAATAAAAGTAAGGGGTGTTCCCTCATCATAACTATCTATATTTATGACATTGTCTATTATGGAAATGATTAATTAACTTATGAATGATTTTATGAATAAATTAAAAACTTTTTTGAGATGTCCATACTGGGAGAAATGAAATAATTTCATGGGTTAAAAACCTTATAAAATAAGAAACACATATTTATTTTTCATAAAAGGTATGATAATTTTTTTAATATGTTCAGAATAAAAAATTCAATACTAGTTTCCACACCCAATTCTATGGGAACTATGTTTTCAAGAGATAGTAAAGGAAAATAAGTTAATCAGAAAGATTTTCCAAAGATGATAGGATGTTTTGTATATTTTATGACCTCAAGAACAACTGATGTTTATAATGTTACCTTATGTGAAATATTTTACAGTTCTCCTATAGAATCACACTTATTGGAGAAAAAAACTCATATATATCAAGGGAACAAAAAATTTTGGAATTAGTTTGGAAATTCCAATAAAGTATTGAATTTTCTTGAGTTTTCAGATGCTAATTGGGCATGAAATTTCAATGATAAAAGATCCACATCTGGAAGAGTTTTCTTTATAGGGAAAATTTTTGTAAGATGGAATTAGAAGAAAAATAATTTAGTAACTCGTTGTATATAAGAAGATGAGTATATTACTACAACTCAAGCTACTCCCCAACTTCTGTGGATGAACACTCAATTATAAGACTTAATTGTTGATGTAATGTAACCCCTGTTCTTAGGGTTTGATAATGAATGTGAAATCTTCCTTACCCGAAATCCAGTACATCATTCTCATTAAAAACAAATCGATATAAAATATTATTTCATCAAAGAACATGTGGTCGAGAATGAATTGAAGTGGGATTATGGTCCTACATCATAGCACATTGCTGAAATTTTCAAAAAACCATTACCAAAGGAACCTTTTCACAAACCAAGGTTGAACATGAGCATCCAACCTGCCTCTCATGAATGTTGAGGTATGTTTTTTCCAATATCTCATATATTATTGGGATATTGTTGTAAGGGGGGGATTGTTTCATAAATCTATCCATTGATATATGTTAAACCTTTTAAAGAATTATGTGTGTAGTATAGTTGAGGGAAAGCAATGATTTCAACATGTATGTTTCTTAACTATTTAAACTGTTTGTTGGAGTGGTTGTAGGAAAAATTCATTGAAATAAATGTTAGAAGTTAAGAAATATGTGAAAGAAAATTTGATGATTTTTCAGGGGTCACTATTTTTGGATAACATTATTTTGCTTCCAATAATTCTTATTTACTATAATGAGTTAACTCATTGAGGATTATAATTTTAGATAAGTAATCCATATCTTGAGGTTATAAATTTCATTGATTTGTGAAACTTGGTTGACAAAAGAAAAGGGGAATATTGTTAGGATCAAGTTGGTTGAAGAAGGTTTTTGGATACTAAAAGAATTTTGTATTTCATGTTTTTTATTTTGTTATCAAAGAAGATTGAAATCAATTCACATTATGAAATTTGACAATTAGACTAACCATCATGTTCAATACATTAGACTCAAGTTGATTACGAAATTCCATCAGATTGGGAAGATGTCTTCAAAAGGAAAAGTTTTATTATACTCACCTTAGCTCTGAGAAGTGTTTAGATCATAATTAGGATTGATGTATCAATAAATAAGATAAAAAAATGATGGTGATTTTCAATTTTTTATTTCAATAACATTATTCATTTTCTAGAAAACCTGTGATGGATTCTTGATAAAGAGAAGAAGGATAAAAGATCATGCCAATAATATTTTGTCTAGTTGAAATGAAAAAAAGATGATGGAAAAATATGTAGTTATAATATTTCATAATGTAAGTATGATGATGAAGAATATGATATTAAAATTTCTTAATAGTCATGAGGAATTCAGGATACAAGCTTATGTTTCTGAAATTAAAAATTCATTTTGAATCCCAATCCTATCAGTATAAGGTTCATTGGAATGAGATCAACAAATGTATAATTTTTGAAGGTAGATATGGTTTTTTGAAAACATAAAAAGATGATGTTGTTGATTTTTAGTTAGACCAATAATCCAAAAGATACAAATATTCATTGAATAAAGTTGAGTGGAAAAAGTTCATTGGTATCATACTAAGAAAAGAGAAGTTATTGATGAAGTCGAAGCTGTATGGACCTATCCATCAGATGCGGTGTGCCACTGATCCTTATAGGAATAATTTCATTCATTGGGGAGTTATTGGGATTTATAAAAAATGAAAAAAGATTAATGTTTGTTGGTACTGATTCATGCAATATAGAGACCGATCGTATTGATAAAGATCAATAATGTAGTCAACCATTTTCATCCATATAAGTTCCATGTTGTTTTTATTTTGGGTTAAGATAAAGAAAGCTCAAATTTTATTTAATGTGTATATTTATAAAGTTTTTCAAGCCTATAAAACTAGACCTGGCATTTATGGCTTCATCTAACAGAAGACACCAGTCCTGAAAAAAAAAAGAATATTTTAAATGGATGAAGTGAGTCAAAGTGTTATCAATGGGATCATAGAAATTATTGAATAAGTTTGAAGAATGGTTTACAAATGTTTATTCGAGTGAAGAGAAATATATTGAAGAATCTATTGTCTATATCATAATGATAAAATCAGAATGAGTAGTTGGTTCTGAGAATCATAATGAAAAGGAATATGTTTTTTTTTCAATTTATGTGGGGAAACATAAAGAATAATATGATATCTTTATTATAATGAAGAAATTGTAATAGGGAATCAGAATCAGTCTAAGGATTGGAAAGTAATCCTGAAGAAAGCTAATGTCAGGAAAATTAATGCTGATTTTAAAAGTGTTAATAATTATTGAATAAGTTAATGTTGTAGCTGATATTTATGGTAAATTTGAAAATTCAAAAAATTTCATTGAGTTAAAAATATTTTTAGTATCCCTATAAAACTTATTTTGGGTCACCTATAAAAGGATGGGGTACTTTGTACTTCCTGATATAAAATATTAGAGATAAGTTCCAATGTTTTATAGAGAATAACTTTTCATATTGTATTTTCTTGAGGAAGTTTTCCATATAGAAGAATGAAAAGTGAATAGGCAAGATTGTATTCAGATTTTCCAGATTAGACTGAGAAATTGGAATGAGTTTTCAATATTGAGATAGAAGTGGTTCAGAATTGTTTCAACTATATTTATATAGAGTTATATTATGGGACTAAGTAATCAGACATAAAAATTGGAATTTAAAATTAGACTGAGTATTAATATGAAACCAATAATAAGTTCATTCCTACTGCAGTATAAAAATTGATGAACTGTTTTGAAGATCATATTTATAAAAGTTGACAAGGCAGCTTAGTAACATGTTTCTAAACTTGTTACACAAATTATATTATATAATTCATGCTACTTGAATAATATGTGTTATTGTACATATCATAGTGATACACCTATGTAAGGGAATATCCTACTCATATTATGTTATTCAAAATTATTGTTTTCTAGTAGATTTTGTGGTATTTCATTTTTTTCTATACTATAATAAGGATGTATATAATCATGTTGTGTAATGAATATTTTAAATTATTTTGTTCCAATGGATGTCTATCTGTTTTTTGATCAAGGTAACGACTCTTTAATAGGTGGTGAAAGTTGTTTCAATAAAAAGGAAACATAAAAGAAAAAGATATTACTAATTCACCCCTACCCATTTCAATGATACATGGATATTGACTGGGCACTTAAAGCCACCACTATTTCACTGTGCCACAGTAGGATATAAAAAAATGGAATAAAAAACATGTGTAACACATTTTCATGGTGGTCCTTGATGTCTACATGAATATTCTCAAAGGTTTTATCATCATTGACATATATCTCCACCTAATTAATGTTTTAAGAGAAATTATGAATATTATGTTTAATATATAAATCATGAACAAAATCATGAATTTTAAATTTTTTTTGGAAGTTTTATTTGATATGAAAACGATACAACCCAATCTAATACATCAAAATACCCAATAATGCTTAGAGAAACTTACTCCCATGACCAAACCATCGCTACCCACAATAATGAGTCACCATCATAAACCCAAGATCCCCAGTGTTGACGTATTGTTTTCACCTCATGTTGTTAGTATACGACTTATTAAAATCATATATTGATTTCAACATCCCATGAATCACTTGAACCATCTCTATTTGGATCTACACTAGTTTGGACTTGGGAATTGATAAATGCCTGACCCCATTCAAGAACATCAATGAATAAAAAGGGAATCCATGCAATTCATACATTTTTTCATAAAAATGGTAGAGTTGATAATATTGTTGTCAGAAAAGTAGACCAAATTTACCTTCCTCATTCGTGAGCCTCAAAAATATTGTAGAGAAGAACAAAACATGTCTTCATGACATTGTATTATATACACTATTTGAGTATCATTATATGGATAAGATGTAGTGTTAAGGCACAAAAGAGATCCAAAACATACTGGAGACCACTCCACACATTTTGGTGAATATAGGATCTCAATTGGATCAGATCTTCCTTGAAACTCTAAGGAGAATTACCACATATTTGGGATTCTTCCTCAAAGAAATTGTACTAAGACTAACTCATTGATCACAAATAGGTGAGATGATTATTTCAGAAGCTCAACTATAACCTATATATAATCATTTCCTCCATAATCTTGAGGTAAAATAGTGAAGAATTCTATTGAATTTTCTCTCTATTCCACTAAGGAATATATAATGACTAGAAAAAACCACCATGGAAACTATGTTCATCCATAACCTTTCTACAGAATAAACATCTGGACATAAACTCTACAATTAAATAGTTTATCTGAAGCCAAAAAAATAACCTATCAATGAAATATACAACTTGGTCATTCCATTATATACAAAATGAACTAATAGCCTCCTTTAAAACAAAACTAAGATATGATAATCTATATAAGAACCATTAGTCACATCCCCAATGAAAACTAAATATCTCCATATTTCTAAATTAGAATCTCCCAAACAAGGCTATTCCACCTACTACAATAAAGAGGACTAAATCATCATCTAAAAAATTAATCCCCTCCCACCAACCTCAATCATATGAAGACAAAATATGAAATGTTCTCCCATCACTCTCTAAAAATCTTCAAAATCAGGCTAGGATCAATGTGTGACTTCCTTTTTAGTACATCGTCTACAATATTAATAGTTCCTAGTTTATTCGAAATATTTAAGTAAAAAAACACAAATAATTCTATCCAAAAAAACTATATAAAGGTCATTTCAAAATCATAGATGACATACCTCATGGCCTTATGATCAGTGAAAACCATAATTCTTTCCCCAATGAGGATGTTTCCCTATAACTTCAAGGAAAACACAATAACCAAAAAATTGTGGCCATTGGTGGAATTTTTATTTTCATCTGTTCATAAATTATGAGACCCATAATAAAAAAATAATCTATAATTATTCAAGAAAATACACAATCAAGGTTGTGAAGTGTCATAGAAATCCTCCAATTGAATTCCATATTCTATAAAAAAATGAAATGGGGCACTAAATAACATATATTTATGATAATAAATTGATGCTTGAAACTGTATAGTATTTAATAAAAATTGATCCACATTGTTCTAGGATATTAAAAGAGTCACAATATAATAAAATTTATGTATGAACATCCTATAATAGCCTGAAATACTAATAAAACTCTATATATATTCAAAATTCTTTGGGTATAGCCATGAAATGGTTTCCTCAATATTCAAAGGTTACATGACTACTCTATTCCAAGAAATAAAATGAAAAATTAAATTAATTTCAAAATATATGAACTCACAGATTGATAGATTCTCACACATTTTCTGGTAATGAAGAACAAAAACAACCCCCAGATACTCTACTTGATCCTCATGAGATATGAAGTACACAATGATGTCGTGGATGAACACAATAATAAACTAGTTTAAAAAATATGAAAATACTGAATTCTTTAGTCCCAGGAAAACAACTGGATTGTTTTTCACATAAGATGATATTAAAATGAAACAATAATGCCCAAACAGAATTGAAAAGAGATCCTGGGTATATCCACTTCCCCCAACCTCAACTGATGATATCTTTATCATATATCAGCCTTCAATATCCAACTAGAACCATTAATTTTATTGAATAAATCATCTATATGTTAAAGACGATATTGATTATTCACTATAACCTAGTTGATGTGATGATAATGAATACATAGATATAGATTTACATCATCCTTATTTACAAAAAAAACTGAAGCACCCCATGATGACACACTCAGTGCAACAAAAAATCATTAAAAAAGATCATCAATCTGAAACTATAGAACCATGACAAAGAAGGATCCAACATCCATAGAGACATTGAGATCAGAGATATTCCCAATTATAGATCTATCCAAAAAATGATCTCCCATCAAGGTGGTAATAACACAAATTCCTATTAAATGACATCATGGTGGTTTTCGACAACCTTGTGAAGCATCATTATCTTAACATCCAACAAATTCAATATCAACTGATCAATCAATGAAGATAGGTATGGAATATTCCTCCAACCTATCCAACAATCTCACACACCAATGAATTGGAATAAACTCTACCATCATTATAGAAAGTTATTTTACTCCTAATTTATTCTACAATAGCCTATAGTGAATACATCTAGTCCATTATAAGGATTTTGTCAAATAGCTATATTAGTAAATAGAGGATGTCTCCCAAAATGTGGTGTTTGTCTAACACTAGATCACGATCTGTACAAACTTTAGATAGTTAGGATCGACCTAAAAATATAGTAGTCAACACCAAGGGAACATAAACTCTCTTCACCTCATGTCCCATAGCATAGAGTTAGGAATGTGATATCAAGATGCATGTTTCTACTAATTCAATAAAATCATACACCCATGCTGAAAGAAAGAAAATGGTACCTAAAATGATGTTCGAATTTCTTGGTGATGAAAACCATAGAGCATGGAACTAAACATGACCTGATCAAAATCCTCTCTAGTGTGGATGTAAAGTATCTCAATGGTCTCACGCTGCTCAATAAGGATTAGGAGTATTATGTGGATGTCATATGTATATGTTGTCTCCCCACTGCTAATAAAATACTAGATTACCCTACTTCTACTTCCTTAAATGAAACTTCTTGAATAAGGATACCTAAAGTATAACCCCAGCCACATGATGTATAATTTGAAAATTTTGGATCCCTTTCCACTGATGAGCATGATATAAAAAATTAAATTAGACGTATAATACATTGGTAGGGACTTATGATCCTCCACGCAAATAAAAACTAAAAAAAGTTGGTTTGAACCTACAATAAATTATCTCAAATTTTAAAATCCTAGAAATTGGGAAGCCCAAAACAAAGATCTTATATATGAATAATCCTGACCAATATCCTTTTATGATGATATAACTCTATCCATCATCCTCTCATCAACATCTTCTCTCACTAGAAACTCATAATATGTTAGCATCATACTAGAGGTGACCTAACACTAATTCCCTATATTCAAAACCTCTTCAAAATATATCACCAATGACTCCTCATATATAAATACTTCCAAATCATATTAGAGAAGGTTCTTAAAATGGATCCCAAACTCCCACATGATAGAACTCCACCGTCGAAGGGTAAATAGCTCCTAGTGACTGGATGAATTAACTTTTGAAATAAGAAACTATCATATAAAATGATCTTGGAACTTCTATAATGAGATAAATAATTCCAAAAAATCCATAAGAAACATGTACCACTATTTACTACCTACCCCATATTGCATCATCCCCAAAAATGAATCTCAATGTTCCAAATAAGAACAAATCAAAATGAAGGCTACAACCACTTCCTTTAACTAGTCCCATATCGCTAAGTCTGAAATATAATACTTATAATTTCACAGAATCTAGAATTTATATATCAGAATGATCTTATGCATGTGTCATTGTCAATTACATTAACCCTAAATCATTAATATGGTACATCTTACTAAACATATTCAACATGAACCTGATATGGAAGTCAAACTATAACTATCCCTAGAAAATAAAAAATAGCTAGGAACTTTTAAACATGGAATATAGAAAATTTAAAATTAATTATTCAATTACAGTTTAACCTAATCCAATTCTCTACCCATTTCAGGAATAAGTAAACAAAATATCAATGCATGATAATTTCCTAGGTATTTATCCTGGAATAAACACCACTTCACTTAGTGGGTTTTGTAAACATAAAGGTACTCACATTAGATCATAGGGGCCGAAATATCTATATCGTAGATGGCCTATATTATATAAATCACTTACTAGCCACAAAATATACTATTTCTATACTAACCCAAACATACCTCACAAGTTACTACCTCTATACTCCATCCTATCCCTCAAATTGACTATTTATCATAACTCTTTGACAACTACCTCCCCCTAAAGGTGACCCTCATAGGAAGTTAATGTTTGAGGGGAGATAATTATTGATGAATCCTTCGTCCAATAATATATTAGTCGGGGACAATATCCTTTGGTATGTTATACACGTAAATGAGAGGCATTATCCTTTATAAAGAATAAGAGAAAAATGAGATAATTTTAAACCACCAAACAATACATACTAATAGAAAATGTAATAAAATCTCACAATACATCCAATTAATGTCATACCATTGAATCAAATACAAAATGAATGTTAAAATACAAAAATTAAATGCTCTGTAGTGACCATGAAGCCAAAACAACTCCCAAACAACCCCATGGGATATTAATGTCCATCTCAATCCCCAAAAAACTACTAAAGACCTTTGAAATGTATTATATTTATTTATGGTGAGAATAATAGGTTTTCTCAATTTTATCCTCCCTGGAGTCTGTAGTGAAAAATATACAGAAAACATAGTAATGTTAAATGAATAAAAAATGAACCTAACTCATCAACTAGTTTGGATTTCTATGTTCTTAGTCTCACCTTTCCTCTATCACAAAGTATCATATATACATAATAATATAATATCCATAATATGATAATTGTGACGGTACTTAACTACAACTTCCATAATAGTTTTCTGTTCTACCCCAATGTTACACATCATTATCTATATTTGTCCAAAACAAAATCCTACCCAAAAACACTTGGGAACTGTAACATATCATCCACCTCATGCATCATATCATCTCACCATCAGATTCCATATATTTAAATAATAAATGAGTAGTTTTCAAGATCCACCATTACCCATACATTATGTATTATACCAAACTACATCAGATCCCATACACAACATGGATATAATAGTCCTTAAGACAATATATTGTAAGATATATGTGTGTGAAAATACCCACAAGTCATTACGAGACTTCAAAAAAATATATAGGAAAGTTAACTTCCATGGATAATAACCTATAATACCATTATGAGAAGAGCTGGAGGAATGAGTGGTTAGTTATCCATCTATTTCTCAAGACCCTAGATTTTAGGGAAAACACAATCCAAAGTCCACTAGTACCATTATCCCTTTCGAAATGGGTGGGTATCATTTTCAATTAAATAACATACAAAACATATTTAGCATACAAACCAAACACTGGAATCAACCAAAAATTTACCTCAACTACAATTATCAATACTCGGGAACCAAACTACTATATCTATTTTATAGATATCTTATTATCACAAAACCACTTCAAGGGACTTCAAATAATTCTTTTAGTTAACATTTCATCCTTATATTAATTATCAACATAATTCTATAAACTATATGGATAATCGAAAAATATTATAAGGTTTCTAAATAACTATCATCATTTATTATAGACCCAATCTCTTAACCTCATAGGTGATAACATTTAACATTAATTAATATTATAAAATTAATGTCACTCAAGGAGTCCTCATAAGCTACCAAAAACGATGCATAAACAAAGTGCCAAAAACTATATAAGTAGTAGGTAAAGGAATGTAGAAACATGAAAAACAAAAAATACCTATAATGTAACTTCATTATCAAGAATGAATTCTTTATTTTTGAAAAATAATCCATAGAAAATTCCATCATTAACTCACTATGTCAATCCCAATGTTTTCCCTCACACCACTATGCACATCAGCTTCCATCTTGCCTTTATAGGATCCAAATTCCACTATAAACCTTACAATCCTTACATATTATCCCAAAACCATCATCCATCTCCTTCTCACATCTAGGCACATAAGAGGGGCCCCATTCATATTAAATAAAAAATTAAGCGTTTACAGGAATAATATTTAACAATTATTGTAGGCCATATAATGTAGTCATCCAAAATTCATAATCAAACTGGTGTAATC
Organism: Viscum album; assembly: GCA_963277665.1. NCBI lineage: Eukaryota > Viridiplantae > Streptophyta > Magnoliopsida > Santalales > Viscaceae > Viscum > Viscum album. Next base: position 475,426,139 of record OY728135.1, read on the forward strand.
TATCCAAATCAATTTTCAATATTAAAAAATAAATTTACTATCAACACAAATTAAAATATTTTTTTATCACATGTTACAACCACATAAATCACGAGGAATCATATATCAACAACTACAAAAAAATTACTTAAACATGATTCAAGAAAAAACTTAATTTAATTTAATTTATAAGCATGAAATACTATAAATCAAACCCGAATCATTATTAATTAATAAAAATTAATTATTATTATTATAATATTTATCCAAATTCCCTGATTAAAAATATATTTAAAAACATACTACAAGTAAAGTTAACACACAATCTAGATAATCAAGAGGCAAACCTTTAACTCAAAATAAGAACATGTGATATTTATAAACAAAAAATAATACATTTCATTAATTATATTTTAATCATTATTAATGAAATTTTCATTTTTATCTAATGAGATAAATAATGGTAAATTTATGATTTCACTTAAAATCAAGGAGCCCGAATAGACTATCCATGTGTTTTTATTACCCTGAAAGTGCCACTAATTGAAAAATAAAATCAATTTAGAGTGATGCAGATAAACATCCACAACATAAAGAGATATAATGGGAGAAAAAATACTGAACAGATAAAAAACCACATAATGATGGAAAACTCACCACAGAAAACTATATAATAGTTTCTGGAAGATTAGTGTTGAATGCAATCAATGGGGCGTTCGTGTTCGTTAAAAATATCTATCTGATGCCTAAGTTTTGGGGGAAAATTGTGGAATACTTGAATGTTTAAATGGGTATAATTTTTATTAAGAATAATGTAAATTAAATGACCAAAGTCAAACACCCAACATCATAATGAACTGAATCGTACACAGGGAAAAACTAAAACATAATGAAATGACCATTCCACAACATGGTAGTCGACGTATCATATGAGATACATTGTGATTTCCATGTAGTAAATTGTATAATTTGGTACTAAACCCACATCCCAAACGAACCAAAATGTTGTATAATTTAAATATCCAATATATAAGGCTATGTTGCAACTCCAATCCATGGTGTAGTGAAAAATAGGTAAATATATTAAAAATCACCTCCTTGGATTCTATAACACAAACTACCTCCCATTTCATAGGTTTAACAAAATTATAAGAGGTGGTCAAACCTCCCAATAGAGCTTATACATCATATACTTTAGTCCACACCATAGACTTACTTATCGATTCGACTCCACGATATATCAAAACTCTCCATGATGTAATATGTCTATAAAAATATAATTTCATCTTAAATCACTTAATTCATACTACAATCATCCTCTCATCCACCCGAACAAGAAAAAAATATAAAGTTATGGTTTTCTATGTTCTGAGACTTTTTAATACACTCATATGATGTACATAACTTTTGAATCAAATCACTTTAAAAGAGAGAACAAAAAATTAAATTTATTTACAATGATTAAATGGTAATCATGATTTAATGTGTAAATGTAATTATAATTAAAACATATAAAGAGATAATGGGAATCAATATGAATAATTCCACAATAAATTTAATTTCTATCAACGAAACCACCCAAAGATAATAACAATTGAATTATGAACAAATCAATGATGAAATTAGGTGAAAAAAATGTAAATTCGAATAAAAAATGTATAGATACATCATAAAAAATTATATTTTAAATCTCATGGAATACTATAGTCAATGAATTTATAATATAACTCAATGAAGGGAAATTGAGTTAAGAACACCTTTTCCTCAAATGTCTGCATGATCAGGAAAACTCAAACCACATGTATAATAAATTCATTATTATTATATTTGTATTATAATCATATTTATATTTTTCTGAATAAATACCAAAAAAATTCAATTTATTTTTAACCATTTAATAATAATTCATTTTTAAAATCATTTTTTTGTGATCACTTTTCTATTTTCTATTATTGTTCCAATTTTATGGCTCTATTCCCTTCACCATGGTCATGATTTCATCATATCCAGAATATTCATGATATTTTATAATTGTTTAGTAATAATTAATTGGATTCATTGTGGAATTTAATGGAACATATAATTACTAACTTCACGGTAGGCATAAAAATATCTGTTTTAGATATTTCATTTTTAAAAATAATGAAATAAATTATATTATTTGTGATAAAAATTATATTTAAATTATATATTCATTAAAATATTTAAAATTCATCCATGTTTCAATATATGACCATGTAATTTCATTATTTAATCATTTATGATTAAATTATTTTATCAATGTTCATGTAATAGGTAAAACTGACCAGAGCAAGAACATGTTATAATAGTATAATGTGATATAAAATTCTATTGTAATTTAGTAATACTACATTAAAATAAGATTAATAGAATAATCAATATTATATGTGTTAATGACGTTCAATTTTAGGACTATCCATGTTGTACATTATCAAGAAATAAAATATGTCGTCTATAGAGGTAGTAGTCCACTTGTACACACAGGTAAAATATTCATTTTTTATTTGATGGGAGGAAAGGAAAGTGGAAATTGATTTATCTGTACATTCATAATAATGTAATTTATATTAAATTTATTTATTAAATACAAATTTATATATATACTTATGATATGATGATGAAAAATGAAATATGTTGTTCATGGAGGAAATAGTCCATATATACAAATGAATGAAATTTTCATTTTCCATTATATTTAATTGAGGTAGATATTTATTATCAAATAAAAATAATAAAATTTATTTATAATAATTATACTTATTAAACTATCATGAGGTGGTAACGAATTATTTGTAGGTGGTGAATGAAAAAAAACTAAAAAGAACTCAGTTATTCCAATTGCCTCATCCATGGGTATCATCCATTGGATATCTCCTTAAGCCATATTAAGTTCATCTTTTAGAGAGATTATAAACACTAGGCTATGTGAAAGGGATTTGGGATGAAATTTGGATACAAACTTGTTGATCCAGGTTCTTCAGTGTGTGTAGAGAATATAGGGGAATATGTGGCCTTTAATTAATAATGGGAGTAGCATAATTGTAAATACCATTAAAATTAAAATAATATAAAGTCATTTTCGAAGTAATGAAGCACAAAATGGAAAAAAATTCAATGCTTGTATAATTTAGGGAACACATTCTCCCATGAAATAAAATTTAGATAATTTTTAGTGATATTTTTTTTACTTATCTCAATGATTAACCATTTACCATATTAATCCTTAACTTGGATGAATATTTTTTTTATCCTAGGTAACTTATTTTTATTAAAAAATGAAATTAGGCATAATATCAAATTTTATTATTATGATTTAAAATATTGTATCATTTCATAATATCTTATTTATAATGTTTGTAAAAATTATGTTTCTATAAATAAAAAACGAAAATAGTTTTTAGAAAAAAATATTATTTTAAGAATTAAATTGAATTTACAAAAAATTATTGTATAGAATTTATTTTAAAGAAATTTTCAAGTTTAAAGATAAAAAATAATAGTTTTGTGATATAAAAAAGAATTTAAAAACTAATTTATCACATTTAATAATTAATTAACTTAAAAAGATCAAAATATTTTTTATAAAGTATAACATTTGTTTCAATATGTCAATCATGGGTTTCCAAATTCACCATAACAAATTTTATTAATTTATTTGATTCAATAAATAAATATTTTTTTAACAAATGGTTTCATATATTTTTAAATCATTTTTATATCATAATTATTTCATTAATGTTTAAGTATTTTTAAAATTGACAAATTCCCCAATTCACCTAAAAACAACTCTTTTATAAAAAACCCCAAATTTCACTCTAAGATAATTTTGACATTATAAATTAAAAAATGAAATTGATTTTAATATAATAAAATATGAATAATTATAATTTTAAATTTTAAATAGACCACATAAAATTTACAATAAATCAAACAAAACATTTTTATTTTTCCAAAAAATCAGTCAATTAACATTCCTTAAAATTTATGAATTATTTCATGAATTATGATAATCTATCAACCCTTTAATTTTATAAAAACATTATATAATGTAATAATATATGAATAATTATAATGAATATTTTTTAAGCAAACCATTTTAATATTAGTTATTTAATTTATATTTTATTTTGTTGTAATTTTCTAGATGGTGTTTAACATTATATTTATTAATGATTATATTCCATTATAATAAGGTATATTTTTGTTTATATTTGTTAAATGTTTTTTTGTGATACATGGTATAGAAAAATGTATTTATTGAAATGAATCCACATACTAAAATATTAGGTCATTACGTAAATTTTCCCATTGTAATTTTTATTATCCCATGATAATGAAACGAGATAACACTGTGCCTATGATATTCATAACTCAATATATATATTCTTATCAAATATCAATATTATTATCTTAGGAAAGAATCTAAAACACATATTTTCCATTAATACTCATTCATTTGATATATATTGTCTCTACAACCATATGAGCTAAATATCCTTCATGATATGTTATTAAGACTCAAGTAAATCCATTAATTTCAAATGGAAGTTCATATTTATCATTGACCCAATAATTATCATTTGTTAAATCTTGATATAAAATGTGACTTCCCAAACTCATGAATGTATATGGAAACTATGTAGAGAGTTCTAATCCATGAAAAAAATCACGTCAAATTTCAGTAAATGGAAAACATAAAATTTGATACAAGGGTATTCCCAAAAACATTTATTTGAAAGGGGTTGTAGTCAAAATGAAATCATCATACTACTAGGATAATCAAATAATAGGTATTTATCAAATTAATTTTCTTGTGATTTGATTCCAGTATAAATATTTCTAGGTGTAATTGAGTTGATAAACAAAGAATCCAATAGGGAATTTTTTTTTCATTTGTGGATGATGTGTATATCTTACACCATATCATCATTATGAACAACATTATATATTGTTATTTAATATAACATATATTATTTACTAATCATTGGAGGTTTTTGACGTTGATGATATTAATTTACATTATATTTCAATCACATTCTAGCATAATTTCTATATTCGTTAATATTTAATAATTGGTGTGTGGGTGGAACTTAAAGAAAAAAATTTCTTCATTTAATTTTTATACTTTACTACTTTATATTTCATAAAAATTCATGTTCTTGATGACCTTATCTTTAACACATTATGTACTTAACTGTTATAGGGAGAAATATTACTCCATGCTTCTTCTGAAAATCATTTCATATAGTATATGGAATTTTCATTCCTCCATCGGTAATATCATATGAAATTCCATGAAAATCACTAGAATAAAAATAATCATTATTATTAGTTATTTAAGAAACAATATTAAAATTAATATTAATATTGTTTCCTAATGAACCAAAGATAAAATTCATCCAAAATTCAATTGAACTTTGGTTCCTCAAGAACTGATGCTGAAAGTCCTCTTTTGAAAACAATTCTAGAAGAATCGATATTAAAATTCATTTTTAATGACTATTAATATTGATTCTTAATGAACCAAAATAAACAGAAAACCTTTAACATTTTTTTTAAATAACTATAGTTAAAGAAGAACCTTATGAATGGAACTGTGGTCTAGCATTTAGTTTCTCTAACGTTTTAACAAAGATAATTTGAAAAAATAAGGTTCAAAATGTTATAAAAAATATTATTAACATTAGTGTCTTATTTTACCCATGTAAAATATATTTTATAATATATTTTGAACATAATTTATAAAAATGAAGTAATAATATTTTTAAAATTTTTGTTCTAATTAACTATGGTTAAAAATGGAATTTTTAATGTTAGTTATTCATATAAATGAGGAAAAAAGTTAAATATAAAAATATATTAAATGTAACTTTCAATTTTTTATTAGTAAGCCTTCAATTTTTATGTTCTTTATTAAAATTTATAATGCTTCGGTAAAAAATTTATAGACAACATATATACAATTTATTTAACCCTATTTCTAAATATTCAATATATTCATCCTTAATAAACATCTTTTTTTATTCATTTCCTTATTTTCTTTTTCCATGATGAAAATTATTATTATATTTTAATCAATTAATTCATTTATTATTGTTTTTTCAATGATATATATATTTTCAATTTTTTTCATATAACATAGTAGAATTCATCCCATTGATTTTAAAAGAAAAATGATTTACATGAAATTTATTAATAAATGTTTAAAAATATTTACCAACCACCATATAGGATGTTTGACATATTTTCTCTCAAAAGATAATTAATATCAACAAGTGATATTCTGATTCAAATGACGATGAAAAAAATAAATGAAATTAAGTGGAAGAATTCTGTTCAATTTTTCTATTTTCACCAATGTTTTAGTTATGTATCTAAGGCTTTCATTCAATAAGGTAATTTGTATTGACTATTCATTAAAAAATATTAATATTTTAATAACCAAATTGTTTTTATTCTAATTTTTTTATAGCTCCATGACCATTAACATCAAATAAAGTTAAAAAAATTACACCCATTTTATTTGTTCTATGATTTTAATGTAATCTACTTTGGCTTCAGATGAAATAAGTTAAATTTGATGTTGGTTATTATAATAAATGATTTTGAAAGTATTGAAATTTTTCTTTTGATAATAGTTGTCAAAATAACGAATGTTTAATATATTTAAAATAAAAACATTAATTCTATTTTATATATGTGATGATAAAAATCAAACATACATAATCAATATTTATCACCCTATGTTTTTAGGAAATAATTGTTTTCTAAAAAATTTAATTTTTTGATTACTTGCGATACATGAAACCTTTAGCCTAATTTTTTTTAAAATATAATATTTTTATCACCAGGACATCAAATATAGTGGGTATGAATTAAAATAACTTAATTATAAAATTTATATAGTTTAAATTTGTGTAAAATGAATGAATTTATAATCAAATGATTATTAATGAATATAAAACCCATTTTGTAATAATAGAAATATTTTTCAAAAAAAGATTTTTTATTCATGAAATGAATGTTTATGTTAGTAAATTAAATTTATCAATATTGGGTAAATATTTCAGTCAACGGTTTATATTATATATTCAAGAAATGTTTTATCATTTATCAAATATTTTTACTAAGCATGGGAAAAATAAATCTATTTCATTCTTAGAAATAATATTTTAGAAAAAATAACTTCTTTCATGTTGTGAATGTTTAATTTAAACTTAATTTATTTTAAATTTTAGAAAATATATTTAATATATTTTACATAATTTTTGATATGAATATTTTAAAAATTCAATTACAGTTATATTTTGTGGACTTTCTGAAAATTTTTCATTAAACAGAAGAAAATAATATTTTTAAAAAATATATTTTAATTTAAACAATTTAAATACTTGAATATTATATTAAATTTTTTAAAACTAAAATTAGTTCAATGATATTATTATTAATCCATTTTAGGTCATTGGAATAAATTTTGTCTTCAATTTTTATTTAAAAATGGCTTATACTTATGAAAACATTTTATTTGGAATCCCACTTTTTAAACATGTTTGTGAGTTTAACTTGTAATTATATTACACTAAATATGTGAATTTAATTTGACAAATAGATACCATATTTTTAATAATAATAATTAATATTATTTAATAATTTTATCTTAATTCTTTTATAATTAATATTAAAAATATTAAAAATAGATTAATACTATTACGGTTAAAATGAGTTTTTCAGGGGATAAAAAAAATGATAATTGTATAAACGATCTAGAGGATTTTAACATTTCTATTTTATGGACATGTTTATTCTCTATACCATCTTTGGATTGGTATTGATCTATTTTTAACCAAATTGGTCTCTTAAAAACATGGGTATATTTTATTCTTTTCAAAAAATCAATATGTGTTCCTTCCAACCCCTTTCTAAAAATACACTGTCTATAATATCATTTACATAAAAATATTATAAGTAATAAACCTTAGAAAATATGTAATCTTGAGTTGTTTTTCAAAATATTACATTCTTTAAATTTTAGGAACTTTTCAGATTTATAGTCTAAGGAACTAGCTTTAAACATTACATAATCTAGTCTTTTTGAACTAGAATTTACATTTGAGGATTTATTTAGTTTATAGTTTTAGAGAATTAGGGAAAAAATATTACAAAGTTAAAACATAAAATTCAAGTGGATACTTAAAATCAGTATCCATTTTTTCACAATATAAAACTATTTAAAATAAATAATGATTTAATTTTATGAAAAATCATCACAATTATCCCATTAATCTCATCCTTGTCTCTATTCCCCCCATAAACTATATAATGGATATTTTAAAACTCGGGATAAGAAAAAAATATAACTAAGGGATAAAAAAGAAGATAAACTATTAGTCCTATGAAAAAAATTAAAACCCATGAAAAAATTATCATGATGTAATACTTTTCACACTAAATGTATTAAATATTTTAGTTTTAAAATAAGATCATTTCATTCCTTTTTTATAAACACAACATTACCAAAAAAACCAATTGAAAGAATAGATAACACATAAATGTTTTTTGGGACATACATATAATTAAATTGAATAACCATGCGGTCTACTTCCATACATGTCACTCTTACAAATGAAATAACCATACAGTCAACTTCCATACCTATTGAATTAAAGGCTTTAACGTAACCACCCATCATTGGTTTTTCATGTAACCACCAGTAAAATTTCCAAGTATCATTATATAATAATAAAACATAAAAGGTTGTAATTTTCATCATTCCACTCTTAATATTTTATTTACACTCATAAGAAAATATTTCACGTTATAGAAAATATAAATAAATTTTTAAAACATTTTTTCAATAACTAAACACACATAAAATGAATATAGGAGTTTCTTTAAAAAACATGAATTCTGGTAGAGGAATCCAAATAAAAAAATAAAAAAATACTTTATAATTCTTTTATATCCATATATATAAATATGTAAAATATTATCAAGAATATTGATATGGAGGAGAAGAAAGATATTTTTAAATCCAAGTGTCCCATACCACTTTGAAATATTTGAATCATATTCCTACGGAAGGAATAAAATTTGAAAAAAACCATTAAATAATATGAGAATAAATAAATTCACAATATGATATTTCAATGGGTCTATATATACACCACATAAAATAAGGTGGATGTATAACATTAAAATATTCCTCAACAAAAGGAAATTTATACAAAGTCCATTTCTTTAGGTCCAAATAATCACATACAATGTTTATAATACTGAATAATAAAATTAGGATAATTATTTAATTTATTGAGAAATTTTTTCATGTTAATTATTCTTTTTATATCTCTTTTTATCATTTCATAACAATTAATTAATTATTTAAGTTCACATTATATGTTTTGATGATATTCGGTACATGAGTCCAAAATGACATTTGTATGATATCTACTGTCAAAGTGAGAATTATTCAATATTTACTAGAATAATATTAATGAAATAATACTAAAACTAATGCATCAATTATACTTTTATACCAATACATTAAATATGGATATGTAAAATTAACTATCTTACAGTCAGAGAGATGGTGAGTTGTACGCACACATGAGTAACGTTTCTATTTTTAGTGATTATTAAAGAAAAAAAGTTTAATATACTAATAAATTTTAAGAATTATCATAATTTCATTAATATCATCTTAATCATTTAAATAAACTATTTAATATCCACCATGTTATGTGGTGACGAAAAAGGAATCAAATCTCTTCATGGAAGGTATAGTTCACACATACACATGAATGACATCATCATTTTTATTTTCAAGGAAATGTAAGAAAAAATGATATATTTTTCATAATGATAAATGTTTCATGAATATCACATATAAACAATAATTACATCATTATAAAAAGTCTTTAGGTATGATCATGGAAAATGTATTATATCCGAATGCGAGGTGGTAGTCCACTATACACATAAATGATTAATGCTTTTCCCATTTGATGGAAGTGGAGACGGATTATGAGGATGATATTAACCAATTAAACATATCAGTATATTTAGGATAATGGAGTTATTATTTCATCATGTTTGAATAATATTTCAAAGAAAGTGAAAAAATAAATTAAATAGAAATAATTGATTTACCAATACCTCTTCATCAGACTATCTCCTTTTCATGAAACATTAATACCACTAAAGGTGTTATTTTACATAAAATAAGAGATATAGAATATGGGTTTGGATTTGATGAAGGTATTAGGGTAGAGAATGGTATGAAAACATCATTTATGTATATAAAATAAAAGAGAATAATGCGTACCATCAAATAGTGTAGGGGAGGGGCACTCTTATAATACATCAAACTATTAAACTAATATTGATTAATTTTATAATCAAAATGGATTAAAACTTATTAAATTAAAATATATGATTATTATTGGTAAAAATACATTCATAAAATGGATATTAGATAGGATTTGACTATTTTTCAATCCTTATCATTTTTCTTTCACCCTAATTTATGTAACGACCCAAAGTTTCATTAATTAAAATCCCTATTGATCTAATTAAATGTCTCTTTATGTTTATATAAAGTTTCAACTTCATTGGTTTATGTTATGAATTTTGATCGTTGCTAATATAGTCGTTGAACAGTGATCACATGATTAGTATAAATAAAGGACTTTAACAAATCCAATTTTACTCAGACAAAAGAAGCTATGGCCTCGTCCAGTAGAATTGCTCCATACGAAGCCCATTTTTCAGAGCTCTAAAAAGTGGTGGCATCCTTGGGCTTCTCTCTTGACCAAGCCCAAGCTGAGCTTCATCATGTCAAGCTCGAATGTGACCATCTACTGGAAAAGTGGAAGTTGATTGAAATTACCACTCGAGCGATGTTATCTGAGCCACCCCAAGTGTCTGTCACCATCGCACAGCTTACCCTTAGGTCTTATGCGGCTGTTTTAAGGGGTTATGTAACAAATAAGTAGTATTATGTTCATGTACATTATTTTTTTGTATATAATAATTAATATAATTTCTAGTCATTTTTGATACATTGTAAATAATTTTTAAAGTACAAATGGTGTTTTTAGTTATTATTTAATTAAGAAATATATTTTATTAAATTATGGAATTTTTGAAATAAATAATATTTTAATAAAATATTATTATTATTTTTAAATTAATTTTTATTAAATATAAATGATCTTATAATTTTATGAATGCAATTAAAAGTTTTATTAAGGTTTGAAAGCCATTTCTGTCAAAACCGATGAATTTTAGATAAATGTCGGTTATTATTTTAAAAGTTAAAATTAACATATTTAGAAAATTATTTAGATAAAATAAATGTTATTTTTGGAATCAGGACATCGAAATTATCCAACGGTGAATTTTTCATAATTTTCTGAGACAGTCAAATTTTTGGGTAAAAATTAAATATCGTTTAAATATATAATGTGTTTTATGACATCATAATGACCCAATAGGGATGTAATAAAATACTATAATCTTTATGTTCGGCCAATATATGTTTTTCCATTAAAATAATGTAATTTTGGGTTTGTTTGACTTACTTTTCAAAGCATTAATGGACCCCTCAAGACTTATTCAACACCTTGCCTTTTTAAATTAATTTCCATGGTAGTGTGACTCACCTCCAAATAAGCAACCCTAATATTTTAAGACGTTCTGACTTTGGCCTTATAAAATATTGTTTTCCACTTCCCTTTTCCAAAAACCATTGGCAAAAACCATGGGATGGTTTGTGGTTTGTATTAATTTAATATAAGGGGTCCCAAACCTAAATAATAAAGAATTCCCTCACATTTCCTATATAATCCCACCCAAGCTCCCACTTCTCCCTCAATAAAAGCCTTTAGAGTTCGGCCAACCTATGACCTACTCTCTCTATAATCCTCCCAAGGTTCCCCAATCTCCCATTAATCCTCTCACAAGCCTCTCTCTAGCCTTTGAAAGCACACTTCCAAGTAAGGGTTTTTTCTTCCTTTCTCATTTTTGTCCAATTTTAATTAAGATGTTTTTCCCTTTTAATTTCAATTATAAATGTTGGGGTATGGTTTTAAACCTCCCTAATACTTCCCTCTTTATGTTTTAATTATGTAAGACCCTTTCTCTCTCATTAAATTCCTCCCATGTACACCCGTTACTATGCCAAAATTCTGAAAGGAACTTCTCTCTCCTCTATTACATCCAAGAAATACTTTTGTATCATGAATCAAAATTCCATTAAAATTGTTAGGAAATGTATCTATATGAACTCCTTACCTCCCATTACATGTAAATATTATGAGGAACCCATTTCTATCCCATCAACCATTTTTATTAATTCTTATGTCCCGCCGTAACGCTGACGAAATCGCACCGATTTTGTAAGCCAATGTCATTGTGTAGTGAATACCATGCCCATTTCTCTATCAAGGGTATTCAACTTTATGCACATTTACTTATTGAATGTAAATTTTAATTTATGAACTCCACATTCCATTATCATGGAATAAATTATTATGTTCTATGAATCCATGTTTTATGATCCATGTGGCACACTTATGCATGAAATGAAATGTTTATGAAGGGTGCGCCCTTATAGAGATCCAATGCATTGGGTGAAGTATAGTATCATGATACGTCATGTGCAATGAGTGTTGACTCATTCTGATTCAAGTGCAATGAGGGTTTACTCGTGCTTTATGTTCAATGATTATTTACTCATGCTCCATGTGCAATGAGCCTTGGATCATGCTAATTCCATGATAAGTGTTGTTTCCATATTTCCATGTTATGATTATCATTCTTTATCATGCCATTATGTTCATGTTTTTCTTATTCTCTATTTATATGCCTATTGTCTAACATGTATTGTACTCCTCATGTTATTCCATGTGTACTCCCTAACTGGGATTTATAGCTCACCCTTTTTTATGCATGTCCTCAGGTTATCCCATGCAATGCTAAGTACAAAGAAATTTTGTGGTTATGTAAAGTAAGTTTTCAATAAAGATGTTGTATTTAATGTTTTAAGTTTTTATGTAATGATACTAACCCCCAAAGAGACTAAACCTCTCGATCTTATATGTTGTATCAAGTGACGTTTTATGTAATAAATCATGTTTAAGTTGTAATAAAAAGCAGGTTTGTCAAAGTTGGTATCAGAGGGAGGTTTAGTAATTTTCGGGATTAAGAAACCCTAGTAAATCCTTAGATACAAGACTAAGTATAATAAAAACATCCCTAAGTTTTGATAAGTACCGAGTAAGTGGTTTATCAAACAAATACATCCCTGTCTGGATATGAGCAGGTAGAGGCAGCTCTAGCACAGATGTATCCTAGGGGTAAAAACCGAAAACACCGCTTTCAGCTAGACTCGAACGGGAACTGGTGCACGACAACGGGCCTTGCTGCACTCTTTGTTATGACACTCCCAGGGGATATTTTTTGATAAATTTAAAATCTTAGTATGAACCCTTATTAAGGGAAATAAAAAAATGCCCCTACGAATATATGTTAGATAGTAGATCATGAATAGCTTAGATTGAAGCCTATAGACTCATGAGTTAAGGAAATGAAATTTTATTTATAAGTCATATTATTTTGTCTTTGGATTACCCTTTATGTGTTACCCCTAACTTTCCTTTTATTCCAGCCAATGGCCGGTAATAGGAGGACTCGGGCTAACAACCGTTGTGAAGATCAGTGTGATGACTGTACTAATTTGATGCCAAATCCAATGGGAGCAGGAATCATGAACTGTTTCATGCTTCTATATCAACTAACTCAAGTTTTGAATAGAAATACGGGTCAAGAGGAATGTTCAACCCCCCTAATAAAGAAAATGTCAATATCGAGAGATTCATGAGACAAAGGCCTCTAACTTTTAGTGGATCATCTGATCCCATAATCGTTGAACAATGGATCAACTCCACTGAAAAGATATTCTCCATCCTTCAATGTTCTGAACAAGAGAAGGTTCTCCTGGTGGCTTATCATATGGAGGGTGAAGCTGATCAATGGTGTACGTTGATCAAAAATACAAATCCTGAGGAGGAGATCTAGGCGTTAGAATGGAAGGATTTCCGGAAGATGTTTTTAGATAATTATTTTCCGCGCACCCTTCGGCTTAAGATGGAAAGGTACTTCCTTTCCCTCAAGAAAAAAGATGAAGAATTAGTTGGAGCGTACGAGGAAAACTTCACAAGGCTTTAATGATAAACTTCTGGATTTGTCGTTACCCCCTAATGCAAGGTTGACCACTTCTTTGGTCGGATGAAGCCTAGCTTGCGGAAAGCATTAGCGATCTGTGACTTCAACAACTGTGAGGAAATTGTCTGATGTGCCCTCAAGGTTGAAATGGAGATCGGTGAATCACAAAGGGTATCATGGGGACAAGAAGCGTAGGGTGGACTTCAATGCTGGTGGTCTGATGGATAAATCCAAAGGTGCAAAGAAGATCCAGCACCCCACTTTCCAAAAGTGCAGAAAAAGGCACCCTAGAAATTGCCTTAAGGGGATGAGAAAATGCTTCAGGTGTGGAAGAGAAGGGCACCTAGTGGTTAACTGTCGGTAAGAAAGACTCGTGGCTGCGACAGAGGAGAGGAATGCTGCATTCGAACCTCAACACATTGTTCAATGCTACAAATGCAATGAACCAGGTCATTTTTCAAATCAGTGCCCTAATCCAAGGGTTTTCAGAGACAACCAACAACCTCCAAGGAAACAAGGAAGAGCTTTTTCCATCACTTCTGCTGAAGTGAACCCCAAAAAAGAAGTGGTGACAGGTACGCTAGTTATTCATTCAACATTAGAGAACGTACATTTTGATTCAGGTTCTATGCATTCTTTTATATCTCGAATGTTTAGTAGGACAATCCCAGCACCACCACAAATCATGGAAGTAAAGATGTCGGTGAGTACGGAAAATGGGGAAATCATTGCATCCCATGAATATAAGTCCTCCCCTATTATAGTATGTGGATTGAATTTCCCAACGAACCTCGCCATACTCCCTCTTTTGTAATTTGATGCAATTCTTGGCATGGATTGGATTTCCTTATATAGAGCCAACATAAATTGTCGGGAGAGGGAAATCACACTCAATATGGAGAATCGACCCCCGAATCATTACAAGTGTCAGGAGGAAGATGAATCTCCTTTAGCTACATCATCTCAATTATGGATATTAATACTCTATGAGCACACGTATCTGACTCAGATGATTGAGTCCAAAGAAGAAACCATCCTTGATGAAATGCCTATTGTGAGGGAATTCGTGGAAGTGTTTCCCGAGGAACTTCCTGGTTTCCTCCTAGAATTGATTTTGAGTTCTCAATTGAACTTATTCCTAGGGTGCTACCAATATCTAAGACACCGTATGGAATGGCTATTGTTGAGCTTGAATAGCTAAAGAAACAACTACAAGAGAATCTGGATAAAGGGTTTATACGCCCAAGTGCTTCACCATGGGGTGCACCTGTACTCTTCGTCAAGAAGAAGGATGTGTCAATGCGGTTTTGCATCAATTATTGTGAACTTAACAAAATCACAATAAAGAACAAGTATCCTCTCCCAATAATTGATGACTTGTTCAATCAGCTGCGTGGATCACAATACTTCTCCAAAGTGGACTTGCAGTCTGGATATTATCAAGTAAGGGTGAAGAAGGAAGATGTTCCCCAGATTGCTTTTTGTACAAGATACCGGCACTATGAATTCATAGTAATGCCTTTCGGACTCACCAATGCTCCAGCAATATTCATGGACTTGATGAATAGTGTCTTTAGAGATTACCTAGACAAATTTGTGGTATTATTTATAGATTATATTCTAATATACTCCAAATACCAAGGAGGATCATGAGGAGCATTTAAGAAATGTACTAGAGACTTTGCACAAGGAGAATCTCTATGAAAAGCACAACAAGTGTGAGTTCTCGTTGATGGAGGTCTCATTCTTGGGCCGTATCATCACAAGCAATGGGATATCTGTGGACCCCTCCAAAACAGATGCAATTGAGGGATGGCCAAGGCCAACATCGGTAACGGATATCCGTAGCTTCGTGGGGTTAGCTGGATATTATCGATGATTTGTGAGTAATTTCATAGATTTTTCCAACCCTCTTTAGAAGCTAACTCGGAAGGGAGTAAAGGTTTCATGGAGTGATGAATATGAAGAAAGCTTCAAGGAGTTGAAAAAGAGGATTATCACTGCGCCCGTGCTCACTTTACCCACAAGTGGGGAACCTTTCTTGGTATTCAGTGATGCTTCAAAGAAAGGCTTAGGTTATGTGCTGATGCAGAATGATAAAGTGATATCCTATGCCTCAAGGCAGTTGAAAATCTATGATCAAAACTATCCGACGCATGATCTGGAGTGGGCGGCGGTGATCTTTGCCTTGAAAATCTTGTGGCATTATCTCTATGGAGAGATATGTGAGATATATACTGACCACAAGAGTCTTAAATATATATTCAAATAGAAGGAGAATAATATGCGCCCGAGAATATGGATAGAGCTCATCAAGGATTATGACTATTCAATACATTACCACCCAAGTAAAGAGAACAAGGTAGAACATGCCCTAAGTAGAAAGGACCCAACAATTCTATCAATGATGAGAATTGAGAAGGATCCAATCTTCTTAGACTTGATGAAGATGGACGTGGGAATCATAAAGAAGGGAACATCATCAATCCTTTAACAAATGATTGCTCAACCATCTATTTTAGAAAGGTTAAAGGATGCTCAAAAGGATGATGTGGGAATTCAGGAAAAAGTGGAAGATATCAAAAAAGGGAAATCCTCAGAGTTTAATGTTAATGAAGAAGGCATCGTGCGGTTTGGGAAAAGACTATGTGTTCCATCAAGTCCGAAGCTGAAGAAGGAAATTTTGGATGATGCACATAGTTCAAATTTCTCTATTCACCTAGGGAGCACAAAGATGTATCGATATCTCTGAGAAAACTTTTGGTGGGATAATATGAAGAAGGAGATTTCTGAATATACATCAAAGTGCCTGGTGTGTCAGCAAGTGAAGTCATAGAGGCAGAAATCTAAGGTGATGATGAAACCATTGCCCATACAAGAATGGAAATGGGAAAAATCACCATGGACTTTGTCACCGGACTTCTGAGGACATCCAAAGGAAACAATGCAATATGGGTCGTTGTGTATCATCTTACAAAGACTACACACTTCATTACTATTCGAGATGATTTCTCTTTGGATCAACTGGCACAGATATATATCATGGAAGTGGTAAGGTTGCATGGAGTACCACTATCTATTATGTCTAACCGAGATCCGATATTCACCTCTATGTTTTGGAAGAGTCTTCAACATGATCTGAATGCTGAACTGAACTTTAGTACGACCTATCATCCTCAAACTGATGGCCAATCTGAACAGATTATCCAAACACTTGAGGATATGTTGAGAGCGTGCTCAATGGATGTTAAAGGAGGATGCGATCAACATCTTCCTCTAGTTGAGTTCTATTATAACAATAATTTCCACTCAAGCATCCAAATGGCACCATATGAATCCATGTATGGTAAAAGGTGCAGAACACCGAAATGTTGGGATGAGGTCGGTGAATGTAAGCTGCTTAGACCAGAAATGGTCAAAGAAATGGTGGAGAAGGTGAAAACCATTCAGCAGCATATCAAGGCAGCCCAGAGTCGACAGATGAGTTATGCAGATAATCATCGATGAGACCTTGAGTTTAAAGTTGGAGACATGGTTTTTCTACGTATATTTCCATGTAAGATGGTCACGATGTATGGAAAGAAAGGGAAGTTAAGTCCAAGGTACATCGGCCCCTTCGAGATTTTTGATCATGTTGGGGATGTGGCCTATCGACTAGCACTTCCAACTACTATGGCAAAAGTAATGATGTCTTTCATGTATCCCTCTTAAGGAAGTACATACCAGACCCGTCACATGTACTCTCTTATGAGGTGGTACAATTGGGAGATGATCTTTCTTATGAGGAGAAACCAGTGAAGATCATAGATCGTAGTGAAAAAGTTCTACGAAATAAAAAAATTCCCCTCGTCAAGGTATTGTGGAGAAACCACAAGTTTGAAGATGTGACTTGGGAATCAGAGGATATGATGAAGCTGTGTTACCCACATTTGTTTTAGCGTGGGAAAAGGAAAATTTCGAGGGAGAAATTTCTTAAGGGGGGAATATTGTAACAACCCAAAGTTTCATTAATGGAAATCCCTCATGATCTAATTAAATGTCTCTTTATGTTCATATAAAGTGTCAACTTCTTTGGTTTATGTTAAGAATTTTGATCGTTGCTAATATAGTTGTTGAACAATGATCACATGATTGGTATAAATATAGGAATTTAACAAATCCAATTTTACTCAGACAAAAGAAGCGATTGCCTCGTCCAGTAGAATTTCTCCATACGAAGGCCATTTTTCATAGCTCGGAAATGAGGTGGCATCCTTGGGCTTCAATCTTGACCAATCCCAAGATGAGCTTCATCATGTCAATCTAATATGTGACCGTCTATGGGAAATGTGGAAGTTGATTGAAATTACCACTCGAGCGATGTTATCTGAGCCACCCCAAGAGTCTCTCACTTTCACACACCTTACCCTTAGATGTTATGTGGCTATTTTAAGGGGTTATGTAACAAATATGTATTACTATGTTCATGTAAATTATTTTTTTGTATATAATAATGAATATAATTTCTAGTAATTTTTGATACATTGCAAATATTTTTTAAAGTACAAATGCTGTTTTTAGTAATTATTTAATTAAGAAATCTATTTTATTAAATTACGAGATTGTTTAATTAAATAATATTTTAATAAAATATTATTATTATTAAATTTATTTTTATTAAATATAAATGATCTTATAATTTTATGAATGCAATTATAATTTTTATTAAGGTTTGAAAGCCATTTCTGTCAAAACCCGTGAATTTTTGATAAATGACGGTTTTTATTTTATAAGTAAAAATTAACATATTTAGAAATTTATTTAGATAAAATAAATGTCATTTCTAGAATCAGGACGTCTAAATTATCCAACGGTGAATTTTTCATAATTTTCTGAGACAGTCAAATTTTTGGGTAAAAATTAAATACCATTTAAATATATAATGTGTTTTATGACATCATAATGACCCGATAGTGATGTAATAAAATACTACAATCTTTCTGTTCGGCCAATATATGTTTTACCATTAAAATAATTTGATTTTGGGTTTGTTTGACTTACTTTTCAAAGAATTAATGGACCCCTCAAGACTTATTCAACACCTTGACTTTTTAAATTAATTTCCATGGGAGTGTGACTCACCTCTACATAAGCAACCCTAATATATTAATAAGTTCGGACTTTGGCCTTATAAAATATTTTTTTCCTCTTCCCTTTCCGAAAAACCATGGGAAAAAACCATGGTATGGGTTGTGTTTTGGATTAATTTAATATAAGGGGTCCCAAACCTAAATAATAAAGAATTCCCTCACCTTTCCTATATAAACCCACCCAAGCACCCACTTCCTCCTCACTAAAAGCCTTTTTAGTTCCTCAAACCTCTGACCTACTCTCTATATAATCCTCCCAAGGTGCCCTAAGCTCCCAATAAGCCTCTCAGAAGCCTTTCTATATCCTTTGGAAGCACACTTCCAAGTAAGGGTTTTTTTCTTCCTTTCTCATTTTTGTCCAATTTTCTTTAAGTTGTTTTGCCCTTTTAATTTCAATTATAAATGTTGGGGTATGGTTTCTAACCTCCCTAATAATTCCCTCTTTATGATTGAATGATTGTAGACCCTTTCTCTCTCATTGAATTTCTCCCATGTACACCCGTTACTATGTCGAAATTCAGAAAGGAACTTCTCTCTCCTCTTTTACATTCATGCAATACTTTTGTATCATGAATCTAAATCCCATTAAAATTATTGGGAAATGTATATATATGAACTAATTATTGTACATTATAGGTAAATATGATGAGGATCCAATTTCTCTCTCATCAACCATTTTTTTTGAATTCTTATCTCACGCCGTTACGCTGCTGAAATCGCACCGATTTTCTAAGCCAATGTTGTTGTGTAGGGAATACCATTCCCATTTCTCCATCAAGGGTAATAACCTTTATGCACATTTACTTATTGAATGTATAGTTTCATGTATCAATTATACATTCCTTTATCGTTTAATAAATTATTATGTTTTATGAATCCATGTTTTATGATCCATGTGGCACACTTATGCATGAAATGAAATGTTTAAGAAGGGTGCACCCTTATAGAGCTCCAATGCATTGGGTAAAGTACAATATCATGATACATCATGTGTAATGAGTGTTGAATCATGATAATTCAAGTGCAAAGATGGTTTACTCATGATTTATGTGCAATGAGTATTTACTGATGCTCCATGTGTAGTGAGCCTTGGCACATGCTAATTCCATGATAAGTGTTGTTGCCACATTTCCATGTTATGGTTATCATGCTTTATCATGCCTTTATGTTCATGTTTTTATTATTCTCTATTGATATTAATATTGTCTAACATGTATTGTACTTCTCATTTTATTCCATGTGTACTCCCTTACTGGGCTTTATAGCTCACCCTTTTTTATGCATGTCCTCAGGTTATCCCATGCAATGCTAAATACGAACGAATGTAGTGGTCATATAAAGGAAGTTTTCAATAAAGATGTGGTATTTCATGTTTTAAGTTTTTATGGAATGATCCTAAGCCCCAAATACACTAAAACGCTTGATATTCTTTGTTTTATCAAGTGAAGTTTTATGTAATAAATCATTTTTATGTTGTAATAAAAAGTAGGGTTGTCATAATTCTATCTTTTCAATTCACACTGTGTATCTTATAATTTCCAATTTTAGGGATTATATAATTACAATAAAAAAAGACCAATGAATGAGTCATTGGTGACATTTTAAGACTTATCCAAATAATTTTACTGAACTATATATTTTTATGAATTTCATATCATTTAATAAAATACAATTTATTTTTAAATGTCATTAATGTAAATTTTGACGCTATTCATTTCTGAACATTTTAAAAATATCATAACAAGGTGATATCTTCAAAAAGAATAATTTAAACCATACATAACATGTCAAAGGTTTAAAATTAATTATTTTTGGACATTAATTATATCAAATTATAT
This sequence comes from Viscum album, assembly GCA_963277665.1. Taxonomy (NCBI): domain Eukaryota; kingdom Viridiplantae; phylum Streptophyta; class Magnoliopsida; order Santalales; family Viscaceae; genus Viscum; species Viscum album. Next base: position 475,447,329 of record OY728135.1, read on the forward strand.
TTATTTTAATATTTTTAATATCATTTATTTGATATTTTCATTATTTAAACAACAACTACATAATCATTATATAAGCCTTGGTAATTATTTATTTTATAAAAAGTAGAAATAGAATATCATGATTAATATAAAAAATTCATCTTTAAAAAATAATTATTTCCAAACATATCCCCTATACAACATCATATTAAAAATAATTCACTTGTTAAATACATGAGTATGACAATGTTGACTTTTCTTTGAATAAAATATTATAAATGAATTAAAGTCATCTATGTGGCTCTAAGGGGCCATAAAATCATCCCAAAGATGATTTTTATCGAAAATATATCATCTAATTAAACTAATTCTAATGTTAGGGTATTATTATAATATTTATAATTTTATTTATACCTTTAATTACCTAATTTACCTTTAATTGTGGTAATAAAAAATATTACTACAGTTACTATTCATATGTTACAAAAATAAGAGTCCTATTTACTAAATTTATACCTTATCATTCCAAATATAGAATTCATTTTTCAAAACTTAAAACATATAAATATCAACAAATAATTAAAAATTAATCTCCTTAACTGAATGAGAAAACTTTTTTTAAAGTAAAAACCTTCAAATGATCAAAATTATTTTAAATACAAATTCAATTTGAAATTGATTACATTGACCAAAATTAGACTAAATGATAGATAATATACATAATTATACTTCAAAACCATTCAAAAATATAATTTAACAATATAAATAAACTTGATGAAAATGAATTTTTTAATTAAAATGTTTTATTTTTTACTATTCATCAAAAAATAAAACACTTTTGAAAAATTAAAAAAATTAAACCAAATTAAATTTGGATATTCAAATTTCAAATAAAAATATTATTTTTTTCAAATAGAAATTATAAAAGTTTCACGAATTACATATAAAACAAGTCCACCATCAAAAGGCAGAGAAACATCCCTTTTAGAAAAATACATCTTTTATGGGTAAAATTGGATTTATTCTTATATAATTTCCAAAGAAAATATAAGATTAATTATAGAGATTATATTTAATATATTATATATATATTTCATTAATATAAAATAAAAAGATTTATCTTATTATTTATTAGTACAAAATATAATTTTTTAAATTTAAATAGTTTTTCAGAAAAACAGTACCTTTTATTATAAGAAGTGTATCATACCTAACCAAGAGGACACTTAAATGCTTTCCCTAGCCAAATATCAACATAAAATAATCACTCCTACCCATACTCTAGAGGTTTGCAACTAGCAGTGAGGGTCTCATCGATCATAATGGGAGACTATACCGTCTTTTCCAGAGTAATCCACATCAGATAATATATGAAATAAAGAAAACAATAAGTAGTGAACCAAAATATGCATTATAAACTATTCCCCAAAACCTGGAATATGACCACAATAAAAAATAAATGTTTTATGCAATTTCAATACAATTACAAGTGTAAAGAAAACCGAAAATAAAGACAACTGAAGAATCCCCGAAATGGGTTCTAACTCCATGTATGGATCCATCATCCATCAACATCACATGCCTACTCAACCCTCTAACATAAGACATTTTACCTTGTATATAACTAAAATAATAATGTATGGTCGAGTACCATATGGAGGCCTGAGCAGGGTGTGAGTAAAACCCAGTAGGCCACAACAAATAGTATCTTCAAAATATCTAGTCTAAACAGATAGTGAATGAATGTACTAAGTATGATACCAAATAAATAGATGATAACTCATTTTACATTAGTTAAAAATTTTCACTTTATCCATTTTTAACATTTATTATATATTTTAAGCATTTAAATCATTTACACATTTCTTATGGTGGCCAAATCATCATGAATAATGTTATAAGGCATGTTACCTATCTCTCTAGGGGTAAAAATTTCATAAATAATTATAAAACACTTAACTTAGAGCCTTAGTCTATGTAGTCTAATCCAATGCAAACATTATGGGCTTATAACATCAGTCTCACTCCTTAACCCATGTATTCTATGGAGGGGATTAGATCCTCATTCCAACCCAACCTATGAGAGGAGCCTCAGTCCATTATCCCACACCACTAAGCCATGTGCACATTCTTATTTCACCTTATACCACATTTACCATAGCAGAAACCAAAGATAATCAATACACATAACATTCACATATAACTATCCATTCAAAAAATGAAACATCATCCATCCTTAACAATTTATCTCATTTACCATTTACATAAAATATACCATTTAACTGATTTTTATTTTTCAAACCTTAACCCATATATCAAAAACAATTACTCCAATGCATTTTCCCAATTTAAAAAATTCATCAATTCTTATGCCTCAATTTAATTACACATTTTCATTATAATTTCATTTGTCATTTGATACATTAATGTTGATCCATTTCACAATTTTTCACATTTTTCTAAAAAATCCATTGAGCCATTTTTAATGACTATACACAAATATCATTAATTCCTCTTTATAATTCAAACCAAAATATCAATATATTTATAATGGGTTCTATTCTATCAAAAATAAACTCTATACTTAACACAAGATATTTTCATGTTTATAAAGGTTGATACACTCTATGGGTGACCCTAAATAAGTCTAATCAACCTCAGATAATTTCATTTCGATCATGATGGGTTTAATTTATCATTTAGATAACAATTTTACTAAATCATACTATGACTATCCAATGCACGTAAATACGAAAGAAATATCATAACTGAACATGAAAAAATGACACTAAAACTATGGGATATAATATGTAGAACGCCAACCTCGAATCCGAGTATGAGTACAATCTTAAAGTTATACTTAGATATGAATTCAATAACTATTTACAGTCTTAACCTATGATCCATTAAAAAAATTTGGTTTTAGGGATTCAAAAGAATATGAACAAAAATGCATTCCCTAATCTAAAAAAGAGAAGCAAGTGGACTGTTATACTTGATCAAAGTCTTGATCCAAAACCAATGATGCACCAAATGGTCTAGAATCAAAGGCGATTGATCATTTTGAGGATTTGGGAGGTTTGGTTTATCAAGTCTGGAGGAGGAAGAAATGGGGAAAAATTGGGTGAGGATATTAAAATCAGGAGGGGTAAAATTTTAATTATTCAATTTTTAATGTGGCACATCGTTTGGACACATGAATTTCTAAACCGTGTGCCAATTGTGTGTTTGTCTCTTTCTAAGAGGGGTTATGTTGCACAGTTTCTCAGGGAGGCCCACAAAGTTTTAATAACCATGCACCAACAATAGGGGATGTCTCTATCCAAGGTTGCATTATTTGGCTTCCCACCTCACAGAGTTTCCCTTAACTGTGAACAAACCATTTAACAAGAACATAATGGATCAATTTCCATTTCTTTTATGTGATGAATCTCAAAAACACCCCCAAACATCATCAAACTCCCAATAAACATCCTATTAACTAATATTAACTGATTTACACCAAAATTTAAACAAGTAAATACCATTTCAATGTTCTATACCTTATAAACTCCCCACCTTATAATGGATCCTCCTTGAGTCACACTTCCTAGCATCACCGAGCTCCTAATGTAACGAAATTTGGCCATTGATCCCACATATCTGACTCCATATCCCATGTTTCTTCCAAAACATTTACATGTTTCCATTAATCCTAACCTAATAGAACAGTCTTAAACTGCATGAATTTCATACCTCAATCTACAATATGAACCAGATTCTCATCAAAGGCCGCTTCAACCTCAAGATAAAAATACTAAAAATAAAAAACATGAGTTGTGTCAGAGTGATACCAGCAAAGCTGTGACACATGAAAGACATTGTTCATACAACTATAAAACTATATAGGAGGAAATACATATTCCACTTGTCTGATTCTCTCCACAATCTCAATCGACCCCACAAGCCTGGGAACCAACATACTCTATTTTCCAAATCTGTTGGTGACCAATCCTTGGGAACACCCAAAGAAACAAATGATCACAAACCAAAAACTCAAGATGTCTATAAAGTTGATACGAATACAACTTTTTTATACTATGATATATTTCCATATGTTCCAAAATCAATTGAATATGTTATAGATTCTCCTACATGAGACTCATTCACAACAACTCTTATTCTCCAACTTCTATACAAAAAAACAATGATTAACATTGTAAACCATAGAGCATCTCATATGGTTCCATCTCAATAATATACAAGTAATTATATTAACAAATTCACAATACAAGATGTATTTTTTCTATGATTCACTAAAATCCCAGACACAAGCTCTCAAGATGTCCTTTAGTACCAGAATAGTATGACCTGACTGCCCGTCTGTCTGTGGGAGGGATGTTGTACACAAATACACCTTGATACAAAGTGCCATCTACAACCCCTTCTAGAAGTGTGATGTAAACCACACGATATGATCCAAAACAATTGTATGAATAACCCTCTGAAACTATATTATCTCCCACAAATATAAGCCACCCTACTCATATATGGTTAAAGTTTCTTTAATCAACAAGAAACTGTCTACCTTAGTTAACCAATCCAAAAAATACCCAAATCACATCATTTTTATGAGGTGTCCTTAAGAGACCCACTATTAAATTCATCATCATGCCATCCCATTTCCATTCCAAAAAGGGAATTAGATGAAAAAACACTTGACCATTGATTCGTATTCTTCACCAATTGGAAGGCAAGGCATCGCACCATGAAATCCACAACCAATTTCTTCACTCCAAGACAACAATGGTACCTATGAATATTACGATACATGATGGTAAATCAAGGATGAATTTCCCACATTAATTCATGAAACTCTCACATTAACTCTTCTTGCATACATAGAGGCACAAAAAAATACCATGAACATACACGATTCCATCATATTCAATAGACCAATTGGATAATGACTCCCCAAGTTTAATATATTCTCTTAAATCGAGTCATTATCCTCATGTTTATTCTATTTGATCCCACTTGGATGAATGGAATAAACTACCAAGGATGCGAGGGTCATATTCCCTTGGTAGTCATGCACCTCCAGATGTATCTTAGTGAACAATTCCTTTATTCTCTGCTCAGAAGTAAATTCCTAAACTCCCTGATTTTGAGTCCTCCAACTCAAGGAAATCACAATACTACTTACCTTTCCCAATGAGTAAACTAACTCTATATTGAAGGAAAACATGCACATAACCCATCTTCAATACAATAGATTCAAATCACATTGGGATAAAATTTACTTGTAGGACTTATAATCAGTATACACCACAAACCTTTCTCCCAACAAGTAGTTCCACTAACACATTATGGAATGCACCACTACATCAAATTCAGTATCATATGTAGGGTAGTTTCTCTCATGATGCCTCAACTTTTTCAAACCATAGGAAACCACCCGATCATAATGCATCAAAACTTCCCTAATCCTAACAATGGTCTCATTAAAGAACAAGTTATACCCCATTCATGGATCAGGTATCATCAGAATCATTGTGGTATTCAACCATTTATTTTTCTCATGAAAGAAACTGTCACATGTCGTTGAACACTCAAGCTTGATACTCTTCATGGGTAATCCCAAAAGAGTTTATTCTAAATGGTATAATAATTTGTTGACCCTTCAGAAATAGACCTCCAATCCCAGAAAACATAGGATATCAGAAACATTCTTGGGATACTCTTAAGATACAATATTCTACAGTTTCTCTGGGTTCACTAACACAACTTCCTCATAGATGATGTGTCCCATGAAATTCACCCTATAAATTTAGAAATGATATTTGGATAAATAGGATTATAGAATATGAACTCTTAGTGTACTTTGGACAATGTTAACATGTTTTTAATGATCATAATGAGTCTTTGAGTAAACCATTATTTCATGAACAATGACAACAATGAATTGATCTATGTATGGGTGAAATATTCAGTACATTATGACCATAAACTATGCCGACACATTGGTTAATCCGAACGACATCACAACAAACTCATACAACACAAAACTGCTCTTGAAATAAGTCTGATGTATATCAGATGGTCTCAGACATAACTGATGAACCCCGATCTCAGTTAAATTTTAAAAAACACTGAAGTGCCTCTTAGTTAGTCAAAGAGATCATCATTTCTTTGAAGATGGTATTGGTTCTTAACTTTCATTTGACTCCTCTTCCTATAATAAATGAAAAACCATAGTGATATCTCATTTTCCTTAGAAAACAACACTAGAGACCCCCAAGGTGACATAATAGGATGAATAAAACCATTATTCCACAAGTCATCCAACTCAGCCTTAAGCTCTTGTATTTTTTCTAGTTCCATTATATTTAGAAGAATGGAAATTGGATATTCTCACAACAACAACTCTATTGTGAACACAACAACTCTCTTAGGTAGAAACCCCAAGAATTCCCTATGAAACACATCCTGAAATTGATCCACCGCCAATGTAATGAAAAGTTTCCCTTCTACACCATCACAATTTATTAGACAAGACACTTGGTTTTGACTAGACCCAACTGTTAACAAACTAGCCCTGCACAGCCTGCCCAGACATCCCATTCACAATGATGGACATACATGTCTCCCTAAAAGGACATTAACATCTCCCTATGATGGTAAAAAATTATAAATTCTTGGTACAATGCTATCCAATCCATGCCTAAAATTAGATCAATAGACAACATCTCTAGCACAAACATGTCTCATAGGAAACAGTACCCATCAACCTCAAGATAACACCCCTTAAATTGCCAGATATTTTCTACTCACACCCCTAATAGTGTAATAATGAATATGAACCCACAAATACAATCACTTGATAGGCCCAACAAACCAAAAATTGTCAATAAATAAAAGAATTCAAGGAACCTGTATCAGATAAAGTATTAGAAATCGTGGAATCCACAATGATATACCTCATGTAGTCAATATCCCAACCTCACCACCTCTAGGTATAGGATAAACTACATGAAGCTAACTTTCTCCTCTAGCCTAGGACCCTTTATAAATTCATTTTAGAAGAACTACCCTATTTATATGAACGCTCTCGCCCAGGATTACCAAATACACCACCTCTATTAGTATTAGTAGTAGATCTACAACTGTTTTCCTGATATGGGGTAACAAACACCCTGCCATCACTCTGCACTGGCCTCCCTCATTACCCACTTGATGAGTGTTCCTACCAAACCTGAAAACATGCCCCATTCTACCACTTGATTGGAACTCAACTAGTGGTTAAGGGGGCACTGACTTCGCACGTGTCTCATCCTACCACACTGATAATAGAAAACTTGATTACCAATATGAGGGAATGTTTCTCTCTTATTAATAATATATACACCAAAACCTTGGTGTAAACTCCCGAAACAACACTTCCTATTATTATATGTTTCACTACTCGGTCACCCAACTATAAATCCATACCCACCACCTGAATCCATTTTGAGGTTCCCTTCTAAAATAAGTGCATAATCCAATATCTAATAATCCCTTTTAAAACTGATGATATATACCTAGGACTAGATCTCATATCTAATTCCATCTTAGAAAGGTCTCATTGTGTCTTCCTCATCAACTACCAATGTTGTAATGAAGTGTTGCAAGTGATTGAAGTGGCCAAAAACCATTATCACTAACATAGATATCCTTGTGTCATCCTAATAAACTCTAGAACCTTCTCCTACCTCTATGTGTTTGGATAGAAATGTTCCTAAAACTATTCCTCCAAATATTTCCTTAATATACCATCATCCTACTTAGTATGGACCAAAACATCCCACCAACACTTCACCTAACCCAATAGCATGTAATCCACCAGCTTAACTCTCTTATTAGGAGGAATATCTAAGAGATAAAGAATCATCTATAAGAACTCTATCTATAACTCAATGACATCCATCCGACCCAATCTAGTAAAATTTGGATGTTTTTACATATGGAAGGCCCTAGTCAGCAAAAAAGAATCTCCGTATAAACCGCATTGGGCCCCGTTACATCATCTATATAAAATGAACAATGTTCTCATGGTACCTAACTTCACCCCTATTACCCCGAATCCTCGGGTTCCCTTGATCCACCTATAGAGGATAATTATTGGTGAAATATTATTTTCATCCAATTAGAACATAATGTTGAGGTGGAATCTTCTTATGATTCTTAGCAAAAATCTCATAACACATAGCTTGAACCGTCCACAATTTTCACCCAAAAGGCTCTCTAATAGCCTAAAACAACCCATTTTGCATAAATTATCCTAATAGATATGGATACCTCTAGAAAACTACCATCTAAAATCCCTAAAATAGGTCATAATCAATATGTGGTAAAATGGATCACTTAGTCACAAGTCTTTTGGTAGACACCTTTATCTAAACAACTTCTTAATCCACAACACAACCCTTTCCCCTTAGGTGCATTTCCCATTTTACAACTTTCCACATCCAAATTTTTTACTCATTTACACCTTCAATTAAAGAAAAATTATTTAATAATCCTTTAATAATTTTTATTTAACCATTTTAATCAACATTATTAGAAACAATTTTCTTCTATTTTTTAATTAAGTGAAAAAAATTCTACTCTTTATACCACACATAAACATATCGTGTGTGTCTATCAGGATGTGTGATTCCTTCACACATAAGTGACAGAAATTATATATGAATGAAAAAGTCATGTTGTTATGTCCTTCAGAAATATATCCCAAAACAGTAACACCACACAACAAGTGCATCACACGATGGTGAAATATCACTCAACTATAACAACACATATAAAGAACAACAATTTCCACCCTATGTAATTTGTTTTTCACACATACATGGGTTAGATACTCCCATGAACAAGCTCATTTCCAAGGCCCGACACATCTTAATATCAATTATAACATCCAAAATAGTATGGAACAGAAAAGACTAGATCTGATACCACTTTCTAACATCCCTAACCTAGAGGCCACTAAACTGTTACCCTGATCTAGGTCCCCACTTGAAATTAAGAGCACCTCCCCATATGCTAGAGGTTTCTATCTAGTGGTGAGGGTCTAATAGATCACATAGGGAGAATATAACCTCTTTACCATAGTAATCCGAAACAAATAACATATAGAATGTTGGAAATAACATGCAGGGAAACAAAAGTTACATTATCAACAATTTCCCAAAACTGGGTACAATCCCACAACCAAAATTTTACATACTATGGAATGACAATATAGATCCATGTGTAAAGAAATCCCAAAATAAATATAACTGAAGAATTCATAAAACTGGTTTTGACTACAGCTATGGATCCTTCACACACGAACATCCCTTTCTAACTCAACCATATCATATATGGCCTGTTCCCTAGTCCCAATCTGCAATAATAAAGTCCTCTTAGGTATCCAATGGTGGCCCGACCAGGGTGTGAGTACAAATAAGTAGGCCACCTCCAACATTATCCACAAAATATCCTGTATAAACAGATAATGTAGACAAGTACAAATTATGAGACAAAATAAAAACAATATAACTTGTGTTTCATTAGTTAACAATATTCACTTCATCCATTCCCATCATTTATTATATTTTTTTAAGAATTTACATCATTTAAATAGTGACCAAATATGTAAAAATCATCATTCATAAAGGTGTATGTCAAGTTAGCTATCTTAATAGGGGTAATCATTTCATAAATAATTCTAACACACATTCCTTGGAGCCTCTGTCCATGCAGTCTCATCCAATGAAACAATTAGGGGCCTATATCATCAGTTTGACCCCCTAACCTGTGCATTCTAGGGAGGGGTTTAGAGCCTCAGTCTAATCCAACCCCTGGGAGGTGCCTCATTCCATTATCCAACACCAAAAAGCCATGTTCACAGTCATATTTAACTATTTACCACATTTACCATATCAAAAACCAAACATAATCAATACACATAACATTCACATATCACAATTCATTCAACACATGAAACATCATCAATACCTATACATTTAGCACATTTACCATTTTCATAGAATATACCATTTAACCAATTTTAGTTTTCAGAAATTAAACTATCTAGCATAATTAAAAGCTCCCATGAATTATCACTTTTAACATATTAATCAATTCATATTCGTTAATCCAATTATGCAATTCTATTACAATTTCATTGGTCATGTGACACATTCACATTGATCCATTTCTCCTTTTTTCACATTTTACTGAAAAATACCATATTTCATTGCCAATTTCTAGACACAAATATCATTATTGAATCCTTATAATTCAAACTAACACATTAATATATTTATCATAGGTTCTATTCCAACAGAAATTATGTCTATTCATAACATTACAATTTTCGATGTTTGGGAAGGTCGACACACCCCATGTGTGGTCGTAAATCAGTCTAGTCGACCTCAAAGAATATCATAGGGATCATTACGGGTTTAATTTATCATTTAGACAACAATTTTGAAAAATCATATTTAGGGAGTAAAATACACATCCAGAAGGAATAAATATTGCAATTACAAATGCACAAATCGACAATAAAAATATGGGATATATCTTGTGGACCACCTACCTCAAATCCGAAGATGAATGCACACATAACCTTAAAATTAGATCCAAGTTCAACCACCCATTGACTCCCTAACCTAAGATCCTAAATAAAAATAGGTTTTAGGTATTTATATGAATAATAACAAAACCAATATCTATAATCTGAAAAAGAGAATCCAAAGGAGGATTAGACTTACCCGAAACATCGATCCACAACCAACAATGCCCCAAATGGCCTAGAATAAATGGATATTGATCATTGGAAGGATTTGGGAGATTTGGTTCATCACTAGGGCTGGAGGAAGAAGATGTGGGGAGAAAATTAAGTAAGGAAGTTAAAATTATAATGGAAAATGATAATTTTCACTTCATAATGGGGCACATAGTTTGGATACACAGTTTGAAAAACCTTGTAAAAACTATGTTTAGGCCTCTATTGAAGAGGGGTTAAGTCACAAGATTTCTTGTGGTGGCTTGCAATATTTGAAAAACTATGTTCCAACTGTGATTTATTCCTCGATCCAAGTTCACATGGTTTGGAATCGCCCTCACACAATTTTCCATTATCGTGATCAAACAGTGAAACCTGCATAGAATGATCTGATTTATAATTATTTCAAGTCCCGAACCAGTAGTACACCCTTGAGATTTCTTGAAAATTTGATAAAAAACCAATTATCCAAACTAAGAGATTTAAACCAAAATTTAAACAAAAAACATACCTCTATGAAGTTTGGGATCTTATACAAAAGGTTTAATTTCCTTTATAATAAATTGATCACCAAACAATTGATTATATAAACATGTGTAAACCATATTTTAACAATTATTTTAATAATTTTTATACATAGAATTATAATACCTATGTTATAATTTTAAAACTTAAATATCATTATTTAATTATTCATTTAATCTAGATTTAGCATATCATGTACTCCATCGATCATAGTGTTTCTTTCTTAAAATAATGGGATGTTACATTCTCCTCCCTATGAAAATTTTATCCTGGAAATTTGGAATTATGGAATTCTAAATAGGGTTGAAATATTCATATTAATGTTATTGAACTACCTCATTGAAAAAAGGATTAATAAAACATCCAATTTAAAAGATAGAAAAGGATGTAAAAAAGGTTAACTGAGATAATACATAATATGATTCCATATAGGAAATCATAGATATGGAATAAAATATAACTATCATGTTCTAATGGAGAGTTATATATGACATAGTCAAGATGATGTTAAAATTAACAAAACCATAAATATGTGATGGGTTAAATAGTTATTTATTTATCAATATATAAAGTAAACAGATAATGTTTGTGTTTCAAAATTATTTTCATTTAGTTGAGGAATTATTTTAATACCCATACTTAGAACATTTGGAAGTATAGTTACAAGACAAGTAATGAATCATCCTTTTATCAATTTCCACCAGAAACGCAACTTTTTCTCCAAATGATGTGTATTTAAGATGAAATTTTCATACATGAAGCACTATAATCAAATTCTCGATAATTACATAATCCACACAAGGTTAAATATCTATTTCTCCTATAATGAATCATTAACCAAAAAAAAGTTAGGATAAGATAAGATAATTCCCCAGAAAGAATATACATTTAAACGATGAAAAACTAATTCAATCTTCAAAATTAATCTTTAACATCCCATGTTTAACATAAACCAATTGATAAATAACTATCCTTAAAATTCCTCAAAATAATCAAAAATAATATTGAGACCCAAAATTCATAAGGATTTGATCACATAGTATTCAAATATAATTTTAAACATCAATATCCAAATGACATCAATTACTCCTGATTTCTAATACTAAAATGTAGTTTCCCTAATGATCTTCATGATACGGTAATTATTTCCATAAATAAACGAAATAATCATAAATCTACTAAAAACTCATTTATTATTGAAAATTATAATTAAGAATTTACTCCTCATGTAAATTACTATAGTATTCTATTTACCTCAATCATAATGGGTTTCGAAAATTGTAAATGTCTTCTAAAATAACATTAATCACATGTTCACCAAATAATTTTATAATCCTAGTGTTATCTATTGGATAAAAAATATTTTCCCAAAATCAACTTATTCTTCAACAATCAAATAATTTAACTTAAAATAAAAATTCATACAAACAGGGACTTCAAGTAATCTAGTGCTAGGTGATGAAACCTCTCTCCCTTTGATTGTGGTTTCAAAACTCACAACCCTTCTGGATGCAATGGGTTGTCAACCATCCTATGTGATTTTATTTTTCTAAAACTATATTAATGTTATATTACTATAAATATTTGTTAAAATAATCAAAATAACCTTAATATTTATTAACCTCAAATATTATCTCCTACCTTTCATATTGAATCTGAAAATATTATAGTCCATAATTACCAACAAAATTAATGTCTCCAAAAATACCATTAGTTGCCTTAAAGTTTCAAAAACATAAATCCTCAAAATAGGTTTGCAAGGAACTAATGTTATGATCAAATATAAGATTATAAACTTATGATAATATCCATAAATAGAAAGAAAACATCCCAATCTCTAAAGTTGTCTAAAGCATAATTTGATACAAACTCTAAGGACCTTGCCTCAAACATTACATAATTTAGTGTTTTATAACTAGAATTCACTTTTGAGAATCTTATTTGTTTAGAGTTTTAAATAATTAGAAAAAACTCCTACAAAGTAGACCCATATATTATAAGTGGAAACTTATACTCAGTATCTATTTTTTCTCAATATAAAACTCCTTAAAATAAAAAATGATTTCTCATTATAAGAATTATTCACAATTTCCCCCATGATCTCATCCTTGTCTCTATTCCCCATTATACCCCATTGATGAAATTTTTAAACTTACGATGATAACTAAAATTCCATCAATTGATACACAAAAGAGAGAAAACTATTAGTCTCGTGAAAACACGAAAAACCATGAAAAAATTATTATAAAATCATATTGTTCACCCTTAAAAAGAAGTAAATACACTTCTTTACAAAACATGCTCATTTATTACCTTTTTTATAATCAATATATTACTAAGGAACCCATAGAAAGAATATATAACACATGAAGATATCTTCAAGAATAATTATACATAAGTGGAATAACCTTAAAATCTATACATGTCACTCTTACAAGTAGAAAAATCATACAATCAACTTCTATATCCAATGCATTGAAGGTTATATCATTACCACCCATCATTGGATTATCACGAATCCACCCATCCTTGTTTTATCATGTATCCTACTGTAAAATTTTAATGTAACATTATATAATCCCAAAACATAAAATATTCAATTTTAAAAATGTCACTCTTAAAATTTCATTTACACAAATAAGAAAATATTTCGTGGGTGTTAAATTATTAATCAATTTTAAAACCCATTTTCAATAACAAAATACACAAAAAAGGAAAAGAGGGGTTTCATTAAAAAAATAAATATTTGTAGGGGAATAAAAATATAAAAAATGAAAAAACAATTCCCTTTATAATCATTTCATATCTATATAAATAAATGTGTAAAATATTATAATGAATATTGACATATATAAAAAGAAAGATATTTTTAAAACAAATTTTCCCATCCCACATTGAAATAATTTATCATAATATCAATGAAGAAATAATATTTAACAAAACATTAAATAAAATTAGAATAAATAAATTCACAATATTATATGTAGAAGGTACTATATATACACAACATAAAATAATATGGGTGTATAACATCAAAATATTCCCCAATGAAAGGATATTGAGAAGAAAAACCTTATATTATGCCCAAATCATCGCAGAAAATAATTATATCATTGAATAAAAAATATAAGTTAATTATTTACTTAATTTATTACCTTTTTAATTTTTATTAATCCTTTTACCTAAATTATTGTGATGTTATAACAATAACTTAATTTTTTAACATTAAGTCAGGCATTATAATGATATTCGTTACATGTGTCCGAAATAACTTTTGTATAATGTCTAAAGTAAAAAGTGCTCATTATTCCATAATTTTGAGAATAATATTCATGAAATAATAATCAGTTTTATATATCAATTATAATTTTAAATCCATCCATTAGAAATTGATATGAAAAATGAACTATGTTACAAGCATAAAGACTACAAATCGTACGTACACATGCGTAATGTTTTCGTTTTTCAATGATCATAACAGAAATAAGGTTAATATAATTTTAAAACTATTTAAAGATAATAATATAATTAATATTATATTAATAATATAATAATCATTTTAACATCGTTCATTTGATGTTGTGATGAAAAACGAATCACATCACTTCATGGAGATGATAGTTCACACATTCCCATAAATGCTGTAATCAATTTTATGTGCATAGAAATGTAATAGAAAATGATATATTATCCTTATATAGTGATAAATATGTCATTAATATCATATATAAACAAAAATTACATCATTATAACTAGTACTGATAGAATATGTTAGAAAATAAACTATATTTGTTCGTGAGATGGTAGTCTACCATTCACATGAATGATTAATTATTTTCTAATTTGAAGGAAGTGGAGATGGATTTTGGTAATTATAGTATCATAATAACATATAATTATATTTAGGATACATTATTTAATATTTCAACATGTATGAAGAATATTTTAATGATGTGGAAGAATAAATAAAATTGATATACTTGATTAAAATAATTTATCTTTATTCGGCAATCTCCTTTTCTTGACACCATAAGACCACTAAAGGTGGTGTTCATCATAAAATATGAGATATATAATGTGTTTAGGTATTATAAGAATTTCTTTGGTAGTATCCATGCTGAAAAAATGTTTTTTTATGTGTGATGAAATTAGAAGAATGGGTGTCCTTTTATAGGAGAAGGGAGGGGCAGTATTGGAATTATTTAAAGTATTAAATTAATATAAATTAATTTTATTAACCAAATGGAATAAAAATTATTAATTTATAAATTCTAATCATTATGATTTTAAATAAATTAATCCAATGAACATTAGACATGTTTTGAAAATTTTCTAATCCTCATCATTTTGTTTTAACCCTTATTTAACCTTTTTCTATTGTTACTAGAATATCATGTAATTTACACTTTGACGGTCAATATAATTATGATAAAATTTTGAAATTCTAGTAAATGAATCATTGATGATAGTTTTATATTTATCTCATTATTTTGGATGAATTTTATTTTTTTCTGAATTTTATATCATTTAATTAATTATTATTTAATTGAAAATATAATTAATGTCAATTTTAACAGTATTTTTTACTTGAATTTTGAAACATATCATAACAATATTATATATTCAAAAATAATCTTTTAAATCATAAATAAAATGTTAATTTCATTTATAAAATTCTAATGTGACATTAATTATATCAATGTATATTTATTTTAATATTTCTAATATCATTTATTTGATATTTCTATTAATTAAAAAATTACTAAATAATCATTATATAATACTTTAATGTAATTATTAATAATAAAAAATGGAAAATAAAATATAATGTTGAATATACAGATTTTATCATTCAAAATAAAATTTATTATTATACATATCCCATATAAAATCCTATGTTAAAAATATTTTAAATGTTAAAAACAAGCATATGAAAATGTTGGTTTTTCTTTGAATAAAATACTATAAATGAATTAAAGTCATCTTAGTGGATAAAAAAGGTAATAAAATCTATAAAAGGTTAATTTTGGTCGACAATAAGTCATACAATAAAATTAGAACATTTTTTAGCATAATTTTCTAATATTTAACATATTATGTTTACATTTAATTACATGACATAACCTTAACCATGGAGATAATTATTTTTACTAAAGTTAGTATTCATATTGTCCAAAAAGTAAAAGGCACATATTTATTAAATTTTTTACTTTTGATTCAAAATATGGAATCCAATTTTAAAAATTCAAAATACATAAATTGAAGAAATTAATTAAAAATTAATCCCATTGATGGAACAAGAAAAGAAGTTTTTAAAGTAAAAGCCATCAAAAGATTGAAATGTTTTTATATCAAAAATCAATGTAAAATTGATTAAAATGAACTAACTTGGATTAAATGATAAAAAAATTAACAAATTATACTATAAAAACATTAAAATATATAATTTTTCAGTATAAATAAATTTGATGAAAAATTAGTTATCAAATAAAATGTAGTATTTATCACTATTCATAAAAAATAATACTTATTAGAAAAATATCCAAAATAAAATCAAAAGTAACTTTTTAAAACAATATTTCAAATAATATGAATTTTTTCAAGTGACACTTATAAAATTATCATAAAATAGATTTAAAACAAGTGTTCTATTAAAAGGAGAGAAAACTGCAATTTTAGAAAAATAATTATTATATTCATAAAATTGGATTTGTTCTTATATCATTCCCATAAAACAAATAAGTTGAATTTTAAACATTACATTTAATATATTTAATATATTTTTCATTAATATAATACAATAAGAGTGATCTGTTTATTTATTAGTATGAAACACAGTTGTGCACATTTAAATAGTTTTCCAGCACACATTACCATTAATTTTAAAAAGGGTATTATTTTCACTTATAATTGATTAGTCATCAAGGAATTAATTATATATACTTGTGTGAACCATATTTTCATAATATAGTTATTATGTTTCATAATATCCATTCTAAAAACTATTTTATAAAGGTAACATTTAAATCGTAATATTTAATTGTATGTTTAAGATCAATGTGGTGTATCATTTATGTTATCGAACATAGTGTTTCATTCATAAAATCTTTAGTTATTATATTGTGTTTTATATAATTAAGAAATATAACATGTATAAAAAATCCTAAAATACTAAGTGGAGACTTATCATTAGTATCTATTTTCCTTATAATAAAATACTTTTAAAATAAATCATGATATCTATTCATCGAAAATATTTACAACATTAAAATTAACTTACTCCATTACCTTAACTAACTATACATAATCTTAAACAAATATATAGAATAGAGAGGATAACAAAAAGTTCCGTAAGATATATTAAAAGAAGAATAACTGTTATTCTTGTGAAATCATGAAAACATATATAACATTTATTGTTATATTGAAATTCATTTGAGCAGATGAAATAAAAAATTTCACATGAAGAAACACATTTTTTCTCAAATAAAATCATTATAACCCATAATATGAAATTAAAAACCCTATTAGTAATATAGAGTGTCCCATTCATAAAATGTTTTAAACTCATGTAAAATGTAACTATCACCTAGTCAAATCCATACAAGAAACCCTTTAGTAACTCCCTCCATCATTTATATTAAGACAGGGAACATTTCCTAATGAATTAGTGTTCTATCTGTGTATTTCCATCATTTATGCTATAAATGGATCACCTATCACTATATGGGCCACCACATCTTACGAGCTGTAATGGGCTCACTAGTGCCATCTAGGCCGCCCCATCGTATATGTTATAATGGGATCACCTTAGGCTATACGAGTGCACCCATCTATCATGTATAATAATTAAGTAGCATATCAGTAAATAAGAAAAATATGTTTACACTTTTCCATTATAAAACATTTGTAATAGTGCTCTAAACTATTAAACAGATCACTTTTTGATATCAATATACCATTTTCTATAAAACCCCCATTACATATATACAAGTAATTTTTTTCAATTGAAATAAAATTTATAATACCAAAATAAAAGGAGAAAAATAAATGAAGGAAAATATTGAATCATAAAAACAAAAATATGAATTAAATAATTTTCATGGTGGTAGAATAATCCTTTTCATCATGTATATTTAAAATAGGAAACTTTTTTTTTAATTTGAAAAAACGTTCTATATAAAGAATTAAAAAGGTTTCATTTAAAAACAATTGAAAATTAACTGAAAAGAGACATAAAATATAAGTTACAAATATTTTATTTCCATATAAATATTTTATATAACATTTTAAAAACACGCACCTGGAATAGAATGATAGTTTCATGGAAAAACTATTAAAGATGATTTTTTAAAGGAAATGTTTCTTCTCACATGAGAAACACTTGAATTATAAGACCCATGCAATATTAACATTAAATTAATATTATATATCATGAAAATATATTAATTCATGATATATCAGGTTATATAGGTTGTATATACACATATTAAAATAATATTGGTTCATAATATCAAAATATGCCTCACTTAAAGGAAATGAAGATGAAGTCCCTTACCTTGGGTCTGACTTGTTACATGTGTATTTATCATTATGAATAATAGAAAATGTATATTACTTAATTTATTTAGATCTTTTTTCCAGAATATTATTATTTTTATTTCACATATTATAAATTTATTTACAATTACTTAATCAACTATGTTTATTTTAGATGTTTTGACCATATTCTATTATGTGTCAAAAATGTCTTTGGTGGGTCTACTATGGTCAAATGGTCCATAATTTAAAAAAATCAAAAATAATAATCCTAAAATAATTTTAATATCTACACTTCAATTATAATTTTAAAACCATTCATTAATTATGGTTAAAAACATGAAATAACATTGTGATCATGGAGACAGTATGCCAAACGTACGAATGAGTAACATTTCCATTTTTAAATGATCATTATGGAAAGATGGAAAGTAATATTATATGTTTATTTAATAATAGTTATATCATAAATAAAATAATATCTAATTATATATACATATATATATATATATATATATATAATTATTATGATCTGGTTATGAAAAAATTAATCACATATTTTCCAAGAGGAGGTAGTCCACACTTCTAAGAATGATGTTATCACATTTTCAATGAGTGAAAATGTATTAAAGAAAATGATATATTATAATTAAAGAATGAAATATATGACATTAATATCATAAAAGTTAATTTATAACACAAATATTCATTATCTTTAGCCTTATTACCTTCCATGTAAGGTGTTAGTGAAAACAGGTCACATTGCTTCACGAGGCAATAGTTCACTGTACACATGAATGATGTTATCGTATCAATTATTTTTTGGAATATAAAACGTTTATATAATATATAATGAATAAATAAGTATAATTATTTTATAAAAATCATATATAAACTTTATACACATCATTATAACCATAATGATAGGTTCTAATGGAAAAAATGACATTGTTTCACGTGGCTGTAGCCCACTGTAAACACGAATGAAAATTTCATATCTTCTTGGACAGAAGTTTGTATGGTTTTAGGTAAAACTATTAAAATAAAAATATATCTATATATGTAATACTATTTGTTTATTATATCATCATGGTATAAGAATAATTAAAGGGGGTGGGATAAGAAAAAAACAGAACGCTCGTTGATTAACGTTATCTCTTCTTCGGGTATCTCCTTTTGGTTTGAAGCAAATGAATTCATTGGTTGGATTTTTTCACAATGTAATGCTTTTAGAATTAAAGGATGGAATTTTATAAGTTATTTAGAAAGGTACTTTCTGAAAAATGTATTTCAATGTCCGAATATATGATAGTATTTGTGGCACTTTACAATATGGTCGAGTGACACAATTGTAATTTTTTGAAAGGGTGAATTACACCCATGATTTTTTCATATCACCAGGCCCCGATAACAGTACATTATCAATAATACAAGGTATATGGTAGTAAATATAGACACAAAATTAGTGTTGGACATGTTTCTAGGTTATTTTCCCTTTATGTTTAAATATTAATCCCTTGGTAAAATCGTTTTTACCTTAACCGTTGTGATTAATTTTAACTATTTTTAGTAATCATAATGGTTAAAAAATATTTTTACAATATTATAAGTTATAAATTATTATTATTCCAAATATTAAACCATTATTTACAAATTTAATACAAATAATTAACATAATTTAATTTAATATTAATCTCACAAACACTGCAAGAATTCCAGTTTTTAGGAATAATATTATTTATAAAATGATGATTTTATATTAACTCTATGACTAGTAATAATAACTTTATGAAACTCAGTTAATATTTAATGAAATATAATTTAAAAAATTTTATTTAAAGAATTCCCCAATAAGGATTATTTTAATTATTTAAAATAGAAAAACATTTTATATTTGAAAACAAGTTATAGAGAAACCCATTTTTAAACAAAAAAAATGATACTAAAAAAATTAAAGATGATTAAAAATTAAATAAATCTATTAAAAATTAAATAATACACAAGTTAATTGATAAAATATTTAATAAATTTGTATAATTTTAAAATAAATAATTTATTAAAATGAAAATATTTTTTTTACCGAAATTGGAAATTTTTTCTATTCATATAAAAATGATACTTTCTAGAAAAATAGAAAAAATTCACCCTATCTCAAATTGAAATTATGATTTAAAAAAATATATAACTATAAAATTCATATTAATATATAGTAAAATGATTTATTTTATCATTAATTGGGTTGCAACATCCTCCCCCCTTCTAGAAATTGTGTTTTCTTAATTTAATTCAATTATTAAACAACTATGTATATATTTCCCTAATAGAATTTTTAGATTCCCATTTTCTGTTTCTACCATATTGTTTTTCTATAAGACCATAACATGGTTAATCACCATATTTTACAACAAATTCCTTCTATGTTTATGAATATGAACATACAGTTCCTTATAAGAATGTTTTCCTTCCAACTAAATTACTTTCAAGCTCAAAAATAGAGTTGAAACATGTACATATTTCTTTAAAATTGAAGCATGAAATAAATTAAATATCTGAGATAAACTCAATGGAAAATTCACTCGGTAGACAACTGATCCAATATTATCTATGATTTCATATGGTTTAATGATCTTTGGACTTATCTTTCCAATTTAACCAAAACATAGAACATTTTTTCTTGAAGAAACATTGAGAATGACATGATCACCTCTCTTAAAAGAATATATTTCCTCATTTTATCTTCATAACATTATTTCCGTCTTTGGGCCATCCATATATTTTTCTAAATGAATTTCATATTTTTAGAATTTCTTCTACTAAAACTAGCCCCATAAACATCACTTCTCCTATATCATCTCAAAATGATAGTGTCCAACACCTCGTTAAATAAAATTCCTCAAATGGTTCCAACCGTATAATAGACTGAAAACTATTTTTATAATAAAAAAACCATTGGATATTGCTGATCCCTAGTTCCTTGGTAATAAATTTAATAGTAATGATGCAGATCATCCAGGGCCTAAATAATCCACTCAAACTATCCATAGTATTGATGATGGAAGAATGTACTAAAATATAATTCAACACCTAATGAATTCTGAGGTCATTCTAAAATATTATATGTGAATCTAGGATCAAAATAAGATTTTGTTTTTCATGTATGTCCATCTTTGAGTTTTTTCATTAAATGTGTTTCACTGGGTATTCTTTTTTCCTTGACTTTGTGGAATAGTCTAATCCAAATACATAGAGACACTCTAATAGATAATAGTATATTTTTTTGGATATATGTTTATTTGAATTAATGGAGTTTGGATATAAACATGTTAAAGGGTTTACATGTTTTTCCATGATTGGGAAGTGTTTAGCGGTGTATCAGGTCCTTTTGTTGAATATGGACATAAAACTACTTCCAAAACAATTACACAATTTTTAAATGTACTACACAACATTTATATTCCCCCACACACATGTCGTAAACTGGTTCAAGATGTGAAGTGGTTGTATTCTATGAACTCATTTAAAAAAAATCTACTATTTGAGAAATTTAAAAAATTAGCTAAGATAATAAATTTTTTAGCGCATCCCTCTAAAAAGAAATACATGATGTATAAATGGGTTAAACTCGATGTAATATACAAACTATCAGTTTTAAACAGTGTAGTTCGGGATATATTTCTCATTCTTTCAGTGTAGCTTCCTCCTCTTAACCAAGGATGGTTCTCCATGATATTTTAGACCTCTATCCTCCGTTTGGGATATATCATTGGTGTGATCAATACATGGTATCATATTGTGAGGTTCTCAACCTTCTTACTCATTGGTGTTACCCCTCTAGAAGTTCTTTTTTAATCATTGGTTAAAGTTAGGGGTTTAAATCTTAACATAATGGTTTCTTTAACTACAATGTATGCACAATATTTCGATTTCTCCAACATAAATTATTCATATATTAATTAAATGAATAATTTTATTATTCTTTAGAATCCCTTCGGATCCAATTGTTTATGACATGGATTATGGCTATGGTTTGGGTGAGGGAACCCTTGATTATAAATTAATTTACTAATGGATTAAAGTGTGTTTATCATACCATGGGTTTTGAATGATTTATTGATATAGATTCACCCTGGATAGGATTGATTATATAAATGATGTAAATGTTATTGGTTTATGACCAAATGATAAATTAAAAGTGTAATTGAATGGCATATGGAAATTCTCGTAATTTACCATTGAGCCTTATGATGTCATATTGTGATTTATATGTTCTGATGATTATATACTGAGAATTCCCCATATACATGATGTAATACATATATACCAGTATTGACCCTTTATTTTTATAATTCTTATATCCCAAGAATGGCCTTGATACATGCTATAATTCTTATATAATAGACTCGTCATCAATTTAATGTAATAACAGTTATATATTAGGCTTCACCATGATACTTGTGGTAATTCTTATATACCAGGGTAGGATCTGATACATGTTGTGATGATTATATAATAGGATCATCCTAGATTTATTTCAAAGACTCATATATAGTAGGATTGGCCAATATTTTCTTTTATTTATACCATGAAAACATGGTAATGATTGACATGGTTATGAGACATGCTCAGAGACATACCACCATGGTGCCAAAGTAGGAAGTTTGGGTATATGTTTGTGTTTGGAATGGTTTTTCTATATGGTAAGAGATATTCTAGCATTGTTTCAAAGTAGGTTGATGTAGTATTAATTTATTTGTTTAACTAACTAAAACACATGTTTATTCCATTATTGAAATAACTTACTATCAAACTAGTTATGTTTATTCATGGGCGTGTCAAATTACTGATTTATTCTCACACTCTACTATGATTTTGTTTTGTACCTGAGAAGATCACATGGATGCAATATTGGATTAGGATAAAGGACCTAGGATTTGAATTTTCCTCGATGGATGGAATGGAGTTTGGAGATAAGACCGATATGAGGTTTAAGACTAGGGTCTTTTGATTTTACTCATGTCAGATGATCATTAATTGTTTTACTTCCACTTGGACTTTTTGTTACATTCCAGCATGCCATTAAATTACTCTTTTATTATTTATTTTATTATTTGGATTTTTATTGGACATATTTTCCATTGTATTATATTATTTACATTATTTTTGTATTGCAATATTATTTATTCATACTCTATTGTAACACTGTACTAGATGGTATTGTCTTTCCTCTATAATTATCATACCCCATCTACAAGTCAGCAGCTACTGGTGTACAAGGAGGTGCACTATATGTCACAAAAGCTACTTGTTTCATCCTTGTGAGTGAGTTCCAGAATCATGGGAAATTATAAAGTGATATTAGAGAAGGCAAGGTTTCTCTTCTATCTAATTACTCTTTTAGAAATATATAAGGGAGTTTAGGATGATTCAAGACATGAAAATGAGATTTTGAATGAGATTAGTTATAACATGTACATGGGAAATCCTATGTTCCTAGGAATGGGATTTTTGTTTATGATGTTTTCTTATAACAATTGATGTTACTTCCCCTATAGTGAATCACATGTTGTCTTAGTTTATTATTTCATGATGTTATTGGATCTTTAGATTTATACTAATGGCCTAGTATGGAATGATATGAGTATGTATGCATCATGATTCGAACATAGGGTTATATATTGACATGAATTGTTCATGATAGGGTCAAATTTATAGATTGTGATATATACATTCCTATTTGGAATGTGATATAAGATACCTGTTATATCATAAAAATTAATTAAATAAATTTATATTTCATGATAAAACACTTGTAGGCCAAGTTTATAGGTATTTTGAGACATTGGCTCTCTATTATTTTCACTTATTGATGTTGAACTTATTGATATCCAATGTTCTATGAAGTGTTTTTTATAAAGATAATGTATCGTTGTCATTTTGTAGTTGAGAACATGGAGATTGAAAATCATAACTCTCCTAACAGAGCATATATGATTCTTCTTATAGCTCATAAGCATTAGATTGATGATTAGCTTTGTGAAATATTTCTATGGGTCATGTGATCCATGGAAATGAAGACTTTTTAAATAGTGGCTTCGATGTATGAGCTAACAAGTGAGTTGCAACTGCAACATCCACCTACATTTACTGATGAGGGAGGCCCACATGCATCCATGTTTTAGATCGAGTTAGTCTAGATGGTCATTAGGCATCTGGAGACACCTGTATAGAAGAGGGGGAAGCTTGCTACATATATGTTTCATAGACTAGGAAATTGTTGGTAGGATATTATAACGAAATATAGGAAGAACGATGAGTTAGTTAATAAGTAAATATTGGTGATGATTTCAAACCACATCTATCATTAGATGTTGATGGTTGAGAGGGGTCATGAGTTCATGAAACTAGCATAATAGAGTATGTTAGTGTTTGACTACGCAGAATGCTTCAAAAACCTTCAACACATTGTTCAATCTTTAAGTGATGATGAGATATCTAGAGAGACATTTTAAATATGGTCTTCACTATGAGATCATACTGTAGGTGTATGTGTTCCATATGTGCATCGTTGCAGATGTAATGAATCTTTCACTCAACATAAAAGGTAATATCAGAGAGGCCTAAAGAAGTGGTGATGATGTATCTACGTGGACAATTAGTAACTCTACTTCGAGTGGAAATAAGTGTTTCTATGATATTTTTATACAGGGAAAAAGTTGAAATAGTAGTCATGGATGTGGTAAGCCATCTAGGACTATGCTCCGTTGTAGTTCTATGAGTGTGGAAAGATAGGCCAAAAACAGCCTTAGTGTCGATACCATGATTTGGTGTGTCATTCTTGTGGAAGGATGGGCCACCGATATAGGTTTTGTTGGGGCATGAAAAAATTGATCAGTACCAGGGGATCATGAAAGGTACTCGATTCTGTGAAGGAATCAAATACTTCTCAACGGATAGGTAGCTAGAGTTATAAAAGTAATTCTTGTTGAGGTATGTGATGTGGTATCCTATGGAAGGAATGAAGGTAACAAGTAGAGGGTATAGCTCAAGGGAGTCAGTCTAGAGCCTATATCATAGGGGATATTCTACTTCATGATTTGTAGAATAATTTATCTATTGTGGATGTACGAACATCTACAATCAGTGGTACAATTCTGGTATCTTCTACCCTTTTTAGTGTTTTATTTTATATAGAAGAATCACATTCCTTTTCTCTACTATTTTTGTAAACTGTTAGAGGATATGTGTGGATGTACTAGATGTTTTTTGGATTGTTGATATACTGTTGAGAGTGTGGTTAGAGAATATCAAAAGTTTCAAGGTGTATCATCTTGAGATTAATGGTTATTGTTTCTTTTATGAACCATTTGAGTTTGAAATGAAAGGTTTAATTTTGATGATTTAAATGGATTTTCTAGTCATATACTGGTAATATATCTATTGAAACAGGAGGATAGTTACCTTTAAATATCTATAAGGAGGTAGTTATTTTGACTAGGGTGTTTGGTATCTTTAGGTTAGCCATGCATGACCAATTTAGTGAAGATTTTATTTTCTAATAGCTTAGATAACTGATCTTATATTAGATGATGGTGGAATGTATAATGATTATTTTCCACCGGTAGTATACTAGTTTCATTATGTATTTTGTGACATGTTCTGTGGCTTAACTTCCAAGCATGATATCGGGTTTACGATTAATTTGGTGCACAGAGAAAAGCCATTTTCTATACCATCCTATATAATGGAACTAGCTGATATTTGGGAGTTGAAATTTTAGTTTGAAGATCTTGATGTAAAATATTTCACTAATCCTAGTACATCTATAGGGTTTAATCCAATTTTTCTCCACAATAAGGATGATGTGACTTTATTCTATGTGTGTATTATCAAAGATTGAACAAGATGGTGGTCAAGAACCGGTATCCTCTTCCATGCATTGAAAATATTTTTGATCAGCTGAGAGGTGATAATATCTTATCGTAGATCTATTTGGTATTTGGATACCACCAATTGAGGCAGAGACAATTGGATATACCTCATAATTAATTTAATTTCATGTATGGATTGTATAAATTTGTAGTGATGTCTTTTGGTTTGACTAACAAATAGACTGTATTCATGGAATTGATGAATGAGATCTTTCATCATCTTCATGACCATTTTTTGTGATTTTTTTCGAAGACATATTAGTGTTATCACTGATAGAAGATGATGATGCCCAACCTCTTGACATCATATTGAGTACATTAAGAGAGAATTTATATTACTCTACGCTATCTAATTTCAGTTTTTGGATTGATAAAGTTACCTTTTTGGGCCATTTCAACTTAGGGGTAAGAGTTTTAGTAGTCCCAAATATGGTTGTAGCCATAGTATCTTGGGAGAAACCCATTAATTTATTAAATATTTAGATATTTTTTGATCTAGTATGTTATTATCACTGATTTATCTATGAATTTTTCAATTTGATGGCCCCGATGTTACGATGACCAAGAAAAGGGTGATGTTTCTTTGGTTAAATGATTGAGAGATATCATTTCAAGAGTTGAATGAAAGACAAAACTTAATACCTATCCTCACTCAACCTATTCTGAGTAAAGCATATACCATGTACAGTGAAACATAGAAATTTGGACTCATAGAAGTTATGATATTGGAGTGTTGCATGTTTACTTATGGATTCAGAAAACTAATACCACATGAATGGAATTACCCTACTCATGATTTTGAGTTAGATGAAGTGGTACATTCCTTGTGATGCTAGAGACATTATATCATGTGTGAGATGTTTGTAATACACATTGACCACAAGTGTTTAAAGCATATCTTTTATCAGTGGGACCAGGACCATCAAAATTGGAGTTGGGATGGGTATCTGTAGTCTTTCAACATCGAATTAGATTATACACCATTCAAGGGCATAAAAATTTCAATGTATTGATATGAAATGCACAGTCATATGTAGTGAGAGTGTCTTACGATGAGTGGAATATTGTGCCACCCATTAAAAACATGCATATAGATGTTTAGGAGTCCTATGGATGAGTATATCTAACTTTGAAATCAATAATATCCCTTATTTATGTCCAGATTAAGACCAAAATGTTATTTAATTTAGAGGGATTAGTTATTAGACACAACTTATATAGTGTGGGGACACCATCAAGATGGTCTCTCGATAGTGGTAATTATAATCATTTATGTGTCCGATTAGGGCTTCATATGGGTTGGAAAGTGGAGGTGATGAGGTATTTTAATTATTCTAGATGGGTGGTATATCATTGTTTGAAAAATATGTATCATGATCTTCACAGACAATACCGATTTCCAGGAATGAAGATGAAGGTATCATGCTTTGTGGATAGATCTTCACTTATTAGTAAGTGAAAGTCAATAATTAGAGGCCGGGTGGGATTTTACGTAATATTCCCATAATAGAGAAAAAAATGGGATGATTTCAATATGGATTTTATGACAGGGTTACCCAGCACAACTCATAAATGATGAATTATGAGTGATCATGGATTGACTGATGCAGTTTTCCCACTTCTTTCCTATCAGAGAGACCTTCATAATTGATGATATGGGTAGTATTTACATGTGTGATGTATTTCATCTACCCCATGTTATGAGGTGTATCATTTTAGATAGATATCTTTATTTCACATTATGATTTTGGAAAGGAATTCATAAGGCCAAACGATCACAAGTTCTTTTGAGTACGACTTATCATCCTGAGACTAACGGTCACTATGAGCAGACTATTCGAGTTCTGGAGGATATTTTTTGAGTATCTGTTTTGGATTTCAGTGGTTAATTGAAGCATAAAATGACACACATAAGGTTTTGATATATCAATAGTTTCCATGAATTGGTCTAGATAGAAAATTTGGTGGTCCTTTATATATGTACATGTTGTTTGCCTCTATTTTTGGATAGAGGAATGAGAGTCAACACTTTCTGGGTCTAGTCTCACACATGATCTACTTGATTAGATTCATTTGATCAAGAGGTGGTTGGTGACCGCATAGAGTAGGACTAAATCCTACACTCACCATCCGAGATGACTTGTGAATTTTGAGGTTGGTAAACATGTTTTCTTTCATGTGTCACTTAGTTTGTGTAAACATTGTATAAGGAAACATTTACAAAAATCACCTATGATTTTGGTCCAACTGATATAGTGTATAGGGTTGGTCCAGTAGCTTACTCATTAGCCCTTCTACAACATAATAGTTCCATGTTAGATGGGTTTCATGTGTTGCAGCTTCATAGATACCATCCATACATTTCTTATGTGATTTACATTGAAGAAATTATGATATGGGTAGATTTATCCTTTGAGGAGAATTCAATATGGAATTTGGACCTTAGTGAGAACTATATTTGGGGTAATACAATACATTTGGTTCAAGTTTAGTGATAGCATGGGTGAGTTCTGGTGGAGACCTAGGGGAGGGTGTATGATTTATGAGCACACTGAACAGACATGTTTGCTGAAACCCCACAGTAATGATTGGAGAATCTAGGGGATGATATATTATACAATGTAAAGGATATAAGAACCGTTACCTATACATTTATTTTCCCCTTTTATTTTTTCATTAAATGACTTTATTTGTAGTTTCCTTTGGCTTTATGCCATGGTAGATGAGTTGTTTTTAGACACAGAGAGGCTATGATGGGGAATTGACCTAATGTTCAGGTTTGGATGTTTAATTTAACTAATGGAGTCCATATATAAATGTGTTAAATTTATTAATATGGGTTTCCATGCTTGTGATGGATTTAGAGGTGTTTCAGTTCCTTTTTAGGAATCTGGGATAAAAAAATTCTATAGACAATTTATATGATTTTTAAATTTATTAAATTACGTGTAAATGTATTACATGATGTGTAAATATATTACACGATGTGTAAATAAAACCAGACACATGTTATGAACTAGTTTATAGAGTGATGTGGTTATGCATTGTGAACCTACTTCACATCATGTAATTCTTCGGAAAATTAAAAATCCAGTCGAGTTGATAGGTTGTTTAGTATATCCCTCTATAAATAAATAAACTACCTATATTTAAGTTACACATCATGTAATATCTCATCCAACAATTTCAAATAGTTTCATGCATGATTTTTTTCTCATTCCTTTGGTGAATTTTTCTTCTCTCGACCTTCGACATTTCTCCATGTGATTTTGTAGCGCCATCCTCCTTTTAGGGTGTCCTATTTGTGAAATCGGTCCCTGGTCACATCTTGTGATATTTTGTACCTTCTTCCTCATTGGTGTTTCCACTATTGATGCGCTTCATTAATCATAAGTTAAATGTATGGGGTAAAATCAAAATCCATTGATATTTTTACTTGAAAATTATGTGTAATATTGTGATTTGACCTAAATTATTTAAATAATGAATTGGATTATTCATTGGAATCCATTTAGATCCAATTGTTTATGAATCATATTATGGATATAGATTAGGTGTGTGAAACCTTGATTTTAAATGAATTGACTAATGAATTAAAGTGTGATTAGAATGACATGAGTTTTGGGTGTTTTATTGATATAGATTTTACGTGTATTGATTTTATTATTGAAATTATGGGAATGATATTGGTTTATGAACAAATGTAAAAGAAATGTATAATTAAAAGAAAAATTGTAGGGTTATCCCTAATGCATGTTGTAATGATTATATATTAGTATTATCCCTGATTTATTTCATTAATTACAATATACTAGGAATAGACCTGATACATGTAGTAATTCTTATATACAAGGATTAACCTTTGTTTACTATTATAGTGCTTATATACCAAGTTTGGACCTGATACATGTTTTAATACTTATATTCCTAGCTTGGAAGTGTTACGTGTTTTTATTATTATATACAAGGAATTTCCATGATTTATTGAGTAAATTTTTATATAGTAGGATTGACTAAATGTATTTGTGATTTATAGAATGGATATATGGTTAGGGTTGTGATTGTTGTGAGACAAGATCATAGACCTACCAACATTTCGTTGAAGATGGTTGTTTGGGTAAATGTATTTGGTTGGAATGGTTTTATTACATTCTTAGTGTTATTCCATCATGGTGAAAAAGTAAGATGATGCAGTATTAATTTAATTATTTAATTATTTAATACACCATTTTATTTCATTATTTCATGAACTTAATATCAAACTGGTTATGATTTGAAATGGAGGTGTGAACCTATTAAGTTATACTCATACCTTACTCAGGCCACTATTTAGTACCTGGGAAGATCACATGGATACATGATTAGACAATTAAAAGGGACCTTGTTGTTGATTGTTTCATGTTGGATGGTCTAGAGTTTGAATATCAGACTGACATGGGGTATTGAACTAGGTTTTTTTGAGTTTTTTATTTTGTCAACAGATTCTTTTAGTTTTTGTCTTCTAGATTGTTATTTATTTATATTTCAACAAAATATTAATTTGTTTCATTATTATTTATTTGATTATTTAGTTGATTTTTATTGTTTTTCTACAACTATATTGTATTGTTTCAATTATTTCCATATTATGATATTTTTTTGTTTTTCATTTCCATAATATTTTAACTATGTACCATGGGTTATTATTTATACAGAAAAATTATCACACCCATGATTCTAGTCGAAATCCCCTTGCTTATGGGGAGATATCCTTGAGGTCCCATAAGAAACCCATTTCAACCATGTGAGAGAGTGCCAGAATCAGAAGACGTTACAATCACGATATGATACAATAGATAGAGGAATTCCACGTAACCTAAAATTATACATTAGTTATAGTAGATAATGATGATCTAAATACATTGTACCATGAATAGGAATCATGCTTTTAGATTTAGTTACACAATCAACAATAATTTTAATCTCATTGTTACCTCAATATTACCTCATCAATCTCACCATGAAATTCATGGATACTTCTTCCCATTTCCACCCAGACACTAGAAAAGTGTGAAGTTTCTCCTTAGGTAAATGTTGTTCATATTTAAACAACTGATAATTTAAACCCTTCATTGGGATGTTAGGAAAATCTATCTTCTTTATTTACCACCATTAATACTCCCAATGGTCTCAATATATATTCTTGCTTTCCAAATTAATGTAAAATGGAGAACTATTCACATTACTCAATAAATATTAGTTCAACTGGGATTCATAAGGCAAGCATTGTATATTCCCAAATCATAAAATAACTTTTTTATAAATATTAAAATTTGGAAACATACTCTTTATATGGGATTCAACTTTTTCCTTCAAAGAATGATCCTCCTTCAAATATTGATTATTTATTTTTAACAAGATCAGCTAAACTGAAACCTAGAAAAAAACATAGGATTTCCTTTTATCCACAACTTATAGGAAAATATTTATCAAATCATTAATGAAATTGTCATGTTCCAAATGTAACACGGTTAATGTAGAATTATTATTTTTTGTTTAAATGCTCAATCACTATGTTTTAATTTATTATATATTTTTAATGGTTGGGTCCAAAGACTCAATTTATTATTTAAAGAAAGTAACTATTTAGTTTGGGTAGAGGGAGACCCATTACATATCCTAAAGGCCTAAGTTCAAGTAGCCTAAATACAATGCCTGAAATCCATTTTTTTGGCCCAAAGGACCCCTCAGAAAATAGTACTGATAGAGTACCCACATATCTGCAGTACCGACGCTACTACAGTACCCTACTATAGTGCCTCCACTACTATAGTGCCCTAGCTATAATTCTGCTACAGTACCTAGAATAATGTCCCTTCCAAAATTTACTCCCGAGTCTTTTATTTTCCTGAATAATAATGAATCAGGGAATTATAATCCTTGATCAGTTCCATACATCTTCTTTATCTCATGTTGAATTCTTTTTCAGTGAATATATACTAAAACTATTGTGATAAGTTATATGTTTCACAATTTACTCCATAAAATAGATTCCATGAAAATATTTTAGGCAAAAACCATAGGTACTGATTCCAAATAACGTGTTGGGTAGTTTAACTCATGAGGTTTCAAATAAAGTTAAGCATTAACAATTACCTAATCATTATTCATTAGGAAACAACCAGTGTCTTTTATTAAAGATTCATTTTAAATGAAAAATTCCATATTTATAGAATGTAAAGACAAAATGGATCATTATCTAATTTTTTTTAGTTCTTAAAAAATCATCACATTTTATGTCTAGTTGAATTTATCTTCTTCTTTAGTTAACATAGTTAGTTGTCTAGGAAACCAAGCATCATTTTCAACAAACCACTTCTAGTGACATAAAAATCAATGAAAACATTGAATCTATTTGGCATTTCTGTGTCTTTTTCATTCATCAACAACTTTTTTTAGCAGGGTCAACAGTTCTTCCATCTTTATAAATAACAAGTCTTATGAAAAAAATATTTTTAACCAAATTTCACACCTTCTTAAATTTCACATAATGTTTAATTTATTTTATGGTTTTCATCTCAAACCTTAGGTTTCTTCCATGTTACCATTGAATTTTAGAATATAAAAAAATTTAATCAATAAACACAACCAAAAATATGTCTAATACCTTGTGAAAAAATTCTGATCATGTGATCTATAAATACAACATGTGCATTAGAAAACCCAAACAACTTAACTAAAAACTTATAGTTACCATATCTTGTTTGTAATGAAGTCTTCAGAATGTCTTTTTCCTTATAAATAAAATAATGGTACCGTGACCATTGGTCATCCAATGTAAACTTCTGAGATCCCTAGATCTGATAAAAATTCATTAATACAAGGAAAAAGAATATTGTTTTTAACAGTGACTTTATTCAACGATATATATTAAATTAAATGTCTCATTAAACCATCACTATTTTTAACAAAAAAAATAGGGGAACCCTATGGTGATTTTATAGGTCTAGAGAATCATATATCTAATAACCCTAACAATTTCTTTTTCAATTAAAAAATTCAACTTGTGTCATTAAATAAGAGGGTTAAAAAATATGCTAAGAACCACGTACTAACTCAATAATTAATTGAATATCCTAATCAGAAATAGAAAATAGATAATCATCAAGAAATGCATCCATTTAATCATTTACTACTAACACATCACTAGTTTTAAGAGTCTCTTTATTTTCAACAATATGATTTAGGTAACATTGACTCATATATTTAATAAATTTCTCAGCTTCTTGGTAAGTTATTAAAGGTGTAAAATCATTAAATATAACTTTTTTGGCACTTTAATATATCATAACATTATAAAAAAAAAGTTAATCCAAACAATTAATAATATCAAATTTTACTACATCCATTTTAACACGATTTTTGGGAAAGACCATCCCACTTTTAACAATATGAACATTCCTATAAAACTATATTTCCTTAAAACATCCACCCAATGTTTTAAAAAAAAGTTGTATCTTGTATTATTGAGGTGATACTCTCTATTTATATAGAATATTTATAGAAATGAAAGAATATGAATAACTATAGTCAAATGGGGTAATGGAATAATTTGAGTACACAACTAAAAAACCTATCAGCACCATATTAAACAAACCAACATCAACTCTCATGGTATAAAATGACATCAATATTCCTTTCTTTTTCAGATCAAAATATTTTTTATATTGTGAAATAAATGTTTGAAAAATATTATCATAAATACCCAACTAATTGAAACTAAAACACCTCACTATTGAATGTATATCGGTTACCACTTTCTTTTGTTCTTTATGACTCTTTTCTTTATAGTCATAGTCTCTGTGACTAAAATGACCACACCAGAAACACATTCCAAATCAAATAAAACATGCCCTAAAATGTTTTTCTCCACACATAGAACATGTTGGGGGCTTAAATCTTGATTTTAAATGTATTTGATTCCCTATTTCCTTCCACCATGACCTTTTCTTACAATTTTCATCATGATGAACATACATGTAATAAAACACTATATCATATTTCCCATCACAACAAACAAATTTCTTGTAACATTTAAATTATTACGGGGACTTTTACCTTTGAAAACCTTGTCTCAATGCTGAGTAATATGTTTTAATTTTACTATCAATTTCACAAATAAATTTTGGCATGTACCTGACAAATCTTGTGAGGTTTTCCTGATATTCTTCTATAAAATTATCATATTTATGCATCAATTTTAGGAGTGGGTTTTTCATATGTACTCAATAATCATAATGAAAATATTTTTTATATAAATGATACTTGAATGTTTCTCATTCTATGGAATTGTGATCATATTTTTCTCTAGTATTCTTATGAATATACCAGCATTGATCAACCCATCCTTCAAAATGATAAATATAATGAGTAAATTTTTGACATTCCAAATATCTCATGACATAAAATATCTTCTCTAGAGTATTGATCCATCTTTTGACTATCCTAAGGTTCGATGATCCACTAAATTATGGAGGATGTTTCATCATGAGATTATCAACTATAGACATGTTCTATAATGGTAGATTGAGTTCATCTCTGTCATGGATAACACCACCATTTATAGATTGTGTCAATTGATCCATCGCTGCAACATATTGTTCTTTTCTAATTCCATCTCCCTTGGGATGCTAAAATAAAATGACATTTTCCTCTCATTTTATTCCCACTATAGATTCCCTCTTTCCACAGTGGAAAACAATTATGAATAGAATTAATTTAGATGAATCAACATGATAATATATTAATACTTTATATTTTTAACTTAACCATAAGGAAAAATATTTCAATGGAATGCGATTTACATTTTCCCAACCTCTATAGTTATCTACATTATCCTTTGATAGCAATTATTAGAACCTGACCTTAAACATTATATAATCTTGAGTTATTTAAAAGAAATTACTTTCTTTTACATCAATGATCATTTCAGGTATATAGTTTTAGATAATTATTTCCTAACACATAATTATCAAACCATAACATAAAAAGTGGATAGTTTCAATTTGCAACCATTTTTACCATAATATAAATCATTTAAAACATCGATCGATTTATTTTCATGGAAAATATTCTTCAATTGAAACAAGACTTCTTCCTTTCCATTAACCATCCTAAAATCCACTGAAAAATATTTAACTATGTTTATTGAGAACAGTAATACATAGTTAAGGATATGAAAAGAATGAAACCTTTTAGTCCAATGAAAACACATTTACCTTCATCTTCAAGGTTATTTTAGAATAAGAAATAAAAACTTTATCATGAAAAAATACTCAAATTTTTTCTCGATAAATATAATCAACACCATTTCATGTAATTAAAAACCCTTCTTGGTAATTTAGATCATCACATTCATAAACCATTTTAATCTCATGATAAAAGTAACCGGTTCCTTGTTAAATCCATTGGAGAAAACCTTTGGTTACTCCATAGTTATTTCCTATTAAAATAAAAACATTAACCAATGAATTGGACCACAATCAGAGTACACCTAAAATTTAAGAAATAAGGGGCTCAGATAGAACTATTTGGGCCACCCAATCAAATAAGATCATGTGGGATAACCTAATGAAATCTCTTCCTCCCATCATGTATGATCGAATGGGCTCAACTAGTGCTATCCAGACACATCAATTTATCATTTATAATTATCAAGTATCATATCATTGATATAATATTATAATGATTTCACTTTTCAATTATAAAATATTTTGAAAAATATTTTAAAATAATAAAAAAATAACTTCAGGATATCAAAATAATCGTTTCTTATAAAATTCCATTTTCAATATAAAAACAGGCCTTTCTTTTGAAAACCCATTTTGAATACCGAAAATTAAAAATAAATAGAAAAAATATTTTTAATTAAAATAAATCAAGAAATCATGGAATGGAATTCATGAATAAAATATTGGAAACTAATGTAGATAATTCATTTTTATATTGTTGGTTAATATTAATACATTCCTTTGGTTGTTTTTCAAAGTGTTATGTATAAAACAAATAAAAGAGTCCATTTGAAAGCCATTGAATATAAATTAAAAAGAGTTGTAAATTTTAATTTATAAATATTTTATATAAATATAATAATTTTCAGATTTTTTTTTCAAAACATGTACATGGAAGAGAAATTGTTTTTGAAGGAAAAACATTAAAAGAAGATTTTTTAAAGAAAAGTACCTTATCGCTAGGGAAACTCTTGAATTATAATCCCCATGAATGTTTTACATAAAAAACATTAAGTACCATAATAATAGAGGGATTAATAATATCACATGTAAAAGAGGCTGTATATACAACTCTTAAATGAATATTGGTGTATAACATCAAAATAAGCCACAATGAAAGGGGATGGACACGACGCCCCTTACCTTGATTCCTACTTGTATCGTGTGTATTTATCTTCCTAAATAATAAACTTATGTTAATTATTTACTTTATTTAGAACTTTATTCATGTAAATTATTATTTTTATATCACTTTTTACATGTTATATTCAATTACATAATCAATTAATTTTAAGCCTTATGTTTTGACCATATTCCATATATGTGTAAAAAGGACTTAGGTAGGGAGACTATGGTTAATGGTTTCATTGATTAAAAAAATACATAATAATAATCATGAGATAATGATAAATATTTTAAATCAATTATACTTTGAAATACCATCATGAACAATGTTTATGAAAAATGAACTAACTTAATGATAATGGAGGCGGTAGGTCATACGTACACATGAGTAACATTTCGATTTTTTAGCGATCATTATGGAAAGATGTAAAGTATATTTTTATGTCTAAAAAAATATTTATATAATAAATACAATAATATTTTATTATATATAGTTATATATATCATTCATGTAATTTGGTGGTGAAGTATGGAATCACATTGCTTCAAATAGGATGTTGTCCACCCATAATGGAATGATGTCATCATGTTTTCTGTGAGTGAAACATTACGAATGAAAATTGTATATTATAATTAAATAATGAAACATATTTCATTAATATCATAAATATTTCATTTAGATAACATATAATTATTATATTCTCTTGTATAATATTCCATGTAACATGTTAGTGAAAACGACTCACATCACTTCACGAGGTGATAGTTCACTGAACACACGGACAATGCTATCTTATCCCATATATATTTGAATATATAAAAGGTATTATATTATATATTTAATCGAGAATAATACTTAATTCATAATCATCATATATAATATTGTTTCGCACGGAATCCGGGGATGACCTCCTGGATGGGAGATTCAAACGTTCCGATCGGTTTCTAACGGGTTTGTTCATAGAACCGGAAACATCCAATGATTCCACATCCGTTTGGACCTACTTTCCAAAGGCAGGAGCTCATTAGATTGTGGGCTAATGAGGCTTAGGAATTTGCATTGGTCGAGAGGATGGGAGGTCGGACTCATCACACCTTTTTGAGGGGAATTATTGTCTACTCCGGGACTCTCTTTATAGATTTAAGTTAGGTTCATGAATCCTTTTTACATTACCAAGTATAAAATGAGCTTTCCTTCAGTTTAACAATCAATGATTAAATATTTAAGAAATTTAGAGAATCTTTTATATGTATTCTAGGTTCTTCATCAATAGAGAATCATCTGTATCTATTTAGAGATTCTTGGTCAATGGTATCCTTCAAAACATTTATATAAAAGTCTCTTGGTCATTATGATGACCAGGCTGGTTTTAAAGCCACTCAGTGGGGCACTTGCAGTTTATCGTCATTCAGAAGGACAATGAATTACAACAGAGTTGGGATCGAACCCATAGATGGGCTACCTACGTATCCTTTGTTTTGAAAAAGGAATCAGAACCCACGTAGTTCGTATAAGGGTATGATGTTTATGACTGATGGGTTAAAGCAGGATGCCATAATTACTTTTACACTCTAAGCTCACGTGAGTCATGCTCGGTGTGAGAAACAAGAGGTATTATTAAAACTTGGTCAATTGTGCCATGAAAGATGCAATCATAAGAAATGGTTTGGGGCTTTTGTATGTATGACTGCCCGGATAGATGAAGATTTAGGATTCACTTTTATGGAGAAAATCCATGAACAGGGTCCATAAAGGTATATGTGCTTCATGGAGATTTTGAATACTCTAATCTTGGGGCTTACTCCTAAGGAGGATGCCCAAGTTAGGAGGGGACTTATGATTGGGTTTTACTCCTAAAAAGGAAACTCAAATCAAGGGTAAATTAGGACTGGTTAAAGAGAATTTAGGGGACTTGGGGCTTATTCTTGAAAAGGAAGCACAAGATTATAACATGGGCTTATTCCTTAAAAGGAATCCCAAGATTATAACTGGGACTTATTCCTGAAAAGGAATCCCAAGATTATAACTGGGGCTTATTCCTGAAAAGGAACCCCAAGATTATAACTGGGACTTATTACTGAAAAGAAATCCCAGGTTAGGAATTAAGGTTTGGGGCTTACTCCTGAGGAGGATGCCCAAGTTTGGGAACTTTAAGAATTTGGGACTTACTCCTGAGGAAGATGCCCAAGTTAAAGGAGTTATAACTGGGGATTATTCCTGAAAAGGAGACCCAAGTTAAGGATTCTCTCATCTTAAAGGATGAGGTTGAATGAATGAACTCTCCATATTTAGTGACATAAGGATATTTAAATCACTAGGTTTTGAGAGATATTCCACAGAATTCCTTTCAGATATGGAAGTTAAATCAAGAAATCATGCCATAAATGGCTTTGAAGAGTGTCTTGAAGACTGAATCTTAAAAAGGAAAGGTGTAATGGCTTATGAGGGGTAAAATGGGAAATATGGGCACCCAAAAAGGTAGGGGCGCGCAAGTCTTGAAAGGTTCGCAAGTATTGCGGCGGCGCGCAAGTATTGGTCACGCAAGTATACTTGCGCGACATGAGGGGTACTTGTGCGATTTTCAACCAGCATTAGAATGCTTGAGCGACTCTTTATTAATCAATTTAGAATCCTCTTGAGGTTCTTCCAGAAAAGGGACGCGCAAGTTATATTGAAGGAATAAGGCGGCACGCAAGTGTTGATGAGTTTCAACACTTAGGCCTTCTTTCTTCTCTTTAAATCATCCGTTCTAGGTAAGAAATTACCTTTATAAGTATTCCGGAAGCTTTGAGAAGAGACTTGGGCGTCGGGAGCTTCAATTCGAGTTTCTGGAAAATGATCCTCTCGAATGGGGGGCCCACAGGGTCTATTTATTGGCAGGAGAAGACCCTGGGCAGTTACCGGGCGGTTATCACTTAGGTCGCACAAGTCACTTGCGCGACCAAGGGCGTCGCACAAGTGGACTTGCGCGACAGTGATATAACATGCGCAGTGCAGTTGCTGTTGATACTTTGTTCATGCCTTTGTCAATTTTTGATGTTTTCTTCAAAGGTTGAATCACTTTGAGCTCAGATATTTCCCTTTTTTCAGTCGTTAGACTCTGTGACGGAAAGGAGCGTCAACACAAGTCCCCCCTTAGAGTTGGATCCGGAGAGAAAAGAGGATTTGACTCTGAGGTGAAAAGAAAAACAAGAAATATTGTAGTTTAAAGTCGTGCATGTCAGACATACAAAGGCTAATGTTTTAAGGTCGAAATAGCTTTGACCGAACTGGATTAGAATTGACTCAATTCCTTGACAACTCATCTGAAAACATAGTACCATACTGAAGTATGAGGGAAAATATGTAAGCTATGACTTAAGAATATTTGAATCTGAGGAATGATATGAAAGAGAGATAAAAGGCATTTAGAAGAAGTAGTTTCCAAGAATGAAGTTACTATTATTTAACAAAACCCGTTAGGGGGTTGAAATATGCAGGGCCACCTATGGGCATTGGCTACATGGTCAAATAAATAGTATCTTTCGGCTGACTAGTCTGTTATGTGGACTGTTTATGCAAAGCCACCTATGGGCACGTGCTGCATAGTCAGGCGAAAGAACTCTAAAAAATTTACTTTCCTAGTGCTAAAAGCCATTGAAAGTTTATGGAGATTCAAATTTTCAAAAGTATAGAGTTTGTTGTATGGAAAGAGGTACTTGAATATGGAGAAGATATTTCCGAACAAGAATATCAAAGAACTGGATGAATATCACTCCTACAAAGGTCTGACCCAAATGTAGGGAAGAATAATAAACCATAGACTTGAATACTTTCAGATCATGAAAAAGGATATGGGAAAAATATGTTAAGGATGGCTTTTTTTTGCGGATATCTACATACTGTCGTCTAAGAAAAATAAGGACAAAAGAGGCATTTTTCCCAATAATGAAGTTACTATCATTTAGCAGACCAGTTAGGGGGTTGAAATATGCAGGGCCACCTAAGGGCATTGGCTACATGGTCAAATAAATAGCATCTTTTAGCTGACAAGTCTGTTATGTAGACTGTTTATGGAAGGCCACCTATGGGCACGTGCTGCATTGTCAGGCAAAAGAATTCTCAGAAGTTTGACATTTTTGTGACTAGAAGTCATGAAAAGGGTTATGAAGATCTGAAAATATTTAAGGATAGGATTATAACACATAAAGATGGGTATTGTCTAATGTATATAGATATACATAGGTCAATGATAACCATAATCATGTTGTGGCTGGGTCCTGAATTGAAATTTTGGACTTCACTACGTATCTCATAAGAATGAGAATCAAGCCATACGTAGTTCTTGAAATGCAGTTTAACGTCGTGCAGGACGAAAGTATGAGAGATCTTAGTTTAGGGTCATAGAATTCGGACCATAATAATGAATACACATGTGTGTTTTCATGAGGAATTTTCAGCTAAGGGACTGAAAGTGAAATTTGGGGTTAGGCCCAAAAGACTTGGGACTGGATTCGAGGGATACTCGAATGTTCCTACGTATCCCATAAATATGGGAATCAAGTCCACGTACTTCTAGAACTACCCTTTGTACAAATTTGGTTCGTACATGTGAAGGGTGAAAGGGGACTTTAGTGCAATGATGGTTTAACCTGAGATAAAAAGTTTAGGCATTACCATGTATGCACGTAGTCTTTTGAAATGAAACATGATTGAAAAAATCAATGTCAATAATGGTTCCTTCTCAAATAAGGAAATCAAAGAATATTGTAGTTTATTATCGTACCGGACAAAAGTGTTGTATAGTTTAACGTCATATAACAAGGACGAAAGTGAATCAATGTAAAGATATTGATTCCAGGGGCGGTTTCATGAATCAACATCATATGAGATGGTGGTGAACCAATGTGAAGAGATTGTTTTTGGGCTTGAACCCTGGGAGGTTGCCTACATACCCAGCCTGGAGGGCAAGGATGAAAGTCCGTGTAGTTTAATTAAAGAATGAATTATTGATCAAGTTGTTCTTGGGGACAATGATCTAAATAAAATGTTGTTGGGACTTATACATGGTTAGCGGCCCAAAAAGAGTGTTACAGTTGAGGTATTCTCTAAGCTCACGTGAGTCATACTCGATGTGAGAAACAAGAGGTAACAAAAACCTTAACAATGCATAGTTTAATGTCATGTAGAAAATAAAAAAGGGACTATGCAGTTTAAAGTCTTTCAGTTAAGACTATTGGTGCTGCACAGTTTAGTGTCATGTAGCAGGGACAAAATAACAGTTTAATGTCATGTAGGACATATCAAGGACTTTCTGTACAGTTTAGCGTCATGTAGTTAGGATGATGGTGACAATACAGTTTAACGTCATATTGGACAAAAGGGGGACTGTGCAGTTTAATGTCATGCAGTAAGGACAAAATAACACACCATTTATGTCATGTTGGACGAAAGTGCGAATACTTTAAGGTCATATTCATGGACCGTGGATGGTGCAGTTTAATGTCATGCTGGACCATTGAGATTATATAGTTTAACCTCTTTCCAGACGTAAGGGACTTTTATACAGTTTAGTGTCATTTAGTTAGGACGTCACAGTTTAACGTCTTGCTGGACATAAGGGATTTGCAAATAGTTTATGGTCATATGCATGGACCAAGGATGATGCAGTTTAAGGTCATTCTGGACGGTTTAGGGAACTTTTTTATAGTTTAACGTCGTGTGGGACGAAGTTTCAGTTTAAGGTCATACTGGACCATTGCTGCTTATGTAGTTTAACGTCTTTCCGGACGTAAGGAACTTTCCTACGGTTTAACGTCATGTTGGACGAAGTTACAGTTTAAGGTCATACTGGACAATTGCTGTATAGTTTAACGTCATATATCAAGGACGAACTGGTGCCGCACAGTTTAGTGTCATGTTGTGGGGACATTCTGGTGCTTTTATACAGTTTAACATCATGTTGGACGAAGTTGCAGTTTAAGGTCATTAAGGACCATGGATGATGATGCAGTTTAAAGTCATACTGGACTATTAAGTTCTTATGTAGTTTAACGTCTTTCTAGATGCAAGGGACATTCCTACAGTTTAACGTCATATTGGACGTTGTTGCAGTTTAAGGTCATACTGGACCATTGCTGTATAGTTTAACGTCATATAGCAAGGACGAACTGGTGCTGCACAGTTTAGTGTCATGTTGCGGGGACATCTTAGTGCTTTTATACAGTTTAACGTCATGTTGGACGAAAGTTGCAGTTTAAGGTCATACTGGACCATTGCTTATGATGCAGTTTAAAGTCATACTAGACTATAAATTGCTTAACCAATTGTAAGAGTCATGGTTCTGGGGACCATATTTTGTGGTTATACAAAATATTTCTTCAGAAATCTGGCATTGGTTGGAGTCGTGATGAGTTCTTCATCCATTGAGATTAATGAATAAGCTCCATTGGAGTAGACCCTATGTATTGAATAAGGTCCTTCCCATTTTGGCTCAAGATTTGGAGGTTTCTTTCCTGGTATCATTGGAGTTCTGAGAACTAATACCAATTCTCCCTGAATGAATGAACGAAGATGAACTTTTTTGTTAAAAGCTTGTGCTATTCGATTCTGATAGATTTCCAAGTGGTGCAAAGTGCACAATCTTTTCTCATCTGACTGTTCCAATTCATTCAACCGCTTTTGGGATTTCTCATCTGTAGATAACTGATCACAACTAGCTACTCTGAGTGAGGGCAATTAAACTTCAATTGGAAAGACTGCTTCGGTTCCATATACAAACAAATATGGAGTTGACCGCGTTGCATTGCGGGTAGTAGTCTGATAAGCCCATAAAGCATGAAAGAGATTATCAGGCCATGACCTCTTATCTTTAACCACCATCTTTTGCAGTATATTTGAAAGAGTCTTGTTAAAGGCTTCTATTTGGCCATTGTCTGCCGCATGATACCTAGATGAATGATTGGATTTAATGTTGTATTCTTGATACAATTTCTTCACCTCAGAAGAACAAAAGTTGGTGCCATTGTCCGTCAATATGGTATGAGGGACACCAAATCTAGTAATGATGTTAGACTTGATGAAGTTAACAATGCATTTAGAACTGACTTCTTTGAGAGGTACTGCTTCTGCCCATTTGGAAAAGAAATCAGTA
This sequence comes from Viscum album, assembly GCA_963277665.1. Taxonomy (NCBI): domain Eukaryota; kingdom Viridiplantae; phylum Streptophyta; class Magnoliopsida; order Santalales; family Viscaceae; genus Viscum; species Viscum album. Next base: position 475,491,619 of record OY728135.1, read on the forward strand.
GCAGTAAGAATGTACTTAAACTGCTTGGCCGTAGCTGAAGGGTAAGGTCCCACCACATCCATTCCCCATGTGGAAAATGGACATGAGTATTTAGCTGTATGAAGAAACTCTAGAGGTTGATTAATGAAGTTGGCATATACTTGACATGAATGACACTTCTTTGTGAAATCAACACAATCTTGTATCATTGAAGGCCAAAAGTATCCAAGCCTTCGAATTTGATCAGACAATCTATGTCCAGACTGGTGGGCACCACATACTCCTGCATGCACTTATTTCATGACAACCATTGTCTCTTCACCATCAATGCATCTGAAGAGAACTCCATCAAAACCACGTTTGTAGAGAATTTTCTCTAGGTGGTTTGGGCTATCATAAAGAGTAAAATTGACCACACGTCGCCGGATTTGTTCTTTCTCGGATCTATCAGGTGGAAGTTTTCCATTTTGAAGGTATTCCCTGATAGGTGTCATCCATCCGGTAGTATGACCATACAGTTCAGGAATGGGACTAATTTTATTAATTTCCTCTGTTCTAGCTTGAACATAAGGTGAAATTGCACGACGGTGGGCAATACTGATGGTTGTCTCGTCCCGATTTGGATCTGCTAGAGCTGTGGCTATATTAGCCAGTGCATCAGCTTGAGAATTTTGTGATCTTGGGACATAAGAAAATATCGATTCTGAAGGGAATTCCACCATTAACTCTCTGACGTAATCATACAAAGGGATTAATTCTTCTTTTCTGATGGCATAATCCCCATTGACTTGTTTGATTACCAGGTCTAACTCAACTTTCACCTTTAAGTGATTCACTTGTGCTTGGGGCGCTAACTCCAAGCCTGTAATGAGTGCTTGGTATTCGGCTTCATTATTAGTACCACCTTCCCAAAATAGAAAGGAATAAGGTAACAATGCCTTATCTGGAGAAATGAGTATAATTCCTAAACCATCTTTGTTGAATTTAGGATTTTCCATTTTCTTCCCTGTTGGACTTCTGGAAGAACCATCAAAATACATTTCCCATGTTTGAGGATTCTCTTGAATAGAGAAAACTTCCTCATCAGGGAGTTCAATATCTGAAGACGTGTCTTCCATGGAAGGATGTTCAGCCAGGAAATTAGCCAGAGCTTGACCCTTTATTTCCTTTTGAGACACATACTGAATGTCGAACTGTTGCAAAATAACTTCCCACCTTGCTAGACGTCCTGTAAGCATTGGACGACTAAGGATGGATTTGAGCGGATTATTGAGAGATACCAATTTTACCTCGTGATGTTGCAAGTAGTGTCTCAGTTTCTGAACTGCAAAGATTAATGCCAGGCAGCACTTCTCAAAACTTGAATACCGGGTTTCTGCTTCAAGCATAGTTCTACTGAGATAGTAGAGGCTATTTTCATTCCCAACATCATTCTTTTGAGCAAGAAAGGCCCCCAATGATCGCTCTAGAGTTGTCACATAGAGGATAAGTGGTCTTCCTTCAACAGGTGTCATGAGTACTGGTGGACTCAAGAGGTATTTTTTGAGAACATCAAATTCTTCTTGACATTCTTCAGTCCACTGTTAAGTGACCCCTTTTTGCAATAATTTGGTAAAGGGTAAAATTTTACCCGCCAAATTGGCGATGAAACGCCGAATATAGGCTAAGTGTCCTTGAAGTCCTCTTAATTCTTTCAAATTATGAGGAGGTGACATACCAAGGATTGATTTGGTCTTCTCAGGATCGACTTCAATACCACGATGGCATACAACAAAGCCAAGGAATTTTCCTGAGGTTACCCCAAAAGCACATTTTAAGGGGTTCATCTTCAAATTATGTTTTCGAAGCTTGTGGAATATGACTTCCAAATCAGCCAAGTGATTAGAACATTGTTTGGATTTAACCACCAAATCGTCTACATAGAATTCAAAAAATTTCCCTAATAAAGGTTTGAAGATACAATGCATGGCGCGTTGATATGTTGCACCTGCATTCTTTAAACCAAAGTGCATCACCCGGTAACAAAACACACCTTGAGGGGCTCTGAAGGCTGTAGATTCCTCATCTTTTGGGGCCATTCGGATCTGATTATATCCGGAATATCCATCCATGAAGGAAAGTACTTCATAACCAGCCGTCGCATCAATTAAGTGTTCTGTAATCAGAACTGGGAAATCATCTTTAGGACAATACCGATTAAGATCTCTGAAATCGATGAAAACCCTAATTTGTCCGTTCTTTTTCTTTACAGGGACAATATTAGCCAACCACTTGGGATATTGAACTTCTCTGACGAAGTTGGCTTTGATCAGCTTATCCACTTCAGCTTCAATTTTGGAAGCATAGGTTGGGTGTGTTCTTCTCGCGGCTTGCTTAAATCCTCGATGTTCCTTTGGTAAACCCAAATGATGAGTAGAAATATCAGGATCAAGCCTAGGAATTTCTGTATAATTCCAAGAAAAAATATCTTTATTTTGCTTTAGAAAAGAAATATACATCTCTTTCTCTTCAAGGGTCATGGCCGCACTAATTAAAGTGGGGTGTGGATCTTTCTCTGTACCCAGATTTATTTCTCTGAGTTCATCCACAGTGGTAGAGATACCCTTTTCAAATGCTGGAGGACCATCTCTAAGACCATCCTCTTTCTCTTCATCATGTTCTATTTCTTCCGTTTCTACTTGTATAGTAGATGACAAAACGAAATTTTCATGATCATAAGAGATATCAAAATTTTCACATTTTGAAGAAGAAGCTTCCATTTCTGACCCTATTGATGATAAAGGGCCTTATTTGGAAAATAAAGAGGAGATGATGGATTGAGAATCGACATCATTATTCACCTATGGTGTTTCTATAACTTCTTCTGGACTGACTGGAGAAGTATAGACTTGTTGGACTTCAACAGATGAAATGAAAACGTCACCACTTAGGCTTTCATCATTATTTGGTAGTTTACCAATCTCTCCCGTGTTGTCTGGCTCAATTTCCGTAATTGACATTATGGATCTTTCCATAAGAGTATTTTGATTTGGGCCTATTTTTTCAATTTGACTGATAGGTAACACATAATCTGTACTCACATGTGTAAATGGATTTATTGGAATTTTCTCCAAACCATATAGAGCATTAATTTTGGTAATTTCCTTCATTGTAGATTTTCCCCTTCCCTTCATGTGATAAAATTCTGCCTCAATGTATTAAGACTCACATGTCTTGAATGGGGCCTTATCACCATACAATGTTCCAACATGACCATTGAAACAGTATTTGAGACATTGATGGTATGATGAAGGAATAGCTGCATGCTGATGTAGCCAGGGTCTTCCAAGCAAGACGTTGAAAGCTGAGTCTTGATCAACAATAATAAAATCCGAATTGGATACAAGATCTCCAAACTGGGTTCTGAGTGTAACTTCACCCAGTGGTTCTTGTTCATTTTTATCATATCCTTGTAACATCATGGTAGAAGGAGATAAATCAGATTCCATGAGGCCCAATCGACGAAGTGTACAAATGGGCATGAGGTTGACTCCTGAACCATTGTCAATGAAAAGTTTTCGGATATCTACACCATTGACTTTTCCAGATAAGTAGAGCGGTTTTATGTGCCCATGCACAACATCATCTTCATCTTTATCAGTAAAAGATATAACTGCATGGAATTCTGCAGGATTATTCTCTATGTTATAGACTTCATCTGCAGCAATTTCAGTTTCAAACTCCTGAGGACTTGACAAAGCTTCGATGAGTGCTTCCCGAAGATCTTTTGACAGATTCAAAGAATCCAAAATTGATAACCTGGCTGGTACATGGGCCATGTGTTTCAATATATCATACTTTTGATCTAGAGGTCTGCGTTTCCCAATAGGAATATGAGGTTTAGCAGGTACCTTGGAAGCAGATGCTTTGGAAGCAGATGCATCTTGTATTGGGATAGAAGTTGGAAACATCCTTGGTTTTGGAAGATTAGACTGATTAGATCCATTTACTTGCTGAGATAAAAAATATGGAACCTTTAATCGGTCTTCCAAAATAACTTCGCCAAAACTGAGTTGGCCATTGGAAGAAGAACTTGCTTGTTATTTTTGAGCTCGCTGAAGGGCTCTACCACGAGTTTCTGCTGCATACACAGTGCTAGAAGGGGTAGAATTGGAGTAGTGGCTTCGGAAAGATCCACGTCTTCCTCTGTATCCTGAACCTCTGGAACTTCCTCGGACTCCCTTATTTGATACAGGGAATTCAGGCTCATCAAGACTGGAATAGGGATCTGTTAATTGAATCATATTAACAGAACCAAAGATTAACTCTTCGTCTGATAAAGACCCTTGCCTGACTAGCCTGTTTAGGCTGTGCCGTTTGATGGGGTGGTGCCCGTGGCTTTGAAGTAGATGGAATTAAATCTTCCAGAGTCAAAGACAACTTAGGCCTCGATACATACTCATCTTCTTCTGATTCCTCTTTCTTATTTGAATTGCGCTGCCCTTTTGAGGATTTGTCTTTTGATGGAGGCTTCACTGTAGCTTTTGTAGGAGACACAACTGGCTTCTTCAATTGTGTTCGCAAAATGGCATGGGTCCGATTGATTGTCTTTCTGACCATCCAATCATCATATTTTTGTGCAGTTTTGCTTCTGACTTCCTGCCACTCGCCTCCTTCCTCTGGATCTGTAGCGGTAACACACGCTACATGAGCTGAAGAACCCTTCAATTTGACTTGTCCCAAGTCGACCATCTTTTGCAGGAGGTCTTTAAAGAAAAAACACTCCTTGATGGGATGCCCCAACATTTGATAAAAAGGACAATAATTGGGATAGTCTTCATCTCCTTCCTTGTTTGGCCTCTTGGGCACTGGTAATTGAACCAAATTATTTTTCTAGAGATGAAATGAAGTAACCAGGAACTTTCTCATTTCGGAAAGAGTATGTTTTACTCTTCATATCCTCAAATTGTTTTCGTCGTTGATCTCTTTGATCTTTTGGATGAAACGGACTTTGTTGTTGGCGTTCAGGAGGTGGAGTCCTTCGAGAAGATGAAGGTTTTGAAGTAGATATAGGTACAGGTGCTTGTTTAAGCATAACTGTAGTAGTTTCTGCTTTACCCATTCTTCTTCCTAGAGCTGATGGAATTACACGAGATTTAACCTTAGCCTGTATAAGGGAATCTTCAATCTACTGAGCGATTGAAGTAAGGTCTCGAAACCCTCCTATGTACTTCACAGGGATCAATGGCGTGCGTAATTCGTCACACAAATTTTCCACACAGATTGGCAACAGCTCTTCCTGAGGGAGTGCTAAACTCAGAGAATATGTTAATCCCTTCCAGCGAGCAATGAAATCAGAGACTCTTTCATTCTCCCTTTTCATGCAGTTTGTAAGATCGAAAACTGTCATTTTTGGAAAAGTTGAGCTGAACTGAAGAAGGAATTTTTGACGGAGATCCTCCCATCCGATGATTGACCGGGATTTCAAGCTTGTATACCAGACAAAAGCTGGTCCTTGCAAGGTTCGCATGAAGCATATGAGTTTCACTGCTTCTTGCTGCTCTGGAGTTCCCATCATAGGATCACAACAAGACACGTAATGCATCAAATGTTGTTCAGGGTCGCCTGATCCATTGAAAGTAGGGAAAACAGGTTTTACAAAACTGGATGGAGGAGAAATTGAATCTACCCATTCAGGGTAAACTTTCTTTCCAGGTTGAACATGCGCCCGTTTCCCTTCCAGAGTTTCTAACCGAGCTGTTAATGACTCAATAGTAGTTATTAACTTTTGAGAAACATCATGTTGAACTTGGTTTTGGGTACGTGCAATGAATGGAGCTTGGACAGACGTGGTGGTTCGTGCTGCAACTGATGGTAGCACTGCCAACCGTTGTTGCGCTTAACCCATAGGATTAGACCTCTGAGGGTGTACTGATAAAGGAGGATATTCTTGATCCATCTCAGAAACTGCAACAAATTACTTCGGCTGTCGGACTTCAGCATTCTTAAGAAGAAGACTACTCTGAAGTAGTTCTGCATTCAACCTTCTTAATTCTTTCATTTCTTCTTCTTGTTGTGCAAACCTTTGCTCTAATGAGAGAGATTGACCTTCTTCAGAGGAAGCATATGTAACCTGACTCTTTCCCTTCCCTTTGTTGGATACCTTTTGGAGGGAGGGAAGTGGATTACCTAGGTTCTGAGTAATCCTTTGACTTCGTGTACGTACACCTTCTTCATTTGTATCGGTGCATACATTTTCTTGAGCAGGGCGCTCTTCATCTGAGACCCCTGAGTGAGTCTCTTCTGGTGGATTAACAACAACGACATTGATGACATTGATTGATGCATAATGCATCGCATCCCTTATATCAATATTTCTGTGATATTGTCTTCTTTCATATCTTTGATGAGACATTGCCTTTTGTTGATTCAATCTTTTAGGAACTTCTTGATGAGCTATAACTTGGAGGCAATCTCCTGATAATTTGGCTCTTCGTTACTCTTGGAGCTTCTTCCCCAATCGAGAAAAGACCAACATTCTCTGAGAAGGGGATTGATGATTTGAAAGAGTCCCCAGTCTCGTGAACTGGGGATGTTCCTGCTGATTCCGCTCAACTCCTCGAATCCCATTTGTTGACTCTGAGGGTTGGGTTAGAGAAGTCCCCAGTCTGACAAGCTGGGGTGGCTCTTGACATGCTACGTCTGAGATCTTCTTAAAAGATCTCTTGATCTTGCGAATCTTAGTTCGGAAATTAGCTGGATGCATTAACCTGTATCCACTTTTATCACCTGGTTCAACAGACCGTTGGATGATTTCCGATACATCTGTCATTTGATGACGTGTTTTCTCCATACGAGAGTCTTGTGCAATATTCTCGCCTGCTTGATATAGGAGCAATTCAACAACTTGTTATCTATATGCTTGCTTTTGATAGGAACTAGTTGAAGCCTGTTCTTGAGCAAGATTTTGGATATGAACAAAGCCCATTGACTGTGGCTAGCCATGGGCAATAACATTGCATGAGACCATTTTCGGCGGGCTTTGCTGACTGGAAAGCACTGTGAAATGTAGTGCTCCGTGAACACCCCATCCTCTGATATGAACATCAGATGGATCATTGGCAATTAACTGACGCAATTTTCTTAGTGCGCCAAGGCATGAATGTTGAAGGGTTCTCTGTTGTTTTTCAGCCTTCGGATACCGAGAGACTGATAGAGATGAAAAATCAATCTGACGTTGTAGCCCTTCTATTATCTTAATATGATTTTCATATTCATCATAAGATAATACCTTCTTCATTAATTGACAAAGATTTCTCCATATGTTGAGACGAATATCATGGATTCCATCATCCGTTAACATCTTTGGAATGTCGTACTGGGAGTCAGCCAAAGGCCAAAACATGACTGGTACTTCACCTTTTGCCAGTTTTTCCCTCATTTTCAGCATTTCCTCTTTATCATTAAATGAAGATTCTTCTACCTGTTTTAACCAGAGTTGGTGTTTCCTTGTTGATTCATCGGATTCAACAAGATTGGTAGAGAGATCATTGGTCAAACTAGAAGATACATGACTTAGGGGTGGTTCGGAGAATGAACTACACCCTGGGCTATCTTCTGATTGAGAAAGTATTTCACTTGTTAGCGATAAAGCATCAGACATGACTGGTTTCTCATTTTCAAGTGCCTCAAGATAAGAGGGCTTTCTCGGCACTACATTGTCCACTGGAGTATTTTCCAGGCAATGTGAATCACTACTGCGGAGAGGACTATCGCAGCGAAATTCATCATCATGGGGAGGACCACCATAATGGGTTACTGGAAAAGATGAGATCTCTTGCTCCTTGGTCTTCTGACCACACAGAGGGTTCCTGTGGCTCTGATCTGAAGAAGAAACTTCAAGATTGACCGAATTTTCATGAAGCAAGTCTTCATGAGGAAGTGTCTGTTGAAGACATTCAGAATTAATGTTCCCGTTATTGGGAACTGAGGGAGTAGAATCCTGAATTCCGACAGATAAATGTCTGGGGGCTTCAAGAACTCCAGCATCGAGCAAAGCCTTGTTATAGATTGGCCTTTGATCTCCTGACTGTGCTGGGCGGATCTTTTTCTTAGATGCCTTCATACTCACTTTAGAAACCACTTGTTGACGAATGTGGTTACTCTGAGCAGGTGTATATGCCTGATCAAGAAAGATGGTCAGGTTAGGCTGACGATCTTCACTCAAATCAGGTGTATGTGCCTGACTTGGTTGTCCATATGATATGGGGGAGTATGCCCCATAACCCTCTTGGACTAGAAAAGATGTGTGTGTCTGTTCCGGAGTGAATCGTTGATGTTTCACTCCACTGCTAGAGATAGATTTATGTGTCTGTCCCTGAGATGATGCTGAAGCTGTTATGATATCATGGAAAGCATCCAAAATATGAGCAGGAATTTGCTTCTGATCTTTCACCATTGATAAAATATGTTTAGTGACTTCAGCCACCGGAATGGGGATATATGTCCATTCCGGGTTTAAAGTAGGTGTATGTGTCTGCTCCTGTCCTCCTTTTCCTGTCAGTGAATCCTGACAGTACTCAAGTGTGGAGGCAGAGAGTTGAGTCTGCCTCCTGTTTGTCGTCGGGGCATTCCGACTGACTTCTCCATGCGCTACCAAGCGAGACTGTTGGTAGACTTGATTAGTATTAGCAGGTGTATATGCCTTCTGATTACACTTCGCCACACGTGGTTGACGAGATCCATCATATGTAGTCAGACAAGCCTGCTGACTAACTGGTGATGTATAAGCAGGTGCATGTTCTTGCCTATAGTACTCTTCCGGATTTTCCTGCCAGGATTGGCTCGATGCTGCCAGAAGAGTCTACTGGACAGCCGAATTAAAACGGTCAGGTGTGTGTGCCTGCATGTTGTTTTCCACCAAGTTAGGATGGTGGACTTCTCCGGAGATGGAAGGGATGACAACCTGCCTATTGTTAACTGGATTCCGTCTCTGGCGGTTCATCTTGCCTGCTCGGGTTCGAGGAACCTGAGCTGAATGCCTGGAGTCGGTACCCTCATCATGTTGAGGGTTCACTACCGCACGAGTCTGGTGGCGATTGTTTATGGGAGCCCTCAGGAAGGACTCCTGTCTTTTTGAATTAAGGCCCTGCGGGACCTGCTCATTCACTTCCTCAGAGTAAGGGAGTGAATGGAAATTGCGTTCCGGGGATGACAACCCGAAACGGTTGGAGACGGTAGTCAGCACCGTCTGCTTCTTGATCGCTGGCTGCCGTTGTCCGGACGACCAGGTAGAGTTGTTAACTTGGAGGGCTTGACGAGCGGGCTCCAGAGTTGGGATAGTACCATTGCGACGGTACTCCTTAACCAGTGCATTAGAAACCCAGCGTTGAAGACGCTGAGTTGGTGATGTCATCCTCAGAGCGGAAGACGTTCCAGCAGGAGTAGCATCATTGGTTTTCACAGCAGTAGACCTCACAGTAGAGGTGTTTACTGCAGTAGTATTCACAGGGGTGAATTTAAGGAAAGCCATTTTGTATAAGGTCTTGAGAAAAGAGTGCATGTTCCATATAACAGACATAATCAAGATGAATTCGGCCACTTCATCTTTTGGATGAGCACATGTCAATGATTTCTTTGTTGGCCCAAGGGGCATAACAAATAAGAAGAACATCACTTTAACTTGGTTAAGGATTCACTTCGGGTTCACCATTTTTTGTTTCGCACGGAATCCGGGGATGTCCTCCTGGATGGGAGATTCAAACGTTCCGATCGGTTTCTAACGGTTTTGTTCGTAGAACCAGAAACATCCAATGATTCCACATCCGTTTGGACCTAATTTCCAAAGGTAGGCGCTCATTAACTTGTGGGATAATGAGGCTTAGGAATTTTCATTGGTCGAGAGGATGGGAGGTCGGACTCATCACACCTTTTTGAGGGGAATTATTTTCTACTCCGGGACTCTCTTTATAGATTTAAGTTATGTTCGTGAATCCTTATTACATTACCAAGTATAAAATGAGCTTTCCGTCAGTTTAACAATCAATGAATAAATATGTAAGAAATTTAGAGAATATTTTATATGTATTCGAGGTTCTTCATCAATAGAGAATCATCTGTATCTATTTAGATATTCTTGTTCAATGGTATCCTTCAAAACATTTATATAAAAGTCTCTTGGTCATTATGATGACCAGGCTGGTTTTAAAGCCACTCAGTGGGGCACTTGAATTTTATCGTCATTCAGAAGGACAATGAATTACGTCAGATTTGGGATCGAACCCATAGATGGGCTACCTATGTATCCTTTGTTTTGAAAAAGGAATCAGAACCCACGTAGTTCGTATAAGGGTATGATTTTTATGATTGATGGCTCAAAGCAGGATGTCATAATTACTTTTACACTCTAAGCTCACGTCAGTCATGCTCGGTGTGAGAAACAAGAGGTATTAGTAAAACTTAGACAACTGTGCCATGAAAGATGAAATCATAAGAAATGGTTTGGGGCTTATGTATGTATGACTTCCCAGATAGATGAAGATTTAGGATTCACTTTTAGGGAGAAAATCCATGAACAGGGTCCATAAAGGTATATGTTCTTCATGGAGATTTTGAATACTCTAATCTTGGGGCTTACTCCATAGGAGGATGCCCAAGTTAGGAGGGGACTTATGATTGGGTTTTACTCCTGAAAAGGAAACCCAAATCAAGGGTAAATTAGGACTGGTTAAAGAGAATTTAAGGGTCTTGGGGCTTATTCTTGAAAAGGAAGCCCAAGATTATAACTGGGGATTATTCCTGAAGAGGAAGCCCAAGATTATAACTGGGACTTATTCCTGAAAAGGAAGCCCAAGATTATAACTGGGGATTATTCCTGAAAAGGAATCCCAAGATTATAACTGGGACTTATTCCTGAAAAGAAAGCCCAGGTTAGGAATTAAGGTTTGGGGCTTACTCCTGAGGAGGATGCCCAAGTTTGGGAACTTTAAGAATTTGGGACTTACTCCTGAGGAAGATGCCCAAGTTAAAGGACTTATAACTGGGGATTATTCCTGAAAAGGAGACCCAAGTTAAGGATTCTCTCATCTTAAAGGATGAGGTTGAATGAATGAACTCTCCATATTTAGTGACATAAGGATATTTAAATCACTAGGTTTTGAGAGATATTCCCCAGAATTCCTTTCAGATAAGGAAGTCAAATCAAGAAATCATGCCATAAATTGCTTTGAAGAGTGTCTTGAAGACTGAATCTTAAAAAGGAAAGGTGTAATTGCTTAAGAGGGGTAAAATGGGCAAGATGGGCACCCAAAAAGGTAGGGGCACGCAAGTCTTGAAAGGAGCACAAGTATTTCAGTGGCGCGCAAGTATTGGTCACGCAAGTATACTTGCGCGACATGAGGGGTACTTGTGCGATTTTCAACCAGCATTAGAATTCTTGAGCGACTCTTTATTAATCACATTAGAATCCTCTTGAGGTTCTTCCAGAAAAGGGACGCGCAAGTTATATTGAAGGAATAAGGCGGAGTGCAAGTTTTGATGAATTTCAACACTTAGTCCTTCCTTTTTCTCTTTAAATCTTCCGTTCTAGGTAAGAAATTACCTTTAGAAGTGTTCTGGAAGCTTTGAGAAGAGAGTTGGGCGTCGGGGGCTTCAATCCAAGTTTCTGGAAAAAGATCCTCTCAAATGGGGGGCCCACAGGGTCTATTTATAGGTAGGAGAAGACCCTGGGCGGTTACCGGCCGGTTATCACTTAGGTCGCGCAAGTCACTTGCGCGACCAAGGGCGTCGCGCAAGTGGACTTGTGCGACAGTGATATAACTTGCGCGGTGCAGTTGCTGTTGATCCTTTGTTCATGCCTTTGTCGATTTTTGATGTTTTCTTCAAAGGTTGAATCACTTTGAGCTCAGATACTTCACTTTTTTCAGTCCTTAGGCTCTGTGACGGAAAGGAGCGCCACCAAAAGTCCCCCCTCAGAGTTGGATCCGGATAGAAAAGAGGATTTGACTCTGAGGTGAAAAGAAAAACAAGAAATCTGGCAGTTTAAAGTCATGCATGTCGGACATACAAAGGCTAATGTTTTAAGGTCAAAATAGCTTTGACCGAAATGGATTAGAATTGACTCAATGCCTTGACAACTCATCTGAAAACATAGTACCATACTCATGTATGAGGGAAAATATGTAAGCTATGACTTAAGAATATTTGAATCTGAGGAATGATATGAAAGAGAGCTAAAAGGCATTTAGAAGAAGCAGTTTCCAAGAATGATGTTACTATTATTTAACAAAACCCGTTAGGGGGTTAAAATATGCAGGGCCACCTATGGGCATTAGATGCATGGTCAAATAAATAGTATCTTTCGGCTGACAAGTCTGTTATGTGGACTGTTTATGCAAGGCAACCTATGGGCACGTTCTGCATAGTCAGGCGAAAGAACTCTCAAAAATTTACTTTCCTAGTGCTAAAAGCCAGTGAAAGTTTATGGAGATTCAAATTTTCTAAAGTATAGAGTTTGTTGTATGGAAAGAGGTACTTGAATATGGAGAAGATATTTCTGAACAAGAATATCGAAGAACTGGATGAATATCACTCCTACGAAGGTCTGACCCAAATACAGGGAAGAAGAATAAACCATAGACTTGAATACTTTCAGATCATGAAAAAGGATATGGGACAAATATGTTAAGGATGGCTATTTTTTTGCGGATCCCTACATACTGTCGTCTAAGACAAATAAAGAAAAAAGAGGCATTTTTCCCAAGAATGAAGTTACTATCATTTAACAAACCCGTTAGGGGGTTGAAATATGCAGGGCCACCTAAGGGCATTGGATGTATGGTCAAATAAATAACATCTTTTAGCTGACAAGTCTGTTATGTAGACTGTTTATGCAAGGCCACCTATGGTCACGTGCTGCATAGTCAGGCAAAAGAATTCTCAGAAGTTTGACATTTTTTTGAATAGAAGTCATGAAAAGGATTATGAAGATCTGAAAATATTTAAGGCTAGGATTATAAGACATAAAGATGGGTATTTTCTAATGTATATAGAGATACATAGGTCAATGATAACCATAATCATGTTGTGGCTGGGTCCTGAATTGAAATTTTGGACTTCACTACGTATCAAATAAGAATGAGAATCAAGCCATACGTAGTTCTTGAAATGCAGTTTAACGTCGTGCAGGAAGAAAGTATGAGAGATCTTTGTTTAGGGTCATAGAATTCAGACCATAATAATGAATACACAGTGTGTGTTTTCCTGAGGACTTTTCAGCTAAGGAACTAAAAGTGAAATTTGGGGTTAGCCCAAAATACTTGGGACTGGATTCGAGGGATACTCGAATGTTCCTACGAATCCCATAAAGATGATAATCAAGTCCACGTAGTTCTATAACTACCCTTTGTACAAATTTTGTTCGTACATGTGAAGGGTGAAAGGGGACTTTATTGCAATGATGGTTTAACCTGAGATAAAAAGTTTAGGAATTACCATGTATGCACGTAGTCTTTTGAAATGAAACATGATTGAAAAAATCAATGTCAATAATGGTTCCTTCTCAAATGAGGAAATCAAAGAATATTGTAGTTTATTGTCATACCGGACAAAAGTGTTATATAGTTTAACGTCATATAACAAGGACGAAAGTGAATCAATGTATAGATATTAATTCCAAGGGTGGTTTCACAAATCAACATCATATGAGATGGTGGTGAACCAATGTGAAGAGATTGTTTTTGGGCTTGAACCCTGGGAGGTTGCCTACATACCTAGCCTGGAGGGCAAGGATCAAAGTCTGTGTAGTTCAATTAAATAATGAATTAATGATCAAGTTGTTCTTGGGGACAACGATCAAAATAAAATGGTGTTGGGACTTATACATGGTTAGCGGCCCAAAGAGAGTGTTACGGTTGAGGTTTTCTCTAAGCTCACGTGAGTCATACTCGGTGTGAGAAACAAGAGGTAACAACAACCTTAACAATGCATAGTTTAATGTCATGTATGACATAAAAAAAGGGACTATGCAGTTTAAAGTCTTGCAGTTAGGACTATTGGTGCTGTACAGTTTAGTGTCATGTAGCAGGGACAAAATAACAGTTTAATGTCATGTAGGACATATCAAGGACTTTCTGTACAGTTTAGCGTCATGTAGTTAGGACGATGGTGACAATACAATTTAACGTCATATTGGAAGAAAGGGGGACTGTGCAGTTTAATGTCATGCAGTAAGGACAAAATAACACACCATTTATGTCATGTTGGACGAAAGTGCGAATACTTTAAGGTCATATTCATGGACCGTGGATGGTGCAGTTTAATGTCATGCTGGACCATTGAGATTATATAGTTTAACATCTTTCCAGACGTAAGGGACTTTTATACAGTTTAGTGTCATTTAGTTAGGACGTCACAGTTTAACGTCTTGCTGGACATAAGGGATTTGCAAATAGTTTATGGTCATATGCATGGACCAAGGATGATGCAGTTTAAGGTCATTCTGGACGGTTTAGGGAACTTTTTTATAGTTTAACGTCGTGTGGGACGAAGTTTCAGTTTAAGGTCATACTGGACCATTGCTGCTTATGTAGTTTAACGTCTTTCCGGACGTAAGGAACTTTCCTACGGTTTAACGTCATGTTGGACGAAGTTACAGTTTAAGGTCATACTGGACCATTGCTGTATAGTTTAACGTCATATATCAAGGACGAACTGGTGCCGCACAGTTTAGTGTCATGTTGTGGGGACATTCTGGTGCTTTTATACAGTTTAACATCATGTTGGACGAAGTTGCAGTTTAAGGTCATTAAGGACCATGGATGATGATGCAGTTTAAAGTCATACTGGACTATTAAGTTCTTATGTAGTTTAACGTCTTTCTAGATGCAAGGGACATTCCTACAGTTTAACGTCATATTGGACGTTGTTGCAGTTTAAGGTCATACTGGACCATTGCTGTATAGTTTAACGTCATATATCAAGGACGAACTGGTGCTGCACAGTTTAGTGTCATGTTGCGGGGACATCTTAGTGCTTTTATACAGTTTAACGTCATGTTGGACGAAAGTTGCAGTTTAAGGTCATACTGGACCATTGCTTATGATGCAGTTTAAAGTCATACTAGACTATTAATTGCTTAACCAATTGTAAGAGTCATGGTTCTGGGGACCATATTTTGTGGTTATACAAAATATTTCTTCAGAAATCTGGCATTGGTTGGAGTCGTGATGAGTTCTTCATCCATTGAGATTAATGAATAAGCTCCATTGGAGTAGACCCTATGTATTGAATAAGGTCCTTCCCATTTTGGCTCAAGATTTGGAGGTTTCTTTCCTGGTATCATTGGAGTTCTAAGAACTAATACCAATTCTCCCTGAATGAATGAACGAAGATGAACTTTTTTGTTAAAAGCTTGTGCTATTCGATTCTGATAGATTTCCAAGTGGTGCAAAGTGCACAATCTTTTCTCATCTGACTGTTCCAATTCATTCAACCGCTTTTGGGATTTCTCATCTGTAGATAACTGATCACAACTAGCTACTCTGAGTGAGGGCAATTAAACTTCAATTGGAAAGACTGCTTCGGTTCCATATACAAACAAATATGGAGTTGATCGCGTTGCATTGCGGGTAGTAGTCTGATAAGCCCATAAAGCATGAAAGAGATTATCAGGCCATGACCTCTTATCTTTAACCACCATCTTTTGCAGTATATTTGAAAGAGTCTTGTTAAAGGCTTCTATTTGGCCATTGTCTGCCGCATGATACCTAGATGAATGGTTGGATTTAATGTTGTATTCTTGATACAATTTCTTCACCTCAGAAGAACAAAAGTTGGTGCCATTGTCCGTCAATATGGTATGAGGGACACCAAATCTAGTAATGATGTTAGACTTGATGAAGTTAACAATGCATTTAGAACTGACTTCTTTGAGAGGTACTGCTTCTACCCATTTGGAAAAGAAATCAGTAGCAGTAAGAATGTACTTAAACTGCTTGGCCGTAGCTGAAGGGTAAGGTCCCACCACATCCATTCCCCATGTGGCAAATGGACATGAGTATTTAGCTGTATGAAGAAACTCTAGAGGTTGATTAATGAAGTTGGCATATACTTGACATGAATGACACTTCTTTGTGAAATCAACACAATCTCGTATCATTGAAGGCCAAAAGTATCCAAGCCTTCGAATTTGATCAGACAATCTATGTCCAGACTGGTGGGCACCACATACTCCTGCATGCACTTCTTTCATGACATCCATTGTCTCTTCACCATCAATTCATATGAAGAGAACTCCATCAAAACCATGTTTGTAGAGAATTTTCTCTAGGTGGTTTGGGCTATCATAAAGAGTAAAATTTACCACACGTCGCCAGATTTGTTCTTTCTCAGCTCTATCAGGTGGAAGTGTTCCATTTTGAAGGTATTCCCTGATAGGTGTCATCCATCCTGTAGTATGACCATACAGTTCAGGAATGGGACTAATTTCATTAATTTCCTCTGTTCTGGCTTGAACATAAGGTGAAATTGCACAACGGTGGGAAATACTGATGGTTGTCTCGTCCCGATTTGGATCTGCTAGAGTTGTGTCTATATTAGCCACTGCATCATCTTGATCATTTTGTGATCTTGGGACATAAGAAAATGTCGGTTCTGAAGGGAATTCCGCCATTAACTCTCTGACGTAATCATACAAAGGGATTAATTCTTCTTTTCTGATGGCATAATCCCCATTGACTTGTTTGATTACCAGGTCTGAATCACCTTTCACCTTTAAGTGATTCACTTGTGCTTGGAGCGCTAACTCCAAGCCTGTAATGAGAGCTTGGTATTCGGCTTCATTATTAGTACCACCTTCCCACAACAGAAAGGAATAAGGTAACAATGCCTTATCTGGAAAAATGAGTACAATTCCTAAACCAACTTTGTTGAATTTAGGATTTTCCATTTTCTTCCCTATTGGACTTCTGGAAGCACCATTAAAATACATTTCCCATGATTGAGGATTCTCTTGAATAGAGAAAACTTCCTCATCAGGGAGTTTAATATCTGAAGATGTGTCTTCCATGGAAGGATGTTCAGCCAGGAAATCAGCCAGAGCTTGACCCTTTATTGCCTTTTGAGACACATACTGAATGTCAAACTGTTGCAAAATAACTGCCCACCTTTCTAGACGTCCTGTAAGCATTGGACGACTAAGGATGAATTTGAGCGGATTATTGCGAGATACCAATTGGACCTCGTGATGTTGCAAGTAGTGTCACAGTTTCTGAACTTCAAAGATTAATGCCAGGAAGCACTTCTCAATACTTGAATACCAGGTTTCTGCTTCAAGCATAGTTCTACTGAGATAGTAGAGGCTATTTTCATTCCCAGCATCATTCTTTTGAGCAAGAAAGGCCCCCAATGATCGCTCTAGAGCAGTCACATAGAGGATAAGTGTTCTTCCTTCAACAGTTGGCATAAGTACTGGTGGACTCAAGAGGTATTTCTTGAGAACAACAAATGCTTCTTGACATTCATCAGTCCACTGGAAAGTGACTCCTTTTTTCAATAATTTGGTAAAGGGTAAACTTTTACTCGCCAAATTGGCGATGAAACGCCGAATATAGGCTAAGTGTCCTTGAAGTCCTCTTAATTCTTTCAAATTATGAGGAGGTGACATACCAAGGATTGATTTGGTCTTCTCAAGACCGACTTAAATACCACGATGGCGTACAACAAAGCCGAGGAATTTTCCTAAGGTTACCCCAAAATCACATTTTAAGGGGTTCATCTTCAAATTATGTTGTCGAAGCTTGTGGAATATGACTTCCAAATCAGCCAAGTGATTAGAATGTTGTTTGGATTTAACCACCAAATCTTCTACATAGCATTCAACAAATTTCACTAAGAAAGGTTTGAAGATACAATGCATGGCGCGTTGATATGTTGCACCTGTATTCTTTAAACCAAAGGGCATCACCCGGTAACAAAACAAATCTTGAGGGGCTCTGAAGGCTGTAGATTCCTCATCTTCTGGGGCCATTCAGATCTGATTTTATCCGGAATATCCATCCATGAAGGAAAGTACTTCATGACCAACTGTCGCATCAATTAAGAGTTCTGTAATCGGAACTGGGAAATCATCTTTAGGACAATACCGATTAAGATCTCTGAAATCGATGCAAACCCTAATTTGTCCGTTCTTTTTCATTACAGGGAAAATATTAGCCAACCACTTGGGATATTGAACTTCTCTGACGAAGTTAGCTTTGATCAGCTTATCCACTTCAGCTTCAATTTTGGAAGCATAGGTTGGGTGTGTTCTTCTCGCGGCTTGCTTAAATCCTCGATGTTCTTTTGGTAAACCCAAATGATGAGTAGCAATATCAGGATCAAGCCCAGGCATTTCTGTATAATTCCACGAAAAAATATCTTTATTTTGCTTTAGAAAAGAAATATACTTCTCTTGCTCTTCAAGGGTCATGGCCGCACTAATTAAAGTGGGGCATGGATCTTTCTCTGTACCTAGATTTATTTCTCTGAGTTCATCCACAGTGGTAGAGATACCCTCTTCAAATGCTGGAGGAGCATCTCCAAGACCTTCCTCTTTCTCTTCATCATGTGCTATTTATTCCGTTTCTACATGCATAGTAGATGAAAAAACGAAATTTTCATGATCATAAGAGATATCAAAATTTTCACATTTTGAAGAAGAAGCTTCCATTTCCGACCCTATTGATGATAAAGGGCCTTCTTTGGGAAATAAAGAGGAGATGATGGATTGAGAATCGACATCATTATTCACTTCTAGTGTTTCTATAACTTCTTCTGGACTGATTGGAGAAGTATAGACTTGTTGGACTTCAACAGATGAAATGAAAACGTCACCACTTAGTATTTCATCACTGTTTGGTAGGTTACCAATTTCTCCCATGTTGTCTGGCTCAATTGCCGTAATTGAAATTATGGATCTTTCCATAAGAGTATTTTGATTTGGGCCTAATTTTTCAATTTGACTGATAGGTAACACATAATCTGTACTCACATGTGTAAATGGATTTATTGGAATTTTCTCCAAACCATATGGAGAATTAATTTTGGTAATTTCCTTCATTGTATATTTTTCTCTTCCCTTCATGTGATAA
Source organism: Viscum album (assembly GCA_963277665.1). Classification (NCBI taxonomy): domain Eukaryota; kingdom Viridiplantae; phylum Streptophyta; class Magnoliopsida; order Santalales; family Viscaceae; genus Viscum; species Viscum album. The sequence goes on from OY728135.1 coordinate 475,510,704, forward strand.
AATTCTGCCTCAATGTATTGAGACTCACATGTCTTGAACGAGACCTTATCACCATACAATGTTCCAACTTGACCAGTGAAATAGTATTTGAGACATTGATGGTATGATGAAGGAATAGATGCATGCTGATGTAGCCAAGGTCTTCCAAGAAAGACGTTGAAAGCTGAGTCTTGATCAACAATCATGAAATCCGAATTGTATACAAGATCTCCAAACTGGGTTTTGAGTGTAACTTCGCCCAGTGGTTCTTGTTCATTTTTATCATATCCTTGTAACATCATGGTAGAAGGAGATAAATCAGATTCCGTGAGGCCCAATCGACGAAGTGTACGAATGGGCATGAGGTTGACTCCTGAACCATTGTCAATGAAAACTCTTCGGATATCTACACCATTGACTTTTCTAGATAAGTAGAGAGGTTTTATGTGACCATGCACAACATCATATTCATCTTTATTAGTAAAAGATATCACTGCATGGAATTCTGCAGGATTATTCTCTATGTGATAGAGTTCAGCTGCAGCAATTTCAGCTTCAAACTCCGGAGGACTTGACAAAGCTTCGATGAGTGCTTCCCGAAGATCTTTTGACAGATTCAAAGCATCCAAAATTGATAACTTGGCTGGTACTTGGGTCAAGTGTTTCAATATATCATACTTTTGATCTAGAGGTCTACGTTTCCCAACAGGAATATGAGGTTTAGCAGGTACCTTGGAAGAAGATTCTTTGGAAGCTGATGCATCTTGTATTGGGATAGAAGTTGGAAACATCCTTGGTTTTGGAAGATTAGACTGATTAGATCCATTTACTTGCTGAGATAAAGAAGATGGAACCTTTAATCGGTCTTCCAAAATAACTGTGCCAAAACTGAGTTGGCCATTGGAAGAAGAACTTGCTTGTTCTTTTTGAGCTCACTGAAGGGCTCTACCACGAGTTTCTGCTGCATACACAGTGCTAGCAGGGGTAGAATTGGAGTAGTGGCTTCAGAAAGATCCACGTCTTCCTCTGCATCCTGAACCTCTGGAACTTCCTCGGATTCCCTTATTTGATATAGGGAATTCAGGCTCATCAAGACTGGAATAGGGATCTGTTAATTGAATCATATTAACCGAACCGAAGATTAACTCTTCGTCTGATAAAGACCCTGCCTAACTAGCCTGTTTAGGCTGTGCCATTTGATGGGGTGGTGCCCGTGGCTTTGAAGTAGATGGCATGAAATCTGCCAGAGTCAAAGACAACATAGGACTCGATACATACTCATCTTCTTCTGATTCCTCTTTCTTCTTTGAATTGCACTGCCCTTTTGGGGATTTGTCTTTTGATGGAGGCTTCACTGTAGCTTTTGGAGGAGACACAACTTGCTTCTTCAATTGTGTTCACAAAATGGAATGGGTCCAATTGATTGTCTTTATGACCATCCAATCATCACATTTTTGCGCAGTTTTGCTTCTGACTTCCTGCCACTCGCCTCCTTCCTCTAGATCTGTAGCGGTAACACACGCTACATGAGCTGAAGAACCCTTCAATTTGACTTGTCCTAAGTCGACCATCTTTTGCAGGAGGTATTTAAAGACAAAACAATCCTTGATGGGATGCCCCAACATTTGATGAAAAGAAAAATAATTGGGACGGTCTTCATCTCCTTCCTTGTTTGGCCTCTTGGGCACTGGTAATTGAACCAAATTATTTTCCAGAGCGGACATGAAGTAACCAGGAACTTTCTCATTTCGAAAAGAGTATGTTTTAATCTTCATATCCTCAAATTGTTTTCGTCGTTGATCTCTTTGATCATTTGGACGAAACGGCCTTTGTTGTTGGCGTTCAAGAGGTGGAGTCCTTCGAGAAGATGAAGGTTTTGAAGTAGATATAGGTACAGGTGATTGTTTAAGCATAAATATAGCAGTTTATGCTTTACCCATTCTTCTTCCTGGAGTTGATTGAATTACACGAGATTTAACCTTAGCCTGTATAAGGGAATCTTCAATCTGCTGAGTGATTGAAGTAAGGTCTCGAAACCCTCCTGTGTACTTCACAGGGATCAATGGCGTGCTTAATTCGTCACGCAAATTTTCCACACAGATTGGCAACAGCTCTTCCTAAGGGAGTGCTAAACTCAGGGAATACGTTAATCCCTTCCAGCGAGAAATGAAATCCGAGACTCTTTCATTCTCCCTTTGCTTGCAGTTTGTAAGATCGAAAACTGTCATTTTTGGAAAAGTTGAGCTGAACTGAAGAAGGAATTTTTGACGAAGATCCTCCCATCCGATGATTGACCGGGATTTCAATCTTGTATACCAGACAAAAGCTGGTCCTTGCAAGGTTTGCATGAAGCATCTGAGTTTCACTGCTTCTTGCTGCTCTGGAGTTCCCATCATAGGATCACAATAAGACACGTAATGCGTAAAATGTTGTTCAGGGTCTCCTGATCCATTGAAAGTAGGGAAAATAGGGTTTCCAAAACTGGATGGAGGAGAAATTGAATCTACAAATTCAGGGTAAACTTTCTTTTCAGGTTGAACTTGCGCCTGTTTCCCTTCCATAGTTTCTAACCGAGCTGTTAATGACTCAATAGTAGTTATTAACTTTTGAGAAACATCAGGTTGAACTTGGGTTTGGGTAGGTGCAATGAATGGAGCTTGGAAAAACGTGGTGGTTGGTGCTGCAACTGATGGTAGCACTGCCAACTGTTGTTGTGCTTGACCTGTAGGATTAGACCTTTGAGGGTGTACTGATAAAGGAGGATATTCTTGATCCATCTCAGTAACTGCAACAAATTCCTTCGGCTGTCGGACTTCAGCATTCTTAAGAAGAAGACTACTCTGAAGTAGTTCTCCATTCAACCTTCTTAATTATTTCATTTCTTCATCTTGTTGTGCAAACCTTTGCTCTAATGAGAGCGATTGACCTTCTCTAAAGGAAGGATATGTATCCTGATTCTTTCCCTTCCCTTTTTTGGATACCTTTTGGAGGGAGGGAAGTGGATTACCTAGGTTCTGAGTAATCCTTTGACTTCGTGTACGTACACCTTCTTCATTTGTATCAGTGCGTACATTTTCTTGAGAAGGACACTCTTCATCTGAGTCCCCTGAGTGAGTCTCTTCTGGTGGATTAACAACAACGGCATTGATGACATTGATTGATGCATAATGCATCGCATCCCTTCTATCAACATTTCTGTGATATTGTCTTCTTTCATATCGTTGATGAGACATTGCCTTTTGTTGATTCAATCTTTTAGGAACTTCTTGACGATCTATAACTTGGAGGGAATCTCCTGATAATTTGGCTCTTCATTCCTCTTGTGACTTCTTCCCCAATCGAGAAAAGACCGAAATTCTCTGAGAAAGGGCATTGATGATTTGAAAGAGTCCCTAGTCTCGTGAACTGGGGATGTTCCTGGTGATTCCGCTCAACTCCTCGAATCCCATTTGTTGACTCTGAGGGTTGGGTTAGAGAAGTCCCCAGTCTGACAAGCTGGGGTGGCTCTTGACATGCTACGTCTGAGATCTTCTTAAAAGATCTCTTGATCTTGCGAATATTAGTTCGGAAATTAGCTGGATGCATTAACCTGTATCCACTTTTATCACCTGGTTCAACAGACCGTTGGATGATTTCCGAGACATCTGTCATTTGATGACGTGTTTGCTCCATACGAGAGGCTTGTGCAATATTCTCGCCTGCTTGATTTAGGAGAAATTCAACAACTTGTTCTCTATATGCTTGATTTTGAGAGGAACTAGTTGAAGCCTGTTCTTGAGCATGCTTTTGATTATGAACAAAGCCCATTGACGGTGGCCGGCCATGGGCAATAACTTTGCATGAGACCATTTTCGGCGGGCTTTGCTAACTGGAAAGCACTGTGAAATGTAGTGCTCCGTGAAAACCCCATCCTCTGATATGAACATCAGATGGATCATTGGCAATTAACTGACGCAATTTTCTTAGTGCGCCAAGGCATGAACGTTGAAGGGTTCTCTGTTGTTTTTCAGCCTTCGGATACCGAGAGACTGATAGAGATGCCAAATCAATCTGACGTTGTAGCCCTTCTATTATCTTAAGATTATTTTCATATTCATCATAATATAATACCTTCTTATTTAATTGACAAAAAGTTTTCCATATGTTGAGACGAATATCATGGATTTCATCATCCGTTAACATCTTTGGAATGTCGTACTGGGAGTCAGCCAAAGGAAAAAACATGACTGGTACTTCACCTTTTTCTAGTTTTTTCTCATGTTCAGCATTTCCTCTTTATCATTAAATGAAGATTATTCTACATGTTTTAACCAGAGTTGGTGTTTCTTTGTTGCTTCATCGGATTCAACAAGATTGGTAGAGAGATCATTGGTCAAACTAGAAGATTCATTACTTAGGGGTGGTTCAGAGAATGGCCTACACCCTGGGATATCTTCTGATTGAGAAAGTATTTCACTTCTTAGCGATAAAGCATCAGACATGACTGGTTTCGCATTTGCAAGTGCCTCAAGATAATAGGGCTTTCTCGGCACTACATTGTCCACTGGAGTATTTTCCATGCAATGTGAATCACTATTGCGGAGAGGACTTTTGCAGCGAAATTCATCATCATGGGGAGGACCACCATAATGGGTTACAGAAAAAGATGAGATCTCTTGCTCCTTGGTCTTCTGACCACATAGAGGGTTCCTGTGGCTCTCATCTGAAGAAGAAACTTCAAGATTGAAAGAATTTTCATGAAGAAAGTCTTCATGAGGAAGTGTCTGTTGAAGACCTTCAGAATTAATGTTCCCGTTATTGGGAACTGAGGGATTATAACATTGAATTCCGACAGATAAATGTCTGATGGCTTCAAGAACTCCAGCATCGAGCAAGGACTTGTTATAGATTAGACTTTGATCTCTTGACTGTGCTGGGCGGATCTTTTTCTTAGATGCCTTCTTACTCACTTTAGAAACCACTTGTTGACGAAAGTGGTTACTCTGAGCAGGTGTATATGCCTGATCAGGAAAGATGGTCAGGTTAGGCTGACGATCTTCACTCAAATCAGGTGAATGTGCCTGACTTGGTTGTCCGTATGATATGGGGGAGTATGCCCCATAACCCTCTTGGACTGGAACAAATGTGTGTGTCTGTTCCGGAGTGAATCGTTGATGTGTCACTCCACTCCTCGGGATAGATTTATGTGTCTATCCCTGAGATGATGCTGAAGCTGTTATGATATCCTGGCAAGCATCCAGAATATGAGCAGGAATTTACTTCTGCTCTTTCACCATTGATAAAATATGTTTGGTGACTTCAGCCGCCGGAACGGGGATATACATCCATTCCAGGTTTGGAGTAGGTGTATGTGCCTGCTCCTGTCCTCCTTTCCTGTCAGTGAATCCTGACAGTACTCAAGTGTGGAGGAAGAGAGTTGAGTATGCCTCCTGTTTGCCGTCGGGGCTTTCCGACTAACTTCTCCGTGCGCTACCAAGAGAGACTGTTGGTAGGATTGATTAGTATTAGCAGGTGTATGTGCCTTCTGATTACACTTCGCTACACGCGGTTGACGAGATCCATCATATGTAGTCAGACAAGCCTGCTGACTAACTGGTGATGTATAAGCAGGTGCATGTTCCTACCTATAGTACTCTGCCGGATTTGCCTGGCAGGATTGGCTTGATGCTGCCAGACGAGTCTGCTGGACAGCGGAATTAAAACGGACAGGTGTGTGTGCCTGCTCGTTGTTTGCCACCAAGTTAGGTTGGTGGACTTCTCCGGAGATGGCAGGGATGACAACCTACCTATTGTTTACCGGATTCCGTCTCTAGCGGTTCATCTTTCCTGCTCGGGTTCGAGGAACCTGAGCTGAATGCCTTGAGTCGGTACCCTCATCATGTTGAGGGTGCACTACCGCACGAGTCTGGCGGCGATTGTTGATGGGAGCCCTCGATAAGGACTCCTGTATTTTTGAATTAAGGCCCTGCAGGACCTGATCATTCACTTCCTCAGAGTAAGGGAGTGAATGGAAATTACGTTCCGGGGATAACGCCCCGAAACGGTTGGAGACGGTAGTCATCACCTTCTTCTTCTTGATCACTGGCTGCCGTTGTCCGGACGACCAGGTAGAGTTGTTAACTTGGAGGGCTTGACGAGCGGCCTCCAGAGTTGGGATAGTACCGTTGCGACGGTACTCCTTAACCAGTGCATTAGAAACCCAGCGTTGAAGACGCTGAGTTGGTAATTTCATCCTCAGAGCAGACGACGTTCCAACAGGAGTAGCAGCATTGGTTTTTACAGCAGTAGACCTCACAGTAGAGGTGTTTACAGCAGTAGTATTCACAGGGGTGAATTTAAGGAAATCCATTTTGCAGAAGATCTTGAGAAAAGAGTGACTGTTCCATATAAGAGACATAATCAAGATGAATCCGTCCACTGCATCTTTTGGATGAGCACATGTCAATGATTGCTTTGTTGGCCCAAGGGGCCTAACAAATAAGAAGAATATCACTTTAACATGGTTAAGTATTCACGTCGGGTTCACCATTTTTTGTTTCTCACGGAATCCGGGGATGACCTCATGGATGGGAGATTCAAACGTTCCGATCGGTTTCTAACGGGTTTGTTCGTAGAACCGGAAACATCCAATGATTCCACATCTGTTTGGACCTACTTTCCAAAGGTAGGTGCTAATTAGCTTGTGGGATAATGAGGCTTAGGAATTTTCATTGGTCGAGAGGATGGGAGGTCGGACTCATCACACCTTTTTGAGGGGAATTATTGTCTACTCCGGGACTCTCTTTATAGATTTATGTTATGTTCATGAATCCTTATTACATTACCAAGTATAAAATGAGCTTTCCTTCAGTTTAACAATCAATGATTAAATATGTAAGAAATTTATAGAATCTTTTATATGTATTCGAGGTTCTTCATCAATAGAGAATCATCTGTATCTATTTATAGATTCTTGGTCAATGGTATCCTTCAAAAAATTTATATAAAAGTCTCTTGGTCATTATGATGACTGGGCTGGTTTTAAAGCCACTCAATGGGGCACTTGAAGTTTATCGTCATTCAAAAGGACAATGAATTACTTCAGAGTTGGGATCGAACCCATAGATGGGCTACCTAAGTATCCTTTGTTTTGAAAAAGGAATCAGAACACACTTAGTTCGTATAAGGGTAGGATGTTTATAATTGGTGGCTCAAAGCAGGATGTCATAATTACTTTTACACTCTAAGCTCACGTGAGTCATGCTCGGTGTGAGAAACAAGAGGTATTAGTAAAACTTAGACAATTGTGCCATGAAAGATGCAATCATAAGAAATGGTTTGTGGCTTATGTATGTATGACTTCCCAGATAGATGAAGATTTAGGATTCACTTTTAGGGAGAAAATCCATGAACAGGGTCCATAAAGGTATATGTTCTTCATGGAGATTATGAATACTCTAATCTTGGGGCTTACTCCTAAGGAGGATGCCCAAGTTAGAAGGGGACTTATGATTGGGTTTTACTCCTGAAAAGGAAACCCGAATCAAGGGTAAATTAGGACTGGTTAAAGAGAATTTAGGGGACTTGGGGCTTATTCTTGAAAAGGAAGCCCAAGATTATAACTGGGGATTATTCCTGAAAAGGAAGCCCAAGATTATAACTGTGACTTATTCCTGAAAAGGAAGCCCAAGATTATAACTGGGGATTATTCCTGAAAAGGAATCCCAAGATTATAACTGGGACTTATTCCTGAAAAGAAATCCCAGGTTAGGAATTAAGGTTTGGGGCTTACTCCTGAGGAGGATGCCCAAGTTTGGGAAATTTAAGAATTTGGGACTTACTCCTGAGGAAGATGCGCAAGTTAAAGGACTTATAACTGGGGATTATTCCTGAAAAGGAGACCCAAGTTAAGGATTCTCTCATCTTAAAGTATGAGGTTGAATGAATTAACTCTCCATATTTAGTGGCATAAGGATATTTAAATCACTATGTTTTGAGAGATATTCCATAGAATTCATTTCAGATAAGGAAGTCAAATCAAGAAATCATGCCATAAATGGCTTTGAAGAGTGTCATGAAGACTGAATCTGAAAAAGGAAAGGTGTAATGGCTTATGAGGGGTAAAATGCGCAAGATGGGCACCCAAAAAGGTAGGGGCACTCACGTCTTGAAAGGCGCGCAAGTATTGCGGCGGTGCACAAGTATTGGTCGCACAAGTATACTTGCACGACATGAGGGGTACTTGCGCGATTTTCAACCAGCATTAGAATGCTTGAGCGACTCTTTATTAATCACTTTAGAATCCTCTTGAGGTTCTTCTAGAAAAGGGACGCGCAAGTTATATTGAAGGAATAAGGCGGCATGCAAGTGTTGATGAGTTTCAACACTTAGGCCTTCCCTCTTCTCTTTAAATCTTCCGTTCTAGGTAAGAAATTACCTTTATAAGTGTTCCGGAATCTTTGAGAAGAGACTTAGGCGTCGGGAGCTTCAATCGGAGTTTCTGGAAAAAGATCCTCTCGAATGGGGGGCCCACAGGGTCTATTTATAGGATGGAGAAGACCCTGGGCGGTTACCGGGCGGTTATCACTTAGGTCGCGCAAGTCACTTGCGCGACCAAGGGCATCGCGCAAGTGGACTTGCGCGACAGTGGTATAACTTGTGCGGTGCAGTTGCTGTTGATCCTTTGTTCATGCCTTTGTCGATTTTTGATGTTTTCTTCAAAGGTTGAATCACTTTGAGCTCAAATATTTCCCTTTTTTCAGTCGTTATACTCTGTGACGGAAAGGAGAGTCAACAAATATTTATAAAAATCATTATACCAAACCTTGATAGGTGGTAACGAAAAAAATAATGACATCATTTTGCATGGCGGTTGTCCACCATACACATGAATTACGATTTTAGAATCCATTTGATGGGATTTCGTGTGGTTGTAGGACCAAAACATAAAATAAAAAAATCCATATATAGAAGATGCATTTTTTTTAAATCATCATGGTATATTAATAATTAAATTGAGTGTAGGAGGAAATTGAAAAAACGTGTTGATTTAGGTTACCACTTCTTTGGGTATCTCATTTTGGTTTACACCAAAAGACTTCCATGGTTGTCTTTAATCCAAATAAAAAGAATCTAGAATGAGATAATAAATTTTTATAATTTTATTGTATAGGTAATTGATGAACCAATTTGTTTTTAAGGTTTTTAAATAAGAGGATAGTGGGTTCCCATTTATAAGTGAGGTGAGTGGCACACTGGTAATTGTTTTATAGTGTGAATCCCACCCACAATTATTTCATTTCACAAGGCACCAATAATAGTCCATTATCAATCCTACGAGGTATAAAATCAAAAAAAGTCCATAGAATTGGTATTTAACAAGTTTCTAAGTCATTTTTACTTATGATTATTGTGTAATCCTTTGGAAAACTCATTTAACAAGTTTCTAATATAAGAATATAATTTAAATTAAAAAATATTATTATTTATCTTTATTTCATTCCATCTTTATAAAATTTAAAATAACATTCTTTCATACATGCAATGCACCATCTTTATGAATAGTGTAATTCATTATTTTAAATATTATTTTATATATTATTATAAAAATTTGTTTAATAAAAATATATAAAAATTATATAATTATTTAAAAAAGAGATGATGAAACCAAGATCAACGCACATGGACATAAAATACCAAACCAAAACATAATAAAATCATAGAAGTTATTACCCAAAACTGTGATATTAATAATTAATTTTTAATAAAAATGTAATAAAAGGTTATATGTAAATAATATATAATATGATTCATATGATCATTTTATTTAATATATTTATAATAAACTTATATTTATTTTATAGGAGGTTAGAACATTTAAGAATAATTTCAATACTTGAGGTAATGGATTTTCTCCTCTATATTGATTTTTTGTGGGACACATGAAATATTCAACACCTAATTATTTATTAAAGTATATACTATCCATGAATGTATTTTAAGAGTATTATATATTAAATAATGTGATATAGATATCCATATAAGTTTTATTATCTAATTGTTTTTATGATTATAATGTTATCAAAGTGGTATGGGTTTTATTACAATCTCATTATTTATTATCATTTTTTATGATTATGGTTATGATGATGAAATCAAATGATATATCTCTAAAGAAACTTATTTATTTTTTTACTCTCTAGTTATCTCTATAAATTATAAGTTTTCCTTTCTTTTTCCTATCATTATGTACTCAAGATTTCAAAATAATTTTTTTAAGAAAAACTGCTTTTATTTCTCTCTTCAGTTGTAAATTATTTATCTTTATTCTTGATATTATTTAAAAATTGATTAAAGAATGTTATTAATATTATCTAATAAATTTTTTAATTCATTTTTACACATGTTTTCAATTTTAAAAATAAATTTTAATGTAATCTACTTTCCTCATTCCAAAACTAGTTTCTTTTGACTATTTACAAACAATGTAAAAGGAAAAGTTAATTTAATATGTAAAACATGAATAGTATTTAGTTCCATAATGAATGCTCAATTATTTGTATATTCCAACTCAAATTTGTAATTTTCTTTTGAAATAAAATATTTTATTTATTTTCTAAAAATATTTATATTTTATACTGGTGATTTCAAAGAGAAAATATTAATTTCGTTCAAAAGCATTCCAAGGGATCTTATAACATTATCTTCCTTCTATAATGAGATCCTTGGATGTTTATTAACCATAAATTTGGATATTATTATTTCATTCCATCCATATTATTTATATGAATGTTTTATTATTATGAGAAAATTATTCTTATGAAACGCATCCATTTTTCATGGGTAATTCTATAATCAACTGATGAAATTATTATGATTCCCATTTCATTTACATGAGTTATGTCCTACTGTAATGTCAATGAAACCCATATATTTTCATTGATAATGATATGATAAATTTTTTAGGATCTATGGAATACATATATTTTATTTTCATCAATTGATGGGTGGACCCTGAATTATATATTCCTAAAGTGTATTGGGAAATGATTGATATCTCATGAGATTAGAATGACTAGATTGTATAGTAAACCCCATTTAGTAAGTGAATATCTCCATTTTATAGACTTGGGAATGAATTGTTACTCCTATGATGGTTTGGGAGGTGAACCTACTCCACCATGATAATATTAGTAGTAAGCCTTCACTACTAAGGATATGATTTTTTATTATTATATACATGATGAAATTCTATGACTTATGAACATATTATGCCCTCATGGATCATGTTATAAGATTATTTTAATATTCATGTATTTTGAATATGAAATAGTTTTTCTATGACTCATGTTTATTATATATGATATGCATAATATGTTTTTCAAAATTTATTCTTCCATTCTTATAACCTTATGCCCATGTCATGTTTAAATGATCATTGATATATCCCTTGTTTACCTATACTAGGAATCTAATCTCATCTATTCTTATGTTTCCTTTACCCATGTTATGAAGAAATGAATTATGGGTGATATGTCGAAGAGGAGATCTAGTTATAAAAAACCTAGTGGCATATAATGTATTGCCTCAAAAAAATAGTTGTTTACGTATCCATGTTTCCAAAGGCATTAACCATTTATAGTCCTCAAGGCTATTTTTAGAATATTAATTGAATAATCATGTATTAAGATGTATTATTTATCTATGAAAAGCATGGTTATTTATATTTGGTATAATGGGGAAGATTTAGTTTAATTTTGGAACTATGTATTAAAAAAATATTAAAAAACATTGAGATAAGACTATAAATATTTCTAAATATAAGAAAATATCATGAAAATTTCTCGAAGGATAAAGATAGTGTATTTAAATAAATTATATCTCTATCTAGATACTAATATTCGATATGGATATGATATAGTTTTAAATTGGGGTAATAACACTAAAATGAGTGAATTGGGATTTGACTCAACTATCATATAGTGGATGATATTGGTCCTTACTACACACATAGTTTGATATTACCTAGGGATATGTTTGGGAAATTCACAATATATTTATGAATCATCATAATGAATTTGTATAGTGATCATTATTGAACCATGTAAAAAAAGGTTTCATATATTTAAAATAACGGGTCACTATTTAGACATATTATATATATATATATATATATATCAAAATTATCTGGTTTCCCATTATAATTATTATTCCTTAAACAATTATATTCTGTTTTAGTGAATTGGTGTGGAACCTTAAAAACATTGATAATTCAAATTGTGACAAAAAATAATTTTTCTTTTAAGAAACATCATTTTATATTATATGGAATGAAAAATAAAGTTTTAATGCTCAAAACACTTTATCAATCTATGAATCAAATTGATCTTAAATATGAGAAAAGGGTGGAACAGAATTCTGTTGAGTTCATCATGAGGAAACATGCAATTTATTTTAGTCTTTTCATTAATCCTCTAGTTTTTGAGTAGTGGATCAGTTCTATTGAAATTGTATTTTACCTTCTCCAGTGTATGAAACATGAAAATTAATTTTGCCTTTCTATTGTTTTTAAGGTGAATAACAGAAATGGTGGAATATTATAAAGATTATGAGGAAATAGGAAAAACATTACTCCATGTAGTGGGATTAATTTATGATCTTATTTCTCAATATGTACGATCCATGTAATGTTGAAAAAAATGGAGATGGAATTCCATGAGCTAAATTATAATAATGATCAATCCATTGGTAACACGAGAAACATTTTATAGTAATTGTAGGGTAGGATTATGGTATTATCATCTCACCTAAAAGTAAGTTTGATCTATTCTTAACTGGCTAAAACCATGTCTCTAAATCCATAGGGGTAATAGATGTTTTGAATAAATCATTAAATGTGATATCATGGTTAAAATAGAGATTGGGGTTACACATAATTATCAAGGATTTGATAAGAAAGGAAAGATATAATTCAGTGGAAACTCTAAAAAACATGTAGAGAATAATATGTACTTTCTGACATTATTGAAATGTTGAAGGAAACATAGACAAAATTTTATAAAGGGAAATAGTCAATGTTTTATGTGTGGAATGGATAGTCATCGAGTGGTTGAATACTACTGTAATGGGAAGAATTTAGATAATTATAAAAATAAATATAAATCCCTATATAGTGAAACACCACCACTCTAGTGTTTATATATGAAATGAGTGAGGAAATTTTCTAAACATTGAAAAAAATAGAAGTTTTACAAAGATTTTTGATTTCAGCAGACTTTTATGCAGAGAGACCAAGGGAAATCTCTTGTGATCACAATTTTAGATGAGGTGTCTGATAATGACAAAGTCAAAGATAAACTTATCATCCAATATAGAATATATAGTATCTAGTTTGACTATATATCTAACCATTGTTTTTTATTTTAATAATATTCTAATGGTACTAATATATGGCATACCTCCTTTTTATTACCTAACTTTTCATTACAATTTACAAACATTGGATATTTAAAGTATAGTGTCTTGATAATAAGGAAAAATAAACATGAAAAAATAAAATATCATTCTAATAAACTTATAAGGATTCATCATTGGTTCATATTAAGTACAATTACTATATATCAAAACATAGAGACATACATCAAAGGAAAGTGTGAGCAGAAGGCCCAATAAGGAAAGAAAGTGAAACAATTTACATGTGAAGTTGAGTGATATCAGTAATAAAATATAGATAAAGAGGCATATCATAATAATAATAATTTTAAACACAACTTTAAAATGTCTCTAAAACATTTAATTTTGACATTCGTGAATATATCACCAAGGTCCAACCCCAAGGTTTCATAAAATTTACCAAGGTTATTTACCAAGGTATCGTAAAACTTTTCATATCTAGAGATTAGATTATTTACCCAATAGATTGAAGATATATGAGGATGCACAATTAATGTGTATTTATTTTCATGTGATTGACATAGATCATAATCAAACATTTCATAAATAACCCATAGAGAATAAAAGAAATGGGATTCATTTCCAAATCATGACGTCTTAAAAGTGCTTAAAAACATGATCATCATGTAATTTTTAACCCATAGAAAAGGAATTAGGGTTTCATGAATACAAATTACATAATAAAATATATCATTTTTATGTATTTATGAATACCCCTAGAAATTAAATAGGTTTGGGTATTCACATAAATAAAATAAGAGAATTTCTTGAGAAAAATAAAGGGGGATTTTGAGACGAAAAATCTGCAGCATAATGCCTATACAACATGGTTATAGAAAACATTAAAAAGAGAGGATACTAGGGTTAACCATTAATAAATAACTCATAGTATAAAATAGGGATAGAATAAAATGTAAATATGATCATGGTATGAATTTTTTAATTATATACCACATGAAAAGGAAATATGAAAGAAAAGAGAAGATGCAATTTGCTTCAAGAAAATTCAGCTGTCTAGCGACATCACTTTAAAATTGAGAAAATAATTTTATGAGAATTGGAATAGACTCACATAATTTGAACATAAAATTTATATAAATAAGAATATACAATAACATACCCCCACATAATATAATGTAAATTGGAAAATAGAACATAAATTAAGTCATGACCAAAAGAGGAGGGCGAAAGGTTCCTTTACCTTGATGAGTAACTTCAAAAACTCAATGGTTTGGATTTTGGGGGATTTAGAGATCCTTGGGAGGTAAATAGACTATATCATAATTGAGGATGAATTTTTAATGAAATTCATGAAGGAATGGGATGGTATTTATAGAAAAAGTGAGGGAATAATTTATTAATTTCCAAGGGACACCTCATTAGGGGCATTTTAAAAACCATGGTCTTGACAATTGTATTTTTTCCAGGGTATTGGCCAACTTGGACACCTTCTGACATATCTTACTATATGAAAGTCAACCATAATTATTACATCAGGATTACAACATTAATGATGTCATTAAACACACAAAAACACAAAAATGTATTTATACTATTCACCGGAAACAAAACATTTTATAAGAAAATCATAAATTCACCGTAACCTAATATTGATGCTCTAAATTAAAAAATGACGTAAATTTTATGAAAACAATTTTCAAAATATTAGATATTTAATTTTTATGTAAAAAATCCATTTACCTGAAAAAATACTAATACTTAACTAATAACTTATGAAACAGTTATTTACATATGCTATTATATTACTTCACCATTAAATATGCCTAAATTATATTTGGAAACATACACTTTATAGGGGATTCAACTTTTTCTTTCAAAGACTGATCCCCCTTAGAATATTGATTAATTATTTCTAACAGCATCAACTAAACTGAAACCTAGAAAAAACAAACAGAGGATTTCCCTTCTTCCATAACTTATAGGAAAATATTTATCAAACCATTAATGAGATTGTCATGTTCCAAATGTAACATGGTTAATGTAGCATTATTATTTTTGTTTTAAAGCCTCAATCACTATGTTTTATTTTACTAGATTTATTTAATGGTTGGGGCCAAAGACTCAATTTTTTATTTAACAAAAAGAACTATTTAGTGTGGGTATAGGGAGACCCATTACATAGCTTAAAGGCCTATGGCCAAGTAGCCCGAATACAAGGCTTGAAATCAAATTTTTTGGCCTAAAGGACCCCTCAGTAAATAGTACTTCTAGAGTACCCACATTTCTGCAGTATCGCCGCTACTACAGTACCCTGCAATAGTGCCTCCACCACTAAAATGCTTCCGCTGCTACATTTCTGCCGCTGCTACAATACTACTATAGTTCCCTGGCTATAATACTTCTACAGTACCCAGAACAATGTCCCTGCCCAGATTTAATCCTAAGTCTTTTATTTTCTTAAATAATAACGAATCATGGAATTATAATCCTTGATCAGTTTAATACTTCTTCTCTATCTCATGTTGAATTCTTTTTGGGTGAATAATTACTTAAAAATGTTGTAATAACTTATATGTTTCACACTTTACTGCATAAAGTTGATTTCTTGAAAATATTTTAGGCAAAAACCATAGTAACTGATTCCAAATAACGTGTTGGGTATTTTAAATCATGAGGTTTCAAATAATGTGAAGAATTAACAATTTCCTAATCATTCTTCATTAGGACACAACCAATTTATTTTATTTAATAATAATTGTAAATGAAAAATTCTCTATTTATAGATGGTAGGGACAAAATGGATCATTGTAAAAAAAATTATTTCTTCGAAAAAATAATCACATTTTTTGTCTAGTTGAATTTATCTTATTCTTTAGTTAACCTAGTTAGTTTTCTAGGAAACCAAGAAAAATTTTCAACAAACATATTCTAGTGACCCAAAAATCTACGAAAACATTGAATATATTTTTTATTTTTGTGTCTTTTTCATTCATCAACAACTTTTTTTGTAGGGTCAACAATTATTCCATCTTTATAAATAACAAGTCAAATAAAAAAAATATTTTTAACCAAATTTCACACATTCAAAATTTCAAATAATGTTTCATTTATTTTAATGTTTTCATCACACACCTTATGTTTCATTCATGTTCCCATTGAATTTTAGAATATACCAAAATTTAATAAATAAACACAACAAAAAATATGTCCAATAACTTGTGAAAAAACTATTATCATGTGATCTATAAATACAATATGTGCATTATACATCCCAAACAACTTAACTAAAAACTCATATTAACTATATCTTGTTTGTAAAGAAGTATTCAGAATGTCTTTTTCCTTAAAAATAAAATAATTGTACCCTGACCATTGGTCATCCAATGAAAACATCTGAGATCCCTTGAACCGATAAAAAATCATCAATATGAGGAAAAAGAAAATTGTTTTTAATAGTGACTTTATTCAATGATATATAATAAATTAAATGTCTCATTAAACCATCACTATTGTGAACAAAAAAAATAGGGGAACCCCATGGTGAAGTGACAGGTCTAGAGAATCCTATATCTAATAACCCTAACAATTTATTTTTAAATTAAAAAAATCCACTTGTGTCATTAAATAGGATGGTTAAAAAATATGCTTAGAATCAGGTACTAACTCCAGAATTAACTGAATATCCTAATCAGAAATAATAAATAGATAATAATCAAGAAATGCATCCATTTAATCATTTACTACTGACACATCACTAATTTTAGGAGTCTCTTTATTTTCAACAATATGATTTAGGTAACATTGACTCATATCTTTAATAAATTTCTCAGCTTCTTGGTAAGTTATCAAAGGCATAAAATAATTAAATATAACATTCATGGCACTTTAATATATCTTAACATGTTAAAAAAAATGTTAATCCAAACAATTAATAATATCAAATATTATTACATATAGTTTAACAAGATTTGTGGAAAAGACCATCCCACTTATAACAATATGAACATTCCTATAAAACTACATTTCTTTAAATCACCCACCCAATGTTTTCAAAAAACGTTATATCTTGTATTCTTGAGATGATACTCTAAATTTATATATAATTTTCTTATAAACGAAAGAATATGAATATCTAGAGTCAAATGGGGTAATGGAATAATTTGAGTACACAACTAACAAACATTTAACCACCTTATTAAACAAACCAACATCAACTATCATGGTATAAAATGCCATTGATGCACCTTTCTTTTTCGGATCATAATGTTTTTTATATTGTGCAACAAATGTTTAACAAATATTAGCATAATGACCCAACTCATTGAAACTAAAACACCTCACTATTGAATGTATATCGGTTACCCCATTCTTTTATTATTTGTGACTATTTTCTTTATAGTCATATTCCCTGTGACTAAAATAACCACACCAGAAACACATTCAAATCAAATAAAACATTCCCTAAAATGTTTTTCTTCACACATAAAACATTTTGGGAGATTAACTCTTGATTTCAAATGTATTTGCTTCCATATTTCGTTCCACCAAGACCTTTTCTTACAATTTTCATCATGATGAACATACATGTAAGAAAACACTATATCATATTTCACATCACAAAAAAAAAATTCTTGTAACAATTAAATTCATATGGGGAATGTTCTCTTTGTAAACCTTGTTTTAATGCTGAGTAAAATGTATTAATTTTACAATCAATTTCACAACTAAATTCTGGCACATACATGAAAAATCTTGTGAGATTTTCTTGATAATATTCTATAAAATTTTCATATTTATGCATCAATTTTAGGAGTGGAGTTTTCATATCAACTCAATAATAATTAAAATATTTTTAATATAAATGACACTTGAGATTTTCTCATTCTATGGAATTATGATCATATATTTCTCTGGTATTCTTATGAATATACCACCATTGATCAATCTATCCTTAAAAATGATAAATATAAAGAGTTACTTTTTGACATTCCAAATATCTCATGACATCAAATATCTTCTCTAGATTATTTATCCATCTATTGACTATCCTAAGGTTTGATGATCCACTAAATGATGGTGGATGTTTCCCCATGAGATTATAAACTATATACATGTTACTTAATGGTAGATCAAGTTCATCTCTGGCATGGATAACAATACCATTTATATCTTGTTTCAATTGATCCGTCCCTACAACAAATTGTTCTTTTCTAATTCCATCTCCCTTGTGATGCTAAATTAGAATGATATTTTCCACTCGTTTTTTTCCCACTATAGATTCCATCATTTTCCAGTGGAAAAAAAATTATGAAAAGAATTAATTTAGATGATTCAACTTGATAATATTTAAATACTATATCATTTTAACCTATACATAAGGAAAAATATTTCAATTGAATGTTATTTAATTTTCCCAACCTCTATAGTTATCTACACTATCCTTTGATAGAAATTATTAAAACCCGACCTTACACATTTTATAATCTTTTGTTTTTTTCAAGAAATTACTTTCTTTTACATCAATGATCTTTTCAGGTATATAGTTTTAGAAAATTATTTACTAACACATAATTAACAAAACATAAAATACAAAGTGGATAGTTTCATTTTGCACCCATTTTTACCATAATATAAATCACATAAAACAAAGTTCGATTTATTTTCATGGAAAATATTCTTGAATTGAAAGATGACTTCTTCCATTCCATTAACCATCCTTAAATCCACTAAAAAATATTTAAATCTGTGGGATGAGAACAATAATACTCAGTTAAGGATATGTAAAGAACGAAACCTATTAGTCCAATGAAAACACATTTACCTTCATCTTCATGGTTCTTTTAGAATAAGAAATAAAAAATTTATCATGAAAAAATACACAAATTTTTTCTCAAAAAATAAAATCAACACTATTTCATATAATTAAAAATCCTTCTTCATAACTTATATCATCACATTCATATCCCATTTTATTCTCATGTTAGTAGTAACTAGCTCCTTGTTAAATCCATTGGAAAAAACCTTTGGTTACTCCATAGTTTTTTCCTATTAAAATAAGAACATTAACAAATGAATTGGACCACAATTTGAGTGCACCTATAATTTATGAAATAATGGGATCAGATAGAACTATATGGGCCACCCAATCATATAAGATCACATGGGATGACCCAATGAAATCTATTCCTCCCATCATATACGATCGAATGGGCTCAACTAGTGCTATCCAAACACACCAATTTATCATTTATAAATATCAAGTATCATATCATTGATATAATATTATAATGATTTCATTTTTCAATTATAAAATATTTTGAAAAATATTTTAATATAATAAAAAAAGCACTTCAGGATATCAAAATACCCTTTTCTTATAAAGTCCCAATTTCAATATAAAAATAGGTCTTTCTTTTGAAAAACCATTTTGAATACCAAAATTTAAAAATAAATTGAAAAAATTATTTTTAATTAAAATAAATCAAGAAATCATGTAATGGAATTCATGAATAAAATATTGAAAACTAAGGTCGAAAATTCATTGTCATTTTCTTGGTTAATATTAATACATTCCTTTTGTCGTTTTTCAAAGTGTTCTGTATAAAACACAAAAAAGAGTCTTTTTGAAAGCCATTGAAAAAAAATTAAAAAGGGTTGAAAAATTTAATTTATGAATATTTTATATAAATATAATAATTTTCATATTTTTTTTCAAAAACATGTACATGGAAAAGAAATTTTTTTTGAAGGAAAAAGATTAAAAGAATATTTTTTAAAAGGAAAATTCCCTTATCACAAGGGATACTCTTGAATTATAATCCCCAAGAATGTTTTACATAAAAAAAATTAAGTACCATAATAATAGATGGATTAATAATATCACATGTAAAAGAGGATGTATATATAACTCTTAAATGAATATAGGTGTATAACATCAAAATAAGACACAATGAAAGGGAATTATGACGAAGACCCTTACCTTGATTCATACTTGTCTTGTATGTATTTATCATCCTAAATAATAAACCTATGTTAATTATTTAATTTATTTAGAAATTTTTCATGTAAAGTATTATTTCTATATCAATTTTAACATGTTTTATTCAATTACATAATCAATTAATTTTTAGTGTTATGTTTTGACCATATTATATATATGTGTGAAAAGGACTTAGGTAGGGAGACTATGGTTAATGGGTTCATTGATAAAACCAATCCATAATAATAATCATGAAATAATTATTAATTTTTAAATCAATTACACTTTTAAATCCATTCATGAACAATGTTTATGAAAAATTAAGTAACATTATGATAATATAGGCGGTGGGCCATATGTACACATGAGTAACATTTCCATTTTTTAGAGATCATTAGGGAAAGATGTAAAGTAATTTTTTATGTTTAAAAAAATAGTTATATAATAAATACAGTAATATTTTATTATATATAGTTATATATATCATTAATGTAATGTGGTGATGAAATATGGAATCACATTGCTTCAAATAGGATGTCGTCCACACATAATGGAACGGTGTCATCACGTTTTCTGTGAGTGAAACGTTATGAATGAAAATTGTATATTAAAATTAAATAAGGAAAAATATTTCATTAATATCAAATATATTTCATTTATATAACATATAATCATTATATTGTCTTGTATAACCTTCCATGTAACATGTTAGTGAAAACGACTCACATCTCTTCACAAGGCGATAGTTCGCTGCACACACGAACAACGTTATTTTATCCAATATATATTTGAATGTATAAAAGGTATTATATTATATAATTAATCCAAAATAATACTTAATACATAATAATCATATATAATATTTATAAAAATCATTATACCAATCCTTGATAGGTGGCATTGAAAAAAATAATGACATTATTTTGCATGGTGGTTGTCCACCGTACACATGAATGATGATTTTAGAACCCATTTGATGGGATTTCGTGGGGTTGTCGGACCAAAACATAAAATAAAAAAATCTATATATAGAAGATATGTTTTGTCTTAAATCATCATGGTATAAGAAGAATTAAATTTAGTGTAGGAGGAAATTGAAAAAACTCATTGATTTAGGTTACCACATCTTTGGGTATCTCCTTTTGGATTGCACCAAAGGACATCCATGGTTGTCTTTAATCCCAATAAAAGGAATCTAGAATAAGATAAGAATTTTTTAGAATTTTTTTATAGTTAATGGATGAACCAATTTGTTTTTAAGGTGTTTAAATAATAGGATAGTGGGTTCCCATTTATAAGTGAGGTGAGCGGCACACTGGTAATTGTTTTTAGTGTGAATTCCACCCACATTTATTTCGTGTCACAAGGCCCCAATAATGGTCCATTATCAATCCTACGAGGTATTAAATCAAAACATGGCCATAAAATTGGTGTTTTACAAGTTTTTAAGTCATTTTTACTTATGATCAATGTTTAATCCTTTGGGAAACACATTTTTACCTTAATCATTGTGATTAATTTTAACTATTTTAACTAATCATTATGGTCCAAAATTATGTTTTAGTTGTTAAAAATTCTAAGTTAGGGTAATTTAAAATATGTATTCCATTTTTAAAAAAAATTAAATTCTTTGAATTAGAAAAAATTATAATTTAATATTATTCACACAGACATGGTGAGACAACGAGTTTTTAAGAGGTGTATATTTTAGAAAAAGATGATTATTTATTAACTTGATGTATAATAATTATCATTATATGACACATACTTAATATTTAATGATATATAATCCATACACACCATTTTAAAAATTCCCCGTTAGGGAATATTTTTTTTAATTAAAAATGAGAAATAATATTTATTTGGAATAGTTTTTAGAAAAAACCCGTTTTAAGCCCGAAAAAACTAATACTAAAAACAATATAATGTTAATTAAAATGTAAATAAGTGAATTAAAAATAGATAAATAACACATAGGTTACTTGGAATAATATTAAATATATATTAATTCCATTAATTTAATTAATTTAAGAAGAATGTTTTTATAAAAAATGGTATTTTTTACAATTCATCAAAACATGAAATTTTTCAGAAAAATCCCAAAAAATAAAACTAACCTAAATTTGAAATTATAATTTCAAAACTGATAATAATTTTATCAAATTAAAAATATAAAATATAAAAATTTATATTTTCAATAAAACCTTACAATAGTAGTTCTTAATAAAAAAAATTTCATTTTTTTATTAAAAATCTCATAATATTTTAATTAATATAAGTATCTAATTTATATTAATAAATACTATTATTTATCTTTATTTCTTTCTATCTTTAGAAAAAATTAAAATAGCATTATATCATACATTCAATGCACCAACTTTATGAATAGTGTAATTTATTATTTTAAATATTCTTTTATAGATTATTATAAATATTTGTTTAATAAAAATATATGAAAAATATATAATTATTTAAAAAAGAGATGATGGAACCATGATCAATGCACATGGAGATAAAATACCATACCGAAACATAATAAAACCATAGTAGTTATTACCCAAAACATTGATATTAATAATTAATTTTTAATAAAAATTTAATAAAAGGTTATATTTAAATAATATATAATATGATACATATGATTATGTTTTTTAATATATTTATAATAAAATTATATTTATTATAAAGGTGGTTAGAACATTTAAGAAGAATTTCGATACTTGAGGTTGTGAATTTTCTCCCCCCACATTGATTTTTTGTGGGACACATGACCTATTCAACACCTAATTATTTTTTGAAGTATAAACTATCCATGAATGTATTTTAAGATAATTATATATTAAATAATGTTATATAGATATCCATATATGCTTTTTTATTTCATGGGTCTTATGATTATAATGTTATAAAAGTGGTATTGATTTTATTACAATCTCATTTTTTATCATCATTATTTATGATTACGGTAATGATGATGAAATCATATGATATATATCTAAAGAAACTAATTTATTTTTTTACTCTCTAGTTATATATATAAATTATATGTTTTCCTTTCTTTTTCCTGTCATTATATACTCAAAATATCAATATAATGTTTTTAAGTAAAACTTCTTTTATTTATCTCTTCAGTTGAATATTCTTTCTCTTCCTTCTTGATATTATTTAAAAATTGACTAAAGAATGTTGTTAATATTATCTAATAAATTTATTAATTCATTTTTACACATTTTTTACATTTTAAAAATAAATTTTAATGTAATCTACTTTCCTCATTCCAAAACTAGTTACTTTTGACTATTTACAAACAATGTGAAAGGAAACATTATTTTAATATATAAAACATGAATAGTATTTCGTCCCATAATGAATTCTCAATTATTTGTATATTCCAACTCAATTTTTTAATTTTATTTTGAAATAAATCATTTTACTTATTTTATAAAAATATTTATATTTTATACTAGTGATTTCAAGGGGAAAATTATATTTTCGTTCAGAAGCATTCCAAGGGATCTTATAAAATTATTTTTCTTATATCATGAGATCCTTGGATGTTTATTTACCATAAATTTGGATATTATTATTTGATTCCATCCATATTATTTATATGGATGTTTATTATTATGATGAAATGATTCTTATGAAACCCATCCCTTTTTCATGGGTAATTCTATAATCAAAAGATGAAATGATTATGATTCCTGTCTCATTTACATGGGTTATGTCCTTCTGTAATGTCAATTAAACCCATATATTTTCATTGATAATGATATGATAAATTTTTTATGATCTTATGGAATACATATATTTTATTTTCATCAATTGATTGGTGGACCTTGAATTATATATTCCTAAAATGTATTGGGTAAATATTGATATCACATGAGATAAAGATGAATAGATTGTGGAGTAAACCCCATTTATTAAGTGACTCTCTCCATTTTATAGTCTTGGGAATGAATTTTGACTCCTATGATGGTTTGGGAGGTGAACCTAATCCACCATGACTGTATTAGTAGTAATCCTTCACTACCAAGGATATTATTTTTTATTCTTATATGCATGATGAAATTCTATGACTTATGAACATATTATTCCCTCATGGATCATGTTATAGGATTATATTAATATTCATTTCTTATGAATATGAAATATTTTTTCTATGACTCATGTTTATTTTATATGATATGCAAAATATGGTTTTCCAAATTTATTTTTCCATTCGTATAACCTTATGCTCATTCCATGTTTAAGTGATCATTGATATCTCCCTTGTTT
Source organism: Viscum album (assembly GCA_963277665.1). Lineage (NCBI taxonomy): Eukaryota > Viridiplantae > Streptophyta > Magnoliopsida > Santalales > Viscaceae > Viscum > Viscum album. Next base: position 475,535,335 of record OY728135.1, read on the forward strand.
ACTTGTACTAAGAATCTAAGATCATCTATTCTTATGTTTCCTTTACCCATGTTATGAAGAAATGAATTATGTACTTTACGTCAAAGATGGGATCAAGTTATAAAAAACCTAGTGGCGTGTAATGTATTCCATAAACAAAAGAGTTGTTTATGTATCCAAGTTTCCAAAGGCATCAACCCTTTATAGTCCTCATGGCTAATTTTATAATATTAATTGAATAATCATGTATTAAGATGTATTATTTATATATGAAATGTATGGTTATTTATATTTAGTATAATGGGGAAGTTTTAGTTTAATTTTGGAAGTACGTCTTAAAGAAATATTGAAAACCATTAAGATAAAACTCTAAATATTTCTAAATTTAAGAACATATCCTCAAATTTTATTGAAGGATAAAGATAGTGTATTTTAAGAAATTACAACCCTATCTAGATACTACTAGTGGATATGGCTATGATAGATTTTTTCCTTGGGGTAATAACACTAAAATGAGTGAATTGGGATTTGACTCAACTGCCATATAGTGGATGATATTGGGCCTTACTACACACCAAATTTGACATTACCTAGGGATATGTTTGGTAAATTCACAATATATTTATGAATCATTATAATGAATTTGGATAATGATCATTAGTGAACCATGTAAAACAGAAGGTTTCATATATTTAAAATAACCGGTCATTATTTAGACATATTATATATATAGTTTTCACAATTATATGGATTCCCATTATAATTATTATCCCTTAAATAATTCTCTTCTATTTTAGTGAATTGGTGTGGAACCTTAAGAAACATTGACAATTCAAATTATGACAAAAAAATTATTTTACTTTTATGAAACCTCATTTTATATTATATGGAATGAAAAATCATGTTTTAATGCTAAAAAAACATTCTCAATCTATGAATCAAATTGATCTTACATATGAGAAAAGGATAGAAGAACATTCTGTTGAGTTCATCATGAGGAAACATCAAATTTATTTTATTTTTTCCATTAATCTTTTAGTTTTTGAGTAGTGGATCAGTTTTATTGAAATTGTATTTTACCTTGTCCTGTGCTTGAAACATGAAAAGTAATTCTATCTTTCTATTGTTTGTAAGGAGAATAAAATAAATTTTGGAATCTTATCAAGATTATGAGGAAATAAGAATAAAATTACTCCATTTAGTGGGATTAATTTATGATCTTATTTATCAATATATACGATCCGTGTATTCTTGAAAAAAATGGAAAGGAATTCCATGAGCTAAATTATAATAAGGATGAACCCATTAGTAACCTTGAGAGAAATTTTATAGGAATTATAGGGTAGGATTCTAGTATTATCATCTCATCTAAAAGTAAGGATGATCTATTCTTTACTGGCTAAAACCATGTCTCTAAATCCATAGGGGGAAATAGATGTTTTGAATAAATCATTCAATGTGATATCAAGGTTAAAATATAGATTGGAGGTACCCATAATTATCTAGGATTTGATAAGAAAGGAAATATATAATTTAGTGGAAACTCTAAAAAAATGTAAAGAAGAATATGTACTTTCCTTCATTATTGAAATTTTTAAGGAAACACAGAAAAAAATTTATAAAGGGAAATAGTCAATGTTTAATGTGTGGAATGGATAGTCATCGAATGGATGAATACTAATGTAATGGGAGTAATTTAGATAATTATATAAATAAATATAAATCCTTATACAGTAAAACACCACCACTCTAGTGTTTATATATGAAATTAGTGAGGAATTTTTCTAAACATTGATAAAATTAGATGTTTTATAAAGACTTTCGATTTCTGTAGCCTTTTATGCTGAGAGACCTGGGAAAATATCTTGTGATCACAATTTTAGATGAGGTTTACGATAATGACATAGTCAAAGATATACATACCATCCACCCTCGAATATAAAATTTCTAGATTGACTATAGATCTCCCCATTGTTTTATATTTTAATAATGTTTTAATGGTATCAATATATGGCATCCCTCCTTTTTATTACCTAACTTTTCATTACATCTTACAAATATTGGATATTTAAAGTCTAGTGTCTTTTAAATAAGGAACAATAAACATGAAAACATAAAATATTATTCTAATACACTTCTAAGGATTCATCATTGGTTCATATTAAGTACAATTACTCTATCTAAAAAAATGGAGACATACATCAAAGGATAGGGTGAGCAGAAGGCCCAATAAGGAAAGAAAGTGAAACAATTTACATATGAAATTGAGCGATATCAATAAGAAATTCTAGATAAAGAGGCATATCATAATAATAATAATTTTAAATATAATTTTAAAATTTTTCTATTACATTTAATTTTGACATTCATGAACATATCACCAGGGTCCAACCCCAAGGTGTCAAAAAATGTACCAAGGTTATTTACCAATGTATCGTAAAACTATTAATCTCTAGAGAATAGATTATTTACCAAATGAATTGAAGATATATGAGGGTGAACAATTAATATGTATTTATTTTCATGTGATCCACATAGATCAAAATCAAAAATTTCATAAATAACCCATAGAGAATAAAATAAATGGGATTCATTTCAAAATCATGACGTCTTAAAAGTGCTTAAAAACATGATCATCATGTAATTTATAACCCACAGAAAAGGAATTAGGTTTTCATTCATACCAATTACATAATCAAATATATCATTTTTATGTATTTATGAATACCTATATAAATTAAATAGGTTTTAGAATTCACATAAATAAAATAAGACAATTTCTTGTGAAAAAGAGGGGGGGATTTTGAGATGAAAATTCTGCAGCATAATGCCTATACAATACGGTTATAGAAAACATTAAAAATAGAGTATACTAGGGTTAACCACTAATAAATAACTCATAGTACAGAATAGGGATAGAATAAAATGTAAATATGATCATGGTATGGATTTTTTAATTATATACCACATTAAAAGGTAACATGAAAGAAAATAGAAGATGGAATTTCCATTACGAAAATTCAGCTACCAAGCGACATCACGTAAAAATTAAGAAAAACATTTTATGAGAGTGGGAATATCCTCACATCATTTGAACATAAAATGGACAGAAATAAGAATATATAAGAACATAACCACACATTATAAAATGTAAAATTGAAGATATAACATCAATGAAGTCATGACCAAAAGAGGAGGGTGAAAGGTTCCCTTACCTTGATGAGTAACTTCAAAAACTCAATGGTTTTGAATTTGGGGGCTTGAGCGATCCTTTGGATGTAAATCGACTATATCTTAATTGAGGAGTAATTTTTAATAAATGGAATGATGGAATGGGTTGCTATTTATAGAAAAATTGAGGGAATATTTTATTAATTTCCAAGGGACACCTCATTAGGGGCATTTTAAAAACCATGGTCTTGAAAATTGTATTTTTTCCATGGTATTGGCCACATGGGACACCTTATAACATATATTACTATATGAAAGTCGACCATAATTATTAAATCATGATTATGACATTAATGATGTCATTAAACACACAAATACTCAAAAATGTATTTTTACTATTCACTGAAAAACAAAACATTTAATAAGAAACTCATAAATTCACTCTAACCTAATATTGATGCTCTGAATTAAAAAATGACCTAAATTTTTTGAAAATAATTTTCAAAATATGAGATATTTAATTTTTATGTAAAAAAACAATTTACCTGAAAATTACTAATACTTACCTAATAACTTCTGAAACAGTTATTTACCTATGCTACTATATTACATCACCATTAAGTATACCTAAATTATATTTATAATTTCTTAAGTGAGGTTACTATTTCCTTGATCACATTACTATTCATAAGGGTAATATTACTATTCATAATTTTCTATTCACCTAAAATTAATTTGATATTATTAGACTCTAAATTTCATACTGATCACAACTGTTGAAGGCCATTTTTCTGGAAATCATTTAACTAATTATATAAATTATTAAAAAATGTTTTAAAATACCATTTTTTCAAAATTCAACTATAATATGGAACTACTATAAATTCATCTTATATTTATTTTGACATTTTAAATTCATAAATTTTTCTATAATAATGGAATTTTTTTACTAAAGTAATACACAATGTAACTAAGACCTCGTTACATAGACCCTTATAACACCAGCATAAGAACTAAGAGTATGGTCTGCAATGATGATATAATATTAGGGTGGCTTAGACAACTTTTCCCTAGTGGTGATTTCTATCATCTGGAACTTTTCCATTAAGTGATTCTTTTCAAACATAACGTGTTGGAGTTTGTCTTGGGCTTGGTCTAGAGAAAATCCTAGTATTTCTATCTCCTTCTCAATCACCGACAGATAGGATTTTTACTACCCGAGTCTGTTGTATGAGGCCATCGACTCTTCATTCTCTATTAATTAACCATGATCATTTTTATTTATAAACAATAATCATAACGTTAAAAGTATAGTTTCCATTGGTCATATTGAACAACAATCATATAACAGTCAAAACCCAATGGTCTAATTCAAATTATACTCACTTCATTAATTAAAATATATAGATTTGTTGAGTATAAAATTTAATAACACACAAATTTAGGATGAAAATTTTATTCAAAAGTCAAGTTCGTTACATTCTTCCCCCATTAAGAATTTTAATCCGAAAATTTTTAACTCATACCCTTTGAAGAAAAAAGGTGTGGGTACTTATACCTCATATAATCATTTGGTTCCCATGTTTCTACTTCACATTTTTTGTTTCTCCGCAACACCTTGACAAGGTGGGTAGTCTTTTTGAGTAGAACCCTGTCTCTAGGATCCAAGATCTCCACCAGATACTTCTCATAAGAGAGTTCATGTTATAGTTGTACCACCTATGGATTTAATACATGTGAAGGGTTATGTATGTACTTACTCAAGAGGGTTACGTGGAAGAAATCATGAACTTGTGCTAGATTTAGAGGAATTGCAAGATGATAGGGAACTACTCTTACGTGATCAGGTATTTTATAGGGGACAATGTACCTACGACTGAGATTCCATTTCTTCCAAAACCTCATGACTCTCCTCCGATGAGAAGTTTGAAGAATGAATTTTTCACTAACAAAAAACTCCAAATCCCTTCCACAGTTGTCAGTAAAGATTTTTTTCTAATATGAGCAGCCTCAATTTGTTGATGTATGGCATGGACTTGTTCTGTCATCTCTTTCACAAGATCAGGACATGAAGCTTTCTATCACTTCTTTCATCCAACAAGTAAGAGTTCTACATCGTCTCCCCTATATATATTTATTGAGTTCCATTTGAATGTTCAGGTAGAAGTTATTAATGTTTGATAACTCAAATAATGGGAGATGTTGATCCCATCTACCTATAAATTCCATTGGGCATGTTCTCAGCATTTCCTAGAGTGTTAGAATAGTACTTTTAGATCATCCATCAGTTTGGGGGTGATAGACCATACTGAAATTCAATTTTCTACTCATAGAATGTTGAAAACTTCTCCAGAAATTTGAGGTAAACCATGGATCACGATCCGATACGATTGAATGTATAACTCCTTTCATTCTTACAATTTACTTCATGTAAATCATGGCTAGTTGATCAAGAGATAAATCATCCCAAATAGAGATAAAATGGACTGTCAAGGTGAGATGGTCCATAATAACCGATATCGCACTGTTTCCCATGGATGTTTTCAAGAGACCAATGACAAAGTCCATAGTGATATTGTCCCACTTCCATGATTGTTTGCAATACCCCTTTAAGAAATTATCTCTCTGCCTTCACTTACTGACATACTAGGATTCTTTAAGTGTATTAATCAATATCCCTTTTTATATTATCCCTCCAATAATGATCTATAAGGTCTTTATACATTTTTGTACTTCTATGATGTATAGAGAACATAGATCTATGAGTTTCATCCATCGAATCCTTCTTTATTTCCAGAATAGATGGAACACATAGTATCGTAATAAATTTCAGTACACCTTCTTGATCAATAAATAACTTAGGAAACTTCTTATCCTTCATATCCTCAAATTTATTTTGTAACAAAGGATATTATTTTTGATCTTTCTTGACATTCTATAGTAATGAAGATTGAGAAATCATTTTGTTTAGTATTGATGATTTTAGTTCCCTTATAATTCCCATGCCAATCTTTAGTAGGTTATTGATCAAAGGATCTCTTTTAATCCTCATCATGGGTATAAAAACTGGGTCGTTCCTACTTAAGGCATTAGTGACTTTGTTTTCTCTTCAGGGATGATAATGAATTGAACAATCATAGTCTTTATAAAGTTCCAACCATCTCCTTTGTCTCAGGTTCAATTAATTGTGTGTGAAAATATACTTCAATCATTGATGTTCTATGTATATATCACATTTATCCCCATAAATATTGTGCCTCAATATATTCAAAACAAAACAACCCCAACCATCTCCAGATCTTGTGTAGGATAGTTCTTCACATGAGTCTTCAACTGTCGAGATGTATAAGAAATGACTTTTTCATTTTTCAGGAGGACACTCCCATGAAAATTCAAATATTCAACACTAAAAATAATGAATCCTTCTCCCCTTGATGAAAGAGTTAACACCAGCAAAATAAACAATATCTTCTTCAAATCTTGTAAACATTCCTCACACTCCATTATCTATATGAACTTGAACCCTTATTGAGTTAACTTGGTTAAAGCATTAGAAACTTGTGAAACTTTTTTCAGAAACCACTTATAATATCCCGCTAATAAAAGTAAACTATGAATAACAGTTATTGTTGTAGCCTGAGGACATGCCTCTACAATTTTTGTCTTTCCTAGGTCAACTGTGATTCCTTCATTGGTTACAATGTTCCCCAACCAAGAAACTTATTGTAACCAAAATTCACATTTTATGAACATTACAAAAAGCCTCTCCTTCCATAGAGTTTTCAAAATATCCCTTAGATGATCCTCATGCTCCTCACGACATTTCAAATATATCATAATATCATCAATAAAAACTTCCACAAAGTTATCAATGTAGTCCCTAAAGAATATATTCCTCAAATTCATAAAATAGAAGGTACAATAGTTAGTCAGAAGGGCATAACAAAAAACTCATAATGCTCATATCATGATCAAAGAGTAGTTTTAGGAATATATCATTTCTTCACCCTCAATTAATGATAACCAGATCAAATATCAATCTTAGAGAAGAATTGAGACAAATGATTTTGGTCAAATAATTCAACAATTCTTTGAAGAGGGTATTTATTATTCATTGTGATCCCATTCAGTTCTCTATAATCAATGAATAGACACTTTGATCCAACCTTCTTCTTCACAAAGAGAATATGTTCTCCCCAAGGAGACACACTCGGTCGGATAAACCTATTCTCCAAAAGATATTGGAGTTTTTAATATAATTCCACCAGCTCCACATTTTCCAACCTATACGGGGGTTTTGATCTCGAATGAGATTCTGGTACAAGTTCAAGGGGTAACTGTACCTCTCTTTCAGGTGGAGGTCTAGGTAACTCCATAAAAAATACATCAATGCATTCCGAGATGATGTGGAAATTTTCTATCCTTAAACTCTCAATTCCTTCTTCTTCTTCACTGATAAAATCCATAAAGAAAGATATAAGAGGTTCTTCTAGACATAGATCTGGTTGAGATATCTCTCCTTGGAAGATAACTGTAGGTTTTCCATTCAAGACTACCGAGATGTCCTTTATTCTGTATTTGTTCTAATCATTATACTTTGAGCTCCAGTTTATTCCTAGTATAATATTGAATTCCAACATGGGAATGACTACAAAATTTTTAATTATATTGTGATCACTAAAGTAAATACTAGATTTTCTAAGCACTGATAATTCTTAAATAATCCCACCAAGAGTCTTGAATGATAACTCTACAATTAGCTATTCAAGGGTTGATTCTAAATTCTATTCAAACGTGGAGGAAAAAAGAAATGTGTAGAACCAGAATAAAAAAATTACTAGCAATATTTGAGAGAATAACAAGATTTCCAACCACTACATCATCTGGAGATTCAACATCAGCTCTCATGATAGAAAAAGCATGAATTTTATCCCATAGTCTTTGCTGAGGTTGATGGTGGTTCCCCTATACTTCCCTTAAATTTGTACAATGATTGGAAAATTTTCCCAGTTTTCCACACTTATATCATTGGACTTTTAGTAGGGCCTGCACCATCTTCCCCTTTTCATTAATGTAGGGATGTTGAGGTTTCACCTCACTACAACAATTCCACAAAATATGGCCATATCTTCAACACTTTTAGAATTTCCCACTCCGGAGCAGGCTCTTCCCCAAATGCTTCTTCCCACATTTATAACACACGGGATGTTTCACTTTCTTGCCTCCTCTTACCTGATCAAAGGTCCTCACTAATATGGGATCCAATGATCTCTTTTTTTCATTGGATTTATGAATCCATTGCATCTCACCAAACTCTAGTTCAAATTTAATCACACTCTATATGATCTACTCATAGATATCATTATCTCAGTTTGCTAGATTCTTCCACAAATGTGGTATTAGTCCACTAAAGAATCTATCAAACTTCTTATTAGTATCCATGAAAAATATTGAGGTGTAACATGAATGTCTTGTGAAGTTTATCTCATATATTTCAATAGATTCATTCCCCTTCAGCTTCATCTCGAGAAACTCCTATATTTTTGTTCTCATAAAATGAGGGAAATACTTATTAAAGATGATTCCTCTAAACTCTTATCAATCCATAGCTTAAACCTCCACTCTTGGCCTCATTTTTTTAATCAGCTCCCACCACTGACCAGCTTCTCCCTCTAAGAGGTAATTATATAGTGTGAAACTATCCTAATCTAAATAGTATACTACAAAAATGATCTTTTCTATAAAGCTGATACATTATTCATAAATCAACGGATCAGTTGATCCACTGAAGGATGGTGGTCGATGATGCATAAAAGACTCAATAGAATGTTGTTCCATTCACTGTGAGATCGGTCTCTCAGCTTGATTAATGTTATTTCCCATAACTTGAGTATGTTGGTTCATCATTCTCATGAATGATTCCATTATGGCTTCCAACGGAGGGTCTTCAGCGCATAGTTCATTATTGTCGCCTTTTTAATGGTTCCACCTATTTTCCTTCATTTTATAAAAAAATAAAACTATAGTTAGAATCTTATTTCATTTAAGAATGTTTTAACTCTAAATTATTTTAATGTCTTAAAACATTATTCTTAAACATATTTTTCTTTAACAATGATTACATTTCTCTATAAATCCATCATAACGATTCATAAAAATCATGAGATTTACAATGTATATCACAAAGTTGTGTCAATCTGAGAGTGCACGAAGGCCCATTGACGTTTACTAGGATACCCCGGGTTAAGCTCCAAAATCCTCAATAGAGTTTTCACTCATAGGTGCATTTGTGCTAGAGATACATCTGCATGTTCATATCTAGACAAGGATTTATTTGTTCGAATACAACTTAATTAATATTTCCCCAAAATACCAGGATGTTTTATTATATTTAAACATTTATATATGTTTATTTCTAACGTTTTAATCGCCTAATTTCCACAAATAACTAAACTATCATTTGATACCAACTATGGAATCCCACCATTTTATTACATAAATTTTCATTACATTTTAAAAATAGAGGATATTTAATTTCTAGTGTCTTGGAACAGAACATTAAAATATGGGTAAAAATTTTAATTTATACATTCATGAACATATCACTATTTTCTAACCCCAAGTTGTTATAAAATTTTCCCAGGTTATTCACCACGGTACCGTAAAACTTGTCATCCATAGAGATTATGTTTTTTACCCAATATATTGGAGCTCTGTAGAGACCCAAAGATTGACATAAATGGACATTACATTACTTTTTTGGAATACTTAATATATAAAAAATTCCCAATGACTGTATTAGTTTAGTGTCTTTGGAAACGTGGAACATAATCTTCTAATCATGGTGAAAGATCATCAACATCTCCCATAAAGTTCATCCCCTTTTGTTTTCATACCTAAAATCTTTCATTGAATCCTTGGGAAAAGAAAACATATGAATAGTGAGATCAAATTATCTGTAAGGGAAAACATGGAGAACTTAAAAACAATCCATAAAAATTTAAACTAAAAAACATGAACATAAAACCTTAAAATCTTGAGCAATGACATAAATCATGGCTGTACATAAGGAATAAATCAAAAGGGAACTTTAATCATGATAAAACATCTTGGGAATAAAACATGTAATTGTGTAAAACCATTAATAAAATGTTATTATTTCCATAGTAGCCAAGGCATTGTTTCCAAGACCACCATAGTAGACAAATTCCATTACTGAATTGGGTTTACTTGTCATTCGAGCCCTGTATTACTGAACCCAATTCACTTTCTGTTCCATCCATGTCCATCTCATTAGATATAAATCATTACCCAATGCATTGGAGGGAGATATAGGTCCCACCCATCTCATAAATAAATCATTCTTACTTGTCCATCAAAATAAACATAAATCATTCATCATAACCCAAAGAATAAAATGGGTTTCACAAACATCATCCCATATTAACGTAATCCATATAAATCAAATGGATATAATTTCATCATAAGAAGAATAAAAACATGTAAATAATAGAGACACTATAATTGAAACATAATCATTCTAAATAATGTCATCTTAGATGGAAAATAGTTTTGACAAAACACAAGAAATGAATTCTTGAGGAAAATATCCTTTCTTCTTCAAAATCATTTTATTCTCACAAAATGCCATAAAATTTTAATGTTAAAAGGATTTTTTTTTGAAAATAATAATGAAATATTGTATAGTATTCTTCAATAAAATTATGAATTCTGGAACCATACAAATCCATTCATGTCATATAAGTTAAAAAAACATTCTCCTCGTACTTTTGCTGGAAAAGTCAAAAAGTTCCTTGTATGGTGAACAAAAGAAATATTCCTTCCATAACACAATGTAAAAGTCAGAGAGGGGTAAACATGACTTTAAAAATACATGTAAGAGTAGTAAACACTTTATGAAAAATATTTTTATGTACATGGATGAAAAATTTAACCCCAGAAAATACTTACGTATAACCAATCTCGAATAAAAATGAGATTTAAAAAATCACCCCTTTCCTTAGGACCAATTTCTTTCGTACATGTCTGAAACTCCTGTATATTGAGTTTAAACATATTATTATCTTGTAACAGAACCATAATAATATTTATGATATCATATATGATTCACTTATGAGTTTATATTACCTGTTCTTTTGTCAATTCCATGTTAAAGCAGCATTTTGGGTAAAATCATTTCATTTATCGAACGCGTTTGGAATTGTAGTTCTTGATATTATTATTAATTATATCATTATTTAATTACATAAATAATGTAAAACATGATTTATATATAATATATATTCAGTATATATATATATATAATATAGATAAATTAAATGAAACACACCGTTCATGGAGACAGTAATCCGTACGTATGCACGAGTGATGATATCATTCACAAAATTATTGAATGTAATTGGAGTGGAAGATATAATATCTTAGAATCTATATGATGTTATAATGTCCATATATAGTTATTATTTACCCCATTATACCCATCCAAGTAAGGTGGTGGTGGAAAAACAGATTACACCACGGCGTGGAGACGGTATTCCGTACATACGCACACACGGGGATTTCATTTTCTGTAGGATGGATAGAAGGTGAAATGGAGTTCTTTCATATTTATAATAACATATCAGTATATTAGTTATACTTCTGTTATTACTTTATAATGAAACAACTAAATAAGAGTATGTAGACGAATGAAGAAACTTGAATGAATCGGTAGGAGAGATTACCTCTTCTTCGGCGCACCTCCTCTTAACCTCCTCTTAGAGAAATAAAGTTGGTCTTTGAAGAATACCAGGACCTCTTGTATGTTACAAGGGAATTTTATAAGATAAATGAGCATCTTTTAGCCAATATTGAAGGCTCAAATTGGTGTGAGGAGGAGAGGGAGGAGGTTCCCTTTTATAAGAAGGGAGAGGGGCACTTTTGGAAACCTCTAAAATATTAATTTATAATAAATTCGATTCACACATAAAAACCTCCAAAAATGACTCAAATAAAAATATTAAATGATATAGGGTTGTAATACCATCAACCAATAATATTTAGACATGTTGGTAATTTATTTTAAACCTTATCAACTTGATTAATCATTATTTAATCTATTTAATATTATTTTTGGTAATAAAGTTCTAAATTATAAAGTGTTATTAATAATTACTTATGTGTTGTTAATTGTCCATAATATTATACTTTATGACAGTATAGACCATATAGATTTCAATTTATAATTTTTAAATATTTTTTTTATTTTAAAAAATAATAATATGTTATTTTTATAAAATAACTATAGTGTCAATTTTGACAATATTAATTTATTTGGATTTAAATAAAATCCACACAGAAGATATATTCGTAAAAAAAATATTTAACAGACTCCTAACATGACATATTCATCTATAAATTTTTTGGAGAACATTAATTAGTTCATATACTATTTAGTTTAATATTTATAATACCATTTATTTGATATTTCTCTTAATAAAACAATTACTACATCATTTTTGTATAATACTTTAATATAATTATTAGTTGCATAAAAATTAAAAATAAAATACTATGATGATTATAAATATAATATATTTCAAAATAATACTTTTACTCGAATATATCATCTTAAAATCACAACATGTAAATTTTTATATTTATTAAATTATGAAAGTGACAACTTTGACATTATTTAAAATAAAATAATATATGTGTCATAATCGCTTTTATAAAACTCCAAATTTTACCATTGGATGGTTATGGTTTAGATATATACAACCAATAAGATTATATCTAGTTTTTAGGCTTTTTAATGTGTATTATTATTTTTACTAAAAACTATATTACTAATTTTTCACTAAATAAATAATTTCTGCATCATTAATGCATAAGCTATTAAGGTATTTAAAAATCTCTTACAAATTAAAAATAAATTACCATAACAAATAAAAACATTTTACCTTTCAAATTAGTATTTATAATCGAATTCATATTCTGTAAAACCTTATATTAAAAATACTTTAATTATTAATGGTTGAGTGAGACATATTTCACTTTCTTTAAAATAAAATAAATTAAAGGTCTTAATCACATCCATGTGGGTTCCAATGGATTCCATTTAGACTAAAATATGCCTTAGGACGAAATATAGTCCTCCAATAATATTAATACATGATTTTGGGTAATTTTATAATATTATATTTACCCCTAATTACCTGATTTACCTTTAACTGTTATAAATAAAATTTACCATAGTTACTATTCATAGTGCCAAAAAAAAGTAGCCTATTAACATAAATTGGATCTACTGATTCCAAATATGAAATAAATTTTTCCAAATGAATATCACAGAAATTTGCAGAAATTAATTTTTAATTAATCTCTTTATTAAGAAAATGGGTTTTAAAAGTAAAAACACTACAAAAGATTGAATGGATTTTACCTGTTAATTCAAGGTAAAATCCTTACTAATTACATTCATTATATTAAATGGAAAAAATATATTCTATTTATATATTAAAACCATTAAATATTATAATTTAACCATATGAATTATTACGATGAAAGAAGTTGTTTTTAATTAAAATATAGTGTGTTTTTACTATTCATTAAAATTTGAAGGTTATCAGAATATTATGAAAAATTTATCCAAAGGAAATTTTTATATCGTGATTCAAAAGAAGACTTTTATTTTGTCAAATTTAACTTATAAACATGTCAAAAACTAGATTTAAAGTGGGTGTTCCATCAAAAGGTGGAAAAACTGCATTTTTTTTAAAAAAATACTTATTTTACCCGAAAATTTTATTTTGTTCTCATACCATGTTCAAGAAAATGTTTAAAAAGAATAATATTGTTATTATATTTAAAATTTATTTAATACTATTAATAATGGCTAATTAGTAATAATATTATAACAATATATTGTTGTTTACTGAAATACGATATTGCATACTACACACGCTATCAAGGAAGGTTGCAATTGCGTGTAATGCATGCCAAGTCAGGGCTACGTGTAGTGAAAGCACCCTTTAGTGTTGCATATAACATAATCAGATGTTATTTAATTTATTCATTAAACAAAATTTGTACCTAATGTTGCATAGAATAATATCTACTAAACGAACTTGAAATTGTGTGTAACACGAGCCCAGAATAGTGTTGCATATACTGCGTGCTAATATAGTATCGTTTATAGTACAAGCTAATATTAGTGTAGTGTACAATAGAAGACATCATAGAAATTAAAAAGAATATATCTCATAAAATCTCAGGGAGTTATATTCTACCCTCCTTCAAATGAATTGCGCCCTCAAAATTCATTGGGGTTATAAATTGTTTAATACTTGAAAGTTTCTTTCATATAAACCCACATCATAAAAAGGAATACTAAAACATAATTTTAATTAGTTAACTAAGAATAGTAATGTTTACCCAAATTAACTCATCACTGGGTTTCCACATAAGAGAACGTAGGTGAAAATATGGATATAGAAGATACATCTAAAAATCATGTTTGGATGAAGATTGGTAGAGAACAAGGCTATGAAAAAGCCAACAATCACTAAGACATAAATTTTTGATGATCTAAGGTACCATCTGATTCATCAGATATGAGGGCACTAGGACAAAATTTTTGGTTTTCAAGATCATTTCCTTAATTTTGAAGAATTGTTGAGTTAAAATAAATACTTACTTCATTTTAGTACAATCTCACTATTGATTGTTCCTTGAACAATTTACACTTCATCTATTAATGAAAGGAAGTTGAATTGTATTTTATGAAGTGTTAGTAGATCATGTGACCGAATGATAGGACATTCCATCTATCTCAAACCTAATGTTAGCAAACGTTGTATACATAAGTCCATCTATGGTGAGATTAATCGTATATGGTTCCAAAAATGAAATTATACTTTATTTTTCATACCGCATAATAAAATAAAACCAGTTTCTACTAACCAGATAATTTCTGTAGGCCAGCGGTAGGTGATAAAGGCCTATCGCACTTCAGTAGTGGGTTTGATTCCCGCAACCTTGTCCGACGTGATGGTTTGTCGCCCATCCTGCGGGTTATCCTTTTTCTAAAACTAAAATATTATAACATTCCAGAAATAATATCGAAAAAAGGTTTTATCCTTAAACAATATTATCTTATGTCCAACATAATCCATTTCAAATCTTTAGGCTTATCCAGAATACTTCTATCCATGGTCGTAGTTTAATGACAATGATTACTAGAAATATCATTAACTAAGCATGTGAATGCCATCATTTATCCCCTGTATATCATAAGATATATCTTGTTGGTCACCTTCTAAACATGTGAATACATTAATCATGTATTCTTTTGAAACATGAATTACTATATAATCTTTGTGAATGCATGAATGCTGTCAAATGTCAACTCCTTCCACATACCAAAATCCCAAAATTTCAATATACTCATAATATGATATCACTTTGTCCTTATATGAGCTCATTAATACTATCTAACATATTATTTTCTCCTTATCCCTTCATTATGCGCATATCATCTACCTTCCAAAAATATTTCAATCACTTATCATGGTTACCAGTACCATATAATTAATGAAAACAACAATAAACCAATACATAGATATTCCAATATTCCATGATACTGTAAATGAGATTCCACAACCCTATTTTCGAATCTCGTTACAGAAACACTTAATCATTCCACCAAATCATTATCATACTCAACATCGCCAATAATGATCGCATGTTAATTCCCTTTTTCCTTTACCTTAAGAGGTTGTTGATGTCAATCATCATAAAACCTTGGATTAGTGTATTGGTTTGCATAATGCCACATTTCCCTGCACTTGTAGCATTGATGTGTTGGTGGTGTTTTATCTATATTCTTTTCTCTATTCACATAATTATCTACCTTTTCCCATTACTTCGGTACTCAGTTGCTCGATGACCTTATTTTCCACACATAAAAAATTTTCTAGTCCCTTTAAGACAAACTCCACAACGCTTCTTTCCACAATTTGTGCGTAACGAAACATTTGTCTTCTTTTCACCATAGTTTTGTGATTTTTGTTTGAACTCAATATTTCTTTTCATGTCGAAACCATGAGATGGATATGTAACACCAACTTCAAGTTATACATTGATATCACAACACAAAATTTCTTCATAGCTACTGAAGTCTTTTATAGCTAATTCCCTTCTAAGACTTGGTTTTAATCCACTGAAGAATTGATCAACTTTACTCTCAGGTTGGATGATAAAGTCATATGCATACCTTGCAGGCCTTGTAAAATTCATCTCGTATATATCAACAGATTTATCATCCTTTGGATTAAGCTCAAGGAACTCTTTTTCCATCTTTTTTCAAAGAATATGAGGGAAGTACTTATTGAAAAATAAGTTCTTGAGCTCATCCCATTCCATAGATTCAATTTCATCTTGGGGCCTCATATTCTTAATTAGAGTCCACCACTGTTCTGCTTCACCTTCTAAACGGTAAATAGCTAGAATGACTTTTTCATGTTTCGAACAATGTAGTATAGAAAATATATTTTCATTGGTATTGATCCATTGTTCCGCAAGAAGTGGATCAGAAGACCCACTAAAAGAACGTGGATGTTGCCTCATGAAGGACTCAATAGAATATTGTTCCCTTCTCTGCTCATTTGGAAGTCCAGAATGATTCATAGATTATGTCAGTATAAAAATAAGATTTTTCACTCAATATCCCATAACATTGGTTTGTTAAAGAGGGCAATCATTGCATTTTCCCTTACATTGATCCACACGGTTCCTTCAGGTTCCAACCATCATCTAAAACCCAAAAAGAAAAGTGTGAGAGGAAAAAATAATTCTAGGAAAATAACATAATAAAGGTGGAGTACCATCAATATATAAAATCTTAGGTTTAATTATAAGACCGTTACCATAATTGTAGGAATATAACTTATACTTATACTTAACCATAGGGACATCCCTAGACATACCATAGAAATATCTCTAGGGATCTCACGAATGTTTTTGCATCCTAGTTTCCAATGGTTAACTAAGCCTTTCAACTAATACCAACTATAGAGACCCAAAGCTTGAAATACATGGACATTACATTACTTTTGTGGAATAATTAATACATAAAAATTTCCAATGGACCGTATTAGTTTAGTGTCTTTGGAAACATGGAACATAATCTTCTAATCGTGGTCAAATATCTTCAACATCTCTCCTAAAGATCTCCCCCTTTTGTTTTATTACCTAAAAACATTCATTAAATCCTGGGGAAAAGAAAACATATAAAGGGTGAGCTCAAATACTTAGTAAGGGTAAACATGGAGAACAAAAAAACAATCCATAAACATTTGAACATAAATAAATTAACATAAAACATCAAAATCATGAGAAATGACATAAATATTGGCAGTACATAAAGCATAGATCATAAAATAACACTAATTGTGATAACGTATCATGCGAATAATATATGTAATTGTGGAAAACCATTAAGCAGATGTTAGGATTTCCATAGTATCCAAGGCATTGTTTCCAATACCATCAAAGTGGACAAAGTCCATTACAAAACCGGGTTTTCTTGTCGTTCCAGCCCAGTATTACTGAATCAGATTCACTTTCCATTCCACCCACGTCTATCTCATGAGATATAAATCTTTACCCAATGAATTGGAGGAAGATATAGGTCCCACCCATCTCATAATGAAATCATTCTTAATTTTTCCACAAAATAATCACAAATCATTCATCAGAACACAAAGAATAAAATGGGTTTCATAAACATCATCCCATATTAACGTAATCCGTATAAAACAAATGTATATCAATTCATCATAAGAAGAATAAAAACATTTAAATAATAGATAAATTATACTTGAAACATAATAAAACTAAATAATGTCATCTTAGATGTAAAATAATTTTGACAAAACACTTGAAATGAATTCTTGCGGAAAATATCATTTCCTATTCAAAATCATTTTATTTTCAAAAAATACCATTCAATTTTAAAAGAAAAGGATTTTGTTGAAAATAAATATGAAATATTTTATAGTAATATGAATAAGAATTAGGTTTTTCGAAACTGTTAAAATCCGTTCATTCCATATAATTTAAAAAAACAATCTCCTCGTACTTTTGCCAAAAAAGACAAAATGTTCCACGTAAGGTAAAGAAAAGAAAGATTTCTTCCATAACACAATGTAAAAGTCAAAGAGGGGTAAACATGACTTTAAACATACATGGAATATTATTAAACACTTTATTAAAAACATTTTTATAGACATGGTAGAAAAATATAACCCCAGTAAATACTTACGTATAAGCAATCTTGTATACAAATGAGATTTGCAAAATTATCCCTTACCTTAGGTCCAATTTCTTCCATATGTGTCCAAAACTCTTGTATAGTGAGTTTAAAAATATTATTAACTTCTAATAGAACCATAATAATATTTATGATATCATATATGATTCACTTATGACTTTATATTACCCGTTCTTTTGTCAATTCTATGTTAAAGCAGCGTTTTGGGTAAAATTGTTTCATTTATCATACGTGTTTGGACTTGTTTTTCTTGATATTATTATCACTTATATCATGATTTAATTAATTTCAGAATTTAAAACATGATTTATATATCATTTATATTCAGTATATATATATAATATATAGATAAATTAAATGAAACACATCGTTCATGGAGACGGTAGGCCGTACATACGCATAAACACTACTTTCCTTTCCTTATTGACTTGAATAGAAGTAAGTAGATGATATATATATATATATATATATATATTTATACAAAAACCCCATATCATTATTATATCATATTTATAATTATTATTCATTATATATACTTTATAATCATTCTTGAATGGTTAACATGTAGAATGAATTTTATCGCGTCATGGAGACAGTAATCTGTACGTACGTACGAGTGATGATATCGTTTCCATTATTATTGAATGGAATTGGAGTGTATGATATAATATATCAGAGTCATTATGATGTTATAATTACCATATATAGTTATTATTTACACCATTATACTCATCCAAGTAATGTGGTGGTGGAAAAAGAGATTACACCACGGTGTGGAGACGGTATTCCGTACGTATGCACACGCAGTGAATTCATTTTCTGTAGGATGGATAGAATGTGAAATGGGGTTGTTTAATATGTATAATAACATATAATTATATTATTTATACTTATTTTATTACTTTATAATGAAACAACTAAAGAAGAGGAAGTAGAAGAATAAAGAAACTTGAATGAATCGGTATAAGAGATTACCTCTTCTTCGACACACCTCCTCTTAACCTCTTCTTAGGGCACTAAAGATCATCTTTGAAGAATACCCGGACATCTAGTATGTTTCTAGGGAAGTGGATAAGTGAAATGGGTAGGGTTTTTCCATGCTTGAAGGCTCAAAGTTGGTTGAGGAGGAGAGGAAGGAGGTTCCCTTTTATAAAAGATGAGAGGGGCACTTTTGGAAACTTCTAAAATATTAATTTATAATAAAATCAAAAACCACATAGAAACCTAAAACAATGACCTAAATACAAATATTAGATGATATTGGGTTGTAATATCATAATACAAAAAGATTTATACATGTTGGTAATTTATTTTATACCTTTTAAACTTGATTTATCATTATTTAATCTATTTATTTTTATTTGTGGTAAAAAAGTTCTAAATTTTAAATTATTATTAATAATTACTTATATGTTTTGAATTATAAATAAATGGATAAATTATGAAATTGTAGACCATATAAATTTCAGTTTATGATTTTTAAATATTTTTGTGATTTTTAAAAAATTTTATAATATGTTATTTGTATAAAATAACAATAATTTCAATTTTGACACTATTCATTTATTTGAATTTGAATAAAATAAACATACTGGAAATATTAGAAAAAAATATTTAATATACTCCTCACATGTCATATTCATCTAGAAAATTTGTGGAAAACATTAATTAGTTCATATAATATTTATTTTTATATTTATAAAACCATTTATTTGATATTTCTCTTCATAAAACAATTACTACATCATTTTTGTATAATCATTTAATATACTTATTATTTGCATAAAAATTAAAAATAAAATACTAAGATGATGATAATTATAATATAGTGTTGCATATAGTGCACGCTAATCATGGTGTAGTGTATAATAGAAGACATCAAAGAAATTAAAGAGAATATATCTCATAAAATCTCGGGGGTGTTACAAGCACTATTAGGGTGCAACATTAATATGTATTGGTTTTCATGTTATCCACATATATCATAATCAAATGTTTCATAAATAACCTATATATAATAAAATAAATGGGTTTCATTTTAAAATCATGATATTTTAAAAGTTCTTAAAAACATGATCGTTATGTCATTTATAACCCATGTAAAAGGAATGAGGGTTTCATGTATGTCAATTACATAATGAAATATATAATTTTATTTATTTACGAATACCCCTAGAAAAAAATAATTTCGGGTATTCGCATAAATAAAATCAGAGAATTTCATGACAAAAAGAGAGGGGGATTTTGGGATGAAAATTCTGCACCAAAACAGCTATACAACATGGTTTTAGAAAACATAAAAAAGAGAGTATATTAGTGTTACCCACTAATAAATAACACATAATACATTATAAGGACATAATATAATATAAATAAGATCATAATATGGATTTATGAATTACATACTAAATGAAAAGAAACATGAAAGAAAAGAGAAGATACGATTTCTTTTACAAAAAATCGGCAGCCTAACGCATCACTTAAAAATTCAGAAAATAATTTTATGAATGAAGAAAGGGACTCTCATCATTTTTATATAAAATGGATTGAATTAATAATTTATAAGAACATATCCATACATAATAAAATGTAAACTAGAAGACATAACATAAAGGAAGTCATGACTAAAAGAGAAAGGTGAAATGTTCCCTTACCTTGAAGAGTAACTTAAAAAACTAGAAGGCTGGAACTTTGGGGGCCGGAGGGAAACTTTTGAAGACTCCATGGGAGGTAAGTATACCAGATATTTATTGAGTCATAATTTTGAATGTAATTAATGAAGGAATGGTTCGGTATTTATAGGAAAAGTGAGGGAATATTGTATTAATTGACAGGGGACACCTCATTAGTGGTATTTTCCAAAACCATGGACTTTCCCATGGTATATAGCCATGGTATTGGACAATTGGGACACTTCATACCATATATTTCTATAAAAAAGTATACCATAATTATTAAATCATAATTACATCACTAATGATGTCATTAAACACATCAAAACTCATAACTGTATTTTTACTATTTACTGAAAAACAAAATATTTTTTTTAAAAACTCATAAATTCACCCTAACCTAATATCGATGATCTAAATTCAAAAATAGACTCCATTTTATTAAAATAATTTTACAATTATTAGATATTTAATTTTTATGTAAAAACAGTATTTACCTGAAAGAATACTAATACTTAACTAATAATTTCTGAAACATTTATTCACTTATGCTACTATATCACTTCACCATTCATTATGACTAAATTATATTTATAATTTCTTAAGTGGATTTATTATTCCATTTTTCACATTAAAATTCATAAGGTTAATATTACTATTCATGACTTAATATTCACCAAAAAGTTCGTTGATCTTATTAGACATTGAATTTCTGACTGATCACTACTATAAAAGACCAATTTTTGAAAAACAAAATTCACATTATTAATTATTTAAATTATACAACATTATTTTAAAATACCCTTGTTCCAAAATTCACCAATAATATATAACTTCTATAAATTCATCCTATATTTATTTTTACATTTTAAATTCACAAATATTACAATAAAAATAAATAAAAATTTTATTTATAAAAAAGGATTACACAGAGTAACTAAGGCCTCGTTACATATCCCCTTAGAACACCTACATTGTACCTAAGAGTAAGGTGTGCAATGATGATAGAATCTTGGGGCGGCTCAGACAACATTTACCAACTGGTGATTTCTAGTAGCTTGAACTTCCAACTTAAGATATTCTGTTCAAGCATAACACATTAGAGTTCATCTTGGGCTTGGTCCAGTGAAAAGCCCAGTGATGCTACCTCCTTCCCAAACTCTGACAGATGGGCTTCGTACGACCCGAGTCTACAGGATGAGGCCATCGTCTCTTATTTCTTTATTAATTAAACTATACCATTTGTATTTATAAAAAATAATCATAACATTAAAAGTACAGTTTCGAATGGTCATATTGACCAACGGTCATATTGACCAATGGTCATATAACAGTCAGAACCCAACTGTCTCATTTTAAATATACTCACTTCATTAATTTAAAGAGTTAGTTTTATTAGAATAAAATAAAATAATAGCCAAATTTAGGGAAAAAATATTATTCAAAAGTTTGGTTCATTACACAGTATGCCACCCCCATGATTAGATGTTAAATTTGCAATGAAAAAAACCAATGGTACAGTGATCACATCTCAATTATATGATTCTTATCAATATTAAGATCAAGGGAATGTGATTCCATTAAATATTTTTATTCCCCCTCTAGTTAAATGTTATTTTATCTTAGTCATGGTTTGGATATCTATATATAAATACCACATTAATTACAATGGAAGGGATGTGAATTTTGATATTTTAAACCAATCTATTATCGTCTATTAGTGTGATGATAAATATGAACATCTGATGGAAATAAAATCTATTGTGTGAGTCTTATTCACATTCATAAGGTGTGCTTACCTTAGATGAATTGGGATAAACTCAACATGCCTAATGTATGGGAGTTTTTTGACGTATTTGTGAAATAAATTAATTGTCTTACACTAAATCATGTAGATGAGTTCTCAATATAACTAATACATTGTGATAAATTTTTTTTGATGTCTCCATATAGACTCGCCCCAATTGAGTTGTTGGAATTTAAGAAGCATATCTAGAAGAATCATGAAAATGGATTCATTTGGCTAGGTGTGTCACCTTTGGGTGAACTAGATATTTTTGTTAAGAATAAAGATCAATCGATGCAACTATGTATTGACTATCAAGAACTGAACAAGATCATAGTTAATAAAATGCATCCTCTACCCCATATTGATGACATGTTTGATCAAATAAATGAATCTCAATGCTTTCCCAAGTTTGAACTCCATTCTGGATATCATCAATTGAGGGTCAATAAGGAGGATTTATCTAAGATGACATTTCATATAATGTGTAGAAACAATGAGTATTTTGTAATTCCATTTGGTCTTACTAATTCTCCCACCATATTCATGGGTTTAATGATTATATTCTTTATAGATTACCTTGTTAAATTTATGGTTGTATTTTAACATGATATTCATTTATATTATATAAGCGTCGAAGATCGGGAATATTAGTTATGGTTTGTACTATGTAAATTAAGGAATTATAAGGTATATAACATATTTTAAGTGTATTAATTTTGGATGTAAAATATATAAATTTGGATCATATAATCTCAACTGATGGTACATCTATGAATCCATCAAAGAGAGTGTATATTAAGCATTGTCCCATGACAAAAACTATTAAATAGATCCAACTATTGTTTTGTTTGGCCTGAAATAATCAATAGTTTTTGAAGAATTTCTCATGACTATATAATCCACAGACCAAGTGAACTTGGATGGGAGATAAGTTCCTTTTTCAAATGAATGTGAACAAAATTACAAGGAACTAAGGAGAAGGTTAGTTAGTAAACCTATGCATACATAACATTACAAATGATAAGGGGTTTTTATCCATAGTGACACATCAATGAAGGGATTGAGATGTTTCCTCATAAAGAATAATATGGTGATTACGTATGCCTCAGGAAAATTGATGGTTTTGGAGATAAATTACCCAACTCATGATTTAGAGTTAACAGAGAAATTTTTTCATTAATGACATGGAGATATTATCTTTATAGAAAAATGTGTGATGTAATGTCCCAACCTAGCTTACCATAAAAACCAATAGTCATACCGGTTGTTCATATGAACTTTAGCACGTCTCCCCATACACCATAGGCTACTAACTAGCAACTAGGGTCTCGATAGGTGATAGTAAGAAGTATATACCCTCTTTTTAGTGATTCAAAATAGTATAATATAATATAAACAACATAAAATTAGTGAATGCATTCAGAAAAATAAATACATCAATGGAAGATAGAGAATAATAATTTAATATAAGTGGGAACATCTAGTTTATACAAAAGATGAATGAATGTAACATCCTAGGTAAATAAAGAAGAAAAAATTTTCATATTTATTAATATTTTCGAATTAAATATTAATTTTGCTTTAAAGGGGTTGCTATTTTCGATAGCGTACCCGATACGCAACAAAAAGATTCTTTTAAATCTTACGTTGCATACTAGTAATAAAATAATATTATTTTAAATGGTAGTTAATACATAGCCGTTGTATTGGAGGGAATGAATAGCAATAACTAAAATGTGATTATATATGTTTTTTAAATGTTTTTACATTTATCCCATAAAATATAAATGCTTAAAATATGAAAATAATTCAATTTTAGGCATATATACCCTAATTTTTACTAAAGGTTCACTTATCGCCTTTTGATGGAGAACTGTCATTAAATATAGTTTTGGTCACTCTTATACATTCTATTGGACCAAATAAAACTCTTCTTTAGAATCGGGACATCAAAATTTACTTTGTGTAAATTTTTGGTATTTTTCCGATAAAGTTCAATTTTTAAATAATAGTGAAAAATGTTGTATTTTAATTCAAAAAATCTTTTTAATATAATTTTTTATATTATTATATTGTATTTTGAATTGGTTTTAAAGTAAAATTATAATATATTTTTACCATTTAATCCCATAGTGGTTGTTGGAATTAATTTTACTTTGAAATTGGACTTAATCTAGTGTTAATCATTTGATATATATTATTTTATAAAAAACACGCTATTTATCCTGACAGTGGGAATTAATTATTAAATCAATTAATGCAACTTATATTTTGTGAATTTTGTAAAATAGACATCATTTTTGAATTCGTAAAATCAATTATAGCTTAGGATGAAATTTTGGAATTTTTCTGAAAAACATAAATTTTTGATGAATAGTAAAACCACTAAGTGGTAGTTTAAAAAACTAATTTTTCGTTTAAATGAAAATTTTCCACCTCTTTGTTTTTAATTTCAAAAATCCAACAAACATGGTTGTCATTAAGAATTAAAATGTGGTCCAATAAGATCAAAATATTTTTTTAGTGAATAGTTACTTTTAAGTTTTTAATCGTGATTAGAGGTAATTAGTGTAATTTAAGGAAAAAATAATGTTTTAATAATTTAAAATGACCTTTACACATGTCCTACTCTTATTGGATGAGTCATGGCCGACCACTACAATCCATGGGTCAACATGGGGACCCTATGTAGCCACTTTGGTTGGAAAATGACATTAATAACTTTTTATTTAAAGTTAAAATTAAAATGTCACAAACATGTATTGTTTTACTAAAAAAAATTTACATGGGGTTATACAATTCATATTTTTGTCTATAAATTTTCATTATAAATATAATAATATTTCCTACATCAGGATAGTTTTTTTATAATTTTTAGACATTTAATAAATTAAATTATTTATGACACCATGATGATGCATCGATTATCTCATTATTTAACGATTTAAATAAAATGAAAAGATAATGTAAAATATAAGACCTACACTTGTAAAAAACCTATTGGATGGGAGTATTTAGAACACTTATCACCTTATCCTAGAGATATATAATTTTTGGACCTTTAAAATCTGAAAAGCATTTTATAATAAAGTACACATTCATAACATTCCAAGAGTGCCCCTCCTCTCCTCTTATAAAAGGCCCCCACCTCTACCACCTTACCCACACCTCTCAAGCCTTTGTCTTGACAAACCCCTACCCATTTTGCCTCTAAAAATCCCTTTATTACTCCTTGAAGACTCACTTTGGGCAGACGTCTTCCCAAGGAAGCCATTGAGATCAAATCAGAACGAGTTACTCGTTTTAAAGGTTGTGCTTTCTCTTGTGTTCTTATGTTTTATTTTGCTTCTCCAACCCCCTAAACTCTTTTCATTCATTTCGTTTGAAACAACACCAGTATCTTCAATATACTAGGATATTTTTATGTGAAGGATTCAAGCTACACTTAAACACACCTCCATCTAATGGTTAAAGAACATACCGTTTATGTGGATGGCGAATTTCTGCCTCACGAAAGGATGAATGTTCAATATTATTTTAACACATTTAATGGTGTCCAAAAAGATGTCACTCTATTTATATATGATATATATTATGTTTATTTTTTCCTTATTCTTCTATATTTTTCATTTGTGGAAAACCTTTATTGTTTCCATTATGGGTAAACACGATAATTTCATTTTAGGAAGTGCGGACTACTGCCCCCTCAAAGTGATTTGATCTGTTAATACCATATGTGGTACGCATAAAGGATGGATATAATGTTATTATATATGATGTTATACTGGAATTATAATACACCTTTATATCAATATTATTTCTTTGCATTAATGTATGAGATAGAAATGAAAGTAGCATTCATGCGTATGTACGGTCTACCGTCTCCATGAACGGTGCATTTCATTTCTTATCCCCAAATGTAATGTACTATTATATGTACATATATATAGTGGATATATATGATGTATGTTAAATCTAAATGATGAATATAATTCTGGAATTAAAATATACATATCTCTCATTTAGTTTTAATTCCATTAATATGACTAGAAATGAAAGTAGTGTTCATGCGTACGTACGGCTTACCGTCTTCACGAACGGTGCATTTCATTTCATACCTCTAAATGATTGTGTAATATTATAAATACATGAATATTCTTGATATATATGATATATATTATATCCAAATCATGAATATCATTCTCGATATAATGAACCTTTGACCACACGAACAACATGTAATTGTAAGAAGTCCACTTTCGACTCAAGAACCAAATATCGACAAAACAAACATTATTAACATAAATGATTACATAATGTTTATAAAATGGTAATATGTGATATAAAAGGAATAATAAGCTTGAAAAAGGTTCTTAAGCATGTATAAATTAACTTTAGTTTGTTATTCAAGAGATTAAAGAGCAATCGAGTCACGTCGGACATGAGCTAAGGGACTTCATCTCAATCTCCTTTAATTGAGGAATATTTTGTTTTATACACTGCTTTATTTTATATGGTGTATAAACCCCTTTTAATTTTAATTTTATTCAAATGGAATCTTTTTATATGAACTTTTTTACTAAATGACAAAAAGGAATGGTTCTTTTAACGTACGCGGTGAAAACGACCTTTTTCACCACCGCGAGTATTATTTGGTCTTTGGCTTCCTCAACAAGACATAATGTTTTTTTTAAAATGAAATAAATACCATAAACACTTTTATGTATTTTGGTTTTGAAAATGGTTTTTATAATGGATTTGTTATGTCAATATATTTATGTTATATATTTTGATCAAAGTGTGGAAATGTATTCTTTCCATTATATTTTTTTTATGTCTTATGATTTTATAATGGTACTTGGACATTTGACGGGTGGTTACGTGATAAACCATATGACGGGTGGTTCCAGGAATACTAGGATGGGTGGTTACATTATATCCTCCAATGCATTGGGTATGGAAGTCGGCCGTATGGCTATTCCATTAAGTTCTATGTGTGGAAGTCGACCGGATGGTTATTCCACATAAGTATGTTTATGTCACAAGTTACCATTATATGTTATGTGTTCTTTATATGGGTTTTATGGTAATCGTTTTATTAAAAAAAGGGTATGTAATGATCTTTTATTTGGTGAGGAGTTTTTACTACTTCATATAGGTGAAAAGTATTACTTTGATAAAGTATACATGGTGTGATTGTTGTTTTGAAAAACTAATAGTCTTCATTATTTGTGTATCCCTACTAACCTTTTTATGCTCACCCCACATTTTTGAAATGGTTTTCATAGGACTTAATGTGGAATAGGGTCAAGGATGAGATCAAGGAATAATCCTACTATCTAAAAAATGGAACTAGGCATGTTTCTTTTTAAGATTTTTTATTTTATGGAAACTTAGTAGAAGTGTCTACTTTAAAATCTTTTTAGATGTAATAGTTATGTCATAATTCTCTAAAAAATTAAACCTGAAAAGATCCTCAATGTGAATTATTCATTTAATTCAATATTAAGTACGGTTTATGGCTGGGGCCTTATAGTTGGTATCAATGGATGGTCGGAAAACTTTAAGAGTTTGAAAATTGTTAAATTATAAATTAATTTATGGTATGATTGAAATGATATAGCATTTAAAGATTACCGTGTTGCTTCGCCTAAGATATTTCTGTGTTAAGAATGGTTTTTCAAAGAGGAAACATAACAGATTTTCTGGGAAGGCATAAAGAGGGAAATTACCTTTCAAATCAGTATCATGTGATGGTCAGAATCAGAACTAAATAGTTTGTTGCAGTGATGGCTCAGTTGACTCAGGATATTACCGAAGGAGTTGAAAAGAAGATTTGTGAAGGCTTTAGTTTTGGAACTTCCTTCCAGGAATGGTGAGTTTGTTATCTATAGTGATGCTTCATTGAAAGGACTTCGTTGCGTCCTAATGCAAAATGATCGGGTAATTTCTTATGCTTCACTTCAGTTGAAAACTCATGAGGTAAATTACCCTATCCATGATTTGGAATTAGATGTTGTTGTTTTCGCTTTAATATTTTGGAGGAATCATTTGTATGCAGTAAAGTGTGAAATATATACTGATCACAAAAGTTTAAAGTATATATTCACTCAGAAAGAATTGAACATGAGACAGATGAGATGGCTGGAATTAATCAAGGATTATGATTGTACAATTCATTACCATCTGGGAAAAGAAAATAAAGTGGCCGATTCTTAGAGTCGAAAAAGTAATGCTTTATTAACCATGCTACTTTTGGAATGAGATCCTTTGGTTTTTGATTTGATGAACTTTGGCATTGAAGTTGTTGGTGCAGGAAGATATTCTGTTTTGTTTTATGTATCAGTGAGATCATCCCTATCAGACAAAATTAAGCAAGCGCAGAAGAAAGACAGTGGGTTGTAGAAAAAGGTAGAACTGGTTTAGAAGAGTAAGTTTCCTGAATTTAATATTGATAATGATTGTGTTTTGAGGTTTGGGATGAGATTATGGGTTCCTGGTGATTCACAGTTGAAGAATGAGTTGTTATGTGAGGCCCATAGTTCCCCATTTTCAGTTCATCCTGGTAGTACTAAGATGTATAGAGATCTGCGAGAGTATTATTAGTGGGATGGAATGAAAAGAGATATTGCTGATTTTACTATGAAGTGTTTGACTTGTCAGTAGGTTAAAGCAGAGCAGCAGTTACCGAAAGGGATGCTTCAGCCGTTACCAGTGCAAGAGTGGAAATGGGAAAATATATCCATGGAATTTTTTGTTGTATTACTGAAGACATATCGAGGTAATAATACAATATGGGTTATTGTTGATCGCATGACTAAATCTTCTCATTTCCTTCCTATTCAAGATACTTTCTCTCTAGATCAACTTTCCCGTTTGTATCTTAAAGAGATAGTCTGGTTACATGGATTTCCTCTCTCCATTATATCTGATAGTGATCCCAGGTTTACTTCTAACTTTTGGAAGGTCCATCAGAAGTCGTTGGGTACTGAATTAAATTTTAGTATATCTTTTCATCCTCAATCAGATGGGAAGTCAGAATGAATAATTCAGACTTGGGAGGATATGCTACATGCTTTTTCAATGGATTATCAGGGAAGTTGGGACCAACATCTTTCATTGGTTGAGTTTTCATATAATAATAGTTTTAATTCGAGTAAACAGATGGCTCTGTTTGAAGCATTATATGGGAAGCAGTGTCGAACTCCGGATTTTTGGATAAAGTAGGTGAAAGGAAGCTGATGGGACCAGAATTGGTAGAAGAGATGGCAAAAAAAGTTCAGTTGATTCAAAAACACATTAGAACAACTTAGAGCAGACAGAAAAGTTATGCGGATAACCGGAGGAAAGATATATCTTTCAAGGTAGGTGATTATGTTTTTGTCAAAGTTTCACCATGGAAAAGAGTGATGCGATTTGGTAAGAAAGGAAAGTTGGGTCCAAGGTTCATTGGATCATATGAAATTCTGGAGAAAGTTGGATCGGTTTCTTACCAAGTGGATTCACCTCCGATTTTATCTCAGGTACACAACATTTTTCATGTTTCGATGTTGAGAAAGTATATACCAGATCCGTCTCATGTTTTGAGACCAGAGGTAGTTCAGTTGGAAGAGAATCTCTCTTATGAAGAACAACCAGTCCAGATTCCTGACCGAAGAGAGCAATTGTTGTGAAATAAGGTAATTCATCAGGTAAAGGTTTTCTGGAAAACCCATATGGTTGAAGAGGCAACGTGGGAATCTGAAAATGCTATGAGGGATAAATACCCCCACTTATTTTGATAAGTGAATAAGATTGAGAGGACTCAATTCCCAAAAGGGGGGAAGGATGTAACATCCCAGGTAAATAAATAATAAAACATTTTCATATTTATTAATATTTGCGAATTAAATATTAATTTTTCTTTAAAGGGGTTACTATGTTCGATAGCGTACCCGATATGCAACAAAGGGATTCTTTGAAATCTTACCTTGCACACGAGTAATAAACTAATATTATTTTAAATGGTAGTTAACACGTAGCCGTTGTATTGGCGGGAATGAATATAAATAACTATAATATGAATATATATATGTTTTTTTAATGTTTTTACATTTATCCAATAAAAGATAAAGGGTTAAAATATGAAAAGAATTCAATTTTAGGCATATATACCCTAATTTTCACTAAAGGTTCACATATCGCATTTTGAGGGAGAACCGTCATTAAATATAGTTTTGGTCACTCTTATACACTCTATTGAACCGAATAAAAATCTTTTTGGAATCGGGACATCAAAATTTACTTTGTGTAAATTTTTGGTATTTTTCTGATAAAGTTCATTTATATTGAATAATGAAAAATGATGTATTTTAATTCAAAACCTATTTTTAATCTAATTTGTTTATATGATTAGATTATATTTTGAATTGTTTTTAATGTGAAATTATTATATATTTTTACCATTTAACCCTATAGTGTTCGTTGGATTTAATTTCACTTTGAAATTTGAATTAAACTAGTGTCAATCTTTTGATATATATTGTTTTATAAAAACACGCTATTTTTCTAACAGCGGGAATTAATTATTAAATTAATTAATGCAACTTATATGTTGTGAATTTTTTAAATTAGAAACCATTTTTGAATTCGGAATATCAAATATAGATTAGGATGAATTTTTGGTATTTTTCTGAAAAACTTCAATTTTTGATGAATAGTGAAACCACTAAGTGGCAGTTAAAAAAACTGATTTTTCATTTAATTGAAAATTTACCACCTTTGTGTTTTGAATTTCAAAAATCCGACATACATGGTTTTCATTAATAAGTAAAATGTGGTTCAATGAGATTAATATAATTTTTTTTGATGAATAATAACTTTTATGTTTTTAATGTTGATTAGAGGTAATTAGTGTAATTTAAGGTCAAAATAATGTTTTAATAGTATGAAATGACCTTGAAACATGTCCTACTCTTATTGTATGAGTCATGGCAGACCCAGACAATCCATGGGTCAACTTGGGGACCCCATGGAGCCACTTTGGTTGGAAAATAACATTAATAACTTTTTATTTAAAGTTAAAATTAAAATGTCACAAACATGTATTGTGTTACTAAAACAATTTTTACATGGGGTTATACAAGTCATATTTTTTACTATAAATATTCATTATAAATCTAAAAAGATTTCCTACATCGTGATATTTTTATATAATTTTTAGACATTAAATAAATTAAATTATTAATGACACCATGATGATGCATCAATTACCTCATTATATAATGATTTAAATAAAATGAAAAGATAATGTAAAATATAAGAACTACACCTGTAAAAAACTTATTGGATGGGTGTATTTCGAATCCTTATCACCTTATCATCGAAATATATAATTTTGGTACCTTTAAAATCTGAAAATAATTTTATAATAAAGTAAAAGATTATAAGTTTCCAAGAGTGCCCCTCCTCTCCTCTTATAAAAGGCCCCCTCCTCTACCACCTTACCCACACCGCTCAAGACTTTGCCTCGGCCATCCCTTGACCATGTTTCCTCTCCACATCCCAATCTTACTCCTTGAACCCTCACTTTGGGAAGAAGTCTTCCCAAGGAAGCCTTTGAGCTCAAATCCAAAAGATTTACCCGTTTTAAAGGTAGTGTTTTCTCTTGCGTTCTTATGTTTTATTTTGCTTCTACAACAATCTAAAATATTTTTATTACATTTTCTTGAAACAACACCAGAATCTTCAATATACTAGAATTTTTTTATGGTAAGGATTCGAGCTACACTTACACACACCTACATCTAATAGTTAAAGAACATACTGTTTCTGAGGATGGCGAATTTCTGCCTCACGAAATGATGATTGTTCAATCTTCTTTTAACACCTTTAATGGTTTCCATTAAGATGTAACTATATTTATATATGATATATATTATGTTTATGTTTTCTGGATGATTTTTTATTTTTCATTTGGGGCATACCTTCATGGTTTCCATTATGGGTAAACACGATAATTTCATTTTAGTAAGTGCGGACTACCGCCCCCTCAAAGTTATTTGATTCGTTAATACCATATGTGGTACGTATAAAGGATGGATTTAAAGTTATTATATATGATGTTATACTGGAATTATGGTATACCTTTATATCATTGTTATTTCTTTCCATTAATGTATGAGATTGGAATGAAAGTAGCATTCATGCATACGTACGACTTACCGTCTCCATGAACGATGCATTTCATTTTTTATCTCCAAATGTAATGTACTATTATAATTACATATATATAATGGATATATATGATGTATGTTACATATAAATGATGAATATAATTCTGGAATTAAAATATACATATCTCTCATTTAATTTTAATTCCATTAATATGACATACAAATGAATGTAGCGTTCATGCGTACATACGGCTTACCGTCTCCATGAACGGTGCATTTCATTTCTTACCTTTAAATGATTATGTAATATTATAAATACATGTATATTATGGATATATATTATATATATGACATCCAAATCATGAATATCATTCTGGATATAATTAACCTTTGACCACACGAACAACATGTAATTGTAAGACGTCCACTTTCGACTTAAGTACCAAATATCGAAAAAACAAACATTATTAACTTAAATGATTACATAATGTTTATAACATGGAAATAAGTGATATAAAAGGAATAATAAGTTTTAAAAAGGTTATTAAGCAAGTAGAAATTACCTTTAGTTTATTATTCAGGAGATTAAAGAGCAATCGAGTCACGTCGGACATGAGGTAAGGGACTTTGTCTCAATCTCCATTCATTGAGGCATATTTTGTTTTATACACAACATTCTTTTATACGGTGTATAAAACCCTTTGAATTTTAATTTTATTCAAATTGAATCTTTTTATACGAAGATTATTACTAAAATACAAGAAGGAATGTTTCTTCTAACGTACACTGTTACAACGACCTTTTCCGCCACCGCGAGTATTATTTTGTCTTTGGCTTCCTCAACAAGCCATAATGTTTTTATAAAATGAAATAAATACCATATACTCTTATATGTATTTTAGTATTTAAAATGGTTTTTATAATGGATTTGTTATGACAATATATTTAAGTGTTATATTGTGATCAGAGTGTGGAAATTTTTTCATTCCATTATATTGGTTTTATGTCTTATGATTTTATAATGGTAGTTGGACATTTGATGGGTGGTTACGTGATAAACCATATGACGGGTGGTTCCATGAATACCAGGACGAGTGGTTACTTTATAACCTCAAATTCTTTGGGTATGGAAGTCGGCCGTATGGCTATTCCATTAAGTGATATGTGTGGAAGTCAACCGGATGGTTATTCCACTTTAGTATGTTTGTGTCCAAAGTTACATTTATATGTTATGTGTTATTTATATGGGTTTTATGGTAATCGTTTGGTTACAAAAAGGGTATGTTATGATATTTTATTCAGTGAAGAGTTTTTACTACTTCATAAAGGTGAAAAGTATTACTTTGATAATGTACGCATGGTTTACTTATTGTTTTGAAAAACTAACAGTTTTCATTCTTTGTGTATCCCTTACTGACCTTTTTATGCTCACCTCATGTTTTTGAAATGTTTTTCACAGGACTTAATGTGGAATAGGGTCAAGGATGGGATCAAGGAATAGTCATGCTATCTAAAACATGGAACTAGACATGTCTCTTTTTAATAGTTTTTATTTTATGGAAACTTAGTGGAAGTGTCTACTTTGTAATCTATTGAGATGTAATAGTTAAGTCCTAATTCTCTAAAACTATAAACCTGAAAAGATCCTCAGTGTGAATTATTCATTTAATTCATTATTAAGTAAGGTTTAATGTTGGGCCTTATAATTCATGAAATGGTAATGATAAAATGTTAAAAGCATTAAACAATAAAAGATTATTTACAATAAAATAAAAAAGATAAATAAATTATTTAAAAGCCCCACGGGAAATATCCATGAGCATCCAGAGCTCCATATCAATCCTTTTCTCCCAACTCCCTGGTATAATAAATTTGACGATAAATCTAGATCATTCGTATATAAGGTCTACTCGGGTACCAAGGGTAACTGGGAATGGTGTGAGATATAAATCTCAATAGACTGGCAACCACAATGACTAGCTCAATCAAGAAAATGAAATATAAATTTATAAGTGTTCTAGATAAATTTAATTTAGAGTGAGAAAAAAAATTATTAGATCAACTTGGTTCAAATTCCAAAATAGACACCCATCCCATACTAGCTACTGTATCCTAAGTCAAATATTAGAAAGGAGGTTCCTATGAAAGTATAATACTTGTACCAATGAAAAAATTAAACATGGAAACTCAGTCGGTGAACCCCCAAAACATGTTATTTGTATTGGAGTCTAATTCTAATGTCATCACATAAGAATTATAAAAACCAATAGTGAAAAATCACAGGTGCATTCTCTAATATATATAGAAGCAACATGTATACCACTCAAAATTAACTGAATCAATCAATCAAGGTAATTAAAATAGTCCATAAATCTAGTAGAAGAGTCTTTTTCCCATCCATGGAAATCTATAATGAATCCCAAATATCACAATGGGAACATCCAATTATCCAATACCACCGTGTCTGTTTAGGGAGATCCCTTGAGTGTCCCTCGTATCACTATATTCCATGGTAACTTCTAAGTCTATCCTAGGTATCTCACATAGGGGACTGAGTATCACCCAAGTCATGATAAACAATCTTTTAAAATGGTCCATCTTTAGTTTCTCCCATATGGAACTAGTAATACTCAATAGTCTAAATAACCACCCACGAATCCCTTACCTAGAAATCCAATGCATTCCCCCTTGTGTGTTTTGGTATAACCACCTAAGCACAGGATTCCATCCATGAATCCTTTATATGAACCCATGTTTTCTTCTGTCTCATATCAAAATATCCATAGGAAGTAAGTCATATATCACAAGGAAATTCATTTATAATATTCTATAGGAGGACATAAAAATATCATTCCACAAAGGGAATGGAAAGATCCAATGGTAATATGATATTAAAAGGAAACAATTCAAGCCATCCAATTGGCATAAGGTATTTAGCACAAAAGAAAGAACATATTAATTAAATGACAGTATTAGAATTTTAATATCTCTAGATAAAAAGACTAGAATACATATCAAATCTCTAATATAGGGAATAAGCATTAGGCACTTTCATAATCTGTGGGAAATAAAAAAAATCACATGGAATCAACAATCCTCTGACCATATGTTATCAATGATAATAAAAAAACATGCTAATAATCTTGATCAACTATGGAATTTAATTCGAGCCATCACATTAAATTTATAATATAATGCATAAGTCAATAACTCTTATGCATACCAATAGTCATGTTCAATTCCATTTAAATAGTTTATACAAGACAAGCAATTATTTATTACTAAACCATTTATTCAAGGTATGCCATTTAGTGAGGGTCATCCTACTCAATGTCATTCTCACTCAATTTGGCTCAACATGGAAATTTTTTTAAGGTACCAGTTCTAAAGTGTTCATTTTCGGTACCCTTAAAGTAAGATACCATCTTTCTTAAATAATTATTACCATTCCATTTACCTTAACTATTTCATTGAACTCATTGAGACATAATAACTATATTACAAGGATTAAATGTAATGGATAGAGGTCATAGAGACAAGGTATGTTCTCACTTATGAAAATGAAACATATAAGGGACAATAATCCCAACATTCCATTTAAAAATTATACTTTCCATCATAAATAAATACCAAGTAATTTAGACAGGAAAGCATAATAGTCTATAACTGCATTTTAGCATTAAGGAAGCACACCTCCGTTAGTGGGGTTTTATTAATAAAACATGACTTTGTAATTAAATAATAAACCATCACATTTATTCATTTAAATAATATTATCAATGAAATAACGTTAGAATAAAATACCATACATGGATGAAAAAAATAATAGTTCAAGGGACTTGCAATTATTTGATTAATGATTTCATAAATTAAAAGTGAATGGAAAGGGTTCCTACATTAGGGTGGAACCAAACTGAACATTTTTTCTCTTGATGCTTTATTACTATAAGATACTTCTCCACCACTAAGAATATACAACTTCCTATACATATAGGGATATTTAAAACTTATTCACAAACCTTCATAGCCATGAACATGTGGAAGGGGATCATTACACACATTCTTATATGCATATACTCATCTCCTCTCACCAACGTACAAATTTTCATATATATATATATATAGACACACACACACACATAGGTACACCTTTCCCCATACATATATATGCACATTAATGGATGAATATGCACCTAACAGGGGAACCCATGGATATATATATATATATATTCTTACCTACGCATACGCAAGAAAGTCACCTTAAACCCCGCAACCTAAAACCACATGATAGGGTACAATGTAAAATTGGTTACACATTAGAATGTGAAAAACATTTAAAGACCCCAATAAAGGAGGTTTGAAACAAAGAAAAAGGAGAAAACACTCACCTCATATGGTGGCAACGAACTGATTCAACCCTACCCACTACACCTTTGGTGGAGGATGTTGGAACATGCACCAACTAGGCCAGATAGATCCTTCAGATATCCATGAATTAGATGAATAAAATAAATGTTTACCCATACCTAGGGTTTGGAGAAACACCAAAGGGTGATGGAGAATCCAAAATAATCCAAGAAGAGGAAGAAGACCAGGGAAGAAGGCCTTTACAAGGAAATTTGAAGGATATATTTGTAGAAAATGTGGATGATTGGTGGTCGATGGAGGAGCTGAAGGGGGAACCATCATGCATCAAAGGGGAACCCCCCTTGGGGGTGCATCCCATATTAGAGGGAAGATTGGTGAGATAAGTTTTTAGTTTTAATTTGATTTTATGTTAATTTTAAGTTAAATCAAAATTTTATAGTAGGTCTCAACACATGGTTTGGGCCACATGGTTTAGAAAATCGTGCAACCTCTAGTGGGAACATAGGGAACCCCACAGAAGCTAGCCACATAGTTTGGAAAAAATGTGATAACCATGTGGAAAATTGTGTCTAGGTACTGTATAGTTTCCTATAAGTGTACATGATATGTGCACTCTTTGTAAAACCATGCACAACCCGTGTGATAGACTCTATCCCAAATAAATAATCTGCATGGTTTCAGACAAACAATGAACCCTATTCACCTTTTCAAAACCATGGTAATTTGGGTTTGTCACTTCCAACACTCCCCAAGGCATTCGAGAAACTCCCCAAGTCGTCCCCAATGTCTAAAATTATCACTTAAGAGTGTTAGAACCTTTAGAATCCTATTCTACGGCCCAATTTTAAAAATGAACCATTCAGTAATTGAAAAATTTCAAAAACCTCTGGATTTTCATCCAGTTCAAAACGAGGAACATTAAAACCTTCACACCTTAGAACTATTTGTCCCTGAGATGCCATCGGTAAAAACGAACACATAACCCAAACTACCATGGTCATGAATCTTCATTCGAATTATTGAATTTTTTTCATAAATGCAAATTGAAACCTTAATCCTTTCATAAGCATATGGAAATTAAGACATAAAATCTCAACCCAACTATCATTCTCAAAAAATCATCAAAATGAATCTTACCTGAGCCCATTACCTAGAGACACGATCCTATCATTGTATCATTATGTGACTGGAAAAAGGTACTTCCCACCTTAGTCTTTAATGTTTTGTGGATAATTCAAAAATATGGTTCAAACCACCATTGTATCTGACTTAAAAAGCACACTACTATGAATTTTAGTAATTCTCCTTGTGTGATTTTAAAATAAAACAAACGTTTGATTCTCTATCAACCTCAAATCCCAAGTTGATCTAGGTGTTCATGAAAAACACTAGCTCACACCAACTGCACTCATCTCCACCTGATGATGTCCTAGAGAATGGGTTTCCACCAACCATAGTAATTGAACAAGAAGGACCCGAAGTCCAACCACTTTGGTTGAAATACCATTCTCAAAACACCCAACATAGACGGCAGGTGTATTTTAACAGATTCACATGACATTCTCAAAGTCACCTAAAATGTTTCATAAGAACATTAAACGAAGCTCATACATGACTCTCAGTGACGTTTCTGAACAAACCCAAAAGGATACATAACGACCAACGTGTAACACAGATGGAGAACCTCTCAACAAGATCCTCAGCTTTTAATGATTTCAGTGTGTCATAAGAAAGATGATCTCTTAGTGAATCTAGGAAAAAGAAAAGATAAAAAAAATGTTCATCACTTATTTGAAAACACATAGAGTATTTTTAATGGTTTCCATTCAAACAAACCCAAATACATGAAAGGAGACGAGTCGATCCAGAACTGATTGACTACATATAAATGACTCTACATCACATGTTGACCAAAAGTCATCAACTAAACAGATGCCTTTACCACCCGAAGGAATTCCATATTTGTTCCAACATTACCACTGAAGTCTAACCATGACCAACGGTGCTTGACTAGGGTATTCTACGACATCCAACCACATCAGCATTGTGCTTCCTAGAAAACACACACATATTTCAAACTCACAAGAATCAAATGTATTCAAGAAAAAATATAGTATTTCCCATTGTTCCTCATTAGTTAATCTTTTTGTACATTAAATGACACATTTATTAGGTTCAACATGAATAAACCCACCTTTGGAGTGACCAAGTTGCTGATAGAGAAAATAAACAAACTTGATGCTCACAAGAACACTAAAAAAAACTACCCCAAAAAACAGAAGCTTAAGAAAAGGAACAAAAACCCAACCCAGATGACAGACATCTCAAAACACACAAGTCTCATTGAATTTCATCATGATCATTGGGTTGAGTTTGATTTTTAAAAGATCATATCACTTTACTAGGAGATGAATTGAATCAGTACTCAACAACACAAGAGATTTACTATAGAGTCGTATTTCCCCATTCAACCTTTCACTTGGATAATGAGATTCCAAGTCACACACTACCAAGGAAAATAAAGGGTCCAAAAACCTATGAAGTGGAATACCATGCCCGAGGAATGTATAAATTACTGAAATAGTTTATTACTCCTTTATCTTGACTATATCAATGGCCTATGATACCATGACCACCCATCCAAACAAGGGTATCATTAGAAATTCAAGATCACCAAGGGACAACGACTCCCAAATGACACCAAATTTCAAAAAAGCCATGGTCTTTAACAAGGAATTTATACTTTTAGGGGTGATAATAACCATTTCTATCCCCTTACAAAGATCAAGTTTCATCCCAAGTATGTGGT
The DNA here is from genome assembly GCA_963277665.1 of Viscum album. NCBI lineage: Eukaryota > Viridiplantae > Streptophyta > Magnoliopsida > Santalales > Viscaceae > Viscum > Viscum album. The sequence goes on from OY728135.1 coordinate 475,575,611, forward strand.
CACACTAAATGGAAGTCATAGGCTCAAGAGTATAATCACCTAAGAAATTGATAAAATTTAAGAATACCAACAAGAAACTCTCATACTTTCATTCCAAGACATCTCAAAGATAATTTCAAAATACCCTTACACAAGGGTTTTAAACAGAGGACACCACTACATGTTTTATTTCCATTCTCTTTATATTTAATCACATTTAATATTTAATTATTAAAATAATTAATCAAACACCGAGTACCATTTTTTTAAAACAAATACTCATGTTAAAAGATTTTAACTAATATCCCAATAAAAAAACAATCATGTTGTTTAATACTTCCTTTTTAAAATATTTTACATCTTCGTTACATTCAATAATAATCAGACAATTTATCAGACCAAAATTCATTTCTTCACATAAAAGTAAACCTATGAAGGTTCCATTGATCCAATTCACTTCAAATCAAAGATAATCTTTTTTTTCATTTATAACCATTTCAAAACATAACATAGTCTTATAATAATGTTCAACTACATGGGCTTCCATTTCCCAATTCATGAAGTGCCCATACACTACACAAATTGAAAATTGTCTCCCATTTATCAAGACCAATATCATTTCAAATTACAAAATCATCATACACAATGGTCCCAAGATATGGATGGCTATATAAAAACCTTTAAATAAACCATAAACTTTATGGTTTTTCATTTGGTTCCTTTTAATCATAATCAATCTCACATTAATATTAAATTTTAGCAACCTTTCCACTTTTATCATCATTCTTACAATGCATTTATATTATTATTAAAATTCTTTGAAAATACGGGTTACACTTTCATGGTTTTAGGTTTCCCACACACCTTACAATAGAAAATTGGTTCACATTCATTCAAAACCCATATAAAAAAAACCTTCCATCATAAGCAGAAAACACAAAAACATGCTAAAACACAGAAGCATGGAATATAAAAAAACATGCTAAACAAGATGTATGGAAGACTATAAATGAAACTATATGCCATGGAACTATTCATTGAATTTGAATTTGCACATGCCTAGTATGATTCATGAAATGAAACTTCCTTTACATATCAGGCCATGGGTAAAATTCAATAATGTTTATAAATCAAAAACATTGGAAAGTACCCAAATCACACCAGGTGAAATCATATCAACTATAACAACAAACAACATGAATATCAATTCCTAGACCTGATCACTTGGTCATTTCGCAAATGTGGGGTGATCAGTCCCAAGAACAACTATAAAAAAAGAACCAAAATATTCTTAGTCTCATGTCTACCTACTCAAAATAGAAAGAAAAAAATAAACTCTGATACCACTTTGTAACGTCCCGAACCTACTTTCCATCAAAACCGTTTGCCGGACCGGTGGTCAAGTGTCCTCAAGCATGTTTCCCAGTATTCTAGAGGCTATAAACTAGTAGCAAGTGTGTCGATATGTGATAGTGGGGATACTATAATCTCTTCTCAGAGATATATAGTGGTATAATAGTATATAAACAACAGAAAAATAGTGGAAGTAGTAAGAAAATAATATAAAATAGAAGAAGAAAAATAATAAGAATTTAATATAAGTGTCCAACACCATATTATAAAATTTATTAATGCATAACATGGTAATGATATAGAACTGAAAAAAATAAATAATACTACCTTATTTTCAATATAATCCAAAGATAACGAAATGTTAGAAAAGCCCCATGGGTGATCTCTATGAGAATCTTGTTCTCTAGCTCCGTCCATTGCTCGCAACTCCTGGGTAAAAGAAATTTAGTGATCATCCTAGATCCTGAAATTATAATGTCTACTCATGTACTATAAAGACTTGTAAAATTCAAGGGAATTTTTTTCTTAATTTACTTTGGGATTTTACAAGAACGCAGTTACTGACGGCACCTAATTTTGAGGCCCGGTGAACCCAGAATAATTTTTCGAAGTTTAGATCGGGTACGTTCAGTGAACGAATGAGCTGGATTTCCTAACTTTTGAACTGGTGCTCGGAATCGAAATCCAAGGACACTAATGGAACCGAAACCCCGGTAACTGCTTAAGAAGACCTTTACTAGGGTTGTTTTTTCTCGGGAGGAGTTGTTAACAATTATGGATTCGATGAAAAGTAAAATAAAATTTAGCTACAATTTTATTTCTTTTTACTATGTGGTTATATCCTATGAAAGGAAGTTGGAGTGGGACCCACTGATAACCTAAATCCTAGGTAGGATATTAGTGAGGTGGGGCCCACACGAACCCCACCCCTTCATATTCCCTAACTCCCATAACTCTCCATTTCATTTGTCAACATAATTTTAATTAATTAAGTGGTATCATTTTTGAATTTTGTAATTTTGAAAACCATGGCATAAAAAATTAAAATAAGGGGTGATTTTATTTTAATTTGGTTAGCTTGTTGAGAGAGTATTGGGGGAAGAATTCTCTAAGTCTTGAAGTTCTACTTCCTCGTCGAAGAACGCGAAGAACGCTGAGCCTTCGACGAAGAACTCCATCACCGCAAAGGGGAGTTCTTCATACCGTCTTCTTTCCTCTCCGCAGCCGGTGAGAGATGCCATCCTCGGAGAACAATGACGCGACACTTTATACCATGACGCTGATGATTCTCTTCTCCACAATGCTGACGACCCTCCTTCCACGACATCCCATCCCTGCAATGAACCTTCATTCAACAATGCTCGAGGTAGGGGATTAATTGTTTTTGTTCGTGAATACTTTCGTCGTCGTTCATCGTTTTCTAAATTGGGCTTCCTGTTATCGCAATAACGGGAGGAGGTCGGACCACATGAACATGGCCAACTCTCGTCCACCTTGATGTTTGAACTTGTTGCGGCACGAGAAAAGGCATCGCGGTGCCGGTGCACCGCACGGAAATAATGAATAATTGGTGAAGAAGGGCGGCGTCGTCGCGCCGCGCCATTGAAGTCGAACAAGCCGAGGCGCCGTCACACCGCGCCGGAGGACCTTGAAGAGGCCGCGGCCAGAGCGGGGTCATGGCGAAGGGGCGCGGTGCCGTCGTGCCGCGCCGATCGGACAAGGCCGCTGGCCTATGGCCGCGGTGGTGTGGGGTGCGGCAGCCAGAACCACCGACCGCTGGAGCAAGGAGGGCGGGACCCGTAGAGGGGTCTCGCGGTGACTCACAGGCCGGCCAAGCCGGCCTGTTACCGTGAAGGCCGGGGTCATAATCCTTAGCTATCCGAAGGAGCGGCCCCCATGTGGGGGCCATGGTTTATTAATCAGGGGGCAGCGCACCCCCCTTGTTCCGCTATGCTCATCCAGCTGAGCTGGCCACGCGGGCTGCCTGAGAGCGCCAGGCCGCCGGGCCGCGCCCAGGCCGGGCCGGCCGTGCCGGCCGGGACGGGTAGTGCCCTAATGGGCCAGACCCGGACCCATTTCTAGTGGACCCAGATCGGGTCGACCTGGGGGGGGGAGGGAATCGGGCTGGGTCGGACCTGGCCCGAACCCCCTATTTTCAGACAGAACTGTTCAATCGCCAATGACGTGGGCTGCGTACCTCAGATAGACGTACCGTCAGCTAAGATATGATCCTTAGTTCGAGAAGGTCATTTCGGTATATTACACTCTAGGTTTCATAGAGCTTTACGTATGTCCGGGTTGGTTCGAACATGAAACCAACCGGACCCTCGGAGCGGAAACGTTTATAACATGAGCTCCGGACATCCGATTGACGTACCGTCGACTTTTTTGGATTCCTATTAATGATACATACCTTTTGGATTACTCCGCTCAAGGTTTGGACGTAGATGGAGTGCGGTTGGGTGGGTTTTCACTTAAAAACCGACCGGGCCCCAGGAAGGAAAAAACCAACAACTCTCAGATCGGGCGTCCGATTGACGCACCATCTGTCACATTGAGTTCCTTTTGATGATAAAAAACATTGGGATACATCAAATTCTAACTTCGTGTCAATTGATGTATCAGCCCATCGGCTCGTGGAGCGGATCCTCCCGAAATGAGCTTGCTGTGTGCAGGAACACTAGTGCTGGCTGCGATTGCGACGACGATGAAGACTGTACAGAAATCCTTCGTGGGTTCGACAGCAATGACTACAGCACTCAGCGATCCTGTGTGGATCAGTGCTTACCGATACTGTGTGGGTCAGCGCTCAGCAGTCCTATGTGGGCCAGCACATACTGATCCAGTGTGGGTCATTGCGGGGGTTAGTACCTATCGATCCTGTGTAGGTCCAACGACTTAGATGAATCAGTGGCAACATATGATCATCTCTATCGTCTTACAAATAAGTATACCTGTGTGAGCTATGTCTTGACTTTCAATCCTTAGCATCGATAAGATTGACTTGTTATCCTGTCCGGATAATGTTATTCTTTCCTGTGTGGATTGGGTTATGTTTTCCTGTGTGGAATGGGTGGTACGTGGGCTTGGATGTAGGAGCCGAACTTGAATTGATAACATAGGTATATGTATGGGCATATACCAATGTAGTGTCGGATGTTACTTTGTTATTGTATCTTTACATTGTGGATTATCCTTTGAGGATTCTGGGAGATCATCGGGGGTCTCAGATTCCCAACTGAGTAGCGTATACTCACACCTGCACGAGAAATTCCCGCACTACGTTGTGTTGGATGCAGAAGACGGACAACGCTAATCGCGGTTGAGGCTTGTGGAGCGAGTCGGTACCTAGAGATGGACCACTGGGCGGGATGTACATGGAGTGAACGGCTGGACCCGTGGAGTTGTGGTGACTATCTGTACCCACCCTTCAGGTGGGACTTCCAATGGATGGATCGACGTTGCTACTTTACTTTTCAGTTGCTGTACTTTCTTTCCAGTTGTACTTTACATCCAGTTTGGGTTTGTATTCTGGCCCACTTACTTTACCGCACTACTATTGTACCCAGTTATACTTAGTGTTTACTTCTGTTTTCTTACTCTGTGGTGTTTGTTGACTTTATAAAGGCAATGCCTTCCCTTTTTTATCGGGATTTACACCTTGGTGCTAGTCTCCAGCCCCTGGCCTATGGAAGGTGGGCTTGGGGTAGTCACGACACGGGCCCCGAGGACGGGTCGTGACAAATTGGTATCAGAGGAGTTCGGTTCTACCGCAGAACTCAGGACTTTGATCTTTTTCTATGTGAAGCAATAATGTTTAGAGGATTGAGTGTGGTTATCAGTCCAAGGAGTCCAGTGTTGGTGCGGCAACCGACGTTTCCATACACCCAGACCCTGAAATCGGATTTTCGACTTAGTGCACGAAAACATTGATTGCATGTGTGTTTCAAGTTTTCTTTGTGATTAATTTATGTCAGCTCACTAGGTATACTTTATTAACCGTGGTGCACTTGTTTCTTTTCATGATGGCCCCACGACGGAAGCCAGCTACTATTCCTAGTTTTGAATATGACGACAGCCCATCGAGCGATGAGGCCACGGTGTAGGGCCCTATTACTGCAGAGGCACCAGTGGTACCACTACCCGCTGAGCCACCGATGCTACTAGCCCTAGCCGCTGATAATGCATGTCAACTTGGTGCACTCCACGAGTTTCAGCGTCAGATACCGCCTAGGTTCCACGGGGAGACGGACCCTCAGGAAGCCGAGTATTGGCTGGAGGTAGTTGTGTGAGTTTTCATGTTAGTGGGGACACCGACTGACCTCATGGTGATCCTCGTAGCGAGCCTCCTGCACGCGGCAACAGGCAGATGGTGGAGCATGATGCATCAGGTGAATGATGAGGAATCACTCCTTTGGACGGACTTTGAGAGCCACTTCCGCTCAGAGTTCGTCCCAGCCACCCTCCGTGCAGTGCGCATCTAGGAGCTTTTACAGCTGCGGCATGGCAGCATGACGGTCGCCCAGTACTCGGCGAGATTTACCGATCTATCGTGTTATTCGATGGACATGGTACAAGACCCATTCTTCTGGGCCCGGACCTTCGAGCAGGGATTGAGGCATGAGATCAGGGCATCACTGTTCTCCCTCAGCATTCCGACACAGTCAGGGGTACTGGAGCGAGCCCTTCTCATTGAGAGCTTTCTTGCTGAGCCTACACCAGTAGTGAGACCTACAGCAGGGCGGCACGTAGTAAAGACATCGATAGCTGGTAGTCGAGGGATGAAACATGGGTTAATGTGGACCAGACCCTCAGGAGGACTACCTTAGGACACTGGCTCAGAGGTGCGGGGCACACAGCGCAGAAGAAGCCTTTTGAGAGGTAGAAAGTGCTACGCATGCGGCGGGCAGGGCCACATGGCTCGTGACTACCCGACCCACTGTGTAGAGGAGAACCAGCCGGTTGAGGGACCACCCAGGCAGAGGCAGAGGGTCGATCGTGGCAGTCCGCATGGAGAAGGAGGACGAGGTAGAGGAGGTGGCCAAGAAGCAGGTGGTGGGTGACGCTTTAAGGCTCTACCACCACCACCACCACCAGGAGGTCCACCCCCGACAACATGGATCTGGTAGGAAGAGGCAGGCACAACATCAGGCAGTGGAGGCCTACGACCACGACGTGCCTGAGATGATTCGAGGTACTATTTGTGTCGACTCCCCCCTTGTTGCATTTCTTATAGACACAAGAGAAAGTCATTATGTCATTTCCGCTGCCTTTGTTCGGAGCTCATAGATTCCGACGGAGCCGTTGGCTCGATCCTTACGGCAAGAGAATCCTACAGGAGCATACTTGATGATTACGCACTAGTTCTGGTAGTGTGAGCTTACTCTAGGAGGCGATAGTTTCATATGGGATCTTCTTGTAGTGGTGTTAGGGGCTTACGACGTCATCTTGGGCATGGATTGGTTATCTACAATCCATACTCAGATCGACTTCATCAGGTGCAAGGTGTGATGTGTTCGCACCGATGGGAGCAGGTTCACCTTCACCGGCTAGAAGGGAGCCTATGAAGTTCAGGATGGACTCACGTAGAGGAGAGGACAACCCATCACTCATCAATTGGCTAGCCTCATCCTAGGAGCAGTTGACGTGTAGAGTCCAAGCTTACCTGCAGTGGTGGATCAGTAAGCGGACGTTTTTCTCGATGACGTTCCAGGACTACCTCCTCGCAGAGAGGTAGAATTTTATATTGAACTATACCACGGTATAGCCCCGATATCCACCCCATTATATCAAATGGATCCCGTTGAGCTTCGAGAGCTAAGGGTACAGCTGGAGGACTTGCAGGGCAAGGGATTCATCCGACCTAGTGTTTCACCCTGGGCTTCCCCGATTTTGTTCGCCAAGAAGGCGGACGGGAGCTTGTGACTGTGTGTCGATTACCGTCACCTGAACTAGGTGACCGTGAGGAACAATAATCTACTACCGAGGATTGACGACCTCTTCAATCAGCTCAAGGGAGCACGTTGGTTCTCGAAGATAGTCCTTAGGTCAGTCTATCATCAGCTCAGAGTTCGGGATGAGGACGTGCAGAAGACGACATTCAGATGTCGGTATGACCACTATGAGTTCTTGGTTATACCATTCCGCATAACCAATGGTCCAGAATTGTTCATGGGCCTCATGAACAGGATCTTTAAACCTTACCGTGATTGATTTTTCATGGTCTTCATCAACGACATATTGATATACTCGACGACTGAGGAGGAGCACGCCTACCACTTGCAGGTTGTACTGGACACACTCCGAGAGCACCAGCTTTATGGTAAGCTCTCGAAGTGTCAGTTCTGGATACGTGAGGTCCACTTCATGGGACACGTCATCTCTGAGGAGGGAGTTGCGGTGGATCCTGCGAAGATCGAGGCGGTGCTGGCTTGGGAGCCACCCAGGAGCATGATAGAGGTGCGGAGTTTCTTGGGAATAGCTGGGTACTACCGGAGATTTTTGTCATACTTCTCCAGAGCGGCGATAAGAATTTCATCTTTTATGAAGAAGGGGAAACCTTCGTGTGGTCAGACAGATGTCAGCAGAGCTTCCAGGAGCTGAGACAGAGATATACTAGCTTACCTATCTTGAAGATACTAGAGGAGGGAGTAGGGTACGTAGTTTACTGCGATGCTTCAGGGACCCGAATTGGATGTGTCCTGAAGCAAGAGCGAGCAGCGATCGCCTATGGATCATGTCAGTTGAGGCAGCATGAGCAGAATTATGCTACCCATGATCTGGAGTTAGCAGCAGTGGTCTTCGCTCTGAAGATGTGGTGACACTATCTAATGGGAGAGCGCTTTACAGTCTATTCTGACCACCAGAGTCTCAGGTACATCTTCTTGCAGAAGGACCTGAACCTGAGATAGCGGTGATGGCTCGAGTTCTTCTAGGACTATGAATTTGAGATAGTCTATACTCATGGAAAGGGGATCGTAGTAGCCTATGTTCTTAGCAGGAGGACATGCATTCAGCTACATGGGGTGGCGACAGAGTAGCTAGCCGATTTGCAGATATCCTTCATGGATAGTGATGGAGCATCCTTTCTTCAGTCACTCACTGTCACTCCTCCACTTCTTCGGCAGGTCAAAGAGGCACAACGTGGGGACGACGATTGTGAGACGCGGTGTGCACAGATATCCTCAGGATAGGAACCTGATGGATTCTCTGTGGGAGGAGAGCATGTCATCATTTTCAGAGGACGTACCATGGTACCATCTTCTTTACCGGAGGAGGTGATAAGGGAGTTCCACACTTCCCATTTATCGGTACATCCAGAAGTGGTGAAGATGTACCAGGACCTCATCCGACAGCACTGGTGGCTAGGTATGAAGAAGGCTGTAGCAGATTTCGTTTCTCGGTGCCTCACCTGCTAGTAGGTGAAGGCAGAGCACCAGGTACCAGCAGGCTTGGTAAAGACATTGGAGGTCCTGAAGTGGAAGTGGGACGGGATATCTATGGATTTCTTGATTGGACTTCCATGTACTTCGAGAGGTCACAACTTCATTTGCGTGATTTTCGACCGACTAACCAAGTCGGCCCACTTCTTAACCATCAGAGAGCAGGGCTCAATAGAGAGCATAGGACGTCTCTAAATTTAGGAGATTATACAGCTTCATGTTGTGTCATCATCTATCGTCTCCCATCGAGATTCTCACTTTACTTATCGGCTTTGGAAGGGGTTACATGAGGCATTTGGGACACAGCTACGTCTGAGAACCGCTTTTCACCCTCAAAAGGATTGTCCGATGGAGAGGACCATTAAGACTCTCGAGTACATGCTCCATGCATGTGTCCTCGACTTTGGTCGTAGCTGGGAGGATCACCTACCCTTGGTATAGTTCGCGTACAACAATAGTTACCACTCCACCATCCGGATGGCACCATACGAGGTGTTGTACGACCGACCTTGCAAAACACCGCTGTGCTGGACATACCCTGGGGAGTCAGCACATGTGGGACCGAAGATGGTCAAGGCCATGATAGAGAAGGTCCAGGTCATCCAAGAGCGGATTAGGACAGCTAATATCCTACCGAAGTCTTATGCTAATAGGAGGCGGAGGCCCCTAGAGTTCGAGGATGGTGACCACGTCTTCTTGTGGGTCTCACCTCGATGGGGTTTACAGATATTTGGATGAGGCGGCAAGTTTTCTCCACACATCATAAGACCATTCCAGGTCCTCAGAAGGATTGGAGAGGTGGCTTGTCACCTGGCTCTACCACCTCAGTTGCACCGGGTGCACGACGTCTTTCACGTATCTTAGTTGAGGAGATACGTGGACGACCCAACGCATATCATCGACCATGGGGAGCTGAACATTGATGATGGGGTGACTTTTGTGGAGGTTTTGGTGGAGATCGAGGATCAACAGGAGTGGATCCTACATGGACGGTCGATTCCCCTAGTGCACATTAGATGGCAGCATGAGAACCTCCAGGAGAGCACTTGGGAGCAGGAGGCTCAGATGCGTGCACAGTACCCACATTTGTTTCCCTAGTTTTTGATGTATCTTTACGGGGACGTAAAGCCCTAAGTCGGGAGTAATGTAAAGACCTGTAAAATTTACAGGAAATTTTTTCTTATTTTTATTTGGGATTTTACAAGAACACAGTTTCTGACGGAACCTGATTCCGAGGCCCGGTGAGCCCAGAATAATTTTCTGAAGTTTATCTCGGGTGCTTTCAGTGAACGAACGAGCGAGATTTCCTAACTTTTGAACCGGTGCTCGGAATCAAAATCCGAGGACACCGATGGAACCGCATCGCCAGTAATTCCTTAAGAAGACCTTTACTGGGGTTGCATTTCCTCGGGATGAATTTTTAAAATTTTTGGATTAGATGAAAAGTAATATAAAATTTAGCTACAATTTTATTTCTTTTTACTAAGTGGTTATATCCAATGAAGGGGAGTTGGAGTGGGACCCACAGATAACCTAACTCCTATGTAGGATATTAGTGAGGTGGGGACCACATGAATCCCACCTCTTCATATTCCCTAACTCCCTCAACTCTCTATTTAATTTTTGAACATAAGTCTAATTAATTAAGTGGTTTCATTTTTTAATTTTGAAATTTTGAAAAGCATGGCATAAACAATTCAAATAAGGGGTGACCTTATTTTAATTTGGTTAGCTTGTTGAGAGTGGATTGGGGGAAGAAATATCTAAGTCATGAAGTTCTTCTTCCCCATCAAAGAACGCAAAGAATGTCGAGCCTTCGACGAAGAACTTCGTCACCGCAATGGGGAGTTCGTCGTATCGTCTTCATCCCTCTCCGCAGCTGGTGAGAGACGCCATCCTCAGAGATCGATGACACGATGCCATGTACCATGACGCCGATGATTCTATTTTCCACGACGTCGGTGATCCTCCTTCCACGACGTCCCTTCCCCATCATGAACCTCCGTTCAACAACACTCGTGGTAGCGGATTAATTGTTTTTGTTCGTGAATATTTTCTTTACCGTTCATCGTTTTCTAAATTGGGCCGCCTGTTATCGCAATAATGGAAGGAGGTCAGACTGTACAGACACGGCCGACTCTCCTCCCCCTTGATGTTTGAACTTGTTGCGGCACGAGCAAAGGCAGCGCGGTGCCATTGCACCGCACGGAAACAATGAAGAATGGACGAAGAAGCGTGGTGCCGTCACGCGGCACCGTTGAAGTCGAACAAGCCACGGTGCCGTCACACCGCGTCGGAGAACCTCGAAGAATCCCCGATCGGAGCGGGGCTACGGCGGATGTGCGCGGCGCCATCGCGTCGTGCCGATCGGACAAGGAAGCGGTCTATGGCCGCGGTGGTGCGGGGAGCGGTGGCCGGAACCACCCGACGCCGGAGCAAGGAGGGAGGGACCCGCAGGGGGGTCCCACGGTGATTCACTGGCCAGCCAAGCCGGCCGGTTACCATGAAGGCCGGGGGTCGTAACCCCAGGCTGGCCGAAGGAGCGGCCCCCACGTGGGGGTCGCGGTTCATCAATCAGGGGGGTAGCGCGCGCCCTATTCTGCTAAGCTTGGCCAGCCCAGCTGGCCACGTAGGCCGCCCGAGCGCGCCAGGCCGCCGAACCGCCCATGCTGGGCCTCGCCCTAATGGGCCGGACCCGAAACCAGTTTGGGTCGACCCGGATCGGGTCGACCAGGGTGGGTAGTGGGCCAGGTCGGACCGGGCCCGAACTCCCTATTTTCGGACAGATCCATTCAAACTCCCATATCATGGGCTACAGACCTACGATCGACGCACCATCAGCTAAGATGCGATTCTTGGATCGAGACGGTCGTTTTGGTATATTACACTCAAGGTTTCGGAGAACATTGCGTACAGCGGGGTTGGTTCGAACACGAAACCAACTGGGCCCTTGGAGCGGAAATGCTTATAACATGTGCTCCGGACGTCCGATTGACATACGGTCGACATTGGTGGATTCCTATTAGTGAGACCGACCTTTTGGATTACTCCTCTCAAGGTTTGGACATAGTTGGAGTGCGGTCGGGTTGGATTTGACTTAAAAACCGACTGGGCCCCCGGAAAGAAAAACCCAATAACTCTCAGACCGGGCGTCCGATTGACGCGTCATCTATCACGTTGAGTTCCTTTTGATGATATAGAACTTTGGGATACATAAACTCGGAAATTCTTGTCCGTTGATGTATCATCCCCTCGGCTTTGGGAGGGGACCCTCCCAAAATGAGCTTGCTGTGTGCGGGAACCCTAGAGCTGGATGCGACTGCGACAACGATGAAGACTTTAAAGAAATCCTCTATGGGTTCGACATCGAAGACTACAACACTCGGCGATCTTGTGTGGATCAATAATTACCAATACTGTGTGGGTCATTGCTCATCGGTCCTGTGTGGGCCAGCACATACCAATCCTGTGTGGGTCAGATCCTGTGTGGGTCATTGCAGGGGTTAGTACCTATCGATCCTATGTGGGTTCGACGGCTTAGATGAATCAGTGGCTACATCTGATTATCTCTATCGTCTTACGAGAAAGTAACCCTATGTGAGCTGAGTCTTGACTTTCAATCCTTCTCTTCGATAATATGGACTTGTTATCCTTTGTGGATTACGTTATGATTTCTTGTGTGGATTGGGTTATGTTTTCCTATGTGGACTGGGTTGTACTTGGGCTCGGATGTAGGAGCTGAACTGGAATTGATGACTTATGTATATGTATGGGAATATACATAAGTAGTGTCAGATGTTACTTCGTGATTGTATCTTTCCTCTTTGGATTATCCTTTGTGGATTCTGGGAGATATTCGGGGGTCTCGGGGTCCCTACTGAGTAGCGTATACTCACCCATGCACAGGAAATGCCCGCACTACATTGTGTTGGATGCAGATGACGGACACCGCTAATCGTTGTTGAGGCTTGTGGAGCGAGTCGGTACCTGGAGGTGGTCCACTAGGCAGGACGTACACGGAGCGGACGGCTGGACCCATGGAGCTATGGAGACTATCTGTACCCACGCTTCAGGTGGGACTTACAGTGGATGGATCGACGTTGCTGCTTTACTTTTCAGTTGTTGTACTTTCGTTCAAGTTGTACTTTACTTCCAGTTTGGGTTTGTATTCTGACCCTCTTACTTTTCCAAACTACTATTGTACCTAGTTTTACATAGTGTTTACTTCTACTTGCTTACTCTGTAGTGTTTGTTTACTTTATAAAGGCAATGCCTTCCATTTATTATCAGGATTTACGCCTTGGTGCTAGTCGCCAGCCCCATGCCTATGGAAGGCGAGCTTGGGGTAGTCATGACATAGGCCCCGAGGACGGGTCGTGACATGTACAATGGGTACCCGAGTTGGGTGTGAGATATTATTCTCAGTAGGCTTGAACCCATAGTGTCTGGCACAATCTTGAGAATTCAATATAAATTTTTAAGTGTGCTAGATATAATAACTGAAAACTGTTAAAACAATTATAAGAGAAACATGGTCTGGATTCCTAAACTACCTCCTGTCCCATATCAGCTGCTCCGTCCTAAGCTAGAAATTATAAATTTGGTACCTTTTCGAATGTAATGTAGATATCCCAGCTTGATGTACATAGAAATTACATTTATTTTGGGTAATAATTAATACAGGTCAAAAAAATTCCCAAAGACCGTATTTGTTTAGTGTCTTTGGAAACTCGGAACCTAATCTTCAAATCGTGGTGAAATATATTTAACATCTCTCATAAAGATCTTCCCCTTTTATATTCCTACCTAAATCGATTCATTATATCTTGGAAAAAAACATAAAAAGGGGGAGATCAAATTCTTAGTAAGGTTAAACATGTTGAAATTAAAATAAACCATATACATTTGAACATAAAAACAAGAACATAAAGATTAAAAATCAAAATATTGAGTCATGAAATAAATCCTAGCAGAATGTAAGGAATAGATCATAAAATTATATTAAACATGGTAAAATATCATGGGAATCAAACATATAATTATAAAAAACCATTAATAACATAATATGATTCCCATAGTATCTATGCCATTGTTTCTAATACCATCATAGTGGAAGAAGTCCATTATTGAACATGGTTTATATGTCATTCCAGCATTGTATTAGTAAACTAGATTTACTAGTAGGTCCATCCATGGCTATCTCATGAGATATCAATATTTACCCAATGAATTGTGAGGAGATATAGGTCTCACCCATCTCATAATGAAATCATTCTTAAATGTTCCACAAAACATAAATCATTCATCATAGCATAACCCATGATATAAAATGGGATTCTTAAACATCATGCCATCATAACCGAATCAAAATAAGATAAATGGACTTCATAAAAATATTTTCATCCTAAACACAATAAAATAAAAGTAATAATAGGGTTATAAGCATAAACCTTTTTAAAAGAGTCACTTTAGATGCAAAATAATTTTGATAAAACACTCAAACTTACTTCTTTAGGAAAATATCCTTTATTCTTCAATAATATTTACTTTTCTCAATATGCCCTGAAATTTTAAATGAATAGAATTTTTTTGTAAATAAACATGAAATAGTGTAAAATAATCTTCATGTAAATAAATCATAAATATTTGTTCATGTCATATAAGTTAAAAAAACATTCTCCTCATATTTTTACCAGAAAAGTCATAAAGTATCTCATATGGTAAATAAAAGAAAGATTCCTTCTATACCATGTAGTAAAAGTCAAAAATGGATAGAAATGACTTTAAAAATAAATAGAATAATTGAAACATTTTATGAAAACAATTGTTTATAAAACATTTTAATTGATGAAAAATATATCACCAGAAAATACTTACACATAAAAAATCTCAGATAAATATGAGATTGCAAAATTATCCCTTTCATTAGGTCCCATTTCTTCTGTATGTGTCCAAAACTCTTGTATAGTGGGTTTAAAAATATTATTATCTTGTAATATAACCATTATAGTATTTCTGATATCATATATGATTCAATTATGACATTATATTACCCATTCATTTGTCAATTCCAGGTTAAAATAATGTTTTGGGTAATAATCATTTCATTTATCGTATGTGTCTGGACTTATTATTGTAGATAAGATTACATAGAACATGATTTAATTACTTCCAGAATATAAAAAATTATTTATATTTCATATATATTCATTATATATATATAATATATTTATAAATGAAATGGAATACACCGCCCATTGAGACGGTCGATCATACATACACATGAATGATGTTTTTTTCCTTATTTAATTGTATGGATGTTTGTAAATGACATATATATATATATATAAATACATTAGAATTATTAAGTTATATATTTCATGATTCTTTCTTATGTATACATTATAATCATTCTTGAGTGGTTAACATGGAAAATGCATGTCATCATGTCCTGAAGACGGTAAGTCGTACGTACGCACAAACGACAATATCATTCTCATAATTGTTGAATAGTATTGAAATGGATGGTGTATTATATCTCGGAAGTATTATAATTTTATAATAATAATATAGAGTTATGTTTTTACACCATTATACCTATCCATGTTAGGTGGTGGTGAAAAACAGATTACACTACGACGTGGAGACCATAATCTGTAGGTACGCACGCAGGATGATTTCTTTTTTCGTAGGATGGATAGAAGGAGAAATTAGGTTATTTAATATTTATAATAACATATAATTATATGAGTTATAATTATGATATTATATTATTATGAAAAAACTACATAAGATTAAGTAGGAGAAGAAATAGATTTTAAGGAATCTATAGAAGAGATTACCTCTTCCTTGAAGTGCCTCATTCAACTTCCTCTTAGGGCATCCGATTTGGTCTTTTGAGAATACTATAATCTCTATAATGTAAATATGAAAATTTAAAAGATAAATGTCCAGGGTTTGGACAATATTGAAGGATCAAAATGGTGTGAAGAGGAGTGGGATGAGGTTCCCTTTTATAGGAGAGGAGAGGGGTACTTTTTGAAACCTCAAAAATATTAATTTATTATAATTTCAATTTCGGTTTATAATTGTCCAAAACATATTTATTTCTAATATAATATGATTTTGGTTCGAATACACATCATACAAAAAAATTTGACACGTCATGAAAAATTGTTTAATCCCTATCGTTTTGGTTCTACCGTTATTTTACCCTTTTCAATCTTAATGTGATATCATGTTATTTTAATATTTTAGGTTAATGTAATTAACAAATCATATCAAAAGACCTAGAGAAAGTTATTTATGAAATATTGGGAATTATAATAACCATTTTTCTGAATCATTTATTTTTAGGAATTTAATATCATTTAATAATCAATTTTTTGTTTTAATTTATGAATTATGTCAATGTTGGCTACGATTCATACATGACTTTAAATAATTCATAACACCCTTATTGCTTAGAAAAAAAGGAATTAAATCATACCTAATATTTCAATTTTATCCATGAAATTTTGGTATGGCATTAAAATATTCAAATTAAACTTATTTTAATATTTATAAATTCATTTATTTGAATCTTGTATTAATGAGTTAATCTCTACATCATAATTCTGTTATAAATAAAATATTTATATAATGTATAAAATTTATAAAAAAATACCATGACGTAGTAAATATTTTTATCTTTGTATGGACTATCTATATACATACAGATCTGCTATATAACAAGGTATTAAAATCTGTTTAGTAAAAGATATATGTTTAGGTGATAATAATCTTTAATTTAAATTAATTATTATAAAATTTCATTTTCAAATTCATATGAATCCATGGAGTCCAAAAATGATCCCAATGATTCCCATGGTCGTACATATCTAATATAATAGTATTCGGGCCTGTGTTTCGGTAGTTTAATATTATTATAATATTATTTGTTTACCCTTATTTACCATATTTACCCTGTAACCATAGTAAATAAAATAATTATCGATGTAACTATTCATAATTAAATGTACATATTTACCCTATTTTAACCTTTTGATTCCAAATTGGGAATCCATTTTTTTAAATTAAAAACACAGAAGTTGTAGTTTTTAATTTAAAATTAATCCCATTGTGAAACAAATGGGGTTTTGTTTAAAACAATGCAAAAGATTTAAATGTTTTTACATATGAAATCAATGTAAAATAAATGAAAATGACTTTAATTTTCTTAAAATATAGAATTATATTATATTAATACTTTTAAACCATTCAATAATATATTTTATCCCAATAAATTATTTCGATGAAAAAAGTTGTTTTCAATTAAAATTTATCCTATTTTTACTATTCATCAAAAATTTATCGAAAGTAAATTTTTATGTCTCGATTCCAAAGACAAAGTTTATATCATCAAATAAAACTTTTAAAAGTTTCAAAAACTAGATTTAAAATTTGTTTGACATCAAAAGGCTGTAAAACTGCACTTTTTAAAAAATACTTCTTTTATATGAAAAAAAAATTTGTTATCATATTGTATGTAATATGAATTCTAATGTTATATAAAATTAAAAATGCGGTTAATAATATTTATAATGGATAGTTTATATCTCATTTAAATAGTAATATATCCTTGTTTAGTGAAACTTAGTATCACGTACACAATATGCTATTGAGGTAGGTCGCTCTTGCGTGTAACGCAAGCCAAGGTAGTGTTGCGTTTAGTGAAAGATTTATTTTGTATTAAGTATAATAGAATCAAAAA
This sequence comes from Viscum album, assembly GCA_963277665.1. Classification (NCBI taxonomy): domain Eukaryota; kingdom Viridiplantae; phylum Streptophyta; class Magnoliopsida; order Santalales; family Viscaceae; genus Viscum; species Viscum album. The sequence goes on from OY728135.1 coordinate 475,593,137, forward strand.
CTACTTCATTTATATATTGAAAAAATCTATACTCAATGTTGCATGAAATCAATTCTATCAAAATAACTTGAAATTTAGTGCAACACAAGGAAACAATAGTGTTGCATATACAACATGATAATACAGTGTTGCATATAGCACAAGCTAATCTTGGTTTAGTGTAAAAGAAAATACATCAATGAAGTAAAAATTAATATATCTCATAAAATCTTGGGGGGTTACATTATACCCCTATTAAAATGAATTTCACCCTCTAAATTTGTCGTGGTTATAAATGTTTTTCTACATGAATGTTTCATTCATGGAAACCCACATCGTAAAAAGGAATATGAAAACACCATTTTAAAAATGAATTTTAGAAACATAATGGTTACCTGAAGTAACAAATAATTGGATTTCTAGATAGGATAACATAGGTAGGATGTGAAAACATGGATATGGAAGAGAAATCCAACCATCATGTTCTGATGGGTAGTGATATAGAATAAGGTTTGAAGAAAGTTAACTACCAGAAAGCCATAAATCTATGCTGATTTAATAGAACATATAATTCATTAGATAAGAAGGTACTAGGATAACATTTTTGTATTAAAGACCCTTTTCATAAAGTTGATTAGTTTTCATCATAAGGATAAATACTTCTTTTATTTTTGTGTAATATCACCGTCAGTCATTCCCTGGACAATTTCCACTTCATCTCTTATTTAATTAAATGAAGTTGAATTTTTCATTATTGAAGTGTTAGTAGATCATACGATAAAATGATAGGTCGGTATATCTGTTTCTATCATAAAAACGTGAGCACAAGTTGTTAAATATACACAAGTCCCCCTATGGTGAGATTAATCATATATGGTTCAAAAAATGGACTTATACTTGATCTATTATAACGCTTAATAAAATAAAACAAAATTTTACTAACTAGGGACTTCATATAGGATAGTGGTAGGGGATAAAGGCCTATCCCACTTTGGTTGTGGGTTCGATTCTCACAGTCTTGTCCAATGTGACAAGTTATTGCCTGTCCTGTGGGTTGTACTTTTTCTAAAACTATACTATTATAACATTCTAGAAAATAATATAAAAAAATTTCTAGCCTTAACCAATACTATATAATGTTTAAATTAATCCATTAAAACCTTTAGTCTTATACTAAATACTTCTTTCCAATCTCACTGTAAAAAAAATTACTTGAAAGGTTCTATAACAAGCATGTGAATACCATCATTTATCCCCCATATATCATAAGATATATCTTGTTGGTCTCATTCCAGACACGTGAACACCTTAATCATGAATTCTATTGAAATATGAATAATCATAAAACCTCTATGAAAACATGAATGTCATCATATGTTAACTCTTTTCACATACCAAAAACCCAAAGATTCTATATACTCAAACCATGATATCACATTTTCCGTATACTATTCATGAGCTCATTAATACTATCAAACATCTCATTTTCTCCTTATCCCATAATTATGTGCATATCATGTACTTTACAAACATATTTGAATAAACTTTCATGGTTAACAGTACCATTCGACGTATACATTATAATAATTAAGGAAAAAATAGTGTAACAATCCTTATATGTTTCTTTATTCCCTAGTACCATTAAATTACCTATACAACATTACCCCTGATAAATATGAAATCATTCCACTTCCTTACTAAACCATTGACCGTACATCATCGTTTTATTCCCCAATACTTCTTTCATCTCATATATCATTTTTATTCTCTTAATCATCATAGACTTAAATACTACCCATATGACCACGCTGATTATCTTCATGATATTTTCCATTAGGGAATCAATTTTCATTATTCTCATACATTCCCAATTTAAAAGATTTAAACATTGTTTATGTACTAGTAATACAATTACCCTTGTCTGTTGTGTCAACAAAACCTTTTCCTTAGCAGTTAATGGATTTTTTTCCTTCTTTTCCACACCCAAAGATTCTTCTAGTTCCTTGGAAACATTCTTTTTCATGTCACTTCCCACGTGATTTACATTAGAAAAATTTAAATTTATTTCCTCAATGATCACCATGAAACTCCATCGTTTTCTTATTATCCTTTTCAGAAAACATAGCAATGTTGAGATTATTGATCATATTATGAGATTGATGTTTAGAAATAATAATGATGTTTCTCCTAACAACATCAATGTCATTATATTTGTCATTAATAATATCATTCCATTGTCTATCATATTCTTTATTATCATGAATCCTCCTCTTTCCAGCCATTTTCTAAAACCCAAAAAGAATAGTTTGAAAGGCAATAATCATACTAGGAAAACAACATAATCAATGGGGATTACTTTCAATCTCTAACATCTTAGGGTTAATCATAGGTTATTTCTTATCATTATATTAATTATAATACTATAACCTAAAATTATACTTAACCTTAGTACATCCTTAAAAATACCATAAAATATCTCTATGGATCTCACTAAATATTTCGCATCTTGTTTTCCAAAGGTTAACCAAACCATTGCTCAGATACCAACTGTAGAGAAAAATGATTTATGTACATAGAAATTACATTTATTTTGTGGAATACTTAATACCTGACACAAAACAATTCCCAGTGACCTTATTAGTTAAGTGCATTTTGAAACTTGGAACATAATCTTCTAATCATGGTGAAAGATATTGAACATATCCTATATAGATCTTCCCCTTTTGTTTTCCTACCTAAAAACTTTCTTTATATCCCGGGGAAAAGAAAACATAAAAAGAGAGATCTTAAATGGTCTGTATGGGTATTCATTGATAAAATAAATTAAACCACATACATTTGAATGTAAAAACATGAACACGATGTTTAAGCATCAAAATATTGAGTCAGGAAATACATCTTAGCAGTACGTAAGACATAGATCATATAGAAAGATAAATCATGATAAAATAGCATGGGAATAAAAAATTTAATTATTGTAAACCAATAAGAACATAATATAATTTCCATATTAGCTAAGGAATTTCTACTAAGACCATCATAGTGGTCGAAGACCTTTACTGAACCAGGTTTACATGTCATTCCATCCCTGTATCACGGAACTGAATTTACATGTTATTCCAGCCATGTCTATATATTGATATATAAATCCTTACCCAATTCATTGGAGGGAGATATATGTCCCACCCATCTCATAATGAAATCATTTTTACATGTTCCACAAAACCTATATAATCCATCAAAGCATAACCCATGATATAAAATGGGATTCTTAAACATCATGTCATCAAAACATATTCCATGTAAGATAAATGGACTTCATTAAAATAATTTCATCATAAACACAATCAAATCAAACTAATAATAGGGATTGAATCATAAGCCTATATAAAAGTGTCATCATAGATGGAAAATAATTTTGATAAAACACTTGAACTTACTTCTTGAGGAAAATATCATTTCTTATTTAAAACCATTTTCCCCCAAAATGTCATGAAATTTTAAAAGAAAATAATTTAGTTCAAAATAAACTTGAAATATTGTAGAGGAATATTCATGTAAATAAGGTGTAAAAATCTATACATTCCATATAAGATAAAAAAACTTCTCTTTTTTACTTTAACCAGAAAGTCAAATAGTACCACGTTTGAGAAACAAAAGATTGATTCCTATCATAACATGTAGTTGAAGTCAAAAATGGGTAAAATTGAATTCAAAAATACATATATGAATATAAAAATTTTATGAAATTTTTTTTTATAAATCATTGACATGGATGATTAACACATCCCTATAAAATACTTAGGTATAAACAAACTCAGATAAAAATAAGATTGCAAAATTATCCCTTACCTTATGTATGATTTTTTCTATATATATATAAAAATTTTATATAGTGGGTTTAAAAATATTATTAACTTGAAAAAAAACCGTAAAAAAATCTATGATATCTTATATAATTCACTTATGACATTATATTACCCATTCATTTGTCAGTTCCATGTTAAAGAAGCGTTTTGGGTAATAATCGTTTCATTTATCGTACGTGTTTAGACTTGTTATTTTTGATATGAATATTTAGATCATGATTTAATTAATTAGAGAATGTAAAACATGATTTATATATCATATATATTTAGTATATAAATATATATAATAGATCGATAAATGGAATGATATACACCATTCATGGAGACGGTAGGCCATACGTACGCATGAACGCTGTTTTCGTTTCCTTATTAAATTGAATCGAAGTAAGTAAATGATATATATATAAATAAATGCATTATAATTTTTATTTCATATATTTAATGATTATTTAATATCTATACATTATAATCATTCTTTAACGGTTAACATGGAGAATGATTCTCTTCGCATTGTGGACACGGTAAGTCTTACGTATCCACAAGCAACGATATCATTACCATAATTACTGAACGATATTCTAGTGGATGGTGTATAATATCTCATGATTATTATAATGTTATAATAATCATATATAGTTATTTTGTCCACCATTATACCCATACAAGTAAAGTGGTGGTGAAAAATATACTACACCACAGTGTGCAGACTGTAATCCATACGTACGTACATGCGGTGATTTCATTTTTCGTAGGATGAATAGAAGGTGAAATATAGTTGTTTGATATTTATAATGACATATCAGTATATAAGTGATACTTATGTTACTAATTTATAACGAAACAACTAAACAAGAGGATGTATAAGAAGATAATAAATTTGAAAGAATCGATAGAAGAGATTATATCATCCTCAATGTGCCTCTTTAAACATCATCATAGGGCACTAGAGTTTGTATATTGATCATAACATAACCTCTATAATGTAACCAGTGATGTTTAAAATAGAAATGGGTAGGTTTTGGATGAATTTTAAGGCTCAAAATCGAGTGAATAGGAGAGGGAGGAGATGACCTTTTATTGTAGAGGAGAGGGGCACATTAAGAATGTTCAAAAAAATTATTTTATTATAAATAAAAATTCAGTTTAAAATGGTCTAAAATGTTTTTAATTATAATATAATATGATTTTGGTTTGAATAACCATGATCCAAATTTTTTGGACAAGTATTGAATATTTCTTTTATCATTATCATTTTGGTTCTACCATTATTTTACCATTTTTAATCTTACTATGATATCATGTTGTTTACACATTGTAGGTTAATGTTGTAATGCCCCGACCCCAGTTACCCAGAGTCGGTGAATTATTACATAACATTGGCATGATCACAAGAAAGATCAAATCTCTAAAGACTGATTAGTTTAGTAGCCTTGAAAACAGTAGATATATTCATAATGTTTTACATTACATCATAAAAATGAAAACTACAACAACATAGTCTCCATAGTCTACACTCTTATCCTCTCATACTATCCCTGCAGGTCATTCATAATTTACTTCTTCACATCTTGGGAAAAATAAAACATAGAAAAGGGGTGAGCTCAAATGCCCAGTAAGGATAAAAATATCGCGGAAACATTCATAAATAAGAATAAACATTTAAGGGAATGTATAATTAAAAAAAAGCCTTTTAAACTTCAATTTCAACATAGTATGGAAAAAATAAAATGAAATAATTCCATTTACTTATTCACATGGATTTTCTACTAATAAAATAATCACATGCAATATCAATGACAACTTTCATAATGATGGAATTCATAATGCCAGACTATCATAACCACATAGCCAAGGCCTCATGCCAAGACTACAAATAAGATTTTTTCAAGGCCTTCTGCCAAGATACTAGTCTTTCTCATGAGACCTACCGATGCATCGAGGAGCTATAATGGGCTCCACCCTTCACATATTAAGTCCAATGCATTCCCATATGAAAAGGATTAAACATAACATAAACATTCGTATTAAAACTAGCATACGAAATGTCAATACTTTCTCCATAATCCATGAATGGTATAAAAATAACACATCAACAGTCAAGCATATCACCAAACCTTCAGTACAATATAGAAGTTTTGTATCATAATAAATCAACTTCAAATATGCATAAAATCCATCAAAGGATGTTGACATAGATGAAATCAAAAATGTTTTTAGAGAAATATCTCTTTCTATTTTGAAATCATTTATGAGTCATATATTTATAAAATAAAACATTTTATTTGAAAATATTATTATAATATTGTAAGGGAAGCTTCAAAGATTTTATAACGGTGGAAAATAGCCACACCTGCCGTATATGTTTAAAAAACTTTCTAACCTTTATTCTGTCGAAAAGGTTAAAAAACACCTTGTTTGGAAAACAACGGAATGATTCCTTTATAAACTTATTATAAAAAGTAAAACAAGGGTATAAATGAATTTAAACCATATTCTATAAAATAGTAAGAATTTTTTGAAATACACTTTCAAGAAACATGGATGTGGATGATAAAGAGGTCCCAGTAGATAATTACATATAAACAACCTCTGATAATGAAGAGATTGTGAAATAACCATTACCTTGTACTTTTCCTTGGTTGGGGGTAAGTTAACGTCCTTTATAATAGTGAAATAATTGTTATTAAATTATACAAGAATCATATACATTATTATGTTATCATATATGATCTTTTAACATTTCTTTGTCAATAATATCTTAGTATTATCGTTGTTCTGGGTGTTAACTTACTCGTTTTCTTTTATATATTTTGTTACATAATCCTTGTCTTTTATGGATAGATTGTATATTATTAATATACAGAATGATATCAAGTCCTTAAAAATTATTTTTAAATCATAAAATGATAATTACACTTGAATGGATATGATGGAGAATGAATCTCATCGCGTTCGTGGAGACGGTAGTCCGTAGTTACGCACGAGCGACAATATCATTCTTTTGATATTAAAATAATAAATAATTGGATGGTATATCATATATACAGAATATTTATCATGTTATATTTATTATTTAAATTAATTACAAATCATTTTTATACCCATCAAAATAATAATATATTGAATAACAATTACACCACGACGTGGAGGCGGTAAGCCGTACGTACGCACATATGGTGACGTGTCATTAAATGGATGGATAAAATACTGAATATGGTTGTACCATATTTATAATAATATTACAGTATATAAGAGATACTGGATTCATTATTTTAGAATGGTAACAACAATGATAGAATAAGTAGAATAAGAAAGGAACTTGAAAAAGGATGGTGAAATCATTACCTCTTCTTCGGGTTCCTCCTTTTGATTTGATCAAAAGGGATCCTTAGGATTTTTTTATGACTAATGGAAGGACTCTTGGATTAATTGAGGGAAGTTGATAGAGTATTGGGTTAGGGTTTGGTCGAACAAAAATGCTTTGAAGGTGTGAATTAATGAAAAGGGGGAGTGCCCTTTTATAAGAGGGGTGAGGGGAACCTTTGGAAAAGCTAGAAATATTATTTTATAATAAATTCATATTCGGTTTCTAATGGCTCAAAAGCTGATTATTTACAGGTTTAGGTGGGGATAGGTCGAAAACCACTCAACCAATAGTATTTAGACGGGTTTGGGTTACTATATTAACCTTATCCTTAAGTATTAACTCTTAGTTTATTAGTTTCACTTTTACTATGTCTCTTTGTATTTTTATATTATATGGTTATTAAATTACTATATAAATCCAAGAGACCCCCCAAGTGGTCCATTAATGATACAACTATCATGATATATGTCTCTTGGCCGAACCTTAGATTTTTATGAACTTAATATCAATTAATAATATATTATTTGGTTTAAAAACTCTTTTATGTCAATTTTGACACTATTCAATAATTGATTTTTGTAAAAATCATAACAGAATTATTACTTAGAAAAAAGTAAATTAAATAAATCCTAACATGTGATATTATCCTAGAAAATTATTGGTATTTATAAAAAGTCTCAAATTACATTTATTTGGGTATTTATAATACCAATTATTCTAATTTGTCATTAATTAGGTAATTACTGCATCACCATTGTGTCCAAAATAAATTAACTTATATAATGTCTAAAAATTATAATTAAAATAACATTATGTATAAAATCTTTTTATATTTCTAAATAATATTTATAGTCGAAAATACAATATATATATCCCTATGTAAAAATTGTTTTGCTAAAAGATATATGCATATGTCATTTTTGTTTTTATTAAAATAAAGTGTCCCTATCACCTACAAGTGGCTCCATGGTGTCCCAAAATCAACCCAAAGATTTCCATGGTTGGACATGAATCCACAAATAAGGTTAGGACACGTTTTAGAGTAATTTAGTATTATTATAATATTATTTTTTAACCCTAATTTACTGGATTTACCCTTTAACCGTGGTAAATAAAATATTTACCGAAGTAATTATTCAAAATGACTAAAAATAAAAGTTACCGATTTACACAATTTGGACATACTGATTCCAAATATGGAATCCATTTTTCGAAATTCAAAACACAGAATTGGAAAAAATTAATTTAAAATTAATTCCCGCAGTCAAAACAAAAAGTGTGTTTTTAAGATATAATAACTATCAAAAGATTGATACTTATTTATGTCCAGTTTAACAGTGTAATTATGTCCAATGACCAAAATTGTATGAAATTGTAAACGTATATTCTAAATATACTTTAAAAACTCTCAAATTCATAATTTATCACTATTAATTATTTTGAATAAATTTTTTTTAATTAAAATTTAGTAATTTTCACTATTCATCAAAATATTAAAGTTATCCGAAAAGTACCAAAAATTCACCTTAGGCTAAATTCGATACTCCAAATCCAAAAATGAAGTCCATTTTGAGAGATAAAATTTCTAAAATTTTAAAAATTATGTATTACTATTTATAACGACTAGTTTGATTGGTTGTGGCGTGTTAGAACATGATGTTGCTTACAACACACGCTATTGCATTATTCAAAGTGAAGCATACCTTAGAAGCTTGGGGTGTTACATTCTCCGCTCCTACAAATAATTTCTTCCTCGAAATTTCTAGAAAACAACCGCATGAAAAGACTCGGGTGGTTCTTCATCATATGTTCCTCGGGTTCCCATGATGCCTCTTCCATCTTATGGTTTCTCCAAAAGACTTTTACCAGACGATTCGTCCGGTTTCTCAGTACTTGTTCGCTCATATCAAGAATCTTGACGGGCTCTTAGAAATAAAACATATCAGGTTCCAGTTCTAATTCCTCATTGGTGAGTACATTCATTGGGTAAGGCATGTATTTCCATAACAAATATATGTGGAACACATCGTGAACTTTGGAGAGACTTGGCGGCATTGCCAATTGCTAAGCTACAACCCCAATTCGTTCTAGAATTTCTAAAGTTCCGATGTACCTGGGACTCAATTTACCTTTCTTACCAAAATGCATGACTCCCTTCCATGGAGATACCTTCAGGAAAACATGATCACTGACTTGGAATTCCGAATCCTTCCTTTGATTATCATCATAGCTGTTCTGCCTACTTTTAGATGAGTTGATATGGTTTTGGATTTCCTTCACCTTTTCCATCGTTTCCTCCACCAGTTCTGGGCCTACATATTTTCTTTCACCAACATCATCTCAACAGGCTGGTGTGCGACATCTATTTCCATATAACGCTTTATATGGTGCCATCTGAATACTCGAATGGAAGCGATTGTTATAGGAAAATTCTATCAGAGGTAAATATTGATCCCACATACCCTGAAAGTCATGTGAGAAGGATCTCAACATGTATTCTAAGGTTTGAATAGTTCGTTATGATTGTGCATCAGTTTGAGGGTTATAAGCAGTGCTCAAATGAAGTTCAGTATCCAAGGCTTTCTGATGAATTTTCCAGAATCATGAAGTAAAACGAGGATCACGATCAGAAACAATCGATAGGGGTACTCCATGAAGTCTCACAACTTCATTAGTATATACTCTTGATAGTCGTTTAAGTGGTAAATCTTCCCTTATAGCAAGAAAATGTGATGACTTGGTAAGATGATCAACAATAACCCATATTACATCGTTCTTTCTAGGAGTCTTTGGTAGCCCCATGACAAATTCCATCGTAATATTGTCCCATTTCCACTCCGGTATGTGAAGAGGTTTCATAACTCCTCTAGGATGTTGCCTTCTAGCTTTCACCTATTGAAAAACCATACATCTTGACAAAAAATCAGCAATCTCCCTCTTCATGTTGTCCCACCAAAAATGATCCTTCAAGTCTCTATACATTTTGGTGCTCCTAGAGTGTATATAGAAATCGGAACTATGAGCATCATCCAGCAATTACCTTTATAGATCAGGTATATCGGGAACACAAAGTCTCTTCCTGAATTTCAAAATTCCTTCTTCATACACAAAATCTCACAATCTCCCATCATTCACATCTTTAGTCTTCTTTTGAAATTCTTCATCATCGGTCTGAGAACTCTTAATCCTTTATAATAAAGATGGTTTGGAAACTATTTGAAAAAGCATTGATGTTTCACCTTCCCTGGTTATTCCCATGTCCATCTTCACTAGATCCATGAAAATCGGATCCCTTTCAATTCTCATATTGTTCAAAACTCCATGGTCTTTTCTACTCAAAGCATATGCCACCTTGTTTGCTTTCCCCAGGTGGTAGTGTATCGTGCAATCATAATCCTTAAGTAATTAAATCCATCTCCATTGCCTCCTGATGAGTTCTTTTTGTGAGAAAATATACTTAAAACTCTTGTGATCAGTATAAATCTCACATTTATCACCATAGACGTAGTGCCTCCATATATTCAAAGAAAAGATCACAACTGCTAACTCGAGATCATGAGTATGATTTTTTTGTTCATGAATTTTCAACTGTTGTGATGAATAGGAAATAACCCTATCATTCTGCATAAGGACACAACCAAGTCCTTTCTTCGATGCATCACTATAAATAACGAACCCATCATTCCCAGATGGTAGAGTCAATATAAGAGAATTGAATAATATTTTCTTCAGTTCTTCAAAACATTCTTCACACTATTTGTTACAAACTAATTTAACCCCTTTATGTGTGAGCTTTGTTAATGGGTTAGCCAACCGGGCAAAATTCTAGACGAAATGTCGATAATAACCTACTAAACCAATAAAACTACATACCTCAGTTATACTCGTCGGTGCTGAACATTCATGGATTGCCTTGGTCTTAGAAGCATCAACAGATATTCCATCTTTAGAGACAATATGGACAAGAAAAGAAATCTCCTGAACCAGAATTCACACTTTCTAAACATCCCATATAATACATGTCTTCTTAGAGTCTTCAGGATAATGCGCAAGTGATATTCATGATCTTTGTATCTTTTGGAGTATACCAAGATATCATCAATAAATACCACTAAAAAGTCATCAATATATTCCTTGAAAACTCTGTTCATTAGATCCATAAAAACAGAGGGTGCATTAGTCAATCCAAAAGTCATTACTGTAAACTCGTAATGCTCGTACCTGGTTCGAAATGCTATCTTCAGAATGTCTTCCTTCTTCACACACAACTGATGGAATCCAGATCGAAGGTAAATCATTGAAAAGTATTGATCCCTATACAGTTGGTCAAATAAATCATCAATGCGAGGTAGGGGATACTTGTTCTTTATTGTTATAGCATTGATCTCCCCGTAGTCGATACATAACATCATAGATCCATCTTTCTTTTTAACAAAAATAATAGGGGCTCCCCATGGAGAAACACTAGGGTGAATAAATCCCTTATTACTAAATTCCTCTAGTTTTTTATTTATTTCAACTAATTCTACAATGGCCATTCTATAAGGGTTCTTCGATATAGGCCTTGATCCAGGAATTATATCAATGGAAAACTCAACTTCTCTTTCTAGAGGGTGTCCAGGTAAATCTTCTCTAAAAACATCTATATATTCATTCACAATAGGTACATCCTCTATTTGAACATTCCTTTCCTCACCCACTATAATTTCATCCTCTTCCTCCCCAATAATTGAATTTAGTTGAGCTAATAGGGCTGGATCTAGATAAGAATTAGGTAGTGGTGATTCTGCTCTAAAGATAAGGTGTTCCTTATTATCATCATCAAAAATCGTAACCTCGTTCTTCTTATAATAAATCTTCGCATCATGGTCTGAAAGCCAATCCATACCGAGGATTATATCAAACTCAATCATAGGTACGACGATGAGATCAGTGGATAAAAAACATTTATCTCCTCTAATGGGGACTGATTCAAAAAACTTTGTTGCAATGATACTTCCCATAAGAGTTTTAGCTGACAACTCCCTTGTTAAATCAAATTGGAAATATCTAATTTTCTTATAAAACTGGGATGATATGAAACAATGCGATGATCCAACATTAAATAATGAATTTTCTAAACTTGAGGAAACCATTAAATTACCTGCCACCATGTCTTTCGGATCTTCTACCTCAATAGTAGTGATAGCATAAGCTTGTCCATGATCCCTTGGCCTTTTCTGAGGTAAGTTCCCCTGACGCTTAGGACATTAATTTGCATAATGTCCCGTCTCCCTACAATTTTAGAATTGGACATTGGTAGATTCCTTCTTCCCCATACAATCATGAGCTTGGTGGCCTTTTTCACAACACATGTAACAGACTCCCATTCCATTTAAGAAAGTACCGGGGTGTTTCTTCCCACATTTATTTCAGGATGGATATTCAACTTTTCCCGTCTTCCCCTTATTTCCATTCCCAGATTGATCAACAGATCTCTTATTCTCTTGCTTTGCTTTAAAGTCATAATACTTATAGAATTCATTTTTAGTCTTGATATCACATGAGGCAATGTCTTCATAGGTGTGAAGGATTTTGAGACTATTGCTCGACGGAGAAATGGTTTTAACCCATCAATGAAACGATCAATCTTACATATTGGGTTACATATATAATCTCCATCATACCTTGCTAACCTTGTAAAGTTAGCCTCATACTTTGGGACATTCTCATCCTCCTTTTGTCTCAGACTCAGAAATTTCCTTTCCACATCTTCTCGATGGTCACGAGGAAAGTATTTTTATAAAAATATTTCTTTGAACTCCCTCCATTCCATATTTGATACTTCATCATATTCCTTCATGTTTTGAATCAATGACCACCATTTATCAGCATCTCCAGTGAGGCAGTAAACTACCATGATAACTTTTTCCCTTTCACTACTTCCCAATGCCTGAAATATATCCTCTAGGGAACTTATCCATTGCTCCTCTACTAATATATTTGTACTCCCATTTAATGTTGGTGGTTGCTGCCTCATGAAGAGATCTATCATTGATCCTCCACGCTGTGGATCAGGGTGCTCTATACGGGTAAGGTTATTATTCATGACCTGAGTGAGTTGTCCCAGTATGGTGATTAGTTAATCAGCATCAGTTGCATCACCATCTCCACTATAATTATCTTGAGCAGGAGGGAAATCCCTACGTGGAGTGCGTGCATTGATACAGTTTCTATTTCTTCCACTAGGCGCCATTTCTAAACAATGCATAAACTAGATCAGTTTATGAATAAAAATACATAATTCCAAACTTATAAAACACATAACATAAATTGAACTATTTAGGTATATAATCCATAATCATAAAAATGTTTTCTTTGAAACAGTATATACTCATAAACACGTCATAATGATTTGTGAAGAAAATAAGAGTTATCCTAAGCATATCCCCCGGGAGTGTCGTAACCAAGAGTGCATCAAGGCCTGTTATCGTGCATCAGTTCCCGTTCGAGTCTAGATCAATGCGGTGTTTTCAGGTTTAACCCCTAGGTACATCTGTGCCAAAGCCGCCTATTCCTGCTCGTATCCAAACAAGGATGTATTGCTCGGAAAACTCACAAAATCTCTACAATACCAAAATTCTAGGATGTTCTTCTATACTAATCCTCAAATTCCATCTTAAATCTATGTGCTCTAATCAGAGTTTATCTAAATCATGATTCCAATGTTTGTACTAAACTTTCTCTGATACCAACTATAACGCCCTGACCCTAGTTACCCAGAGTCGGTGCATTATTACATAACATTGTCATGATCACAAGAAATATCAAATCTCGAAAGAATGATTAGTTTAGTAGCTTTGAAAACACTAAATATATTTGTAAAGTTTTACATTACATCATAAAAATGAAAACTACAACAACATAGTCTCCATCGTCTACACTCTTATCCCCTCACACTATCCCTGCAGGTCATTCATAATTAATTTTTTCGCATCCTAGGAAAAATAAAACATAGAAAAGGGGTGAGCTCAAATGCCCAGTAAGGATAACAATATAGAGGAAACATTCATAAATAAGAATAAACATTTAAGGCAATGTATAACTAACAAAAAATCCTTTTAAACTTTAACTTCAACATATTATAGAAAAAATAAAATGAAATAATGAAATTTACATATTCACATGGACATTCTACTAATCGAATAATCACATGCAATATCAATAACCACTTTCATAATGATGGAATGCATAATTCCAAACTGTCCTAACCACGTAGCCAAAGCCTCATGCCAAGACTACAAATAAGATTTTGTCAATGCCTTGTGACAAGACACTATTTTGTCTCATGAGACCCACCGATGCATCGAGGAGCTATAACGGGATCCACCCATCACATATTAAGTCCAATGCATTCCCATATGAAAAGGTTTAAACATAACATAAACATTCGTATTAAAACTAGCATACGAAATGTCAATACTTTCTCCATAAACCATTAATGGTATAAAAATAACACATAAATGGTCAACCATATCACAAAAAATTCAATACAATATAGAAGTTTTGTATCATAATAAATCAACTTCAAATAAGCGTAAAATCCATCAAAGGATGTTGACATATATGAAATCAAATCTATTTTTAGAGAAATATGTCTTTCTATTTTGAAATCATTTAAGAGTCATATATTTATAAAATAAAACATTTTCTTTGAAAATATTCTTATAAAATTGTAAGGGAAGCTTCGAAGATTTTATAACGGCGGAAAATAGCCGCACCCTCCGTATAAGTTAAGGAAAACATTTTTACCTTAATTCTGTCAAAAAGGTTAAAAAGAACCTTGTTTGAAAAACTATGGAAAGATTCATTTATAAAAATCTTATAAAAAGTAAAAAAATGGTATAAATGACTTTAACCCACATTCTGTAAAATAGTATGAATGTTTTGAAATACAATTTCATGTAACATGTATGTGGATGATAAAGAGTTTCTAGTAGATAATTACGTATAAAAAACCTCGAATAATGAAGAGATTGTGCAATAACCCTTACCTTGTACTTTTAATTGATTGGTATAAGGCCAAAAACCTTAAACCTTACATAATCTTGAGTTATTACAAGATTACACATTTAGGATCTTTTTAGGTTTAGCATTTTAGAGAATTAGATCATGAAACTTGCATTACATTCCACATTTAAACAAAGTGGTTACATAAAAGACAGTATTCACTCTTCACATCAAGGGAAACATATTTAAAATAAAACATGGATTCTTTCTTGAAACATCCTTGACACTATCATCCCATCATGTACCTTTCCCTTGACCTGTGAAAAACATTTCAAAAACGTGGGATGAGCATAAAAGGCTCAGTAAGGGTTATAAAAATATGGAATGGAAACATGAGTTCATATATACATAAGAATGAAATCATACTTTACCCATAAAACATAGGCACTTTAACATACCTCATAAAATCATGAATAAATCATAGAAATCATAAGACATAAAAGGTAACTTGAGACATTCATAACATTCTTACGTAGAGAGTAACCCTCTTGGTTACTTTTGGAATACCCACCACAGTATATTCCCTATATCTCTTCGGAGAAACCTTAACGATTCAATCCTTCGCGTTACCCAATGCATTGAAGATCTATATCGGGCTCAACTGCCCTTAGTTTATCACGGAACCACCCATCTTCATAATAATTCCCAAGAACCATAACAGAATCGTATCACATAAAACATGCATAAAGGAAACATAACATTTCCATATTTCAATCACAAGATATAAATACAACACATTGATATAAAAAAAACATTATGAAAACCATTTTAAATACCAAAATAAAATAAATGTAAAACATGGTATTTATTTTTCTTTTAAAAAGAAGGTATGGCTTGTAGAGGAAGCCGGAACTCAAATAATGGTCATGACGACGGAGAAGTCATTGTCGCCGCATACGTATGACAAAAACATTCCCTTTTTCATTTAATAAACACTTTGTATAAAAAAGATTACTTTTGATTAAATGTAAAAGTCAAAGGGGTTTATACACCATATAAAAGAAGGTTGTGTATAAAACAGAATATGCCTCAATGAAAGGAGATTGAGACGAAGTCCCTTACAAAGACGGTATACTTGGTTTAAGGATAAATCAATTACATAATTATGTTTGACAAAAGAATAAACCAAATATAAGTGGATATTAAGTGTAAAATAATCAAAGGTCATTCACACATATTCAAAGGATGACATATTCAATAACTACATGTTGAACCCAAAGAAATCGAAATTGGGTTAAGAAGTTCCCTTGACAGCCTAACGACATCACATCAAAATGAGTTGATGAGAGATAAAAAAGGGCATCTCATCACTTGGACATAACATTTACATCAATAAGGATATATGAGAACATATCCCAACATAAGAATATGTAAATTAAAAGACCCAACAAAATAAGTCTTTTAAAAAGAGGAGGGTGAAAGGTTCCCTTACCGATTTGGGTATCTTTCGAAACATACACCTCGTGAAAGAAGGACAATAAAACATTGATGTAAATAATAATAAATGAAATTATATTAAACAATGATTAAAATAATGGGCAGTACATACACCAATTATAGGAAATTATGGAAAATTTATCATAAATCTCATGGGAATAAAAGTGAGATGAAAAATCCCTCACGAAAACTCGGCAGCCTAACGACGCCACATAGAACTTACAAAAATGGATTGATGAGATCAAATAGGGTATCTCATCATATTAACTTAATGTTTATAGAAATATGAATATAAAATAACATCCCCAAACATAACAAATAGGATCTTAAAAGATGTGACATTAAGGAGAGTACTTAAAAATAAAGAAAGAGGTTAGATCTCTTACGAAAATTCGGCAGCCTAATGGCGCTACTCAAAACATCCAAAATGGATTGATGAGATAGAATAGGGTCTGTCATCACATTAACATAAAAATTAAAGTAAGTGTAATATAAAATAATATCCCAATAACAAGATAGATGAGATTTAAATGGAATGACATAAAAGAGTGTACTTAAAAAGAAAGAGTGGAGTAGGATCCCTTACCTCAAGTCCAACTTGTCTTGTTCGTTTCTTTATATTCCTGAATAATAAACTTTGGTCAATTAATAATTTCCTAAGTAACTCCTTTAGATATTATTATTCAGTTCATATCACATATTATAATGTTATAATATTTGTTTAATAATGTCAGTTCATATCAGACGTTTTTTCCGATGCTTGGTACATGAGTCAAAAATGAACTTGTTTGAAAAATGATTGCCCATGTAGTTATAAGTAAATAATTTCCAGAATAGTATTAATTATTAAAATATCATATATATCCAGTAAATATTCATTTTATACTATTCCATATCATTTGGAGATAAAAAATGAAATGCACCGTTCATGGAGACGGTAGGCCGTACGTACGCACGAACACTATTTTCATTTTTTTGTCATATTAATGTAATTAAAACTAAATGAGAGAGATATATATATGTTATAATTACATAATGATATCCATAATGTAGATGTAATATATTACATATATATCCATTATATATATGTACGTATAATATTACATAACATTTTGATATAAGAAATGAAATTTACCGTTCATGGAGATAGTATGTCGTACGTACGCATGAACGCTACTTCCATTTCTATTTCATATTTAATGGAATTAAAACATTATGATACATAATAGTATTTTAATTCCAGTATGGTATCATATATAATATCATTAAATATATCCTTTATACGTACCACATATGGTATTAACGAATCAAATCACTTTGAGGGGGCGGTAGTCCGCACTTCCGTAAATGATGATATCGCGTTTACCCATAATGGAAACCATAAAGGTATGCCATAAATGAAAAATACAGAAGCTGAAGTAAAACAAAAAAATATTATATATCATATATAAATATAGTGTCATCTTAATGGCCACCTTTGAAGGTGTTAGAAGAATGTTGAACAATCATCATTTCAGGAGGCATAAATTCACCATCCACGAAAACAGTATGTTCTTTAACCATTAGATGTAGGTGTGTGTAAGTGTAGATCGAATCCTTCTTATAAAAAAATCCTAGTATATTGAAGATACTATAATTGTTACAAAATAAATGAATAAAAATATTTTAGGTGGTTGGAGAAGAAAATTAAAACAAAAGGACACAAGTGAAGACATTACCTTAAAATCGGGTAACTCCCTTTGGTTTGATCTCAAAGGCTTACTTGGGAAGGATTCCGCCCAAAGTGATGCATTACGGAGTTAGAGAGGGATGTGGACAGACAAAATGGTCAGGTTTTGGCCGAACCAAAGGCTTTGGAAGTGTGCGTAAGGAGGTAGAGGTGGGGGCCTTTTATAAGAGGAGAGGAGGGACACTCTTGGAAAGTAAGAAAATGTTACATTATTTGAAAATGATTTTTGGATTTTAAAGGTGTCACATTGATATAATTTGTGGATAAGGTGATAAGGGTTCTAACTCCACTCATCCAATAGGTTTTGGACATGTTTAGGTCTTAGATATTACATTATATTTCCATTTTATTTAAATTGTTAAATAATGAGGTCATCGATGCATCATCATGATGTCACACATAATTTAATTTATTTAATTTCTAAAAATTATAAAAAAACAACTATGATGTATAAAATCTATTTATATTTCCAATGACTATTTATAGTCAAAAATATGACTTGTATAACCCCATGTAAAATTTGTTTTAGTAAAACATCTCATGTTTGTGTCATTTTTACTTTAACATTAAATAAAAAGATATTTATTTCATTTTCCAACCAAAGTGGCTCCATGGGGTCCCCAAGTTGACCCATGGATTGTCTCAGTCCGACATGACACATCCAATGAGGGTAGGACATGTTTCTAGGTCATTTAAGTTTATTAAAACATTATTCTTACCATAAACTACTCTAATTACCTCTAATCGCGATAAAAAACTTAATAAGTTACTATTCACCAAAAAATTATTTTAATCCCATTGAACCACATTTTATTTCTTAATGATAACCATGTATGTCAGATTTTCGAAATTAAAAACACAAAGGCGGAAACATTTCATTTAAACGGAAAAATCAGTTTTTATAAGTATCACTTAGTGGTTTCACTGTTCATCAAAAATTGATGTTTTTCAGAAAAATCCCAAAAATTCACCCTAAGATATATTTGATATTACGAATTCAAAAATGAAGTTTATTTTACAAAATTCAAAACAAATAAGTCACAATAATTAATTTAATAATTAATTCCCATTGTCAGAGCAAATAGCGTGTTTTTATGAAACAATAAGTATCAAAAGATTAACATTAGTTTAAGTCTTATTTCAAAGTGAAATTATTTCCAATGACCACTATTGGATTTAATGTAAAAATATATTCCAATTTCACTATAAAACCATTTCAAAATATAATCTAATAATATAAATAGATTATATTAAAAAGAGGTTTTGAATTAAAATACAACATTTTACACTATTCATTAAAAAACGAACTTTATCGGAAAGATACCAAAAATTTACACAAAGTAAATTTTGATGTCCCGATTCTTAAGAAGAGTTTTATTTGGTCCAATATATTGTTTAAGAGTGAAAAAAACTATATTTAATGATGATTCTCCATCAAAAGGCGATAAGTGAACCTTTAGTGAAAACTAGGGCATATATGCCTAAAATTGAATTCTTTCTATATTTTAAGCCCCTATCTTTTATTAGATAAATGTAAAAACATTCAAAAACATATATAATAATATTATATTTATTTCTATCCATTCCCGCCTATAAAACAGCTACATGTTAACTACCATATAAAATAATATTATTTTATTATTAGAGTGCAACGTAAGATTCCCAAGAAACTCGTTGTTGCGTGTTGGGTACACCATCGAGAATATCATCCCCTTTAAAGTCATATTAATATTTTATTCACAAATATGGATAAATATGTAAATTTCATATTCTTTATTTACCTGGGGTGTTACATCTTTCCACCCTTTTGGGAATTGCGTCCTCGTAATTTTTAAAATTGAGCTTGGAAACATCCATGAAAGGCCCACATCGAAACAAGAGTCGGTAAAACAATCAATTTAAAATAAAGAAAGATAAGTACAAAGGTCACCGAGTTAACCCATACTAGGATTCCATGTAGAAAAATATTGTCATGGAGGAGAAAACATAGGGTCATGTTCTGATGGAGAGTGATAGAAAACATGTTTAGGAGAAAGTTAACCACAAGAAAATCACAAACTTGTGATGGGTTAAACGGTATTCCATTCCCCAGCAGGAAACGTTAATAGAAAACATTTTTGTTTTAAGTTACTTTTTATTGAGGAATTTATTCATAGGGAAACATAATCACTTATCATGTTGACTTTCAACTTTTATTATATTCCTTACACAAACTCATATTTTCTCCAAAAGACGAGTATTTAGGAAGACTTGTTCACATTAAGAGTACTATAATCAATTTCTAGAGAATCACCTAATCCACAATAGAGAAATATATACTTACCATGTTTTTTAGACTCTAACCAAAACCAAAACCAAAAAGTTTAATACAAGATCAGATAATCGAGAAAAAGATAACACTTTATAAAAATAAAATCTATTCTTAATCTCCAAAATTTGTCCACCAAAACCCAAAGTTCAACGAGGACCATTCGATAAACAATTTGACCATAAAATACTTCAATGTAAACAAAACTAAGATTGAACCCCAAATATTTTAATGTTTTAGTCACATAGTCTTCCAAGTTAAATCGTAACATTTATCTCCAAACAACATCAGTTTCTCTTAATGTCTCGTATTGAAAATTAATTAACCTAATCAGATATCCTCCATGATAGGTTAATATATTTCCATAGATAACCCAAAATTAAATTACTCTTAATTCATAAAATCATCTGACTAAAAATGAATCAGTCAATCTAACCGGGGACTTCACGTAGTCCAGTGGTAGGTGATAAATACCAGTTGTGCTTTGGTTGTGGGTTCGATTCCCGCAGCTTTGTCCGACGTGACGGGTTGTCACACGGTCTGCGTGTTTTCCTTTTACAAAACTATATAATTCTCAAATCATTCCCCAAAAGAGATAAAATCATCAAAAATAACCATAACATAATTTAAACTCAAGTTTATCTCATGCCTTTCATTTTCCATCATAACATATAATAACCCATAATTACCTCAAAAGTAAGGATCATATAAACCCTAATGGTTACCATTATAATTATTACCTGAAAATCCACATCGATTGGTCATCTCGTTCATGATGCATTATAGAACATACCAAGGTTCAAGTGGTTGATCATGACTCCTTGATAGTTGGTTTAGAACAACCATGAGTTTCCTCATTGAATACCCCATTTCATCCAGTCTCTTAATCAGAGAACCACCACAGTTTCCTTCAAACCAATTTTCACTTTGGTGCCTGCTAGACCAGCCATTTACTAAAACCAAAAAGGTCAGTGTGAGTATATCAACAAAACCATCATGTACTAATGAGTAAGATAAACACTAAGATATACTTACTTATTAACTTTATCTATAACTAGGACTCTTTCTGAAATCCTAACCATTATGGTAATGTCACTTATGCTTAAAGAATACCCTAACCTATAATGTTATCTAAACCGACCTTTGATACCAACTATAAGGCCCCAGCCTTAAACCTTACTTAATCATGAGTTATTACACGATTACACATTGAGGATCTTTTCAGGTTTAGAGTTTTAGAGAATTAGATCATAAAACTTACATTACATTCCACATTTAAACAAAGTGGTTACATAAAAGACAATATTCATTCTTCCCATCAACGGAAACATATTTAAAATAAAACATGGATTCTTTCTTGACACATCCTTGAAACTATCATCCCATCATGTACCTTTCCCTTGACCTGTGAAAAACATTTCAAAAACTTAGGATTAGCATAAAAGGCTCAGTAAGGGTTATAAAAATATGGAAAGGAAACATGAGTTCATATATACATAAGAATGAAACCATACTTTACCCATAAAACATAGGCACTTTAACTTACCTCATAAAATCATGAATAAATCATAGAAATCATAAGACATAAAAGGTAACTTGAGGCATTCACAACATTCTTATATAGGGAGTAACCCTCTTGGTTACTTTTAGAATACCCACCACAGTATATTCCCTAAATCTCATCGGAGAAACCTTAACATTTCACTCCTTCGCGTTACCCAATGCATTGGAGAGCTATATCGGGCTCACCCACCCTTAGTCTATCTCGGAACCACCCATCTTCATAATAATTCCCAAGAACCATAACATAATCGTATCACATAAAACATGCATAAAGGAAACATAAAATTTCCACATTTCAATCATAAGATATCAATACAACACATTGATATAATAAAAAAATTATGAAAACCATTTTCAATACCAAAATAAAAGAAAATAAAACATGGTATTTATTTTTCTTTTAAAATGAAGGTATGGCTTATAGAGGAAGCCAAAACTGAAATAATGGTCACGACGGTGGAGAAGTCGTTGTCACCTCATATGTATGACAAAAAAATTCCCTTTTGTCGTTTAATAAACACTTCGTATAAAAAAGATTACTTTTGATTAAACGTAAAAGTCAAAGGGGTTTATACACCATATAAAAGAAGGTGGTGTATAAAACAGAATATGCCTCAATGAAAGGAGATTGAGACGAAGTCCCTTACAAAGATGGTATCCTTGGTTTAAGGATAAATCAATTATATAATTATGTGTGACAAACTAATACACCAAATATAAGTGGATATTAAGTGTAAAATAATCAAAGGTCAATCACACATATTCAAAGGATGACATATTCGATAACTACATGTTGAACCCAAAGAAATCAAAATTGGGATAAGAAGTTTCCTTGACATCCTAACGGTGTCACATCAAAATGAGTTGATGAGAGATAAAAAAAGGGTATCTCATCACTTGGAAATAAAATTTACATCAATAAGGATATATGAGAAGATATCCCAACATAACAATATGTAAATTAAAAGACCCAAAAAAAGAAGTCTTTTAAAACGAGGAGGGTGAAAGGTTCCCTTACCGACTTGGGTATCTTTCGAAACATACGCCTCGTGAAAGAAGGACAATACAAAATTGATGTAAATACTCATAAATAAAAGTATATTACAAAATGAGTAAAATAATGGGCAGTACATACACCACTCAAAGGAAATAATGGAAAATGTAGCATAAATCTCACGGGAATAAAAGTGAGATGAAAAATCCCTTACGAAAACTCGGCAGCCTAACGACGCCACATAAAACCTAAATACATGGATTGATGAGATCAAATGGGGTATCTCATCATATTAACATAAAGTTTATAGAAAGAGGAATATAAAAGAACATACCCAAACATAACAAAGAGGAGCTTAAAATAAGTGACATAATGAAGAGTACTTAAAAAGAAAGAGAGAGGTTAGATCTCTTACGAAAATTCGGCAGCCTAACAGCGCCACTCAAAACTTCCAAAATGGATTGATGAGAGAGAATAGGGTCTCTCATCACATGAAAATAAAAATTACAGTAAGATTAATATAATATAATATCCCAATAACTTGATAGATGAGCTTTAAAAGGAATGACATAAAAGAGTGTACTTAAAAAGAAAGATTGGAGTAGGATCCCTTACCTCAAGTCCAACTTGTCTTGTTCGTTTCTTTATATTAATGAATAATAATCTTTGGTCAATTAATAATTTCCTAACTACCTCCTTTAGAGATTACTATTCAGATCATATCACATATTATAATGTTGTAATAATTGTTTAATAATGTTAGTTCATATCAGACATTTTTTCCGATGATTGTTACATGAGTCAAAAATGAACTTGTTTGAAAAAAGATTGCCCATGTAGTTATAAGTAAATAATTTCCAGAATAGTATTAATGATTAATATACCATATATATCCAGTAAATATTCATTTTATAATATTCCATATCATTTGGAGATAAAAAACGAAAAACACCATTCATGGAGACGGTAGGCCGTACATACGCATGAACGCTACTTTCATTTTTTTGTCATATTAATGGAATTAAAACAAAATGAGAGAGAGATATATATATGTTATAATTCCAGAATGATATCCATAATGTATATGTAATATATTACATATATATCCATTATATATATGTACTTATAATATTACATAACATTTTGAGATAAGAAATGAAATGTACCGTTCATGGAGACTGTATGTCGTACGTACGCATGAATGCTACTTCCATTTTCTATTTCATATTTAATTGAATTAAAAAATAATGATAAATAATATTATTTTAATTCCAGTATGGTATCGTATATAATATCATTAAATATATCCTTTATATGTACCACATATTGTATTAACAAATCAAATCACTTTGAGGGGCGGTAGTCCGCACTTCCTTAAATGAAGTTATCACGTTTACCCATAATGAAAACCATAAAGGTACACCATAAATGAAAAATTCAGAAGCTTAAGTAAAACATAAAAATATTAGATATCATATATAAATATAGTGTCATCTTAATGTCCACCTTTGAAGGTGTTAGATGAATGTTGAACAATCATCGTTTCGGGAGGCAGAAATTCACCATCCACGGAAACAGTATGTTCATTAACCATTAGATGTAGGTGTGTGTAAGTGTAGCTCGAATAATTCTTATAACAACATCCTAGTATATTGATGATATGGTATTTTTTACCAAATAAATTAATAAATAGAGTTTAGGGGGTTGGAGAAGCAAATAAAAACAAAAGGACACAAGTGAAGACATTACCTTAAAATCGGGTAACTCCCTTCGGTTTGAGCTCAAAGGCTTACTTGGGAAGGATTATTACTAAAGGGAGGCTTTAATGTGTTAGATAGGGATTTGGAGAGACAAAATGGGCAGGGTTTGGCCGAAACAAAGTCTTTTGAAGTGTGGGTAAGGAGGTAGTGGTGGGGGCCTTTTATAAGAGGAGAGGAGGGGCACTCTTGGAAAGTAAGCAAATGTTACATTATTTGAAAATGAGTTTCGGATTTAAAAGGTCTCACATTGATATGATTCGTGGATAAGGTGATAAGGGTTCGAAATCCACTCATCCAATAGGTTTTGGACATGTGTAGGTCTTAGATATTACATTATCTTTCAATTTTATTTAAATCGTTAAATAATGAGGCCATCGTTGCATGATCATGTTGTCATACATAATTTAATTTATTTAATTTCTAAAAATTATAAAAAAACTACTATGATGTAGAAAATTTCTTTATATTTCCGATGACTATTTATAGTTAAAAATATGATTTTTATAACCCCATGTAAATATTGTTTTAGTAAAACATCTCATGATTGTGTCATTTTTACTTTAACATTAAATAAAAAGATATTTATGTCATTTTCCAACCAAAGTGGCTCCATGAGGTCCCCAAGTTGACCCATGGATTTTTTCGGTCTTCCATGACACATCCAATGAGGGTAGGACATGTGTCTAGGTCATTTAATTTTATTAAAACATTATACTTACCATAAACTACACTAATAACCTCTAATCGCGATTAAAAACATAATAAGTTACTATTCACCAAAAAATTATTTTAATCCCATTGAACCACATTTTACTTCATAATGATAACCATCTATGTCGGATTTTCGAAATTCAAAACACAAAGGTGGAAAATTTTCATTTAAACGGAAAAATCAGTTTTTATAAGTGCCACTTAGTGGTTTCACTATTCATAAAAAATTGAAGTTTTTCAGAAAAATCCCAAACAATCACCCTAAGATATATTAGATATTCTGAATTCAAAAATGAAGTCTATTTTAAAATATTAAAAAAATATAAGTCACATTAATTAATTTAATAATTAATTCCCGTTGTCAGAGCAAATAGCGTGTTTTTATGAGACAATAAGTATCAAAAGATTGACATTAGTTTAAGTCTTATTTCAAAGTGAAATTAATTCGAACGACCACTATTGGATTTAATGGTAAAAATATATTCTAATTTCACTTTAAAACCAATTTAAAAGATAATATAATCTTATAAATAAATTATATTAAAAAGAGGTTTTGAATTAAAATACAACATTTTACACTATTCATTAAAAAATGGTCTTTATCGGAAAGATACCAAAAACTTACACAAAGTAAATTTTGACGTCCCGATTCTTAAAAAGTGTTTTATTTGGTCCAATAAAATGTATAAGTGTGAAAAAAACTATATTTAATGACGGTTCACCATCAAAAGGCGATAAGTGAACCTTTAGTGAAAACTAGGTCATATACGCCTAAAATTGAATTCTTTCCGTATTTTATGCCTTTATCTTTTATTGGATAAATGTAAAAACATTTAAAAACATATATAATAATATTTTATTTATTTATATCCATTCCCGCCAATAAAACGACTACATGTTAACTACCATTTAAAATAATATTATTTTATTATTAGAGTGCAACGTAAGATTACCAAGAAACTAGTTGTTGCGTGTTGGGTACGCCATCGAGCATAGCATCCCCTTTAAAGTAATATTAATATTTTATTTACAAATATGGATAAATATGAAAATGTCATATTCTTTATTTACCTGGGGTGTTACAATTGGGGGTAGGTTAACCTCCATTATAATGGTGAAATAATTGTTATTAAATTATACAAGAATCATATACGTTATTATGTTATCATATATGATCTTTTAACATTGCTTTGTTAATAATATCTTAGTATTATCGTTGTTTCATGTGTTAACTTACTCGTTTTCATTTATATGTTTTGTTACAAAAGTCATGTTTGTTATGGATAGGTTGTATCTTATTCATATCCAGAATGATATCAAGTCCTTAAACAATATTTTTAAATCATCAATTGATAATTATACTTGAATGGATACGATGCAGAATGAATCTCATCGTGTTCGTGGAGACGGTAGTCCGTACGCACGCACGAGCGACATTATCATTATTTTGATATTAAAATAATATATAATTGGATGGCATATCATATATAAATAATCATTATCATGTCATTTTTATTATTTACTTGAATTAAAAATCATTATTATACCCATCCAAATAAGAATATATTGAATAACAATTACACCACGACGTGGAGACGGTAAGCCGTACGTACGCACGTATGGTGACATGTCATTCAAAGGATGGATAGAATACTGAATATTGTGGTACCAAATTTATAATAATAATAATGTATATAGGAGATACTGGCTTCACTATTTTAGAATGGTAATAACAAATATAGAATAAGTGGAAGAAGAAAGGAACTTGAAAAGGGGTGGTGAAATCATTACATCTTCTTCGGGTTCTTTATTTTGATTTGATCAATGGGGCTCCTTAGGATGGCTTTATGACTATTGGAATGCCTCTAGGATGAAGTGAGGGAAGCTGAGAGAGTATTTGGGAAGGGGTTGGCCGAACCAAAAGGCTTTGAAGGTGTGAATTAATGAGAAGGGGGAGTGACCTTTTATAAGATGGGTGAGAGGCACCTTTGGAAAAGCTAGAAATATTATTTTATAATAAATTCATATTCGGTTTTTAATGTCTAAAAAGAGGATTATTTAGAGGTTAAGGTGGTTATAGGTCGAAAAACACTCAACCAATAGGATTTAGATAGGTTTGGGTTACTATATTAACCTTATCATTAAGTATTAACTCTTAGTTAATTAGTTTCACTTTTACAATGTCACTTTGTATTTTTAAATTACATGGTTAATAAACTTACTATATACATCCAAGAGACCGCAAAGTGAGCCATTAATTATACACCTATCATGATATAAGTCTCTTCGCAAAACCTTAGATTTTTAAAAATTTAATATCATCTAATAATATAATATTTGTTTTAAAAACTCTTTAATGTCAATTTTGACACTATTCAATAATTGATTTTTGTAAAACTCATAACAGAATTATTACATCTAAAAAAGTTAATTAAATCAATAAAAACATGTCATATTATCCTGGAAAATTATTTGTATTTATAAAAAGTCTCAAATTACATTTATTTGGGTGTTTATAATATCAATTATTCTAATTTTTCAATAATTATGTAATTACTGCATCACCATTGTGTCATAAATAAATTAAATTATATAATGTCAAGAAATTATAACTAAAAAACCATTATGTAGGAAATAATTTTATCTTTCTAATGAATATTTATAGTCAAAAATCAAACATATATAACCCTATGTAAAAATAGTTTTTCTAAACGATATATGCTTATGTCATTTTTGTATTTATTAAAATAAAGTGTCCCTATCACCGACAAGTGGCTCCATGGGGTCCCAAAATCTACTCAATGATACCCATGGTCGGAAATGTATCCACCAATAATGTTAGGACACGTTTTGGGGTAATTTATTATTATTATAATATTAATTGGTAACCCTTATTTACCAGATTTACCCTTTAACCGTGATAAATAAAATATTTACCGAAGTAATTATTCAAAATATCTGAAAATAAAAGTTACCTATTTACACAATTTGAACATACTGATTCCAAATATGGAATCCATTTTTTGAAATTCAAAACACAGAAGTGGCAGAAATTAATTTAAAAATAATTCCCGTAGTCAAAATAAAAAGCGTGTTTTTAAGATATAATAACTATCAAATGATTGATACTTGTTTATGTCTGGTTTAATTGTCAAATTATGTACAATGACCAACATTGTATTAAATGGTAAAAATATATTCTAAATATACTTTTAAACCACTGAAATTCATAATTTATCACTATAAATTATTTTGATTTAAAAAGTTGTTTTTATTTAAAATTTAGTAATTTTCACTATTCATCAAAATATTAAAGTTGTCCGAAAAGTACCAAAATTTCACCTTAGGATAAATTAGATACTCCGAATCAAAAAATGAATTCCATTTTGAGAGATAAAATTTCTAAAATTTTAAAAAGAAGATATTACTATTCATAACGGCTAGTTTGATTGGTTGTGGTGTGTTATAACTCGATGTTGCGTACAACACACGCTATTACATTATTCAAAGAGAAGAATATCATAGAAGCTTGGGGTGTTACAAATTTAATTACCATATCATGTAAAATGACCCAAAAAAAGTTAATTATGACATATTTGGACATATAGTTATCATTTTGAGGAATATTACATTTTTAAGAATTTAGTATCCTTTAATAAACTATTTTATGTTTTAATTTATTAATTTTGTCAATTTGGGAAACTATTAATACTTGAATTTTACAAATTCAAAACAAACTTATTACATCAAAAATATGGAATTAAACAATACCTAATATGTCAATGTATTCCATAAAATTTGTTTATGGAATCAAAATATTCAAATTAAATTTATTTTAATATTTATAATTTCATTTATTTGAATCTTTCATTAATGAGGTAATCACTACATCATAATTGTGCCATAAATAAATATATTTATCTAATATTTAAAAATTATAAATAAAATACCAGGATGTATGAAATCTTCATAGATTTCTAATTACTCTCTATAGACATATAGATCAGTTATATAAACCAATATTAAAATCAATATTGTAAAAGATATATGTTTAGGTTATAATTATCATTACATTAAATTAATTATTATAAAATGTGATTTTAACCTCAATGTGAATCCATGATGTCCCAAAATCATTCCAAAAAAGTACCATGGTCGGAAATATGTCATCTAATAAGATTAGATAATGTGTTAGGGTAGTTCAATATTATTATATTATTATTTGTTTAACCTTATTTACCAGATTTACTCTTTAACCACGGTAAATAAAATAATTACTGAAATTACTATTAATAATAAAAAGTACTTATTTACACAATTTGAACCTTATGATTCCAAATAATGAATCTATTTTTCCAAATTCAAAACACAAAAGTTGCAGGTATTAATTTAAAATTAATCTCAATGTCGAAAAAATGGGTTTTTGATTAAAACATTAAAAGTGATTAAAATTGTTTTACATATGAATTCAATGTAAAATTAATTACATTGAATTAAAAATAATTAAAATATAAATATATACTCTATTTATACATTAAAATAACGAAATAATATATTTTAACCACATAAATTATTTCGATGAAAAAAATTGTTTTCAATTAAAATTTATCATATTTTCACTATTCATAAAAAAATGTATCTAAAGTAAATTTTTATGTCCATATTCCAAAGTTGAAATTTATCTCCTCCAATATAAATTTTAAAAGTTTACAAAACTAGATTTAAAATAGGTGTACTATCAAAAGGCTGTAAAACTGCATTTTTTTAAAAAAATACTTCTTTTATCTGAAAAATTGTTTTTGTTCTCATATCATGTGTAATATGAATAATAATGTTATATAAAATTAAAAATGTGGTTAATAATATTCATAACGGCTATTTTATATCTCATTTAAATAATAATATATCAGTGTTTAGTGAAACTCAGTATCACGTAAAATGCAAGCTATCAAGGAAGGTTGCTTTGCATGTAACATAAGCCAAGTTAGTGTTTCGTGTAGTGAAATCATTCATTGGTGTTGCGTATATCAAAATACAAAAGTAGTTCATTTATATAATGAACAAAACTTATACTCAATGTTATGTGAAATCAATTATATCAAAAGAACCTAAATTTGTGTCCAACACAAGAGAAGAATAGTGTTGCGTATACTGCAAACAAATATAGTGTTGCATATAGCGCAAAATAATATTAGTGTAGTGTAAAACACAATACATTATTGAAATTAAAAAGAATCTATCTTATAAAATATTGGGGTGTTATATTCTACCCCCCATAAAATGAATTTCTCCCTCATAATTCGTTGGGGTTATAAATGTTTTTCTACATGAAAGTGTTTTCCTGGAAACCCAGATCAAAAAAAGAATACTAAAACACCATTTTAAAAAGGAAAGTTAGAAACCTAATGGTTACCCAAAGTAACTATTCACTGGGTTTCCATATAGGAGAACATATCTAGGAAGTTAAAAAATATATTTGGAAGAGAAACCCAACCATCATGTTCTGATTGATAGTGATATTGAATAAGGTTTCGAGAAATTTAACTACTAGAAATCCATAATTATATGATGATTTAAAGAACCATCTGATTCATCGAATAAGAAGGTACTAGGATAAAATTTTGGTTTCAATATCGTCTTACTAAAGTTAATTAATTTTTTTCATAAGTAGAAATAATTACTTGATTTCAGTGTAATATCATCATCGGTCGTTCCTGGAACAATTTCTACTTCTTCTCTTATTTCATGAAATTAAGTTGAATTTTTCATTCTTGAAGAGTTAGTAGATCATATGATAAAATGATAGATCAATCCATCTATATCTATCTAAAAAAGGTTAACACAAGTTA
Organism: Viscum album; assembly: GCA_963277665.1. Classification (NCBI taxonomy): domain Eukaryota; kingdom Viridiplantae; phylum Streptophyta; class Magnoliopsida; order Santalales; family Viscaceae; genus Viscum; species Viscum album. The sequence goes on from OY728135.1 coordinate 475,624,752, forward strand.
TTAAATATACATAAGTCCACATATGGTGATATTATCAATAAATTGTTTCAAAAATGGACTTATACTTCATCTATCATACCTTTTTATAAAATAAAACTAATTTTATTTACTCGAGACTTCTTATTAGCTAGTGGTATGCTCTAAAGACCTATACCACTTCGATTGTCGGTTCGATTCCGACAACCTTGTCCGATGTGACAGGTTGTTACCCATCCTATGGGTTGTCCTTTTCCTAAAACTATACTATTTTAACATTCAAGAAATAATATAAAACATTTTCTAGCCTGAAACAATGCTATATGTTCTCCAAATTAATCCATTCTGAACATTAAGCTTATCCAAAATACTTTTGTCCAATCTCACAGAACAAAAAAAAATTACCAGAAAGGTCATATAACAAGAATTTGAATACCATAATTTATCCCCCATATATCTTAGAATTTAGCATATTTTTCTAATTCCAAACATGTAAATACCTTAATCTGGTATTCTCTTGAAACATGAATGATCATATAACCATAGTGAAAAAATTAATGTCATAAAAAGTTAACTATTTCCACATACCAAAATCCCCAAAATTCTATATACTCAAACCATGATATCACTTTGTCCTTATAACAGTCATGAGCTCATTAATACTATCAAGCATCTCATTTTCTTTTCATCCTTTCATTATGTGCATATCATATTCTTTCCAAAAATATATGAATAACCTTTCAGGGTTACTGCTACTATTCAACATATACTTTCAAATAATTAAGTAAAAACAATAGTGTAATAATACTTATATGTTTCTTTATTCTATAGAAGCATTAAATTACTTATAAAAAAATACTCTTGATAAAAATGAAATCATTCCACTACATTCTTAAACCATCGACCAAGTTTCATCATTTTATTCCTCAATACTTATTTCATCTCAATATCGTTTATAGTCTCTTAATAATAATCAACATAAATACTACTCATATGACCATGATGATTATATTCATGAGATTTCCCATTGGGGAATCAATTTTCATAATTCCCATACATCAACATTTAAAACATTTAACCCTTGTTTATGTCTAAGTAATACCATTACCCTTGTCCATTGTGTTAACGAAACCTTTTCTATTACAATTACTGGATTTGTGTCCTTCTTTTACACACCCAAATAATGTTCTAGTTCCTTTGAAATAGTCTCCTGGATGTCTCTTCCCACCTGATTTACATGAGGAAAATTGAACATTCTTTCCTCTATGATCACCAAGAAACTCCATCTTTATCTTATTATCTATTTCAGAAAACTCACCAAAGATGAGATTATTGATCATATTAAGAGATTGGTGATTATGAATACTAATATTGTTTCTCCTACCAACTCTAATTCCATTTGGTTTCTCTAGAAGAATATCATTACATTGTCCATCATATTCTTCATTATCATGAATCCTCGTATTTTTAGCCATTTTTTAAAACACAAAAAAATATAGTGTGAGAGGAAAATATCATAGAAGGAAAACAACATAATAAATAGGGATTACTTTCAACATATAACATCATAGGTTTAATCCTAGGTTGTTCCTTATCATTATCATAGTTTTTGGACTATAAACTATATTTACACTTAACCTTTGGTACATCGGTAAGACATACCATAGAAATATCTCTAGGGCTCACACTAAAGTTTTTGCACCCTAGTTTCCAATGTTTAACTAAAACTTATCTCTGATACCAATTATAGATACCCAATATTGATGTACATGGACAACACATTTCGTTTTTGGAATACATAATAAAAAACACAAACAAATTCCCAAAGAACATATTAGTTTAATGGATTCGGAAACTCAAAACATAATCTTCTAATCATGGTGAAAGATATTTAACATCTCTCATAATGATCATCTACTTTATTCCTACCTAAAACCATTATTTATATCATGGAGTAAAGAAAACATAAAAATGTTCATCTCAAATTCTCATTATGGGTAAACATGGAGAAAATAAATAATGCAATATGAATTTGAACGTAAAAACATGAATATAAAGTTTAAACATAAAAATTTTGAGTCAGGGGATAATTTATAGTAGTACATAAGACATAGATCATAAAGGAAAATTAATCATGATAAAATAGTGTGGGAATAAAACGTGGAATTATGTCAAACCATAAATCACATTATATTATTTCCATGTTAGTTAAGGCATTGCTTCCAAGTCTGTCATAGTGGATGAAGTCCATTACAGAATCGGGTTTACTTGTCGTTCCAACGTTGTATTACTGAACCAGATTTACTTGACATTCCAACCATGTCTATATCATGAGATATAAATATTTACCCAATGAATTGGAGGGATATATATGTCCCACCCATCTCATATTAAAATCATTATTACATATTCCAGAAAACATAAATCATTCATCATAGCATTACCTACAAAATAAAATGGGATTCTTAAACATCTTGTAATCACAACATAATCCATATAAGATAAATGGACTTCATAAAAATAATTTCATTATAAATGAAATAAAATAAAATTAATAATTGGGATTGAAACATAACCCTATTTAAATGAATCATCTTATATGGAAAATAAATCTGATAAAACACTTGAACATACTTCTTGAGGAAAATATCCTTTCTTATTCAAAAACATTTTCTTTTTCAATAAATGATGTGGAATTTTAAAATAAAATAATTTAGTTGAAAAAAGTCATAAAATAATGTATAAGAATATTCATGGAAATAAGGAGTAAAAATCTATTCATTCCATATAAGTGAAAAAAACATTCTCCTCGTACTTTTACCCGAAAAGTCAAATAGTATCTCATATGGTAAATAAATGAAAGATTCAATCCATACCATGTAGAAAAAGTAAAAAAATAAAAAATATGGATTTAAACAAACATAAAATAATAATAAACTTTTAATTAATTTTTTTTATAAAACATGGATATGGATGATAAATATATCCCCAGAAAATACATACATATAAACAATCTCAGTTAAAAATGAGATTTGAAAATTACCCCGTACATTAGGTATGTTTTCTTTTTTATCTGTCTGAAACCCTTATATAGTGGGCTTAAAAATATTATTAACTTTTAATAGAACCATAATAATATTTATGATATCATATATGATTACCTTATGACTTTATATTACCCATTCATTGGTCAATTCAATGTTAAAGTAATGTTTTGGGTAATAATCGTTTCATTTATCATACATGTTTGGAATTTTTATTATTGATATGATTACATAGATTATGATTTAATTACTTCCAAAATTTAAAAAATGATTTATATTGAATAAATATTTACTATATAAATATATATAATAGATCGATAAATGGAATGGAATACGCTGTTCATGGAGATGGTAGGTCGTATGTACGAATGAACGTTTTTTTTCTTTCCTTATAAAATTGAATGGAAGTATGTAAATGAAATATATATATATAGATAAATCCAATAGAAATATTATTTCATATATTTCTTGATTATTTAATATTTATACATTATAATCATTATTGTATGGTTAATATGGAATATTAATATCATCACGTCGTGGAGACGGTAAGCCATACGTACACACGAGCAACGATATCATTCCCAAAATTGATGAATGGTATTTATGTGGATGGTGTATACTGTCTCATAATTATTATAATTTTATAATAATCATATATAGTTATTCTTTCCACCATTATACCCATCTAAGTAAGGTGGTGGTGAAAATCAGATTACAGCACAGCGTGGAGAAGGTAATCAGTATGTACACACGTGCGATGATTTCTTTTTCATAGGATGAATAGAAGTTGAAATAGGATTGTTTCATATTTATAATAACATATATGTATATAAGTGATACTAATTCTATTTCATTATAATGAAATAAATAAATATTAGGAATTAGAATAAGAAATAAATTTGAAACAATTGGTAGAAGAGATTACCTTTTCCTTAATGGGCCTCTTTAAACTTCTTCTTAGGGCACTGGAGTTGGTATTTTGGGAAGAAAAAACATCTAGAATGTAAGTAAGGATTTTTATATGGTAAATTTTGTGGGTTTGGCAGAGTTTTAATGATCAATATTTAGTGAAGAGGAGAGGGAGGAGGTTCCATTTTATTGGAGAGGAGAAGGGAACCTTAGGAATGTTCCAAAATATTAATTTATTACAAATTCAATTTCATATTAAAATGGTCCAAAACATATTTAATTCTAAGATATGATGATTTTGGTTCTAAGTAAAATCATCCAATAATTTTATGACAAATCTTGAATATTTCTTTATCCTTATCTCTTTGGTTCTACCCTTATTTTACCCTTTTTTTTGTCTTATAGTTATATCATGCAATTTACACATTTTATGTCAGTATAATTACCATATCTCATAAAACGACCCATAAAATTTATTTATGACATATTTGATCTTATATTAACCATTTTTACAAATATTATATTTCTAGTAATTTAATATCATTTAATAAACTATTTTATATTTTAATTTATGAATTATGTCAATTTTGGATACTATTCATACATGACTTTTAAAAATTCATAACAAACTTATTACTTCAAACCAAAATAATTAAACCATCCCTAATATGTCAATTTCATCCATAAAATTCTTGGATGGAATCAAAATATTCAAATTAAAATTATTTTAATATTTAAAAATTCATTTATTGGAATCATTCATTAATGAGGTAATCACTACATCATAATTATGTCATAAATAAATATATTTATCCAATGTTTAAAAATTATGAATGAAATATCATGATGTATGAAATATTTTTATATTTGTAATTAATATCTATATAAATATAGATCAGTTATATAACAATATATTAAAATCGATTTAGTAAAAGATATATGATTAGGTTATAATTATCTTTAATTTAAATTAATTATTATAAAATGTCATTTTCACATCCTAGTGAATCCATGGGGACCAAAAACCGACCCAAGGATTACCATGGTTATAAATATCTCAACCAATAGAATTAGGTCATGTGTTAGGGTAGTTTAATATTATTATAATTTTATATTTTACCCTTATTTACCAGATTTACCATTTAACCGTGGTAAATATAATAATTACTGATGTTACTATTAATAATAAAAAGTTACTTTTTACACAATTTTAACCTTATGATTCCAAAAATAGACTTTATTTTTACAAATTCAAAACACATAAGCTGCAGTAATTAATGTAAAATTAATCCTGTGGAAAAAAAACATGTTTTGTTTATAACATTTCAAAAGATTGAAATGTTTTAATATATGAATTAAATGTAAAATTATTGAAAATATATTATATTTTCATAAACTATAAAAATATATTATACTGATACTTTGAAACCATTCATTAATTTATTTTAACTATATAAATTATTTCGAGGAAAAAGTTGTTTTCAATTAAAATTTAGCCTATTTTCACTATTAATCAAAAAATGTATCCAATGTAAATTTTTATGTCCTAAATCGAAAGAATAAGTTTATCCCATAAAATAATATTGATATAAGTGTCAAAAACTAGATTTAAAATGTGTGTTCCATCAAAAAGCTGCAAAACTGCATTTTTTTATGAAAAATATTTCTTTTATCGGGAAGATTGATTTTTTTCTCATATCATGTGTAAGATGAATGATAATGTTATATAAAATTAAAATTGTGGTTAATTATATTCATAATTTATAGTTTATAACTCATTTAAGTTATAATATGTTTTTTAGTGAAACATAGTATCAGATACAAAAGAAGCTATCCAGGAAGGTCGCCCTTGCATATAACGCAAGCCAAGTCAGTGTTACGTGTAGTGAAATCTTCCTTTGGTGTTGAGTATAACATTATAAAAACATAGTTCATTTATAAATTGATCAAAATCTACACTCAGTGTTCTGAGAATATAATTCTATAAAAATAACTTGAAATTGTGGACAATACAAGCTGAGAATAGTATTCCATATACTGCCGGATTATACGGTGTGGCATATAGTGCAATATAATCTTGGTGTAGTGTAAAACCCAATACATAAATTAAATGAAAAAGAATCTATATCAAAATATCATTGGGTGTTACATATTATATGTTTCCCAATGCCAAATATGAATATAAAAACTCAAGAGGGGCACCCCCAAGCATGGGATTAGGCTTGTGGTCTAATTCCCATATCATCAAATAAGAATGCTAATATGAAATAGAGAAATATCCCAAGTGAATGATATAATATAAATATAAGAAACATTTATAGTACAAAAAATTAACCAAGGAAATCAATATATGCAATTAAATTAGTCTGTCAATCCATTAGTTAAGTCTTATGCCCATCCCAGTTGATCTATAAGGAATCCCAAGTTTCACACTAAGAACATCCAAAAATCCAATACCACTAAGTCCATCCAAGGTGATCCATATGGAGTCCCTTTTATCACCACTAGGCATGGTAACATCTTAATCCATCCTAGGTATCTCACATAGGCGACCAGGTATCGCCCAAGGCATTGCATAGCCATCTTGCCAAAAGGTCCATCTACAGTTGCTCCCATAGGGAACCAATACCACTGAGGAATATAAATAACTACCCAATAATCCATTTCCTGGAATGCAAAATCATCTCCCCCGACATGTTAGTATATAACCACCTGAGCTTGGGATTCAATCCATGATTCCTTGATATAGAACCAATGTTATTTCCCGACCCATTTCAAAATATCCATAAAAATGAAGGCATATATCACAAGTCAATACATTTATAATATTGCATACCACTACATAAACATCTCATACCACCAAGGGTATTGAAATATCCAATGATACCAAGCTAGTCAATAGACACAATCCAATCATTCAAAATGGAATAAGGGTTTGTGCACAAAATCAAGAATGTAACAATTACTTGACATTATTATCATTTTAATATTTCAAGCTAATAATTTTAGAATATAGATCAAGAAACTAAATCATGGCATAATCATTCAGAACATTCATAAGTAGTGGAAAATAAAAAAAATAGCATGGAATCAAGATGCCTTGAACCATAGTTTATCAGTGATATTATATAAGAAAATCTAAAAATATAGATCAAACATGGCGTTCAATTCAAGCCACCTCATTACATTTATAATATAATTAATTGGGAAATACATCTTATGAATACCAACAGTCAGCTTCAATTCCATTTAAACCATGTAATACAAGACAAGAAATTTTTTATTACTAAACCATTTATTAAAGGTATTCTATTTGGTGGGGGACATACTACTCAATATCATTCTCACTCAATTTATCTAAACATGGAAAATGGATATTTATGGTACAAGTTCTAAAGGGTTCATGATATTTACCCTTATGGGAAGCTACCATCTTCCATGATTCATAATAACCATTCCATTAACCTTAACCATTTCATTGAACTCATTCAGAAATAGTAACTACATTACAAGGCTCAAGCATAAAGGAGATGTGTCATAGACACAAAATATGTGCCCATGTCGGAAAATGCAACACAAAACAGCCAAGAAAGGTAAAATTCCATTCATAAATTATAATTTCCAATATAATGAAACCCTGAGGCATTTAGACTGTCATGAAAAATAGTCTATCACTATATTTTTAGCTTGATGTTAGTGAACCTCCATTGGAGGGGTTTTATTACAAAAACATGAATTTTTTATTAAATAATCTACCATAAATTTTATTCATTTTTAACCTTATCAAAGAAATAAAAATATAATAAACTAATATACTTGTCAAAGTAAGAAATAAGAGTTCATGGGACTTGAAATTAATTTATTAATTCTTTCATAAATTAAAAGGGAAAGGTAAGGGTTCCTACTTTAGGGTGGAACCAAACCGAACATTTGGGATCTTGGTGCTTTCTAACTATACAAATATGCTACCCCACAAAGCATATGCACCATCACATACATATAAGGACACATAACCCCTATAAAAAACCCCAAATTTCCATAAATATGTACAATGTAGCACCACGACAACGGAAGCCTAGTTCCAGTGAAATATTTTATTACATTTTTAATATTACAATTGATAAAATCCTGAAGGACCATTCAATTTAGAATTATTGGAATGCAATATTACATACAGGATACATATAATACATTGGGAATACAAAATAAAAACTTCTATACAATAAATTGAAATAAATTGCATTATTGCAAGCTTATTCAAAGTTATCGTCTTCATAACACGGGGAAAGAAACATAATAAGGGTGATCTCACATATTCAAGAAGTATAAATACAACTGAATCAATAATGAATAAATATATATATGGAAATGTAAATAAATGAGCACACTTTGCACTAACATTTCTATATAAGGAAAAAATAATATGGATTATAATAAACTAAAACACAAGCTATAAATCAATAAAATGATAATAAATTACATCCATAAATACGTCGATGCAAACTTTCATGGATAAATTACCACATAAACTAAATTAGGGAAATATTTCTTAATGTATTTCATGTATACGGAATATGAGGACCTATTAACATAAATTTCATTCACAATATATTTTAACACTGAGGTTACAAACCCATTTTCACAATTAGTATTCTATGGAGAACCTATAAATGCATCATGGAGCTACATAAATTTCAAGAATCACATGTACTTTTCATTCCAAATAATTCTTCAAAATTAATATTCACAAAAAATAATATTCCTTGTCAAATAATCCTATTAAATGAGAAATACATATTCATCAATAATTTGTCATTTAATCAAATAAATGTCAAAGTAAACACTGTATGTAAAATGGTACACAGTTTAAGAAATAGTAATATCCATGATATATGATATGGATCATTAGGTTAAATTCAATGCTTAGTGATCATATGAAATTTAATATTTCAAGGAGTCTTCAACAGTGAATCAAGGAAGTGAATGTGAATTCTATCAATGTCCATATCAATCTTCAATCAAAAAAATAAATATTAAGGATTGTATTAATATAACAAATCCTAAGTGGATAAACAAATAGAGGGTTATTGTTGTTGATGAAATAAAAGAAAAACATTGAACAAAATTCTTGGGTAAGATATCATTTTATTTGGAATTTTTTTTAAATATTTTTCATTGATAATCCATTTTAAAAAAAAAATCAAAAATAAATTTTTTTTAATTTTAATAGAATGCTTCAATGAAATGACAGAGGATAAATCAATACATGCCGAATGAGGTAAAAATAATAATCCATTTAAATGGTTAAAAAAGATTGAAAAATTTCATTATCAGGAATGTTACAAGAATATTCATTTGAAAACTTAGAGAAAGGAAACAAAGGGTAAAAATTAATTCACTAAATCATTTTGAAAAGGTTATAACATTTTAAAGACATTTCTAAAAAACATGGTTTTTATAAGAAAACTGGTTCTCCGACTAAAGTGAGAGGTAATGTTGGGTTTTTTAAAAAACATTTTCTATAAAATTATGAGTAAAAAAAGGTATATGAATGGACCTAATATGTGAAAATGTTCAAGAATTACCAGAGAAGAATAAAACGATTTACTGAACAATGGTTACTTAATTTCATTAAATGGAAATAAAATTGAAATATTATGACTATTATTTTTGTGGAATATAATCTTTAAACACTCCAAAGTACCATATACCACTTTGGAAAATTTTAAATTATAAACTCTATAATGAATAAATTTAAATTAAAGTTATAATATCATATGTGTTTTTAAATTGATAATATATCATGTAAAATGGATTTATATACACTATATAAAAGAAATTATACACATAACAATACAATATGCCTCAATGAAATGAAATTCAGGAAAAATACATTACCTTAACCTAATTTTTGTTGTGTGTTATTTATCATCATGTATAGTAGTTTACAATGTGTATTTAACTTATAAAAAATCATAATAATGTTTCCAAAACCATGTATTAACTTCATATAATATCTTATTACCCGTTTGTTAGTAATCTTTCACTAATTCAACCATATGAGGTGTTAATTTCCCAGTTGGTTAAGTATGTTTTAACTTGTTATTTGTTGTTCTTAATAAACTTATCCTGGTTTAATCATATATATAATTTAAACCCTGATATTAATATCATATATTTCTATTATTTATGTATCTATATTAATATATAATGTTTGTAGATAAGAAATAAAATTCACCGTTCATGGAGATAGTAGTCCGTACATACGCATGAACACTACTTTCATTTATTTATTATCATAAAAGAATGAAGATTAAATGATAAGTGTGTAAATAATAATTATATAATAATATATATTTTATATATGTTACATATGATTACTAAAATTATCCTTAATACATTCCATTTATAGCATGAACGAATCACATCGTTTTGAGGGGGCAGAAGTTCACACTTCCACAAACGATGTTAACGTTGTTACATAAAATGGAATGTATAAGGATATATATTATAAAAAAATTACATAAGATTGATGAAAAAATAAATATTATATATAACATATATAAATATAGTATCCATCATAATGGCTACCATAAGAGTTGTTATACAAAATTAAACAATCATTGTTTGGTGAGGTGGTAGTCTACCTACACGTAAATAATATGTCTGTTACCCATTAGATGAGAGTGTGTGTAAGTTATGGTAATTTGTTTTCCAAAAACATCCTATTATATTATGTATATTGGATTTATTATATATATTTTGAATAAAAGTATTTTATGTAGTGGAGAATGGATATAAATATAGGACTTTGAGGGAATGTGTTACAGCTTAATCAGGTAACTTATTTTGGTTTGCACCGTAATACTTCCTAGGATTTCATTATAAAAATATGAAGGCTTTAAAGAGAAAGGTAGGGATTTTGGAAATATTTTTTTTCCAGAGTATGGTCGATTCAAAATGGATTGAGAGGTGTGAGTAAGTGGGAGGAAATGAGGCCTTTTATAATGGGTGAGAGGAATCTCTTTCAATATTTTATAAGAAAGGAACCCCACACAATTATTGTTTATTTCAAGTGGATAAATAGTTTCCAAAGTTGGGAAAATGTAGGATAGGGAGAAATATGTCCATAAAAAATCCTTATGAAATGTGTATAGGTCTTTTAAGGCTTTAAGGTTACGGTTTAGTCTCTTATTAAGCTTAATTAACCATAATCGTTGTAATTAATTTTAATTAATTTCACTAATATTTTTGGACAAAACTAAGTTGAACATATTAGAAATTATAAACTATTATTATTAAAAATATGGAATCCATTTTGGTAAATTTCAATCCCATAAGTGGTAGAAATAAATTTAAATTTAATACTATAGATGGTATGACAATGCTTGTTTTTATAGTAAAAACATCCTAATGATTACTATGTTTTTATAGTCAATTTAAAAGTGAAATTGATTCCAATGATCTAAATTGGATTATTTGATAAAAATATTATCTGGTTAAACTTTTATCCCATTATAAAACATTATCTAACATTATAATTAAATTATATTTAAAATCAGTATTGAACTAAAATTTAGTATTTTAAATTATTCAATAACAAATAAAACTTCATATAAATGTAACAAAAATTCACCTTAACGTAATTTTTGTGTCACAATTTTAAATATTATGTTCATTTTGACTTATAAAATTTATAAAAGGGTCCAAAATTTGATTTAAAATGGGTTATCTGTTAAAATTCTATAAAAATTCCTAAATAAAAATATAGGTTTTTATATGTAATATTGAGTTTATTCTTATCTTATGTCTATAAAATCCATTGGATAATTATAAAAAAATATTTTTTTGAATATATAACACATATATTTCATTAATATAATTTATTAATTATAATAAATATAATTTATTAAGACAAAACATCATGTAATAATAAATATAATAATATTTTATTTACATTCAATTGGTTTTTTATTTTTATTTCTAAATAATTGGTAACCAATTAATTCATTTTATATTTGTGTAAACCATATATCTTCATAATTTAGATAAAATTTTTCATAACCACTTATTTAACGGCAAGGTTATGTATTGTTATATAAAATAATAATATTTTAATTATATATTATTGTTCTGTAAAACTCGGTCTTGAGTATAATGAAAGCTATCGAAGAAGGTTGTTGTTGCGTGTAACGCATGCTAACTCTGTGTTGAGTGAATTTACAACTATAATATATATCAAATATAATTTAAATAGTAAATATATTTTAATGTATTGGGGTATTATATCCCCTCACATGCTTGGTTTCACGTGTTATTCACTCTTTTGAATATAAGGTACCTAATTTAGAATTTCAAGGTGTTACATGCAAGGGGATCCTTACACATATGCTTATATATATATAATCATCTCCACTCACATATTATGTATTTTCATATATATATATATATATGCCCACCTATCCCCCTATATGTATATTACCCACCATGTATGAATATACACATAATGGTGGATCCCATATATATATATATATACTTATCTATACATACATAGGAAAGTCGCCTTAGACCCGATGACTTGAAATCACACAGTCGGGACCAACGCACTACCATTTAAACATTAGGATGTAAAAATAATATAAAGAACAGGATGAACAAGGTGAGAAACAATATATAAGGTGAAAACCCTCACCTCGGATGGTGGTAATGACCTAATTCAACCCAAACCACTTCTCCTTAAATAATGGTAGCAAAAAAATTCACCAAAATGACCCAAGAGATACTTCACATAACCTAGAACTACATGAAAAAGAAAGAAACGAGGTTATCCCTTACCTAGGGTTTGGCCGAACATTGTAGGTTGACAAAGAAGCCTAAACATGCCATGAAGAGGTTTAATTATTTGGTAGAAGGCCTTACCATGGAGATTCAAAGAATAAATTGTGAGAAATGGGGAAAGTCTAGCAGTTGAAAGAGGATCTAGAGGGTGCGTCATTGCTTGTTCATGTGAAAGCCACCTTGGGGGTGCATCGAGTATGAGAGGGGAGAGGGTTGAGGTATATTTTTAGTTTTAATTTTATTTTATTTTAATATTAAAATAAATATTATTTTTAAAGAATTTTTTGGTGAACATTACGGGCCACACCACATAGAAAACTGTGTGCCCTCTACTGGGCACCTGGGTCACCCTGCACATGCGGGATGTACGGTTTGGAAACAGTACACCAAAAATGTAGTGAATAGTGTATAAGTACTTACTAGTTTCCACTATGAGTATATGGAAGGTTCATATTTTTTAAAATCATATAGAACCCCAATGACAACCTCCGTCCCTGAGAAAAAAGCCACATGGTTACCTGTAGTGGGTCGTAGGGTTTCAGAGCAACTATGTCTCATTCCTCACTTTTCAAAACCATGATTTTCTAGGCTCGACACTCCAAACCTCCTGAAGAACTATGGGAATATAATAGGGTATTAAACTATGTCCAAGAACATGACTTAGGAGTTTTCTAACATTTGGAATCTCATTCTAAGGCATAATTTAAAAAAACCATTCTATAATTGAAAAAATTCAAAAACATCCAATTTTCTGTCTGATTCAAAACACAATCTGTTACGTGTGATATATACTATGATTATAAATATATAATATATATTCACAAATAAATAGTGCAATATGTGCTATAGAATATTTTTGGAATAGATAAATTCTATGACTACTTAACACATTACCACAAGGGGAACGAGAACAATGTGGATGATTTTTTGAGTTGAATGCATCATGATTGAGTATCTATAATGAGAATCACAGAAGATCTAATATTTATGTTTTTTAATAGTATTGATATGGAAATATTGATGTAAGATTAGAAATATTTTATATATCAATTTAGTGTTCAGTTATGAAACCATGTAATGATTAAGAAGTTATAGAAGGAAGATGTAGAGTTATAAAAGAAGGTTATAACTGTTCCTCAATTTCATTGTGATTATGATGTGTTGATAAGGTTTAGGAACTACTTGTATCTTTCATCCAAACTATACATGAATAAGGTGTTATTAGAGGAGGCTCATTTTTCTTCATTCTCTATTCATTTTGTATGTATGAATATTTATAGATATCTAAAATAGTATTTCTAGTGCGTTGATATGAAGAATGATATTTCCGAGTATCAATCTTTGGGATTGTTATATATTCATGTTAATGATAATAGGAAATATTATATAGCTATATTATAACAATTAAGTATACATTAATTGAAATGAAAAAAAAACATAATGAATTTTTTCACCGTAGTCACAAAAACATCTACATGGAATAATGTTATATCTATTGTAGTCTATTACCTTAAAATTTTGACACACTTCATCATAATCAGGGAATAATTATATCAGGATCATATTTCTAGGATATTCATTAAAATAGTGGTATGTTTTCATTTAGTGTATCATTCATATGTATATGATTAGGATTCGAGGTTCACCTTAATGTTCTGGAAATGTCTTCAACATGATATGGATATAGAGGTTAGTAAAAACACTATGTATCATACTCATGAAGTTAGTAAATTTGAGAGAACCATTCAAACCCTAAAAGATATTTTGATATATATTTCTGTGGATTTAAATGTTGGTTGGCATCAACACCTTCATGTAAATGAGTTTTCATTGAATAATAACATCCATTCAGACATTCCTATTGATCATTTTTAAGACCTATATAGAAAGAAGTTGAAAACTCCAACATTTTGGGATAATGTTAGCGAAATAAAGAAATTGGGACATGATCTAACTAATTAAATAGAAAATAGTATCTGATCCATTCAAAAAACACATCAAAGAATCATAGAGTCGACAAAACTGTTATGTTAATAATTATTAGTTATATCCTAAAATTAATGAGTACGAGAAGGTGTTTTAGTGAATTTCTCCATGAAATAAGGTTATGAGATTTTTAATGAAAAGAAAATTTATAATTATGTATATTTTCCATTTATATATTATTTATATATTAGTGGAAGTAGATTAACACATATAACGTCCACCGAAATTTACATAAGTTCCCAATGAATTCCACATATCTCTTAAAATGATATACATACATAAACCACCACATGTATTAAACACGTATAGTTTACCACTAGAGTAGGATCTAGGTTATGAGGAACAACTTTTTAATATTCTGAATCATAGAGAGAATGTTTTATGAAACATAACCACTCACTATATTAATGTTTTGTGGTGAAACCACATACTTGAGAAAGCTATATGAGAACATGAGGACATGATGAGGTATTAGTATTCTTAATTGTACATATATGAGAAGTATAATTTCTAGATTGAAAATATTTTAACATGGGTATAATGAATAACCTATATATTTTAGGATTTGTTTTGAAATAAATTTAATTTTTTTCTATAGCTTTAAATACACAAAACATCATGTATAAATGAACTGTAATACATTATCTCTTTATCAAATAGTAGTTAAATGTTTTTGAATGAATAGAAATAAAATAATTATGATATTTAGACAGTTTGAAAATTTATAAAATTAAGACTTTAATTTTTATTTAATTAGAAAGTAGAATAAAAACCATTTTGGAAATAAAAGAGATGTTTTTTTGAAATTTTTTTATGAATAAAATATATATTTATGTTAATAAATTAAATTTATCACTATTTGTTAGTGAATATAATTAATTATATTTGTTATATATTCAGTCAAATATCTTTTTCATTTATCCAATGTTTTTTCTTAACATGGTATAATAATAATTCCATTTTTATGCTTAAAATAATAATTTTCTACAATGTTATTTCGTCACATTATATGCACATATTTTAATGTAAATTTAGGAATAATTCAAAATTTTCATTTCAAAAAAATAAATTTCAATTTATAAATAAACATCTCAAAATTATCATATAATGGATTTTTGATAATTTCCTAAAAATATTAATTTTCCAACAAATATTGAAAAATTATGACCGTTAGTTAAAATTTCCTATAAATTTTATTCTTTTAAAATATTCCATTTTTTAAATGTCTATAAAATTATAATTATATCAATTATACCAATAATAATCCAATTTCAGTAATTTGAATCACGTTTATGGTGTACATTAATATAAAAACATCTTATACTTATGAAAACATTTTCATTGTAGAACCTCTTTTTCACCACATCAGTTGGTTTAATTCAGATTAATTCCAACCACTTCTATTAATTGAATTGGGTAAAACTGTTTAAATATTTACAATAATCTTAATTTATATTATATAATAATTTTAATAAAAAATTTTATCCTGTGAATAGTAAAACTAGTGAAAATAATTTATTAATGTTAATGTCAAAATGGGTTTATCGGTAGTTGAAGAAAAACAAATTAATTGATAAAATGGCCAAAAACTCATATAATTTATCATTTATGGACATATAAAGACATTATAACATGTTTGATTCGATAATGTTTCATTTTGGGGCCATTAATGTTGTTAAAATTGGGTATATTTTATTCTTTTCAAAAATTCCATGTGTTTCATCTCCACCACATATAAAAGAAAACCTCCTCTCATATCCTCTGTAAACATTAAGATCCTTTTATATCTGTAAATCCATTCCAAAAACCCTTCCCCACATCCCAACCAATTTCATAGATCACATGTTCTGTAATAGATCCATCCTAGAAAGGATTTGCATACAAACCTAAAGAGAGTGTTTGAAGAAGGGTATAGTTTATAACAACGTGATTTAGTTTTTTCTTCTTTTACCACCAACAAAGTATATGAAATGATAGTTATAAAGTAGAATCAGTATATAGTATATACTTTGATGTTGTTATTTTAATACTATAACATATATCTATATCTTCTTCCATCAAATGGGAAATGAAATAGTCGAATGTGTGTGTGGAAGACTACAGCCTTGTGATCCAATGTAGTTCATTTTCATGGCCACCTCACAGGGATGTAAATAATGATGAATTTAATATTTATATATGATATTAATGAAATATTTATACTTATTTAATAATAACACATCTAATTTCTTATCTTCCAATCTGTTGGAGAATGAAAATGTCCAACGTGCATACATGTGGACATCCACCTCCATGAAGCAATGAGAATCATTTTTCATTTTACATAGACATTGAATGTAATAAGGACAGATTAAATTAATATACATGATATAAATGGTTTAGAAATTATACTATAAGGTTTCATTATTATTTATTTCTTTTGTTCCATCCATTAAAAAATTAAACAACGCTTATGCATACATATAACCTACTGTCTTTTTGGATAGTATAAATCATTTTTCGATATCTACTTTGATTATGTGTCTAAATATATATAAAAAAATATCATAATTATATCATGAATAAAATTATGGAAATATTGAAACTAATATAATCTAATCATGACTAAAATGACCCAAACAAAAAATACATGAAAAATAATGTTGTAATTTCCTAAAACAATGATTTTAACAGCATTTTTTTATTAAAAGTGATGTAAAGTTTTATATTTAAATAATATATATATTCTATTACATAAGTGTATGATTCTATAATATATTTATAAAATAGAAATATTTATTATTTATGTGGTTCAGACATGTACGATGAAATTCCATACTTGAGGAAAAGTATTTTCATCTCACTTTTTTTTGTGGGACAAAGGAAAATTCCACACATGTTTATTATGATTGTTTTATATTATTCCAATTAATGTATTTTATGATTATAATAATTAAAATTATATGATATACATATCCATATATGGTTATTTATTTCACAGTGATTAGGATTCAAAATTTCCAAAATTTGTAAGGTTTTATATTACATTCTCATTAGTTATCTGGATTGCTTATAATGACGATTACAATGATAAAGTATTATGATATATATCTAAAAAACAGTTTTATTTTATTATCCTATGAATATTCTTTAAAATCACATGTTTTTCTTTCATTTTTATATCTTTATTTACTCAATATCCCAAAATATTATTTTTAAGTAAAATTGTCTATATTTCTCTATTTTGATTGAATAACCCTTCTCTTCCATGTACATATTTTCTAAAAATGATTTTAATAATTTTTTTAATATTATAAAAAGATAGTTTAATTTCATTTTTTACCATTAATGAAATTAGAAAAAATTATAATTAATACAATTTTTACTTTCCAAAATGAGGTACTTATGATTTTTTATCAAAATGTGAAAGGGTGTTATGTTTTAATGTGCATTGTATGAATGATACATCTCATAGTTTGAAACACTCCATGATTTAAGGCTTCCATTACAAGTTTCCAAGTTTATTTTCATCTAAAATTTTTCATTAATATTTACTAATTTTCTGTAATTTGAATATATGAACTCAAATTGAAAAGGTAATTTCCCCTGAGGAAACATTCTAAGTGATATTTTAAAAGAAATTTAATAGAAGAAGACATTATTTGATTATTATTAAACTTTTATTGGGACATGATCCAGTTTTACCTTACTTACTCATTCTTTAGAGGTTTTATGATTACAATAGAAATATAATTATGAAACCTATCCCTTTTCCATGGGTTATGTAGTGATGAATGGGAAAATGATTAGGAAATCTATTTCTTTTCATCAAGTTATGTCCAAATGAAATTTTTATGAAACCCATTTCTTTTCAGGGGTTATGATATGATAAATATTTTATGATCGTATGGAACATATCTATTTGATATTTATTATGTGATAGGTGGCCTAGAATTATAAATCCCACCAATAAATTGGATAATGATTGATATCTCATTATATAAACATGAATAGAATGAGGAGTTATCACAATTCATTAGGGGATCTTATCCACTATTATAGTATTGGGATTAAACCTAGACTTCTATAATAGTTTGCTGAGTTAACCCAATCCACTATGATAGTCTCGGTATTCATCCTTGTCTTATAAAAAAATAATTTTCTATACATATATTCATTCCATAAATGTATATATTATGCCAATGTTATTCTCTCCTACCTATTTTTATTTGATTACATTATGATTCATGTCTTATGAATTCTTATTATTTATGTCATGATGTAAGATTATTATATCTAATATACTAGGTATGATGTATAAAATTTCTAATCATGTTCCTATATCATTGTTAATATGTTATGTTTATGTGAACATTTATATCATTATTTTATTGACCATAGTAATCATAATATATCAAAAATTCTTATGATTCTTTCCCCATGTTATTAACAATGTAATTATGTTAGATATGTCAAATATGGGTACTAATTTTTAGGATCCTAGTGTTAGATGATCTAATTCAAATATGAATTAGTTTTTTATTTATCTATGTTTCCAACTACACTATAATTTTAGGATATTAAAGTGTTTTTTTGTAAAATTACTTGAATATTAATCTATTATGATGTTATATCTATATATAAAATGTCTAGATCACTATAACATTCAATTTTATTAGTTATAAAATCAATCTTAAAATAATTTTTTAAAACATTTAATCCATTTCCTATATTTTCTACATATTGTCAAGATATAATTTATTAATCATGACATAAGATATATGATTATGCATAACCCCGTGATTTTTCAATCGATTCCCCATTCCACCTGGTTTCTCATGAGGACATTCAATTCATTTTCAATCATATAAATTGATAACTCAACACCCCATGATTCCATCCATTGACTAAGAAATGGTTTGTGTGAGTATTATGAAATAATAAAATAAAAATATATTAAAATCAGGAGAATCAATCCTATTTTGTTTTATCATTTTTTTAACTTCATTTAAACTAATGATACATTAATTTTAATTTTTACCTTACAACTGTCTCTTAATTCAACTCATATTTCCCTTTGATTCACCCTCTTAATATCAACAACCTAATACCCCCAAATAACTATCAAAAAATTATCATGATCATTCCTACCATATTCTAAACCCAAAAATCATAGATCCATATACTCTTAAATTTATCATTTTCCAAAAACTACAATAATCAATATATAATAAACATATACAAAAAATATAAATTCTCAAAAATTATATTAATCCTCTATTCCACTAAAAAAATCTCAATCCCTAATGTAATCTATATAATCAACTAATATTCCCAATATTAATAAACCTATGGTCACAACTAACTAAATTTAAATAAATGTAAAGTCATATACCAACCAAAAGTTTCCTCTAAACCACAATAAATTAATTTTCCTAATGACAATTTAAAATCTCCAAAAATATCATTAGTCACTTCAAAATGAAAACAAATAATACTTCTGTAGAGGTATCTTTGTATCTGATATTATGATGTATTTTAAACTTATCAACCCATAATGTTTTTTAAAAATCATATGTATCCTCATCTAATAACATCATAAATACTAAAATTATCTAATCCCAATCTTAACACA
The DNA here is from genome assembly GCA_963277665.1 of Viscum album. Classification (NCBI taxonomy): domain Eukaryota; kingdom Viridiplantae; phylum Streptophyta; class Magnoliopsida; order Santalales; family Viscaceae; genus Viscum; species Viscum album. Next base: position 475,645,122 of record OY728135.1, read on the forward strand.
AACCAAATCTGTGACATATCTATATGGTGGGATTCAGTGCTAATTTTTTTTACATACTAAATTTGATAAAAAATGAATGGGGAACAAATTTAACCAACAAGAATAATATTATCAATAAGCATCATTGAGTCACTTACATAATGTAACATCAAATTACTAATTATAGGTCTCATAAACCTCTCTTTTGATCATGCTTTTGTTGGGTATCGTTTAATGGATCTTTTGGTGGAATTTTGGAAATTTTGAAGTTATTTCGGGCTGTGCACGGTTGGCTTATGATTTTCCCAATCCATGCACCAAGCTAGTGAAAAACATGTAATTTGATAATGTGAGGATTTATAAAGTTAGTGCACCATTTGAAAAATCATGAGCCCACCAATGAGAAATCGTGAAACCCCATCAATATATGTGAATGGCTATGGCACATAGTTTGTTTAACCATGTGGCCCTACCTAGCTAACCATGTACATGAGATTGAATTAATCCAAAAATTAATTTAAAAATTCCAAAACCCTTGGATTAAGTGTATGAAAGGAATATACAACCCTAATATGTTTTATTCTTCATTAGAATCTCCCAATAGGTGATTTTGTCCCCTCTACACCCCTTTAAGATGTGAATCAAATCTTGGAGAAAGAATCTCGATCTCTTCAAAGGATTCTTTCCACATTCTCTTTCTCCCACTCTCTTTTCTCTCCCATATAGGGGTTAATATATATTAATTATTGGGGTATTTAAAACCCATTTTTTTGGATATTGAATGTAGGTTATATTCTCAAATACTTGTTTTCAACTTTTTCATTGCAATTTCTGGATTACGGCTTTGTGTTTCGTGATTCCATGTTCCAGAGGAAGGCAATTCCATTTATGATTGGCCAATTAATGTAACCAATAACTACATAATTTTTATATTTTATATAAATTAAATTATAAAAAACAAATTCTATGTATATTAGGGTTTTAAATCTATTTTGTCATGAATTTGGTAAAAAAGCCTAAATTCTAATGTATTGTGGTGCGATTTGGATTTGATGAAAATGAAGAAAAATTATAAAATTAAAATAATTGAATTTAAAATATGAAATTGAATTGAAATGAATTTGTTTGAAATTGTATTTGTGAAAAATGAATTTAAATTATTTTTATATAAACCCAGTGGTTTTATCTTGGAAAATCCATGATTTGAATAAAAAATTCAATAAAGGATTTTATTAAAAAATTGGAATATTGAAAAGAAAAATTTGTTTGAATTTTATTTTGAATTGTTTTAAAATAAATTTCCCATTATTGTTTGTTTTTGGAGAACATAAAATCCTTGGTAGTTAGGGAGTTATTTGGATAGAACACTTTTAACACTTTACAATCGAAACAAAACCTAGTGCAGTAAGTCACATCCCCAATGGGGTGGTGATGTCATCTTTGACTTGTGTCTATGTGATGTGTATATACACATATTTTCATGAATCATATTTCAGTGTGTAAGGATCCCATAGTTATGAACTTCCTTACCTTTTTGAAGTCGCCCATGTTTTTATCTTGTGATTTTTTATATATATTCCACTATATTTATACATTTTTACACATGCCTTGTGAATTTTTATAAACAATGTTACATAAAATTATTGTTTAATACATTATTTATAAATGTTTCCATAATTTAAATGTAATGTACAATTTGTTTCAAATATACAATTTGGAATTTCATTCCTGTTTACATAAAAAGAAATATCTATTTTGTTAAATAATTATTACCTATTATATTGGAATCCTTAGTGAACTTATTGGGATTTTAGATCACACCTTACCTATGCCTTTGGGTGTTTTTATATTATCTTCTTTCAGGTTTGATCTTGGAAAAAACACCACATGGAGGTTGTTTTGGTTGTTTATCCTTGATATTGGAGTTTTGTGTTCATTAGGAATCATGCTATATAGATTTTTTTTACATTAAGATGCACTTAAGGTGGTTTATACATGTATTACATCTAGTACAGTTCTCAATTTGATGTTTTCATTATATTCATACAAACATATATCTTATTATTTTATTGTGTTTGTGTAAAATTTGTTCCCACTTTCATATTGTATGATGCTAGGTTCTAGTCGTCAACCCATGGGGGTTGGGAATGAACTTCAGGCCATGTCAGGACCTTCTTGGTTATCTTTTCACCAGGGTATCTGTGATGGTTTGTGATAAAGTTGAATCAAAGTCGTAGGTTAATAACCATTCCTTGATGTCCGCATGTAATTATTTAATTGTGTTGGGACTTAGGAGGTTGTTGTGAATGAGTGTCTGACCATATCTTACTACAAGGATCCGTATCTCACTAGGGGTGGGTTTAGGGAAATAAATCTTGAAGAATAGTTATGGTCCTTTCAATATTGTTTATTTGAATAGAATGAATATATGTCTTGTGTTATTATTAGTTAAGATTAATTTCCCTTATTTCTCTGTGTGTGTGTCGATCTTATTTCTTCAATATTATATGTTTATGTTGAGTAGAATCACTCCTATGAGAAAATGTGTAAATAGGATCTGTGATAACGCTTATGATGAACCTCAGAAAGAGAATCCTTTAATGTACAGGAATCTGGTTTAGGTTATTGTCTATGATGTTCAAGATATGGGACATGCAGCTGTACCAGTTCCCCTTCACGTTCCTTCTATGGAACCTTAGAGGGAAGAGTTTTCAAAATCATTCATAATAGTTCCTTAAATAGAATCCACTAGTGTTCAAAGGCACATATGATCCTCAAGAGTTTGAGGAATGATTAATAAAGATAGAGAATTTGTTTGAGTTCTTGTATAAACCTGATTAAATAACGGGGAAGCATTCCACCTTCATGGTAGAGGGACCTCCCAACAGATGGTGGGAAAATATGGTGATGGAAAATAATCATGAGGTATTATATTTAAAAGACATCAAGGACCTTTTTACTGACTAGTTCTTTTCATAGTCGATGGTTTTGGCCAATGCCATTGAGTTTTTCATACACAATCAAGCTGAAAAGACTGTCAATGAGTAATCAAATTGAATTATAGATCTTGTGTAGTTTTCACCTAAGATTGAATTGAATGAGAAGATGTAGAATTGAAGGTTTTAGGTGGGACATTGATCAAATATTGTTTGTTTGATTTTCTTATTAATGTGGAATTTTTATACTAATGATCTTGATTGAGCGTTAAGGGTTGAAATTGATCTAGCTGTCAAGTCAGGATTGAAAGGAGTTACTTTTTATCCCAACGGAAGTTCACCAAGTTCCGTCAATGGAAAGTGTAACAGTGATGATTCTCATAGGGGTTCTTGATAACATGTTTTTTCTATACCACATGCATTATATAGTAGATTCCCTTTAATTCATTACCAGTGTGGCAAGAACGGGCATTTTAAGCGGGTTTTCACTTGGTATGAAAGATATTTGGATCATACAAATGACCAGGTAACATTTCAATGTTATACCATATCTTTACTACTCCCCATAGTGAAACAAGATCATCATCACCTATTAAAACAATGATTCAATCAGATGTTTCACATACAAAGGGGTTCTAGAATTAGGAATTTGGAATTAAGATTCTTCACACAGTGGATGAGTCTCTATAGGAAGCAGATATGAGTCCATGGACATTGAGTGGTATCATCATTATAGCTTCATCATTAGTTACTTTTTTATTTTATATTGATGTATCTCATTCATTTATTTCAACCTGTATTTTCAATCTACATAATATTCCTTTAGAGAATTTATCTTTTTTGAGGGATATTACATCACCCCTCGGAACAAAGTGAGTGTTGGGTATCTATATTCCCATTTGTTTTTTCTATATATCATATATAAAGCTTTCTTTTGATTTTTGTGCTACTCAACAAGAAACCTATTGACATCATATTTTGGATGTATTGGATATATTCCAATAATTCCCATATTTCTTGTTATCTTCAGTGAGTGTCCTTTACTACACCCAATGGGGTGTGTCATATCTCTCAAAGAAATGAGACCCAAGGTAATGTAGATCTGTACCATCTTATCTAGAGTTGGGAAAATTAATATCAGTTTTATCTTTTTATATGGGGAGATAATCATTGAGTGGTGATTTCCCTCCAGTGGTTGTCATGATTCCTGACGATTTTCATCTAAATTCTCTGGGTTGTCTCTATAGAGATAGGTTGAGTTTTCTATTTATTTAGTACCTACTACAAAACAATAATCTATTCCCTATAACAAAATAGAAACAACATTAATGAAATAATTAAAGGCCGAATTCAGATGATCTTATAGAGAATGTATTTATAAACTCGAGTGTTTCAACTTGTACGATGGCATTTCTATTTTCTAAGAAAGCAGATGGGTCCCTCTGACTTAGTGTTTATTACTGAAAACAAAATCGGGTTATTGTAATCAAAAAGTATATGTTTCCACATATTGATAATCTATTTGACTAGTTTAAATGGGTTAAGTGTTTATTGAATATACATCTTTGATCCAATTAAGATCAGCTGAGGATAAAATAATTTTACATTCATAAAACTACCTTTCAGAGTAGGTATGGACATTACCTATATCCGGTCATGACGTTTGGTTTAACTAATTCTCCGGTATTCTTTATGGATTTAATGAAAATGATTTTCAGGAGTACCTTCTTACCATCAAGGATGTCTTTATTGATGACATCCTTGTTTACTCTATGTATGTGGATGATAATGTGTTTTAATTAGTATAGATTTTTATTTTTGTAGTAATCAAAAAGAATAGGCCAAGCTATCAGAAAGTGATTTCTGTATTCGGGAATTAATGTTCCTGGGACATGTGGTGTCCAAACATGGTATTTCATTTTATCCTAAAAATTTGAAGGTTGTTATGAAATTGAAATATCCACTTAATGTTTTTGAGATTCAGAGCTTCATGGGATTAGCTGGATATTTTCTCTACTTTATAAAGGGATTCTCAAAATTAGGTTACCCGATGACTGATCTAACTTATAAAGAAGTAAAGTTCTCTTGGGTTAAGAAATTAATTTTTTTTTGTTGTGGTGAAGAGTATTTGGACTAATACACTATTTTTGACTCTTCTAAAGGCTGAGTAGGGGTTTTTGGTATTATTTGATGCATCAGGTTCAGTTTTGGGTTGTGTTCTTATGCAAGGTTATTATGTAATTTATTGTGGCACTCAATAGCTTAGGAAACACAAGAAGAATTACCTCACCCACAATTATGAGCTCATATTTGTGATTAAAAATTATAGGTGTTGTTGGAATTACTTCTTCAGATAAAGGGTTATCATGTATTCATACCAAAAGAGAATGAGTTACATAATCTTTAATTTTTTTGTGAATATCCTCCAAAGGTGTTGGGTGTAATATGTGAAATATTTTGATTTTGAACTTTCCTATTCCAAGGGAAAAGGTAATGTCATTGTAGATTCTATGGGAAGGAAACTCCCAACCTTGGAAATGGAAGAATCATTGGATGAGTGAAAATTGATGGCTCTTTTTTCATAGTTACACATTGGAGTCTGAGAATCAGAGGGTGAGGTTTCTTTGGAAAACGCTTTGTTGAAATTTACCCTTCTCAAAATGATTTTTTAAGAGAAGAAAATTCAAGATGAGTTTTATTGAATTAGAGGCTATATTTAGTGTTATGAGCCCATTGTTGACACGTTGTTCTCTATAGAGGAAATTCTATGCTATCATAATAATTTTGTGGTACCATTATCGGTTAGAAAATCTGTGATTGGGGATTTTCATAATTCCCAATGGGTAGTGAACCTAAAGACCATGATGATTTTATTAGAATTTTTTCATGATTCTAGTGGAAAGGTATGGTATAAGTCATTGTTGATTTTTCTCTCATTGTTAAACATGCCAAAAAGTTAAGTCCAAGCATAAAAAACCCTTGAGTTTTCTTTATCAACTTCTAGTGCCTAATTAGAAGTGTGACAAGATCTCTATGAAAAGTATGGTTGGGTATTCATGTACTTGAAAAAGAAGAATGAGATATTTTTTGTGATCAATAGGATGACTAAATTGGATAACTTCATACCCATTACTGTTACAATGAAATTTGAGGAGTTGGTAGATCACAATGTGAATGATATCATTCGGTTTCATGGAGTTCCATATAATATAGAATTTGATAGGGATCCATGGTTTGGTTATCATTTTTAAAGAGGACTTCTGGAGGTATTGGGATCTCAAATATGTTTAATCATGACATACCATCCACATTGGGATTTCCAAACATAACGAGCTATATAGATTCTTGAGGATATTCTTCAAGCTTGTGTTCTCAACATTGGTGGGGCTTGGGAAGGCCATCTGGGTCCGGTTGAGTTTCTTTATAATAATAGTTACTATTCAGTTATAATGGATCTTTTTGAGGCTTTGTATGTATGAGATTGTAAAACTTTTTTATGTTGGTCAGAGATTGGTGAATGTTCCTTGGTTGGATAATTCTTGGTCCAAGATATGAATACGATGATTCAATTGATTCATCAGAGAATGTTGATGGCATAGTGACTGTGTATGTATTATGTTAATCATCACCATATAATATTGAAATTTTCAATTATCCACCAGGTGTTCTTAAATGTTTCTCCCTATTTGGGTCATCAATGGCTTGGAAGGCAAGGAAAACATGCTCCTAATGTTGTGGGAAATTTTGATGTTATATATTAGGTTGGGTTAGTTGCTTACTATATATAACTTCCTCCATAACTGATGTCTATAGAAAACATTTTCCAAGTATCTCAGATAAAAAAGTATCTTTTTGAACCATATCATGTTTTGATCAAGATCGATTAAGTGATTGAAGCTGATTTATCAGTGACTCAGAATCTGGTCATGAAAATTGATTCAGAAACCATGTTACTTCATTAGAGGACGATACCATTGGTTCATGTTCTATGGAAGCATGGTCTGGATTCTCATGAGACGTATGAGATAATGGAATTGATTAGAGAGAATTGGCCTCATATTTTTGACATAGAAGCTTCTTAGAAGACCTTATATAGAATGAATGTTTCTTTGGTGGGGAAGTTTTAGCATCCTGTTACAGTTTCCAGGTACTCTAAAACCCCTATTTTGATCATTATTTGGTTGGGTATAATGTTAGGGTTCTTCTCAAATTTTTTTTGAAAATTTTGAATTAAATTTTAGATATTCATGTTTGGTGCAAGGTTTCGCCAAACCATGTGCTTAATTAGTGAAAATTGTGAAAATCGAGATAGTGTGGGTTAGCACAGTTGGCACATGGTTTTAAAAATATGGCACCAACTAAGGAGAAACTATGAAACCCCATTAGTAGTGGCACATCGTTAAAGAATAATGTTTCTCTAACTATGTATCCCATATATACTAACCATGTGTATAAGAGTTAACTATTCAATAAATTAATATTATATTCTAGAAACCCTTTGTTTAAGGGCTTGACGGGCATGTATGAATCTTATAAATATTATTCTTCCATGGAAGCTCCTAAGAAGTGATTTTGTTTCCCTTACATGCCTCTGCAAGTGAATAAAATATAGAAGAACATTCACACCCCAACCCATCAATTTTCCATTATTTTTTTATTTTTGTGTTTCACTTTAATTTTATTACATTTCGGGTATTTTTCCTTTGAATTGGTAGTTTTTGGGAATGAAATTCATTTTGCAAAGTTAAGGCACATAGTTTTATAAACAATGAGGTAACTGTGTGATGGCTACTACAGTTTTTGACAGATCCAACCGCATAGCTGGCACATGGTTTTGCAAATCATGTGACCCAAACAATGTACTGAGTCTCCATTTATTAAAAAATAAATTAATAAAATTAATAATAAAATAAAAAAGAAAACCCAATAACAACTCTACCATATCCCCCAACCTTGCATGACACTCTCCCCTTCCTCTGGCCGTACGTGCACCACTCCCTTATGGAGAGATCCCCTCTCCACAATTTCCATCATATTTCTCCAAATTTCACGCTCAATACCTCTATGTAAGGTCTCCTACTCCCTCTCCTTTTATTTTTGATGATTATCACTCTATAATTTTAAAATCTTGTCTCAAATGAACCCTAGGTCCTAGGTTGACCAGATTTTGGTTCATTCATCTGTTTTTAGGGCATATAGTGGGCTCTCCAGAATTCTTCATGAATATTTTGTCATCTCCCACAAAAATATAAGCTCTTTGGTCTATTCTAGTTCACTATATATTGTTTTATGTCGGTTTATTCGATCTACATTTTATCATTTCAATTTTATTTGGTGTCATTGATGATTTTTGGTTCCCACTAGGTTAATTATATCCTTTTGTGGATCTTTAATGGTTTTCACACACATATATATGTATGTATATATATATCTATATATAAATCCTCCTTATACATATTCCCTCATGGAGTGGGAAATATGTACATTGGATTAAGTGGACTATATATATAAGAGTGTATGTACATGCAAGTGTGGATAGATCTTTGTCCAAGGCATCGTGTTCTGAGATGTTTGTCTTGGTTATCTCCCTTTTGAGGTTGCTTCCAGTATTCATTAGCCTTTAAATTTAATGAATTACTGATTTCCTGATTTTCATACCATTATTTATTGATAATAAGTAATGTATGGTTTTTCGAATAAATTCTTGTTCTGAAATTACGTGATTTCCAATTTGTATTTGAATGTCATGAAATTTTCTATTAAATCTGCATACTAAGTGTTCAATAAAATGCACCATTGGACATTATGAATGTGTTTCAGATTTAAAATGGTTTTCTGGGTTTCTTAAAGGGGTTTCCATGTGGATTCTTGGTTTTGAAAGTGGCGTGTTTTGATTCTTTTGAAAATGGTTTGGTGCTAAATGGTTACATAAGATCAGTTTGGTAATTTAATAACACAAGTTACTTGAAAACCCCTCATTGGTATGAACCACTTTCATTTTTAGATGTTTAATGGAATGGGTGTCCCTAAGGTGCGACTTTCTTCATGCGTTTATAGATAAAGGAAATAGTGGGAAAGTCCATTTGGTTGATTTAGTAGTAACAATTGTGTGTTTTCCTTGTGTTTTTTGCATGTATATGTGGCTTGTTTCTTGATAGGTTTGATTGGATCACCCTTATTTATTCTTAACATGGGAACCAATTATAGAAAGAGAATTTTCAATGAATTATTGATACCCTAGTTTAGATTGCACATTGGCTAATTGTCCTTAGTATGGACTATCTTCTTTAGGATTGTTCCCCTCAGTCAGGTTAATTAGGGTGGGATCAATCATTTGGGAATTATGATGTCACTGATTAAGAAGCCTTCAAGATGAGTCAAATTTATTGTATGTTCTATATTATTCACATGATCCTAGCTTATACCATGTACTTATAAACGTAGATATCTATGGTGGATTATTGAGGTACATTTTTTGGTTGGCCACTCTTACTTTATATTTTACCTTTCCCTTGTGTGATCATCACATTTTCCTCCTTTTATGGTGAATCTCATTTCTAAAGGTGATGAAATTATTTTAAAATAATTGTGGGAAAAGCTTTTGAAAATGTTTTACACTTCATTATTCTCTATCCCTCTTTCTTTAAAAGGTTAAATCCTTTTTATTGGGAAAGAAACAAGTTTACAATAAAAAGGGCAATGGTCTGTGATTTGCTTTAAAGGGAAAATAAGTGAAAAACATAATTATATATATATTATAGTAAAAAACTGAACTTTTTAATTCTTTTGGTTAAAGGATAAGTATTTGAGAATAGATTACTTGGGTATACCCATTGTGATTTAATATTCACACACATACTTCATTCCTATTTTTATTCTCAGCTACAGGTTTCTGCCTGATCTCAATCGTCATGGGAGATGTTGAGTCTTGGTACTAGAGAGTAACCTATGAGGTCACATAGAGTTTTAGTGGTCATCATGTTTTTCTAGTTTTATTTTTTAATTCTTACTTATTCATTTTGTTCAATTTATTTATTATTGGCTGATCATTTATTATTATGCATATTTTATTTATTTATATTGGGTGAAATAATTCTCATTGTCACTATGTTGATTCCCTTAGTGCTTATCACTTTCCCAGTAGGATCAGGAATTTGTCTCAGGCATTGTCATGGTCCAGCTCTAGTGACCATTTTAGAGTTTCCCATGTTGGATTGTGACAAAAAACATCTTAGTGCATATGTTCTTTAGATTATAATGTTTTTAGAGTTCCCTTTTTTATTTGGGAGGTCATGGTAGATTGATAATGACTATTAAAACTTGTGGTGTAGGTATGAGGAAGTGTTTGGATAACAATTTCTATACCGAACATTGGGTTACCATGTGGATTTGAGGTTTTCATGTTTTGTTTTCTTCTTGTCATTTTCTTGGTATTTTGGAAAATGAAAGGGGAGTGAGGCTAATGGTCTCAATTATCTCATAGTTCCTCGATATCCACATGGAGGTTGGGGAGAATACCTGGAAGACTCTCTGTGATGGTGGTTTTATTGGAATATGGTAGCCAACTATATGTAAAGTCACCCATTGATGGTAGTTTTCTGTTGTGGGTTTGTTTTTTTTCCTTAGTGTTGGCCTGATATGGTATTGGAGAGTTTTCATTTTGTTTTTAAAATAATATTATGTTTGAAATTTTTTTGATTGGTTTAACAAAAATGAGATTTTCAAAACCCAAATGTTGAATATTTTTGGAGTGAAATGGGTTGTTTTGAAAATAGGATCTATTTCATAAATTTTTTTGTGATTTTTAGATGTTTTGTAAGATGTGAAATAGGAAAAATTATTGTGTGATTTGATAATGATTTTCTTTGATGATGAGTTGTGGATTTTATTTTTATGACATGTTTTCATTTGGTTTGGTTCTCCCTATTTTTAAATTATTTCCAATTGAGATATAAGGGATTTGGAGAAGAATATCTAGGTGTTTTTTTCAACACATTTCTTCAGTTTGATCAATTCATACTTTGGATGTTTGTCTTATCTATTTAAAATATGGATCCTGGTCGTCCTCATTATCATGAGTTTGTCTATAAGTTATTAGATTCAAACCCACCTTAGTTATTTGGGTAGTTGTAACTAGGGAAAGTTGAGGAATGTCTACAAAAATACCAAGGAGATATTTGTTTATATAGAATCCCATGAACCTCTCATGGTTGAGATTGCCACCTTCACGATAGAAAGAATAAGTTAGGAATTGTGGAAAAATGTTCTTTTAGATGAACCACAAATGAATTACTCATTGGGATGATTTCATTCCTTGTTCATCCAGCAGTATTTCCCTAATGATATGAGGATGAGGATGTGTTCGGTATTGTACTCTCTTTAGAAGGTACATTCCATGGTGATGAAGTATGCTAAGAGCTTGGTCATGCTCTCAAATATCTCCCAAACCTCAACCATGATGAATTTTTGAACGATCAATCCTTTTAATGGGGTATCCAATAATAATTCATTTACGAAATTCCTTTAATCTCGGATGATTACAAGGAAGTAGTGAGCAAGATGTTCTGGCTATAATTGTGTTAGATATGTCTGGTCAGTTGAGAAGAGGTACAAAAAGGCCATTGTTTTCCACCTCACCAGATTCATCCAAGTGTAAAAAATGGATGTGTTTTCAGGGTGGAAAGCCCGAGCATAGGAATTTTTCATGTTTCAATGTACCTAATATCTTTCATACCTATGTACATTTAGGACATTTTAAAAAAAAATTCTCAGCTGGCGCCAGGAAGTGACATGGGTCCAAATCCACTCCCTTGGAGAAACTTCCAGCTTAGTGTTATGAACGTGTCACTGGCACAAGATAAATTAGGATCCTCTAATATTTTAAATTAACTAATTGTTTAAATTATTGTAATATATGGTGATTTATTATTTTTTTTATGAAGAATCATGGTGTGGGTATTTTGGGAACACTGTATTAATGCGGATTTATATTGTAATGTTTGTATTATTGTTGGTGTATAATAGTCATATTTGCTGACCCCTGCTTCATTTATTTGGGGTTTTCTAGTTCTAATTACGTTTAAAGAGTTATTTCGGCTTGATAAATCTGTGTTTTTCTAGTATAAAAATGTGGGGGGGGGGGGGGAGGCCACCATGAGAAGGGCTCATGATAAACCCAACATTTATGTTTTCTTGATAAATAACTTTTTTGTTTTTACTCTACCCAAACCCAATCATAGTAGTTTGTTGTCTAGGACAGTGGGTTGTGTAATGGATACTTGTGGGGAACCCAACGAGACCATGATCAGTTTCTTCGATGGTTTCTATGTTATGGGTTAGGGTGTTCCTTATTTGGATGTGTTTTGAAAAGTGTCTCTTATTTTTAATCTCTTCATTTTTTTGAGACCTTTGGGCTTGTGTGATGTTCTCCTTGTATGTTGGGCTTATTTTTTAGGATGGTCTCATAGTTTCTTTTGAGATTTCATATTTTTTATTTTTTTAAAGAAAGTGGGTTTTGGTTCTTCGGTCTACGAGTTTTTAAGACTTGATTTGGTTGTAGTTTGTACATGCTATGGTTTCAATCAACATAATATTTGGGAGACATTATATGAGAAAAAGTGTCATGGTCGGGAAAATTTTAACACCCTAACCCAGAACATTTATTTTATTTTATTTTATTTGATCTATTATTTAATATTATTCCTTTATGGCTATAATTTTGTTTGAATTGGACGTTTTTGTTCATGTAATTCATTCCAGATGGTTAAGGTGCACAATTTTCTAACCCCTACAGTAAATGTACAGGAGCTACTATAGTTTTTGACAGAGCCAACCACACTGTTGGTACCTGGTTTTACAAACCATGCATCCTACCTGTGTGTAGTGGTGTAGGTTCCCAATAAAGGGAACATGGTTGGTGAACAGTTTTCCAAATCATGCTACCCAAACTATGTGATGAGTCTCCTTAAAAAATTAAATTAATTAAAAAAAGAAAATCAAATTCAAACTCTCCCATATCCCCCTACATTATGAAATGTTCCCCCTTCCTCCAGGTGTATGAGCTACCCCACTTCTAGAGATATTCCCTCTGCATAATTTTCACCAGATTTATCCAGATTTCTCACTCAATCCTTCAAGTTAAGCTCTACATCTAACTATCCATTCATTTTCTAGTGATTTTCCATCTCCTCGCGGTCCTCTAATCTCAAGAAAACACTAGGTCCAGGTTTGACTATATTTTTCATCTTTATATGCTTTTAGGCCATGCGTTGTGTCTCTTGAGACTTCTTCATGTGTGTTTCAGCATCTACCACAAAAGAAAAAGCACTTCGGTCCATTCTGATTCTCCCACCATCATTTGAGTTTGGTTTCATGCACCCCCTTTTATCATTTAAATTTTATTTTGGTTTTTTGATTTGTTTAAGTTACTTATAGGTTAATTAGGTCATTTTGTGTCTCCTAAAAGTTTTTCACACACAAAAATAGGTTCATATATTTATGAGACCTAATTATACATGTTCCATCATGGTGAGGGGAATATTTATATTTGATTTAGGGGTCGATATATATATAAGTGTATGTTCATGAAAGTATGGAGATATCTTCATTAAATGTGTCGATCTCTAAGGTGTTCAACATTCTTCTGTCCCTTTTGAGGTATGTTTCTACATGCATTAGCCTTTAAATTTAAAGAATTGTTGATTTATTTCTTTTTACATACTTATTTAAAGATAATTAGAATTTTATGGTATTAATAATAAATTATGGTTGTAAAATAGGGAAAATTATTATTTTTATTTGAATGGTGTGAAATTTTTTATTAAATTTTCATATTAAGTATTTAATGAAATTCCCCTTTGGCCTTTATAAATGTGTTTAAAATTCAAAACTGAGTCTTGGGATTCTTATATGGATTTCTAAGTCGATTATTGGTTTGGAAAGATCCACGTATTGGATATTTTTGGAAATTTTTTGGTGTTAAATGGTTTCTTGAAACCTGATTTGTACTTTAATAAAATTATTTACTTGAAAAAATCTATTTTGGATGCACCTATTTCCTTGATGTATATTTATGGGAATGTGTGTTTCTTGGGTAGGAATTCCCTCACACATTGTTATTAACAGTAAAGAGGGGGAATATCCCAAGGGGTGATTCGAGGGTGATAGCTGTGTGTGTTTCTTGTGTGTGATACATTTATATGTGGTGTTTTTCTTTATTTGTTTAATTAACTCACCTCTATTTTGTATATAAATGGAACCTAGTATAGTGAGTGAATTTTTAAGGAATTATTACCGCACTAGTTTATATTACATACTGGATAGTTTCCCTTACTATGGAATATCTACTTTGGGATTGTTCCCCTCGGTTAGGCTAGGTAGGATGATATTGAGAGTTTGGCCATTATAATGTCATTGGTTAAGTCATGAATTTAGAATGAATCACATGTATAGTATTTCTAGGATTACTCATGAGCTTATAGGTTCTCCCATGTACTTCAACACTAATTTATCTATGGTGGATGGTTGAGTTGAATTGTTTGGTTGGTCACTCTTTCTTACTACTTTACATTTTCATTGAGTGATCTTTTTTCCTATATGTATGGTGCATCTCTTTATTAAAGGTGATGAAATGATTTTGAAAGGATTGAGGAAAAGGGTTATGAAAATTTTTTACATTTCTTTATTCTCTATCCAACTTTCTTTAAATGGTTAATGCTTTATTCTTGAAAAAAACTGATTTAATATGAAAAGGGAAATGGACCATGAATTTTTTTAAAAGGGAAGATGTGCGAGAAATATACATTAATATATTATAGTTTAAACCTAAAATTGAAGATTATTTTAAAAAAAATGAATTTGAGAATAGATTACTAGGGAACACCTAACGAGTTTTAATACTAATGCCAATAAATCATTCTTGTTTTAAGTATCAAGTGCTGGTTTTGGCCTAATATGGATTACCATGGGTGATGATGAGTCTTGGAATTAGAGAGGGGTATTCAGGGTCATATAGAGTTTAAGTGGTTAACATGTTTGGTTAGTATTATTTTTCAGTTCTTTCTTATTCATTCTATATAGATTATTTCTTTTGAGATGCTCTTTTATTATTCTGGAGACTATTTTTATTTATTTTAGTCCAAATAATTCCCATCATCAATCTATTGATTCCCTTGGTGCTTTTCACTATCTAGATAGGATCATGAATACCGCATGGGCCTTGTCATGGGCCGACTTGGGTGAACGTTTTGGGGTCGACTCGGGTAGGTTTGTGACATGAACGACATTCAATATCTCCTTGGTAAGGATTCTTTCCCAATTCTCTTTATCCCACTCTCTCTTATCTTCTACCTAGGGTTTAATAGTTCTCCCTATTATTAGAGGATATGTTTACTATTCATTTGGATCCTAAATCTAGGTTTGATTCCCAATTACTCATTGATGACATTATTTATTAGAGTTTTCTGATTAGTGATTTGGGTTTCATGATCCCATGATCCAGAGGTAGGTGATTCCATTTTTCATTGACCTGTTAATATAACCTAGAATTTCATAACTGTTTTATTTTTTTAAAATTAAATTGTAAAAACCCAATTCATTCTAGATTGGGGTTTTAAATTGACATGGAATGAAATTTGAAATTAAATTATTTCTTGGGAATTGGGATGTTATTTGGATTTGATGAAATTGATGGAAAATTGAGAAATTTAAATCATGCAATTTAAATTGGGAAATTCCTTTAGAAAAAATTTATTTAAAATTAAAATTGGTAAAATTAGATTTAAATGGGTTTGATAGAATCCCAGTGGTTTTATATTGGAAAAATGAATGATTTGATTAAAAAACATTTAAAGGATTACAAATAGAAATTGGAATATTAAAAAGGAAAAATGAGCTGAAATGTATTTTGAAATGTTTTTAAATAAATTTTAAATTATTATATATTTTTAATGAACAGGAAATACTAGGTAGTTAGTGAGTTATTAGGATATAACTCCTTCGATACGTTACAATTGAAATAAAACCTAGTGTAGAAATTCACATCCATGATGGTATGGTGATGATTCATATTTGATTAATATCAATGGGATGTGTGTATATACATATTAATGTGATTCACTTTGTGTGTGTGAGGATCTCATGGCATGGAACTACTACACATCATGGAAAATTACCATGTTTCATGCTTGTGGTCGTTTTGATATATATTCCATTGTATGTAAACTATGTTACACTTATCTTGTGAATTCATATAAACTATTTTATATAACTTAATTATTTAATCAATAATTTCGAAATATTTTCATTATTGAAATTTATAGCATGATTTGTTTTAAATATGAATTTTGGAATTCCCTGAATGTTTATTTAATATTTAAATCAATATTTGGTTAATTAATTATGGCCTCTTATTATAGAATCCTTGGTGAGACCCTACAATAATTTTATCTCACACCCTACTAGTTCCGTTGAGGTTTTTTTATATTATCCTCTTTTAGGTTTGAGCAAGGGTTAAACGCCACTTGGAAGTTGTTTTGGTTGTTGATCCATGGGCATGTAAAGTTGTTTCCATTGGTACACCGACTATCTATCCTATTTTTTTGTACATTGTGATGTAATTTATGTTTTTATACCTATTTGAAATCTTTTATAGTTCTCACTATAACATTTTCATTGTATGTATTCTGACATGTATATATTTCTTGCATGGGATTTGTGGAAAATTTATTACCACTTTCATGTTGTATGAATCTAGGTTTAGTCACCATCCCAAGGGGATCCAGAACACCGTTAGGTCCATGTATTGACTAGATCAATCATTAGGATACCAGGGTATCTGGGCTGGTTCATGACACATACACATGAACTATCATGTTTAGAGTTTTATATAGTAAAAAAAACGTTTATATAACAAATCCCAAATAAGGAAATGACCTTAAACATTACATCATATTAAGTTATATGAAAAAACTCATTGTAATAAATTTTAGGATCTTTTCATGTTTAGAGTCTTGGAGAATTAGGCCATAATGTATACACAACATAACCATATAATAAAAAGTGGACACTTCAAATCCATATACATTCTTCATTATATGAACCTTCTAAGAAATAACATGATTTCTTTTCATGAACAATTTTCACAAAAATTTACATAACTTTATCCTTTTCCTTAAAAATCAATAATCCCTATTATTTTTAATATAAAAAATGTTGGATGATAAACAAAATACCAGGAAGGGATATAAAAATAAATAAAACCATTAGTCTATTAAAAACACGAAAATCAATGAAATTCTTAACAGTATATCAATGTTATTTGAGTGAGAGAAATAAATAGTTTTCTCATGAAAAAAAATCAAAACTTTTTCTTAAATAAAATCATTAAAACCAATAGAATTAATAGAAAATAAATTTTTTATCTTTTGACTTTAATATCTATATCACTCTTTCAATTGGAAAAATTATATGGTCAAAATCCAAACTCAAATAATTAGAGGGATATAAAAAAACCACGCAAAATTGATTTTTAATTTTACTACCCATACATGGATTATAACATATCCACACACCCATGAATAAAATTAAACAACATATAAATATAAAAATTTTCAATAACCCTAAATTAATCATCAATTTTGTTTTGATTTTAAATTTTTACATCATAGTTATGAAATATTATTTTCACACAGAAGATTTTTTTTCAAATATTAAAAAAAAAATTGAATTTTAAAACACATTTTTCAACAGAACAATACCCAATAAGGGAATGATTTATTTTAATAAATCATGAATTCTTGTAAATTAAACCAAACCTAAAATAATGGTTATATATTACAAAAAATCATCGACTCCATATATATTAAAATAGAATGTTTCATTTTTTATTTGTAAAGAAAGTCACAAAATAAGTATAGAGAATCTATTTTGTGAAAAAAATTATTTAAAGACATAAATACCCATTATAAAACTCTTATTTCTATAATAAAATCATTTAAAAACATGGACATGGAATAAAAAAGAGAGGTTGATAGAAAACAATAAAATATATTTTTTTAAAATAAATGAACATGATCATTTTGGAAATATTTGAATCCTAATACCCATGGGAGAATAACATTAAAAAATGTTAAATAACGTGAAAATAAATGATGTTGTGATATAAAATGTCAAAAGGTATTTATATACACCTTGTAAAAGGATATTGGTACATAACATCAAAATATGCATCAATGAAAGAAAATTTAGATGAAGTCTCTTATCTTGAATATAAATCATTATGCACATTATTTATCATCATAAATAATAAACATTTGTTAATTTTTTAGTTTCATAAGAATACTTTTGATTTTTATTAATAATTTTATATTAATTAATACTATTATATATATGTTTAATTAATCAATTATGTTTACATTAGATGTTTTTGAAAACATTCGGCTAACATGTCAAAAATGAAATTGGTTGATTTACTAGGGTAAAGTGGTCACTATTTGAACATATCTTGAATAATAATCATGATATTTTTTTTATAATTCAATTATACCTTTATTAATGATCATGAATTATGATTTATTGAAATTTATTATGTTACATTCATCGAAATGGTAGATCATTCGTATGCATTAGTTACATTTCTATTTTTCAATGACCATTATGGAAAGTAGGTATGTATTATTTAGACATTCCAAATTGAAAATAATATCAAATATATCACATTACCTATTGAAATATAAATGTATTTTTCTTCTATGTGTTTTGATGAAGAAAATAAATCCACCTCACTTTGTGAAGGTTGTAGTCCACATGCACCCGAATGAAGTTATACTTTTTTAGTGAGTTAAAAGGTAGGAAAAAATATATATTATATTTTAATACAAAATAAATATGTCATTAATATCATAATTAATTTATTTATTTCAAATATATTCAACAACAATATCCTTATTACATTCCACATAAATCATATTTTAATAATTAATCACATCATTTAATGAGGTGATATTCTGTCGTACACACTAGTGACGTTACCATATCACGTATGGAATAGAAATTAAAAATGTTTTATGTGATATAATAAATACAAAAATTTAATTATGTTATTAATGTAATATATATTCATTATATACATCATTATACCCAACAGTGAGTGGCCCTGAGGGAAAATGTGTAATGTCGGTTCACAAGATGGTAGACCGATGTACACATAAGGAACATTATCCTTTCCTGTTTTAGAGATTAGGAGATAGATTTAGGTTGTTACCATAACAAAAAAATCATTATATTTTTTGTAATGGTGTCATTATATGGTCGTAAATGAATAGTATTTGAAGTAAGTGGTGGAAAAAATAAAAAAAATGTATAGTTGGGAATTTTACATTTTTTAGACCAACTCTTTAGGATTATACGTAATATTTTACTAGAATGGTTTTTTGACTAAAAATGATTTTAATATGAGGTATTTTATGTTTATAATTTATTTGGGTATGATTTTTTTTGACCAAAAAAGGTTTTACTATATGAAGTGGATAGGAGAGTGGGTGGTATTTTATAAGTGAGTTGAGTGGAACAGTTGTGATTTTTAAAAAGAAAGGTTGAACCCATTTGTTTCATAAAAAACACGAGAGAAAAATTAATAATTATGTAAAAATAGACAATATATTATTGGAATATGGATAATAAATAGATTTTAAATTGGTTTTAGGATATTTCAATTCATATTTTGTTTACATTAACCCCCTATAAATCAATTTTTACCTAAACTACACTAATTAATTTGTACTATTTTTATTATTAATTTTGGTGTAAAATTAAGTTTAAATTATTAGATAATATATATTATGATTTAAAATATTAAATATATATAAAAAATTAAAATAAAAGAATAGAATGTTTTTTATTTAATATAGAACTAGTAGGCACGATGAAAAAGAAGGGTTTTAAGAAGTGAATTTTTGAAGAAAATGAATTTTCTTAACTCTATAAATAAAAATAAAAATTGTATTAATATAAAATTTTATTTATTTTTATATAATATATAAATTTTATTTATGTAATTATTCATTTAGGATTATTTTATTTATTTAAAGTAGAGAAATATTATGTATTTCAAAACTGTGTTTAAAAAAACCCGTTTTTTCTCCTATAGAAATCTTATACGAAAATAAAAAATAAATATGATTCAAAAGTAATTATGTATATAAAATTAAAATAAATAATAATTATGTAAAATTATATTAAAAAGATAACAATACTTATAAATTACTTAAATTATTAAAATAAGTGAATGTTTTTCAAAAATCATAATTTCTCATTATTCACCGAAATGTCAATATTTTTGGAAAAATTACAACATTTCACTCTAATTAATAATTGATATTTTAATTTTAAAAAATATATATATTATTTCAAATACAAATTATAATATATAGAAATCAAACTTTTAAATAAAATATTTATAATAAAATAGTTTTGTTATAACTATTTCCTTTTTATCTAAAATTTAATAATATTTTTATGATTAAAAAATGAAAGTGATTTATTATATCATTAAATAGATTTTAAATTCTTCCACCCATTATGGAAATTCTTCCTTTACAATTTTTTTTACTTATAAAACAAGTGGGGATATCTTTACCTCATATAATTTTTATATTCCCATGCTACCTCTTCAACAATATGGTATTTTTATAAAAACATAACATGATGAATTAAATTATTCTATAACTCATTCTCTCTATGCTAATGATTTTGAAGTAGTTATTCCTGAAAATAAAAATTTTCATCTAAATTAACAATATTAGTGCTCAAAACATGAGATTAATATAACACATTTTTCTTTAACAATAAAATATGAAATACATTGTGTACCTCAAATAGACGTAACGACAAAGTCACCCAAAAGGAAATTGATCCACTATTATCTAGGACATCATAAAATTCAATGAAAAATGGAAATAGATTCTAATTTTTACCATAATATATAAAAATTTCCCCTTGATATACATTATGAATAACATGATCTCCAACCGCAAAATAATTATAATTCCTCTAGTCATCTGCATAACATTTCTAGTTATCTTTATAACTTTTCGGGCTACATTGAGACATCCTCCTCTATTTCTCAATCAGTTTAACCATCTCATCCAATTCCCCTAATAAATTTAGTCCCATAAATCTCCTTTTTCATAATTAATACAAAAAATATGGTGTTCAACACCTAAATCTATATAACAACTCAAATGGTTCTATATATATACTAGAATAAATACCATTCATATAAGAAAACTCAACCAAATAAAGATATTGATCTTAACTTATATAGTAATACATTATACAAGAATGAAGAATATATTACACACTATTAATCATCTTCTCAAAGAAACCTTTATTTTGTGGACGAAAATATTTAATACCATTTATTTTAGTACCCTATGGTTTCTCATGACCTTCCCAGAAATTAGATGTGAACTTGGGATCGTGGTAAAAAACAATGGAGATAGGAACCCTATGAAACCTGATTATATATATTAGATACAATGATGAATAATAATATATTGAAAGAGTATCTTGAATAGGATGGAAATGTGTAGAACTTGTAAATCAATCCATAATAACCCAAATCAAATTATAACATTAAGATGTCTTTGGAAATCCTACTTTGAAATCGATTGATATATATTCCCATTTCCACTTTGGAATTGGAAAATATTGATGCATTACCATTGGTAATAATCATATTAGCCAACATACAAGGTAAAAAAATCATGTTCAAGTCATAGATATCTCTTTTTGTTCCATCAAACTAGTAATAATCTTCATTGTCTCTATACACCCTAGTTCTGCTTGGATGAATTGTAAATAGAACAATAAGATTCACTCAATAGGTCTCTCTCATATTTGGAATCCCTTGGCACAAATAATATTTTTGTAAACATTTTACCACTTTATTTTATGGCCCAACATCAACTATAGTAGTAATAAAATATTTTTCCACACCCTTTTCCTTTTAAACGTTCCTATTTACACTATAAGTAACCAATAAAATAAAAAATTTAGCACAATGCCTCAAATAGTTATAATTAGGACCATGTACCATCAGCTTTTCATTACTTGTATAATCATTTTCATTGATTTCCTGAGACTTATGAAACAATATACCACATCAGAACCACTTCCAATAATTTTTAAGTCATTCTCCATGATTGTTTTTATCAAACTTTTCAGTAGGTGGATATTGTGTTTTCTTGTCTCATGAAATCATTGATTAATGCTTCCCCATTATCTTACAACTGTACCTCATCTTCAACTTGTTTACATGGAATGCGTGATCATAAGAAACTCCATTTATACCTTACGATCACATCAAAAAATCTTATCACAACTTATAAATTTAGATATTCCAATTACATTTGATAACATGGATTGAATCCTAATTGAATTCGATTATTATTAATATTATGATCCTAGGTAAAATTTGGGACATTATTTTCCAATCAGGTGAAGCTTTATTCATATAAATATATAGAGTCTTATTCCTTTATTCTAAATTCAATGAATTGGTTTTCCTTCCTCTGTCAAACAACCATAAGAAAATATTTTACAGGAAGAAATATTTTTAAATTTATACCACTTCAAGGAATCAATATCACCCATTTCAATGATATTTTTAATAAAGGACCACTACTGGACGACATCACCTTTAAAATGGTAAATAGAAATACATACCTTTTTATGATTTAAACATCCCATGACATCAACTATCTTTTCTATGGATTTATTCCATCATTCTGTTATCACATAGTCATATGATCTGCTAAATTATGGGGGGTATTGTCTCATAAAATGCTTCATTATTGACATGTTACTCTATGATAGATCTAAATTATAATTAGCATATATTAAACCTTTATTTATTGTCGTTTTCAACTGATACATCAGTTAAAAAAATTGTTCTATTCTAATTCTGACAATCTCAAGATGCTGTTTTGAAATGACATTTTCCTCGCAGTGTTATCCCAATACAGGTTCATAGTTTCCTCTATAGAAAATTATTATAAATAGATATAGTTTAGAAGAAGAAACATGGTAATATTTAAATGACATATCATTTCAAATTAACCATAATTTAACACAGTTCAATGGTATATTACTATCAATTTTAGAAACACTAATGTTATCTTAATTGACATATGATAACAAATATAATGACCCAAACCTAAAAATTACATAATAATGAGTTTTAAGTCAACAATTTTTTCGTTTTAATTTTGAGGACCTTATTTAGGTTTAGAGTTTTCTGAAACTATTCCTTAAATATTAAATAACATAATCATATAATAAAAACTGGACACTTCCCATTAGTATCTAATTTTCAATAGTATGAATCATTAAATAATAAAAATGATTTCATTATAAGAAAAATTTTCAAGACCATTAACCTGACTTCTTCCCTTCCCTTAACCATCCATAAAGCCTTTGATAAATTTTTTAAAACAACCTGAGATGATTTCAAAAATCATGGTAATGGATATAAATAGAAAGAGATCTTTTAGTCAAACAAAAACACATAAAATCATTAAATTTTCAAATGAAACTCATTAAATAGTTACTTCTCCCAAAAGAAAACATTTTCTGATATTATAAAATACAACCCTTTTTAAAAATAAATTTCTAAACCAAAGAATATAGAAAAAATTGAATGTGAATTTTTATTTGAAAAAAACATGAAATATTATAATGAAAAAAATTCAAATAATGGTTATGATGAAAGAAAAGTCATTGTCTCCATATACACTGTAATAGAACATATATTACAATGTTTATAAATAATTTCAAAATTTCAAAAAAAAATTCCATTATTATATTAAATTATTGAATGAAAAGAAAAAATTAAATTTATTAAATAGTCATCTCCAAATAAAAATCAATTTAAAAATATGTACATGGAATAAAGACATATTTAGATGAAAAATATTAAAAGAAAATATTTTTTAAGAAATGTTTCTTATCACTTTTAAAATATTTAAATTACAAGACCCATGAAAGAATAATATTAAAAAACATTAAATACTAGGATAATAGATAAATTATTGATAAAACATGTAAGAGGGTCTATATATAAAAATTATAAATTCATATACGCACATAACATCAAAATATTCCATAATGAAAAGAAATTGAGAGGATGTTTGTTGACATGAGTCTGACTCATCACGTATGCTCATTATCATCCCGAATAATAATCATATTTTCATTATTAAATTTCATAATAACGTTTTTAAAGATTATTATTCCATTTATTTCACTTATTACCGTGTAATTTAGGATTACTTTATCAATTAGGTTTATGTCAGATTTTTTGACCATATTCAACATATGTGTCCAAAACGACATTAGTAGGTTGACTATGGACTAAGAGGTAATTATCTAAAAAAATCAAGAATAACGATCAATAATTAATTATCATAATTACATTTCTATTACTATTTTAATTCCATCAATGAATTTTGGATTTTTGAAATAATTATGTTACAATCATAGAGATAGTCAGTTGTACAAACACATGAGTATCATTTCCATTATTCAACGATCATTATAGAAAGGTTTTTAGTAATATTTCATCATTATAAAATGATAATAATATCATATATAACATATTATATATTTATATATACTTATATATGACATTAATATGGATTTTTGAGTAAAAGAGAGTCACATCGCATCATCAAGTCGATAGTCCACACGTACAAGAATGTCATTATCAATTTTTATTGAGTGAAACAGTCAAAAAATTGATCTATTGTATTTTTAAAAAGATAATTATTACATTAATGACATAATTATTTCTTTTATAATAGATATATTCCTTAAATTTATTCTTATTACCTTCCATTCAAAGAATTAGTGAAAAACAGTTCACATCGCTTCTTGAGGTGGTAGTCCATTGTACACAAGAGAGATGTTATTGTATCCCCTAATGAAATGAATGAAAAAATGTATATATATATTATATTGAATAAATAGATTTTATTATGTTATGAATATATTTTAAATATATATTCTTTAGATCTATCATCATACCCAACTATGAGAGATGATAATGGATAATGTGTCACATCAGTTAGCAAAGCAGTAGTCAGCAATACACATGAGCAATGTTATTATTTCCCATTCGAGGAGACAGGAGATGAATATAAGTCATCTATATAATTAAATAAAATATAAATATATTTTAGAAACTTGTTTTATTATATAATCATAAATTAATAATTTTTAAAGGTGGTGGAATATGAGTTAAAACAAAAAATGTTTATTTAGGAATCTTACCTTTTCTCAGACAACCTCCTTAGTATTATACCTAATGTATTCCTAGATTTAATTTAAAAATAAAAACATAATTTTTGAATTATTGGATTCATGATGGGATATTATTTGGGTAAGAATTTATTGATCCAAAAGGGGTTTAAGGTGCGAATAAGAGAAGAGAGAGGGTGACCTTTTATAAGTGAGGTGGGTTACACACTTTTATTTTTTGAAAAGTAAAAGGTGTGACCAATTTTTCTACATAGTAAAATGATAAAAATGGAGTATTAATGAGACTTTTTCATGATTATTATTATATATTTAAATAAAATATATATTATACCAGTTTTTTGTTAATTTTTATACTTATCTTTTTAGTTTAACCCCTTGTAAATCCATCATTACCGTAACTACAGTAATCAATTTTTACTATTATTTCTATTCATTATGGTCAAAAATTATGTTGTCCTTTTTAGATGAAATATATTATGATTATAATAAAAAATTTGAATCCATTTTACCAAATTCAATTCATAAAAATGAAAAAACTAAATTTAAAACAGAAATTATAGTTGTGATAAAAAAGAGGGGTTTCAAGAAGTGAATTTCTCTAGAAAAAAGATGATTGTATATTAACTATATAACTAATAATAAAATACTTATGATTATAAAATGATATTTAT
Organism: Viscum album; assembly: GCA_963277665.1. Lineage (NCBI taxonomy): Eukaryota > Viridiplantae > Streptophyta > Magnoliopsida > Santalales > Viscaceae > Viscum > Viscum album. The sequence goes on from OY728135.1 coordinate 475,671,025, forward strand.
TTAAATATTCTCTATAAATTTATTTTTAAAAAATTCATCATTAGATATTATTTTAATTATTTAAAATGGGGGAAACATTATACATTCTAAAACTATTTTCAGAAAAAACCGATTTTTATCCCAAATAACATGAAATAAAATACACTATAATATTAATTAAAATTATATTAATTTGTTTTAATAAACATTATCAATAATTTTTTATATTTAGTTATATAAAAACATAATGGTATATTTAAATTATTTAAATTATTGAAAATAAATAACTTTTCTAATGAAGTGTGTATATTTCACTATTCACTAAAAACTATTTGTCCCTAAAAATAAAAAATTTTCCCTAAGCAAATTTTTAGATGGTGAATTCAAAAAATGATATTAATTTTTTAAAATTAAAATTCGATAAATGAAATTTAAATTTTATATATTTGATTTATAAAAAATCTTCAATTAAAACTATTTCATTTTTTATTTAAAAATATCTAAATATTTTTATGATTAATAAAACGATTAATGTGATTTATTATATCAATAATTATGTTGTTAAAACCCATTTATTTATTTTAACATCCTATAAATTAGAATCTATGATCTGGTAGTTGTATTACATTTTTGGTATAGAAAAGAAGAGTTTCTATATTATGTACCAACTTATTAGTCTTGTGTGTCTAGATACATACATACATAACATTTAAAAAAAGATAAAACATTAACACATTGTAATAAATTGATTATATATTTCATTATATTTTTTAAATTATAAATAATTCACCTATAATTTTCAACAGGAAAGGAATAAAAATAACATTGATCTCACATTCTCAGTAAGCAATAGCACAAAACATAAGTTTACATAAAACAAACATGGAACAAATGATATCATATTAATTAATGAACAACATTAAACAATATTCAATTGAAACTATGTGTATGTTATATCCATGACCATAAATTAAAACATTGATAATAATAATAAATGATCTCATAATGATGGAATGAATAATGGAAAACCCCAAAAGATTATATCAACGACTATTGGCAAGGCACGGTCGTATTATGGGAAAAGGTGTAGAATAAAACCCAAAATATTTTGTTGCATTAAATATATCCTTTTATAGAATGTATATATAATTTTTTTCCCCACTAATCACTTATTTATGAAAAATTCATTCCAAATAAGTTCTATCAATACACTTTATATCCTTTCTTAAGGAACCTTTTATGAAATCAATCGTGGAAATCAATATAATGAGAAATAAATAAATCAAATACTTCATCACTATATAGAGTAATATGGATGTAGAGGATAACTTCCTTCAATATAATTATATGTTATAGGGTATTGTATATGCAACATGATTTTTCCTAATTCATAAAATTAAGGGTAGAATAGAATTCCAATTTATTGAGTTTTCCATGGATGATAGTAATAAGGCTAAATTGTTTTAATTGATAGGAAAAAAAATGGTAAAAAACTTTTTATCATGGTTCATTAAGAAGATCGTCATATTTCAATGCCTATCCTTCAAGAGTGTCTTGTGAGGCCGGTGGTCCAAATACCACCCATCATGCATATGGGTTGTGATTAAGTTAATTCCCAATTTAACATTTTTTAAGTGAATACCCCTATGTACATATATTCGTAGTCGTATCCAATTATATATATCCACATTGTAATTTTTTCCTATGAAATTATACACAATTTTTCATTACAAAAATTTTTGATTCTTTTTCTACCATGAAAATGATTTAGTTTTATAACTATTTTAGAAACTCATGAATTAATAGAATTTGATAGGGGTAAAATAATATGAATTTCACTCTGATAAATTTCATGAGTAATATAGAAAAAATCATTTCATGGAAATTAATTCACCATAGAAATGAAAATAGGTTGTGAATTTAAATGACTCCCAAAAAATGAAAATTGAGATAGAAAAAACAAACATATGAATTGGGTATAAAATCATTTAAACCCCTTGAAATAGATGGATTATAACTGATATTTAAATTCTATGAATAATTTTATTTCATCATTAAATATGAAAAATGTATAGTATATACACCATAGAAAGGATTCCAAGTGCAAAATTCCAAACTTGTCCCAAATAGAGGAATTTAATATGCAAAACCCATAAATAATTTTCTGACATCCATGAATTTACATTAACCTCCAGTATAAAATATTGATATATTAATTAAATAATTAAAAACCTTAGTCATATAGTTTTTCATTTATATTATTCCTAAATAAGCAGTTATTACATGAATTTTACCATTTTTACACATCATGTGTTTATAGTTTTGATCATGTTTACTAGATTCAAAATAGTAGTATTTGAATTCATTCATCTTCTAAAGGTCAATATTAATATGTAAGTAAGGTACTATGAGGGATTATTTATATATATATGTGATGTATTAAATTCTATTAATGATAATTTTAGTTGTAATCATTAATTATGAAATCGATAAAAGAAATCCTTCAGTGATTCTTGAAAAATATAAAAGTGTTTTCATAGTTAATGATTTTAATATTGATATAGCGTCTCTAGAATGATAAAAAATAATTATTAACAAAATTATATTTTATTATAAATTTAATTATTATCCCATATACATTCATGAAATAAATTCACACTATTGTTCACATAGGTGGTCAAATAGACCCAAATACAATCACTCTTGCATTTACTTAATGATTTTGATGTAGTTTTATTATAATATCATTGTTTTAAAAATATAATTATCTTATTTTATGTTTATGCATGTGATATATCGTAATCAAAATGAACTAGAAGATAAATTGATCAATATGTAAACATTACACAATTTGAACAAATGATTATCCTCTTATTATGATTCTTTAAAATAATTAAATTTGTAATGATTGTTCGATGGCCAAATCATTAATCAGATCCATAAATTCCCTATCTAAAATTTTAACTAAGTCTGGAAAAACGTATTTAATCTTTAATTAAATCTTTATATCCAACATTTTATAATGGTGGTGCAAAATAAATCATGTTTCAACATGGAGGAAGTAGCTCAAAGAATACATGAACAACAGTTTTGTTTTTTCAAAACTAATGGGGTACATGAATAAACAATGAAAACAACCATAATATTGAAAAATTATAGTATATAAATCTGAAACGTTATAATATATAATTGATACTAATATCATTATATTAATATTGATAGAATGAATTTTAACTAATGTAATGGAGAAGAAAAAATAAATAGTTAATACCACTCTCGTCAGCGATATGAATTTCCAAGATGTATCCATAGAAATTTGGACCTTATGATATCTTATGGTGACTATATGCTATTGAATATAACATATTAATCTATGATGATAAAATTTTATATTTTCAGGAGTACATATGAAGGATATGTGAGTCTTGGTGTAGTATAGATGATGACCATTTATAACTGATGAGATGTGTAGTTTTGTGGAAAACCCTTACATTTTAAATTATTTAAGGTTACCTTTAAAGATCAAATGGACACAAAATAGAACATAGTTTTAGGGATAATTATTTTGGGTAAAATATCACATCACCCATTATTTTTTAGAAATTATTGAGTTCCTTTTGGTTTTTTGTTTTAACTTTTAACTTTTATCATAATTTATGTTCATCTTAGTAATTAATTTATAATCATAGTAATAAATTTTAATGAAAATTATTATGTCTGACACTTTTACTAAATATGGACATTATGATTTTAAAATTTAAAATAATTTCATCTAATAAAAACTCTAAACAAGTGAAGAGTTAGTTTAGAAATAAGTATACGTCCTCATATGAATACCAATTTTAGATAAATGTCATTTTTAAAACATAAATTTATATATAAGGTAAAATTAAAATTTATAACAATTTTAAAGGAATAAATTGTTTTATTATAAAATAAATAAACACTATGAGGCTTTAAATAAAAATAAAAACTAAATCTCATATGAAAATAATTAATTAAAATAAATGGAAGAATATATTTTTTTATTAATGTAACAATTTAATTCGTTCAATAAATCTTGGATTAGTGTTTACAAGTTTAGATAATATATTAAAATGAATATTTATAGTCATTAAATTCATATGTAACTACTTAATTTTTTTTATAACTTCTTGTTTGGTTTTTAATAAGGATTATTTTATACAAAGTATAGTTTTTAACAAAAATAATTTTTTAATAAAACTATAGTGACCCATCCTTTTCCTACATTACTATTAAATCATATCAAAGATAAAAAAAATAATAGTATTACACATAGAGGATCCAAAGGATTAGTGTTTTGGGAAAACTAGGACCATACATAACAAGTACATCATCACCCATAAACATTTATGTAATTTCTTCTTCACTAGCTTCTTAGTGGCACTTGTTATCTCCTTAGTACATGTAGCCACCTGAGGATATACAACAAAAGGGGTGAGATAGAAGCCCAGTAAGAGGATAGATAAGAACAATGTAGCATGGGTGAGCATAATCATAACATAGGAAAAAGATCATGAACATGAGAGAAGCATAAATAAAAGACTTGAAATGTGGCAATGCATAAAAATGAAACATCATGTATTTGTGGTTAACTACCACAAATACTTCCGAACCAAGCTAGAATATTTTTCACACATCATTTCACATTTACTCATGAGATTCATCACTTTACCCAATGCATTATAGCGCTATATAATTCAGGGTGCACCCGTCACATTAAAATATTCATATTGCGCTATATAATTCTGGGTGCACCCGTCACATCATAACATTATAATTTATCATGCATGAAACACGGAACATATAACATAAATAAACATAACTAACCCATGAAAAGTAATGGGTTTCATATCATAATAACACATTCATAAACTTTGGGTTCCCGAAAGAAAGAGGGAACAACATACTTGATACAAGAACCATCAACCTTGAATGAGAGGTAAAAGTTGAGTTCTTAAGAGAAGAGTTCTTTCGAAAAAAATTTATATTGACCTAAACATCATTAGAAAAAATTTATATCCCATAAAAAGAAATAAAATTATGAATAATTGATCTTTAAGGAGTGACCATATAAGAAATGGAGTGAAAGAGGTAGAACCCGAAGGTTGAAAGTTGGGTTCGACAATTTCCCCATACCTTGTACCTGAATGCCTCCTTCTCTTTAATGTCCTGTATAATGATATTATATTAACTAATTATAAATTACAGAACCCTTTATAAATTAATAGTGTTCATTCTGGTTTCATTATGTCATATTCTGTACCTTTGTATGACTTCTAGAGTTTAAAAACATTGTTCGGGGATGTTCGTTTTTATGGTCTTCTTGAGCGGTCCACTTGTATTCCTAAATTGATGTTCGGGTAGATCGTGGGTAAACAACCAGAAATGATATTAAATGTTATTAGTGATATTACTGGATCTTGAATTATTTTAAAATGATTTATATTAAATCCATGTGGGTGAATCATTATATAAGAATTAACTGATGATTATTTGGGTTAATTTGAGCGGTTTTTGGATCACAACGAACTTGTTTTAACTTTTCACTTAGTAATATGGACATAGATTCTTTACAGAACATAAAATAGAACCTAATACATATAAAATATTCTGGTTCAACCATTAATATTGTTACATGACCAGATCTGAAGGTAGTAATGGAAGAAGAGAGCATGTCGTTTTTGAAGGTGAAAAATTAACACATCCTGAACAACGTTCTCCTTAATAAAATAAAAAGAAGAGAGAAAGGGTGTGGGGTGATATAATATCCCATTAGAATTATACAATTACAGTATATTTATAATACTAAAGTTAAAAAATAATTTGTATGAATATAGATGGGGAGAGATCAAGAAAAGAACTTGAACTTGAAAGGAAATTAAAGGTGAAGAGGGAGGGAAATTACCTCTTAAATCTTCTTCTTGAGATCATCCTTATGGAAGCTATTATTGGTCTTTTGATGAGAACAGAAGATTTTAGATTTGGGGATAGAGATAGGGAAGATATTTGGGAAGATTTTAGATATTTCTTGGAGCTTGAGATGTGTGAGGAAATGAGGGAGTGAAGGGTGGCTTTTATAGTGGAGGGGAGAGGGGTTTCTTTATTATAAAATTCATTAATTTTTTATTTCACCACAAGACAAGGAATAGTGTGTATTGAATGACCAATAATAGTAATTTTATAATTTAATCCCCAAACAAGTGGGATTACATCATCAGATCATCATCGATGACTCAATTAATACATTATTTAGCATTTATTGTGAATTATCGGATTCTACTATTCATCAAAAATTCACGTATCTCAGAAAAATCCCAAAAATTTACCCCAACCATTTTTTGTCGTCTAGAATTAAAAATTGAAGCCCATTATTAAAAAAAATTCTAAATATTATTTATTTAATATTTAATTAAAATCATAATTTAATTAAAAAACAGTTTTTTAGATTAAAACTGATTTTATAGTTCTTTCAATAATTTCATAGGGTCTTACAAAACTATTAGAAATTAATTCAATAATTTATGAATACATTTCAGGGATATAAATCTTCTTTGAAATTAATTAATTAATTATAATTAATTATTTATGACTTATAATATACCAAAAACGTTTACTAAGGTCAAATTGTCACTTTCTAAGATGTCTAAATTTTATTTAATTAATCATAGGTAAGGTTACTCTTATGTTGGATGATTTACTATTCAAAAGGTTTACATTAATATTCATAAGGGTATGTTACTATTCATATGGGTAGGTCAATATTCACCAAAAATTATATTTGTTTCAGTAGACTCCAAAAATCATCTTCAACACAACCATGTATGTCAGATTTTCAAAATTCCAAACACAGGAGTGAAAAAATTATGTTGAAAGGTCACTTATCACATAGTAGTTCATTATGTTTTTTTTCATGTGTTTTATGACATAATTTATAAGAAGGGAATTTCCATTGAAAAACTTTGGGTCGTTACATTTTTCCCCCCTTAAGAAATTTCGCCCTCGAAATTTCACTTTACACAAACAGGTGAGGGTACTTCTCCTTCATTGGCTCTTCTGGTTCCCAAGTTGCTACCATAAACTTATGGTTCCTCCAAAACACTTTGACAAGATTGGTTTTCTTGTTGCGTAGAACCTTATCTCTCCGATCCAGAATCATTACTAGCTCGTCGTCATAGGAGAGATCATCTTCCAACTACACCACCTCTGAGTTTAGTACATGTGAGGGGTCTGGTAGGTACTTCCTCAGTAGTGATATATGAAACACATCATGAACTTGATCCATATTCGGTGGAAGTGCTAGATGATAGGCCACGACTCCTATGCGGTCAAGGATCTCAAAATGGCTAATATACCTTTGGATTAGCTTCCCATTCTTCCTGAATCGCATGACTCTCTTCCATGGAGATATTAGAAGGAAGACTTTATCTCCAACTTTGAACTCCAAGTCCCTTCGAAAGTTCTCAGCATAGCTCTTTTTCCGACTTTATGCAGCATTGATGTGTTTTTGGATGACTTGAACCTTCTCGGTCATCTCTTGAACAAGATCGGGCCCAAGTAGCTTTTTTTCTCCAACTTCATCCCAACAGGTTGGAGTTCTACATCGCTTTCAATACAGAGATTCATATGGAGCAATCTGAATACTCGAGTGGATTCTATTGTTGTATGAGAACTCAACCAATGGGAGATGATGATCCCATCCACCTTTGAATTCTAGGGAGCATTCTCTTAGCATATCTTCAAGCGTCTGAATAGTCCTTTCAGACTGGACATCAGTTGGGGGGTGATAGGTCATGATGAAATTTAATTCAGTACTCAAAGCATGTTGAAGGCTTCTCCAGAACATAGATGTGAACCTTGGATCATGGTCAATGACAATTGAGAGTGGAATACCTTGTAGTCTCACCACTTCCTTCACATATATCCTTTCAAGTTGTTCAAGCAAGAGATCTTCTCGAATAGTGATAAAATGGGTAGTCTTGGTGATTTGATCAACCACAACCCAAATCACATTATTTCCCTTTTAAGTCTTTGGGAGACCCGTGATAATGTCCATAGTAACATTTTCCCATTTCCACATGGGTATAGGCAATGACTACATCATACCTTTGGACTTCTCTCACACAGCTTTAACTTGCTGACATACCAAGCACCCTGATATATATTCCACAATCTTCTTCTTCATGTTATCCCACCAGAAGTGTTCTCGGAGATCATGGTACATCTTGGTACACCAAGGATGGATAGAGAATGATGAGGTATGTGCATTATCCAATAGCTCCTTCTTTATCTTGGGTGATGAAGGCACAAAAAGCCACGTTCCAAACCAAATTACACCATCATCGTCGATATGGAACTCTTGCAGCTTCCATTCCTTTACTGCATTCACCCTCTTTTGTATCTCCACATCATCCCTTTTTGCTTCCTTAATCTTCTCTTGGATGGATGGATGCACCATCATTTGGGAAATGTAGGATGTATCCCCTGCCCTTATGATTTCCAAATTCATCCTTTTCATATCCAATAAGATAGGGTCTTTCTCAATCTGTAACATGGAAAGAGTAACAGGTTTTTTTCGGCTTAGAGCATTAGCTACCTTGTTTGCCTTTCCAGGATGATAGTGAATAGAGCAATCATAATCCTCGATTATCTCTAACTATCTCCTTTGACATATGTTGAACTCCTTTTGTGTGAATATATATTTTAGGCTCTTATTGTCAGTGTATATGTCACACTTCTCACCATAAAGGTAGTGATGTAAGATTTTCAAGGAAAAAATCATGGATGACAGCTCTAGATCATGCATTGGGAAGTTCTGCTCATGGATCTTCAACTGTCGTGAGGCATAGGCTATCAAATTATCATTTTTCATGAGTACACAACCCAAGCCTTTCTTTAAAGAATCATTGTATATCACAAAACGTTCTCCAATTTTTGGTAGTGTGAGTACAGGTGCAATGATCAGCCTTATCTTTAGCTCCTTGAAGCTTCCCTCACATTCTTCCGTCCAGACATTCTTTACCCCTTCTTTGTTAACATAATTAGCGGGCTTGACAATAGTGACAAATTTCTCACAAAATGTTGGTAGTACCCAGCTAATACATGAAAACTACGGATTTCTCTGACACTAGAGGGCCTAGGAAATTCCTCAATCACCTTTGTCTTTGAATGATCCACAGAAATTCCCTCACTTGTGATCACATGTCCCATGAACGTGACTTGATTCATCCAAAAGTCACACTTTCTGAACTTGGCATACAACTTCTCCTTTCTCAATGTCGCCAACACAAGTCTTATATGTTCTTCTTGATCCTCCATGATCTTGGAGTATATGATAATATCGTCAATAAACCCTACCAAAAATTTGTCGAGGTAATGTATAAAGACTCTATTCATCAAATCCATGAAAATTGAAAAGGCAATAGTATGTCCGAAGGGCATCACCAAAAACTCATAGTGCCCGTACCTTGTACAGAAACAGTTTTCTGAATATCTTCCTTCTTCACCTTTACATGATGATATCCAGAATGAAGATCCACCTATGAGAAGTATTGATCTCCTCTTAACTGGTCTAACAAGTCATCAATCCTTGGGAGAGGGTACTTGTTATTTATGGTGATCTTGTTGAGTTCCCGATAATCGATACACAACCACATGGTTCCATCCTTCTTCTTCACAAAGATCACTGGTGCACCCCAAGGTGAGGCACTAGGGCGTATGAACCCTTTTTCTAGATGCTCTTGTAGTTTCTTCTTTAACTCCTCTAGTTCGATAAGAGCCATCCTATAGGGGCACTTCGAGATAGGAGTAGCTCCGAGTATGAGTTCAATTGAGAACTCTACCTCATGATCCAGAGGAATTCAGGGTAACTCTTTGGGAAATACATCATTGAATTCCCTCACGATGGGCATTTCCTCATGGTTGGATCTTTACTTCTACTCAACCATTTGGGTGAGGTATGCTTCTTCATAGGGAATCAACACCCACACCATTGAAGGTTTTTTCAAAGGAGATTCATGATCTTCCTTTCATTTGTAGAGGATCATGGGATGGTTCGGGATATGAAAAGATATTTCCTTTTCCTAACAGTTGATATGTGCTCTATATAACGAGATCCAGTCCATTCCCATTATATCATCGAATTCTGCCAAGGGAAGTATTACGAGATTTTCCGGAAGAATCTTCCCACATACATCAACAGGAGAAGAGTCAAACTCTTGGGATGCAATTATTTCACCACTTGGTGTTTTTACAGATATCTCTACTTCAAGGATTTTGGGTTTTGATCCTATTGTTCTAGAAAACAAGCAAGATATAAAGGAATGCGTAGAACCAGAATCAAATAAGACTTTTTCCATTATTGAGTTAATAGGATGTGTACATTGTACGACTTCATTATCAGGCTCCACCTTCCCAGTAGTGATAGCATAAGCCTTCCCTTGTTCATTTGGCTTTAGTGGCTGCTGACCCTGATTACCCTCAAGAGCTCGGGGTTTAGTGAACTAGTTTTCATAGTGCCCTAGCTCCCTACAATTGTAGCATTGAACCACGAGTGGTTATCTCCTTTAATTGGATACATTATCCTTCCTTTTCATCTCTTTTTGACACTCTTGATCATGTTGTCATTCTTTCCCACACTTGATGCATTTCCCTATCCCTTTGAGGTAGTTCCCATGGTGCAACTTCCCATATTTTTGGCATGTGAGTCGTTGATTTTTCTTCCCACCATTTTCATTAGATCCTCCAGTTTGAAACACCATATTTCGTTTCTTATCACCATATCAATGGGAAAATTCTCCAAACTATATCTACAGTTTGAGATCACACTCAACTACTTCTTCATAACTCTCAATGTCTCTAATTTCAAGAGCCTTTCGAAGGTGTGGTTTTAATCCACTAAAGAATATATCAATTTTGCAATCATTGTTGATAATAAAACCTGAAGCATACCTTGAGAGCCTTGTGAAATTCTCTTTATAGGTTGTGACAGATTCTCCTTCCTTTTTATTGAGGTCTATGTATTCGCTCTCCATATTCATGCGAAGAGTTCATGGGAAATACTTTTTAGGAAACACTATCTTAAAGTCTCCCCATTCTATCTCTTCAATTTCCTCCCTTGGATTGGTGTTGTTAATCAAAGACCACCATTGATCGGCTTCTCCATCTAGATGATAAACAGTTAGAGTAACAATCTCCGTCTTAGAATAGTGAAGCACAAAAAAGATCTTCTCCATGGAGTTGACCCACTGTTCCGCAACTAGTGGATTGGAAGATCCACAAAACATCGGTGGTCGTTGCTGCATAAAACATTCAATAGCCTATTGCTCCCTCTTTGGTGAAGACGGATGTTCCCCATTATTATGGTTATTGTTCATAACCTGAGATAATTGTTTAAGCATCGCCATGAAGTTTTGAAATCCACCCCCCAAATCATTAGGATGTCGTTCAGGCAATCGTTGCGTTGGCCCTCGCATGAGTTGTTGGCCTGATTTCTCCAGGTTCCCACCATTTTTTAAAATAGAAAAGGATAGAAAAAACATAACTAAAAAAGTCATGAATAACTTATTCATTTAAACAATTATACCAAAAACATAACATATGGGATCCCTAGGTAAATATTTTTGTGTGCATATTTTTACTTAGTCTCATACTAGAGGTTTTCTCTATGGTTCACTAATCCTATTTCCCAAATTAACTAAACCTTGCCTCTGATACCAACTATAGCGACCCAACCTTTCCTTACATTACTATTTCATCTATTCAAAGATAAAAAACATAATAGTATTATACATAGAGGATCCAAAGGTTTAGTGTCTTGGGAAAACTAGGACCATACATAACAAATACATCATCAACCATAAATATTTATTTAAATGATTCTTCGCTAGCTTTTTCGGGGAACTTATCCTCTCCTAATACATGTAGCCACCTGAGGATATACATAAAAAGGGGTGAGATAGAAGCCCGGTAATTGTATAGATAAGAACAATATATCATGGGGTGAGCATAATCATAACATAGTCAAAAGATCATGAACATGAGAGGAGCATAAATAAAAGACTTGAAATGTGGAAATGCATAAAAATGAAACATCATGTCTTAGTTTTTAACTACCACACATACTTGCGAACCAAGATAGAATCTTGGTCACACATCATTTCAAAATTACTCATGAGATTAATCACTTTACCCAATGCATTGGAGAACTATATAATTCCGGGCTGACCCATCACATTTTAACATTCATATTGCGCTATATAATTCTGGGCGCACCCGTCACATCATAACGTTATCATTTATCATGCATGACACAATGAAAATATAAAATAAATCAACATAACTAACCCATGAAAAGGAATGGGTTTCATATCATAAAAAAACATTCATAAACATTGGGTTCTAGAAATAAAGAGGGAACAATATACTTGATACAAGAACCATCAACATTGAATGAGAGGTAAAAGTTGAGTTCATAAGAGAAGAGTTCTTTCAAAAAACATTTTTATTGACATAAACATCATTAGAAAACATGTATATCCCATAAAAGGAAATAAAATGATGAATAAATGATATTTAAGGAGTGACAATATCAAAAATGGAGTCAAAGAGGTAGAACCCGAAGGATGAAAGTTGGGTTCGAGAATTTCCCCTTACCTTGTACCAGAATGCCTCCTTCTTTTTAATGTCCTGTATAATGTCATTATATTCATTAATTAGAAATTACAAAACCTTTTATAAATTAATATTGTTAATTATGTTTTCATTATGTCATATTATGTACCTTTGGATGACTTATAGTGTTTAAAAACATTGTTCGGGGATGTTCGTTTTTATTATTTTCTTGAGCGGTGCACTTGTATTCCTAAATTGAAGTTCAGGTAGATCATGGGTAAACATCCAAAAATGATATTACATGTTATTAGTGATATTACAGGAGCATAAATTATTTTATAATGAATTATATTAGATCCATTTATGTTAATCATTAGATAAGAATTAAATGATGATTATTTGGGTTAATTTGAGCGGTTTTTGGATCACAATGAATTTGTTTTAACTTTTCACTTAGTAAAATGGACATAGGTTATTTAAAGAACTTAAAGTAGAACATAATAAATATAAAATATTCTGGTTCAACCAAAAAAATGGTTTCATGACCATATCATAAGGTCGAAATTGAAGAATAGAGCATGTTGTTTTTGAAGGTGATAAATTAACACCCCATGAACAACATACTCTTTAATAAAATAAAAGGAAGAGGGAAAGGGTGTGGGGTGATATAATATCCCATTAGAATCATAAAATTACATTATATTTATAATAATGGAGCTACAAAACAATTTGGATTAATATAGGTTGGAAGAGATCATGAAATGAACTTGAACATGAACGGAAATTAAAGGAGAAGTTGGAGGGAAATTACCTCTTAAATCATCCTCTTGAGATCCTCCTTAAGGAAGATAGTCTTGGTCTTTAGATGAGACTAGAAGATTTTGGACGTGGGGGAGGGGCTAGGGAAGTTGTTTTAGCTGAGTTTAGAGATGTCTTGGAGCTTGATAGGTGTGAGGAAATGAGGGAGTGAAGGGTGGCTTTTATAGTGGAGGGGAGAGGGGTTTCATTAATATAAAATTCATTAGTTTATTATTTCCCCACAAGACAAGTAATAGTTAGTCTTGAACGAAACATAATTGTAATTTTATGATGTAATCCCGATCCAAGTGGGCTTACATCAGAAGAGCATCATCAATGACTCAATTAATACATTATTTAGCATTTATTGTGAATTATCGAATTCTACTATTCATAAAAAATTCAAGTATCTCAGAAAAATCCCAAATATTTACCCCAACAATTTTTCGACGCGTAGAATCAAAAAATGAATTCCATTTTTTAAAAATAATTTTCTAAATTATATTAATTTAATATTTAATTAAAATCATAATTTACTTAAAAAAACAGTTTTTAAGATTAAAATAGATTCTATAGTTCTTTCCGAAATTATGTAGGGTCTTATAAAACTATTAGAAATTGATTCAATAATTAATGAATACATTTAAGGGAAATAAATATTCTTTTAAATTAATTAATTAATTATAATTAATTATTTATGACTTATTAAATACCAAAAACGTTTACTAAGGTCAAATTGTCACATTCTAAGATATCTAAATTTTTTTTAATTAGTCATATGTAATGTTACTCTTATGTTGGATGATTTAATATTCAAAAGGGTCATATTAATATTCATAATGGTATGTTACTATTCATAATGGTATGTCACTATTCACCAAAAGTTATTTTTGTTTCATTGAACTTCAAAAATCATCTTGAACACAATCTTGTATTTCGGATTTTAAAAATTCCAAACACAGGAGTGACAGAATTATATTTAAAGGTCACTTATCACATAGTAGTTCATTATGTTTTTTTTTCATGTGTTTTTATGACATAATTTATAAGAATTGAATTTCCATTGAAAAACATTGGGTCGTTACAAAAACCCTACCATTTAAACAATAGATGAAAAAATTAAAATAAATTAATTCTAGCAGTTTTAAATATAATATGAATTTAGTTTAGTGTATTTAAAATTATAAAATTAATCTCTAAAATAATTTCATGAATTAAGGAACCTTAAAGAATGTATTTCAATATATTTCAAGATATAATGGTTACCTACCATAGTTGAGTCTCAAATTATACATTCCCCCTAAAAAATTTATTCCTAGAAAGTTTGGTATATATCGTCTATTTAAAATGTGTGCATATTCCTTCCTCAATACTCTTTCAGGAACCTGAGATTCATCTTCTTTTCAAAGATTTCTCTAAATTAATTTCACCAATCTCATTGTTCAATCCCTCAACACTCCCTCTAGATTTCATAAATTGGGATAGGCTCTTCAATATAAAACTAATCATGATCTGAATATACTCTATTTTATGCGATCACATGAGTTGGTTCTTACATGTATTTCCTCAATATTAGCACATGTAAGAGATCATATAATTTAGAAATACTGGGTGGTGTAACCAATCAAAAAGATACTTCCCCAATTGTTTCTAGTACATCAAAATTCCTAATGAACCTAAGGTATAACAACAAATTTTTATCAAATATCACATGTAACAAACCATACCAGTTTAACATGTAATCTCACCAAAGATGGACTTCTATAATGTGTAGTTTAAAAATATAACCACGCATGTATCTTGGATTACTGGAAAGTGATCAACCATTATAGTACAATGATTTGGAAGAGTTCACAATATTGAGATATAATATAGTAATCCAAAAGTATAAACTCCAATGTAAAAAAATCAAGTAAAAATATCAAATATATTTGTGATAATACAACACCACTAATCTGTCTTAATTTGATGGATGAAAAAAGAAAGACAATTCTATAAACTACATGATTTCATTACCTTTTTTAGTATAATGCAAAATGAAATAAATAAATTTCCAAATGGAAAAATTTGGTCTTTACCATATATCCGAATATGATTTCACCAAAGAACTTATACAATGTCTAACATCAAGAATCCTTTAGTTATATATTTAAAATAAATCATATTTAAAAATAATTTTTAAATTGAGAAAATTTGTAAAAAAATTAATTTTTTTCATAAAAAACATTTCACATTCACATGAGCGAGTAATAAAACAAGAAAATGATATTTAACATGTGTGAATAAGAAAAACCATTCATGGATAATGCATAAGAAAAAAATGTGAGTAAACCAATATGAAATGTACCACCTTGTATAAAACCATGAATGAATTGGCTCTAGAAATTAATAACATGTACTTAGATAAATGAAGAAAAAATAATCTTTTCTTGATGTGAATCCTAATGATATCGAGCCATACCATAGTCTATCAATATAATAAAAATAACGCTTAGTGGTTACCCACTCTCTAAGATTGAATATATATATATATATATATAACATGACACAACCATGTTTCCCAATGTGTTATTTTTTCCAAAATCATTTAAAAACTATGTTCACAATTTGTGAAACATTTTCATAGTGAAGCATCCCCACTACCATGAGGGAACATCCATTTTAAATCCCAAATCACATTTGTGACATTTCCTCAAACACATAGACCAAAAAATATATTTTTAATGAAAAAAACGTAAAATAATTTATATCATGTAATAATTCAACATTAGTATCAGATGAACCAATTTCAACAATCAAACCAAATGAATTCAAAAGTACATCATGTAATTAATGAGGTAGAACCCTCGTATGGAGACACCTACCTCATGAATATATTGAATTAACTTTACGTCAATAAAAGTGTTTATAAATTAATATGATGGGGTTTCATAATTTTATATACATACTGATCATTAAAAAACATGAATCATGTACAATATATCTAATAAATAACCAATCGGGATTCAATGAGATAAGGGAAGAAGAGACCAAGTTTGGATGTAAGAAATGGATATAAAATTGGATAAAATGGAACATACCATGAATAAATCCACCAAAAATGTAAGGAAATCACTAGGGAAGAAAGATGAGAATCCTATAGATCTTTAGAGAAAACACAGGTGGAAATGGAGGCCTTCCCAATTGTTTTATTCCAAATGTTTTTTCAAACTGTTGGTGAACAATTTTTAGATCAACCACTCCCATCGGTTTGAAGAAACTGTTGGTACAATTGTTTTAGAATCAACCATTCCCAATGATTTTAGTTAACCACTAGGAAGGATTTAATTTTCCTAATATATACAAACTTTTTTACATAACCGTTGGTAAAAAATATATTTCCCAATGGTTTTAAAACCCATTGGGGATGTTTTCCCCTAAATACACATCAGCTCGAGTTCCCCCGTTTGGGCGATTAGAGACTTAAATAGAATCTCTCCCAATGCTCTCTCTTTACCCTAGACTGTGAAAGTCCCTCTACCTGATATAACCATCTTCAAAAAAGTATTGTTTTAGTTATACTCTTCAAATTGGTTAGTTATACCTTAGTTATAATGTTCTCCAACAATATTTTTTCTATTTTGATTCAGCCTTAACCGGAGGTCCGTGCGGTCTATGGCATGGTATACCCAATAAGTGCACCTTGATTGGTTTTATGTGTTTGTTATACACTTAAAGTATCTTGATTTTGTGAATCACCGTTATTTGAAGACATCATAGCAACTCTTTCTAGGTAATGTCAGTGAACCATATAAACTAATGGAGGTGCTAGTGTATCCCCAATAAAATATGGTAAAGGATTTGTTTATTCATACTTTCTTGAGGTGGGTAGTGGATATAAGGATGATCCATGTAAAGGGATTAAGGACTGTTGGGGTAGTGGTGTATGTGGTTTTCAATTTTTTAGTGGGGTGATATGATAGTTTCTATGGGCTTTAGTTTAGTTGAAAAAAAGATTTGGATTTTGTATTTATAGTTTTGTTCAAGAAATAATGGAAAGGGTTGAAATATTGGGGATGAATTATGTGTTTTTTGGGTGATGGAATGGAATTGTGATGTTGGTGGGATTGGGTATAGGTAATTTTAAAGGTATTATATGGGTATTTCTGCCCATGAACACCCCCACCCCTACACCATTGACACCCCCATACCCTAGCACCCCCACCACACAGTACACCACCACACCCCCTAGACACCCTCCGGTGCACATGACACCCACTAAACACCCCACCCCATTTGACACCCCCCAGACACCGCTGGACACCCCACCCCCTAAACACCCCACACCCCCTAATCAACCCCACCCCCAAGATAGCTCCACCAGCACCCCCTGTACACCCCCACCCCCTTGGACACCCCCACCTAGACACATACAAACCATGGACACCACCCACCCCCCAGGGAACCTCTGCCCCCTGAAAACCACTCACCCCCTATGGAGACCCCATCTCCCTCCCACTCAACCCCCTAGACACCCCCTGCACCCACCAGGACACCCATCACCCCCTAAACACCCCTCACCCTCTGGATATCCCCACTCCCTTGGACACCCCCACCCTTTAAACACTCCACCCCTCTGAAAACCCCTCACCCTTGGACATGCCCAACCCCAGGACACCCCCACCCCCATAGACATCCCCCCTCCCCACCCCTGGACACCCACACCCCCTAGAAACCCCAACCACCCTCGGGACCCACACCCCTTGGACACCCCCACCACTAGACACCTCCACCCTAATGGACAACCCCCACCCCCGGGATCCCCCGCCACCTCGACACCCCCACCCCTAGGACACCCCCAATCCAAGGACACCCTCCACCCCCTTAGACATCCCCAACCCCCTATAAAATCCCCCCATCCATGGACAACCCACCCCCTTGGGCACCCCCTCGACACCACCCCACCCCCTGGACACCCCCTGGACACCCCCACCACCAACACCCTGGACACCCTCACCACTTAGACAGTCCTCCCCTGTGGACAGCCCCATGCAGAACCCCACCCCTTGGATAGCCCCCATCTTGGACACCACCCCACCCACTGGACACCTCCACCCCTGGATTCCACCACCCCCTGGACAACCCCCCTAGTCACCACCCCACCCCAGGAAACCGCACCCCGCTGGACACACCCACCCCCTTGGACAACCCCCACCCCTTGGACACCCCCACCCCTTAGATAACCCCCCCCCCCAATTGACAGCCCCACCCCAGGACACCCCACCCCCTTGAAGTACCCCCACAACCCCTAAAAAAACCTACCCCTTTGGACCCCCTAGAAACCAACCACCCCTAAACACCACTACACCCTTGGACAGCCCCCAACCCCCTGAACACCACCACCCTTGGACACCCCCGCCCCCTAAGAACCCCCACCCCTGCATAGCCCCCGCCCCATGGATAACCCTCCCCCTAGACTCCCCACCCTCATGGACAGCACCCCCCCAACCTCACCCCACCCCCTGAACACCCCCACCCCCTGGACACCCCCACCCCCATGGACAGGCCCCCACCCCCCTTAGACACCCCCACCACCTTGGACACCCCCACCCCCTTTGGACACCCCCACCCCCTTGGATATCTCCGACCCCCCAAAAATGAATGATATTGTTGAATGAAAAGTACACCGAAATAAGATACTAATCCCATATAAATTTTCTATAAATAAAACATGATCTAATTATGTCAAAAAAAATATATATATTCCTCTTTTTAACTACCCATCACTCTACCAATGTCAGAATGTGCTAAAATGTTTCTCAACATCGATATCCCTTTGAATAATATTCTATAATTTTAATTTGATTCAAGGGTTATGATAGGATAAAATTGATTGAGGTTCCCATTAAAACCTTATGATTTAATTGTTATAGAGTTAGGAAAGGCTCTCAAGGGGTAAATAATGTTTTATTTATATGAAATGATTATAGGTAGTAAGATGATCAATGATGATGCTTATAACATTTTTCTTCCTTCGATTCATTGAGAGTCTTGTGGAAAAGTCCATTATAACAGTTTCCTACTTCAATATATGTGTTGGGAGAAGATAAAATACTCCCTATGCATTATTTTATTTCTTATAGTCTAGCACACTAAGAATCTAGACACAAACCTAGAAATTTAAAATTCCAAAAATCCCACAAAAACTATTGTTTTAAACCCATATAGATTATCTATTTACAAGGGTTTCAAGAGATATTGGAGATATGAGTGTTATCTAGCAGTTAAATATCCATTTCTAGTATGGGTGATACACATAACCACTTTGAGAAGATCAAAACATCATCTTTTATATGAATTATATCATTTTACAATCAGTTACTACATTAATATTGAATTTCTCATTCTCATCATCCTACACGTACTTCTATATATTTTCTAGTACAGATAGTTTAAAAAATACCAAGAAGAGTAATGATGGAATGCCTTTCTTAGAAATCACCATATCCCTTATTACTAGATATCTGTATATAAGATCCATGTAAATACTCATCATGGTCATAATTCCATGATCAATTTTAATTCATCCATATTTGAGTCGGGTTAAGGTCATTCCAAGAGAAGATATACATAAATATCTTATGGTAAATATATATATTCACCGTAGAGGAAGTGTCTCTATATTTTCAAATAAAATATTATTGATTATAGATCAAGTTTATGTGTTGCACCATTCTGTAAAAGAGTTTTCAATTTCCTTGATACATAGGGAATATCATTATCATCATTCATAAGGAAATAACCATGTCCATTCATTAATGTGTTACTATAAATTACAAATCTTTCATTACATAATGGTAGATTTAATACTTTTTCATTAATCAGTCACCACTAGATCTCTTAAAAATAGTCATCACATTCCTCTGTCCATGTGAATTTAATCCCTTTACATTTTAACATGGGTAATGTGGGGGACAACCGGGTAAAATATTTAACCAACCATTAAGAGTAACCTATTAAGCCTATGAAACATCATATCATAATTATATTCATTATTGTAGGCTATTATTTTACCAAATTAATATTTTATTGGTGAATAAATATCCCATCTGTGACATCCTGATAGAAATCATTGGGTCCGAGCTAGTATTCTACATGACCACATGTGTGCCTCCCCGTAGGCAAGGGGATTTAGACTAGCAGTGGGGGTCTCAAGTGGAACTTTGGGGGAGACTATACCCTCTTTGTCGAGTCATATGATCAAAAATAAACCACAAAAATATAGATAATTAGATTAAAATGTATAAATGTAATGGTGGCATACGTATGACGTAACATCTCCCAATGTAGGAAAAACGAACCCAAGTAAGCAGAACACAAAACTAGAAGTAAATAAAAAATAATTTGTTAAGTTCTCTAGTTCCTATCCCAGTTCTCTCAAGCTCCATGCTCCACTACTCAACCGTCTTTCATAGGTCCATTTCCTTCATCGCATCTCAAGTCATGAAATCTACAAGCACACCAAAATGCCCAAGTAGGGTGTGAGTACAAGACTCAGTAGGACACCACCACTGTGTTCTCAATAGTATATGCTAAAAATACATGTCTATGACATAATAAATACTTCATAATAAACACACAATACAAAAAAAGAGTGGTTCTACACTAACCAAGTTACCACAACCCCCAGCCATACCAGCATCAGCTCTATGCCGGAAATGATAACTACAGTTTCAGATGAATTAGTGATTATCCATTACGTTAATGAATAATGTTTCTTAGCATAATCATGTGATAGAATCAATGCTCTATATGAATATATGTTCCTCTGTATGTTCATGGGACATGAGAGCTAATCAACTTTCCGTAATCGTCAAGTTGACGTACTTTGGACTGAGAGCAAACCATCTCCCTTAGTCACGGAAGAACACCATCAAGAAGAAATACTAGAGACCAAGAGATAATCATTCCCCACATCATTTAGTGCATCCCAAAGAATCATCGAATGTCAATGAATCAAAAGGCATCATCGTATTCCTCATTGTCAGAAATGCCCAACCCAAGGCATCATCATGTTCCTTCCTCATGTATTTGTCCCTTACCATCAGTCTTGTACATATCCCCACTAGAGGATAACAAAGGTTTCAATGGTCCACTACATAGATTCCCCCAATCAACGTCATGTGCCTACCCCATGCATTAGACCCTCGTCATCACTCATGCACATCCCTCCTCTAAAGGACTATAAAAGTTGACGGTCCACCTATCTTGAGTCCAAGAATAAAACCACAAGGTATACATAGAATGAAAATATATATATATATGCATTAATAATCACATCATCATGAGTAAAGTTGTAGAAAATGTACACGTAATCAATCAAAAATGTGAATAAATAGCTACAAATACTCATGACATCAATTGTAATATAGATTTTTTAGGTCTACATGCTTACCCACATGCATTCACTATCTAGAATAGTCATTAAACATGTATGACCATAATATTAATAGAAACAATTTGTAAGAAAGACCAAAAAAATAAGGAACTTCGTACCTTATTAGTTGAAAAAATCCACTCATAATTTTCCCTGACATCAGAGTGGCACATAAAAGTCTCATGTTGTCGGTACGTCTGTGCTTAAGGTTTAGATGAGGTATTCCTAGAATCATAACATTCATTTTTTTATTTCAAAGAAATAAAAAATTACATGGGATAATTTTTTCTCTCTCTTGAATAATTCTCAAATTATCATTAAATATATCTCATATGCTAATAAATTAAATTATTATTTTATTAATTTTAAAATATCACTTGAAATGATAAATTTTTATCGCATGAGTTTATAATTTAAAATATTACTTTATCATTTTAAAAAGGGTGTAATAAAATGATAATGTTAAATCACATTTGTGGATAATTTAAATTATCATTCTGTCACCGGAATTGATAATTACAACTTTTAAATTATCCTTTAAAGTAGGCATGTTTTAAGATAATTACAATTATTATCATTGTACTATATTATGCATTGATAATTATAACCATTAATTATAAATAAATTATCATATGTGATGATAATAATAATTTTTAACTTTTCTTTAAATTTTCATGTGTGTTTTATAACTAAAAATTCAAATTTTCAGTACAATTATACATATGATAATTTTATTAAAACTTATCCTCTTATTTTATTCAAAAAAAATATTTTGATAAACCAAACAATTAATTCCTTGGATAATTTATAATAAATTATCAAATTTAAAAAAAATTGTGTTAAATTGCAATTTATTTTTTTTTTGATTTATTTAACCCCTTGTTTTTTTAACACATGGAATGAAGAAATAAATAAATTCTAAAAAATAAAAGTACCTTACAAAAAATCGAAGTGTGCTTCATAAGGGATAATGAAATTTTGAGATCTTCAAATGACATCTTTAAATCCATTCACTCATCATCAAAAACTATTTTGGGTTTTGATTGGTGTGGTTCTAAGGAGTATAGAATTCCAGATATTTATAGGGTTTCAAAAAAAATGACTTCCACTTTTCTGGAATTTATCACCTAATTTTCTATTTGATTTTTAATAAATAGATTCATACAGAGTCGATAGATTCTCATTAGTGAGTTATTTCAAGGATTTCCTAGTTAAAACGGTCGAAAAATGAAGGTTCCCAAAACCTTCTGACGCTTTAATGGTTGACACTCTTAGGAAGAAGAAGAGGAGGCCCAAAAATGATTTTTCATTTAATTTTTATTAAAAATAGATTTATCAATATATTAATAAAATTAATTATTTAACATGAAAATTAAATAATACCAAACTCCTATTGCACATAAAAATTATACCTCTCCTAGGGTAAACACCTTGTTTTGTAACCAATGTGGGTTTCATATTTCTCATACGACACACCGTTTGAGAGATATTAAATATATAATATTCAAAAAGGATTAAATAATTAATTAAAAAAGGTTTATTTTTGTGGGTGAGACATTCAAACGTCCAACACATACAAATGTTATACATTTTATTTGGTAAACATCACATTCCGGACCAAATCATGATCTTGGTTTTACCATACAATGCCCCATTTTGGAGTTATTCAATTATTATGAATAAAATTACTGTGCTTTAAAAAAAATATTTAATATATTTATTCTGTCCTCACTAAGACTTTGTGGACCTCCAAAACATACCCTAACTAAGTGTTTAACTATGAAAATAATCAATAATATATTCCAGAGTATTAAATGGTTTTTTTACCCTTTTGTGATGTGTTTAACTAAAAGAATCATTTCATCGATAAACCATTTTTTTCTCATTTAAATTAATAATAATTTAAGAAAGATGGATTTATTGATATAATTAAAGAACAGGATGTTAAAATTCTCCCCTCTATCGACTTCTCATCCTTACGATGCACCTTTAGTGGTCTTTCACAAACAACTTAGGCCATTGAACTCGAACAATAGTCTGACATTCCCTCATCACCTCTAGGATCCTCACACGATTACACTGAACATGGACTAGTGGTACTGTCTTCCCTCATAACACCATTCTACTATAGTCCATGATCCTCATCGGACTCTCCTCATAAGAAGCGTTAGTCTCCAGATCAACATTCTTGTAGTTAAGAACATGTGTAAGATCAGGTATATACCTCTGAAGCTGTGACACATGGAAAAGGTTGTGCAGAACACAATAACATGTAGGGAGGTATATAAAATATTCCATTGCCCTTATCCGCTCGATGACATCAAAGGGTCCAAAAAATGTGGTTCTAGGTTTCCCTGTTTCTATAGGTGACTGTGCCCTATCCGAGGAGTCACTCTCAAGAAAACCCAGTCTCCCATAGAAAACACCATGTGTCTCTTGAAATAGTCGACATGAGATCTCTACCTACTCTGAGAAGTGATCAATCTATTCTATATCACCTGCACTCTATCAATGGTCTCCTAATCCATGTTGGGGACAACCACTACTATCTCTACCACATTATGCTAACAGAGTGGTGAGTGAAATGGTCTCCCATAAAGAGCCTTTTAAGGTTCCATCTGAATGAAATATTGATAACTATTTTTATATGAAAACTCAATCAATGCTAAGAGATTGTTTCATGCATCTCCAAGGTCGGGTATGCAAGCTCATAGAATATCCTCTAGTATGTGTATAGTCCTATCAAACTGTTCATCGGTCTGAGGGTGATTTGTTGTGCTCAAACATAGCCTAGTCCCTCTGATTTTTTTTTTGATATCTACCAAAAGCTCAATGTTATGTGATAATCTCTTTTAGAAACAATTATCAAGGGAACTCCATGTAGACTCTCAATCTCTCGAACACAATTTTTTCCCAACTCCTCCACTGAGTGAGTCTCTCTGGTCAGTATGATGTTGGCATAAATTTTTAACCGATCGACGATCACCGAAACTCCATCATGAATCCTTGGGGTCCTGGGTAATACATTAAAAAATTCCATGGTAATTTATTCCCACTTCCACATAGGTATCTGGAGAGGCTGAAATAACCCTATAGGATGTGGGTGCCCTACCTTCACCCTCTGATAGGTGAGACATCGAGAGACAAAACCTACAATGTCCCTCTTCATCCCTTTCGACCAGAAATTTCTTCTAAAGTCATGGTACGTCTTCTTAAACTAGGATATACCATCCACCAAGAGGTATGGAAATACTTCATTAGTTCATATCTAATGGATGTCGGAACAACTAATCTTCCATGGACCAAAATCAAGCTATTATTAGCAATAGACCATCTGGGTATCGGGTCATCTCCAGTGAGTTGTTCTCTCATAATTGTACACTCTGGGTCTGAATCCTGAGCAGTCCTAACCCTTTCTATAAGGGATGATGTAATCAGTAAAGGAGAGAAAATCATGGATCTATGATCCTCCAAATCATCAACCCTCCAATCAGCCAATAGATATATCAACCGCCACTGATCCTATGAGGATTTATCATGAAGTTCCTACTCATTTTCTATCCTAAGACTACGGGAATCTAATATGAAATTCTTCTTTCCAAGGGTATATGTCATCTCGAATTATAATTTATATAGATAATAAAACCAATATATCTGAATCATATTCAAGTCCCTCTGTGTGAGGATATAGTCAAGGATCTTGTGTTCCGTGTAAACAATAAACCTTTCACCAAAGAGATAATGCATCCAACATTTCATTGTGTAGATGAATTCTTCTACCTCCAAGTCATGCATAGGGTAGTTATTCCCATGGGGTCATAACTGAAGAGAATTGTAGGCTGCTACCATCTCTCTTTGAATCAATACTACTCCCATACAAACTCATGATGCATCACAATTCCCTGCATAACCAGTCCTAGACTCTGAATGTGTTAATAATAGAGCTTTTGTCATCCTTTTCTTTATATTAAAGAAGGCCTCTTCACGCTGGTCTAAATACTCCAACATTACACAATTCTTCATGTAGGATGTCATGGGTGCTAATAGTTCGGAGAAATTGTGGATAAATCATCGGTAATACCAAGCTAAACCAAGGAAAATCCTGATGTCAAACACATTTCAGGGAATTTT
Organism: Viscum album; assembly: GCA_963277665.1. Lineage (NCBI taxonomy): Eukaryota > Viridiplantae > Streptophyta > Magnoliopsida > Santalales > Viscaceae > Viscum > Viscum album. The sequence continues at coordinate 475,696,982 of OY728135.1, forward strand.
CCATGACATAACTACTTTGACCTTCTCAAGGTTTGCTGATATACCAGTTTTAGACACCACATGTCCAAGGAACTTCAATTATTTATTCCAAAAGGAACATTTTGATAGATTAATGTAATGCCTCTGATCATAAAGCATACTCAGAACAATCTCAATGTGCCTAGCATGTTTCTTAGTTGCCGACAAGTAGATGATGATATAGTCAATAAACACTAGGGGGAAAGAGTCTATATAGGGATGAATTATTTTTTTCTTGAGGGCCATGAAAATTGATGGTGCATTCATCAGTGTAAAGCTCATTACCAAAAACTCATACAATCCATATCTACTATGAAAGGATATCATCAGTATGTATGCTTCTCTAACATGCAACTTATGGTTTCGTGGTTAATGATAAATCATTGAGAGACACTGGGATCCTCATAAAAAATCAAAGAGATCATCGATCCTAGGAAAAGGATATTGGGTTTTCACTATTACCTGGTTTATCATCTGATAATCAATGTAGAGTAAAATACTTCTATCCTTCTTTTTGGAGAACAAAATAGGTGCACCCCACAGTGAAGTGATAGGTCAGACAAAACAAATTCTCTCTAAGTCTTTCTGTTGAACCATGATCTCCTTTAGTTCGGTTGGAGACATATGATACAGAGGTACCAAATTAAGATACAAACAAGGAATGAGATCTATCTCAAAGTCAACTCCTCTATCAGGAGGGAGTCCATTGAAGTCATCCAGAAAAATATCCTGATAGAAATCACTAGCTGTAGGAAAAGATGAGGAGGTTACCACTAATGCTTCCGAAAGATATAAGCTTGACATTTGTGATATTATTGAACCATGTTGGACTACGTTTTGTGCAACTCTACCAGATTCCACCTCCCACTCCCTAGTCATCGGGAACATCTCTCCATTTGGTGAACAAAAAGATACATATATTCTATAGCTATCAATGTGAGCTTGGAAACTGGTTAAACATTCAATAATGAGAATCACTTCAATGGTCATGATTTCCAGAATCATGAATTCATATAAATGACCATATCCAACAAAAAAATAGAGGACACTACAGGAATCAATGAAGACATTCTAACTTCATACCCAAGGGTGTATCAAGGGAGACTAAATTGAATGAAAACATGACTGGTAAGTCAAGTGTAACAAATACTTGTGCGGGTAAAAAAGAATGGGAAGCACTGGTTTCAAATAAGGTAGTAGACAAAGTATAGGTGATGAGAATGGTACCATTAATAGATGATTGTCCCTCTCAACCATATGAGGGATTCTATTCCATAGTATATTTGTAGCCTGCTATAGATCCCCTCCCCTATCCCTAAGACGTGGAACTACTTTGAGTCTGCTGCTGGAAACCCCGACCAATTCCCCCTTTCCGACCATTAACGTTGTGAAAACTGGGATTCGACATTCAGTAGAAAAACTAATGGAGGTGTCCCTTATTCTTGAATTGATGACACGTAATTTTAGGTCCTCTATAGAACCTAAAAAAGTGTCCAGTATTTCCAGAGTTGGAACATCATGATGTTTTCACTAAAGGTGTTGATTGAACCACACTCTACTCCACCTACATTTTGTTACTCTACTTAATGTATCTATTCTTCCTATTTTTATTAGAAAATGAAAATTTCATAGAGGATAGAGGAAACTCCATCACTAACCCTCCATGATCAGAGTATAATTATGATGCTCTGTCCTCCTCTAGTCCATTCTCAAAGGTCAGGGCCTTTTAGAAGACATGTGTATACGTATCTAGGTCAAAACCCTTAACATTATGTCTAGCTCAAGTTTAAGGCCTATCTCTAACTTTTTATACTTTTGTGCCTCATTTCCAGCTAACAATGGATCAAAGAGAAGTAACTCCATAAAATAGGGAGAATAAGAAAAGACATTCATAGAACACTATCGTAACTCCATGAATTCTTGGGAATCTTCCAGCTTCATCATATATGAAAAAAAACTGCTCGAGAAATAGCTCCTTGAAGTTTGCCTATGTTAAACCCTCTCATCTCCCAGACTGGCTCATTGTATTCCACCTTCTCCTAGAAGGACCCTGTAATAAGAAAGCCTCTAGTATCACACTCCGTTCTTCAAGAGTTTGTTCTACTCTAAGATACTCTCAATACTGTCCAACCAGTCCCCAGAAACACACAGTCTACTAGTGCCCTAGAAAGTTGGGGGTGCTGAATCTGAAAATCCCGAGCATGGTCAGTCATGGTCCTTTTTGCAGGTCCACCTTGGACAAGAACTGTCTATAAATGTCCCAACTAAATATGACATATATCATGAATCTCCTGGGGCTCATCTCCCAGTACAGCTGGTGGTGGTATAGGAGCATCCTGGGCTGTCGTAGCTGGCGATCCCATCGCACGTCTCTGAGGTTTCATCTTTGAAAAATAAGAACCATGAATAGAATGAATAGATGCTAATCAGTCCATGGATCACACATGGTTATCCTATTTGTCATTTGGATTCAAATAAGGTTTTCCTATGATTCTACCCTTAACCCAATTTATACCCTTCTGACACTAACCCTTGTTATTATCCCTCCACGTAATCACAATAATGTGTATACTAACACAACACAATTTTCAATTATACTAACTATTTCCAATAAGGATATATCACACAACATGAAAACACAGATATATCACATAGAACAACCTATACCAAACAGATAGAACAAATCAAGGCATTTAATTAATGAACTACTATGGAGTACAACAATAGGTACATAAATATTTAATGTGAAGCTATGTTCCTATTAATCATGCAAGAACATACTCAAAATCATATAAATCACATATAACATTTTGTGTGTCACCCATGTTTAATCAAACATATCATAAATTTCCCACTTTATGGACACTCGAAGGTCTACTATGTACTGCTGGTCAGACACTAACAAGGCTCCCCTACCCAAGTCCCAGCCATCATACCTCCTGTCTAACCTATCTCAACCCCAAGCAAAGAGAAGAAACAATTTAATAAAAACCTGATTCTATGATTCCATTTTGTAACATCCCAACCCAAATCATGGAGTCTGATCTAGAATACTACATGACCTCATGCACGCCTCCCCGTAGAGAATAGTTTTCCGACTAACAATGAGGGTCTTAAGGGGAACTTTGGGAGAGACTATTCCCCCTGTATCGAGTCATAAAAATGATAATCAATAACAAAAAAAATGATAATCCCAATAAACTGCAGAAATGTATAGATGGAATACATACAATGTAATGTCTCCCAATGTGAAGAAAACTAACCCATGTAAGAAGAAGACAAAACAAGAAGTAAATAAACAATCATTTGTGGAGTTCTCTGGTGCCTTTCCTAGTCCACTATAGCTCCACAATCCACCACTCAACCATCCTCCATAGGGCCATATCCCTTCAATAGATCTTATGTCACGAAATCTACAAGCGCACTGAAATTCCCAAGTAGGGTGTGGGTAGAAGACTCAGTAGGACACCACCAATTCATCCTCAAAATGACATGATCAAAATTAAAGTGTATTCCATAATATATAATGCATAATAAACAAACAATCCAAACCTGAGCGGTTGTGTGAAATCCAAGCTATCAAAACCCCTAACCGTACCCACATTGTCTCTATACCAGAATTGATAATCACAGTGTCATATGATCAACAATTACCCCTTATGTTAATAAATTAATTTTATAGGCATCATCGTGTGACAATATCAATTCTCTGCAAGAATATAAGTTTCATTGTATGTGCAATGAAAATGATATCTAATCAGCTTCCCTTAATCATCGAGTTCACATACCAATGGATGAGAGCTAATTGTGTCCCTTAGTCACCAAAGAACACCATTGAGAAGACATACTAGGGACCAAGATCTAATCAGCCCCCTCTTCATTTCGTTCATCCCAAGGAATCATCCTATGACAGTCCATCTCAAGCCATCATCGTGTTCATCATTATCAGACATGTGAAACCCAAGGAATTTTCATATCCCTTCCTCATGTATTGTACCCTTTCGGTTATTCATGTGCATACCCCCTCTAGAGGATAACACCATTTGCAATAGTCCACTACATGGATTCCACTTGGAATTGTCATGTGTCTGCCCCATGCATTGTACCCTCATTGTCAATCATACACATACCTCTCCAATGGATAACGCATGATGAAATCCAACCTTTATTGACTCCATGAATAAAACCACAAGGTATACATATCATGACATTATTTATATATATGAATGACTAATCAAATCATCATGTGTAAATTAGTACACAATTTACACAAAGTCACATAGCAATGTGAATAAATAGTTACTAATACTCATGACATAAAGTGTAATATAGAGTTTTTGGGGTACACACATACCCACATGAATTCACTATATAGAATGGTCATTAAACATGTATGTGAATCATATTAATGGAAAAAATATGTAAACAAGCCCAAAAAATTAAGGAACATCATACCTTATTCGTTGGAAAAAACTGCTCGTAGTTTTCCATGATGCTAGAGCAGCACATTAAAGTCTCAAGCTGTCTCCACATTAGTTCTTGATGTTTAGAAATGGATTTCATAGAATCATAAAATTCAATTTTTATTTCAATGAAATAAAACATTACATGTGATAATTGTCTCCCCTCTTGAATAATTCTCAATTTATCACACATGCATAAAAATTTTAATTATCACTTTACCCTTTAATAAGTTATAGGAACTGTTTATTCATGACTTTTAATTAAATTTTATCACATGAAATAATAAATTAAATTACATATTTATCATTTCTAAAAATATCACATGAAATGATAATTTAACACTTCTAATTTAATTTTTATCACATACGCTAAAAAATTAAATTCATATTTTATCATTTCATAAATACCACATGAAATGATAATTTATTAATCACATGAGTTGATAGTTTAAAATATTAATTTATCATTTTAATAAGGTTCACATAAAAGGATAAAGTTTTATCACATGCGTTGATAAATTAAATTACCATTTCGTCACATGAAATGACGATTACAATATTTAAATTATCCTTTTATTTCATCATGTGTTAAGATAACTGCAATTATAATAATTAATCTATATTATTAATTGTTAATTATAACCTTGAATTATAAATAAATTATCATTATCATTGATAATCAGAATTTTGAATTTACCTTTTAATTATCATGTGTGTTTGAAATTAAAATTTCAAATTTTCATTACGATTATACAAATGATAATTTTGTTAAAACTTATCCTATTATTTTAATCCAAAACCATCTTTCAATAAACAACAAAAAATAACCCCTTTGATAATTTATTATAAATTATCAATAGAAAAAGATTGTTTTTGTTAATTGTAGTTAATTTTTATCATTATTATTTAACACCTTGTTTTTTTAACACATGGAATGAGGAAATAAAAAAAGTAAAAAAAGTAAATGGAATGTACAAAAATCCGAATGGAACTGAGTAGGGTAAAAAAAATATAGAGATCTTCAAAAAACTTCTTGAAATATCTACACTCATCACTGAAAATTGTTTTGGGTGTTGATTGGTCTGGTTCTAAGGTGTATAGAATGCCCGAATTTATAGTGTTTCAAAAAAATGCGTTCCACATTTTGAAAATTTACTACCAAATTTTAAATCTTTTTTTCAACATATAGATTCATGTATAGTCAATAAATTCTCTATATGAAGTTATTGACATGATTTCCAGATCAAAATGGTCAGGTTCTCGAAACCTTCTATTTCTTTAATGGTGGATGCGCTTAGACAGAAGAAGAAGAGGGCCAAAAAAATGGGTTTTCGTTCAATTTTTATTAAAAATGGATTTATTGTTATCTTAATAAAATTAATAATTTTACATGATAATTAAATAATACCAATCACCTATTGCACATAAAAATTATACCCTGACTCGGGAAAAAACCACATTTGGGACCCGAGGGTGGTCTCATATTTCTCATACGACACACCATTTGAGAGATATTAATTATTTGATATTAAAAAAATGGATTAAATAATTAATTAAAATAAAAAGGTTTATTTTTGCGAATGATGCAGTCAAACGTCCAATGCCTAAAAATGTTCTACCTCCTCTAGTGTAAACATCACATTCCATACCTAACTATGATATCAATTTTATCATATAACTCCCCATTTTCATGTTATTCAATTATTTTGAATAAATTGACCTTGTTTAAAAAAAATATTTAATATATTTATTCCATCTTTTTTTAACGTTTACAAACATCAGAATCATTCACTAACTCAGTGTTTAACTCTAAAAATATTCAATAGAATATTCTAGAGTGTTAACTGCACTTTTTTACCCTTTCACGATGTGTTTTACAAAAACATAACTTTTCACTGATAAACAATTTTTTCTCATTTAAAGTATTAATAAATAAATGAAGAGGGGTTTATTGATATCATAAAAAAACAGGATGTTTCACCATCCTAGGATATGACCTGGCCATTAAAATAAACATCATTGAGCCAAAATATACACTTTAATACTTCCCATTTTTGTCTAAGGTTCTCTAGTATTATTTATAGATGACTCTCATTCTCTTCATAAATATTAATGTAAACAATGATATCATTAATTAATACTACCAAAATGTTATCCAAAACACCTTAATCAAACAATTAATCATATTTGTAATGACATAAGGTTCATTAGTCCAACTAAACCTAATTACAGTAAACTCATAATGTCCATTTCTTGTTTGAAATGTCGCATTAAATATATTATATTTCTTCACCCTTACATGATGAAATCTAGAGTGAAAATTGATATCTAAAAAGTTTTGGGCTCCATGATGTTGAAAATATATATCATAAATGTGTGATAATGGATTTATATTCCATATAGTAATGTAATTTATCTCCCTATAATCAATTCAGAGTCTTACAGAAACATCCCTATTTTTCATGAATAAAAATAGGGGATCCAAATGGTGAATCCATAGGGATAATTAATCACATAATACTAATATAATATAATGTCACGACCCACCTTCACCAAGATGAGGGAAGGGACATCATATTGCCAGACCCATCCTTCTTCAAGTTGAAGGAGAGATAATGACCCCCGAGACCCACATTCAATAGGCATCGGATTGGCGACTAGAACCAAGGGTATAGAATCACACACAATATGGAAGACATTACCATTTTTCTTTATTAGGATCGGGAGATAAGATAGTAAATCCCAACAACACCAACATAGGGGGTAAGAGTAAATCCAAAAAGTAAACCATTCCCATAAGCATGTTACAAAAGTAAATGCCACAAAGTACAAGGAGAATACAAAGGTAAAGTACCAAAGAAAGAAAAAACAACAACTGCTATTGTCCCACCATCTGAGCTAGTACAACCCTGCATGATCCCTGAAGTCCTCATAGAAACCTGAAAGCACTTTTATATACGTTGGGAGAGCATACAAGTATAATCAGTAGGGAAAACCAATGACTCTCGTTAACAAGTAGGGAGGAATTCTAATGCCCCACGAAAAAGAGATAACCAAAGCACCTAGCAAGGAAAAATATCCACCTGAGACTCACCAAGTCACACTCCCCAAATAACACATGTCAAGTAACGTATTGTAAAAGAACATCGATATTTGGATACCCGGCGCCACTTTACCATGGGTTATTGAAGACATCCTACGCATTGAACCAATCCCGCCATTCTCATTGCAGTCCCACTGCCACACCCGCCCACACACACTTGGGCCACAACCAAACATACCACCCACAAACACTTGGGCCACAATCACCATTCCACCCACAAACACATGGGCTACAAAAACTATTTACATGACCAAAGACACCTGGGCCTCATCCCAAAGACTATTGTGAAACAACTTTCCTGCACACACATGGGCCAACCACCACAACTACCCTACCCAAACAATATTGGGATATAATTTAACTCAGGCCATCACAGCCTGCCAGAAGAGTCATGGTCTATTCAGGAAAGGGAGAAAAAAGGAGCTAATATGCAGCCACTCATAGAAGTGTTGGTAAAAACACCCTCCCCCAAGAAATGGGGGTGTTCGACACTATGTGCCCAACTCGGGTGGGGCGCAAATGAGAAACAGAAAAACTAGAGATATATGTATAGGTAACAAGAACTCATCCCAACCTAGGGTTTCCAAATCCAACCAAAGCACAACACCCTTTTTACTATTCATTCATAAAATATGGAACACCGGTCACGGGTAAGTCACAACTCACTCCCAAAACCAGTTCCCTATTTAAACTATTCTTATTTTCATGTTCAAGTGATCACATTTTGTGGAATTATACACTACTGGGCAACTAACCGTCATAACCACATGCTATAAAAAGAGAAAAAACCAAATAAAAATGTAAGTATTCACACCCGGATTTCTTGTTAAGTCACAACATCAAATTGATTAGTAAGATCCCTCAAAGCACTGGAACTAAACCAATCCCCGAGATACTTCCCCACATAACTTTAGATTCACAACCAACAAATGTTCCACAACAAAGGATCCCATCCTCATCTATGTCACCCCATAAGCATCGAACAGAAAAAACAGACGTTCCACTGAGACAGAACAAGGATGTTTCTAGACTCAAGTACATCATTCACCAAGTTTTCTTCTTTCTGTTTCGTTAACTAGAGTGATCACACAAGGAATTTTGTTCATTGGAAATTCATTTTATCAGCCGAGTTTACGTGATTAACCAAATTCCCATGTTGGATCCATTAAATCATCACAGAAGTCAGGAGTTCATGAATGCGCAAGGAAAGACCACCAACAACCATGATTTTCAGTGAGCATAATCCCATACAATTCAAAACATATAGAAATTATAAAAGAGTACAACCGATTTGTTAAACACACCCCATCATTCATTAATACTCTATTTATAATATTTGTTAAGGTTTGGTTTCATCCATTCCCATAGAAACAGTAGTGTACCCCCCGTATGACACACAATAATGAGAGACAAAGGAAAAAAACCCTACGTGGTTGATCAAGGATCGAAGTTCTTCTACATGGTCCAAGAACTAGGGATGCACGACATGCAGGGGAGGAACTCTGAGGAATCCAAGGATGAGTAGAAAAACTCTAGTGTAGGTGCAACACAAGCCTCAGGAGAGAGGGACTTCAAGCGCACCAGGGATATAAAGGAAGTACAACTAAGAAGGGGAAGGAAGAAAATCTAGTGTGATATAAAGACGATATTCTATTGTTATGGGATAAGGAATTTTGAACCGCTTTAAATTTGGATCTTGGTTTCCTTTGTAGTTGGGATGTTAGCAATGATGGGATTAATTCTCATTTAATTATTCCAATCGGGGTGGTGGCATAATGGCTGTGCGTTAAACCGTTTCTTTTAAATGGAGGAAAATTCTTAACGGGGGCATAAATGTAAGGTAAAGGGAAAGGGTGTGACCCTAGTAAAAACCACACTTTTTGGTAAGTTTAAGGTTTGGATGAAATTTAGGAGATTTTAGATATTATTTAGGGGCTTTAAATGGATATAAAAGGAGAATTAAATCATTTTTATGTCAAACGATACGTTACAGGAGCGGAAAAAGTCTGGAATGGGAAAAAGAATATGGTGAGGACACGGTGCCACAATCACGATTCCACCCTCACGGTGCCACCGTCATCGGTGCCACAGTCAAGGTGCCACCATGATAGGTGTGCGACCGTCATGGTGCCACCTTAACTGGTGCCCCCATGACTGATGCCACCATTTTGGTGGAGCCGTGTTTTGGAAAAGTAATGGACCAGGTGGGTCTAGGCCATTACATTAGATTCCTTTCAAACTATTCTCGTCCCCGATAATCAAAACCAGATCCAAAGAAAAGAGGGTTTCCGAAAAACCACCTTGAAAGATACATCTCAAGAGTGAACCTTATCGACATCTAGGAACACCTCTCCCTCGAGTTACCAGGATACATTCAAAGGTCAAACTGTACAGTCATATGTGTTAGGGAGTTTATTTCTCCATGTGAAAATAATATCCGCTTTGGGTGGCACTGACTCACCCGCATGGGTTTAATCACATCCTCCTTAATGAGTCTTGATTAGGGATCAGGTCCTACCCTCCCAATAGTCAGGTCTCTTCACACACATCCACAGAATAAGGAAAACCACACGTTCCATGTTTAACAGAGTAAATCATTCCATCACAAACAAGTAAAATCAAAATAGAACAAAACTCAAAAAAGCTCTGGGTACTGAGTGCACATCTACGTCTCCCATTCCCAGGTACATTCCTCAATCCCGCCATGCCACCATAACACACGAACCAAATGAATGGTCCATCCACGAAGAACCTTCTCCTTAAAATCCTTGATTCTAACAGGCATTTTTTCAAATTTCAAGTTGTCCTCGATGTCCAGATTTCCCCAGTCGAGGACATGTGAATCATTGTGTAGATACCATCAGAGTTGTGACACCTGGAAGACATCATGTATTCTCAATAGAGGAGGTGGTAGCGCTAGCCGATAAACCACTTCTCCGACCCGCTGCAACACTTCGAAGGGTCCCATGAACCTTGGAGAAAGCTTACTCCCCCTACCGAACCTCCGCAGTCCAGGCCGAGGGGGGACCTTCAAGAATACATGGTCCCAGACCTTGAACTCCATGGGTCTCCTCCTATTATTGGGATATGACTTCTGTAGGTCCTGATCTACCTTCATCCTCCCCGGTATAATCTGGACCTTCTCCATCGTGCTCTGCACGACGTTCGGGCCAAGAACACTAGTTTCCCCAAACTCGGTCCAGCAAAAGGGTGAGGGACATGGCCTTCCATACAAGAATTCGAACAGAGCCATGCCAATGGTAGAGTGATAACTATTATTGTAGGCAAACTCTACCAGAGGCAAGTGTCACCCCAACGATCCCCCAAAATCCAGAATACATTCTCGTAGCATATCATCCATCATCTGGATGGTGCGCTCTGTCTATCCATCTATCTGGGGATAGAAATCCGTGATAAGATGTAGATTGGTGCCAAAAGCATGCTGCAATCCTCTCTAGATTCGTGAGGTAAACCATGAATCCCTATCCGAGACTATGGACCTCAGAACTCCATGAAACCGCACCACCTCATCCACGTAACTCTGTGTTAAGGCATCCACTGATCCCGACTCCTTGATTGCAAGAAAGTGATCTAATTTCGTCAACCGGTCCACCACTACCCAGATAGCATCACATCCTCCTTGAACATTGTGTAGAACTATGAAGAAATCCATCGATATGTTATCCCAATTCCACTCGGGGATGTCTAAGGGCTGAAAAAGCCATCTGGAACATCATGTTGAACCTCACTTGTGAACACACTAGGCACCTTGACATGAAATCTGCCACCGCCCGCTTTACCCCGGGCCCCCAGAACTGACCCCTCAAGCCCGGGTACATTTCGGAAACTCTCGGGTGCACTACTAGGGGTGAGTTGTAGAACTAAACAAGAACCATCCCTCGCTTCACCTCTAGGACAAACTTATTCCCTCATAAAAGAATCTAATTCTGACCATCCTCCGACCATCCTTCCGGAGCATTGCCTTGGTTAGCCCGATCACACATCACTTCACTCTCTATGTCTCCTCACTAAGACCCCTCCACCTACCATAGTTGAAAAGACTGAACTGTCACATGATACAAGCAACCTCTACCACCATCCATCTTCGCATTCAGGTGCAGGGCAACCAACTCCTCCATCGCCTTCCAAGAATCTGCCGAATCTTGAACCGCATCCTTCTGTGACTTTCTGCTCATGGAATGGGCCACCACATTCCCCTTTACTGAGGTGTAGGAAATCTCGAAGTCGTAGTCTTGAAGTAACTCCATCCACCTTCGCTGCCGTATGTTCAGGTCCCGCTGGGTAAAGGTATACATCAATCTTTTGTGATTCATAAAGACCACGAAGAACTCCCCGATGTGGTAATGCCGCCTCAAATTTAGTGTGAACACGACCACCGAAAGCTCCAAATCATGGGTGGCATAATTACGCTTATGTGTACATAACTATCAAGACCCATAAGAGATCACCCCTTTTCATTGCATCAACACACACCTGAGGCCCTGTCTTGAAGCATCACAGAACACCTCATACACCGCCCCTTCTTCTGGAAACCTTAGCACTAAGGCACTTTCCAACTTCTTCTTCAGATAGCTAATGGCTATCTGGCACTGCCCATTCCACACGAAAGCCTATTCCCTCTAGGTCAAAGATGAAAAAGCTGCTGCAACTCGGGAGAATTAGGGTATGAACCTCCGGTAGTAACCTTCCAGTCTAAGGAAACTAAGAACCTCTACCACGTTCATGGGTGATTCCTAAGAATCAACCACCTCCACCTTCAATGGGTCCACCACTTTTCCCTTCTCGGACACCACGTGCCCATGTAAGTACACTTCTCATGTCCAGAACATGCACTTGGACCACTTTCCATAGTGTTGGTGTTTTCGGAGGACCTCTAAAACCGTTCTCAGGTGCTAATCGTGATCCTCCTCTGATCTTGAGTAGATCAGGATGTCGTCAATAAACACGACTACAAACCGATGCAGGTATGCCCAGAAGATAGATTTCATGAGCACCATGAACACAACTGGACCGTTCATGATGTCAAACGGCATGACCCCAAACTCAATGTCCCCATATCTGCATCTGAAGTCAGTATTCGAGATGTCACCCTCCTTCACCCACAACTGGTGATATCACGAATACAGGTCAATCATGGAGAACTACTCTGTCAATTTTTATTGGTCGAAAATGTCGTCTATCCTTGGAAGAGGGTAACAGTTCTTGACAGTCACCTGATTCAGTATCTGGTAGTCTATGAACAGCCTAAAACCACCATCTGACTTCTTTGCGAATAAGACTAGAGCACCCCATGGTCACGCACTTGGTCGAACAAAACCCTTCTTCATCAGATCATCAATCTTCATCTTCATCTTTTACAACTCGAAAGGTTCCATCCGGTAGGGAGCCATCGAAATCGGACGGGCACCAGGTTGCAAGTCAATCCCAAACTCAACATCTTGTCAAGTGGGTAGTGTGGCCACATCCTCAGGGAAGACATCTATAAACTCACTAAAGATCCCTGGGAATTCCACTATTTTTTCATCCACTGACTCCACTGATAGTTTAGATAACAAGAAAAGGAGGGGATCCTCTTGTCTGCTGCTTTTCTGGAAACCCCGATCACCGATGAAGGTTACACGTCGGCCACCCGAATTTAAAAACATGACCCTTCCTCGGAAGTAGTAAATGTCGACACTTATAGAGAACAACCAGTCAATTCCTAGGATGACATCGTATTGATGTATCTGCAATAGTAAGAGATCCCTAATAGACTGATGTGGTGTTATCATCAGTTTACACCCTCGAAAAACATAAGACTAGTCGGCGGACCAATGACTGATGTGCTCAGCACCAGGGGCACGGGAAGTCTCTCAGCCTCTAAAACTAGAGCACGGGCTAGACTGGGTGCAACAAAGGAGTGTGAAGCTCCTGTATCGAACAAGCCACAGGCACGAGTACTAAACAAGCTGATCATACCTCGGACGTCTTCTGGCCCTGATGGGACTACTGCATATGTGGCGTGCAACTGGCCAGGCCAAGCTCCGCTGCCTGTCGGCTGTCGGCCGCCTCCCCGACTACGCCCTGCTCAGGGTCCCTGAGGAGCATCCTGAGGACAAACTCCTCCTGCAATGCCTGCCCTCGGAGGAATGGGAGTTTTTTCCCCTACTGCGACTACAGAAAGGGCCTAACTGGAAACTACTATTGCGAAGGTGGGCGCTGAACCTGACCACCCTCTCTGTACTGTACTATGTCCGGGCACTGATTCCGAATGTGGCCATGGCTTCCACAGATGAAGCAACTTGGCCCTGGGCCTGATAGGAAAGGGTGAGGGCTGGGAGATCAGAACTAGAACTGCTAAGGCCTACTTCCTACTGGTCGAAACCTAGAGGGCCCTGATATTGGAGGCTTGCTACTAACATCTTTCCCCTTCGACGAGCCCAACTGGACTCCCTCTCGCGATACACCTCCCAGCGTGTGCATCCTTTCCACAACTTCAGCCTTCTTCTAGACCTCCAAGTATGTCGGTATGGTGAAGGGAGTAACAACATACTGGAGAGAAGGTTGAAGTGCCTCCTCCAAATGTCTAGCCCGACACACCTCATCCAGAAAGAGTTCGTGAGAATATTGAAGGATATCATTGAACTTGATCCCCAAATCTCTCACTAACATACTCTCATACTGGAGGTAGAGTAGTTCCTACCTCTTCTTAGCCTTCATCATGGAAGAGCGGAATTATGCCTGTAACTCCTTCTTGAAGATAGCCCATGTAACCTCAGCCTCTCTTTTATCACCATGATAAAGCGTCCACCACTGACTTGCTGCACCATGCATCTGGATTACAGCCAGAGGAACCAAGTACTCCGTTGGAGCCCAGATCAAGCTGAAAGCTATCACCAGCTCCTCTAGCCATCTATGTGTCTCCATGTCTGAGATGTTACCCTCATACTTCCCGAAGGACTGCAGTTGAAAGGCGTGAAGTTTCCTCTGCCACAGATCGTCCACCTCCACTTGGTCAGCCCTCTGCCGATTATCCAAGTAAACCTCCTGGGCCTCGATCGCCTGCAATACTCATGGTCGTCTCCCAGGTGCCATAGCTGTAAGGTAAACAAGGAATTCCTAAGCCCGAGTAGTGTAGAATATTGTTCATAAATTTTATTAGATTTCTTATTCATTTTAAATCCCCAAAAATACCCTAGAAATATAAGAACACATGTCATTATGATGCATGTACCTTCCCTAGGGTCTCTACCCTATAATCAGTGTATCCTCACTTGGCCGTTCGATTGGCCTAGAGTCCTTGCATCGGATCACGGGGGGCCCTAAAATTTCATGTCCTTGCCGGTCGTCCCTAGCCCATTTCACGCACCACGATCACCCAACCTTATTGCCCTACCATCTTATGCAACCCTCACTGTGCCAAACTCCAAACTCCATCCTATCTCTCAACCAGCCTCTAATACCATTCTGTCATGACCCGCCTTCAACAAGATGGGAGAAGGGACAATAGATTTCCAGACCCTTCCTTCTTCATGTTGAAGGAGATATAATGACCCCTGAGACCCGCCTTCAAAAGGCCCCGGAGTGGAAACTAGCACCCAGGGTATAGAATCACACATAAGATGGAAGGCATTACCCTTTTTCATTATGAGGATCAGGAGATAAAATAGTAAATCCCTACAAAACCAAAAAAGGGGGTAATATTAAATACAAAAAGAAAACCATTCTCATATGCATGTTACAAAAGTAAATACCACAAAGTAACAATAGACTACAAAGGTAAAGTACCCAAGAAAAGAAAAACAGGAACTGCAACTTTCCCAACGTCCGAGCGAGTATGGCCCCGTACGATCCCCGCGGTCCTTCTAGAAACCTGAAATCAGTTTTATATACGTAGGGTGAGCATACAAGTATACTCAATAGGGAAAACCAAAGGCTCTCATGAACAAGTGGAGAGGCATTCTAATGCCCCTTTGAAAAATTGATAACCAAAGCACCTAGAAAGGAAAACTATCCACCCTAGCCTCACCAAGGCACACTTCCAAAATAACGCAAGTCATGTAATGTATAGTAATAGAACATCGATATTTGGGTACCCCACGCCACTTTCCCACTGGTTATTGAAGACATCCTACGCATCGAACCAATCCCGCCATTCTCACCGCAGTTCCACTGCCACCCCCGCCCATACACACCTGGGCCACAACCACACATCCTTTCTACAAACACCTGGGCCAAAATCACAATTCCACCCGCAAGAACATGGGCCACAACAACAACTGCCTTGCCTGAAGACACTTGGGCCTCATCCCAAATACTCTTGGGAAACAAACGTCCCACACACACCTGGGCCAACCACCACAACTACCATGTCCGAAGAATCATGGGCTATAATGGACCTCAGGCGGTCACAGCCTACCCGAAGAGTCTTGGGCTATTTAGGAAAGGGATCCAAAATCGAGCTAATATCCATCCACTCATAGGAGTGTTGGGGAAAACATCATCCCCCATGAAATGGGGGAGTTTGGAACTAAGTTCCCAACATGGGTGAGGCGCGAATGAAAAACATAAAAACTACAGATATATGTATAGGTAACAAGAACTCATCCTAACCAAGGGTTTCCAAATCCAACCTAAGAGAAACACCCTTGTTACTATTCATTCATAAAAGAAGTCACATCACTCACGGCCAAGTCACAACTCATTCCCAAAACCAATTCCCCATTTAAACCATTCTTTTTTTCATGTTCATGTGATCCCATTTAGGTGAATTCTAAAGTTTTGGTCAAATTACCGACATAACCAGAAGACAGAGAAAGAGAAACAACCAAACAATAATTTAAGAATTCACACCCTGTTCTTTTGTTAAGTCACAACAACAAACGGATCAGTAAGATCCCTCAATGTACTGGAACCAAACCAATCCCTGAGATACATCCCCTCACAGCTTCAGATTCACAACCAACAACTGTACCACAACAGGGGATCCCATCCTTATGAACGTCACCCCACAAGCATCGAACATAACAAATTGACATGCCACCGAGACTAAACAAGGAAGTTTCCAGACTCAAGTACATCATTCACCAAGTTTTCTTCTTTATGTTTGGTTAACTAGGGTGATCACACAAGGATTGTTGTTCACTGGAAAATCATTTAATCGGTCAAGATTATGTGATTAACCAAATTCCCATGTTGGGTCCATTAAATAACCACAAAAGACAAGTGTTCATTATTTTACAAGGAAAGACCCCCAACGGCCATGATTTTCAGTGAGCATAAGCCCATACATTTCACAACATATAGAAATTATAAAAGACTACAATAGAATTGTTAAACACACCACATAATTCATTAATATTCTACTTATTATCTTTGTTAAGGTTTGGTTTCATCCTTTCTCATTGAAACAGTAGCATCCCCCTGCCCCCGCATCATACACAGTATGGAGAGATGAAGGGAAAAAATCCCTAAATGGTTGATCAAGGATTGAAGTTTTCTCAACATGCCAAGAACTAGGGATTTGTGACTTGTAGGGGAGGAACTCCGGGGACTCCAAGGATGAGCATAAACACTCCAGTGCAGGCGTACCATAAGCTTCGGGAAGGAGGCACCACAAGCGCACAAGGGAGAAGAAGGAAATCCAGCCAAGAAGGGGAAGGAAGGAACTCTAGCGTAATATAAAGATGAGATTCTACTGTTACATGATAAGGAATTTTGAATCGCTTTAATGTTGGATCATGGTTTCCTTTGTGGTTGGGAGGTTACACACGTTGTGATTAATTCTCATTTAATTATTCCCATCAGGGAGGTGGCATAACGGATGTGCGTTAAACCGTTTCTTTTAAACGGAGGGAAAACGGGGGTGGAAATGGAATGTACGGGGAAAGGGTGTGACACTGAGGAAAAACTACACGTTTTGGTATGTTTATGGTTTTCCCAACTTTTGGGGGATTTTAGATATTATTTTTGGGCTTTCAATGGCTTTGAAAGGGGGACTAAATCATTTTCATGTCAGAAGATACATTGCGGGAGCAGAAGAAGTTTGAAACTGGAAAAAGAATATGGTGAGGGCACGGTGCGCCCTTCACGGTGCCACTGTTTCAGTGGAGCCGTGTTTTGGCAATGTAATGGACCAGTTGGGTCTAGTATATTACATATAATGACTTCTTCAACTTCACAAACTCAACTATGTCATTCTATAAGTATTTTTAAATATAGTTGTTGTATCATGAATGAGTTCAGTGGAGCACCCAACTCCATTCTCGTGTGGAATTCTTGGTAATTCATCTATACAAACATCAATGATATTTTTTCCATAAGTAACTTATTTTTTTTATTATCTTCCTCATATATCGACCACACATGATCTTACACATTAAAAATAATTTCATTATATAGAGATTCTAAAGGAGGATTCATATATAACTTAGATGGTGATTTTTTTTATGAAGATAAGATATTCCACCTCACATTCATGAGTCAAAATTCCATTCTCCTGGAAATAATTTTTTTCATTATAAATTGAAATAAAATCCAAACTAAGGAGCATAAAAATTTAACAATTTGTATAATATTTTTTTAAATAGTGTATTCACATGAATCATTTTTGTAACTTCTACGTCAATATATTTCCATAACATTAACACACATTATCTTAATTAATAACTCCAAAAATGGGGTGCTATGGAAATATCGAATTTTATTAGAAAGAATGGATTATATAGTAGATTGTGATGATCTAGTATCAAATTAAAAATTACCTAACAATAATTAAACTATCAAAGTACCAACCACCACATCATTATGAACTTTAACTTCAACTATGGTAACCACATATAATTGGACAATATTCATTAGCCTTTATTAAGGTAAATTCTATTAACTTTTTCAGATTTGGTTCACATAATATTCTTGATCACTATAGTTCAGGAATTGAAAAACAAAAAATATTAACAAGACCTTCAATTAGTGATATTCATGTACATTTTATCCACAATTGTAATAGACACCAGTTCCCTTCATGAGACTATATCCTCATACTAAGCAATGATTTTTTAGTCAAACACCTAATGATGTTTCCACTTTAACCCCTTTATTAATTGATCAATATTCATTTCTAGTATACATAGATAGTCCATATAACACCTATATAAACATTTAAATATATCATTTTATTATGAAACATCATCCTACATCCTTTTCCTATTATTAAGTAACTACCTTTCTATTTACAATATCCACACATGAGGAAATAATATTACATAGAATAAATATTTAAAATATATCCACTACATACCCTTGATGTTATATTCCTCTTTGTTTCTTTGAATTATACCCCACCATTATCCAACATTAACCTTCAAAAGATAGACTACCGTGATGAACGTTTCATATTGAATACTTCTCAAAGAGAGAAACATCTTCTCTATCAATTTGATACATTGTTTAGCTACCAATGTATTGGTAGTACTATGGAATATTGGAGGGTTTTTCACATGAATCATCCAAACATAGTTTCACTATATTTCTGATCAAGATGAATCCCAACGTGAGTGATATTTTTCATTCATGATGTATGAAAACTACCCAAATATGGTTATGAACTAATTAGACTCAACTCTATCTTCATTAACTTATTCTTCAAGAATATCCTTAAATTGAAAAATTTTTTTATATAATTCACATCCCTCCTGTGAGTAAACATATTTCAATAATGGTATAATAATTATTAGCTTGGGATATTTAATTTTAAAATAAAAATTATATTCCTTTTTCAATAATGTTCCCCAGATATTTTTAGGTTTTTCATATAATTGATTCTTTCTAACTTTGTTCTTATAAATATAACTCACAGGATTCCTACTAAAATATCTTTGATACTAACAATAACATAAAAAATTTGAACAACTATATATGGTAGCTATATTACTTTATTGGTATTGAATACAAGAGTTTCCACAGGATCAATCAACATAGTAGTTTGTTAATACTATACACATACAATAATAATATTTGAAAACGTAAAATAAAAAATGAAAAAAAATCATAATAAATTATTATCATATCATTCACATCCTTGAAAATAATAAAAAATACTTCTCTAGGATTCATAAGGAACGTAAATAAGATAAGGGTGAGATTAGATACACAGTAAGGAGTAACATATAATAGTATTTAACATAACATAAACATCACAAAAGTTATATGGATAAAATAAATGATCAACATAAATTCACAATAAACTGAATATTTGGGTATTTTAGATCCATGAACATAAATTAATACCTTAATAACAATAATCATTGACCTAATATTTATGAAAATAATAATGTCGAATATAAAAAATTACTATCATGGTATTTTCTGAAGACACTATCTTATTATTGGATGATTTCTACACCAAAAAACAATATATATTGTCTCGTTAGACCTATAATTATATATATATGTGGTATATATAATTCTTCCCCCCACCTATCATATCACTATGTTCAATGAATTCACCGTAATAATCATCATGCCCATTCATACAATTCCTTGAAGAACTGCCTACTAAATAAAATACCCACATTAGTATAATGAGAAATTACGAAGTCAAGAAATTCCCCATTTTATATAATAATGTGTACTTCTAGGATAATATCCCCTAATTAACTATGAAGTTGTTTGGTATCATCAATGAAACCTATAATACAATCATTGAGAAATATAGGGGATAAAGTATGTTTAAAGTGACTAGTAATATAGGTCGATTGTATTCATGTTAAATATTTTTCATTTACCTGAGTCCCAATAAATAATAGGAAAATACTTTTTCATGTTTCATGGAGTTTTTTGGAATATTTCGAAGCATATACCCATGGAGTGTCCTTCTATTTGGGTGGTTTTATTCCCAGTCATCATGCACCATGTTAATGATTGAGTTAAAGATAAACCAAGAATTGTTAAGGTGGTTTTCCATCAGTACATCTTTTATGAGGCCACATCCATATTCAAATATCCATACAGGGATTAAAATTCATCCAAATTTCACACACCATTACCGTAAAACCATATTTTGGTTATTCCATCATAGAAATGATACAGTTTTCCAACCATTTTGGAAACCATTAAATCAAAATAATATAATATATAGATAAAATTAAAGGATTGTAAATATTATAAATTTCATGAATAATATGGATACCAATATTCCAAGTAATTTTTTAGGAAACAATAAAATTGGTGTGGAATATATCATGTGTCCCAAAGAATAAAAATTAAAATGGATAACCCCCTACATATAGATTGGGTAAAAATTCAATCAATATATCGTAAAGCAGAGGGAAAGAAATTTGTATATATATTTCATTAATAAAATAATTTCCTTATATAATATCTAATTTTTTAGTATATACACCATAGAAAATTGTTAAGCATAGAATGCCAAACATGTCAAAAATATATGAATTTTAGATGAAAAGACATTTCCCCTTACCATGACGTCCAAAATGTTCTTTAAACTATTGTATCACAAAAATAAATACCTGAAATTATTAATTTAGAACCTTACTCATATCCATTATCATTCATACACTAAATAAATATTCATTCCTTACACAAAATCATCTAATTTTTCCCATCAAGTGCTTATAGTTTTGACCATTTGTACTAGTTTCATTATACAAGTGTCATTATTCAGTCTCCTCATTTTTATTTTCAATATGTCACTAAATATACTTATAGGTATTATTTATAGCTATTTATGATGTTTCAAATTTCAATAATGATTGATATTTTATTTATATTTTCAGATGAAATTGATAACAAGCATGTCTAAGGGAATTTTTAAATTTTAATGGTGAATTTTTAATTAATGAATTTAATTAGATATAATTACCCCATAATAAATAAATATTTAATCATTAAAATTATATTATGAAAATAATTATTTTTACTTTTTTATTCATGATTCAAATTCAACATATTGTTCAAGTAGGTTGTCAAACTAACACAAAATTGAGCATACCTTGATTTAATGAATGATTTGGGGTGGTATTATTGAAATGTGACTATAAAATAAGCATAATGATATTAATTATTAATTATATTAATGATATATCATAATTAAAATTAATTAGAAGATGCAATAAATGATATGAAAATATTTCAAAATTTAATTAAAGGGATATATCCTTAGTTCAACTATTTGAAAAGATTAAATTAATAATTATTGTTTATTGATAATAGCATTAAAATTTTATCTAATTTTACATACCAAAAACTTAATGAGATTATATGAATAATATTTTTCTTTTATTACCATCCATACTTCTACCCCTGTAATGTAGTGATGAAAGGTGAAATGAATTTAATCATCGACGATTTATTCCTCACAATGCACAAATAAGGGATTAATTTCTTCTTAATGAATGAGGTATATGAATAAAAAATGACAATACCCATAATATTTAAAAAATACTATTTTTAAAAGATACAAATATCATTATGTTAGTGTGGATGTAGTACATTTTATATAATATAATTAAAAAGAATAATTATTTAGTTCAAAATACTCTTGTTGGGTACTTTAATTAAATAAAGGACTTATGATAACTAATAGTGAACAGAAGATTTTGAACATAGAAGTATTATTTGGTAAGATAAATTTTTTGATGTTTCAAGTGTGAGTTCAAAGGATATGTGAGGCTTGAAGTGGTGGTGATGTTATCCATTTGTAAGTGAGGAGAATGGTAGTATTGGGATTAACCCACACAATTTCAATATTTTTAGGTTACTATTCATGGTTCAATGCAAACAAATAGAAAAAATAGTTGTTCATGGTGATTATTGGTCAAAAATCACCTCAACCAATTCGTTTAAATCGTCTTTGAATTTTTAAGTCTTTTTTTAACTTCTAACATTTATCCTAAATTACTTTTATAATGGTAACTAATTTATTTATTTAGTAATCAATTTTAATGACATGGATTAATATAGAAAATATAACATAATTTGATCATTATTTTTTATCATATTTTAATACCATTTTATTATATAATATCTTGAATGACTGGAAAATTTTTTTTAATGTAAATACATTTAATAACATAAAAATTGTTTTTAATGAAATAAATTTTCTATGCATTAAATTTATATATAAGATAAAATTATATTTATTAACAATTTAAAAAACATTAATTATTATATAAAAAAATGGTATAGGATTTCATGGAAAGCCAAAACCTAACATCCCTTCACTATAATTGATTCAGTGAAATTAAAGAAAACTTATTTTTATTAATGTAGCATTTTACTTATTTATAAAAAATTTGGACATATGATTTTTATGCTCAATGAATATTTTAAAATATGTATTCATCTTAATTAAATTAATATTTTATTAATTATATTGTTTTTGTAATGTAATATTTCATTATTATATAATGATAAATTCATACCAATTACATATTTCATGAAAACCATATTTTATGACCAAAACCCAACATTTTCAAAAGGGTTAATTTTTTTTACTAAGATGAATTTGATATTATGAATTAAAAAATGAAGTTATATTTATTAATTTAAAATTATAAAGTTAATATTTTAAATAAAGTATTGAATAAAGGATATTTATGGGGAAATTTAATTCCTAGTTTTGTTCATGAAGATTTCTTACGATAGTGGAGTTTAGAGAGTTATATTTCCATTCAAATTGGTATTTTCCCACCATAAACAATGTTTAATATTTCACATAAAGTATTCAACATATTCATATAAAATTTAAACACATTTTACCCTTATATACAAATCTTATATTATATCATTCATCAAAACCACAGAAAATAATTTGAAATATGAGTGAGCACAAATATTCAGTAAGGGTAAACATAGCCATAATCAATAATTACAAATGTTTTTATAATATGATCATCTGGATATGTGATCATAAACTTATTGATTGATATATTAGAAAATTATCAAACCATATAACACATGGGGGATAATTCTTTAATCATTCAATATAAATTGTTATTCCATAATATTTAGCCCTGACGAATATTATAGACATGAGAGAGTGAAATTATCATAAGTATATAAATCACTTGTAGAGGTTTCACACCTTTAATTTCATCACATTGTATGATTTAGATAAACACACATGTACCTTTTTGGGTTTGGGTTAGCAACACGCATATACTCCTTGTTTTGGTATAGCCTTCGATACACAATTTTGGGAACATGAGATACAAAATATTAACTAATTCATTGGAGGATTATATTGGTCCCACCAGTTATAAAATAGAAAAACTACACATAATGATTCGATAGAAACATGAAAGCATTCATCACACATTCAATGTATAACTATCCCATAGATTAGAAATGGTTTTTATTATGATTTAGATAAAGATTCATTTGCTTCCATCCATATAAATATTATGTATGGTTTTATTAGATCACATACCTAATGATGTATAATGATCATTGATATATGGTGATATAGATGAAAACCCAATGAAATAAAAATGAGATGAATCACATTTTCATATTGTATCACATATTATTAAAATACTAACTTCATTGGTCATTACCAATGATTTAATCATTCCAAATAGGTATATAAATAGTGAATTTAAATGGTTATCATGAAAATTATTACATAAGGGTGGTATATTTTATAAATTTATAGGAAAATAATAGAAAATTTGTTCAAATAATTTTCTTTTTTTTTAATTTTTTTAAAAACATTTTTAAGTCACTTAAAAAAATATTTTCATATTATTTCAAGGTGCTATGTAAAACAATCCAAAATAATGCAATCTTGAATTACAATTATGCTTTTGTAAGAAATTTTGTAGTGGAAGATAAAAATAGACATAAGTTAAATGAAATATCTTTTGAAAACATTTAGTAAAATAATATCCATTTATACTAATATAAAAAATAAAAAATTATAACAAAATATGAATTTAAAATAATTTGGAAAACCATAAATACTTAGCTAGAAGCTGAATAATTAAGAACATTTTTGATGGAATCAAAAATAATTCATGTATAAAACATTTAAAAATATATTTTTCTCATATTATTCAAATGAAAATAAAAAATAATTTTATTGAAATTATAAAACTTATTGATTTTAATATTTTGAAGGAATATTAGTTTTTTATAAAAACTATAATTTATAAATCACTGATTCAAATAAATTAAATTAAAATAAAAATAAAAAAATGGATAAGGAAGAGAAAAATCACTAACGGAAATGGATAAATAAGATCAATTTATCTTAAAAACCTTTTTTGATTGATTACAGTAACAAAGAGATTAAAAATTGAAATAATACATGAAACATAGAAACAAAATTATAGGTGACTAAAATATATGGCGTTTTGGAGTGTAATAATATATGATTTCCCCTATTGGAAATTTAATCATAAATAATCCAGATAAAAATATGGATAGTAAAATAAATCTTTATGACAACAGAATCATTTGAAACAAATCGATATAAAATTTAGAAATTGATATTAAAACTTATTTTCCGTGTATAAATTGTAATAAAGATATAATATTTTGAGGGGTTATTATGTATACATTGTAAAATAAAGCAAGTTTCTCAATATTAAACATGTCTCAAAACATTGAAATTGAGACAAAAAAACTCCAACAAAAATCATAACATTTATTGTATAAATAAATAACTGTGTTGATAATGTGATAAAAATGTAAACACTCATAATATAATAATAAAAGAGAATAAAAAAAATAATTGTTCATAGAATACATAATCTTGTAAAAATATCATCAATGAAGAAGTAATATATCCCAACATACGGAAATTGAATAAATAATCAATTTACCACAGAATTCAACATTCCCAGAAACTAAAAAGTCATGCCAAAATAAATTATTATTTATAAACAATTAATAATAGAACCATATTTATATTTATCTTACTAGATACTATTCTATTCTAATTTTTTATTACACATTTTGTACTAATTATTTCCTAAAGTCAATAATTTTTAACCATTTTTTACATGAATGTCCTGATTGGATGGTTCCAGTCCCTACACGATGGAAATGGATTAATAATTTATTAAATTATCATGAATGTTTGTATTATTATTTTCTTAATTTTCTATAGTATCATTTCATTTTATGGAACTAATGGTGGAAAATTTCATGAAATGTATAAAAATGTCATTTTAATAAATTTTGATTCCACATAAATAATTAAATTTATTTAATATATATATATATAACCAATAAAAAATAATTATAATAATTTTATAAATTATTTATAAATAATATTACAATTAAATAACAGTCTGTAATAATTAATTAAACAAACATTATATAAATATTGTTAGAGGAGTTAAAACTAACCAAAACAAGATTTTGTTTTATTCATTAAATGATTAAGAACATGTTGTTTTATAATAATAATATATATTTTTTATAAAAGTTTAATAATTTCATAAATTTCATATATATTCATTAAAACAGTTTTTATAAGAAATAATGAAATGATGTTCTGAAAAAGGAAATATTCCGTTTATAAAGGTGGTACTCGACACATACAAACCAGTAAGATTTTCACTTTTTATGGGATGTGAGGGAAATAATGTAGAAAATGATTTACCTTTAAAAGATCATATTTAAGTCATGTATATAATATTTATTCATTATATATGTTCTCATATCATTCCATGGAGGTAAATATGAAAAATGAAATACATTATTCTTGAATGTACTAGTATATGCATACACATGTTGGACATTTTCATTTTTCGGGAAATTGAAAGAAGGTATATTTTGATTATTTCATTGTAATAGTATAATTTATGTATTATTTTGATACTTATTCAATTATTTTTAGTTCATTATAGAATACTTGGATGGGGATGAATAAAAAATAAACCTAAAAGAACCTAGTTAAGTCCATTACCTCTTCATTGGGTATCCTCATTTTGATCTCACCATTATCAGTTATAGGATTGTATTTTTGTGATAAAAACAGCTAAATGACATAGTAATTTGTGATGGGAAGTGATTTGGTCAAAGAATTGTTGAGATAGGTAGTGTAGAGTGTGTGAAAAACTAATGATATAAGCTTTCGTTTTATAACATATTGGTGTGGCACCGTTGTAAATAACCATAACATTTTAAAAATAGTAATGTAAAATCATAATGGAATTTGAAAAAAATGTGAAATGATTCAAATATAGGATAATAAATGGTAGAAATAACATCATATAAAAAAATTAGACATTTTTAGTGATATTTGATGCCATATCAAATAATTTAACTATTGACAACATTTAACCACGACTATAATGTCTCTATTTTCTCTACCTCAATAATATATAATTTATAAAAAATGAACATGATCTAATTATAATACATGAATTTACTAACTCAAAATATAGAGACTATTTTAAAAAATAAAATTTTTATATGTGATAGAAATTAATTTCAATATAAAAACCTAAAATTCAACAAAAAATACTCTCGAGAAAATTTACCTTTTAAGGATATAAATTATTTTACAAAAAAATGTGGGATATAATTTATTCTAAATGATATTATTATTTTATTGATAAAAAATATTTTAATTTATTTTCCAGAAATTAAAAAAAATAGTTCACATTAAATAATTATTGAAAGGAAAATGACCGACAAAATTTTCATTGGAATATAATATATCTTAGTTCTTAAAAAACTCAATAATGAGTTTCTAAATTGAACATCATATTTTTAAATTATTTATTTTAATCCATTGATACATATTTGTTTTGAAAAAATATTTTCTTATATATTTTATCCATTCATATAACATATTTATGTTCTAAAAGATATTTCATTTTTAAAAATAGAATTCTTGGAAATCCACATAAAAGTCAATCATTACAAGAACATCCCAAAATGTAACTCTTTGAATAATTTTAGTTGATAAATCGAAAATTAAAATTAAAATTATAAAATTATACTTCTAAAATATTTGATATTGATTTTTAAATGATTATTATATAATAAATAATAAATTACCTGTTTTTAATAAAAAATATAATTTATACATGAATCATTAAATTAAAATTCCTTATGGTTAGTTTTTTAATTGATGTTATTAAATTTTCATGCATTGAATATAAAAAATATATTCTGAAGTAATAATATTATATAAATAATTGTAATACTGTTCTTATAATAATTCAATATAATATCTTATTATTTTTATTGGTATTTTTTTGTGATTTTATTAATTATTTTTTTATTGTATTTATTAATGTTTACCTTGAAATATAATATTGTATATTGAAGTTCATTTTATTTTCGAATTGTGTGTGATTCAATTTACTCAGCATGAAATTTATTTAAAGGAAAACTCATATTAAAATATTGTGGTATTGCACATGAAAATTCTGTTCTCACATTATGGTCACATAGGCCCTTCATAAGATAGATTAGCATAAAACATGATCTTAGTATATAGGTCACATACTCACAACATGAACCACATTCCTTTTTCTGAAACCATCAAACAAATTCTACGACAGAACATATTTGTTATACTAAATTGTTTGGAAAACACTAGAAACAATCTCAATTAAAAAAATCCATAATACCTCTACCAGAATTCAAATTTTCATAAACAAACTTTATTTGTTTAATAACCATTAATTGAAACAAAAGTTTATTTTAAACAAAACAATATCATTAACATCAACCAAAAATAACTTTGTTCTAATTGGTTATTTTAATTTTATCCCTCTTTGTAAATAAACCCAATAAAGACTCCTCTTAAAATCTAAAAACATTATATATCACATAAAATAATTCATATTTTCATTGAAATTCATAGGGATATATAATCATACAAAACATCATATATTGATGAAGGTGGCCAAATTCCATTATTAAATTGACACATACCAATGACTATATAGAATGAATTTTTTTGAAAATATTATCAACATTATTTTTTACCATATTTCACTTTGATAACATATTTATCAAATTTCAAATTAAATATATGATATCTTATCCTAAAATATTTTTTAGTAATGAAATGTTCTTAATAACATCAATATAAATTCCTTTTCCACACAATATCATTATATAGAACGTTTACTATTCAAACATGTTTTAGATTTTATAAATATAATTAATATTATAGAATATAAAAAACATGATATAATTACTAGGAGATAAATCCCTACATTAAAAATATATATAGGTGAAAAAGAATATATATATATTTAAGGCTGATTCCCAACTATGAAACACCTCATGTTTGGTTAAGGCCTAAAAAATATAAAACCTATAAACAATAATATTTCACCACTTGGGGAGATATTATTGATTATCTCAACATGTACCTTGCAAACCAATGTCATTATGACCATCATGAAACTATAATACCTATAATCAAATCTAATTGGATAAAGCTCCACAACATGTGGATTTTCTATCTAAAACAACTTCATACAAATCCACAATTTTATAAAACACACAATCTTATGTCATTTTTACATTATATATTATTCTAAAGATAATATTTTCTATAATGTAATGTATAGTGAGATAGGAATTTCAAACATAAATATTAAATATTATTAGATATATATTCAGTTCATTTCACAAAATCACACCTGAGGTTCATAAATGATTAAATTATTTGACAAATATATACCAAAAAATCATATTTCATGATGTATATTCAACATGTCACTTAAAAAATATCACATTCAGTCATCTTTATATACATAACCTATATAAAACCTCTATTAATAACATGGGGAAATGAAATAGATAAAATGTTGAGCTTAGATACTCAGTATGGGCATACATTGGGGTTATCAACATAACATTAGCATAATGGTAAGGGAACCTGAGAATAACTATTAAAATCCATAGATTACATATAATATATCAAAAATATGATTCATAACATAAATAATGGAAGGACATAAGACATTAATAACAATAGAGTTAAATAAGAAAAGCTACAAGAGCATAAAATTTGAATACGACAATATTTTTTTAGAATAAACATAAGTGTAGGAATCAATTTCCTCAATAGCCAAGGCTCATTTACAAGAATATCATAGTATTATTAGTACAATCCCAAAACCATCATAGAAGTATAGTTTCACTTAGTACACTCTCTTAATGGATAGAGTACGTTATTAATGTGGGTTTACACCAGATTCCATCACTATTTGTATTATACGATATAAATATTTACCCAATGCATTAGCCGAATATATAATTCTATACCCCCAATTAAATAATTAAATTAATAAATAAGAGTTCCAAAATATTTTAAAATATTTACCGTATTATAACCCATAAATAATAATGGATTTTAAAAATAATTCATCACAGAATATCCCATGAAAAAATGGGTATCAAATGCATGACCCTCAAAAAGGAAAATGGTTTTATAAACATCTAACAGTCATAATCATAAACCATCTAGATAAATAATATGTATGGTACCAATATAACACATACATATTATAATGTAATAAACTAAACAAAACTATCATTGATGGGTAGAAATTACATAAAAGGATAAATAAATAATTCTAGAGGAAAATAGCCATTCAGTTTTGAATTCATTTCAATAAAATATATAAAAATTAAATATAAAATAAATCCTTATCTTCGAAAATATCCTTGGAAAAATGTAAATGATTATTTAAATCATTGATAAATCCTAATAGATGAAAATAAAATTATATTCATACACATTCAACAAATATTTATTTTATATTATTGGTGTAAACTTATAAGTTCCTTATTAAAAAATGATTTCTTTTAAACCATTTGAAAAAATTATACCGAGGGTAAAAAATTTCATTAAACAATAATTTATAATAGTTAAAACTATCTTTAAATATTTTTTAGAAAACATGAACACTGAGGAAAAGTAATTTTCGATGAAGAGAGAAATCATGTCAGTGTTCTGTTAAAACATTATTTTGGATTCACAAGTACTAATAATGATCAAAATGAAAAAAATGAAATTTATGGAAGTAACTTTATTAGAATAAAATTAAGGAGTTTATATAGAGTTTTAACAAACTATTTCATCATCACAAACATAATTATAAATAATATTGATAGAAAATATGACTGTAACATAAAAACCGTAACACTTCGGTAACATTTAAATTTTAATCCCCAAGAAATAAAAATACAAAAATAGATATTTATGTCCTATTATATTCATATTAATATTCAAAAAATATATTCATGTGATTCATATAAACCACATAATAGAATTAAGTGTTGAATGTTTCATGTGTCCAATGGAAATATTAATGAGACGAAAATAGATTACCATAAATCTCAACATTATTCATACACATTAAAACCTATTAGATAATAAATATTGGTTGACTATAGATCATTATGAAAAAATAATAAAATATATCATACCATATATGATTTATTTATAGCCTTTTACAACATATTTATTTACAAATCATTATTAAAATCACTATTTCATGTGATAACAGCATCATATTCCAGGTACATTTAGGTTCTGTAGTTTTGGTCCCTATACATTGATTATAGTTTTATTATCTTAATAATTTTAAAAAGTATATAAATATCATATATATTCAATATATATTTATTTATATCCATTTTTAAAATATAGAGATACAAAAATGAATTACACCAATCATAGAGACGACATGTTGTATATACACATTTTTTTCATTTATCGATGCATGGATCAAAATAAAGGTCAATATTAATTTAAAATCAAGTTTCCTTTTTATATAATATTTATTATATACATTCATTAAATATATCCTTATTAACATCCATGTAAAAATAAAATTTATGACACGTCGCATCGCTTCATGGTGGTGATAGTCCACATACACACACGAGTAACAATACTATTTTTTAATGGATTGAATGGAATGAAGGTAGATTTGATACTATATGTAATGAAATATAAATATTTTATAAATATCAAACTGATAATTTGAATTCATCATTATATCCATCCAGGATTGGTGGTGATGGATAATAGATTACATCGGTTCATGAGGTTGTAATCCTCCATACATATTATCCATGCTTTCATTTCTCATATGATGTAAGAAGATATATATATATTACATGATAAATTTACTTAACAAAATTACAGTATTTGGGAGATAATTTTATTATAATTTCATCATATTAAGAGAATATTTTAAGGATATGGAGATGGAATAAAAAATGATTGGTTAAAAATGATACCTCTTCTTCAAATTACCTCTATAGGTTTGCACCAAATTCATTCATAAGAGACCTTAAATATAAAATTATGGCCTATTTGACATGGATATAGATGTATGGAAGGATTTATGAAGGTATTGATTGAACCATAAGTCTTTGTATAGAAGGTAGGGGAGGGGGTTCCCTCCTATAATTGGGGGAGATGACACACCAGGAATTTTTAAATTGAAAACATTTACCCAGGATTTAATGATCCAAAAAAGAAACTATAACGGATCATTAATGAATCCTAAATTATATAAGGTCTAAATAAAATCATATAATAGTAATTAGGGATGTTTTTAGGTCATTTTTTCCCTTACATTTTTATTTAACCCCCATGTAAACCTATTTTAACCCAAAATGTAGTAATTATTTTTTTAATTATTTTTCTGTTAATTATGGAAACATTTATGGTGTCATTATTAAATATTATTTTTTTATAATTAAAAATATGTAATCCAGTTCAAAAAAATTAATTTTCCAAATTTATACAATTTAATCTAAAATTAATAACACAGATGCGGTGAAAAATTTATTTTCCAAAGAAAATGATTTTGTTGTAAAATATTTTTTTATAAAAAGTCAATATGAAATTGATTCCAATAATGGATATTATTTTTATAAAAATATAAGTGAATAGTTTGTTTACTTTTAAATAATTTTTTTAAAAGATGTATCTTTGTAAATATATTAAATTAAAATATAGTTTTCAATAAAAATCTGTACATTCCACAGTTCATTATGAAATTAATCATTTTCAAAAATTCAATTAAAATATCAATAATATAATTTTAACATCCTTTTTTAAAAAATAGATTTCATTTTTTCACGAAATTTATTATAAGAGGAGAAAATTAATTGTATTATATTTCCACCAAAAAAATTAAAACCATGTTTTAGATAAATGTATTTTAAATGATAATAAATACATTACCAATTTTTTTTACTTATTTATCATCATATTGTATTTATATAATACTATAATAATAAAATTTAAAAAAGTTGTTATACCTTTTCATTCTACTTTTTTAAATTCCTTTGTTATGATAATATTTTTCAAATATCATGATTTTTAATAGTATACCATGTTTGTTAAAACTCATGGATTCATGTAACAGAAGGTATAAAAGTCATTAAATTTACTTGAAAAAAATATTTCCTAAAATCATGGGGTGATTCACTTTACACCACATAAAATTAAATTTCATCTCTAAATTACTTCACTCTAATAAAAACAAATGATGTTATATTTTCATCATCATATCCTTAGGTTCACATATAGCTTCCTCATGTTACTGCTTTCAGCCTAAAAAATTTATATGGTGAGTAGCCTTGTTTTCTATAACATTCCCTATATTATCAAAAATCTCCATCAAATGTTTCTCATAATAAAATTCATTACCCAATTGTAGAAAGATTGATTTTAGTACATTTGAATGATAATTTATGTACATCATTATGAGAGATAATAAAAAATACCATGAATATTACATTGGTTGAAGTGGTGAACGATATGATAAGATGACATCTATACTTAATAAATAATAATGAATGGTCCAAAAATACTAAGGCTCAACGTTCTTTTCTTCTCTAATCTCATAAAATTCTTCCATAGAGAAATTCATAGAAACACATTCTCACAATCATAAAATACCAAATATTACTAATGATAATCAGGATAAATATTCTATATACATTGAGCTACATTGATGGATTATTGAATGACACTAAATTTCACTACCATTTCTTCAGCTAGATCAGTTGTACCAATATATTTCTTTCTGTAAATTCATTCCATATTATTGGATTTCTAAACTTTCTTCCATACAGGTCTTTATAAGGATCAACCGGAATAGTTGAGTGAAATATATTGTTATAAGAAAACTCAACTATAATTAGTGTTGATTGCAACAACCCATGAAATCCCGTAAATAGGATATAAAAATATCGCCTAGTGTTTGAATGTACATATAAAATTGACTATCTAGACATGGGTGATAAGTAGTGTAGAAATGTAATTTTGTGTCACAATTTTGATTAATAATTTCCTATAAATTATAGTTACACCTCAGATCCTAATCATAAACAATGGAATTTGGTAATACAAGTTCTTTCCTACTTAGTTTATGTATATTATAGAAATATGTTCAATAGTTAAATCCTCTTTGATATAAATGGTGTGTTATGACCTTGTAAGGCGATTTAATACACCCACATAGATTTATTGCCATTATATGCTTTGGGGGATCCAATTACAAGATCCATGAAATTTTTCCATTGAAATTATGGTATGGGTAATTGTTATAAAAATTCCTTAGGATTTTGTCTCTTAGAATTAACATGATGACATACCAAGAACTAATATTCAATCATTCCAATTTCTCTCTTCATTCCATCAAACGAGAAATAATATTTCAAGTATTTATATATATTTTTTACTTCTAGGATTAATTGAGAATGAAGAACTATGAGCTTATTCTAAAAAATCCTTCATTAAATAAGGTATAGAAAAAATAGGTACATCACTCAAAAACTTTATTAGTCCATCAAAATCCATGTTAAACTCCAGAAAATTACATACTATCTTCTCCATCTCTATATACTGCTTCAACACCTCTTTAATATTAACTTGTTTAGATGGTTAAATTCTTATTTTTGAAAGATAAGATACCTCCCCTTACATCATGATTTATATATCCATTCTTTATAAATGAAAAAATATTTTATCATTTATGATCCTCATCATAGTTAACCTAGCATGAACCCTTTGACTAAAAGTACTAGACAATTTTTTCACATTCCCATGGTGGTAATGTATTGAGAATTAAGAAACATTAATTAGTTACAACCATATTTTATGGTACATATTCAACTCATTAAGTATGAATGTATACATTAATATTATATGATTGGTATATATATCAAATAATAGGTTGTAAAGATAATGCATATATATATTTAATGTAATAATTTCTATATCTAACAATAAACCACGAGTTGGGTAATTTTTCTCATAGATATTCAATTCCAATGAGAAATAAACTTTCGCCAAATCAGTATACATTAGAATGCATCCAAATCACTTATTTGATGCATCACTAATGATTATAGACTGTTCTATACTATAGGGTAATGTAGGGAAAGTTGTGGTAACAAAACATTTTTTTAGTTCATAAAATGTTTTTCCTCACATTCATTCATCTATAAGAACTTCACTCCCCTCTATGTAAACTTGGATTGTATATTAGAAACTCATGATAAATTCTCAATACACAATATATAATCTATATGAAAAAAATAAATTTTTTTATCATATTCATAGTGATTAGTATGGTCCAATATTCAATAAAACTTATTACTGATTGATACATAGATATACAATCTCTAGAGATTATATGAACCCACAATTTAAGATTTTATAGGAAAATTTTTAAAAAGGGGAATTTTTTCATAAAGATTATACTTCTTTAGGGAATTCAGTACCATTCTAAATTGATCTTCATCATCTTACTTACATTTTTAATGTATAATAATATTGTCCATAAAGTCTTCCACAAGCTAATTGAGGTAATATCTAAATACCCTATTCAATAAATTTATAATGATAGCGGGTGAATTAGTGGGATCAAATGAAATACATATATACACACATTCTCCATAACTTGTATAGAATGCAATCTTGGGAATATCTAGTATATTGAAAACAATTAATTTTGTCCATAACAAAGATCAATATTGGAAAAGTATATATCTCTAGACAGTTAATCAAACAAGTCATTAATATGGGGAACATGATACTTGTTCTTTATAGTGATATTTTTATGATAATTATAATCAATAAAAAGTTGTATTGATCAATCCATCTTATTAACAAAAAGAATCATTTCACCTAAAGGTGACACACTTGTATGAATGATTCCCTTTTCAGTATTCTCCTAGAGTTTATTCTTCAATTCCTATAACTTAATCAATAGAATTTTATAGGGAGTATTTAATATTGGTATGGAACAATGTATGAGTAATATTGAGAACTCAACTTCCTCAATTGATGGAATACTATTAAATTAATCCATAAATATATATATATATATATATATAATCCATTAGAATAATAATTTCTTCGATGTTGAGTTCCCCCACAACCATATAATATAAAAAAGTTTTTTAATTTGGAATTAAGACCCATACAATGGATGTGATTTATATAAAAAGTTCACATATATCATTACATAGATAAATGATCATATGTTGTATTATAATATCAAATATGAATTACATCCTCAATAATTTATGTAGGATTTATATAGAGAAAGAAAACCCATTCCTAAGATAACATTAAATTCAACCAGATAAAGAATAATAAAATTTTACTATAGCACATTCCCACAAACATAAACTATAGAAGAATAACTAAATATAGATGAAATTTACATAACATTAGATGGTTTCATTTATAATAAAACATTTAATATTTGATTATTGTAATAAGAATTCCAAAATAACTTTCATGGTATATAGGTATCTATATAATTAATCTCAAATAATAGACTTCAATATTTGAGTGAACCTATCACCACCCCAACATCATTTTTCTTTATATGATCCCATAAAAAAACCAAAATGGTCAGAATGAACCTCAGAAATATTTCTTCAGAGTGATCAATCATTAATAATATATCTATATACTAAACATTTTCAATTTAGGATATCATATATTTTTCCTAGTCAATTCATGATCATTATCTATTTATATTTTTCTTGAGGGTTCAAAACGTTTTTTTTTGAATTTCTAAAACATATCCCATGGGTGTGTGAAATGAAGTGTTAATAAAAAACCATTTTCTTCAACCAAATGATGATCAAGTAAAATCATAATGGAGAATATTAATAGTTATTAACCATAGGTAAAATATTTCAAGTTCCACATCCATTTATAGTATCTTGAAAGGGATATAGTATTTTTGAAACCACTCTCTCTACCCTTCAAAAAATATAAGACATTTTTATATACTTTTACTTATCCGTATAAATATCATTGGTGTTCTCACTATATTTTTTTCAACATAGATTCCAATGGTTAATAAAAACCATTCTTGGATACCAACTATGATGACTTAGTATTTTTATGCATAGATATTTTTTATGTATAATAAACAAATTTCACTAAAACATGAACAATAATCATATATTTATAGTTTCCTTAGAAACTACAAACAAAATATTATTATTTCATGAAATATATTCAAAATATAAAATAAAGAAATTCATATTTAGTACTCTTCAATGAAAAAACCCACTTAAAACTTGTATTCATAACCTGAGGAAAGGGAACATAAGAAAATGTGAGATGAGATCCTTTGAAATGGAAAACATGGGGGGTCATCATTAGTTGGAGATTATAATGTGAGATAATGAGAACAAATATTAAAATATTACCATCCATATCATAGATCATAATATTGGCACATGGAATAAATCATTATAATTCATAAGACAAGAATCATAATGGAATGAAAGTACATAATCTAAGAGATAATATTATATTCATAAGCCCAATATTTATACAATACACATATCCATGTAAAATTATTTCCTTAGTAGAAAAGGATTATTTATAATACTGTCATTATCGAATGTGTTCTCTCTGCAAAACATTGTAGTGGTAAAGTTTCACTCATTATAATATTATAGTATATATAATCCATTAATAAAAACATTTCACTCCCCATTTCATTCATGACTATCTAATGAGATATCAATATTTACCTAATTCATATTAGGGATTTATAATTCCATAAACACTCATCACATAAAATAAATAATATAGTTGTTTTGATAAGGTCCTAAAACATTCATCATATCATAACCCATGAAAAAGAAAATATTTCAAAATCACTTCATCATATCATAATTTGTATAAAATAAACCGGTTGCATAACCATAACTAGTGGAAAATAAATTATTTTAATAAGCATATTATCACCATAACAATTAACTCTCCAAAGAAAAAAATAAGTAAGGTAAAATTGGTTCACACCCCTAATATAACTTAAGAAACAGAAAATTTTGTTTTCATTGATGAATAGAAATTCCATAAAAATATCATTAATGTACTCTTTAATTTAATATCATTTGAAAATCCAAGTAAAACATTTTCATGAAAATAAGCACAGAAATTTTTAAATTAGTTTGGAATTTTTTGTGATGCCATGATGGTTAGAAATTCAAGTCAATCTATTGATGTTAAAAAGAAGATTCAATTATTTTTTTTGATAAAAAGTAAAAGGGGCCTTATGAAAATAATTACGAGAAGATTCATATTATAGAATTTTAAAAAAACTAAAACATGGTAAAATTTTAATTAAAAATTATTTTATATTTTGTAAAAAAAATATTTATAACAATTTTAGAAAACATGGAAATGGATGAAAAATTATTTTTGTCTGATGTGAGAAATAAGGCCAGTTTTACTTAAAAACGTTATTTTGGATTCATGGCACCATAAATAGATGTAAATGGAATGAAAAAAATGTAATTTAATGAAATAAACATATAAAAAAAAATTCCTGGTTTCATGATAGATATTTCAAAATATTTCATCATTTGAAGCAAAATAATAAATAATCTTGATAAACAAATTGATTGTAACATACAACTCATAACTCTTTGGTAACATAAGAATTGCAAGACCCCTGAAAAAATTACCATATCTGAATATGTATATATCATAACATTTAAATAAATAGTCATAAATGAAATTCATTTGTAGTATATACACTATAAAAATAAATAACTAATGTATATGAAATATATCCCACATAAATAAAAGTGAGATAAAAATCCATTACCTTCGGTGTCGATATTATTCTTACACATTAGAAGAATATTTATAATAAATATAGGTTTATTGTAAATATATTATAATACCATAAATTATTTAAAATAAATATCATATCATATATGATCTACTTATGAAATTTTACCACCCCTTTATTTAAAGTACTTTATTAAAATCACTGCTTTGTGTGTTAACTATTTATTTTTTTATGCTTTTTTTTGTTTATTAATTTTGGAACTTGTACATTAATTATGGTTCCATAATATACAAAATGATAAAATTATAATAATAACATAAAAATTATTATATGGATAACTAATTTCATCCATCAATGTTATATATTTAAAAATTAATTACACCGTTCATGGAGTTAGTGGGACATATATATTCATGAACATTGTTTTCAATTTATGATTGATGGAATGAAAATAACATAAATATAAATTCACATTTACAAAATATTTTTTATATAATATATATCATATATATTCATTAAATCTACCCTTATTTTTATCCATGTCAAAATAATATAGAATATATACCATATTGCATCATGGATTCTCTAGTCTATAAGTACACTTGAGTGACATTACAATATTCATAAGGATTGGAAGGTAAGAAGGTAAATGTGATGTTATAATTCTAGGAGTATAAATATGTCACAATTATAATATATATTGGATTATTAGTTCAATATTTCTCATCAAAATTATGTTTTGTTCAAAAACATTAAGAGTTTAAAAATGATTACAAATATTTCCTATAGACTTCTTAATATCATTCTCACATAATTAAAAAAGGATATTATTGTTCATTCTTGTTGTTGATTATCATTTACTCAATAAATGCAAGAGAGTTTTTTAATAATTGATTCATTAAAATCTAACCATTATACAATAAAAAAACATATGCTATTATGACCTACATTAAAAATATTTTATATCATATATTATGGATTAATATAACAAATTATTCTTCTATTAATATATTCATCTAAATATTTTTCTCAATAAAACACTGGAATTAATATTTATTTAATTAATTTTTTGATTATGAAATTGAAGCTTTTAAATCTTGTTTTGAGGAACTATATTTTGTCCTAGAATGAAAAACCATATTTTCAATTAATAAAGTTGATATATATATATTTTTTCATTATTGATCTCTAATTTGATCTTATATATATATACATATATATATCAATTAATTATATTTACAATATACATCAAATTACAATACTAAAGATGAAATGGGTCAATTAATAGAGATAGACCCATATAATTGTTTCATGCATATCAATATATTGTACATTTTTATACCCATTTGAAATATTCCATACCTAATTTTTTTTTTCATATTTCTGTTTTTTACTTTTTTTGAAAAACTAATTTATTATGATGAAATTTTGATCTTTTAACTCCTTTTATAGATCTGAGGTATTGTCTATTACATTATAACTTTTCTCATCTTTCATTAAATTGACCAATGATTCAATCATTTTTTATTATTTAAATAATATAGATTAATATTGGGATGATAATTTATGTTAATTTTATTCAGCTATTGAAATTTATATTTGTGTTGAAATGTAATTAGGAATAGTAGACTCATAAACTTTATCCATTATTATTTTCTAGAATGATTGATTTTGTGACTGTATAACCTCAAATCCATTTTAATAATTTTATTCTATCTCAAAATAAACATTTAGGTATGAAATATGTTTCATTAAGGACCGATTAATCAAAACATTATTATCATTGTAATTTTTAAAATTTGACCCTGTTATTTTATTTTCATAGTTTAATTCAATCTGTTCTATATAATTTGTTCTAAAAAATATTTTTGAACCACTTGTTAAAACATTTTTAGGCCTCCATCATGGTATATTAAAAAATTAATATTACTATATCTACTACATCTCCATTCTTTTTTGAGGTGCCTTTTGTTTTCTTAATGGAAAAATTCCTTCTAAAAACATTAAAATTTATTAGAGTTTCTCCCATTCCCTGAAATATGTAATGACTTGTAACCTTGTACTTGAAGTGTGTCATAACAGTTATCCAAAACACCTTAGGTTAACCTTCCAATAACAATAGGTTTTTGTAAACCCTTATGGTCAATTAATACTAATTTTGGAAATGGTTCTTTTTCCTCCTTGAATTACATATTTATATAGCAAAAAAATTATATTAAAATT
Organism: Viscum album; assembly: GCA_963277665.1. Taxonomy (NCBI): domain Eukaryota; kingdom Viridiplantae; phylum Streptophyta; class Magnoliopsida; order Santalales; family Viscaceae; genus Viscum; species Viscum album. Next base: position 475,737,880 of record OY728135.1, read on the forward strand.
TTGGAATAAATATGAATGTAATTATAATTGTGAAACAACGTGGTACTAAATACAGAGGGTATACTTGATCACCACATTTTTCAGAAAATAAAAAACAATATTACCAATGTACATAAAATATTTATGTATAAGGATAAAAAAATTAATACAGTTTACAAAAAAGCTGTAACTATGTAAAAAATTCCTATTCAGATATCAAGATACCAAACATTTATTACTATAAAATGGACTTCCATTGAGTATTAAATCCCATGGAGAACCCATAGTAATTCCCTTATATTAATTTCTAGGACCCCCCCCCCCCCCAACTACAGTAGTATCCCTCCTGGAATGGTATTTAAGGGATGTTCCCCCCTCCCTGAGTCCTGCCTCCTATATGCCCCAGGTTGGAAACTCATATGAATGGTATAAATTTACATTATGGGAGGAATACCCTCTAATATTCAAGGGAAAAAAATAAAAAACCAAAATTACGCTTTAATATAAAAGAAATAAAATATATAAATATATATGAAATATCCAACTATGCATGAATATTAAAACTGATACGACCATATCTCAAAGAATAAATACCGAATGGAAATCATGTGGTAGAAACCATGAAAATAAAACCTATAATCTAGCACATCACAACATGACAGAAAAACCCCACCTAAAAACCTAGAAAATAGTTTTTATATGCATAGAGTGAGCATAACATATATACACAGTAGGATTATACCCATGACCACTCATTAAAAAGAGAAAAGTTTATACTAATACACTAAATAGCAAGAAATAGAACTAAAGAGAACAAAGGTCAACTAGTTTTTCACCAGGCCTCACCAATGCTCTCTCGCCAAATAATACATCCATTTGTATTAATGTAATATCAAAAGTTTTAGAAAAAGTATCCCCATAACCATTTCCACATAACTTTAATACTATCACTGAATGAGAAGATTACCTTTGCACTTATCCCTTTCATTCCAACCAATAAAGACACTAAATGTTTATTATATATCCTGTAACCAACCACACATCATGTATTGTGGAACAAGCTGGCTATCTCTTATCATGTAACTAGGGTTTTTGTGTATCATGAACATGTGGGACATCAAATTCATGTTCTCATTCTACCATACATGATTTCTACCACATATCTCATCATCCACTACTAGTTTTACCAGATGCTACTAATTGATGTAAAATATAGGAGAGGTAGTTGTAATATATCCTTACCATTCCCATATGGGATGTTTGGGAAAACACCACTAGGGAATCTTGGTGTCATTCAGGTTAAAACTTGTGTGTGGTATATAGAAATGTCATAAAGAATACATGTATTTAGTAGTCTCACAGTAGACCACACCTATGGAATCTCACAAGAAAACACCACATCCACCATGTGGAATCTACTTATATCATACCATCAATACAATCATAAAATGCATGGAAAATAACCGAAAATCATTATTTACATCCCATAACTAGAGTTTAAAATTCCATTTTTAATAAAATGTTCAGATACCATTCCATATTCATTTTTATATTAAAATAGATTCTAAAAATAGAATTCTTTATCCACAACACTTTTATGTATGTAAATATTATTAATCTGTTAATACCAAACTACTATCAAGAAAGAAAAACTCAAAACCACCATGTTAATGCTATGAAAACCAAGATGAAAAAAATATGTCCACTAACCTAAACACACCCAAGGCCACCAAGATGGAAAAATCAAGTCAAGCATAAATTAGATATTTTTTACATAGTATTTTAATTTACTATTATTTTATATTTAATTATACAAATGGGATTTTAAAATATATCTATTACATGAAATAATAATTCAATTATAATCATATAGAAAGAAAGGGTAACACCAATAATAAATATAGCCTTGTAGATTAAACACAATAATGAAAATATCAAGATGCATAATAAAACACATTTTATCTCAAAGTCCCAACAATCAATTTAACTAAAAAAACAAATATTAATCATTTTTAACATTATGTAATCCTAATTTCATTTCCCTAATTTCCATTATTATGAAAATAATTATCATCAATATATCTTATGTAGTTTAACAACGTGTCATGATATCATTTTAATTTTATCAAATAATAATTATTCAATAACATAAAATTTTCACTTTATATATCATATATAATTTCAATAATAATTATCATTATTCTTCAATATAATATAATTTTTACTAAATAAAACTTCACATCATGTTGTAATTGGGTTTTCACTCTCTATTATAATTTAAATCATTAAATGTTTTTGGTCGGAGTGGATACTCAATAGGGGTGAATTGAGTTCCAATTAAAATTTCTATTAAAAACATTATAATAAAAATCCGCCAATTCAATACAACCCAATCAATTAAGGTAGTAGAGATATAAAAACTTAATTTCGCAACAAGTTTCCCTATGGTTGATTAGTCCTCATTTGAATCAATTTATTCATTAATTATACTTTTTAATAGGTTTATTGAATTAAACATAAATACACACTAACCAAAATAACTATAAGAGTTAACATAAAAATAGTTTTATGTATTTAAAATGATTAAAGTAGCAGATAAAACAAAACAGAGTAATAGAATATTGCCACAAAAATTTAAACAAGAGGTTCAATCTCAAGAAGAGACTTAATCCTCTCCACTGGGTGATCACCATCCACCAAGATGTTTATATAAATAACCTTTTGATTGACACACTACATCAGGGTTTACAACAGTACACCTGACTGTCCAGGTCACACTAGACCTCTACCACAAGTATTCGTGGGAGACAGTGTAATAAGAGTTTGAGTATGAGGATATTTTGATATCCTCCAGTTATGCTCAGGAGACAGTGTTTGTAAAACAAATATACACACTACTCAAATATTTAATATAAAACACCATAGAGTTAAGAAAGAGAATATAGTTATGAATTATTTGTGTGTTGTGAAGTAAGACTCTAGTCTCAATGAATGTTGAGAAAATGGTATTTGAGTTATCTTCTAGAAGTTGTATTCAGAACAAAGTATCGCATTTTCTGTAATCCAGCTTCGAGGAAAGAAAAAGGTTCATCTCTTTTATGTCTCAATGTATACTGAGCCCTTTTGGATAAGGTATCTTGTCATAGTCTTCTTGTAATATCAAGCTCTTAGTTCTTCTCTTTTATTATTCACACAATCAGTGTCTTAGCATGTACTGCTACTGTTGTATCATTAACGTGAAAGATGAGGTCCTTTTATACTCCAGGATCCTCTAGGAATACAGATCTTGCCATGTGCATGTACCTCGTACTGTCTACATATTGTCTTATAGACTACATTAAATAATGTCAGAAATTTGAATTTGTCTAAATATGACCATTAAAAATAAATTTTAATTAATAAATGGAAGCAGTTATTTATGACTATCGGTGAGTCATATTTGGTCTGTCATCTTCGGTTTGATAACATTAGTCTATCATCTTCGTTGTATCGACTTTAGTCTGTCGAACATCAGAGTGTCATTATTCGGTGTGTCGACTTTGGTTTCTCAAACTTCGGTGTGTCATACATTGATGTGTCTCCTTCAGTCTGTCAAACTTCGGTGTGTCATACTTCGGTGTGTCGACTTCGGTGTGTTGGATTCGGTTTGTTAAACTTCGGTGTCATGGAATCCAAAATGATTATGAAGAGTCTATCTTGCATATACCATTACAAGATGAAGTGTTAATCAAAAGTACATGAAAAACTACCCTTGTATGAATATTTATTCATGAATATAGGTTATAGACTTATTTCAGTATATGTTGTTGTATGAAAAAATTGATGCACATATAGATATTAAAATTACATGAAAAAGTTGAATCTGTATATTGAAATAATTTTTGATTATTTAAACAACAAAATCATGGAGAGTCCAACAAATTTATCAACAAAAATATAAAGGAACCCCAGTAACTGCATACATATTACACCATTCCCTTTCATTTCCAATATTCATGTTTATTATGGTTTTTATTTAAATTCTTAACACACACAAAAAATAAAGAAACATCAAGAATGTACAAAAAAATCACCTAAAATTGAGATAAATCAACTCTCATACTAGATGAATGGAATTGTAGATACAGTACACAAAATAGATGAGAGGGAGATGATATAAATATAGGAAACAATGGATAAGCCATGGATGATTTTCCCGTAGGCTTCAAGATCATTGATTTTGTGGTCTGGGTCACCCAAAATACATAAAAATGTTAAGATACTTATATGAGGTAATGAAAATAATTGTTAATACACACTGATATTTTACTAAGGATACTAAAAAATATCCATGAATCATTACATTTTTTAATGAATTTTTTTATTTAATTAGTTTCAAATTAATTTAATACATAAAGACTATTTTATGAATTATGAAATCATGGGATTCATGATTTGATTTTATCTCTTCTTAATAGGTTGAAAAAGTTAATTTTCAATATTTAGAGTAATTATATAATGTTTAAAAATATTTCTTGCTGAAAGGGAGGAAAAAGCTATAAATTTGGAAAAACACTGATACCCATAAATATGCTTTATGAGTTACATAAGTGTAACGTGTACTTAAATTTACATTACTTGTTATACTGATGCATTCTTTTGAAAGACATTATTTCCCTTACATAACACATATAAATAGTATATTACCTTAACCTAACCATATATGACCTATGTGTAAATTTATGTAGACTCGCATTTTTCCTCCATGTCAAGCTAAGCGGATTTACATTTATGTAAGGAGTGTTTCTTATTAAAGGGTATGTAATATTAAGAAAATGATATATTATTAATTAATAAAAATAATAATAAAAATTAAAGGATTTATTATAAATTCCAAATCACCTATAAAATTAATAAAATACTTTTCAAAACAACCCAATTAATTTAAATTTAAAACATTTTAATATTAAAATTAAATATATAATTTGGAAAATTCTTTAAAATTAATTATTAAATTCTAGTAAACTATCCTAATCTAATACACACCCCTAAATAGAAATTAAAATCTCTAGAATATATTGAATCATTAAATTTGATACGTCTCAAAAAATTATCATTCTAGAATTAAAACAAAACCAAGAAAGAGAGTAGAAATGGTGTCCAAAAAACATTTTTTTGAGACACCACTCATGAGACACACCACATCTGGAATATAAATATATAAAACATAAGATATCAATATCCATGGTTAGTCTCATAGGAAAGATACATCTTAAACCGTAGTGAACTACTTTCAATATATTGAACATTACATAGGGTGAACAACTCATATATTTCACTTTAACATAAATAAGTCACTATTTAAACAACCTGAATCACATGAAAGCAACATGAACATCAGTAAAGAACTAAAATATCATTAGATTTCTCCAGATAATTTTCTTAGATCACTTCTCATAAATTCATTCTAGATAACATGATACTATCCCAGAATTTTGGACTTTCAAAAAACATTTCCCATTACCAGATTTTGATCACTATCCTTTTTATTATTGAGAAAAACATATTCATAGCAACAAGGAGTATCATAAGAAACAATCACCTAACAGTTATTCTAAAAAATACTGATTACTACTGGGTAATTATTTTATTATAGAAAAAAATTTATTGTAATTATCTTTTATTAATACTTTTTTCATTAAGAAAACATGTTTTAAATAAATCTATTGAATAATTTAATGAAATTATAAACCAAATTTTATATTATTGATAATAATTAATTTTAATGCAATTTTTTTAAAATAAATCATCATATTTAATGTATGAAAATATTTCTTACACATGATTTCAAATGAAAATATGTGCATTCTTTATCATAAAACATTTTTCATGTCATGATTAAATTAAATATTCTTTAATCATTTTAAGACACATGAAGAATGATTTAAAAAAGTCATACTAAAAATATACATCCATTAATTTCATTCTTCATAATGGCCATTCTCAATGTTGATTATTAATCATTTTATCATTAATAGAAATAAGTGTTTAGGGTATATAAGTGATGATATGATTTTACTTTAATATTATAGTACAATATGGTCAAGGTATATAACATCATCTTCGGAATGCTTTCCTATTATATTTGAAAAACGTTCTTTAGATTTAAAACTGATCTCATTGTAATGAAGTTAATATTTACTCTTCATGTCGAATGAAAATTCGTATAATAATCATCTTAATATTAAGCGTATTAATATATATCCTAAAAAAAGAAATGTAATGGTATTTATGTGATTTCATTTAGAACATAAATATTTTGGTATATTAAAATGTTATACATAATTTGAAATAAGAAATGTGTTTATTCATTTGAAATTTTCCCAATTCTAGTAGACAATATTTAGGCATTCCTACTATCACCTAGAAATTTCCCAAGTAAATATTAATGCTCTAGTGATAATATAAATTAATAACTCATGCCTATAACATATCATAGAATTAAAAATAAAAAAAATTAAAAGTGATATGTAAAGAATAAATTTAAATATATAAATATGGATTATATTAAGTTAATCATTTACTACAGGTTCTAGAAATCAAAATTACATAAAACAAAGATAATTTATGAATATTTTAACATTATATAAAAAGCTCAACATGATATTAATTTTAAAAACCATAATTTTAGAGGAAATCTTGTAAAGGAAAGAATAAATTTATCCTATGCACAACATTAAAACCAAAACTTATGAGCGGTTCTCTTTATATGTTTCATGCCAAGTTATATTAATTTACCACATTCATATAATGTTCATATCATAAAATCTACTCCAAATTATGTTATCTAGTAATATAATATTGTGATTTAGTTTATCTCTAAATTTCAACATGTTTTTATTGAATGATATATATAATAAAATAATAATTATAAATAATGTAAAATTTAATCTATAACAATAATAATTTATCATGTTTAGTGTGGTATGAATAATATGTCTCCCAATTTACCATGATTTCTTTATAATTTTTTTAAAAAAATCCATAAATAGTAGTATATAAACCATTTCTCTATTCAATTAATGTATCATTAATTTATTTTAAAATTTAACATTCATTAGATATGCTTTATATGTTCTGTTTAAGTTTCAAAAGCTAATAAAATTGAATTCATAACTCCAACTATACTCACTAACTAAATGAATCAAACTTGAAACATATAGTAAATTACAATAAACCTAGTCTCAACATAAGGAATGAAATTTTATGTTTATATTACAAAGATATTATGTATTTTGTATAAATGTCTCTATTAAATAAGAAATTTTTATCTAAAATGCACTATTTAATTAAAAAATTTCATTAGACATTTTGTTTCAGAAAAATGTGTTCTTTTAAGAATGATTATTCATAAATGAAAACAAATTTACATGAAACTATAATTTGTTTTAAATATTATTTCAAATTAAAAATATTCCATAAAATTAAATATATAAAAAACAACACGGTGCTTTAGAATATAAAATTAACCATTACTTAATTTCATGATTTATAGGAAAGTATGTCTAACTTGTATGATTCAATTTTTAAATATATGTATCTCAATTTAGTGAAACATCATTTCAATAAAATTTCACATATAAGAACTCCAATTATATTAATAATTAAACTATAAAAATTATTTATACACCGTATAAGGAATCATAAATGCACCCATATAATTTTAATCACATAGCATGATTGAGAATGTACTTATTTGAAACCAGTGCATTAAAAATACAATTTTCAATCAAAAAAAGTAATGGGTATATTTTCAATCATAGTTAAAAACTATTATAATGTATTATTGATTCAAGATCAATATTAAAATATATATTACCATCATTAATGTATACTTGTTACTTGATAAAAAAATAGGTAACAGTGTGATATAATGATAGTAAAGTAGTAATTACTATATATTTTAAAAAACTGTATCCGATAAATAAATCATTCATTTATACTATTATAATAAAAATTTTCATAACATAAGAACTAGAGATGAAAAACAAATACAAAACTATATTCATATAACCTATGATTGAAACAATTTAAACAACATTGTTTAAATATCCTCGAAATATTTATAATACTCACAATTTTAATAAATGATTCAAAAATAGATTCCCTAAAAGAAATTATTCCTTTTTTCCTTTAAGAGGACCAATCTACCACACCATGGTATTGTTCTTGTTGGGTGAACCTGACTCACTTGTACAACATTAAAATATATCATAAAAATAATTCATTAAAGGAGATGTAACCCCATGCATATTCTTGAAGAAATAACAAGCATTAATAGAATAATATAATTCCAAAATCTACATATCATCGAAATCATTTTAATTTATTTCATTAAAAATATTTAAATCATAAAATCACCCCCTCAGTGAAAAGTAAAAATAATCAGGAAGCCTATATTTTTATTATTTCCATAAATTATATTATGTATAAATTCACATGGTATTTTTTTGATATTATATTATCTTTATCAAATAATTTGGTCCCTAAAACCTAATTTCTTAGATAGGCACCCTATCCTAAGTCACATACCAAGATTAACTAGCATTATTTCCCTAAAAACCCATGAAATCCATATAGTTCATATCCTCAAGCTCCATCCTACCACTCAACCTAATTATGGATACCACTTTCCCATAATCATCCTCATCCACCATCCATGTTCACATGAACCACTACTAGACTGGAAATGAAGAGAACGAGTGACCCCATGAGTTCTATCTCTAGTAGGTCATATGTTTGAAATGAGCATCAAGTGTGTCAACATATGTATAGGTCATAATTTCCCTATAATGTCCTTATTTCATAACATAAAACTACCAACTAATCCACCATACTAAAAATAAAATAAACCATCATCAAATATAAAAAATACCCAACTATTAATGTGTATTAAAAAAGCTAACAATTTGTCGCATAAAAAGTACCAGGAGAAAATATTTGAGAAAATTACAACATCCTAATATCTGGGATACCACAGTCATTATCAATAATAAAAATTATCTAGTTAAACAAAAAACAGTTTATATATAATTATAATTTCAATTAAATGTATACTCCCTTGTATTTTACACAAGTTTTATGATAATAATGAAGAAAGGACGTAATAATTCCCCAGTGAAAAAATAACACAACTGACCAAAACCTACACAAGTTTACTAGTTCTATCAAATCTCAATAAGGCATTATCACAAAATAATAGATATAGGAGTAGTATTTTACTTAGACAATAATATAAATAAAGGCCCCATACAACCACTTCCCCACTGATTTCCACTCTCACCCAATGAGATGATTTCATCTTCCCCCTTCTCTTTTATATCCGCTTATAATGATACAAATTATATATAAAAAATGTGTAAAGAAATACATACCATTTATCATGGAATCATCATCATATTTGAAATCATGAATCCTAGGTAGTGTGGTATCATTAACAGATAGTACATCAACCTCAATTCCTCCTCCAACCATGAATTACCCATAGCATGTCCCTCACCATCCACCACTAGTATCACATGAATAATTTGTTTAATAGTGAATAAGGAATAAGGGTAGTCATCCATCCATATAACCATGCGAAAAACATTTATGTAAAAAAATATCAAGGTGTCTGTGGATTGGTCAATTTATCCCGATAGGGAGTATATAAAAAATTCGAAAAGTGTTCAAGAATTTATTTTTTTCACACAAGCCCACACATAGAAGTTCACACAAGAAACACTACCCTAACCAACATTGGAAGAAAATTGGTATAATTACACAAATATATTCCAATAATGATGAATAAACAACCCATAAGTATCACATAAGGTACATCACATAGGTTTTAATTTCATTTTTAAATTCAAAGATCAACCACCAAGATTTATAATTTTATTATTACTTTAAATTCACAGTAATTTTTTTCATAACCATTTTAATGTTTTTCAATATTATTAAACTGTAACTACAGAACTGAAATCAATAGTCCACTACATCTAACAACCACATCATATAAATGACCACTAATTCTCAATCTATAAAGGCCATCAAGAAACACTTATTAGGTCTAACATGCAGCACACAAACAAGGACACTAAGATGCACAAATAAACTCAAGTATAAAACATTATTCTTAAAAATAGTATTTTTTTAATATATTTATATATATAAATTGTTAAATGGTATTATCAAATAAATCCATTACAATAATTAATAATTCCATAATAAATATATTTCATGAATTAACCAAAACCAAATCTAAAACAGAAACAGACATATATATAGTACAATGTATAATAAATATCAACCCACAAAAAAAACATTTGATCACAATTTCCTAACAAATAACTAAATTCCTAGAATGGAATTTTAATCAATATTAACATGAAATATAACCCCTTTCAATTATCTAATACCCATAATTATAGAAATTATCTTAATAAACATTATTTATGTAGTCTAACAACATGTAATTCTATCTTATTGATTTAATCAATGTAGAATTTAACATTAATATATAATTATATATTTTTATATCATAAAAATTATCTAGAATAATTATCATTATTATTCTACATGTGATAATTTTTTTGAAATAAAATCCAATAACATGTGATAATTTTTTTATCTCTTAGATAATTTTATTAATTAAATGTATTAATAAAAATATGAAGGTAACTCAGAAACCGCATTTGTGTCACACAATTCCCCTCAAATTTCAACAATACTATTTAATATCTTTATTATTAACTTTCATATCAATATAACAATAGAAATAAAAATCAAGATAATCACACAATCAACCTAAAATGGGTGAATCCGAGAATCACCTACTTAGAGAAGAGAATCATTCATGCTTCACCTAACAAATTCTAGAGTGGAAGATTATAGAGGTTGAGTAAATATAGAAGAAGACTTGGGTAATTCCATAGAAGGAATGAAGATCTTAGAATGTTTGGTTTGAATCACCCAAACATAAGGGAAATAAGGAGATAATAAAATAGGGTAATAAATTGAATTTTTAATATTGAAAAATTTTCTCCATGGATACTAAAAAAACTCCACCAACTAATCTATATTATATATCACATTAATTTTTATTTATTTAGAATATATTTAATTTATTTCTTCAGGATTGTTTTAAGACTTATAAAATCATTAGAGTAATGATATTATTTTATCTCTTATTATGAGATTCAAAAACAATAATTTAAAATTTTATTTTCAATAATTTACATTTAAAATGTATTACAGGCTGAAAGGGAGGGAAAAAATAAAATATTTTCAAAAAATTGATACCCATTTTCAATATCAATATGCTATGTATGGGTAACATGGGTATAACCATACATGAATAGTTACCCTTAAACGTCCTATATAAAAACCAGATCAACATTATATAACACATTGAAATAGTTTTTTACTTATACATAAACAATAAAAACCTATGTCTACTAATAAGTTAACTCTTATTTTAGCCCTTGTGAAATTGAGATCAAAGTCACCTTTATGTATGGAGTGTTTCCAATATTAGGATAAGTAATCTTTTAAAAATATTATTATATAAATTAAAAAAATTTAATTTGTGGATTTATTATAAATTTTAAAATTTAAAGACATCTTCAATTTAATTAATTCACATTCAAAACAGTAAAATTTATCAAAATAATCATTTTCAAATATTTAAATTATTTTTGTAAAATTGTAACCATTAAATCAAATTGATTTTTAATACTTAAAAAAATTCCAAACTAACACAAACCCTATCCTAATGAATAATGGCTCAATATTATTCAAAACCTCAATATCATTGACTAATATAACCATAAAAATTTAAAAATATTCCACCCATACTCCACACTCCATGTGTGACTTGATCATATGTGCTTGGCCCTTCCAATTACCAACATCATCTATAAAAGTATCACTTAATTTCCTAATTTGGGTTGTGTTTTGGTTAAGAAAAAACATATTTAGTTGGTGTTAAAGTGTATAAAACTAAAATTAAATTCTACATGGATAATAAAATAATGGTTACTTTTATTTGATATATTTAGCCTGATTATAGGAATAACTTATATTCCCCAATACTGGAAGGTTACAGACCTATTTACCTATTTAAACTCTTTTATATGATTTTGTGATGATTTATTATACCAAATCTAGGTTATATACACATCCCATTTGTGAATGGGGGTCATGTAAACCCAGTTGGGAGACATCTCATAGAATATACCATAGAAAATATGGGAAGGGAGATAGAAGGTATGGGAAATCTGAGTCTATCCCATACCATCAATGAATTTATAAGTGTTTGACACCTCATGTACAAATCATGTTTTAATGATCCAAAATCCTATTCAACCTGGTTATATCCTGTGAATTATATAAAATCATGTGTATTATTGTGGATGTGTTATCATTATTTAAGAAGATCCATTAATGATTTTAATTGATCTACATTTAATTTAATTAGTTTATACTAGACTTGATTTACCTTAATAATGATTTCTCTGAAAAATGATTATGGTTAATTCTTTCCATAGGTATCAATGCTTATGTCTGAATAAAGATATTTTCCTAAGTCGGAGACATCGTGAAGCAAACACTATGAAGCAGACATCATGAAGAAGACACAGTGAAGCAGGCACCGTGAACAACCAGACACCGTGAACAATACATCATGACATCCAGACACTATGACCATAAGGCATTATGAATGAGACATTATGACCATAAGACACCCTGAACAATCAGACACCTTGAACAAGACACCGTGAATGAGACACCATTACCATAAGACTCCATGATGATGAGACATCATGACCGTGAGACACTATGACTAGGACACACCGTGACCAACCCAGACACCGTGTGAAGGAGACGCTATTTCCATGACATACTGTGACACCGTTTCCTAATATATTTTTTTGTCATCTTTCAATTAAAACTCAACTGTCATTTTTCAAGATTTTAATGCACTGACATAATTAATGTTTCATTATAGACATATCATTAGAAAGTATGAGGTACGAGGTGTAGAATGCATGTAACCTGTCGAATCCAACACATGAACACCTAGATAAAAAGAGTTGTGTGTGCCATAAACAGGTAGCGGAAAATCAAGTAGGAAAAACCTGATACAATAGAAAAAGGTGGTGCGCATGAGCGACACAATAGAATACTTTCTTACGAATTAGCTCATGCAACCCGACTCAATTAAAGAACATAGGAAGCATAATAGAATCCCAATAACATCTTCACGCTATAGAACACCAAGAAGAACACAACCTGAATCTGTCTAACATACAACACTCCTTTTTCTAGATGACGACCTGAGTTTTGAATATTCTTCATCTAAGAAGTCCAGTGCTGCAAAGACTAACACTGAGAGTATTTCTAAAACTATCTCAATCATTATACTTTTTTATGTATCTTTTTATTAACATTCGATAAGTGTGTGTTTCGGTATAATAACACACTCTGTCACTTGTATTAAAATGAAGGATAGAATATAACCTTACTCAAACTCTCATTTACTCTTGTGTATACACACAGAAAAGTTTATAAGAGGTCCCTATGTGTCCTAGTAGTTTGTACCCACAATGAACTGTGGAAGTGCTCCTTGGGAGACTTGGAATGTCCTGTGTAATGTTTTTTATCACCGATCCAGGGTGTGGATCAAGTTTATTTATATAAATTTCTTGGTGGGAGGTGATCACCAAGTGGATTGGATTAGTTCTCATCTTGAGATTGAACCACTTTTTGTATATCCACTATACTGCTATCATTAGTTTTATATGATTTACTTCATAACTGAATTATTCAGAAATCACTAAACATAATTTGATATTCAATCTTACAAATATTTTATAATTACTATGTCTTAGTAAAATAGTTTTAAAAGTAATATTAATAACTATTATTATTACTGATAAATAATAAATCTTCTAAAATTTTTTTAGACAATAAAACCTTTATAACCATTTTATTTTGATTTACTGGGTAGTATTTAACTTGTATGGGAAATGATTTTATGAAAAAAAAAAATTAAACAAATTTTTTTTGTAGATACAAAATCCCCCTCTTGAGTATTCTACTCTGCCCGACATTTGGTATTAGTGGCTGTTTATTAAGATTTTTCTTAATCGTATTCAACTGTGATTGTAGTTGTACATTAATGATATTTAATTTTTTTCCAATTCTAAATTTCTCACTCTTTAAACCTATTCTGTTATTAAGGATAATAGATAGTAAGGTGTTGAAACCAATAGACCACCATTCTTTAATAGAACCTACAATGCTCAAAAGAAAATTAAAATGAAAATGCATTTGGTGTGTATGAGTATTGAAATTTGGTCATCTGTTATTGATGAATATAATATTCCTGCTACTGATATAATCAAATAGGATGAACCTACCAAAATGCCTACAATAAAAATTCCAAAGCTATGAATGCTTTATACTTCTCCTTAGGTGATGAGGAATTCAATGAATTTCTGCTTCTAAAACTACCCATGAGATATGTGATACCATGTCTGTCTCACATGAAAGAACATCTAGTATAAAATAAATGAGAATTAAACCCTATACTATCAAATATGATAATTTTAAAATGAAACCTAATGAGCATATTTTTGACATGTGTCTTAGTTTCAATGAGGTTATCAACACAATGATCTCGCTTGGAAGAGAAGTCACTAACATGGAACAGATGATGAGAATTATCAGATGTCTACCTGATAGCTAGAGGGGAACCTCTATCTCTATTACAGAATCATGGGACATCATCAAGATACCTATAAATGAACTCATTGGAAAATTGATGATGTATGAAGAAGAGATGAAAGTCAACAAGGAGGATAATGATGAACCAAAAAGGAAATATGTTGCATTTAAGACCACCAACTCTAAACACAAATACAAGGGGAAATTGGAATCTTTTTTAGAAAGCTCCAGTAGTGAAAAATAATCGGCTAATAGTGATGAGGATATGGATCAATTAGACAGAAGATTTAAAAGATTTTACAAGAAGAATAACTTTTTCCAAAATCCTTACTTCACGGGATAATATGAAAAAAAATAAAATTGGAAGTAGGACTGGAAAAGAAGTGACAAGGAAGATGAAATTGTTTACTATGAATTTAAGAGCAAAGGACATATCAAGGATGACTATCCAAAGCTCAAGTACAAAAGAAGACATGAGGACAAGGATTGGAAGTATATAAAGGCTATGAAAGTAACCTAAAGTGCCACTGAGGATAGTTCAAGTGACTCAGAAACATCAAATTATGAACATGATAAAAAATACAATATGTATTTTATGAATAACTCATTTGAGGTAACGCTGGACTCTCATGTACATAATTCATACTATTATGAAAATGAGAGTGACTCTAAAAAATGACTAATGAAGAAATTTTTGAAGATTTTAACATGCTTGAAGAAGCATGAAATGAACAAAAAGAAAAATCTAAATCATTGAAGAAATATCATGCTCTCACTGTGACTATTAAATCTTAACTCACAACTGAATAGGAGAAAAATGCCCAACTATTCAAAGAGAACAACGAATTAAAAATGTCCAATTGTCAATTGAAGAATGACCTAGAAAATTTTACCAATGGGAAAAATACCTTTACCCAAATTCTAGGAAAACAAATTTCCACTAGATAACCACTGGCATTAGTTATCAAACTAGAAAAAGAAATCCTGGTAGAACAAAGTTTGTTTCTAAATCTTGTACATTCAGTTTTACTTCAAATTTTGGACACAAATCTTCTAATTAAAGTTATGATACACTATATACTGTTTCATGTTTTTCGTGACCAAATAGAGTTTATTTTTCAAATACTTTACATAATGCTTATATGAAACCTATGAGATAGATATTGGTTCCTAATGCACTCATTACTAATTTTACTGGACCCAAACAAGTGTGGGTACCGAAATCTGTTTTGCATGATCTTTTTGTAGGAAATATTCTTAAAGAGTTCCTGTAAAAGTATATGGTACATGGAAAGTGGATGTTCAAAGAACATGATGGGAGACTAATCATGTTTCAAGATCCTAATAAAAAAAATATGGAGGTCATGTCACATTTGGTGATGATGCTAAAGGAAATATTACTGGCCTCATCCAAATCGGTAACTCTAATTCAGTATTGATTTCTAAAGTAATATTTGTTCATGGATTAAAATAAAATTTTCATAGTATATCACAGTTATGTGATGATGGATTTCATGTTAGATTTGAAGATGATGCTTGCAATGTCATTAATTCTAAAGTAGAATTTGTATTTTCTTCATTTAAAAATGAAACTTTTTACTATGTTAACCTAGATTCCTTGGCTTTTCAAAATTATTCATGTTTAAGTGTATTTCATAAAGGGTCATGGATCTTGAATGGAAGACATGGACACTATGATGTTCACTCCCTTATAAATATAACTAGAAAAATCCTATTTAAATACTTACCCAAACATGTGTTTCCAAAGAACAATGTATGTAATCTCTGTCAAAAGGGAAAACAAAAAAAAATGTTTCTTTCAAACCAATGAAAGAAGTGTCAACTTCTAAACCTCTCTAACTGGTTCACATGGATTTGTTTTGAAAATCTAGAGTTTCTATTTTAAATAGAAATCACTATGTTTATGTTCTTGTAGAATTCTTTTCTAGATATACTTGGACCTTCTTTATGGATCTGAATAGTGAATCGTTCTCTTATTTTACTAAATATGCCATGTCTATAGAAAAACATAGTGGAATTAGAATTAAATCCTTAAGAAGTGATCATGGTCGTGAGTTTTAGAATTAAGAGTCTGAATCATTTTTCTCACAAAATGGTTATAATCACAAATTCTCTACCCCTTGAACTCCTAAAAAATTGATTTGTAGTGAGAAGAAATAGAACCCTGAAAGAGATTTCTAGAAAAATTCATAGTGAATATGTAATGCCTATTAATTCCTAGGACGATGATTTCAATACAACATGCTACATAATCAATAGAGTGTTGATCAGAGCTATTCTTAAAAGGGATCCTTATGAGTTAAGGAACAATCGAAAACCCTTGTTTACATACATCAATGTTTTTGGCTGCAAAGTCTATATCCTCATTAATAAAGACAATCTTGGGAAATTTGCATCTAGATGTGATGAAGGTACCTTTTTAGGATATTCTATGTCAACTAAATCTTATACAGTGTTCAATAAAAGAAATAAATGTGTGGAGGAATATGTTCATGTAAAAGTTTATGAAAGAGATCCAAATGAGCCTAAAACCTCTCTAGAAAACCTAGAGGATGATGTATCAAATCAGAACATCAATTCAAAATCCTCAAACACTTCTTTGAAAGAATATATGAAAACATCCATTTCGACAAATTCCCCAGAATCAAGTCACAATGAACCTGAAACTATTGATGAAATTTAAATCACTAGTCCCTCCTTTACTAGAGCTATTTTAACTCTTAAAAACAATCCCTTAGATGTGTTTTTAGAGACCTACTCAAAATAAATCAATATAGATATTATCTTATAAATAAGGTTGACCATCAGGTCTTCTTATCAAAACTTGAACCTAAAAACATTTATGATGCTATCAATAATGAATTTTTGGGTTATGGCTATGCGAGAAGAACGAAATCAGTTTGAAAGGAACAATGTTTTCAAACTTTTTGAAATACCTAAGGACACATTCACCATAGGCACTAAATGGGTGTTTAGAAATAAGGTAGATGAGGCTGGTAACATAGTTAGAAACAAAGCTAGATTGGTTTATCAAGGCTATAGTAAAGAAGAAGGAATTGACTATGGGGATACCTTTGCACAATTAGCTAGACTTTAAGCCATCAGAATTTTTCTTTCCCATGTTGTACATATGAATTTCAAACTATATCGAATGGATGTTAAAAGTGCATTATTAAATGGGTATATAGCTGAGGTTGTTTTTTTAACAACACCTAGTTTTACAAACCCACATTTTCCAAATTAAAATTTTAAATTACCAAAAACATTATATGGTTTAAAAGAAGCTCCAAGAGCCTGGTATGATATATTAAGTACTTTTCTTATATCCAAAGCTTTTACAAAAGGAATAGAAGATCCTACCCTTTTTATAAAAAAAATTTATAATGATGTTTTATCTATTCAAATCAATGTAGATGACATTATATTTGGATCCTCGAGAAATTATTTAAGTGTTGATTTTTCTAAAATAATGGAAAATGAATTATACAAGAGATTAATGGGTGAACTAAAATTCTTTCTCGAATTTCAAATATTTCAAAATAATTATGGTATTATTTTAAATCAATGTAAATATAATATAGATCTTTGAAAACATTTTTAATTGGATTACACTAAAATTTGTAACACAACCATCAGTTCCAGTTGTAAGTTAGATCTTGATAAAGTTGGAAAATATGTTGATCAAACCACTTATAGAGGAATGATTGGAAGTTTACTCTAATTAACAGCCATTAAGACTGATATCATGTTTAGTGTGTGTATGTGTGCTCGTTTTCAATAAAATCCTATGGAATATCATTTAAATTATGTAAAGAGAATTTTCATATACCTCAAGCACACACCCAATCTAGGATTATTCTATACTAGAATAAAATCATTTGAATTAGTTAGTTATTCTAATGATGAATTTAGTGGATTTAAGTTATATAGAAAAAGAACCTATAGAATATATCACTTTTTAGGCAAGTCACTAGTATCATGATGTAGTAAGAAACAAAATTTTGTTGAATTATCTACTACAGAAGCTGAATACATAGCTACTGGCAGTTGGTGTGCTCAAATTTTGTGGATTAAACACATATTACTCGATTATGGATATCAATTTAGGCATGTACCTACAAACTGTGAAAACATAAGTTCTATTAACATCCCAAAAAAATCTTATTTCACATTCTAGGACAAATCATATTGATTTATGACATCACTTTTTGACAGATCATTATCAAAAAGTAGATATCAATTTGGAATTCATTGGTACTGAGTATCAGCTTGATGATATATTTACCAAACCAATAACCTCTAAAATAACAGACTACATCATACATGAATTAGGCATGATAAATCTTAAGTAAATATCTTACTGTTTTATACCTTATTGTTTCATGATTATGGTTTCATAGTAAGTGCTTCATGACTATTTTCTGATAGTTACTGTCTCACCATGTTACTGTATCATCGTAATGCTCAGTTACTATCTCACTAAGTAACTGTCTCACTGTAACACTCAGTTATTGTCTCACCATAATGCTTAGTTACTATCTCACCATGTTACTGTCTCACCATAACATTCATTCTTTGTCTCATCATAAAGATATGATATGTCTCACCGTAAATCTTTTCATTAATGTTTATTTAATAAATTAAAAACCGTATCAAGGATATTATTTATTTCACCATTTTTTCCTATGTTTTTACTTTTGCGATATTTGGCATTCCTAAATGATAAAATAATGAAAATATCACACAATTATTCACTCAGGATTTCTTATATTCACTCATTTTGAATCCTTCTTCAAAACTACAACCCTTCTCTCTCTCTCTCTCAAAACTTTGGTGGATGCCCAGGATGAAACACCCTTCATCATCAAATCCTGAGAAACGTAGCACAAAGAAGAAGAATATTTCACAAAAGATAGCACCTGAAGGTCCTCTAAACCCAAATCTGGTAAACTGAGTTTTCGTACAAGATAAAGACGTTTTCCCCAAATGGATTCTATCATGTATGTCTCTTGTTCTAAAATTTTTAAATGATTAAGGCTTGCTAGAGTGGTTTTAATAGGAAGATATACCTATCTATCCAAAGTTAGTGTCTCAGTTTTATCAATATGTCTAGTTCACTTTTGAGTTTGAAGATAGATATATTGTGATAAGATGGATCAATGGGAAAAATTATCATTCTCTTCAAGGTTATGAGCTTCATGCCTTAAGATACCTCATGGAGGCATCTGTGGGGATTATCAGAGAGTACCTCCACCTTCAACCGAATTATTTGATCTGGAGGATGCTTTGAAATCCTTAACTGGAAATGGAACCAAGAGGAGAGCCATTGCTGCTGAACTAGATAGATAATCAAGGCTTCTTTTCATGTTTATTCAGAATATGGTTCGCCTCCGAAAATGTGATTTTTCTATTTTGAAAAATCAAGATGTTTTTTGATCTTCATTATGGAAAATGGGCATAAGATCAACCTTTGCAAGTACATAATTCTCAACATGTGTGAACTGATCAAATCCATGTCTAAGTAAACCTCCCTGTTTTACTCTCGGCATATCTCAACCATGATTTTTTCCAAAGGTATGTGAAGTGCACTGTGTTGCATTTGTTGTCAATGAGGTATGTTGTTGTCAAGGAATGAATGGATGGATGTCAAGGAGTTTCAATATGTTAATGACAAAGGCTATGGTGGTGTTGGTGATGAATGGAGGATGGCCATTGTGTTAAGATGAATGTCACTTATGATATTCACTAAGTGGAATAAGTGTTTATGGTTGAAACATTCATCCATGTTTATATCAGACGATTGTAGAACTAATCATAATGTTTCAATACTTGTATCAAGATGATACTATGTTACACCACTTGAAGAATGGATGATGATGGAGCATCATCATTATATCTGACAATTGATGAGCTGATCTTAATGTTCCAAGAACTTGTATCAATTGGATACAATGTCACAACAATATCAGAAGACCATGCGTTGTCTTAACAATGCATGAGGAGATGAGGAGAACCATCCACAACTCCTAAGTGGATGAAGTGGTGCTAATGAAGTCAATGAACTATCACTTAGTGCATGTGAATTTGGAGAATTTGATCCAACTTGATCTCTGATTGGATCATTGAATAATGTTGAAGAATTATTTGATTCAAGATCTTCGGTTGAAGATGAACCTTCGGGAATTTCACTCCTAAGTGAAGATTAAATGTTTAAGAGGAATGAAGGAATTCTTAAGAAGAAGAGAAGAGAAGAAATGAAGAAGGGAGAATGGATTAGAGGAAGATGTGGCATTTGGAATTTGGCATTTGAACATGGTCACTTTGTTTTTAAACAAAGGACTTGTTCTATACTCAGGCAAAAAGAAGCCACCAAGGGCCAGCCTTAAGGGTTCAACCCCAAGGCACATGTGGGACTCGAGGTCGCCATTCTCAAGGGGGATCCCATGGGGCCAGCCCGAGAGGCCGGGGCCGTGTATAAGCCCCGGGCCACGCAGGGGAGTGTCAAGCCCTGCGCAGCGTGAGCGCGAGGAGCGAGCCCGAGGATGCATAGTGGGCTCCAGTGGCGCGCCCAAGTCGCAGGGGTGGGCGCAAGAGCGCGCCCGCAGAGAGAACACGGTGCGGGGCGGCACCGTGGAGGGAGAAGTTCAATTGCGGTGAAGGGGGAGCAGATGTTTGATAAAACGCGAAAAAACCGGCCTCCGTTTCGATGTGGGATGCGGGATTTTTCCGCGGAGCGGATCCTAGCCTCACGATTGATCGCGCACCGGATCTCGGCCGCACATCTAATCTGCCACGGCCCGTTCATATCCAGGCCGTTGAAGATTTTTTGATCACCTGATCCGACGGCTCCCTGCTCGTCTCCTTCCTCGAGCTCGCCCGAAGCTCCCAGCAGCCACCGACGAACCAGGCGCCCTCCGACCTTCACAGATCGAGCTCCCAGCCATTAAAGATGAAGCTGAAGCCATAAAAGTAGTCGTTTGTCCATGCTGAACCAATCCATGCAAAAAAGTATACATGCATACGTGAAATGGGAGATTTCGAAGAATGCCGAGGAAAACGAAGTTGCCGAGTCTTCATGGGTTCGTTTTTTTCATGGAATAGAAGAGAATATGCCATGCATGCGTTTCTAAGTCGCATGCACGTGAAGAAGATAAAAAATAAGGAACCCGCGTTGAAACAGAGAAGAAATCAAGATTTGAGAAAAATCATGAAAACCCGAAAACTTCGGGAATTCGATTTATCCCACGCGGAAGATTTGAGGCATCCGTCTGCCTATAAAAAGAGAGGCTGAGGCTCTCGATTTGCTTGCTGAATATTTGAAGAGTGTCCCGCGAGCACCATGTGCTTTGCGAAGATTTGAGACCCGCGCATCCCACTTGCGCGGCAGTTTGTTCCGGAGCCACCCGAGGCTTCGAAGGAGTCCCCTGCGCGCCTCCCTTGCGTGTCAGGAAGAACCCGAGGCCGCATTATAGCGCACCCGTGGTTGATTCCCTCTCTGCCTGCGTACATGTGCGGCATGATGAAGTGCACGCGGGTGTTGCACTTGCACACCCTGCGGCAGTGGCACTTGCGCGGAACATGCACACCCTTGTGCCTTGTGACATGCACGACCCGCGGCTCAAGCATACCTTGCGTGCTTTTAAGAAGAGGAGAAGAGACCGCACCTTGCATGCCTATTTGGGTTGGTGTTCGGGTGTGAGCAAGAGAATTCCGAGACCTTAGTTTTGGTGTGCATGCAAATGGAAGAACACACTTGGCAGTGTGTGTACTAAGTGAAAATAAGTGAAGGCCGTAGCCTTGGGTGTGTGAAAAACAAGAAGGCCACCACAAGTTTTTTGTGAAAATTAAAGATGAGGTTGTGGACCTTGTGTGTGAAAAATGGAGAACCAAGTGTGTGCATAAGTGAAGTGCACAAGGAAGTGTGTGTGCTAAACAAGTGAAGGCCAAGCTTACTTGTGTGCAAAGTGAAAGAAATGTGTGCAAAGAGAAAAGTGGCCGAACCTAGTGTGTGTGCACTAAGTGAAGTGAAAACACCTAGAAGAAGGAGATAAATCCTGAGCAAGACGAGAAGACCTGATCCAGTGATCAGAAGTGAAGAGCAAGGCCAGCAGTCTTTATCCTAGACTGCTGAAGATACTTGAAGAAGCCTAAAGAGAAGAAGAGCTACTCGTGTGACTCGAGGAGCCAGGAGAAGCCCCCTGTGATGCTCAGGGTGGAAGAAGTCTTCAGTGGGATTCTGGAGCAGGCCAGTGGGACTCTGGTAACACTGTGGGACGCAGTATAAAGACCCTCCTGTGGGACTCAGGAGAGATACAGTGGGACTCTGTATCGACCACTGTAATACTAACAGATTATAATGGATGTAACCATGATGGGGTGTATAACCAACATGGCAAGGACGTAGGCCTTTGGTTCCGAACCTTGTAAATCCTTGTGTCCTGTGCCTTTACATTTACTGCATCGTTCGAGGAAAGGCTGAGAGATACAATAAGAGTGGATCGAGGCTTTAACAAGCCATAGAGGTTTAATTTATTAAGAATCAATTAGTAAAATGTTTTAAGGGATCACTGATTCACCCCCTCCCCCTCTTAGTGATTCACACTGATCCAGGCACTTCAATTGGTATCAAAGGGATGGTTACCTCTAAAAGATCCAAGGGAGTCTTTATGAAGTGCAGATTTGAGGAAATGAGCGACCAGCCTCAAATGGAGATATCTGCCAAGACTCAGAGAAATAGAAAGAAGAAACAGGCCATGAAGATGAAGAAAGCTTGTCCTAGCTGTGATGAAACTGGAATAATGAATGATCTTCAAAATGCAATCGAATATCTTCAGAAGACAGTCCCCAAGGAAGTGGCAATGTGTATAGCTACAGGCATCCTTGATCTTCAAGAAGAAAAATCACAGTTAGAAGAAGAAGCCAATGCAATGGACGGTCAATTGGAAAAAAGGGTTTGCATAACCAACACTCTCAGAAAGCTGGTGAAGGATAATGATGAAACTATTTCCCTTTGCAATGAAAGATTTGAAGACACTGATGAAGAATTGCAAAGAAGCTCTTCTGAGAAAGAAATCTTTATGATAATAATCAAAGATGTGTTTCATGCACTGGGGAAGTTGCACAAAGTGTCAATGAATGTCAGAGATGCTCAAATTGAAGACCACGTCAAAATGGTGAAGGAGCTTGACAAATCATTGCATGAAATAAAGAAGGTGCATGATGACCAGATGGAACAGCTGAAACATAATTGGGATGGTAGGCTAAGATTGGTTGAGGATGAGAAGAACTCCCTCAACATGAAATGCTTTGAACTAGAGGTGATATTGAAAAATCTGCAATCACCCAAAGTTGAATCTTCCCAGTCAGCTGAAAGTAGAAATGTTGCTACACAAGTGTGCTTTGAGAAGGATGATTCTAAAAGAAATACATCCTCTAATGAAAGGGCAACATCATCTAAAAAGAAGGTACCATCCATACCATCTTGTACTCATGCTTCTAATTGTGTTTCAACAAATAGTACAGGATGGAAGAGCAACTCCAAACAAGTATGGATGAAGACAATGAAGAATGAGAGCTCTCCTGAAACAACACAGCAAGTCATGAAAAGTACCCCACAATCAGAACGACTGAAGAGGTCAAGATTTGTGGGTCAGTGTTGGTGTTGTAATAAGTATGGGCACTGTGCAAAGGATTGTTGGTACAATCCACTGAATGTCAAAGCACAAAGGAAGCCCATGCCAAGGGGGAGAAATCCAGAAGAAAAGTGGCAACATCCACAGGTCCAGAGACATCTGTTTACTGCAAATATATTTGGATTGCTTGATAACATCTGGGATGTGTGCAAAAGTGGTCAAATAGATACATGTCAATCTTCAACTGTATCCAGAGCTCAAAAGAAGAAAAGATCACAGAACCTGGATGAGAAAGAATCCTTGGGAAGAAAGCATAAGAAAGTAGAAGATGCTCCCAAGAAGATTATGAAAAAGGAAGAGAAGACCTTGGATTTGAAATCCAAGAAGGGTGATGCATCTAGAAGGACCACCAGGAAGAAAACATGCTTCTACTGTGGAAAGAAAGGACATATCATGGATCTTTGTAAACAAGCCATGAAATTCAATAGAGGCAGACTAGACTCAAACAGACAATCAATCCAGAAGAAGTAGAAGGGATTGATTGAAAACAAGTTTCCTAAGAAAGGTAGCTTGACATAATCAAAATAACCATGTGGAACTTCTAGAACTGAGGCCACACTTCCAAACGATTTCTTAGTCATATGGCCAAATCAGTTCAACTTTCCAAAGATCGACAAAGAGCTGAAGATGAAGTTCTGGCAATTGCTAAGGCAAAAGGGAAGAAGAAGATTTCACATGAAGATGTATTGAGATCCACACCAGCACAAACATCATTGAAGATCAAATGTGCAAGTGTGAAGAATGGTGAAAATGGGACATCTCGGTTGAGAGAATCTTCTCAACCTTGTTGTTCACATTGATGAACCAAGGAGGTTCCATCTTATTCCCTAATCACTTGTATTTACATGTGCTAACACTGCAGGGAATTGAAGATGATGATCATTCTCAGCTGGAGGATAGTTTGGAAGGAATGGAGTGCACCCCTTGAGGGGGAGCCAATCTGGAGAAGATGATATTTTGGGATTTAATATCATCTTGAGAAAAGTGAAGGTATTACAATCATACTTTCATCCCGTGTTTCTTAATTGTATTCATCATGAAAATTGAGGGGGAGTATTGATTGAAGACAAATGGTTGAAAGGGGGAGCTTTATCTTTGCACTGAACTTTCTAATGCGTCTTGTGAAGTATGTGCAGTATTTAGAAATTTATTGTTATATCTGAAAAATTTCAACCCCTTGGAGCATGATCTCACATGTACAGTGAATGTTGGACAACATTGAGTACCTTGGTTACATCACTCTTGTTTTCTACACCGGTTTAGCCCAAGTAGACTTAGAGTTGATTTACTAATGGTTCATTACTAAAGAGAACATGTGACATCATCCCTCTCTCAGTGTTTTTCAAGAAAATACTTTTCAAAGGGAGGAAGATATTTTTGAAAGAGAACCACACCACACCTTTGCATTTGATTGCCAATAAGGGGTAGAAAAGATTGGCACACATATTGACCCATTAATATGTGCTGAAGAAGTGTATTGACAACAAATACAAAGGGGGAGATTGAAGTGCACTGTGTTGCATTTGTTGTCAATGAGGTATGTTGTTATCAATGAATGAATGGATGGATGTCAAGCAGTTTCAATATGTGAATGACAAAGGCTATGATGGTGTTGGTGATGAATGGAGGATGGCCATTGTGTTATGATGAATGTCACTTAGGAGATTCACTATGTGGCATAAGTGTTTATGGTTGAAACATTCATCCATGTTTATATCAGACGATTGTAGAACTGATCTTAATGTTTCAATACTTGTATCAAGATGATACGAAGTTACACCACTTGAAGAATGGATGATGATGGAGCATCATCATTATATCTGACGATTGATGAGCAGATCTTAAAGTTCCAAGAACTTGTATCAACTGGATACAATGTCACAACAATATCAGAAGACCATGCATTGTCTTAACAATGAATGAGGAGATGAGGAGAACCATCCACAACTCCTATGTGGATGAAGTGGTGCTAATGAAGTCCATGCACTATCACTTAGTGCATGTGAATTTGGAGAATTTGATCCAACTTGATCTCTGATTGGATCATTGAAGAATGTTGAAGAATTATTTGATTCAGGAGCTTCGGTTGAAGATGAACCTTCGGGAATTTCACTACTAAGTGAAGATTAAATGTTTAATAGGAATGGAGTAATTCTTAAGAAGAAGAGAAGAGAAGAAATTAAGAAGGGAGAATGGATTAGAGGAATAAGTGGCATTTGGCATTTGGAATTTGAACTTGGTCACTTTGTTTTTAAACAAAGGACTTGTTCTATACTCAGGAAAAAAGAAGCCACCAAGGGCCAGCCTTAAGGGTTCAACCCCAAGGCACATGTGGGACTCGAGGTCACCACGCCCAAGGGGGATCCCATGGGGCCAGCCCGAGAGGCCGGGGCCGTGTATAATCCCCGGGCCACGCAGGGGAGTGTCATGCCCTGCGCAGCGTGAGCGCGAGGAGCGAGCTTGAGGATTCATAGTGGGCGCCAGTGGTCCGCCCGAGTGGCAGGGGTGGGTGCAAGAGCGCGCCTGCAGAGAGAACATGGTGCGGGGCGGCACCGTGGAGGGAGAAGTTCAATTGAGGTGAAGGGGGGAGCAGATTTTTGATAAAACGCGGAAAAACCGGCCTCTGTTTCGATGTGGGACGCGGGAGTTTTCCGCGGAGCCGATCCTGGCCGCACGATTGATCGCGCGCCAGATCTCGGCCGCACATCTAATCAGCCGCGGCCCATTCAGATCCAGGCCGTTGAAGATATTTTGATCGCCTGATCCGACGGCTCCCCGCTCGTCTCCTTCCTTGAGCTCGTCCGAAGCTCCCGGCAGCCACCGACGAACCAGGCGCCCTCCGAGCTTCACAGATCAAGCTCTCAGCCATTGCAGATGAAGCTGAAGCCATCAAAGTAATCGTCTGTCCATGCTGAACCTATCCATGCATAAAAGTATACATGCATATGTGAAATGGGAGATTTCGAAGAATGCCGAGGCAAACGAAGTTTATGAGGCTTCATGGGTTCGTGTTTTGCATGGAATAGAAGAGAAGCGGCTATGCATGCGCTTCTAAGTCGCATGCACGTGAAGAAGATAAAAAATAAGGAACCCGCGTTGAAACATAGAAGAAATCAAGATTTGAGAAAAATCTTGAAAACCCGAAAACTTCGGGAATTCGATTTATCCCACGCGGAATATTTGAGGCATCCCTCTGCCTATAAAAAGAGAGGTTGAGGCTCTCGGTTTGCTTGCTGAATATTTGAAGAGTGTCCTGCGATCACCTTGTGCTTTGCGAAGATTTGAGCCCCGCGCATCCCACTTGCGCGGCAGTTTGTTCCGGAGCCACCCGAGGCTTCGAAGGAGTCCCCTGCGCGCCTCCCTTGCGTGTCAGGAAGAACCCGAGGCCACATTCTAGCGCGCCCGTGGTTGATTCCCTCTCTTCCTGCGTACTTGCGCGGCAGGAGGAAGTGCACGCGGGTGATGCACTTGCACACCCCGCGGCAGTGGCACTTGCGCGGCACTTGCGCACCCTTGTGCCTTGTGACTTGCGCGACCCGCGGCTCAAGCATACCTTGCGCACTTTTAAGAAGAGGAGAAGAGACCGCACCTTGCACGCCTCTTTGGGTTGGTGTTCGGGTGTGAGCAAGAGAAGTCCGAGACCTTAGTTTTGGTGTGCATGAAAATGGAAGAACACACTTGGCAGTGTGTGTACTAAGTGAAAACAAGTGAAGGCCGTAGCCTTGGGTGCGTGCAAAACAAGAAGGCCACCACAACTTTTGTGTGCAAATTAATGATGAGGCCATAGCCCTTGTGTGTGAAAAATGGAGAACAAAGTGTGTGCATAAGTGAAGTGCACAAGGAAGTGTGTCTGCTAAACAATTGAAGGCCAAACTTACTTGTGTGCAAAGTGAAAGAAGTGTGTGAAATGAGAAAAGTGGCCGAACCTAGATTGTGTGAAATAAGTGAAGTGAACACACCTAGAAGAAGGAGATAAATCCTGAGCAAGACGAGTAGACCTGATCCAGTGATCAGAAGTGAAGAGAAAGGCCAGCAGTCTTTATCCCAGACTGCTGAAGATACTTGAAGAAGCCTAAAGAGAAGAAGAGCTACTCGTGTGACTCGAGGAGCCAAGAGAAGCCCCCTGTGAGACTCAGGGTGGGAGAAGTCTTCAGTGGGATTCTGGAGCAGGCCAGTGGGACTCTGGTAACACTATGGGACGCAGTATAAAGACCCTCCTGTGGGACTCAGGAGAGATACAGTGGGACTCTGTATCGACCATTGTAATACTAACAGATTATAATGGAAGAAACCATGTTGGGGTGTATAACCAACAGGGCAAGGACGTAGGCCTTTGGTGCCGAACCTTGTAAATCCGTGTGTCCTGTGCCTTTACATTTACTGCATCATTCGAGGAAAGGCTGAGAGATACAAGAAGAGTGTATCAAGGCCTTAAAAATCCATAGAGGTTTAATTGATTAAGAATCAATTAGTAAAAAGTTTTAAGGGATCACCGATTCACCCCCTCCCCCTCTCAGTGATTCACACTGATCCGAGCACTTTAGTATGGTTGGAACTAATAAGGAAGTTATAAAGGATTGTGAGTACAGCCTTTCAAAAGTCACTATCAAGAGGATGAACAGAAATTTAATCCCTTGGAAAAAGGAATGGGTTGAATAAAATGATAGACTTTATGAAGAAATAAATCATGTGGAACATCCCTCAAGACCAAGAGATATTTCTGATTCTGGTTTGGAACTATATGAAGTTGTTTACTACTCTTTTAATGAAGAAGAAGTGGTTTTTGTGCCTCCAAGGGAAACTGTTTTTGTTGT
Source organism: Viscum album (assembly GCA_963277665.1). Lineage (NCBI taxonomy): Eukaryota > Viridiplantae > Streptophyta > Magnoliopsida > Santalales > Viscaceae > Viscum > Viscum album. The sequence goes on from OY728135.1 coordinate 475,767,137, forward strand.
GGATGACAGTACTTCAGTTCCTCATGATGTTCTTGAAGAAGAGGTACATGCTCCTATAGATGTTGTTAATTTGGAAGATCAACCTGAGGTTGAAACAGAATCTTCTACCCAATAAACTAAAAATAATTCCATAGAAGAACCTACAGAGGAAGAATTACCTACTATGAAAGGATCTAACCTTGAGGAACTACCAGTGGAACAATATGTTCCTAAATTCATTTCTTCAGCTGAGGAATGATTAGAGCTAGCTTTTTAGCTAGCTAGATGGGAAATCGGTGAAGAACTATGTGTTGAGTTTGTAGAATTAGATCAAGATACCGAGCCTCTCAGTCCTGAAGAGGATGAATCTACTGAGGGGGAGCAACCCCCAAATTTGGAATCTATCAAAGTAAAAAATCCTTTTTATCCAAGCCATGTAAGAACTCGATATATGTTCCCCGGTTTCTATGATGTGGATTACTCTCTGCAAGTTTTAGAAAAAGGCCTTGACCTTTCTACTAGGTTCCAACTGAAATCTGTCTCTAATATTGCTCTTGAGAAGGGTCTGGAGCCTGTATTAGTGCTATTTTTGTACCATCATCAACACAACCATCTTTTGTGAGTAAGGATGATCTAAAGGAATTTGGTGCTACCCTCTTGTCTGGTGTTGGAAACGTTATGAATTCCTAACCGGCTCCTGTGAATCATCTATGTGAGAAATACGCCTCTTTATTGTGGAGAAAATTATCTTGAAAATAAAACCCAAAATGCTTCATGAGATTCAGGAAGTAAGATTAGAGAACAAACATTGTATTGTTGAAGTGAAGACCCTAAGAGGAATGATTGAAGACATGCAGAAAGTGATGCATTCGAGATCTGAGCTTATTTCTCATCCTGTAGAACATGTTGTTCCTCAAACCCCACATAATGTTATCTATTATATTCATGGACTCTTATCTTCCTTAGCTGAAAAGGTCATTGAAATGAACAAACATATTGTGAAGGAGATGAGAGAGCTTGTGGTTAATCTAAAAAAACTCACTGATGAGTATACAGGGTGACTTCAAGAAGTGCAGAATCAACTGAAATATCTCACCACCACTTTCAATTCTTCTAAAGCCTTTCAATCATCTCAACCCTCTTTAGATTGTGATCTGCTCAGAATAGTTTTCAAGAAGAGCTTCAGACTGTGCTTAGTGGATTCAACAAGGATTATCTCTCTGCAGTTATCACGAACAGTGACACAGTTCTTGACCTAGTCCAAATCAATTAATAAATTGTTAATGATGTTCAGTAAGAGATTTCCACGAAAGTGGATTTCTACTGCAACAGAATCTTCTCCAAGACAGACATGACCAATAATTTAAAGTATATTGGGGAAATTCTATGGATTCCTCCTTTTACTCAAGCTTTCAAGACTCAAGTCCAAAAGCTCACAGAGTTAACATAGTTACTGGAAGATTGTATGGAGAACAAGGATGAATTTGAAAAATCCATGCATTATGGTGGACAGATCATTGTGAATTTCATTAAGCTTCTAAGGACGTACCTTCATGTACAGTATACATCCATTGATGCTCCTACAACTGCACCTATAAGACCAGGATAGTCTACCTTCACCTCCGCCATCACCTCAACTACTATTTCTGTCTTCCAAACTCCTAGTCAGATTAGGCATGTGATCCAAGATGAACAACTACCTCAGTCTTCTACAATACTTAATCGGGCTCCATCTGTTTTTCAAGGCCATCCTTTACATTCTTTATCAACCACCTCACTCCCTTCTTCTACCTCGACATATGCTCCATTGGCTTCCTCTACTGCTACAGTTGATAATGTCCAAGAGAAGACTGGTCAGTGAAGAATCATAGTGATTACTTCTTTTTTATAGGAAATATGTTTCTTTTCTTTTTCTCCTATCTATTTTTATTGGTCCTTTTTTTCTTTAATGAAATGTGTAATTTTCACGACTTCACTTATTTCATATATCTTATAATCCCAAAAGTGGGAGAAATCTATATATGTTAGACATTTATCTTTATATATTTAGTTCAATCAAATATACAAATTAAATCAACATGATTTGTGATCATAAAAAGGAGGAGATTGTTGGACTCCTCGTATACTAAACATGTTATAATGATTGCAAATCATATTCAACCTGGTTAAATCCTATGAATTATTTCAAATCATGTGTATTATTGTTGAAGTATTCTCATGTTCTAAGAAGATACATTCATTATCTTAATGACTCTACATTTAGTTTAATTACATTATACTTTCCATTATTTACCATTGTAATGATTTCTCTGAAAATGATTATGTTTATTTCTTTCTGTATGTATGACTGCTTAAGTCTAAATATAGATATTTTCCTATGTCTGAGACACCGTGAAGCGGACACCATGAAGCGGACACCGTGAATCAGACACCATGAAAAATTAGACACAGTGAACAAGACACTGTGACATCCTGACACCGTGACCATAAGACACCGTGAACAAGACACCTTGACCATAATACACCATGAACAATCAGACACTCTGAACATGACACCATGAACGAGACATCATGACAAGAAGACACCGTGACCATGAGACACCATGACCACGAGACACTGTGACTACGAGACACCATGACTAACCCAAACACCGTGTGAAGGAGACATTGTTTCCATGACATAATATGACACTGTTTCCTAATATATATTTTAGTCATATTTCAATTTAATATCTAACGGTAATATTAGAAGATTTTATTGCACTGATATAATTAATGTTTCATTGTAGACATATCATCAGATTGTACGAGGTATGAGGTGAAGAATACATGCAACATGTCAGCTCTAACACATGTACTCTTAGATAAAAAGAGTTGTGCGGCCCAGAAACAAGTAGTGGAAAAGCATGCAGGAAAAACAAGATACAACAGAACAAGTTGTTGTGTGTCAGCGACACAACAGAATACATTCTTATGGATTGGCTCATGCAACCCAACTCTGCTAAAGAACACATGAAGAATAATAGAATCCCAATAAAATCTTCACACTATATAACACCACGAAGAACAAAAGATGAATATCTCTAACTTACAACACTCAGTTTTCTAGACAAGGATCCAAGTTCGAAATAGACTTCATCTCAGAAGTCCGGTGCAACAATGACTAACACTCATAGCATTTATAAACTTATCTCTATCATTTTTCCCAGTTTTATATCTTTTTATTAACATTATAGAAGTGTGTGTTTCTGTATAATAACACATTTTTTCTCCTTAATTAAACTAAAGGATACAAGATATCCTTACTCAAACTTTCATTTACTCTTTGTATACACACAGATAAGTGTAGAAGAGGTCCATGTGTGTCCTCGTAGTTTATAACTATAAAGAACTGTGGAAGAGGCCCTTGTGCGACCTGGACAGTCCTGTGTACTACTGTTTAACCCTGCTCCAGGGTGTGGATATAGTTTGTTTATATAAATTTCTTGGTGGAAGGTGATCACTAAGTGGAGTGGATTAGGTCTAAACATGAGACTGAACCACTTGTTGTATATCCGCTGTGATGATAACTTTAGTTTTCTCTACATTAATGCTTAACTATATCATTCAGAATTCCCTAAACTTACTTTGATAGTTTATCGTGGAAAGAAAATATAATCACATTGTCTTAGTAAAATAGTCTCAAAAGTAATATTAGTTACTATTATTATTACTGAGAAATAATCAATCATCAAAGAAGTTATTTAAACAGTAAAAAATTTATAACCATATTACTTTGATTAACTGGGTTGTATTTAACTTAAAGGGGAAATGCCTTTAAGAACACCTTTTTTAAACTGAAATTTTTTATAGATACTCAATCCCCCCCTCTTGAGTATTATACTCTGACCAACAATAAAAATATTTTGTACATAATATTTATTAATACAATTAAAATATTCATATTTTAAATATATTTTAAAATCCTCAAATATGATTTAAAATAACTATTCCACTATGAATAAATGTTTAGAAACAAAAATAATTTATCTAATTGAATTATAATTTTTTAATTGTTATAAAATATATAATTATAATAATGATGATCAAAATGTAAGTCTCGTATTTTTTTAAAGTGGATCAAATAATATGAAAATAGCTAAAAAAGGACATGTTAGTCCCATATAAAAGAGGGCATGAGAAAATATAAACATAGTTCAAATTAGTCAAATACGTTATTGAATATTATAAAACTATACGATAAATCATTATTAGTATAAAGACACATGTTTTTTCATTAATTTCACTCATCCCCACATTAGAGATATCCTAACACTTTATGAGTATTATAGGAATAATGGGTTACTAACAAAAAATAATTTTAGAAGGTTCAATTAAATTCTAGATGACGTAGATATTCTATAACAATAATGACTAAACCAACATAAAATCTATTTATAAAAGATATTAAACCACTAGGATTAGATTATTAATATTTATGAACACATAGAAATACCCTTGACTTAGGGAGGGTAAAATATAAAAGTATGTAAATCGGGAGGAACACAACTAAATAAATTAATTTCAATTTTTTGAGGATAGAATTTCACGTTATTAATCTTCATTTGAAAAGTAAATAAATATAGTAATTGATTGGTTGGATTACTGACATATTCCTAGAAAATGATTAGCTTCCTCAAACACTTGTATGCTATTAATATAAGGAATATCGTAATAACTACTTTATATGATAGATATTACAATGAGAGACTCAAGGGCCAGGTTCCATTTCCAAAATGGGATAAATTCATAAGGTAATTTAATTTTAGGGTTTATATTGTTATGTGATACAATAATATTTCCTCTCCATTAATAAAACGTAACAAAACCTTACCAATTACCACAAGGTTCCTTATACCAGCCAACATGGTACATACTATTTTACAAAACCCTATGTTCACCTTTATCCACCTCATGTACTCATATAAAATATTTAATTCCTTTTAAACATTTATAATTCACCCAATGTTAAATTAGAACTAGATAATTATAATAATAAACTAAACCATTTAAGTGATGGTAATTAGAAACTGTCCACCTTTGAGATTTTCTCTCTCAATAATATTTAACTATATTATTGAGAGCACAAGATCAACCCTTGAATTTTTATTTCATATTACCACACCCAAGATTCATCATTGAGCTTTATAGGCTACTTTAAAATCATTAATGATATATAACCTTACATTATAAAAAAAATTCCTCAATAAAACCTACAGACTAGTCACCCCTTATTGGTATAATCTACAATAAGTGCAATATCATTATATAAGAACACATGTGTATGATCTAGCTCATACATATTATTTATGATACATGGAAAGTATTTTCTAAAATTTTAATTTTTGTAGGTGAATCTAAATTGTATAAAATTTATCTAAGTATCCCCAAAACTTGAAAAGGATCAAAACATCTCAATGTTAATTTTTCTTATTTATCTACCCATCAAGAACAAAAACTATATGATTCCAAAAGTGTGACATGATTAATAATATTTTACAATAGGGTTCACATTTTATTTTTAGAAAATTAATTTTGGAAAAACTATGTTTTCAGTATCCATTTTCAATAAAATTTAACTTGCATATATCATCTCAGGAATAATTATAGGCCTAATTAAAGAGATATCGCTAATTTTTAAATAAAAATTGATATAATTACAATACCTTATATTAAGGAACCTTAGCTTCATATATTGATATTACTTGTTTTCTTGTGAATATTGAATACCTTACACAAACACATTCTTTTAGTCCATAATTGTTTTTTTGTATTTGAAGACTATGTACACAATCGTCTAATTCGGTTAATGTTATTGAACATAAAACATAAATATCTTCTCCTTTAGTACAATTCAAAAAAAAACCTATTGAAAATATTTATTAATATCATAGGCAAAGTAAACATAATAAAGGGTGTGCTCAGATTCACAGTATGGGTAAACAAGGGATATAAGTAAGAAAAAAAACCAAAAGGTTTTAGAACATGAGTATAAAATAAGAAAACCAAACCCTTCATATAAAATATCACAATATTTAGTAATGGAATAAATATTGAAATTTTATAAGATATGAATCATAAGGAAACTAATTTAAATGTTTCATGATATCATAAGATTAGTATAAGATGTGGAATTGAGGGATATAGAAAATCATAGAAAATCATTTTTATAGCAGCCTCAACTCACTAACAAGGCTACCATAGTGGATTGGGTTCACTCCCCAAACCATCATAGTATTCAAGTTTCACTACATAGGAATTCATTTGGGAGAAATTAACATACTGGATTTGGGTCACTCTGCATTCCAACTATGTCTCTCTCATGATATATAACTCTTTAACCACAGTATTTGATAATTAAATGAGCCCCATCCATCAAATTACTAAAATAATACATATGTTTTTAAAAAATAATAAAACATTTATAAAAACATAACCCATGAAATTAATTGTCTTTTATAATCATTTCATTATATTATAACCTCTGGAAAAGAAACATGTTTCAAAATCATTTAAGCATTTCATCATAGCATGACCCATGGAAAATAGGAATGATTCCTAATTATTTTATCTTGGTATAACCTATGGTATTGAAACAAGTTACAAAACAATATTTTCATCATAATACTTATTGTTAATGAATAAGAATGTTCTTATTAGTTCATATCACCAGAAATGATTATTTTATATCAAATGATATCATTATATATGAATAATTATTTTAAAAGATAAATTAGTTAGAAATTTTTGTGATGAAGATAAATTTTTATTGAAAGAAAATTTTTAAAACTAAAAATCCATAAAATATTTTGGAATATTTTTCTCTTATAATAAGCTTTAAAACCTATAACGGAATCTCTTAAAATAATTTAAAACATTTAGTTATAAAAATAACATTTTCACATTAAAATAACTTTTTAAAACATTTTAAAAATAATTATATTCAAAAATATAATTGAAAACATATATAGGAAAATTTATCCAAAATAATAGTCATAAATGTGGGAATTTCCATTCATATAATACAAAAATAAATATTCTATTGCATATTTTGGTGAAATCCCAAAAAAAGATTATTTAGAAAACAAAATTAAGATTCAATATTTTTTAAAATTTAAAATTTTGTAAAAATTAAAATAATAAATCATCTGTAGAATGTGAAAGAAATTAAATCATTTTAAAAAACATGGTTTTGAAATAAATATAGTTTTTCAACTAAAGAAAGAAATAATGATGATTTTCACAACAAAATTATTTTAAACTCTTCAGTACATAAAGAGATTGAAATTAAAGGGAATAATATATTCTCATGAAATTAAAATTGGAGAATAAAATTCATTAGTTTCCTGATAAATGGTTATAATATATCATTATGACAAACCTAATCACAAAAAAATGCTGATAAATGATTAGATTGTAACATAAAATCCTTACCACTTTGCTATCATTAAATATTAAGCCCCGTTGAAGAATAAAATTGAACGAATCTTATAATATCATGGGAATAAATAAATTCAGGGAATTACATGTCAATAGGTCTATATATACAACTCATCAAATAATTTGGCTGCATAACATAACATATTTCTCATGGAAGTAAAATTGGGACTAAAATCCCATACTGATTTGGTAACTTTTTAACCGTAAACCCAAAAAAGATAGATCCAAAAAAAAAAATTATCATGATAATAAATATTAATAAAATGCAGTGAATTGTGCACACCACATAGAATAAATAGGTTTTGAATATGGAAAGTGTCTCACAAAATTATAAAGTGAGATGAAAATCCCTTAGCACTTTAGTAATAATTTGAATAGTAATTCATAGTAAATAATAACATAAAATGAAAAAATAAATATCAGGAAAAGTTGATATTAATTATATAAATTTTAAAAGGGGATTTATATACACTAGATTAAACAATATAGTGGTGAATTTCATATGTCACCAAAAAATAAAAGAGATACTAGAAATATCTTTCCTTATGTCTCGATTTCCTTTGTACATGTTGGAACCATCTGAAAAATAAATATAAAATTATTATACATATATTATATAACCATAATTATATATATTGTACAATATATTATTTACTTATTTCTATTTATTAACCATTTTTTACCAATTTCATGTTAAAATAACTATTTGGGTAATAACTGTTTTCGTCACTAAAATGTTTTGATGTGTTATTTTAGTTATTCATACATTGATTATAGATCCATTCTCTCAAGAATAATAATAATTATTATATAATAATAAATTTTATACCTATTTTATAATTTCATGACCAATCATGATATATGTTTTTGTTAAATGAAGGTCATTACGATCACGAAAACGGTAGGTCATACATAGACTTGAGTAATATTTCCATTTTTTTTATGATCATTAGGAAAGGGAGGTCATCAATATGTTATCATTAAAAAATGATATTAATATCATTAAAAATATTATTCCATTAAATATAATTATAAATATCATCCATGTGGAGTGGTGGTAAACATATAGAGTTATGTCGCTTTGTGAAGGCAATAGTCCACAGAAACTGGAACAACGTTATAATCTTTTAGTGAGTGAAATAAGAATGAAATAAAATGATATATTATCTTTTTAGGAATGATAAATATGACATTAATATGATAATTATTTCCTTAATATCACATACATTCATTAAAATTATACTTATAATATTCAAGTAAAGCGTTGCAGATAAACTAACCACATCGCTTCGCATTGCAGAAGCCCTCCAAGAAAACAAGTGACGTAACATTATCACCAATTAAATAGAAATTAAAACAAATTATATAAAATATAATTTATGCACAGAAATAATTTTTCTATAATTACCATATATATATTTTATAACCCCCATAATACCCCACCATGATAAGAGGTAATGGAAAAATTAAGGACATCATATTTAGAGGCGATAGTCCTTTGTACACATGAATGGTACATTCATAACCCATTTAATGTAAGTAGAGATATTTTGGGTCATTATATGAATATAAATAAATTTAATTATATTTTTTATACTGGAGTTATTATAAAATAATGGTTTAATAATTATTTACGTAGTTTTAGGAAGAAAGAAAATAAAAACTATTATTGAAGAACATTTCCTCTTCTTCGAGTATCATCATTATGTTTGCACCAGATTCAATCCTAGGTTAAATTTATGCTAATTTTTTTTCTAGGATGGTTGGGGAATTTTGTTCAAGGTTTCATTACATATATTTGTTGACGGTTTTAAAGGTGTGATGACGATATGAGAGGGGGTGTCCTTTTATAGGTTAGGTGAGTGACACACTTGTAATATTTTTTAAAAGCAAAAGGTGTCCCCAAATATTTCATGTTACAGAAGTGTATAAATGTTGTATTATTGCGACTTAGAAATTTTATGTTTAAAATATACCTATCAAATATATTTTAGACTATGGTTTAGGTTATTTTAACACTTATCTTTTTAGTTTAACCCTTAGTAAACGCATATTTACCTTAAATGTGGTAATTAAGTTTTTATTTTTTTTACTATTACTTTTTGTAAAAAAAAATTATGATGGAATTATTTAAAAATATAAAATATTCAAATTTAAAATAATGAATCAAATTTTTCAAATTCTATTCATATAAGTGGTTAAATTTATATCAAAATTAACTATGCAGACATGATGATAAAAACATTTTTCAAAGAGAAATGCTTAAAAAGTTTACAATGTTTTTATATCAAAATGAAATATGAAAATGATTCAAAAGATATAAATCAGATTAATATATATAAATAAAAAAATTAATTTTAAATTTTATTATATAATTTAACATTATAAATTATTGAAATCAAATGGCTGTTTTCAATTAAAATTCATTATTTTAATTATTCTAAAAAAAATATTCTTTTCATAAAATTATCAAAAAGTCACTATATGAAAATTTTTACATGATGTTTTATAAAAAGAATTTATTTTTTGAAATATTTTTTTAACAATTTTAAGAATTTTTTCTGAAATATGTTTGAAGAATAAAAAAACATATTTTAGAATAAATTTAGTTTTAAACATAAAATTAGATTTATTCTCATTGATGTTATAGATAAATATAAAGATTAATTATAAAAAGATAATTGAATATATAGAATATAAATTTACGTAAAAGTTTTCCCAAAATGTGGTTTATTTGATTAGCCTAATTTTTCATAAATATACTTTTTCCCTAAAATATTTCAATTATTTTAATATAGTTTTTATTTTAATCTAAAATTAGTTTTTTACCAATGAATTAATTCCATCAACATGTGTAAACATTGAATTATTATTATTCTATTTATACTATTCAAAAATTCCATACCAATGACTAGGATATAACTATAATTTTTTTATATTGACATTTTAATAGTATTCCATATTTCCTTTCAACTCAGTGTTTCTTGTAACAATAGTGAAACACGGTATTACGTGTAATAAAAAATATAAAAAATGTAAAAATCATTTATAAAAACATTTGACCAAACCTTGAGGTGTAACATTCTAACCCCTTATAATTAATTTCACCCAAGAAATTAATTTTGATTCTCAAATGTTTAACATTTGAAAAAGCATTTATATAAATCCTTTTCATAAAATGGTTTAGTAAAAAACCCTCATGAAAAAGGAAAATGAACATGAAAAAAACATCATAATTAACACATATTTGGTTTCCAAATAGTATAACATAGGTAGAAATTGATGATATGGATATGGAATAAAAATATAAAAAATTAAAAAGGGTGATATATATTACTTATCACAAGAAATTAGTTGATCTAGAGAATGTTAATGACCAAAAACCAAACACCAAAGTGGTATAAAAAAGATCATTGATATCATAAAAAATGATGATAGTAGAAAAATATTTTATTTCATTTTCCTTTTCTTAACTTCATGGAATTCATTTTCTTAGTTTCATGTAATTCCTTTTCTTTCTAGTCTGAGAACATATGAATATTTTTTTACTTTATATATTTTGATTTCATAGGAAATGTTTTATCCATTGGTTATGAATTGATCAATTGACACATCATCTCCTACTCAAGGAGACAATTTCTTTTCATATATGAACCATTAAATAAAAACCATAAAGAATGAAAAATCATTCCTTCTTTCTATAGTTTAGAAAAATAATAACAACAGTTATGGTGAACCAATACATTAATCTCTAAAACCTCATCCAAAGTTCAACTCAAACTAAGACATTAATGGATAAACTTATGACAGTTCAAAAATTTAAAATTTAATAATTTGATCACTAAATTTCTAAATATCTATATTAGTCATCCAAATATCATTAAAAAAATCATAATGGTCACATGAAAAAATATTTGAATACCTTAGTCATATATTATCTTGGATATTGGTAATAACCAGAATTATAATAAAACCTCACTAAAAGCATGCATGATTCCTCATTCATTTTATAAAAAAATATATTATTTAAATTATTCTATATATCCAAAAATGTAGCCAACTTTGTCAATATTATCATAATCCACATTTTCATTAAATTCATTAACATTTATGAGGTCATAAATAATATACAATTTATTTTATCTATATCAATCATCTCTTTATCTAAACTGAAGAACATTTTATCATTCTCAAAAATTTATTATTTGTTATCTTTCTTTAATCATGTGGTTTCCTTAAAATATTAACTTGACATTAAATCCATTTCTTGGGTCATTGTTAATATTAACCATATTCTTGTATATCTATAATGAAAAAGTTATTCTAAATATTTTTTATATATTTCATGATTCCCAGAAAATAATTCATACTTTACAATATATAATCAATTTAAACATCTCACTTCATTCTCAAACCATTAACTAGGATTCATAGCCTTATTTCATAATAATTTTTTCCTTTAATAAGTCATTTCTAGTCTCTTAAACATCTATAATATGACCATTACTCACACAACCTTACTGATTCTCTTTGTTTTCATTCACATCAGGTCATTGATTTGCATAAAACCTTTTCATTATGTAATTAAAACATTCAAGAATTGATGATAGCTTAAGGAGAACGTTATTATCATCCATTGAATTAACTTATATTTTGATATTTCATTTATAGTTATATTATTCGTATTATATTTCATAACTAAAACATCTTCCTCTCTATTTGAGAAATTCACTTGAGTGATTCATCCCACATTCTAAACATATTGAAAACTGAATATTCTTTCCCCTATAGTCTCCACTATCCAAGTTATTAGTAAAATATATCATTGTCTTATTTGGTGAGTCGAAGATATGGTTAAGGTGCACATTGTTATTCATGTTCCGAGATAACTAATTAGGAATAATAATAATATCCCTAAACCTAGTCATCATCCCATTTGTATTCTCTTTAGTAAATTGTATGCCATATTAAATTTTAACCCGGCTCCTTCAAGATCCTTCTAATGAGGAAAATCAGAAATCATAGTGAGAGAAACTCTAATAATAATGTGAAGAAAATAATCATGAAAATTTTACTTTCCCAAAATTTATATATAATTGTTTATAAATTTTTTGGAATTATTTCGAGACTACGTTCTTTGAAGACACATGATTATGAGGCCTAGTGAGACCCTAATGGAAAATTGAGCCTTTTTTAGTTCATCTATGTAAAATGAATGCAAATTTTTCTCACATTTGAACTAATGCTCAGAGAAAAAAACTATGGGCACTCTTAAACTCGGAATGCATGTAATCTCATAGAAAATAACTAACTTTGATCGGTGAGGGTCAAACAGAAAATTTAGTTTTCTGAAATTTCAGAAAATAATAAAATTTCATAAAAAGTTATTTAATTTCTCTTCCCTCGCCATTGAGTAAAGGACAGCAGCACTGCGGTATGGTGATCAGGCACATTAAATGAAACTCAATTAATGGATAATTTTTTGCCGTGTAATGACACATTAATTGAAGTGTAAGGATGTGATGTCATTGTGTAATTGAAATGATGCAACTTGTTTTATTTTTAATTGGCTATCACATTGGAGGAATGAGAATTAAATCATGGAAAATCTCTGATGAACCTACAACAACGATTCCCTCCAACGACAAATGACTAACCCTGACATGATCACTGGAAACATCAATGCTTTACAAAGAACAAGACTGGAAAGTGATGAATGAAAACATAGCATGAATCCTCAATGGAGGAGTGCTTAAATGATGAATTTTGAACAAGGTAGGTGTTAAATTGTTTAACATTTTCCCCATTATTATTCTAAAATGAAAAATGTGGTTCAACCCATGAAAAGGTTGATCTTCATATTGTTTGTTCATGTGGGATGGTGTTCTTATTTGGTTTTATATAGTGGGATTAAATGATTGTCGATAGACAGTAATCCCACACATCCTCTATTATAAATATCTAACACGGAGGGCACAGGTCGACACGAACAAGGCCCGAGCCCCTACGCCATGTGTGTTCTTCGTGGTAAAGACTTTGTAATGGTGAAAAGAGTAATTTGAGGTAGTTGCAGGAAAGAACGAATTCCCAGGAGGCATTAGGTGTAATCGGTGTGAAGAACAGTCCATCGGAGTTGACCTGATGGTCTGTGAAGTACCATGCCGGTGTCGGTGCACCATGACAGCATGTTAGGAGGAGCATCGTGGATTGCCTAAGCCGTGACAATGAAACAGGGATGCCGGCTATGCCGGTAAACATTGGAGGTGGATACGTCCTAGAGGCCACATCACGAGAGTGGCCCGCAAAAAAAATCCCTTGGTTTCTCCAAGCATGTGGACCCCTAACCATGTGCGGACCCCGACTACTTTCATACACCCTGGCCATTCGGGTTTGACAAGCCCCATCACACCCTCAGATGCGCCACACATCTAGGATGTGGGGAAACGGTTCAAAAAAGGAAGATAGGGAAGGAAGCATACCAGACCTTGTGCCAGTGGGATGGACCCATGCCTAGTGGGTTAGGCAGGATGAGACCGGGTCACCAGGTGACCGGGCGGGCTGGACCCTTGGCCATGTTGGGCTAGGTCTAGCGAGGCCCAATGGGGCGGGACAACTGGCCAGGCCAAACCGAACAAACCCAAACCCCAAAAAAGTCAGGTTCAGTCAGTTGAATTAAACTAGGGAAGGTAAGGCCCTCAGGTCAGGTTGGTCAGGTTGGTCATACCTGGTTGGACCGGGCCGAGAAGCAATCGTCCCAAGTTTACTAAAACACCAATAACTTGTAAACTAAGCATCCTATTGGGGAGAAATCTATGGCATTGGAACCCAACCAAAGAGGAGGAACTTTTATTATATTTTATAGAATATTTAATGGATGTTTAAATTAAATTAATGGCTTGAGGAGTGGCTCTCTAGAGATTAAGAAGGCTATGTGATGAAACCCTATGGTTGGATGAGACCTAAGGATTTTGGACAAGAATCCATGTGTGGATCAGATACTATAAACCGATGCATAATGACTTCTGTGTGACCCGCCAGGACCCTGGTGGGGAGAGGATTTTAGGTGACTTAGAAGACACATGATACTCGACAGGAAGAGTACCTTAGTATGGCCTTGGTGGGAAGCAGCTTCTTTGTGACCTGACAGGCCCACAGTGGAGAGCAGCTTCTCTTGGACCTATAATATCCATATTACTCATTAGGAATGAGTACCGAATCATTTCTAGACTAGTAGTAAGCAACATCATTATGACCTGGAAGGCCCACTATAATCATTGAGGAGTTCCCATACAACCCATGGTGTTCGACGTTATGATCGATGGTCTTACTTTCCTACTCTAGAATATACCTGGTGTGAGCTATAATTCTTGATGATCATTCCTGGTGATCATGCTTCATGGTTTGTTTTTGGATTTACTAGTGGTATTTCTTTATTATTTTGGGGTACCTACTAAGTATTTGGTTACTCTCCCCTGCACGGGCATCACCCACTTGTGTTGTGTCTCGTGTAGATGAATAAATCTTTGAGGGAGGAATTTGTCGCCCAAGACCTGGTGGTTCCCAGTGAGACCAGGCAGGCAGGGCTTACATATACAGCTTCCAATAGCTACTCTGTACTCACAAATCAGGTTGAGTTTCCAGTGGATAGATTCCACTATTTTCCATGTACATTCTTGTTTTCAATTTCTCTTTCATTGGGTTTGTATTCTTTCCCATTTGTTCTATAGTTTGTAATTTTACTATCTATTTGTTTAGTGATATGCATGTATACCTTTTCAGCTTTGGGGTGTGGTTTTGAGTGCATGTGTATAGGTACTTAAGAAAATGTCTCCCACTTGCAAGTTGACACCTTCAGCACGAGCTATGAACTGTTTCCCTTCTAGAGGCGGGCCTCGGTAATGGAACGACATGGGCCCTAGGGTACGAGTCGTGACAAAGTGGTATGAGAGGCTTCTTTTTTCTATCTCGAAGACCAATAATCTATTGTTTTGTTTTTGTTAAAACAAAGTATAATGTTTCGATTTCGACTTTCAAATTCAGGGACTCCAGTGTTGGTGTGGTGGTCGACGTATCCATACACCAGAACCCTAAATTCTGTTTCTCAGCTCTAAAAATGAAAACAATGGTTACATAAGTGTCTCCTTATGTTCTTATTGAATTATATTCAAATCAGAAGGTCTAATATTTTTTACTCTGGTACATATTGATCTATGTCAGGATGCCACCGCATAGACAACCATCTAGGCTTTTGATATGTGACTGTGTGGAAAACCCGCCTAGAAATGAGGCATCAGCTCAGAGACTAGTGCTAGAGATGGCCCAGCTGGGTGGTGTACTGGTGTTTCCATCACCCGTTGATTAGTAGTTACTATAGACATTACCATTAGAGTACACCTGTAGGATGAATACCTTACATTAGTTCCAGAAATAGATACCTCCCAGGTTCAGGGTAGTAACTGATACCCAGGTTGTTGAGGATTGGATAGAGATAGTGACGTGGGTCTTCCACTTAGTGGGGACACTACTTGACCAAATGGAGATCTTGTCCATCAACCTTCTATAGGGCTCGTTAGGGAGACAGTGGAGCTCGACCATCCAGATGCATGATGAGGTATCAATCACCTAGATAGACTTCGAGTGACTTTTTGGAGGATTTTTTTCTAGGACTTTGTGCTATGTGCGCATACTGGAGCCACTCCACCTATAATAGGGAAGCATGTCAGTGACTCAGTACTCTGTGAGGTTTACATACCTCTCTCACTACTCCACAACCATGGTTTGGGACCCTTTATTTATGTATCAAACCTTTAAGAAGGGTCTTATACATGATATCAGGGAATCAATTGTGTCTCTCAGCATCCCCATCTATGATGGAGTGCTTGATTGATCCCTTCTTGTAAAGAGATTACTAAAAAAGTAGGAACCGAAAATTGGAGTATCAAATAGACCTTGGGGAGAAGAGTCTTTAGTGGTGAGCAGCAATAACTAGATAATGGGACCCAAGAGGGGCAGATCTATCAGGGGAAACCCCAGGACTCAGGGGAATGTAGTGCGGGTCACCCAGAGCAGATGGAGTCATCAAATAAAAATTCTATAATTCACATGCGGTGGGCAGAGACACATTTCTTGTGACTACCCGAACCACTGCAAAAACGACCAGTAGATGGTTGAGGGACCACCAAGGTAGAGGTATAGGTTTGAGAAAGGAGGTCCATAGGGAAACAGATGTGGAAGGGAAGAATGATGAGTTGTAGGTCATGAATGACGGTTCTAGGTACTACCTCCAACAACTCCAGGTGGTCCACCACATTCATAGTGAGCTTGAAAATAGGGGAGAGGCTTGATTTATGCAATGGAGGCCTATGACCACGACACTATAGAGTTGAAATGTGGAACCATCTGGGTATTCTACACCACACCTATAGTTCTTAAAGACATACGTTCCAGTTAATATTTCCTTACCACAGACCTCGTTCGAGGCTTGGAGATTCTAATAGAGTCGTTGGCTCGATCCATACGATTATACACTATTATTAGAGAGGAAGAAATGATTACACAATGGTTCTAGTGGCGTGAGATTACACAAGGAGGCGAGAGATTCGGTTGGCATCTCCTAGTAGCGCTGTTAAGGCCTTATGATGTCGTCTTGGGTATGGACTGGTTATCTATAGTCTATGCTCATAATGACAATATTATGCACAAAGTGCAGTGTGTCCGTGAGGATGGGACCATGTTTTTCATTCACCTGTGAGAGGGGAACTTTTGTAGTATTGGACAGACTTTCTCGAAGGATGGTTCAAACAATCACTCAATATTTATCTAGTCTCACCCTTGCTGTAGTGGATGAGAGGAGTTCAAACATTCATGTAGTGGTGAATGAGTATGAGGATGTATTTCTTGAGGTTGTTTTGGGACTAACTCCTTGCATAAAGGTAGAATTATGCATCGATATGTACTTGAGGATGACACCAATATCCACCCCGACATATCGGATGACTTCTGTGGAGATCTGT
Source organism: Viscum album (assembly GCA_963277665.1). Taxonomy (NCBI): domain Eukaryota; kingdom Viridiplantae; phylum Streptophyta; class Magnoliopsida; order Santalales; family Viscaceae; genus Viscum; species Viscum album. The sequence goes on from OY728135.1 coordinate 475,784,608, forward strand.
GAATTGAGGGTACAATTAGATGACTTGAAGGAGAAGGGATTTGTGTGACCCAACGATTCACCATGTGAAGCCCAGTGTTGTTTTCTAAGAAGTATGATGGGAGATTGAGGTTGTGTGTGGAATTATGGTGCCTGAACCAGGTAACTGTGAAGAACAAGTATCCACTGCTGAGGATTGATGACCTCTTCGACCAGCTGAATGGAGTGAAGTGGTTATTGTAGATAGACCGTAGATTAGGTTATCATCAGCAATAGGTACAGTGTGAGGATGTACCAAAGACTCCGTTTAGATGTCTGTATGGATACTATGAGTGCTTGGTGATTCCCTTTGGCTGGACCAATGCCCCAACAGTGTTCACGGTACTCATGAATAGGATATTCCAGCCATACTTCGATGGTTTCATGGTGGTATTCATTGATGACATCTTATTATACATAGTGTCAGAGGAAGAGCACACTACACACATTTGGATAGTCTTAGAAACACTCTGAGATAAAAACCGTTATTGTAATCATTCAATGTTCTAGTAAAGGATTTGGGAGGTCCACTTTTTGGGACACGTCATCTTGGAGGATGGAGTCTTAGTGGACCAGGTGAAGATAGAGGCAGTGCTTGCTTGGGAGCCACCCGGAAGCATGACTAAGGTGAAGAGTTTCTTAAGGATAACAGAATACTACTGGTGGTTCATTTTAGACTTTTCTAGAGTATAAACACCCTTATCAGACTTCACATGGAAGGGACATCCCTTCAAGAGGATAGAGAAGTTCCATCAGAGTTTCCATGAGCTAAGGCAGAGAATTATATGTTCCGCTATCTTTAGACTACTGGAAGTGGGAATTGGGTATGTAGTCTTCCTCAACACATCAGGGACTAGACTGGGTTGTTTCTTGTTGTAGGAGCATGTAGTGATCACCTATGGATAATAAAAGTTGAGGAATCATGAGAACTACCTGACCCATGACATGGAGTTAATAGTAGTGGTCTTCTCCTTGTATATGTGGCAACAATACTTGATGGTTGAACAACTTACAATATACTCCTACCACAAGAGTCTCAGATATACATTCTCATAGAAGTACCTAAAAATGAGAAAGTGGTGATGGATGGAGTTGAATATTGGACTATGAATTTGAGCTATTATATACTCTTGGGAAGGGAACATGGTGGCAGATGCACTCAATAGGAGGTCTAGTTTACAACTGATGAGTGAGGTGACATAAAAGCTAGCCGCGATGCAGATATCCTTCATGGATGATGATGGAGAATCATACATTTATTCAATGATAGTCACTCCCCCACTTTTACAATGAGTTAGGAAGACACAACTTGTGGATGTTGACTATGAGGCCTGACGTGCTCAGTTATCTTTAGGATAGACTCTTGATTGGTTTTATATATGTGTGGATAAAGACATAATTTTTAGAGGATGCACCATAGTACTAGTGACGTTATGGGAGGAGGTGTTGATGGATTTCCATATTTACCCACTGGTGGTACATCTGGGAGTGGTAAAGATGTACGAGGACCTACAACATCTGTACGGGTGGCTAGGGATGAAGAAAGTGGTGGCATAGTTTTTTTCACGATTCCTCACTTGTCAACAAGTTAAGGTATGAAATTAGGTCCCAGTAGGCTTGGAACAACCACTTGAGGTACCATAATGGAAGTGGGACAGTATCTTGATAGACATTTTGATTGGGTTACCACACATGTATACAGGCCATGATTCTATCTGGGTGATCGTTGACCGAAACACCAAGTCAGCCCACTTCCTACCCATCTGGGAGTAGGGATTTGAAAAGGGCATGGGAAACCTCTACATCCAAGGGATAGAAAGGCTACACTGGGTTCCTTTGATGATAATCTCAGACCATGATATATTCCTTACATCACTATTGTGGAAGGTATTGCAAGAGGTGTTCGGGACACAATTGCTCTTGAGCACATCTTTTCACCCCCAGATAGACGATCAGACATAGAAGACCATAAAAACAATGGAGGACATGCTTTATGATTGAGTCCTTGATTTTGGTCATATTTGGAAGGACCACCTACCACTATTGGGGTTTTCTTACAACAATAACTATCACTCCACCATTGGCATGACAACGTTGGAGGCCTTGCAAGGGTAGCCATGTAGGTCACCACTATTTGGGATAGACCCAAGGGAGTCAGCACTCGTGGGTCCAGAGATGCTATGTGCTACTACTAAAAAGGTGTAGATCATCCTGGAGAGGATAAAGACTACACCGAGTTGGCATAAATTGTATGCTAATAGGAGATCAAGACCCTTGGAGTTCAAGGAAGGAGACCATGTGTTCCTTCTCCTCTCACACCGATTGGGTTTGCAGAGATTTGGTTGGGGAAGCAAGTTATCTCCAAGGTTCAGCGAAAAATTTTAGATTCTCGTTAGATTTGGAGAGGTGGCATACCGCCTAGCTCTTTCTCCACAGATGCATCAGGTTCATCATATTTTCCACGTGATGCAGTTGGGGAGGTATGTGCATGATCTATCGCATGTCATGGACTGGGGAGAGCTGGATATTGCTGATGGGGTGACATTTTCAGATTTCCAAGTAGAGATAGAGGATCTCTAAGAGCAGTTCCTTCATGGAGAGTATGTTCCTATAGTGTGTGTTCTATGGTAGCATGGGAATATCCAAGACATCCAATGGGAGTGGGAGGCTCGTATTCGTGCTCAGTACCACTATTTATTTGACTTGCCCTTGTTTTGGATTTCATGGATGTAAATCTCTTAGGAGTGGAGAATGTAATGTCCCATAATTTCTATATAAGTTTTTGTAAAGTTTTATGGAGTTATTTCAAGACTACATGCTTTGATGTTACGTGATTCTGAGGGTCGGTCAGCCTAAAATGGAATTTTGAACTTTTTAAAGCTTGTTTAAGTAAACATGCAAGAGGGGTTTTCTAACTTTTGAAATGGTGCTCAAAATGAATATTTGAGGGAACCGTTGAACATGGAATGTCGGGATTCACTTAGAAATGACCTAACATCAACTGACAAGGGTCAAACTGAAAAGATAGTTTTTAGAATTATAAAAAAATTATCAAATTACATAAAAATTTATTTTATTAATCTTCCCTCGCTGTTGAGCGATGGACAGTGACACTAATGTGAAGCGATGAGGTGCATTAAATGAAACACAATTAATGGACCATTTTTGTGCAGCATGGTGATGCATTATTTAAAGCATGGGGACATGACGTCGTAGCATAACTGAAACGTTGTGATGCATTTAATTTTTAATAGGTGAACACATCAGAGGAATGAGAATTAAACCATGGGAATTCTCTCATGAAGCTATGGAAAGGATTTCCACTAACGAATAATGATGAACACTAACAGGATCTCTAACAATGTTGATGAAGTGTGAAGAATGAAATTGGGAAGTAATGAATGCCAATAGATCTTCAATCCTTGGTGGCGGAGCACATCTATGATGAATGTTGATCAAGGTATGGTTTTAATTGTTTTATATTTTACCCATTCAAATTATAAAATTAAAATGTCGATCATCCCACAAACAGGTAGATCTTCACCTTATTCATTCAGGAGAGAGGGTTTTCTTCTTGGGTTGTACACAGTGGGATTAAATGATTGTTAATAGACTGTAATCACAAGCCTCGCCTGTTTTAAATTTCAAATGCGGAAGGCATGGTCCAACATGAACATGTCCCAAGCCACTCCAACTTGTGTGTTCTTCATGGCCGAGCATTCAGAATGGTGGAAAGATAAAATCGATGATGTCTCATGTAGGAATTCATTCCATAGAGGTCTTAGGTGCAAGTGGCATAAAGAACGTACCACCAAAGTATACCCGATGGTCTGCAGAGTACCTATCGGTAGAGGCAGCCCACAGCAGTGGTCACAGGAGGCTCACAGTGCACCACAATGGCATGCCGAGTGGAGCACCGTTATTGACCTGGGCCTCGGCAGAGTGACAGGGTTGATGGCCGTGCTGACGGCCAGGGGTGGTCGATGCAGTCAGGAGGGTGCGTCGGTGGAGAGGCCCACAGTAGCGACCCATAGTTTTGCCAAGAACACAATCCCCTGATTGCATGCGGACCCCATAGGTGGATGGGTTAGAAAGTCAGTGTGACACCTTTGGATCCTTCATGCATCCAAGCAGAGGGGAAACAATCATCCAAAGGTGGACCAAGCAGGAGGCGGGCTGTACCCTGCGTCGGCGGTCCGGAACCCACTCCGGCGTACCAGAACCACAACAAGTTGGCTGGAACCACACCCTATAGGATAAACCCTCCCACATAGTTCCAGGAAGGATGAGACCCGTTCATAGGTCGAACCTTTCGACTAGACCCTCAGTCATGCCCCACTAGGTTTAGCGAGGCAGAATGGGCGAGGCCAACTGGCCAGGTTAGACCTGACCAACCCAAACCCAAACCAGGCCAGGCTAGGTTAATATAATCAAACCATGGAAGGTGGGGCCCTCAGGACAAGTTGGTTGGGTTGGTATGACCGGGTTGGACCGGGCCTAGACACAACCGACCATTTTTACTAAAACCCTATTAACATGAAAACCGGGTGTCTGATTCACATGTTTTTTGTGGAATTGAAACCCCTGCGACAAGGTAGATATTTTGATATACTCTATGAATGATTTCATGGATGTTGAAATTATAATAATGTCTTGGGGAGAGGTTCTTATGAGATCATGAATTATACGTACAGAAACCCTATGATCGTATGAGACCTAGAGACTACTGACAAGCGACCTTGTGTGGATTTGATACTATGGCCTAGTGGGAAGCATCTTTTGTGTGACCCAAAAGGATCATTATGGGGAGAGTCTTCTATGTGACCCATCAGACCCACTGTACTCGACAGGTGGAGTATCTCAGAATGACTAAGGTGAGAATTAGCTTTTGTGTGACTCGGCCTTCCCCACAGTGGGGAGAAGCTTCTGTGTGACATAGCATACCCATGATACTCATCATATATAATTACCACAAAATTTTTCGGTTAGTGGTAAGTGTCTTTTTTGTGACTCATTAGACCCCCCGTACTAATTACGGTGGATTTCTGCATCATCCCATGGTGTTCGACGTGAAAACTGATCTTCTTACTTTCCTACACTAAAATATACCATGAGGGAGTTGTCTTGCTTCGTGATCATGCTTGGTGAACATGCTTCTTGGTTTATTTGTGGATTTCTTGGTGGTCTTTCCTTGTTATTTGGGGTCCCTACTGAGTATTTTGTTACTCACCCCCACAAGGGCTTTTCCCACATGTGTTGTGTCTGGTGTAGACAACCGCCGCCTTGATGGAGGACTTGGAGGCTAAGGACCTTGTGGTTCCCAATAAGACAATGCATGTGGGGAATACTTCTACGACTTCTAGAGAATACTCTGTATTGACCCATCAAGTGGGGTTTCTAGTGTTCAGATTTATTTAGTTCCCTTGTACGTTCCTGTTTTCAGTTTATCTTTTGTTAGGTTTGTATTTAGGCCCATTTTACCTTCAGTTCTTAATTTTACTCAGTGGGTGATTAGTGGTATGAATGTTTACTTTTCTAGATTTGGGATGTGGTTGAGAGAGAGAGAGAGAAAGAGTGTGTGTGTGTGTGTGTATAAGTACTTAGGAAAATGCCTCCCACTTTTAGGTTGATGCCTTCGACACTAGTCGCGAACCCCTGACCTTCAGGAGGCGGGCTTAGGGAATGTCACTACATGGGCCTGAGGGGATGGGTCATGACAAAAAACACATATAGGATATTAAATGAGGAATCCTTATTTTTAATGATGCACACCTTAGGTTTATCCTAGTTTATTCATAGTCTTCATCTATTTAAATCCAACAAAATTTTTTATAATGATTTTTTGAATTATCAAAGAATATCCCCTGGATGTGACAAACTTGGTGTGTATTAACGCTCATTTTTGTGCACTAGGTGATGATCAAGCACAAATCAGTAGACCCTTCTCAAATTTATTACCCCCATGTACTTATATGTTGAATACACATTCAATTGTATTATATGGATAGGGATGTAATTTCTTGGGAAATCCCATTCTCTATCCTTTTACCAAATTCATGTACATTTTCATATTCATTTAATCATCCTTAAAATTATATTTAGATATATCCCTTGACATATCCTTCAAAATATCCCTAGGGTTATCAAAAAATATTTTCTCATTCTAGATTCTAGCGATTAACTAATCTATTCCTATAATACCACCTATAGTGACCAAGGATTTTTATACCTGGATATTACATCTTTTTAAATAAATATTTAATACATTACTCAAAAATATTCCATGAGCTAAAATATTTTATTCTATTTCAAGAATATGTAAAATTTATTATAATTTTTTGAATTAACTTCAACATCTCACATAGGGATCCTCTCCTTTAGTACTTTTCAAAAATATACACAACTTAATACATTTCTTCAAATCCTAGGGAAATGAAACATAAGAAATGGTATGATATGATGATAAGTAAGGAAAAACAAGGGATATATGTAAGCATAACATGAAAATAATCATTTGATAACTTGATAATACCCTATTAAAACAATTCCCTCTATATTAAATATCATAATCTTGTATGATGAAATAAATATCAGTAGTTACTAGGAAATTAATTATAAGGAAATAAAAAAACACGATCCATTTGAGAAAAAAATGGTATAAGACATGAAATTGTGAAAAAAAACATTATTAAAGGATGTCACTTCCATAATAATCAACTCTAATTCAAAATTATATCATCGTGGAATTATTTCACTCCCTAAACCATCATATTAGTAATTATTCAATCTCAAGACCATTAAAGTGTACAAAGTATCTTATTGAACCAGGTCCACTCAACAATCTAGTTATATCTATCTCATGAGATATATACCATTACCCAATAACCTAGAGGAATATAAAAGTACCAACAAACACATAACTAAATTCTTACATAAGTGTCCCACAAGTTCATAAAATATTCATCATATCATAATGTATTAAATTAAATGGGTTTTGTAAACATTTCATCTTAATATAACCTACGTAAAATAAACAGGTTTTAGAATAATTTCATTATTTCATCATAGAATAACCCATGAAAAAAGAAGTTTGTTTCATAAGAAATTTATCATTTTTTATCATTTATAATTGAAATGGTATTTATAAACATATTTTCAATATATACCATTCTGTGAAATAATAGAAATATTATCCATGGTCCGTATCTGTGTTAAATCATAAGTTAAATCAAAGGATGTCATATTAAATGGAGAATGATATTGAAAGATAATTACCAAGGAACATTACTTGAGTAAGATTACTCTTATTTGAAAATAAATTTTTTTATATAAAAACTCATAAAACAATTTGGAAAATCATTTTGTTGAAAATAACATTGATAAATTATAGATGAAGCTTTAAAATAATTTATAATATTTAATTAGTAAAATATCCTTTCCTCATTGATTTTTTTTAATATTTTGAATATACATTCCATTTAATATATCCTTAAAAACAGAATGCTTCAAATAAAACAATATTCATAGTAGTGGAAATTTTTCTTCATGTCATACACATTAAAACAAAGATTCATTTCAAATATTTAGTAAAATCCAAAAAAGTAATTGTTTGGAAAATGACATTATGATTCAATTTAATGAATTTTTTAAAATCTAAAAAATGGAAAAAATATATTTTATAAATAATTTTATTAATGTTAAAAACGTTTTTTAAAACATTTATAGAAAACATAGTATTAGAAGAAAACATGTTTTTTATTGAGTATTGAAATAAAGATGATTTTTCATTAAAAAATTATTTTGAACTCTAAAGAACATAAAGTGTTTAAATTTATTGTAAAGAATAATTTTTCATGAAATAACCATATGATAATATATTTCATGAGTTTTGTGAAAAATGTGTCATAATATTTCATCATAGACAATATAATAAAAAACAATCTTGATAAACGATGATATTATAACATAACATCCTTCCCACATTGTTTACTTTGAATCATAATCCCCATGAAATAATAAAATTAAGTTAATAATTTTATATTATGGTATGAAATAAATTAATTTTATTATATTTAAATGGGGTTGTATATAAACCTATTAAATGAAGGTAGGTTAATAACATAACATATGACTCAATTAAAGAAAATTGAGAAACAAATACCATTCTGATTTGGAAACTTTTGAACTGTAAACCATATAAATTATAAATAATCTAATGAATATTTAAATACCAATAATTATTATTATAATGATAATAAAATATAAGAATGTTCTATATAAAATCCAAAATAAAAAATAGGTAGTGAATATGGGATGTGTCTAACCAAAGTAAAAAAAGTGAGATGAAAATTCCTTACCACAATAGTAATATTTTTTGTCATAATAAAAAATAAATAAACATATAAAATTAAACATAAAATATCATTAAAATTTTTAGATTAATTATTTAATATTTAAAATGTTCATTTTATAAATGACACAAAATAAATGAGTGGTGAATTTTCACGTCTTCTAAAAATAAAAGAGATACTAAAAATCCCTTACCTTAAGTATCTACTTCTTTCATACATGTTTGAACGTACATTATAATAAATATATGTTTTTTATATCTATAATATAACTATAAATATTTATATTATAAAATATATTATTTAAATATGACCAATTATTAACCATTTATTACCAATTTCTTGTCAAAATCACGTTACGGGTAATAATCGCTTTGTTTTCGTATATGTTCTACATTGTTATTTTTCATTCCTATTAAAATTATCATGGTTCCATAATCTAAAAAATAATAATAAAGAAATAATTATCATATTTTTACACCAATTGTCATTTTAATAAAACACATGACTAGTGTTTTTGAGAAATGTAGTTCGCTATAATCATGGAAATGGTCGCCCAGACACACAGATGAGTAACATTTCCATTTTTCAATGATCATTATGTAATGGAAGAAAGTAATATATTATTTTTATATAAATATAATAATATAATAATTAAAATTTTATTTCATTAAATTTCGTCATAAATTTCATCCATGTGGTGTGATGATGAAAATAGAGAGTCACATCGCTTCGTGAAAGTTGTAGTCCACATGTTTATGAATGACATTATCATATTTCTCTGGGTGAAAATGTTATCAATAAAAATATATATTATAATTTAATAATGATAAATATTTCATTAATATAATATTAATTTCATTATTATAACATATGTTCCTTACATTTATCCTATTAATATCCTAGTAAATTATTTGTGAAAAATGAATCACATCATTACGTAAGGGGGTAGTTCACTGTACACACACACGATTCTATTGTATCCCCTAAAAAATATAAAATGAAAATGATATATAAGAAAAAATTATTAAAGAGTTATATTTTTGTTATAAATATAAAAAATATAATATATATACTACATCATATGCAACCATGATAGGTGAAAATGGAAAATTGAATGACATCAGTTTGCAAGGCGGTAGTTCATTGTACACATGAATGATGATTTCAAAACATATTTGATGAAAGTGGATATGGTTTTATGTCATGAAATAAAAAATAATAATTAAATTTGATATAAAAAATCTTTATATTTGATATAAAAAATCATTATGTATGTGGAGGAATAAAAAAATAAAACGCTCATTGAAGAACAATACCTCTTCTTTAGAAATACTCTTTAGGGGTGCACCAAAATCCTTCCTGTGTTGGATTTATAACAAAACTAAGTAATATAGGATAATAAGATGGATTTAAGGAAGTTAATTAATCATTTAATTACAAATTTAAAAGGTTTTGATAGTGATAAGAGGAGTTGAGAGGGACTGACCTTTTATAGGTGATGTGAGTTACACACATGTTATTTTATTGAAAATAAAATGGTGTTCCCTTGTTTATCACATAAAATAGTAAAATTTGATTATTATCTAGAATTATACATTATATTTTTTAAATATCTCCATAAAATAGATTTTATAAAATTATTTAGGTCATTATTCCCCTTAATGTTGTATATTTACCCGAGGTAAACCCATTTTCACCCTTACCATAGTAATTAATTATAAATTTTTTCAATGTTTATTATGGTCAAGAATTACGTTGAAAATATTAGATAATATAAATCATGAGTATTAAAAATATGGAATCTACTTTTCTAAATTAAATTTATTTATGGGGAAAATTATAATTTAAAACTAATCCTGAAGATGCGATGAGAAAGTAGGTTTTTCAAAGAGAAAAAATCAAAATATTACAATGATTTTATATCAAAATTTGATTTGAAAATGACTAAAATAAACTAAATTTGTTAACTAGATACATTTTAAATCTAATTATAATTGAGAAAAAATAAAATAAAATATATCATTATAATTAATTTCAATGAAAACATGATTTTCACTTAAGATTCATCAATTTTCACTATTCATCAAAAAATTAATATTTTCAAAAATCATTCAAACATTGAACATAAGAAAATTTTTACATTCTGATTTAAAAAATAAAATTTAATTTTAAAAATAATTTTTTGTTAATTTTTCAAAAAATATTAATAAAATAATTGTGCAAAATGGTGAAGAAAACTATATTTTTTAATAAAATACATTTCTAAATAGGAAAGAAGATTTCTTCTTATCTCATATATAGAAAGAAAATATTAAAAATGATAAATATTTTATTGAATTTAAAATATTTAAATTTCATTAAAATCATTCCCCAAAATTTTTATATTTTATTAGCATTTCTGTTTTCATAAAAATTATTTTCTGAAAAAATATTTCCTTTATTTTCAAATAGTATATATTAACTTTTATAAAATAAAATTTTCCATAAAATTCATTTTATATTCATTTTTATACAATATATTTTCATAATTTATTTAATCCTATTCATACCCACCATTCTAATGACTTTGAGATAACTATCATTAAAATAAATTTTATTTTAATAGTATTTTTTTTCGTTTAAACTCATTATTACATGTAACGAATGCTATGCTTAGTATTATGTGTAACAAAAATATTGAAAAGATAAAATTAATTTTAATAACAATATATCAGAAAATCTCATGGTGTTACACCTACCATTAATAAATTTTAAATAATTGAATTTAATCTATATTTATTAACTATAATTTTGAGAGAATTTTGATAGCAAGATGAGATCCACCCATAAAAAAATAAAATCATCAGTGAATTCCAATAACATAACATATAGAATAAAAATGTTTAATTTAAACCACCCATTAGTTTTAGGGTTAAAACAAAACATATATTAACCTAGGAAACATCACTTTGTTACAACACTTTCTTAACCAAGACATAAAACTTTGATCGTTGATAGAGACAATGATTATTAGAACACAATGAGTCTTAACAATATCATTAAAATATTTTTTAACCATGTAATTAACAAGATATGATTCATTGATATCTATAAATTTATCCATCTCGAATAGGGAATCAAAAATCACCCAATCTACATCTCCTCTAAAAAAGATTTGAGTGGAATGTTACAATTTCAATAGTGTTCTCATACCATTTTAAAACTATATAAGTAAACATTTAAAGATAATAGAATGATATTAAAGATTATTATTTTACTAATTGATATGTTATTAGACTAGAAATAAATTATATAATTTTATTTTTCTTTCCAGGCCACCAGAAATATGAATGATTATCAGAAAACATTTGGCTGACACCAGGATATTCCTGCCATCTATATGAATGATTTTATTTCAGTATTTACTCTATAATTTTATTAGGTCCAACTAATATTTCATAGACATATAATAAAGAAGGAAGCTTTAAATTACACGTAAATTATCTCTCAACCATTATATATTTATGAATTAAGATTACAATATTAGTATTATATCAAGGAGACCATTATTCATTCATTCATGGTTGAGGCAATATTTATTGGCATAGATATATTCCAATCGAATCCTTATTTATTAATTCATGGAGTTATCCATTTATTAAATAGATATAAATTGTTATTTTTGTTCCTATACCTGATGAGGGAGTACTTTCCTACTAAGAGCATCAAACAATACATTACTTTTCTAAGGATCATACTAGATAGTGAAGTCAAAATATTAATTCTACTTAACCCATCGGTAAATCCATATATTTAAACACAACTAAAAAATTATGTAATTATGGTTTTTTAGTTTTGTTAATACAATTATTCACTCAACTGATAGATAATCCCATAATAATTTTATGGCAATTCTAAATTTTCCAAATTCCAAATCATAGGTTGGGTGGTAAAATTCATGAGGTTATAGATATATGGAACCATATTCCACTACCCAATGATCACTCATTTAGAAACAACCAAATTTATATTAGATTCTTTAGAATAAACCACAATTACTTCACCTATGTGACTTAAAGTTGAGATTGAATTCATTATTAGACTTTACATAAGGTTATAAAAGAAACATTACACTATATTGATAAAAAATAACACTTATATTTTTTATTTATATCTATAATTAGAGTATATTTGATTTTAAAATTGAACTATTTATTTTAATCACATTTGAAGGATCATTCGAGATCATCATCAATAGTATTTCTTTAGAATATCTGGATATAAAAGCTTAAAAAATAATATTAATGGGGAACTTTAATTCCCTTAATAAAAAAAATATAATTTGAAGTGTTTGGTATAATGATTTTGTTCCCACATCTTATATATAAAAATATATAAATTTTACAACGAAAATTTTGAAACTTTGAGTATACAATGATATCTTCAGTCTGAATCTAGCACAGATTACCTTTAACTCAGGCACACAAGTCAATATATGGAAAGGCCCAAAGGTTGTTATTCATCCCTATAGGATTTAATATAGTGCTTTGGAATCAAGAATTTTTTTTGTCAATAGGGTTACATAAGAAAACCAATTATAGACAAATTGGTTCCCTCGAAGAACCTATCATAACCTCAACATAATTTGTTTATTCACCTATAAAGAAAAACAAAAATATAATTATAACTCAACAACCACATAGGAAATAAATAATATTTAAATGAATATATGATAATAAAATAAAAAAATAAAATTCATTATCCATAAAATAATAAATGGTGTAAGACTCACATATAAAAAAAGTATTATATTGGGAGGAATATTTGTGGATATAAGTATATATAAAAAAGAAACCAGTGTGGGATCCAAATAATGAATATCCATATATTTCTGACATTAATATTAACTCCTACTACGTAACCATCTCTAACACAAATAGAACTAGTATGGGAATCCAATACCTTTAATAGGTACACTTCCATTAATTATATATGATAGCAAAATTTATTCACATGCCTATTGGATTTATATAGGGTTTGGTCATTAATATATTTATAAGATCCCACCATGTGTTATATGATAATCCACTATTATATAATATATGTATACTAGTCTGAAATTTAATAATACAAAAAATACACTTTAACTATTTTAAAGATTATTTATATGTAATAATTTTTGATATTTTTAATTATAAACGTATATTACATGTAAAAAAATATTTAAAAAAAAAAGAAGCAGGATAGAATCCATGAAGTCACTAAGGTAATTTCACACTAAGATAATCATAATTTTATGGTCTAAACCAATAATATCAAATAGTGTAAAATATAATATGGAGAGTTATGTCACATTTTTAGAGACATAGTGACATCCCTTATGGGGGGAACCATAATAATATCATACAAATCTTTTAATTTTTTAGTTAGTTTATTAAATAATACAAGGATTGGTATATTTTATCTAATTAAAATTGGCACATATCATATCTCTCTTATCTAAGCCCCCTATATTCCAATGCACTGTCAACATTTAATCAAATTAAAATTTCACAATTATAACAATTCCACATATCAATTTCATTAAAAAAAATCCTTTCATGAGAGTCATTGAAGGAAACATTCATTTCCAATTAGAAATCATACTCTTCTAATCAATTTAAATTTACCCTATAAATAGATAAAATTTTTAAAAAATCATCACAGTTATAAATACCCAATGATTATATAATAATTTTAAAATCCATGTAAAATACTATTATAAAAATAAGGAATCATTATGGTTCCTAAAAAATTTTCATATGAAAATATTTACGTTATCCAAATTATATTGTTTCAAATTTTGTGAGTTTATAAGAAATAGAGAGTAGTGATCATCAAAGGTTAAAATAAATACCTATTCATCGCAACCCCATCCCATAAATTCATTTACCAAACCCCTAAGCCTCCATAGCCCTACAGAAAGAATGAATCCTTGATGTTGGTGATAAGGGATCTATGGAAGGAAATAAAGGGATTGTAATATGATGATATATAATAAATTTATGGTGAAATATACACAAAATTTATTTTGAAGGGGAGAAGAGAAGGGAAAATGTATGTCTCAAAACTGGAGGTTTTAAATAGGAGGAAAATAGGGGATATTATGTAAAATTAATTAGTATAAAAAGGTAATTTAATTTTTTTTATTGAAAATGGTTATTTTGTATGGTTTTCCCACAAAGTTAACTATACTATGATCCAACCACACAGATGAAAATAAACACGCCTTTAGGATCCATATTGCATCAATGTGCAGTTCTGAAAATCATTCCCCAATCGCATGAACAAAATTATAATATATTATAGACACCTACACAACTGAGTTTTATTATTTCTAGTAACCATGAAAAAATAATTTTATATTCATAATTTCTAAATTTTTAAAACCAAAATCCAAAAAAAATTCTCCAAATTTAAGAGATGTGATTTAAAAAATAATGATGTATGTATATGAATAATATAATGTGGTTGTGCCATTTTTCCTCACCATACCACTTTTACCCCCATTAATTCATATTTGACATGTGTGAACAACGAAGAGATAAGGCCATAATTACCTCATTATAGATTCCCTCACCCACATATCTTGAGAATCTTAACTGTTTGACTATAATAACCAAACCAATGGTATTTTTTTCCCATATAAAAGTTATCCAAGGTGTCAAATATCTAGACGAGTTTCTTAGTCACTGAGACATCAAAGACTAAAATATTCTCTTTTATAGTTAAATTAATTTTTATTACATGAATACTATATAATTTTTATGACCAATAACATAAAATTCTATAAAAATCTATAATCTAATGGTTTATTTTCTTGGAAAAAATAGGATCATATATCAATTGGATATAATAAAAAAATTAGAAAAATTAAAATTATTCTTCTTTATCCATATAAATATATCACGATATCCTTAGTAAATTTCTTCACATGATGATTTACATCAAATAAAGGGGTCAACTAAAATCCTAGAAAAAAGGCATAGGGACATGAATCAATATTACAAGGGTCAGGAAAATCAACATCATCATATCATAAGCACAAGATCATAACCACAATCTTATGAGAAACATTTCATAAAGGCATGGAATTTGGAATGTGGAATATGGATAGAAATGAATAATCATTACAAATTATTCAAATATTACACATAATTGTGAACAAAGCTAAAATCTTGTTCATGCATAGCCAATGTTCAAAATAATAACATCATAAATATAAATAAATATATAATCATGTTAATGATTAATACACATTATATTATGAAATACAATACATTAACCAATTAAATGGATTGATTCATAATTCTAGGCCCACCCATCACATTATGAAATGCTAAGAATCATTCATGTTTCATAAAAGGATGTAAATCACAATAATAAAATTAAACATTCAATGGAATGTGCTTCATAAATGATTTCACATATCATAATTAATGAAATGTACATTAATATTTCCAAATAAATAATGGATATTTAAATGTGTAATAATATGTTATTTTTAACTTCTAAAAGAAGAAAAAGATATGGAGGATTTGAGAGATTTTTTAGAAAACAAAATATTTTAAGAAATCATTATAAATGGAATATAAATAATTTAGACAGTTAGAAAAATGTATATCAAAAAAAAATATTTAATATTTAATGTACCTATTTTTTTATTATAGGATCATTCATACTGAAATCAATGTGAAATAAAAGATTACCCAAAAGAAAGAGTTGGCGTTTGAGAGTCGCCTTATCATAAATATTTCTTTATTATGTTTTTTCCACCTCTTGAATTGTAAAAATATATTTATTAAAATATTGAAAAAGGTGAATTATTTTCATTTTTGTAACTATTAATAAATTATAATAATTTTATTTTATTACCTTCGTTTAATTTTTCAGGTTAAGGTGTTTTGATATAATATTTTATATGAAAAGTTTCTTATTTTTCATGAATTTAAATATATTGTTAAAGGTAATATATATATTAGTATAATAAACTCCAAAATAATACAATAATGTATTTATTGGTTTATAAATCATAAAAAATATTATAAACATTGATAACATAGGTGATAAGGGTATAACTAGTAACATCCTCATTGGAGGCTAACTATATGTTAATGAGACCTTATTCGATTGGGATGAAAGTGATGTATACAATATAAATACCTAAAAATTATAATTTTTAAAATTGTTTTAAATAAATAATATAATGATAACATAATATATATTTAATCATATAACATTTGGTTTTGAATGGGATATAAAAAACATGTAACAGAAGAGGGAAACACAAAGAAGAGTTGATGAAAATATACCCCCTTATTAGTGTTGTTTTCTTGTATGGAAATAAAATTCCTTGAGGAATATTTTTTTTTCGCAAGAAAGTCCCTATGTATTCTAATTTTCGTAAAATAACTAATTTAGATTTTTTTTGGATTTGGTAAGTGCATCAGTAGTGGTTTTACAAGGGGAGGGAGAAGGGTTATTTTTTTGTTTAGAGATGGGTATTTTTGAGTTAAAAATATTGAATAAAATACTATAACCAAGGTATTCCTTGTAATGATGACATTTTTACATAATGAATCATAATACATATAATATAAGGTTTATAATACTTTAAATTACTTTTTAATTAAAATTAATTAGTTTATTAAAAAGGAAAGTTGAAAATCTATGTAAACTATTTTTATGGAATATATTTGACATTTTACTTTGGAAAGTAATTTCCTCTTATGAAAAAATTCCTTATTGTATTCTAATAATACATTTATAAAAATTTAATTTTTTGCAATCCATCTTTTCTATAATTTTTTTGGTCATTATTACATAATGAATGATTTTTTTTAAATACACTCATTACGAAAAAATATTTAATTTCACTATTCACCATAAACTTTATGTATTTAAGAAAAATACAAAAAAATAACCATGTTAAAATTTCAATATGATTTAGAAAAAAAAGAAATTAATATTTTCAAGGTTATTTTATAACATTATTTTTTTAAAAAAATAAATTTAAATTATGATTTTTACTGAATACCTTTAAATATGTTTTCTTAAAAATTTATTTATATTTAATTAATTTTTTAATCTTGATATTTATTTTATGGAAATATAATATTTTTATTTAACTAAATTACTAACGATAAATATTATTTATATTATGTCTTATTATTTTGAGGACAAATTACCAATTCAACATTCATATTACTATTCTTAATAGTCATGTTACTATTATAATGGTTAGGTTGATATTCCCATGGTCACATTACCTCCAATAATTACTACATCATTTATTCAATATTTGATCACCTCCGTTTATCCCATCTATTTATATTTTAATTTTATTAAATGTATATTTTTTATTATTATATTTTTTTATTTCTATTGTGCTGGTCATGGAAGTGATGATTCAAGTAGATTGGTATGATCCATGTTTTCCCTTATACTTTTCGTAAATCATAATTATTGTGCAATTATAATGTTTTTTATTTTTTTTATTTTAATTAATTATTAATGTAAGGATATTTGTTGATTAAATTAATTTATAATGGTTTAATTATGTATTTTATGTGTATAATAAAATATAAATTTTATAACACAAATTTATTTCAAGAAGAAAATAACATTTTAAAATATCAGTTGTTGCATTTCTCCCCACATTACATCTTTTATCCTTGAAATTTAATCTCATATTATCGGTTCAAAATAGGTTATGGAAAATTTATTTCATTGTTTCCTCTAGAAACCACATTGAATCTTCATATTTATGGTTTATCTATATCCCTTTGACAGGGTGAGTTTTCTTGTTTCTTTGAACTTTATTTTTATGATACATGATATTCACTAGTAGATCCTTATATGATTTTTCATTATAAAATTGTACCAACTTATGATTCAATAATGTGGGGGATAATGTATTCTATTTATTAATATATATACATGTAAAACGTTATAAAAATTATCCAAATTTGGTAAAAGTGTAAGTCAATATGCCAATACTCATATGCAATCAAGGATCTCAAAGGGGCCAATTTACCAAGGGATAAGATTCATTTTCATTACAAACTACATGAATATTTTCACTATTGATATTCGAAGGAAAAACTTATAAATAAAATTAAACACCATGTCCCTTTAAATGTTTTCAACAAAGCCCTTTTGCTGAATCTGAAAAATGTTTTATGTTTTTTGATGGATTGGACCTTGTCTATAATCTCTTACAAAGGGTTAGGTCCACTTAGCTTTCTCACCATATTATTCCCAATAATTTGGTGTTATAAATATCTTCCCACATAGAGAATCATATGGATCCATATTAAAACATGATAGGATTCTTTTTTTGTATGAGAACTCAACTACTGGGAGATGTTGATACGATCAAATATTACATTCCATTGAGAAACCAATCAACATTTCCTTTTGAGTCTGAATAGTCCTTTCATATTTTACACCAGTTTAGATGTGATAGAAAATACTAAAATTAAATTTATTATTCATATTTTGTTGAATAATTCTCTAGAATATATAATTGATCCTTGAATCATGATTTGAGAGGATCAAATGTGGTACCAATTGTAGCCTTACCACATCCTTTACATATATGATATAAAGTTGTTCTAGTGAGAAATATTTCCAAATAGTGATGTAGTGGGAATTCATGGTGAATCAATCCACCAAAACCCATATCACATAATTTCATATAGATATATTCCAGAGACTAGTGAAAACATAGATGGAGATGTTCTACAATTTTATTGTGGGTATGGTAAATGGTTACATCATCCCCTTATACTTTTATCATTCTTCATTAACTTGGTGATATTTCATGCCTTTTGTGGGGTACTCAGTTATCTACTTCATTATATTTTCCCACTATAGGTTCTCTCAAATATTATGATATATCTTGGGTCTTCCATTATGGAAGGAGAAAGTTGAGGTATAGAGATTATCTAATAGGTCATTATTTATATCACGTGATGATGGAAAAATAACCCTAGTTCCTATCCTAAAAACAATATTTGCCTCGATTTAAAATTGATAATGATTCTCTTCATTTACTTCATTCCCCATTTTTTAATGATCCAAATGAATCTTTTGTGCCTCCATGAACTTATTGTGGATAGATAGTTGGGAAATAACATGTGTAAGGTAGGATATATGCCCATAAAATATGATTTTATAATCCATCCTCTATATATCAATGAATATATTCACTTCCTCAATCCATATCGTAGATAATGTTTCATGTTATTTTATACTTAGAGCATCACTTACCTTGTTCACCATTCCAAGATGGTAAATAATTGAGTAATCATATTACTTTATTTTATTTAACCATTAATTATAATTCATATTGATCTTATTATTAAATAATATAAATTATGTCATATTTTTATCAGTATATATATATAACCCTTCTCTATATATTGATTATGCCACAAAAATAAATAAGTTAAAGATCACAACTATTAACTCCAGAATGCGTGTCAAGTATTTATACAAATTAATGATTAATTTTTATGAGAATATGCTAAAATATTGTAATTTATCTTGAGTAAGTAAACCATTTATTTTAATGATACCTCATTTTATATTAAAGAACCTTCTCCACTTGATGGTGGCATGAGAACATGCACAATAATTAGCCTCGTATTGACCATATTTATTCTTTCTTAATATTATTCTCTATATACATACATTACCAAATTCTATCTTAAATTAGTTATAAGTTAAAAAATTATTGATAAATTTATCACAAAAATTTGGTAATACCCAGATAATCCTAGAAAACTATTGATTTATACAATAGTACTGGTTGTTGAACGTTCCTTAAAAGTCTATTTCTTTTAAGTTTCCATAAAAATTCCATCAATTGTGACAACATACCCAATAATTTCAATGTATGCATTAAAAATTAAAACATTCGAAACTTATCATACAATTCCCCCTTTTTTAATGTCACAAGTACACTATTTTGATACACTTTATGTAATTCTTTATTCTTCTATAAAATGAGAATACCATCAATAGTGACTACCCAAATTTTTCAAAGAATCCTCTTAAAAATCTATTAATCTATCAAAAATGATTTGAAGGGAATTATAATGTCTAAATGGACTCAATATGAACTAAAAGTGTCCATAAATTTTATAGATGGTTTTCCTCTGAATATCATCCTTCATCACCACCAGCTGATGATATCTTGAATGATGATCCATCTAGAAAAAGTATTTAGATCCTCATTATTGATCGAACATGGCATAAATCCTTTTATAGGGTTAATTTTCCATTATTGTGACCATTATAATCTTCTGATAATCTATACATAGCTATATTAATCAATTATATTTCTTTAAAAAGGGAACTGTCACCCCCCAGTAGAAGCACTAGGGCATATGAACCCATTTTTGAAATGATGTTGTAACCACTTCCTTAACTCCTCCAGTTCTATATGGGACATCCTATATAGGAATATTTATATGGTAGTACGTCATAGTATAATATATATAGAAAATTTTATCTAATGATCCATTGGATGTTCGGGAAACTCTTTAAGAAATAAATCATTGAATTCCCTAATGATGGGAATTTTACTAAGGTTGATTCTTTCTATTGATTCAAAAATATGGGCATGGTATGATTATAAAAAAGGGTATTAGAACCCACACTATTTAGGTATTTTTGAAAGGTTCTTTGTGATATTCCTCAAAGTTTTCGAGGATAATGGTATGGTTAAAAATATAGGAATCTATTTCATTTACAGGACACTTAATGTGTGCAATATATAAAAAAATCCAATCCATGCCCAGTATAGTACGGAAATTTACAAAGGTAATGATTGAGAGATTATTGGGAAGTATCATCCCATAAATAACTAATAATAAAATAATCCAACAGTTGTGATTCAATTATCACAAACAAGGTGCTTTTATAGATATATACACAGCAAGTTATTGAGGTTCCGACTCAATATTTTAGGAAAACATACATGTTATAAACTAATACATAGAAAAATTATCAAATAAGACCTTATCTATTCTTGAGTGAATATGATTTTTACCTTTTATGAATTAATTTTCATTCTCCACTTCATTATTAGTGATGGTATGAGCTTTCATTTCTAAATTTTCATTGGTTGTTGATGATATTGATTACCCTCAAAGACATGTGCCTTGGTGCTCTAAATTTTACAGTGAGTATTATCCCTATAGTTGAAGAAAATAACCATGGGTAGTTTATTAAAATCTTACATCATTTTTTCCATCTTGTTTTCTAGATTCATTATGTCACTTTTATATTCATGATTTTAGTATCCTTATATTCTATAATTGAATAATATCCAGTCCCTTTGGGGAAATTATGACGATTCATTCTCCACCATTTTGAAATATAGATGATTGGATCCTGATTCATACATTCTATTTTTATACATTTTATTGTAAATCCATTCATCTCTTCTTATGTCTATAACCATGGGACCATTAACCAAAATCAATCTCCAAATTTAGAGAACATAGAACTACTTCCACATAACTCCCAATGTCTCGAATAACATGAGAATTTTTAAGGTTTGGTTTTAAACCACTAAAAATCTACTTATTTTTCTATCATTATTGATACAAAACTACAGGCCTATCCTGTATGCCTTGTGAAATTTTCCTCATGTTCCATCAAATAGTCACCTTTATTTTCTCCATCTCTTTTAAATACCACTCTATCATTGTTTGAAGCGTAATAGAAAAATACTTAATAAGAATTATTTTTTTTGTATTCCCACTATATCTCTTTCATTTCATCATTTGGGTTTTTTTCTTTGTCAACACCCACAATTTATTAGATTCATCATCAAAATAATTGATTACTAGAGACATATTCACTTTTTTAGAATGAAAATGATGATCTCCAATGAGTTACCCCATTGTTCCAAGGCAAGTGGATTGGAATATCAAATAATTTTTGAATATAATTACAAAAAATATTACTTGATAACTTGTTACTACTTATTTGAGAAAAGGAAAATAATTCACATGGTTCGGGTTATAATTAGTAGTCTGAGAAAACTAAGTAAGAATCCCAATTTTTTTAACTCCAGATCCTAAGGAATTGGTGAGGTTTTTTGTGTAATATTTTCATTATACCTCACATGGAATGTTAGATTTATTTTTCATTGTTCCAACCATTATATATAAAATAAAAGGTTAGAACAAAATTTCTACAATCATTTGATGAATAAATAATTTATTTTTAAGAAAATAATAGTTCTAATGGAATGTCTGATAGTATTCTCATATTTATCATTTATTGTAAACAATTATTCTAGGATATTTACCTATGCACAATCATATACATATGGTTTTCACTAACATTTTAAAATACTAATTAAAACTAAAATAAACCATTTCTGTAATACCAATTATAGAGATATGAAAATTTCATACATGAATATTAAAACATGTTTAAAGTAAAAAACATAATATTGATACAAATCATGGATACAATGGTTTAGTGTCTTGGGAAAATCGGTTCATAATGAAATTATACATAATAAAACATTAAAATTATTTTAATCCTTCATATTAATCCATATAAATGACTCATGATCCCTTTAGTATATCTAGTCAACTGAGCATATAAATCAATGAAATAGGTGATATAAATGAATAATAAGAGGATGAATAAGGTACATGAATCAATTTTACATTAGTGAACATATGAAATATCATTGTATCTTAAGAATAAGGACTTCATCATTATAATAATGAAAACAGTTGATAAATGAATTTGAAATATTCCTAATAATGTAATATCATTTCATAGTGGTGAAATACTATACATAGCTATGAAAAAGAGACCATTATGTTCACACATAACAATTTTCCACAATCATAACATCATAATTATAAATAATTATCAAATCATGTTCATGATTAATAGAAACTATATCATGAGATACATCACATTACCAAATAGATTTTATGGAAATATAAATCTAGTCCCAGTTTTTACATTGTAATATTCCCATAACCAAGTATGCCACATTGAAGTATAATAAGCATTGTCATGACATAACCCATGGAAAGGAATGAGTTTTGTAAAATATTTCACATATCATACCTCACGAAATGAACTTTATGATTCCAAAATTAATTAGATGGATTTTTAATTATAATTAATGTTATTTTTTTGACTTTAAAAATATTATGGGGATTCAACAGATGTTTTTGATATTAAAGGTTTCTAAAAAATAATTATAAATTTATTAAGAAACATTTTTATTGGGTAAAAACATGTATAACCATGAAATAATAGAGAATTAATAATTGATGGATTTTTTTGGATATTATTACTAAATTCATACCGAAATCAATGTGAAATATTAGGTATCAAAAAAGAAAATGTTTGTGTTTGAAGGTCGCCTACCATAAATATTTATATATTTTATTACTTCCCCAAAAATTGAATAATAAATGCAGGGCCATTATAACATTGAAATAGAAGTGAATTATTTTCATGTTTTTTACTATTTACAAATTATAATCGTTGGATTATATTTCCAAAATACTTTATTTGATGTTGATGCATTTTGATATCATGTTTCCTTTAAACTTTTTCCATTTTGCCTCAATTTCACTTTTTTGATCATGGAAATTTATACTTAAGTAGAATAAATTTAAAATTGATAAAATAAATATAAATATAAATATAAATATATATATTTATATATATTTACATATAATAAATAATATATTATAACCGTCTATAAGATTATTAATATGATAAAAATTTAAAATTTCATCTTTGTTAGTTAATCATTTGTTAACGGTATATTGTTTGAGAAGGATTAATGGGATGTATGAGTAATAAATAACTTATAATCATAATTTTTATAGTATGTTCACATTTGTAATATAATTGTATCAAAATATCAAGTTATTCTTAGAATCTGTTTGAAATGGATAAATAAAATGTGGAAGAGAATTGGAAAATTCAAAGAAGAGTTGATGAAAATATACCCTCTTCTCAATGTTTCTTCCCTTAAAATTCATTAAATACCTTTAATTATTGGATTTGGATAATACATAAAACCCCTAAGTATTAAAAGAGAATTAATAGAGTGTATTTTTATAGATTATTGAAATTGGTAGGTGTGTGAGGTGGAATTTTCCAAGAGGAGGGATAGGATATTTATAAATAAAGAGAGAGTTATTTTTTAGTTAAAATATTGAATAAAATACTATATCTAAGGTAAAACATGTAATAGTGATATTTTTAACATTATTAATCATATATCTATATAATATAATTTTTTAGGAAATTAATCCCCTTTATAATTCAAATTACGTATTTTCTTAAAAAGTAATGAGGAAAACAAATAATGTTTTTAAAAGGAATTATTTTTAATTATGACTTTGTAAAGAAATTGTTATTTCTAGAAAAAACCTTTAATATATTTTATAAAATAATTGGTCAAATAAAATATTTTTTTGGTCTAGGAATAATTTATATAATTTATTTGGTGATTATTATTTCAATAATTATTTAATTTTAAATACACAGGTTATAAAAATTAATTTCTTTCTATTAAATAGAAAAATTGATTTATTCCATAAAAATAACGACAAATTACACATGGTATATTTAATATTATGATTTAGAAAATATAATATTTTTTATCAAAATAATTTTTTATCATAGTTTTTTTATTATAAAAATTTTTATTTTTATGAAATATATTAAAATATAATTTATTAAATACGTGTCTACATTCTATATGAGTTTTTAATAATGAAATTTATTTTATAGAAGTATAATATTCATATTTACATAAATTACACATGAAAAATATAATTTATTTTATATTTTCTTATTATGGGGTCATATTAATGTACAAATTGTCTGATTGCTATTCCAACAACCAAATTATCTCACATAAATACTAATTAATTAAAATTTTCATTATTCACCTCAATTTCTCTAAATGTTATACGTTTACACTTTCTAAAATGTGGGTTGTTTTACTAATAGTTTTATTCATTTATATAGTTTTATCCTTGGATGTGATGATTCTAGTAGATTGGGACGACTTATATTTTCTCATTATACTTTTCATAATTTTATTTTTTTCCCATTACAATGTTTGGAATATTCATGGTGTTAGTTGCTAATAAGTATAACGATCATTAGTAATGAAATTGACTATCATAAATTTATGTATGAGTTTTCTATATAATTATATATAATATAATATATCAAATACTTATTTTAAGAAAAATATCATTTATAAAATTTGGGTTGTTACGTCTTCTATGTTTAAATCGTGGGAATCAAGAAGATACTTTTATAAATAGAGGGTATAGAAGATATTATTTATAGATATCAACTGAAGAGGTAACACGAATTCATAAGTTACCTAACAAATAAATTTAGTTATCATATAGTTTCCAACATATATCATTGTATGCTTCCCTTATATACAAAGCCCTAAGTTACCCAACTAAGGTGATTCCATTATGAACACCTAGTCACTAAAAAATCAAATGGGTAGAACCTAATATTTTATTAAAATATATTGTATCAATAAAACATAACTATTTTTTCAATAATGAATATATTACCAATCATTTCATATATGATAGGTTATCCTATAACAGAATTTGTTCTCAACTCAATCTAAAGATGGGAGAGGCCTTAAAAGGATCCATCCCGATTTAAATCGAGTGGAAATTATTATATGTAAACTCAACTATTTTTAGATGGTCATCCCATGTTTCTTAAAAATCAAGGATTTATGAATAAAAAATATCCTTCTAAATTTGGAATGCCTACTCCATCTATCTATTCATCCTTAGATAATATTTTCGATTCTACTTCACTTGGGATACCATTACCTATTTATAGACTTTCAAAAATCGGGATGTGAATTGGGGATATCTACTAGAAGTGATAATAGATGGAACATGGTTCAACCCCATGATTTATTAAACATACATTTTTATAAGATCATCCACCTTGTTAGTATCCATGATCAGAATTAAGTAAATTGGTTTAGTTAATTGATCAATCATAACCCAATATGCATTATTCAAATGGGGGTATGAGAAAATACAATAATGATGTAATAGATATCTCATCCCATTTATAGGGAGGGAGTGGAAGTGTCTGAAGAAAACAAATACGTTTTTGATGTCCCACATTGAACTATCGAAAGGTATAACATCATGAAACAATGATTTCCTTGCCATGTCTCATACTCATCCAAATATATAGGTTCCTCATGTCATAGTACATCTTGGAGGCTCTTGGGAAGGTTTCCAATTGGGATAGATGTAAATAATTATTTACTACATTTCACATTGATATAGGAACCAAAAAATTACTCTAGAATCAAAGGATTCCCATAGAAGTTAGTTATCAATCATTAGGATATCCCCAATATCTATGAAACTCTTGATACATTATCACTTCTCATATTCAAGTTCCCTTGAATAATATGATCATGAAGTGAAGGCATGAACTGAATGTATCTTAGAGGAATATACTTCTTTTCTTAACTCAACCCCAAATACATCTGAGTAATGTGAACCATTAGGTTCCATTTATCACTAGACTCCTTCAATTATTTTGATGGTAATTTCCTAATAATAGATCTAATGACTATATTCTCTATTCCCAATATGTTAATGAGTTAATAATAAAATATATTATGGTATTTCACTTAACACCTCTTCTTGATATGTAAAATTATCAATGAAAATATTTATCTCAATATTTTATTATGGAATAATCCATGAACCATTCCCTAAAATGATAGTGCCACTATTATCTTATGTCATGTATAACTACCACTATCTCAAGATCATAAGTTGGATTTTTCATCACTTGTGGATGAATTTGGTGATACAGATACACCAATATTTAAGTATTATACATTTCAAAATAACTAAAATTATATTTATTGTATCAAAAAAATGACATATTTCTATGAAACTTCATTTAGAATTAATATAGGAAAATAAAACTACGATTTCATTAACTCAACAAAATATACTTTCCATTATGGGACTTATATAAATTTTACACCTTTTGTGTAACATTGTCCAATGTAGATGTAATGATGGATAAATAAATAACAAATCACTCATCTCATACCATTAGTCCTATGAATCATTTTATGTCAAACAATTTTTTTCTTCCCAAGACATAAAAAAGATTACCATTTTAGGATCAATTGAAATTATTATATTATACACAATAAGAACTAAAAACATGAATTCATAGATCTAGAAGTTACATTTGGAAGATGTTGAATAACTTTTATGATCATATAGAGTTTCTAAAAAAATTCTTTTTCACTTTAATTCCCTGTATTGGTTCCAGAAAAAAAAATATACTATCCATAAATACCAAAAAAATATTTTAGGTATCCGTGGAAGATCCAGTTCAGAAGGGATATAAAGAAAAAAAATGGAATTGTAAAACCATATAAAATCATTAGGTATTCATAATGACCATACCATGTTCTAAAATAAGTATGATGAATATTGAATTATTTTATATTGAGTTCGTGATCACATGAATGGGGTTCAATCTTAGAAAACTAAATTTCTAATATCAACTAATCAAATAGAACATTGAAGTGAGGTAAGGAAAATTTAATATTATTCATCACACAAATCACATTTGAATAATAAATTTATATGTGTATATAATGCTATTCATTCATAGAAAATAGCATCAAGGTAGCCCATAGAGATACAATGGGACAAATGAAGTTGATAGATTCAAATCCATCCATGATCATCAACCCCTTCAATTACATAAATTCCATTTTATAATTACTCAATGAAATAAGTTTAATTTTAAGAACTAGATCGATAAAAAATAATTATTTACTACTTCATATATAAGTATGAGATGCTATCTAGAAACACCTTAGTAAATCCCCTAACTGAAAAAGGATGCTAGATCATGAGGTTATCATAATTGGAATTAACAAAAAGTTGATATATTTTACATATTAATAAATAAAATAGTTGAATATGAGGTCCCATAATACTAGAATGCATGTATAATTATACATTAAAAAAACTCACACCTATGGTAGTGAAGGTCACCCTTTGATGCTAAAAATCAACGTGGACCATGAAGGTAGTCATCTAGTCCACCCCGATAATAACACCAAAGAGTTCCATATAAAGAAAATGAAAATCCAAAGAAAACATCACCTATAAAATGAATTTAATTCACAAAGTAAATCCATATCCTCACTCATTATTTTAATGAGATGTATATATATATATAATATAACACCTCATCCCAGCCATGATATTCAAAAAACCAATTATTCTAGAAGATAAAACTAAATAGTAGGAATCTATATGAAACATATCAATTTCCATATATAAGGAAATGATAATATAACCACACATAGTCATTATTATTACCATAGATTTCACCAGCACATTATCCACTATGTGAAACTATATTTTATTTGAAAGGTTTGAAATTCTACCACCAACCTTGGTCACAAACCTCTTATGGCTCTCCCAATTGGATGAACATATTTTAACTCCACACCTATTAGATTGAGGTCACATCACCATGGAGGAATTTTATTTAGAATTATATATTTTATGAGGTGAAGAGACCATAGTGTTCCAATAAGAGGGGTCATCTCTAATATATATATATATATATATATAGAGACAAAACCAACAAAATTTACAATACCTAGAGACTCATTAAAAAAATGGCATGTATTCCTAGTAATTAAATATTAATATTAGGTAGTTTTTCCAATAACTAGGGTTTTTGGCAATTCATACAAGAAAATTTAACTAGAGAAACTAATTCTTTCTCTTTTAGGTTAATCATGATATCACTTCTTTTCTATGAAATAATATTCACTTATAATGGGTTTGGAATGAGCCTTAATCATCCCAAATATCCAATCCTGATCAATATCTATTATTGTTCTCAAATAGACCACTTCCACACACATATATATATTATATAAATACCTTCAATCAAATTCCATGTTTGAAGCCTATTACACAATATTGGCCATCCAATTCCCCATTAAATACCATTTTAGTAGTAAAATTAACAAGATTAAAAAAATGGATTTCATATTCAATGAATATACAATTTACTTAATAGTGGTATGAAAACTTCTATGATTTCTGTAAAACCAAATTATTAAGAAAAAAATGTTAACATAACCATTACTTACTTATAATGTAATTTCTCATGCGACTTAGCTTCAAAACAGACTACCACCATTTTCAATTGGCGAAATCAATTATATAGGTGGAATATTACACTTTAATTTCTTTTATAGTCTCGTGTAATTCAAAAATTATTCTAATATTATACATGTAATCTATTAACTCTTGATAATAATCAATTACATAAAAGAATATAGAGTTATTAATGTGAAAGTTTTATGCCCAATCAAAATCATAACTTAGACCTGGACCTACCTCATTAATTTGAAAGAGGAAAGGGCATACTCCTTGATCCATGGTTGGAACTACTTTCACGATTTCCTCAATAATGTTATGATTTATAGTAGGATTATCTAATGGAAAATATCAACAAATTTCTCATGAGGATTTACTAGAGGTCTTTAATGGGGAGTGATAATACATGAAATCAATAAATAAAAAATAATAATTAAAATAGGTAATATTTATAATATAAATTGAAAATATCGTTAAAATATATTGATGAATCATGGGGGGATATTTAAAGGTAATAAACCATTTAAACAATAAAAATATACACTATAATATATTTGGTCACAAGGTTTACTATACAATGCACAAAATATATATATCATTCTAAATTGGCGGTGCTATATAACACATTGGATGAATGGTTTAACAAAACATTTATTAGGAATGGGATGCATATTTTAATTCCTTTAGTTGTGTTACATGGTTCGGTTGTATGGTTTAATGCTTGTGCGACTTACATGTGTAACCCAAAAAAGTCCTCCGGACCTCCATTTTTGGACCTCAAGTACTTAAAATATAAAATAAAATATAAAAACATTCCCAAATACTAATTTCAGGACATCCCATGGTAACTAAAACACGTTTAGATGAGTTTTTGTGATAAAATCACTCACAATATACATCTAATGTTTTAATGATATTATGTCATATACGCCCAAAAATATTAAAAATAACAAATCAGAAATTGGTATTTGATATAATTTTTCACTAAATAACATGGGATTCACCTTACAAAGTCACTAGTGTGAGTCTGTGACATTTTTAAATTGTTATTATTGATCATCACAGGGTATAAACTTGTTCATGGGAACCAAAAAAATTCTAAAAGAATGGTTGTTCCTAAATTAGAAAATTATAATATATAAACCATCGGAGATATATATATACCCTCAACATTAATTAGAAATATGTGAATCCAGATATAAAATATTATAAAAATAACAATACAACCAAATATTAAATAAATAAAAAATCAGTGTAATTATAATAATAAATTAGAATAAAACAAGGAATCATCAATAAAATAACCAATTTAGTTATTTATAGAAACATTAAAATGTAATGAGAGAAGAATTTGGATTAGTGATATAAGGGAATGTATAAAAAACTAAACCAAAAGAGAATAAAAACATAAAATAACCATCATTGTGTGGTTAGAATCCTCACTCCCACAATATGACTAACACTATATTAAACATGGATAACATAGAAATAAACCTCTTTAATGTGTTGCCTTTACATTAACTATGTCATCAAAAACATGGTTTATATACAGTCATTGGGAGTTTCTATCATGTGATCATAACAATACCATTAGGATACAAACATGTTTTCCATGAGTAAACATTTTTAGATAATCCAATAATGATATTTTTAAATTAAAATATATGGAAATACCCTTTTAATATTTTAAAGGTGAGTAAAATGTAAAAAATGAGCACAATTCTAAAATTCAATTTAAATTAAATTTAAATGAACAGTTCAAAAATCAGCCTTGTGGATGATGACTTAAGTTATATAAGGTCATGTCACAATAGAATCATCATAAATTATTATTTTTAAACTAAACACATTAAATTATTTGTGGGAAAATAGGTAGATATATGATACTTTATTAATGACATGGTGTGACGACATTTGTGTGGTAGAATTTGATTATCAACCCAATAAAAAAAGTGTTATAGCTGGTTTAAGTAATGATCCAAATCTTGGTATAGATTATCAAATTCCTACCAGTATTTATCATAGTATTCCCACATAACCTCTAAGGTTCCAATTCTTAATCACACTTTAAAAGAAATATAATTTCATTATTAAAACTATTCAATATATCAGTTTTATTTTAATCAATACATTCATCAATAACATAACATGTATTATTCATTTCTTAAAATAGCACAATATTTCTGAAATTATTTAAATTTAGAATATCAATAAATAAATTTAGAAAAACTTTATATCATATATATCAATCCCCAATGTCATATAATATTTTTTTAATCCATTTTAAAAAAGATTTTAAAAATAAAATTTTTCTTACTTTTACTTTAACAAAAGTAACATCTGAAACCACTTTATTTTTCTGAATGAAATCAATGTAAAATAGAGTGAATATATACGATATAAAGTGAAGATACCATTAACTAAAAAAATTAATACTTTAACATAAAAACCTACCATTATATTCTAGAAACAAAAAACTAGTCTTTCATATCCCTTGTAATGGAGGGAAACCAAAAGGGGGAAGATAATGGAATTGAATTAGAGTAGAAGGGTCAAATACATGATATTATACAAGTAATTCATCGTCCATGATATATAAAAACTATGTTGAAGGGGAAAAATAAGGAAGAATACATTTTCTAATCATATAGGAATCAAATGGGGATATAAATTGGGAAAATAAAGATAAATTGATTATGATAAATACAGTTATGTTACATCTGTAAAGAAATTGGATATTCTACATTTTCTTTTGTTGTGGTTTTTAATATCGGGCGTAAACCATGCTAGTTAAATTGGATGTACCTCGAGGACCAGCATTGTCAAGAAAAACAATTTGAAAAACCATATTCCAACAATTATAATACCATTACAAAGTGTTTCAGTCCCCTTCATGGACGAGTCATGTAATTTTAACTAACCATGCACAAACAATTCGAAATTTATTGTTCCTCCTCTTTTTAAAAAACAAAATTAATTTACCTAAACTATAGATAAGTTATATAAATGTGTAAATAATTAATTCTATAGTATAAAATCACATTTTGGGTGTGACATTAAAATTAAATGTTATAAAAAATAAATTTAGAAATAGATGAAATATATATTTCACTAATTCAAAAAACATAGTTTGACTACCTATTAATAAAACATTATTCACTTTATATTGATTAATTTTGTGATTGGATCCCTTTGGGCCATTTAATTGGTTCCCCCTCATCACATTTTAAAATGATATTTTTATTAAAATAGAAAAAAAATTGATTGAAAATGTAATCAAATAATATATGCAAATGATCATAGTTTCTCTAAAAAGTACATATTTAAATAATCATCAGGCTATAATTGAATTTCAAAATAAAAAATATAAAGATATAGTTTTAAAAACCATATTTAATCATTCAATAGATTAAATAAATTTTTAATTAAATTTAATATATAATGATACTTCATTATCACATGGTTCAACTTCTAATAGTCAACCCGAATATGCTTTATTCAGTTAAAATTCTTTGAAAAACAATTGTACTTCCCAAAAAACGTTCCCTGTTAAATAAACCCTTTTGACTTTGTCCCTTCCAACATAATTTTTACCTCTCAAAATTTAATAAATATAATTATGTGTGCATGAAATTTCTATGAGTTCAAATGTAAGAAAAAAAATAAATATTAAATTATACTCTTCATAGTACCAAAAAATATTTAGGAATAACATTTGGGTAAATATCCCACATTTGAGGGAAAATATCTATTTATTTAGTCTTAAATTATCCATGAGAAAGTATAGAAATTTTAATAAGGATTAATACAACACTCTAATATTTCTGACCATATAGAGTAGCCTAAATTTCAAACTCTCTATAGAGAATATATTGAGTACTATAAGTTGCTGAAAAGAATCTCTCCTTGAATAATAATTGATATAGGCTTAGAACTATGTAAAGTAGTCCATTACATTAATTTAATAAGAATATTTCATATTTAAAATCACCAAATCATATAAATTATCGTATGAATCCATAAACAAAATAGAAATATAAAATTTATTATTCATTCTATAATTTTTCACATAAGAGTACCAAAACATGTGAATAAGGGCAATGATTAAAAAGTTTTTGTTAATAGATTATTATTTCATATAAATAAAAAAACCTATTTAAAATTATAAATTAATTAATATAAAAATTAACACAATATTATAGGAAATTTTATTAGGAACTCTATAGAATCAATTTTACATTAGACCATGGAATATTTCCTACTTGATCCCCCATGTAGACACTGAGGTGATAATCCCTCTATGTAAAATTATATAGTTACAAGATCTTCTTGAAAATAGATCATCCTCCACAACTATATCTATCCAAATATGATCATCTACCTATAATAGGCTGCACAATTAATTTTTTCAATATTCATGTATTCTATGAGGTCAATATAAGAAAAGTTACGATACACAACTTCAAAAAAACCTTTGGATATGTGAATATAGAATAAATAATTAAAATTTATTCAGATAAAAATTATAGTTATGATTAATATTTTATATGAAAAAACATTGATGAAAATAGAAAAAAGGTCATCCCATCCTTGAAATGAATGTGAACAATGTCCCTGAATTCTATGTAAATATACTTTTCTAATAATCTCTTTTAGCCATTCCATAAAATAAGACGATGTGATACCTCAAAATTGTAGGCCTCCAAATGACCAAGAAACACTTTCGATTACCTTGGATATATTTCTAGTATGAATATATTTGATCACAACATTAGAAAACATAGATATAATCAAAAGTATCATTGGTGTCTATAATGTTCCCCCAAGACCCATTTCAAATTTTCATTCTCTTGATTCCTCATAATTGGTAATATATGAAGAAAAAATTTATTTATGTACATAGTATAATTTTCCATTATTGTAAATGAGTGTTGATTCATATTCTTGAACATTGGATCCTTTAAATAATATAATATATGAGAAGAGAAATATTCAAAATATATATCTTGAAGTTCATTCGAGATATGTCCCAATTCTTTATTTTCCATGATCACTACATACCAAAACCAAATAGTTTCCCCTTCTTGAACAATGTTGTAAAATATGGATTTGTGTTTGTTGGCTGTTTTAATGATCTTAAAATTATTATGGAGTCCATTAATCAAATACTCAACCTATTTTGGAGATAAATCACCTCGATTGGTCAGGGGTTACTGAAATTGAATGTAAATCATGATATTAGAGGTAATTTTATCACACTATAATGAATTATGGTTGGTATATTGATGAATTATCCTCTTAGGCATGAGGCTCAACTACAGGTTGGTCTATGTATATATTCTCATCTCCACCTAATATTATTGAAAATAATAATAATTGCCAGCCTTAATAACCTTTTAATGATAATTTAAAATATCATTAAAAAATATTTAATGTTGCAGTTTAAACATTGGCATGTAAATACTAACTATCATAATATATAAAATAAGATTGAATAGTCCATGGATTCAATTGACAACTCAAATTTACCATGTCATCACCAATAAATATATGGGGAATCCTAATATATTTATTTTTCTAATTTAAATTCATATAAATCATAAATTTCTATTATTAATATAATAAATTATAAATAATTATAAAATAAATTATATGGAATGTTACCCTACTTATACCAACCGATCTACACCTATCTGTTATGCATGTGAATAAATGAACTTTGTTTGACTGAAATAAGATGGGATAAAAATAATCCTAAACTATCCTTGGTAAAACAGCTTCCACCATAACTATACTATATAAGAATATTTATGGGACACATCCAATGTCTTAATAACCTAATCCCGTAGATACTCTCAAATATCATACCCAATAGACCTATGTCGTCTCTGATATCGTATTATATTTTTTTGTGGCACATATACTAGAATTGTTTTTGAAAAAGTCATAAAAACCCATTAGTGATTGTAGAGATCACTAGTTGTGTAATGACCCAATGTTTCATTAATGTAAAATACCTATTGATCTAGTTAAATGTATCATTATGAAAAATATTTTTATAAGATTTCAAATTCTTTGGTTTTATGTTAAATTTTTTGACTGTTTCTAATATAGCCGTTGAACATTAATCACATGATTAGTATAAACATAGGGCTTTAACACATCCAATTTTACATAGAAAAAGGAACCGATGGCCTCATCTAGTAGAATTTCCCCATACGAAGCCCATTTGTTAGAGCTCAGAAAAGAGGTGGCATCTTTGGTCTTCGCCCTTGACCAAGCCCAAGCTGATATTCATCATGTCAAACTCAAACATGACTGTCTACGGGAAAAGTGGAAGTTGATAGAGATTACCACTCGAGATATGTTATCCGAGACACCCCAAGAGTCTGTAACCATATAACACCTTACCCTTATGTCTTATGCGGCTGTGTTAAGGGGTTATGTAACAAATAAATAATACTATGTTAATGTACATTATTTTCTGTATATAAAAATTAATATAATTTCTAGTCATTTTTGATACACTGTAAATAGTTTTTAAAGTACAAATAGTGTTTTTAGTTGTTATTTAATTAAGAGTTCTATTTTATCAAATGAAGGGATTTTTGAATTAAATAATATTTTAATAAAATATTATTATTAATAAATTAACTTTTATTAAATATAAATAATATTATAATTTTATGAATTCAATTAAATTTTTTTAGTAAGGTTTGAAAGCGATTTCTGTCAAAACCCGTGAATTTTCGATAAATGTCAGTTTTTTATTTTAAAACAAAAAATTATCAAATTCAGAAAATTATTTAGATAAAAAAAATGTCATTTCTGGAATCAAGATGTCGAAATTATCCAATGGTGAATTTTTCTTAAATTTCTGAGTCAGTCAAATTTTTGGGTAAAAATTAAATACCGTTTAAATATATAATGTGTTTAATGAAATCATAATGACCCAATAGTGATGTAATAAAATACTATAATCTTTATGTTCGTCCAATATATGTTTTAACATTAAAATAATGTGATTTTGGGTTTGTTTGACTTACTCTTTAAAGAATTAATGGACCCCTCAAGACATATTCAACACCTTGCCTTTTTAAATTAATTTCCAGCGGAGTGTGACTCACCTCCACATAAGCAACCCTAATTTTTTAAGAAGCTCGGACTTTGGCCTTATAAAATATTTTATTCCTCTTCCCTTTGAAAAAGCCCATGGGCAAAAACCAAGGGATGGGTTGTGGTTTGGATTAATTTAATATAAGGGGTCCCAATCCTAAATAATAAAGAATTCTCTCACCTTTCCTATATAAACCCACCTAAGATCCCACTTCCTCCACCTTCAAAGCCTTTGGAGTTCATCCAACCTCTGCTATACTCTCTCTATAATCCTCCCAAGGTTCCCCAAGCTCCCAAGAAGCCTCTCACAAGCCTCTCTCTAGCCTTTGGAAGCACAATTCCAAGTAAGGGTTTTTTTCTTCCTTTCTCGTTTTTGTCAATTTTCTTTTAGTTGTTTTTCCCTTTTAGTTTAAATTTTGAATGTTGGGGTATGGTTACTCACCTCCCTCATACTACCCTCTTTATTTTTGAATGATGGGAGACCCCTTTTTCTCTCATTAAATGCCTCCCACATAAACCCGTTACTATGCCGAAATTCCGAAAGGAACTTCTCTCTCCTTATTTACATTCATGCAATACTTTTGTATCATGAATCTAAATTCAATTACAATTGTTTGGACATGTATCTATATGACCTCCTTACTGTCCATTACATTTAAATATGATTAGGAACCCCTTTCTCTCTCATCAACCTTTTTTTATGAATTCTTATGTCACGTCGTTACGCTGCCGAAATCGAACCGATTTTCTAATCCAATGACATTGTGTAGTGAATATCATGCCCATTTCTCCATCAAGGGTATTCACCATTATGCACATTTAATTATTGATTATAAAGTTTAATTTACTAATTCCACCTTCCTTCATTGTGTAATAAATGATTATGTTTAATGAATCCATGTTTTATGATCCATGTGGCAAAATAATGCATGAAATGAAATGTTTAAGAAGGGTGCGCCCTTATAGCACTCTAATGCATTGGGTAAAGTATAATATCATGATACTTCATGTGCAATGAGTGTTGACTCATGATAATTCAAGTGCAACGAGGGTTTACTCGTTCTTCATGTGCAATGAGGATTTACTCATGATCTATGTGAAATGAGCCTTGGCTCATGCTAATTCCATGTTAAGTGTTATTGCAACATTTCCATGTTATGATTATCATGATTTATCATGCCTTTATGTTCATGTTTATTTTATGCTCTATTGATATTCCTATTGTCTAACATTTTTTGTAATCCTCATGTTTTTCCATGTGTATTCCCTTACTAGGCTTTATATCTCACCCTTTTCTTATGCATGTCCTCAGGTTATCCCATGAAATGCTAAGTACGAAGGAATTTAGTGGTCATGTAAAGGATGATTTCAATACAGACGTTTTATTTCATGTATTATGTTTTTATGTAATGATCCTATGCCCCAAATACAATAAACCTATAGATCTTCCTTGTTGTATCAAGTGATGTTTTATGTAATAAGTCATGTTTAAGTTTGTAATAAAAGCAGGGTTGTCATAGTTGGTATCATAGGATAGGTTTAGTTATTTTTGGGATTAGAAAACCCTAGTAAAGCCATAGATACAAGACTAAGTATAATAAGAACATCCCTATGTTTTTGTAAGTACTGAGTAAGTGGTTTATCAAAAAAATACATCCCTGTCTAGATACGAGCAGGTAGAGGCAGCTCTGGCACAGATGTATCCTAGGGGTAAAACCCGAAAACACCGCTTTGAGCAAGACTCAAACGGGAATTGGTGCACGAAAAAGGGCCTCACTACACTCTTGGTTACGACACTCCCGGGGGATATTATTTGATAAATTCACAAGCTTAGTATGAACCCTTATTAAGGGAAATAAAAAAATGCCCCTAAGAATATATGTTACAAAGTAGATCATGAAAAGCCTAGATTGAAGCCTATAGACTCATGAGTAAGGAAATAAAAGTTTATTTCTAAGTCATCAACTTTTGTCTTTGGATTACCCTTTATGTGTTACCCCTGACTTACCTTTTATTCCATATAATGGCTGGTAACAGGAGGACTCGGGTTAACAATCGTTGTGAAGATCAGTGTGATGATTGTACTAATGAGATGCCCAATCCAATGGGAGCAGGAATCGCGAACATTATCACGATTCTCTCTCAGTTAACTGAAGTTTTGAATAGAAACACGGGTCAAGAGGAATGTTCAACCCCCCTAAAAAAGAACAAGTCACTATCGAGAGCATCATGAGAAAAAGGCCTCATACTTTTTGTCGATCATCCGATCCCACGATCGCTGAACAATGGATCAACTCCATTGAAATGATCTTCTCCATCGTTCATTGTTCTGAACAAGAGAAGGTTCTCCTGGCTACTTATCGTATGGAGGGTGAAGCTGATCAATGGTGGACGTTGATCAAAAATACGAATCTTGGAGAGGAGATCGAGGCTTTGGAAGGGAAGGATATCTGAAAGATGTTTTTCAATAATTATTTTTCGTGCACCCTCCAACTTAAGATGGAAATGGAATTCCTTTACCTCAAGAAAAAAGATGAAGAATCTATTGGAGTGTATGAGGCAAACATCACAAGGCTTGCACGTTACGCTTCCGGCTTTATCGTTACCCTCGAATGAAAAGTTGACCGCTTCTTTTGTGGGCTGAAGCCTTGCCTACAGAAAGGATTAGTGATCCGTGACTTCGTCAGCTATGAGGAGATTGTCTGATGTGCCCTCAAGGTCGAAATAGTGATCGAGGAATCACTGAGGTATCATGGGGACAAGAAGAATAATGTGGAATTAAATTTTGGCGGTCTGATGGATAAATCCAACGGTGCTAATAAGATCCAACACCCCACTAGCCAAAAGTACGGGAAGAAGAACCCTAGAAATTGCCTTAATGGGATGAGGAAATGCTTCAGGTGTGGAAGAGAGGGGCACCTAGCTATGAATTGTCTGCAAGAAAGACCAGCGGCTGCGACAGAGGAGAGGAACACTCCGTTTGAACCTAAACGCATTGTTCAATGCTAAAAATGCAAATAACCATGTCATTTTGAAAATTAGTGCCCTAATCCAAGGGTTTTCGGAGACAACCAACAACCTCCAAGGTAGCAAGGAAGAGATTTTTCCATCACTTCTGCCAAAGTGAACCCCGACAACGAAGTGGTGACAAGTACTGTAGTTATTCATTAAAGAATAGTGAACATACTTTTTGATTCAGGTTCTATGCATTCTTTTATATCTCAAATGTTTAGTAGAACAATCCCAACACCACCAAAAATCATGGAAGTGAAGATGTTAGAGAGTACGGCATATGGGGCAATCATTGCATCCCAGGAATATAAGTCCTCCCCTGTTATAATCTTTGGATTTAATTTCCCGAAGAACCTCATCATACTCCCTCTGGTAGAATTTGATGAAATTCTTGGCATGGATTGGATTTCCTTATATAGAGCCAACATAAATTGTCGGGAGAGGGAAATCACACTCCATATAGAGAATCGACCCCCGATTCATTACAAGTGTAAGGAGGAAGATGAATCTCTTTTAGCTCCATCCTCTCAAGCATGGGTATTACTACCTTATGAGAATTTGTATCTGGCTCAGATGATTGAGTATAAGGAAGAAACCATCCTTGAAGAAATGTATATTGTGAGGGAATTTTCTGATTTGTTTCTCGAGGAACTGCCTAGTCTTCCTCCTAGAAGAGATGTTGAGTTCTCAATTGAACTTATACCCGGGGCTTTACCAATATCCAAAACCCCATATAGAATGGCTATTATAGAGCTTGAAGAGCTGAAGAAACAACTACAAGAGAGTTTGGATAGAGGGTTTATAGGCCCAAGTGCTTCACCTTGGGGTACACCAGTCCTCTTCGTCAAGAAGAAGGATGGTTCAATGCGGCTTTGCATCGATTATCATGAACTTAAAAAAATCATGATAAAAAATAGGTATCCTGTCCCATGAATTGATGACTTGTTCAATCAGCTGCGTGGAGCACAATACTTCTCCACGGTGGACTTGCGGTTGGGATATTATCAAGTAAGGGTGAGGAAGGATGATATCCCCAAGACTGCTTTCCACACAGGATACGAGCACTGTGAATTCATAATAATTCCTTTCAGACTCACTAATTCTCCAAAAATAATCATGGAATTGATGAATATATTCTTTATATATTACCTTGACAAATTTTTGGTAGTCTTTATAGATTACATACCCCAAAACCAAGGAGGATCATGAGGAGAATTTAAGAACTGTACTAGAGACTTTTCACAAGGAGAATATCTATTAAAAGTATAGCAAGTGTGAGTTATGGTTGAAGGAGGTCTCATTCTTGGGCCATATCATCACAAGCAATGGGATATCTATGGACCCCTCAAAAAATAGATGCAGTTGAGGGATGGTCGAGGCCAGCATCGATAACAGATATCCGTATCTTCTTCGGGATAGCTAGATAAAATCGATGATTTGTGATAAATTTCTCACAATTGTCCAACCCTCTTGCCAAGATAACTTGAAAGGGAGTAAAGTTGGACTGGATTGATGAATGAAAAGAAAGCTTCAAGGAGTTGAAAAGGAGGCTTATCACTACGCCCATGCTCACTTTACCCACAAGTGGGGAACTTTTTGTTATTTTTAGTGATGCTTAAAAGAAGGGATTAGGTTGTGTGCTGATGTAGAATGATAAAGTGATATCCTATGACTCAAGGAAGTTGAAAATCCATGAGTGAAACTATCCAACGCATTGTCTAGAGTTGGAAGTAGTGATCATTTCCTTGAAAATCTGGAGACATTATCTCTATGGAGAGAAATGTGAGATATATATTGACCACAAGAGTCTTAAATATATATTCACACAGAAAGAGATTAATATGCTCTAGAGAATATGGATAGAGCTCATCAAGGATTATGACTGTTCAATACATTACCACCCTAGGAAAGTGAACAAGGTGGCAGATGCCCTATGTAGAAAGGATCACACGATTCTATTAATGATGAGAATTGAGAAGGATCCAATCTTCTTAGACTTGATGAAGATGGACATGGGAATCATAGAGAAGGGAACATAATCAATACTTTCACAAATGATTACTCAACCTTCTCTTTTGGAAAGGTTAAAAGATGCTCAAAAGGATGATGTGGGAATTCAAGAAAAAGTTGAAACTATCAAAAAGGGGAAATCCTCATAGTTTAATGTTAATGAAAAAGGAATTGTGTGGTTTGGGAAATGACTATGTGTTCCATCATGTCCGGAGCTGAAAAAGGACCTTTTGGATGATACACATAGTTCAAATTTCTCTATTGACTCAGGGAGCACAAATATGTATCGAGAACTCCAAGAAAACTTTTGGTGGGATAATATTAAGAAGGAGATCGCTGAAAATACATCAATGTGCATGGTGTGTTAGCAAGTGAAGGAAGATAGGTAGAATTCTCAGGGGATGATGCAACCATTTCCCATACCAGAATGGAAATGCGAAAACATCACCATGGAATTTGTCACGAGACTTCCAAGGACATCCAAAGGCAACAATGCAATCTGGGTTGTTGTTGATCATCTTACAAAGATTCCACACTTAATTTCTATTCAGGAGGATTTCTCATTGGATCAACTGGCACATAGATATATCTGGGAAGTGGTAAGTTTGCATGGAGTACTACTATCTATTATGTCTGACCGAGATCCAAGATTCACCTCTACGTTTTGGAAGAGTCTTCAACATGCTCTGAATACTGAACTGAACATCAGTACGGCCTATCATCCTCAAACTGATGGCCAATCCGAGCGGACAATCCAAACACTTGAGGATATGTTGAGAGTGCGCTCAATGG
The DNA here is from genome assembly GCA_963277665.1 of Viscum album. Classification (NCBI taxonomy): domain Eukaryota; kingdom Viridiplantae; phylum Streptophyta; class Magnoliopsida; order Santalales; family Viscaceae; genus Viscum; species Viscum album. The sequence continues at coordinate 475,827,166 of OY728135.1, forward strand.
AATTTAAAAGTGGATGAGATCAACATTTTCCTCTTGTTGAGTTCTCTTATAATAAGAGTTTCCACTTGAGAATCCAAATGGCACCGTATGAAGCCCTGTATGGGAAAAGGTGCAAAACATTGGCATGTTGGGATGAGTTTAGTGAATGTAAGTTGCTTGGACCCGAAATGGTCGAGGAAATGGTGGAGAAGGTGAATACCATTCACCATCATATCAAGGCAGATCATAGTTGAAAGAAGAGTTATGCAGATAACCGTCGACGAGACCTTGATTTTATAGTAGGAGACATGGCTTTTCTACGCATATCTCCATGGAATATGGTCATGATGTTTATAAAGAAAGGTAAGTTAAGTCCAAGGAACATCGGCCCATTCGAGATTCTTGATCGTGTCGGGGCTGTGGCCTATCAACTAGCACTTCCACCCACTATGGCCAAAGTACATGATGTCTTTCATGTATCCCTCTTAAATAAGTACATACCAGACCCATCACATGTACTCTCTTCTAAGGTGGTACAATTGGAAGACGATCTTTCTTATGAGGACCAGCTAGTGAAGATCTTAGATCATAGAGAAAAAGTTCTACGAAATAAGACAATGCCCCTCGTCAAGGTGCTGTGGAGAAACCACAAGTTTGAAGAAGCAACATGGGAATTAGAGAAAGTGATAAAGCTGAGTTACCAACATATGTTTTAGTATGGGAAAAGGAGAATTTCTAGGGAGAAGTTTATTAAGGGGGGAATATTGTAATGAACCAAAGTTTAATTAATGGAAAATTCCCCCTTATCTAGTTAAATTTATCTTTATGAAAAATGTTTTTATAAGATTTCAAATTCTTTGGTTTTATGTTCAAAATTTTGACCGTTGCTAATATAGTCGTTGAACAGTGATCACATGATTAGTATAAACATAGGGCTTTAACACATCCAATTTTACATAGACAAAGGAAGCGATGGCCTCATCCAGTAGAATTACCCCATACGAAGCCCATTTCTCAGAGCTTGGAAAAGAGGTGGCATCATTGGGCTTCGCCCTTGACCAAGCCCAAGCTGATCTTTATCATGTCAAACTTGAACATGACCGTCTATGGGAAAAGTGGAAGTTAATAGAGATTACCACTCGAGCGATGTTATCGGAGACACCCAAAGAGTTTTTCACCATCGTACACCATACCCTTAGGTCTTATGAGGCTGTTTTAAGGAGTTATGTAACAAATAAGTAATACTATGTTCATGTACATTATTTTCTGTATATAAAAATTAATATAATTTCTAGTCATTTTTGATACACTGTAAATAGTTTTTAAAGTACAAATAGTGTATTTAGTTGTTATTTAATTAAGAGTTCTATTTTATCAAATAAAGGGATTTTTGAATTAAATAATATTTTAATAAAATAATATTATTAATAAATTAACATTTATTAAATATAAATGATATTATAATTTTATGAATGCAATTAAACTTTTTTATTAAGGTTTGAAAGCGATTTCTCTCAAAACCCATGAATTTTCGATAAATGTCAGTTTTTTATTTTAAAAGAGAAAATTAACAAATTTAGAAAATTATTTAGATAAAATAAATGTCATTTCTAGAATCAAGATTTCGAAATTATCCAACGGTGAGTTTTTCATAAATTTCTGAGTCAGTCAAATTTTTGGGAAAAAATTAAATACCGTTTAAATATATAATGTTTTTTATGAAATCATAATGACCCAAGAGTGATGTAATAAAATACTATAATCTTTATGATCGGCCAATATATGTTTTCCCATTAGAATAATGTGATTTTGGGATTGTTTGACTTACTTTTGAAAGCATTAATGGACCCCTCAAGACATATTCAACACCTTGCCTTTTTAAATTAATTTCCAGGGGAGTGTGACTCACATCCACATAAGCAACCGTAATATTCTAAGAAGCTCGGACTTTGGCCTTATAAAATATTTTATTCCTATTCCCTTTGAAAAAAATCATGGGCAAAAACCAAGGGATGGTTTGTGGTTTGGATTAATTTAATATAAGGGGTCCCAAACCTAAATAATAAAGAATTCTCTCACCTTTCCTATATAAACCCACATAAGATCCCACTTCCTCCACACTAAAATACTTTGGAGTTCATCCAACCTCTGCTCTACTCTCTCTATATTCCTCCCAAGGTGCCTCAAGCTCCCAAGAAGCCTATCACAAGCCTCTCTCTATCCATTGTAAGCACACATCCAAGTAAGGGTTTTTTTCTTCCTTTCTCATTTTTTTCAATATTCTTTTAGTTGTTTTTCCCTTTTAGTTTAAATTATGAATGTTGGGGTATGGTTTCTCACCTCCCTCATACTACCCTCTTTATTTTGGAATGATGGTAGTCCCCTTTCTCTCTCATTAAATGACTTCCACATAAACCCGTTACTATGCCGAAATTTCGAAAGGAACTTCTCTCTCCTTATTTACATTCAAGAAATACTTTTGTATCATGAATATAAATTCCATTAAAATTGTTTGGAAATGTATCTATATGAACTCCTTACTGTCCATTACAAGTAAATATGATTAGGAACCCCTTTCTCTCTCATCAACCTTTTTTTATGAATTCTTACATCAAGTCGTTACGCTGCCGAAATTGCACCAATTTTCTTAATCCAGTGACATTGTGTAATGAATACCATGCCAATTTATCCATCAAGGGTATTCACCATTATGCACATTTACTTATTGATTATAAAGTTTAATGTATGAATTCCACATTTCTTCATCGTGTAATAAATGATTATGTTTAATGAATCCATGTTTTATGATCCATGTGGCACACTAATGCATGAAATGAAAAGTTTAAGAAGGGTGCACCCTTATAGCACTCTAATGCATTGGGTAAAATATAGTATCATGATACTTCATGTGCAATGAGTGTTTACTCATGATAATTCAAGTGCAACGAGGGTTTACTTGTTCTTCATGTCCAATGAGGATTTACTCATGATCTATGTGAAATGAGCCTTGGCTCATGCTAATTCCATGTTAAGTGTTGTTCCCACATTTCCATGTTATGATTATCGTGCTTTATCATGCCTTTATGTTCATGTTTATTTTATGATATATTGATATTCCTATTGTCTAACATGTGTTGTACTCCTAATGTTTTTCCATGTGTATTCCCTTACTAGGCTTTATAGGTCACCCTTTTCTTATTCATGTCCTCAGGTTATCCCATGAAATGCTAATTACGAAGGAATTTAGTGGTCATGTAAAGGAAGTTTTCAATAAAGATGTTTTATTTCATGTATTATGTTTTTATGTAATGATCCTAAGCCCCAAAGACACTAAACCTGTCGATCTTCCTTGTTGTATCAAGTGAAGTTTTATGTAATAAATCATGTTTATGTTTGTAATAAAATTAGGGTTGTCATAGTTGGTATCCGAGGATAGGTTTAGTTATTTTTGGGATTAGAAAAACCTAGTAAAGCTATAGATACAAGACTAAGTATAATAAGAACATCCCTAAATTTTTGTAATTACTGAGTAAGTGGTTTATCAAATAAATAAATCCATGTTCGGATATGAGCAGGTAGAGGAAGCTCTGGCACAGATGTATCCTCGGGGTAAAACCCAAAAACACCACTTTGAGCTAGACTCTAATGGGAACTGGTGCACGACAAAGGGCCTCGCTGCACTCTTGGTTACGACACTCACGGGGGATATTTTTTTGATATATTCACAAACTTATTATGAAACCTTATTAAGGGAATTAAAAAATGACCCTATGAATATATGTTACAAAGTAGATCATGAAAAGCCTAGATTGAAGCCTATAGACTCACGAGTAAGGAAATAATAGTTTATTTATAAGTCATCACCTTTTGTCTTTGGATTACCCTTTATGTGTTACCCCAAACTCTCCTTTTATTCCATCCAATGGCTGGTAAGAGGAGGAATCGGTCTAAAACCCGTTGTGAAGATCAGTGTGATGATTGTACTAATGAGATGCCCAATTCAATGGGAGCAGGAATCACGAACTTTGTCACGCTTCTCTCTCAGTTAAATCATGTTTTGAATAGAAACACGGGTCAAGAGTAATGTTCAACCCCCCCCTAAAAAAGAACAAGTCACTATCGAGAGCATCATGAGAAAAAGGCCTCACACTTTTTGTAGATCATCCGATCCAACGATCGCGGAACAATGGATCAACTCCATTGAAAAGATATTCTCCATCCTTCATTGTTCTGAACAAGAGAAGGTTCTCCTGGCTACTTATCGTATGGAGGGTGAATCTGATCAATGGTGGACATTGATCAAAAATATGAAGCCTAGGGAGAAGATAGAGGCTTTGGAATGGAAGGATTTCTGGAAGATGTTTTTCGATAAATATTTTTCGCGCACCCTCCGGCTTAATATGGAAAAGGAAATCCTTTCCCTCAAGAAAAAATATGAAGAATCTGTTGGAGAGTACGAGGCAAACATCACAAGGGTTGCGCGTTACGCTTCCGGCTTTGTCGTTACCCCTGAATGAAAAGTTGGCCGCTTCGTTGGTGGGCTGAAGCCTAGCCTGCAGAAAGCATTAGCGATCCGTGACTTTGTCAGCTATGAAGAGATTGTCCGATGTTCCCTCAAGGTCGAAATAGAGATCGGAGAATCACAGGGGTATCATGGGGACAAGAAGCGTAAGGTGGAATTCAATTTTTGCGGTCTGATGGATAAATCCAACGGTGCAAATAAGATCCAACACCCCACTTGCCAAAAGTGCGGGAAGAAGCACCCAAGAAATTGCCTTAAGGGGATGAAGAAATGCTTCAGGTGTGGAAGAGAAGGGCACCTAGCTGTTAATTGTCTGCAAGAAAGACCCGCAGCTACGATAGAGGAGAGGAACACTCCGTTCGATCCTCAACGAATTGGTCAATGATACAAATGCAAAGAACCAAGTCATTTTGAAAATCAGTGCCCTAATCCAAGGGTTTTCGGAGACAACCAACAACCTCCAAGGCAGCAAGGAAGAGATTTTTCCATCACTTCTGCCAAAGTGAACCCCGACAACGAATTGGTGACAAGTACTCTAGTTATTCATTAAAGAAAAGTGAACATACTTTTTGATTCAGGTTCTACGCATTCTTTTATATCTCGAAAGTTTAGTAGAAAAATCCTAGCACCACCACAAATCATGGAAGTGAAGATGTCGGAGAGTACGACAAATTGGGAAATCATTGCATCCCATGAATATAAGTCCTCCCCTATTATAATCTGTGGATTTAATTTCCCGGTGAACCTCATCATACTCTTTCTAGTGGAATTTGATGCAATTATTGGCATGGATTGGATTTCCTTATATAGAGCCAACATAAATTGTCGGGAGAGGGAAATCACACTCCATATAGAGAATCGACCCTCGATTCATTACAAGTGTAAGGAGGAAGATGAATCTCCTTTAGCTCCATCATCTCAAGAGTGGATATTACTTCCTTATGAGAACACATATCTGGCTCAGATGATTGAGTATAAGGATGAAACCATCCTTGAAGAAATTCATATTGTGAGGGAATTCGCTGATGTGTTTCTCGAGGAACTGCCTAGTCATCCTCCTAGAAGAGATGTTGAGTTCTCAATTGAACTTCTACCCGAGGCTTTACCAATATCCAAAACTCCATATAGAATGGCTATTGTAGAGCATGAAGTTCTGAAGAAACAACTACAAGAGAGTTTGGATAGAGGGTTTATATGCCCAAGTTCTTCACCTTGGGGTACACCAGTCCTCTTCGTCAAGAAGAAGGATGGGTAAATGCGGCTTTGCATCGATTATCGTGAACATAAAAAAAATCATGATAAAAAACAAGTATCCTCTCCCATGAATTGATGACTTGTTCGATCAGCTGCATGGAGCAAAATACTTGTCCACGGTGGACTTACAGTCGGGATATTATCAAGTAAGGGTTAAGAATGATGATATCCCCAATACTGCTTTCCGCACAAGACACATGCACTGTGAATTCATAGTAATTCCTTTCAAACTCTCTAATTCTCCAAAAATCATCATGTAATTGATGAATAGATTCTTTAAAGATTACCTTGACAAATTTTTGGTAGTCTTTATAGATGACATACTCCAAACCCAAGGAGGATCATGAGGAGAATTTAAGAACTGTACTAGAGACTTTGCGCAAGGAGAAGATCTATTCAAAGTACAGCAAGTGTGAGTTCTGGTTGAAGGAGGTCTCATTCATGGGCCATATCATCACAAGCAATGGGATATCTATGGACCCCTCAAAAATTAGATGCAATTGAGGGATGGTCGAGGCCAACATCGATAACGGATATCAGTATCTTCTTCGGGATAGCTAGATAAAATCGACGATTTGTGAGAAATTTCTCACAATTGTCCAACCCTCTTACAAAGATAACTCGAAAGGGAGTAAAGTTGGATTGGATTGATGAATGCAAATAAAGATTCAAGGAGTTGAAAAGGAGGCTTATCACTGCACCCATGCTCACTTTACCCACAAGTGGGGAACTTTTTGTTGTTATCAGTGATGATTCAAAGAAGGGCTTAGGCTGTGTGCTGATGTAGAATGATAAAGTGATATACTATGCCTCAAGGTAGTTGAAAATCCATGAGAGAAACTATCCAACACATGATCTAGAGTTGGAATTAGTGATCTCTGCCTTGAAAATCTTGCGGCATTATCTCTATGGAGAGAAATGTGAGATATATATTGAACACAAGAGTCTTAAATATATATTCACATAGAAAGAGATTAATATGCGCCAGAGAAGATGGATAGAGCTCATCAAGGATTATGACTGTTCAATACATTACCACCCTGGGAAAGTGAACAAGGTGGAAGATTCCCTATATAGAAAGGATCCCGCGATTCTATCAATGATGAGAATTGATAAGGATCCAATCTTCTTAGACTTGATGATGATGGACATGGGATTCATAGAGAAGGGAACATAATCAATCCATTCACAAATTATTTCTCAACCTTCTCTTTTGGAAAGGTTAAAATATGCTCAAAAGGATGATGTGGGAATTCAAGAAAAAGTTGAAACTATCAAAAAGGGGAAATTCTCATAGTTTAATATTAATGAAAAAGGAATTGTGCGGTTTGGGAAATGAATATGTGTTCCATCAAGTACGGAGATGAAAAAGGATCTTTTGGATGATACACATAGTTCAAATTTCTTTATAAACCCAGGGACCACAAATATGAATCGAGAACTCCAGGAAAAATTTTGGTGGGATAAAATTAAGAAGGAGATCGCTGAAAATACATCAATGTGCATGGTGTGTCAGCATGTGAAGGCAGATAGGCAGAAGTCTCAGGGGATGATGCAACCATTTCCCATACCAAAATGGAAATGCGAAAACATCACCATGGAATTTATCACCGGACTTCCAAGGAAATCCAAAGGAAACAATGCAATCTGGGTTGTTTTTGATCATCTTACAAAGACTGCACACTTAATTCCTATTCAGGAGGATTTCTCATTGGATGAACTAGCACAGATATATATCAGGGAAGTGGTAAGGTTGCATGGAGTACTAATATCTATTATGTTTGACCGAGATCCAAGATTATCCTCTATGTTTTGGAAGAGTCTTCAACATGCTCTGAATACTGAACTGAACATCAGTACGGCGTGTCATCCTCAAAATGATGGCCAATCAGAGCGGACTATCCAAAAACTTGAGGATATGTTGAGAGTGCTCTCAATGGACTTTAAAAGAGTATGTGATCAACATCTTACTCTTGTTCAGTTCTCTTATAATAAGAGTTTCCACTTGAGAATCCAAATGGCACCGTATGAAGCCCTGTATGGGAAAAGGTGTAGAACACCGACATGTTGGGATGAGGTCAGTGAACGTAAGCTGCTTGGACCCGAAATGGTCAAGGAAATGGTGGAGAAGCTGAAGACCATTCACCAGCATATCAAGGCATATCAGAGTTGAAAGAAGAGTTATACAGATAACCGTTGACGAGACCTTGATTTTTTAGTAGGACAAATGCATTTTATACGCATATCTCCATGGAAAAAGTTCATGATGTTTAGAAAGAAATGGAAGTTAAGTCCAAGGTACATCAGCCCATTTGAGATTCTTGATCTTGTCGGGGCTGTGGCCTATCGACTATCACTTCCACCTACTATGGCCAAAGTACATGATGTCTTTCATGTATCCTTCTTAAATAAGTACATACTAGACCCTTCACATGTACTCTCTTCTAAGGTGGTACAATTGGAAGACGATATTTCTTATGAGGACCAGCTAGTGAAGATCATAGATCATTGAGAAAAAGTTCTACGAAATAAGACAATACCCCTCATCAAGGTGCTGTGGAGAAACCACAAGTTTGAAGAAGCAACATGGGAATCAGAAGAAGTTATAAAGCTGAGTTAACCACATATGTTTTAGTATGGGAAATGGAATATTTCGAGGGAGAAGTTTCTTAAGGGGGGAATATTGTAATGACCCAATGTTTGATTAATGGAAAATACCTCCTGATCTAGTTAAATTTATCTTTATGAAAAAAAAATTTATAATATTTCTAATTCTTTGGTTTTATGTTAAAATTTTTGACCGTTGCTAATATAGTCGTTGAACGGTGATAACATGATTAGTATAAACATAGGGCTTTAACACATCCAATTTTACAAAGGAAAAGGAAGCGATGGCCTCATCCAGTAGAATTTCCCCATACGAAGCCCATTTTTCAGAGCTCAGAAAAGAGGAGGCATCTTTGGGCTTCACCCTTGACCAAGACTAAGCTGATCTTCATCGTGTCAAACTCAAACAAGACCGTCTACGAGAAATGTGGAAGTTGATAGAGATTACCACTCGAGAGATGTTATCCGAGACACCCCAAGAGTCTGTAACCATCGAACATCATACCCTTAGGTCTTATGCGGCTGTTTTAAGGGGTATGTAACAAATACGTAATACTATGTTCATGTACATTATTTTCTGTATATAAAAATTAATATAATTTATAGTCATTTTTGATACACTGTAATTAGTTTTTAAAGTACAAATAGTGGTTTTAGTTGTTATTTAATTAAGAGTTCTATTTTATCAAATGAAGGGATTTTTGAATTAAATAATATTTTAATAAAATATTATTATTAATAAATTAACTTTTATTAAATATAAATGATATTATAATTTTATGAATGCAATTACATTTTTTTATTAAGGTTTGAAAGCGATTTCTGTCAAAACCCGTGAATTTTCGATAAATGTCAGTTTTTTATTTTAAAAGTGAAAATTAACAAATTCAGAAAAATATTTAGATAAAATAAATGTCATTTCTGGAATCAAGATGTCAAAATTATCCAACGGTGAATTTTGCATAAATTTCTGAGTCAGTCAAATTTTTGGGGAAAAATTAAATACCGTTTAAATATATAATGTGTTTTATGAAATCATAATGACCCAATAGTGATGTAATAAAATAATATAATCTTTATGTTCGGCCAATATATGGTTTACCATTAAAATAATGTGATTTTGGGTTTGTTTGACTTACTTTTGAAAGCATTAATGGACCCCTCAATACATATTCAACACCTTTCCTTTTTAAATTAATTTCTAGGGGAGTGTGACTCACCTCCACATAAGAAACCCTAATATTTTAAGAATCTCGGACATTGGACTTATAAAATATTTTATTCCTCTTCCCTTTGAAAAAACCCATATGCAAAAACCAAGGGATGGTTTGTGGTTTTGATTAATTTAATATAAGGGGTCCCAAACCTAAATAATAAATAATTCTCTCACCTTTCCTATATAAACCCACCTAAGATCCCACTTCCTCTACACTAAAAGCCTTTGGAGTTCGTCCAACCTCTGATCTAATCTCTCTAGATTCCTCCCAAGGTGCCCAAGCTCCCAAGAATCCTCTCACAAGCCTCTCTCTAGCCTTTGGAAGCACACTTCCATGTAAGGGTTTTTTTCTTCTTTTCTCATTTTTGTCAATTCTCTTTTAGTTGTTTTTTCCTTTTACTTTAAATTATGAATGTTGGGGTATGGTTTCTCACCTCCCTCATACTACCCTCTTTATTTTTGAATGATGGGAGTCTCCTTTCTCTGTCATTAAATTCCTCCCATATAAACCCGTTCCTATGCCGAAATTCCGAAAGAAACTTCTCTCTCCTTATTTACATCCAAGCAATACTTTTGTATCATGAATCTAAATTCCATTACAATTGTTTGGACATGTATCTATATGACCTCCTTACTATCCATTACAAGTAAATATGATTAGGAACCACTTTATCTCTCATCAAACTTTTTTTTATGAATTCTTACGTCACGTCGTTACGCTGCCGAAATCGCACCGATTTTTTAATCCAATGACATTGTGCAGTGAATACCATGCCCATTTCTCCATCAAGGGTATTCACCATTATGAACATTTACTTATTGATTATAAAGTTTAATGTACGAATTCCACATTCCTTCATCGTGTAATAAATGATTATGTATAATGAATCCATGTTTTATGATCCATGTGGCACACTAATGCATGAAATGAAAAGTTTAAGAAGGGTGCACCCTTATAGCACTCTAATGCATTGGGTAAAATATAGTATCATGATACTTTATGTGCAATGAGTTTTGACTCATTCTAATTCAATTGCAACAAGGGTTTACTCGTTCTTCATGTGAAATGAGGATTTAATCATGATCTCTGTGAAATGAGCCTTGGCTCATGCTAATTCCATGTTAAGTGTTGTTCCCACATTTCCATGTTATGATTATCATGCTTTATCATTCCTTTATTTTCATGTTTATTTCATGCTATATTGATATTCCTATTGTCTAACATGTGTTGTACTCCTAATGTTTTTCCATGTTTATTCCCTTACTAGGCTTTATAGCTCACCCTTTTCTTATGCATGTCCTCAGGTTATCCCATGAAATGCTAAGTACGAAGGAATTTAGTGGTCATGTAAAGGCAGTTTTCAATAAAGATGTTTTATTTCATGTATTAAGTTTTTATGTAATGATCCTACGCACCAAAGACACTAAACCTGTCGATCTTCCTTGTTTTATCAAGTGAAGTTTTATGTAATAAATCATGTTTAAGTTTGTTATAAAAGTAGGGTTGTCATAGTTGGTATCAGAGGTAGGTTTAGTTATTTTTGGTATTAGAAAAACCTAGTAAAGCCATAGATACAAGACTATGTATAATAAGAACATCCCTATGTTTTTTTAAGTACTGAGTAAGTGGTTTATCAAAATAATACATCCATGTCTGGATACGAGCAGGTAGAGGCAGCTCTGGCACAGATGTATCCTAGGGGTAAAACCCGAAAACACCGCTTTGAGCTAGAATCGAACGGGAACTGGTGAACGACAAAGGGCCTCGCTGCACTCTTTGTTACGACACTCTCAGGGGATATTTTTTGACAAATTCACAAACTTATTATGAACCCTTATTAAGGGAATTAAAAAAATGCCCCTAAGAATATATGTTATATAGTAGATCATGAAAAGCCAAGATTGAAGCCTATAGACTCATGAGTAAGGAAATAAAAGTTTATTTATAAGTCATAAACTTTTGTCTTTGGATTACCCTTTATGTGTTACCCCAAACTTTCCTTTTATTCCATCCAATGGCTAGTAATAGGAGGACTCGAGCTAACAACCGTTGTGAAGATTAGTGTGATGATTGTACTAATGAGATGCCCAATGCAATGGGAGCGGGAATCACGAACTTTGTCAAGCTTCTGTCTCAGTTAAATCATGTTTTGAAAAGAAACACGGGTCAAGAGGAATGTTCAACCCCCCCTAGAAAAGAACAAGTCACTGTCGAGAGCATCATGAGAAAAAGGCCTCATAATTTTTGTAGATCATCTGATCCCACGATCGCTGAACAATGGATCAACTCCATTGAAACGATCTTCTCTATCCTTCAATGTTCTGAACAAGAGAAGGTTCTCCTGGCTACTTATCGTATGGAGGGTGAAGCTGATCAATGGTGGATGTTGATCAAAAATATGAACCCTAGGGAGGAGATTGAGGCTTTGGAATGGAAGGATTTCTGGAAGATGATTTTCGATAAATATTTTCCGCGCACCCTCCGGCTTAAGATGGAAAAGGAATTCCTTTCCCTCAAGAAAAAAGATGAAGAATCTGTTGGAGAGTACGAGGCAAACATCACAAGGCTTGCACGTCACGCTTCCGGGTTTGTCGTTACCCCTTAATGAAAAGTTTACCGCTTCTTTGGTGGGATGAATCCTAGCCTGCAGAAAGCATTAGCGATCCGTGACTTCATCAGCTATGAGGAGATTGTCTGATGTGCCCTCAAGGTTGAAGTAGATATCGGAGAATCACAAGGGTATCATGGGGACAGGAAGTGTAAGGTGGAATTCAATGCTGGTGGTCTGATAGATAAATCCAACGGTGCTAATAAGATCCAACACCCCAATTGTCAAAAGTACGGGAAGAAGCACCCTAGAAATTGCCTTATGGGGACGAGGAAATGCTTTAAGTGTGGAAGAGAAGGGAACATAGCTGTTAATTGTCAGCAAGAAAGACCCGCGGCTGCGACAGAGGAGAGAAACACTCCATTCAAACCTCAACACATTGTTCAATGCTACAAATGCAAAGAACCGGGTCATTTTGAAAATCAGTGCCCTAATCCAAGGGTTTTCGGAGACAACCAACAACCTCCAAGACATCAAGGAAGAGATTTTTCCATCACTTCTGCCAAAGTGAACCCTAAAAACGAAGTGGTGACAACTACTCTAGTTATTCATTCAAGAATAGAAAAAATACTTTTTGATTCAGTTTCTACTCATTCTTTTATATCTCTAATGTTTAGTAGAGAAATCCCAGCACCACCAAAAATCATGGAAGTGAAGATGTCGGAGAGTACGACAAATGGGGAAATCATTGCATCCCATGAATATAAGTCCTCCACTATTATAATATGTGGATTTAATTTCATGGCAAACCTCTTCATACTCCCTCTGGTGGAATTTGATGCAATTCTTGGTATGGATTGGCTTTCCTAATATAGAGCCAACATAAATTGTCGGGAGAGGGAAATCACACTCCATATAGAGAATCGACCCCCGATTCATTACAAGTATAAGGAGGAATATGAATCTCCTTTAGCTCCATCATCTCAAGTGTGGATATTACTACCTTTTGGGCACGCGTATCTGGCTCAGATGATTGAGTCTATGGAAGAAACCATCCTTGAAGAAATGCATATTGTGAGGGAATCTGCTGACGTGTTTCTCGAGGAACTGCCGAGTCTTCCTCCTAGAAGAGATGTTGAGTTCTCAATTCAACTTATACCCGAGGCTTTACCAATATCCAAAACTCCATATAGAATGGATATTTTATAGCTTCAAGAGCTGAAGAAACAACTACAAGAGAGTTTGGATATATGGTTTATACGCCCATGTGCTTCACCTTGGGGTGCACTAGTCCTCTTCGTCAAGAAGAAGGATGGGTCAATGCGGCTTTGCATCGATTATCGTGAACTTAAAAAAATCATGATAAAAAATAGGTATCCTCTCCCATGAATTGATGAGTTGTTCGATCAGCTGCGTGGAGCACAATACTTCTCCACGGTGGACTTTCGGTCGGGATATTATCAAGTAAGGGTGAAGAAGGAAGATATCCCCAACACTGCATTCCGCACAAGATACGGGCACTGTGAATTCATAGTAATTCTTTTAGCACTCACTAATTCTACAAAAATCATCATGGAATTGATTAATAGAGTCTTTAAATATTACCTTGAAAAATATTTGGTAGTCTTTATAGATGACATACTCCAAAACCAAGGAGGATCATGAGGAGAATTTAAGAACTGTACTATAGACTTTGTGCAAGGAGAAGATCTATTCAATTTACAACAAGTGTGAGTTCTGGTTGAATGAGGTCTCATTCTTGGGCAATATCATCACAATAATGGTATATCTGTGGACCCCTCCATAAATAGATGCAGTTGAGGGATGGTCGAGGCCAACATTGGTAACAGATATCTTTATCTTCTTCGGGATAGCTTGATATTATTGATGATTTGTGAGAAATTTCTCACGATTGTCCAACCCTCTTACCAAGCTAACTCGAAAGGGAGTAAAGTATTATTAGAGTGATGAATGAGAAGAATGTTTCAAGGAGTTGAAAAGGAGGCTTATCACTACGCCCGTGCTCACATTACCCACAAGTGGGGAAATTTTTGTTGTTTTCAGTGATGCTTCAAATAAGGGATTAGGCTGTGTGCTAATGCAGAATGATAAAGTGATATCCTATGCCTCAAGGAAGTTGAAAATCCATGAGCGAAACTATCCAACGCATGATCTAGAGTTGGAAATAGTGATCTTTGCTTTGAAAATCTGGCGGCATTATCTGTATGGAGAGAAATGTGAGATATATATTGACCACAAGAGTCATAAATATATATTCACACAGAAAGATCTTAATATGCGCCAGAGAAGATGGAGAGAGATCATTAAGGATTATGACTGTTCAATACATTACCACCATAGGAAAGTGAACAAGGTGGAAGATGCCCTAAGTAGAAAGGATCCCGCAATTCTATCAATGATGAGAATTGAGACGGGTACAATCTTCTTAGACTTGATGAAGATGGACATGGGAATCATAGAGAAGGGAAAATCATCAATCCTTTCACAAATGATTGCTCAACCTTCTCTTTTGGAAAGGTTAAAAGATGCTCAAAAGGATGATGTGGGAATTCAAGAAGAAGGAAGTTGAAACTATCAAAAAGGGGAAATCCTCATAGTTTAATGTTAATGAAAAAGGAATTGTGTGGTTTGGAAAATGACTATGTGTTCCATCATGTCCGGAGCTGAAAAAGGAAATTTTGGATGATACACATAGTTCAAATTTCTCTATTCACCCAGGGATCACAAATATGTATCATGAACTCCAAGAAAACCTTTGGTGGGATAATATTAAGAAGGAGATCACGGAATATACATCAAAGTGCATGGTGTTTCATCATGTGAAGGCAGATAGGCAGAAGTGTAAGGGGATGATGCAACCATTTCCCATACCAGAATAGAAATGCGAAAACATCACCCTAGAATTTGTCACCGGACTTCCAAGGACATCCAAAGAAAATAATGCAATCTGGGTTATTGTTGATCGTCTTACAAAGTCTGTACACTTAATTTCTATTTGGGAGGATTTCTCATTGGATCAACTGGCACAGATATATGTTAGGGAAGTGGTAAGGTTGCATGGATTACTACTATCTGTTATGTCTGACCGAGATCCAAGATTGACCACTATGTTTTGGAAGAGTCTTCAACATGCTCTGAATACTGAACTGAACATCAGTACGGCCTATCATTGTCAAACTGATGGCCAATCCGAGAAGACTATCCAAACACTTGAGGATATGTTGAGAATGTTCTCAATGGACATTAAAAGAGGATGTGATCAACATCTTCCTCTTGTTGAGTTCTATTATAAAAAAATTTCCACTCGAGAATCCAAATGGCACCATATGAAGCCCTGTATGGGAAAATGTGCAAAACACCAGCATGTTGGGATGAGGTCAGTGAACGTAAACTGCTTGGACCCGAAATGGTTGAGGAAATGGTGGAGAAGGTGAAAACCATTCACTAGCATATCAAGGAATATCAGTGTTGAATGAAGAGTTATCCAGATAACCGTCAACGAGACCTTGATTTTATAGTTGGAGACATGTCTTTTCTTCGCATATCTCCATGGAAGAAGGTCATGATGTTTAGAAAGAAAGGGAAGATAAGTCCAAGGTACATCGGCCCATTCGAGATTCTTGATCGTGTCGGGGCTGTGGCCTATCGACTAGCACTTCCGCCTACTATTGCCAAAGTACATGATGTATTTCATGTATCCCTCTTAAATAAGTACATACCAGAACCTTCACAAGTATTCTCTTCTAAGGTGGTAATATTGGAAGACGATCTTTCTTATGAGGACCAGATAGTGAAAATTTTATATCATAGAGATAAAGTTCTACGAAATAAGACAATGCCCCTCATCAAGGAGCTTTGGAGAAACCACAAGTTTGAAGAAGCAAGATGGGAATCATAGGAAGTGATAAAGCTGAGTTACCCACATATGTTTTAGTATGGGAAAAGGTGAATTTCGAGGGCGATGTTTTTTAAGGGTGGAATATTGTAATGACCCAATGTTTCATTAATGGAAAATACCTCCTGATCTATTTAAATGTCTCTTTATGAAAAATGTTTTTATAAGATGTCAACTTATTCGGTTTTATGTTAAGAATGTTTACCATTGCTAATATAGCCATTGATCAGTGATCACATGATTAGTATAAATATTGGGATTTAACGCATCCAATTTTACTTATACAAAGGAAGCGATGGCCTCATCCAGTGGAATTTCCCCATACAAAGCCCATTTGTCGGAGCTCGGAAAAGAGGTGGCGTCTTTAGGCTTCGCCCTTGACCAAGCCCAAGCTGAGCATTATCATGTCAACCTCAAACGTGACCCTCTACGGGAAAAGTGGAAGTTGATAGGGATTACCACTCGAGCGATGTTATCCGAGCCATCCCAAGAGTCTGTTACCATCGCATACCTTACCCTTAGGTCTTATGCGGCTATTTTAAGGGGTTATGTAACAAATAAGTAATACTATGTTCATGTAAATTATTTTCTATATATAAAAATGAATATATTTTCTAGTCATTTTTGATACAATGTAAATAGTTTTTAATGTACAAATAGTGTTTTTAGTTTTTATTTAATAAAGAAATCTATTTTATCAAATTAAGGGATTTTTTAATTAAATAATATTTTAATAAAATATTATTATTATTAAATTAATTTTTATTAAATATAAATGATATTATAATTTTATGTATGCAATTAAATATTATTATTAAGGTTTGAAAGAAATTTCTGTAAAAACCTGTGAATTTTCGATAAATGCCTATTTTTATTTTAAAATTGAAAATTAACATAATTATAAATTTTTTTAGATAATATAAATTCCATTTCTGGAATCAGTATGTCGAAATTTTCCAACGGTGAATTTTTCATAAATTTCTGAGTCAGTCAAATTTTTGGGAAAAAATTAAATACTGTTTAAATATATAATGTGTTCTATGACATCATAATGACCCAATAGTGATGTAATAAAATACTATATTCTTTATTTTCGGCCAATATATGTTTTACCATTAAAATAATGTGATTTTGGGTTTGTTTCACTTACTTTTGAAAGCATTAATGGACCCCTCAAGACATATTCAAGACCTTGCCTTTTTAAATTAATTTCCATGGGTGTGTGACTCACCTCCACATAAGAAACCCTAATATTTTAAGAAGTTCGTAATTTTTCCTTATAAAATATTTTTTTCCTCTTCCCTTTGACAAAAACCGTGGGCAAAAACCATGGGATGGTTTGTGGTTTGGATTAATTTTATATAAGGGGTCCCAAACCTTAATAATAAAGAATTCCCTCACCTTTCCTATATAAACCCACCCAATATCCCACTTACTCCCCACTCAAAGCCTTTGGAGTTCGTCCAACCTCTGCCCAAATCTCTCTTTAATCCTCCCAAGGTTCCCCAATATCCCAAGAAACCTCTCACAAGCCTCTCTCAAGCCTTTGGAAGCACACATCCAAGTAAGGGTTTTTTTCTTCCTTTCTCATTTTTGTCAATTTTCTTTAAGTTATTTTTCCATTTTAGTTTCAATTATGAATTTTGGGGTATGGTTTTTCACCTCCCTCATACATCCCTCTTTATTTTTGACTGATGGGAGACCCCTTTCTCTCTTATTAAATTCCTCCCATGTACACCCGTTACTATGCCGATATTCCAAAAGGAACTTCTCTCTCCTCATTTACATTCAAGCTATACTTTTGTATCATGAATCTAAATTCCATTAAATTTGTTTGGACATGTATCTATATGACCTAATTACTATCAATTACGTGTAAATAGTATGAGAAACCCCTTTCTCTCTCATCAACCTTTTTTATGAATTCTTACGTCACGTCGTTACGCTGCCGAAATCGCACCGATTATCTAAGCCAATGCCATTGTGTAGTGAATACAATGCCCATTTCTCCACCAAGGGTATTAACCGTTATGCACATTAAATTATTGATTATAAATTTTCATGTATGAAATCCACATTCCTTCATCATGGAATAAATTATTATGTTTTATGAATCCATGATTCATGATCCATGTGGCACACTTATGCATGAAATGAAATGTTTAAGAAGGGTGCACCCTTATAGCGCACCAATGCATTGGGTAAAGTATAGTATCATGATACATCATGTGCAATGAGTGTTGACTAATTCTAATTCAAGTGGAATGAGGGTTTACTTGATCTTCATGTGCAATGAGGATTTACTCATGCTCTATGTGCAATGAGCCTTAGCTCATGCTAATTCAATGTTAAGTGTTGTTTCCATATTTCCATGTTATGATTATCATGCTTTATCATGCCTTTATGTTCATGTTTATTTTATGCTCTATTGATATGCCTATTGTATAACATGTGTTGTACTTCTCAAGTTATTCCATGTGTATTCCCTTACTGGGCTTTATAGCTCACCCTTTTCTTATGCATGTCCTCAGGTTATCCCATGCAATGATAATTACAGAGGAATGTAGTGGTCATGTAAAGGAAGTTTTAAATAAAGATGTTTTATTTCATGTTTTATGTTTTTATGTAATGATCCTAAGACCTAAAGACACTAAACCTCTCGATCTTCCTTGTTGTATCATGTGAAGTTTTATGTAATAAATCATGTTTATGTTTGTAATAAAATCAGGGTTGTCATAAGTGGCTTATATAAATGAGGAAAGTTGATTAATATTAACTTTAGAGAGGTTTGTTCAATATTTGAATAATAAATAAATATTATTAAATTTATTGTATAATTTCAAGACGACCATTTGCGACATTAGAATAATATTCCAAAGTGTCACTACTAGCTAACCATAATCCAATTTATTATTTTGATTGAACAATATTAAATGTCATAACTCTATTCACATTAAATATATACAACCAAGGTCAAAAAAACATGATACATGTTTATAAAACAAGTATAATGTGGAAAGAACACCATATATGTCTATCAATTGTTCCAAATGTGGTCCATTGATCGAAAAATTAATTTTCAAGTTCATGAAATTCCATCGAGAATACCAAAAACATCCATAGAGTAACTAACCATTTATATTATCAAAATATTATATTTTCCCTACCCATTCTTCAAAATCATCATATGAGTATATCTAAGTCCATATGGTGCGAAATGTTCATAAATCATATAAAAAAGTGTCTATATACACCACAAAGTGGGGATGCATATAAGTTATAAATCTAAAATACGTAGTAGGTGGCCCCAAACACACCAGTACATTCCCACTATAATTTAACACGCATGTAGAATAAATAAAATGATATAGGGATAAGTAAAATAAACAATCAATATGATTTGTTAGATATTTCTATCCTAAATATTAATATAACATTTAAACCCCAATATAGAGAGTTTTTATACATATTTTCCAACATGATGTCTAATCTTAGGGTCGAAGATGACAAAATTTACCATGTACAGTTGAAATACCCCTACCATTGGGGAAAATGGGTATTGTATAGCAAGTGAACAAAAAAATTTGAAGCCAAATACCTATAGGAATAGAACAAGGGTATTCCAAAATGTTTTATAAACTATTAAATACCATAAACCTATTAACATACAAAAGGTATACATAATAACATTTTATATAGTTGTAATATATCCTTTTAAGGTTATATTTACCTTCCTTAGATATCATGTGAACTAAAATTATCATTAAAAATAATAATTTACAGACATAAAACATTTATAAAAAAATTAAACCTTTTAGATAATAGATAATTATAATAATTGAGAAAACTATTTAAATATATTATTTCAATAAATGTACAAAATATAACAATAAAATAGTAAAAAAAGGAAATCATAGCAATATATTAGAATATGAATGATAATATATGAAAATATATGAAATTTCTAAAAATCATGATTTAGTTTCATAAAAAAAAAATTAAAAATATATTAGTGGACAAAGACTTAGTTTTCAATTATATTTACCCAGCCCTACTACACTACCATCCCAAAAAATTTGGCATCTGAGAGGAATAATGGGTCATTTACCAAAAAAACTACATAAGGTTACTTCACTATATATTAAGTGTGGATATTCTTCTATAAGAATAATAATACCATCCAAAAATGAAGAGATATTTGTTCTGTATCATCCTCCGTTAGAGGGGAGAGATAAAAGTAAGAAAAGAATTAAAAATAACAAATAATTATTTAGGATAAAATCTCATAGTATAACAACATTGTGGAATGTAAATGACATTAATAATTTTAAAACATTATGTTAAATAGATTGAAGGAGTGGTTAAATTCCCATTATAAATGAAATAGAGAAGAATATTGGGGGGGGGGGGGTTGAAATATATTCTAAATCCAACATGAGACTCTATAACCACATGGAACTAATTTTTCAAAATATTGGAATAATATAAAATTGAGATGTGAGGGATGAGAATAATATAAATAAAGGAGGTTTTATTGAGGCCCAAAACTGATCACCCATACTTCACCAAAATTGGAATATCCAATAGAGTTGTGTCACGTATCCCCATTTTCTCATGGATTTAGAATAGTAGTGAGTGTGTATGACTAACAAGGAAAGAATAAAATTATTTTACCATGAGATGAAATAATATTTGAATCAATGAATCAACATATAACATCACAATAAGTGTAAGGAATTATATAAAAAATTAAAAAATAAATAATAGATAATATTAACTATATATAACATTAATGATACATAATGACAAGAAGGGTCAGCCACTGTGGAGACCAAGCCCAAAATTAAAAAAATAAGGGATACATAATTATAATCAATGGGTTCCTCCAAGGACAATTCTTCTAACAACCATCTAGATACTCTAATGTGATCCCACATGCTAGCCATAAATTGAAAATTATATAAGAGGACTATGAATTTATCAAGGTTAATGTGTATTGTTTGAGAAAAAAAATCATTACCATGTCATCAAATGACCCAAATATATTCTATCACATAGAAAATTTGAAGGTACGGTAAAATAAAACTGGAAGCGATATACAAAATGCATGAAACCACATCAGTTCATTTGATGATAATTATTCCACCATGACACTTGACCACACTTACTATAGCCAATTTCTAAAGAGATGTTGTATCGTAAAACATAAAGAGAATAATGATTGATCACCTATTGTAGGTACCAATACATACTCTCAACCACGTTCCGCTTAATTAATTTAAGGAATCATGTCAAACATTAATCCCATTTCTTCTCACACATTCTAGAAAAATTCCCTCTCACTATGGGGTGTCCGTGCTGTTATCCTCTCTTATTGATTGAGTCCTTATGCTAGGAAACATATAACATTATATAGCACTGATAATACAAATACCCTATACTGAGGGGGATTCCATACCAATATCATAGAAAAAAAGACTTATTTCTTGATCCATGGAGTAGTCCACTAACTCTATATTTTTAATGACATTATTTTAAGTATACTTTAATCATATTCATTCATAAAGAATATGTTTGAAAGATACCAAAGTGGAAATTATGTTATGTTAAAATATCATCGATAACTAAGATTTATAATGATTGTGTTTTTATGATAGAATCTTATGTTCAATATTTGAGGAAACTTGTTATTTTTATTCCCCTCTAGTTATGGCATCAGAATACATTCTTCATTTATTTTTTCTATATTTATGCAATCAATAGTACAAAAAGAATTTTTTAATGAAAAATCGTCTTTTCATTCAAAAAAAAATTTCACCAAAAACCATGTTTTCTAAAACTGTTTTCAAAAATATTTTTCTAATTTTTTAAATTTATTTATTAAATTCATGTCCCTATGTATTCCTTTTAAAAAAAACATTAAAAATGAATATTTGGGTAATTTTTATAAATAATTCTTGTTTGGATTTTACAAAAAATGTGAAAAAAATATTTTTGTATGGATTAAATGGGATTTATTACTATAATTACCATAATATTCATTGTATATTGCTTTATAGTTTTTAAAGGTAATATTAAAAGAAATTTTTTTTAAAATTTTTTATGTTTTAAAACGTGTTTTCAATGTAGATTGGATATTTTCCTCAAGAAAGTTTTAAATGAATTTTCAAACATCCATTATATTTTATCATATTTATTTTTAACAAATATAAATTGCAAAATGTTTTATTTTTTATGAAGTTATTTTTAACGAAAATTCATCTTCCATAAGAAATAGACCAATTGATTTATCTTAAAAAATCATTCTCCATATAAGATGACATCCTATGATGTAACTGATGCCTTACTGGGGATATGAACCATGGATACCATTATTATTCATTATCAGAATGGTTTATAATGGTTAGATATTTATGAAACATATTTCTCTTCTACAGGTTAAACCATGAAATAATTATTATGAAACCTATTTCTTTTTCCAAGGAATATACATTGATGAGATATTGAAATGTTTATTAAATATATATTTTCCCATAGATTTTGATATAATTATTTTTTTATGAAACCCATGTGTTTTACATGTGTTAATTTGTGATGAAATTATTATGACACCTGTCTCTTTTCCATGAGTTATACTATGATGAAATGTTTTGTGAAACCCATTTATCATCATGGAATATGAAACTATGAATGTTCTATGATTATATGGAACATAAATGTACTGATTATGTTATGGGTGGGACCTATGTCTTCCTCCAATGTATTGGGTAATGGTTAATGTTATATCATATAAATGTGTACATGAGTGGTTATCCCTTGACTAAAAGAAGGTACATGATAGCTTATCCGAATTATGAAAGAGGGTACACATGAGGCAATCCCATACCTGAAATAGGCTATATTAAAGTTCATCCTAAGACCAAAATAGGTACATGGGTTTTTTTATAGAAAGCGTAACATTTTATGAATTTCTTAGTGGTTGGACTTGAAATAAGAGTTTCTATACTTATGTGTCTAGAAAACATCACTTTGTCATTGAAATGTTTTGATCTTATGGCTCACATTATTTAATTTGCTTAATATTATTATATTAATAAATGCCAATCATTATGAAATGACTCAATATTATGTTCTTTGACATGATGGGTACATTTTTTAAATGTAATTCATAGTTTCTCATATCATTATGCTCACATTATGTTTGTGTATTTCCTTTTTTTACTCTTATTGAGAATCTAAGATTAATATTTCTTATGTTTCATTTCCCATGGTTATCAAAAATTGTTTTAATTATGTTATGTTTGAGAATAGTAATAAATGGTGTTTTTAAGGGATATTTTTAAGGAATTTCACAAATTAATTGATTTTGTTCCCAATGTTGAAAGATAAAAAATATCATGGTAGGTCAGGATGTGTTTTGAAATTTATTGAATATTAATCTAAAAAGATGTAATATGTATGTCTAGATATCATGGGTCATTAATGAGTCATAGTTAGAAGAATAAAATTTATATGATTTTTGTTCTACTTGTGAAATAGTCTCATTTCCTCTATATTAAGGTTATGATGAAGGAGGACATGGTTAAGAAATAACATGTCCAAGATATTTTGAGACGGCATGGAGTTCCTTATATTATTATTTATTTTAGAGATCCATGATTTACGTCTTATTTTTTAAAAAAATTAAAAAAAGAAATGGGTAACCAATTAAAGTTAATCTTAATGTGTCAACCACATATAGATGGAAATACTACATGATCAATTAAAAATCATGAGGATATTATTCAAGCGTTATTCTTGATATTAATGGTTGTTTTTAAAAGCATTTTCTCATGGTTTCAATTTAATATAACGACAGTTATCAAGATTTTTTTAATATAAAACATTTTAAATCATCATATGGGATTCTGTGTATACTTTCTTTTTATAGTTAAGTGTTTATATAGTGTTATTTAAATGGAATGTGTCTTATTATAGTAATCATAATTGAGGTATAGTTAATCCAAAATAGGTTAGAGAATGTTAAACCCTGAGATTTTGTGATTTTTTTCCAAATAATTTTATTTTTTAGACAATTTTTATTAAAAAGAAAACATATTATACCATTCATTATAAGATAAATTGAGTATATCTTACGTGACATAGAACACTGATTGTAACGATTGATATACACTAAACCGAGATTAAATAAAACATAGCCTATTATTAAAATATTATTATTTAATATGATAGGTACCACCTAGATATTATAATATAGGGAAAGGATAGGATTAACTAAATTATTAAAATATATTTTGAACACATGTATATAAAATTAATTCTCTAGTAAACAATTAATTAGAAATTAAAATAAAAAATATTTAGAAATCAAGGAAATATTTTTCAGAAAAACAATTTTCATTCACACAAATGTATTGTACCCCAATAAATTATAAAACCCACTTTTGGTGATATATTTTAATGAAATTTATATATTATAAATAAAATGATCTCTTCAATGTTCATCATATGGGTTATTTAGAAAATAGATATGAATAAATTGATAATTACGTTTAAAAGAAAAATTCAAAAAATAGTTTTTTATCCTTTATTGTACACATATTTTAAAATTATTTTTTACAATACTAATTTTTTTGAAAAATATATTTAAAATTTTTATTTATAATTTCATAAATATGTTTGGCTGAATTTTTAAGAATTTTCTAAAATGATTGTTTTTTTGGAATTGTGAAAAATACTTAATTTTAATTGAAAACATCTATTTCATTTAAATTTTTTATAAATATAAATTAGATTATAAACTATTTTTATACATTAATTAGTTCTATTTAAGCTATATTTATTAAATGTATGTTATTCTAATCATTTTCATTGTAAATTTTTATATAATAACTTTGTAAACTTTGGAACATTTTCTCTTCTAAAACTCGCTTTCTCATCATGTCTGTGGGATACATTTTAATTATTTTTTTTCAAAAAGATGAATAGAATACGGAAAAAATTAATCCATATTTTGAATAATTATAATTTATATAATAGAATAACCTATAAATATTTTTTCACTATAATTAATAGTATAAAGAGTAAAAGTTATTTACTGTAGTTAAGGTGAAAATGGGTTTACTGGTTGGTTAAAATAAAAATATAAGGGTTAAAATTTGCAAAAAAATATCTAAAATCAATTATATAGTTTTATTAAGAAAATATAATTTATATCCCTCTATAATACACTTGTTTGGACCATTTTGGAATGTGAGAAATTTGTTTACACGTACTTCACAGTTATTTTTCTGTTACGTATGTTTTCATGTATGTTTTGGTTTTCCATTTTCATTGGTTTGTAAGTCCGATAAAAATTTGGAGGATACTTGAAATGGTGAAGTCAACTTTTTTTTTGAAATTTTCATAATTAAACCTATAGTTTTTGCAGTTATTTGGGGATTTACATAGTATGTAATGGGATTATATGATGTGTAATCATCGTTTGGATGATGTTATGAAATGGATATAAAGTGTGCAAGGTTACACACCATGTATTGCTTACACACCATGTAAATAATAAAAATATGATTTTAATAACTTAAGATGCCTTTTTTATGTATATAGTAACTGAGAATTTACATGATGCATATTGGGATTAAGCACCATGAAATTAATAGAGCATGCAGTTTTAAATTTTATATATAAATGATTTCTTTTTCAATCAACATGAGACCCCCTGCACATGACCCTTGTCCTTTTTTAGGTTATTATGTGAATTTCATTGGACGTCCACCCCTTTTGAATAATCATATAGGTGATTTATCATCAGGTTGGTTATGCTACTTCTCTTCAGGTAATTGGTTTTCTTGTCTCTTATAGGAACACATTTTTTAATAATGGATGAGGCATGAATTTTGATAAAATATTTGGATGCACTGTATAACAGATTATTCAATGATGGTCAATAGAGAGATAGTGGCAGAAACAAACTTATAAAGAAGTAATAGTGGAGTAATTATGTTGATATATATGGGGTGGGAACTCTAATATTAGGAAAAAGCAGTATAGGGAAACAAATTTCCAAGGTAGTGGAATTAATTAGAATCAGATAACTGGATTTTGGAATATTCAACTAAAACTGAATGGTAAACCAGAATGTTTTTAATGTGGTTTGTTTGACTACATGAAGCGAGATTTTATGTAACCACCTAGAACATTTCACAATTAAAACCATATGGGTAATTTTTAGTGTTATTGTCACAATTCTCTAAGGCTGGGTGTTAGGGACACATATCATGTTTCTTAGTCATCAAATGCTTTGATAGGATGATGACACTAGAATACTTCTCATCTATAGAACCAATCTAGACATGATGATTCCAGGAATACCATGACTCCTCAATAATTGAAATATCAACATGGAAGTAAATAATAACGTTGAATGAGTAAGCAGTTATATAGAGATTGGAATGTTATTTTTGATGATAAATCTAGACCATATATGGAGATAGGTATGATTCTTTTTAATTATACCCTTATAAAAGATTTTTTTATATGTGTGTATCCAATTCCTTTATAACTTATTTGGATATTTATTTTCTGGGTTTCATTTTGAGATGATTTCTTTTGTTTTGAAACATCAAACTACTCTCGGCCAAGTAGAATGTTGAGATTTTGTGTGAAATTAATGTTCTATAATTATTAATGGAGTTTAGTAGATAAGGAATTTATCAGTGATTGAGATGAATGTATATGACATAATCAATGGTATGGATTCGTTGAAAATGTTCAAGGCCTACATCGATTCCTATGTTAGACTAGTTATTTTCATTGCTGATGATGGCATCGAGCATCTCTTTAGATGGTATCTGAATATAAAGGGATTTTCAATATGATTTTTAGAAGCAATTTTTGGAACTATCTCAAACTAGTTTCAAGATTATACTAATAACATGGTTAATAAGATCAATAATATTGGGTTTCCATCATTTTTTGATCAGTTTCAAGATGTTTTCCAAAAACATTATCAGAGTTAGTACCTCAGAGAGAAGTGGAGTTTACAATTTATCTCCTCCTAGTAAACAGTCCAATTAGATTCCATCTTTTCATATGGTACCAAAATAATTAAGGGAATTGATAGTGTAGTTGGAATATCTACAAAGAAAAGGTTTCATTCAGCTTATAACATCTTTATGGGTAGAACCAGTATAATTTCTAAAAAGGTCAAATTGAAATATAAGGTTGTGTGTGAACGATCTTAATATTAACCATGTTATGATAAAGAATCGATATCCACTTCCTTTGATTGATGATCTATTTGGTAAATTGAGGGGATCCCAATGGTTCTCTAAAATTTAATTTTTCTCTTAATATCACCTATTGTGGGTTTGGAAGGAGGATATTCTGAATAAAAATTTCAGAAGTAGATATGGCCATTATGAGTATATGGTTATGCCTTTCAGTCTTATGAATTCACCAATAGTCTTTATAGAATGGATGAATCATATATTTAAAAGTTATTGAGATTCATTTTTTGGTGTTTGGGATATAATTCGGTTGTATTCAAGGATAATGGATGTGCATGAGAAACACTAGGTGTCATCATTTTGAATTTTGAGGGATCACCATCTGTTTTTCAAATTATCAAAGTTTGATTTTTGGATACAAGATGTATGTTTTATTGTCCATATAATTTTTGAAAGAGGTGTTTTTGTGTATCTATATATTATTGATTTTATTATCTCTTAGAAACTAGTAAATAATTTTTTATGGTATAATCATTCCTAGGATCATCTAGTTATTACTAAAATTTTATTCATGCCCTTTCATAACCATCTTTATCAATGACAACTTTTAAAGGGAAAACTGTTCCATTACAAGTGAATGTGGAATGTGTGAACAATTTTTAGGAGCTTAAATTTCACCTTACATCAGCAGATATCTTTATTTTCAAGTATCTAGAAAAGGGTATGTGGTGTATTATGATTCTTTGGGATATGGGCTAGTATGTTTTCCCATGCAAGTAGATCATGTTGTTGTTTAAGGCTTAAGAAAACTATGGTTTCATGAAAAGAACAACCCAACACCTGATTTGGAATTATCTACTAATGTCCTCACTTTTTAAACTTGGTGTTGATACCTCTTTGGCGATAAATGCATACAGTTTAAAAATCATAAGATATTGGAAAACATTTTCTCACAAAAATATTTCAATCTAAGGTAAATAATATGGATGATGTATCTCTAAATTTTTGAATTTTAAATTATTTATACGCTTGTTAGAGGATATTGAGTGGAAGATGAATTAATTAAAAATACATATTATTAGTTTGAAAAGGAGGCCTCAGATTAGTGTCAACTGAAGTGGGTGATAGCTGACATGCACTGGGCATGTGAAGACTGAGGTATTGCTATGGTTTTCCTCCAAGTTTTTTTATTTGATATTTTGTGGATATTGTTAATGAGGAACATACATTTGATTTAGAATGTGTTGAAATGATTCCAAATATCAATGGTGGGGAGACCATTTAGGTGTGTAAGATGGATGAGAGTTAAGTGTTGTGGTTTAGAGATCAGATGTTATTGCCATTGTATTTTCAATAATTAATTCTTCATGCATACCTCCATTATAGATGGTATATTCATCATGGAATACATAATATGTATAAGGAACTGAAAGAAAACTTTTATTCGGTTGGTGTGAAAAATAAATTGGTTGAGTTTATTTTTAGATGTCTCACATATCAATAGGTAAATAAAGTGCATCAGTGGTCAGCATGTATGTTGTTGTCTCTACTTATTCCTCTTTGTAAATGTGAGAATATATCCATGTATTTTCGAACAAGTCGTTGATGAATGGTTTAGAAAAATGATTCCATATGGGTGATAGTGGATCAGCTCAAAAATTAAGCCCATTTTATCCCTATTCATGAATCTCATACGATGGAGGACTTTCCTAAAATCTATATCCATGATGTTGTAATGAGTCATGGTGTACCATTTTTGATTGTATCATATAGAGACTTGAGTTTTTTGTCTTATTTCTAGAAATCCTGAAATCAATCCCTTGGGACTCAGTTGAAAATGACAATGGAATATCATCCTCAAATGGAATAAAAATCATAAAGATACAAACATTGGAATACATACTAATGGATTATGTAATGTATTTTGGTGGCTCAAGGGTGGAGCACATACCGTTAGTAGAGTTCTCATATAACAACAATTATTAGGAATCGACACATATAGATCCTTTTAAAGCATTATATGGTCATCCTTATTGTTCTCCACATTTTTGGGTTGAAATAAGTGAGACTTTACTAGTTAGGGTGATCCTTTTCTAAGAGAAAATGGTGAAAATTAAGTTGATAATGAAATGGATGGATATTTTATAGAGTAGTTATATATCGTAATCACATCATTGTCCATGACCTTTTTCATTTGACTTGAGTGATCATGTGATCATGAGAATCTCTTCAAGTATTGGGCATCATAATTTTGGAATATAGGGAATGTTATATTCATGATATATAGTCTATTTTTAGATACCTTAATGGGTTGTTAAAGTAGAAAATAGATTTGAATTTCCACCATGGTTCAGTTAAGTGTATAATGTGTTTCATGAATCTCAGTTGAAAAACTATCAGCCTATTCCTAATAATGTGATTCGATGGGATCACATTGACCTATACTCAGATTATTTGCTGGTTTATATGTTAGAACTAATTATGGATAAGAAATAGAAAGTCATTCATGGAAACATCATAGGTATAGGTCAGGTTTTGTGGCAACATGGTCAAATTCATGAAGAAACATGGGAATGGGAGAAGGAAATGGTGGAGAAATAGCCTGAAATCTTCCAGGACAGTGGTGATATTCTAATTTATTTGGAGGTAAATACCAATTTTTAGGAGAATATAACACCCATAGTTTCAGATAATTAACCCTTTATTTATAAATTTAATGTTTGTAATGTTTTGGGTGAATTTTTGGATGTTTTAGAAGACATTTGGAATGTTTTTGGAGATTTTTTAGAGGTGCATGTTCTGAGAATAGTTATTATAAACAGTGAATCACTTATTGAATACTATGAAATGTGAGGAACTGGGATCTAGGTAGGTGCATTATTAGGCCCATTGTATGGCGAAATCATTATGTCTCCTTGAAGAAACCATGCATTTATAGAAAATGTAATTTGCAAAATTAGTGCACATTTTTCTTAATCAATCGCCATAACTGTGCACGATAACAAGTCAAATCGTAAAATTATGGATCTGATTTGGATTTAACTCTATACCACTTTTTTCCCTTAACTCAAACCTAACATGTTTCTAATCTTCCTAAAGTCTATGGATACGCTTCCCCTTGATTATAAAGCAATCTTTTTGTGTTTTATAGTGCATTGATGCCTAGATTCCTTGGTAAGTCTTTGTTCTTTGTGGTTTTTCTTAAATATTATCTTCTCTCCTCAAATGGATTCATATATATAGTACATTATAGAAAAAATATAAGATATTTTATTTCAATCATCATGATATTTGGTTGTTTTTATGTAAGGGAATGATATTTTTTGAGGGTTTTTTAGTTTTAACCCACTTTGTTGAATAATTCATAACATTTTTCATTTTTTCCAAATTTTATGAGGTAATTCATCTCAATATAAAATCATATTGTTATATATTGAAGGATTTGATTCAATGTTTTTATATTTAGTTAATTTTATTGTGAAATGATTGTGCAAATATTGGAAGAAACTTTCGTTAGTGATTGTTTGTGGAATTGTGAAATTCGGGTTTTGTGAAAAGTTCTGTGTTTATGGATTTTAAAATGATGATTTTAAAATGTGAACTTTTTTAGTATGGAAATGGATTAATGGTAATTTTTTTAATATATTAAATTTTTTATTGAAATGGATTTAAGTGGTTAGTTTTTTAATTGGTTTTTTGAAATATGGTTATTGTGTGTTCATGTCCATTCTGTACAAATACGGGTATGATGTTTACCCCATAAAATGTGGGATGGTTAAGCGTATGAATTTTACTCTGGTAAAATGGTTCAATAAATTATGTATTGGGGAAAGGATGACTCACCACTATTTATTATAGGGAGGTCCATTGTTTCAGGCATGTGTGGATGTGTGTAATTAAATGGGTTATGCCAAATGGAATTGTGAAAGGGTATGAAAGAATTGGTTAGTAACTATACATGGAAAACTATTTTAGTTTAGAAAATTGTGTTAGTTCTTAAATTGGTTTTAATTTCAGATAAAATGATATAATTTTTTTAAAACTATTTTATGTAAATGTTCTAACATGATTTATCCTTGTGGCATGTGTAGGGTAGTAATTTGGGGAAAATGTAATGAGTTTCATTACTCATCCCATTGTTTGGAACTTTGGTACTTTTTCGAAGATTATATATTGGGACATAGGTAAAGAAAAAGTATCTCATTCATTCAGTGATGTAAATTGTTACATTGGTTTGTATTGTGGAGTTTGAGATTATAGAATATTGGGAGGTGTCGATTTGTTTCTTAAGAGTCCTTGAGCTTTTTGGTTTTGTCTTCCACTTTGTACTTTGATGGTGGTAGTCTTCTGCTTTGGTAATTTTGTGTCATTTGGTATTGTTATGTGTTGGTATTACATTTATTTGTATCACATTCTTTCTCATTCAACAAATACTGTATATTTGATTTTGATATTCTTATTATGTACATTTAAATTTAAAAAAAGTGAAATCATCCCCCAAAAATTTAAGAAGCCCTTGGAATTTATTTCAAGCCTTTGGTGTCTTAGAGATGTCACCTAAGGCGAAGTATAAATTCTACCTCAACTCAATCCAACGAGGAGTGGAGGGATTTTACAATTCTTCTTTAGTGTTTCATGTTTTTTCTTAAGTTATTTATCTTCTTTCTTGATCTTAATATTTATTTCCAAATAGACATCCAGTTATTTTTTTTCTTCATGTGAATCATATAAGAAACATCTACTCCTTCTTCTTTACTATTAGAGATATCATATTTAATTTCAATATCTTCCATAAGGATAGTGTCTTTTATAGAACATTAGTCCTGTGAATCATCACTTTTTGAAGAACTAGATTCTTACATATTTTAGCATGATTATCTTAATCTTTCTAAAGGGATTATTTTTTAGATTCATTAAATTTAGTGTACCTTTTACCGGATTTTCCTTTTAAATTACACTATGTTTCTTCTTCTTCTTCATAATCTAATTCAATAACTTTATTCTTCTTTGGATAATATGCAGAAAATGTTTCAACACCACCATAATTAAAACATTTAAGTGGTAGATTAACTTAATACCTTCTTTTTCCACTTTTACAATTTTATATATAAGACCTAAGAATTTATAATGATTCTCATTACAGTAATCATATTCAAAATAATCAGTATTGGGACCAATCATTTCTTAATCCATGATCTTTATCTTATTAATTTATTTGAAATTCCATTATTCGTTGCCCATTTTCTTTAAGATTGGATATTTTATTATCTGATTATTTAGGAGGGTATTATGTCATTAATTATGGGATAAATCATGGATTTCTTCCAATGATAAAATATTTGGGTAAAATATATCAATAAATTTTATCATTATTTTTTTAAACACTGTTGAATCATTCATCTTTTAACTAAAGTGTTATATATGGATAACTATATAATTTAACCTTATGAAATACTTATCAAAATTTTCATCTTCACTCATTATTATATCTTCAAAATTTCCCCTAAAATCGACAATTTATTTCTTTTATTTTGATATTTCCTTAAAAAACATTGCCTGTTTCTTTTTTGTCAACCTCAATATTTCTCTTGTCTTCAAAAGTCATAAAACTATCTCTTGTAATTGGGGGATATCCAAAAGTGACAACATAACTTAATTTTAACCCTTGTGAAAGTATAAATGTAATCATTAGATTCTTCCATCCATAAAAGTTAATTCTATTTAAAAAAAGAACTCCTTACAATTCCTAGATTTATAAATATTCATAGTATACTTTAAAAGAGTACAAACTCTGGGGAACCTGGTTTTCTCATATAGAAATTTTAAATCCCCATGATGGATCCATTGAGTTGGGGGGATCAAAGGTTACATTTTATGAAACCTCCATTTTAATTCAACCAATTATTCTTGTTAAATCCTTGATCTCTAATTATTTTGAGTACAAATTTTACCATATGCAAAAAATAAAATCTTTGAAATGAAAACAAGTATTATTAAATTGTTCAGAAAAATACTAATAATTTCCATGATTAACCAATAGTTTCTTCATTTATTTTCTTATCAATATTAATTTTTTATTACTAAAAGTGATGATAAATTTACACAAAAGATTAAATAGGAAATATCCACAACATGTAAAGTAAAAATGGACTTTTTTATATTGAAACCATCAATTTTTTAATAACATCCAACTTCAATGATGATGAAGATATAATTTGATATTTAGCATGTCCAATGAAAAAATAGATTGATATTATTCTAATAAAAACTCAACTACTTAAAATATACTTGTTTAATATCAATAAAACTAACATCTTTCTTAAATATTCACAATAGTACTCGCATGGATGAGAGAATACATGTATGTAATTTCAACTTCTTTATTAATTTAATAATGTACATAACCTATTAAGACAATAATTTCTTCTTTCAAGTACACTATCATACTCCAATAACACTATCTTGTAGAAAATACAAGAAAGGTTCACTAGTTATTCTACTTCTTTTTTCTGAATATATCATGTCATGTATGATGGTTCTTCCTTTAAGGGGTTCGAGTGAATATATCACATGAATTTATACTACCTTCATTCACATGAAAATTATTGTATGAAAGTAATATTATGTTACTTAATGTCTCAAAATATTGTATTCTCAAGTGATTATTTACCTATGAAAATATTTCATTTGAATTAATCATGAGGGTTTACTTTACCTTCATGTGAAATTAATTGCACAAGTACTCTATTTCATTGAAATTAGAGATCTCTCTCAACTATTCATATTATAGAAAAAAACCCCATCCCTTGAATCCATGTTTTAAGAGGAGGTTCCATCAACTCAGCTCTAATAAAAGTATAGTTCCTTATAAAAATGATTATCCACCAATTTTAAATACCCAAATACCACTACTTCTTCATGCGATGTAAGAGGGATCATTTTATTCACGTAATGTTATAATTTCTCAAATATATTATTTTTATTTCATTTTCCAATTATTTATTATTTTTTGTACTTTTATGAAAAATAGGTATGAATTATAAGTTCCTCATCAACCTCATATTTCATTTATTTTTTTGACAGCATGTTTATGCACTTTATGACCTTTTCCTACTTCTCAATTTGTATATCTCGTTGATAAACAATATATACCTAATAAAAAAATATCAATTTATTCACCCATTTTTAATAACTATACTTATTATCCTACTATATTTTATTATTAAATTAATGGATATTATTTCTATAATCTATATATGAAAAATTTCCTCAAATTACAGTTATATTATTCTTTATTAAAAATTGTTCAAAATAAATAAGTATAAATGATATAGTGTTGATCATCAATAATTATTTCAAATATTTTATTTGATATCCTATAATTATCATTTCAATAACTTCTCATCACACACCATTTAATTCTACTATAATATTTGATTGAAACACTACCGAATCTTTAACAACATAGTGATGTTTAATATTCCAATCATAAATAATAATCGTCTAACTTTGATATCCATTAGCATCAAAATTGTAACCATTATGTGAGGATTTTATAATCCTACATATCTTTTTGAAAGATTGGTATACCCTTATATATCAACTTAATATCATTTACATATCTTTTGAAGCTTTAAATCACCCTTATATATCATCCTGTCAACTCTGATGTATTTACCAGAAATTTTTAGTCACTCAGATATATCATAGTATAACATTGGTACTTTGTTAAAAATTTGTCCCTATAGGTATCCTTATGCATCCTCCAGTGAACTATGATTAAACTATTATATATATAAACTTACCTTGATGTATAATTGTGTACCACAATACTTTTTCAATTTCTAGTCTGCAAGGTATATCTAACCTTTATGCATTTCATTTTCCATAGAGAAACTATTATATGTTTCCTTTTCCATAGTTAAAATCATTCATATTTCGTTGTAAAAAAATATATCTTTTCAACATTTATGTATTCATAAAAATTTCAGAGTGACTCTTTTGTATGTAAATCACATTTAAGAATACCCATTTTTATTCAATGTATTTCCCAATTTTCTATACCAAATTAAAATTATAATACTTTTTAAAATTAGATTATAACCTCCTCAATCATTCTTAAGAAATTTCCAATAACTATAATTCATCTAGAAATAAATTAAACAAATAATAATTAATCAAACATAAACCCAAATATTCAACAATGTTTTTAAATCATTTTAGAACATATAAATATTTTTATTTAGTATTTAAATATATTTTCACCACCACATTAATTATATCTTCAAACCCATCATTATAAAATATTCATATATATGATATTATTCATTGATTACAACTGACTTCATGCTTTATAATCTGATATTAGATCACTTAAGACATTAACTTTCATTATTCTTCTTTAACACTAGAAACTACATAACCATATCAGGAACCAATAGTAGGAAACTCTTTCAACTTCCAACAAAATGTTTCATTTATTCACATTAATTATAAATGTAAAATTATAAAATGCATGATAATGATTCCTTGAATCTTCTTATACATAAATATTAGATAGTTGAAAATATTTCCTACTATCAAGGAAAATAACTCAATAACCTAATTCAGTTACCTTTCCCAATTTATGGAATATCAAGTTTGAATTCTTCCTTAATTAATCTAATACTCCATTAACCAACACATACTAAAAACCTATGTACTTGTTATAAAAAAATTTAATCATTACAGTCCATTGGGATCTTCACATAAGATGGAAATGTTTTGAATACATGAAAGTGTTTATAAAACCCCATGGATATTCAATGTCAGGTATAAGTGTTATAAAAAATATATTTTATTAATGTTATAGATATACAAGAGTTTAAAATAAATGAAATAATTTATGGATCTTATATCGTTCATTAAAATGATAAAACAAAGGATTGCTGCTAAATTGATTTGAATTTAAAGGAATATGTCACGATCTAATGAATTTTTATAAATGATGTGTTTTTTCATATTATTTAAATTATAATAAAATATAATTTGTTTACTAACAAAGAGATTTTATTAATAATAAGATATGATTGTTTTAGTTTACATGGTTTTTTATTCATAAAATTTTATAACATGTTTTAGAATAAGATAAGTATAAAAAGAGTTTTATCTTAGAGAAAAAGCATTTATAAAAGATATTTGTTAAAACATAAGATAAAGAGATCACACCACCCATCATTTTCATATTTTAAAGAATAATGTATTATTTTCATATTATTATTTCAGACACATAATATACTATATAATATGTGTCTAGTAATAGTTTATTTTTTAAATGTCCTCACTAAGAGGAAATAATTTTTATTTCTTCCAAACCAATGAAATTTTGTATCATTACATGAAATTATGTAGAAAGTATAGTTTTCAAGAGGCTAGTTGGATTATATTTGGACTGGGATAAGTTCAATGTTTATCAAATAAAGGATCCAAATAGAAAAAAATAAAGTGATTATGAATTAATATCTTATACAAGTTTAGGATATGCCAATAATTAAAATGTAAGAATTTATATTTATTTTCAAAAATGAAGTGAATTTAGATTTGTATCTTTAAATAGTATGATATGTGTTGATAAAGAAATATATTAGTATAAATAGTAATATTAGTTTCCAAATTATCTCAAAGGAAATGTATGATGGAAAAATTCCATGTATGATGATGATCATGAACGTAAGAGTTATAACTAGATAAAAAAGTTATTAATATTGTAATATATTGTTTTATAGAGTAAGGGAGTTTGAAATCTATGCTCAAGGAGTTGATCATTCAGAATATTATTCCTAAGCCTCAACATAATTCAAATTGGATTATTTTATATATTTTACTTAATAAGGATTTCCGTGTTAGAGTTTTGTCAGATGGTCAAATAAAGTTGTGGAAGGAATTATATAATAATTTAATGATTTTAAAAGAACACCAAAAATTAGTACACCTAAGGCATTCTAGTGGTCATTTATATTATATATAATATTGGTGCTTATGTATAATTTTATTAGAATTTTCTTAATAGTTTTTTACGAATATAAATAAAATGTATCACATTATATATATCCATACTTCACTCTCTCTTTTACTCATGTTGGTTGAATCAGATATATGAATTGAAATGATAATTAACCTCTCAAAGTACAACAATGAGATTTACCTAACCATTGATTCTTAGGGATTAATACAGGTTGTGAGGAAATAATAAGGTTAACATGTGTTTGAATTTTTATAGAGATACAAAATATGATCATGAGGCATAAAAGGTGTTTTGTGTTCTTGATGACACACTAAGTATACCAGATATAGTGTTATACAGTGTAAATCTGTTATATTAGGGGTTCATGTTTCATATTTGTATTTCCCCATAAATGAGATTAAAAAAATACCTATCATAATAACCTTCATATATTGACACCTTTATTATTCCAACCTCGAGGCTGAGAAACTTTTTTGAGTGGTTGGGTATATTGATGTTCACGTTTTCAACAGAGTTTAATTAATAAAGGATTTGTCCCCTCATACAATAACTATGAATTTTGGACCCTTGATTGAGAATTAGTGGATTAATCCATGATTATAACAAGATAAGATATTTGATGTGATTATCTATTGGAATAAGGGTATTTGATGTTCTCATACTACATGGCGAATGACATGTGATGTATTAATTGACTATGTTAGTCCATACTAGGTTAATAAATAATGTTTGAGTAACTATATGGGATTGACATACTCTATCTCCCATATTTACTCAATATCATGGACAAATTTACCATATACAAATGCATGATTTTATATGATACAACCAGGGGACATAGGTATAGGTATAAATGTGTTTGACGAACATCATTAAATACCCCTTTATAGATTTAATAGAATTAATTCTTTTATAGAGGCTTATTCCTACTTAAATGTATGAATTTATGAATATATTTTTTTTCAATGCTATAAAGACCCATGGGGCCACAATTTATGGATTTATGAATTGGAACTCAGTTATATGAAACATAAAGAGTTTATCTAAAAGGAAATTGGGATTTATATTCACAAGGTATTGTATATATTGTGATAGATCTATAGTTGATTATAACATTCCAAAATTGTTTTGAAAATATAGAAAAAGTTGTTTTGGATCTGGTTTCACACGTTATTATATATGGTATAATATATATTGAAATAGAATAAATTCTAAGTGGCTTTAGTGCAAGTGGGATATGGAATGAGATATTACATAAATCCATATATATATATGATTTTATTTCTATATCATAAGGTATAATATACGAGTTTCATATGGTATGAAATATATGTTTCAAGTGAAATGTTTCATGCCTTAAAGTGAATCATTACTTTTGATATAGAGATACCTTTTCATCATATACCACATGGACTATATCATAACCCATAATGAATCATATTGTATGATTTATATAACATACTATGATTGATAAATTGTTATATAATGTTAAATGTTAACATTTAGAAATTTTCTATGTTGGATATCAACAATATCAACATTTCATATGATGAAACATTGGGGAGAAGGAATTTTTCTAAGGGGTGGAAGGAATTATATTCATTTTTATAAACATAAATGTTTTATAACATATTATTAAATTCTTTATAGGACCATGGAGTTTCCCTAAGGCTTATATAATATAGTGTTATCCATAAGAATGGTGCATGTGATCCTTTTTCCAAGAATTCTCCACTAAATCAACAAAAGATATCTTATTCCTTATTCTTTTTCTCTTTGAGGTACTATCATATAATGGATGTAGGGATAATCCCATACAAGTATTGGGTTATTCATATTAAAAAATGGATACACCACATATGGAATAATCCTTTATATTTTCCTAGTGATATTAACCAATCACTAAAATAAAGAATGAGGCTAAACCATCTATAGTGAAATGTACATGCTCTTAATTTATTTATAAATTATTATGGTTCTTCATAGCATAGTGATCTTGGGTTTGAGGTTTCTATTATATTTAACTAAATTTCATTATTGTTATTATATATTTATAAACTCTTATTTATATATATCCGGAAACATCTATGAGAGTATGATTTTTTTATTCAAGTGTCCATCATGATCTATTATTAAATGAAGTAAGTAAAGGCCGTGAACATTAATGTTAGTGTTTCTATTTAATATTTCTCCTTAAGTTAATTTTTTTGGTGTATTTTTATGTTAAAGAGGATGTATGATGGTAATAGTGGATTTTTGAGGAATAAGAGGATAAAGAAGAAAGGATCCAAGGGCTTTTTTGACCATTGGGAACCTGGTGGTCCTCGACCAAGTAAAAAGTGGGGGGTTTAAGGGACTAGGTGGTTCTATTTAAACCACTGAGTACCTGTCAGAATATAATGAGTACGTGATAGATTTTTAGGCCAAATGACTTAAAAAATATATTTTTGTGTCTTAAAACTCAAATGTAACCCCCAAATAAACTTTTGCTTTAGATTTTATCCCATTTCATCTATTATCAACTCCCTTGTGTGATCTCATGAACTTATTTTCCCACTCAAGAAAATATACATTCAATCCTAGTTTAGGGTGCCTTTTATTTTTTTGTGGGGAATTATACTTTATAAGTTAAAGGTATAAATATCATATATTATTTATTAATATTGTTTCTATATCATAGCGGGTGTAAACCCTTATCACCACAATCTAATTCTCTTCAATTCCGTTCAATTTCTTTCATTTATACTATTATGGGTTCTTATCCAAGGATAATCAAATCCAAAACCCTGTTTTTTCTTCTGAATTACAGTCTTTATAAATTTCAACATCCAAAATTCTGAAATATCACATGTTAGATGATTATTTAGTGAATGTGGTGGCATACATTACCTCATTGGGCTTCAAACTAGCCCATTCCATTTATTTTTCATAGTTGTACTAATATTACCTTTCCTTACTACTGAGGGATAGTTTGGTACCAATATAGTAACAATAGAAATTAATTAATATTATTGTGTTTTTATTGTAAATAAATTCTTAACACACCTTTGAAAAAGTATATAGACCATTTGGGGATTCATTAATTTAAAATTTATTTTTAGTAGAGATTAATTGATTTAATAGCTCTTTTTATTATTCTCATACCTTTTTATTTGGGGGAAGATTGAGACATTTTATTGATAAATTTAATTATTATAAATACCAATTTTATAATGTTATATGTGTTTTTTGTAAACTACATCAAAGTATACTTTCATGTATTGTTTGTTGATATATTATTTTTTTTATACAAGTTACTTTGTGGATGAAAAGAATATAAATGTCGTATAATGCCACTAAATATATTAATTGGAAAGCTATATCTTGTTTTATTTCATAGTGATTTGATGGGATAATAGTTTATTGACCTTTTATAACAATACCCCCATCTTCCATAGGAAAGGCCTTGGCATTGACTCTAGTATACCCTCTATCCATTCGAATAGGATGGGATTCAGCAATTACTCTTTTATTTGATATTACTTGTATGGGATATGGTGTAATATTTCCCAACCTCAAGCCCATCATTGATATTGTGCAATGCCCAATGTTATCAGTAATGGTGAGGACCCTAAGGGAATATGAGATAAATATTTTAGTTATAAATATTATAATTTGAAGTAGTCCAATCATGTTGTTTTCCATATTATGACTTTAATATTTCCATATATTTTTCATGTATACACCTGGATTTATGATAGGTATGTAAGGTTGGTGTGGATTGTAAGTCTCTAATATTCCCAAATACAATTTTTCTAAATTAACACTATGAGAGATATCTTTCTCCACACACAATATTGAAAAAAAAGTCGATGCATATTTATTATTAAGAAAATTTATGATTAATAAAACCTCTAGAAAATAATTTTTTTAATAAATTATAAATGTATAAGAAATATGATTGGGAACACCTAACATTTTTAAAAAGGAATTTTTTTAATAGAATTAGTTTTCTTTACATATTTTATTTTAGTTTAATAGGATAAATCTATAAATTTACGAATTTAAATTTTGTAAAATAAACATAAATTTTAATTTCACAATGAAAATATGATATTATGATGATTTTTTAGTATTTTTATAAAATAATTTATTTTTTTGTTAATATTACCATTTTTACTAAAATAACAACATTTATGACTACATCAAGAAGTATGTATAATTACAATATATTTATAAAAAATACATGATCAAAAATGTATTTAATGAGTAAAACTATACAATTAGAAGTAATATTATGAATTTATAATACCTATGTTTAACATTTTATTATCTTAAGAAAATTTTTCCAATAAAAGTCATTATTTTTTTCTTTACTTTTAGTTAAATAATAATTTGGAAAAATTAGGTTTTTTATTCTTTTAAAGCCCCATAACCTTTATTTTTCTTATTATAAACAAATTTCTATCTTTAAAATCAATAACATTGATAATTTTATCATACACATAAATTTTAAACTTATAAATACAGCTTTTCTAAAAATTATTTTTTACACATTACAAGTTATAATGTTAAAATTAATCTTTCTTACATATATAAACTTAATTTGATAAAATATAATTCATATTTTAAAATGTAATTTTAAAATTATTTAATAATTTCTAATTTTTAGGCATAAAATTAATAATTTACGTAAAAACTAACAACCATAGTGAAATCCAAAAAAGTTAAAAATGGTTAACTAAAAGAGTAAAATGCCTAACATTTTATAAACAATTTTATAATTTAGTGTTTGAGGTGTTTATTGAACAAAAAATATCTCCAATATAATATTTTCTATTTTTGAGTCTTCTTGATATATGAAACACGTGCTCTCTTTATATTAAGAAAACATATTTAAAACAAATGTCATTATCACAACTTATAAAATTGTACACTCACCACTACTTCAGGACCACACCCAAATTTTAGTTCCCTCTTGAAACTCTACACTATTTCATTCCCATAGAATCCTATTTGACTTTTATAAAATTAATAACAAAAAAGTTTTTTAAGACATCCCTTTCAAAGAAATCCTCCAAGGGAAGCTCAAATTTCACAATGAGATTCAAGTTTTTTAAAGGAACTTAGGA
This sequence comes from Viscum album, assembly GCA_963277665.1. Classification (NCBI taxonomy): domain Eukaryota; kingdom Viridiplantae; phylum Streptophyta; class Magnoliopsida; order Santalales; family Viscaceae; genus Viscum; species Viscum album. The sequence continues at coordinate 475,869,551 of OY728135.1, forward strand.
ATTAAGGAAAGGGTTTATTTGTCACATTCTCAATTCCATGAGATATCTTTATTATTTTACCACATAATTTATTTTATATGGCTTATTCACTTTACCATTTCCTTTAATTATAATTTTTTTTTTTCATTTTATGATATTGGAATGTCCATTTCTTGGTATCCTAGTTATGTTTTTTTATTATTACGTTACTGTTACCATAAAGGGTTAATTATATAAAATATAATTTTTTAAGACATATTTACAATATTAAAAATTATTTAATTAATATAGTGTCATTGATATGAAATGAATTTTATACAGTATTAATATAATTCATGTGGTATTAAGGTTCATATAATGTTATCTCTTTAAATGGAATTTGATTCAAAAGATTTCAAAATTCAAAGGGTTTTTATCAACACAACTCCCATAATTATGGTATAATTATTACTCATGAACTAATTTATTATAATCTTGTTTTCTAAAATAAAAATATTTAATGTAATTGTACTTTATCATTATCTTAATGGAAAATTACAATTTTTATTCAAATATTCCACCTCAATGGATTTCTTCCCTAGAAAAGTAAATAATTGTTGAAATTTTTTCCCATCCTCTTTAAAAATGGTTCATATTCCTAGTCTATATTTTTATTTCCCACCAATGTTATACATTATATTTTGAAAATCGATTAGGTTTTATCTCATGTGACCTTCATTTTTCACTTTTCCACTTTAAAAATGTTTGTTTTTCATCTTTTTATGATGTGAGGCTTCAATAATGGTACTTCAAAATATTAAAAACGTTTTCCATAATTTTAAAATAAAATGTGTCATCTTACACTCCACATTTTTTTATAACCTTAATTTCATTTAAAGGATATATTTTTGATGTTTTTTGTCCAATGTAAATGTTTTCCAATGTTTTTTCAAAACATTTTTCGAATATTTATATATTATCAATGATTAATTATTGAAATTTATTTATAAATATTAATTTAGTAAATGTAAAATTTTCAATTTCTAAAAAATGAACTTTCCAAAAAATAATTTTCAACATGACCATAAATTCATCTTGTACACTGAAGATAAAAGTGATTCTAAGAAATATTTCCTGATTTTGTAACCATTTCCTATTTATCTAAAATTGATTTATTTACATGAAAATTATTTTTGGTCAATCACCCTTTAAATGTTCTTATAATATAAACATATTGGGTGATTGAATTTTTGATATCAACCATTAAAATTCTTTATGTAAATTTTGGTGCTACTATCTTGAAATTTTATGAAACCCATTTTTCATTTCATGGGTTTATAATGACGTGAAAATTTATATTTTCAATTGTAAAACATATGTACGAATAATTGGTTGGTAGGTTTTTATATCATCCATCAATTAATTGGTAATGCTTATATCTCATGAGCTCGAAAGGTTAAATGAGAGGATTTTCTGATGACAAAGGGTATATATGAGGATTATCCAAAGTTAAAGGGTACAAATGAGGATTATCTCAATCCAGAGGGTTCACTAGAGGATAATCCCCAAACAAAGGGTACACATGAGGATTATCCTATCACTGAGGGTACACATGATTATTAACCCAAGCCTAAAAGGGGTACATGTGTGGTAATGCCATTCTGAAGTATAAAAAAGTGGTAATCCCAATCCCAATAAGGAATATGAGTGATTATCCCAAGAATACTATCTGATTAATGTCTTAGTGGGTATCCTTGAAATTTTATTTCTATGATTATATTTATGGAACACTCTTATGTCATAATATTAAGAATATGTTTTTCTATATGGATCATGTTTATTATATCATGATTATAAACTCTTTTTTAGTGGTTTATGTTTTTTGATTTGACAATACATGTATTTACATCATGACTTATGAACATATTCCATTGTTCTATGTTCTTCTTAATAAGATATTTCTCCCCTGATCAAGGTTTGTCATTTAATTATGATCTAAACCTTGATAAAATTTTGATGATTTTCCCTTTTCTGTGCATTTGAGGACACCCCTTTCTTATTTTTCAATTCCCTTGGTTATGAAGATTTTTATAACTTAAGAGAAGTCTAGAAGGGAGTTTATTATGTTTAGATTATAAGGAAATGATTAATGGTTTTGTAAAATATGTTTTCTATGTAACAGATATTCAAAGATACTCAAATTTTAATAAATGGGATTGTGTGTTTATTATTAGATATAATATTTAAATTATTGAAATTATATAAAATAAGGACATGTTCAAATCATATTGTATAAAATACAATATTTAAATAATGTGTTTTGAACATCGGACCTGGGGGTACAGGTTTGGGGTTCCTCATTAAGACATCCTATGATGTCATTATACTCACTCCTTACACGTTCCCCGATGATATATATGTGTACCGCATTATAGTGTTCCTAGTAAAGGGAAAACACTAGAGAATGGGATATAGTACTACATGGAGTTTGGATCATATGTGATACCATTTTCAATTTCTAGAGGGAGTGGGTAGTGTATACCTTAGTGATATATAAGACATTAAAAATGGGATTTTCCATATGGGAGTCTTTCTCCTTTGACCTTTAGGCCCCATTTGGCTTTGGGATTTTGTGTATAACATGTTATTTCTTATCTTTTCACTTTTTTGGATGTTTTAGACCTAGTTTGAGTTTTTCAGGCATGATTATGTTGTTATTTCATCCTTCAGTACCAATGTGGTTAGATTAATAAGTACTTGAGTGGATATTGGGGTATTTTGGGAAAAGGTGTTGATCAACCCCAAGGGTCATATTGAAATTTTGGTATGTTATACCATTTATTTCTATTAGGTTACAAGGGGAAACCATCTCCCACCAACACTTTATTTAACCTCTAATGTTTGAACTAGCCTCTTGTGATCAAGTGGTTTTCTTGAGGTGTTCTGGCAACCTAGAATAGTACTATTGGTTTGATCAGGTCATGATAAATAAAAATTGGTATTAGAGTCTGCATTAAGGGATATTGGGTATGGTATTTTAGAGTATCAAATTTATAGGGGTTTTATAAAATATGAAGTAATCCCTTAATATGCATATCTAGCATAATTATGGAAGAGTATTTAGTTATCTAGAGTAGATTGTTTAATCCCTTTCATTTTATTTAAGTTATCCTAAGTTATTTTTCTCTCATGTATTAAATGTGTATCTATAGGTAGTCATAGGTAGGAATTAATGGTATTCCACAAGCCTAATTACAATTGATTGTAATATATTTGGAATAAATTAAAGGTTAACATTTAGAGAAACACGAATAATAATTAAATTAATATTTTTTATATATTTCTTATTAATTGATATTTTAATATGGAAAAATATTTGATTCAATTATTTGTAAATTTTGTATTTTTATATTGATTATAAGACATTTTTATCAATTTTATGTCTAAATTAAGTTATATATTCATTTAAATTATATTTAAATTATTCCTGATTAAAATAAAAGTTTTATGAAAAATATTTTAAATATTAATTTTTTTGAAAAGATATATAATGAAATAGATAGAGAGTAAATGTGGTTGGGGTATGCCTGAATTTTTTAATAAAACCTTAAAATTATTGGGTTGTCGATCAAGCGAAGTAAATGGACATTATTTTTTACTTTATTTTAGATTTTTCCACCTATGATACCACTTATATCCATATAGGAAGGCTAATATGAGCATACCCTACCATATTAACTTGTAATTAATCATCAGGTCTTTAAGAGGTTTGCTCAACTAGTCTATGATTTTGGTCAACTGGTTCCTTGAAAGGAACCACTGACTTCTTATATCAGGAATTATTTCCAATTTCATCATCCTCTAGTATTTATATGTGTGGAATTCCCATTATATATTGAGAAGTGTATTGTTTTTACCCAACATATCTTTTAGTGAATAGAAACATAGTGGAAACATTGATATAATCTTGACACTTCCATGTTGGAAGGGGTCACTCATCGGTGGTGGGATGTCATGATCAAGGTGATGAAATACCTAGGTCTCCCATAGACTAATTTCTATGGTACTTTCTCTAAATATTATACCCCAAAATTTTTTCCTGGTAATGGAAAAATGAGTTCATGAATCTATAGTAAGGTTTAATGAATGTTATAGAGTATTCTGAAAAATTAAAAAATATCCTCTACATTTCACTATATCTATGTGAAACTATGGAGTATAGGACTAGGTGATTCTAGATGGAATAAGACGAATCATTACAAACCCACATAATGATTTTAAATATAACTAAATTCTATAAATTGGTTAAAAATGAAATCTTCATCGAAACAAGATCATAAGGTGGTACATGAGTGGGAAAATCTCTACCAAATCGGGCTTCATGTGATTATTATTCTAGTGTCCAAAAGAAATGTTTGGATGAGGGGAGAAGTTTTAACTCTCTTTAAGGGATCATAGGTAGTGGGGTTACTTCATATATTTACTGGGGAATTCCTCTGGTGTCATGTAACTAGTGTTTGTGTATTTGAATATACCTTTAAACATTCCCATTGTGGTAAAGTAATGTTAATCTTGTGGATATTTCAGCTATCTATAGAGGTTAAACCAATGTAACATATTCAAAATTATCATACAATTACCATATCCATCCTAATAATTGTAGTACCAGTCAACTACTTAGTATATCAGGAGTATCTAACCACCATTATGAAGATCAATTTGAGGTGGCCACTAGGGATAGTAAAGGTCAGTAAGATGTTGTGTAGCCTTCCATGATAGGATTTTTACATCGAAGACTATAGAAGGGTTTAGGTGGGATATATATCATATAGTATTCTATTATAGAGAATTAATTGGTCCTTTTACTTTGAGAGGAAATATTATGGAATCCTCTAATTTAGATTGTGATTTGATTGATATAGCTTCTTCAAATTCCATTTTTTCTGAATAATTAACATCCTTTATTAATCTAAAATTGGGGGTATCACCATTCTGTATGAGTCTTGATAAACTACAAGGGAAAGGAATATAGTCAGTAAGTAAATTTTCATCATGTTATTTGGTATTGGATTCATATAAAAATCATTGAGATCATTAGGTTTCCAACATAAACCACTTTAATGTCATTTTGGGGATATAATAGTTGACCTGGTTTTGATAATGCATTAGTTTCTATGAATGGAAGGTATAATTTTTTATTCCCACTAGTTTTCAATTTACACTCCATGGTGAGTGATTGTGTAAGACAAATGAATATTAGTCTTACATTTTCTTGTGAATATTTCACTATATGTGTTTATAAACGACTTTTTAGGGCTACCTACAGAGTTAGGGGGAGTTCACAATTTTTATTATAACTTGTAATTTATCTATCATAATCCATTAATATCATATCTTTCAAATTGAATTAAGAAAATTAAATATCCAATTAGTGTATCTTGAGGAAAATTTATTTATTAATCCAAGCACTTATCGTTTGGGTTTTGTGGTTATTTTTTCTATGAAGGTCAATATAAGCCTATGAAATTGTTTATAATACCAAAAATTTAACCATTTTACATTTAATAACTATTATATCTTGGGTAGAGTTGATTATTTCTTTATTAGTTAATGGAGGAAATTTTATTCTAAAAAATTCACTTACATTCAAGCTATAATTAGATTCATATAATGATGGAAGAAAATTCTAAAACTACTTTTCAATGTTGGTATGGGAATTTTGAATAATTATTGATGAATTTTGGATTTTATAACACTTTTTCTGTATTTTGGGATTTATTGGATAATATATTTCACACTTTCTTAGAAATTTTATTTCTTGTTTTTTTGATAACCTTGTGCTTAATCTAAATCTTGTGATGAGCATGCTGGAAATCTCTAATTTTTCTTGTAAACATCATGGAAAATTAAAATAATTACTATTATTTTTATATTTTTCTTTTTCAAATGAAAATTTATATTCCTTAGGATTTTTATTTTAGAATTTGGTTTTTTATTAGATATTAATGTGGTGAAATATTTCATGTCATGGAAAGTTCAATCCAATGTATTTAAGACCATGATTTGTCTTATATTTTTAAGGTATTACCATAATTACATCTATGATTTTTTTAGGAAAGCTACTCCTATGATATATATTATAGATAAAAGATTCAAACAAGAATATTTTTATCAACATGAGATAGTTTTTTATACCTAATAAAAAGGTTTACATTGGATCTGGTGGTTGTTTTATCTCATCCCATTGAAGTGTTAAAGGTTCACTATGATGTTTATTTAGTTGGAATAAATTGAATTATTTTATAGGATCCTAGGGTGGTGGAATATAGTTCCATACAATTCTAACCCTTGAATGGAACTATATTACCCATGATTTAGAGATGGATATAATTTTTTTGGCTCTAAAATATTGGAGTCCCCATCTATTTGATGAAATTTTTATGATGTTTATAGAATAGAAGGTCATGAACTAAATCATATCATAATAATAATTAAATATTTTGTAATTTCTCAAGGTGGAATAAATATAGTAATTCTATTTTGAAATCTAATTTTTTCATGTTAAAGGATATTTCATTTTCAATGATATTAGCTACAAATCCCACAATTAAGAGGTAAGAGAGGAAAGAATATGAATGTAAATTTATGTTTCTTATGGTTGTGATCTATTTTGATATGGTGGATGATCAAAGAGGGATAAATCTACACCACATAAATCTTTTATCGTCTATATAAGAGTGTGTTAGAGAGTATTAGAGTTTGGATCCTAATTTTATCATCATTCATGAGAGACATAATAGTGGGGATATCTATAATAGTTGGTTTATAAATTCTCATTCCTTTATATATGTCCATGTATGTATTATATTCCTTATGTTAATAAATGAAGAGGATATGAAATATTACTATTCCTTTAGGTTGGTAGTGAACCCCTAGATGAAAAAGATGCATCATGATAATCATTTAATGTTTTGGTATCCTATCATGAAATAATACATTATAGGATTCATTTTAAAATGATTCACCTATTATAAAGTTAAATGTTATCATTAAAAGATTGAAGATGCTCACTTGGTTATACCTTTTATAGAATAGAAATAGTATAAAATCATGATGGAAATCATGACCTGTTTTCCAATGTCCTCTAATGGAAAAGACAAAGTATTGGTAATTATAGATCATCTAAGAAGGACGCATAACTTCCAACAAATTAAGAAAGCCCCTTATATAGATAAAATTAAGAAAAAATATGTTATGATAATTTTAATGATCTATAGTATACCTACTCTAATTATTCTTGTTAGGGATTAAGGGTTTAAATTTCAATTCCAGTAATGGTTTTACTGAGCATGGGATCTCAGATGAAATTGAGTACCACATTTCATCCTTCAACATGAAGTCAATTCTGGGAAAACTACTTAGATATTTGGATATATTTTTTGATCATATATTCTAAATTTTGTTGGCTTTTGTAAGGACAACTATTATTTTGCGGTATTCTCTTATAATAAAAGATATCAATCATTTATTCAAATGACCCATTATAATTAACTAAATGGGTGGTCATTTTGTTCTCTTATCTATTGGATAGAGATAGAATAATATTTTATTACTAGGACTAATCTTTTTTAGTAGATGAAAGAGATGTTAATGATGATTCAAAAATTTCTTAAAACTACTCATAGTCTGCAAAATTTTTATAATTTCTTTTTATAGGTATCACTTTGAATTAAAAATGTGTGGTAAATTTTTTTTATCATGTTTCAATAAGATTATGTCAGTAAAAAATGATTTAGTAAGGAAAATTAAACCTATGATATTTTGGGATCCTTGAAATCCTTATAAGAGCCTTGGAAGTTTTATATCAGTTATATTTGATTCTAAAATTTAGTTTCATTCCCAACAACTTTGATTTTTTTCAATTGAGGAGGTATCAACATGACTCTACACATGTGATCCAATAAAATGATATTGAATAGGAATATGATGTTTCTTATTTGGTGTATATTATCTGCATTGTTTATTGGATTTAAAAAATTCTATTAGGAAATGTGATTCCACTTATTCATTTTAGGTGGTAGCATTGAAAATTATCAGAAAAAGATTAGATAAATAACACATGATGAAGATATAATGGATATTGATTTTCATAAAAGAATTAAAATAAATATTCATAGAGAAAATAACCCAAATGGTGGGGCCCTTTTAAGGACCATAAGCCTTCTTTAGTGTTTTATTTATTTTTATACTTAAAAGTAAATTTTTTGGGTGTATTTTTCTATTAAAGAAGAGTTATTTAGGAAATAGATTGGATTTATAGAATACAGAGATAAAGAAGAAAAACATAAGGTCTTTGATGAAATTGGATACCATGTGGTCTTATACTGGGTACTCTGTGGGTGTCTAGGGGCTGGGTGGTTCTATTTGAAACACCGAATAACTGATGAATCCCAGCAGGTACATGGAAAAAACGTAAGCCAAATCCCCTTTAAAAAGGGTTGTTGGGTATTTTTAAACCAAGATTTAACTTCCAAATAACTATTTTCATTGTATTTTATACCATTTTAGAAATTATCTATTTTATGTGATCTCATTATCCTCCCTTACTACTCAATAAACATCATCATTAATCATGGTTTAGAGTACCTCAGATTTGTAATGGGGCGCTTATTCACTAATTTAATTATACATCTCTCCTCTATTATTTCTTCATCCTATTACAACATTATAATGAGTTTAATCGAAAATTTTCCTAATATAGAGTTCTTAACATCCATAAAATCATTTTGATTTATACTAGTCTAGCTATAGATGGTGCTTATCATTGGTTAATGATATATAAAACTATTTTTTTGTAGTTTTAATCTTCTTAATTAATAGTGATCTAAATCCCTAAATCTCAAATGTTAGGTGGACTATTAGTGTAAGTGATGACAAGATTTTCTTATTTAAGACACAAAGAAACCTACTACATTAATATTTCATAGATTTATACCCATTCTCACTCATAATATTTAAGGTATAGACTTTTATTAGTATAGATATGAGTGAACATAATTAATAATAATATTTTGTAATGGCAAATAGGACCCACCTTCTACAAATTATAAAGACATTTTGGGTTTCCTTACATGTTAAATTTATTTCAATCATGCATTTAGTGATTATATAACTCATTTTATTATTATTCAATTAATTTACACATGAATTAAAATGTTTAATTACACACTTTAATTAGAATAATGGGGACTTTCATCAAGTTATATGGTTCTCATGGAATGTATATTAAAGTACGATTTCATGTACTATTTTTTGAGTTATAAATTATATATGTTAATTGGTGGATGATACATGTATATAAAGGTTATATGCATACTATATATTTTTTTCATTTAGGTTCATATTTTTTTATAGCATGGTAATGGGATGGGATCACAATTCCCGGAATTTCTATACCCCTTCCCCCTCTTCCATGGGAAAATCTTTGTCCATGACTCCAGAATACCCAAAACCCTTTCCCTTGGGTTGATCATATACCCTGAATCCTATTTGAGTTATTACTTTGATGGTATAGGCTATATTATTTCTCTATCAACAACCTATCATTGATACCGAGCTATTCATAAAGATGAAAAGTAAGGTTGAGGACCCTCATAGTATAGGGGTAACTTATTTTTGTTATAAATGCTATGATTTAAATTATTTTAAGCATATTTTATTTCCTTTTATGCCTTTACTCTGAAGATATATTGTATCCTACAATAACTTGGGTTTATTATAGGTATGTAGGTGTGGGGTTGAGACTACAAACTTGGTTGTTATACTCACACCCTACATGATCCCCTATGGGACACATGGAGACCTCAATGTATATGATATAGGTAATGGTAACGCACTATATCATGGGAGATATAACTATACGGATTCTTGATCATGGATGATATCTTTTAACTTTATAAAAGGATTTTAGGGTGGAAACCTAAGAGAAATATGATATTTTCATCATGGGAGTTCTACATAGGAGACTTACACTTTTGACATTTAGGATCAGTTTGTGTTAGTTGTTTTTTATAAAATGTTTTTACTCATCATTGTACTTTTTATAGATATTTAGGACCTATTTTTAGTATTAATTCATTTTCATGAATATATTTTATATTTTATTACATGTGTGATTTGATGAACAAGTACCCTAGGTAGACACCATGATTTCTTGGGCTTGAACACATATAGATCCCAAGGTCCATGCCAAAAATATTTTTGGTTATATTGTTTATTTTAATTTAGTTTTAAATGATGAAACAATATCTAATCCAAAATTTATTAAACCCTTGGTGTTAATGCCAACCTCTGAGGATTAGGACGCGTGCTTAAGGTACTTTAGTGACCAAAATTGATACTATTCATGTCATTGTGACACAATAATTACATAGTACATAATTCTCATGGGATCTCACCATCCTTAGCATGAACATCTTTTCTATATTCATAGGCATGGATTGGTTTATTGTATATAATGCTGATATTGAATAATATATAAATAATGGGTAATTTTACGTTCCAAATAGTGATAATCATATATTAATGGGGGATTATATGTAAATGTTATAATATATAAGATGATTATTATTTGTGTTGGAAGTATATTACGTTAGTTATAGGTGATGGTGTTTGGTGAAACGAATCCAAATGGCCATATTGGGTTTCAAATATTGTTATCCACTATATATATGTTTTTTCAGATGATTTCTTTAGACTACCTCCAGATGGTGAGGAAGAGTTTTTAAATTTTTTTTCAAAGAATGAGTATCATTTCTTATAATTATTATCATATATTACTTGTTGAACTAATAGAGAAAATATATCAGTTAGAGTATTTGGAGAATAAAGGTTTCATGAAACGGATTACCTCAAGTTGGGTGGATCCTATCCTCTTTGTGAAGAAAGTATACAGTACGTTGTAATCATGCATCAACTAAAGGAAGATGAATCAATTCATTTTCAATAATAAAATATCCAATTCCATTAATTGAAGTTCCACTTGATCGAATGAAATATTATTGATGATTTTATATAATCAACATGTGTTAGGGATATGATCAACATAGGGTACAAATGATGGAATGTGAAAATTTTATAAGCATTCATGAGTACGTATTTTCAAATTACTCAACTTGATCTGTGTTTTGAAAAAATATACAATACAATAGGATCATGTACATCCAAATTTCATAAGTAATAATATATAAAAATAAGCAAAAGAAATAAAAACAATAAAGATGATACCTTGATGGAACGACTGGGTCCAAGTGTACTCTCCTCATTTCTAGATCATCATAGCACTAAGGGACTAACAGAGACACCCTATAAATCATCCATATGTGTACCAAATCACCTATGTTATCATTCTTAAATTACCGTGTTATAGAATAGAAGACATAAGTTATTAATTATGCTATTTCGATTGTCGAAGGATAAGATTATTGATAAATGAACTTGGATCGATTCATTATTAATCATCCATTTGGGTTATCTATAAATAACATAATAGAATAGAGTAGAGTAAAGATAATTCATGAACGGATATACCCTTTGAATTATTTGGGCCTTAATGTATTCAAAGATCATATTTTATAACTTCTGTAAATTTTATTTTAGTTCTTATAAAATTTAACCTTTCAAATAGACCCAAAAACATAACAAACAGCATGTTAAGATTTCTATGTAATTCGTGATTTTTTAATAGTTTTTCATGATAGTCTAACGTTTTATGTGATGTAATATGTTCCATTGAGTTCTTATATCCCCCCCATATACATGTAATGGACCTTAAATAAATAATATTCATTCTAAAAACATTTATAACACATCCACTTATTTTAACTTAAGTAACATGGGAATATCTTGAGATATAAATTCAATTATAATAATTATAAACATAAATAATATAATTAAATACATTTATATGAGATCATTCTAACTTGAATATTCATCAACCCATACATGTGGGTCCTACTTCATCCTAAACTCCGATTCATCTAAACATAATTTTTCATGGTTTTTATCATGCATCAAATTACACGATCAAATTATACACATTTATAATGTTATCACATCAAGAGATAGATATACATGTTCATATATTGGAACATCCCATGAAACGTAAAAACATGTGATGTCCATATTGACATGTCATTCATGATGATATTTTCTACTAAGTAAGAATGTCAAGTGAATAAGTCTCAATGCTTTGGATTTTTTATTACATGATAGTTAGGATTCACATGTGTCCCAATATATATATAGACCATAATATATATTTTTATGATTACTACCATAGTTTCTCAAAGTTTTAATTATAGTCGTGAACTACTATATCCTTTTGGGCGATATATAATACATGGACCTTACCATGTAAATAATACTCTTAGAATAAATAACACTATTATAGTAAGATTAAAACAAGAATAACTCTATGTTTACACGAAATAGTAAAAAGAAATTACAAGGTAATTTGGTTTTAGGGAACCCACTCTCAAAATAAAAGAAATAGGACACCCTTGAAAAACTTTTTAGAGAAGGTACACCCATTATGAGTATATTATAATTCCATTTGATCTTACCAATGATCCATCTATTTTATATGGAACCGATGAATGATATATTTCATTGGTATCTTGAATAACATTTTAATGTTTTTATTGGTGAAATAATTTGGTATTCATGATCATGGGATGATCATGAGTGAGACTATGAGATTGTTTATAGTACATTACCAGATAATTATCTCTATAGAAAATTACTATAGTGTGTGTATTGGATTTAGTAAGTAAAATTTATTGGGAATGTTTTTTTAAAAGGATTTATGAGTTAACCATAAAAATATTTAAGTGGTGATATTATGGAAAATATTTCGGGTTAAATGACTTTTAATAATTCTTTTTTTATAATTTCTCACACTTAATTTTAACTATAATGACCTTAATTTGGAATTATATAACATTTATATGGATTCCATAATTCCAGATATATTAAATTGAAATGAAAATAAGGTAAAAAAATGATACTCATTCTTGTATTACCTGAACTGGTTGACAGATATGTCATTTTGTATGATTCCATAAAAATCACACTTCAGTGTTTTATTATATAGGGAAATCATTTTGTTGTATACAAATCCCACCCTTGAGGATTCATAAATGGAATCACCTAATGAATTTCACTAAGCATGCATCAATTGTCCAAGAATTTAAAACAGTCCACCGCTACATTTTTAGTGATAAATTTATTGTGTAGACATATTATAATTTCTTGAAATATATCTTTTCACAACATGAATTAAATATGAGGAAGCATATATGGATGGAGTATCTACAAAATTTTGTTCTTGACCTAGAATACACACTAGAAAATGGGAACTTCATTATTGATTCCTTGAGTTGAAAATCACATGGGTATATGATTCAATAAGATATGTATGGATTTAAACACATGATATTATTTGAATGAATGAAGTTTTATATTGGTGGGATTTTTTTTCATGAGAATTTGTGTAGTTCCCCTTGACATTACCATATTTCCTTTATATTTTGTTGATATGTTTTCTATACACAAGACACCTGATTTAAACAAAATAGTACATAATTACATTTTTTAAAATCAATAAAATACAAAATATTTTAGAGAATTTATAGAGTAAATTTATATATTATTTATCTAATCAAATATTTTGACACTCGTATAATATATTTTATCAGAAAAAGATAATAAAAAACAATATATTACACATAAAATACTATATTTTTTATTAAATGTGGGTTTTCCACCTTTTAAAGACGAACCCATTTTTGTTCCAATTTTTAACCCTTTTATAAACATAATATGTCAATTTAAACTTCATATTTGGGTGATAAGTATAAAAATTATATTACAGAGCTGTTTTTGGTATTTTTCCACAATGTTTCATTTTTTAATGAATCATGGAAAAATACTGAAATTTAATCCAAAACTTATTTTTCATATAATTTATTTATATGTATAAATTATAATTTTGTTTGGTTTTATAGTTTAATAATATTATTTTTATCAATTAATCCAACATAGGTCAATGTAATCAATCTCACATCTAAATTGTCTATAAAAACATAGCAAACTTTAAGATGTTTTTACTCTAAAAAACGGCATTGTCGTCTTGTCTATGAGATTAATATTAATTTATTTATTCCAAATCTATGATTTGAATTTTTTAAATTGGATTATATAATTATATTTATAATAATTTTAATTTCTAATAATTTCAACTTAGTTTTGACCCGAAATATTAGTGAAGGCAACTAAAATTAATTACAACTATAAAGGGTAAATTAACATTAATAAGGGACTAAACCATAGCATTGAAGCCAAAAATGACGTATAAATTTTTCCAGAAACCATTGGATGGACATATTAAGACCCTATAATTCCTTTTATATAATTTGGACCACTATTTATCCCCTTTAAAAAAACAAAACATGGGTGGGTTATTTTATTTGAAAATATTACAAGTGTGTCACTCCTCATCCATTATAAAAAAAATCATTTCCTCCTTCTTCATAACACCTATCAATCCACCTAGGCTCTGGAAAACTCTATCCAATTCCATACAAAACATAACTTCATTCATCCTTGAAACCTACCTTTGTGAATAAATCAATCCAAGGAATCCTTTTTGTACAAACCAAATGGAGTTACCTGATTAAGAGGTAATGTCTTTCCTAAAGCTCTTCAATTTTATATTTATTCCACATTCCTCAAATTCACTTTATTCCATTATAATATGACATAATAAGTATCCTATATATATTATGATATTTTTATGTTATGTTTTATACCTTCACATACACACACATTCATCAAATGGGTAATGAACATATTGTTTACGTGTATAGAGGATTACCACCACATTAAACGATGATTGTTCAATTTTCCTTTATCGCCTCTCTTGGTAGCCATTATAATGGAAAATATATTTATATATTTATTATAAAATATTTTTTTTTCGTTAATATTCTGTAATTATTTTATAACAAATATATTTATGCTTTCCAATTTCTGAAAAAACGATAACATTGTTTTTGGAAGTGCGGACTACCACCCCCTCAACGAGATGTGATTCAATCAAGATATAAATGGAATGTATTAAGGATAATATTAATTAAACTATGTAACATATATGAAAAAATATTTTATAAGGTAATCAGTATATAAATATTTATCATTTACTCTTCATTATTTTAACATGCCAAAAAATGAAAGTAGTGTTCATGTATACGTACAGATTACTGTCTGCATGACTGGTTCATTTAATTTCATATCTCCAAAACATTATATATTAACCTAGTTAAATATATACTGGATATATATGGTATTGAAATCATTATTTAAATTATGGATATTATTAAATCAAGATAAATTTGATAATAACAACAACTAACATGTTACATAATACTCGATGCACTAGGTAATTAAAACCGAATAATGTTAAATTAATGAATGATTGTTAACAAAGGGGTAATGAGACATTATAAGAAGTTAATATATGGTATTATAAACATGATAATGGATATTTTATAAGTTATTAACATATTTTAACCACTATATAAATGGATAAATACCACATAACAAAATTAATGTTAAGCTATGATATATTTGTCTCAATTTACATTTTATTTAGACTTATTAGTTATTAAGTGCCAATTGACTTTTATATAGTGTATATATCACCTTTTGAAATGATATATCATGAATCTCCTTACTATCGTGATATTATAAGTTTATTTAAATATTATTCTTTCATGGGAATTATGATTTAAAATTTTCAATGTGTTATTGGACATTTTGGAATGTTTAAAGATCATTCTCCTGAAGAAAGTTCAAAATGATTGTATTTTCAATCTCACATTCGTTTTTGATTGTTAACATTATCTTGAAATAATAATTGTATTGTAATAATTTTTAATTCTAAATTTCATTTAGTATCCATATTTTTATATGATGGATATAAATATTTCCAAACCATATATCATTTTACAAATGGTATTTACTTGGAAATTTTTTTGAATAATTGGAGAATCATTGACAAATACATATATTTTATTCAATATGGATATTTTATAGGTAATTTTATCTATTTATTAATTATTTAATATAATCAATTCTTTGTAAATGCAATAATGGGTGGATCCTGGACTTTATATGGATCCTCAATGCATCGGAAAGTTCTCATGAGATGATTACGTTTCCCAAATTAAACAGATTTCTACCTATAGTTTTAGACTATCCAATGGATAGATCATGACAATATAGGTCCCCATTTTCCTAATTCATAAAACTAGATAATTAATAATTTCATTCTTAGGTATTTCAATTATTATCTATCCATTTTATTTTTCATAGATATATCTATGAATGTAATTCATTCTTAGTATATTAATTTGTGGCATGGTTTTAATTTCTTACCTTTCCTTATTAATTATGACATATATAGTAATGTAAATGTAAATTTTGATTAGTTATTTACATTTATATATAGATAGATTCATTATTTTTTCCATTGTATTTACCCTTACTTATTATTTGATCTCACCCTTGAAGGTTTCATTCCCCATGTTATGAAAAAGTGAACTTTAAATAAGCATACGAGGATGTCGTTTATTTTAGTTTATTATATATAATGTTTTATTTTTTTACCAATTTAATATGGGTATAATGTACATAATATGGCTTTACAAGGCTGATAAATTGATAGTTATTTCTGTATTTGCTTCATATAATAATTCCAATGTAATAAACCAATGCATCAGATCCAAGATTCTAGGGTCGGGGCGTTACATGATGAAAAATTAGATTATTAATTAAGGATATTATTGGTGGTTAACATACTTGGGTAACGTAGTATTTTTTAAATTACATGGTATCGAAGATACATGGTCTATATGAGATGCATTATTTTTATTTCGGCATAATATGGTGTTTGGAGAAGTTTGAGATTAGAGGAAATTATTTTGAGTATTTTGGATTAATTTAGATTATTATGAATTTTCCAAAGGTGTTTTTTAGTTCCATATATCATGGTGGGCTAGTTAAATACCAATTGTGAAGGAGTTTTGGGTTTTCTGGAATCCACAATAATCTAGTGGAATTTATTTTTTAAATGAAATGAACTATTATAATTTTTTGGAACACGTTTTAGAGAAGTGAAATGGTAAGGTAGTTGTTTTAAAAAAATGATGCTTTTTAGTTGTTCTAATAACATAATTAATTAAAAAGTCCATAATAAAATCAATTTTATTTTGAAATGGAATTTTAGAAGATGTATTGAGATTCTGAGTATGTGAAATGGCATTTAATCTATTATATAATGTGTTATTTATATCAATGATATAAATTTTGAAAAATAATTGGATATTAAGATAGAAAAAAAAGGATTTCAGAATAAATATAAGTAAATAAATAATAATAATAAAAACAAAATTTTAGAGATAGACTATTCCATGGTGAAATTTATCTTGGACAATAGGTTTGCGGGAGATAAACATAAATAGAATATAGAGAGTTGTGAAAGTTGTTTCACAAGGAATTTTTCATGGAAAATGGGTACTTTATGGATTGTACCATGTTATATTGAAACATTGATATATTATGTGAGGATTAAATATTTTCAATGATTTAAAAATTAATAAATGTGGATAGTGGAAGTCATGGATCAAGGAGTAGGTTGTTGAGCAAGATCATGAAATATGATTTTCATAGAGACTCTTTTATATGGTAGACCTATTTTTGAAATAAAATTAAAGTTAAATATCAAATCTAGATGAAGTATAGTAATATTTAAGTGATTTGTTCAAGTTTAATAGGTATTCTTTACCACAATATATATGTGAGATACTTATTGTAAAGATGGATCTAGGAAAATAAGGGTTTCATCCACACAGTTGAGGGATGTGTAGTGTCACAAGTTATTCTCAATCTAGACATAGCCTAATTTTATGGGTGTTAAGTCCCATGACCTCCCCATTGGTAAAATAGTAAATTTAACCTAGTAAAAACCCATAAAATATTTTTTGATTTTTTTGATTTGAGGTGTTGTGTTTACCATTGGGATGAGAAGACATGGAATTACAAGCATTATAGATCCTCTAGAATATTATATTGAGTATAATAGATTATCATTAGTCACATTATGCATTTAAATGAAAAAAAATTTCCATATAAAAAATCCCTATATAATAAATCATAGAACATGGTTCTTTTTTGGATGGTCATTTTATTCTAAGAGTGTCTTAATTTTCATTTTCATTACAATTCTCGAGACTGAACATAATGAAAGTTATTTTAATAAAATATTATAATCATAGTTTCTACCTATTTATACAAATTATATCCTAATTCTGGGGTTAACCACTATAATTATTATAATTATAGAGGAAGATAGGGAATGAGATCTATGTAGCTCTAGTTATTTTGAATTTATCATCATCCATGAGATTGAATATCTTAATCCTTAAATTAACTTCAGCATGAAAATCATTGACGAAACATGACGTAGACATGTTATTCACTAATGATTGATCAAATAAAGATAAAAGGATTTTTTTTTATTTACATATTATTCCATTATTTATGAATTTCATATGTTAACCCCACATTCTAGGTGATTAGTTCAGGGTGAATAATTACTATATTTTATCAAATCACAAATGTTTTTATCAGAAATATATTTTAAAAATTCATAAACCCTGTGAGAGGGAATTTCTTCAGCATGATAATTTTTACAAAACATGTTTTCTTAGTGATGGAAGGTTTTAAATAGTAGATCAATGAAGAATAATCACTCTCTCAATCTCCCTATTATCCTATCTCCCCCTTTTGTGTGTGGTCTACGAACCATCAGACCTGGAAATGGTCGATAGTAATGAGAGTTAGTGGGGAATTGGTGATGGTATATGGATGAAATAAGACAGCATACAGTGAGAATGATAAGGGTGGTGTGTTGGTTCAAGGAGTGTGGTTGTAGAGGCATGAATACCTGGTGAGAGAGGAGGTACAAGGGAACAACACGATTCATAGATTATTGGGAGTGGTAATACTGTTCAATGGTAGGGTGGTATGACATAAGGAAACATCCCATATGTGAGGTGGAATTTTTTCACATTTGAAACTAGAAACCCATGTGACATACTATGTAGAGGGCACCACGTTAGTCATCACGGTCTGATGTGGGAAGGTGGTGGTAACCAAGGAATACCCCTAGCCATCTGATACCCTATAGGGTCAGACGACTACCCACAATCCACGTGGAAGGTAGGTAGGACTTGAATTATCATATTCACTAGGATGGATGGTATGGGTAGACCCACTTCTAGACCTTGGAGTGCATATATTAGTATGTATCAGAATGAGTGTTTGAGCTATATAGTTGGGTGGGTGACCAGACCTAGTCGGGTTCCGGTTTAGTAGATTCTTAAATCACCATATGTTTTGATAATTAGAAAATAGTAGTTGTTATTTTATTATATATTATAATTATTTTATTGGTATATCTTTATATATAATATTTTGATTCTTTAAAATCTCTTAATAAGTTCCACGAATAATTTATATCCAAAATATGTCTTCTGGAACCTTAGAATTTTATTTATGCATGTTTTTCCAATTTAAATTCTGAATTTTATAATTTTGGTTGTTATTTTCTTTTAATCATAAAATGGTATATATAAATTATAATTTAATGATTACTTTATATTTATAAATATAATAATAATAACTATGTTTCATTCTACTAAAAGGAAATATTTATCTATATTTATCATATCTAAAATTTGATCCAAATTCACTATTGTTTTCATTTTAAATTTTTAATTTTTCAAATTTATTTGTCTATAACATTTTAATCATAACATGGTCAATAAAAATCAGAATTTAATTAATATTTTTGCGTTATAAATATAATTATTTTATATATATTTCAGTCACCTATAAGGAAATCTGAATCTATCATGATCATGACTGAATTTTTCACTACTAGAAATTGATGGTATAGGCATGCGTATACATAAAAAATTTAAAAAACCATGGATATATGTTATGATATGGCCACATGTCATAAAATACTTGCATCATTACTCTTTTTCTCCTGATTCACTAATGATCCCCACCCCCTTTCAACCCTACTCGCTCTTCATCCCCCCTCTCTTTCTGCCCAACTCCCCGCGACCCTCCTCATCTGAGGTTACCACCAATCTTCTCACCATTCTAATCTTTAGACATGGCCACCCACCATGGGATTATTATCCCTTGAGGATGTGGTTACCCCACATCCCCACTAACAATACTCTGAGGTGGCCTCCCCACCAACCCCTCCGACATGTCTCCTACTTGGCCACTCTACCTCCCCGCATTCTTCCCCCTCCAGCACAACATCAACGTGTCTTTGAATCCATCTCCACTACCACCTCCTCCTTTAGGATACCCTCAATATAGACTCACGATATAATGTCTCTAAATTCTACCCAAATTATATTTTATCCTCCACATCTCACCGGTTCTGCCTTATGGTTGTTTAATGGAAATATATATATTTCAACAAATCTATGTTTGATTTCGTCCAAAGGGTTTCAATTAACTCTGATTTTATCCATTACACAGCTGTATAATCGTATTGAACCCAGAAACATAAGAACCAACATGGTTTTATATCCCCGCATGTGCTCCAATTTTATCCATTGAAAAGGGTTTCTATGATTTCAGATCCTTTCATTAGGTGCGATTTATTTGATTTGATTTATTATCTTTTTTATTGTTAGACTTATCCTGTATAGGGTTTATCTGTTCTATTGTATCACATTTTATTATTAAATAATAATAAAAAAGGTTCATAAAAAGACTCCACTAGAAAAAATATATATGATAATATTCCTCATTTGAAAACCCAATCTCATGGATATATCACTTATTCATTTTCAAGGACATCAAAACTCATGATATTTAATTGAATTAAAATCAATCGAATCCCTCTAATTATTTTCCATTGAAAAAATACTCATTCAAAAAAAGTAGGTCGGTATCTTTATATTTATCCTCTCACTATCACTCTCCTTACCATGAATTATTCTTATAAACTCCTCCAGATCATGTGGAATAATATTTACTAATTCATATTTAAAAAT
This sequence comes from Viscum album, assembly GCA_963277665.1. Lineage (NCBI taxonomy): Eukaryota > Viridiplantae > Streptophyta > Magnoliopsida > Santalales > Viscaceae > Viscum > Viscum album. Next base: position 475,890,715 of record OY728135.1, read on the forward strand.
TATATAAAAATATTTCTGTGATATTCAATATTGGAAATTCTATAATTATCCTGTAATGATCCTAAAACAAACTATACAACCTTAAATCTATAATTATCATTCAAACCGTTTGATGATATCCTAATTTAATATCATTGAAGATATTATCATTGTATCTCTATAAATTTTATCATCTTCCTTTATTATAGATTCCAAAAATAATGTATCTTCTTTTCCACCTAGTAATGTTCTCATACACAGAACAACTATGGTGTAAACCTCTATCTCAGGATGCAACAACTTAAATCTTATGTTTAACTTAGGAACACACATTTTAATCTTACATGACCACTTGAAGGATATTTCATGCCCCCCAAAAAACATGGTTTTCATTTATGTATCATTAAATTTAATACTGTGTAAATTATGAATCTTCATAGTTAATATTATGTATTACTATACTATTCTTACATATTATCTCAGTTACTATTTCATGCCCTATTTAACTTAAGGTTATAATTGTGTGTGCTTTTATTTAATATTAAGTAACGTAGCTTTAACTTGGAGTTACTATTATATAACAACTCATTAGAAGAGTAGTTCATAACTTTTTTTTATGAATATATAATTACTTAATTTTTTATAAAAATTTATCAAATGTTTTTTTCTCACCCCTTATTTCTATGGAGTTGTATTAAGTTTATTTCTCTAAAAATTGTGTGTATCAAGTAGAAATATAAAAACTAATGAATTTAATCAAGTGTTTTAAGGGGTTTTTATTATGTATCTATGTTATTAGTTTATCAATGATAATAGTTTTTTTATTTTTCATGATGGATATTGATGTTAATTGAGTTAAAAAATAATGTTATTGGTTGTCTTTAAATTGATAGAATAAATCAATATGGTCTATGGAATAACATTTAATTGTGTAATCATATTTTCAAAATTCACTAAAATCATTAATAAATATAATAAATTAAAATAAACAATAGTGGTTAAATTTAAGTTCATCCCTCAAGGGTGATGAAATTCAAACTATGGTCCTCGATTATCACTTATTATATTTTAGTGTTTTTATAATTTATAAAGAATGAAACCATGGGGTTTTTAGTTTCTGAAATAAGCAAAACTGCAAATATATGTAATAAAAAATGGATGAATTTAGATAGATATTTCTTCCAGTCTTCAAGATACAACAATTTTTATCCTGTCAATGTTCTATATTGATTTCTATAAATGATTTTCTCCCTGATGTTTTTTTAATATTACTATCTCTACTATTATAGGTTTCATGTGACCAAATTTCTTTCTATAGTACATTGATCACATAATCATCTATAGTCTAGTCTACAAATTAATGTATTATCCCTTTTTACCTTAATCTTGGTTACGTGAACATCCTCTCCCAAGGCCTGAAATCTCAGGAAATAAATCTCAAGTAGTGTACCCTAGATCTAATGGACACTTTCATAGACTAAACTGTCAATAATCATATAGATCCGCAATCATATATTAAAAAACTAAGGGAGGGGGATATTTAGGGTGCATATTGAAGAGAATAAATCATCATCAAGTGAAATGGTGGGAAACTATCACCAACCCCCATCACACATCACTGTGAAATATCAGATTAAGAAAATAGATGATAAAACAATTTAAATATATATTCATACTAAAAATTACATTATACCTCTCCATAAAACTAACCATATTTAGTTATCCCTCCATGAGAATATATTCTAAAAAAATGGATAAGTATGTAAAATTACAAAATGAAAATGTAGAAAATAGGAAAATCATATTATAATTTTTTATCAATTCATTAGGTACGAACACTAAATTCATAGAAACAATTTATAATGTATAGCCACAAAAATCATGGTTTAAGTGTTATGATCCCAACCATATGGATGTGGATCATTCATTAGGATTCTTTCACATGGATAGTAAGACAAATTTTTCTTTAGGTTTTAGAAAGTGGGAATTAGATCCCATGACCCTATTCATTACTCTCTGCTAGATCACCTTCCACATGACCTATTTATTAGATACATGTGTATCATTTATCCAATTGGTATGCGAAAATATATTTGGGTAACTATAATAATGAATTTCTGCCACATGGCCTTTATCTTTATTAATATCCATGGGTTCTCAGCCTTCTTCCCAATTATAAATATTTCAACGAATCTTATGAAGGTATCTTTATAGTGTCAACATTAACCTTAGTATATATCTTATGTCAACATCAATAGAGAGAAATTATTTTAGAATTTTGACTATGTTGGAACTGAATACTGGTATTAGTTAGTGGATTTAGTGTGTATTTTCTGCATAATAATAGTTTTTTCAAGGAGGTTTCAGTGGTTCTGCCTTGGAAACCATTGGAAAACTTAAGACCACATCACTGTAACATTTATAATTACCCCAAAACAGAGTATCACATTACTTATTAAGTCCGAGGGACCTAATATTTTTAATTATGGATTCATACTATAGTGCATTCGTAAAAAATCACATACAATTTATAGAGGCTGTGTTTGTGTGGGTGTAGTGTTAATCCCATCATTGAGACTATATTATCATATATTCATTGTTCACATAGTCAAAAAACAACATATTTTATATATTTGAATACTTTTAGGAAATTATTATGCACTACATTTTCATATGACATTATAATTCATATGATAATCGATATTTTACAACATTACCAGAATTTCCATATCATTTCAAATGCTTCGAGGGACTTCATGCCCAATGAAATACACTTCTTCTTGACACCGTAACATTGAGTAGTTAAACATTAGTAATAAAAACCATCTCCATGATCACATCACTATTTATTCATCCACCTCCTAATAATATATTATCATCTTTCAGAACTCTAATATGTCCACCAAAATTCTTGTAGAGGTCTTCCACTTTCTCAAAGTCACTTTTTAAATCCAATCCTCTTCAATTTATCCTATTGATTTAAACTATAGTCTCCAAATAGTGAATGAGTGAGCATCCCACATAATTTTGTTTGGTTCATACAACTTATAGGTATATCCCACACAATTATAATGATAGTCACAAAGGAAATAATAAGAGAGTGGGTTGTATGGGGTGGGGTTGCACGGTGTGAAGGGGATAAGGGGTGCAGGGGGCAGGGGCGAAGGGGTTATAGTTGGGGTCAAGGGGGACAATGGAGGTGATGGTGGTGCAGTGGTGGTGAAGGGGGTTTAGTGGGGTTAAGGGGGTGAACTGGGGGTGTAGGGGAATGTGGGGGTGAAAGGGGTAGTAGGGGTAAAGGGTGGTGGTAGTAGGGGTGCAGTGTGAGTGAAGGGGTAGGTGGTGGAGGGGGGTAGTGGGATTTGGGGTGAGGGGTAGAAGGGGTTAAGGGTGTGGGAAATGTGGGTGTAGGGTGTAGGGGTGAAGTGGTGGGGGTGTAGTGGCGTGTTGTACAATGTGGGGTGAAGGGTGGAGTGGGGTGCAGTGGGGTTGGGGGCGGTGTAGTGGTGGTGGGGGTGCAGTGGGGTGGGGTGGGGATAGTAGGGGTGATGGTTAGTAAGGTTGAAGGGTGGGGGAACTATGGGAGTATAGGTAAGGGGTGAATGGGGTTGTGGGGGTGAGAGGGGTAGGAGGGGTGGGGGTTGTGTGGGTGCAGAGGGTTGGGGTGAAGTGGCGGGGGGCATTGGGGTAGGTATAGTTGGGGTGAGAGGCATTAGGGGTGAAGGGTGGGGGTAGTGTTGGTGTAACATCCCAGGTAAATAAAGAATATGATATTTTCATATTTATTAATATTTGTAAATTAAATATTAAATTTTCCTTAATAGGGTTCCATGGTTCGATGTCGTAACCGATACGCAGCAACGGATTTCTTTGAAATCTTATGTTGCACACTAATAATATAATAATATTATTTTAAATTGTTGTTAACAGGTAGCAGTTTTATTGGCTGGAATGAATAGAAATAACTAAAATATGATTTTATATGTTTGTTAAATGTTTTTATATTTATCCAATAAATGTTAGAGGCTTAAAATGTGAATGAATCCAATTTTAAGCATAAATACTCTAATATTCACTAAAAGGTAAATTTATCACCATTTGAGGGAGAACCCTCTTTAAATACAGTTTTGGTTACTGTTATACATTCTATTGGACCAAATAAAATTCTTATTTATAATTGGGACATTTAAATTTACTTTGGATTAATTTTTGGAATTTTTTCTCACAATGTTCATTTTTTATGGAATAGTGAAAAATACTGCATTTTACATCAAAACTAATTTTTCATATGATTTAATTATATGGTTATATTATCATTATAATGTGTTTTAAAATGTAATTCAAATATATTTTTACCATTTAATCCAATTGTGGTCATTATAATTAATTTCACATTGAAATTAGACAAAAACAATTATAAATCTTTTGATAGATATTGTTTCTTAAAAACACGCTTTTTGTTTTGACAATGAGAATTATTTTTAAATTACATAGTGCAATTTCTGTGTTTTGAATTTGTTAAAATGAATTCAATATTTGGAATCATGAGGTCCAAATTATGTAAATAATACCTTTTTGTTTTTGGAAATTATGAATAATAATGACGATAATTATCTTTAATTTTCGTGATTAATTAGTAATCAGGTAGTTAAGGGTAATAAAATAATATAATAATAATATAAAATGACCCCAAAAAGTGTCCAAATATTCTTGGCTTTGTCATTTCTGACGATGGTATTCCTTGTGCCAACCTTGGGACCCCATGGAATCACTTTATTGTGATAGTGACCTTTTATCAAATTATTTTTAAATAAAGGAAAATATAACCAAAGTATGTAATACCTAAGTAAAACAATTTCAATTTTGTATATATAAATTATCTCTTAGACTATAGATATTCATTTTAAATCTAAAAAAATTTCATGCATCATGGAATTTTTTTATAATTTTTAGACCTTAAATAAATAAATATATTTATGACACCATGAAGATGTAGTGAGTACCTCATTAATGAACGATTTAAATAAAATGAAAAGATAAGGTAAAATATAAGACTTACACTTGCCACAAACCTATCATATCATTGTAATTCTAACCCTTATCACCCTATCCTCGAAATATAGAATTGTGGGACCTTTAAAATTGCAAAAATCATTTAACAATAAAGTAACAATTTAATACTTTCCAAAAGTAACCCTCCTCCCTCTTATAAAAGGCCCCCACCTCTATGCCCATACCCAATATCTCAAGACATTAGATCATCAAACCCCTTCTCATATTATCTCTCTGCATCCCTATCTTCATCCTAGAATCCATACCATAGGCAGAAAGCTCTTCATGAAACCCTTTTGATTCAAACCAAGGGGAGTTACCCGATTTAAAGGTAATGTCTTCTCTTATGTTCTTTTGTTTTATTTTGCTTCTCCAACCCACTAAAATCTTTTTATTACTTTATTTAGTAACAAAACCAGTATCATAAATATACTAGGAAGTTGTTATGAGAATGATTCTAACTAAACATACACACACCTCCATCTAATGGGTGAAGAACATAATGTTTCTGTGGATGGAAAACTAACGCCTCACGAAACAATGACTGTTCAATTACCTCTAATCACCTCTCATGGTGGCCATTGTGATGGAACTGTAATTTTATATGATATATATTATGTTTATGTTTTTTTTATGATTAAGTATTTTCCATTTATATAACGACTTTATGGTTTCCTTAGTGGGTAAATAAGATAGACTAATTTGAGGAAGTGCGGACTACCGCCCCCTCAAAGTGATGTGAGTCGTTAATTCATTATGTGGGATGTATAAAGTATAGAGTTAATGATATTATTTTTTATATTATATTGTAATTATAATATAACTATGTATCATTATGTTTTAATTCCATTAAAATAAAAAATAGAAATGAAAGTAGCGTTCATGCGTACGTATGAATTACCGTCCCCATTAACGATGCATTTAATTTCTCACCTCTAAATGATATGTACAATTATAAATACATGTATATGATGGATATATATAATATATATGATATCCAAATCAGGAATATCATCCTGGATATAATTAACCTTTGACCACATGAACGACATGTAATTATAAGAAGTCAAATTTTGACTCATGTACCAAATATCGACAAAACAAACATTATTAACTTAAATGATTACATAATGTTTATAAAATCATAATAAGTGATTTTAAAGGAATAATAAACTTTAAGAAGGTTCTTAAGAAAAAATAAATTAACATTAGTTTATTATTTAGGATATTAAAGAATGACCGATTCAAGTCGGAAAGGAGGTAAGGGACTTCGTCTCAATCTCCTTTCATTGAGGAATATTTTGTTTTTTACACAACTTTCTTTTATACAGTGTATAAAACACATTGAATTTTACTTTTATTCAAAAGGAATATTTTCTCTACAAAGCGTTTTACTAAATGACAAAATGTATTTTTCTTTTTAACGTACGCGGTGACAACGACCTTTCCGCCACCACAAATATTATTTTATCTTTGGAATCCTCAACAAGACGTAATGTTTTTTAGAGAAAATAAATAACATATACTTTTTTACGTATTTTGGTATTGGAAATGGTTTTGATAATGGATTTTTTTCAATCAATATATATTTTGATTGAAATGTGGAAATGTTTTCTTTCCATTATATTTGTTTTATGACTTATGATTTTATAGTGGTACTTGAACATTTGATGGGTGGTTAAGTGATAAACCAAATGATGGGTGGTGCCGTGAATAACAGGACGAGTGATTATGTTATAACCTCCAATGCATTGGGTATAGAAGTCGTCCGTATGGAAATTCTATTTAGTGATATGGGTGGAAGTCGACCGTATGGTTATTCCATTTAAGTATGTTTATGTCTCAAGTTGCCTTTATATGTTATGTGTTCTTTATATGGGTTTTATGGTAATATTTTGGTTACAAATGGGTAAGTAGTGATATATTATTCAGTGAAGAGTATTTACTACTTCATAAAGGTGAAAATTATTTCTTATGTTAAAATATTCATGGTTTACCTGTTGTTTTAAAAAACTAACAGTTTTCCTTCTTTGTGTATCCCTTACCGATCTTTTGGTGCTCATAACAAGTTTTTGAAATGTTTTCCACATGACTTAAAGATGAATAGGGCAAAGGATGGGATCAAAGAAAGACATGGTATCTAAAACATGTGACTAGTCATGTTTCTTTTTAAGAGTTTTTATTTTATGAAAAAAAGGAAACTGAGTAGAAGTGTTTACTTTGTAATCTTTTGGGATGTAATAGTTAAGTACTAATTCTATAAAACTCTAAACCTGAAAAGATACTCAATGTTAATTATTCATTTAATAAAAGTTTATTTAATGTTTTATGGTTGGGTCCTTATAGTTGGTTCAGATGTTGGTTTAGATAACATTATGAGTTAGGGTATTATTAAATAAATGTCCATAAATTAATTTATGTTAATATCTAAATCATATAGCATGTACATATAACCAAGTTGCCTCATCTAAGATATGTCTATGTTAAGAATGCTCTTTCATAAAGGAATCATAACAGATTTTCAGGGAAGGCATACGGAGGAGAATGACCTTCTGAATCAGCAACTTGAGATGGTTGGAATCATAATTGAGAAGTTTACTATAGTGATGGATCTGTTGAATCAGGTGATAAATGTTGGTTGTTTTTATTGATAAAATTTTGGATTTTTAAAAAAGTAAATAGGATCATGAAGAACATTAATGGTCATCTTGCAAACCTAAAAAGAAAATAATCTTTAGGGGAAATTTATCAAGTGTGAGTTTTGGTAACAACAAATTTCTTTCTTTGGTCACATTGTTTAAAAAAAAGGCATTACTGTTGATCCTGCTAAAACAAAAGTTGTTGAAGAATTTCCAAGACCCACAAATATAACCAAGATCCATAGTTTTCTTGGTTTGGCAGGTTATTACCGGAGGTTTGTTGAGAATGTTGCACAGTTTTCTAGTCCAATGACTAAATTAACTCGAAAAGGTGTTAAGTTCATCTAGAAAAAAGAATAAGATGATCGTTTTCAGGAATTGAAAATAAGATTTGTGAATGCTTCAGTTTGGGAACTGCCTTCCATAAATGGTGAGTTTGATATCTACAGTGATGATTCATTGAAAGGAATTGGTTGTGTCCTTATGCAGAATGATCAAGTAATTGCTTATTCTTTATGTCAGTTGAAAACTCATGAGTAAAATTACCCTATACATGATTTTGGAATTAGCTGCTATTGTTTTTGATTTAAAAATTTGGAGGCAAAATTTTTCTGGAGTAAAGTGTAAAATATATACCTATCACAATAGATTAATGTATATATTCACTCATAATTAATTGAACATGAGAAAAAAAGATGGCACGAATTAATCAAGGATTACAATTGTACAATTCATTACCATCTTAGAAAATCAAATAAAGTGGATGATGCTTTGAGTCGAAAAAGTAATGTTTCATTAACCATGATATGTTTAGAACGAGGTCCTTTGATTTTTTATTTGATGAAATTTTTCATAGAAGTTATTGGTGCAGGATGTTCTTCTGTTTTTTTTAGGTGTCAGGGAGATCATCAATATCATACAAAATTAAGCAAGTGTAGAAGAAAGACAGTGGGTTGCAGAAAAAGGTAGAGCTGCTTCATAAGGGTAAGTTTCCTGAATTTAACATTGATAAAGATTGTGTTTTTAGGTGTGGGAAGAGATTATGTATGCCTTGTAATTCAATGTTGGATAATGAGTTGTTATGTGAGGATCATAGTTCCCCGTTTTCAGTTCAACCTGGCAGTACTAAGATGTACAGATTTAAGAACCCGAATCTTCGTTCAGGTATGTTTTCCCTTTTTCTGGAGTTTTTAAGGAAAATAATTTTTTTTGGAAATTTCCGAAGTACACGCCGTGTACTCTGTTTCGGCTCGAAGCTGTGTTCCGGTCATGTCTAGGCCACACACACGGTGTGTAAGGCAGAGGTGGAGGCCGGTTATTTCGGAGTATGGAAAAATTGAAGTACACGCCGTGTACTCAAGAAGTACATGTTGTGTACTTTCTTTTTTTTTTTCAGTAAACATACTGGGGTCACACCTAACCCCTATTTCCATCTTCGTCTCCAGTTTTCGACCATCCTAGAGAGATCGTACGACCAGATCTTTGACGGAGTCCTGCCACGCCATCCATTCTCCATTTCGAGCACGGTCAGTTGCGTTGGAATTGCAGCGGTGAATTCTTCCTTCTTCTTTATCCTTGTTTCATAATTCCTCCTAGTTTCCAAGTTATAATGGGATGAACATTTTGTGCATTTTCTGAGATCTACGTAGTTCTACGTGGATTTTGTCATCTGGGTTCACTTATATCGATCTCCAAGGATCGAGGTAGGTGGTTTGTGACTTTCTGTAGAAAGTTGATGAGTATTTTGTGAAATTTACACCAATACCCTTGAACGAGGTATTGCATGTTTCCTATTTTGCCCTTATTACTATCCTGCTTTTCTTGATTTATTTATTATAGGTTATTGCTTGTGATTAGAGTAATTTTTTGGTTCTCAGATTGCTTTTCCAGGCTTGTTCTACATGCTTCGCATTTCCCAGTTGCCATGCCTAGTCGTAGGATAGTGGAAATGTTGTTTTATTATTTCTGTTGAGCCTTAGTTGATATCCAAGTAGTTGTTTAGGTTTACTTGGATGATATACACGTGATAAGCATGATTAGTTATACTCAAGACTATGAGAACCTAGAGTAGTAGACCAAAGGGAGAATTGACGGAAGGGCTTCTACAGAGTGTCTTTAAATCACGATATGAGACCAAGGGGAGAATTGACGGAAACGCTTCTCCAGAGTGTCTTTTAATTATGACGTGGGCTATAGGGGGAATTGAAATTGAGTGCTTCCCCAGAGAGTCTGCTTACATACGTAGCTGAACCAGAGGGATGAGACTGTGTGTGCCTCCCAGAGGGTTGCTAGTACATAGAGGTTGAACCATAGGGGTTAGACTGAGAGAGCTACCCAGAGGATTACCTGTTTTATTCTTGTTGCTGACTGCTTACCTGTGTGCTTTACTTGTTAGAACAGGATTTTAACTGCTTGTGCTTTTCTGTTTACTGGTTCTTGTTTTATTACTTCCATGTATTCATTTACTGTTAGGCACAAATCTTTCGGTGATTGCCTACAGGGATTGTATCTCACACCCTGTTTGGGACATGATTTTGGGCCTAAGAAGACTATGTTGTTGTAGGTATAGATAAGGGAAAGATCCCTTCTACTTCAGGATCTTGATAGCATCAAGAGCTAGGGAGCATGGGACCGAGCCGTGGCTCGCGATGTTGAGGCGATTATTTTGTTTTTCTTTTGCACTTGGCTTACAGTTATATTTCATCACGTTGTTGTGTTTGCTCTTTTCCTTAGATACTTGTACCTGATGCATCATTTTCATCATAGTTATATATCTACATTGATTCTGTTGTTTGGTTCTGTTGTTATGCATGTCGTTTACTACTTCCGCTGTTTATTGTTGTTTTATTACCTTGTATACCTTACCGAATGAGGGCATAGTTTCCCCACCGACTCACCAAGGCCCTTGCTGCTAGTCGGCACCCTCTGGCATTCGGGGATACACGTTTGATGTCATGTGGCGAACCGGGTACGGGGCACCAGTGGAGGGGCTCCGAACTCAGGATGTTACAATGTGGTATCAGAGGAGTTCTTTTCTCTTGTATTACTGTTTAGAGACCTCAGCCAGGGATAGGACGGATTCAGTACTTGGCATTAAGTTGTTTAAGGGAGTAGCTGACCTGTGTACAGGGAAATTCCATACTACCTCGTTAATTACAGTTTTCTGGTTTTCAGATTTTATGGTTGGCATGTTTTCATCTATAGTGATTCGTATGACTTGTGCAGTTATTGTTTTGATATTTTTGTTCTATTTCTATCGCAACTCAATGAGATGAGGTTATTCCATCTCATGAATCATATAGACACTTGTAGGAATCACATGCCATGCATTCTTGCCATGCCATATAGGGTGCATTAACGATTGCATGTTGTTGTGGTAGACTATGGGTAGATTATGCATTCTATTTTGATAGTTTCTTGATATATTCTATGCTATTATGTTGGAAAACAATTTGCTTTGACTTTTCTTAAAGTGAACACCAAGTTTTGGTTCTTGAGGTGTAATGGACCCTCGTGGATCGGAATTTGGAACGTTTCTCCTTGTTTTTGTGTTCTGGGATTCTGTGCAGTTTCTTAACTACTGCCCCGAAAAAACCACAATACACGGCGTGTACTCTTTAGATACACACCGTGTAGTTTTCAGGCCATTTCACTGACCGTGTGATCAGAACACGGTGTCGTGGGAGTAACTTCGGGAATACGCTGTGTACCATTGATACACGCCATGTGAGTTCGGAGCCGTGTACTCGGCCATGTCACTAACAACACAGGCCTGGGAAGCTCGGGTAGAACACGCCGTGTCCATAGAGAATACTCCGTGTAGTATTGTCCAGGTACTCAGCCATGTCACGAACAACACGGGCTGGCGTTACCTTCCATTCCACATGCCGTGTTTGTTCGGAACACGCCGTGTAGTCTTCCCAGGTACCCGGCCGTGTCACGAACAACACGGGACGGTGTCGCCTTCGCCTATGCATGCCGTTCTTGTTCGAAGCACTCCGTGTAAGGTCCAGCCGTGTAGATGGCCATGTACTCAACAACACAGACCTCCTAAGCCTTGTCTAGTGCACACCGTGTTTGTTTCGAACACTCCGTGTAGTATCGGGTTGAGTCGGACCATGTGGGTTACCCTTGTAAGGATGCTCGGGTAGGGGAATAGTTTTCTAGTACACGCCGTGTGTGGGGGTCAAAACGTCGTGTAGTTTGAAGTATACACAACTTGTAGGGTGAGAGTACACACCCATGTCAGTGGTTTAAGAAGACACGATGTCTAGTTTTATACATGTCGTGTAGTCATGTTTTGCAATCTTGTGTGTTTTTCTTCCCATGTTCCCGTTTTGTACTCTTGTGTTCCTTATCCTTGTTTTCCTGATCTAAGGTGTGTGTTTGATCTTTCAGAGCTATGCCTCCGAGAAGTCCACCAGTCATACGTCTGTCTTCAGGCAGTGATCAGACATCAGACAGGGCTGATCAGGGACTTCCTTTCGATCCCCCAGCCGAGCCAGCCTTGGCACCGGTTGTTGTACCAGTCGCGGGTGCTGATGCACTATTCAGGGAAGGTTTCAAGAGGATGATGTAGTCCTTCTAGGGAGCACCGCCTCCTGCCTCGTCTACGGATGACTTGACACGGGTCTTTCAGCAGCAGCATCCTCCCACGTTCTCGAGGGAGGGAGGACCTCAGGCTGCAGAGTCATTACTGCAAGCTATGCTGACTATCTTCGAGCATCTGGAGACGCCTCCAGAGATTCGGGTCAAGCTCTCCACCTACAGCCTCCGAGACTCCGCCAATAGGTGGTGGGACGTGATCTCACAGACGAATCAGCAACAGGCTATGGCTTGGGAGGAGTTCCAGTGCATGTTCTACGACTACTTCTACCCGGAGACCCTGAGGGCCGAACGAGCCTGGGAGTTCATGAGCTTAGAGAAGGGTAATCAATCTTTCATGGAGTATTCCTCTCATTTCATTGAGCTGCAGCATTTTACACCCCTTCAGGATGGGAGTGGGGTGTTCTTGGCGAGGATGTTTGAGGATGGACTCAGGCGGGAGATCCGCTTGCAGGTGAACATCTTCTAGCTGACTACCATTACTTCCATCATCAACTAGGCACTGATTGCGGAGCACAATCTGAGAGACTCTGGAGCTATGAGTCAGGCCGGTTCTGATTCCAGAGCTAGCTTCCCATCAGAATACTGCACGAAACGTCGTAGGGAGAATACGTGTGGTGATTCGAGGAAGCTAGATTCATCATCAGGCAGCCATGTGACATGCTACCAGTGTGGCCGGACAGGGTACATGAGGCCGTAGTGCTAGAGAGGCCCTGTGGAGTGCTGATAATGTGGCATGATGGGTCACCTTCAGCGTTTCAGCCAGGTTTTCTCACTAGCAACAGGTGACCAGGGTTCTTCCATGACTCCTCGTTCAGGAGCAGCCCCACCGGTCTCTCACCAGTCAGAGAACTGGAGTTCTTCCGGTCGTTCGGGCCGAGGTGGAGGTCGAGGCCATTGTAGTTAGCCACCAGTTCCTCAGCACCAGCAGGGATGTTCAGCTCAGAGTGGTCAGTCAGGGGCATTAGGCCGCGGTGTAGGCCAGTCTTTTTCCGTGGAGTAGAAATATCATGCGCAGGATCCTGATCCTTCTACTGTTCAAGGTACGCTTTTAGTAGCCTCAGTTTTATCTTCACCCCTTTTCGATACTGGTTCTACACATAGCCTTATCTCTGTTGTTGTTTTGGAGAGCCTCGGACTCTACATCTTTTCTCCTGCTGACTCTTTGACACTAGACACTCCTTTGGGAATGAGGACATCTAGTGTATGTAAGTGTAGAGAGTGCCCTCTCGAGATTGCATGGTATCACTTCTTATGGGATCTCTATTTCCTAGAGATGACAGTCTATGATGTCATCCTTAGCATGGACTGGTTGATTCCCTTCGGGGCAGTCGTCGACTGCTATCGCCACAGAGTCAGTTTCATTTCACCAGAAGGTGAATCTTTCCTTCATAGAGGCGAATGGGACGTTCAGGAATGTCGGGCAGGACTCGACCATCTTGGGCTAGGAGGAGTGACAACCCATATTTCTAGTCTTTATCTGGATGATCAGGGGACTCCACAGTTGGACTTTCCTCTAGTGGTGGATCGCTTCAGGGATGTTTTTCCAGATGACTTTTTAGGTTTTCCTCCGGATCATGAGGTAGACTTCTTTATTAATCTCATTCCAGGAGCAGCACCAATGTCCATTCCTCCATATAGGATGGCCACACCTGAGTTGCAGGAACCCAAGAAGCAGTTTAAGGAGTTACATGCTAAGGGTTTCATCCGACCGAGTACTTCTCCTTGGGGTTCTCCTATTCTTTTTGCAAAGAAGGCAGACGGTACCCTTCCTCTTTGCGTGGATTATCAGAAGCTGAACCAGTTGACGGTCAAGAACCGATATCCTTTTTTGAGGATTGATGTCCTTTTCGGTCAGCTTCGAGGACCCCGTGTGTTCTCAAAGATTAAATTGAGGTCCAGTTATCATCAGTTGTGCGTTATACCATCTAATATACCTCTGACAGCCTTCAAGAGCAGTTACGGTCTTTATGAGAATACATTCATGTTGTTCGGTCTCACGAATGCCCCTGCAGTTTTCAGGGAGCTGATGAACCGAGTGTTCCATCCTTACATGGATTCCTTCACAGTGGTCTTCGTGGATGATTTCTTGGTGTACTCTCACACTCAACATGACCATGCCACACATCTTGAGATTGTTCTGAGTATACTGAGATAGGATCGACTTTATGATAAACTCTCGAAGTGCCACTTCTGGATGGATCAGATTCACTTCTTGGGTCCCGTCATATCAGAGGCAGGAGTATCTATGGACCCAGATAATGTGAGAGCTATAGTTTCCTAGGAGAATCCAAAGAACGTTTTTGAGGTACGGAGCTTCCTAGGGATGGCTGGATACTACAGACGCTTCATTCGGGACAATTCTCGTCAAGCAGCACCTTTGACAGGTCTGACCAAGAAGGGGGTGAAGTTCTTATGGTCAGATTCTTGTGAGTCAGCCTTTCAGGAGTTGAAATGGAGGTTGACGTCAGCACAAATACTAGTCTTTCCAGAGCGAGGCAAGAGCTACACTATTTATCGTGATGCTTCGGGTATCAGGCTCGGAGCTGTGCATATGCAGGGAGATGGAGTCGTTGCGTACGGGTCTCGGCAGCTGATTCCACATGAGAGGAACTACCCTACGCATGATCTGGAGTTGGCAGATGTTGTTCATGCCTTGCGCTATTGGAGACACTATATTCTGGGAGAGCACATTGTGGTCTTCAATTACCACAAGAGTATCAAGTATATCTTCACTCAGCATGATCTGAATCTGAGGCAGGGTAGGTGGGTTGAGTATCTACTGTCTTTTGATATCGAGCATGCCTATACAATGAGAAAGGGAAATGCTGTGGTAGATTCATTATACAGGAGAACTGAAATTCAGGCAGTTCAAGAGGCCAGTACTGAGTGGCAGCTGATGGATCTGTTCTCTGAGATGCATATGGAGGTGCACGACAGAAGGAGATAGACCTTTCTATCTTCGGTAGCTGTTACCTCCACACTACGTGATCGGGTACGGATGAGGTATCTATTGGAATTAGAAGGCTTAGTCCTGTGGGAGAGTGTGTCAGGAGGGGAACCTCTTCCTGGATGGACAGTGGGCAAGGATGAGATCTTGCATTTCCAAGGACGCGTATGGGCGCTAGCAGACATATGTGAGGAGATGATGCAGGATTTCCATTCCTCAGTTTGGGAAATTAATCCTGGCGTCACCAAGATGTATCGGGATCTTCATCGCCAATACTAGTGCCCAGGTATGAATAAGGATGTTGCTGGTTTTTTCATGAGATGTTCTACTTGATAGCAAGTGAAAGCTTAGAATCAGCGACCAGCATGGATTTTACAGCAGTTACCCATTCTGGAGTGGATGTGGAATGATGTTTCGATAGACATCGTGATCGGGTTGCCGACATCACCTCGATGGAACGATGATGTTTGGGTTTTCATCGACATGATTAAGAAGGTTTCTCACTTCTTGCTGATCAAGGAGACCTTCAGTGTCGATGATCTGAGATGACTTTACATCAGATAGATCGTTCGTCTGCATGGTGTTCCATGCTCTAATGTTTCAGACAGAGATGTGTACATTACCTCTCAGTTCTGGCAGGGACTTCAGAAGGCCTTCGTTACACAGGTACTTTTGATTACAGCTTACCATCCCTAGATTAATGGCCAGTATGAGCGCACGATCCAGGTGCTTGAGGAAATTCTCTGAGCTTGCATCATTGACTTTGGCGGTTCTTGGGAGTAGCATATTCCTCATGTGGAGTTATCTTACAACAATATTTTCCAAGAGACCATTCAGATGGAACCATACGAGGCATTGTATGGTAGGCCATGCCGATCACCCTTATTATGGCGGGAGGCAGGAGAGACAGCTTTTTGGGGACCTCGTTTTGTACAGGAGACTTCAGAGTAGATAGAGCTGATTCAGAAGAGGATGGCTACAGCACAGTATTGGCAGAAGTCTTATGCTGATCTGCGGAGACGACCTCTGGAGTTCGAGTTCAGTGATCAGGCGTTCCTACGTGTCGCACCTAGGTTGGGACACAAAAGGATTTGGAGACAGGGTAAGCTTTTTTCCATGGTACTTCAGGCCGTTTGATGTTTTGGAGAGAGTGGGGCTGGTCGCCTATTGGTTGTAGCTACCTCAGATGTATCGGGCCATGAACAATGCCTTCCACGTATCTCAGCTCCAACTTTACTTTTCAGACCCGTCTCACGTCATTCGGCCTGAGGAAGTCGAGATTGAAGCTGATGCGTTGTTTCAGGAGCATCCTATCCAGATTTTCGATCGTAGTACGAAGGATCTCTATGGGCAGTTTGTTCCTCTGGTACAATTGCTATTGCAGCACAAGCGAGTACAGGACGAGACCTAGGAGAGGGAGGCTGATGTACGATCACAGTGGCCGGATCTATTCAGGGATTCTTCTTCTCCACCTCATTAGGGAAAGTCGGGGATCAATTTCATTAAGGGGGGGTGTTTGTAAGAACTCGAATCATTTTCTGGTATGTGTTCCCTTTTTCTGGAGTTTAAAATTTTTTTTTTGGAAATTTCAGATTTACACGCCGTGTACTTTTTGAGTACAAACCCTGTACTCTGTTCTGGCTCGAAGCCGTGTGATGGCCGTGTCTAGGCCACACACATGGTGTGTAAGACTGAGGTGGAGGCCGGTTAATTCGGAGTACAGAAAAATTGAATTACACGTCGTGTACTCAATAGGTACACGTAGTGTACTTTCTTTCTATTCATTAAACGGATCGGCGTCACGCCTAACCCCTATTTCTATCTTCTTCTCCAGTTTTTGACCGTCTGAGAGTGATGGTACAGCCGAATCTTCGACAGAGTCCTGCCTCGCCGTCCGTTCTCCATTTCAAGCACAATCAGTTGCGTTGGAATCACAACGGTGAGTTCTTCCTTCTTCTTTAGCCTTGTTTCTTGATTCCTCATCGTTTCCATGTTATCATGTGATGAACGTTTTGTGAGTTCTCTAATATCTACATTGTTCGAAGATGATATTGTCTTCGTGGTTCACGTATATCGATCTCTTACGATCGAGGTAGGTGGTTTGTGACTTTATGTAGGAAGTTGATGAGTATTTTGTGAAATTTCCATCAATACCCTTGAACGGGGTTTTGAGTTTTTCCTGTTTTTCACTTGTTACTTGCCTATGTTGCTTGATTTCTTTAGTAGAGGTTATTTCTTGTGATTAGAGTAATTTGTTTGTGCTCAGATTCCTTTTCCATGCTTGTTCTTCTAGTTTGGCATTTTTCCAGTTGCCATGACTAGTCTTAGGATAGTGGAAGTGTTGTTTTATTATTGTCGATGAGCCTTAGTTGATAGCCATGTAGATCTTGAGGTTTACTTTGATGATAAACACGCGCTGAGCCTATTTAGTTATACTCAAGACTGTGAGAACCTAGGGTAGTAAACCAAAGGGATAATTGACAGAAGAGCTTCTCCAGAGTGTCTTTTAATAACGATGTGAGACCAAGGAGAGAATTGACGGAAGGGCTTCTCCAGAGTGTCTTTCAATTACGACTCAGTATATAGGGATAATTGACATTGAGTGCTTCCCTATAGATCCTTTAGCACGATACGAGACTATAGGGGGAATTGACGGTGAGTGCTTCCCTAGAGAGTCTGCTTACATACGAAGCTGAACCAGAGGAGTGTGACTGTGTGTTCCTCCTAGAGGGTTTCTATTACTTAGAGGTTGAACCATAGGGGTTAGAATTTGAGAGATACCTAGAGGGTTTCCTGTTTTCTTCTTGTTTCTGACTGCTTACTTGTGTTCTTTACTTGTTAGAACTGTGGATTTTAGCTGCTTGTGATTTTCTGTTTACTGCTTCTTGTTTTATTACTACCATGTATTCATTGACTGCTCGACACCAATCTTTTGGTGATTTCCTATTGGGTTTGTATCTCACACCCTATTTGGTCCATGCTTTTGGGCCCATGAAAACTATGTTGCTGCAGGTATAGATAATGGAAAGTGCCCTTCTACTTCAGGATCTTTACTGCATCAGGAGCTGGGGAGCATGGGACCGTGCTGTGGAGCACGATGCTGAGGAGATTATTTTGTTTTTCTTTTGCACATGGTTTCAGTTGTATTTCAGCATGTTGTTGTGTTTGCTATTTTCCTTAGATACTTGTACCTGCTGCATCATTTTCATCATAGTTATATATCTACATTACTTCTGTTGATTAGTTATGTTGTTATGCATGTCATTTACTACTTCTTCTATTTATTGTTTTTTTCTTACCTTGTATACCATACCGAATGAGGGCATAGTTTCCCCACCGAATCACCCAGGCCCTCGCTGCTAGTCGGCAGCCTCTGGCATTTGGGGAAACGCGCTTGAGGTCAAGTGGCGAACCAGGTATGGGGCACCAGTGGAGGGGCTCCAGACTCAGGACGTTACAAAAGGGATCAACAGGAGTATTACTAGTGGGATAGAATGAAAAGAGATATTACTGATGTTAATGTGAAGTGTTTGACTTGTTATTAGGTTAAAGTAGAGCGGCAGTTACCGAAAGGGATGATTCTATAATTACCAGTGCCAGAGTAGAAATAAGAAAATATATTCATCGGCTTCATTGTGGGATTACCAAAGACATCTCGAGGTAATAATGCAATCTGGGTTATTGTTGATCGATTGACTAAATCTGCTCATTTCCTTCCTATTTGAGATACTTTGTCTCCAGATCAACTTTCTCAGTTGTATGTTAAAAAGATAGTCATGTTACATGGAGTTCTCCTCTCCATTGTATCTGATCATGATCCTAGGATTACTTATAACATTTGGAAGGGCCTTTAGAAGTTTTTGGGTACTGAATTAAATTTTAGTACATCTTTTCATCTATAATCATATGGGTAGTCAGAATGGACAATTCAGACATTGGATAATATGTTCCGTGCATTCATGATGGATTACCAGGGATGTTGGGACCAACATATTTCTTTGGTTGTATTTTCTTATAATAACAATTTCCATTCCAGTATACAGATGGCTCCATTTTAGGAATTATATGGGAATATGCGTCAAACTCCTGATTTTTCTGATGATGTAGTGGAAAGGAAGCTGATCGGACTAGAATTGGTAGAAGAGATGGCAGAAAAAGATCATTTGATTCAAAACCACATGAGAACATGTTAGTGTCGGTAGAAAAGTTATGTGGATAACCAGTGGAAGGAACTTTCTTTTGAGGTAGGTGATCATGTTTTTCATATTGTTTCTCCATGGAAAAGTATGATGCATTTTAGAGAGAATGGAAATTTGTGTTCGAGGTTCATTGGACATTATGAAATCCTAGGAAAAGTAGGATCAATTTCATATAGAGTGGAAATACTTCCAATCTTGTCCCAGGTAGACAGTTTTTTTCATGTTTCAATGTTGAGAAAGTATATGGTAGATCTATCTCATTTTTTGAGCTCAGACGTAGATTAGTTGGAAGAGAATCTCTCTTTTGAGGAACAACCAGTCTAGATTCTTGACCATAGAGAGAATGTGTTGCGGAATAAGGTAATTCATTAGGTGAAGGTTTTGTGGAAAAACAGTATGGTTGAAGAGGTAACGTGGGAATCAGAAAATGCTATGAGGGATAAATACCCCCAATTATTTGATAAGTGAATAAAATTGTGAGGACGCGATTCTCAAAAGGGGGGAAGGATGTAACATCCCAGGTAAATAAAGAATAATACATTTTCATGTTTATTAATATTTTTGAATTAAATATTAAAGATTCCTTAATGGGGTTTCTTTGTTCGATGGTGTATCGATACGCAATAATGAATTTCTTTGAAATCTTACGCTGCACACTAATACTTTAATAATATTATTTTTAATTGTAGTTAAAGCATAGTCATTGTGTTGGAGGGAATGAATAGAAATAACTAAAATATGATTATATATTTTTTTAATTTTTTTTAAAATTAATCCAATAAATCTTAGAGGCTTAAAATTATAACGAATCCAATTTTAAGCTTAAATACTCGAATATTTACTAAAAGGTCGATTTATCACCTTTTGATGGAGAACCCTATTTAAATGTAGTTTTGGCCACTATTATACATTCTATTGGACCAAATAAAATTCTTATTTAGAATTCAGACATTGAAATTTTCTTTGGATACATTTTTTTCATTTTTCTGACAATGTTCATTTATTAATGAATAGTGAAAAATATTGTATTTTACTTCAAAAATTCCATTTCATCTAATTTAATTATATGTTCAAATTATCTTTTTAATTGATTTTAAAGTGTAATTAGAATATATTTTTACCATTTAATCCAATTTTTTTCATTAGAATAAATTTCACATTGAAATTGGACATAAACAATTATCAATATTTTGATAGATATTGTTTCTTAGAAAACGCTATTTGTTTTGACAACGAGAATTATTTTTAAATTAATTTCTGCAATTTCTATGTTTGGAATTCGGTAAAATGGATTCCATATTGGGAATTAGATGATCCAAATTAGGTAATTAAAACCTTTTTTGGACATTATGAATAGTAACGACGGTAATTATCTTTAATTTTCATGATTAATTAGTAATCGGGTAGTTAAGGGTAATAAAATAATAAAATAATATTATAAAATAACCCCAACAAGATTCCACATCCTCTTGTCTTTGTCATGTATGGCCATGGAATTCTTTGTTCCAACCTTGTGACTCCATGGAATCACTTTAGTGTGATAGTGTCCTTTTATCAAATTATTTTTAATGAATGAAGAATATAACCAAATTTTGTAATACCTAAGTAAATAAATTTTAATTTTTCTTATATAAATGATCTCTTAGACTATAAATTTTCATTGGAAATATAAAAATATTTCCTACATCATTGTATTTATTTATAATTTTTAGACATTATATAAATGAATATATTTATGACACCATGATGATGTAGTGATTACCTCATCAATTAACGATTTAAATAAAATGAAACGATAAGGTAAAATATATGACATAAACTTTCCAAAACATATTGTATGTGTGGATTTAGAACCCTTATCACCTTATCCTTGAAATATATCATTTTTGGACCTTTCAAATTCTGAATATCATTTTATAATATTGTAACATTTCAAGACCTTCTAAAACTAACCCGCCTCCCTCTTATAAAAGGCCCCCACCTCTACCCCCATACCAACATCAATAAATCCATTGGCTCATCCAAACCCTACTCATATTATCTATCTACATCCCTCTCTTAATCCTTGAAGACTTATCGTAGGAAGAAAGATCTTCAAGAAACACTTTTTTTTCAAACCAAGGGGAGTTACCCGATTTAAAGGTAATGTCTTCTCTTATGTTATTTTTTTATTTTGCTTCTCCAACCCACTAAACTCTTTTTATTACATTCATTTGTAACAAAACCAGTATCCCTAATATACTAGGATGTTTTTATGAGATGTATTTTAACTACACTTACACACCTCCATCTAATGGGTGAAGAACATAATGTTTCTATGGATGAAGAACTAACACCTCACGAAAGGATGATTGTTCAATTACTTCTTAATGCCTCTCATGGCGTCCATTATGATGGAACTATATTTATATATGATATATATTATGTTTATGTTTTATTTATTCTTCTTTATTTTCCATTTATATAACTCTTTTATGTTTTTCATAGTGGGTAAATACGATAATCTCATTTGAGGAAGTGCGAACTACTGCCCCCTCAAAGTGATGTGACTCATTAATGCCTTATATGGGATGTATAAAGGATAGAGTTAATGATATTATATATAATATTATACTATAATTATAATATACCTATTTATCAATATGTTTTAATTCCATTAAAATAATAAAATGAAATGAAGGTAGCGTTCATGCGTACGTACGGCTTACCATCTCCATGAACGGTGCATTTCATTTCATACCTCTAAATGTTATGTAAAATTATAAATACATTTATATTCTGGATATATATAATATATATGATAGCAAAATCATGAATATCATCATGGATATAATTAACCTTTGACCACATGAATGACATGTAATTATAAGAATTCCATTTCTACCTCAAGTACCAAATATCGAAAAAACAAGCATTATTAACTTAAATGACTACATAATGTTTATAAGATGGTAATAAGTGATATAAAAGGAATAATAAACTTGAAATAGGTTATTAAGAAAATAGAAATTAGGTTTAGTTTATTATTTCGGAGATTAAATAACGATCGAGTCAAGTCAGAAACGAGGTAAGGAACATTGTCCCAATCTCCTTTCATTGAGGAATATTTTGTGTTATACACAACATTCTTTTATATGGTGTATAAAACACTTTTAAATTTACTTTTATTCAAATGAAATCATTTTTCTATGAAGCGTTTTACTAAATGAAAAAAAGTATGTTTCTTTTTAACGTACGCGGTGACAACGACCTTTCCGCCTCCGCGCGTATTATTTGATCTTTGGCTTAATCAACAAGCAGTAATGATTTTTAAAAGAAAATAAATACCATATAATATTTTATGTAATTTGGTATTGAAAATGGTTTTAATAATGGATTTTTAAGAGTTTTTATTTTAATGTAATACAGTTGGGTCCTTATAGTGGGTGCTAGGGGTAGGGGTGAAGGGGGTAGTGGGGGTGTAGGGGCTAGTATGGGTGAAGGGTGTGGGTAGTGTGGGTGCAGGGGGTGAAATTTTGTGGGGGTGAGGGGGAAGTAGTGGTTAAGGGTGGGGGAAGTGTGGGTGAATGACGTAGGGGTGAAGGGTGGGGACAGTGTGTGTGCATGGGGCATGGGTGCCTGGGGTAGTGGGGGTGAGGGGTGTAGTAGGGTTGAAGGGTGGGGTGCAATGTTGGTTTGCTGGGGGGAGTGATGTGGGTGTGAGGGGGTAAATAATGGTGAAGGGTGGGGGAATTATGGGTTTAGGGGCAGTGTGGGTGGAGGGGGCAGGGGTGAAGTGTTGGGGGTGCATTAATGGTGGAGGAGAAGTGGAGAAGGGGGGGGGGGGTACAATGGGGCTTTATTGGGGGTTTAGGGGTGGGGGTGCAGTGGGATGGGTATAGTATGGGTGAGGGGAAGTTGGGGTGAAGAGTGGGGGATGTGTGGTGTAAGTGTTGGTGTAGGGGGTTCAGGGGGCAGTGGGGTGTTGGGGTATAAGGGTGAGGGGTGCAGTATCAATGAAGGGTGGTGTGGGATGTGTGGGTGAAGGGGATTAGAGTGAAGTGGTTCTGGGGGGGGGGGGTGAAGCGGTGTAGTGGGGATGAAGGGGGTGGAGTGGGGTGGGGGGCATGGGTAGGGTGGAATGGGGTGGGGACCGTAGGGCTAAGGTCCAGTAGAGGAGAAGGGTGGGGGAAGTTTGGGTGTAGGTGGAAGGTGTGGGGAAGAGGGGGGGGTTATGGGTGAAGGGTGTGGGTAATGTGGATAATGTGGGTTAATGAGGCATGAGTGAAGTGTCGGGGGACCAATGGGGGTAGTGAAGGGTTGTAGTGGGGGTGAAAGGGGGTGTAGTGTGGGAGGGGGGTGACGTGGGGTGGGGTTGGGGGTAGTGGGGGTGCCGGTGGAAGTGGGGGTGATGGAGGGGTGCATGGGACAAGGGTGGGGTACAATGGGTTTGGGATAGTAGGGGTGAGGGGGGGTGGGCATGCATAGAATAGTGTGGGTGAATGAGGGGTGTAGGGGATAGTGTGGGAGAAACTGTTTTTATTTTCTTATTTTTTTTCCTGAATAAATCTTCCAAACAGCTTCTATAAAAGGATAGACATTATTTTCAAAAAAATAGAACTTTCTTGTAGCCACATTTTAACATATATTTACCATTTTATAAAATGTTTAGTAGTAACACACAAAGCAATTAACTTCCTATTATAGCATCAGTGTTTCCCGGAATACCAATACCGACTCAAGCTTCATGACATACACTATAAATAAAAGCTTATGAACTATGGTTTTCCCAACTATATGATGTCTGTTTGGACCTTATATTTATGTATCTTGATTCATGTATGATGCACCCAATTTTTTCATGTTATTTTTCATATATATTTTTCAAAGATATAGCCATTCTAGTTAGTTTTGTTGTATCTTTTAATTCTTACTGGGTTCATGTCGGTATTGAGACATCATGTTACAAAGGTGGAGTTTTAGAATTCATGAGTTTTTTTATATACTGTATAGAGCCTTGATGGAATGTAATTGAGATTTATAATTCATTCATTTACTTCCAAAACTATTCATAACATCATTACATCAATATATAAAGTTTATTTCAATAATATTACATATTTTTATAGTTCAATCTATGGAAACACTATAAATTCTCAATAATATCACCTATTTTAATTCAATTTTTATTATTTGAATAATCTAATGGATTGATACGATGTGTGTTTTATTTTTTTCAATAGTTAATTAATTTATGGAAAGCGACATATTGAATATAAATAAGTAGTTGTTTATGTTTTAAAAGGATAAGTTTTAGAATATTACATTCTTGAATAATGAAAACTTTGGGTTTGAGAAAATATATAGTATCACATGATGAAAACTTGATTCTGTATGAACCAAACTTATTTGAATCCATTAGTATCTTATTTATCAATGGAAATTTAATTGAATATTATTTGAGGAATAATATGTTTTGAAGGGAAAGAATTTTTTTTGAACCACTATGCACTCTAGTTTTAGAACATTCATTTTAAAAATAAATTAAATATACATTCTCAAATACATGAGATTGATATATAAGAGTATTTTCATTGGAATATTGGAAAAAGTTAATGTTTGAATGATGAATATGGGATGAGGATACTGATGAACAAAGTAAGAAATACTAAAAGGATGTTTAGAAGAAATTTATAAATACATAGAGAATAAAAGTATTTTAATATTATAAATTTCAAACTAAAAGTATATAATATAGAGTTTGAAAGATTATTTGAATCTAAAATATTCTAGAGGATGATATCTAAGATAATTATAAGATACTAATATCCAGTTTTTGAATTTTTTTTGATGATATGGTAGATTAGTTGTAAGCTTGTTTAATATATTAATGATTGTGTTGGATATTTAAAAGATGAATTATTGTATGTGTCTTCAAGTAGATGAAATATATCATAGATTATAAGGTTTAGATATGGAATACATTAGTATGATCTCAATGTATAAATACTATGACCTAACACTTATGTGAGTGTAGTCAATTTGATGAATTTTTAGATATGTTCCAAAGGAGAATTATGAACAAACAAACCTGGAATTTATTTTTAGATATTTTAACTAAAAAATATCATTATGTATTATGAATGAAATATGATCAAATATGTGATATTTTATATAGGAATTGGTAGATACAAAAAGCAGTTAGATAAAAATTTATTCTAGAAGTTTATATGTTATATTAGTTGAGTAAGGGAAGGTTGATTCCAAGGATACCAGAAGATGAGTAGTTGAGAGGTTTGTTGATTCTACGAATCACTAACATTAAAAGGTGAATGAGATTATTTTGGGAATATAACTTCATGTTGTAACCACATTAGAATAATATGTAGGGGTTCTGTCCATAATAATTAAGGAACACCACTACTACCTTGGTCACACATTGAAAGTTGTTTTTGAGGAAATGGAAAATACATGGAGTACCCTATATTAATTTTAAATTTTTATATATTAATTATCTTTCCTCATTAATATTTTTTTTATACATTTTTGTTGCAAGAGAAAAAAATGTTTTTCAATGAAAGAGAATGTCCCACCATTAGAAGGATTTCCCAAGATGATGATTGACTTTGTGGTGAGTAAATCATTCCACAAAGTTGATCCATTAAATGTTAAATTTTGGGGTATTTGGGGATAAATGGTTTTTCATGCTATGAATTGGTTCGCCATTATAGAACCAAAAATACATTATTAAACTGATCATTATTTATGATTCAAAATATGGCCAATCCAATTAGTAGATCATTCTACGAATGAGACCTTAATATGAATTAGGATTGGTCTATATTCTAAGTTTTGTGACATATAAAAGAAATTCAATTCAAGACATATTCGATGATTAAAATTAAATAGAAGGTTCATCTCATGAAAAATAGAGTTATTTAAAGAACTATTTTATCAATATTCAATGATGAAATTCGTATAAGGAAATAGGGTAAGGAGAAAATGGTAAAGAATGGGTATGAGGATTTAGGAAGTTGCTGGGTATGATGCTTAAACATAGGCTATAGGTAGCTTCTAGGTATGAGGATATAGGCAGTTGTTGGGTATAAGGATGTAGTGAAGCGTGGTGTTTTTTATGTAATATAGAAACTATTTCCAGGGTTCTTAAAAGTGGAAATATCCCTATAGCCATAGTTTTGAACTATGGATATATGCCATATGTGTCTGAATCTATTACCATGGTTTGGAACCGTGGAAATAGCCCTATAACCATGGTTTGAAATCGTGGAAAGAGCCCAATAGCCATGGTATGAATTGTGGTTATAGGGCTATTGTCACAGTTTTGAACTATGGAAATTGAATTTTCCCTATCTACACACGAATATTCACCATGGTTTGTTAAACTGTGGCTATTACCTATAGCCACAGTTACAAATCGTGTCTATA
This sequence comes from Viscum album, assembly GCA_963277665.1. Taxonomy (NCBI): domain Eukaryota; kingdom Viridiplantae; phylum Streptophyta; class Magnoliopsida; order Santalales; family Viscaceae; genus Viscum; species Viscum album. The sequence continues at coordinate 475,917,564 of OY728135.1, forward strand.
GCTTTATTTTTTAGTAGTTTTTTGGGAATTCAGTGCATGTTCTTAGACATAATCATGAAATTTTTAGATTTATTTTTGAAACTATTTTATCAATATCTTGAAATATAGAAATACATTTAAAGATATATTTATTTATATGGAGATATAATAAAAGTTTATAAACATGAATAAAATTGACTAGATTCCTTTTCATTTGTTTGTAGTTATTATTTTTAGTCTAAAGTTCATGTAGTCTTTTAGTTTATAGACTTCAAAAATAAACTTATGTGGGTGAAAATTTTGTAAATCCCTAGGCTAGATCCAATAGGGTTGAATCTGTTGTTACATTTCATGAATTATACATTTAAATTAAACCTATTTAGTTTGTTAAAGCCTCGATCTCGCATTGTTTGAAGTCCCACTTCTCCCGTATAAAATGAAATGAAAGCAATGGAATACACACAAGTATTTTACAAGGTTCCGCCAAAGAAAACTCCTTATTGTGATCAACCTATGGTTGTTTAATAGATTTTATTATCTCTATTCATTTTTAGTGATTGTAATTTCTAATAAATTTGTACACATGTTTAGGTAAGAAATATCCACACCATATAAAGAAAAAATGGAATTATTTGTATTGAAGGAAAAAGTTCATTAATAACCTATATTCTCTGGATGATGGAGAAAATATAATTAGATTTTTAAGATTTCCCAAAAATAGATATACTAATCTTCTTCAAAGGAAAACTCAAATTCTAGAAATATATTTGTTTAGTATCATGTTTTTCAGTCTCTTTATCAATGTTTCATGATAGTACTCATATAGATGAGAGCTTGCATAAATGTAAAGTTCACTTCTATTTTTTCATAATAACATATGTATCCTATTAAATCAAAACATTCTTACTTCTAGAACATAGACTTATTCCAAACACACCATCTTTGTGAAATATAGGTAAGGCACATGGGTGATTCTCCTTCTGTTTCTTGAAGAGATCGCATAATGTCTCAATGTGCTTTCTATAATGGGTTTTTGTGAATAGATCACATGAGCTTCTCCTACCTTCCATTCCATGAAAGTTATTTTTTACAAGTAAATTATTGTAACCTAAACATCTCATGGTATTGTTTTTTAAAGACAAGAGTTTTCTGCAAAAATATTTCATGTGAATGAGTCACATGGGTTTCCTTCACCTTCACATGAACAAATCAAACAGGTTCTTTATTTCCATTAAATAATATTTCCCTATAAAATAGTTGGACTAAAGTAACAACAATCCTTGTACCTCACCTCTATATTTATATAAGAGGTTCCACAAACTCATATTTAATAAAATTTCCATGTCTAAAAAAGGATATCAATATATCTTTAAACACCATAAGATCTCGACTTCTTCATGGAACACTCAAGGGACCACGCAAATCACATGATTTCTTTACATGATCACTTCATTGATCATGTGAATTCCCTATAGATAGATTCTCTACAACCACAGAATTCTTCAAGAGATAATGTTTGTAATTTATGAAATATTCATGGGGTAATAAATTCAATTTCATCTTCATGTGATGGATTCACATGATGAATCAGTGTTCATATGATTTTCCTAGTAATTTTTATTCATTCACGTGATGAATTCACGTGATTTCAATGGTTCTTGTGATGGTTTAAAGTGATGAACTCATGAAGAATGATTATTACCAGCCAAAAATGTTCTTTAAGTAAAGGTATATATGCATGAGAATTATTTAATACATGATTTTATTTTGATTAACTAATTAGATTCACTAGAGATAGAAGATAATGTTAATACTATTTTTATAGAGTGTGCACGAAGGTATGTTGATGTCCAAATGGCTGGTGACGATAGATATTTGAATGCATTATGCATGAGATCCATCAATTGTCTCAAATAAAATCAATCATACATGAAGATTTATGCATGAATGTTTATAAAAAGGATAAATAGTGCACACTAAATCCATCCCACATTGAAAAAAATAAAGAAGTTGACTTCAATAAAAAACAACCCACACAACTTTTAGCTTGTTCCATGGTATAAGGGCATTGGAACCCATACACACCTTTACACATAGGCCACCAAAGCTATTCTTCCATGAATTGGACCACCTATATAGACCCATGTCCTCTAGCTCAGGTGTTCTCCTACAGGCTTATACATGGACCACTCACCACTCTTACAACAATATAGTACCTTGTGGTATGGATATCCCATGTGGCAAAGGCCTCCTCCCCTATGTTTGATTGAGCAATTTTATTAGGATTGTGTGTTTTCCCCAAATTTTTATACAATGTATCATTCATATAATACTTATAAATTCAAAGTATAAAATATATTTCAAATGAGAATGCCTCACAACCTTCTTCACAACATTACCCATACTAAATGATTCTCCATTCCCACACATCTCAGGATGGATATAATCAAGAAGTAAGGAATGTTACATATCTTTATACTATTTTAGATGACTATAAGTTATAAGATATGTTAATAAAACCATCAAAATTTAGACATGGTGTATTACTCAAGCCTGAAATACAATGCAATCAAGTGAGTCCATAATAATTCTTTAAGCATAACCACTCCATTAACCAACACATCTTGACTTATTGACAACAAATTAAACATATTCTTGATAGTCTCCCGCATTATATTTTGTTGTCCATATCAACACATATCATCAATTCAATATATGGTGAAAATTACCTCCTTATTAACAAACAAATGAAAAGGATAAGTGGGGGGGGGGGTATTATCATAACATTTCTCTTCTAAAAACAAATTATTTTCCTTTAAATTAAAATTTCTTGAACAATTCTAAGAGATATAATATCTCACATCATTTTTCTTATCAAAGAGACTTTATTTAATCAACTCTAACTCTATATGGTCTTACCAAGTGTATATAACAAGAGAGATACAACCAAGGTGGTCTATGTTTTCCATAATCTACCATGATTGAGAAATCATGACCAAAATGGCTGAATTCTCATTTAAGTGGTCGAAAAAAGACTTTTTTCAATGAAATTAAAAATACTACCCAATTAAAAGAAAACATTAGAAATTTTATTAGAAATGAAATAACTCCCCCTTTTTCCATTCCATTAAAATGCCTTTTTTATATTAACCACAACATTAGATTCAAAAACCACTCTCCTTAGAAGAAGAAGGGTACATATTTTCTCCCCCTTTGACAACAAAATCCAATTCCTTTTGGGGATCTCAAATAAGGGTTTTTAACGACACAAATGATCTTAAACATATATATTCATTCTTATTGTCTCAAATATGTCCTTAAGAATGAACATAGTAAATATATATATGCCAATTGATCTTGAGTTGGAATAAATTCCAATATTTTGACTCAATTATACACTTTCTCCTTGATGAAAATAAATTGTATATCAGTTTGATTGGATCATGAATGTTATATATGATTATGTGAAATATCTGTTTAACTTTGATTATAATAGTGAATTTTGAGAGGTTTTTCAATTTTCACCTTTAAATCATCTAATTGTTCGTTCATCCAACACAATTTGTGTGAAAAAATAGTTATTGAAACATATTTATCCTCTATATGACTCAGTGCGATGGTGTTTTATTGTTTTTGGTTCCATCTCACAAAATATTCTCACAAGAGGAAAATTACACATGAGGTATACATTCTATCATCACAGTCACAAGCTTGATCACCATCTATAATCCCATAAAAATTAATGTTTTTTCTATTACTGTAAATTATCCCCTAATTCGTAATCACTTTGATATATATGAGAACTATTTTTTCAGACTTAAGATTTGAATCATTGGGTTCAATCTAATATCTAGAAAAGAGTTTCACAACATGTATAATATATGGTTTGGAATCTATGAGATAAATTATATTACTAATAAGTATTCTAAATTTTATTTGATTATAACTATCTCTATTTCCATACTTATATATATTTAAACCCACATTAATGGGTTTGGAATTTGGATTTGATTCTAATATTTCAAATTTCTTCAACACTTTTTTAGAGAACTTTTCTAGGGATATGAAAGTAAAATATCATTTTTTAAGATCTCTTATCCCAAGAAGTATCTTAACATTAAAGGAATATAAATCTAAAACTTCTCTTTAATTTGGTTTGAAAAATCTCTAAAAACATTTTCATTGTCACCTTTGAAAATGATATCATCAACATATACTAATATAATAAGAATACCTATCTTCATTTCATTGACATATAAGTTGTTGTCCACTTTTCCTTTGAAAAACTTAGCTCCATAAAGTATTTTTCTAGCACTTAATTACAGAAACTAGGGGAATATTTTATTCTATAAATATCCTTCTTAAATTTTCATACTCTTGTGTCATCCTTTTCAAGGAAAACCCAATTGGTTCCTCAATATACATGTATTCTTTATGATAACCTTTTTAAAAGGTATTATTTGGCATCCATTTGATAAATGTTATATTTATTACTGGATGTATCAAAAATAAACACTCTAATATCTTCCAACCATGAAACTATATGAATGGTTTTTTAAAAATAAACACCTTCCACTTGTGAGTATCCCTTGATTATTCGGGGCAGAACATAAGCGTGCTGAGGTGAGAAATATATTAATTTTTTTCAATAATCATTTCTTAAAACCAAGATCTTGGATCTTGAATATAAAATTGATAATTAATATATTTAATATTTGTATAAATAAATTCCTAGGCTTAGAAAAATTCTTAGTTGGAGAATGTTGATCATTCAAAAAGATCCTTTAATATTAACTTTATTACATTGGGAGGATCCCTGTGAAGAATTCCTCTATTAGTGATCCAATTGTGCTACTATGATATCCGAGAAACATCACATGATCTCTGGGTGCTAGAGTAGAGAATCTAATATCTTGTGTTGTTCATTATTTATTGATTGTTCTTTGATCTTGAAGAAACATCTTTTACAGTTATCATTATTGAGAGGGAGATAGAAAGAGGATTTGAGAGAGAATTAATTGGGTGCATCAATTCTCTATTCTCAATTTTTGGATTCTCTAAACAATAGAAATATTCGTCTATTTATAGAATTAGGATTTATGTTAAAATATTATTTAATTTAATGTAGGCAATTATATAACATTTATTACCTATAATAAACCCCATTACAAATTATAATAATCATATTATTTTTATTTTGTGGTGTGCGCCATCTTGCGCAACAAAAGAAATATTATTCAACGGTCTTTTAAATTATTATTTTTCATCATAATCGGTCTTAGTCCACTCAAAAAATATGAGAATTTATTGAACAACCATATAAAAATTTTATTCACAATATAGTTAATAAATATTTGTTAAAATATTCAATAAATAAAATAAATATTTTATTCACAATATGGCGGAACAATATTTATTTAATTTATAAAAAATATAACTTGAATAAAATTATTCCTTAGACATGTGAAAATTTTTATTCCATTATTTAAACTAAAATAGAATTAATAATGATTAATGGAAGCACTTAGTGTGTGTCCCTCTAGAATTATTTCTCATTGGAATTAGGCGGGCTTGCCTAAAGTCCAATATTGTTGTCTAGCAATGGTTCACTGCACCCAAGAGATTGAAATTAATGTAGTAACTTCAATAACCACATATGAATGCTCACATTGTAATATATTCACTTTGTCAAAATATCTCATCCAACAAGTTTTACATCAATTTCACTAATATATATTCCAAATATGACACTCTTTGATTATATAAAATAAAAACGAAATTAAACCCTCACCATGTAATTTAATGCTCTAGTTTTATTCCAATCAAAGGGTTGAGATATGAGCTTCCATAATGATTTAATGGAAAAATCCTTCCTCAAATTATACATTAATGATGTGTCACTCATACACACCCAATGTATCCAACTTCTCCATGAACTATTATCATCATTGTTTGTGAAATATATCTAAGTATGCGAGTTGTAACATGCATTAATAATAATATTAAAGTATAATGAGAATAACACATGCTTGTAGATAGGAATATCTGATGACACCAAAACATGTGGAATTCCTACTAGAGGGTTTTTTCTCGTAATATTCCATCTTGGGGATTACAAACCATAAACATTATGAGAAGAAGCCTCATCTTATTATGAGTACCCACACCAAATAGTCTATATACTATGCATCACATTAATATCCTTCTTTTAAGTTATTTTTTATCTTATATTCTTGGCCTAACTACTTCCCTAGGTTTCCTCTATACCCCTTTAATTTAAATGTCTATGGAGGGTTTTTGGGTGTCTAGAACAGGACACATAGATTGGTCGCATGGTTTACTAAATAGTGCATACAAACAGTACATAGGTGTCCAGTTCATTAAAAAAATTGTAATTCCAACATTTCCATTTTGGAATTAAACATAATCCTCTCATTTCTTCCCCCATTCGACACTAGTAACCAGTTAAGTCTTCTAAACTCCCTGAAACTCTATTGGATCCCATTTTTGAATGATTTTTTTGTGGGTAAACTTCAAGGATCATCAATTAAGTGAATTCCTCTTTTGTTTTCTTCCATTTACTTATGGTTTCTTCCCTCCTCCTTGATGTTCCAAATTTTCAACAAATACGACATTTTACCTAGGGTTTTATTTTGGCGTTTTTGGTCTAATATTGTGGATTTTGGATCATTTTAACTCCCTTGTGGTGTAGCGATGGTGGGGTTAATGTTTTGATCTAGGATTTGGGGTTTTGACATATAATTTTGGTGATTTAATATGGATAAATTATTAGATTAATTTATCATTCTTGTTTATCCTTTTTAGTATGTTTTATATCATTTTTGTGTGGTTCAAAAGTCATTTTTTGTAGCATTGATTGAGTGTTTAATTTTAAAGTTTAATTTTGATATGAAAATGGGTGTTTTCATGTGTATTAAATGTTATATCATTTGGGGTTATTAGTTGATCAATGAAATTGTTTTTTTAAATGTGTTTTGGGCATCCAAATCTGTTTGGCTATAGTATTGGTGTACATTTTTCGTTGAAAGAGGGTTTTTAAATGGATTTGGTGTGAAAAAACATGTTTTACTATTTGAAGTCGTTTTATAAAATTTTGAATGGTTTATTGATGTTACACAAAGGATGAAAAGGCATGTTCGGTTCTATATGGTGAGTTTATGTTACAGAAATTGTGTTTTTATATTCAAATGGTATTCTTAAACATGTAGAACTTGTTTGTGCACAAAGCGGGAATACCAGTTATCAAGGTGGGCAGACTAGGACTTGTATGCAAGTGATCCAGAGTATTAACTTCCTTGTTTCACTAATAAAGATTAATGATGAAAACACTAAGTAAACGTTGATGATGTCGGGGACCACAATGAAATTGGGGTTTCCCATCCTAGTGTCTCAATCAGGAGATGAATATTGATTAAGCTTGCTTTTACAAAGAGGTATGATGTACCTATGTCCCACATCTAGCTAGTGCCTATGGGTGTTCACATGATTAGTTCTCATCAAATCTATTGTAATTACCATCATCATTTGGTGTGATTTTCTGGAAAATTCAGTAGTAAGAATATTTTATTTAAAAGTGTTCATTCTTGAATGTATCCATCTTGAAAACAGTTTTCATTTAAAGTTTCATTTTTTTGAAATTGTTACTAGTATTTCTTGTTTATAAAACATGCATGATTTATTTTTCATAAAATGTTTATCAAAAGAAATATTTTTGGGTTTCATCCTATTGGAATCAGGTTCACACCCTACTTACACCTTTGGGTGTATGTATACTTGATTATGTTTGATACAGGTAAGGGAAAAGTCCATGGAGACGACGGTTGTGGTTGTGAGCTTCCATCTTGGATGAAGTGTTGTGAAGAAGGATTAGGGATGTTGACCCATTTAAATGTGGTGGTTATAGAGTTGTAGTGGCTAATAATTTTGAGTTTTGGCCCTCTTGGGATATTTCTAAAACCAAGTATTTCAGTTATGAATTTTATTAAAGTCTTATTTGGACTAAATTTTTAGATTTTGTTTATTTATTGTTTTTGGATGTTTAATGATTCTAAAACCAGGTAAATAACTTTCAAACCATTATTCATGATACCCCAGTCACTTGTGCGAGTCTATGGGGATTATAAAAACACCTTATGGGCCTTTCCATAGATAGGGTCAGTTGCTGGTTTTGTTGGCAACCATATCTGGTTCAAGACACTATGTGTCCCTTAATAGTTTGTTATCCAACCATAGAACATTATTTGAGAATAATGTCATATCACATCATGGAACACATCATAGAAGGGATATGATATGACCTTATAAATGCGATGTATATTCTAAGACATTATAATGTTAGAGTCATGAAGAAAAATAGACAATATCTAATAAGAAGTGTTTTCAATATTCAGTACATCGATTATACATGTAATCAAAATTCAAAAATTTGGTCCCAGGGAACAAACTCCAACAAACTCTCACATGCACTAGAACCAACTTCCTACAACCTTTAGTCTATATTAACTCACACGATAGTCATGTTTCTACTTAGTCAAGGATTTAGTCATTGGTATTTCATGTTGTCTTCTATGGAAATACAACTCCCTGCTACTTCACCTCTCTGGGAAATCCCTCAAGAGGAGATACTTCTGATGTATGTGTGTTGTCCATTGATGTGACCATGACTCTTTTTCAATATCCATCAGTAATGTATTATCACAATAGAGTGTGATAAGATCTTTTGTACTAGATACCAAATCAAGAACATGGATGAAGTTGTTCATCTATACTGCTTCTTTTGCTGACTAGAAGCCGCAATATACTAATTCTATACTATAGAATCTGCAACCACAACATGATTTGAGCTCTTCCATCTCACAAAACCTCCATTAAATGTGAAGATGTATCTCATTTGTGACGTTATTCCATCTTATCATTTTGGAAACTAGCATCTGTATATCCTCTGATGACTAGTTCCTTATCTCCTCCATCAACTAGGAATATATCCTAAGTACACATTAGGTACTTAAGGATAGTTTTGACTTCCATCCAATGATGGTCACTTGGATCTTCTTGATATAATCCTACCATACTTAATGCATAGGCATCATCTATCCTTGTACATAGCATAGCATACATGATTGACTTAATCACATATGCATATGGAATCTGTTTCATTCTATTTATTTCTTTCTGAATCTGAGGATACATTTTCCTAGAAATCTGAATGTCATGTGAAGTTGGAAACTATCCCCTCTTGGATTGTTCCGTATTGAATCTCTTTAGTATATTGTCAAATTATGTACTTAGACCTAACCCAAAAAACCAATTGGATCTATCCTGATGGATCTTAATCCCAATAAGGCATGTTGTCTCACCCAAGTCCTTCATAGAGAATCTTTTATTCAACAACTCTTTAATAGACTATAAGACTGGTATTTTGTTTCTAATGAGTAATATTTCATTAACATATAATATTTTGAAAACAACTGCACTCCAACTAAACCATTTATAGACACATGTATATCATTCATTCATTATAAAACGAAATTCAATTATGGCCTCATCAAAACAAATGGTCCATGACCTGGAAGCATGCATTAATACATAAATGGATCATTGCAACTTGCATACCTTGTTGGCATCTTTTGGAGTCACAAACCCTTCAAGAAGTTTCATATAAACATCTTTCGGAAGGTCCTTTTTAAGGAAGGATGCTTTGAAATTAATTTTCCAAATATCACACAAAGGGAATGTATGACATTTTGCAACGGGTCCATTACAAATAGTCTGTTTTGGAGGACTACTTTCCATCAGATTCAAATCTCATTTAAAATATAATTAAATAAATATCCTCAATAATAGTTATTTGTGATGAGCATTAATGCACAAGAAAAATACTCTATCGGCAGCTGATTGTTTTCAATAGGTACCATCACAAATAAATTTTTACCCACTATGTCGATTATTTATTGTGGGAACTATTTGAGATGGGTACTATCATAAAATGTAGTATTGTGATGGGAGTTTTGTCTCAAATAATCTCATAGCTAAAAATATAACTTATACAGCCCCCGTGTTTCATTCTACATTTTCTATATGAGATATGCTCCACTCAATGTTATTCTTCTTCTCTTGAATAGTTCAAATAATTTTTAAAGTTTTACAGGGAATAAAAATTGATGTTCATAGTGCGAAAAAGATTCATTTTTCAGGTATTTATATACTACTATTAATATTTTTTATTTCTCAAATTTTATATTAGAATTTTATATTATTAATTTGTTGTGATTAAAGTTAATTAGAAAGAATTATTTATAATTAAAAGTAATTAATTATAATTAATATTTTTTTCAGGAATTAGAAATTTTTTTTGCACTAATGTGTTTATTTAAAAAGTATATAGTTTTAATTTTCAATAATAAGTAAAAATTGAAGGATAAATTATTATAGTTATTTTAAATTAGTGATAATGACTAAAAATTAGTAAAAATAAGCGATGATAAGTAAATATTATCAGTAAAAAACAATAACTACTAAATTTTAATAAAAATAAGCGGTAATTAGTAAAAATTAGTAAAAATTATTGGTAAGGACTAAAAACTAGTAAACATTAGTAAAAAACAATGGTAAACCAGTATAATTAGTATCAATTAGCATTATTTATTAAAAATTAATGGTAAAACACTATAATTAATAAATATTTGTGGTAATTATTAAAAAATTTCAAAATATCACTTTAATTATTAAAAATTACCAGTAATCTGTAAAAATTTGTAAAATTTATCAGTTATTACAAAATATTAGTAAAAATAAACATTAAATCACTATAATTAGTGAAAATTAATGTCAATTAGTTAAATTTGTTGTAATTAGTGAAAATTATATATAAATCGATATAATTATTAAAAATTCACATTAATTTGTAAAATTGGGTGATAAATCACTATAATAAGTTAAAATTATTGGTAAGTAGTAAAATATTGTGATAAATTATTATAATTATTTTAAATTAGTGGTAACGACTAAAAAATAGTAAAAATAAATGGAAATTAGTAAAAATTATCAATAAAACATAATAATTGGTAAAAAATTACAAAACAAAGTTGAAATTTGAAAAAAAAAGTGAAAAATAATATAAATGTTTAAAATTTAGTAAATTTAGTGATAATTATTTATAATTTGAAGTAAATATTTGTAAATAGTAGAAGTTATTTTAAATTATAAATATTTATTTTTAATTAACGTTTAATGCTCTTAATTAAAATGTAAAAAATTTAATTCGCAATAATTAGTAAAACCTAGTGATAGATTACTATAATTATTTTAAATTACTAGTATTAAATAAAAATTAGTAAAAATAAGAAACAATTTTTAAAAACAATATTTATAACACAATAATTTGTTAAAGTTAATAAAATTATGTAGGAAATAATAAAAAATAGAAAAAATTATTTTTAACCATTAAAAATTAGTACAAATTTGCAGGATTAGTAAAAATCAGCAAAAAATTGTGGTAAACCTATATAATTAGTAATAATTTGCAGTAATTAGTAATAATTAACACCAAATCCCTATAATTATTAAATATTGGTTATAATTATTAATAATTATCGTTTAATCACTTTAATCAATAAAAATTATTAGTAATCAGTTAAAATTACTAAAAATTACCGATAATTAGTGAAAATTAATAAAAATGAACAATAAATAAATAAAATTTGTAAAAAATGATGTTAATTAGTAATACATTGTTGTAATTAGTAAAAAATAGTGATTAATCGTTATAATTATAAAACTTTACTTGTAATTATTAAAAATTAGTGATAAATCACTATAATTAGCAATAATTAACTATAATTAGTAAAAATCAGTTATAAATTACTATAATTATATTAAATTAGTGGTAATGACATAAAACTAGTGAAAATAAGTTGTAATTAGTAAACCAATATAGGTAAAATAAAACAATAAGAAATTTTTTTTAAAAAAATAAAGGGTAATTCGTATAAATCATTAAAAATAATGTTAATGACTAAAAAATAGTAAAATGTATATATGATTATTTATAATTAAGAATAATTATTTAAATTTACATGTAATTATTTATAATAAGTAGTAGTTATTTTCAATTAGAGATATTTTTTTAATTAGTCGTGATATTTTTATTTAAAAAGTAAACAGTTTTAATTTTCAATAATGATTAAAAAATAGTGATAAATTAAAATAATTATTTTAAATTAGTGGAAATGACAAAAAATTAGAAAAAATAAGTTGTAATTAGTAAAGATTAGTTAAAATAAATTTAATCACTAAAAATAGAAAAAAATCATTGATTTTTAATAATTAGATATAATTATTTATAATAATTATTATTTTTTAAATTTTAAATGTTTATTTTTAATTAGAAGTAATGTTTTTAATTAAATAGGAAACTATTTTAGTTTTTAATTGTTAGTAAAAAATAGTGAAAATTACTATAATAATTTTGAATTAGTAATAATTACTAAAAATTAATAAAAATAAGTGGTAGTTAGTAAAAATTAGTAAAGATTATTAGTAATGACTAAAAATTAGTGAAAATTAGCGATTATTAGTAAAAATCTCTAAAAAGTAGCGTAAAACTATATAATTAGTAATAATTAGCAGTAATTTGTAAACATTAACTATAAATCACTATAATTATTACACATTGGTGGTAAATATTAAATATTATCATGAAATTACAATAATTTTAAAAAATTGTAGGTAATCAGATTAAATTAGTAAACATTACCATTAATTAGTAAATATTAGTAAAAATGAAATTTAAATCACTATAATTTGTAAAAAATAAAAGTTAATTATTAAAAATTAGTGATAATTAGTTTTAAATCTCTATATTTAAGTATAAAATAGTTGTAATTAGTAATAATTTGATATTATTAATAATAAATAGTGGTTATTGTTAATAATTAGTATTAAATAGTTGTAATTGGTGGTACTAATTAATAATTAGTGGTAATCAGTGGTACTTAGTAATAATTTTTATTTTTTAATATAAATTACTAGAAAAATGAAAATTGAATAGGTCGTCAATTTTTAACTGATTAGCACTGAAAATTTGGACATGGTTGACATAAATTTGTATAATGAATTTTTTTACTTAATTAGCATAAATTAGTTTCATCACCTATAAATTTTAAAATATATCTTTTACACATTTTTTGTAATTTATAATATATTTCATTACTTTATATTAAATTGTAGAAATAATTTTCCATAATTAGTGGTTATTATTTCAAATTACCACTAATTACAATTAATTTTCTCTCTAATTTAATATAATGTTGTAAAATATATTATAAATTACTAAAATGTCTAAATAAAAGTTTTAATGTCTTTAGTTGATTAGAAAGGGACAATTTATGCAAACCGTGTCAAAATATATTATTATGTCGCTAGAATAGGGGCAGACAGAATGTGATGCATCGATGGACGTAGCAACAACAATAGGAGGAGAAACGTCTATGACTAGAAATGGTTGACATAAATTAGTGAAATGAAAAATTTGGACATGGTGGGAATAAATTGGTTTTATCACCTAAATATTATAAATTTATCATATAGTCATTTTTAGTAAATCATAGAATTTAAAATCTTCCAGTGATTAAAATGACTAATTTGTGTCACCCATAGGGGAAGGCGGGATGTGGTGTATCAACGAATGTAAGAGGAAGAGATGCATTAATGGCATGAATAGGAGCATGAGTAGGTGATTTAGTGCATAACATGGTTGTTGTAAATTAGAAATATTTTGTTTTATTTTGTAAAAATTAATGATAAATTATAAAAAAAAATAGAGATAAATTAGAACAAATTAACAACAAATCACTATAATTATTAAAAATTAGTGTTAATGAGAAAACATTAGTAAAAAATAATCATAATTAGTAAAAATAAAAGTAAATTAGTAAAAATAAGTGGTAAAAAGAAAAAATGAGAATATTAACCTGTAAATTAAATTTTTTTATTTTATACTCTTTTCTGAATCAAAATTTTATTATACCAAGTTATTCATAAAATATTATTTGGTTCATATTTTGTAGAGAAATTTGGAATAAGGAAGTTGAAAATAGTCTTTATTATACGATCGCGATTGGATAACTCATTATAAGAATCAAAACAGTTCTGGTAAAAATCCTATATATATTAAGGGTGTTGAATATTTTTTATACATTATATAATTTAAACTAGAATTTGTTTTAGAATGGATAATGAGGAATCCATGAAGTAAATGGGATTTGAGGAGGTTTGACACATTTGACAATGTTGGGGGTCATCTATTGCATTTTTGTATTCAAATAGATTATGGTTTTCTCTATTAACATGGTGAATGAAGTTCCAGAGAAGATAAAAATAATTTTTTTAAAGATACATAATGGTTTCAAAGTTTAGTACATGGTGTGGTTGGTCCATCTTTTCAATAAAATTAAAATCATGATGATATTTATTTAACTGAAGAGTTGGAACCATATCGATTTTATGTGTCTTTGAAGTATTTTCAGGAGGCCTTATATCCTAATTTCAGGATAAACATATTTTAAGTGGTTGAAAATTTTATGGCTATTAAATTATATAATGGAATGTCAAATAACAATTTTAATCGGATGTTATCGTTCGTTAGATCACTGCTACATAATAGAAATGTGTTACATACAAATTTTAATGATATCAAGAGGATGGTTTTTAATTTGTGTCTTGGTTATCAGAATATTCATTCATGTTCAATTGATTGCATCTTATAGTTTGGTGAAAATGATTCATTGTTTAGTTATCCTATATGTGGATTATCGAGGTACAAAGAATCTCAACTAGGTATGTTTGGATTGATTCTAATAAAATAGTTGAGTTATTTCACCCTTACACCATAATTGCAATATTTATTTATGTCTCAAAACACAGAGTCATTGATGTTATGGCACAATTCCAATATTAAAACCGATAAAATCTCCAATCATCCTTGTGATGGTGGTTCATGGAAACCTTTTGGCCAGGTATATCTATCATTTTCTACATAATCCTGAAATGTTTTATTGGGTATTTCTACTAACGGTTTCTTTCAATTTGGTTCTTACGATAGTAAATATTCCTGTGGGACCATCATTATCACTCTTTAAAACTGACCTCCTTGGATTTTGATGAATGATCCATATATATTATTTATCATATAAATTATGGTGCATCCAAAAAAGCATATCGATATTTATTTGAATATATTTATTGATGTGTTAAATTTTTTGTGGGGTAATAGTGTGAGTACATATGATGGAGTTGCAAAAAAATATAAAAATAAAGATACATTAAGGTAGAAAATTAGTGACCTCCCAGCATATGACTTGTAATATGGATAGAGTACACATGCTCCAAAATCATATTCGTACTGTATGAGTGATAGTAAAGAATATATTCTCATAAATTGAAGAAAACCTTGTTTTATTAAATTTTATTGAAGATTTATTCCACATGATCATCCTTTTTGGAGGAACATCTATCATTTCTCAAATAAAAAAATTGAAAGAGTTGGATCTCTAATAATGATATCATGAATTGACTTAAATTCCATTATCTCATCATTACCTCCCATTTCCTTTTGAATGAATATGAACCAATAAAAATAAATATCCATGGGAATGAACATAATTGGATAAAATGAAGCATTTTTTTGGGATATTCTATATCGATCTAATTTTGTGGTATGTAACATGTTAGGTGTCACACATATTGAGAAGAATTATTTGGATAATATATTTTCTATAGTTTTAGACACACCTAATAAAACCAAAGGGAATTTAAAGACATCATTATATCTCACTCAAATTTGAAATCAACATGAACATAAACTATTTAAAAATGACAGATCACAGAATTTCATTTATCCAAAAGCATCTTATAAAATTTTGAAATAAAATCATTAATTATTTAGTTAGTGGATTTTAGATTTGAGGATTCTTGATGGTTATTTTTCTAACATGTCTAGATGTGTCAGAAATGCTCATATTACTGGATTAAAAAATTATGATTTTAATATTATAATGGAAATAATTATATTGATTGGATTTAGAGGTTTTCTTATTCTTTTAATTTGGATGAGGTGAAAAAAATATTATTTTTTTTCTAAGACATATTTGTGGTGACAATAGACTATGACACACTATGTAGACTGTAAGAAAATTTCGTTTAAATTTAATTTAAATATGATTTATTTTCGGTTGAATTTTTTTGATTAAATGGAACATGTTATATTACATTTTCTATATGAAGAAAAAATAGGAGGTCCAGTACAGTTCCGATGGATGTATAGATAAGAGAGATGCCTATATAAATTTATGAAAAAGAAACATAACAATGCATTTGTTGAAGAATCAACATAAAAAACATATTTAAAGGAAGAAATTTATTTTTTATGCTCTCATTACTTAAAATATGAATATCACTCAAAACAAAACCAAGTGGAAGTAATGACAGAATTGATGATTGTGTACTAGAAAATCAATTATCAGTTTTTAATTAGTCCAAACTTGGTTTTGGTAGAGTTTATGAATGATGGAATTTAGATGATGAACATCACATGGATCATAAATATATTCTCCTCAACTGTAATGATATTAAACAATTTTTAAAGTAATTTCTACTACTATATATTCCTTATTAAAAAATTATAAATTAATATAGTTTTATTGGTAGATTATATGATGATCATATAAAGAATCAATTTCCCCAAATTATAGTAGTTTCTCTTAAAGAACTTCAGAGGAAAAAATTTTCTTAAATGTTTCAATGATTGGAATAGTAAATTTTTCATGGTTTAATGTGTGAAATAAGTTTATTATTTTTTATATTGTTAATTGTTCTTCAGTTTTTAGGTATCAAAACATGTCGATAAATTTGATAATCGATCATGTGTATTGAGTAACCCACCATCCAAAATGGTTAAATATTATAATGAATATATGGTGAATGGTTTTAGATGTCATACATGTGCATATGGTGAATAAAAACAAATAATGAACATTTTTTTTCTTGATAAGGTCTCATCATAGAGAAAGTGAAGATGAATTTTATGGAATGCTGGATGAAATAATTGAGTGTAACACCCCAAGTTTCTACGGTACGCTTCTCTTTGAATAATGTGATAGCGTGTGTTGTACGCAACACCGAGTTCTAACAAACCATAACTAATCAAACTAGCCGTTATGAATAGTAATACATACTTTTTGAAATTATATATATTTTATATTTGAAAATGGACTTCATTTTTGGATTCGGAATATCGAATTTAGCCTAAGGTGAAATTTTGGTAAATTTCGGATAACTTTCATATTTTGATGAATAGTGAAAATTACTAAGTTTTAATTAAAAACAACTTTTTTAATCAAAATAATTAATAGTGATAAATTATGAATTTGAGTGGTTTTTAAGTATATTTAGAATATATTTTTACCATTTAATATAATTTTGGTCATTGGACATAATTTTACAATTAAACCGAACATAAACGAGTGTCAATCTTTTGATAGTTATTATCTCTTAAAAACACGCTTTTTGTTTTGAAAGCGGGGATTAATTTTAAATTAATTTCTGCCACTTCTGTGTTTTGAATTTAGGAAAATAGATTCCATATTTGGAATCAGGATGTTCAAATTGTGTAAATAGGTAACTTTTATTTTTAGACATTTTGAATAATTACTGCGGTAAATATTTTATTTACCATGGTTAAGGGTAAATCCGGTAAATAAGGGTTAAAAAATAATATTATAATAATACTAAATTACCCTAAAACGTGTCTTAAACCTATTTGTTGATACATGGTCGACCATGGGAATCTTTGGGTCTATTTTGGGACCCCATGGATTCACTTGTAAGTGATAATGACACTTTATTTTAATTAAGTTAAAATGATTACAAAAATGACACAATCATATATCTTTTAGAAAAACAATTGTTACATAGGGTTATATATGTTGTCTTTTAGATTATAAATATTCATTAGAAAGATAACAAGATTTTATACATAATGATATTTTATTTATAATTTTTAGACATTAAATAATCTATTTTATTTATGACACAATGATGATGCAGTAATTACTATAATAGTGAAAAATTAAAATAATTGATATTATAAATACCCAAATAAATATAATATGAAACTTTTAATGAATTAAACTAATTTTATAGGATCATATGATATATTATGATTGATTTAATTGACTTTGTTCGAAGTAATCAATCTGTTATGAGTTTCACAAAAATCAACTATTGAATAGTGTCAAAATTGACATAAAAGAGTTCTTAAAAAAATTATTATATTATTAATTGATATTAAATTCCTAAAAATCTAAGGTTCGGCCAAGAGACTTATATCATGATAGGTTCATCATTAATGTACCACTTGGGGGTCGCTTGGATGTATATAGTATGTTTATTAACCATATTATATAAAAATACAAAGAGACATTGTAAAAGTGAAACTAATTAACTTAGAGTTAATACTTAAAGATAAGGTTAATATAAGTACCCAAACCGGTCTAAATTCTATTGTTTGAGTGGTTTTCGACCTATCCCCACCTTAAACTTTGAATAATAAGCTTTGGAGCCATTAGAAACCGAATATCAATTTATTATAAATTAATATTTCTAGCTTTTCCAAAGGTGCCCCTCACCCCTCTTATAAAAGGCCACTCCTCCTTCTCATTTCTTCACACCTTAAAAGCCTTTTGGTTCGGCCCAAATCTGCCCAAATACTCTCCCAACATCCCTCACTACAACCTAGAGGCCTTAGTTTGATCAGAAAGTCAACCTAAGGATCCATTTTGATCAAATCAAAAGGAAGAACCCGAAGAAGAGATAATGATTTCACCACCCTTCTCCAAGTTCATTTCTTCTTCCACTTCTTCTTCCTTTGTTCTTACCATTCTAAAATAATAACTCCAGTATCTCACATATACTGTGATGTTATTATAAATATGGTACAACCATATTCAGTATTCTATCCACCCTTTGAATAACATGTCATCATACGTGCGTACGTACGGCTTACCGTCTCCACGCCGTGGTGTAATTGTTATTCAATATATTATTATTTGGATGGGTATAATAATTATGTGTAACTCATGTAAATAATCAATATAACATGTTAATTATTCTGTATATATGATATACCATCCATTTATATATTATTTTAATATCAAAAGAATGATATTGTCGCTCGTGCGTACGTACGGACTACCGTCTCCACGAACGTGATGAGATTCATTCTCCATCGTATCCATTCAAGTATAATTATCATTTTATGATTTAAAAATTATGTTTAAGGACTAGATATCATTCTGGATATGAATAAAATACAACAACCATGGATTATGTAACAAAACATATAAAAGAAAATGAGTAAGTTAACTCCCGAAACGACGATAATTCTAAGATATTATTAACAAATCAATGTTAAAAGATCATATATGATATCATATTATTATATATGATTCTTGTATAATTTAATAACAACTATTTCACCATTATACAGGAGGTTAACCTAGCCCAACCAAGGAAAAGTACAAGGTAAGGGTTTACTTTACAACCTCTTCATTATCCAAGGTTGTTTATACGTAATAATCTACTGGGATCTCTTTATCATCCACATCCATGTTTCTTAAAAATGAATTTCAAAACATTTTTACTATTTACTAGAATATGAGTTAAAGTCATTTATACCCTTCTTGACTTTTATAAGTGGTTTATAAAGGAATCATTCGGTCGTTTTCAAAACAAGGTCCTTTTTAACCTTTTCGACAGAATTAAGGTAAGAATGTTTTTTTTAACTTATACGGCGGGTGCGGCTATTTTCCGCCGTTATAAAATCTTCAAAGCTTCCCTTACAAGCTTATAAGAATATTTTCAAAGAAAATGTTTTATTTTATATGGATCTTAAATTATTTCAAAATAAAAGGAGATATTTCTTTAAAAAGAATTTTGATTTCATCTATGTCAACATCCTTTGATGGATTTTAAGATTATTTGAAGTTGATTTATTATGATACAAAACTTCTATATTGTATTGAAGGTTTTGTGATATGTTTGACTGTGGATGTGCTATTTTTATACCATTCATAGTTTATAGTGAAAGTATTGACATTTCGTATGCTAGTTTTAATACGAATGTTTATGTTATGTTTAAACTTTTTCATATGGGAATGCATTGGACTTAATATGTGACGGGTGGAGCCCGCTATAGCTCCTCGATGCATCGGTAGGTCTCATGAGACAAACTAGTGTCTTGGCACAAGGCCTTGACAAAATCTTATTTGTAGTCTTGGCACGAGGCCTTGGCTATGTGGTTATGATAGTCTGGCATTATGCATTCCAACATTATGAAAGTGGTTATTGATTTTTGCATGTGATTATTCGATTAGTAGAATATCCATGTGAATAAGTAAATGGCATTATTTCATTTTATTTATGCCATACCTTGTTGTAAGTTCATATTTAAAAGGATTTTGTTTTAGTTATACATTGCCTAAAATGTTTATTCTTATTTATGAAAGTTTCCGCTATATTGTTATCCTTACTGGGCATTTGAGCTCACCCCTTTTCTATGTTTTATTTTTCCCAGGATGTGAAGAAGTATGTTATGAATGACCTGCAGGGATTTTATGAGGGGTTAATAGTGTGGATTGTGGAAACATTATGTTGTTGTAGTAGTTTTTCATTTTATGATGTAATGTAAAACTTATGAATATATCTAGTGTTTCCAAGGCTACTAAACCAATCAGTCTTTCGAGATTTGATCTTTCTTGTGATCATGCCAATGTTATGTAATAATGCACCGACTCTGGGTAACTGGGGTCGGGGCGTTACAGTTGGTATCAGAGGAAGTTTAGTACAAACCTTGGAAGCTAGATTTAGATAAACTCTGATTAGAGCACGTAGACCTAAGATGAACTTTGAGGATTAGTATAGAAGAACTTCCTAGAATTTTGGTATTGTAGAGATTGTGTGAGTTTTCCAAGCAATACATCCCTGTCTGGATACGAGCAGGTAGAGGCGGCTCTGGCACAGATGTACCTAGGGGTAAAACCCGAAAACACCGCTTTGAGCTAGACTCGAACGGGAACTGGTGCACGACAACGGGCCTTGCTGCACTCTTGGTTACGACACTCCCGGGGGATATTCTTAGGATAACTCTCATTTTCTTCACAAATCATTTTGAAGGGATTATGAGTATATACTTCCTCAAAGAAAACATTCTTATGATTATGGATTATATCCATAAATAGTTCAATTCATGTTAAGTGTTTTATAAGTATGGGATTATGTATTTTGATTCAAAAACTGATCTAGTTTATGCCATTGTTTAGAAATGGCGCCTAGTGGAAGAAATGGAAACCGTATCAATGCACGTACTCCATGTAGGGATTTCCCTCCTGCTCAAGATAATTATAGTGGGGCTGGTGATGCAACTGGTGCTGATCAGCTAATCACCATACTGGGACAACTTACTCAGGTTATGAATAATAACCTTACCCGTATGGAGCACCCTGATCCGCAGCGTGGAGGATCAATGTTAGATCGATTCATGAGGCAACAACCACCAACATTCAATGGGAATAAAAATCCCTTAGTAGCTGAGCAATGGATATTTTCCCTAGAGAAAATATTTCAGGCTTTGGGGAGCAGTGAAAGGGAAAAAGTTATCATGGTAGTTTACCGCCTCACTGGAGATGCTGATCAATGGTGGTCATTGATTCAAAATATGAAGGAAGATGATGAAGTATCAAATATGGAATGGAGGGAGTTCAAAGATCTGTTTTTATAAAAATACTTCCCTCGCGACCATCGAGCAGATATGGAAAGACAATTTCTGTGTTTGAGAAAAGAGGAGGATGAGAATGTCACAATGTATGAGGATAACTTTACAAGGTTAGCGAGGTACGCTGGTGATTATATTCGTAACCCAAGAAGTAAGATTGATCGTTTCTTTGATGGGTTAAAACCATTTCTCCGTCGAGCGTTAGTCTCACAATCCTTTTCATCGTACGAAGACATTGTCTCATGTGCTATCAAGACCGAAAAGGAATTCTCTATGTCTTATGACTTTAAAGCAAAGCAAGAGAAGAAGAGACCTGCTGATCAATATGGGAATGGAAATAAGGGGAAGAAGGGAAAGGTTGAATATTCATCTTGTGGTAAATGCGGGAAGAAACATCCTGGTACTTGCTTGAAGGGAATGGGAGTCTGTTACAAGTGTGGTGAAAAAGGCCACCAAGCTCATGATTGCAAGGGGAAGAAGGAAGCTACCAACGTTCAGTGCTACAATTGCAGGGAGATGGGGCATTATGCAAATGCATGTCCTAAGCGTCAGGAGAACTTACCTCAGAAAAGGCCAAGGGATCAAGGCCAGGCTTATGCTATCACTACTGCTGAGGTAGAAGCTCCGAAAGACGTGGTGGCAGGTAATTTAATGGTTTCCTCAAGTTTAGAAAATGCATTATTTGATTCTGGATCATCGCATTGTTTCATATCTTCCCAATTTTCTAAGAAAATTAGATATTTCCAATTTTATTTAATAAGGGAGTTGTCAGTTAAAACTCCTAAGGGAAGTATCGTTGCAACAAAGTTTTGTGAATCAGTCCCCATTAGAGCACATAAATTTTCTTTATCTGCTGATTTCATCATCATACCTATGATTGAGTTTGATATAATCCTTGGTATGGACTGGCTTTCGGACTATGATGGGAAGATTTATTGTAAGAAGAAAGAGGTTACGATTCTTGATGATAATGATAAGGAGCACCTTATTTTTAGAGCAGAATCGTCACCACCTAATTCTTATTTAGATCCACCCCCAGTAGCTCAACTTAATTCAATTATTGAGGAGGAAGAGAATGAAATAACTGTCGGTGAGGAAAGGAATGTTCAAATAGAGGATGTACCTGTTGTGAAAGAATTTGTAGATGTATTTCCGGAAGATTTACCTGGACATCCTCCAGAACAAGAAGTTGAGTTTTCTATTGATTTGATTCCTGGATCAAGGCCTATATAGAAGACCCCTTATAGAATGGCCACTGTAGAGTTAGTCGAACTAAAGAAACAACTAGAGGAATTGAGTAATAAGGGATTTATTCACCCTAGTGTTTCTCCATGGGGAGCCCCTGTTCTTTTTGTTAAAAAGAAAGATGGATCTATTAGGTTATGTATCGACTACAGGGAGATCAATGCTATAACGATAAAGAACAAGTATCCCCTACCTCGTATTGATGATTTATTTGACCAACTTCATGGAGCTCAATACTTTTCAAAGATTGACCTTCGATCTGGATACCATCAGTTGTGTGTGAAGAAGGAAGACATTCCGAAAACATCATTTCGAACCAGGTACGGGCATTACGAGTTTACTGTAATGCCGTTTGGATTGACTAATACACCCTCTGTATTCATGGATCTAATGAATAGAGTTTTCAAGGAGTATCTCGATGAATTTGTGGTGGTATTTATTGATGATATCTTGGTATACTCCAAAACCTACGAAGATCATGAAAATCACTTGCGCATTATCTTGAAGACTCTGAGGAGGCATGAATTATATGGGAAGTTTAGAAAGTGTGAATTCTGGCTTCAGGAGATTTCTTTTCTTGGCCATATTGTCTCTAAAGATGGAATCTCTGTTGATCCTTCTAAGACCAAGGCAATCCAAGAATGGCCAGCACCTTCGAGTATAACTGAGGTACGTAGTTTTATTGGTTTGGCAGGTTATTATCGACGTTTCGTCCAGAATTTTGCCCGATTGGATAACCCATTAACGAAGCTCACACGTAAAGGGGTTAAATTTTTTTGGACAAAAGAGTGTGAAGAATGTTTCGAAGAACTGAAGAGAAGATTAGTCAATGCTCCTATATTGACTCTACCATCGGGGAATGATGGGTTCGTTATTTATAGTGATGCATCGAAGAAAGGACTTGGCTGTGTCCTTATGCAGAATGATAGAGTTATTGCCTATGCATCACGACAGTTGAAAATTCATGAACAAAACTATCCTACTCATGATCTCGAGTTAGCAGCAGTGATCTTTGCTTTGAAGATATGGAGGCACTACCTCTATGGTAAAAAATGTGAGATTTATACTGATCACAAGAGTTTGAAGTATATTTTCTCACAAAAAGAACTCAACATGAGGCAAAGGAGATGACTTGAATTACTCAAGGATTATGATTGTACGATACACTACCACCCAGGGAAGGCAAACAAGGTGGCAGATGCTTTGAGTAGAAAAGACCATGGAGTTTTGAACAATATGAGAATTGAAAGGGATCCAATTTTCATGGATCTAGTGAAGATGGACATGGGAATAACCAGGGAAGGTGAAACATCAATTCTTTTTCAAATGGTTGCCAAACCATCTTTACTAGAAAGGATTAAGAGTTCTCAGAACGATGATGAAGAATTCCAAAAGAAGATTAAAGTTGTGAATGATGGGATATTGAGAGACTTTGTGTATGAAGATGGAATTTTGAAATTCGGGAAGAGACTTTGTGTTCCCAATATACCTGATCTAAAAAGGGAATTGCTGGATGATGCTCATAGTTCCAATTTCTCTATACACCCTGGGAGCACCAAAATGTATAGAGATTTGAAGGAACATTTTTGGTGGGACAACATGAAGAGGGAGATTGCTGATTTTGTGTCAAGATGTATGGTTTGTCAACAAGTGAAAGCTGGAAGGCAACAGCCTAGAGGAGTCATGCAACCTCTTACCATACCGGAGTGGAAATGGGACAATGTTACGATGGACTTTGTCATGGGGCTACCAAAGACTCCTAGAAGGAACGATGCAATATGGGTTATTGTTGATCGTCTTACCAAGACAGCACATTTTCATGCTATAAGAGAAGATCTACCCCTGGAACGTCTAGCAAGACTATATATTAATGAAGTTGTGAGACTTCATGGAGTACCCCTATCGATTGTTTCTGATCGTGATCCCCGTTTTACTTCAAGATTCTGGAAAAGTCTTCAGAAATCCCTAGATACTGAACTTCATTTGAGCACTACATACCACCCTCAGACAGACGGACAATCAGAACGGACTATTCAAACCTTAGAAGACATGTTGAGATCTTGCTCACTTGACTTTCAGGGTATGTGGGATCAATATTTACCTTTGGTAGAATTTTCCTATAACAATAGCTTCCATTCGAGTATTCAGATGGCACCATATGAAGCGTTATACGGAAAGAGATGTCGTACACCAACCTGTTGGGATGACGTTGGTGAAAGAAAACTTGTAGGCCCAGAACTGGTGGAGGAAACGGTGGAAAAGGTGAAAGTAATCCAAAATCACATCAAAGCAGCTCAAAGTAGGCAGAAGAGCTATGCCGATAATCGAAGGAAGGATTTGGAATTTCAAGTTGGTGATCATGTTTTTCTGAAGGTATCTCCGTGGAAGGGAGTCATACGTTTTGGTAAGAAAGGTAAATTGAGTCCCAGGTACATCGGACCTTTCGAAATTCTAGAACGAATTGGGGTTGTAGCTTACCGATTGGCAATGCCGCCAAGTCTCTCCAAAGTTCACGATGTGTTCCATGTATCTCTATTGAGGAAATACATGCCTGATCCGACGCATGTACTCACCTATGAGGAATTAGAACTGGAACCCGATCTGTCTTATTGCGAAGAGCCCGTCAAGATTCTTGATACGAGAGAACAAGTGCTGAGAAACCGGACGACGCGTCTGGTAAAAGTTTTGTGGAGAAACCATAAGATGGAAGAGGCAACGTGGGAACCCGAGGAACTTATGATGAAGAACCACCCGAGTCTTTTTATGCAGTAATACCCTAGAAATTGCGAGGACGCAATTATTTGAAGGAGGGGAGAATGTAACACCCCAAGCTTCTACGGTACGCTTCTCTTTGAATAATGTGATAGTGTGTGTTGTACGCAACACCGAGTTCTAACACACCATAACTAATCAAACTAGCCGTTATGAATAGTAATACCTACTTTTTGAAATTATATATATTTTATATTTGAAAATGGACTTCATTTTTGGATTCAGAATATCGAATTTAGCCTAAGGTGAAATTTTGGTACATTTCGGATAACTTTCATATTTTGATGAATAGTGAAAATTACTAAGTTTTAATTAAAAACAACTTTTTTAATCAAAATAATTAATAGTGATAAATTATGAATTTGAGTGGTTTTAAAGTATATTTAGAATATATTTTTACCATTTAATATAATGTTGGTCATTGGACATAATTTTACAATTAAACCGAACATAAACGAGTGTCAATCTTTTGATAGTTATTATCTCTTAAAAACACGCTTTTTGTTTTGACAGCGGGGATTAATTTGAAATTAATTTCTGCCACTTCTGTGTTTTTAATTTAGGAAAATGGATTCCATATTTGGAATCAGGATGTTCAAATTGTGTAAATAGGTAACTTTTATTTTTAGACATTTTGAATAATTACTGCGGTAAATATTTTATTTACCATGGTTAAGGGTAAATCCGGTAAATAAGGGTTAAAAAATAATATTATAATAATACTAAATTACCCTAAAACGTGTCTTAACCCTATTGGTTGATACATGGTCGACCATGGGAATCTTTGGGTCTATTTTGGGACCCCATGGATCCACTTGTAAGTGATAATGACACTTTATTTTAATTAAGTTAAAATGATTACAAAAATGACACAAGCATATATCTTTTAGAAAAACAATTGTCACATAGGGTTATATATGTTGGATTTTAGATTATAAATATTAATTAGAAAGCTAAAACGATTTCCTACATAATGATATTTTATTTATAATTTTTAGACATTAAATAATTTATTTTATTTATGACACAATGATGATGCAGTAATTACTATAATAGTGAAAAATTAAAATAATTGATATTATAAATACCCAAATAAATATATTATGAAACTTTTAATGAATTAAACTAATTTTCTAGGATAATATGAAATATTAGGATTGATTTAATTGACTTTGTTCGAAGTAATCAATCTGTTATGAGTTTCACAAAAATCAACTATTGAATAGTGTCAAAATTGACATAAAAGAGTTCTTAAAACAAATATTATATTATTAATTGATATTAAATTCCTATAAATCTAAGGTTCGGCCAAGAGACTTATATCATGATAGGTTCATCATTAATGTACCACTTGGGGGTCGCATGGATGTATATAGTAAGTTTATGAACCATATTATATAAAAATACAAAGAGACATTGTAAAAGTGAAACTAATTAACTTAGAGTTAATACTTAAAGATAAGGTTAATATAAGTACCCAACCCTGTCTAAATTCGATTGGTTGAGTGGTTTTAGACGTATCCCCACCTTAACCTTTGAATAATAAGCTTTTTAGCCATTAGAAACCGAATATGAATTTATTATAAATTAATATTTCTAGCTTTTCCAAAGGTGCCCCCCACCCCTCTTATAAAAGGGCACTCCTCCTTCTCATTTCTTCACACCTTCAAAGCCTTTTGGTTCGGACAAACTCTGCCCAAATACTCTCCCAACATCCCTCACTACAACCTAGAGGCCTTAGTTTGATCTGAAAGCCAACCTAAGGTGCCCTTTTGATCCAATCAAAAGGAAGAACCCGAAGAAGAGGTAATGATTTCACCACCCTTCTCCAAGTTCATTTCTTCTTCCACTTCTTCTTCCTTTGTTCTTACCATTCTAAAATAATAACTCCAGTATCTCACATATACTGTGATGTTATTATAAATATGGTACAACCATATTCAGTATTCTATCCACCCTTTGAATAACATGTCACCATACGTGCGTACGTACGGCTTACCGTCTCCACGCCGTGGTGTAATTGTTATTCAATATATTATTATTTGGATGGGTATAATAATGATGTGTAACTCATGTAAATAATAAATATAACATGTTAATAATTCTGTATATATGATATACCATCCATTTATATATTATTTTAATATCAAAAGAATGATATTGTCGCTCGTGCGTACGTACGGACAACCGTCTCCACGAACGCGATGAGATTCATTCTCCATCGTATCCATTCAAGTATAATTATCATTTGATGATTTAAAAATGATGTTTAAGGACTACATATCATTCTGGATATGAATAAAATACAACAACCATGGATTATGTAACAAAACATATAAAAGAAAATGAGTAAGTTAACTCCCGAAACGACGATAATTCTAAGTTATTATTAACAAATCAATGTTAAAAGATCATATATGATATCATATTATTATATATGATTCTTGTATAATTTAATAACAACTATTTCACCATTATACAGGAGGTTAACCTACCCCAACCAAGGAAAAGTACAAGGTAAGGGTTTACTTTACAACCTCTTCATTATCCAAGGTTGTTTATACGTAATAACCTACTGGGATCTCTTTATCATCCACATCCATGTTTCTTAAAAATGCATTTCAAAACATTTTTACTATTTACTAGAATATGAGTTAATGTCATTTATACCCTTATTGACTTTTATAAGTGGTTTATAAAGGAATCTTTCGGTCATTTTCAAAACAAGGTCATTTTTAACCTTTTCGACAGAATTAAGGTAAGAATGTTTTTTTTAACTTATACGGAGGGTGCGGCTATTTTCCGCCGTTATAAAATTTTCAAAGCTTCCCTTACATGCTTATAAGAATATTTTCAAAGAAAATGTTTTATTTTATATGGATATTAAATTATTTCAAAATAAAAGGAGATATTTCTTTAAAAAGAATTTTGATTTCATCTATGTCAACATCCTTTGATGGATTTTAAAATTATTTGAAGTTGATTTATTATGATACAAAACTTCTATATTGTATTGAAGGTTTTGTGATATGTTTGACTGTGGATGTGCTATTTTTATACCATTCATAGTTTATAGTGAAAGTATTTACATTTCATATGCTAGTTTTAATACGAATGTTTATGTTATGTTTAAACCTTTTCATATGGGAATGCATTGGACTTAATATGTGACGGGTGGAGCCCGCTATAGCTCCTCGATGCATCAGTAGGTCTCATGAGACAAACTAGTGTCTTGGCACAAGGCCTTGACAAAATCTTATTTGTAGTCTTGGCACGATGCCTTGGCTATGTGGTTATGATAGTCTGGCATTATGCATTCCAACATTATGAAAGTGGTTATTGATTTTTGCATGTGATTATTCGATTAGTAGAATATCCATGTGAATAAGTAAATGGCATTATTTCATTTTATTTATGCCATGCCATGTTGTAAGTTCATATTTAAAAGGCTTTTGTTTTAGTTATACATTGCCTTAAATGTTTATTCTTATTTATGAAAGTTTCCGCTATATTGTTATCCTTACTGGGCATTTGAGCTCACCCCTTTTCTATGTTTTATTTTTCCCAGGATGTGAAGAAGTAAGTTATGAATGACCTGCAGGGATTTTATGAGGGGTTAATAGTGTGGATTGTGGAAACATTATGTTGTTGTAGTAGTTTTTCATTTTATGATGTAATGTAAAACTTATGAATATATCTAGTGTTTCCAAGGCTACTAAACCAATCGGTCTTTCAAGATTTGATCTTTCTTGTGATCATGCCAATGTTATGTAATAATGCACCGACTCTGGGTAACTAGGGTCGGGGCGTTACATTGAGTCATCTGATATGGGAAATAATTATGCAAATTTTTTTAAATTTCATTGTTTGTATGCTGATATAGGGTTGTGTGTTCATCCACACAATGGAATCATTGATATTAAATATAAAAGTATTCTTTTAGTAAATGAAATTTTTTAATTGTCTCATCAATCACACAAAATATATTATGTTAATTATTGTGATGTTTAAAGATATTTATTTGATCTATGGAGCATTATAAAAATAAAATCCCTTGAAAATATGTTTATGAAAAGTGAATGTGGATCAAATGAAGTGTAATGAATTGAAAATTTTCAAGATATATCTCCCAATAAATCTCCTCAATGAAGAGATTAATATCGATAATAACACCCTTCTGTTACGGGTCGACAGTGACGATGATGCTGATGGTGTAACAAATAAATTTGAATTAACAAGTGATGAAGGATCCAAAACTTCTATGGAAATTTATGGCACTAAGGAGGAATATGAAGATATTGACAAAATCTTATATGAAGATGAGGATGAATATGGATAATGACATAATTACTTATTTGTTATAGTCAATATATATATATATATATATATAATACTCATCTTAAATTTTTTTTAGAAAAAAATTCTTTTGCGTTTCAAATTACCCATGAGACATATGATGACATCTTCTATGATCTCTAGGAGGTTGTACTACATCATGACGAGCCTCGTGATATGCCATCAGACCCTCAGGTTCCTGGAATTTTCTCATCAACATGAAGGGATCGGGGACTTGTGATATGTATGATTCCCAACCCTATTCACTAGAGATGAAGACTTATTAACATCGATCAATGTAGGATGAGGTATGTTCAGTTGTGTATTTTAGTTAGTTTTCATTAATTATCACCAATTTTTTATGTACTATTTTTTTATTATTTGTTCTGTTTTATTCATAGCTTTTCTCATATAGTTATTGGGAAGGGGAGCGCTATTTTTTGTACTATTTTTATGAGGCATGGGTGATGTGGGACTAGGTTTCAATTGATATTTTACATCACATGTTTGATCATTGGATGGTACGTAAATAAATTGTATTTATTTTTAAATGTATTTAATTATTAAAATGATTTTATTGAAAATACAGGGTTTATGGTGTCACATTGATGATATAATGTTTAGTTCTATCATGGAGGACTAGGAAGTATGAATGAATGACTGTTGTCTTCATGTTTTCATAATTTGAGGTGGAAAAAAAATGAAGAAGCTGAGATTCATAGATTTTGATCAGTCTTTTTGTGATCATCGACATGATTATATAACATCGTAGTATTGGGATGGGTTATGTTCATAATAAGAGGGATATTGTTTTCAAATGATAGCGTCATTAGGTTAGCTGAATTGGGAGAGGTAGGAGGTGATGCATCATGCTGAATGTTGTACATTTAGTATTCATCGTTGATATATGGTATGTAATTCTTTTAATAATTTATATAAACTTAAATGTAAACTCTTTATTTTATACTCATTTAACAAATTGAATATCATGATATTATGGGCTTCTATATTAATAATAAGAACAAAAAAGGTCCTATCATATGTGAGATTAAAGGTGTTCACCAATTTGAGATTACGGTAAGTATATTTATTTGTGATAAAAAATTAATTGAAAATAAAATTTTAACTATTTGAATTTCATATTTCAAATGGAGAAGTCATATGAGGCTAAGACTTCTAAATCATCGGATGAGATTCAGGATGATATTGAGATTTATACCACAAATTTGGAAAGATTCAATAATGCATCATGGATTCAGGTGACACGGTATTCTTTTGAGAAGGTTTGAGTGGTTGTTATTGATTATTGACTAATGTTTGGATGTTTTAATGGTGTTGTTGCATGGTTGACATCCAGATCAATGGGAGATTGTGGAGATTCTTTAAAATTAGTATCACAGTATGAGGAGAATATGTGAGATTAAACTAAGGTTATTGAGGCTATGTATTAGGGGAAGGGTGAGCTCTATATATAACACCAATGGTAGTAGGAGGAGATGCGGCGATGGTAGGAGCAGCAGAACGAGTACATACTGTAACTTGTTCAGGGATTAGGGATATAGTTCCCTCCCCCTCCTATTACATATGACCCGACCCCTCCCCTACAAATCCACAATGATGAATTATGAACATATTTATTATGTAACAGCTTAAACAAATTTATTTATAATATTTTTATTATTTTATATATTTACAATTTTATTTATAACATTTTTTAAAATTATTTTGATATTTTTTGATATTTATCATTTTTTTAAAACATATTTATGATGGGTCTTTCACCCCTCACAAATAATAATTTGTGATGGGATAAGTGACCCATCACAAATAATTTCCCATTAAAAAAACTATTTGTGACACCATTTTTAGTGACAAATTATTTGTGAAAGGGATACGTCACAAATATCTCTTTGTGATGGTGTCCCATATCAAATAATATATTTTCCAATTATTTCATAATCATTGAAAGATTCTATGGAAATTTTAATTCTGATAGATTTTATGATTGCAATTTTAGAAAATGTTTCATCATACTCAATCTCTTGATGTTCTTTAAAACCATGCAATCAGTCACGCCTTAATGGTACTAACGTGTCCTACCATGTCCAGTTTATTCTTAAATACCCATTTGAAACCAACTTCCATTATATCTATGAGAGGGTATACCAAAATCTAGGATTGGTTATGGAACATGAAATCCATTTCAGAATTGAAAACTTCTAGCCACATGGGAACATATATTCCAATTACTGCTTCATTCTAGGTTATAAGATCATTATTATCAACTCATAATTAGTCACCATCCTTGGTGACTAGAAAATCATTCCATCATAGTTCTTTAACCTCTCTAGAACTCCTACGCATCAATTTTATGTGGACCAATTTCATCTTCCACAGGGATTTGAATAATTTTTTCATGTCCAAATATTATGTATCTTGATCATGGACATCATTGAAGTCTATCTCTCTCCCACTATATCATTTAGGAATAAGTTGATCCTAAAATGATACACGATTTATTTCAACCACAACACTTTTTTATAAAGGATTTTTTGGGTAATATCTCTTTGTTTCATTGGGATGTCTATTAAATATAAATTTTGTTCCTTGGGGTGAAATATTATTACCTAAAGAGGTCTTAAAAAATGCTTCACAACCCCACACATGTAAGTAAGACAACACATGTTTCATTCTGTTCCTTAATTGGTATGATATACCATCTGTTTCTTTAGTTGGAACTCATTTTATTATGTATAATACTATTTTTAACATCTATCCCCAAAAGGATAAGGGATGACTCATTTAACTCATCATTGATCTCACCATGTTTAACAAGGTGTGGTTCATCCTCTCGTTTACACCATTCCATTGAGACGTATAAGGAGGAGTGAGTTGAGATAAAATCCTGAACTCTCATTAAAAACCTATAATGTCTAGATTAATTTATTATCCATCACAGTCTGAGAAAATATTCTTAATCTTCTAAACTATTTTATTGTAAACATTATTATTTTATTCCTTGAATTTTTTAATAGAATCCAACTTATACCTCCTTAAGTATAAATATCTATATCTAATAAAATCATCAGTAATTTTTTTGAAGTATGATTACCCACCAATTTCTTCATAATTAAATTGTCCACACACATCTCTATGAACTAATTTTAGAAGATCTTTAGCACATTCCCCATTCACAATAAATTTGGATTTGGTCATTATTCCTTGTAAATATGTGTAACATACACCAAGTGGTTTTAGTTCAAAAGAATTTAAATATCCATCTGGATGTAATTTATTGTGGCAATTATCATTTACATGACATATCCCATGATGCCAAAGTTGGGTGTAGTATGAGTCAAGTGAAGTAACTTCATTATAGATTTCCATAATTTGTTTCGTGTAACCCAATACATAAGATCAAAATTTAAATGTTTCTTATGATAAAAATGATGTCTCTATAAAATAAGAAACATTTATTCCCAAGTTTGGATACTGAAATAATGTTTTCGATGACTGAAAGAACATAATAACAACCCTTTAAAAGAAAAATAATTATAGTGGGAAATTTGAGGTGGTAGTCTCTAATACCTACCATATCAATTTTAGATATGTTTGATGCTCAAAGATCTACCTCTCCTCATTCAATCATTCTAAATCTACATTGTTATTATATATTTATATATAGGTGAGAACCACAAGAGGTATCTCATACCAAATTTTTATAAATAGATAAAATGAACTCGATAATAAATGCATTTAATGATCCCACTTACTTCTTTAGATGGGTGCAATTTTTCTTCTATTGGCCCTTCTTGCCACATATGAAATAGAAAATATGTTGTTCCCCTTCTTTCCGCATTATCTTTCTCTACTTTTAAGGGCGTGAAGAATCATTGGTATTAATAAAATTTACTTTTCCTTTCAATTTTTTCACCATAAGGATATAATTTTTATCACGCTTTGTGTCCTTATCTACTTCAAAAAAATAGAGTTAGAAGATCTAAAAGAGACTTCCCAATTCTTGTCATATTAAAACTCACAACAAAACTATATAAGTTTTGAGAGATTGTTGTTAGAATGAGGTTGAAACCCTATTCATTGGGGAGTTTAAACCATATAACCTATAAGCGCTCAATGTAACCAATGAGCTTGAATACGTAATGATTATTTGGGGCACCCTCTCAATGATTACTCGTAAAGAGTTCCTTGGAAATATAATTTTTTTCCTATCTATCTCCTAGTAAATATGATTTAGGATCTTAAGCATTCTATACCAATCCATGTTTTCATAATACTTCATTAGTTCACTAGACATTAATTAAAATGTCAATCATTGAATGTTGATTACATCACTAAAATGTTTTTCATATACAGGGAACTCATCATCACTCACCTATTTAGTTGGTTGATCATGAATTGAGGATTCAAGCATGTATGATTTACATTCATGGATTAACACAACTCAAATGCGTCTAAACCACTCTAGGAGGTTACGACCCCTTAGTAGGTTATATATCATCAATATTGATCATAGGGATAGTTTGGATGATGAACATGTCATTTAATTCTACTATTAAAAATGGAATATTATTATTACTTTTCTTGATAACAAAATAAGTGAGATATAATAAATTAAATGTATTCTATTAAATATCTCACTATTTTGTCAAGTATCAATTGCCCTCACCATTGAACTATGAATTTATAGTTTCATTAATATTCTATTGGAATGGATCCCCATTAATTTTCTTAATGATCCAATCCTTGTCTATGAAATACAAAATAAACTAATTAGGTAGGAGGACTTTCCCACTATGAACATTAATCACCTTGATTAATTCAGTGGACCCCCTATTTAAAGAGCTGAAATTTTATTTCCTAAACACTCAGCTCTAAATTTGTATTGAAAAAACCATGTTAGTAATACTCAATACAAATTTGTTTAAGTAAACCAAAAACTCTCATGAAATATAACGACCCATACTTTAAATACATTGTTATTACATCAGAATTGTAGAAAACTTATTACAACATATAACAAAACCAGGAAAGGACAGTATAAGTATAGTGTCTTTAGAAACTGGGAAACATAAAAAAATGGTTCATAAAGCATATACTTTTCCTCCCATTTATTTCATAATATCTTGAGTCCCTTTTTGGCATATCCTACTTAATAACCTTCTTCCTGACCTGGGGAAATAAAACATACAAAATGGTGAGCTCAAATGCTTAGTAAGGGTATACAAAAGAAATATCAATCACATCATATACATAAGAACATAATTTTGGAAATCATAACCTGCAAAAAAAATCATAATTTCATAACATGGGATAAATCATAGTAGTGAAATGTAATCCCAATAATCATAACATAAAAATGAAACTTTTTGGCATACACACATAATCATAGAGAATCATTTCTTATTAGTCAAGACTCATTTCCAAGACTATATTAGTGGAGAAAGTCCATTTCTGAACCGAGTTCATTCCTCGTTTCAGTCCTGTTTCACTGAACCGGTTTAACCTGCCGTTCCAGCCATGTCTATCTCGTGAGATATACAATCTACACCCAATTAATTGGAGGGAGATATAGGTCCCACCCATCCCATAATGATACCATTCTTATGTGTGCCACAAAATCATAAACCATACATCATAGAATAACCCATGTAATAAAAATGGGAATCTTAAACATCGTGACATCATAAAGCAATTCATATAAGATAAAGGAATTCATAAAAATATTTCCATCACAACATAATCAAGTAAAAGTAATAATAGGGATAGAAACAGAACCCTTTATTATCTTAGATGGAAAATAATTTGGATAAAACACTTGAACTCCATTCTTTAGGAAAAAATCCTTTCTATTTCAAAAACACTTTTCCTTTCATAACAAGTCATACAATTCTAAACTAATAGAAGTTGATTAAAAATGAAGTTGAAATTTTGTAAAGGAATCTTCTTGGAAATGATTTTTAAAAAAAATCCATTCATGCCGTATAAGTTAAAAAAACATTCTTCTCGTACTTTTTTCGGAAAAGTCAAAAAGTACCTCGTACGAAAAATGACAAAAGATTCCTTTCATATCTTTTACTAAAAACTCACCGAAGGGTAAAATTGGATTTAAACAATTGTAGGTGGATGTAAATAATATTACATATTGAGGAATCATGGATGTGGATGATAAAATACACCCCATTAAATACCAAAGTATAAACAATCTCGGATAAAAATGAGATTGTGATATTTCCCTTACCTTAGGTCCAATTTGCTTCGTAAGTGTCTGAAACTCATGTATAATGATTTAAATAATGTTATTGAATTATTAATGAATCATAATTATTTTTATGATATCATATATGGTCATATTCTTAGATTATTGTTAGTAATATTTCATTACTACTTGTTTATTCGGGTGTTTATTACTTTTTGTTCTTAGGCGTGTTTTGTTGAATAAATTCATATCCTTAATTTTAGGTTATAGATAACTCATTTATAGAATGGTATTAGTGTAATATATATCATATTTATTCACTAAATTCATTTATATAATCATTATGCAATGTAGATCATGTAGAATGAGTCGCATCTCATCGTGGAGACGATATTCCGTATGTACGCACGAGCGATGATATCATTCCCATGATCGTGGAATTGTATTGGAGTGTATGTATACTATTTCAGAATCAATATCACGTTAAAATAGTCATATATAGTCATTATTTAGACCATTATACCCATCCAAGCAAGTTGGTGGTGGAAAATAGATTACACCACGGTGTGGAGACGGTATTCTGTACGTACACACGCGCGGTGATTTTGTTTTCCGTAGGATGGATAGGTGGTGAAATAGAGTTGTTTCATACATATAATAACATATAAGTTTATGAATGATACTGATGTTATTACTACATAATTAAACAACTAATTATGATCAAGTGGAAGAAAAAATAAAGTTAAAAGAATTGGTAACGGACATTACCTTTTCTTTGAAGCGCCTCATTGAGACCTCCTTTTAGGGCACTAAAATTGGTATTTTAAGAAGACCAGGAGCTGTAGGATGTTTCTAGGGAAGTGGAGAGGAGAAATTGGCAGGGGTTGGCCGAGCTTGAAGGCCCAATGTGGTGTGGGGAAGAGGGGGAGGAGGTGTCCTTTTATAAGGGAGGAGAGGGGCTCCTTTGGAAAAACAAAAATTATTATTTTATTATAAATCCAAATTCAGTTTTAAATATCTCAAAATTGATTTAATTAGAAGATAATGTGGGGTTGGGTCAAAATCCTCTCATACAATAGAATTTAGACAAATTTAGGTTCCTATTTTAACTTTATCATTTAGATTTAATATTAAGTTAAATAATTTTACTTTTACCGTGTCTTCTTGTGTTCTTATACTATAAGGTTAAAAAACATACTATAAGCAGCCAAATGAACCCCAAGTTGTTTATTATATATATATATATATATATATATATATATATATATAATTATCTAAGTCATGGGTCCGAACCATAGATTTTTAGGAATAAAATAACAATTAATAATATAATATTTGTTTAAAAACTATTTTATGTCAATTTTGACAATATTTAGTAATTGATTTTTTTGAAAATCATTACAAAATGATTAGTTAGAAAAAAGTTAATTAAATCCATAATAACATGTCATATTAAACTATATAATTATAGAAATTCATAAAAAGTCTCAAATTACATTTATTTGGGTATTTATAACATCAGTTATGTCAATATTGCATTAATAAGATAATTACTGCATCGTCTTTGTGTCATAAATAAATTAACTTATTTAAAGTCTAAAAATTACAAATAAAATATCAGTATTTTGGAATATTTTTAGATTTATAATGAATATTTATAGTCAAATTTATATTATGTATAACCCTATATTAAAAATGATATACTTATTAAACATTGATTTTAACTATTTTAACCCTTCTTTAAATAAATTAATAATAAATGTCCTAATCTAATCCAAGTGGTCCTAAATGGTCATATTTTATTCCTAATGTTGTTTTGGTCGAATTACACTTGTACAATAGAATTAGGACATGTGGTAGGGTAATAATAATATCATTTTTACCCTTAATTACCCTATTTACTTTTAACCGTTGTAAATAAAAATAAAAAGTTACTATTCACCAAAAATTATTTTCATCTCATTGAACCACATTTTACTTACTGACATTAACCGTGTCTCTTGGATTTTTTAAATTCACCCACAGAAGCAGTAAAATTATGTTTTAAGAAAATTTCAGTTTTTTTAACAACCACTTAGTGGTTTCACTATTCATTAAAAATTAAAAGTTTTCAGAAAAATACCAAAATTTCACCCTAAGCTAATTTCGATATTCCGAATCAAAAAAATGAAGTCAATTTTGAAAAATAAAATTTAAAAATTTTAAAAAAGTGGTTATTACTATTCATAATGGCTAGTTTTAATAATATTTTAATAGCATATCATTGTTTAGTGAAACTCAGTATTGCGTACGATGCAAGCTCTCGAGGAAGGTCGTGATTGCGTGTAAAGAAAGCTGAGCATGTGTTGTGTGTAGTAAAATATTCCTTTGATGATTTATATAACATAAAAGTCTCAGGTGTTACATTCTACCCCCATTAAAATGAATTTCGCCCTCGAAATTCGTCACTTTCTAACAAATAGATGAGGATACCTCTCACTCATCATATCCTCAAGCTCCCATGTACCTTCTCTAATTGGTGGTTCCTCCATAAAACTTTCACCAATCGTGTGGTCTTGTTTCTTTGGACTTTTTCGCTATGATCCATAATCTCTATCGGCTGTTCTTCATAAGAAAGATCTTGCTCCAGCGGTACAACTTCCGAGCTGAGTACATGTGAATGATCAGGTATGTACTTTCTCAGGAGAGATACATGGAACACATCATGAACTTGACAGAGATTCGGTGGAGGCGCCAATCGGTAATCTACCTTCCCAACACGATCCAGTATTTCGAAAGGAACGATATATCTAGGGCTCAACTTCCCCTTCTTTCCAAATCTCATGACCCTCTTCTAGGAAGATAATCATAAGAACACTTTATTACCCACTTCAAACTCTAGGTCTTTTCTTTGGTTGTCGGCATAACTATTCTATCGACTCTGAGCTTCTCTTATGTGTTGTTGAATAGATCTGACCTTTTCTACCATTTCATCAATGAGATCAGGTCCTAATATCATTCTTTCCCCATCTTCATCCCAGCAAGTTGGAGTCCTGCATTTCTTTCCATAGAGAGCTTCATAAGGAGCCATATGAATACTAGAGTGAAATCTATTATAATATGAAAATTCCACCAAAGGTAGGTGTTGATCCAAACCTCCTTTGAAATCCATAGAGAAAGCTCTCAACATATCTTCTAGAGTTTGAATTGTTCTCTCAGACTGACCATATGTATGAGGATGATAAGCAATGCTGAAACTCAACTCTATATCCAGAGTATGCTGAAGACTTCGCCAGAACATTGAGGTAAACCTCGGTTCCCGATCATATATAATAGAAATTGGTACTCCAAGCAATCTTACCACTTCATTCACATATATCCTGGCAAGATGATCCAGAGAGAAAACCTCTCTAATAGCAATGATGTGTGCAGACTTTGTAAGATGATCATCTATGACCCAGATAGCATTATTTCCTTTGGATGTTTTCGGAAGTCCGATGAAAAAGTCCATAGTGAGGTTTTCCCATTTCCATTCGGGTATGGGTAATGGTTGTAACATCCCCTTAGACTTCTATCTCTCAGCTTTAACTTTCTGACAAAACAATCATCGAGAGACATATTCAGCAACATCTCTTTTCATGCCATCCCACCAGAAGTACTCTTTCAGGTCTCTATACATCTTCGTGATTCCAGGATGAATAGTTAATGAAGAACTATGAGCCTGATTCATCATCTCCTTTAATTTGGGGATGGGAGGAACACAAACCCGATTCCTGAACTTTATTATCCCATCACAATCAAGTTTGAATTCAGGAACATTTCTCACCTTCTTTTGTGACTCGACATCTTCTTTCTATGCCCCTTTAATCTTCACATGTATAGATGGTTGAATATTCATGTGAGAAATATTCGATTTCCCCCTTTCATTATAATTCCAAGATCCATCCTTTGTAAATCCATAAATATTGGATCTTTTGTGATCCTCATCATGGAT
The DNA here is from genome assembly GCA_963277665.1 of Viscum album. Lineage (NCBI taxonomy): Eukaryota > Viridiplantae > Streptophyta > Magnoliopsida > Santalales > Viscaceae > Viscum > Viscum album. The sequence continues at coordinate 475,957,932 of OY728135.1, forward strand.
AAACTGGCATCGTCTTATCGACTTAATGAATCTGCCACCTTGTTTGCTTTCCCAAGGTGGTAATGGATTGAGCAGTTTTAATCCTTAATCAGCTCCAACCATCTTCTTTGGCGTATATTCAGCTCCTTTTGTGTGAAAATATACTTTAAACATTTACGATCAGTATAAATGTCACACCTTTCTCCATAAAGATAATGCCTCTAAATCTTTAATGCAAAGATTATCATAGCTAACTCCAAATCATGAGTTGGGTAATTTTACTCATGTATTTTCAACTGTTGTGAGGCATAAGCTGTCACCATATCATTTTGCATAAGAACACACCCCAATCCCTTCTTGGATGTATCATTGTAGATAACAAACCTTTCTCCACTACAAGGAAGTGTGAGTACAAGTGCACTGGATAACCTTCTTTTCAACTCCTTGAAATTCTTTTCACATTCCTCCATCCACACAAACTTAACTACTTTTCGAGTCAACATGGTGAGTCGATTAGATAATCATGATAAATCTTTCACAAAATGTCGATAATATCTAGCCAAACCATGAAAACATAGGATCTCAGTTACTGTTGTTGGTCTCGACAATCTTTCTACTTTGAGAGAACATCGAACGATTTCCTCGTAGCTATTGAAGTCCCTTATGGATAACGCCCTTCGAAGACTTGGTTTTAAGCCAATAAAGAATCGATCGATTTTACTCTCAGGTTGGATAACAATAACAGAAGAGTACCTTGCAAGTCTTGTAAAATTTGCTTCATATGTACCAAAATACTCATCATCCTTTTGTTTTAGTTCAAGAAACTACTTCTCTATCTTTGTTCGGAGAATACTAGGGAAGTACTTATTCAAAAAAAAAGATCATGAACTCGTCCCATTCCATGGACTCAATTTCATCTCTTTGCCTCGTATTCTTGATAAGATTCCACCATTGATCAGCATCACCTTCCAAACGATACACTAGTAAGATGACTTTATCATGTTCAGAAAATTGAAGAACTGAAAATATCTTTTTAGTAGTACTAATCCATTGTTCAGCAACTAATGGATCAGTAGACCCGCTGAATGAAGGTGGATGCTGCCTTGTGAAGGATTGAACAGAATGTTGCTGCTTCCTTTGCTCATTTGGAAGTCCTGCATGATTCATATCTTGAAAAAGTTGTGTGATCGTGGCTACAATATTTTGCATTCCAGCTCCCATAACGTTCGGTTGCTCAGGGGGACAATCATTGCATTGTCCGTCGCACTCCGCATTAACACTGTTCCTTCGGGTTCCAGCCATTGACTAAAACCAAGAATAATAGTGTGAGAAACAATAATTATAATAGGAAAACCACATAATCAAGAATAAAATTTCACACTTAAGGTCTTATCCTAGGTTATTCCTGGCCATTTCTAAAACACTACGATTGGGTTCTATGCTTGGACTTATCCTTAGGGATCCTACTAAGGCTTTCACATCCTAGTTTCCAAAGTTTGTATACCTTTTCTCTGAAACCAACTATAATGAACAATACTTTACATACATTGGTATTACTTCATAATTGTAGCACACTTATTACAACATAAAACAAAACCAGGAAAGGACCGTATAGGTATAGTCTTTAGAAAATGGGAAACATAAATAAATGGGTCATAAAGCATCTACTTTTCCTCCCATTTATTTCATCATATCTAGAGTCCCTTTTTGGCATATCCTACTTAATAACCTTCTTCTTGACCTGGGGAAACAAAACATAAAAAATGGTGAGCTCAAATACTTAGTAAGGGTAAACAGAAGAAATATCAATCACATCATATACATAAGAACATAAATTTTGGAAATCTTAACCTGCAAAAGAAATCATAATTTTATAACATGGGATAAATCAGAGTAATGAAATGTAATCCCAATAATCATAAAATAAAACATGAAACTTTTTTTCATACACACATAATCATATAGAATCATTTATTATTAGTCATGACTCATTTCCATGGCTATCTTAGTTGACAAAGTCCATTTCTGAACCGATTTCATTCCTTGTTTCAGTCCTATTTCGCTGAACCAGTTTAACCTGCCGTTCCAACCATGTCCATATCATGAGATATAAAATCTTTACCCAGTGCATTGGAGGGAGATATAGGTCCCACCCATCTCATAATGATAACATTCTTATGTGTTCCACAAAATCATAAACCATACATCATAGCATAACCCATCTAATAAAAATGGCAATCTTAAACACCGTGACGTCATAAAACAATTCATATAAGATAAAGGAATTCATAAAAATAATTCCATCACAACATAATCAAATCAATGTAATAATAGGGATTGAAACAGAACCCTTTATTATCTTAGATGGAAAATAATTTTGATAAAACACTTGAACTCCATTCTTGATGAAAATATCCTTTCTACTTCAAAAACACTTTTCCTTTCATAACAAGTCATACAATTCTAAACTAAAAGAAGTTGATTAAAAATAATCTTGAAAACATGTAAAGGAATCTTCTTGGAAATAATGTTTTAAAAAATACATTAATTCCGTATAAGTTAAAAAAAACATTCTTCTCGTACTTTTTTCGGAAAAGTCAAAAAGTACCTCGTATGAAAAATGACAAAAGATTCCTTTCATATATTTTACTAAAAACTCACCGAAGGATAGAATTGGATTTAAACAATTGTAGGTGGATGGAAATAATATTACATATACATGAAACATGGATGTGGATGATAAAATACACCCCAGTAAATACCAAAGTATAAACAATATCGGATAAAAATGAGATTGTGATATTTCCCTTACCATATGTCCGATTTTCTTCGTATGTGTCCGAAACTCCTGTATAATGATTTAAATAATGTTATTGACTTATTCCAGAATCATAATTATTTTTATTAAGTCATATATTGTCATATTCTTATCTTCTTATTAGTAATATTTCATTACTACTTGTTTATTCTGGTGTTTATTACTTTTTGTTCATATGCATGTTTTGTCGAATAAATTCTTATCCTTCGTTTTAGGTTATAGATACCTCATTTCCAGAATGGTATTAGTGTAATATATATCATATTTATTCACTCAATTCATTTATATAATGATTATGAAATTAAGATCATGTAGAACGAGTCGCATCACATCGTGTAGACGGTATTTCGTACATACGCACGAGGGATGATATCGTTCCCATGCTCGTGGAATTGTATTGGAGTGTATGTATACTATTTAAGAATAAATATCACATTAAAATAGTCATATATAGTCATTATTTACACCATTATACCCATCCAAGTAAGGTGGTGGTGGAAAATAGATTACACCACCGCATTGAGACGGTATTGCGTACATACGCACGTGCGGTGATTTTGTTTTCCATAGGATGGATAGGTGGTGAAATAGAGTTGTTTCATACGTATAATAACATAAAAGTTTATGAGTGATACTGATGTTATTACTTCATAATGAACCAAGTAAATAAGAAGAAGTGGAAGAAGAAATAAAGTTGAAAGAATTGGTAACAGACATTAGCTCTTCTTTGAAGCCCCTCTTTGAGACATCCTTTTAGGGCACTAAAATTGGTAATTTAAGAAGATCAGGACCTCTAGGATGTTTATAGGGAAGTGGAGAGGAGAAATTGGCAGGGTTTGTCCGAGCTTAAAGGCTAAAAGTGGTGTGAGGAAGAGGGGGAGTAGGTGTCATTTTATAAGGGAGGAGAGGGGCTCCTCTGGAAAAACTAAAAAAATTATTTTATTATAAAGCCAAATTCGGTTATAAATAGCTCCAAATTCATTTAATTCGAAGATAAGGTTGGGATGGGTCGAAATCCTCTATACAATAGAATTTAGACAAGTTTAGGTTCCTATTTTAACCTTATCATTTAGATGAAACATTAAGTTAAATAATTTTACTTTTACCGTGTCTTCTTCTGTTCTAATACTATAAGGTTAATAAACTTATTATAAGCAGCCAAATGAACCCCAAGTTGTGTATTATATATATATATATAACCTTATCTAAGTAATTGGGCCGAACCTTAGATTTTTAAAAATAAAATACAATTAATAATATAATATTTGTTTTAAAAACTATTTTATGTCAATTTTTACACTATTTAGTGATTGATTTTTTGTGAAAATTAGAACAGAATTATTAGTTTGAAAAAAGTTAATTAAATCCATACTAACATGTCGTATTAACCTAGAAAATTAGTTTAATTCATAAAAAGTCTCAAATTACATTTATTTGGGTATTTATAACATCAATTATGTCAATATTTCATTAATAGGATAATTACTGCATCATCATTGTGTCATAAATAAAATAACTTATTTAAAGTCTAGAAGTTACAAATAAAATATCATTATGTAGGAAATATTTTTATCTCTCTAATGAATATTTATATTCGAATTTATCTTATGCATAACCCTATATTAAAAATGATATACTTATTAAACATTGATTTTAACTATTTTAACCCTTCCTTAAATAAATTAATAATAAATGTCCTAATCTAATCGAAGTGGGCCTAAATGGTTATATTTTATTCCAATGGTTTTTTTTGGTCGAATTACACTTTTACAATAGAATTAGGACATGTGTTAGGGTAATAATAATATCATTTTTACCCTTAATTACCCTATTTACTTTTAACCGTGGCAAATAAAAATAAAAAGTTACTATTCACCAAAAATTATTTTCATCTCATTGAACCACATTTTTCTTACTAACATCAACCGTGTCTCTCGGGTTTTTGAAATTCCACTCACAGAAGTGGTAAAATTATGTTTTATGAAAAATTCAGTTTTTTAAACAACCACTTAGTGGTTTCACTATTCATCAACAATTGAAAGCTTTCAGAAAAATACCAAAATTTCACCCTAGGCTAATTTAGATATTCCAAATCAAAAAAAATGAAGTCAATTTTAAAAAATAAAATTTACAAAATTTCAAAAAGTGGTTATTACTATTCATAACGACTATTTTTAATAATATTTTAATAACATATCATTGTTTAGTGAAACTCGGTATTACGTACGACGCAAGCTATCAAGGAAGGTCGTGATTGCATGTAAAGCAAGTTGAGAAAAGTGTTGTGTGTAGTAAAAGATTCCTTTGATGATTTATATAACATAAAAGTTTCAGGTCTTACATGAAAACTCCCCAGTAAATGTATGTTTCTAGACCATGGTCATGTACTTCACTTAGTTCCATGGTTTCAATCCGAGTCAAGTAATGTAAGTCTTAGTTTGACTTAATATTTAAGTAAAGTATTTGAATTTTTTATATATAAATTTCATATTGTTTTATTATTTACATGTCATGTCAATATTAAGGGGACATTACATAATTAAATCACCATGTTGGATAAAACAATTATGCATAATTATTTTATTTAATTTCAATCTTTTGACATTAATTTATTTTTTTATTTTATCAAAAATAGTCATCCATAAAATAAATAATTTCTTTGATAGAAATAATTAATAAATTAAATGACCCATTAATTATATTTATCTAACTATTTATTTAATGAGTGGACATTAAATTAGCCTTTTACCTTTGATAAATCACTCATATTACTGTTCTTGTCAAGAGTTACAACATTCCACTTGTCCATCTCTGTATCACCTAGGTTGGGATAAATATGGTTCTGTCTAGAACTGCCTCCAGGAACCTTTGGTTGCTCTATTAATTACAAATATTTATTACTCACACATAGGTTAAGGAAACCAAAAGGTTTGTTTAAAGGGTACTACATAACTATTCTTGGACACAGAGGTCCTACATAATAATGGAGGGAGGGGAAACTCACAATCCATCATTTAATTTAATATTAAATAATTGAAACTCTTAATGTAATTTAAATTAAATAATCCAACACAAAGTCTTGTCTTGGTAATGATCATGAATGATACCACATTTAGATAGCACACGAAATTAAATGGGTAACATATATTTCTTTATTTGTTATTTTATTAATTGAGATAAAAACAATTGTATTAATTAATTATTTAATTCCATTTCATATTAATGATCACACAATATTATTTGGAGGATTACATAATTAATGGAATTAATGGAAAATAAATGGAAGAACCAATAATGAAATATTAATTACAATAAATTAGTATAGCATTTAGAATTCTATAAAACTATTATTAAAGTTAAAACACACAATGGTGTTCTAATCATTAAAATATTATTTTAAGACAAAAATTTTCAAAATTAATATAATTTTAATTTTTTTCATTAATGGGATACTATATTATTTATGCATCTAGCTACCACCCATGTACTTTGGTTGATTTATATCTTAGTCAAACGCATATGGATTCAACATGTAAACTCGGGCAGACTACATAACGTGTACATGCCAGATACACACCCTATATCTTATTATCATGTTATAGGTTGGACTGGTAAACCTATGGTGTGTAATGAAGGCACAACCTGGAATTAATTTCTCAATATATCTTGATACAATGCGCATGCGTATATGACATGTGCTTTGGACACATGGCATGTAACCCATCTTTACTAGCCAATGATTTGGTACTTCCCAATGGAATCCTTAGTCATTTTTCATTTGTTCTTAATGATTTATGAAAATTAATAACTAAATAAACATGATTAATATGTCAATAACATGTTAATTCAAATCAATGTAATGAAAAAATAATGGAAATCTAAACAAAATTGAACATAGATAAACTATCTAATAAATAAATATAAATTTAAACATGACCACTGTGATACGACATGATGGTTCTAGGTGTAGGGGAAGCATGAAGATATGTGAAATATATTAAAATTTCTTTTAATTATCATATCTCAAATCCAAGTGAGTGGATCTTTCATTTCAAATTTATAATTAATTTATGTAATATTTGAAGAAATAAATACATGGGCTTGGGAGATTTAATTTTTGGTAAATTTGAATCACCTGAAAATAGAATTTTGAATTACCTTTATTTCACTATTAAGATCCAATTATAGAAACCCTCTAGTGGTGATCCAAACATGCTCCTTTCATTACCAAGAAACACCACTCAATCTCCTAGTGCTAGTGTAGTGAGTCGAATGCCTTGTGTTGTTCGTTCATCATCACTCATTATTTGGTCTTGAGGAAATCACTCTTGCACTTCAATTTTTTGAGAGGAAGAGAGAAGGAGGAGTTGAGAGATAATTTGTTGTCATAAAAATTCCATATTCTTTATTTTTGGATGCATTAAAAAATAGATATAACTATAAATTTTTATAGTTATAGTTTACGTTAAAATATTATTTAATTTCATACCGGCCATTAAATAACATTTATTACCATTAATAACCCTCACTCCACATGATAATAATTATATTAATATTAATTTTTTGTTTGTGCCAACTTGTGGAAAAAAAATTATTTAATGGCCCTTATAATTAATATTTATCACTGGACTCAGTTTTGGTCACTGAAAAATCCTCTATAATTTATTGGACAACCAGATAAATATTTTACTCACAATATTTAAAATAAATATTTATTAAAATATTTGAGAAATAAAATAAATATTTTATTCACATGCCTGTAAATAAATATTTATATCATTTAGGTGATCTGTATGAATTGATTAAAATTATTCCACAAACATTAGAATAATATTTATTCCTTTAATTAAAGTATAATATAATTTAATTGAGATCAATGGAAACACATAGTGTGTAACACTATAGGATTAATTTTTGTTTTCATTAGGTGGGATTTCCTAATGTCCAAGATTACTATCTAGAAACAGGTCAAGGTACCCAAGAGAAAGAATGTAATGTCACAATGTCGACAATCACATACTAACACTCACTATATAATATAATTCTTTGTTATAATATCTCATCTAGAAGGTTTCACATCTATGTCACTATCCTATATGTTGTAAATGTCTATCATTGGTTATCTAAAATAAACACATCATTACACCATGAACATTAAATTTAATATGATGGTTTTATTCCAATAAAAGGGATGAGATATTTTCTTCCATAAATATTGAATGGAAAACTCTTTCCTTGAATTATTCATTAATGACATGTCACTAATGATGCACCTAATGTATCCAGCCTCACCATGAACTATTATCATCAAGGTTTATGAAATATATCTAAGTATGAGAGTTGTAGCCTGCATTAATAATATTATTAAAGTCTAAAGAGATTCACACACACTCATAGATAGGAATATCCAATGACACCAAAACATAATGAATTATTATTCGTGGGTTTTTTCCCATAATCTCCCTTCTTGGAGATTACCAAGTTAAAACATCATGATAATATGCATCATATGCTTTTGATTACTCACACATAATAGTCTATGTACTATATCATATTACGTTATCTAACCACAAAACATTATTTGAGAATATCATCATACAATATCATGGTTCTCATTATAGCGGGAAATTTATATTCCCTTATCAATGAGACACATACTCTAGGAAATTATTATATTGGAGTCATGAAGAACAACAAAAATATATACAATAATATGTTTTATTAGTATTCAATAAAATAAATATACTTGCAATCAATGTGCAAATATTTGATCCAAGGATACCTACTATAACATCTATTACATAAAAGTCTACCTTTATTCTTGACAACCATTCCCTAATAATTTATCATATTTTTACAGTCCGACATGGTTCCAATGATATTTTTATCATTAAGTATTATCACAACATCGCATGTTAAATTATTTTCAATTTGTATCATCTCTCCATTCATAGCATCAATCAAATATTCATGTTCAAAGGATCGTATTAATAATTTACGCTCTATCAAAGAGATAAGTAATGTATTTTTTTTTAAATATCTACCTTCTTCTAGTTGGATCTATTTTATCCTCATTATATATCAGACTTCATTTTGTCTCTATAGGCGTAGGTTTTTCTCAAATAATATTGTTTCTTTCCACATGTTTCTTCAAATGTAATTATTTATTTTCTCCAATAATATCAACTTCATCATATTGATAATCTAAATAAACACTCCTAAAATAGAGTTCAACTTGAGGTCATTTTCCACTAACCTATCTAGTAAACTTATGGTTGTTTGCATCATCTTATTCAAAAATTATTTCATCTAAATCATGCTTTAAGGGTTGAATATGAACTATTTTGACATCATTATAGGCATCCATTTTTTAAATATATTATTTTATAACATATATGATATACCATTAGAATAGTATCCAATAAAGACACATTCCACAGTTTTGTCATCAAAATTGAGTCTTTAATTTTGATGATTCAAGGGATTCCAATTACTAGAAAGTGTCTAAGTGTAGGATATTTCTTGTTCAACATTTATGAATTATGATTTTTATTTATAGTATGAAAGAATTAAATTTGAATATGTATATAAGTGTACACTACTTCCATCCAAATGAATTTTGATATACCTAACTCAACATGAATAGTTCTCCCTATTTCCACAATACTTTTGTTTATTCCTTCCACAACCCGATTCCATTTGAGTGTTTAAAGGATTATATCATGATGTATTAATCCATATTTTTCATGATAGTATTCAAAATCACATCCAGAATATTCCTTCCCATTGTGAGATCTCAATTTCTTAATGCGAATACAATGATCCCTTTCAAATTCTCTCTTGTACATCTTTATCATATATACATCATGTGACTTTTACTTGAAAAATAACACTTTTTAATTATTTGGACCTCATAAATTAAGGTGACAAAATAAAATTCAGATTTTATTTATTGAGGACTCATAGGTCCACACAAATCCTAGTGAATTTATTCTAAAGGCTTTATTGATAGTGTCTCCACTCGCTTGTGATTACCTTGAACCATTTCCCTTTATAAACAGTTGAAAAAACCTGATCATTATCTCATATTAAATGAGGAGAATCCCTAAACATGTTTTATACAGAGATCTTACACAAATTATTTTGACCAATATTATGATTTCATCTATGTCGTATATTTTCTTCTTCTTTTTCATTGAGATAATAAGAATTACTAGAGTCCTTAATCTAAAATTAATTTCCACCGATTCATTCTCATCTTATAAATTTTTTTTTATAAAAAATTTTCATGATAAGACAAATATTTTTATTTAATATGACCTCATTTCCTTCATTGAATAATTTAATAACACTTAATAATTTGTTTTTGATCCCATCATCAAATAAATCCTTTTATTTATTTAGTCTAGATGGTTCAATTTCAGTTAAACCAATTCTAATGATTATTAATGAACTCTCATTTCAATAGGTCATGTCACCTATATTATGTTCTTCCATATTTTTTAGAGACTTGGTATCTCCTGTCATATTTTATGAATAACCACTATCCAAAATCGAGGTTCTACCCCCTTTTCTATCCTTTAATGAAACATCACACAAAATTATTTTTTTGTATTGATTTTATGTTGAATCTTCTCATCCATAGAAATTTTTAGTTGTTGATCAGGAAGAATAGTAGGACACTCTTTAGTTAAGTTACCGTATTGTTATCATATTCATCATTTTTTTCTCATTTCCTTGAAACATGTATTAGCTTGGCGCCACATAAGATTATTCATTCTTTGTTTTTGTTGACATAAATATTTTTCTATTGATATATGAGAATATTCCCCTAACAAATGTAATTATTTGATTCTTAGGGATATAAATATTATACTACAATACAAAGGATTTCTTTCCATAGGTTCTACAGTGCTATAAGTTTCCCTTGAATTCTGATTTTCCTAAAAACTCATGATTCTCTCACTGAAAGTCAACTTGCCATTCTGAAATATATCATGACTTATTTTTCAAAGGGTTGGAAGAATCTTAATGAATTTTCTAAATATATACTACCTTAAAATAGTTAAAAATTAACTAATGATTTTTATGAAACCTTGTTCTCTTAGAATTTCTCATATAAACAACACTATTAGGTTGTATAGATTTAATATTTCCAATTTTAATGGCTTTAAAATTTACCTGATAATTGATACAAATTTTCTATGAATTATATAATGATTCAGCTTTTTCATTAAGAGATTTAACATAATTAATGTGCCTGTTTACACAAGTATTTTCATCCTGAGTCACTTTCACTCATACTTCTTATGTTTTTCCGCCGAATATGTTATCTTCTCCTCTAATGATCATATAATTCATTATTGATTATCCAATATTACCTTGAAAAGTTTGATCTCCTAAATGTATTCAACTACCTTGTTGTGATACTCATTTTCAGAATCGTACCACCCATAGTTTCAGTTATGTAATTCATTCATTATGTATTTTATGTATGTGAAGTGTTTGGGTGATGTTTGGGATGTTTTGGAGAAATTTTGGAATTTTTTTGGTGCTTTTTTGGAGGTTCATGTTTTGAGAACGATTACTGAAAACCCTGAAATCCCAAGATAAATTCATAATAAGTAAGGCAATGGTCTTTGGGTATTCATAGAGTTAGGCGTGAAATTTGGAAACCCCATGAAACCCCTTAGTAGAGACCATGAATTTGGGGATATAGTCATTTTCATAGTTAGTGCATGGTTTTCCTAACTATATAACCATACCGTGCATAAAAACAACAGATCCAAAAAATGTGGATCTAATTTTTTATATGCCCTTATACCTATTTTTTCCTCAAGTTATACACTAACATTTTTCCCTATCTTACCAAAGGTTGTGGAGACCCTTTCCCTTGATCTTTAAGCAATATATTGGTGTTTCTTAGTGTGTTGAATCCCAAATTCCTTGGTAAGTCTCTGTTCAAGGCAGTTATTCTTATATATCCTATTCTTCCCTATCTTTTATTCATAGATCTAGTCCTTTTGGGAATGATATATGATATTAGATTCCATTCATAATGATATTTAGTTGTTTTTATGTTAGGAAACAATATATAAGGTGGGTTTTTTTGGAGTTTTAACATGTTTTTTTGAATAATTCATTTCTTTATTCAATTTTTTCTAATTTTATGAGGTATGAGGCTTCACTATAAACTCATATTATTAGGACATAAGGGTTTGGTCTAAAATTATTTTAATTTCATGAATTTTATAGTGAAATATTTGTTCAAATATTGGTATAAAACATATTTAGTTATGGTTTGTGGAATTGAGAAAGTTGGTTGTTGTGAAAAGTGCTTTGTTTATAGATTTTGAAATAATTATTATAAATTGTGAATGTTTTCTGATTCAGGGAAATGGTTTAATGGTATTTTTTTCAATAAAAGATTTTTTTATCAAAATGGGATGAAATTGTTGATTTGGAATTTTTTTTCATAATGGTTTGTGTGTGTTCATGTACATTCGGGACAGATAGAGGTATGAAGTTTTCCACATCAAAAGTGGGATGCATAAGGGTATAAAATTTCCCCATTAATAATTGTTCAAGAAGTGACGACTATGTGAAAGGATGCATCACCACTCTCAAGTATTGGGTGGTCCATGTTTTTATGCATTTTTGGATGTGCAAAATGGAATGGGTTATGCCAAATAGGGTTTTTAAATGGTTTCAAATACATTTATGTTACTCTCTATGGAAAAATATTTTACTTTAGAAAAAAAAATTTGTTTGGAATTTGGTTTTTCTTTTATATAAGGTATATTAAAATGTTTAAAACTAATTTATATAAATTTGATGACCTGTTCAATCCTTGTGACATCAGTATGGAAGTAATATATTGAAAACCTACTGAGTTTCTTTACTCATCCCTTTTTTTATCACTTCGGTGATTTTGTCGATATTCTTTACCATAAAAAAGGTAAAGGAAAAGTATCTCATTTATTTAGTGATTCATCAAGATACATTGATCTATATTCTAGAGTTAGAGTTTGGATCATATTGGGAGCTATGAAGGTATTTATTTAGATTTTTTGACCTTTGTGTTTTTGTATTTCTCATTGTACTTTGATGTCGGTAATCATCCACTTTGGTACTTTTGTATAGTTTGGTATTGTTATCAGATAGTATTACATTGAGCTGCATCACATTTTTAATCATGCATCATATATTTAATATTTTATTTTGATATTCCAAGGATGTTTGATTTAAATTTGAAACGGAAACTTTTACCCCAAATAGTTATGAAGACCATGATATGTATTTTCAGCCTTTGGTGTGTTGTGGATGTCACTTAAGGCTAAGTATAAATTCCACCTCAACTCTATCCAATGAGGAGGGACAGGATGTTACATGTGGTATTATTTTTAGTGGGTCTAAATATCTTTTTGGGATAAGTGGTTTCATTTTCCATGATCCTTGGGTATGATTTGTGTTAGTCATGGAGTTAAAAACTATTCTTGATTAGTCCATAATTTGGTATGGTTGAGATGATTATGATTGTTGGAATGTGAAATGTGGAGCATAAAAGGAAGATATAACCTATTTTTGTTGAACCTATATTTATCAAGGAGTTGGGTACATAAATGTTTAAATACACTTATATGATTTTTAATCTTATTTGCATGGGTTTAGCCAGTGAGACATGCATGACATGAATTTCAAAAATGAATTCCCACTATAAGTGTATATTTCATTTTTAGTAATTATTTATGGGTTGGTAAAAACATATATATTTTTTAATGTTTTTAAAATTATTTTCAAATGTGAGATTTGGAAAATGAATTATAGTGGTATTTTAAAAATCGTTTGATTTTCAAACACTTAGTGAAATTTTCAAAAATTATTGGAAAATGAAAAGTGTGTAATTTTGTAATGAATTATTGTGATAGTTGTGATGTGGTAAATTTGAAATTAGTAAACCATACATTGATAGAGTTTTAAAATTATGGATTTTTTCGTTTTTTGGTTATATAAATGGAACCTAGTAGGAATAGAAGAAACCATTTGTGAAAGGCTGATAAGAAAGTGGTTGCACCTAAGCCACAAGTGAACCAAAAACTATTTCAGAGTACATCCCAAGCCTTTTGGGCTAGAGATAGAATTGATATTACATATGAACCAATGCAAGTGGATCATTCTGATCAGCTATAAAAGAATAACCCACCCATATTCTGGGGTGATTTGAAACTATAGAAGAGAAAGGTGTGGATGCATAGTTTGAATCAAATATTTGATTTCCTAGGAAGACCAATATAGTTGAACGTAAATATAGTGATGTATATTCTAGAAGATCTTGAATCATAGTGGTGGGATTTAGTAGATCTAGAATGATTATACCATGACATCACATTGGAGTATTTTGAGGAATTTCTCAACAAAAAATTCTCTATTCAGATGTTCAAGATTTCTAGAATGATGAATATTCTAATCTTGAAGAAGGAGAATAACTTGGTGATAGATTATGCAGATAAATTTATGAATTCATCCTATTTTCAACTGAAGATTCTACTAGTACATACTTGAAGGAACACAATTTTGAATCAAGGATGAGGTATGAAATTTGATAGAATATTTTCATTCCCAATATAACAGATTATAAAAATATAATCAATAGAGAAGTATTTATAGAAAGAGACATATCAGGAAGTACTGGAGGAGGAAGCATGTTTATTTCTATGTGGTCGGGAATATAATTATTGAAATGAGGTAAACAGAGAAACTTATTTACTATGTATTGGGATCAATCATAATTAGACAGCAAGATCTGTGAATCTTCCATCAAAACCAACGGGTAAACCTGAATGTTTTTAATGTGGTTTGTTCGACAACATGATGTTATATTGTATGACCCCACCAAGATAATTTAACAATTGAAACCATATGGGGAATATTTAGTTCTATTTTCACAATTCTCAAAGGTTAGGAGATAGGGAAACATATCATGTTTTTTATTCAGCGCATGCTTCAAAGGGATAACGATACTAGTATTCTTCTTATCTATAGAACAAACTAAGCCACGATGATTTGAGGAGTCCCATGACTCCTTAGTAAGGGAAATATCAATATGTAACTAAAGAAAAATGTGTAATAATTAAGCTGTTATATAATGCAGATAAAGTTATTTTGGATGATAAATCTAGACTATAGACTATGAGATGTTTGATTCTTTTGAATTCTACCATTATATAATATTTTTTTTGATATGGGTTCATACCATTCATTTATGACATCTTAAGCTATTTATTTCTTGTTTTTTTATGTTGAGATGATGCCTTTGGTCTTGAAACATCAAACTACTCATTGATAAAGAGAGTGTTGATATTTTTTATGAAAATAATGTTCTATAATTGTTGATGGAGATGAGTTGATATTATATTTCTATATGATTGATATGGATGTATATGACATAATACTAGGTATGGATTGGTTGATAATGTTCCAGGCCCACATCAATTTCTATACTTGAATAGATATTTTTTGACTAATGATGGCATCAAGCATCTCTTTAGAGGGGATTAAAATAAAAAGGTAGGTGCACCATGATTGTTGGAACCATAATTTGGAACTATCTTATACTAGTTGGATAATTTGACTAAGAAAATGGTAGACGAGATAGAGAATATGGGTTTTCTAGAATTTGTTGATTAGTTTGTAGATTGTTTTCTAGAAAATTTCATAGAGTTGGAACCTGAATGAGAAATGGAGTTTATGATTGATCCCCTCCTAGGGAAAAAGCCAATTTTAGTTCCATCTTATCATATGGCACCAAAAAAACTATCAGAATTGAATGTTCAGTTGGAATATTTATAAAGAAAATGGTTCATTCATCCTAGCACATCTCTATGGGTAGCACCAGTATTATTTTTGAAAAAGGTGAATGAAACACCAAGGATATCTTTAAATTATCATAATATTAACAAATTTTAGATAAAGAATTGGTATCCAATTCCATGGATTGATGATCTATTTGATAAATTAAGGGGAGCCTAGTGGTTCTCTAAAATTTACATTCACTCAGGATATCACTAATTATGGTTTTATAAGGAGGATATTCTGAAAATATATTTTAGAAGTGGATATGGCCATTAAAAATATATGGTTATGAATTTCGATCTTAAAAATGCAGCAATGGTAATTATTTAATTTATTAATAAGATATTTAAAATGTATATAGATTATTTTTTGGTGGTGTCTGTGGATGAAATTTTTGTATATCCAAGGAAAATGTATAAACATTATAAACACTTGGATATATAATCTATGAAAGAGGTTTTTTTATCGATCCAAAAAGGATATATGTAATTATCTCTTGGAAACAGATAAAAGAATGTGTTTAGGTTATGCAGTTTCCTTAGATTAGTTAGTTATTATTGACATTTTTATATTGACTTTTCAAGATTATATTTACCAACAATAGCATTGAGTGTGGAAAACATTCCACACTAATGTAATGAAAAATGTTAGAATACTTTTTATGTGCTCAATGTTCCACTGACATCAACATAGATATTTATTCTTTAAGTATCAAGAAAAGGTTATGTGGTGTATTATGATTATTTATGATATTGGTTGGTATGTGTTTTCAAGTAGGTATATTATGATATTTATTATAGATTACAATAAATATGGTTTCATGAGAATAACTACCCAACACACGATTTGTAATTAGCTACAATAGTATGTTCTTTGAAAAAATGGAGTCATTACCACTTAGGTGATAAATTCATTGAGTTTACAAATCATAAGAGATGGAAACACACTTTCTCACAAATATATTTGAATAAGAATATTGACAGGTTATCTCTAAATGTTTTACTTCTACATGATGTATACACCTGGTAATGGATATTCGGTGGAATATTCATTAAATAGATATTCATATTTTTTTTTTTTGGAAAAAGTGGTTTCAGATTAGTGGAAACTGATGTCTGTGATAACTAACATGCACTTGGAATGTAAAGATAGAGGTAGTTATATGGTTTTATTCATAGTTTCTTTTATTCATGATTTGTTGGAGACAATTAAAGAGGAAAATATATTTTATATTGAAAGAGTTATAATGAGGCCAAAAATAAATGTTGGGGAGATTGTTGAGGGATGGAATATGAATGGGAGTTTAGTGCTATGGTATAGAGATCATATGGTTGTACCTTTGGTTATTTAGGAACAAAATCTCTACAAATTCTTCCATTCGAGATGGGATATTCATCATGGAATACATAAGATTTATAAGGCACTAAAAGAAAACATTTAGTGGGTTGGTATGAAAAAATAAATTAGATAAGTTCATTTTGAGATGCCTCACATATCTGCAAGTTAAGGGAGAGCATCAGTGGCCAACATTTATACTATAGTATTTACATATTCTTCTTTGTATATGTGATAAGATAGCCATGTATTTTCTAATTGGTCCCCCAATAATGGCTTGGAAACATGATTCCACATGTTTAATAGTGGATATGATAAAAAATTCCACCCATTTCACCCATATTCATGAATCTCATATGGTGAAGGATTTTCCTAAAATCTATATATGATAAATGGTAGAGGAATGGTGTACCAGTCTCAATAGTTTCAGATAGAGATAGTAGTTTTATGCCTAATTCCTGTAGATCCTAACAAAAATCCCTTGGCACTCAGTTTACTATGAGTATAGTGCATCATCTTTTGATGGATGGAAAATCTAAAAAGAAGTTATAAAAATTGGATGAGAAACATCAATATTGTGTAATGTATTTTGGTGGATCATAGGAAGAGAACATACCATTAGTGAAGTTTTTATATAACAACAATTATCAGGACTCGATACATATGTATTCTTTTGAATAATTGTATCGGTTTACCTGTCATTCTCAACATTGATGGGTAAAAATAGGTGAGACTTTACTGGTTAGGGTGAGCCTTGTCCAAGAGAAAATGGAAATAATTCAGTTGATCAGGAAATGGATGGAGATGGTATAAATTAGTCATAATTCGTATACACATCACTGTAGATAAAATTTTTCATTTGAGGTGAGTGATCATGTGTTCTTGATAATATCTCCATGGACTAGCCATCATTATTTTGGAAAGTAGGAAAGGTTATCTTCTTCATACATAAGCTATTTGGAGATACTTTAATGGGATAGTAAGGTGGATTATCGATTAGAATTTCTAAAATGGTTCTGTTCTGTGTGTAATGTGTTTCAGGTATGTTAGTCGAAAAATTATCAAACTAATATTGACTAGGTGATTTTATGTGATCACATTGACCTATAACCATATGATTTGTGTGTTCATATGCCAGTAGTAAATTTGGATTTGAAATCAAAAGTCTTTTATGGAAAATCATTATTAATGTGCAGGTTTTGTGGAAAAAATGGTCAAATTTATTAAGAAATTTGGAAATGGGGGAAGGAAATGTTTGAGTAATAGATGAAATTATTTCAGGAAAGTGGTGGTTTTCTAGTTTATAGGGAACGAAAGTCCAATGGTGGGGAGAATTTGGCACCCATAGTTTCAGGTAAGGAACCATTTATTTATTAAATTTATCTATGTAAAGTGTTGAAGTGGTGTTTTGAAAGGTTTATAGGACTTTTGGAATGTTTTTAGAGATTCTATGGAGGAGAATAGGTTGATTATGGTTTGTATAAATTGTGAAACTCTTATTGAAAACCATGAAATGTGAGGCAATGTGATCTGGGTAGATGCATTGTCAGGAACATTGTATGTCCAAAACATGAGGCCACCTTGATAAACCATACATTTGGAGATAGAGTCATTTTCATTTGTAGTCCATAGTTTTCTTAATCGTGTTCCCTAACAGTGCACGATAACAAATTAGATTCTAAAATTTTGTATTTAATTCATATTTACCTCTAATACTCTTGTTTTCCTCCAAACATGACCCAAACATGTTCTCTATCTTCCTAAAGGCTTTGGAGACCCTTCCCCTTGATCCAGATAAAATCTTTTTTTGTTTATTGGGGATTTAAAGCCCATATTTATTGGTAAGTCTCTGTTCGTTGCGGTTTTTCATAGATATTATCTCATTACCTCTAATATATTTATAGATCTATTCTATTAGGGAGAAATATATGATATTTTGTGTCTATAATGTTGCTATTTGTTTGTATTGATGTTAGGGAATGAGATTTAAGGTGGGTTTTATTGAGTTTTAACACATTTTATTTAATAATTCATGTTGTTCTTCATTTTCAACTAATTTTATGAGGTTTGTGGCCTCAATATAGAATCATATTATTATAAATTAAATGGTGTGTTTCTAATTGTTTAAATATAATTATTTGTTTGTGATTTTTTTTTGAAAATATTTGTAGAAACAATCATTAGTGATGGTTTGTGAAATTGTGAAAGTCAAGTGTCATGAAAAGTGTTTCGTTTATGGATTTTAAAATGTGGATTTTAATATATGAAATTTTTAGATTCAGTGAAATGGTTTAATTCTAATTCATTCAATAAAATAATTTTTTAATTGAAATGTATAAAATTGGTTTATTTGGCCTTCATTTTTGGAATAATGGTCATTGTGTGTTCATGTGCATTCGGGACAAATAAGGGTATTAATTTTATCATATAAAAAGTTGTATGGATAAGGGTATGAACATTAATCTATCAAAATGGTTCATCAAATGATGGATTGGTGAGAGGATGACTTACCACTCATGAGCATAGGGAGTACCACGGTTTCACTCATGTGAGGATGTGTGGAATGGAGTGTGTTATGACAAATGGATTGGTGAAATGGTTTGAATGATTTTTTTGGATACTCTCCATGGAAAACTATTTTAGTTAGAAAACTGTGTTGATTTGGATATTGGTTTTTATTTGATTTAAATTTCAATAAATTTTTTAAATTATTTTATATAAATGTGCTAGAATGTTATATCTTAGTGGAACAAGTAATTATGTAATTCGGGGAAAACCTAATTAGTTTCATTATACACCCCATTCTGTGGCACTTTTGTACCTTTTCAGATACTATTTCTTGTGAAAAAGGTAATAGAAAAGCATCCCATTTCTTTAGTGATGCATAATGATACTTTATTCTATATTATGAAGATGAAAGTGGGAGAATATTGGGAGTTGTGGATTTGATTATTTATATTCATTAAGTTTTGTGGTTTTGTATTCCACATTGTACATTCATGTTTGTAGTCTTATGCTTTGGTACTCTGGTATAGTTTGTTATTATCATCATTTTGTATTACATTGAGTTGTATCAAATTATTTCTAATGACTCATTTAGTGTAGGTTTGGTTTTTATATTCATGGGTAGGTTATTTTAAATTAAAAAAATGATAATCATTTCTCAAATATTTATAAAGCCTTGGAATTTATTTCCATCCTTTGGTGTCTTGGTGATGTCACATAAGTCCAAGTAGAAATTACACCTTGACTGAAGGCAATATGTTGGGGAGTGATATTAAAAATCTTATATTGTATATCAAGTTTCTTCTTAGTTTATTTGACTTCCTTATTGATCACATTAATTATTTATAAAGAGACATCCATTTCTTTTTTCATCATGTGATTCATATACGAAACAACTCCTCCCCCCATCTTTACTATTGAATATTTCAAATTTAGATTCAATATGCTCCATAAATTTAGTGTCTTTTATAGAACATTAATCCAATGAATCATCAATTTTCGACGAACTGGGTTCTTTCTTTTTCATAGCATGATTCTATTTTTATTTTTAAAATAATTCTTTTTCACTTTCAATAAATTTATCCTACCTTTTCTGAGATTTTCCTTTTAACTTCCACTATATTTTTTCTTCTTCTTCTTCTTCATCTAATTATATAAATTACTCCTTCATTGAAAAAATTATAACAAAAAACAACACCACCATAATTAAAACATTTAAGTGGAAGTTTATCTTCATACCTTCATCTTCCATTGTTAAGATTTTTAGATTTGAGAGTGAGAAATTTCTTATGATTCCCTTCACTAGAAAAATATTCATCATAATCAATTTTAGGAATAGTCATTGCTTCATTTATTATTTTTATCTAGTTTATAGATTTGAAATACATTTCACATTTTGTCATTTTATAGAAGACAAGATCTTTTTTATCTCATAAATTTAGAGAGTATTGTGTCGTTAAACATGAGATATATCTTGGATTTCTTCAAGAGATAACTTTTTTTTGGTTAAAACTATCATTAATGTTTCTCATTAATTTATTTATCATAGTTGAATCCTACATCTTTTCACCAAAGACTTTTAAATGGGTAACTATATCATTTACCATTATGAAATAGTCATAAACATTTAAATCTTCACACATTCAAACATATTCATATTTATCCCCTCATGTCTATAATTTTGTCTCTTTGATTTTTGGCGTTTCCTTCATAAAACAGTGTTTATTTCATTTCCATCAACCAAAATATTTCTCTTGTATTTAAGAGTCATCACACCATCTCATTTAATTGGTGGCTATCCAATAGTGGCAATGTAAATTAATTTTTTCCCTTGTGAAAGTAGATATGGAATTATTCGATTCTTCTGTCCTTAAAAAATTTTTTCATTGAAATAATGATCTCTTTACTATTCATAGATTTAATAATTTCCAGAGTAGGTTTTTGAAGAGTATAAACATAGGGGAACCTAGATTTAGTTGAAAGTAATTGCAAATCCTTATAATGGATCCATTGATTGGGGGTATCAATGGTTACTTTTTATGAAATAATTTTTTTAATACAACCTCTACAGCTGGTTAAAGGCTTGTTCTATCATTCATTAATGTTCCACAATTCACATAAGATGATGAATGAAATCAATGAAATAAAAACAAGTTTTTTACATGGTTTGGAAAAATTATACTACTTTCTATGATCAACCTATAGTTTCTTCATGGATTTTATTATAACTATTAATTTTTTGTGATTACAAGTGATGATCAATTTTCTAAAAATATTAGATAGGTAATATCCACACCGTGTAAAGTAAAAATGGATTTCTTATATTGAATCCATATATTTTTTAATAACATCAATTCACTTGATGATAAAGAAGATCTACATGGATTTTTTGTATGTCCAAAAAAAAGGCTAATATTATTAAAAAAATCAACTACTAAGAAGACATTGGTTTAATTCCAAGCTTTCTAACCTCTTTCTCAATGTTTCACAAATGTACTTGTATGCATGAGAGCATGAATGTATGTAACATCAGCTTCCATTATTCATTTAATAATATACTTAACCTATTCAAACAAAACTTTCATCCTTATATTACACTATCATATTCCATGAACTCTATCTTCGTGAAAACCATGAATGGTTCACTGGTTATTCTACTTTATTCATGTAAATAGATCATTTGATGTCTTGAGGTGCTTCATGTAAGGTCTTCATGTGAATAGACCACGTGAATTTCTCATACCTTCATTCACATGACAAGTATTCTATGTGAGTACCGTAATATAACCTAAATGTCTCACAGTATTGTCTTCTCAAGACAAGAGTTCCCTATGAAAATATTTTATGTGAATGAATCATGTGGGATTCCATCACCTTCATGTGAAAAAATTGCACAAGTTCTCTATTTCTTTGAAATTGGAGCTCTCTATCAAGTATTCAGATGATAGAAAGAAAAAACCTCATCCCTTACCAATATATTTTAAGATAATTTTCTATTATCTCAACTCCAATAAAATTATAGTGTCTAATAAAAATTATTATCCACTATTATTTAAACACCCAAATATCTCATATTGATCCTAAGATGCTAGAGGGATCACACAATTTGCATAATTATTTCACATGATCACTTTTTTGATCATTTGAATTCCCTGTGGATATATTCAGGGAAAACATTGAATTTTTGATGGGGTAAAATTTGTAATTAGTGGAACATTCACAAGAAAAAAAGTTACATTCTTATTTATGTGATGGCTTCACGTGATGGTTCAGTGTTCATGAAATGTATTTCGTGATTTTCAATCATTCATATGATAGATTCACATGGTGTTAATGGTTATTGGGATGGATTTATATGATAAACATAAGATTAATGATTATTATTGGATGTAATAATTTATTTCGGAAAAGAATTCCATCCAAGGAAAATATTTCATGCATGAGTTTGGTTTGATCAACCAAGTGGATTCATCCCCAAAGATGGATGATAGTGTGATTTTCACTTATCTATAGTGTGTTTTTAGGTAAGTTAGTGTACAAAAGGTGGAAAATGATTAATATTCATATATTTTCTAAGAAATATCCATCATGTGTCTTGGATAAAACTAATAATATATCCAGTGTTATATCCATACATTTTTGAAATAGATGAACTATGAATCAATGCTCTATCCCACATCAAATTCCCAAGAGGATGTGCTATAAAATAAGTAATAAAACATCCCTTTTATAGCTTATTCCATGGAAATAGTGGATCGACACCCACATGCACCTTCAGACACAGGCAACCCAAGCTGAGCCTCCACACGCTGGCCCACATATACAAACCCTTGCACTCTAGGATGGGAGTGATCTCATGGTCCTATACACGACCCACTCACCCCTCCTTCCATGATGAAGGAAATTTTCAGATGGATATCCCATATGATTGAGGCCCCCACCCATATGTGAGATTGAGTTGTTCTTTTGGACTTGTGTGGTTGGACCCAATTTTTTATACAATGGCCCATTCATATAAAACATAGAAATTATAAGTATAAACAATAATTCAAAAAATAATTTTGCATGCCCTTATTCATAAATTTATATATACTAAATTATTCAACATTCCCACACATATTATGATGCACATGTTCATGAATTAAACATTGTTATATATTTAAATACTATTTACACATGTATTAAGGCTATAAGATCATTTCAAACAAATATCACAATTTGGACATGTATAATTTCTCAAGAATGACATACAATGACATCAAGTGAGTCCATAAGAATTATACAAGAATCACAAATTCATTCACCAACACATATTGACTTGTTGATAAAAAATGAATCTTTGGATCATTACTTTTTCTTGAATGAGAAGATTCTGTGAGTTAATTTTTTTTATTTTTATGTGACTTTAATGAAGCTTGGGTGAGTAATAATTTATCAAGGTGTTTTACATTTTTTTGGGAATCTTCAATGAGTGTAAACAACCTTCTATGAGTTTAAATTTTATTCTTTGAGAATTAATGAATCTTCCACAATTGAAATTTTTTTAAAATTCTCGAGCTTTTGAGAGTGTAATGAATCTTATATGAGTGTAATGAACCTTAAATGAGTGAAGATATTTTTTGTGAAGTAATTAATTTTCTATGGGAGAAAGTTTGAAAAATTCATAATTTTTAGTGAGAAATATTGAATCTCTAATGAGTGAAAACTATCTTTCAGGAGATGTCTTTATAGTTTATTGAGAACTAATAAAGCTTCTCAGAGAAGTAACAATGCTTCTATGTGAGGTAATAAAGCTTCCTTGGTTGGTAAGAATGCTTTTGTGAAATTTCTTAAGCCTTCCATGAAATGTCAAAAACCTTCCATGATATATCTTAAAACTTACATGAGATGTATTATATCCAACATAAATATTTTATATATAATATAATGATATTACTTGTGTAATAAGTATCTTTCTTCAGATGTCACAATATGTTTATTATTATTAGTATTAAAAAATCATTTTTTTACTTTCACTTTTATATGTTCTGTTATTCCATGTTCATTTCACATGTTTCTCTTAATTTAATTATTCATTCATTATTTATTAATTATCTTGATCAAACAAAATTTACCAAGATATATTTTATGCTTTTATAAACTAATTTAAATGATACCATGAATGTTTTATTATATAGACTATTTTCATGGAATTTGATCTATTTAAATTATAATTTTTAGAAATATGAAGAGTTTGTATTTTATAAATTCTGGGAATCTTATAAGAACTTCAATATTGATTTTTATGCATTCATTTACCTCTTAATTAATTTTTATTAACAACTTATTTTTTACAGCCATTTTTGATTTAATATTATTGAACAACTCTAAATTTTTTCATTATAAATGAAAGATAGAAGTGAGTCTATATTAAAGATGAATTTTTGTAACGGTTATTCATTATGAAACTCTTAATATAATAGTTAGAAATAACCAATTTATATATTAATGTTTTTGATATCAAGAGAATGAACTATCGTGAACATAATAAAAATATTGCATGATTTATTTAGGATACAATGACACACATAGTTAGACTTCATCATTAAATACTCTTATACTAGAGTTATTATTTATATCTAAACATTCAAAAGTGAAATTATTAAACTGGTTATATGGTGTTGTAATTATTTATTTTTAATTTTTTTTCTTAATCACGTGTGGTTTATCTTTCATATAAAAAGTATGAGTTTGGTTGTATTATCCCGTAAAAAAGGTACACATGGGTTGTGCCTAATTAGTAAAAAAATGGGTTTTGATTATACCTTGTTCTTGTTAAAATAAGTTTTATTTCATCAACCATAGTTAAAGGAAACTAGTATGTTGTGACTCTAGGTGAGAAAAATTCAATATTGGGTTGTGTAACTAGGGTTTTAAAAATCTATTGAAAAAGATTAGGACACCCTTTAAAATTCATAGATTCTATAGTTAGTGGTTTATATCTCTCTATTAATTTCATAAGAGTGGAGAGTATATATAAGAAAATTAATATCCAAACTAATATAAAAATATCATGTTCTTTCTATTATTCTATTCCCACCAAATTAATAATTTTACTATGATATAATTAACTTTCACATTTTTTTGAAAGACCAATTCTCTCCCCTCTTCGAAATACATTAATAACCTCTTCTTGGACCAATAATTAGTATCGAATCTTGACCTATAACTTTTGTTTTTATATATGTGTTTATTTATAACCATTTTTGTAATTGAATATCAATGTGGAACATATTTAATTGTGATAACTATAATAGGTTCAAAAAATGGATGGATTTCTCAAAGAACTCCTTATTGTTATGACACTCACTATTGATATTAAAAACCATGATTGGAATCATTTTTAAAATATCTTAGTATCGAACACTGAAAAATCATAGGAAAACAATATAAATTACCTGAAAGTGATCCCAAATCATTATGTGGTAATGATGTGTTAAATCATGTGATGAATTACAAGATTATGAATATTTTATAATGTAATATTAATAGAAATTTTTATATCCATGTATCTTTATGTAAAAATAAACATTATATTTTCAAAATAATGAGAGTTACCCATATTGGCTCAAATAAGATAACAAGAACTATGTTAGGTGTGTTAAGTGTTGAGTATCAATATTTTAAAATTGGTAAATATGAAAATGTAAACGAAATGTTTCATAGATGTAATATCATTATAAATGTTAATATTTATTTAGGAGAAAATTTAGAAAATAATATAATATGTGAATGATTACTTAGAGAAATTCCTAAGAAATTTCATGCTAAAAATCATAAAATGTATGAGACTAATATCATTAAATAATATACTCTTGATGAGCTAATTTAATCCCTATTACAATATTAGTAAGAAATTAAAAATATAATAGGTAAATATATTTCCAAAATGAAAGGTATTGCTTTTAAATAAACACTTTCTAAATACTATTCGAATTTTGTGTTATAGAGTAGTGATATCATTGAGACATTCCATGTTTCAAAGGGAGGATATAGAAAGAAAAAAGTATTCTCAAGAATATTTAAGAAGTTTAATCCAAGATATTATTTCAAGTAAAAAAAGGAAATATTATTTCTAATGATTCTCAAGATATAATCATTTTTGAGTGTATAAAAAAGGAGTACAAAAATACAAATTTACCAAGATTAAAGAATGAAAAAAATAATAGAATATAGTACAAGAATAAAAAGGATGTTATGAAATATGGATGTATTTTCACATAAGATGAATGTTCTAATAAAGGTTTTGATTCAGAAAATGATATGGAAACCCTATTCTAAACGACTTCCTAAAATCAAGTTAGTGGGTTTACTTATCATTATTCCCCTTCCTATGAATCTGACAGTGAATTTTTTTAGAAGATTAATTGTATAAAAGAATTTAAATAATCAATCATATAATTGAAAATACATTTGTTGTATATAAAAATATTAATGTTAAAAATAAAAAAGTTCTTAAAGAAATTGGATATCAAAAGAATTATTAGCAAAAGGACATCATAATTGGATATGTTGATTTTATTTTTTATCAATAAAAATTAAAAACATCTCTTTCTAACAATTAAATACTCGAGGATAAAAACACTATAAATATTTGTTTTTTTATAATAATAACATGGAACATGTAACGAATATAAATACTATTATTGATGATAATAAATATCTTATAAATGAAATTGAATGTTTAAAAAAATCAGTACACTATTTTTCATGGTAGATAAAATTAGATAATATAAATCATTTTAGTATGTTTAATAAATGGAAAACTATTATGGGTTATAAAAATCAATCACATATTATATACAATAATTTATTTGTAAAGAGTTAAAATTGAAGTACATCAATTTATACATGTTTTATATTCAAAATGAATGGTCATTTTACAAATTGGTATTCATGGATATTTATACATTCTCTTGGATAGAAGATAGATTTTATTTTTAAATATTTATATTATCGATTATATATAAATAAGTGTTTGAAATGGGTTTGGGCTCTAAAGAGATCATATAATAATCCCATAAGAGACAAATATTTAGGGGTACAAAAACATTATTATATCTATTGTAACACCCCAAGAATTTATGTGATGTATTATTTTAAATTTATTCAATGTATTTTGTTGTACACTACACCAATATTAGCTTGTTCTATATGTAACACTATATTATTATTTAGTATACGTAACATTATTATTGGATTGTGTTGCACACAATTTCATGTTTTTTTGTTTGAATCCATTCCATGAAACACTGAGTATAAATTTTGTTAAATTTATATATGAACTAATTTAGTATTATGTTATAAGAAACCTAGAATAAAGCTTTCACTTCATGTAACACTGACTTGGATTGTGTTACCCACAAGAGAGACCTTCCTCAATTTCTTGCATTGTACGCAGTACTTAGTTTCACTAAACAATGATATATTATTAAAATATTATTTAATGGGATATAAACTAGATGTAATGAATATTATTAACCAAATTTTGAATTTTTTATAATATTTTAATTCATCTTACACATTTTCTATAACATGTTATAAGAACAAAATCAATTTTTTTGATAAAGGAATTATTTTAAAAAAATGGAGTTTTACTAACTTTTAATGGAGCACTTATTTATAATTTAGTTTTTGACAGTTTTATATGTTAATTTTGACTAGATAATCTTCTTCTTTGTAATCGAGATATAATTTTTTTTTTGAATTTTTGGTATTTCTCGAATAAAATTCAAATTTTATTGAATAATGAAAAACACATCATTTTAATTCGCAACCGGCTTTTCATATAATTTATTTATATAGTTAATTTATATATTTAATTGGGTTTAAAGTGTAATTATATTATATTTTGATTATTTATTCCAATATTTTCCATTGGAAGTAATTTCACTTTTAAATAGGACATAAACATATGTCAATCTTTTGATAGTTATTACTTCTTAAACCCCCGTTTTTTGGTTTAAATAATAGGAATTAATTTTAAATTAATTATTTGAACTTATGTGTTTTTAATTTAGAAAAATATATTCCATATTTGGAATCAACAAATTAAATTTTTATAAAAATATATCTTTTAATTTTGTACATTATAAATAGTAAATTCTCTAATTATTTTATTTACCTTGGCTAAAGGGTAAATCTTGTAAATAAGGGTAAAAAATAATATAATTATAATAAAATAACCTAAACCTATAGTAATTTTATTTTGTGAGATATTTACAACCATTCACAAACTTTGGTCTATTTTGGGACCCCATGGATTCACTTGGATGTGAAAATGATATTTTATAATAATTAATTTAATGTAAAGATAAATATAACCTAAACATATTTCTTTTACTAAATAGATTTAAATATAAGATTATATTAATTATATCTATATCTATGAATATTAATTATAAATATTAATATATTTCCTATATCTAAGTATTTTGTTTATAATTTTTATACATTAGATAAATATATTTATTTGTGACAGAATTGTGTGGTATGGGATTACCTCATTAATAAAAGATTCATATAAATGAATGTATAAATATTAAAATAAGCTTAATTTGAATATTTTTCTTCTATACACAAATTTTATGGATGAAATTGGAATACTAGGGATGAGTTAATTCATTTGATTCAAGGAATCAGGTTGTTATGTTTTTTTAAAAGTCAAGTATGAATAGTGTCAAAAATTGACATAATTCATAACATAAAACATAAAATAGTTTATTAAATGATATTAAATTCCAAAAAATCTAATATAAGTACAACTGGTTAATATAAGTCCATATAAGTCATAAATAACTTTTTGTGGGTCATTTAACAAGATATGGTAATTACATTAACTCATAATTTGTAAATAACAAGATATCATGGAAAGATTAAAAATGGTTAAATAATGGTTAAACCAAAAAGATAAGAATAAAAAATATTAAAAATTCTCTAAAAATTATAGTATGGTTATTTTTTGAACAAGATTAATCCTATATTGCAATTAAATATGTATAGGATGATTTTTAATTGATATTAAATTTATAATAAATTAATATATTGAGATTTTTCTAAAGTAGCCTTCTCCACTCTTATAATAGGGCACCACCTACCTCTACTCTTCACTACATTTTGAGCCTTAAAGCTCATCCAAAACATTATTATTTCACTTATAAACTAACCTAGTTACATTCTATAGGTTTTGGTCTTCTCAAAAGTCCAACTCTTGTACCATAATAGGAAATTTAAAGGAGGAACATCGAGGAAGAGGTAATCTCTTCTATCGATTCTTTAAAATTTCTTTCTTCTTCTACTTCCTCTTCTTTAGTTGTTTCATTATAAAGTAATAACATTTGTATCAATCATATACTGATCTGTTGTTATAGATATTAAACAACCTTATTTTACCTTCTATCCATCATACAAAAAATGAAATCACCTCACGTGCGTACGTATGGCTTACCGTCTCAAGGTCGTGGTATAATCTATTTTTACCACCACCTTACATGGATGGGTATAATGGTGGAAATAATAACTATATATAATTATTATATAATTATAATAATTCTGAGATATTATTAACCATTCAATTCAATATCATTCAACAATTATGAGAACGATATCGTTGCTCATGCGTACGTACGGCTTACCGTCTCCACGACTCGATGAGATTAATTCTCCACATTTACGATTCAAGAATAACTATAAAGTATTTATAATAAATAATAAAAACATATATTACATTATAGTGGTACTAGATATATATATATATATATATGTCTTTTACTTACTTCCATTCAATTTAATAAGTATATGAAAACAACGTTCATGCGTACGTATGACCTACCGTCTCCATGAACAGTGTATTCCATTTCATTTATATATCTTTTATATATCTATTTATATACTGAATATATATGATATATAAATCTTTTTTTACAATCTATAAGTACGTAAATCATAATATAATTAATTATATCATGAATATCAATTCGAAACACGTTCGATAAATAAAATGATTATTACCCCAATCTTTTCTTTAACATGGGATTTACAAATGACAAGGTAATATAAATTGTAAGTGAATCATATATGATATAATAAATATTATTATGGTTCTATTACAAGTTAATAATATTTTTAAACCAATTATACCGGAGTTTCAGACACATATGAATGAAATCAGATCTATGGTAAGGGATTATTTTGTCTCACTTTGATTTCTGTAAGACATATGCCTTATACACCACCTGATACTTTTGTGAAATATTTATTCTTTTTATAAATGTAATTATGGTTATTATTATTAATGTTATGATATTTAAATATTAATATAATATTTATTATTTAATGATTCATTCAATGGGACAGATTATAAATTGGTAAGGGATAATATTTCGATCTCATTTTAATCCGAGATTGTGTATTCATAAGTATTTAATGGGGTTATATTTATCATATATGTCCATATTTTCTAAAAATGTTTTCATAAAATTTTTAATACTATTTCATGTATGTTTAAAGCCATTTTAACCCATTTTTTAATTTTACTACATGGTAAGTAAGTATTTTTTTTTACAATATGTGGTAGTTTTTTGAATTTTCTGAAAAAAGTACAAGGAGAATGTTTTTTTAACTTATATGGCATGAATGGGTTTTTACATCTTCATGATTCCTTGTTTTTACAAATATTAATCTACACTATTTATAGTTTATTTAAACTAAA
Source organism: Viscum album (assembly GCA_963277665.1). Lineage (NCBI taxonomy): Eukaryota > Viridiplantae > Streptophyta > Magnoliopsida > Santalales > Viscaceae > Viscum > Viscum album. The sequence goes on from OY728135.1 coordinate 475,989,170, forward strand.
TTATTCTCTTATAAAATTGCATGACATTTTGAGAAAATAATTTTTTTGAAGAATAAAGGATATTTCCATTAAGAACTATGTTTTAGTTGGTTATCAAAATTATTCTCCATCAAAGATAACACTCATTAAATAGTTTTTTATTTATATTCCTTTTTTTACTATGATTTTATTGTGTTAATTATAACCTGTTATTTTATATGGATTATGTTATCATGGAATGATGTTTAATGAACCCATTTTATTTCATGGGTTATGCTGTGATGAATGATTTATGATTTTTTGAAACATATAAGAATGATTTAATTTTAAAATGTGTGGGACCTATATCACTCTCCAATTCATTGGGTAAATATTTATATATAATGGTACAGTCATTAATAGAACGACATGTAAATCTAGTTCAGTAATACAGGGCTGGAACAAGTTGTATATCCAGTTAAGTAACACATGGGTGGGATGACACGTAAACCCGGTTCAATAATGGACTTTGTCCTCTATGATGGTCTTGGAAACAATTACTCGTCTACTATGGAAATAATATTATGTGATTATTTATTTTCCAAAATTCCATGTTTTATTCCAATGATATTTTATCATGGTTAATGTTCCGTTATGATCTATGCCTTACGGACTGCAAATATTTGTTTCATGAATCCCAATTTTGATGTTAAAACTTTATGTTTATGTTTGATGTTCATATGTTTATGGTTTGTTTTATGTTCTCCAGGTTTATCCTTACTAATCATTTGAGCTCTCCCTTTTTATGTTTTCTTTTACACATGATATAAAGTTAGGTTTTAGGTAGAAAAAAAGGGGAAGATCATTATAAGATATGTTGAAGATCTTTCACCATAATTAAAAGATTATGATCCGAGTTTCCAAAGACACAAAACAAATATTGTCTTTGTGCGTCTGTTTTTGTCATGTATAAGTATTATATAAAAGAAATTTAATGTATATGTATGTAAAGCAAGGGTCTTTATTATTGGTATTAGATCGATGGTATATTTTAACTTGAGAAACTAATTTGTGAAAGCATTAGTGAGATCCCTAGAGATATTTCTAAGGATATGTCTTGGCGTAGAGTATGGTTAGAATCAGAATCGTCCGTTTCTATGCAGATTTTGAAAGATCTATCTCAGAATTTTCCTTGGAGGATGATTTCTTCTTGGATCTCTTGTCTTCATCTCACTGAAGGCTTATGGCATGATATTTCTCATGTCTATCGAGAAGCTAACCAGGTTGCTGATGCTCTCTCCAAAAGGGCCATTATAGAGGTCGGGTCCAGTTGGTCGTTTATTCTCCCTTGCTATTGTGACAGTTTGGTTAGAAATGATAGGGATGGTGTTTTGTATACATGGTTGTGTATGTATTCCTGTTTCTGAGCTATATTGAACTATTTATTCATTTTTATAATAGTTTGTTGAGATCAGGCTTCTGCCTGTGTCTCTAACCTTTGGCTATGTGATGTTATTCTATTATTTTTTACATTAACCCTAAAAATCTTTCGGTTCATAAATTAAAATACATGATTTATATTTTACGAAATATGAAGATAATAGATCCTGAGTAAAGTCTTAAGAAAAAATTTAGATGATTGAGGTGTATATGCTTCATAATTCAAATATTATGTAATATGAATCATGAAATATATATTTGTTTTCAGTATAAGGATTAGAAAGGATGTGATTATTAATTTTAAGGAGAAAGAAATGTGATTTAAGGGTAAGGTGATATACATGGAGAACACATGATTAAGGTAAATATAGCCCTTAATATGTCCCTTAGGTTATGATAATGAGGTTTGGATAAAGATATGTTGGATTTGAACAAGTAAATGGGATGGTTGTAGTTTCTTGAAATCTAATTATAGAGTTATTGACAAAAGGGTTATGTTATTAGGGATAGAGTATAAAACATTTTGGGACATATGGAATATATACAATAAGTTTTGGAATAAGTAAACATGAATGTTTTCAATAAAGATATCTGATAATTCTGGTTGCTAGCATGACTCAAGAGAATACATGATTAAGGTATTCACATGTTTGGAATGTGACAACCAAGAACTACCTTATGAGATATGGGAGATAAATGTTATGTAGATTTAGTTCACCACTTTCTAATGTTTTATATATTTTTTATTTTTTGAAAGGATTTTAATGATATCCATTTATGGATAGTATTAGTTATATTCTGGTTTTAGTTTGTTAGATTAATGTATTGTCTCATTATAGGTGGACTTATGAATATTTGATAACATTTTATAACCTTTTTCTTGAGATAGATGTAATGACCTCTCATTTTATCATATCATCTGATAACACTTCATGAATTACAAATTCAACTTAATTTATTTAAAAAAAGATAAGAAGTGGAAATTGTTCAGAGAATGATCAATGGTATTGAAATCAAGTCTCATGAATTTTTTTTCTACTTTAAGAAAAATGATCTTGAAAACGAAAAAATTATCCTAGTAACCTCTTATATGATGAATCCAATAGTACCTTAAATCATCTCAGATTTATTGCTTTCTAGAATTTAGCTTTCTCCAAACCATATTCTTTATCACTAAACATCAGAATGTGGTGGTTAGATTTCTCTTCCATATCCTTATTTTCACATCCCACTTATGTTCTCGTAGGTGGAAACCTAGTGATGAGTTACTTCGATTAACCATTATATTTCAAAAATTACTTTTTAAAATTATTTTTAGGTATCTATTTTTACAATGTCGGTTTCCTTGAATGAAAAATTCAAGTAGAAAACCATTAATAACCTTGAATAATTTCGAGGGAAAAATTCATTTTAATGGGGGTAGAATGAAACACCCCAATAATTTATGAGATGTATTATATTTAATTTCTTCTACATCTTTTGTTTTATGATACACTAATATTATATTGTGCTATTTGCAACACTATATTAGTTTTCAGAATATGCAACACTATTTTAAGCTTGTGTTGCACACAATTTCAAGTTCCATTGATAGAATTCATTTCATGCAAAAATGAATACATATTTTTTTCAATGTATAAATGAAATATGTTTGGATTATTTTATAATAAACAGAAAAGAAAGATTTCACAACACAAAACACTGATGTGGCTTGCATTAAACGGAAGAGTGACCTTCCTCGATTGGTTTCATTATATTCAATACTAAGTTTCACTAAACAACGATGTATTATTAAAATATTATTTAATGGGATATAAACGAGCCTTTATGAATAGTATTAACCAAATTTTTAATTTTATATAACATTAGAATTCATCTTAGACATTCTATAGAACATGGTATTAGAAATAATCAATTATTCAGATAAAAGAAGACTTTTTCAAAAAATGCAGTTTTACAGCCATTTGATGGCGCAACCATTTTTAATATAGTTTCGAATATTTTATTACATAAAATTGAAAATATAATCTTTTTTTTAAGAATAAAGACATAAAAATTTACTTTTGTTGAATTTTATGAATTTTTCTGATAAAATTAAAATTGTAATGAATAGTGAAAAATACAGCATTTGAAATAAAAATTTCATTTTCATAATAATTTTATATATATTTATATTATATTTTTAATTGGTTTTAATGTTTAATTGTATTATGTTTTTATAATTTATTCCACATTTTTTATTGTAAGTAATTTCATTTTTAAATTGAAATAAACACATGTGAATCTTTTGATAGTTATTACATCTTAAAAAACCAATTTTTGGTTTTATCAACGGGAATTAATTTTTAATAAATTACTAAAACTTTTTTGTTTTGAATTTAGAAAAATGAATTCCATATTTTCAATCATATGTATAAAATTATATAAATAGGTACCTTTTAGTTTTGGACATTATAAAGAGTAACTTCAATAATTATTTTATTTACCATGGTTAAATGGTAAATCTTGTAAATAAGGGTAAAATATAATATTATTATAATTTTAAACTATATTAAAGAATGTACAAATCATATTTGATGATTTATTTCCAACCATGGGAATACTTGGGTCTATTTTGGGACCCCTTGGATTCACTTGGATGTGAAAATGTCATTTAATATGAATTATTTTAAAGTAAAGATAGTTATAAACAAAACATATATCTTTTAATAAAATGATTCTAATTTGTGGATATATAACTGATATCTATCTCTATAAATTGTAATTAGAAATCTAAAATTATTTCCTAAATAATGGTATTTTATTTATAATTTTTAGACATTATATAAATATATTTATTTATGACACAATTGTGATGTCTAGATTACCTCATTAAAGAAAGATTAAAATAAATGAATTTCTAATTATTAAAATGAATTTAATTTGAATATTTTGATGAAATACGCGAATTTTTAGGACTAAATTGATATATTAGGAATTATTTAATGCATTCTTTTGAATTAATCATGTTGTTATGATTTTTTGTAAAATTTAAGTATGAATAGTTTAAAATATTGACGTAATTCATAACATAAAAAATAAAATAGTTTATTAAATGATATTAAATTCTAAAAATATAATATTAGTAAAAATGGATAATATAAGTCCAATTATGTCATAAATAACTTTTTTGGGTCATTTGACATGATATAGTAATTACATTAACCCACAATGTTTAACTAACATGATATCACGGTAAGATTAAAAAGGGTAAAATAAGGGTTAAACCAAAAATATAAGGATAAAAAAAATAAAAACATGACTAAAAGTTATTGTATAATATGTATTAGAACTAAAATAATTGTATATTATTATTAAATAAGTTTTGGAATATTTTTAATCGAAATATAATTTACAATAAATTAATATTTGGGGTGTTTCCTAAGGTACCCATATCCTATCTTATAGAAGGGCACCTCTTATCTCTTGTCTTTACTCCATTTTGAGCCTTCAATCTTGGGAATAACATGAAAATTTCTCTACTAAACTTTTCTAGTTACATTCTATAGTTTCTAGTAATCTCAAAAGACTAACTCTAGTACCATAAGAGAAAATTTAAAGGAGGCGCGTCAAGGAAGATATAATCTCTTCTACCAATTCTTTCAGATTTCATTCTTCTTCTACTAAATATTCCTTAGTTGTTTAATTATAATGTAATAACATCATTATCAATAATATAATTATATGTTATTATAAATATGTAAATACCCTATTTCAACTTCTATCCATCCTATGAAAAATAAAATCACCTCACGTGCATTCATACGACTTACCGTCTCTACACTGTGGTATAATCAGTTTTTCACCACCACCTTAAATGGATGTGTATAATGGAGGAAATAATAACTCTATATAATTACTATAATATTATACTAATTATGATATATTATACACCATCCACTTCAATATTATTCGACAATTATGAGAATGATATCGTCCCTCGTGCGTACGTACGGCTTACCGTCTCCACGTTTCAATGAGATTTATTATCCGTGTTAACCATTCAACAATGATTATAAAGTATATATCATAAATAATCATATAATATGTGACCTAATAATTCTAATAGATTTATGTGTGTGTGTATATAAATATAAATACAACATTTAATTAGTTTCATTCAATTTAATAAGTAAATGAAAACATCGTTCTTGCGTACGTATGCCCTACTGTCTCGATTAATGGGGTATTCCATTTATTTTATTTATCTATTTTATATCTTTTTATATAATGAATATATAAGACATATAAATCATTTTTTACAATTTTTAATTACATAAATCATGATATTAGTTCTAATATCATGAATAACAATTCAAAACACGTATGACAAATAAAATGATTATTACCACAAAAGTTTCATTAAAAAGGAATTGAAAAATGACCAGGTGATATAAAGTCGTAAGAGAATCATATATGATATCATAAATTTTATTGTGGTTCTTTTACAAATTATTAATATGTTTAAACCCATTATACCAGAGTTTCAAACTCATATGGAAGAAATTGGACCTAAAGTAAGGTATTTTTTTGTCTCACTTTTATTTCTGTGGGAGATATGCCTTCTACACCACCTGTTAGTTTTGGGTGATGTTTATGCTTCCCATGAATGTTATTATAATTATTATTATCAAGGTTATGATATTTAAATATGAATATAATTTTCTTTATTTTATGATTCATATGATGTGACTAGTTATAAATTGGTAAGGGATAATTTTGTAATCCCATTTTTATCTATGATTGTTTATTCATAAGTATTTATTGGGGTTATATTTATCATCCATGTCTATGTTTTATAAAAATTCTATCATAAAATGATTACTATTCTACATTGTATGTTTAAATTCAATTTTACCATTTTTTGACCTTTACTACATGGTATGGAAGGAATATTTCTTTTGTTTATCATACGAGATACTTTTCGAATTTTTCATTAAATGTATAACGAAAATGTTTTTCTAACATATATGGCATGAATGGGTTTTTACATCTTCATGACACCTTATTTACATGGCGTACCATCTATACAATATCATGTTTATTTTCAACTGAATTTTTATATTTTAAAATTTTGTTGCATGTTGAGAAAAGAAAATGTTTTTGTATAAGAAAGGATATTTTCCCCAATAACATAGTTCAAGTGGTTTATCAAAATTATTTTCTATCTAAGATGAAACTATTTTAATATTGATATGTTTTTATCCCTATTATTATTCTGATTTGTTTATGATAATGAAGAAATGGTATTTTATATGGATTTTGTTATGACAGAATGGTGTTTAAGAAACCCATATTATTTTATGGGTTATGAAATGATGAATGATTTATGTTTTTCTGGAACATGGAATAATGATTATTATATAGGTGGGACCTGTATCTACCTCTAATGCATTAGGTAACGATTCATATCTCATGATATATACATGAATGGAATGACAAGTAAATCTGGTTCAGTAATACAGGACCGGAACGACAAGTATATCTTGTTCAAAAATCCATGGCTGGAACAGCAAGTAAAACCGGTTTAGTAATGGACTTTGTCCACTATTATGGTCTTGTAAACAACGCCATGGATATTATATAAATCATATTATGTGATTATTTGTTTTCCAAAATTACATGTTTTATGCCAATGTTATTTTATCATGGTTATTGTTCCTTTATCATATATTCCTTACGAACTACAAATATTTTTTCCAAAAATAGATATTTTTATGTTTAAACATTATGTTTATGTTTTTATGTTCAAATGTATATGGTATGTTTTATGTTTTCCACGTTTACCCTTACTAATCATTAGAGCTCACCATTTTTATGTTCTCTATTCTCTAGGATTTAAATAAAGGCTTATGGTTGGAAAACAAAAGGGGAAGATCATTACGAGAGACGTTGAAGACCTTTCACCATGATTAGAAGATTATGATCCAAGTTTCCATAGACAATAAATTAATACGGTATTTGTGCATCTCTTTGTGTCATGTATTAAGTATTCTGAAAAAGAAATGTAATTTCTATGTACGTAAAACTAGGGACTCTAAATCTATTATTGTAAAAATAATGCCTTGGAATATTCAAAAGGGAAACATGGTACTTGGATAGTGCATGTTTGTGAATAATAACCAGTGATATCAATATATTTATATCTTTAAATAAGTGTGATAGAGGTATTTTTACATTTAATGATACTTATAAAGGAAAATTCAATGGTCTTGTTGAGTTTAGAATTTCAATTTTTTTTATTTTTAAAGTTTTATATGTTGAAGGTTTGAAAAATAATTTTAAAATTATTTCTCAACTATATAATGATGTCAAGTTTATAAAATTTCAAATTGATAAATATAATTTTTTAAGGATAATTATTTTCATTTTTATGTAAATAAAAAATTTAATATCTATTTTATTAATTTTTCTGAACATTATAGTAAAAATATAATATAGTTGAATAATTTACAATATGATAATAAGAAATTTTATTTTCAGGTTACATAATAATTTTTTAAACACCAAAAATATTCTAGACATACCTAATTTCAGTCTGGAAAAAACCCTAATTTGTGAATGTTTATTTAAAATAAAGAAACATATTTTAAACCTGTTAAATATGTAAAAACTATATGTTATTTCGATCTCAATCATTTGGACCTTTTTATCCTATACTACCTGATAATTTGGGTGGAAATAATTTTTTTAATTATTGAGAATTTTACTATATATACATTGGTTTATATTATTTCTCATAATATGAGACGTTATCAAGATTTATTACTTAATATAAATTAGTTCCAAATGATAAAGGAAGTGAAGTAAAATAAATTAAAATTGCTCATGGTTCTAAATTCTATAATCTATAATTTATCCATTTTTGAAAGGAAAATGTGGATTTTCACAAATTTTTAGTTCCCTGAACACAAAGTGAAATGTTTTTATGGAAAATAAAAAACTGAACACTTTAAGAAATGTTATGAACAATGTTAATAGAGTTTAATTTACCTGAATATTTCTGTGTATAGGAAATAAATACATATTTTTTAATCTAATTGATTTTTCTTTAAAAATATGCTAAAAACTCTTAAAAAACGTTTAAAAAATAATAAGTCAAAAAATATATATTTTAGTGTTTTTTGTGTAAGGTTTTCATTCATAATATTCATATTAAATAGATTAATTTTATAAGAAATATAATGAAGTTTTATTATTAGGTAATTAAAATAACATTAAATAATAAATAGTTTATAAAAAAGAACCTTGGTTGTTAAAGTACCCATTCATGTTATGTTTGATGAAAATGGTTTTAATGATAAATTAATTTATGACGGTCATCATGTAGAAAATGTTATAGAATTTAATTTTAGAAAAGAAATACCAGTGAACTTAATGCCCTTATTAAGTTGGATCATAAATATTAACCCCCTTAGGATGAACCAAGGAGTTGGAAAAATCATTGAGGTCATCATATAGACAATTTCATTGGAAGTGTTGAATCAAATGTTCCATATAAGATATTTAATATGAACTTTTTTTCTTATAATGATTTTATTTCTAATTTTGTTCTCAATAATGTTGATAAATATGTAAAGGATTAAAAATAAATTATTACTATATAAGAAGACTTGAATTAATTGGATAAAAATAAGGTATGGACATTATTAAAATGGCCAGATGATCAAAATATCATTGAAACAAAATAGATCTTTAGAAAAAATTAGTTATATATGGTAAAATAATTAGAAAAGGGATAGACTTTTGCTTCATGGACATAATCAAGAAAATGGTATATATTTTCAAGAATCATTTTATCTAGTTGTTATATTAGAATATATGATAATTATTTTTGAATATTCATCTAATTTTGGAATTAATATTTTTCAAATGGATTTAAAAAATAAACATTTGAATTTATTTATTTGTAGAAATATTTATATAAGATAGCTCACAGGTTTTGAATAAAAGTCTAAATACAATCATGTTTTAAAGATAAAAATATTTTCAGGGTATAAAACAAGATCCTAGAGCTTGGAATTAAAGGTTATTTTTGTTTCTATTGAACAATGGGTTTGAAAACGGAATGGTTTATCCAAATTTATTTATAAAAATTAATTTAGTAGATTATTTTCTTATTAAAATTTGAATTGATGATATTATTTTTCATGTTAAAATGATAATCAAAGTAATTAATTAAAAAAACATCTGAATTTGATATCATTATAATGGGATAATTGAAAATATTTCATGGAATTCAATAATTTCAAAGAAATTGTGGTATATTTCTCAATCAATATAAATATGAAAAATAATAAATAAAAAGATTCAGTTTAGATTCAAGTAAAAGTATGAATACCCCCATTAGAACGTCTTATAAATTAGATTTATATTAATCTAGAAAATTTTCTATTGTTAAAATGTATAGTGGTATGGTTGATAACTAATTATATTTAACTACAACTAGACCTGGTTTGATTTTTTCAGTTTTAATGTGTTCTAGATTTGAATGTGACACAGAATAAATACACATAAATTATATTAAAAGGATTAATAAATATGTTAATGGATGTTTGAATATTGTTTTGTTTTATAATTATAATAATTCATTTAATCTGATAATCTATTCCAACTCTTATCTTAGTGGATGTAAGATAAATAGGAAAAGAACATTAGGTGTGTTTAATTTTCTTTGTGAATTTTTTGATTCTTGGGGTTCAAAGGAACAAATATATTTCTCTTTATACTATTGAATGGTATTATATTATTTTTTAATATTATTTTTTCACAATCAATATGTATTGGAAAAAACTTTTAGATTTTGGTTTTAATTTTAATTACCATTCCTGTATTCTATGATAATAATTATGCAATTTCTATCTCCTAAAATCCTTAAAACCCTCTATAACTAAGAACATTGATATTATATTTCACATTCATAGATATCATCTTCCAAAATTAAATATCAATATAGAATTTATTTTTATTTAAAATAAACTTACTTACATCTTCACTAATCCTTTAGAGTAAGATAAGTTTGAGAAATTAAAATTTTTACATGGAATGATGGATATTTTATTTTGTTATATATGTCAAGGGGGAGTTATGAATTTATTTGTTAACTAAAACTTAAATCCCATAATAAAAATATATTATGACAGCTCATTGCTTATAGTTCATTTCTTTTGATAATATGGTATTTTAAGTGGGTTATTGTGACATTTTTTGAGAAATACTTCATCTTAGGGTTAGTATATATATAAATTTTTTTTTCTATTATAACATATGAATATTTCATTAATTTAATAGTAATTATTATTAAATTCATGGAATGTGTAGAACTATGTTAATTTCAAAAAAAATCTATTCAAACTTCTTCATTTTTTTAATTTTTGAAAATGGATTTTTTTTAATAAATTATATATTATTTTTCAATTATAAAAAAGGGTAGAGACTGTCGAGTGTCTCTTTAAATCAATTCATTTTTGGATAATTACCTAAATTTATTGGATCTTTGTGTAACGTCCCAGACCTGGCCAGCCACCCGAACAGTGCCGAGCGGGTCGGGTGTCACTACCTTAGGCGCACCTCCACTGAATGCCAAAGGCTGCCGACTAGCAGCGAGGGTCTGAATATGTATAGTGGGGAGGCTATACCCTCTTGCAGGATTGTAGTAAGGGTACTGGTCCAAGTATAACAATAAAGATGTAGTGGAAAGAAAGACTCATCAGACTCGAACCAGACCCGCAGAGCGGAATCATATCCAATATCAACAAATAGTGGAAGCAATATTTATTACAACAGCAGCGGAAATAACACCACAACATGCTGATAACATGTAACTAAAACTGAACAGTAAAACATGCATCCAAAGAAGGTCAACATACAAAAGGGCGCCAATGGCTAACCAACATTAGCTAGAACAACTAAGCATGCTGATATAGAAAATTAAACACAACAAGTAAACCCCAGCTAGGAATGACCTCAAGTTCAGTACCATCTCCATGCACACAACTAACGTAACCCAGCTCCTGAAGCTGGCCCCTTTTCTGCACGCGTCCCGAAGGGCCCGTGCAGGGTGTGAGAAAAATCTCAGTAGGATACCACCCAATGGTTCGTACCAAATATATGTGTTTAAGCAGTCATGCATTTACCAAGAAAGAAGTAATCAGTACAATGCAAAAATAAATACAAACTCCACTGGTGCTCAATAGCCACCATGGAGTGTCACCTTCTTCGGTCAATGCCGGAATCTCTGTCATGTAACCTGACACTGTGTGCCACCTGACACCTCGTGTCTCAAGTACCGACGTCCTGAAGGCACACCCCAAATAGTAACCCGGCACCAACTGCCTCCTGACACCTCGTGTCTCAAGTACCGACATCCCAAAGGCACGCCCACTAATAGTATCCTCGCACTATGTTCCTCTAGACACCTCGTGTCTCAAGTCCCGACCTCCCGTAGGCACGCCCAAAAATAGTAACCCGACACCATGTGCCTCCTGACACCTCTTGTCTCATGTACCGACGTCTTGAAGCCACGCACATTTCCTGAAGGCTCCTCTCCTCCCACGTGGCTTTCTAAGGAAAGAACCCCAACCAAAAATACCTAACCGCAACTACGGGGTCCTCTACCCACAGGAGTGGTCAAAACCACCTCATCACGGAGTATCTCTGTGTGAACACTACTCATGTCCCGGTGAGCGGTAATCACCCAAATAGTCCTAGGCCACCAAAACATCTGACACCTTGTGTCCCTGTGACTATGTCGCTCAAGTACGATGGCATCACCACCCTAGTGTCCCGGGCCATGCCCAAGCTGACAGACGTACTGCCTCAAACCGACGTTCATGATGCCCAATTCCATGGTCAAAACAACCCAAAGTAACCCGGGCAAAGCACCAACCTATGATCAGCATCACTCAAGCGTAATCGGGACATGCCCAACACAACCCAAATGGGGTCCAGTAGATGAAATTCATCAATTTCATATATAACATATGTAAACAGAAAACAAAAACAAGCAAAACCAACTAAACATTCGAATTGCACTATACCGGGTGATGTCCCATACCAGCACATATGTCATAAATGCCTCTAACAATTTAACAGGCTTTAACAAAATAAACTAAACAGTTTATACCAATCATATTTCAATTAAAACCATATTTGGCATTCCCCGGCCAAAATGCCCCGATGAGCCACGACCACTCACTCGGCCCCGCTCATGCAAACTGGTAACCGGGCATACCCAAAGTCATCCCAGAGGTCCCATAAACAATTTAGCATGAAAAAGCGGATAAAATGGGTCCCGCTTAAAAAATACCCGAAAACGCACCGAGGTCGCGTCACCCAAACAACCACGAAAACAAAAAAATGATGTATGCACCACCTACCTGAGACTCGCAGGGTGATACTCCTCCAGTAACACATGCCAATTCTATCTAAAACATGGTAAATATAAAAAAGATTTAAAACTTCTCAAAGGGCTATAACTCGTTCTATAAATAATATCAGACACAATGGCCAAATAGGAATCGAGGCCTTACCGAGGGGGTTCCAACACATCCAACCGAGATCGGATCAGAGTTCGGGCGAAGAACCAAGAAGCAAATGAAGATCTGGCCGACTTGGATTGGTAAACCCGGCCAAAATATTGAGGTTCATTCTCAATACGAGGCTACTGCCCATTTTAAGAAAAAAAGAAAGTACACTGCGTGTACTCTATTCATAAGACGAAAATATTCCGCTGACTTACTTTCCAAACCTGACGACTTGAGTACACGACGTGTACCTCTGGGTACACGTTGTGTACTAGGATCCTCTTACCTTCCTCGCCGACATTCCCACACGCCATGTATATTCCTCATACAAGGCCCGATTACACGGCGTGTCTAAATGGAACACGGCGTGTCCCTGGTTCTTACCCAGCCAACGGCCTACACGCCATGTATGGCTTCACACGGTCGGGGGTCTACACGGAGTGTTCAAAACTACATTCCATGTAGTAAGAAAAATCTACACGGTCACTGCACGGCATGTAATCGGCGAGCACACGGCCGGTCACTCTCCTAAACATACATGGCATGTACTTAATGTACATGGAGTGTAGTCTGAAAATTTCCAGAAACTCTACATTTTCTCCAGTTTCCTCAGAAATCAGTCAAAAATTCAAACAGGGTCAGGATTTTAACCCATTCTGAAAACTCGGGTTCTTACAAACTCCCCACCTTAACGTAGCTCATCCCCAAGCTACCAAACGAAACCAGGAGATCTCACCGAAGACTCCCATCCCAGTTAACCAACCTGGAATACCCCGGTCTCAAAGGGTCCGACTAAATTCCTCAAGGGGGCTCCCCACCTTAGGAATTTCCTTACCCGGTCTCAAACCAACAAAACGTAAAAAAATATGGTTTACTACCTGTTTTTAGGATGTATAGTCCTCCCGTGACACATCATTACCCCTGCACCTCATTGGTGCTCCGGTGTCACTTCTGACACCCAATGTAACCCGCACAACATTGGTGTCCGCGTCCATGAGGTCCTGGTGCCTAGAACCTCAAGTAACCTGCATACACGATGCCCCGAGGCCCACAGCACCTCAGGTAACCTGCATCCACGATGCCCCGATGCCCACGTAACCTCATGTAACCTGAATCCAAGATGCCCTGATGCCCATGAAACCTCATATATATATATATATATATATATATATATATATATCACGCACCTGATATGGTGCCAATCCCACTGACTAGCATCTAGTCAGGGAAAAATTTCTTGTGCACCACGTGCACTCAAAACAGACATACCTCTATAGGTTATTCCAAAAAGGAAACATGGAGATCATGTCCACACCGCAGTGTACCTCTAACTGTCATCGGCTCACCAGCCTGCTCACCCTCTGGCAGCTCCATGGCGTGCACTTGGCCTGAAACACGGTTGCCTGACGCATGACCTCACTACGGTTCTTCTCCAGTCAGCGGCCACTAACCCCTGAGCTGGGTCCCACTATCTCTGTCACGACCTCCGCGCACAGCTGAACCTCGACTACCCTCTCCGGGTAACGAACCTAAACCAACTCCAGACACTGCAGTCTGTCCTAGTCCCTACCTTCCGGATATCTAAGAAGGCTTCCTGCAAAACCTCTTCAGATACCAGTCCTGTCCACAAGCCCAACACTCCTTCAGAGGCTTGTCGCACTATGCTCGAACATGTCCCGACTATCCACACTGGAAGAGAATCACCGAAGAACTCCCACGAGGTGGTCTAGCTAAATACATGGCCTAACTGCCCTACTAGAACACATCTCATCCTCACTTCCTATTGTCTGAACCATTAGCTGAAGACGTCATCCTACCCAAGCGATATTTCTCCCTCTCGTTGCCCTCAGCAATAAGCACCTGATTAATTGCCTCGGAGAAAGATCCCAGCCTGAAAATGTTCACCTAGACACGAATGGTGTGTTGCAAGCCATCCTTGAGATGCTTAACCCTAGTTGCATCATCGCTCACCATACTAGGTCCAAAGAGAGACAACTCTATGAAATTAGCGGTTTAGTCCAGGGAGGACATGTCCCCCTACTGAAGACTCAAGAAATCCCGAGCTCTCTCTGCCCTCAGTGTCTCCGGGTAGAAGTGCTCAAAGAACCTTCCCTCGAGGTCCTTGCATGCTAGTCCCTCGTGTCTACGAGCCTGAACCTGTACGTCACACCAATGCTTCGCCGGTCCTCTTAGCATTTATGATTCCAGCTTGACCCTCCGCCCTGGAGGCATCTCAAGCTTCTCGAATATCATCTGCATACTCCCTATCCATTTCTCAGCCACCTGCGGACCACCCTCACCCTGAAAGAGCGGCGGGTGCTGCGATTGGAACTCCCGTGTCAGGTACGCCATAGGAGGCTCTACACCCTGAACGCCACTATCAATCCCCTAGAAGACGCATACTAGGCTCGCCCAAAGCTACTCATCGAGCCATCACCCGAACGATGCCAGACCCGGCTGCTGTCTTGCATGCACTGGATCCTGAACCTGATCATGTCCCTGAGCCTGCACCTACGTCTTCTGCCCTACCTATACCGAATTCTGACCATGATCCTACGACATTTTACCATCTCCTGCCTGAGGCTCCATCGAGCCGTGAAGGAGTAACTCTCTGAATACCATAAATGGCCAGACATCCCACGCATATATATATAACAGTATATTCTACGTAGATAATGAAAGTAGTAAAAGGCAGTGCATAACAACTACCCTTACTCCCCCTCACCGTAACCCATGCCCCATGGCATCTCGGCCTCATGGCCTCCTTACCCGCCCTTTACAAAGCCAAGTATCAAATGTACCTCGGGCCATGCCCGTCCCGACGAATCACGTTGCCTCAAACCGACGACCGAGTCGCCCAATCCTGACAGTTGCACTGCCTCAGTAATAGTACATGTCTGCTCTCACAAGATTCCGAACCAAAACCCTACCACATGCAATTATAAAAAGAATAAAGCATGGAATACACATTGCAACAACTAGAAATTCTATCTGGAATTTTTCCATTTTACATATCAAAGTAGATAAAGCATAGAAATTGATTTATTTTATTCACATGGTATTATCACTTCACAAAGCATACATGCAATTATGAAATTGTAATACCCTAAAAATGTTCCTATCAAAAGCCTAGAAAAAAGCCTTGCCATACCGGGCCAAGGTCCAATTCTCCCTTACCACAATGGGTCAAGGGTCACATATCACAATGCTGAACATCACCCAACAAGTGAGCCACCGAGGTGGAAATCGTATAAACTGTAATCTGATCAAAAGAAAACAGAAATTCCCACCCATGGAAACTAGGTCCATCCCTCGTACCTGGGGCTGCAGGCACCCAAGAACAAGCTAAAAAAACCCAGTCCCAGTAACCACCACTTATCTCTAGTCTACCATATCCCAAATAGTAAAACCAGCAATAATAAAAAGAGAAGTCTCAATCTCATTAGTTTCCAAAAAAACAGTTATACTAAATCCTTGTCAAGAACTCCTCTGATACCACTTTGTAATGTCCCAGACCCGGTCGTCCACCCGAACAGTGCCGAGCGGGTCGGGTGTCACTACATTAGGCGCACCTCCCCTGAACGCCAAAGGCTACCGTCTTGAAGCAAGGGTCTGAATAGGTATAGTGGGGAGGCTATACCCTCTCAGAGGATCGTAGTAAGGGTAATGGTCAGAGTATAACAGTAAAGATGCAGCAAAAAGAAAGACTCAGTAGACTCGAACCAGACTCGCAGAGCGGAAGCATATCCAATATCAATAAACAGCGAAAGCAATAATTATAAAAACAGTAGCGAAAATAACACAACAGCATGCTGATAACATGTAACTACTACTGAACCGTAAAACATGCATCCAAAGAAGGTCAACATACAAAAGGGTGCCAATGGATAACCAACAGTAGCTACAACAAGTAAGCATGCTGACACATAAAAGAAAACACAACAAGTAAACCCCAGCTAGGCAAGACCTCACAGTCTGTACCATCTCCATGAACACAACTAACGTAACCCAGATCCTGAAGCTGGCCCCTTTCCTTCATGTAAATCCATAAAGTCTGCACGCGTCCCAAAGGGCCCGTGTAGGGTGTGAGACAAGTATCAGTAGGCTACCACCCAACTGTGTGTACCAAATATATGTGTTTAAGCAGTCATGCATTTACCAGGAAACCAGTAATCAGTACAATAGAAAAATAAATACAACCTCCAGTGGTGCTCAACAGCCACCATGGAGTGTCACATGCTTCGACCAACGTCGGAAACTCTGTCGTGCAACCCGGCACCGCATGCCACTGGATACCTCGTGTCTCAAGTACCGACGTCCCGAAGGCACACCCCAAATAGTAACCCGGTACCAAGTGCCTCCTGACACCTCGTGTCTCATGTACCGATGTCCCGAAGGAAATCCCACAAATAGTATCCCAGCACCATGTGCCTCCTGACATCTCGTGTCTCAAGTCTCGGCATCCCGAAGGCACGCCCACAAATAGTAACCCAGCACCATGTGCCTCCTGACACCTCGTATCTCAAGTACCAATGTTTCGAAGGCACGCCCATTTCCTGAAGACTCCTCACCTCCCACGTGGCTTTCTACAGAAAGAACCCCCAACCAAAAATACTTAACCGTAACTACAGAGGCCTCTACCCACACGAGAGGTCAAAACCACCTCATGACGGAGTATCTCTGTGTGCACACTACTCATGTCCCAGTGGGCGGTAATCAGCCAAATAGTCCTAGGCCACCAAAACATCTGACAAATCGTGTCCCTGTAACCATGTCACTCAAGTTTTATGGCATCGCCACCCTAGTATCGCGGGCCATGCCCAACCTGATAGACGTACTGCCTCAAACCGATGTCCAAGACGCCCAATTCTGTGGTCAAAACCACCCAAATTAACCCGGGAAAATCCCCAACCTATGATCAACATCACTCAAGCGTAACCCGACCAAGCCCAACACAACCCACAGGGGGTCCAGCAGATGCAATTCAGCAATTTCATATATAACATATGTAAACAAAAAACATAAACAGGAAAAACCAACTAAACAGTCGAATTGCACTATACCGGGAGTTGTCCCATACCATCACAGAGGTCTTAAATGCCTCTAACAATTTAACAGGATTGAACAAATTAAACTAAACAGTTTATACCAATCATATTTCAATTAAAACCATTTTGGCGTTTCACGGCAAAAATGCCCCGATTAGCCACAACCAATCACTCAGCCCTGCTAATGCAAACTAGTAACCGGGCTTACCCAAAGGCATCCCAGAGGTCCCATAAACAATTCAGTATGAAAAAGCAGATAAAACGGGTGCCTCTCAAAAAAACCCGAAAACGTGCCAAAACCGCGTCACCCAAACAACCACGAAAACACAAAAATGAGGTATACACCACCTACCTGAGACTCGCATGATGCTACTCCTCCGGTAACACTCTCCAATTTGGTCTAAAATGAGGTAAATATACAAATGATTTAAAACCGATCAAAGGGATATAACACGTTCTATAAATAAAATCAGACAAAACGGTCAAAGCGGAATCGAGGCTTTATCGAGGGGGTTCCAACGCATCCAACCGGGATGGGATCAGAGTTCAGACGAAGAACCGGGAAGCAGATAAAGATCCAGACAACTTGGTATGCTAAACCTAGCCAAAATATTGAGGTTCTTCCTCAATACGAGGCTACTGCACGTTTTAAGCAAAAAAAGAAAGTACATGGCATGTACTTTGGGATTACACGTCGTGTATGGTTAATTTAACTGTTCATAAGACGGAAAGATTCCGCCGACTTACTTTCCGTACCTTCCAACATGAGTACAGGGCATGTACCTCTGGGTACACGGCGTGTACTGGGTTCCTCTTCCCTTCCTCGCCAACTTGCGCACACGCCATGTATATTCCTCATACACGGCCCGACAACACGGCATGTCCAAAGGGAACACGGTGTGTCCCTGTTTATTTCCCGGCCAATGGCCTACACGCCATGTATGGCTTCACATGGTCGGGGTTCTACACGGCATGTTCAAAACTACACGCCGTGTAGTAAGAAAATTTTACAGGGTCACTACATGGCATGTACTCGGCGAGCACACGGCCGGTCACTCACCAAAACATACACCGTGTGTACTTAAAGTACACGACGTGTATTCTAGAAATTTCCAGAAACTATACATTTTACCCAGTTTCCTCAGAAACCAGTCATAAATTCAATTAGGGTCGGGATTTTGACCCATTCTGAAAACCCGAGTTCTTACACTTTGACTATATATTATAATTATTTTCTTGTTATATGTTTATATCCCATAAATTTATTATTTATAACTTATTATACAATTTTCATGAATAATTACAATGAAAACTATGTCTTTAGAAACCATATAATTTCATTTATGTATTTTTTTAATTCTAAATGTTTAAAATTTCAAATTTTAGTTTTAGAATATATTATAATCATAACGTGGTATATAGAACATGTAATTAAATTTTTCTCATTGATTTTGAAATATAAAATGATTATCTGAATTTCATTCAAATATAAGGAAAGATGAATCCATTGGTATCATATTTTAATTTTTTTTGAATTAACTATTATTTTCAGTTTAAATTCTATAGTTTTCATATTTTTGTTTCTAATATTTTTTAATCATAATTCGATATATAGAACTCATATTTGAAATAATTTTTTAATTATAAATATAAATAATTCTAATAATTTTTTTCAATTAAACGTAATTATTAATCTATCATTATCACATCAAAAAAATTATGAACTCACTTCATGCTCTCAATCATAACTCTACAATTTATTATTTTCTTAGCTACAATTTTATTGAATATCGTAATCTACAGAAATATATAAAAAGAGAATTTATTTTTTTGTTAATATAATAAAATTATATAAATATAAATCAACTAGTTTTTAATTTTATTAGATTATTTAGAGGCACTTTTTTAGTACAAATATTATTTAGTCTAGATGATTACATATTTTATAAATTATCATCTTTGAGTGAAAATTTGGAAATTAATTTTTATTCCTTGATTAAAAATTTATTTAATTATTTTACTTCTAATAGAATATTTTTAGAGTCTGAGGAATATTTTTTGAGTCAAAATTTGGAAATTTATTTCACTTATGTGGGAAGTTTCCATGAATTTTATCATGCTTATGTAAATAAAAATTTGTAAAAGTACTTAATTTAATGAAAACATTTTATGATTACAAATAACCATTCATGAGTGTCAATTTTATTCTATTAGAATTAATTAATCTACCATGAGTATAAATTTGGAAAATTATTTATCTTTTATGAATGTATTGAATATTAATTTAGTGTAATGAACCTTCTATATGTTTAAAATTAATCAATGCTATGTAATAAATGTTCTATGTGTTGAAATTTGGATTAGGTTTATGCTCATCTGAGAAGTATCAAACCTTCCTTGAGTGATGATTTTATTTTTTCAAAAGTCTTAAATCATACTCAAGAAGTGATGAATATATCATGAGACTTAATGAATGCTATGTGAGAAGTAATTAATCTTTAATGAGATGTAAGGAAGATAAAATAAAATTACATAAACTTTTTATAAAATTCCTTGAAACATCTATTAGATATCATAAACCTTCCATGAGAATTATTATAGCCTCCTTGAGTATCTTCCACATGTTATAAGGATCTTCCTCATGTTATAAGGATCTTTTGTGGGATGTCTCAATTAATTTACTTTTATTATTAATATTATTTCAAAAAAACATTTTTTGTTTTAAAAACATTTATATTTTGAATTACAACATGTTTATTCCCAAGTTTATATTAATTTAATTATTATTTCATTATTCATTAATTATTTTGATCCTATATAAATTTATATGGATATATTTTGTATCTTATTTAAACTGAATTAAATGTGAGTATCCATATATTAATATATAAAATATTTTCTTGGATTTTCAATTATTTAAATTCATATGGTTAGAAATATGTAGAGTATATCTTTTATTAATTTTGGAAAGATAGAACATATATATTTTATTTTATGCGTTCATTTACCTATATATAAATTATTTTTAATAAATTCCAATGTATAGGTATTTTGGAATTTCTAGTATGAAACAAATCTAAATAATTTCATTATAAAATAAAGAGAAAAGTATGGATACATTGGAAGACAATTTATACAATAGATATGCATGATTATTATTTTAAGATTTAGTCAAAACTAGATCAGATATTATTGTATGTGAGATAAAAATAATCATGTTTGGGGAACATAAAAATCATATTATGAGATTCATTTTTGATACTAAAATAATATTTTCTGGACTTCATCATCCAACACTAATTTACGGGAGTAACCCATTCTACATTTACATTCACAATATTTATGGTGAAAATGGATTTGTGGTGTTATAATTTTTTATATTTCTTTTTTTCTAAACAATGTTTTTTTATACTACCCATTGTAGGTAAATGTTAGGTTAAACCACCCCATATAAAAGGTATGTGTTGGTTGTGCATAACCATAAAATGAATGTGGGTTGTGGTTATGCATTGGTTTTGTTAAAGGTAGTTTGGATTCTTCGACCACCTTTAAATTAAACTAGTAGGTTGTGACTCTGGGTGATAAAAATAGAACATTGGGATTCCCTCTAAGGTTTAAAATGGAAGTTATAAAGGGGTACAAATCACATTAATGTTTATATATTTAATAGTTAGTTGGTGTTATCTCACTCTACATTTGAGAGGGGTGAAGAGTATACATAGGACTATTTAGATCTGTACTACTAAAAAATCTTTCATGTTCTTTGTATTATTTTATTTCTATTGTATTAATTATTTAACACAAATATAATTAACTTTAATTTTTTAAAATGACCAATTAACCCCACTCCTAGTCATTCTGGAATCACGATTTCTGGGACTAACATTCCTCTTGATTTGACTCGGTCAAGGGAACCATAAATCATACACCCATAGAAACCACATTCCCCTACACTTCCATGTGCATGAAGAATGACATTACCAATGATGTGGTCTTTTCCTACCCAGTGCACCACTTATCATACTCTTTCCTTTCTGGGGTGTTTTTTATAAAATCTCAACTGAGTGAACAATTTTTTCAAATGAATAGTCTAAATTAATTTTTTTATATAGATTGTTATTAAATTCTCCATTAATCCGTAAGAGACTATATGTGAGTGTAGATAGATAGTTTAAGGATTTATCTCTGTTGGGATGATGATTTGGTATGGTTGTGATGATTGAAGTGTTCACCTAGGGATATTTAATACCCATCAATTATCAATGTTTCCTAGTGATACATGAGCCCTCAGTATTACTAAGATATTTATATTCCCTCTCTCATATGTTGTGTGTTACTCCCACCTATTATGTGATACCCCCATCCACTCTTTTTTTGGTGTGTGTTACTATGGATTTGAGTCATCTATATTTGAAGTTAGATCCTCTATATCATCAAATTTGTGCCACTTCCACCTACTATGTGATATTCTTATCTTTTGGGAGATACTTGATGAGACAGAAGTCCCACACTTCAATTCTTGAAACTTGACATGGGTTTTCTCAAACATGGGTGTTAGGATGGTAGGGATTAATGCTCTTTATTCTAACTTCTATCTATGGTCATGTTTTTGGATTACAATATGGGATTCCAGAATATTTAAACTACATTGATAGTTTTGGATGATATGGTGTGGTACCCACCAAAAGGATGCATATACTTTAACATGGGAATATTCCTTCATTATTTTTTTCACTAACGATGTGTAAGTTGAAATGGCTATGTATATTAGATTCTTCAAGAATCAAGTATCCTCATACACTCCTTTGTTTCCTAATATTTGTGATATTAATTTTTAGATATCAAATTCAGAATTTTGGGACTTAGATTAACTCTTTTCATGAGATATTAATTACTAGTATTCAAGATGAAATGATTGAGCCTTCCTTTCATCATTATGAATTCTAATGATTGAGAATATCTATATTTTTTCTTCCCTTTCTCCTGGTTAACCTCTCATACCATAAGATTTGAGTTAACTTATTTTTTTATTTCCTTTTTGTTTTTGGGGAATCTTACTAAGTATGTTTATACTCAAACATGTATGGGCTTTGTGCCCACACACAATGTGTTTATGTAGATAATAAATTATTCAATTAAGGTCTTTGTGGGCGTGGAGCTGGTGTGACCATTTTAGGAATAATTCTTGGTGATTCTTAGTAATTCATGAGAGATAATTGTGTTTCATGACAGTAGTGATTTCTGATGTGTCTGGATATTAATCCAAGAGAATTAAAAATGATTATTAACTTCTTATAGAGTAGTTTCTATAATATTTGAGTCTTTCTAGGATGTACAATTCCTTTGGTATTTTCCTATGTAGAATTTAACTTGTATAATATGATATAAACTATTATATTTTGTGATATGAATACGCAGTTCTCGTCTCTATACCCATACCTATTGGAGGTGGTCATGGTGTTTTACACTCTACCAATGATGAGCATGGATAGGGTCTCGGTGGGTCAGTTCATGTTATAGTGGTATTAGTGTGGTGATTCCAAGGGATAAAGTTTGAAGTTAGTGGTCATGTACGGACGAAATTGAGAATTTAGGAAATTTATGTTAAGGGGTTCTTGAGTTTTGTTATCAGATCATGGATACCATCTTAGGTTTTGTGACTAATGAATCATTTCACAAGGATCGTTATAACCAATTAGTAAACCCAGATCAACAGGACGTTGTTGTATTGTACAAGAATGTTGTCACATGCATCATATAATGGTCTATTATGATCTTTCATGTACTTCTTAATTTTGAACATCAAGATATTATATAATCCTTTTGGTCCATCCTATAAAATATATATTTATACCCACTGATATCTAGCTTATCTATAGGTGTAGGGCTATAAAGAGGCAGTTCCTATAGTTAGGACCCACACCCTTGATTTGTTAGTGGTGCATTTTTTACAAATACATGGTTGAGTAATATTATTTCCCCATGATATGAGGTATTAAATTTCTCCTTTATTCTATGTGCATGTATTTATAATAGAGAGTATTGTAGTTCCCACTATGATAAAAGAAACTACATATATGATGGACATGATATATTGAATTTCCATAAAAAAAAGGCCACTTGGGTTTTGTGAGTAGAGCCTGATTATCGAGTGATATAGGTTTAGATGAAGTTTCAGAATCTTATTTTAAAATACATTGAATTTTCAATAACCATATGATGATTCGTACTTTGATCCTTGTATATAGAATATCAATTCATTAGTAGAAAATGTTTTTCTTGAAATCATGAAGGGAAGAATCTACTGTGGTTGGAGTCTGAGCCCTTATTCAGGATATAGTATTAACCATGGATGTTGAAACCTCCACAAGGTAGAAGGACCATGTACACGTGTGTGATGAGGCACTGTGACCCTGTGAGGATACTCCTGGACATGTTTCATGGTGGAATGTTTTGATCCTAATGGTTTAAGAAGAAACTCTAAAAAAGGAGACCTCAAGCGATGGTTATTTTTTCATGAAACACCACATATGTCAGAGACCTCATGAGAGATTGAGTATTCTTTTTGAAGATTTACTCTGGATTTGGGAGCACGTTAGTATTCCACCTAAATATAGAAAGACTAGTGATACATAAAAATCTCTTTGTTAAAGATATAACTGAAATCAAGGATTTTCATATTGATGGTGGGGACATAGTAGTGGGATATTTTTGTTGGTAAGTGGATGGTTAAGTAGAATATATAGATGAGATATTCTATGATTAATTCAAACTATAACCACCTTTAATTGGTTATAGGTAGAATTGGGGTGTCTTCTAACATAGATGCGAGAAGATGTGTATGATGGATGGATACGGTGAGGCATCAATAGATATATTTTGAAATAAAATTCTTGTCATATATTTAGGGACCCCTATACCAGATTAAAAATTTATTATTTATTCTTTCTACATCATATATTTTAGATTTTAGAATTCCATGGGAACTCCCAGTCAAACATTTGTTAGATTAGTATTTTTCACTAATGGCTATTATCTTACACTCACACCTTATAAAAAGTGAGTTTATCCTTATAGGTGAAATATGTTTTTTCAAGGGATTCCTTCATAGAAGAGATAATATATACCAATGTATACCTTAGAATTGATTGTTTACCATTTTTTATGCTATGTTATGATTTAAAATTGTGTAAAATTGGTGAATTGTACCCTCACTAGTGAGTGATACCACCAAAAGTTTAGTGAGTATATCCCACCCTCTAGAAGATGAATTCAATAATAGATCATATGGAAGTGATATATTTTTTCTGGTAGTTCATGGATGGGGATCGAGCTTATAATAATTTAGAGGGTTGATAAAATTCTTATGAAGTGATACCTATGGTTTTAACTTGATGAGAGACTGATAATATGCAATTCATTTCATTCGTAGGTTGGAATTTTTGTGTTTCCAAGGTGAATAATGAACACTCTGATGGTGTTTATGGGACCAAAAAGATATATTATTAAAGTGTGGGATTATAGAGGATCTTATTAATATAGTAACTATTGGAAGTGATAGATTCATTATTTGAAGGAGAATATTATGACCATCAAATTCAGATAAATTACATTGGACTTCGTATTCATGAATATATGGGAAATATAATGATATTACAAAAGAGTTAGTACACCGGTAAATGAATACTACACCAACATAAGAGAATAGTAGGACATAACATAGGAATTCAAAATCACTGATAGATTCATTAGAGCTCATATGTAGACAAATCATCAAAAGGGGAATAATGAATAATCATAATGAGTTGTGAAAATGTGAGTCCTTGACCCCCAAAGGTTCATCCCTGAATGTCTAATGAGACAGATAGTTAACTGGGAAAATTGGTGGGTTGTGGAGACAAAAATAACCAGATATATTAATCTATTTAACTGTATAGTTTTGACCTTGGTTTGTAATATTGATATATATGCTTAATAATTTTAACCATCAGTACTTCCTTGAATATAGTAAAGAATCATTCCACCTTGAATTAAGACACATGTATAAAACATGTAACTATTTCTATTCTCATGGGTGTTATTTATTCTGGTCATTGTATTGATCCCACATTGTGTTTGTTTTATTGGTTTCCAATGAGAATAAAGTACTGATAAAGGTTATTGTAAATATTTTGATGGATAATTTGAATGAATTAGTAGATTGTAATATTTCAAGGAGAACCCATGCATTTTTTTAAAGAAGAAAAGTTTCCAAGAATATTTCTACTAATACTAAGTTTAATGAGATTCTAAAACACATATTAAAAGTGGTTTCTTGAGTTTTTTCTACTTGATGTTATATTTTGAAAATGAATTTTCATAAATAAATTAGAAAAAAAATTAGATCAAAGCCAACACACCCACCCAAGTAACTAGGGTGTCTCAAGGAAACCCAACTGAGCTTGAAATTGGAATCCATCCTCAAGTATCATTGAAGGTGGAATAAAAGAGTTCTATCACTAATATGGGGTGGAATTGAAGAAGGATGTCAAGAATATACCATATTATGTGGCACGATATACCTTCTTGGTCAATGTGGGAGATAAGGGTTTTGATAGATACATTAGGTAGTGATCGACAATATTGTGAAGTTAACTACTTAGTAACACTCCGATACAGGATTAGTGACATGCATTACAATTCATGACATTAATAATTGTGTAATATCTGGATATAAATGATGTCATGTATTTAGTAGTGTTACTAATGAAACATCACATACACCTTGAGACATATTTTTCTTAGTTATTTACTACCATTTATATAGAATATTACTCTAGTATCAACAACACTATTCATGTGGCAGTTCACAATGATTGTAAAAAAACCATGTTATATTGAAAGGAACTTAAAGTAGGTTGACTCTTAATGAATAAAGGAAGTTACTAAGGTTCCTCCATAAGGTTCAGAAAGATTGTAAGATATAGTAAATAATTCATAAGTTATATGAACCATATGATTTGATCTATATAAGGTAAAATGAAGGTAATAAATAATTCCTAGGGAATAATGAACCTAATGATAAAAAACAACATAAGGTACCTTTATAGGGAAATTCCGATCATTATAAGTAACAATTGGACGTTCATAAGTGAAAAAACATAATAGATTTAAATTTGTAGGGTAAATGAAATTATTCTTGTATGGTACATCATAAATAACTATATGGTACAAAAAGTCTCTAAGGAACCACATCTTTAAAATGTACGAAAAACCTAAAAAATAATAGATTTAGATACTTTTAAAAAGTTATATGATACTGAAACTTCCAAATAGAGAATCTTAGATCTCAATATTATTAGAAAGTTGATCTTAAAAGACATAAATATCTTGATATATTTTTCATGATTCCAGTATGAAATGGTCAATGAAGAAACATGAGTAAATATATAATAGGGACAATTCTACATATCAATATACACTTGTGGATAGATTTTTAATAATAGAGAAGTAGAGGTGAGTTATTAAATATTGAGATATTAGGAATTTTGAATTAATGAAAAAGGTGGTAATTAAAAATTATGTATTAACATGGTTTGGTGAATATAGATAACAAGAGTGAGGTAGAATGATAAGAAAATGATGTTATGTTATCTACCACATAGATATTATATTGGTTAAATAAAAAGTGTTTTATACAATTATTATTAGAAATAAAAAATCTTATATTTACATGACACAAAACCAATACTTAATTTTACTAATCAATTATTGATTATCATATATAGTAACTAAGTGAGTGGATATATAAACATATTTATTAGACTTTATACTTTGAATAGGAAGAATGAATTGTGTTTTCATTATACATATAAGAAAAATAATAGGTCATTCCATATTTCTAGGAAAGTTTGTGAAGAAAAAGAATAACCATTAGGACATGAAAAAATTATCACAGTTCAAAATTAGTGATATAATCTCTTGGTCTTACCAAAACATGATTGTAAACTATTTAGAGTTACTATAAAGACCCAACATGATATTGTAAAAAATCTGAAAAATATAACATAAGTATAGGGATATTACTTACTAATTGTACTCAGATATTAATGATAGTGGGTCATACTATCTTAGTGAAATCTGGATCATGACAAAGATTGGCCTTTTGTTTTAAAAGTTAAACCTTATTAATCTGTTATGACTCTTATAAACATTTGACTTCAGATGTGTTCCATGAAAAAAAAGTGAGTAGATAAAAAAATATATTCATTCACATTAACATGTGTAGAGGTAAAATTAATGGTATAAAATCATTTAATGTTACAAAAAGTTTCCACAAATGATTCTTCCACACTTTTAATTCTAAAAATACCCTAAATCATTCTTTGCAATTTTTATTAGAGCCTGGTTAAACTCTTTTTAGATTCTATATTTTTGAAGTTATTATTTTTTTAAGATTTGGTTGTCTTTAAGAATTTATAATTACGTAAAATTTTGGTAAATATATATCTATTTCTATTTATAATTATATATCTACCATGATTTTGATGAATAAGAATAATAAAGAGAAAAAATATTGAAGAAATTATCCCACTTATATAAAGAAAAAAAAGATTTAGTTCCTCTATGAAATAATTTTATAGAATATAGATTTGATCTAAATAGTGAAGAAACAGTTGATCAATCTATGACCACGATAATGGATATTCCTTGAAACTCGTATAAATAAAATATTTCAATTCATCTTGATGTAAGTGTTAATTCTTCCTTAAACTATCCTCAATGAAAATAAAGCATCATTGTTGAAGATCATATTTCTATATATTATCAATAATTATCAATTAAAGGTTTATAAAATACTCTATATTTCCTTCCCAAATTTTTTTTTTCTTTTTTTTAGAAATTTTGAAATCTTTTAGTAATAGATTAACCAACATTACAAGGATTCAAATAAATGGGGAAGGTTTTAGATGAAAAGATTCTATTTTATATAATTCTCTCCAAATATGTTGAATCAAAAGAAGTTGTGAAAGTGATACTTGATGAAAGATACTTTAAATTTAAATAATTATATCTCAATAATATCCTTGAAATGTATGATTACACTAAAAAATTTTATGAGAATATCTGTGCATTTTAAATTACATAAAAACAACATTGATGTTAAGAATATACAATTGTATATTAAATACAAGTTGATAATAAATTGTAAATGTTTATCGCATTATAGTGTCAAAATGTACAAGTAAGAAGTTTAATGAATGATGGAGTGTAGAGAAATATAGTAGAAAATAGAGAATAATAAAAACACTCTCAATATGAAGCTTCTTGAGTTTGAGAAGAAATTGTAAATTTTAGAAATTACTCAATCCAAGTATTCATAAGAATATGAAGGTAAACGTGTTTCTACAAATCAATTTTAAAATGATTGTTTCTATACTAATTGGATTATAATAAATATAAATGAGAGAATATGATCATCTGATAGAAAATCCTTATCAATATCAAAAGAAGATGTACTGATGGGCCCAATATTTTATGATTGTCTTAAATACACTTTGATGGATAGTGCATGTTTAAAAATAATATCTATAAACATATTAATTATAAAAATTTATAATATTACTACCACCATATAAAAGGTGGATAGAATATGGTGTGTGATTGTTGGTTCTTCAAAATAGGTTTAACTTGTTGAGGAATGTTCCCAAAAGCAGTATTCTCTTAGAACTAGAAATTATTGGAAAAATATTTTTATAGATAAAGAAAGATATTTGTGGTTAATTAATGGTATTGTAATTAGTTTAACTATAGGGAATTCAATTTTTTGAACAATCAAACAAGTTTTTAAGCCTAAGGTATTCTGAGTTCAAGGGAGGGAGTCCTAATATGATGCAAGATCCAAGTATTAGGATGAAAAATATATATATTATAAATATATTTTAATAACATGGAAATATATGTGATTTTTTTAATGATTATAGTCACATTATTGATAAATTCATATCCAATAAAACCATGTATTTGTTTTTATAAAATGAAAAATGAATCTCATAGAAGCATAAGAAGTTTGAAGATCTATCATTTGGAAGGAAACAAAAGGAAGTTGTAAATTATAATTCCCAAAAAAAGATATCAAATAAAAAATGTGGGAGATACTTGAGTAACAAATACTTCAATTTCAAGAGGTGTGATACATCTAAAATTCATGACTTGGTGAAAATAAATTTTAATATGCCTTGTGGATATTAAAAAAAGTTGTTTATTTACACAAATATTCTTTATTCATTTTTATAGTAGATTTGGAAAAGGAAATATAGATGTAAAAAAAGTAAAATCTTGTGATAAATTGAATAAAGATATTCTACATGAATAATATGAAATTCATGAGAGGTTCTCAAAAAATGAATACATGGGTGGCAAAAAAGAGCTATGTGGGTGTTGCAAAAAAGATGGTCAGACTATTAAAGATTGTTTAAATATTTTTCTAGTAAATGAAATATTCCTAATGAAGATGAAGGTTTTAATTTTTGATTCTTTTGTATTGAGTTACAAATAAATGAAATATCGTCTTCCCAAATAATAAGAAGTTAATATGAAATCCATTTTTCCAAAAGATAAATGTGATATAAAAACTATATATTGTAGTGTGAAGAATTGAAAAACATGATTGAGAAAAACCTCTCAACGTGTCTATTATGATTTTGCCCCAAGAAGTTCAACCTTATTCCATTACATTTTAGGATATATCTATACTTATAGTGTTGAGAATTAAAGTTGAATCATATTATTAGAGGATAACTTGTGAAGGTGTATAATATATCATAAATGGAAATCTAAAAGACGAATTAACTATCCTGGATTGATAACTCAAATGGTATTATAATGAAAATATGATAAAATTGTCATATTTTATCAAGTTGAAGTTATCTAATGTTTCTTTATGAGGGGGATAAAAGTGGAGAGGATTATTGAGAAGATTCTGGAGAATTATCAATATCATAGAAACTTGAATACTCTAAAATTTTATTGAAAATTATGTCATTAACAATATTAAATAAGATTCATGTTCATTTTATGAAGTTTAAATCCTATATTTTGTACCTGAATGTTTTCTATCTATTTGTATAAGTGAGTTAATGAATTTATATTAAAATATTCCATGAGAATATTTAAAAAAAATTGGTATTATTTTTTATTTCATCATAAAAACAATTGGAATTATCTTTAGAAATGTAATTAGTTCCTCATTCAATTTGGAATAATGTTCTCTTATATTGGACACGTTTAATGTCTAAATAAATACCACTTATTTTCTACAAAATAATAATAGTTTTAAAATTATAGTGGAATGGTTTTAAACACATTTATTCAGTTTAAAATAACACCATACTCTCTCAAATAATTTTTATATGTTATCAATATGGAGGAGAGAGAAAATTAAATTAGATATTATAAGAATCTTGGAGGTATGAAAGAAATAATTAAAGAGTACATATTGACTTCTAATTTTAGTGGGTATTTAAAATAAATAAAAATTGGATGATTATTGAGCCTACATTTTATGTGATGTGTTTTTTAATAATATTTATGTATTTCTGAATTTTAATGTCAATATATTGAAGCGGGATTGGGATGAACAAGTATCAGAGAATATTTTAAGGAGAACATAGGCTAGTTCTAAATGTAGAAGATTTCACAAGAAGATGAATACTTGTACTAAATTTCTAGATATTCTGAAACAAATCTTATAAGTTGGTTCTTGGGGGTTATTTATAGGATGTTATATGTATAAAATTAATTTTATTAAGGGAGTTAGTAAAAAATTATGGCTAGCTCAAGGACATCACATATACCCAACCATACAGGGAATCCAAAGGATACCTGGTCAATCTTGAAGGGGTGATTAATATATGATCGACATTTGATATTGAATAGAATTGGAAGATACCCTATATAGGGTGGAATGGGATTACAGATCTGAGAAGCTACCATGAGGGGAAGTACAATAGACCCACCTTACGGGTGCCAGACCTAAGGGATTTGAACATGTTACAAAGACACCCCCAATATTATTATATATTGTTCTCCTAAGTGATAATTTTACATTTTATAGAAAATAGCTGGTATTATTCAAATACATAAATACCACATGATATCATCTAGAAATAATATTGTTTATTTAATCACCTACCTTGAAAACACTATTTAAACCCCGAGCCAATTTTTTCTATGTCATTCACCACCATTGATAAAAATGAGAACATAAGTACCAATACCAAATTTTATATGTTATTTCTCAAGGATAAAATGAATATAATGCGAGATTACATGAATATAAGACTAATTTTTTACTCAAAGTAGAAAGAAACCACATAAATTTCCATTATAAGGATTGTGAATTTTGTAAAGTATGATGAATTATTTATATGGTATATGATACTTAATATTGTATATTCATATTCTAAATATAAGAGAACATGGGCTCCATAAGTTATAATAATCCTTACAATAAAAAATGTACGACACATTTTTTGGGTACATTTAGATCTTTGTTAGGTACATGTGGAAGTTCATAAGTTATAAATCATCCTATAGTTGAACATCGTTGGGTACATATGATTATCTTCATAAGTTATATCAATATGAATAATAATGTAAAAGGTGTTAATAAGTTATAAAATCTTCATAACGTACAAAAAACCCTAAGGAAAACATAGTGTAGTATACATTGAAAGGTTTATTTGAAAGTGAAGCTCTCAAATGAAGAATCTTAGATATGATGATGCTATGAAATCTAATCTTTAAAGAATAAAATATCATAAGAAGTTTTTCATGATAGTAGTATGAAATGAGGAATAATGAATAACCTCAAATAAAGATATATCTATGAGATTTTTATTTGTATTCTTGTAGTTGTGGATGAGTTTTGAATGAAATAGGAGAAACTAGATTTTTGAAATGTTAAGATAAGAGGAATTCCAATTTTCTGAAAATCATCATAATTTAAAATTAAGAATTCACATGGTTCAATAAACATAGGAAACGAGTACAAATAATAATGTGGATAAATTGGTGTTTTAATATCTATCATATAAATTCTACAGGTTACTTAAAAAGTGTTAAATACTTATATTCTTGTAAAAAAATATTTGTGTCAAGAAGGCATAAAACTGATACTAAATTCTATAAAAAATTATTTAGAATCAATAATATCGGGGAAATGATAATAATTATATATTGGAGAATATAATTGTTTCAAATTTAAATAGGATATGGATATATATTGTAGTTCGTATTGTGCTGAATAAGAAAAAGAGAAAATATAAAGTATATGTGTTTTTTATTCTATGAGAATAAGCCTTTATTATATTCAAGATATGTGACACTTATACTTGTTCTATGATGAGAAAGAATTAATTAGGTATTATATTGTATATAATAGAGAAGAAATATGTGCTTTCATGTGGCTGTGTAAGTAACTGAAAAATAAGAATACCAAGAAGCAAATAAAAACATTTCAGAGTTCTTAATTAGTGATAAACTCTCTTTGTGTTGTGTATACTTGATTTAACACTATTGATATGTATTTTAAAGAATAAGGGGGATGATGTACATAGTAGAGATAGGTGTAATAAAAGTACAAGGATATCCTCTGATCATTTACTCATGTAATGATACTAGTGGATCTAATGGTCTCATTAAAATATGGACTATTTCAGGGATTATACTTTCATTTTTAAAAGGTGGACCTTTTAAATCTTTTGTCCCACTTATGTGTGTGTGTCTTTCTGTGTTGCATAAAAAATGAATTTTATAAGAGAGATCAAGATATCCATTCACCATAACAAGTGAGGAAGTAAAAATAAATGAATAAAAAGGATAAAAGTTTTAAAAATCCCCACACATAGATTCACCCCCTCTCATTATTGAACATATCTTATACTACTCCTCTCACATTGCATCTCATAGTTCTTATCAGCATCATCAGATGGTATTACATTGTGGTGTGGTGGATTAGGTATGGTTGTTGTAACACCCCAAGACTTTACTTTATTTACATTTTAGAATAAAATTAATTTTTCGGTATATTTTTTATATGCAATATGATGTTAATATTATGCTACACACAACGTTTAGTTATTTTGAATTACATAAAATGCTGTGTTTTACCACATTTTAATGATGCACATTTTTTTAAAATAAATTTTGACACTTTTATAAATTTTATTTTACAAAATAAAATTCAATTTTAAAATTGAAATATTAAAATTACCTTAGGGTGAATTTTTGGTATTTTTTTGAGATGTTTAATTGTTTATGAATAGTGAAACAATCCTAAAATTTAGTTAAAACTATATTTTCATTTAAATAATAATTAATGACAAATTTAAATTGAAATTGGTTTTAAAGTCATTTTAGATAAATTATAAATCTATTTATCCAATTTAGTTTATTTAGATTATTTTATATTTAATTTATATATAAAATGTTAATGAACATTTGACAATTTAATTTGAAAAATCAGATTTCTCATCATATCTATGGGATTATATTTAAATTTAATTTTTCCACTTATGAGTATAATTTATAAAAAAAGATATATATGGTTTCAATTAGATTAATATTTAAAGTCAAATAAGTTCACCTTTGTTTTTGTCCAATAATATTAATGAAAGTAATTAAAATTAATTACATTGATTAAGTTAAAATTAATCTTAACAAGGGACTAAACCTTAATATTATGGCCCAAAATAACCTAGAATGTTGTCCAAAAGATATTTTATGCCAATAGTTATACCATATAACATATTATTTCTAAATTGATGAGTTAGTGGGATAATATTCCCTAAAAATTTCCTATATAATAAGTCAATAAAAAAGAAAAAAATTGAAGCTTCCTTACCTTTACAATTTATAAATCCTTGAGATATGGAAAAAGTTTATTTATTAATACATATACATTTGAAATATAAACGTGTAGTGAAGGAATCACAAGATAAGCGGTTAGGTCCTGTTCAAATATGGAGTTTATTACAAACCCTAGATTTGGTGTTGCAGTGATTTGTCATGGCCTCTTTTAATCCAGTGTGGGAGTTCATTGTGGCTCTAGTCAAGGTTTCTTATGTGGTTTCCTCTACTAGAGTGGAATTATATTATTAACCTCAGCCTAAATGAGTGACTTTTGATGATGATTTGATAGGTTCGTCTCATAATACTGATGTGAATTTAATGCTATTGATCACTCTGATTAGGTCAGTTGATAGTGTTTTTCTGTTGTCATTGATTCAAATGAAATTAAATAGAGACATGAAGTTTTAATTTTTTTTTCATGAGTCTATATCTCCCTTTTCAAGGGAGAAAAAACTTATAGTAATAATTATTTAAAGGTGAAGCTCTGTCAATGCTGGACCGTGAAGGATTTCAATCTTATCCTGATTGGGAGAGGTTTTTTCACATTGTTTTCAATACCAATGATGATCTTCATGTATTTGTGAACAAATGAACCTCCATTATGAAACTAAATGTTTTCCAATTTTCAAAATATGAGAGTATATTCAATCCCTTCACTCAATAACCAATATTATCTCCAGTCTGGATATGGTTTCATGTGATTTATTTGTTTTATTGGCATTCCAAAATCCTTAGTGATCTTGCTTCTTGTGTGGGGACTCCATTGAATATAGATAAGAAAACTAGCGATGTGGACCTTGTATTTCGTTCCCATTTTCTAGTTAAAGTTGACATGGAATCCGAATTACCTAAATTAGTTCAATTATATGATATTGATCAAATGTTTGAAATTAGAGTTGAATATGAATAGAAACCACAATTTTTTGATTACTGCATGACTGTTTGTCATTCAGTTTCTAATTGTAGAAACATTATCAAATGGGTGAAAAAAACTACTATTAACAAGGAAAATTCCATGAAGTTGGTTTGAATGAAGAATATTGGAATGGATTATTTATCTATGAATTTTGAGTACTTGGGTAAGGATATCCAAGAGACAAATTTGAATGATGTGCAAAACCCACTGGGTATATTGGTTAAATACTGTTCAAACATAGATGTTACAACTCAGGTTGTTCACTTCACTATTTTTTTAGTAGGTTTCCTTGGGTGATGGGGTCTCAATTGGGGTTTTACCTCTCCCAAATGGTGTTAATAACTCTATAAGGAATGTTAATGTCTCCAATTCGAATGATCCTATTGATGGTGGAGGTTCAAAATTTGAGATCGAGATGGTCTATATAAATGATACTATCTCAATTTTTGAGGTTCCTACTGATGGTAGTGTATCACAGGATAAGGATGAGACAATTGATCATACCTCAAGTTCCCCTTTTACATATTCAAATTAGAATGTTCATTATGTAGGTGTTACTCTAGTTGATCAAAAGAACTGCAATCAAAATGCTGGTGATGAAAATTCCCCTTCTACCTCTAATAGTGCTATAGGGGCTCATCTTCTATCAGTTAAAAGGTATGCTTTCAGGTCTTCTACCTCAGTTTACATGGAGATCCCTCTAAAAAATGGTATGACATGGTGGAAGAGTAGGAAGCTTTGGTGGCAGACTCTCTAATCTCACAAAGTTCTCCTCCATGCCCTTTAGATGCACCTGGTCCTACTTTAGGGATTAAGGAAACATTATTGGACTCTCCACAAGAAGGGGGCCTTGATGAAGGTTATTTAAATAGAATTTAAAATTGGATCCTCTCAAAACTGATGGATATATCCATGAAATATTATGGAAATAATAAATAAAGTAAAAAACAAAAAAAGAAACATTAATTCTAAATCACGTTCCAAATGAATGTCCTCTATTAGAATTCTAAGAGACATGATAACTCCACAACTGTTAAAGCTTTTCACCAGAAAATTATAGTTCAAAAGACCTAGTTTAATGGAATTTATGATCACAAATCTTCTTTATGTATGGGGTTTTCTGGTAATAATAAGATTATTATCAATTAGTTACTACTAGAGGCACCCCTGGTTAGGAAGTGGTTTTTTGGGTATTTGTAAATATTTACTTAGGGAGAGTTGATGTTATTTCCATTGATGAGAATATAATTTCTTTCTATTTTAATCTTGATTTTGGGAATGTGGTGGGATCATTCATTTATACTAGAAATATGTTTCAATATAGAAGGAGTTTTTGGAATGATGTTGGGAGACTCAGGGGGTGTCTATCATCCCTGTGGTTTCTTATTGGTGACTTCAACACAACACTCTCTCCCAGTGAGAAAATGGGTGTCCTTCATTCTCAAATATAACTCAGGGAATTAAAATCATGTGTTGATGATAATGATTTGATTGAATTCATCTTGGTTGGTTCCAAATATGCCTGTTATAGGGGGCAACATAATTTAATGGTTTCTAGTAAACTAGATCGTTATTTTGTTAGTGATGGCCCATGAGACAAATGGGATTAAATTTCCAGCATCTCTATCCCAAAATTATCCTTCGATCATCATCTAATTCTTTCCAGTTTCAATAGTAGGTAACAAATAATTCCCTTACCTTTTCATTCCATAAAATATAGGTCTCTTTAAAGTTATTGTGACAGACTCAACAAAAAATTCTGGGACAACATGAATTTTGGTTGGGGGATTCTTCAGTCCTTATTAAAATTAATTATTATCAACACCAAGATGAATACATAGATCAAGGAAACCAATAGTGGTCTGGATAATTACATAACCTCTCTTGAATATTCTCAGAACTAGTATCAATATTAGGCATCCAAATTCAACATTAATATGGACATTTATAAGGAAGATACTATTGTTTTCAAGATGAATTCATTCTTATCAATGAAAGAAAGTGTTACTAAGAAAACTTTTATAATAAAGTGGCATTTAAAAGGGGGCTGCAACAAAAAAATTAATTCTCTTAAAAGAATTCAGAGGGATACTGATCCATTATTTTTCTTAATGTTAGAGATCAAATAATTAATAAAAAGGAATGTATTGCTGATAACATTATTTATTTTTAAACTAATTTCCTCAATAGTCTTAATTAAGAGTGGATTTTGATGGATGGTATTATCCATTCCATGGTAACTTTTGAGGAAAAACACTTTCTCACTAGAATACCACTAGATTTTGAGATTAAAGATTCTCTTTTCAAACTTAATGCTAGTAGGGCCCCTAGTCGAGATGGCTTAAACAACTACATTTTTTAGAAGTATTGGGAAATGTTTAAAGGGGATTTCTACAATTTGGTCTCTTCTTTCTTCATTTCTAAAGATCTCCCTCAGGGTATTAAAGCTCAATTAATCAACTTGATTCCCAAAATTCATGATGATTGTTAAATCCATATCCTCAAGACAATTTCCCTGCTCAACACAATTTATAAGGTTGTTACCATGACTATTGCTAGCATGCATTCAATCATTTATTAACAGTCCTATTTTGAAATCAACTTGGAATTATTAAAGGAATATTTATCAAATAATTTATTTTATTTGCTTTAGAATGTATAAATTTTCTCAATAAACCTATTAGAGAAGGACAGATTTATTCAAATATTGACATTATGAACGCTTTTGTCACTTTGGATTGAAGTGTTTTGTACAAGGTTCTTGGATTCTTTGGTTCATATAGAAACAACATTAATTGGTTTTCTTCCCTATTTGGTTCTTCTAAGGATTTTTTTATTATGAATAACTCACCTAAAGTTTATTTTACATGATTTAGAGGTGTTCATCAAGGATATACCCTCTCACCTTTACTCCTTCCTATTATTGAGGATTATCTTAGTAGTCTAATCAACCACATGGTCTCATAAGGGACGCATAAGACAATTCATGAATCAAGGTCTCTCACTATCCCTATACACCTATTCTATGATTAAGAAATTATTCTTTTCCTATAGAGACTTAAAAAACATATTCTTATTCTGAAGAAAATTTTACATCACTATGATTTTTTTTGGAAAACTTCCATTTTGGACAAATCTTTCATCTTTTTTAGGAAGGGGTTTTCAATTTCTCAGAATAATTGCATTCTTTAAGAGGTGAGAATCATATAGGGGGCAAGAAATTTAATTATGTTAGTATTCCACTTTTTGGGGGGAGTTTGATAGAAAGCTATTTTTCTGAAATTGTTGATACGTTCAATGGGAAACCTTCAACTTGGAAGGGTAAGATATTATCCATGACTTGTAGGATTAGTTTGGTAAAGGATGTTATTATTTAAAAATTGTTCTACTCATTCATGGTATATAATTGGTTGAGAGGTATTATTAAACATTTAATGTGTGCACCAAGAACTTTATTTGGATTGTAAATACTCATAAATTATATATGGTTATTATTCCATAGAAGTCTTGCTATAAGTCGTTATCCAATGGTGGTATTGGTATAAAGAATATGGGACTTTTAAATGAATCTCTTCAAGATTTACTCACCTAGTGCCTCATCTACTATAATTCAGATTCTTTGGGGTTTCACAAAGCACTATTTTTGGATAAACTGAAGTAGGTTTGTGATTATTACCATTAATAATCATGTTTTCCCACAAATAAATCATCATCTTAGAGTATCATGACATTCTTAAGATAGATTTAAAACAAAATCGCTATCCTAAAATTTTAGCCCAAAAAATTGACATTTCCTTCTCTCATTGATGATTTCATGCCTCCTATTTTGAGTAATGATGTTCATATCACTATAAATGATTTTTTATGCTCCCCAACCTCATCTACCAGATGAAGTTTTGGTAATAGTTGTGAATTATGATTTTTTTTTCTTTCCTAGATTTTACGGTTTTAGAGACAACTAAAATTTGGGTTCTAAATAGTAAACTCTTTTATTAGTATTACATCAAAGACTCAAACATTGATTTCAACTAGATGTCTTTTTTCAACAAAGAATGGGTTATACCCTCTCAGTTTACACTTATTTGGATGATTTCTTATAACAGAATACCCACTGAGGTTATTTTACATAAATTTGTTGTTTCCATGTGCTCTCGATGTTCCCTATGTCATTAGCATAGGGAGGGTGTGGAAAATATATTTCTTATATGTGAAACAACCTCAACTATTTGGAAGGAGTTATTTTATGTCCTCAGAGTTCAAGTCTTATGGTTTTCAAGTCTGTATACTCTTCTACACTGTTGTAAATTCAAACAACAATCTTCTCAAGGTATTCCCCTTTTGTTGTTTCACTTAACGAATACTTGAATTTCATTTTGATAAACCAAAATATTTATATTCATGCTAGGAAGGACTTTTTTTGAAGTTGCACTTATATAATATCATTACTAATATTAAGGATTCAAGATTGGTTCGGAAGGGATATTGTGAGAACAATATCCTGGACTTCCACATTATGAAAAAATTGAGAGTTCCTGAAAACATATGAAATAATATAGGTACAATTTAGGTTTTCTTGGTTACCTCCTATCCCTGATTGGATAAAAATTAACACATAGGATGCTTCTAAAGAAAACCTAGGACCCTCAGGCTGTGGTTTTGTTTTTCAGGAATATGAAAATAATTTTAAGTGTCTTTTTATTGATTATGTGGTCTCAATTAATCTCTTGAAGCAGAGATTCATGGAATCATCAATAATGCCTCATTTGAAAAAAAAATGAATGGTTGGAATAACCTTTGGTCAGAAAGTGACTCTTCCACTTTTGTGGAGGCTATCAAAAATGATGAATTTCATATTTCATGGATACTTAAAACAAAATGGATGGAATGTATGAATACACTTATGAGTCTCAATTTTATTTTCATGCATTTTTTTGGGTGGCTAACACTGTTGCGGATGGGCTTGAAAACATGGGTGTATGTGTGACTCTCACATGATTAGATGCACTCAGTATTGATTTGATTTTATTCTATGAAAATTATTGTTATAAGATTCCACATTTTCAACTTTTGTAGTTTCCTTTCATAAATAAATACCTTGGTTGATTGGTCAATGGAATGATTAAAATATATATATATATATATGAGTTATTATTATCATAACAATTTATTATTATTTGTTATAGATGATTTAGTTATATAAAATGATTGTGTAATACAAATAGAACAATTATTAAGTTAATTATTAAATAAAATGAATGAAACAATAAATATTAAAAGTGAATAAAGTTGAATGAATTATAGAGTTAAGTTATTTTTTATATGAATAATTCATGTTAGTTTTATTTTAAATTAATATATTTAAATTCTATCATTGTTTTGATATTTTAAATGATAAATTAATAAAATAATATCAAAACTGAAATTAATGTTATTTTATAATAAATTATATTTTATTTAATGATTTAAAATTTAATAGAAAAAATAATATGAAAATTTAATTTTAAATGTTCTTATATATAAAATACGGTCTATTAATAGAACAATTATTCTTTTGTAAGGAACATATTTACCCCTAGACAATAAAAATATTTTTATCATGATTCCGGTTAAAGTTGTATTTTTATGCATTACATTATCTTGTTTTAAAATTAATTTCCAAAACCCATAGGATATTTATTTATTAAATTAGATATCATATTTATAATTAAATGGGTCTATATTATATAATAAATCTCACTTTAATTTATTCTTAATTGTTAAATTACTTATGATAGAAAGATAGTTACTTTATTAAAAACTAAACGGGTAAAAATGGAGAAACTTATTAGTTAATGAAAGAAAATTATAAAGATGACCTTTTTTTTGTTTTTGAGGTTTGGATTGACCATAATTTCACTTTAATACATTTGTTTTAATTTCGGATGCACATGATGTAATGGATACCACCCAATAGTGTTTACCATTTTATATTTACAAGAATGGCACTTCCTCCCCAATATAAAAAGTCACTCACCCCTCCCACTTCATCACACCTCTCAAGTAATTTTGATCATTAAAAATATACCTAAATAATCTCTAAAAATCACTCACTTAACCCAAGAAGACTACCTTTCGGCATAAATTAATCTAGGTAAGTCATTTTTTGAAAATCAAAATGATTTACCCAAAAAGTAGGTAAGATTCTCAATGATCACTTTTGTTTTATTTTATTCTCAAACTATTAAATTATTCATATTCGTTGATCATATAATATAATTAATATCATAATTATAATGATATTTTTTATGATAAGTCTTCCATATCCACTATTAACCCCAAATACTTCATGATAATTTATCTTTAATATATTTTGTTGCACACAACTTCATTTTGGCGTGCATAACACACAATATTGAGTTCTTGTGAAACAACACTTTAGTGTCAAAATTATTTAAATGATATATTTTTAAGTTATATTTTATATATATTATTATAAATACTGATAAATAATTTTTAAATGTTATTTATAATGGTTTCACATATATAAAATAAATTTATAATGAAATGTATAAGTTTCGGTAAAATAGTTGTATGTTTAGAAATAGTTTTTTCTTAAGGGAACTACTATTTAGGTCATTTTTGAACAATAATATAATTAATTTTAGGCACTCTTAGAAATTTAATTTGGAAAAATATACATAATTTTTTAATTAGGAACACCAAAATTATCATATGGTTATTTTTTGTAATTTTTCTGAAAACATTCAATTTTTGTTGAATAGTGAAAACATTACATTATCATTAAAAACTGAATTTTTTATTTAAATATTTAGTTTAATTTAAATTTAATTTAATGTAAGAATAGATAAATAATACATATATTAACCGAATTTAGTTTATTGTAAAAAAATTTAAAGTAGAACTAGATTTAAAAATTCACTGAACTATTTTAACGCCTTTTTACTTGCCTTTTACCCACATTTGAAGATTAACATTAAAAGTAATTTTTCTGCTTATGTTAATTGAATTTTAAAAAAAGGATATACATGGTTTTAATAAGTATGATAAATTTTGTCTAATATGATAAAAATAATTTTTTGATGAATAATAACATTTGAATTTTATTGACCACGGTTAAAGGAAAATAGGGTAATTAATGGTAAAAATAATATTAAAATAATATAAAATATCCTAAAACATGTCCTAATTTCAATGGGTAATTAGTTTTAAATCCAAATAAAATTTAGTTCATAAATATGATCCATTTTAATCCACTTGTAGTATGTTAGGAAATTTATTATATTTTATTTAAAGAAAAGTTAAAAATGTCATACTCAAATTTTAATAACTATTTTATTTTTCATATGATGTTATATAATAGATATGGAATACTCTATATATTATTTATAAAAATAAGAAATTTATATACATCAGTATAATTTATTTATAATATTTAGAAATTAAATAAATAAATTAATTGGTGACACAATCATGATGCAATAATTGATTAATTAATTGAGATATCAAATAAATGATATTAAAATATTAAAATAACCATATTTTTAATTATTTATTGAAATAAAATAATTTTATATATATTTTATACCTGTTAGTAACATATTGGAAGTATTTTTTCTAAGTTATCATGTTGGTTTGATATTTTTAAAAATGAAAATATTGAATAGTATTAAATTTCACATAAATAATATATGAAAATAATTACTTATTTATTAAAATATATAAAAGTCATAAAAATATAGGTTTTAGAAATATAACTTCTATAATCTTAACTATATAATAAATTATCCAAATTAGGTTCTATTGGAATTTTATTGTGACTATATTAAACTTATAGTGTAAAAATACAAGAAGACACTATAATTGTTAAATTGTTTAAGTAATGGTTATTTCCAAAAGATAAGGTTAATTTTATGACGTAAACATGTCTAAAATTTACTTGTCGAGATTATTTTAACCAATACACATCTTATCCTTGAAATAAATAACTTTTTATGTATTTTAATCCAAAAATAAATTTATAATATATTAATATTTTATGATCTTCCGAAAGTGCCCCTCACATCTCTTATAAAAGGGAACTTCTCCTTCTCTTTAATTCACACCTCAAAATCAATTTTTATTTGCCACAGCCTTACCATTAACTCTCCCAAAGTCCTTAAATAC
Organism: Viscum album; assembly: GCA_963277665.1. NCBI lineage: Eukaryota > Viridiplantae > Streptophyta > Magnoliopsida > Santalales > Viscaceae > Viscum > Viscum album. The sequence goes on from OY728135.1 coordinate 476,033,152, forward strand.
ATCTTATAAAACAAAATTTGGTCTTAAATCTATCCTACGGAGCCCTTTTTTAAAACTCAAAAGGATATAGCCAAAAAATAGGTAGTTGTTTTTTCACCTCTTTCAAATTTCTTTTCTTCTTCTTCTAATCTTACTATGTTATTTACATTCCAATGTAGTAAATAAATAATATAATATATTCTTAGATTTTTTTATTATTATGTTACAACAATATTACTTCTTTTTCCCATCCTATTAAAAATAAAATCACCTTGCGTGCCTGCGTATGACTTGCCGTCTCCATGTAGTGGTGTAAACTACATTTCATATACACAATATTTTTATGGGTATCAAGATGAATATAAATATTTTAAATAATAAATATAACATGATAATATTGAGGTAAAATAAATATTACCTAAAATTAACAAACATTTAACCATTAAGGAAATTATTCCGGCACTCATGCGTACATATGACTTACCATCTCCACAATGCGGAGAGATTCATCTTCCACAGTCACCATTCAAGAATGATTATAAAAATATATATTATTATTAAGAATAAAATATAGGAAATAATTGATCTAATGGTATAATATATATATATATATGTATGTATGTATGTATGTATGTATTTATGTATATATATTTCACTTACTTACTTCCATTCAATACAATAAGAAAATGGAAACAACGTTCACATGTACGCATGACATACCATTTCTATGAACGATGTATTATATTTCATATATCTATCTATTATGTATATTTATATTCGGAATATTTATGATTTACAGATCATGTCACACATTATTTAAGTAATTATATCATAGTCTCTGTAATATGATCAATAATAACAAGTCAAAACACGTATGATAAAGAAAGCGATTATTACCCAAAATGCGGCTTCAACATGGAAATTAGTAATAAATGGGTAATATAAAGACGTAAAATAATCATATATGATATCATAAATATTATTATGATTCATATATAAGTTAATAATATGTTTAAACCCATTATAAAATATTTTTACAAATGTATGGAGAGTATCTGACCTATTGTAATGGAATTTTGACTCACTTTGAATTATCATGAGATATAAGACATGTTCACCACCTATTTATTTTCTGTGGTGCATGTACTTCCCCTATTATATTTTAAAAAAAATTAATAAAATTTCTTTATGGTATTTAAATATTCATTTGATGATATCCATCTTATTATTTAAATGTTCAAAGTGGTATGGGATGCTTTGAATATTTAAAGAATCTATCATTTCTCCATTACAATATTATTGATATTATATTACATAACTATTTATTTGGATATAAAATTATTATAGAATAAATTATATATATATTTTTATGTTTATTAAAATGTTTTTTAAAATGAATATTTAAAAGGATCTATTTATGTTTTAACTTTACAATCTCATTATTATCTAAGGTAGTTTATAAGTAACTATCTATTGGGTCATCTTTATCATCCATGTCCATGTTTCTTAAAATGTATTTCAAGATATTATTTACAAATGTTTAAGGTCATTTTGACTAAGGTTTTAATTTTTACAAATCTTTTTGAATGAAATTTCTACATCATTTTTCAATAACATACTTTATGAAATTTTTGGAAATTTAGGAAAATAATGTTTTTTTAACTTATATGGTGTGAGCCACTATTTTCCTAAGTTATAATGCCTTAAAATTTTGAATCTTAACATAAAAGACTACAAGGTTATTTATAAAAGAAATTTTTTATTTCATAATTACACATTCATTTAAATGATTTCAAATTATAAAATATATATTTTGTTCAAATAGTATTTATGATTATTTTAGATTATTTTCCTCTATGTCAACATCGTTTTTTGGATTTTATGCTTAATTATTGTTGATTTATTAGGATACAGTCTACCATATTGTATTGGAGAGTTTACGTTTTTTTTGACTTTGGATTTTCTATTTTAATACCATTGATAGATTATGGTTAAAGTATTAATATTTCATATGATAGTTTTTACAAGAATGTTTATGTTGGATATGGTTCACCCTTTTTATATCAAAAATGCACTGGACTTAGAAAAAATGGGATGGGGACCATCTAATGAAAGCCCTATGGGTTGGGGATCAATTAATGAAATCCATACGGGTTGGGGATTGGATATTAAAATCCCCTATATTAATCGATAGTTCTCATTAGACAAACTAATTTGGTTTTTGACTAACACCATACTAATTTGGTCGCGCCACGAGGCCTTGATGGTATGTCTTGAATTATGAATTCCCTCATCATGGGAATAGTTAATGATATTACATGTGATTATTCGACTATTATAATATACATTTGAATGTTTAAATGACATTATTTTATTTTATTTTTTCCATATTATGTTGAATATTATGTTTAAATTGCTTTGGTTTCGGTTTTATACTTGACTTAAAGTTTACGGTTAATTAAGAAATCTTATGTTGTATTGTTTAACCTTACTGAGCATCTGATCCTTCCAATTTATTATGTTTTAATTTCCCAAGATTCCATGAATTTTATTGTTATTTATATTTAAGTTTAATAGTAGAGTATAATGGAATTCTCAAAGGTTTATCGAAGTTGAATTTTATGTTTTTGAATTGTAATGCAATGTTCATGTATGTAATCTATTTTCCAAGAATACTAAATTTATTATTCCTTTAGGATTTTATTACATATAATCATGCCAATGTATTAAAATAAACCTAATTTGGGCTACTTGGGTCAGTGCATTACATACATCTACACAAACTTCCACCAAATGGGTAATGAATCTATTGTTCCTGTGTACGATGGACTACAGCTTCATTAAAAAATGTAGTCCGTTTTTCCTTTACCACCACTAATGGTTGGGCATTATGACATACACACTATTTTTATATGATATATATGATATTTATTTTTTCTTTATAGTTCTTCATTTTTATTATATCACATACCTTCATTTTTTCCATTTTTTTAAATATGATAACATCATTTGTGGAGGTGTGGACTACCGTCTTTTCAAAGCAATGTAAATTGTTGACACGTTACATAGAATGTATTAAATATGGGTTTAATTAAAAATATATGAAAAAAAAAAATATATATGATATCAATAGAAATTTTAATATTATGTAAATATAATATATCATTTTACTTATTACCCTTTTCACATATTAGAAAGGTGATAATGTCGTTTATGGACGCACAGACTATCGCCACCTCAATATGATGTTATTTCTTTCACATCCCAAGAATTATATATATAATTATATATGATTAAATAACATTATATTTATGATATAATGATAATTATGGAAATATAAATATTACTCACTTTCTTTCCATAATTATCATTGAAAAATATAAATGTTACTCATCCGTACGTACAACCTTCCATCTCCATGATTGTAAAATTGGTTCATTTTCAATACCATATTTGATGATATGTTTTAAAAGAAAAATTGGTGTATAAATAAGTTTATTATTTAATTATTATTATTCTATATATTTTTATATAAAGACTCCATTGACCATAGTTGACCTACCAATGTTGTTTTCTTCACATAAACCGAATTTGGTCAAAACAATCAATGTAAACGTAAATGTTTAAGTAGTTGTATACTATATTAAATTAATTGAAATAAAATTAATAATAAACATGAAAAAGTTTATCATGAAATTAAATAATTAACATAATTTTATTAAATATGAATATATAGACATACATGACCAGTTGGACTCAAGGTAAGGGATTGTTGTCTCACTTTTTCTTATGTGAGGCATGAACCGTTTTCACCGCTTATTTTTCTGTGGTGTATATTATGACTCCATGTCATTAAATATCCTGATTAAATCATATTGAATGGTATTATAATTTTCAATTAGAATTATATCAGGTGTGACCTTATATTTAAAAAACTACAATTGTTAAAAGTTATCTTTAATATATCGCTTTCTTTTGTGTTTATTGACTTTCTCTTGAAAAATTCAATTCCTTGTGATAATATTTTTTGTACATTAAAATTATCATAACTATCCATGTTCTCATGAAATTAAATTATTATTTCTTAAATCGTATACCATTTTTACAAATGGTTTTCACTTTGACAGTTATTTGATTAACATGTGAGTTATTGATAAATCCGTATCTTTTATTGAATACATATATTTTGTATGGTACATTATTTATGATTTAAATAGATTATTTCACTATGAGTAATTATATGTAAATATAGTGTACAGTTTTAGTACCTTTTAATGTAATATCCCTGATGAATCAGTAGTCTCATGAGATGAAATTAGTTAGCGACAATCCCTTCTTGTTTGTTTCCAAGTAGTTAAAAAATATCCAGGATGATAGATCTTGATATAAATTAGTTCGGTTTCTACCCTCATACATAAAATGTCTTGAGGATATATCGTGACAATAACTATATAAAGGATAGATCTTAATAGTGTAGATTTCTGACATTTTTGATCTAATCATTATTATTATTCCATGAGATTATTTTATTAGAAAGAAAATACATGGTCAAGTTTTAGGCTCAAGTGATTATTTATGTGGAATTATTTGACCATATTTTACACTCTCTCCATATTAATTATTCATTATCAATCCATGAAATATTTTTTGATACTTTACCATTATATAGATTTTTGTAAAACCCTTATTTTTTCCTTTACCCAGTGTATTAAGATGAATTCATAGAATGAGTTTCAAGGATGCTGAGCATTTTATTTTGTTATGTATTATGTTTTTTTATTCCAAATTTAAAATGGGTTTCTTGTATGTAAAATATTTTCCCAAAAGTTAAAAATTTATATGTCTTTAACTATTTTAATCCTTGTAATCATGAATTGTAATAAAGTAAGGCACCTGCTCTTGGCTTCTAGGGTTAGGTCGCTATAGTTGGTATCAAAGGAAGATTAGAAAAACATTTGGAAATTATATTTAGAAAAAAAATAGATTAGATTACATAATCTTATTACAGACTTTGTGGATAAGTATATAAGAACATCCTAAATAAACAATGTTTATTATTATGAAATTAGTTATGCAAAGAAAATCAATTTATGTTATGTATTTTACTAGTTTTGGTATTATACATGATAAGATGTAATCAAGTATATTTCCCCATTTATAAATAGCACATAGAATAAGTTATGTGAAACTCAGTAATTCATATTATCCGAAGAGTAAACATGGTCATTTATTTTATGGTATTAAGACAATATTTCAAATTGAACTATTTTATAAACCATTCTCAACACATGAGGACACAATATAATGTTCTAATAAGATAGATAAATAATTCTCTATGTATTATGTCTTTTGGGGGAAGCATGAGAACAAGATGATGGATATGGAAAACATAGATCAAGGAAAGAAGAGAAAGAAGTATTTTTAAAATTGTAATAACTATTGGAATGATCACCCTATTACTTTCTTAAAAGGGATGATATTTTTCTATATGTTTGGAGAGAAAGTATATCATGTTATTGATTGAAAGGGTAATAAAAAGAATTCCTATATACAATAATTCAACTACAAGGAGATGGGACAATATGAAAAAAAAAATTCAAGTGTCAGAGTAATATACCCCCAAAGAATCTAGTGGAACACATTCAAGTTTTTATACCAACTTAGATGAAGAGGAATGTTTAATATTCCTGTGTTTGGAATCAAGATTTTTTTAGCGTTAGTATTTTATCACTATGATACTAATAAAGAAAATTTTAAAATATATAATGATTGTATGATTTCACTATTCATTATGGATTTGAGATCATATATTGAATAGTAACAAGAAAATTGATTCAGTAGCAAGTTAATTTTCTTAAGAAAAAATATTATTGAGGGAAAGATAAATATTAATATGTTCTTGATGATGAGAAAATGATGCTTGGATAAATAGATGATTGACATGGATAAAGTAAATTGGATACTACTAACGTCCTTGTAACTGATTCAATTTTTTGGATTATAATAATTTTAATGGTGATATTGTTTACCATTTATGAAATGGTTTATGTTTATATTTGAATGATGATTTAGAGATTAATGTATTACTTTACCATGTAATGAAATATGTGCTAATAATTGAATTAGAAATAGTACAAACCATAACAAAAGGAGAAGATTGTGTTTATTGAAACATATATTAACTTATATATATAGTGTTAAGAAATTTCTCAACTCTTGAAATAATCATCTTGAAAAAAAAATTATTACATATTATCATCATTTTTATAATATCAATGACCTTCTTCATAACTTTTTTTTATAGATTTGTGGTCATAATCTTTCAGCTGAATATGTTCTCTCAAACTCTCAACCAGAAAATGACGAGCAGATTTCTCTTCCATCTATATGTTTTTACTAATGTTATCTAACTAAATAGCCTATTTTGGTGGTAAAATTTCGATTTTATTTTCTATCCTATTAAAAATACATGTAATTAACCCAATTTATGATAGGGGTTTTACCATAATAGTATTTTCAAATATCTATCCCTCGATTACCTAGATCATGTTTGAATTGTGAGGGCACAATTTATTTAACGTGGTGAGAATATGACACCCCAATACTTTAAAATATTTTCATTTTAGAATAAAAAATAATTTTTTTCTATATTTTTTTATACGAAACACCATATTAATCTTACGCTACGAACAACACTATGTTAGCTTGAGTTACATGGAAGACCGAGTTTTACTACATTTTAATGGAACACCTATATTGAAACTAATTTTTAATACTTTTATAAATTTTATTTTTCAAAATCAACATCATTTTCTAATTCACAATCTCAAATTTATCATAAGGTTAAATTTTGGTATTTTTCTAAAAAGTTTCATTTTTTATGAATAGTGGAAAATACTGCATTTTAGTTTAAATCAACATTTCTGTTCAAATTATTATTAAGGGTAAATTATATTTTAAATTGGTTTTAAAGTAAATATATAACCATTATAAATATACTAATCCAATGTAGTTAATTTGGATAGTTTTTTATTTAATTTAGATATAAAATGAAAATGAACTTTTATACATTTTCACTTCAAAAAACAACTTTCTCATCATGTTTGCGGGATAGGCATTAAATTTAAATATTCCAATTTAGTGAATTGGATATTTAAATATATATATGCATGGTTGTAATAAATAAAATAGTTAAATTCTAATAATATTAAATTAGTTTTTGACTAAATATATTAATGAAAGAAAATAAAATTAATTATAGAGATTAAGGTAAAATTAAGCAAAACAAGGGACGAAAACATAAACATAAGGTAAACAATGATCTTGAAACATGCCCAAGAGCCATATTTTCCAATATTTATTCTATATCCATTATTTTTTCTACTTTTATTAGTTATTGGGAAACTATTCCATGAAAGTGGTATGTATAATAAGTTATGTAAGGAAATAGTCAAAAAACAAACTTCTATACGTTTAACATTTATATTTCCTTGAGATATGGAAAAAAAATCAAATTTCCTGTTATAAATATAATTTTTAAATAAAAATGAGTTATGATTATCATAATAATTTATTATTAATTTTTATAGATGAATTAGTTACTTAACATTCGTAAGAAATTCTTACGTAGTGATTATTTAGTTAATTATAAGATAAAAAAATGAAACTAAAAATATTAAAAGTAGAGAAAGATGAATGAATTTTTATGTTAAATTATTTTTTAGATGAATATATCATTTTAAATAGAATTTAAATTATAATAATTTATTTACAATTTTTTTTTTATTTTTATAAATTTAATTTATGTAAATAAAGCCAAAATTGACATTATTGTTAAATTATAATAAATTATATTTCATTTAATGAAATAAAATTTAATAAAAAAAAATTCTAAAAATATATTTTAAAATTTTTTTAAATATCAAATATGGACTATTCATAAACCAATTGATATTTTATAATAAACATATTGACCCGTTGATAGTAAAAACATTATCAGCACGGTTCATGTTAAAGTAGTGTTTTGGGACATTACATTCAATTGTTTAAAAATTAATTTCCAAAAAATGAGATATTTAATTTTTATATTAGATTACATATTTATAATTAATTGGGTATTTATTTTTTAATAAACCTCAATTTAATTTAATCTTAATGTTTAGATTTCTAAAGATAGAAAAATAGTTACTTTAATAAAAACCAAAATGGTAAAATTGGGGAAACAAAGTAGTTAAGGAAAAAAATTATAAAAATGAACTTATTTTTTATAGTGGAGGTTTTAGGAGACCAAAATTACAATTTAATCCATTATTTTTCAGTTTTAGAGTCACATGTGTTAAGATAGGCCTACCAATATTGTCTACATTTCTATATTTACATGAATGTCACTTCCCCTTGACTATAAAAAAGAACTCACCCCTCCCACTTAAACACAATTATAAGTACATTTTTTAATACAACATATACAAATATAATCTCCAAAATTAACTTCCCTAAACCTATAAGTTTTACTCTAGGCATAAATTATTCCAGTGAAGTCATTTGGTGAAAACTAAAAGGAGTTACCATACAAAGAGATAACATTCCTCAACGATCACTTTTGTTTTATTTCATTCTAAAACCATTCCATTAGTATTGTTCCATTATTATATAATAAAATAAGTATCCTAGATATACTATTATATTATTCTGTTAAGGTTTTTACCTATACCTATACACTCTTCTATCAAATAGGGAACAGATCAATTATTTGTGTGTACGGTGGAATACCGCCTCGCGAAATGATGTCGCTCGTTTTTACATTACCACCTCCAATAGTTGGGAATTATGATGGAGAAAAAAAATTATATTATACATTTTATGTTTATTTCATATAAATAATATTTTAATTTTATATAATACAGAACTTTAGTTTTTCCATTTTTTGTAAATATGATACCATCATTTGTGGATTTGTGGACTATTACCTCCTCAAAGTAATGTGATACATTCATACATTACATGGAATTTATTAGTATGAATTCAATTTAACATATGTGACATAAATAAATCTATATTATATTATTTAAATAATTACCATTTTTTATATATCATTTTCTTTATTACCCTTTTCAAGCCTTAAAAAGGAGATAATGTTGTTCATAGACGTGTGGATTAGCGCCTCCTAGACGCGATATAATTCATTTTACATCACAATAATTATATATATAAGAATACATGACTAAATAACATGGAATTTATTCTATAATGATAATTCTATAAAGATAAACATTACTTACATCCTTTCCATAATGATCACTGAATCAAGAAAACAGTACTTGTGCGTACTTATGTCCTACCATCTCCGTGAATGTAACATTGGTTCATTTCCATAACGATATTTCATGATCAGTTTTAAAATAATATTTGATGAATAAATATGATACTTATTTCATGATTATTATTCCATATATGTTTATATAATGACCCCTTTGACCATAGTTGACTTACCAAAGTTGTTTTTGACACATGAACCGAATACTGTCAAAAAACCCGATGTAAACATAATTGATTGAGTAGTTGTGTAAAGAAATGTAATAAGTGAAATAAATTTAATAATAAACTATAAAAATTATCTCATGAAATTAAATAATTAAATTTAGTTTTTTATTCATGAATATAATGATATATGGGACAATTCAGACTCATGAAATGGGTTTCTTGTATCACCTTTTCTTCTACGACACATACACCATTTAAACCAAATATTTATTTTTTTGGTGTATATTCTTTCAAATTGACATTTAATATAGTGGTTAACTCATATTTCAGGGTATTAAAAACTGTAATTTTAATTATATCATACAAGGGTTTTTATTTGAATATTTTTATGTGGTAAAAGTTATATTTGAAATCTCACATTCTTTTGTGATTGTTAACATTCTCTCAGAACAATCACTTCCTTATGATCATTTTTATTATACATTAAATTTATGTTAAATTTCCATATTATGATGAAATGGATATTTTTATCACCTAAAATGTATAGCATTTTTAAATATGGTTTTCACTTTAATAGTTATTTGACTAAATCGGGAATTATTAATAAATATTTATACTTTATTCAATAAAGATATTTGATAACGAACAATTTTTATGATTTAAATTGATTATTTCACTATATGAGTAATTATTTCGAAATAAAACATAATGTTTTGGGACCGGTTAATTCAATCCAGTCGATGCATCGGTAGTCTCATGGGATGAAATCAGTTAGCGGAAAACCCTTCACATTTTTTTCCAATAAGTTTTAATATTTTCAGGATGTTAGATCTTGAATTAAAACAGACAGGTTTCTATCCATAGACTTAAACTGTATTGATAAAATATCGTGATATTAATTATCATGAGGATATATCTTGATAGTGTATATGTCTACCAATATGTATGTTTTGGGTGCAGTAGAAGAATGTGATGGGTTGTGTAATATTTTCTTCTTTCTATAATCACTGATCAATATGAGATCTATGTGATGATGAACAACATGATCAATGGAATTGAATCAAATAAATAGAAAAAGGAATGAATGTAGGGACTAATATAGAGGATATCAACATATGTTGTTTATAATTAATTTAATTAGATTAGGAATTGACTTTTAAGGAAATTTTTCTTCGTTGATGAATCCAGTGATAGATCCATGGTGCACCTCCATTGTGTTTTACAAACCAAGTATAGGTTTCTTCTAGAGGTGATCCACTCATGTTCTAGGAATCTCCAGACATCATCAAAGGTTTATTTTGGTGCTAACATGGAAGATCCTTGTGCTTGTATTTTCCACCTTTGATCTCCTTTAGAATCACTTCCAAAATGTTCTCCTTGATCTGGTATAGAAGATTGGTGTCATTCTTGGGTTAGTTTGTGGAGAATGGATCTCTCTATGTATGAGAGGATTATCCAAGATTGTTGTTCACAACCAATGAAATTAATTGAATCTCTTGAGAATAAGACTCATTGTGTTATTTTATATTGGTAAGGTTCAAATAAAATAATTTTATAAGTTCTCTTGATTATTTTATTTATTCATATAAAAACCCATGTAAAAGAAAAATTTTATTATTATTATTTCTAGAAATATACATAACTTTTAAATTATAATTAAATATTATTTATTTAAATAATTTTATATATTTATTATTTCTCACCAAACCATTAAACTTGGTCCACAATTCCTCCACAATATTTATCGGATCTTGAATAATGTATATTTATTTTGTAATTAAATATAAAAGTATTATTCCAAAATAAATAAACAAATATTATATTCAATAAATATAAAATAAATATTTATTAAATATTATGCTCACAATATATTTTCTCGAATAACTAGTCACAAAATAAATGAAATCAAAAACCCTTGAAAAATTATTAAACTGTGGGTTGGAATAATATTTATTCAACTTGGTAAATAATAAATAATAAATAATTATTTAATTGATATTATGTATACACTTAGGGTGTGTCCCACTTATCCTATTTCTCAGTGGAATTAGGTAAACCAGCCTAAATTCCATGGTTAGCATCTATAAACACACCAAGGTACCCATAGAGAATGATTTTAATGACACAATGTCATTTTACCTCATAAGGAATATTACTATGTAATATTATCCCTTTATCAAATATATCTAATCAAGTAGGTTTAATGCCAGTGTCATCAACCTATATTCTCGACATCTCTTTCTTTGACATTCTAGAAATATAAATTTCATAAAGAACACCATAGACATAGATTTATTTAGGATAAAACATTTTAATCAAATGGACTGAGATATTAACTTCTATTAATGAATAGATGGGATAAATCCTTTCTCATTTATTTATTAATGAAATATTACTCATGAATCCCCCAACGTATCCCAACACCCCGTGAAACATCTATCATCATGGATTTCTTCAATAAACCAAATTAAGTGACTCATAATATTCATTAATAATAATATTAATTTCTAAGGACCAATATAGAGGACTGTGGATAAGAACATCCAATGACACTTATAAATGTGTATTTCTTACTATTGGGTCTCATTCCCATAACATCCTAATAGATATTACAAAGGTTATACACCATGATAAGGTACCTCAATGTACTATGAGTCTCCTCCCCTAATATCATGAATCATTTGTGTCCCTAAAATTATATTATCCATCTATAGAACATATATTCAAGAATAGTTTCATAGCATATTCAAGTTTATCATCATAGTGGGGAATTACTATGACATTTTAGTGTGATAGATACCCTTAAGACATTATCCCATACTATGTCACACAAAATAAAATTAATTATGTGATAAGTAGTTTATTAATAATCAAAACAATGAATACATGTTTATCATAAAGTACAATGAACATGGTTCTAGGGAACCAAATCCAATAGACTCCCACTTTCAATAAAAACATCTATTAACAACCTTCAGTTTGCTAGCTCTAACATGATACTCATGCTTATGCTGAGAGAATCCTTTAGTCATGGGGTCCACCATGTTCTCTTCTATGGGTTCTCATATCACTATAACTATACCCCTTTTATAAAAATAATTCAAGGGCTGATACTTCCAAAGTATGTGCTTTATCTGTTAGTGAGACCTTGTCTATTTTGTAAGAGCCACTACTATAGTATTATCACTATAAAATATAATAGGGCCTTTATTTATTAGTACCACCTCAATCTATTGGATAGAGCTCTGAATCCAAATGGCTTACATGGCTGCATTAGAGGATACTATATACTCAGAATCCACTATAGAAACAACGATAACTAGGTGCTTTGAACTCTTCTAGCTCATAGCTCCTCCGTTGAGATATAAACCATATCCCAATTGTGACAGTAGATCATTCTAATATGTATGAAAACTAGCATCTATATAACCCCTCATGACCAGCTCTTTTTCCCCTCCATACACAAAGATAATATCCTTAGTTCCTCTTAGATTCTTACATATATCCTCAACAGTAATCCATTGATGTTCTCTTAGATATTCTTTATATCTTCTTACCATTCACAATTCATAGTAAACATCAATTCTAGTACATAACATAGAATATATGACTCATCCTATCATTGAACTGTGTGTGAACATACTCAGTCCCTTTCTCATATTGTGTTTAGGGAAACATTTTCTTAGAGATATGTAATCCATATAACACTGGAACCAATACCCTACTGGATTTTTCCATATTAAATATCATTAATAAGTGGTAAATATATGTACTACGACATAGTCTAATAAACCTCTTAGATCTGTCATGAATGATCTTGATCCCTATAATATTCATTGTTTCAACTAATTTCTTTATAAAAAGGAAATTTTCAATGAGTCCTTAACAGATTGTAAGACTAGGGTGTCATTTCTAATAAGTAATATGTCATCAACATACAATAATAGGATAAAAATTGCATTCCAATTATACCATTTGTAAACACATTACTCACATTCATTATTAATGAAACCAAATTCTTTTATGGCTTCATCAAATCTAATGTTCCATGACTTGGATACTTTATTCAATCCATAAATGGATATCTGCAACTTGAAAATAATTTTGGTATCCCCAAGTGTAACAAACCCTTCTATTTGTGTCATATAGACATCTTACTAAAGGTTCCCATTAAGGAATGCAGTTTTGACATCCATCTACCAAATCTAATAGTCATGTTAAGATACAATGGAAAGTAGAATTCTAATGTATATAAACATGGAAACTAGTGAAAGGATTTCCTTTTAGTCAATTCCTTGATGTTTTTAACCTATTTAGCCAATATAAAATCTATATAAGAATTTACTTTACCTTACATGTCTAGTTTCATCTTGAATAACAATTTTCATTTGACATGATTTACATTAATTGGTGCATTGACTAGAACCCACAATTGGTTCTCATAAATGTAATGTGTTTCAAAATTAAAGGTTTATTACCATCATGCATCTTCTGATCCCTATACTACCTCCATGTATGATATAGGTTCATCATTATCAACAAATAATGAGTTATCGTCCTTGGTCACCAGAAAACCATATCTCTCTGGTTCTCTTACCACTCTTATGCTCCTATGCAGTACTTTTCTACCAAGAACTACTTCTTCTATGGGAACATATGGAATCTAATCATCTACCAACTATAATATAACTTGAGCCTCAAACTCATCAATGTCAATCTTTTTTCTACTATCCTTTTTTAGGATGTTCACACTCCCAGTAAAGACAAATTGTCTGGTGATAGTCACTTTTTTCCATGGGGTTATATAGGTTGTATCCCTTTGTTTCCTTAGGATACCCTATAAGGATACACCTTTTCCCTAGGGTTCTAATTGGTTTCATGAGGAGTCTTTAGAAAACATATCATAACCCCATTCACATGTATTTGATAAAAATAAAATCATTCCACTCCATAACTCTAAGGTAATTCCATTTTCTTCTCTAATTGGTACTTGGTTTAACGTGTATACAACAGTTTGTAATGCATATCCCCAAAACGATAATGGAATATCTATATCAGTTGTCATCAAACATATCATATTTATCAAGGTACAGTTCCTCCTTTCACTAATCTCATTCCACTCTATTGTGTATGGAGTAGTGATTTGAGTTAAAATCCTAAACTCTTGTTGAAATTTGATGATCTATTGGTTAATATATCAACTACCTCTATATAGTAATGTATTTTTATGTTCTACAATGTTTATTATCTACCTAATTCTTGAATTCCTAGAATTTCTCAAAGGAATCATACTTTTATCTCAATAGGTAAATATAACCATATCTTTCAAAGTCATCATTAAAAGTTATGAAGTAAGAATATCCACCTCTAGTTTCTACTAGAAATGGGTCACACACATTAGTGTGTTCCAATACTAGAAGCTATGTGGATCTTTCACCCTATCCACCAAATGGTGGTTTGGTAATTTTTTATTGTAAATAAGCATGACATCTATCTAGTGTTTTTAGCTCAAAAGTGTCTAAATAGCCATCTTGATACATCATTTTCAAACTCTTCCCACTTACATGAATAATATTGTGATTCCAAAGCTAGGTGTTACATGATTCTTGTGATAAATATTCGTTATCAATTTCCAACAGTTGTTTTTCATAATTTAATACATAAAGTCCACTATTTTATTGTGTCAAACATTAGATTCTGTTTTACTTATAAAAGAAACAACTTTTATTTCCAAATTCGAAAATAAACATATCTCTATCTAAACATGAAACAGAAATTATGTTCTTAGTAACTATCAGTACATAATAAAAATATCTTAAAACCAAAATAATTTCTATTTGCAATTAAATGTGGATGTAGCCAATTGCTAGGGAATCTATCCTCTCTATATTGGATGCTCCCAGATCCACTTCTCCTATTGTAATCATCCAGAATCTACTTTGTTCCTATATTTAGATGCAGATGTGATCTCCAAAAGCTATATATAATACCCAATGGGTTTTTTAGAATGATTATAATCAATAACGAATGCATCTTTACCTTCCTATTTCTTTTGGGTGTAGTTCCTCTTAAAGTGGCATGTCTTTCCACATATAAAATATACTGTCTCCTTTTACATTCCATTTCTCTAGATCCTCTTCTTCTTGGTAGAATGATGATCAAGAGATTTATACTATTTATAAGTCTTTGGAACTTTTTCCTTGTTCTTTATTTTATTATTCATAGTAAGGAATGTGGGTTTTTTTATTCCTCATGTCTATATCCTCCTCGAGAATTATGGTAATATGTTCTGAAATACTCTTCTCATAATTTATCAAATTTTATTTAACAATAATGTTTGAGAAGGTCCTAAGAGGTGAGGAAAGTATGAGATTTGTATGAAACACATCTGTTAATTTAATACCTGAGATGTTGAAGAATTAAATGTAGTTTATAATATTGACTACATAAGGCCCATATAGCATAGAGACGCAATGTTTAGTTCTGACCAATGAATAAAATATCAAATACCTATCTTATCTCACCTTCCCTTGACATAGATCTCAATAGTGAGTCATCATGATATAGGAATCTATAACCTAATATTTATTTAAAAGATAATTTTACATGGATGAGAGAATTAATAAATGAATATCTGTAGAATCATTTAAATGTTTCTCATAGAGAGATATCTCTTTATCACTTTCCTATTTTCCAATCAAAACTCGTAACGGTTCTTCCATCACAATCAATTTCCTATCATGTTGAAGGATGACACAGAGGATCCTTATCCACTCTTGGAAATTTATGCTGGTGAGAATGTTTTCCATCTCATGTATAGATCACAATGATATTTTTGATTCCTTTTTTATTTCTATTTCTACAAAATAAAATGTGGAAAATGTTCATACTTTATGTAATAAATTTATACTAATAAAAAAATTATATTTATTAGTTTATCACTATTTTTTAAAAACCCAATACCCTCACCATTAGATTTAGAATATGCTGTTTCTTGGGTACTCTAGTGAAAATGATTCACACTCCCTTTCACATTACCCTAAATATTCTTGGTCAAACAACTTGAATTGTTTTAGGTAGGCATTCTAAATTCCAACAACATTAACTCATGGTTCCTTGATCTGCTGAGTGGATTCCCGAATCCTAAAAACATTAATTTAGATTTCTTTAACCATTCCCTCTCAGTTACACCATGTACTGCTTTGGTAGTCAACCATTAATGTGAACCAAGTTATTTCAACCTAGAACCTCGTGTTATAATTCCCTGGTAATTGAATTCACCCCAACATTGGTCGGTCATGCACTTTGAACTAGCATATGATTTTAACTGAAGTAATGGAAGGCTATATAGACTTAATATTTTACTAAGATATTTTATCCTTTTAAACATAAATTTCCAATTTTTATATTTATCAAATCCTTGTTAATATTAAGTGGGATTACATAAGTTATTAACCATGTCTTACATAATATTTACACATAATCTGGTTTATTTTAGTTTTATCTTTCATGTATGTTAATTAATTAATTATATAATCACGAGAGGAAATCCATAATGAAATTACCATATAACCGATAAAAATAAAATAATAAATCAGTATGATCATGTGCTCTTACTAGTGTCAATTTCTTCATGTGTTTGATAAACTAACCATTTACCTATGGGAAAAACAGATTAAACCAATTAAGTTTTGTGTTATAGCTCTCCACCAGTCCACCTATGTATCTCCATAGATTGGATTCTCCTTGGATCTGAAATTGAACTGATTCCACTAGCTTGGTATCTCCATCCATTACATATGACTTTTACTCACATGTAGTTGAGGGGGAAATGGGTCTACATAAAAGAAACCATGATCATGTAGGCCCTACATAATTAAAGGATAGAAGGCACCCATCCGAAAAAATTAATTTAATAAAAAATTAAAGGAAACCAATCACATAAAAAAGGTCTGGTTTAACTCATGATCATCCACATGCATGCAAAAAATTATACATTTTATAAAACTATCACTCAATGCGTAATCATTCTTATTTAAGATAAATAATTCTTGAATCGATTAATTATTATCTTCAATTAATCAATCCTTTTATCTTAATCCTTATGTGAATTTCCTTGTTATTATCATCTATTATAATTTTAAACAAATTTAATAAATTGATTTAAAATTAATAATGTAGATAAATGTACCTTAGAGGCAACACTGTGAATATAAATCCAAATCTACCAAATATGTATCATACTCATATTCTATTTTAATATTGTAAAATACAGAATACACGACTTATCACACACTTTCACAATGTACACTTCACTGATGATTACCTGAATTACATGATTTTTTGGTTATGTGTTATGATTCAATTCATGTAGGGTAACAACTTGTAATATGACTCATAAAAGATACACAGATCTAAAAATAACCTAGACATTAATTAAACATTTAAATATTTATTTATATTAAATATATAACATGGTGTGTCCTATCTTTATGACGACATGCAAGTACATGTCTCATGGGTTACATAGTAAAATAAATAAATTTTAAATACACATAATTTTGTTTTTTAAGCACACGACATGTAGATCCTATCTACACAGCATGTGCATCTTTCACCATCTATCTGATACACATTCCTAGGGGCTTAGTGTGTGTTCTATGACTTGGAAAATCTTGTATACAAAGAGTGTACAATGGGCCACATACCATGTTGAGTCCATGTCACACTGTCACTAGTTAGGAAATATGTGTATTGAATACAATTCCCATCTACGACTGAAAGGTACTACATGCTATGCATGTAGGCTATACAACGTGTAGTCTAGCTGACCTTGCACTATTAAATTCTGGTCAACATGTGTTGCAATTTAATTCATGTATTCAATGCATTCAACTATAGTTAATATCTAAAAACATTCCAACTACATTGAACTTGACTAAATGGAATGTAACTGTTAATAAATAACATGTAGTCCCGTTTTTAGTGGTCAGAAACCATTTAACCTCTGGATGAGTTCCTTGATTTTATTTAAATCATAAAATTAAACATCTCAATTGGAAAATTATATATCAAAAACTATTTTTAAATAATTATAAATAATTATTTTCCCACTCTGATACCACTTGTAGATTCTGGGTTTAGTGGAAGTATACTATGGGTGATACATAACTTTTCTTTTTTACATAATTGATGATCAATCTGAGATCTATGTGATGAATAATGACGTGATTAATGGAATTGAATTAAATAAATATTGATGTGATAGAACATTAGAATCGAGAGTTATGAGATCAACATATATTGTTTATAATTAATTAAATTATATAATGAGTCACCTCAATGGAATTCATTCTTTGTTGATGAATCGGGCGATAAATCTGTGGTGCACCGTTGTAGTGTTGTAGAAACCAAGTGTATATTTCCTCTAGTGGTGACCCACACTTGTTCTAAGAATATTTAGACATCATTGAAGGAGTCTCTGAGGTCTAGCAGGAAAGATCCTTGGGCATCCATTGTACTCCATTGATCGTCTTGAGAATCACTTCCAAAGCAGTCTCGTTGATTTTATAGAGGTGGATTGCTCACCATTAATTGGAGTATTTTTTGAGAAGGGAGCTATCAAGGCATTAGAGGATTCTCCAAGATTATTGTTCACAACCAACAAAATGAGTTGGATCTCTTGAGAAAATAACATAATTGGTTGTTAATAATGCTAGGGTTAAAATAAAATAATTACACTAGTTCCCTTGATTATTTTATTTAATCCAAGAAAAAACCCATGTGAAATAATAATAATATTATTATTTCTCGACATGAGCTTAAATTGTGAATTATAATTTAATATTAATGAATTAAATAATATTGAATATTTATCATTTCTCAGAGGACCATTAAACTCAGTTCCCAATTCCTCTAAATTATTTACGAAGCCTTGAATAATGTCTATTTACTTATTAATTAAATACCACTTCAATATTCTCCATTAAATTAATAAATATTATATTCACTAAATAAAAAAATAAAAATTTATTAAATATTATGTTCACAATATATGCTCTTGAATAGCTAGTAATAGAATAAATGTGATAAATAATATAGGAATAATTATTAAACCATGTGTGGAAATAATATTTATTCAACCAATTAATTAATAAATAATAATATATTATTTAACGATGATTCTAGATTCATTTAGTGGGTGACCCTCATGGCCTTTTCCTCAGTGGCATTAGGAAAACTAGCCTAAAGTTCATGTTTAGCATCTAGAAACATGCCGAGGAACCCATAAAGAGACAAGTTAATGTTTCTATGACATGTTACCTCATATGGATACTTGATGTGTAATATAAACACTTTATCACAATATATATAATCGAGCATGTTTCAATCTAGTTCCATCAACCTATATAATTGATATCTCTTTCTTTGATTATATAAAAATAAAACAATCATATAGAAAACCATAGAGAAGTATTTATTTAGGCTATATCACTTCCATCAATGGACCAAGAGATATTAATATCTATTAATGAACAGAAGGGATAAATCTATTCTCTCTTTATTCATTAATGTAATATTACTCATGGAACACTAAACCTATCCTACCTCAACACAAACAATTTCCATCACAGCTTTCATCAATATATCAAATTATGGGAATCAAGATATTAATTAGTAATAATATTAATGTTTTAGGACCATTACACATGTACACATATAGGAACATCCAATGATATATTTAAATTTGGATTTCCTACTACTATGTCTCATTCTCATAATATCATGCTGGATATTACTAAGAACATATAAAATGAGAAGGTGTATCAAATTCCAATGAGTCTTCGCCACTAATAGCCTATATCATTTGTGTCCCTCAAATGATATCATCCATCTATAGAACATATATTCAAAAATACTGTTTTAGCACCTTTAGGATATTTTATAGTGGGGACTGCTATATCCTTTTAGTGGGACAATGACTCATAAAAAATTATAACACACTATGTCACGTAGAAGAAAAATCATGATGTGATAAGTAGTTTATTAATAATTAAAATATTGAATAAATTTTTACAAATAAGTTTGTTCATTGGAACCAACTCCAAAACATTATCTATTCTCTCATTATTCTTATTCCATGTGATTATTTGATTAGTTATAATATCTATGGTCAAGTTTTAAGATAATTTGATTATTTATATGGAATTATTTGATCATATTTTACTCTTTCCATATCTATTATTCAATGTTAATTCATGATAGCATCCACTATACATTACCCTTACCGATCATTTTGGATCACCCTCGTTTTTTTCCTTTCCATAGGGTATAAAGATGAATTCTTTAAATGATTTTCAAGGATGATGAACATTTTATTTTGTTATGTAATATGTTATTATAACCTATATAAAATTGGCTCCAAGTATATAATCTATTTTTCCAAAACATCTAATAAAATTGATCCATTAGGATTTTATTCCTTATAATCATTTCAATATAATAAAGTAAGGAATCAACTATAATCTTATGAGGTTGAGTGGTTACAATTATTTTCTATTTTTCAGATTTCATAGTAGGGTGTTCAATTAAAAAAAATTCTTCCACATGTGAACATCCAAGGATTTATCCTCCGGGGGGTTTATCAAAAAATGATTGTGTGCGAAAAAAGTTTTATTAAAGATCATGTTTGAAGTGATCAAGGAGGATATATACCTAGTGATATTTATATAGAGATGCAAATAATACTTTCATATAACTTCGCATAAATAATCAGAGAAATTAAATAAAACACAATAACTAATGAAGACCCTCGCTGATATGTATGAGAAGTTGATGGAAATGAATAAATTATTCTTTATACATACATTATATTCTATGTGAATATTCGAAGGATTATCTTCTTATGGTAACATAAAAAAATTGAACATCATTCAAAGATAGTTGGATTCAGTGAAGCTTAATTTATAGACCAAGTTTGGGTGTTTTTGTTACTCTAATTTCTCCTGGAGTCAAGGGACGTGTTGGTGACTACTGTGAGTAATTATAGTATAAAGGAAGACTTAAATTTCATTGTTATTCAAGAAATAATATTTAATGTTGAGATTTTTTTGATGAATATTCATGAATCAATTTTAAAAATATATGATGTGGTTGGAATAGTATGTACCATTGGATGGAAATGTATTTTGAAGGGAAAAGGAATGGGGATCCAGAGAAAGAGAAACATGACTGATGGTGCTCCACCATACTAAAATTATGGGAGTAAAGGCCCCCTCAAGTGAAATTGTAGTGAATAAAGGTATAAATCTATAAAATATTCCTCTGATAGTGAATTTGTTAACCCCATAATGGAAGATAACATATGTTTTCTCTTAAGTAATATTAGGTAATTTGGGTCATTGGTGATAGACTCCTAATAATGATTCCATTCAATATATGATAGATGAAGCATGGATAACTATACCTCTATAAATAATGGGAATCTTCATCTCCAAGGTAAAAACACTCTCAAGATAGTAGGTAAAGGTGTTTTTTTATCTTGACCATGAAAGGACTAATGATAGAGTTAATGGACATGTGACATATTCAAGGCCTATGGAAATCATTAATTCTATTTGTAAATTAGATGATGTGGGTTTTGTATATTGTTCAAAAAATGGGGCAGAAAAAATTTCTTATGGATCAATGGTCATTGAAATAGGTGTGGAGGATGGGATGTTCTACCTTATCGGTTCACTGGATGGTGAGTTACATGCTGATGAGTGAAATTCTATGAAGTTATTGTATAAACACTTAGAACATCATTATAATAAGGGGATGAAAATATTTGTTTCTAAAATTTTATAGAGTTTTGGAATCATGAAGTGAGGAATGTACAAGGATTTTATCTTTGTAAATTAGATAAAGGCACCATTAAAAATAGAAGGAAAGATGAAAAAGCATTATAAGTTAGATATGATTCAGATTGATTTTTAGGGAACAAAACTAGTGCATTCACATGGTTGGTAACTCCCCTATATGAAATTTATTGATGATTACACATAATAACTATTGTTGTACTTTCTAAAGAAAATGTATGAGGTTTTTTATAAATTCATAAGATAAATGGATATAATGAAAAAAGATACAAGATTTATGTGAAATTGAATATAGTCTGAAAATGGCGGGGTGTGTGAAATAAAGGGGTTTTTTAGATTCTACATGAATAAGGGGATTAAATTAAAGAAGAATATTCCAAGAGAAA
Source organism: Viscum album (assembly GCA_963277665.1). Taxonomy (NCBI): domain Eukaryota; kingdom Viridiplantae; phylum Streptophyta; class Magnoliopsida; order Santalales; family Viscaceae; genus Viscum; species Viscum album. Next base: position 476,055,857 of record OY728135.1, read on the forward strand.
CATAATAAAAAATATTTTAGGAGGGTATAAAACAGATGTTGGTGGGTATGGAAATGTGTATGAAAATTCATGTGGGGTTCCCCCAGGAAGTTTGGACATAAGAGGTGAATTTTTTGATGTACTGAATCAATTATATTTCATCATATCCTATCAAAAACAAATTTTATAGATCTTTTGGTTCTTAAGGAATGTTTTTTTCAATCACCTCAATTCCATAAAATCCCATACCTATACCCACATTTATGCAAAGTAACAATGAATGTTGTAGGCTATGTCTTGAAAATGTTACTTTGTTGTTTATGATGATAAAGTGTGTAGATTCTAAATATGGAAAAATGAATTTAAAAAATTCAGCATAAGTATAAATGTTAACATCAATGAAATGATCCTATGGAAGGATTGAAACCTATAATGAAATTATAATGGTATAAAATTATAATCAAAAGACAAGATTTAGCTGGATAGAGCACCTAAACCTGAAAAATATTTAGAGAATATTGTAAGCATGTCAAGATCATAAGTATGAAACCATCTATTGTAGTTATCATATGAAAGGGGTGAAAATTATGTGGATCTTCCTATGAATGATATACTAGAGAATTGAAGTACTGCTGAAGCTCAAGAACTGTAATTTCATACTCCCGAAGTAACATTATTATTAGGTGATCATCCATAGTTATGTATATTGAGATATACTAAGTAAAGACATGCATTTAAATGTTATAGTGATAGTTTTCTTTTCTTACATCAAACCAATGATGTAGAGCGTGAGAGTATGGAATAGGTAACATGTTTAAAAGAATATGAATTGTGGGATTTATGAATGAGTTATGAACTCTATTCCAACTATGTATCTGGAATATGTGGTTTGATGGTAAGAACCATAGAGAAGAAGGTTCTTAAAAAAAATGGGTTTATTATATAAAATAAGAGTTGGATAGTAGAAGGAGGTACAAGGACAATATTATTGTGAATATATTTTTACAAAAATAATGTGTTTATTTCATAGTGATATTTTAATTTATAGTTTAGAACATTTCTCTTTGACGGATGTTAAATTTTGTTACATTGGAAGGAATTTATCTGGAGCAGTTTGATATGATGATAAAATTTCTTCATGAGAGTCATATAAATTAACAATTAATGAGAATCTGTTTATTTTTTACATTCATATGAAGCTTCGTCTTGTGTGAAATCTCAAATGAAACCTTTATCATTTGACGTAATCCCTAATGTTTTGGAATAATTTAATGACTTTATGAAGAATGATACGTTCATTTAGAGTAATAATGATCATTTGTGTTACTAGAATGAATTTTGTAATGGGGGTTTCTGATTCCACTTATATATGTTCATGACATATAGTTTATAGGTCTGCCGAAGGATAAGATCGATGTGATAATGAATGAGTTGTTCATAATTTTTTAGATGATGTACCTTTTTCTAGAAAAGTATAATTTTTTGATAATTATCATGAGAGTACTATATTTTGATACATTATATAAGTCTTATGCAGAATACAACTAGAGGATTATGAAAAACTTTATGATGATAAATGAAAATCTAGTGTCCACACCCCTAATTGGAATCATTAAGCTTAGAAATGAGAAGTCACAATGATTGGAATATAATGGTGGGTTAATGGAAAATATTCCATATACATTAGTTATTGAAATTTTATTGTACACCATTGTGTGTGTATATTCCTAAATTACACAAGTATTGGGAGTCATCAGTTTGTTTATTTTAAACCCTATAAGAGAGATCATTAAAAGGATATGATGTGGATTCTCAAGTATATTATGGGTTATGAAATATTGACACTTTTATTTGGAAAAAATGTGCCGTAAATTATTTTTTCATACTTATACTTCAGAATATATTTAAAAGAATATATAATATCATCCCTAGTCATGTGTTTTCGTTAAGTGGGATGGAAGTGGGTTGGATAGAAAATATGAAACTGGTGGTTTCACTCTTGACAGAGGAAGGATAGTACCTCAATTTGATGGCAGTAGGGAAGGATTTGGTGTGGGTAATGGGGATTCTAGATGATCTTAAATGGTTACCAAAACTTGGAAACTATTTTTTGATTCGAAGAGCATGATTAAATTTGTTTGAAATTTGATGATCCATTCATAGATGAAGAACATTAAAAAAAAATGTCACTTTATCCAAAAACTATTTTAAAATACAGTTTTATGCCTATAAAAGATTAGATGCCTTCAAAATCTAGTAGACATGTAGATGAAGATAGTTTCCCTGAACATTCTTGGCCATTTTTGATTCTCGTTTGCACTTGGGTTACTACTCACTAAGGTTGGGAACTTTGTAGAAATTTTATAAATTTCAAATACATAATTTAGTAGGGTAAATGACATAGTCACCATGAAGCCTTAAAATTTATCTCATTTGGGTGATTGGTGGGAGTGTGAATTTCATTCATCAATGGAAAAGATTAAGACCACTAGAATGAGAAAACATTTTGTAGATTTATTTTGTAAGACAGGATGGATGATGGAGTGACATCGGTTGGGAATTAGTTCACAGGTATATGAAAACTATGAAAACAATAGGGTGCATCAATATAGAACAACATAATTCTATATGACTAGTTGATATTATTGAAATCATATATTATAAAATAATTGGATGGAGAATAGTACATTTTCATAGCTGGTTATGGTGGTGTGAGTCCTGGAATACATGGAGTCTCATCCATGAAGCTTTGATGAGGTGGATGATTACCCATAATGATTAATTGGAAGTGCTAATAAGATGTAACAAATAGATTACCCTTTTTAATCATAATTTTCCCATTTTTTAACAATTGGGTGAGTCTTTTAAGCATTATGACCATATTTAATCCCATGAATATATTAAAAAAACAATACCTTGTTGATTAGGATGTAATTCAACACCACATAAATCATGTTGTTCTTAAGAATTGTTTTTTTATCCTTCCAACTATTATATATTGTTTGCATCATCTAGTGTTTGTAATTATTGTGTGATGGATTTAGTGTAGTTTTTTCCATGTTTTGAACCACATATCCTGGAGATCATTCTAGAGGTTTTTTTAATATGTGTATTGTTCTTTTAGAGTATCCTTCAGTGGATTTATTAGAAGGTGATAATTTACCCCATAATAAATAATCATGGAATGAGTTAGGAATTCATAGAGTATTAGTTTTCAATCATATATTTTATTTTTTAGGGGTTAATTATATCTTAGTTGTGTGGTAGTGGTAGTGTGGTTGACGATTTTGGCATTAGACTCTATATTTCGATGATGAAGGAGGAACTTGATTAGTTAGTTTTGAAATAGTTATATTTGGGGTGAAGAGGGATACATTTCTCATATTTGATTAATGGTGGTGGAGGCACACTATTCCCTTATATGAGAGTTGCCTTTGGGGGTGATACCAAATTAGTGGTCCTATATGGTTGGATGTTATTAGGTGATATACTTTTAGGGGTTTCTTGAGGGTGGGGAGTACATCTCCGACATTGATAAACTGATAGTGGCTTCCCTTGATGTTCAAATTAAATTCCATGATTGAAATATTGAGATGGGAACACCCTAATTGAGCACGAACCTCATTGTGGTATGTATGGATATTATTATGGGTATACCCATAACATGAAAACTCTTTCTATATGATAGATGATGACATTATCTTAGGAGGATATGATTATAAATCCCTATAGTTTAGAAGGTGTTATCCGAGGGTATGGAGCTGATAATGTAGGTTCATCTAAATGATCAAGATTGTCCACTTTAGATTATGGAAGAGTGGGCCCCCAAATGCATTGTGGGGTGATGCTGAGCAGTTTGATGAGGATAGTACTTTTCTTGATGTTATTGTTGGTGCATTTCATAAAAGTGTAATGAAAACATAAATAATCTATATTTTTCAATGAGTGTGGACCTATTAGATGTCTTGATATAGATTGAGTATTATCATGAGTGTGGGTGAAGAATTTAAGGAGAAAGTATCATGTTTCTATTATGTCATGAGCTGGCAATATTTATGCTAGTGCCTTGCATATGGTTGATTATGGAGAAACTAATGTACGTCTAGAGGTGTATGATTCATGGAAACTCTTCTGGTCTTAATGTGAAATCCTGAAAAGTGTCCATTAGTATAGTTTAATATATATGGGTTGTCCTCATATGATAACAATCAATAATTCTCATTAAAAATTGGGAGTGGAGTGCTCTCACTAGGGGTATCGTTAGTAATGGACCCTTTTTAGATAAATCCTAGTTCGTTATGGATTAATTTTTTCCCATGGTGTAGGGTGACACTTATATGAGGAGAGGTTTTGGGTTCTGAGGATTTGAATGACTAATATAGACTATATGTGTGATTTTGTTATGGTATTATAGTGAGATGAGTTGGATCTATTGAAAGTGGTGATAATAAATGATGTCTTATTATTGGTTGGTAGTGTACCTAGATCCCCTAGGGTCTAACCATTTAAGATGATGAAAGTGTATGTGAAGGTGTATTATTTTACATATCGGGTCATTTGGTGACTTTTTTTTAATAAAATCGCATATTATTTCCTTTTTATGTATGGAAAAGTTTAATGGTTGGGAGGGTGTGGTGACTCTGGTTTTTTCAATCAATACTTAACTTTGTTTTTACTTTTTTGAGTCTTAGGACCTCTTCTAGGGTAAAATAGTGAATTTACCCCAGTATAAGACATCCTAAATATTTTTAACAATTTTTTGGACCAAGGTGTAATTTTTTCCCTCAATCCTATCTGAAATAGAATTATGGGTTATGTGGAGCCTCTAGAATAATATATTGAGTATAATATTTATTTTTTATCCCATGAGAGTATATTCATGGGGATAATAACTTTTCTACTAAGTGGATCGATAAATAAAAAATTTAAACTCATGGTTGAATATTGGATGTGTGCCTTACCATAGGAGAAATATAATTTTGGCTCACATTCATAGTTTCTGAGAACCACCTCAATGATGGGTATTTCAATAAAATAACACAAATTTTTTTTATCTATTTAGAAATATTTTTCTTTAAATATATTTTTATCTTCCAGAAACCATAGAATTTGGAGGTATTGATGGATAGAGATATTGAAATTTTGTATATCCGAATAATTTTTGAGATTAAAGAAAGGAATCCAACAAAGGTTTTTTTCATCCAAATCATCAATGACACATGAAAAAGAAGTTTTCTTTACAATTTAATGATCTATTAATGAGGAGGGGGTTTTTTTATTTTAAATTTATCTATTATTTATAAATTCCATGAAGAATTTATAATGTGAAACACACATTATATGTTATTTTATTAGGTTGACTGATTCTTCTTTTTTCCATAATTATGGATGTATTTATTAGATATCAATTCTAAACAATGAAAAACCCTTCACTATATAATTTATAGAGTAGATTGTTTTATCTCCCTAACTTTTTTTTAGTGATAGCTTGATTTTTATGTTGGATTGATGAAGAAGTGGTAATTTCACTCTCAATCACACACTCTCTCTATCCCTCCTCTCTTTTTCTTATCTCAATAACTTTTTCCTCTTATGTGTAGATTATAGGACATTAGCCCTAAGATTTCTCATTGGGAATAAGGGTTCACATGGAATTGGTAATGGGATATGACATGATTGGGATATTGTTTTTTAAGAGGGGGAGGTGGCATCAAAACTCATTGAGAGAAGATGCGAAAGGGCATGAATATTCTCATTAGTGATAGGGAACAGTGTAACTCATTATTTCTATAGTGGTCTGGTTGTATGGATGTATCCCTAGTGTGGCTTGAAATCTAGATATTTCATCATCATGGGTGGTGGACTGAGCATAGGGTAGTACAATGAAAACCAGAATGTGATTTTTGAAGGTGGGGGAAGCCTAGGAATTCCCCTACCCATATGATTCCCCTGGGATAGAAAGTAATTCTTCCTTATATGTGTCATATGGATAGGCTTATAAAACCTAACCTATTATGGGGTACAACACACACTGGCCTAGGAATCTCAGCTATGCGGATTGGCTGGTGGCCGAATCAGGTTAGGTTCACCTGACCCAACCCAGGATGGAAAGGCATATGTGCAATGCATGGGGGAACATTGTTCCTATACACTAACCTACATATAGAGTTCCATTAAACTGATGGGGTGTTTCCTCTCCCATATATCACACCATATTATTCTCTTATAGGCTACTACATGGGCCAAACTGTGTTAGGTGTTTATAATAAAATCACCACTAAGTGTCAATTTTTGGAAAATAAATTATCTAACTTGTGTATTTTTTAATTTAAATAATTATGTAATAGTATATTCGACCATCCAAGTCCATTTCATAGGATAGATAGACATATTTAGTTTATATATATATTTGGATGATAATTGGGATTAGGTGTGATTATTGGAGAATTAACCAAGTGGATGGTATTCCCTCAAATCTGTTATATTCTATTTGGAAAGGAATTGACCTATTCATATTTCTACTGTATTTATAGTCCATATCTTATCCCTTGGGTAATGGTTTATCTTATGGTGTGTTACCTCTATCTACTATGTGCTAATCATGTTGTGGTTCATCAATCTATGCAGTTAGATCCTTCCTCCCATCTATTTGGAGATACTTCCACTAGTTGTATTCTATTATCATTTGATGTGTGCTAATATATGAGATGTGGGACCTCCTTTACAATTCTATATAGGTGATTTGAATTTTCTCCCACTTTGGTGGTGTGATTACCAACTTTGATCCTTGGTCATGTTTTGGTTTCCCTTATTGATTTCTAGAACCTTGACCCCATATCAGAAGTTGTGCATAACATGTTCTGGTACCCCCTCAACTAATACACATACTTCACCACTGAATGAATACCCCCATATGGATTCTAGTGATGAAAAGTAATTTTAAATAATTGATAAGATCGTATACTTAGAGACTTGTACATCATCACACACCTTTGGGTTTCTTTTGAGATTCAATATGCAAATGGGATATCGACATCAGACGTTATGGGATTATTAAGACTATGAACATTTCTTGTTTATCATTAGATATGATATTTTAGGATTTGGAATGAAATTACTAGGGATTATTAGCATCCCTTTGACCACTATTTATTGAGAATATTTGGATCTCTTCCTTTCTACCTCCCGGATAATGTATTGTATTACATGTTTTGAGTTTACTTATAGCCTTTTATGTCCTCTGTAATATAGTGGTGTTATACTAGGTATTTTTATACTCACCACAACATGATATTTTTTCCCACATGTGTTGTGCCTGTGTATATGATATAGGGTTTGGAGATGGTCTTGGGGGTTATGGGGAAAGTGTCACTTAATCAAAGAAACTTTTTTGTGTTTCTTGGTACACATGAGGGATCATGGTGATTCAAGATGGTGGATGTGACCATTATGGATTAAGATAGATCCATGATTGTAAAAAATAAGGAGGAACATCTTAGTGTGATTTGACTATCTGATTAGTGTCATTGTAGATAGTTGCTTTAGTATTTTCTTATGCGGTGTTGAACTTGTATTTGATGTCTCTTGCTTGTGTTTTATACAGTTCAACTGATTGTATATATTTCATTAGTGTTTCTAGTTTCATTATTCATTATAGATATGTATTTATTATAGGTTGTTATGGGATAATGCCTCCCATATTGTGTGATATTCATACTCTTTGTTGGTTAGAAGACCATGTCCTATTGGACGATGGATTGTGGAGGCACACTTGAATTACTTCCATCCTAGGTGGGGCCTTGGTGGGTCTATTCAAGTGAAGAAGTACTTGATATTGATTTTTAATATACAAAACAATATTATAAATTCGTTAAGGGTGATTTGTGCTTCCATATGTAGAAGAGAGATCACGAAATGGGAGGAATATATAGAGGAATGTGATTAAAAATCTGGTTTAGAGTATGGTATTTTCTGATCTATTTTTCTAAGAAAATAAAAATAAATAATATTTCTATTTCTATATCTAGTGGTTAAAATTTATCATATCAATGTTAAATTTTATGTGGATTTATTTTTATCTAGAGATTTGTTTTATAACGGTGATCATTTACATGACATGATATTTAACTCTCTATAAGGATTTGATCTTATCAAGATTTAAAGGATTGTGAGTGTAGTAAAGTAGAGAATAGAAAATCATATAATCTATACATGCAGATGTAGATAAATCAGTTCCTTATAATGATATAGAGGATAACTACAGTGGTAAAAATGATCAAGATGTCATAAATAATATAAATTAACAAAGCCTTACCTGAAGTAGTGTATAGAGGAGGAGGATAGGGAGTAACCCTATAGATTTGGGGCGATATAACTAATCATTGTAAATAAAATGTGTTATAGAATAGAGTGACCATAATCGAAACATGAATCTAGTGAACATGAGTATAGTAGAAGTTTTCACTTTAACACATCATTAATGTGTACTCTGTTGATATGGACCAGTGATAGTGAACAAATTATAATAGTACATGATTTTTTTCTTTTTAATTCTATATTTATGTTTCATATTCACTAGGAATCAATTTACGGCATGAGAAATTAAAATTTGGTCCTTATAATGATTGAACAAGATCTAATAAAGGGGGAATGCGATCAAAGAAATGATTTTATTTGGAAGCACCTAGATTCATACCTGTTAGTTTTCTTATATTCAATCTTATTTAAATATATGGAATCAAAACATAAAGGTTATGACTTGATGTTTAGTATTTCAAATCTATTTTTTGGATTTGTTAAGTCTGTGGATTCAATGATGAGGCCTCATATTATTAGTGGTAAAAAGTTTTTATGTTTGATAAAAAAAGGTAAATTGGTTTTTATAAGATAGTGGTGATAAGATCATTTACAATGTATAAAAGGAAACTGATTTAATAAATCATGAAGAATGTGTTCATGCTATAGAAAGGTAGTTTTTTTTAATTTTAGTGTATATGGTGAGTTTTTAAAATAAGGTCATTCATTATAATAGTTATTTTGAAATATGGAAGCACTTGGAATAAATATATAGAAAAATATTTTAAGCATTAGTAGTTTTTTAGTCTACCTCAATATAATTTTTCATATCTATTGATAAATAAATATAAAAGGAGACATTAGGATAAAATTTCCCTATGTCACAATAATGCAATAAAATGAGTATGAATACAACTCGTGAGAAGAAGAACACAGATGTTGACATATATGTGAATGATATTTGTAACAATCATTGTTATTATATAATTATAAATGATACTTTTAAATGTAGAAATATAGATTCATCAATAAATGATGAATGAAGTAGATATTATAGGTAATAAGTGGAAACAACATCAAGTCATCAATTTAGATAATGATCATTTAAAAACCAAGATAAGATACAAGACTTATATGAAAAAATTAAATTAATTAGTGATTTTATATGAAATTTATTAGTAATTTATAGAAGATTTTTATATGGATAGAAAAAGGTTAAATTAATAGTATGTATCCTTGAACTCATACATTATGATCATGTGTTAAATGATGATGGGGGAATAGAGATTTACTCGGAGAACCATCATAAGATTTTGAATAACAGATACCAATGGAGAATAAAATCATTGAAAACAAGATGCCTCTTAACTAATAACATGAATAAATTATAAATTTTAGAAAAGGACATTATCAAGGATGTGGGAAATGGATAACTAGTCAAATGAGAAGGATGATATGATAAAATAAATAAAATTTGGTTGAATTCATTAAATATAAATCTAGTTATCCCTCCTATAATAGCCTCAACAAGTCGAGTCCACAATAATGAAAATATGGAATCAATGAGTGAATACAAGGTTATTACTACTTTTTGATGTGATATATCTCAAAGAAATGTAACTACATGGTGATACTATTATGTGATCATGGGATACACTATGGACTTGTTTCTAAAAATTCAAATACAAAATGGTGGAAGATGACCTGATGCAATATCTCAACTAAGATTTGAACACAAGTGGTAAAACATTATTGAGGGATGTTTTATTTTTAATAAAAATTGAAATATGTAAATAACTTATAACACGATATGTGAAATAGATTTGAATAGTAGAACCCCAATTCCCATGTTTAGGGGAGGCTAGAATAGAAAGATTAAGTAGTTTTTTCCTTGAAAAACAAATACATAATCTTGATGGAATGAAAGGATGAAATACAAAAACATTTATATAATGTTTTAATAATGGATTATTTATATCATTTATCATGTATAGAATAAAAAAAATATAGAATAATAATGAATTATTCCCTACAATGAGAAAATGGATGTGCACATGAAGAAATATTTACCAAGGGTAAACCAGCCTAAAGTATTCTTGATGGATTTCAAGGAAGAGGTGTACAATGATTGTCTATGTTGTTTTATCAATACCACTATATGTAAAGAAATTAAAACAAATATAAAACATCTCTTATTGTGGAGGAATAATTGTTAAGTATGAAACAACGAATCATATAAGAAGAAAACATTAAAGAGTGTGAATTTTTTTCATTGTGGACGTGAATCTCAAGCCAAAGACAATGGAGGATTCTAAAAAAAAATTCCGAAATGAATTTTATAAATGTGGTTTTGTAAGAATAACCACTAAAAATGATTAGAACTAGTAATAAGTAAAATGTTGGTTCACCATGACTACATGCATTCCTCTACTAGAGGATGATTGAGAAGTATCCCTCTCCCCATGTCCATAAATATTTATTTTGATGATTAAAGTGATGAAAGATAGAGAAATATATTAAATCCAAGGGATTTATGTTATAAAAGAAGATATATATTCTAAAATTAGATATATTAAATAAATATAGATATGTAAATTTTGAGTGGTGTTATGGATTAATCTGAGTTGAAAGTGGGTTTAGATTAATTTGAGTGGTGACTTATTGAATCTATCTTTTTAATTGATGTCTGGCCAATACATAAATTCATGTGGTTTTAAATCCCTATATGAATTTTCAAATAGTATCAAGTCAATTATGATGATAATAATGTGACCTAAATCTATATATAGTGGTATCTAACCACTAATAAAAGAGAATAAAACTTTAGAAAAGTAGCAGTAAAGTATATAGAGTTCATGTGTTATCTATTTTTTGAATAAAAATGTGGTATCATTTAATTATGTTTTAGGATGCTTAAGGATATTATAAAATAATTCCCAAATGATGAATTTTACTTAAAAAAATTAATCTAAATCCAATGTAACTCAATGGGAGTATGTGTTGAATATTCAAAGGAAATTTTCCTTGTTATTGAATAATAAGTATCATGTCGGTGAAGGAAGGTCAAGGATATCAAGTCATGTCATAATTTTACCATAACAAGTGGTATAAATAATTTTAACATACAGTATGACTAAAAAACTTATTGTGTTATATTATTAGTGGCGTTCTTGTTTAAGTTTGATAATGTTTACATAGAGTTTGATGCCGAATGAATCTAATTATTCAAGTTGCATGAGTTTAAGAAAGTTGGTGGGTGATATAGATGACAATGAAGTTATTTACATAGACTCATGTTTCCTACACTAACTTCAAACATAGTAGGATTAAGGGATCTTTTAATTACTCATTAAAAATTTTAATTCTACTCATTAAAATCATTGAAAAATACCAAAATTAGTGAAAATGATCTGGTGTTTAAAAGTAAAAAATTTAGTGTTACTTCTCAAAAAGATATATCATATTAATATATAGAAGTAATTGAAATCTCCATAAAGGTTTATATGATATGATATAGTTTTTTATAGATCCAAGACTTTGGTTTGTCAATAACTAGAAAACTAATTGGATGTAATGTCCCAAAATAGAGAACTTCTCAAATATAGTGTAATCAATACATTGGATTAAGTGAGTATAGCCGATGAAGTACCCTTATAAAATTTAATAATTAGGAAAAATAAAATGAAATAAAATATGTATAACATAAAGGTGTATTTTTTGGAGAGACACTTTGTATTTGATTTTAAAAGTGAGGGGAAATATTTCACCATGTGAATATATGGTAGAATTGAAAATGAAATCCAAATGTTTATAATGTTGTAAAAAGATGTTGTGAATTGGATTTTTTATCAATGATTATTGGTTTGATTTTTTGTCATGATAATATAGATTATTAGATATTTTATGATGGATATTTATTGTATTTATCACATATGGGAACCATACTTGGTAAAGATTTTATTTCATTAACATATATGGTATAAAATATATAAATCACCATGTAATATTTATAATTCGAATATAATATTAAATTTGATCTAGATGTGATGAATTATGTTTACTCTAGTATAATATGTTATTTAGATATGTTTAATTTTTTATGGATTCATTTAATAAATATTGGAATAATTTTGATTAAGGATACCTAATCAAAGGTGTTTTGCAGTTCTATATGCCTTAGTGGACCAAAAAAATGATTGTTTGAAGGTGGTGTGGTTATTTTAGAAGCCATTGAATTGTAGTGTAATTTATCGTTGAAATTTCATGTCTAAATATGTAATAGTGGATGGAATTTTGTAGGAGAGAAATGGTCAGTAAACCTTTTTGATAAAGGGTTGTTACATAGTATATCAAATAATCTAATTAGGTAATGAGATTAAAATTGATATTTTTTCAATGGAATAATATGTTTTGGAAGCTATAGGGAGATGGTAAAGAAATCAAGAATGTTAAATGACATGTTGGATATTGTACCACATTTTATTTAGTTCATTGATATAAATGTTGAACTAAAATATGATATTATGACATAAAATGGGTCTTTTAGGAATCCATATTATTTTTATGTGAGATTAATCCGAACAAGATACTATATAAGGACTCACCATGGAAAAATTTATTATGGATATTGGGTTTGATGAAGATGATGTAAAATTGGATAGAGACCATTATTTATGTTGTTTTAAAGGGACTTTTTCTTGGAAATTATGAATTTTGTGGTTTAGAACATGAAAGTCATAAAATATTGGAGATTATTTGAGCTAAAAATCTTAAATGGATGAAAAATATGAAAACATATATATTATAAACCAAGTATCATGGAGGAGATATCTAAGATGGATATTGAAATGTGAATTTTGTGGATAATCCAAACTGTGTTTTACATATTTTTTAACAAAAAAATCAGTTTTTCATTTTCCAATCTAGATAATATAGAGTGGTATATAGGGGATTATTTAGAAATATAGAGGTGTGTTTTGTCAAAAATATATGTCTGGGACACTTGGTGTAATAATGGAGATTAAAAAGGTATGATCTACACCACTGAAGGGAGTAATTGTTCTGGAATGTTCATATATAAACTAATGTTTGTTTTTCAATAAGGGAGGATTGAAAATTCAATACATGAAAAATAGATCATATAATTGAAAATTTAGTAAGTGAGATTATCAGATATGGTTTTGTAAGATATGAAGAATAAAAATACTAAGTTCTATTTCTATAAATAGTGGTATAAGATAGAGAATATCAAGGACAAATTGAGTATGAAGTTATTTTGTTTTATAGTTTTTTGTCAGTATGGTTATCACTTAGAAGATACAGAAGAAAACTCCCTAAAAGGATTTGATCTCATCCAAATTTTAATTATTTTAAGAACAAAAACTGTAAAATAATAGAGAATGTAATTTTTATTTGGAGATAAAGGATGAATTATTTAATTATACTAATATGGACGAGACTTGCGTGGTTATATACTCTTGAATAGATCCTAAAGTATATAAATTGATGAATCCTTCCCCAAATAAGTGCATGGAGGAAAAGAATATGTAGTGTGTAATCTCTAAACCTTATACACCTAGGAATAGAATAACCATGACCAACACTTGTATCCACTAAATATCTGTATATAGGGATTTTGGAATATTGATACCTTGCTGGTGTTTGTATCGTGGACATATCCCAGTGTGTGTGAACCATGTAAGATCCTTATGTGATTTTTGTATTTTAAATTTTTTATTTGTGATTCAAATTAGGTGAAAACTAAGGCAAGGGAAGATTAATTGAACACTATTACTCTCCATGAGGTAACAAAATCTGATAAAGGGGATAATGTGATTAAGGAAACATTTTAATTTGATATCTCACCGATTCACCATGCACTTCGGGTTTATACATTCATCCCATTTATAGTAGATTGGGAAAACCAACTCTGATATTTATAATGTTTAAAATTGGGGGATTCCCCAAATGGTTGGGACTTATCAAATAGATGATCTAAAGCAACAGATTTGACATTTCATTTTTACAAGTGAATAGTCATTCCTTCCATGGTGTGGAAATAATTTCTGAAGCAGTTCACCATTCTAATCATAAATTTCATCCAGTTTTAATATTTTATATAAGGATAGGAAATGATAGAATTGGTTGTGGGGTATAAAAAATGACATTGAAAAGTATGTCTGAAAATGTATTACATTTAGAAGGTAATAATGGAATAAAAAGTGGATAATTATATTTCAACACTTTTCTATACCATTTTGGGAGTGGGACTATATTTTTATGGATTTCATTGTTGATTTTCAGAAAATCATAAATAACATGATTTTATTTGAGTTTTCATGGATATACGGAATAAATATAATCATTCTATACTAATTTGATAAATAAATATTGTTATGGTGTTAATAAAGATATATGTGTAGGAAATGGTTATGTTTCATAGTGTACAACAATAATTGTTTTAGGTTAGGATCCTTGGTTCACTTCCCAATTTTATAGATCACTTCAACATTCCATATATTTATAGTTAATGTTTAGTAATTCCCACTATACTCATATGGATTTTTTGTTTAATTAGAATGTACAAATATTGGAATACATTCTTAGAGAATATGTTATGGATTTTAGTAGTTCATGGGAAGATCATATCCTATGGGTAGAGTTATCACCTAATAATATTCATCAACATACAATTTAGATAGATCCCTTTGAGGAAATATATGATAGGTCATGTCATTATCCGTTATATTGGGAGAAATTATGAAATTATTCCATGGTGGGAGACATCATGGTCTATAATAAAACCTATAAAATACAGTTACGGTGAAAGAAAATGGTAAAAAATTAATTTAACAAAAATTCATCTAAAAATCTTAATCAATAACCATGATAATTTATCATATTTGATCAGGTGTTTCTAAAGTTTTCACCACGATTACTACAAGGAAGTCTTGTTAGGAATGGGAAGTTGACTCTTAGATATTTGGAGCTATTTGAGATTATTGAGCATATCTGGGTTGTGGAATCCCAATTATAATTAAACCCCAAATATATTATAATTCTTAATGTTTTTCATATTTCTATTTCCAAAATACATTTTAGATCATATTATAATAAGATTAATAGATACATTTTTGGGATGTGTTTGTTAATAAATTTTGTGAAAATCCTCTTAAAGATTCATATAATCATTTTGGAAAGGTGTTATGGAATTTGGAGAACTTTAAAGGAGGATGAATATTTTATGACATTATATAGGGATTAAGTATGGATAAACATATAATTTACTTCGAAATATTTCAAGTTATGTATGTGTAACCCTCAAGTTTCAATGGCCATATAAGAAAAAACCCATATCTTAGGTAAAATTAAAATAAATAATCTATATCCCATATAAATATAATTTGATCTTGCATAAAATTAAATTGAAGACTCTCCATACTATTAATGAGTAAGGGAGATATAGTTTAAGATTATATATTAAGGATCCAATATCACATATGAGTAATATAAATACTAGTCTAGAAATTTTAGAATAAACTGAACCTATCTAAATTCACATAGGTGATATTTGAATGTTTTTCTCATGTAAATTATTATAAATAAAATTGAGAGACTTTTTCAATTTAGTCCTGGGTGATTTTTATGGGTATTAAAATCAACAAACACATAGAATATTTCATGTGAGTTGGATTTGATATTTCTAGAATAATTTTATAAAAAAATTATTTAGATATCCTTGTCCATATTCAGGGGTAGAGTGGATAAAAATTATAATAAAAGGAAGAATAGATCACGTATTCATAAAGAAAATGAGGGACATAATTTTATACTAGAATATAAAAATAGAAATAATAGGAGTTATTCCAATAGTAATATCTTGTAATTTTGTGAATTGCATCACTTAGATGATGGAGAAGTAGGTTTATACACTTCTCTTGTTGTAATTATCATTTTTGGTTTGTGTATAATAAACTAATCACTAGAATAAAGAGTTTTCTCTTTCTAGATGAGGAGATTAGTGAGTTCTCAATGTTTTTCTGGGCTATAATGTAAGAGGGTTAGTGATACTACTCGAATCTATAATTAACTAGTAGTGTGATTTACTGTATTTTAGTACATCAGAACATTATATATGGTATTCAATTAATAAATATCGTAATGTTTGTGAACCAATGTAAAAGCACATATTCCTCTTGTTTATTCTCTACTACTTATATTTTTTTTATAAGCGAGAGAAGCATGTTATTTTATGTGTGGTAAAAGATCATTATAATGATTCATTTTAATTTTTCATACATTTAATTACACCCTCCAATGATATATCCCTTATATGTTACCAACAAGTAGTATTAGATTCAAAGGATTAATTTGGAGGAATTTTATCTATTTGGAATATATGATAATGATTATAAATTATAAATGAATTCTGATTATTGATGGAAAAAACCTTCATCTTTGAAAGAATTTGATTCCCTACTAATTCTAATCATTTGGAATATATGTGTAAAAAATTACATATATGGAATTTTATTCAACATAAAAAGTAGAGATTTATTAGATAGAGGTCATAAGTAATTAGAGTCCAATTATATAATAACTAATGTATATGGGGGAGATTTTTATAACCCAATCTATACAAAGGTTATATCATGTAAATGGACACACACAATGTTTAAATTTTTTTAAACATTTTCAAAGGTGGATAAAATGTATGTGAATATAAATTTTGTATTTTTGGGAACAGTTACAAGGACTTAAGTATGATCCTGAGTGATTCCATAGATTCATTCTCAGATTGGGTGGAGATTACTTTAGAGAAAACGCATTGATTTTGATAAACCATTGATGATATGAACACTCTAATGAACATTTTGATAATATGTTTTCCTCCTCCCAATCCAATGATTTTGGTGTTTGAGGATAACGATATAAATAAAGTTACATTTGATAATATTCATAATGCTCATATTATACTCAAGATAAAATGTAATTATAATGATATAATGGAAAAAGGGAGATCTCATGATGTTTAAATCAAGGATATATAGAATATTTTAGTAGAGTATGATCTCAAATAAATAATGATTAATAAGCTCATGTCATTACTTTCCCCAAAAAAAAAGCTAAAAAGAAATGGTCAAGGAGAAAATTCTGATTTCTTATTTTAAATGTGTAAAAGTTGGAAAACTAACTAAAAAGTGTCCTAATAATTTTTTTATATAAGGAATAAGATGATTTTCTATTGAAGAAACATTAAATGTATGTAAATGGAATGAATAGTATCAAGAATAATTTTTAGGGGAAATAATTTCTCTTATAGGAAGATAGGAAATTTAAAGAAACCAAAGATAATGAGATTAACGATTTCAAAGAACATAAGAAATAGTTAATAGTGGTTTATATATATCAATCCAAAATATAATAGAAAATCGATGTTAATGTTGTTGAATTTAAATAAATAGTTGTCCTAAAAAAGGATTTGTAGGATACAATTAAATAGATACAAATTTAGAGATACTAAAATAAGAAATCCAATGGAATTGTATGTTATTAAAAACTCTATATGAATCAAAAATAATAGGTGAAAGTTGAGTTAAAGGTAGATATTGAAAAGGTCATATATGAAAGGTTAGAAAATATAGAGAAAGTAGTTGACCACAAGATGAAATTGAAAGGGCAGGCTTGGATCATTGATGGCCTGACCAACATGGTGATAAACACAGTTAAAATAATGTAAGATCTTAAAGGAGAATTCATCAAAGTGAGATTGAAGAAAATGTATCTAGAGATATCCATGACACCCAAAAAGTCTTAAAAAAGATAGATTGTTTTGGAAATCGAGAAATTAATGAATAATCATGGATATCCATGTAAATATTTAGAATATTATATAATGTAATAAATGTCATGTTAAAAGAAAAATATGGTGTGGGGAATGATCATAAACAAAACATGATCATATTAAGGGATAATACATAAGAACCCACTCATTGGATAAATAATAATTTTATATAAACCTCAGATCTTAATTTATAAGTACTGAAGGAACATTAGAATACAAAAAAATTAGGTTTTATTGTTTTAAGAAGACAAGGATAACATAAAAAATTGTTCTATAGAAATATTTAGCTCAAGGTAGAAGTATTACAGACAAAAATATGAAGATTTTATTATACTTAGTATATTTTTGATTGAGACAGTTTTTATTGTGAATAATATAGAAAAAAAATCATGTATTTGTCATCAAGGATGTAAAATAATGTGATAAAAGAGATTCAATGTGGTATAATATTTATGCTTAATGAACATTCAAGAAATATGAAATCATAAAATAGATTCATAACTTTTTAATATCACAATATACCATCATATATAAATGAGGCACATACATTTCCACCCTGAATATATATAGATATAAAATATTGGGATAATAAGAAACAGTATGATAATGATCTATTAGTCGAGATTGCTTTGAAATCAATAGGTTGAGCTAGAGTGGCGATCCTTAACATCCAGTCCACTTCCTAAGTTATTTGAAACAATGAACTTTTCAAAAGAATTAAATATGACATGTATGGTGTCATTTGAATTGATAATGAAGAGGGATTAAATATCATTAACTCTAAGAAATCAGAAATTTGTAGAAATGATATGATAAATATTTATTTCTTGGTAGTTAAAGGCCTTAGTAATAATTTATGTAGTATATGACAATTTTTTTACTTAAGTCGTGGAATAAATTTCAAAAAGAAATATTGTACTATAAAGTGATGAGATTATTTGATAATGATGAAAATAACGCACACAAAGGGTAATATCCAGCATATTAGTGGAGAAGAACATGTGTGATTCCTGTATAAGGATGTGGAAAATAGGTTATAACATAAATTAATTTTCCATTTCAGTTAAAAATATTTGGATGACTCGGTGAAACATGATAGATCCCATGAAATTCATAATATTACATTTGATTGCACTGATATGTGTAATGTTTTTCATAATGGAAATATTATTCTGAAGACTTATGAGATAAAATAAAATAAGTTGATTCAGTTATTGAAATTAGTTCATGTTGATATTTTTGGGATGATATTACCAAGATACATTGATCGTAGTATGTACAATATGTTATTAGTATATTATTAAAGAAGCATCGAATGGTTGATGGTTCTCACCCACAAGTATGATGTGTTTAATTACATTAAATGTTATTAGAGATTTTTAGAAAATATTCTTGGATAATAAATTATAAAATTATACATAAAAAATTGAACAATGTTCACTAATATCCAAGTGTAGTATTATCTCAGATGTCCTGGGATAATATATCAGGTATCATTTGTAAGGAATCTAAAATGGTTAATTTGAGAGTAAGAACTAGATAATCAACATCATGGATTAAACAATGTTAATTGATAAATATCTAAAGGATAATTTTTTTAAAATAAGTGGTCTAAACAATGGTCTATATAATAAAATGATCCTTGTTATTTTTGAGTGATGAAAAGACTCTATATTAGAATAGGTATATGAATAATTCAATATTAAATTAATTTTGAATCATTGGAAGTAAAAAAATCACAATAAGTAGAATTACCACATGTAGTTTGAATCTCAATACACAGGGGAATTTCTGTTGGTAACTCTTGGAAATATTATTGAAAGTCAATGTTTCAATATGGTAGAAAACAAGTAAATATAACAACTAAATATTGAAAAAAATTGGGAATAAATATTGGATGAGTTGAGAAGATATGGGGGAGTATACAGGGCTGGCATTGAAATTAAAAAAATCAATAAAAATCAAAATTATTAAATATATTCTTAAATTACCAAAAACATGAGAAGTATGGATGAAATTGATGAGGAGATAACTATTGGTGGATATATAGTACTAGTAAAATCATAAATCTATAAAACCATCACTCTTATGATAATATATCCTAATGGTTTTAACAAGGCCTCTAAATATGAGTGTTTGATCAAAGTGATGAATAAAAATCTTGACAAAACTGAAACAAAATAACGTGGGAGGTGGTTTTGAAGATATATTACATGACAATTATGATAACCAAATGGTTTTTTCATAAAAAACTAAATTAATATTGAAATTATATTTGAAACAAGGCATGAATGGAGTGAAAATAAAACTACTAAATTTAATGGGTTGATGTGGATGAGATTTGTTTACCCATGGATTGGTTAAAAACAATCATATTATTCTTAAATATGGTAATCCAAATGAGGTTCAAGGTATTAAAAATGAAAATTAAATCAATGTCACCTAATAGAGTTCATGAAGATTATGTTTATATATAAGAACCAAATATTTTTATGGTTCTTGAATATTAAAACAATGTGTTCTAGTTAAAAAATGCATTGTATAGGCTAAAGTAATCACCAAGATCATCATATTATAGGCTTTATCAATCCTCAAGAAATTTTGGTTTTCATTGTAGAGTAATTTATCATAACATATATATTAAAAAGTAGAATTATAAAAATATAATGGTACATATATATGAGAATTAAATAATATTTAGAGGTTAAAATTAATTTTAAAGTACAAAATTTACTCAATTACTAAAAATCAAGTTCAATATTTCAATTATAGGTACGTTAGAATTGTGTATTGGTTTATAAGTGATACATGGGAGGAATTGAACAATTATTTCTCAATCAAAATATTCTAAATAGTGCCGCAAAATTTTTAAATATATTATTTCAATTATATATTGACACCAGGTGTTACTAAGATCAAATATCGAAGAGATGTGACCCTCCCCTGGGCATCATTAATTCCCCATTGAAAGTTATAATTTAAGAAATTTATACAGTTATTTATCATTTAATATTATGATAATTTTTATAGAAAAATTCAAATTTCATCCCATGAAGTGGTGAAGTGAGTATTCAGAGTCGATTTATTTATTATTGACTCGGTATTTTGAATGTGTTTTGGTTCAAGCTAAATAAAAACAATGTTTATTTATGATTAATTATTGTTTCAAAAAAGGATCATGACCAATTTCAATGGATTATTTCGAATGATGTCTTCTTTCTCACTCATTGACTAGTTGTATTAGTTATTACATAAGTAATTCTAAAGATACCAACTTTTTATGTTCAAATAAATTGATTCTATTAGATCCAATAATGATACATTGGTTGATAAAATACACTAAGAATAGATATACTCATCCTGAATATTGAATAGATATAAAAATATGATATAATGGTCATGACCTATTTCACAGAATTTATTTTGGATTTATCCCTTCACAATTATCTTTATCTGATTTTTCTAAAGGGATAATATATGATTAAGTGCCTAAACCAATTAGCAATAAAAAACCATCCAAAAATGAGCCTATGAATTAATTAATGTTCACATCACCCTCCTCTTTATCCCTCATCCATTAATACACTACCCATTTATGATTGAGAAAATATATATCACATGTGATTGGTTCATCTGAAGAGATGGGATTGAGAGAATAAAATTGAAACAAAAGTAAACAAAATTAAAACAAAATAAAACTTTTATTAATTATTTTGGAAAATAAAAAATCATAAAACACTAAAAGATAATGAAAAATAAAATTAGTTAGAATAATACTATAGAAAGATTAAAATCTTAGAAAATTTTAGTTCCCCCACAAACATGAATGGAACCATTATTTAATATTTAATGAAAAATCATGGTGTGATAGTAAGAGGCATGGTGTGAATCAAAAATGTCCATTTTTAATCCCCACAATTCAAATATGTCATGGTATAACATAAATCTCCTAGAATGAATGTTTCTTTCTCTTTTTTTAAATTTTGAATCCCCCTCAATATTATAGTGTGGTATCTCAATAAAATCGTATAGGATCTTTCTACTCAAAATTCGACAGGACACATCATAGTGTAGAAGGGATTTTTCTTTTCAATAACTATTAAAAAATCCACTACTTCATATGGATTCCCCATTATTCAACATGATCAGTATTGTATAGTATGAAAAAACCTATGATATCATTCCAAGTTTTATTCCTAAAATATATTAGTGACATGATTCCCTACTTAATGAAAGATTGTGAAACTTAATTAGTGGATAATTACAAAAGCATATGATCAGTCTCCCTATATAAATAAAATAATCCAAAATTTATCAATTAGGTGGTTTCAGCTATATGTGTAGTGGAGGGAATCATCCTTATGATACTTGGAATTTTGCATAAAATATTTAACGTAAACCTTATAAATTCCTTCAATTATCCTTATTGTGTGAACAAGTCTTTTTCATTCTACTCTATTCTATAGTAATTTATGGAATCTAAGTATCACAACATGAATCACTTCCCTTGCATCGTACCTGTATTGAATATCCCATGTCATAAATCCACATATAATAGATTCCCACTGATATGTGCATACACTTATCTTCCACATTTTATAACCATGCTACTTCATTTTTCCATGGCCAGTTGTTACTCTATGTACTAATACCCCAAACAAGTATTTGATCCTTTCCATGGATTTGACCCATTCTTGCCTTTCTCATCCTCTTTCCACCTCAATTTATCCTAGCTATAAATCATTTCTTCTCAAAGACTTGGTCTGGCTCTAGCAGTCTGGATAGAGGCTAGACCATTTTTTTATATTTTATTTTTTCTAACAATCTGGTCACACCACGAATTACCCGTCATGACATAAATATATTTTGATTCCAATTATGCCCCTCTACATAACACTATTTCATAGTGTAATAATCTCGGTCACAATTATGGATTCAATGTTCAGTAGCTGTAAATATGTATTCAACCTTTTTATTCCACAAAAGACCAGTAGTCACATGATGTTCTTTTAAAATCCTCAAATTTTGTCTAGATGATCAATAACACTATTATCCACAAAACAATTAATGAACCATTAGAATTACATCATGTTATGTTGTATTAAGAATAAAAGTCATTAATAAAATATACTAGAAACATATTAATGATTTAAAAGAATCAAATTCCCATATGCTTAAACAATTTATTATCCCCTAAAAAAGCATGTCAATAATAACTCTGAAGTAAAATAGTAATCTATAAGACAAAAAAATATAATCAATTCAATAGAATAAAAATTAACTAAAACTTAGTAAATTCAAACAACTAATTCCTCTTGGTTATCAAATCACGAATCATCATTGAATTCTTACTCTAATTACACTTTTTCCCTGCATCTTTCGTTAAATTGTTATTAAACAACTTTTTCCATGTTGTGATCTACCTTTCTCGGAAATTTATACTCATTACTGGAAATAAATATAATAAAGGGTTATGATCAATTTGAATTTCACACACTATATCCATATTTTGAAAAGTATTTTCCATATCTATTTAAAAATTAATCCCCAAAATCATGAGGAATTTATATTTAGGTACTATTGTCTTTGAGGATAAAGTAGTGGGTAATGATGTGAATAAGTAAACTCATAGGCTTGAAAAGTAAGGCTAAAATCATTAAGTAAAAAAAATGTTATATTCAATATAAATATCAATTAAATATATACTTACCCCTTTAAGTTGACTATATAATAAAAAATCTTCAGGTCCTTCTTACTTTTTCATAGGTTTGATAACCCGTTGTGAATATAATAAAAGAATTTGGTTCCTCATTTCAAAAAAAACATTTTTCTTTATTTTTTAGAACTATTATCTTTTCTTTTTCATTTCTTATTTTATTTAATTATCATGAATTGAGAAAATATAAATTAAGTATAATGAATAAATTATTTGAAAATATTTCCCAAATATAACTATGATATTATTCTGCTACATATAATCATGTCACTCTCACCTATTTGTATGATGAAACACCCAACTTAATCATTACAGATAAAATTAATGTTTATGAAATTATTCTAAAGGATAAGGGTAGTAAGAAATTTTATTATTTTAATTTGGATTCATATCAATGTACTTCATACTCACTATGGGATTCATAAAAGATCATAGGTTTGGAAAGTATCAACATAAAATTGCCCGAATAAAATTAAATTCATGGCCTCAATAATTTAATTTTGTTTAAAATAATTATGATTTTATATGATAAACAAGAAATTTATAGTATTGATATAAATTATGATCTAACTAGAAAATGAGGGAATGTCAAATAATATGAAATCATTGCTTTGATAATTTCTTGGGAATAGAATTTCAAAATAGTGGAAAAAAAATTAAGACATGAATACCATGTGAGTTGTTAATCATCAATAAAATCCAAAAATTATAATCATAGGTTTATAATTCAATTTCTAAATCATCTTATATTTAATCCAAAAAGTAAAAAAAGAAATTAACTTTCAAATAATCCAACATAAAATTTTTACTTCAATTTTTATGGTCGGTTTAAAATTATTAACTCAATAGAAAGTTTATAATGAACAATTTCACCTATACCAATGATTTGGAAGGAAAAAGTATTTTGGGTTCCATGAAATGCCCCACATAAATTCAAATAGTGTCCTCATTGTTTCAGATCATAGTGAAGAGATATAAACACTAAATAACATAGTGTATCAATATGAAATATGTAAAAAAATTAAGATGGAATTCAACCCCTAAATAAATAAATTCCCTTCTCAATACATGATCAATAGCGAATCTTTAATTTTTGTGTAGTTTAAGAAATTTGGGTGATTCCTTGATTGAAAAATATGCACTAGAAATTTATTAGTTCAATGAAAATGATCAAAAAATTCTCAAAAATAAGTGATTTATAGAATCTTATTTCTACATATGTTGTTAATAAGCACAATGATGATAATAATTAAACTTAAAATAAAATAGAATATATTAGCACATTGAAAAATATGAATGGAAATAAAACATAGAAATTACAAAAGGAAAGAGAATGTTAAAAAATTTATGACTCTTGGAAAACCTCCCCAAACTCCCCAATAGCCTCCTCCTTATGAGTGTGTTAATAAATCTTGATAATTATTGGAATTACCTTAATAGTTACTATACATATTGGGAAGGTATCCAAGCCCTTAGTTGATTTCTTCTATATATAAGTTTGGTGAGGGATATAAGCTAGGTTCTCTAAGGTAATAAGTGCAGATATGTGGAGAGTGACGTTTTATTTATAATATATTAACAAGATAGATCTGTGATCAAGAGAGAAGAAATATTTCTAGTTTATAAATCAATAAATTAAAACCTGTTTATAGTCATAGTGTCTAGCCACATTTTTAATCTAGTAAATGATAAAATATTGTTACGAATCTAAATCAATAATGGTCAATGGGATCTCAATGTACCCTCAAATAACTTGATGAGGGATGTATTATTGAGAATTTATAGGGAATAGATAGGAATATAGTTCCCTTATTGACTATGGGACAAGGGAGGGGTGTTAGTTTTGTGAGGGTTGTCATTTTTGAGAAAACATATGTACTTGTGGATTAAAAAATGACCACCCACTCTCCATAAAAATAAAATTATGATTATCAATGTGGAACTGGATGGAAATAAAAATATAATAAAACCATTCCTTCTATGTATTGGATGAACACCCTTTATTTATAATGTGTATGGATTTCTCTGGTGTAATGACTAGGACTCTAGGAACCCAAATCCATTTTCTAGTTTATAATATGTGTTTAAGATATAAGGGATCACACCATGAAGGATCCATTAGTTTGTAATTATTGGGAGACTAGATAAATACAAGATTTCTATATTACAATTGAAATAAATAAAACAAATCATGAAAAACATTATTTCATCCTTAATGATCATTCAAATATTCCTTCATTATATCCAGGGGAAATGAAAACAAAATAAAGGGTGAGCCTTGATGCGTATTAAGAAATTGTGTAGAAAAAATATAACCTGAGTGGATAAAGAATAAAAATATAACAAAGTGAATAATTAATATATATTCCATTTAATTAAAAACATGATCAATAAATTACATCCATGGATGAAAGGAAACACATGAATAATAATAAATAAATTCTCACCAAATGAAATTCATAATGTTAAACATTTATGATCTTTACCCCAATAATTTATGTTGATACATCATAAATCTTACCTTCAAGACCCTATGATAATATACATTTAATAATTATATAGTAATACCCCATATAACCAACTAATAATATTCTATTTCCCTATATAATGATTAATGTAACAATAACATACATGAATTCTCTATTTTATAGAGGTTAGGAATTCCAAGGAATTACATGCTGTTATTTGGTATTTTGTAGGATTTATGGAAACCTGCCTTGCATCATTGGGTAAAAATTAATTTTTATGGTTAATCAAAAGGGATCCTTGGTCCCTTAGGATGTGCTTCTTCTTACAATGATCACAATGGGAATTTCCTTGGATGTTTTTATGGCTCATGTGTCTTGGTGTCATCACTTGAATCCTATATGCTTGGAGTCATTCACGCAGTATCCTTTGCTAAAAGCCAAAGTCTGGAATTATTTTTTTCTAAAAAGTTACTCCACTACAATTTTTCAAGAAATAAGAAATGGTGTGTTATATCTCTCATTGAAGAACATGGCTCACCAGATGGAATGTATGAGCGCTCACTAATCTTAACAATATTATCACACACTCCTAATGGGATACGAATCATGTAGTGTATGGTCTCACCAATAAAGGAATTGGTCAGAATATGACTTAGATGAATGATCATCACATTGATCTGATCCCAATTTACTAAAGATATTGCAATAAAATTATATCTTTCTGACTTTTGCAAATTTTTTTATTAATAAACCCCCCTTGTCCATTTTGTCTAAGGAACAATTTAAAAACCCAAATACCCAACTAATATGGAATTTATCCCGTTTTATCTCATGAGACCCATCAATACGTTGATGGTCTATATATAATAGGGCTCCACCAATCACTTACATATGTCCAATGTACTACTTGTAAATTTCATCAATAATATAAAACACAATAATAATGTTTTTTACTCAATAAATATCCATATTTCATCAACAGTACAAAATATCAATGTTTACCTTGAAAATGAAATAACGTTACTCACATGATTCCTTCAACTAAAACCATATATTAAAATAGAATATAGTTAAGAAAATATCAAATTAGTAGAAATGATAATGAATATATCCATTACATGAAAAATATAGACATAAAAGGAAAATATAATATTCAATAAATAATTTATAGTGATAGAGAACATGATCATAATAAATTGAATGTTCACAAAATAAGGATAAATCAAAATATCAATAAATGATGACCTAAGAACATCAATTAAAAATAAATTAATGTTTAAAATAGTGGAATTTATTTGGAGAATAAGAGAATAAAATTGATATAAAACATGAAAAAATAACATTCCTTAAATAATTTTCAACATTTTTATAAAAACAAATTGATAAATAATTTCCAAAATTGTTTTCATCTTTTTTTAAAAATAATTTTTTTTATTAATATTAAAAATAAAATTACAAAAATAATGGAAAACATATTTTCTTTGAAAACCCTTGTAAACTTGTAGAGAAGTATAAATAGTAAATAATGGTAATGGTGGATGGAAATGACGTTCATGTCATATATGTTACAAAGAACATTCATTTCAAACTTTTGTAAAAAAATTAAAAAAACATCTTGTTCAAAAAACTTCTAAAATATTCCATTGAAACATCCTAAATAAATTAAAATGTATGATACACATACATTTATCAATTATGAAAATGTATATTAAAATATTTTGAGAGAAATTTTAATAATGTGGATATGAAAGAGATGATTCCCAACTGAAAAAAGAGTAATATGGTTAGTTTTGTTTAAAAACTTCTTTCATTATTTGATTACCTAAGAGAGGAAAATTTGGAAGAAAATATGTAAAACCAATAAAAACCATATAAGAAGAAAATGTATGGGGATTAAAAAACATTCATATTATAATTCTTTGAATAAAAATTTAAACAAGGAAAATCCCGAATAAGTGTGACATTTTAAACTAAAACTTTATGACGTTAATAACTTTTAAATAAAATTATATTAACATAGAAAATTTTAATTGACACGTTGAATACAATGAATAAATATGATTTCAGGATATAATATATCTAAGGACTAGTATATGTTAGATATGGTTTCCTAAGACAAACTGTTTATACTTTGATTACATGTATATATGATGTATTGAATATTAATTGAACATCTTATTACATATTGTTCATTTTTATGCATGGATTTCATGTAATAATGTCTTGGAGTGTCTATTTCATTGATAAGGTTATTGTAGTTCCCCACTATGATGAGAATATTGAAGTACAATTACAATATTCTTAATATCTTTGAGCAATTGGATAATGTACTATGACGAGAAACAAAGTATTTAAACCATCATGTGCCAGTTCTCATAATAAATTGAGGCTTATTCTCATTAATGTTTTACATGGTAATCTACAATATGGGAGATTATTAGAAGAAATCCACTAATAGTAATTTTTCATTCTTGGTTATCATCAACTATACCTATCTATGAGCACGTGTAAAATCTTTAGAATTTAACAATATCAATAAAGCAAGTCATGAATTATGAACATATATTTAATAACAAAACCCATTAGACCATATTTTAGAGGGATGTACGGTATGTTGGGTGTGTCAAGATTGAAATTTCATTAATGGATAATTAGAGGAATAATTTTTTCCCTTCAATCTTTTCTGGATTTGATATCTCGATCCTTGGATTGGAATATAACCATCACCTAAATTCTATGGCTATGGTGTAATGGCATGGTTGTTTCAAATAGTTAATGAATGACACCATCATGAAACCTTATTGTTTAGAAATTGTGAAAAAAAAAGTAATATATTACACAATGAGTGTTTATATGTTTTTTTTCATCATTGCAATATTAATTGCATTCTCTCGGGTGCATTGACTCATTGCAATATAGTAATCTTAGACTTTATGAAAGCCAGCCTAATGCTAATGAGAAAGAATCCCAGAGGATCACACTCTAAGTGTTTCTTTTGATCTTGATTAAAATTTATTTGAATTAATTTAATTTAAAAAATTAATTCTGATGACTAGGGAATAATTTTGTTCATGTTATATTGATCACATAAATAAAATAAATATTTATTCACTAGTATAAGAATAAAAACATATTTTTGATTTTATTGATTGTTTATTAATATTTATTCACTGATATGTGAGTGATATATTTATTTATGAATAAAATATTTATTATGTAATTCAATAAATACTGATGAGTTTAAATAGACCAAAACTACGTCTGATTATATGATAATTATTTACAAGTTGGTAAATAATATATATCAATTTTTGAAAGTTTGATCACCACAAAATAAAAATATTATTATTATTTTATTATGTGGAACAAGGTTTATTAAAGTTGTTTATATTGTTTAAGGGAAAAGATGAAATTTTGTTATTAATTTAATCTAAACCCTTGATCTATATAGTGAAGGCTATGTTTATTATGTAGGGTATCCAATCCATGATTCAAAATAGATAAGTGTCATGTACAATTAATTCTCTCTTGAATCCTAATTATTTATCCATTTAAAAAATGAGAAACACATGAAATATTTATTCATGACTGAAGAATGAGTGATCAATAAAGAATAGTGCAAAATACATCATTCACCACAATAGCACCCAAAGATGGAGTGGTGCTGCTTGAAGATCTCTGGATCATGTGTGGATCACTGCTAGAGGGATTCTATCATTGGATCCTAATAGTGCAATGAAGTTAATGTAAAAGGGTATTTTCAGATGATCAATATTCATAAATGAATAAATTTATTATGCCCAGGTATTTATTTCTTTATATATTGAATAATTTAATTTTAAATTTGAAATGAAATATCCTCACTCATGGATTCAGGAAACTATTATTAAAATAAATTTTGATATATCACCCACCATTGAACGATATCGATGTTCTTGTATTGAACAAGTGGTATTGGAGTGGTTATATTTAAATTTATAATTATTTATTTGATTTTAGATTTATGTGAAATTATTGTTAGATATTCATGTCATGTTATTTGTTCTTTAGTCTGATTTAAATTAACATTCTTTGAAATATTAATAATGATTCATTTAGTGTTTTATTTTCTTAATTGTTTAATAATAGATTAAGAATGACTACAGATTCAATCAAGAAACTACCAATTTTTGGCTAGTAAGACAGGGATACACAATGTGTACATGAAAATTATTGTCCTGTACTCTGGTGTGTTGTATTTGGATGAGTTGAGGGATACACGACATGATATATAGTAATTACAAATGGTGTACATCATGTGTTGACCAGCCATCGTGGAATATGGATTTTTGGATTACACAACATGCATCAGTGTACACACCATGTTGGCTACATGGGTTAGTGATGTAAACCGCAAAATCCATGTAGTCATTTAACATGGTGAAAATTGGATGATATTGAAAAACCTAGATAATTCATGATATAAAAAAATTTTATGTGGTGTAAACGATGTGTAGGTCATCCCTTCCTATTTTCTGAAGAACACACCAATTGGATCAACGAGAAAATAGACACATGACTCAAAGGGATACATGAAATGTAGCTAGCTTGTGAAGATCGTTTAGCCTATCGAGACACAAGCCAATAACCCAACCATGTATCCCAAACACATATTAATTGGAACACATGATGTGTATCTAGTCTTTACATGTCATTTAGTCCAGCCAAGGAACACACCATAGTAGTAAGCATGTAACCTAGATATAGGATAAACAATATACACATCATCTTGCTGCTTCTACATGTCGTGCGGTCTACCATTAATGAATATAATTAAAAAATAAAATAAAATTTAAATTTTCAGCATTAAAAATCATTTTATTTATTAGAACACCATTGTTTGTTTGAAAATTTTATAATTATTTTTAAATAAATTTAAATTATCAATTAATTTATTTTAATAAATATATGTCATTATTAGTTTTATCATTTATTAACATTGAATTCCATAAATTATGGGTATCTCTAATTGTGATTGAATGATCTTTAAGATGAAAGAGAATTAAATAATTAAATTTCATTGATCATAATAATAAATAACTTATAAAGAAAGGAATTCTATCCAGTTACCTTTGTGTATTTGTTGCATGGATGACCATTCATGAGATTGACCAAGACCTGTGTAAGCATTGGAGGTTTAAATTTAATTTATTTCATGGGTTTGAAATTATTTAATATTATATTAAATTATGTCCTGTGAGTTATCCCTCCCGCCATTATTATGCCGGACCTATGTTTAATATGATATTTTTGTAATTCCCATTAACTAATATGTTCATTCCCCTCACCTATGTGTGAGTAATAATTACTATAAATTAGTAGATCAACCCAAGGTGCATATAGGAGGATCAAGATGGAACTAGGATGATGCTAGCTCGGTGTTACATAGGTGTATAGGTGGAATGTTGTAACTAATGAATGAATAGAAAAAGGAGTTATTTCACCTAGGTCATAGGATGATTTAATGTCCTCTTATTAAATTAACCATTAAATGAATTTCACGAATGAGTCATTTAATTAATTTTTTATTTCTTTTTATAAAATTATTAATTTTATGTATAAAAGGAACAGATCACCTAAAAAATGAATTAATGTGAAAATATAGAAATAAAATTAATGTATTATACATAAATATTTTATCCAACATTGTTAATTAACTATGTAACATCCACTTAATATTAACAACACATTTAAAGGATAAAACAAGATAAAATATATACTTAATAAATTAAAATCACTCAATTAAATATAATGTCACACATGGCCTTCCATTACTTGATTAGGAATGAAACTCAATTGAACTATGTGTTTAAACAACCTTTTTGGGAAAATTAATTTTATAAGGGGTGTTATTATGACGTATTTCGGTTGACATAACCATTTTACATCAGGAGGAATATCCCTATCTAGACTTGGTATAATTTAGAGGCAAGTCTTGAGGAAATCCAAGTCCGTATTTCAAGATAGGAGAGTCCACTCAATAGATCAAGGAGTTGCAACACCACAATTTTCAAAGACCTACATTCCTAAATACCTTCATGTATCTTAAACAGACATTTTAGGGGATATGTGAAGAGAAATATATATCTTTTCCACTATAATTTCCTAGAAACTAGACATTCTAAGTGCAATAGTAATGGCTTTTATGACTTGATAAAATAATAGAAGATTTAATAATTTAATATAATTATTTATTTATTTTTTCATACCCTATTTTTAATCAAGAAAAGTAATAATAATATTCTCTTTTAAATTTTAGAACAAATAGAAACCTTGAAATCCACATTATCCCTAAGATCAATATTAGAGAAAGATAACCTCCTAACTGGAAGTAAAATCCAATAGTTGTTTAGATTCCTTTAGATTATTAAATGCCATGAATGAAAAAAAAAATGTGATATAGTCCTAAATGTTTTATTTTCCATCAAATTAGGTGATTTATAAAGAGTTCATGGTATATGAAAAAACAATAGAGTGGTGTAGTAATTTTTCAATGTTTGATGGTTTCTTCTCCATATAGTGAACTCCTGAAATCTCATAAAAATATCAATGTGTATAGAATGGAGAGAACCATTGTGGTCTTTATTAAGTGAGATCTATACAAGAACAGTTTTTGATATTGAAGGTGTTGTTTTAGAGAAATCATAGATAGGGTTCCTTGTTGGGCCTCACGTAGTCAATCTCATTGTCCACATTGATCACCTAGAGGTCCTAGGTTTTAAACTCTCTAAAGTACTAGGCACTTAACTCATTCTGGCATCACTCCATAAATGATTCACCAATTTGTTTTATAAATTTTAATATGAGAAACAATGAGAATACTATATTATATTTTCTTACTCTCCTTCACCATGTAGATTATGATATTATGCATGAAAGTCCTTCTATTTTTATGGTGAATAAATTGAATAGGGAAGTAAATATATTTAATTCCAGATATTATTCATTCCCTTCAAAGAAGAGGAAGATCAAGGGTAAAGATATGGAAAAAGGATTATTTCTATTTCACATGTGGTAATATGGTCCACTTCACGAAAAACTACACCCATCCAAAGAGGTAAGGGGAAATTTCATGTGTGCTTTTTATCAAGTGCAATTTATCTATTTATATAAATTGAATATTATATAATTCATGTGGTGTTCACATATGTATTAAAATATAGGAACCAAGTAGATTCAAAAATATTGACCAAGGTGAGGTAGATATATAAGTAACCAATGATGCTAAACTTGTTTTTGTTGCTATAAAGGACTATCAACTCACATTCCTGACCAGAATGATGTTGGTTTTGAACGGTTATTCTTATGTTCCCTATCTTACCAAAAACCTTATTTCTTTATATAGACTTGATAAAAATAGATTTGTTTTCAAATTTAGTATTACAAGGTGATTATTTTTTAAAGATATAATTTTTTACCCTAAGGAACATTTTAATAACGATCATTATATGTTGGATTTCATAAACCATGTAATGGAAATAGATAACCAAGTTACTCCACATAAATCATACCACACCCAAATTTTTCATCATATATAAGTCATGTAAAAGAAATGTTTTTGATTAAATTACATTAATATGAATATTAATATTCTTTGGAACTAAAACCACTTCATGTATTCCATTCATGGTTACACAGAAAAATGACCAAATACCCATTTAGTGAGAATGGTGAATGGGATAAATTTCTTCTTGAATTAGTTCATACCGATGTGTGTGTACCCATTACTATTGATGCCAGAGGTGGTTACTCATACATCATATCTTTTATTGATGATTTTAGTAGATATGGATATTTCTATTTAATGAGGTATAAGTTATATTATTTTGATAAATTCTAGGAATACATGAATGAAGTTGAGAACCATCTTGGTAAGAAGATTTAGAAACTCTATATTCAATTTAGTGGAGAATATCTAAATCAAGACTTTATTAATTACTTATAGGAGGTTGGGATCCTACCACAACTCACTACTCCATTCAAGCCTTAGTGGAATGGTGTATGTTAAAGGATGAACTATACCTTGTTGGATATATTGATATCAATGCCTAGTTATTCGAGTCTTTCATTATCCTTTTAGGGATACACGTTATAAATGACAACACGTATAATTAACCAAGTACCAACTAAATCAATAAATGGAATTCATATGAATTTTTTATTGGAAAGAAAACCATGTTATTGAATTTACATATTGGGGTGAGTATTTTGTTAAGGACTCTCATGGTAACAAACATGCACCGTAAGGCACAAAGTGTACCTTAATAAGATGCCCCCTGGAAACAAGGGGATATTTCCTATATGAAACCTTATATAAAAATGTTATAGTATAATGAAATTACATATTCCATGAGAGGAATCACATATCTAAAATTGATAGTTGGAGTGAGATAGAATTTGATGACGCCAATGATATTGGAACTTATGATTCGGTAAAAGAACAGATTCCAAAAAGAAACATGGAAGAAGAAACTTTTCTGGAGACACAAGTACTAGTATGAGTATAAAAGATGTTATAGAACAATAATGCTAGGGTTTTATGGTCACCACATATGGTGACTCGTTATTAGTTGATGATAATGATCATATAAACTACAAGGAAGTAGTAGTGGCATAGATGTTTCCAAGTGGAAAGAATCCATGAATTATGAAATGGATTCCATATACCAAAACCAAGTCTAGATATTGGTATAACCTCTAGTAGCTATAAAACCTGTTGGTTGAAACTGGGGATTCATGAAGAAAATGGAAATGAAAGGACAATTTAGAAACAATAAGTTGTGACTAATAACAAAAGGATTCAAATAGTGTAATGGAATTGACTATAATGAAACCTTTTAACTAGTTGAAATGTTGAAATACATCACAATTCTACTTTACATTTCATACATCCATGATTTTGAGATTTGGAAATGGATTTCAAAATTAATTTCCTTAATGGTAACCTTTAGGAAGATTCCAATATGACACAACCTGAAGAGTTTTTGACTCCAAGAATGCCAACAAGGTATACATGTTCCAAATATCCATTTAAGGATTCAATAATGAATCCATGCCAGGAAAAAATAATTTGGATTATACCTTAACATATTTTATTAAGAAATAATGAATTTGATACTTATGCCTTTAAAAATTTTGGTGGGAGTTTGATCATTTTCATAATAGTATATTTTGATGACATATTACTACTTGGAAATTGAATACCACTCTTACTGTTTTTAAGGTGTAGTTGAATAGATTATTTTATAATAATTACATGGGTGAGAAATAATATATTACTAGGACCAAGAAACATCATTATAGGTCTAATATGTTTCTAAACCTAATTCAAAGCACATAAATTGACATGATACTTAAGGTATTCAGTATAAAACAATCTGAGGGATATTATCGCTAGCATCACATGGCATTCTTATTTCTGAGAAAATGTTTCCAATGAAACATAAAGAAATAAATATAATGGAAATGATTCTATATGTGATCGATATTGGGTCACTCGTGTATTCTATGTTATAGATGTCTTCTACACATTGATTGTAGTAGGTAGACATCATGTTAGTCCATGTAACCACCATTGCATAGAAATAAAACATTCTTTATGTATCTGAGGTGTACTGTGGTTATGTTCCTGGTCTATGAAGCAGATTAGCAGCTATTTATTAAAGGATATGTATATTCTAGTTTACAATCTGATAAAGATGACATGATGTCACACATGAGATACATATTCACTTTTACTGGAGGTGTTGTGGGCTGGAAGCACTCAAAGGAGGTTGTGGTCATAGATTCTATGGTAGAGTCTATGTGTATTGAAGATTCTAAGGTAGCTAATGAAGCATTACAGATATGAAAATTAAACCATGATATTTAAATGGTATCTATTAATAAATCATATTTCACAAAATATTGTGATAATACTACCTAGTGGATCTCTCAAAAGAGAAAAGGTCACATTAGTGGGTGAATGACATATATCAGAAGTATCATCTCTTAAGGTATTTTTCTCATACAGGTGTTGTCACACTGATTAGTATTTCCATAATATGAAAATTTGGCATACCCCTTGACTTAATCTTTGAATTATCATAGAAATGTTTATCATGTGAGGTCTAGAAAATTGAAATTCATAGACATCTGTCTCTAGTCTAACTGGGAGATTGTTAGAGTTGGTATCCTAAGACCACCAAATTATACTATTATTACTAGAATATTGGATGTATTAAATATTAATTAAACATTTTATTATATATTTTTCATTTTTCTACGTGTATTTAATGTAATAATTCACTAGAGTATTTTTTCATTAATAAGATCATATAATCTCCCTGTTATGGTGAGGATCTGGAAGTTCTATGATAATAATCTTAATATAGTTATGTGGTTGGATACCATACTATAATGGGAACCATAGTATTTAAACCATAATATTTGTGTACTCATATGTGGATCAGGATTCTTTTGATGATGTTTTCACTTTCAAATCTCTAATATGGGAGATTATGAGAACAAATCTTCCTATATAATTTTTTTATGTTTTGGTTTAATCAGATATTTTTTTTTCTGTTTGAATGTTTAATGGTCCATAGACATCTATAATTTCATTAATGAATTTGATTCCTCACACACTTATATTTACTGACAGAAACCATTAATCCTTATGTTGCTGGTAAGTGGTGTACATTGGGTACATCAGGATTTACTTGTCATTAATGGATAATTCAAGGAAGAATTCATCCCTTCCATATTTATGGGATTTGACATATTAGGCCTTTGATTGAAATATAAACATCACTTAATTCAATGGAAGTGGTGTAATGCTGTTTTTATTTCATATATTGAAAAAAATTCATATCAAGAATATAGGTTGATGTAACTATGAGGAAAACATGTTGATTAAATATTGTTATAATGAGACTACATTACAAAGTAAGCATTGGTTTGTGGTTGTCAATGTTGCAACATTAAGTTCTTTCTCTTCTGTGCCTTGACTTGTTTCAAGAGTGTAATATTGGACATTAGGCAACCTGCTTAATGCCAATGATAAAGAATCATATAGGGTCACACATTAAGTATTTCCATTGATCTTGGTTAAAATAAATTTTAATTTAATTAGTTGAATAATTATTATTCTCATGTCCAAGGAATAATTTTATTCATGTTATGTTGATCTCATAAATTAAATAAATACTTATTCACTGGGATGTGAATAAAAATATATTTTATATATTTTAATGAATATTTAATAAAACTCTATCCACCATTATGTGACTGAAATATATATTTACGAATAAAATATTTATTTGGGTATTCAATAAATACAAAGTAGTTCAAAAAGTCCAATAACACATATAGTGAAAAAATAATTATTTACAAGCCAGTAAATATTGTTAATCAATTTGTGCAATTTGATGCACCAAAAAATAATATTATCATTGTTATTTTATTATTTGGTAATAGGTTTACTAAATTTTTTATATTATTTATGTGATTACATTGAATTAAATTATTATTTTAACTAAATTCCTAACTCTATAGAAAGACAAGTATATATATTATGTAGGGTATCTTATCCCAAATAGAGAATAAAGAATTGTTGTACATAGAAAATTATCTCTTGAAACATCCTTCTGTATTCCTTTCAAGAATGATAAATTCAAGAAATATTTCATCAATATTGATTAATGAATTATCCAAAACAAACAACACGCGACATTTTATTCACCATGCTAGCACCTGAATATCAAGTATTATTTCTCTTAGATCATTGAATCTCATGTGGATCACCGATAGACGGATTATATCATATAACCCTCATAGAAAAATAAAAGAAATCATAAATGGTCCTTTCTGATGATCAACATTAATCAAAAAAGAAAGTTCCTAGGACGAAGTATTTATTTCATAAGATGTTAGATTACTTAATTATAAATATTATGATTAATATCTCTTCTGATGGTTTTAGTAAATGATTATTAAAAGAAATTTTATTATATCTCCAAAGACATCAAACTTTATATATTCAAAATAAATATTATATAAACTATATAAATGATAATTAGTTCAAAATATAAAATATGTCTCAAAGGACTGGAATTGAGACGAAAAACCCTTAACATGGTTTCCTTCTTGGTTGAACATGTTATATACTACTGAATAATAAATTTAAATTTTTTTAAAATACATTATTAAATAAATAAAAATATATATATAAACCTTTGTTAAGATTCTTCTATAATCATTTGAAATTCATTCATTGAATAGTTCTTACTTGCATTTATCACTTAAGGATGATTTGTCAATTTCCCTAAAACTACTTTGGTTTGCTGGCCATAGTCAAATGTGTTATAAAATGTTTAAATAATATCTATATTTATAATAATTTCATTAATATCATTTTTATTTATTATATTAAATTTTATATTCATCCATTCATGTTATTAATATAAAAAAATCACATCGCTTCATAGGGGTGATAGTCTACACATGCAATGAGGGACATTATCATTTTACAAAAGATAGGAGGTTATGAACATAAATGATATATTATATTTATAATATAATATTTTTTTCTTAAATATAATATATATTAATTAATTATATCTTTCTAAACATTCAAGTAAAGAGGTGATGAAATAAAAATTTCACTGCTATGTGGAGATGATATTCTGAACGTGCGCACAAGTGATGTTTTTTTCCATATGATAGAATGGATATAGAAAATGGATGTGAAATTAAACTAAAAATAATAATAATACGGTGAATATAGTGATGTAATTATGTTAAAATGGTTATTTAATATTTTTATGAACTTTAAGAAGAAAGGATCTTTGAAAAGTTTTGTAAAAACATATAATTATTCCTTTGGTAATCTCCATTGTTGTCCACCTTAATCATTCTTGAGGTGGTATTTTCATAAGAATACGACATATAACAAGAGAAAAGAAAATTTTGGAATGTATTTGGGTATATATTGGTTGATATAAGAGGTTCAAATAGTGTGGATAATAGAGAAAAAGGGGTTTCCATTTATAAGTGATGTTGGGGAAAAACATGAAAATACTTGGAATTTTATTATATAATATATTCATTACTGAAGTAAAGTGCATATAAATTAGAATATATTTCAAAATGAAAAAAATATGGTCAAAATAAAACTATATGAAAAAGATTTTTGTGTTTTTAAAGATATAGCCCTTTATTTTAACCTTTTAACTCATTTTAGTCATAGGAGAGTGATAAATATTGACCAAGGTTACTAGTCATTATGACCAAAAATTAAGTTGAATTTATTACCTAATATTAATTATTATTATTCTAAATATGTAATATATATTACAAGATTAAATTTATGGAATTGGTAAAAATTATTTTTAATATATGTTCACATAACACATTAAAAGAAGTTTTTTTTAAAAACTGCATGTTTTACGCATAAAAAGAATTTTATAGAATAATATAATATAATGTTGATTATAATGGAATTAATTATATTATTTTAAACAAAAAGGTACTTATTTTTGTTTAAAACTAAAAAAATACAATTTAACCTTTTTAATAATTGAATAAGAGAGAGAACCCCAAGAATGTTTTAATTTGAATAAAAACATTACTTAGACTTCCAAAATGTTAACCATAGATTTATAAGTTTAAATACAATATTTTTATATGAATTATATTAATTCATAGAAATATATTTTTTATAGGAAAAAGTTTTATAAACTTTAATGTCATTATTATATCATTATAATTTCATAAATGTGACAATTTTTTTGTAAAATCGGTATTTTTTACTATTCACATCAAATTAACTATTTGTGAAATTTTTTAAAAATTCACACTTTGATAATTTTTATAGGATTAATACAAAAATTAAATTAATTAAATAATATTAAATTTATAAAATTTTGTAATTTTATTTTAAATCTCATCCTTGAATAAAGATATGGGCATTATTTTGTAGTTTCTTTCAAAAATAAAGTTTATTATAATTAAATCATGGGTTTTACATTATTATCCCATTAAAATATTCCATCCTTGAAATTTATATATTATAACATCATGAATAAATGTCGGTATTTCATCATTATAACTTCTTTAGGTTCCTGTATTTCCTCTTATATCATATGATTTCCCTAAATGGAATTGACCATCTCAGAAGTCTGATTCCCCATCAGATGTTCTATAGTGTTAAAAATCTAGATAGGGTCATCATAATAATATATATAATTATCCAATATAACTTATTTATAGGTGATTATATAAATTTACTCTAGTATATACTTACACAATAATGATATATTAAACATTTTGGTGATTTCAGAATAAGGCTTTGATCTGTCCCGCTATAGGCTGGTTTGGAATGGGTCTGATATGTTGTTTTTTTGGTCTGCTACTTAAAAATCAATGGAAGATCAAATGTTTTGAGGAATTTTCTAGTGCAGTGATATATGATTTTTCCTCTTGGATTCCTAGCCCTGAATTCAGGAATGGGCGGTAATGGATACTCAACCTTGAAGGAAGCATGAACATATGATGAGATAGTTTCAAGTTTTGGTGGGGTTTTTCATTGACTATTTTGATGTTCCTCCATATATCCCTGCTGGTGTAAGTACATTGCACCTTGTGTTTTTATGGTAACTTTTTGAATTTAATAAATTCCTATGGATTCATGAATTTGGAATCCAATTCATGCCACCACCATCTTTTAAAAAATGATATATGTAACACATCATTTACATTAGAGAGGTTGGGTGGAATTTCCAAATGGTAATACATGACTTTATTTCCATCAAAAACCTAAAATGTCCAAATATACCTTGGATTCAGTTTATCTCTCTTAAAAACCATATAGAAACATTCCATGTAGATAAATTCATAATAACATGATCCCCTTATTATAATTCCATATCCTTCCTTAGGTTATTGATATATCTCTTTTTCTAACATTGATATTTCATGATACGACTCTGAATCATTCGCATTTTCACGATTTTATCCTTAATAAGTTTTTTTCCTAAAAGATTAATTTCTCCAAATTGATCCAAGCTATATATCATATGATATATTTTCCTATACAATGCTTCATATAGTTCCATTTGAATTCTCAAACATAATCTGTTATTATATGAAAATTACACGAAATGAAAATACATATCCAACATACCATGGATTCAAGTGAGAATGTCCTTAGTGTATCATATAATTTTTTTTAAAATCCTTATAAACTATACATATGAATAAATATGATATGAAATACTCAAATTTATATCGGTGTTATGATCCATCATAAAAATTTTCTTTAATTTCTATGTAAACTATGGGTCATGATCGGTAAAAATAAAAAGTGGTATGATGTGAGGTCTCACAACATCATTAATATAGATCCATGAAAGGGTATCAATAGTTAGATAATACCTTATAGACATAAAATGTGTATAATTTGTAAGGAAGTCAACAATAACCCACATACCAACATTTCGCATATGAGAATTTGTAAATATGGTTAAAAATCCATAGTAATATTATCCCACTTTTATATAGAAATATAGAGTGGTTACAACAATCCTTTAGGAAATTTTATTTCATGATTTTCCTTTTGAATAACTATGTATCTTATTGCATAGTTTGAAATTTTTCACTTCTTATTATCCCATCATAAATGGTTCTTCAAATCGCTATATATTTTAGTGCTAATAAGGTGTAT
The DNA here is from genome assembly GCA_963277665.1 of Viscum album. Classification (NCBI taxonomy): domain Eukaryota; kingdom Viridiplantae; phylum Streptophyta; class Magnoliopsida; order Santalales; family Viscaceae; genus Viscum; species Viscum album. Next base: position 476,097,901 of record OY728135.1, read on the forward strand.
AGAGAAATTTAACACATCGTACTGATCAAGTAATTCCCTCTTCAGATCAGATATTGATTGAACATATAAAATATTTATTAATTTTAGCACACCATATTCATAAACAATGTCTTCTAGATTCCCATCATTCGTGAAATTAATTTTTATTTTTAAACTATTTTTATCAATCTAGAACCTTTTTATTTTTATCTATAAAATATTGTTTGGTAATAATTTGAAAAGGAAGAGATGTTTCACCATACCTAATTACTCTTATATCCAACATTACTAAGTCTATGAATATAGGATATTTATTTATACTCATTTTAGTTTGAACCCCATGATATTTTTCTAGTCAATGCATTGACACCATTATTTAACATCCCATGTTAGTAGTGTATTTAGAAATCATAATAATTTAATATATATATTCACGTACTTTGAATAATGTTGAGATATGTTTTGTGAAAATATTTGTTTCAAAATTTTATGGTATGCATACATATCCCACTGTTAACTATAGAGATAATGAATCCATATATTAAAGGAAATGATTATAATTTCCAAATCAAGATCATGGGTTGGATAATTTTTTCATTTGATATTTAAATACATGATACATATTTATCCACACTTTTATTCTGTATAAGGATTCATGTGAGCCTTTTCTTTTATGCATCACTATGTTACACATAATTATCCCTTCATTATGGTAATGTCAATATCGGGGCATCGACCATTCTCATCTTCAGTTTTTCAAAACCTTCTTTACATTCTTCAAACCATATGAACATAATCCATTTTATTTCACCTTGGTAAATGTGTTAGATTATCAGAAAACGTTTTGATCAATGAAATTATAATAACCTAATAATCCAAGGAAACTACATATCTAGGTTTTGTTGTTTGGTTTAGGACATTATTTTACTGAATTTTCCTTTAAAGTATCAACTAATATTCAACAATAAGGGATAGTAATGTACATGAAGAAATCATCTTTAATATAGAATTTACACTTACGAATTTTCCTATACAACAATTTCACTCAAATATTTTCAATAATTATAATAAAATTGGATTTTTTTTTTTAATTTTTTTTTTCAATTATGCCAAAATTTAATTGAAAAATACCACAAAAAATTATCAATATAATCTTGGAATACTATTTTTATTAGATCCAGAAAAAATGATTCATTGTTCAATCAATGTATTTACTATAAACTCATAATCTATAACTTCTATGAAATGTCATCTTTAGAATATCTTTCTTACTAACATTTTATGATTCCCCGAACAAAGTTCAATCTTTGACAAATATTAATTTTCGTATATTTGATCAAACATATCATCAATGAGAGGTGGAAGATATTTTTTATATGTAGTAATGGAATTTATTTCCATATAGTTAATCCACAATAGCATAAAACCATAATTATTCTTAATAAAAATAATAGGGGCTCCTCAAGGTGAAATTCCTGGGAATATGAATCCCTTTTTATTTAACTCCAATATATTTTTCATCAACTCTAATAATTCCACCATGGAAATTATATAGTGAGTCTTATATATAGGTATTTAATATAGGATGAGTTTAATGGAATACTCAACTTCATTCATTTTTGGATTTCAATGTAACCCTTTAGGAAACACATTATGGTATTCCAAAAAATAGGTAAATAATCATTGAAAATGTTATATTTCCTATCCATAGGTTTCATATACTCTTCTTCTCCCCCAATTTCATTTAGGAGAGCTACTAAATGCGGATCAAGACCTAATTCAGATGATTTATTCTACCCTCTAATAATAAGTTATTCCATATCTCTATCATATATATTAATCCCTTTCTCTCAAAAATAAATATTCACATTATACATTGAATAAAAATCCATACTAACTACTATATGAATGTCAAAAATTAGTATAAAAACTATGTTTTCAAATAGGGTATATCTATACATTATAATGGGGAATGAATGACATATCCTTGATGCAATGTGATTTTAATTATGTGTCTTGATTGATAACATCCTTATTAAGGTTCTAGGGACTACATGATGTTATAAAAAATATAGAAGATATAAAAGTGTGAAAAGATATAGAATGAAATAAATATTTAGATAAGTTTGAGTTTATGATCAAAGTATCGAACACTGTATGTTTAGGAACATCAAAATTAGTCGTAGTAGTCTCATAATCCTATCCTTACCCCCTTAGCCTTTTTGGGGTAGGTTCCCTTGTTTCTTGGAGAAATATTTTGAATAATTCTCCATATATCTAGAGTTGAATCACTATATAATAGTATTTTATTTCATTCCCTTACATTCATGAGATTAATAGACCTTATCATTACTCATATAATGAACTGTTATTATATTTAAGTACTTTCAAAGATGTTCATTTCCACAATAATCTCGTTTTGTAAATCCAATATTTCATTTCTTCTTTTTTAACACATTTATTTTCCTTAGTGCTCAATTTACCTCTTACTCTCTTGATTTACCTGGAAGATATATCACATAGAAAACTTCGCCTCTACCTTTTTGGAATATGATACAATATAATAATATGATGAAAAAAATTAAGAGACTAATTCATTTTAGTCATTTAACTTAAGCTCATAAAATGAATTACCAATCATACTTTTTAGATCACCTGTGTATTCTATTTCATGACTTGCTAACCGTGTGATTCTAGAGTCATATTAAACATCAAATTCATCTTCATTTTTCTTTTAGTTGATGAACATTATCTCAATTTCAGTTCATAAATTGTGAGGAAAATATTTTTCAAGGAATATCATATTAAAATTTCCCTATTACATACATTCTATTTCATCAACATCATTAGTATTCTAGATCATTGATTACCATTTATTAGTATCTTCCATTAAAAAATATACGATTATAATTATATTTTATAATTAATTAATTCATATAATCAATGAATATATTTTCAAGGGACTTGATCCATTGATAAACTACTAATAAATTAGTATTTCCATTAATTGATATAGGATATTTTCACATAATGAGATCCATCATAGAAGCATAGTGCTATAAAATAATAGGTTTCTCTATACAAGAATGATAATTTTTTATAACATGGGATCGTTTTCAAAATAGTTCCATGACATGCCCATATCCAACATCTATAATATTGAATTAATCATATGTAAAATCTCTATATTGACTAGATTTGTGTGCATGTTTCCCTTTATTCTGCTATGTTCTATATCTAAACAATAGAACACATATAATTTTCTTATAACATCATCAGTATTGTGCAATAACAAAAAAAAATTAATAATTGTCAATTATTCTAAGGTATTACAATAATAAACATTTTAGCTATGTTTTCTAAAAATATAGTTCTGAATGTTCATAATAAATTTATTTAATACCAACTAGAATGAAACAAACTACTATAACAAAAGCCACAATCAACTTTATTACCTTGTTATAAGATATAAGGGATCACACCGTAAAGGATCGACTAGTTTAGCATTATTGGGATACTAGATACATAAATAATTTTTATATTACATTGAAAAAATAAAACATAGCATGAAAAAACCTTACTAAATCCTTAAAGATCATTCAAATATTCCTTTATTATATCCCAGGGAAAGAAAAAAAAGTTGATCTCATATTCTTAGTAAGGGAAAGAATGAAATGAATTTTTTCATAAGTAGATATGACATAAAAATATAGAAGATTGAATAATAAATACATGTGTGATTTAATCAATAACTTCAGTATTGAATACATCAAAAAATGAAATTAAACACATAGATAATGATAACTAAATTTTCAATGAAGTAAATGTATAATAATATAAATTAATGATCTTACCACCAAGGTCTTACTCCACGAAATCTTGATTCTTACTGTCAAGGTCTTATTATAATACACTGTTAATAATTGTGTTGATATACACCAAATACCCAACTAATAAGGAATTTTACCTTGTTTTTCTCATGTTTCCTATCGATGCATCGAGGGACATTCTATAACTGGTCCCCACCAATCACTCTCATATGTCAATTGTATTCATCATATATTGAATAAATAAGATAATAAATAATAAAATTTCATTATCATTAATAATATCTATACTATATAAATAATATTGAACATTAATATTTCTCTAGTAAATCAAATAAATTTATTAATAACATTCCTTCAACTACACCATATATTGAAATGGTATATAGTTATTTCAATTTACAAGCATAAAATATGATACTTAATGTATCGATGATCCTAAATATATAAACATGATAGATAAAAATAATGTCTAATAACTAATATAGAGTGATATAGAACAAGATCCCAATAAGGTGAATGATCAAAAAATAAGTATTAATCAATAAATTAGTAAATAGTAATAGAATACCACCTCTTTATCAAAAATTATTATTTTAAGTAATGAAACAATTTTTATAATAAGTGGTGAAAATGGAAGTGGAGCATTGAAAAAGAACATTCCTTAAATCATTTCCAACTTTTAGGTAAAAACGATGCTATAAAACATTTACAAAATTCGTTTCAACAATTTAAAAAATAATGACTTTTTAATATAAAAACATAGAATTCATAGAATAATGTAAAATTTATTTTCTTTAAAAAATCAAAAAAACATATATATGAATCTAAACAGAGACTTACAGTCATTGAGATGGGAAAATCCATTCATGTTTTATATGTTATAATTAACATTTTTTCCAACTTTTGTAAAGAAATATAAAAATGACATATTTTGATAAATTTTTAAATATCACTTTTTAAATTTTTTAAATAAAGTAAAATGTATTAAAAAATACCTTTACCAACTATTTAAATATATCAAAAAACATTTATACAAGAATTTAAATAATATGGAGATGGAAGAAAAAGGTCCCCAACCATAAAATAGAAATAGCATTTTCTTTGTTTTAAAACATTGTTTTGGTATTTGTGTAAAAAAATAGGGGAAAAGTTAGATGAAAAAATGGAAAATTTATATATAACAATATAATAATAAAATTTTGGGGGTTTATTAAAGATAGAGTATATAATTATTATAATATAAATATAAACCTGAATAATCCCAAAGAAGAGTACCATCGTAAAAAAAATCATTACGACATTAATAACTTTTGAATTAAAACTCATTAAATGAGAAAATGCAATTTGAAACATTATATACCATGAATAAATAGGAATTTATGTTATAATTTATCATGGATGTAGTATATACACCATATAAAATATTTTAGGCGCATAATATAAAATATGTCTCAATGGATTGGAATTGAGATGAAAACCCCTTACCTTGGTTTCTTTATTAGTCAAAGGAATTTTGGAAATCCCCTATTAACATTATGTTTTGTATGTTTTAACCATTTTATTTGGTTTAATTTTTTTTGATGAATTATATATAAAAGGAATTGGGAGGATACCTACAATGGTGAATTCATGGATTTTTTTTGACATTTATCTTAAACCTGCAATTTTTTAGGTTTTCCGGGAAATTACACATCATGTAATGGTAGTAATTTCTATGTATTGGACACTAGGTAGAATCTATGAATAGGATACACAAGATTAGGGGTTTACACATTGTGTAACATGTCCACCTCATATAATGGGAAAATATTATTTTTAATAAAAACGATATGGTTTTTTGGGGTATAAAGGAGTTGAGGATTACAAAATGTTTAATGGGATTATACGCTATGTAAATATCGTGAGGGAGAGTTTTAAATAGGTGAATCAGATTAATTATTATTTCATTTATTATGAATCCCCTATCTCTATCTATAGCCAACCCTAAGAGATTTTGGGTGACTCTTTTCCTTCTGGACCACTTTGTTTAGTGATTGATCATCAATGGGTTTGAATTTATTCTCTCCAAATGCTTAATCATTCTATGTTTCCACTGGTTTTGGTTACTATTGTGTTTTGGACTATGGTTCAATTTTTATTTGTGATAAAATAGTGATTTCTATCTATTTTTTTAGTTCCTTTTCATTCGTTGTTTTTTAAAGGCAGTTTTCATGGATTTTTGTCTACGTTGTCGAAAGCATCTATATTTTTATCGTGTTGAGGTATGTATTTTTAAATAGTAGGTTACTTTGATGGATTTCGATTTTCTCGTGATATATTTCCTATAGTTTTCTATTAATTATAAGTTATATATTGTTTTAAATTATTTCATAGAAATGAAAATTATTTTATAAAAAGGGGTTTTGCTTTGAAAATGGATTTTCTTGATTTAGAAATGGGTTTTCAAAATTCTAATTGGATTATATTGGATTAAAAAATGTTTTGAAAAATTTTGAATAGGTATTTTAAAATGTATTGGGATAATTTAACATTAGGAACCTATGGTGCATTTTGAAATAATCATGGGTAGGCTTAGTGTGCGTTTTACACCCAGAAGTAACTTTTTTGGTACCGAATGGCTGAACTCGGTGTTTGTTGGATCAAATGTAGGTATATTTAGGCTCTTGAGTGTCTAGAACCCATTTTACTAATAAATGGTGATTTTTCAAATTTCATTAATTTTTATTTATCACATTACTATTCTTAACATGGATTTTTGCTCATAGGTTTTTATATGAGGTTTCAACCCATAGATTCACATGATAGGTTATTTCGTGGATATGATTTCATCTTGATTCATGGATGTACTTTCATATTTTATCACTTCTACATTTCATATTTTTGGTTTGATAATTTGAAAATATTTTATGAAAAGAAAAGAATAAAATGGTAAAATGATTTATAAATGATTTGGATTTATAAAAATTATTTGAAAAACTATTTTATTTTAAAATCTATAATTATTTAATTCATGATATTAGGACTTGTATAGAAACTTTGGTGGTATCCTACTAGGAGTTTCCTCACACCCTAATTATACCTTTTATAATTTTTATATTTTTTATTATAGGACTCTAGTAAATGTAAGAGAATCATATCACATGATGGCTTCTCTTGTTCTTGATACTATTTATTTTTTTAGTGTGTAGGTGAATGTTGGTCATGTGGGATCTTGAATTAATTTCTGGTGTATCTTATTTTTTATTGGATTTTATGAATTTTGTTTCAAATCATCTACTTCCTCTTCATAATATGGTTGTATGAATTTTGTTTGTTCATAACTAGGTTTTGTTATCCAATTTTACCTATATCACATGATATTCCAGTTTGGGTGGCTAGTCTAATTTACCCAGGTCGGTTCTTTATAATTTATTGTCAAAGGGATTCTCTGCTTGAAGTGTGTTAGCACTCCCTGAGTTTGGTTCTTTGTATTGGGTAGAAAATAGTTAGCATAATTGGAATTTGGATTGTAGGAGTGGAAAATAAGCTTGGCCACCACACTTCTATGACTGAAACCAAGCTACGATGGGTGGTCATGAATTTTTACCTGGTTTGAGAATTGATGTCTGAGGTCATTTTAATGAACTTTAAGGGAAGTTTATTTGAATTGAACTATTATTTTTTATGTAAGTTATTGTATGGTTTCATTAAATTCTTAATGTTTTAAAGCTTTGTTATTAATGCCTGAATTAGGTTGTATGATTTTAGAAATTACCACATGACTGGTTGATTTATTTCTATTGTTAGATAATTCCTCGGAGAAGATCTCTTTCAAATATGAGAGAAGATGTTGCATGATAGGTTCTTCATGATAATCCTCATGTGGAGCCTTCTATGGTTAAAGATATAATCAGTACCATTTAGACTCTCGGTCAAGTGGGTATTGATAACCGAATACGAGTAGTGGATTATGGCTCAAAATTCACAAATTAACATCCACCTAATGTTCATATTGGAAAAGGACCCCAAGAATCTGAGGAGTGGATTGAGAATATATAGAGTATAATTAACTTCCTTAATACTCATAAAGACTCTATGGTAGTTTTTCCCACTTAAATTATTGAGGAACTGGGAAAGAGATGGTGGGAATCGATTGTGCAAGATATGTTGCACAAGAATCTTACATGAGATTCTTTTGAGATAATATTTAACTAATATTTTTTACTATGAGACATTTTGTGCAGTGAAGAGATAGAAGTTTCTGAACATAGAGTAAGGGGACCATACCATTCTATATTATTCTACCCATTTTTCTAAGTTGGTGCATCAGGCACTTGAACTTATTACTAATGAGTACATAAAGGTTTCAATATTTTTTTAGGAATAAGGCCTGATATTCGGTCAATGTTGATACATATGTTCCCACTAATCTATATTTAGGTATTTGAAAAGGCATCTTTGTCTGAGGTAGACATATATAGGATGATATCACAGGGTGGAGCTTTAGTTTGTTTAGTGGTTAACAGAGCTATATATTCTTCCTAGAAAAAGAAGTGTAAGAGTGGTCAGTCTTCTTTAGGACTAGTTTTGGCGGCATTGATAGGGGCAGTAGGGTATCTCCTACTAGTGTTGGAGCTATGGTTATACTTGGACTAACTGTTCAGAGGCTCTTATGACTTTTCATCTTTGTATATTTTTGGCCCATTTGATATGTTTCTTGGAAAGGATGTCCTAGGTAATAAATTATAGATCCACATTAATCTAGGGTTCATAGGTTTATACTAATTCATATAAGGATGGTGAACCAAATCCATAGGGTAAGGGGATTATGCATGTGTCTAATACCAAATGAATTTATGTAATGGAGTATGTGCCATAGGAATCTTATGTTTTTCCAACTACTGTTAGAGGTACAATGTTTATTTATTCTTCTATGGTGTTTTCTTTTTTTGATACTATTGTTACACATTATTTAATATCATCAAAGTAATTTTACATGTTTTTATTTCATTTGGTACTTATTTCATTCTTGTTTGATATTTTTACTCCTTTAGGAATGAGGTAAGAACAAGGTTTTAGATATTTTTTGTGTCGGGTGATGATAAGAGACTTGGAGGTTTAGTGGAAATTTTTAGTGACTTATAGAAAAATCTTTGACATTATTATAAGTATAGATTGTATGATCATTATTAATTAACAAATAGACTATTATCACTATTTATTTTAGTTCTTATCTCACAATGGGGTCACTCATGTTTTCCAGGGTGAGTGGGACTCTAGATCAAGAAGGTTGTGGCTTGTTTTTCCTTATGCTGGGGTAATCTCATATCAGTTGTCAGATATTTTTCTTGATTCACTTAACCCTTTTTTCGTACTCAACTTTCTGTAATGGTGTGTTTGTTCCCTAGTGTCTATTAGGATGATTTTCAATGTTTACCTCAATGGCGATAAGTTGAGCTTTCTGTAGATCTGATACTTGGAACAATACCCATTTCTATGTCATCATATTATATGTAACTTTCTACTTTGGTGGAACTTATGTTATGGTTTGAGGACCTAGAGGATATATGATTTATTCATCATTGTATTTCTCTATGGTATTCACCTATCCTATTTTCTAATAATGCATATTACAGCCTCAGACTTTATATTTATTATCGAGAGTTCAATCGGGTGACCATTAAGAAAAAATATCATTACTAATGATTAGTGATATATTTAATCTTTTTCTTGGGGATAATTGGTTTTCAATGATTTAACTAAGGTCAGGGTACTATCTATTTATATTTTGAGAAGAGGATATACCTAAGACAACATTTTAGAGTTTATTTGGGAATTTCCAGTTTTTGGTTATTCTATTTGATCTCACTATTTCTATTATGGTGTTTATAGATTTGATGAACTAGATCATTCATCAGTTCTTAGACTCATTTTTTCTAAGGGATGATATATTGTTGTACTCCAGGTCAATGGAGGATAATTTGGACTATTTGGATATCATTCATTGAACCTTGAAGGAACATCATCAATATGGTAGGCTTTCTAAATGTGTGTTGTGGATTCGTGATGTGATGTTTTTGGGGAATGTGATATCTGAGACGGGAATCTAAATAGATCATTAAAAGGTACAGGTAGGTATATCCTAGGACAAACCCATTAATATATCTAAGAAATAGTGCTTCTTGGGTTTGGTTGGTTACTATAGAAAATTCATTGAGGACATCTCCAAGTTCCCATCTTTAATGAAATCATAAACCCATAAGTGTGTAACGTTTTAATAGAATGTCAAGTGTCAGAGATACTTTGAAGAGATGAATGTGAGGTTGAATTTAGCACTAGTTTTGATTCTTCCAAAGTTGGGATCCGGTTATGATGTTTTCTATGCTGATTTTGATATGGTTTTGGGGTGTGTCTTGATATAGGGGAAAGTTGTTATTTCTTATGGATCTTTGTAATTATTCCCTAATAATAATAAGTAACCTAACCATGATCTTGAGTTGGAGTCATTTATACATTAACTCACAATGTGGTGTCACTATCTTTTTGGGGACCATTTTATGGTATATTATGATCATAAGATGCTAAATTATATTTTTACTCAAAGGGTCTGAATTTAAAATAGAGATGATGAGTATAATATCTTTATATTTTTGACATTGATATTTTTTATACCATTGGGAATGGGAATATAGTTTTCAATGCATTGAGAAGAAAATTACTAATTAGTTAAGGATTGATATCTAATGAGCTTTTTTTCTTAAATGAACGTGGAAGAGGAAGAGGTGGGTGGCCAATTGTTATTGGATTTGATGAAAGCACGGTCATCTTTTTATTCATGATTTAGACTCGATCAGGTGGCATACACCTTGTGATAACTCTTTAGTGAAATCCTTTATGGTAAGGAGACCTTTGGTGAGTGTTCTCAGACTTGTAGTGGATATTTTTGATTTTGTAGCAGGTTGGTTGTTTTGTTTTGTCTAAGGTAGAATTCATTGGATATGGGAAACCGTTCTAGTCGGTATATGAACCCAATGGCTACCAAGATGTATCAGGACTTGAGACGTCGGTATTTGTGGAATGTTAGGATGTGTTTGATTATTGATTGTGTATCATGGTTCCTTAATTTTTAGAGAATTTTGTTAGCAATTCAAAGTCATGTTCGGTTTTTACATCACTTACCCATTTTGATATGAAATTGGGAAGATATTTCCCTAGATTTTATCATTGGATTTCCACATACTCCTAGGGGGAAGGATTCGATTTGGTGATCATTGATTGACTCATGAAATCAGCGCATTTCCAACCTATCAAGGATATGGTGAATGTAGATCATCTTACGGTCATTTATGTCTGAGAAATTTTGAGACTTCATGGGGTTCCATACTTGGTTATATTTAATAGGGATCCATGGTTTACATCTAGGTTATATAAATTTTGACTGGAGGTGATGGGTTTTGAGATTACATTATGCTTAACTTATTATCCACAGAAGATTGGATAGATAGAGAGGAATATCCAGGTTTTAGAGGATATGCTTTGGGCTTGTGTGCTTGATTTGAAGGATCTTATGAAAAGAATTTTTCTCTAGTTTAATCTCCCTATAAAAAAGTTATCAGGTTTGGATAAAGATAGAACCCTTTGAGGATATGTATGGGAGACTATGTATATCTCTATTTTGTTGGGAAGAGTTGGGAGAGAAGTCCTTGGTTGGGTCAAGTGTTTTTATAGAGAGAACATAGATGGTGTAGTTGATCCAAATGAGTTTAATCAGGGAATAGAGTCATCAAAATTCTTATATAGACAATCGACAGGGGATTCTAGAGTTTGAGGTTTGTAATCAAATCATTCTCAAAGTTTCATCATGCTTGGACATCATTAGGTGGGTAAGAAGGGTTATTTGGAACTGAGGTTTGTCGGGACATTTGAGGTCTTTATAAGACTAATGAGGTTATCCAATCAATTTGAATTTAGATATATATTAACATCTATCTACAACATGTTTCGTGATTTCTATTTGAGGAGGTATATACCAGATCATTACCAAGTGATTAGATGGGTGGATTTGGATCTTGACCACAATACCATATTGGTTGAGTTTCCTATTCAGACTATGGATTTTCAGGATAAGGAAATACATGGTAATATGATCCCCCTAGTCTGGGTACTATCGTAGGGAAAATATGATAACCTTGAGATGTGGGAACGAGAGTCTTTGATGAGACAATAATGGACTTCTCTTATTGTGTTTCCAGGAACTTAAGGGATTTATAGGGTAAAAAAATGTTTATAGTGGGGATATTGTAACACCCCATCACCTTTATATCAGGTAATTTTTAAACATTCCTATGTTTCTATTTTTATTAAATTATTAATGTGAAAATAGAATTGATAGGATACATGTAATGGGGAAGTTTGGGTTTTTTGGGAACTTCTATCTTAAACCTGTATTTTTTTTCTTATCTAGGAAATTACACATCGTGTAATTGTACACACCATGTAATCGCCAATGGGAATAATCCATGAAATAGATACACATCATGAATGGTTTACATACCATTTAACATGTTCACCCTGTGTAATGGGGATAATATACTTTTTAATAACAGAATATGGGTTTTCCAGTGTATGTGGGAGTGAAGGATTACATGTTGTTTAATGGGTTTACACATCATGAAAATATCTTGGGGACTATTTAAAGTATTCATATTGGATGATTTCTTATTTCATTTTACATGTAACATCTCTCTGTCTCTATCTCAAGCATACCCTAGGTGATTTTTGTTGACTCTTTTCCTTCTGGATTGCTTCCTTTATTGATTTATCACTGTTAAGGTTGGTTTTTTTCTCCATTTAAGTAATATTTCTATTGTTTCATTATATTTGGTTATAGTTGTGGTTTTGGATATGGTTCTATTTGGATTTCTGATCAGATATTGATTTTTATCGATGATTTTCAATTTCTTGGAATGCCTGGTCTTTTGAAGGCTGCTCTCTTAGTTTCCGGTCACCATTGTTGAAGGTAGATTGGTTTCTACCATCATGAGGTTGGTGGTTCTATAAAGTGGGCTAATTTTATGAATTTCATGTTATTATAGATAAATTCCTTTTTGTTATTCATTAATTATAAGCGATATGTGTTTTTAAATGATTTTTTTTGGATTAGAGAATGTTTTTGAAATAGGGGTTTTCTTTGAAAATTGATTTTCTTGATATGAAAATGGTTTTTCAAACTCCAAAGGATATTTTCATATATTATAGAATGTTTTGAGAAATTTTGAGCATAATTTTGAAACTTTATATGAAAAATTTCACATTGGGAACCTTGGGTGCATTGGGAAAGAGACAAGGGTAGCCTTAGTGTATTAAACCACTTAGTGGTAAATTTTATGATATCAACAAGAATGAATTGATATCTGTTGGATTAAATGTTTTCCTATTTAGGCTTGTGAGTTTCTAGTATGCATTGTAAAATAGGCTAGATCCCAATAAAAAGTGATTTTCATTTTTAATTTAAAATTACTTATCACATAATTGTTTTAATCATGGATTGTTTCTCGTAGGTCTTTATATGAGGTTATGTTATATAGCTTTACATGATTGGTTAATTCATGGATATGAATACCTCTTGATACATGGATATGATTTCATATTCATTCACTTATAATTTTCATATTTATGTCTTGATAATATGAAATCATTTTATGGAAACCTAAGAAAAAAATGGAAAATTATTTATAAATGATTTTTGATTTATGAACATGATTTGAAAATAGTTTTTAAGCTAGAGTTGTTTCATTTAGGATATTAGACACTATATAGAAACTATGGTGATACCATACTGAGATTTGGATCACACCCAACTTTTTCCTTTGGGTGTTTTTGGGTGTTTTATTATAGGACGTAAGTAAAGGGAATAACATATTTTAGAATGTTGTCATGTGATGTTGTTGCTACTTTCCGTTCAGTTTGGTCTAGAGGTGACTGTTGGTCAAATGGGATCATGACTTACAGTCTAGTTTAAAATTTTATTGTCTTTGATTGTATTTATTATGTGGTATATCTTCTATTTCTACATCGTAATCTATTTTTATGCCTTTTTTCTTTTGTTCAAGACTAGTTTTTGTTATCTTGTTTTATTATTTCAAGTGACGGTCCGGTTCGAGTGGCTTGTATAGTTGGCCCATGTTGGTTTGTCATAATCGTATCCTCTTAAATAATCATTTTAAATTTATAAAATAGTTAATTAAGAAAAAAATTAATCTATATTCCATTTTTTAGTTTCTTTTATAATTATTTCAAATTCATTCATTGAATATATATTACTTACATTGACCACGTATGTTTGTTTGGTCAATTTCTCCACAATTACTTCGATGTATTGACCCTGGTAAAACGTGTTATGAAATGGTTATATAATCTAAAAAAAGTTATTAATTCCATTAATATAATTTTTATTCATTATATACAATTTTATAATCGTCCATGAAAACTAGTTATATAAAAATTAATCACATCAGTTCATGTTGGTGGTAGTCCAAAGCTACGCGTGAGTGACGTTGTCATTTTCCAACAAATTGGAGTATAAGAAGTTAGATGATATAATCTATTTTTAAAATCATAATTATTTTATAGATATCATATATATTCATGAATTATATATTTATAAGAATCCATGTAAAGTGGTGATGAAAATGAATAACACTGTTACAAGTATATGATAGTATCTATGTGCCCACAGGAAATGATTTCATTTTACAAGGATTGGAATGAAGATAGAAAATAGATTTGAAATTGATATAAAAACATATAATTATGATTAATATAATTATTCAATTATTTTATGAAATTTATTAATGATTTTTATAAGGTTTAAGAAGAAAGTAACATAGAAAAGCACAGTAAGAACATATACCTCTTCCATTGGTAATCTCCATTTTCTTACACCATAAGGCATCATGAAGTGGTATTTTTGTTGGAAACATAACTCTAGGTAGATAACCACTATGTTTTGAAGGAACCATGGTAAGATTAGGTGATATAAGTTGTTCATGTAGTGTGGGATAGAGAGGAGAGGGGGTGGTCTTTAATAAATGATTTGGGTAGAGTAATTATAAATACATATATATTTACATTATAATATATGACTTACTAAAATAAATTAGATGAAAATTATCAAAAATAAAAATATTATTAGGGTATGGTATATATATGAACCACAAATGAGATTCAATGAAGATTGTTTGTTATCTTCAAGCCATATCCCTTTATTTTTAACCCATTTTACCCGTTTTACTCTTCATCAAGTGATAAATATTTATCTTGGTAATTATTCATTATGTCCAAAACAGAAGTTGAAATTATTACCAAATATTAATTATTATGATTATAAATTTTGAATATATTTTTAAATATTTGTTTCCATATGTTCTGAAAAGTACATTTACATGTTCACAAAATGCGACGAAAAATATTTTTAGAAACATGGTTGTTTTAAGCATAAAAAAGATTTTGTATATAAATAAATTATATTGTTTATTAAAATAGATTTAATTATATTATTTTTTTAAAAAATTATTATCATTTTTCTTTAAAAATATACGAAAACTAAATTTAACTTTTTGAACACTTGATTAAGAGAGAATAACTAAAAAGTGTTTTTATTTAAATAAACATATAACATAAATTTCTAAAATGTTAAGTATAAAATTCTAAGTCCAGCATTATATTTATATATGTATAATATTAATTTATATATATATATATATATATATCTGTGTGTGTGGTTTATAAATATTATTGATATATTTTAAATTCATTCATATATCATTATATTATCATAAAAGTGAGAATATTTGTAAAATCGTTATTTTTCATTATTCACCAAAAAATCAATTATTTATGTAAAATATAAAATTTTCAATGTGATCTAATTTTAAAATGACGAATCAAAAAATAAAATTAATTTCATAGAATTAAATTTATTAAATTTTTAAATTTTGTTTCTAATCATATTCATAAATAAATCTATGTACATTATGCTATTGTTTTTCTTGAAATAAAAGCTTACTTATTATAATTAATGATTGGGTGTTATAATCAGAATTACATACAACCTGAGGATATATATATATATATAGTGAATCAACCTCACCCTTTAAAACTACATACTTATCATACCATTTAGACTATTTACCCATATTCTTTAGAATCCCCATCTTGAAAACTAGACAGAGTTCTTAATATTGTAACAACACTAAATAAGAGAGGGTGATGTGGAATCAAATAACCCTAGGTGATTGACCAAATTTGTGACAATGGTTCCTCCAATAAAGGTACCTATTGAATTATTCAAATTTCTATCAAAATATAGGCAAAATTTTCTTCTCATGTATATTTTTTACCCTTCAGAAATAGTAGAACGAAGCAGTTCTTTTAATTGGATGACTACCCCCTAAAAACCACCCCCCGCTCTATCTAATCAAGGGTGAGGTACTTATGAACAATCTAAAACAAGGGACCCCAACTTTTTGTGTTCTTATTCATCTTGGGATCATTCTGACACTAGGGGATAAATTCTATCTTGTCCTAATTCTTCTGGTATTCAATCCTATTGGTTTCTAAGATCAATGTATTATATTCATCAATCTATAATTAATAAACACTTTAATGAGCATCCCTATATAGAACTATCAAAAGGAAAGTATACACTATGTATTACACATTTATAATTTTATCATAGACAATGTTAGTTCAATGGTAGGAAGGAATTCCTAAAATAACTCCCTATAGGTGAGTCATCCCAAATACTCACTCCTAGATCTAGTGCTAAAAAACATTATTTAAACACTATCTTTGATTGAAAGTGATATAAACCTATATTTGTATTAAAATTTTTATATAAGTAAAACTATACATCTCATACATGATCCCGCAATCCCAAATAATGGATGGTTTAGTGATTTGATGATCGAAAAATATTTTACTATACTTGTGATCATTTCTCCATAATTAAAACAAACTAGTCTCCCTTATAGAATTCCCATAAGTTATACACATCATCATAGCCTGGGGAATGGAAACATAAGAAATGGGTGAACTGAAATGTTCAACAAGGAAAAAAACCATCATCATTTGATCAAGGGTTAGATCCTAAGTTTATGAGAAAACATGAGAAGTAGGGATATGTATTATTAAAATACCATGGAATAATAAGTATTTTCCATAAATCGTGATTGAAGAACATGAAATCTCAAATGATAAAACATATACCATGTAAAAATAGTATGTAATAATCATATAATAAACATTTTCCAAGAAGCATAATCCTAGGAATATAATATAGAAATATAGTATATAAATAATAATAATAGGTAACAATAACAATATAATCCAATCTAACTGCATTGGGTCAGGGATCAATCTTATAAACCATGATAATCTGCATTAGGTTCACACTCAATCATGTGAACCTAGATACTCAGCATCAAGTTCACCTCAATCTTTTGAACCAAGCTAGCTTACATCAGGTTCATACCCAATCTTGTGAACCTAGTTAAACAACATCAATATTATGCTCAACATCATTATCTCATGTGATATATAACCTTATAAAATTCATTATAAGAAAAAACCTATCAATCATCCCTACATATTTGTGACACATGTAAATAATCATTCATCACATCATAAAGAACCCAATGAAATAAAAAACCTTTTATTTACATTTCAAGATAGTATGACCAAAATTAATCACAATAGTTTAAATTGTTGATACCCAAAATTTAGTAACCCAAAACGAGTATTATATAATAACATTTAAAGTTTGATTCATGAAAAGTAATTTCCAAGTAAATAAATAGTTATTTGAAAAAGATAAATTAAAGTGGAAAGATAAAACAATTTTTTGAACATGAGTTTATCTTTATCATGAAGGACGTAGTTATAGTAACATGGAAAAATAATTATAGAATAAGTAAATTATGAGGCATTCTAAAAAAGAATATTTTAAAATAAATATAAATAATTAATCTTTGAAAATACTTAAACGGTGAAATAATTAAAAGTCAAAATATTTTAAAAACTTTTACTTTAAAAAGTAATCATTAATAATGGATTTATGAAAAAGATATAAATTCTTCAAAAAGGTAAAGTGAAAAATTTAGGAAAACATTAATTATAAAAAAAAATTTAAAAAATATCCTTTAAAATAGAAAAATGTTATCAAATATAAATTTCTAGTGTAAGATAGAACATTCCATTTTGAAAGGTTTGAAACCATTTTTTTATATTGAAATAAATTTATTGAAAATCCACATCATAAAAAAAGTAAAAAATAATCATTTTGAAAAGAGGATAAGTGAAATATAAATATCAAATGAGATAACACATAGCTAGGTTTCCAATTATAATTTATATCATTGGAATTAATGGAAAATATGGAAGAGTGGAAAACTGCTGATAAAATGGATTGAAATTATTCTCATTAATGATATTCTTTTTGAATAAAAAAATTCATCAAGGTATAATCATTGAATTTAAAATTAATTTTCCCTATAGGCTATGATAACTCGCCGTGAAATAAATTATTACGATTGAATAAATCATTATTTTAATAAATAATTATAACAAGAATAATTATAAATAAATGGAGTGGTATTGAAGGGGTGGCGAGAGGCCCCTTTTATATGTTGTGATAATAAATTTTGTATTCAATTAATTCGACTAAATATAAAGAGTGAACAAGTTTCACAATCCAAGAAGACATCAAATTAAAAAATAATGGGGTTTAGATTGTTTTTGGTAGATTAAAACCACGACTACACAATTAGAAATATTTTTTAACATTTTAGGCCATTTACTCATTTGGTTAAACCCTTTTCCCTTTTATCTTTTATCATGGTAGATAGTTTTTACCTAAGAAAGTTACATTTATGGATAAAAATAAAATGGTTCTTATTACCTAATATATAAATTATGAATCCAAATTGGAAATCCCCTTTGTTATATTCAATTTCTAAAATTGAAGAAAAATAATTTTAAAATAATATATTTATGGTGTTGTAAAAACAGTTTCTGAGAAATATATTACTTAAGTTATAAAATTTCAAATATCGGTTTGTAAATTAAAATTAAAATTTTATAATATATAAAGATATATATAAAAATATATTTTTTTATAAATTTATTTTATAATATTTAGGTTATGATTATATCTTATTGATGGCATAGAATCCATTACATTTGTAAAATGGTATTTTGGACTGCTCTCCTAAAAATCAATATTTTTAGAAAAATCAAAAAAAAAATTATCCTAAGAAGATTTTGATAAATTGAAATAAAAAATTAATTTCAATTAAAAAATACAAATTCTAAAACTTATAAATTTATCTTTTAGATAATAATAGAAAACATAATGAAAAACTACTTTTATTGAAAATGACGCTTTTAAACATTAAGTGTTTGTAGTACCAATTCATACTAATTCTAAAATTTAAAAATATATATATCTATATATTATTTAATATATTTAAATATTATATATTATTAAAATTTTCTTTTAAATTTGGTTAATATAATATATTAGGATAGAATATATAACAATTTAAAAAAGTTTTTTTTGAAACATATTACCTTAATATTAAATAATCATTACTAAATACCATTAAAATTAATTATTTATATTTTAATATTTTAATTCTACTAATATAATGATATTAATATGATTATTTTTATTTATAAAATATATTATTTTATATTTGAAAAATAATAATGTTAATGTGTAACATATATATATATATATTAATATATTAATATTACATCTTTATTTGATTTTTTATTAAAATATATTATATATTATTATAAATATTTATTAATATATGAATATTAAATATTTATATAAATAATCTTTACAAAATACCATTAAAATTAACTACCTATATTTTAAAATTTTAATTCTACTAATATATTGATATTAATATCTTTATTTTTATTTTTAAAACATATTATATCATATTTTAATAATAATAATGTTAATGTGTAGCATATATATAAATATATATAAATATATTAATATTACATCTTAATTTGATTATTTATTACTCTTGAACTATATTATTTTAAATTTACTTCTAATAATACAAGACTTTTGTATACCTATTGGATACATGTATATCCAACAACCATATTTCTAATGGTATTATTTTTAATAATCCTATTTATAACAGATAGGTTTTGTCACATCCCAAGTATGTAATGAATAATATATTTTCATATCTATGACTATTTAGGAATTAAATAGTGTTTTAAATGCTTAAAATGAGAATAAATCCAATCTTAGAATTGAATTCTCTAATATTTTTGAAAGATTGTTTTACCACCTTTTGATGGAGAAACATTTTTAAATCTATATTTTGACAATTTTATAAGCCTTATTTTTCAAAATAAACTTATTCTTTAGTATTGGGACATTTAAATTTACTTTGGATAAATTTTTGGTATTTTTCTTACAATGTTCATTTTTTAATTAATAGTGAAAATTACTGCATTTTACTTAAAAAATTCTTTTTCATCTAATTTAATTTTATGGATATATTATCTTTTTAATTGGATTTAAAGTGTAAATAGAATATATTTTTACAAATTAATCCAATGGTGTTCATTGGGATTAATTTCACTACGAAATTGGATATCAACAATTGTCAATATTTTGGTAGAAATTGTTTCAAAAAACCCGCTATTTGTTTTGAAAAATGAGAATTATTTTTAAATTAATTATTGCAATTATTGTGTTTGGATTTTATTAAAATGGATTCCATATTTTGAATCAGAAGGTCCAAATTATGTAATTAATACTCTTTTGTTTTTGGACATTATGAATAGTAACGACAGTAATTATCTTTAATTATCATGATTAATTAGTAATCGGGTAGTTATGGGTAATAAAATAATATCTTAATAACAATAAAATGACCCCAACATGTGTCCTAATGTTACTTGTTATTTCATGGCCAACTATGGGATTCCTTGTTCCAAACTTACGGACCCCATGGAATCACATTTGGGTGATAGTGACACTTTATCATTTTATTATTTAATGAAAGGAGAATATCACAAAAGTATGTAACACCTAACTAAAACAATATTAATTTTGACTACATAAATGATATCTTGAACTATAAATAGTCATTGGAAATATAAAAATCTTTCCTACATCATGATATTTTTTTATAATTTTTAGACATTAAATAAATTAAATTTTTTTATGACACCATGATGATGCAGCGATTACCTCATTAATGAACGATTTAAATAAAATGAAAAGGTAATATAAAATCTAATACTTTCACTTGTCCAAAACCTATTTAATAAGTATATTTCGAACCCTTATCACCTTATACTTGATATATATCAATGTGGGACCTTTCAAATCCGAAACTCATTATATAATAAATTAACATTTCATGACTTTCCATGAGTGTCCCCCCTCACTCTTATAAAAGGCCCCCACCTCTACCTCCTTACCCACACCTCTCAAGCCATTGGCTCAGCCAAACTCTGATAATTTTACCTCTCCACATCCCTATATTCATCCTAGAAGCCTTACCTTAGGCAGAATGCTTTTCAAGAAACCCTTTTGGTTCAAACCAGGAGGAGTTACCCGACTTAAAGGTAATGTCTTCACTTGGGTTATTTTGTATTATTTTTCTTCTCATACCCCCTAAACTGTTTTTATTCATTTATTTTGTAACAAAACCAGTATATTCAATATACTAGGATGGTTTTATAATAAGGATCCGAGATACACTTACACACACCTCCGTCTAATGGTTAAAGAACATACTGTTTCTGTGGATGGCGAATTACTGCCTCACGAAACGATGAATGTTCAATATTATTTTAGCACCTTTAAAGGTAGCCATTAATATGTCACCCTTTTTATATATGATATATATTATGTTTATGTTTTTTTTGTTTTTTTATTTATTTTTCATTTATGGCATACCTTTATGGTTTCCATTATGGATAAATGCGATAATTTCATTTTTTGGAAGTGCGGACTACCGCCCCCTCAAAGTGATTTGAACTATTAATGCCATATGTGGGACATGTAAAGGATAGAGTTAATGATATTATATTATACTATAATTATAATATAACTTTATATCATTATGATTTCATTCCATTAATTATGAAATAGAAATTAAAGTAGTGTTCATGCGTACGTACGAATTACAATCTCCATGAACAGTGCATTTCATTTTTACCTCTAAATGTTTTGTAATATTAAAAATGAATGTATATACTGGATATATAAGATATATATGATATCTAAATCATGAATATAATTCTGGATATAATGAACATTTGGCCACATGAACAACATGTAATTATAAGCAGTGCATTTTTTGGCTCATGTACCAAAGATCGAAAAAACAACTGTTATTAACTTAAATAGTTACATAATATTCATAATTTGGTAATTAGTGATATAAAGGGAATAATTAACGTGAAAAAGGTTCTTAAGAAAGTATAAATTAACTATAGATTATTATTCAGGATATTAAAGAACGATCGAGTCAAGTCGGACACGAAGTAAGGGACTTCGTCTCATATCCCCTTTCATTGAGGCGTATTTTGTATTATACACAACATTCTTTTATAAAGAGTATAAAACCCTTTGACTTTTACTTTTATTCAAAAGTAATCTATTTATACGATGCGTTTTACTAAACGACAAAAGGGAATGTCTTTGTCGTACATATGCGGCGACAACGAACTCTCCGCCACCGTGACCATTAATTGAGTTTCGGCTTCCTCTACAAGCCATAACTTTTTTTATATGAAAAATAAATACCATATTTTAATTTTCTTTTATTTTGGTATCGAAAATGGTTTTGGTAAATTTTATATTATATAAATTTGTTGTATTGATATCATGTTATTGAAATGTGGAATTGTTATGTTTCCTTTATGCATGTTTTATGTGATATGATAATGTTATGGTTATCGGGCTTTGTTTATGAAGACGGGTGGTTCTGTGATAAACTACGGGTGAGTGAGCCCGATATAGATCTCTAATGCATTGGGTAACACGAAAGGGTTAAACGCTAAGGTTTCTCCAAAGAGATTTAGGGAATATACTGTGATGGGTATTCCAAATGTAACCATGAGGGTTACACCGTACGTAAGAATGTTATGAATGCCTCATGTTACCTTTATGTCTAATGTTTTCTATGATTTGTTCATAAATCTTTTGATTTCATGAGGTATGGTGAAGTGATTATGTTTTGTGAATAAAGTATGATTTCATTAATTCTTATGTATACATGGACTAATGTTTTCATTCCGTACTTTTATATCCCTTATTGAGCTTTTTATGCTCATCCCAAGTTTTTGAAATGTTTTTCACAGGTCAAGGGAACGGTACATGATGTGATGATGGTTTCAAGGATGTGTCAAGAAATATTCCATGTTTTATTTTAAATATGTCTCCTTTGATGGGAAAAATGAATATTGTCTTTTATGTAACCACCTTGTTCAAATGTTTAATGTAATGCATGTTTTATGATCTAATTCTCTAAAACTCTAAACCTGAAAAGATCCTCAATGTGCATTATTGTAATAACTCAAGATTATGTAATGTTTAAGGATGGGGCCTTATAGTTGGTATCAGAGGTCGGTTTAGATAAATATAGGAGTTAGAATTCTATTAAATGATTATCCAAAAATATTTTTTTGTGGTGAAACTGAAATGATATAGCATTTGAAGATTACCATGTAGATTCATCTAAGACATGTTTGTTCAGAATGGTTTTCCACAGAGAAAACAGGGAATCAGTGCTAGGAAGGCATACAGAAGGAAATGAACTTCTGAATCAGCATCCTAAGATGGTTGGAATTGGAACTGAATAGTTTTTTGCAGTAATGGCACAATTGACTCAACCGATAAATGGTGGTGGTATCCATGCACGAGATCAGCCAGATCAACCGTATAGGAACATGTGAGTGGTGGAACATTTCATGAGGCAACATCCCCCATAATTAAGAGGATCATCTGACCATGTTCTCACTGAAGGGAGGATTAAAGCACTGGAGAAGATTTTTGATGTCATGGGATGTTCAGACAATCAAAAGGTTAGTCTTTCAATTTTCCGTTTGGAGGGTGTAGAAGATCAATGGTGGTCGATGGTTAAAAATATCAGGGATGCTGATGAGATTGATGATCTAGAAAGGGATGAATTCAAAGGTATGTTTCTTGAGAAATATTTTCCTAATTTTGTTCGACTTAGGATAGAAAACCAATTCTCGGAATTGTGGAAAGAGGATGACTCAGTGGCTACTTATGAAGAAATGTTAACTCAATTGGAAAGGTATGCCCCAAATTTTATCCGAGACCTTGATAGTAAAATCAATCATTTTTACTCAAGATTAAAGCCAAAAAACCGAAAAGATTTAGCTTTTCATGAGTTCAAAAGTTATGAAAAGCTTGTTCGATGTGCAGAGAAGGTATAAATGGAGTTTTCTGATTATCAAGTGTTCTATAACAACCCACAAATGAAGAGACCGAGGTGGCAGGAGAAAGGTAAGAATCCTTCAAATAAGTTTGATGGTATGAAAAATAAATTTTTAGTTTCTGATAAATGTGGTAAAAGCCATACTGGGGAATGTCTTCTGAATTCTAGAATGTTCTACCGATTTTGTAAGATGGGACATAAGGCTCGCGATTGCACTGAGAAAGATCAGGGTGATGGTAAGACCAAGTTTGATTTACAGTTAGTGAAATGTTTCAAGTGCAATGAGATGTGTCATTATGAAAATGAGTGTTCAACAAAGAGATCAAATGATGGGATGTAGTCAGACTACAAGAAAAATGGAGTTGTGAAATCCTTTGCAACTACTTAAGTAGATGTTGGGCCATCAAATGAAGTGGTAAAAGGTACTTTGTCAGTTTTTTCAGATTATGCCAATGTGTTGTCTGATTCGAGGTCTACACATTCTTTCATATCGGAAATATTTTTTAGTAAATTGGGAATTCCATCTCAAGAATTGACTCCTAAACTTGTGGTAAAAACTCATGGGGGAATGTTGAGGCAAAGAGAATTCATAAGAATCTTCTTATAATTATCCGTGGAAAGAACCTACTTTTAAACCTTATTGTTTTACCTCTAGTAGAGTTTGATGTTATCCTGGGTATGGATTGGATCTCTGTTTACCATATTATGATTGATTGCAGAGCTAAAAATGTTTCTTTTCAGAATGACTTTCAGTTTGTGTTCAAGAATGAACCCTTACTATTGATAACATATCAAGAGGCTATGAAACTTTTAAAATATGGAAATGAATTTTACCTTGAACATATTGTTGAAAAAAAGGTACCATTCATATTAATGATGTGCCTATGGTAAATGAGTATCCTGATGTTTTTCTTGATGAGTTCCCTAGAATAATTCCCGATTGGGAATTTGAATTTACTGCTGACTTAGTCCCTGATGCTAATCCAATTTCAAAACCCCCTTATCAAATGGCTCATGTTGAACTGTTAGAGTTGAAGGAGCAATTGCAAGATTTATTAGAGAATTTTTTCTTTCAACCTAGCACATCACCATAGGGTGCTCCTGTCTTATTTGTTAAAAATAAAGATGGTTCTATGAGACATTCCATTGATTATAGAGCGTTGAGTAACATCACTGCTAAGAACAAATATCATATGCTTCATATCGATGATTTGTTTGATCAGCTCCAGGGAGCTCGGTATTTTTCAAAGATTGACCTGAGGTCGGGGTACCATCAGGTGAAGGTAAAGGAAGCCGATGTTCCGAAGACCATGTTTCGTACAAGATATGGCAATTATGAATTTTTAGTTATGCCTTTTGGGATAACCAGTGCACCTTCTGTATTCATGGACCTTATGAATAGAATTTTCAATGAGTTCTTGGATAAGTTTGTGTTTGTATTCATTGATGATATTTTGGTGTTTTATAAAAGTAAAGAGGAGAATGAAAGACATTTTATGGGTTATTTTTCAAACCTTAAAAGAAAATAAATTTTATGGGCAATTCAGAAAGTGTGAGTTTTGGTTGAAACAAATTTATTTCCTTGGTCACATTGTTTCAAAATATGGAATAACTGTTGATCCTGCAAAAACAAAAGTTGTTGAAGAATGGGAAAGACCCACAAATGTAACCAAGATTCGTAGTTTTCTTGGTTTGGCAGGATATTACCGAATGTTTGTTAGAAATTTTTCATGGTTGTCTAGTCCAATGACTAAGAAAACATAGAAGGGTGTTAAGTTTATCTGGACAAAAGAATGTGATGATTGATTTCAGGAGTTGAAAAGAATATTGGTGAATTCTACAATTTTGGAACTACCATCCATGAATGGTGAGTTTGTTATCTATAGTGATGCTTCATTGAAAGGAATTGGTTGCGTCCTAATGTAGAATGATCAGGTAATTGCTTATGCTTCACGCCAGTTGATAACTCATGAGGTAAATTACCCTACACATGATTTAGAATTAGCTGATGTTGTTTTCGGTTTAAAAATTTTGAGGCATTATTTATAAGGTGTAAAGTGTGAAATATATACCAATCACAAATGGTTTAATTATATATTCACCCAAAAAGAATTGAACATGAGACAGAGGAGATGGCTGTAATTATCAAGGATTATGATTGTACAATTCATTATCATCTGGGATAAGAAAATAAAGTGGTTGATGCTTTGAGTCAAAAAGTAATGCTTCATTAACAATGTTGCATTTGGAACGTGATCCTTTGGTTATGGATTTGATGAACTATAGAATAGATGTTTTTGGTGTAGGATGTTCTTCTGTTTTTTTTCAGGTATCAGTGAAATCTTCTCTAACAGACAGAATTAAGCAAGCGCTGAAGCAAGATAGTGAGTTGCAGAAAAAGGTAGAGCTGGTCCAAAAGGGTAAGTTTCCTGAATTCAACATTGATATTGTTTGTGTTTTGAGATTTGGGAAGAGATTGTGTGTGCCATATGATTCACAGTTGAAAAGAGAGTTGTTATGTGAAGCTCATAGTTCTCCATTTTCAGTTAATCCAGGCAGTACTGAGATGTATAGAGCTCTTCGGGAGTACTACTGGTGGGTTGGAATAAAAAGAGATATTGCAGATTTTACTGTGAAGTGTATTACTTGTCAACAGGTTAAAGCAGAGTAGAGGTTACTGACAGGGATGCATCAGCCTTTACCAGTACCAGAGTGGAAATGGGAGAAAAAATTAATGTACTTCGTTGTGGGGTTGCCAAAGACACCTCGAGCTAATAATGCAATTTGGGTTATTGTTGATCGCTTGACTAAATCTGCTCATTTCCTTTCTATACGAAATACTTTTCCCCTAGATCACCTTTCTCGTTTATATCTTAAAGAGATAGTAAGATTACATATAGTTTCCCTCCCCATTGTATCTGATCGCGATCTCAGGTCTACTTCTATCTTTGGAAAGGCATTCAGAATTTGTCAGGTACTGAAATAAATTTTATTACAAGTTTTCATTATCAACCAGATAGGAAGTCAGAATTAACAATTCCCACTTTAGAGGATATGCTACGTGCTTGTTCGATGGATTATCAGGGAAGTTGGGACCAAC
The DNA here is from genome assembly GCA_963277665.1 of Viscum album. Classification (NCBI taxonomy): domain Eukaryota; kingdom Viridiplantae; phylum Streptophyta; class Magnoliopsida; order Santalales; family Viscaceae; genus Viscum; species Viscum album. Next base: position 476,125,302 of record OY728135.1, read on the forward strand.
TTCAAACTTTGGTTGAGTTTTTTTATAATAACTGTTTTCATTCGAGTATATAGATGGAACCATTTGAGGAATTATATGGGAAGCGGTGTCGAACTGCAGATTTTTGGGATGAAGTGGGTGAAAGGAAGTTGATGGGACCAGAATTGGTAGAAGAGTTGGTAGAAAAAGTTCAGCTGATACAGAAACACATGATAATATCATATAACAGGTAGAAAAGTTATGCGGACAATAGGGGGAAGGATATCTCTTTTGAGGTAGGTGATCATGTTTTTCACAAAGTTTAACCATGGAAAAGTGTTCTTCGATTTGGTAAGAAAGGAATAGTTGAGTCCAAGGTTCATTGGAACATATGAGATTCTGGAGAGAGTTGGATCAGTTGTTTACTGAGTGGATTTACCTCTAATTTTATCTCAGGTACACAATGATTTTCATGTTTTAATGTTAAGGAAGTAATGCCTGATCCATCTCATGTTTTGAGTCCAGAGGTAGTTTAGATGGAAGAGAACTTATCTTATGAGGAACAACCTGTCCAAATTCTTGACCATAGTGAGAATTTATTGCAGAATATGGTGATTCATAATGTAATGGTTTTGTGGAAAACCCACATGATTGAAGAGGCAACATGGGAATCTGAAAATGCAATGGGGGATAAATACCCCAACTTATTCGGTAAGTAGATAAATTGCGGGGAAGAAATATTCTAAAGGGGGAAGGATGTAACATCCCAAGTAAGTAATGAATAATATATTTTAATATATATACCTATTTATTAATTATATCGTTTTTTAAAGGGTTAAAAGGAGAATAAATCCAATCTTAAGCATTGAATTCTCTAATATTAATAAAAGATTCTTTTACATCCTTTTGATGGAGAAGCATTTTTAAATATATATTTTGACAATTTTATAATCTTTATTTGTAAAAATATACTTATTCTTTAGTATTGGGATATTGAAATTTACTTTGGAAAAAATTTTGGTATTTTTCTGACAATGTTCATTTTTTAATGAATAGTGAAAAATAATGGATTTTACTTCAAAACTGCTTTTTCATCTAATTTAATTATATGGATAGATTATATTTTTAATTGGGATTAAAGTGTAAATAGAATATATTTTTACCATTCAATCCAATTTTTTTCATAGGGATTAATTTCACTTTGAAATTGGACATAAACAATTGTCAATCTTTTGATAGAAATTGTTTCTAAAAAACCAGCTATTTGTTTTGACAAATGAGAACTATTTTTAAATTAATTATTGAAATTTATGTGTTGGAATTTGGTAAAATGGATTCCATATTTTTAATAATAATTTCCAAATTATGTAATTAGGACTTTTCTGATTTTTTACATTATGAATAGTAACGACGATAATTATCTTTAATTATCGTGATTAATTAGTAATCAGGTAGTTAAGGGTAATAAAATAATATCATAATAATAAAAAATGACCCCAAAATGTGTTATAATGATACTGGTTGTGTCATGTCTGACCATGGTATTCCTTTTTCCAAACTTAGGGACCCCATGGAAACACTTTTGGGTGATAGTGACACTTTATCATTTTATTTTTTAAAGAAAGGAGAATATCACAAAAATATGTAACACCAAAGTAAAAAAAATTAATTTTTTCTACGTAAATTATATCTTCGACTATAAATAATCCTTGGAAATATAAAAGTATTTCCTACATCATGATATTTTTATTTATATTTTTATTCATTAAATAAATAAATTTTTTATGACACCATGATGATGCAGCGATTACCTCATTAATGAACGATTTAAATAAGATGAAAATATAACATAAAATATAAGAATTAAACTTCTCCAAAACCTATTCTATGAGTATATTTACAACCCTTATCAACCTATACTCGAAATATATCAATGTGGGACCTTTAAAATTCGAAACTCATTATATAATAAATTAACATTTCTTGACTTTCCCAGAGTGCCCCTCCTCCCTCTTATAAAAGGCCCCCACCTCTACCTCCTTACCCACACCTCTCAAGACATTGTCTCAGACAAGATCTGCTCATTTTGGCTCTCCAAATCCCTCTCTTCATCTTACAATCCTTACCATAGGATGAATTCTCTTCAAGAAACCCTTTTGGTTCAAACCAGGAGGAGTTACCCGATTTAAAGGTAATATCTTCACTTGTGTTCTATTGTTTTATATTGCTTCTACAGCCACCTAAACACTTTTTATTCATTTATTTTGTAACAAAACCATTATAATAACTATAATAGGACTTTTTTATAATATGTATTTGAGCTAATCTTACACACACCTCTGTCTAATGGTTAAAGATTAGACTGTTTCTGTCGATGGCGAATTACAGCCTCACGAAATGATGATTGTTCAATATTCTTTTAACACCATTAAAGGTGGATATTAAGATGTCACTATTTTTATATATGATATATATTTTGTTTATTTTTTCCTTATTCTTCTGTATTTTTCATTTATGGCATACCTTTTTGGTTTCTATTATGGATAAATGCGATAATTTCATTTTTTGGAAGTGCAGACTATCGCCCCCTCAATGTGATTTGAACCATTAATGCCTTATGTGGGACCTATAAAGGTTGGATTTAATGATATTATATTATACTGTAATTATAATATACATTTATATTATTATTATTTCATTCCATTAATTACTAAATAGAAATGAAAGTAGCGTTCATGCATACGTACAACTTATCGTCTCCATGAACAGTGCATTTCATTTCTTACCTCTAAATGTTATGTAATATTATAAATGAATGTATACACTAGATATATATGATATATATGATATCTAAATCATGAATATAATTCTGGATATAATGAACCTTTTACCACATGAACAACATGTAATTATAAGAACTACATTTTTGGCTCATGTACCATGTATCGACAAAATGATGGTTATTAACTTAAATAGTTACATAATATTCATAATGTGGTAATAAGTGATATAAAAGGAATAATGGACGTGAAAAATGTTTTTATGCAAATATAAATTAACTCTAGTTTACTATTCAGGAGATTAAAGAATGATCGAGTCAAGTCGGACACGAGGTAAGGGAATTCGTCTCTAATCCCCTTTCATTGAGGCATATTTTCTTTTATACACAAATTTCTTTTATACGGTGTATTATCCCCTTTGACTTTTACTTTTATTCAAAAGGAATCTTTTTATACTTTTGCGTTTTACTAAATGACAAAAGGGAATGTTTTTTCCGTATGTATGTGGTGACAATGACTTCTCTACCGTCGTGACCATTATTTGAGTTTCAACTTCCTCTACAAGCCATAACTTTTTTTAAATGAAAAATATATACCATGTTTTACTTTTCTTTTATTTTGGTATTTAAAATGGTTTTTACAATGTTTTTATTATATCAATGTGTTTTATTGATATCTTGTGATTCAAATGTGGAAATATTATGTTTCCTTTATGCATGTTTTATGTGGTATGATTATGTTATGGCTCTTGGGCATTGATTATGAAGATGGGTAGTTCCGTGACAAACTAAGGGTGGGTGAGCCTGATATAGCTCTCCAATGCATTGGGTAATGCGAAGGGGTTAAACGTTGAGGTTTCTCCAAAGAGATTTAGTGAATATACTGCGATGGGTATTCCAAACGTAACCATGAGGGTTACTCCCTATGTAAAAATGTTATGAATGCCTCATGTTACCTTTATGTCTTATTTTTTTTATGAGTTTTTCTTAAATATTATTATTTCATGAGGTATGATGAAGTTCTTAAGTTTTATGATTAATTTTTTATTTCATTAATTCTTAGGTATACGTGGACTAATGTTTTCATTCCGTACTTTTATATCCCGTACTGAGATTTTTATGCACATCCCAAGTTTTTGAAATGTTTTTCATAGGTCAAGGGAAAGGTATAGGATGTGATGATAGTGTCGAAGAATCATTAAGAAAGAGTCCATGTTTTATTTTAAATATGTCTCATTTTATGGGAAAAAATTAATTTTGCCTTTTATGTAACCACCTTGTTCAAATGTTGAATGTAATTAATGTTTTATGATCTAATTCCCTAAAACTCTAAACCTGAAAAGATCCTCAATGTTCATTCTTGTAATAACTCAAGATTAAGTAATATTTAAGGCTGAGGACTTATAGGTTTCCTTCCTCTATAGAGACTTATTACGCTCATTCATTCCATTCACTCTTTTTATGGAACACTTCTCATTTTTATGTTTTTTATTTTAAATATCACAATATGTCTTATAATTTCCTAATATTATTCATCAATGTAGGGTTCCTTTGGCTATTGAAGATCCTTAAGGGAGAAGATGCTCCAAGATATATCCTAGTGTTGAAGGTTTTATTCTTTTCTATTTATTATCCACTTTAAATATACTCACATTTAAAGCATGTAATAATCCATAATGAGTAATAATTCCAATGGTTTAATAATAAGTTTTATATGATTATATTATGTTGTCTTAATATGAATGAATAAAGTGTAGTTATTTTAATCAATACCATGTATAACTTATTTCCTTATATATTTCAATTAATTTTAATAAATTGAGAAACAAATAGTTTAGAAGTGTAAACATAGAGCTTTTCAAAGTGTATGACTCCTAAAAACCAATGGTGTTATAATAGGTCTCCTTAGTCACATATAGAATGAGATACAGGTGTATCACCTAAATAACCATGATGAACAATGTCTCAATGTTGATGTTCGAAATAAATTCCATGTCCACTCTCTTTTTGGCCTTGATGGTCTTCATCAAAAGATTTTGCAACTAGTTTTATTTTTTTTTTGTTGAAAATTTATAAGAAATAGTGAACATTATATTTGGGGGAATTCTCCCCATGAGATGAATTAGAAGTGGAATGGATCGAGGAATAAGGGGTGGTGAAAGGGTTTGAAGAGGGAGAAAGGATTTGGATTACTATAATTTTGAGGGTTGGGATAGATTTTTAGACTGGATCGTTGTGGGTTGTTCTTTAGATTTGGGTGCTGAGTAATTAACACTAGGAACGGTGAGGGAAATGTTTGATAAAGAAGGTAATGATAGGGCATAAGGTATAAATCGATGGAATGAGTGATAGCGGGATCCACAACAACTCTGGTTAAGAAATTGGAATGGTCAAGAAGAAAAATGGTTTCAAACAGGGGGGATTATTGGTGTTTTGGGGGACAGGGTAGAGGTAGAACTATAAAAATCATATTGATCATAGTTATATAGAGCCTTGGGGATTTGTGACATAAGGGGAAGATAGATAATCTCACATCATGGGATCTCTTCTCAAGGAGGAGGTGAAGAGTCATGACATAGAATTGTTTTAGTGCTTAATATTTTAAATCCCTCAAATCATTCACAATATGGCACTTCATTTCACAATGTGGCCATATAGTCATAATTTCCATGAAATATCTAAGATTTAATATAGGAAATGTCACAGTTTGGGACACATCATTCTATGTCTGATGAGATGGGTACATTTCTAAGATATTTCTACTAAGGTTTTTCTTGGAAATGTTGTGATGTAAGTCATTTCTACCATACAAGAACCATTTTTTTATTTGTTTTAATAGTTATAATCATGTAGATAAGTCATATAGTAGTGTATACCCCATGAAAATATAGTAACAACACGTGTTATTTCATTATTTATTCACGGTGAGGAATAAATGATCACACCCATACCTAACAGAAACACCCTTAATTATAAAATGACATGGATTATAAACCTTTACAGATTTAGTTAGGAAGTGGGGGAGGCTTCTATTAGTATCAAAACCTACAAAAACTCGTAATTAGTGATCTCTTTAATAAAACTCATATTAGAGCCTCAGATTTTATATTTATTATCCGGAGTTCAATCGGGTCACCATTAAGAAAAATTATCCTTTACAAATGATTAGTGATCTCTTTAATCGTCTTATCGAGGATAATTTGTTTTCAAAGATAAACCTCAATGGAGAGAAGTTGATCTTTCTGTAGATCTGATACTTGGAACAAAACCCATTTCTATGCCACCATATTATATGTAACCTTCTAAGTTTGCGGAACTTATGTTATGATTTGATGACCTAGAGGCTAAATGATTTATTAATCCTTGTATTTCTCTATGGGATTCACCTATCCAAATTTCTAATAAGTCATATTATAGCCTCAGACTTTATATTTATTATCGAGAGTTCAATCGGCTAGCCATTAAGAAAAAATATCCTTTACCATTGATTAGTGATCTGTTTACTCATCTTATTGGGGATAATTGGTTTTTAATGATTTACCTGAGGTCAGGGTACCATCTATTTATATTATGAGAAGTGGATATACCTAAGACAACATTTTAGAGTTTATATGGGAATTTCCAATTTTTTGTTATTCCATTCGATCTCACTGTTTCTATTATGGTTTTATGGATTTGGTGAACTAGATCATTCATCAGTTCTTAGACTCTTTTTTTATCATGGATGATATATTGTTGTACTCCAGGTCAGTGGAGGATAATTTGGACCATTTGGATATCATTCATTGAACCTTGAAAGAACATCATCTATATGGTAAGCTTCCCAAATGTGTGTTGTGGATTCGTGATGTGATGTTTTTGGGGGAATTTGATATCTGAGAGGGGAATCTCAATAGATCATTAAAAGGTATAGGTAGTTATATCCTAGGATAAACCCATAAATATATCTGAGAAATAGTGCTTCTTTGGTTTGGATGGTTACTATAGACAATTCATAGAGGACATCTCCAAGTTCCCATCTTTAATGAAATATTAAACCCATAAGGGTGTAACTTTTTAATGGAATGTCAAGTGTTATAGATAACTTGAAGAGATGAATGTGAGGTTGAATTTAGCACTAGTTTTGATTCTTCCAGAGTTGGGATCCAGTTCTGATGTTTTCTATGCTGACTTTGATATGGTTTTGGGGTGTGTCTTGATATAGGGGAAACATGTTGTTTTTTATGGCTCTTTCTAGTTATTCCCACATGAGAAGAAGTAAATTAACCATGATCTTGAGTTGGAATCATTTATACATGAACTCACAATATGGTGTGACTATCGTTTTGGGGACTATTTTATGGTATATTTTAATCATAAGATGCCAAATTATATTTTTACTAAAAGGGTCTGAATTTAAAATAGAGAAGATGAGTAAATTATCTTTATACTTTTGACATTGATATTTCTTATACCATTGGGAAAGGGAATTTAGTTTTAAATGGATTGTGAAGAAAATTACTAATGAGTTAAGGATTGATATCTAATTAGATTTTTTTCTTAAATGAGCTTGTAAGTGGAAGTGGGTGGAAAAGAGTTGCTGGATATGATGAAAGTTCGCTCATCTTTTTATTCATGATTTAGACTCGACTAGGTGGAATACACCATGTGATAACTCTTTAGTGAAATCATTTATGGTAAGGAGACCTTTGGTGAGTGGTCTCATACTTTTAGTGGATCTTTTAAATTTTGTAGCAGGTTGGTTGTTTTGTTTTGTCTGAGTTAGAATTTATTGGATATGGGAAACTGTTCTAGTTGGTCTGTGCACCCTATACCTACCATGATGTATCACGACTTGAGACGTCGGTATTTGTGGAATGTTAGGATTTTTTTGATTATTGATTGTGTATCATGGTGCCTTAATTCTTAGAGAATTATGCTAGAACGTCAAAGTCATGTTGGGTTTTTAAATCATTTACCCATTTTGATATGAAATTGGGATGATATTTTCCTGGATTTCATCATTGTATTTCCACATACTCATAGGGGGAAGGATTCGATTGGGTGATCATTGATTGACTCATGAAATCAGAGCATTTCCAACCTATCAAAGATATTGTGAAAGTAGAGAATCTTAGGGTCTTTTATGTCTAAGAAATTTTCAGACTTGATGGGGTTCCATAATTGGTTATATTTAATAGGGATCAAAGTTTTACATCTAGGTTATATAAATTTTTGCTATAGGTGATGGGATTTGAGATTAAATTATGCTTATCTTATTATCCATGGAAGATTGGATAGATAGAGAGGGATATCCAGGTTTTAGAGGATATGATTTGTGCCTGTGTGCTTGAGTTGAAGGATCTTATGAAAATAATTTTCCTCTAGTTTAATCTCCCTATAAAAAAGTAATCAGTTTTGGATAAAGATAGAAGCCTTTGAGGATTTGTATGGGAGACTATGTATATCTCCCTTTTGTTGGGAAGAGTTCGGAGAGAAGTCCTTGGTTGGGTAAAGTGTTCTTATAGGGAAAACATAGATGTTGTAGTTGACACCATGGAGTTTGATTAGGGAATAGAGTCATCAGAATTCTTATATGGACAATCGATAGGGGATTCTAGAGTTTGAGGTTGCTGATCGAATCATTCTCAAAGTTTCACCATGCATGGAAATCATTAGGTGGGTAAGAAGGGTAATTTGGCACTGAGGTTTGTGGGTACATTTGAGGACTTTGGAAAACTAATGAGGTTATCCAATCAATTGGAATTTACGTCTATATTTACTTCTATCCACAACATGTTTCATGATTTCTATTTGAGGAGGTATATACAAGATCATTACCAAGTGATTAGATGGTCGAATTTGGATCTTGACCACAATACCATATTGGTTGAGTTTCCTATTCAGATTATGCATTTCCAGAATAAGGTAATACATGGTAAAATGATCCCCCTAGTCTGGGTATTATCGTAGTGAATATATGATAACCTTGAGATGTGGGAATGATAGTTATTGATGAGACAAAAGTAGCCTTCTCTTATTGTGTATCCATGATCTTATGGTATTTCTAGGGTAAAAAATGTTTATAGTGGGGAGATTGTAACACCCCATCACCTTTATATCTGGTATTTTTTAAAGTTTCCTTTGTTTATTTATTTATTAAATTAATAATGTGAAAATAGAATTGACAGGATACATATAATGGTGAAGTTAGGGATTTTTGGGAATTTCCATCTTAAACCTGAATTTTTTCTGTTAGCTAGGAAATTACACATCATCTAATAGTACACACCATGTAATGGAAAATGGGAATAATCAATGAAATAGATACACATCATGAAGGGTTTACATACCATTTAACATTTTCACCTTGTGTAATGGGGAAAAGAAAATTTTTAATAATATAATATGGGTTTTTTAGTGTATGAGGGAGTCGAGGTTTACATGATGTGTAATGGGTTTACACAACATGTAAATCTCTTAAGGATGGTTTAAAGTAGTCATATTGGATGAATTCTTATTTCATTTTACATGTAACCTCTCTCTCTCTCTCTCTCGATCTAAAGTATACCCTAGGTGATTTTTGGTGACTCCTTTCCTTCTGGATTGATTCCTTCATTGATTTATCACTGTTAGGTTTGGTTTTTTCCCTCTATTTAACTAATCCTTCTATGTTTTCTATAGATTTGGTTATAGTTGTGGTTTTGGATATGGTTCTCTTTATATTTCTGATCAGATATTGATTTTTATGGCTGATTTTCAGTTTCATAGCATACCTGGTCTTTTGAAGGCTGTTCTCTTGGGTTCTAGTCACCATTGTTCAAGGTAGATTGGTTTCTACCATCAGGAGGTTGGTGGTTCTATAAATTTGGTTAATTTTATGAATTTCATGTTATTATCGATAAATTCCTTTTTTTTATTCATTAATTATAAGTGATATGTGTTTTTAAATGATTTTTTTGGAAAGGAAAATGTTTTCGAAATAGGGGTTTTCTTTGAAAATGGATTTTCCTGTTATGAAAATTGTTTTTAAAACACCGAAGGATATTTTCATATCTAGAGAATGTTTTGAAAAATTTTGAGCATAATTTTGAAAATGTATATGAAAAATTTCAAATTGGGAACCCTGGGTGTGTTGGGAAAGAGACAGGGGTAGACTTGGTGTGTTCCACCACTATGTGGTAAATTTTATGATATCGACTAGAATGAGTTGATATCTATTGGATTAAATGTTTTCTTATTTAGGATTTTGATTTTCTAGTATGAATTTTAAAATAGGCTAGATCCCAATACAATGTGATTTTCATTTTTAATTTAATGTTACTTATCACATAATTTTTTTAATCATGGATTGATTCTCATAGGTTTTTATATGAGGTTATGTTATAAAGCTTTACATGATTTGTCATTTCTTGGATATGTATACTCCTTGATGAATGGATATGTTTTCATATTTTTCACATATACTTTTCGTATTTATGTCTTGATAATATGAAATCATTTTATGAAAACCTATGAATAAAAATGGAAAATTATTTATAAATGTTTTTGATTTATGAACATGATTTAAAAATAGTTTTTAAGATATACATGTTACATTTAGGATATTAGAAAATATATAGAAAATATGTTGATACCATACTGAGATTTGGATCACACCCAACATGTTCATTTGGGTGTTTTTAGATGTTTTATTATAGGACGTAAGTAAAGGGAGTAACATATTTTAGTATGTTTTCATGTGATATTGTTGCTGCTTTTGTTCGGATTGGTCTCGAGGTGACTGTTGGACAAATGGGATCATGACATACAATCTAGTATAGAATTTTCTTGTCTTTGATTGTATTTGATTTGTGGTATATCTTCTGTTTCTACATCATACTATATTTTATGCCTTTTTTTATTTTGTTCCAGACTTGTTTTTGTTATCAGTTTTTTATTATATCATATGACGGTCTGGTTCGAGTGGCTTGTATAGTTGGTCCGTGTTGGTTCGTTATAATTTTATCCTCCTAAATAATAATTTTAAATTTATAAAATAGTTAATTAAGAAAAAATTTCATCTATATTCCATTTTTTAGTTACTTTTGTAATTTTTTCAAATTCATTCATTGAATATATCTTACTTACATTGAACACTTATGTTTGTTTGGTCAATTTCTCCACAATTACTTCGATGTATTGGCCATGGTGAAAGGTGTTATGAAATGGTTATATAATCTAAAAAATGTTATTAACTCCATTAATATAATTTTTATTCATTATATGCAATTTTATAATCATCCATGAAAAGTAGTTATATAAAAAATTAATCACATCAGTTCGTGGAGGTGGAAGTCCAAAGCTACGCATGAGTGAAATTATCATTTCCAACAAATTGGACTGTAAGAAGGTAGATGATATATTATATTTTTAAAACCATAATTATTTTATAGATATCATATATATTAAGGAATAATATATTTATAACCATCCAAGTAAAGTGGTGTTGAAAAAAAAATAACACTACTACGAGTAGATGATAGTATCTATGTGCGCACAGCCAATGATTTGATTTTATAAGGATTGGAAGGAAGATGAAAAATAGATATAAAATTAATATAAAAACATATAATTATGTTTAATATAATTATTCAATTATTTTATGAAATTTATTAAAGAATTTAATAAGGATTAAGAAGAAAGGAACATAGAAAAGCACAGTAAGAACTTATACCTCTTCCATTGGTAATCTCCATTGTCATACTCTTTAAGACATCATGAAATGGTATTTTTGTTGGAAACATAACTCTAGGTAGATAACCATTATGTTTTGAAGGATCCTTGGTAGGATTAGGTGATATAAGTGGTTCATGTAGTATGGGTTAGAGAGGAGAGGGGGTGGTCTTTAATAAATGAGTTGGGAAGCGTAATTATAAATACTTAAATATTTACTTTATAATATATGACTTACTCAAATAAATTGGATCAAAATTATAAAAAAAATATTATTAGTGTATGGTATAAATATGAACCACAAATGATATTTAATCAATATTTTGTGTTATCTTCATGTCATACCCCTTTATGTTTAACCCGTTTTACCCATTTTACACTTCATCAAGTGATACATATTTATCTTGGTAATTATTCATTATAACCAAAAAATAAGTTGAAATTATTACCAAATATTAATTATTATGATTATAAATTTGGAATATATTTTTAAATATTTGTTTCCATAAGTTCTGAAAATTACATTTACATGTTTACAAAATGCAATGAAAAATGTTTTTAGAAAAATGGGTTTTTAAGCATAAAAAAGATTTTGTAGCTAAATAAATTATAATGTTTATTAAAATAAAAGTAATTATTTTATTTAAAAAAAATCATTATCATTTTTCTTTAAAAATATACCAAAACTAAATTTAACCTTTTGAAAACTTTATTAAGAGAGAATAACTAAAAAGTTTTTTTATTTAAATAAAAATATTACATAAATTTCAAAAATGATAAGTATAAAATTCTAAGTCCAACATTATATTTCTATATGTGTAATATTAATTTTTAAATAAATATATATATATATATATCTTTGTGTGTGGTTTATAAAAATTATTGATAGATTTTAAATTCATTCTTATATCATTATATTGTCATAAAAATTAGAATATTTGTAAAATCGATATTTTTCATTATTCACGACAAAATCAATTATTTATGAAAAATGTAGAATTTACAAAGTGATCTAAAATTAAAATTATGAATCCAAAAATAAAATTAATTTCCTAATATTAAATTTATAAAAATTCTAAATTTTGTTTCTAATAACATTCTTGAATAAATCAATGTGGCTTATGCTATTGTTTTTCTCAAAAGAAAATCTTACTTATTAAAATTGATGATTGGGTGTTATACTCATAATTACATACAAACTGAGGCTATATATATATACCATCAACCTCACCCTTTGAAACTACATACTTATCATACTATATAAACTATTTACCCACCTTCTTTAGAATCCACATCTTGAAAAGTAGACAGAGTTCTTTATATTTTAAGAACACTAATGAAGAGAGGGTGATGTGGAATGAAATAACCCTAGGTGATTGAACAAATTTGTAAAAAAAGTTCCTCCAATAAATGTACCTATTGAACTATTCACATTTTTATCAAAATATAGGAAAAAGTTTCATCTTATGTATATTATTTACCCTTCTGAAATAGTAGATCGAAGCAGTTCCTTTAACTGGATGACTACCACCTAAGAACCCCCTCCCCTCTATCCAATCATGGGTGAGGTACTTATGAATAATATAAAGCACGATACCCCAACATTATGTGTTCTTATTCATATTGGGATCATTCTGAAACTAGGGGATATATTCTATCTTGTCCTACTTCTTCTAGTATTCAATCCTATTGGTTTCGAAGATCAAAGTATCATATTAATCAATCTCAAATTAATCAACACTGTAAATAACCATCCCTATATAGAATTATCTCAAGGAAAGTACACACTATGTAATACCCATTTATAATTTTATCATAGATAATTTTAGTTCAATGGTGGGAAGGAATTCCTAAAATAGCTCCCAATAGGTGAGTCATCCCAAATACTCACTCCCAGGTCTAGTGCTTTAAGAACATTATTTAAAAACTATATCTGATTTAAAGTGATATAAACCTATATTTTTATTACAATATTCCTATAAGTAACACTATACATCTCATACATTATCACACAATCCCAAAAATGGATGGTTTATTTATTTGAATATAGATAAATATTTTACTATACTTGTGGTCATTTCTCCATAATTAAAAAAAACTAGTCTCCCTTATAGTATTCTCATAAGATATACACATCATCATAGCCTAGGGAACGAAAACATAAGAAATGTGTGAACTGGAATGTTAAATAAGGAAAAAATCATCATCATTTGATTAAGGGTTAGATCATAAGTTTATGAGAAAACATGAGAAGTTGGGAAATGCCTTATTAAAATACCTTGGAATAATATGTATTTTCCATAAGTCATGATTGAAGAACATGAAATCTCAAATGATAAAACATATACTGTGTAAAAATAGTATGTAATAATCATATAATAAACATGATACATGGATCATAATCCTAGGAATATAATATAAAAATATAGTATATAACTAATCATAGGTAATGATAACAATATAAACCAATCTAACTGCATTATGTCCAGGATCAATCTTATGAACCATGATAATATGTATTAGGATCACACACAATCATGTGATCCTAGATACTCAGCATCAAGTTCACTTCAAACTTGTAAATCAAGCTAAACCACATCAGGTTCATACCCAATCTTGTGAACCTAGTTAAACAACATCAGGTTTATGCTCAACATCATTATCTCATGTGATATATAACCTTATAAAATTCATTATAATAAAAAACCTATCAATCATCCATACATATTTGTTACACCTATAAATAATCAGTCATCACATCATAAATAACCCAATGAAATAAAAATGGTTTAATTAAATTTCAAGATAGTATGACCAAAATTAATCACAATAGTGAAAATTGTTGACACCCAAAATATAATCACACAAAACGGGTATTTTATAAGAAAATTTAAAGGGATATTCAGGAAAAGTAATTTCCATGTAAATAAATAGTTCTTTCAAAAAGATAAATTGAAGTGAAATGATATAACAATTTTTAGAACATGATATTATCTTTATCATGAAAGATAAAGTTACAGTCACATGGAAAATCATTATAGAAAAGGTAAATTATGAGGTATTCTAAAAATGAATATTTTGAAATAAATATAAATAATTAATCTCCTAAAATACATAAAAGGTGAAATAATTAAATGTAAAAATATTTGACAAACATTTACTTTTAAAAGTAATTTTTAATAATGGATTTATGAAAATGATATAAATTCTTCAAAAACACAAAGTGAAAAATTTAGAAAAACATTACTTTTAAAAAGAACATTTAAAAAAATATCCTTTAAAATAAAAAAATGTTATAGAATATAAATTTCTAGTGTAAGAAAAAACATTCCATTTTGAATGGTTTGGAACACTTTTATTATATTGAAATAAATTTATTGAAAATCCACATTGTAAAAAAAGTAAAAAAATAATTTTGAAAAGAGGATAAGGGAAATATAAATATCAAATGACATAACACATAATTAGGTTTCTAATTATAAATGACAGCATTGGAATTAATGGAAAATATGGAAGAGGGGGGACTGATGATAAATAGGATGGAAATTATTCTCATTAAGGATATTATTTTTGAATAGAAATTCATCAAGGTTTAATAATTGAATTTAAAAGTCATTCTCCCTATAGAAGATGATAACTCACCATGAAATAAAATACTAGGATTGAATAAATCATGATTTTAATAAATAAATTTAAAAAGAATAATTATAAATCAATGGAGTGGTATTGAGGGGGTGGTGAGAAGCCCCTTTTATATGTCGTAATAATAACATTGTTTTCAAATAATTAGACTTAATATAAAGAGGGAACATGTTTCACAATACAATAAGACATAAAATTACAAAATAATGGTGTTTAGATTTTTTATGGTAGATTAAAACATCCACTACATAATTAGAAATATTTTTTTAACATTTTAGGCCATTTACTCATTTGGTTAAACCATATTCCCTTTTCTCTTTTATCAAAGTAGATAGTTTTTACCTAAGTAATTTATCCTTTATGGATAAAAATAAAATGGTTTTTCTTATCTAATATATAAATTATGATTCCAAATTGGAAATCCTTTTTATTATATTCAATTTCTAAAAGTGAATAAAAAATTCTAAATTAATATATTTATGGTGTAGTAAAAACAGTTTTTGAGAAATATATTACTTAAGTTATAAAATTTCAAATATAGGTTTGTAAATTAAAATTAAAAATTTATAATATATAAAGATATTTGTAAAACATATATTATCTTATAAATATATTTTCTAATATTTAGGTTATGATTATATCCTAGTGATGGCATAGAATCCATGACATTTGTAAAATGGTATTTCAGACTATTCTCCTAAAAATCAATATTTTTCGAAAAATAAAAAAAAATTATCATAAGAATATTTTGACAAAGTGAATTAAAAAATTAATTTCAATTAAAAAATACAAATTCTAAAACTTATAAATTTAACTTTTAGATAATAATTGAATATATAAATAAAAACTACTTTTATTGAAAATGAGGCTTTTAAACATTAAGTGTTTGTAGTAACAATTCATACTAATTCTAAAATTAAATAATACATATGATTATATATTATTTCATATATTTAAATATTATATAATATTAAAATTTTCTTTTAAATGTGGTTAATTTAATATATTATGATAGAGTATATAACACTTTAATTTTTTTTAAAACTTATTACCTTAATATTGAATAATCATTACTAAATACCATTAAAATTAACTATTTACATTTTAAAATTTTAATTCTACTAATATATTGATAATAATATCATTATTTTTATTTTTAAAATATATTATTTCCTATTTGAATAATAATAATGTTAATGTGTAACATATATATGTATATATATTAATATATTAATATTACATCTTTATTTGATTTTTTATTAAAATATATTATATATTATCTTAAATATTTATTAATATATTAATATTACATATTTATATAAATAATCTTTACTAAATACCATTAAAATAAACTATTTATATTTTAAAATTTTAATTCGACTAGTATATTGATATTAATATCTTTATTTTTATTTTTAAAACATATTATATCATATTTTAATAATAATAATGTTAATGTGTAACATATATATATATATTAATATATTAATATTACATATTTATGTGATTATTTATTACCCTTGAACTATATTATTTTAAATTTACTGCTAATAAAACAAAACTTTTGTATACCTATTAGATACATGTATATCCAACAACCATATTTTTAATGGTGTTATTTTTAATAACCCTTTTTATAACAGATAGGTTTTGTAACATCCCAAGTAAGTAATTAATAATATATTTTCATATCTATGTCTATTATTGAATTATATTGTGTTTTAAAGGCTTAAAATGAGAAGAAATCCAATCTTAAGCATTGAATTATCTAATATTTTTAAAAGACTATTTTAACACCTTTTGATGGAGAACCATTTTTAAATATATATTTTGACAATTTTATAATCTATATTTGTCAAAATAACCATATTCTTTAGTATTGGGACATTGAAATTTACTTTGGATAAATTGTTTGTATTTTTTTGACAATGTTCATTTTATAATGAATAATGAAAAATACTACATTTTACTTCAAAACTGATTTTTCATCTAATTTGATTATATTGAAATATTATATTTTTAATTGGGTTTAAAGTTTAAATAGAATATATTTTTACCATTTAATCCAATTGTGGTCATTTGGATTAATTTCACTTTGAAATTGAACATAAACAATTGTCAAACTTTTGATAGAAATTGTTTCTAAAACATATGTAATTTGTTTTAAAAAACGAGAATTATTTTAAAATTAATTATTGAAATTTCTTTGTTTTTAATTTGGTAAAATGGATTTCATATTTTGAATCATAATGTCTAAATTATGTAATTAAGACTCTTGTTTTTGGACATTATGAATAGTAACGATGGTAATTATCTTTAATTATCATGATTAATAAGAAATCAGGTAATTAAGGGTAATAAAATAATATCATAATAATAACAAATGACCCCAACATGTGTCTTAATGCTACTGGCTGTGTCATGGACAACCATGGGATGCCTTTTTCCAAACTTAGGGACCCCATGGAATCACGTTTGGGTGATAGTGAAACTTTATCATTTGATTTTTTAAAGAATGGAGAATATCAAAAAAGTATGTAACACGTAAGTAAAAAAAATATTGGTCTAAATAAATGATATCTTGGACTATACATATTCATTGGAAATATAAAGAGATTTTATACATCATGATATTTGTTTTATAATTTTTAGATATTAAATAAATTAAATTTTTTATTACACCATGATGATGTAGCGATTACCTCATTAATGAACGATTTAAATAAAATGAAAAGATTATATAAAATATAAGACATAAACTTGTCCAAAACATATTGTATGAGTATATTTAGAACCCTTATCACCTTATACTATAAATATATCAATTTGGGACCTTTAAAATCTGAAACTCATTATATAATAAATTAACATTTCTTGACTTTCCATGAGTGCCCCTCCTCCCTCTTATAAAAGGCCCCCACCTCTACCTCCTTACCCACACCTGTAAATCCAATGTATCGGCCAATATCTGCTCATTTTATATTTCCACATCCCTCTCCTCATCCTAGAAACCTTACCGTTGGACGAAAGCTCTTCAAAAAACCCTTTTGGTTCAAACCAAGAGGAGTTACCCGATTTAAAGGTAATGTCTTCACTTGTGTTCTTTTGTTTTATTTTGCTTCTCCAACCCCCAAAACTCTATTTATTCATTTATTTTGTAAAAAAAACAGTATCTTAAATATACTAGGATGTTGTTATTATAATTGTTCGAGCTACGCTTACACACACCTCCGTATAATGGTTAAAAAACATACTGTTTCTGTGGATGGTGAATTACTGCCTCACGAAACGATGATTGATCAATATTATTTTAACACCTTTAAAGGTGACCATTAAGATGTCACTATTTTTATATATTATATATATTATTTTTATGTTTTCTTTATGTTTCTGTATTTCTCATTTATGGCATACCATTATGGATTCCATAATGGATAAACGCGATAATTTCATTTTTTGGTAGTGTGGACTACCGCCCCCTCAATGTGATTTGAACCGTTAATGCCATATGTGGGACATGTAAAGGATGGAGTTAATGATATTATATTATACTATAAGTATTATATATCTTTATATCATTATGATGTCATTCCATTAATTATGGAATAGAAATTAAAGTATCTTTCATGCGTACGTACGGCTTACCGTCTCCATGAATGGTGCATTTCATTTCTTACCTCTAAATGTCATGAAATATTATAAATTCTTGTATATACTGGATATATATGATATATATGATATCTACATCATGAATATAATTCTGGATATAATGAACCTTTAACCACATGAACATCATGTAATTATAAGAATTCCATTTTTGGCTCATGTACCAAAGATCGACAAAACGACCGTTATTAACGTAAATAGTTACATAATATTCATAATATGGTAATAACTGATATAAAAGGAATAATTAATGTGAAAACGTTTCTTAAGAAAGTATAAATTAACTCTGGTTTATTATTCAGGAGATTAAAGAATGATCAAGTCAAGTCAGACATGAGGTAAGAGACTTCGTCACAAATCCCCTTTCATTGAAGAATATTTTGTTTTATACACAACTTTATTTTATACGGTGTGTAAACCCCTTTTACTTTTAATTTTATTCAAAAGGGGACTTTTTATATTAAGTGTTTTACTAAATGAAAAAAGGGAATGTTTTTGTCGTACGTATGCGGCAACAATGACTTCTCTGTCTCCATGACCATTATTTGAGTTTCAGATTCCTCTACAAGCCATAATTTTTTTTAAATGAAAAATAAATACAATTTTTTACTTTTCATTCATTTCGTTATTGAAAATGGTTTTGATAATGTTTTTATTATATCAATGTGTTGTATTGATATCTTGTGATTGAAATATGGAAATGTTATGTTTCCTTTATGTATGTTTTAGGTGATATGATTATGTTATGGTTCTAGGGCATGGTTTATGAAGACCGGTGGTTCCGTGATAAAATAACGGTGGGTGAGCCCAATATAGCTATCCAATGAATTGGCTAATGCAAAGGGGTTAAACTCTATGTTTTCTCTAAAGAAATTTTGGGAATATACAATGATGGGTATTCCAAACGTAACCAGGAGGGTTACTCCCTATGAAAGAATGTTATGAATTCCTCAAGTTACCTTTATGTCTTATGTTTTTTATGAGTTGTTAATAAATCTTATGATTTCATGAGGTATGATGAAGTTCTTATGTTTTATGAGTGAAGTATGATTTCATTAATTCTTATGTATACTTGGTCTAATGTTTTCATTCCATTATTTTATATCCCTTAGTGAGATTTTTATTCTCATCCCAATTTTTTGAAATGTTTTTCACATGTCAAGGGAATGGTACATGATGTGATTATAGTGTTGAGGAAGTTTCAAGAAAGATTCCATGTTTTATTTTAAATATTTCTCCTTTGATGGGAAAAATTTAATATTTTCTTTTATGTAACCACCTTGTTCAAATGTGGAATGTAATGCATGTTTTATGATCTAATTCTCTAAAACTCTAAACCAGAAAAGATCCTCAATATGAATTCTTGTAATAACTCAATATTAAGTAATGTTTAAGGTCGGGGCCTTATAGTTGGTATAAGAGGTCGGTTTAGATAAATTTAGGAGTTATAATTCTATTAAACGATTGTCTAAAAATATTTTTTATGGCCAAATTGAAATGATATAGAATTTGAAGATAACCATGTTGTTTTATCTAAGACATGTTTGTTCAGAATGGTTTTCCACTAAGGAAAGAGGGAAGTAGTGTTAGGAATGAATACAGAAGGAAATGACCAGCTGAATCAGCATCCTGAGATGGTTGGAATTGGAACTGAACAATTTGCTGCAGTAATGGCGCAGTTGACTCAATCGATAAATGGTGGTGGTATCCATGCACGAGATTAGCCAGATCAATCACAGAGGAACATGTCAGTGGTGGAACATTTCATAAGGCAACATCCCCTATCAATCATAGGATCATCTAACCCTATTCTAGATGAACGGTGGATTAAATTATTGGATAATATTTTTGATGTCATGGGGTGTTTATGAAATCCAAAGGTTAGTCTTGCAATTTACCATTTGTAGGGTGAAGAAGATCAGTTGTGGTCGATGGTTAAAAATATCAGGGACACTGATGAGATTGATGCTCTCAACTGGGCTAAATTCAAAGGTATGCTTCTTGATAAATATTTTCGTAAGGATGTTCGACTTAGGATGGAAAACCAATTATTGGAATTGAGGCAAGAGGACGACTCAGTGGCTGCTTATGAATAAAGGTTCACTTTATTAGCAAGGTATGCTCCAAATTTTATCTGAGACCTTCATAGTAAAATCAATTGTTTTTACTCAGGATTAAAGACAAAATACCGAAGGGATTTATCTTCTTGTGAGTTCAAATGATATGAAAATCTTGTTCGATGTGATATGAAGGTAGAAATGGAGTTTTTCGATGATCAAGTGTTCTATAACAACCAACAGAAGAAGAGATTGAGGTTACATGATAAAGGGAAGAATCCTTAAAGAAGTCTGATGGTAAGAAAACTAAATTTTCTGTTTGTGATAAATGTGGTAAAAGGAATGCTGGGGATTGTCTTATGAATTCTAGAAAGTTATACTGATGTGGTTAGAAGGGACATAAGGCTTTCGATTGCACTGAAAACGATCAGGGTGTTGGCAAGACCATGTTTGATTTACAGTTAGTGAAATGTCTCAAGTGCAATGAGAGGAGTCATTATGAAAATGAGTGTTCAACAAAGAAATCAAATGACAGGATGCTGCCAGACTACAAGCAAAAGGGAGTGGTGAAATCCTTTACAACTACTTCAGAAGATGTTGGTCCATCAAATGAAGTGGTATCAGGTACATTTTTGGTTTTCTCAGATTATTCCAATGTGTTGTTTGATTTGGGGTCTACAAATTCATTCATATCTAAAATATTTTCAAGTAAATTGGGAATTCCATCTGAAGAATTGAGTTCTGAACATGTGGTAAAAACACATGGGGGAAATGATGAGGAAAAAATAATTTATAAGAATCTTCCTATCTTTATCCGTGGAAAGAACATACTTGAAAAACTTATTGTTTTACCTCTAGTATAGTTTGATGTTATCTTGGGTAAGGATTGGCTCTCTGTTTACCATGAAAAGATTGATTGCAGAGTTAAAGAAGTTTCTTTTCAGAAATACTTTCAGTTTCTGTACAAGAATGAACCCTTACTGTTGATAACATATCAAGAGGCTGGGAAACTTGAAAAAGATGGAAATTAATATTACCTTGAACATATTGTTGAAAACAAAGGAACCATTCATATTAATGATGTACATGTGGTAAATGAGTATCCTGATGTTTTTTCTGATGAGTTTCCTGGAATAATACTAGATCGGGAAGTTGAATTTACTGTTGACTTAATTCCTGATGCTAAACCAATTTCAAAACCCCCTTATTGAATGGCTCAAATTAAACTTTTAGAGTTGAAGGAGAAATTGCATGATTTATTAGAGAAAGGTTTCATTTGACCTAGCACATCACCACAGGGTGCTCTTGTCTTATTTGTTAAAATTAAAGATGTTTCTATGAGACTTTTCATTGATTATAGAGCCTTGAATAACATCACTGTTAAGAACAAATTTCATTTGCCTCATATCGATGATTTATTTGATCAGCTCCAGGGAGCTCAGTATTTTTCAAAGATTGACCTACGGTCGATGTACCATGAGTTAAAGGTAAAGGAAGCCGATGTTTCAAAGACCTCATTTTGTACAAGATATGGCCATTATGAATTTTTAGTTATGCCTTTTGGGATAACAAATGCACCTGTTATATTCATGGAACTTATGAATAGAACTTTCCATGAGTTCTTGGATGAGTTTGTGGTTGTTTTCATTGATGATATTTTGTTGTTTTCTAAATGTAAATAGGATCATGAAAGGCATTTAAGGGTTATTTTTTAAACCATAAAAGAAAAGAAATTTTATGGTAAATTTAGAAAGTGTGAGTTTTGGTTGCAAGAAATTTCTTTCCTTGGTAACAATGTTTCTAAATATGTAATAACTGTTGATCCTTCAAAAACAAAAGTTGTTGAAGAATGGCTAAGACCAAAACATGTAACTGAGATTCGTTGTTTTCTTGGTTTGGCAGGATATTACCGAAGGTTTGTTAGAATTTTTTCACGGTTATCTAGTCCAATGAATAATATAACTCATAAGGGTGTTAAGATTATCTGAAAAAAAGAATGTGATGATTGTTTTCAAGAGTTGAAATGAAGATTGTTGAATGCTCCAGTTTTGAAACTACCTTCAAGGAATGGTGAGTTTGTTTTCTACAGTGATGCTATATTGAAATGAATTGGTTGCGTCCTAATGTAGAATGATCAGGCAATTGCTTATGCTTTACGATAGTTGAAAACTCATGAGGTATATTACCCTACACATGATTTGGAATTATCTGTTGTTGTTTTCGCTTTAAAAATATTGAGGCATCATTTGTATGGTGTTAAGTGTGGAATATATACTGATAAGAAAAGTTTAAAATATATATTCACTCAAAAATAATTGAACAAGAGACAGAGGAGATGGCTGGAATTAATCAAGGACTATGATTGTACAATTCATTATCATCTGGGAAAAGCAAATAATGTGGATGATTCTTTGAGTAAAAAAAGTAATGATTCATTAACAATGTTGCATTTGGAATGTGATCCTTTGGTTAAGGATTTGATGAAATTTGGCATAGAAGTTGTTGGTGCAGGATGCTCTTTTGTTTTGTTTCAGGTATCAGTGAAATCTTCTCTAATAGACAGAATTAAGAAAGCATATAAACAAGATAGTGAGTTGCAGAAAAAGGTAGAGCTGGTTTAGAAGGGTAAGTTTCCTGAATGGAACATTGATAATGATTGTGTTTTGAGATTTGGGAAGAGATTGTGTTCTCCGTGTGATTCACAGTTGAAGAGAGAGTTGTTATATGAAGCTCATAGTTCTCCGTTTTCAGTTAATCTAGGCTGTAATATGATGTATAGAGATCTTCAAGAGTACTACTGGTGGGATTGAATGAAAATAAAAATTGCTGATTTTACTGTGAAGTGTTTGACTTGTCAATAGGTTAAAGCAGAGCGGAATTTACCGAAAGTGATGCTTCATCCTTTACAAGTACCAGAGTGGAAATTGGAGAATATATCCATGGACTTCATTGTGGGGTTGTCGAAGACACCTCGAGGTAATAATACGATTTGGGTTATTGTTGATCGCTTGACTAAATCTGCTCATTTCTTTGCTATACGAGATAATTTTTCCTTAGATCAACTTTCTAGTCTATATCTTAAAGATATAGTAAGGTTACATGGATTCCCCCTCCACATTGTATCTGATCTTGATATCAGGTTTACTTCGATGTTTTGGAAAGGCATTCAGAAGTCGTTGGGTACTGAATTAAATTTTATTACAGCTTTTCATCCTCAATCATCTGGGAAGTCAGAAAGAAAAATTCCGAATTTAGAGGATATGATAAGTGCTTGTTAGATTTATTATCAGGGATTTTGGGACCAACATCTTTCTTTGCTTGAGTTTTCATATATTAACAATTTTCATTCCATTATACAGATGTCACCATTTGAGGCATTATATGGGAAGCAATTTCGAACTCCATCTTTTTGGGATGAAGTAGGTGAAAGGAAGTTTATGGGACCATAATTGGTAGAAGAGTTGGTAGAAAAAGTCCAGCTGATATAGAAACATATGAGTACAGCTCAGAGAAGGCAGAAAAGTTATGCGGACAATAAGAGGAAGGATCTCTCTTTTGAGGTAGGTGATCATTTTTTTCTCAAAGTTTCACCATGGAAAAGTGTAATGCAATTTGGTAAGAAAGGAAAGTCGAGACCAATGTTCATTGAACCATATGAGATCCTGGAGAGAGTTGGATTAGTTTCTTACCGAGTGGATTTACCTCCATATTTATCTCAGTTACACAATGTTTTTCATGTTTCAATGTTAAGGAAGTACATGCTACATCCATCTCATGTTTTGAGTCCAAAGGTAGTTCATCTGGAAGAGAACCTATCATATGAGAAACAACTGGTCCAGATTATTTACCATAGAGAGAACGTATTGTGGAATTAGGTGATTAATCAAGTAACGGTTTTGTGAAAAAACCACATTATTGAAGAGGCAACATGGGAATCTGAAAATACAATGAGGGATAAATACCCCAACATATTCTATAAGTAAATAAATTGCGGGGACACAATTTTCTAAAGTGGGGAAGGATGTAACATCCCAATTAAGTAATGAATAATATATTTTCATATCATTGTCTATTTATGAATTTGATAGTGTTTTAATGGCTTAAAATGAGAATAAATCCAATCATAACATCGAATTCTCTAATTATTTTTAAAGATTTTTTTACCGCCTTTTGATGGTGAACCATTTTTAAATATTTATTTTGAAAATTTTATAAGATCTTTTTGTCAAAATAAACTTATTCTTTAGTATTGGGACATTGAAATTTACTTTTGATAAATAGTTGGTATTTTTCTGAAAATGTTCCTTTTTTAATGAATACTGAAAAATACTGCATTTTACCTCAAAACAGCTTTTTCATCTAATTTAATTATATAGACAGATTATTTTTTCTAATTGGGTTTAAAATTTAAATAGAATATATTTTTACCATTTAATCCAATGGTGGTCATTGGGATTATTTTCAATTTGAAATTCTACATAATCAATTGTCAAACTTTTGATTGAAATTATATCTAAAAAACCCGCTATTTGTTTTGAAAAACGAGAATGATTTTTAAATTAATTATTGAAATTTATGTGTTTGGAATTTGTTAAAATGGATTCCATATTTGGAATCATAAGTTCTAAATTATTTAATTAATACTCTTTTGTTTTGGGACATTATGAATAGTAACTATGGTAATTATCTTTAACTATCGTGATTAATTAGTAATCGGGAGTTAAGGGTAATAAAATAATATCATAACAACAACAAATGGCCCCAAAATGTGTACTAATGCTACTAGTTGTGTCATTTCAAACCATGGGATGCCTTGTTCCAAACATAGGTACCCCATGGAATCACATTTTGGTGAAAGTGACACTTTATCATTTTATTTTTGAAATAACGGAGAATATCACAAAAGTATGTGACACCGAAGTAAAAAAAATTTAATTTTGTCTACATAACTAATATCTTAGACTATAAATAGTCATTGGATACCTACAAATATTTACTACATAATGATATTTCTTTTATAATTTTTATACATTAAATAAATTAATAATTTTATGACACCATGATGATGCAGCGATTACCTCATTAATGAACGAATTAAATAAAATGAATAGATAATGTAACTTCTAAGACATACACTTGTCCAAAACCTATTTTATGAGTATATTTAGAACCCTTATCACCTTACCCTATAAATATATCAATGTGGGAACTTTAAAATCCTAAACTCATTATATAATAAATTAACATTTCTTGACTTTCCAAGAGTGCCCCTCCTCCCTCTTATAAAAGGCCCCAACCTCTACCTCCTTACCCACACCTCTCAAGCAATTAGATCAGCCAAGATCTGCTCATTTTATCTCTCCACATACCTCTATTCAACCTAGAAGATTTACCATAGGTAGAAATCGCTTCAAGAAAACCTTTTGGTTCAAACCAAGAGGATTTACCCGATTTAAAGGTAATGTCTTCACTTGTCTTTTTATGTTTTATTTTTCTTCTCCAACCCCCTAAACTCTTTTTATTCATTTCTTTTGTAAAAAACAGTATCTTAAAAATACTAGGACGTTTTTATAATAAGTATTCGAGCTACACTTACACAAACCTCCATCTAATGGTAAAAGAATATATTGTTTCTGTGGATGGCGAATTACTGCTTCACGAAACGATAATTGTTCAATATTATTTTAACACCTTTAAAAGTCGATATTAAGATGTCACTATTTTTATATAATATATATATTATGTTTATGTTTTCCTTATTCTTCTTTATTTTTCATTTTGGGCATACCTTTATGGTTTCCATTATGGATAAACGCGATAATTTCATTTTTTGGAAGTGCGGACTACCGCCACCTCAATGTGATTTGAACCATTAATGCCATATGTGGGATGTGTAAAGGATGGTGTTAATGATATTATATTATACTAGAATTATTATATAACTTTATATCATTATGATTTAATTCCATTAATTATGAAATAGAAATGAAAGTAGTGTTCTTGGGTGCATATGGGTTACCGTCTCCATGAACGGTGCATTTAATTTCTTACCTCTAAATGTTATGTAATATTATAAATGCATTTATATACTGGACATGTAGGATATATATGATATCTACATCATTAATATAAATCTGTATATAATGAACCATTGACCACATGAACAACATGTAATTTTAAGAAGTCCATTTTTGGCACATGTGACAAAGATCGACAAAACGACCGTTATTAACTTAAATAGTTACATAATATTCATAATATGGTAATAAGTGATATAAAAGTAATAATGAACGTGAACAAAGTTTTTAAGCAAGTATAAATTGACTCTAGTTTATTATTCAAGAGATTAAAGAACGATCCAGTCAAGTCGGACAGGAGGTAAGGGACTTCGTCTCAAATCCCCTTTCATTGAGGCACATTTTGTTTTATACACAACATTCTTTTATACGGTGTATAAACCCCTTTGACTTTGACTTTTATTCAAAAGGAATCTTTTTATATGAAGCGTTTTACTAAATGACAAAAGGGAATGTTTTTCTCGTACGTATGCGGTGACAACAACTTCTCCACTACCGTGTCCATTATTTGTGTTTCGGCTTCCTCTACAAGCCATAACATTTTTTAAATGAAAAATAAATACCATGTTTTACTTATTTCTCATTTTGGAATTGAAAATGGTTTTGATATGTTTTTATTATATCAATGATTTTTATTGGTATCTTGTGATTGAAATGTGGAAATGTTATGATTCCTTTAAGGATGTTTTAAGTGATATGATTATGTTATGGTTCTTGGTAATTTTTTATGAAGATGGGTCGTTCAGTGATAATGTAAGGGAGGGTGGACCTGATATATATCTCTAATGCATTGGGTAATGTGAAGGGGTTAAACGCTAAGGTTTCTCCAAAGTGATTTAGGGAATATACTGTGATGGGTATTCCAAACATAACCATGAGTGTTACTCCCTAAGTAAGAATGTTATGAATGCCTCAAGTTACCTTTATGTCCTATGTTTTCTATGATTTGATCATAAATCTTATGATTTCATTAGGTATGTTGAAGTGCTTTTGTTTTATGAGTAAATTATGATATCATTAATTCATATTTCTACATGGACTAATGTTTTCATTCCATACTTTTATATCCCTTATTGAGCTCTTTATGCTCATCCCGTGTTTCTGAAATGTTTTTCACAGGTCAAGGGAAAGATACATGATGTGATGATAGTGTCGAGGTAGTGTCAATAAAGAGTCCATGTTTTATTTTAAATTTGTCTCCTTTGATGGGAAAAAATTAATATTGTCTTTTATGTAACCACCTAGTTCAAATGTGGAATATAAGGCATGTTTTATGATCTAATTCTCTATAACTCTAAACCTGAAAGGATCCTCAATGTGAATTCTTATAATAACTCAATATTAATTAATGCTTAAGGCTGGGGCCTTATAGGTTTCCTTCCTCTATATAGCCTTATTAAACTCATTCATTCCATTCACACTTTTTAAGGAACACTTCTAATTTTCTTGGTTTTTGTTTTAAATATCACTATATGTTTTCTAATTTTCTAATATTACACCTTAATATAGGTTTCCCTTGGCTATTGGTGATCCTTAAGGGTTAAGATGATCCAGGAGATATCCTAGTATTGATGATTTTATTATTTTCTATTTATTATCCACTTTAAATCTATTCACATTTAAAGGAAGTAATAATCCATAGTGAGTAATAATTCCAAGGGTGTAATAATAATTTTTATATTATTATATTATTGTGTCTTACTATGAATGAATAAAGTGTATATATTTTAATTAATACCTTGATTAACTTATTGCCTAATATATTACAATTACTTTGGATAAATAGAGAAACAAATAGTTTAGAAGTATAAACATAGAGATTTTCAAAGTGTATGACTCTTAAAACCCTATGGTGTTATAACAGGTCTCCTTAATCACCTATATAATGTTATCTCGGTGTATCACCTAAATAACCATGATGAACAATGTATCAATGTTGATGTTCTAAATAAATTCCATGTCCACTCTCTTGTTGTACTTGATGTCCTTCATCAAAATATTTTCCAAATAGTTTTAATGTTTTGTTGAAAATTTATAAGAAATAGTGGGCATTATATTGGGGGACATCCTCCCCTTGAGATGAATTGGAAGTGGAATGGGTCGAGGAATATGGGGTGGTGAAAGGGTTTGAAGATGGAGAGGGTATTTAGATTACTATAATTTTTAGGGTTAGGATAGATGTTTAGACTTGATTGTTGTGGGTAGTTCTTTAGATTTGGGTGCCAAGGAATTAAC
Source organism: Viscum album (assembly GCA_963277665.1). Taxonomy (NCBI): domain Eukaryota; kingdom Viridiplantae; phylum Streptophyta; class Magnoliopsida; order Santalales; family Viscaceae; genus Viscum; species Viscum album. Next base: position 476,154,410 of record OY728135.1, read on the forward strand.
ACTAGAAACAGTGAGCGAAATGTGTGAGAAAGATGGTAAAGATACAGTATAAGGTTTAACTGGATGGAAAGAGTGATAGAGGGAGCCACAACAGCTCTGGTTATGAAATTGGAATGGTCAAGAATAATAATAGTTTCAATAATAGGAGATTATTAGTGTTTTGGGGGAAAGGGTAGAGGTAAAACTATAAAATGCATCTTGATCATAGTTATCTAGAGCCTAGGGGATTTGTAAAATAAGTAGAAGATAGAGGATCTCACATCATGGGATCTCTTCTCAAGGAGGAGGTGAGGAGTCATGACATAGAATTATTTTAGTGCTAAATATTTTAAATCCCTCAAATCGATCAAAATATGGCACATAATTTCACAATGTGGCCATAAAATTAAAACTTCTTTGAAATATATAAGAATTTATATTGGAAATGTAACAGTTTGGGACACATAATTCTATGCCTGATGAGATGGGTACATTTCTAAGGTATTTATTCTATTCTTTTTCTATGAAATATTGTGATGTAAGTCATTTCTAGCATTCAAGAACCATTTTATTCATTTTTTTAATAGTTATCATCATGTATATAGGTCATATGGTAGTGGATTCCCCATGAAAATATAGTAACAACACATGTCATTTATTTATTTATTCACGGCGAGGAATAAATTATCACACCCCTACCTAACAGAATCACCCTTAATTATAATATGACATGGATTATAAACCTTTACAGATTTAGTTAGGAAGTGGGGGAGGGTTCTGTTAGTATCAACACCTACAAAAACTCGTCACCTACTCTTTAAGAGTACATTAAATTCTAAGAAAAAGTACATGGGTTTCCACCCAGTTAGCACTTAATTTAATTTTTAGAGATAGAAATACATTGCTACTTTAATCAGTAATTAGTGAAATGAAACAACATTCTACAAAATCCTCCATGAAAAATTTTACTCTCTATCAATTCAACTTGAACTAATTCTCATTATCCCTTCTAATTTTCATAGCTTGGTGTCTAAATATCTTGATCATTATGAGTGATCCCAACAACCATGACTTCAACAAAACTTGATTAATTTTAGATAAGAGTTAAAAAATAATACCTTATAAATTAGGTCAAAGTGTTTCCTAGAAATTAGTCAATCATTCCAATTATTACTCTTATTCTTATAGGTCTCTTAATTCTCATATTCATCTCTCCCTAACCCCTCTATTTTCTCTAGTTATTGCAATTTTTTCTCTCCCTCTTGTTGAGAATCCATGTTTATCTTCATCATAACCCAATATGTCCAATGTTCATGATCTAATAGTAGATTTCATGACTTCCCATAGAAACAAAATGAATTATGTTTTACTAGTGGATCATTATAATATTTTTTACACAACAATAATGAATTTTATGGCTATTTTATCCAATTCTTTCTACTTGAATTAATCATCTTCTATAGAGTTTTTTTAGTTATTGATTGTATTTTTTTCACTTTACCACTAGTTAATATGTGCCTATGTGTAATGGTATTATATATAACATTCTTAAATAATTATAGATACTCTCATGAAGTTGTTTTTTATGTGAGTTCCCTGATCACTAATGAGTAATTGGGGGATTCCAAACATCCAAAAAAATATTTTTCTTTAGAAAGTGCATGACCACCATAGATATATTAAAATAATTATCTTCTACTTCCACCAATTTTGAAATTTAATACACTTATAATATAATTGTTATGTAGCTGAAGGAGTTTTGGAAGCATCCCATGAATTATATTCCCTGTAAATCAAATACATTGACTTTAATGATCGAGTGTTATGAAATTACATTCCTTCTCCCAATGATTCTAGTCCTTTGGTATTGATCATAACTTTTTAAAAACTATTTATAATCCTATTGTAGTGTCAACAAAGATAATAAAGTCTTAATGATCCTAAAAATTTTCATTTAGGCCCATGGTGTCCAACCATAGGTGAGGAATGAAATTATTATAACATAATTTTCATTTCATACATGGGTAAACACATTCATATTAGTCCATATCTATATTGTTTTAACAATAATAGATCATGAAATAAATAACATGTAGTATTCGTCAAAAATTGTTTACTTTAATGATAAGATAATTGAGGATAATGAGTGATGGTTTACTAGAAATTGATAATATCAGAGAATCATGGAATGAGCTGTAGAATAACATAAAATAGTGTCTCATATATAAATTCAACAATAACATCCAATTCTTCCTCATTTTATATATATAGTAGATACAACCTTAATAATTGGTTGAACACTACATTCTTTGACCATTCCTTTCCTTTAATGATGATGTTAATTTATTATATAAATATGATCTACTAAATGAAACTTGGTTTGAAAGCCTTTCTTTTAAAAAAATACCACAAGTATGTATGGTCAATGTAAATAACTAGCATTGAAAGGATGAGATATGATATGAATTTTTCGAAGGTGTAATCAAACACAAGAAAATACTACCAGATAGTTTTTTATTTAACTTGAAAATAATTTACTGCACCACTTGAATAATATATGGGTCAAAATACATGATCAATCATCTCTCCCAACACTACTCTAATATTGAAGCCACTTTTATATCACATTATCTCAAATTATTTTTCCATGTATATAGGTAAAATTATTAGGGTATCCACATTATTCCTTATCAAGACAACAATGGATTGTTTAAAATATTTATCAAATTATAATGGAAAATCCCTTTCCAAAATAGGTGTTAGTTGTAAATATATCATGGATAAATTTTTGAAAAAACAGTAATAAAATCCTAAATATCCTAGAATGATTTTAATTCCATTAATTGTGGTCAGTTATGGAGTCTCATTTATCCTTTTTATTTTTTCAAGATCCATTTCAATTCCCTACAACCAAATCTTGTCACCAAGAATAATTAAACCATTTATATTGAAATATAACATCTCCCAATTATGTACCAAGAACTTTTCTTCACACCATTTGAGTACTATGTCCATATTTCTTAGGAACACATCAATGTTTCTTTTATAGATATAGAAGTCATATATAAATATTTTAAATAAGCCTTCATCTATTCCATGTTTATGTGTGTCTTGCACCTTTAGGATCTTTTTGTGTTTTGAATATGTTTAATGACATGAAATGATTTCAAACAATTCTATACAAATAAGTAAATGTGGTCTTGTAGTGATCATATAGGTCCATTAGTATTTGGTTTTAACCTGAAATCCCATTATGGAAACAATAGAATTCTTGTTTGACTAATCTCTCAATCATTTGGTCCATGCATTATAGTAAAAAATGTTCTATTATTATAGTTTTATAAAATCTTCTATAGTCCAATCACACTCTATAGATAGTAATTTTTCCTATTATAGTTGTATTATTCTCCTTATTACTTATAATTATTAATCCCCCTTCATATAAAGTACATATAGAGGATTAACCCATACATAGTTTGATATGGAAAATATGATCCTTTCATCTAATAATTTGAGCGACCCATTATTGACCACTTATTTCATGGATAATATTATTCTTATTTTTTAGATTAAAATTATTCTATTTCCTTCTTCCAATAACACTTCATAAGTGAAAAATATGGGTATGATTCCTTTAATATTAGTCTTTCCTCTAGTAATGTATTTGTTTCTATTTTTCAAAACTAGTGACAACTTGTCATATTTCTTCTTAGAAAAATATGAATTTAAAATCACTATTAGGGTCTACTTGTGTCCTAGAAATCACTACCTTAGTGTACATTGAAACTGCTTAATCTCAATAATCATTGGCTTGATTATCAAAAGCATGAACTCTGGATAAGATTCCCTTAGAAGGGGCTTGATCCACTATATAGTTTCTACTTTAGTGTTTTTTATCACTAAACTACTCTTATTTTTCCTCTACCAATTATTTAATGTGGTATATATATTTATTATTATTCTTCTTTGAAAAATAACAGTGATGGTTCTTCTTGAACTTCTTACTTAGCTATGAAAAATGAATGAAAATCCACCAAATGTTTTAATTTCTTCACTAATTTAACAAGAAAAAACAAATTATTCTTTACCAAATTTAATGATGATTCCACATTGGTTCACATCGATTGATTCCTTGATTTTTTTCATAGAATTGTTTTCTCAATATGATAGGAACATTTCATTCTTCTTTTATCTCACAAATCAGGAAATCAATTAGAAAAAATTAATTTTCCTATAATGAAAAGAACTTTATCTATGATTCCATATGGATGATTCACTTATTTGTTGGTAAAATAAAGGTATACCGTTATTGGATTTGTATCATAAAATCTTAGCTTCATATCGATACTCATCAATATGATATTTAGACTTATGGCCAAATCACAAAACTCTTTTCCAAACATGCCTGAGCCAATTGTGTATGGAATTGAAATGATAATGGGATATCTCATATTAGGTGGTATTTTCTTTACAAAACTAGGGATAATTATTCAATAAAGAATAAAAAAACCAAATTTTATAACATCATTTGGTTCTGTAATAGTTATTTTGATAATTTTATATAAACTGGAATTTGTGAAATGGATTTCTCAAAAGATATTTTGATATGAAGATATTGGAAAATATAAATAACTTCTTTAAACTACCACCACTTTCCCATGAAGTATCCTATCCATAAATGGGATAGGGGGTCCTTAATATGTTAGTGAACTAATAACACACTCTTATTTTTCTTATTTTCTAAGCATAGGCATAACTCCTTCCATATCATGAACATCTTTCTCCAGAATTTGTATCACTTCGATACCCTCTTTTTTTAGAGACCATCCTACATCCTATTGATTGTTTTCTTCTATAGATATTATAGTCTCTATTATATTATTTACCACCTTGTTATCGACCTCATATGGTTTCATTTCCTTTAACTCTCTCCTTCTTCAAAGTGTCATAGATTTTTCATCCTCCATTGCATGTGTTTCTGTGTTACTTGGAAGTATACCTAGTAATCAATATGAGAGATTTTGATAAATATTACCCACCTAATTTTTGAGTTTTTCAGGATTGCCCAATTAATTCTATATATTAGTTTCTTTTTTCACCCTCTGCTGATCTGCATGTTTTATAAATGTGCAAAGAATATCTCTAAGTGATAATTTCTTTGTGGATAGGTAGGTTGTTGAAGTTTGGTCTTGAATGGTTGCTATAATTGTGATTATATTTGATATTTATAAGATTAATGGGGTGTTAATGGGTGAAAGTTCCATTATGGATTTACTAAGGTGGGTATTTAAATGGTTTTTATCTTTTTCCATTGTTTTGTTTGGATTTATGCTTTTTTCGCCTTTGATTTAGTTATTTTTTGGGATACATTAGTATATACTTGTTATAAGTGTTTAAAAACAATTGTATTACTTTATTATAGATAAAATTTTTATAATCTGGGGTTTTTTGTCCAATGATACTATCTGGACCTCTTGATAAGATTAGAAACTACCAAATATCTCATAATATCTCTCCTCAACAATTAGTAAAAGTGATAATTATTGTTGAGATAAAACCCGATATGTGTTGAGATTTTTAGAAAGGTATTCTTACTGAGTGAAAAAATGAGAGGTTCTGTCCACTTATTGTATTCCACTACTAGTTAGTACTCTATCATTTTCCCATATATTCATGATATGATAGATCTCATCGAGGAGGTCTCATCTAAATTAAGGTTTATTTATTACAAAGACTCCATTAGATGAAGTGTCTATAATATCTCAAAATTCAGGTTATAATCCATAATAGAATGTTCTTATTTATAAACAAAAATTATTCCTATAGTGCAATAACTTCTTGAAAAACTCCTTGAACCTTTCACAAGATTCCCTTTAATATTTTTTATCAAGATGTGTGAAATTGTAGATATCTTTTATAATAATAAAGGTCTTTGAAATGTGTCTAGAGATTTCATGGACAACTCATTTCATGTAGCCAAAAATCAAAAAGCCTAGATTTTGAAAAATAATTTTCTAGTTTTTGATGTGAAAATTGTAATAATCATAGATTAATGGAATATGATAAGATATAATTACATATGAAGTTTTCATATACTCTAAGAAGTTTTATGGTTGGATATGTGCCTCTTCACTTTACACATTGTGGAATTTCCCCATATTATAGACAAATTAGATCAAATAGGGATTAATATTAATTTTTTCACTTGTATTGGAGGTTATAGGATACATGGAGTTACCCTATATATGAATAAAAATCCACAATTCAAGATATATCATTCTTGAGGCATCATTTTTACTCCATTTTACTACTCTAAATGTGAAAATTGCACACTGTTTCCATAAAAAATTATTATATTCATCCAGGTATAGATAGTTGTGAAAAAGTTGGGACTTCATGATCTTAGGTTTGTAATTTAGTGGCTCTTCGGTTTCCATGTTTCTTAATTGAGTAGTTTTTTATCATACATTATAAGTCCTGTAATGAAAATAAAAACACACTCATGCATGTTAAAATACTAAAAAAGAAAATAGAAATGATATGAGAAGAGAATGAATCAATAAAAATAACTATTGTCCATTTTTATTCTCTAAAAATAGTTCTAAAATTTTGTTTGAACTTGGAGGATAATTACTTCTCTGTGTTTGGATAAAAGCATATAAATTTATATAGTTTCTCAATAATTTACTACTATGATAATGTAGATAGAATAATTTTAGGATTTTTTCACAAAGGGGAAAAGTAATCCTTAATATATTATTGATTGGTTTTTTAGACCAGTATTCTAATTTTGTATTTGATAATGATAAAATAACACTATGTTAACTTTTGTTTAAAATGGTTTATTAAAACAGGGTCTTGAGATCGATTTTAAGGATTATTTCAAGTAATGTTTCCTTTCTCACTCTTGGATTTTTAGGATTAATTGGTTATAAAGTTATAATAAAGTTACCAATTCCTTGTATTTAAATCCATTAATTATATATAAATGAATTATTATCCATGGTTTAAATAAATACACTAATCCAAAATGATGTATACAATACTCTTAAAGAAAAAATAAAAACTTGGGTTATAGTTCATAACCTAATTCGCTCAATTGATTTGGGGTTCCTCCCTCCACACTCTTCATTACTATATCCAGATAAAGGGATAATATTTTATTAAGTGTCAAAATCAATTCCTAATCGAAACAAAACTCCATGAATAATATAATTTATTCATTAAGTCACACATATTCCTACTCTCAATCCCTCACCTTTTAAGAAAATAGTCAATCATGATAGAGAAAGGCTCCATTGCATGAGATGGTTCATATTAAGATATGGGTTTGGGAAAATATAATTATATAAAATGAAAATAATAATTGAAAATGAATAAAAATTGATTGAATTAATTCTGAAAATTACAAATTAAAAGTATTAAAAGGGAAAAAAATATGTATTAAATTTGAAAGAAAGCTATTTCATGTGTAAAATATTGGAAAATTCGAGATCACCAATTCCCTCAACTGAATCCTCCATTTAAATAGAAACAAACCTCACCATGTCAAAACAGGATTCATAGTGCCAACTAGATAAGTTACCCCCAAAATATCATCCATTAAAACAAGGCATGGCATGAAACAAACCTCATTGAATGACTAGTGCCCTCATTTTTTCATCCATTGAATTCTATCCAAAGACCAAAGTGTGAAATCTCTACGAGATATGTAGGGATTTTTACATAAAAAATTGAATAGAAACGTCACCATGTAGAAGGACTTGGTTAAAACCATGAATCTTGTAAACTATATTACTTCTTCTAGCTTATAATGATCTATGATTATAGATAATTTAAATTAATATTATATTTGATAGCTTGTGTCGCACACAACACCAAACTAATGCAACACCTGACTAAAAAACCATAAAATGGTAATATTATATGAATAATATAATTATTAGTACATATAAATATATTAATAAAATAAAATATTTACATATTATTATTTTACTTTTATTGATATTAAGAAATACCTTTTGAAGAACCATTATAAAATAGGGGTTTTTAATTTTACCTTAATAAATTCAATTAATCATAGTTAAAAGTTTATTATAGTAGGTAATATTTATATTATAAACTATTATGTCACAATTCAATTATTTATAAATTTATATGAAATGATATTAAAGACATTAGTCTCTTTAAAAGCCATTTTTCAAAAAAAAATTATATTTTGTATTTTCATTGAAATAACAATATATATTATAATTTTAATTGGAAAAAATAAATTCTATTATTTATTTAGATTTTAAAAATTATTTTATGTTAAATTTTCTATATTTTTCAAAAATAATTAATTTTTAGGTGAATAGTTAAAAATGAAATTTTTACTAAAAGTGTAGAATTTATGGATTTATAAAGAAGTAAGTGTATCTTAAAAACTTATAAAAATATTTCATTATTTTTTTTAAATTAAATTTAAAAATTAAAAATTTTAAAAACTATAATTACAAAATTATGAAACATATGTTTGACAAATTAAATAATTTTTTCCCATTCTTTTCATCTTTTCTTTTGATTAAATATTATTTTATTAGAATTCAGTTCTCGATTTAATTGAAAGGAATAGTACATTTAATTGGTTTATAATAATCCAATTTACATCTTTAAAACCAAATTCTTTGAATATTATATCATACACAAAATATTTATGCTTAAAATACACTTTTTTTATAAAACCAGTTTTTACACATTACGCTCTATAATGTTAAAATTATTTTTTCTTAAACATGAAGATTTTATATAATAATAAATATATAATATTTTAAAACATTAGTTTTAAATTATATATTAATATGAAATTTATTTTTGAGAATTAAAATTCATTTCAATAGATAAAAATTAGTTACCACGGTAAAAGTAATAAATGGTAAAAGAGAACACTTTAATTGTAAATGACTTAGAAATATATTTAAAACGTGTCTTAAAATGAATGGTTAAAGTATTATTTACCTTATCGTATCCCATACTCCATTATTATCCATTTTGGAGTTTTCCTGACATGTGAAACATGTGCTCTCATTATATTAGATTGAAATATTTACAAAGATGCCATTCTCACCACTTATAAAAGGGGCCTCTCACCACCCCTTCAAAGAAACAATAAAATATATATTCCCTATTAAAAATAGGTACATTTTTCCTTCCACTATAATAATATTCCTTTTAATTTATTCTATGTTCACAATATATTAGTCTAATCACACTATTTCAAAGGAATCTTCTAAGGGAAAGCACTAGCCCTCAATGCGATTACATCTTTCCTTACTTATTTTCTATTATTTCATACATTATCAATTATAATTTCTAATTAAAATATAATTAAATAGTTATTTTTTATAAAATTAAATTTATTAATTTTATGGAATAAATATTAACCATCGTTCCCATTTTCTATTAATAAAAATGAAACTGTCATTCAAGCGTAGTGCGGACTAATGCATCCCCGAAGAGTCGACTTACATTATTCACCATCACCTATATTCACTAATTATATCTATGAAATAGAATAATAAATGTGAAAAATATATAATTATTATTATTATTAAGAAAAAAATATATAATCCACCTTCTTTTCCCCCATTCTTTGAGAAATGAAAATGTTAATTGCGTGTTGTGCGGAATACCACCTCCTGAAAGTTATGTATCACATTTTTTACGTATTTTTTTATTATTTATTAATATATGATTAAACACATTAAAAATAAATAAATAATATAATTATTATCTATTAATAATTATATTATTCAAAAATAAAGCACTTTTATAGTCATAATCATCTATTAATTATGACATGTTCGTGTTTAGGTCGTTATGACAACCTACTTGAACCCTACTATAAAATAATATCATGGATGACAATGAGAACATAATTACCAATGATATGTTATATAAATAAATAAATAATGATTTTATTTTAGTTCTTTAATTGAAATTTTCATATTAAACTCATTCATTAAGATCCCATTATTCGATTGTTAAAGATCAACAAAACATTCATGTTATCAATTTCATCTAAAGGAACTGTGACTAAAAATATAATTAAATTAAATTATAAATTTATAAACTATCATGAAAATTAAATTATAGTACCTCATATAATATTTTAACTATTACAATCGGGATAATGAGGAATAACAATATATCTATTAAGAAACAAGTTAAAACATGATCAAGATTACTGAAACCTGATATTCAAAATACATAATAACTAAGTAATATACATGTATATAATAATTATAAATAAATTTTATAAAAGGTTATACATATGAATATTTATATTAAATGGATTATTAGGATAGGTATTTTTTATTGGATTTTTATGTGCTTTGGTGGAAGTTAGAAATTAAGGTAATTATTTTTTTTCTCAAATTTTCACCAATTGAGAAATATTTATTATTATAAACCATGTTTTATATGGAATTTTATATCAATTAATATTTTATATTTTATATCATGATACAATATTTATTAATGGTGTCATATTTTTCATTTGAAATTATATCCTTCAACGGTTTTTTAGTTGAAATATTTTATGGTTGTAAGGGGTTCTTGTCTCAAATTTAATTTCATGGAAGATATTTCTTATAGTGAATTGTGGCTTATTAAGTATGGTTTTATTAATAACTAATGTATTTATTTTACCATATTCTTATAACTATTTTGGTTTTATTATCTATATCATTTTATTTATTTAAATTTATTTTGATTAAATTTATATCAATGTTGAAAGGGTGTTTTGATTAAAACGTTACCAAAAATGTAATGGTTGAGTTGCTAATTTATATTTCAGATAATGATTTCTTCTTAAAGATGATCTAAATTATCAGTTTATATTATTTCAAGAACCCCTAATAATTTTCTATTTATATTAATGGCTTCTTACATGCCCCATCAAAATTTAATTTATCTTTGACTCATATTTTATCATATGTGTTTCTTTTTTATCAATTTATCCTCATCTCTTCTTCTCAGTCAGTAAAATACCTTATTTAAATGATCCTCTTATATAGATTAATTTGATAGTGTCATCATATATGTCTCAATAATTGATTAATATATTTTCATACTAATTTAAATAATTTAAGAGTTTTAAATAAAGATTTAATGCTTTTTGTATGTGACAATTTCCTCAAAGTTTGAAAACATATCTTTTCACATTTTTCTTTTGAGAATCTCTTTCTACTACCATTTACATTTTATATAAATCTTTCTATCTATGATTTCATGGTTTATAAAATAAATTATTTTTATCCTAGATTTTTAAAATATTTCCTTTAAAATTATTTCAAAATATCAAAGATATTTTTTATTGTCGAAGTGTTTTTTTAAGTACTAAAATATGTTTTTCATCTAATTAATTATCCTTTGACATATATTATGATTGATTGAGGATATTTTTCAAATTATACCATATAATCTTTTCTCAATATATATTATATAATATTATTTTTTTTCATTGATATGATCCATCACTAAATTTTTCTTACCAAACCATGCATTATGAATATGAATAACTTTTCCTCAAATACATTTCCTTTATGAAGACACTATATTTACTTTATTTTATTGAAGGGTGATCCCATAGATCTTATACATCGACTAATTGGGTAAACTATTGATATAACCATATACCTTTTATCTATATATTATAAATACCAAATTCCTAATTATTTTCATTGAATGGTATTTACCAATAATATTACTGATTATCTTTGGATACCCATTTATTTTCCATGATTTTATTATGTTATTATCATTGACGTAACTATGAATGATTTAATTATATGAATCAATTTTAAAATCATCTAAAACAAATTTTATTTTAAAGAGTGATTTTTAATTTGATTAATGAAACACATTTTATTTCCATGGGTTACTTATGATGTGATGAATAAAACCCATTTTATTTTCTTAGGTTCATTAAAATATGAATAATTATTCATTTATTATGGAATATGTAAGTATGAATGATGGTTTGGGTACTATATCTCCCTCTGCTTCATTGGTTAAAAGTTTATCTCTCATGATAAAAGTCTCTATGAGTACCTTTTTTTCTTCTAACCATGGGAACTAATAGTGTTTCTAATTAATTTAATTTTTCCCAAAACTAATGTTTGGGTTATATTTAAAATATGTCACAGTTTTATGTGTATTCTCATTATTCTTGTATTCTATCATTTCTCATGTTTATTGACTCATTTTTAAACAATATTTTGATTCATATATTATTTAGTGCTAAGTTTATGCCATTATTTAAGGTCTACTATTTTTTGGGTATCAATTTCTATTGTATCTTGAATATATGCATATGATCCTTTTATGAAAATTAAGGATATTTTATTTTTATCACTTATGTATAACCTTATTGAGCATATGAGCACACCTATTTATTATGTTTTCATTACCCAATATATGAATATGGGTATTACATTTTATATGTTTAGATGGGGTTTTATAGTTGAGTAGTTATGAATAAATTTTGACGAGTGTAGTGAAATAATTTGTTTATATAGCTAATCTTACAAGACACTAAACCTTTAATTCTTCGGTTTGTGAAACTATTTGTGAGATAGAATTATTATTTATGTAAAATAATGAAATAAATATTTTTATTTAGCATGGGTCACTGTAGTTGGTATCATAGGTTGTTTTAGTTATTTTGGGAATTGTTTTATTGAACATTAATGAATAACCTAGGGATATGTTTTTGTAATACGTATAAATATAGGATAACATCTTAAATTTTTGGTAAAATATAGATTGTGTAGTTTTTATGGAAATAACAACCCTATAAAGATAATACATGTGGGTGAATTTACTAGCACATATGTACCTTGGAGTAATAATACTAAAATGTTAATGTTGGGTATTAAATCAATCGTCACCTAATGCATGAAAAATAGGCCTAACAACATACCTGGTTTAATACTCATGGGGGATATTCTTTGGTTCATCACATTTTCTTTATGAAACATTATAATGAATTTTAGTTTTATGTTAACAAATTAAGAAAGAGAAACTAATATGAATATGATTATACACAACCATGAATTTAGGAAATAGAATCATAGGGTGAACCACAAGTATCATATATTAAAAAATAAGGTGTTATATGTGAATACATATTCATATCAATGTTTTAAAATTTATATTTTATTTATTTTCACAAAAAAAATATTTATGTATTTAGTTGAAACAAAATTAAGAAAATTATGTTGGAAAAGGAATGTATCTATAAACCACTACGTATTATAACAAAATAAGGAAGGATATTTAAATGATTGAAATTCTTAGTATATTTCTAAAATTATGGAAAATTTCATTTTATGAGTTTTATCTAATGTATTGAGCATTATATCTTAATGGAAATTAAATCTAGATAATCATATATGTTTTAATTAGTGAATGATATTTATTGATTATTCTTTGGAATATTCTAAAATTTATTGGAATTATGTCAAACCTACAGGGTTTTCTTTTGTATTTCTCCTTCAATGGTTTTAAAATATATATTAAATTATATTAATAACTATAAAAACTAATTTTGTTTAAAATTTATATTTTTTGGGGTAAATATTGAAGAATTTGTGATTGAAGGATTTATTACTCTTAGGTTTAATATAATCATTATGTTGAGATAACATTGATTTTGAAATAAATTATGTTAGAAAGTAATGTTAAGCATGTGATTGATAATTGATTCTAGATATTTTTGGGGAAGTTCATCACATTTCTGGAATTGTGGTTTATATATTATTGTGTGATGTTTTTTGACCTGGTGATTAATACCATATGAGTTTTAATGATAGAAACTCCTTGAATGATATATGGTTTTACTATAGTTTAATGTCATAGAGAATTTAGATGTTTTTTGAAAGGACTATTTAGGGAATATTTGACTAATCTACATACATACATGGGTTATTTTATTGTTGTATTTTTTTACCAAGAACCAAATTTTATATTATTTCTAGTCCCTTTTTATGTATTTTAAAATTAATAAAATATCATATCACATCATTATTGTTCTTTTGCATGACATGGTATGTGATAATTTCTTAAGTGTACTTATCACATTGAAAGGTCAAAAAAATTCTCTATTATAATGAAAACCTAGAAGTTCTATGATACTATTATTAAATATCATTCATATAGTCATATGATATCATTTGATAGGAAACAAATCCTGAATTCTATTATGGTGGATACCCTTAATACATTGAGACACTTTCTCAAACGGTACACCCTTGGTAATAATCAATGTAGAATATTATGATAAGATAAAACTCTATTAGAAAATTCACATTTATATATTTTAATGAAAATTACTATCTAAATATTTGATTAATGATCTATAATTTTTAAAATTATTATAAATTTATGTCCTAAGTTTCATACTTTAATGTATTGATTAAAACCATGATGGAATATGCTCGTAGTGAAGTAAGATATGTTGGGAGTGTTGAGGGATACATGACACATCTAGTAGTAATTACATGTGGTGCATTTAATGAAAATTACATGTTGACCAAGTTATCTTGGAATGCATTCTGCCTAACCACATGATGTGTAGCTGGAATTCACATCGTGTCCTCAATATGATTTATCAGTGAAATTCACGCTTTATGTATTGTCAAATACATGGAATCAAATTGCATGAGACTAATAACCTATATAGTTAACGTGAAACACAATGTTTACCTGGTATACATTTTATTTGGATCATTATTTCCCAATTCTGAAGAATATTATGAGTCAACTAATAGGTTATATGGGAATATGACAAGAGGAACACATGGTTTATAGGTCATTAGTACATGTTGGGTAACTGACCCAGATATATAATGATTCCATGTGATATTTTCATGCATATATGGAAATTGATTAACTAGGAATGTACCTTATTAGTACATGTCATTCAATCACCTAGTAATGAATAGAATTAAATTATATAAAGTATAATTAATTACAACATTAAAAAAATAATTATATTTTTTATGTCTGATGTGTTGAATATGTAATAAATGTTTGTGAGATTAATAAATTCTCAAATAATTCCACATAATTTTCTATAATTATAGTTCAAACCATTTATTTTCTATAATAAATTTTGATGGGTATCTCTAAGTGCCGTCAGATAGTCACTAAGATTAAGGCAATTAATTAAATAACTAATTAATTTAAATGTGATTATCTATATAGTTAATAATTAATTGAAGTGAATCCTAACTAGTGTACTTTTGTGTATTCATTTCATGTATATGGATGGCCATGATTTTATACCAGGCTATGTATGATATTCGTTTATTTAATTTAATATGTTATTTTTTTTATTGATTTATTAAATTAAATAATGGAATGTGTGTCATTCTTCTCCTTTCATAATCTGAGGGCCTCCATGCCCATATTTTATTTTATATAAACTACCTTGACTAGTACATTGGTTCCCCTTAATTCTGTGGGAGCATAATTGTTTAATGGATGGAGATCCTAGGTACGTGGAGCCAAATCAATTTGGGATCTGAGATGAATGCAATCCAAGAGGTACAAAGAATCACAAGTGGAATATTGCAAACATAACCATAAATAGTTCTATGAGTAAATTCTCTTGGGTCAAGGTTCAGTTTAGCATCATCTAAATAAACCAACCATTAGATAACCTCATTTTCATTAAAAATTATATATATTTTTCTTCTTGAGGTTTATAGTTAAATATCTATGGTTATTTAAAACATCAAACTACATACTTAACAAGCATGAATGATTGAGGAAGGATTGGACGAAAGAGAACTGAGATGCGAGAAGAAACCCTCACTGCATGGCGACAGGGTAAATCTATCCCACCCAAGAGGTTTTAACCTCTTATCCTATGATTCCCGACATCTCGGTGCTCCCCGGAACATGAGCCTCAGCTCGGTTGGTGAGGACTCAGAAGGTGCATCCAAAATACCTGAGATCAAATCCAGGTGGAGGAAGATTTCTGGATACTGTAGATGTATTGTAGCAGGTACTATAGTAGGTACTATAGTAGACATGGTTTGGTACTGTAGCAGCTGGAACTATTCATCCATCTGGGCCTTGGGGCCACCGGTTTGGTCCTCGGGTCTTGTAAGGATTTTGGGCCACCCAAGACCTTCGAACCAGTTGATTCTCAAGGCCTTCGAGCCACCTTAAGGCTTTAGGGCCACCCCAAGGCCTTCGGGCCCCATGAAACACAGATGTACCGGTTAGACTACAAGGGACAAAGGCTTCCGAAGAGGATTCAGGGTAGGCACATCTACTAGAGCAGAGCTAACCTGAATTTGAAGAATGATAGGGTATGGATTCTCCATCGGTACCAGGCTTCTACAGCTTTGCATTGGACAGCTAGCCAACCAACCCTGCAAAGGTGGAGTGTTGATATCATGACATATGCTGGGGAGGAGCAATACCATGTTGTCTGGTCTGGGTGATTCCCTCTAAGACCTACTGGTCATGTAATTGTCTCTGCGCCTTCAAGTCCTTGTAAGGGGTCCACCTCACCCCTTGAAAGTTGTATTATCAAAATAATAAAAAAAATGAAGGCCTTAGGACCATTCTGACAGTGCCCCCCATATCTCAAAGGACACAAACAAAGTTCATATTGAAGAAAAGTTATGTGGTATCTCTTCCTTGGGATTTCCTTCTGGCTCTTTTGTCTTCCCATAAAATCACATTGCACAACATATTGTTTGAAAGGGTTCCACGGTGAATGTCTCTGCTTCAGATGGGGTGATATCACAAAGGCTAGAACTCTGCATGAACTATTTCATCACTCGAATCTCTCAATCCAAGTGTATGAAACCCTCAAAAATTTCTGAACTTATTTCCCGATTATCTATGATTTTTAGCTTCAGGGATTTTAAATGTGTCTTGCTGGGGAGGGTATTCTTCAATTTTCTATTCCATTCTGTTGAACTGAAAATTCGAGCATGGGGATCTTGGTCATTAAACCTCAAACCAATAACTCTTAGGATTTATGAATGGAACCAGAATTTTAGTCTTTATGATTTTAAGGACAGTTTTTCTCATGTCTCGATCAATATTTATGGATTAAATTGTGTTTTATGTCACTCTGAGATTCTATTTGACATTGCCTCCAAGGTAGGAATTCTAATCCGAATGAAACTAGACACTAAGAATGATATACTTGTCCATTTTTCTAGAATATTAGTTGAAATTGATTTAGGGTCCTCTTTGTTTGTTAATGTGATTCTCTCCGCATCTCAAGAAAAAATCAACCTGAGAAATTTCTATGAAAAACAGCCTCTATTTTGTAATGTGTACTTCATGATAGGACCCTCCATGTCCAAATATTAATCCAAAATAAAGGGTTCCAATTGATTGATGAAAGGGAACAATGAGCATAAATGTAGAAGAAAAGAGAGCCTCAAACCCTCTAAAGGTAATGATGCACATTAGAAAAGATACCCAGGTAAACCATAGGTTCCTGCTGGCTGAATTTTTCCATTAGAAAATGATTTTTCTTGGATGACTCAATCTGAGCTGCAAACTCCTAGACATACTACAACTCATGATTTGATACAAGATAAAGGACTTCCTTCCACCCCTCAATTTACTGGATCAAACAAGGTCAGCTCAGATTATATTGCTAAAGGAAAGAATCAATCTGAAAAAGGACTTTCATTCAATGATGCTCTGGAACAAGGTATGGAATGTGAAGGAAATGAATTAGTCTTGGAGGACACCCAAATGGAGAGGTAGCTCTCAGTGAAAGCAGCGGCCAATGAAAGAGTTTGTAAGGAGATGAATGATCAAAAATGGAGAAAGGGGAAGATATTTCTAGATGATGCGACCTCAGAGAATGTAAAGATCAAAGATTACTACCGTTCCAAAGTGGTGGAATCAGCTATTTCGAAGGCCCCTCTTTATTTCACTTAGGATATCTATTGAAATGATAATCCTGAGCTTGGGAAACCCCCCCCCCCCCCCCCACTACATATTGAATCTATGTTGTCCAGACCCACTGCAGGATTACCTGATGTATGCAGTTTGATAGAATAGGAGGAACATAAGAAGTTGGTAAAGCATGAAGCCTCCCCATCAAAGGATTGATTAATACCCATGCATGAATTCCCATCTCCTCTTTAGAATGTATGATGTAATGTTACCATTTCTAACCAATTTTATCTTCTCACTACCAATAATAAAGAAATTATATCAGATGATGATTTTTCAGCATCTATCATGACTTCTATTGATGTGAAAGAACCTACAGATGATCAAGGTGGTGTGTGGACACAAAAAATGATTATAATAAGGGATCAACACCCCCCATGGAAAAGGTGGGTGCCTTCCTTACCATGACTTGAGAACCCTCTCTAGAACAGAGTAATCTTTCTTATTCTGTCTTTCTGATGTACCACTGGGTACTATTTTGTAAATTTCACTGGATTTTTTTTTGTTTCCATAAAAAAGTCACAACACCTCAATATTTTCTTAAAAAAATAAGCATGCAAGATGGAATTAAAATAAAAATTATAATATGTGTAAAATTATCAAAACATAGAAAATAACATAAGTAATATAAATTTAATATAAACAATCATGTAATGAGACAAAATGGAGAATTTTTACCTAAATTTAAAAAAATGATCACATTAAATATTATGTTGGTATTACATCCCACAAAATGACTGAAAATTTAACCATGTTTCAAAGTAGGTGATCAGATTAAGTTAAGGTTCTTTCAATTATCATTGAATTTTATCTTATGTTATAGGGTTTAGATAACATAGTTCACATCAAGGGTCAACAATACAAGAAGGAATTGTTCGAACTAAGATGAAAAATATTGAGTATATTGATATCCAGGATTTTAGTATTGGGGAGTTCACTCAACAGATCAAGGAGCGGTGATATAATGTAGTTGTCAAGTTACACCTACTCCTCCCCCTTCAAATAAATTTTTGTGAATAATTACTGGTTATTACAAATGGAATTTGTATCCTTTATACTAGAATATATAGGTGACTATATATTCTAAAACTACAGATTAGAACTATTAGGTTTCGATAAAATACTAAGATATTGAGAAATTTAATTTAATTTAATATCTAATAAGTAATCCAAATTAAGTAATAAAATTATGTTATTATTTAATATAAATATGGAAACCCATTAGACTTCACCTATATCACTATGATCCATTCAAGATAAGGATAATCTTCTCATCTGCTCAAATTTCTATGAATGGTATTGGAATTTACACGTTATACTACACCAAGAATAAAAATTATATTTGATGGGAAAACCAATTCCTATGGAACCTAGAAAGGAATCCAATGAGGAAGAACTGTCTCTTTATCTAAAACATTTGGATTATTTAGAAAATTTCTAATGTTTAATTCTATTATCCAATTATTGTGATATTTTAAAATAACAAAACAATATTGATGCATATAACATCATGTCTCACCTTCAGGATCTTTATTAAGAGAAGGTGGGAATATTGATATATGAGATATTCAATTCAGTTTTCATGTGTAGCATTATATATTTTGTTTACTATGATCCTAATGTAGTAAATATTAATGGCTACATTGAGTGATTTTATATCACATGATTTAAGACGATTGATGATTTGTGCATTGATCTCATTCTATCATCACAACCTAAGAGCTTCTCCATTTTCATGAGAAATAGTGAGAAGTCTCTCACAAAACATCTTAATATGATTATCCATGTCAATAAGGACATGAGGCTTGAAAATATGGTTGTACTGATAGGGAATAAAAAAGGAATAACAAGGAAAAGGGTCCCAAAACTCATTTCACATCTAAGTCACTAGAGCATCATTCCCCAAGAAAAAGAAGATCAATAGGCCATAAATGAAAAGGTATGTTATTTGTTTTTCATGTGGAATTTCTAGACACTAGAATAAGAAATACACCTATAGAAAGATTTAATGGGAAGATTTAGGTGAATTTATTATTGAGTGAAATATTTTTATATAAGAATATTGAGTACTGGATACAACTTATGTTTTTCCCATATATATTAAATTAAAATAACAATGTAGATTTAAAAATAATTTCAATGGATGGTGTAACATCTCAATAGAAACCCAATCCTTTTATAAATATTATTACATTAATAATAAACATAAATATCCATTAAAATAACCCAAGGATCATAACTTACTTTTTTATCTGTAAAACTAGGTTCATAATTCATAAATGGAAATTTAAATATATCATCCTTA
The DNA here is from genome assembly GCA_963277665.1 of Viscum album. Classification (NCBI taxonomy): domain Eukaryota; kingdom Viridiplantae; phylum Streptophyta; class Magnoliopsida; order Santalales; family Viscaceae; genus Viscum; species Viscum album. The sequence continues at coordinate 476,174,679 of OY728135.1, forward strand.
TTTTATTATCAACAGTGATCTCTAAAATTTGAATATGATATCATAGGTAATAAAAATAAAAGAGTGACCTAAAAATCCCAGTAAGGAAATAAACATGATAAGGAATCATAAAATGTGGTTAAAATGTATAATATGACATCATAAAAGAGAATGAACATGAGTAATCACATTCAAATATAATGTAAATAACATGGTATAATAGGATCATTCCATCATAGAAAATGTGGAATTTACATAAAAAATGACATAATAATAAGTCAAGGCTGACATCCAAGACGACATTACAAGGTAAACAAAGCTCCTCAATAGATTCGGTTCAGTTTTTAATCTCATACATTACATCTAATGATACTAAAACATTACCTAATTCATTGGAGGGATATATAATTATGTTCCCACCCATAACTTTCATTTCATGTATATTCTTATGGGTTCCACCAAATGAAATCAATCATAAGGAATAAAAATAATAATTACCCATGTATATATAATGGGATTCATAATCTTACCTCATATCACAATCAAAATACATTTCTTTAAGAAGGAATTTGAGAAGTGATCATAAGGAATGTATTACCCCATGAAATTAACGGAGAATGAGAAAGTTATATATGTATGACAAATTTATATAGTATTTATAATCATTCCATAATATTAATTATTATTTTTATGAATATAAATATTTTTAAAATGATTTAAAACATTCTTGGCTAAAATAACCTTTCTTATTTGAAAATAAATTTTTAAAAACTAAAATTCCTAAAATATTTTGGAAATCCTTTTCTTTGAAAATAATTTTTGAGGATTTTAAAGGAATATTAAATTCAAACAAAGTTTATGGTAGTGGAAAATACCATTCATGCCATACATATTAATAAAAATATTCCTTTCAAATATTCATTAAAAATTCAAGAAGTATCTCATTCAGAAAACAACAAGATGATTCTTTTTAATCCATTTTCTAAATTGTAAAAATGGTTAAAAATGAATTTAAACAATCATATAAGAATATTTATTACATTTTTATGAAATATAATTTAAATAAAAAATTTACATATAAGATAAGGGGTTTCTTATTTAAGATATAAATAAAGTCTATTTTCTTTTTAAATAATTTCTCAATATTTTTAAGTACCATAGAGAGGAAAATGGTACAATTACTTGTAAATTTAATGAATAATAATTGGAGAATAAAATTAAAGTGTTTTATTAGTAAATGGTCAAATAGTTTATAAAAAATAAAAATCAATAATAAATAATCCCACTTAAAATGATATTGAAACAAAAACTCATATTGCTTTTGTAATTTTTTAATTACAAACCCCATAAATTATTGAAAAGAAGTATAAATTAAATTACTAGGAGGTACGGGGTATTAATTGTAAAATATGTAAAGTATTAGTATATAAACCTAATAAAAAAATAGTTGAATAAAAGAAAATTTATCTTAAATAAGGAATTCTTGAGATAACACTCTTACCTCGAGCTTGAATCATCACATGAGTTCATAATATTCCTAAATAATAAACTTATATTGATTATTTACATGATTAATTACTTTTTAAAAGTTTAGTATTAATTTTATTTTATTTATTATAATTATATTTTTAATAACATAATCATTTAATTTTAGGTCATATGTTTTGATGACTTTTGACTCATAAAATTATAATCACAAACGTTTTGAAAAAACAGTTTTCCAAAAGAAAAACTTTCAGAATTTTGAAATGTTTTTATATAAAATCACTATGAAATTTATTAAAATGAACTAATTTGGATTAATAAATATATAATTTCACTAATTTCAATTTTTACAAAACATTAAAATAAAATTATATTTTAAAATTCATTAAACTAAAAGGTTTTTTTAATAAAAATAAATATTTTCACTATTCATCAAAAAAATGAAAATTTTCAGAAAAATATTGAAAATTAATCTGAACCTAATTTTGATATGATGATTTTAAAAAATGTAGTTAATTTTCTAAATTATATATTATAATAGAGTTAAATAATAATTTTAAAATATCAATGCATAGCATGTGGAAACTACTTTTTAGAAAAAAATTGTTTTTCAGAAAACATTTCTTTTTCATTCAAATGATTCTTATTTTATTTAAAATAAATATATGATAATTAAATTTATTTTATAGATGTGTAAACCATATAATTTTCTTAATTTTGTTATTCATATCCATACATTCCAATTTAATGGTTAGGATAAAACAATATACTATATTATGGTTCATTTAGATTCAAGGTTGTGTGTTATAAAAGCTATCAAAGAGATTGGATTTTTTAAAAATAAAAAAATCATAAAGTATTTGAGTATTACATTCCCTTATAATACTAGAGTTTAATTTCATATACACTATTGAAAATTGTGTTCCTCTTTTAAATACTTGGGGTGTTACAGTCTTGCTGCCCTGGACGTCTGACCAATGCTTGGATCAGTTGTCACTATTATAACTTAGGTCCGTCCCCCTATACTCTAGAGTATACTGACTAGAATAAGGGTATAGGAAGGTATAATGGGGATACTATTCTCCCTATATGATATTTTTTAAGGAAAAAATAAATAAAAAATAATCATTGTTTCACCTCCCTCAGAGCATGTTTTTTGTTAAAAAATAACTACTTCTAGGTGGTTTCCATTGGATTTATTTATGGAACCGAAAACGTCCAAGAGTTAATTATCCATAGGGACCTTCTTTCCAAGGGTAGTAATTCATTAGGTTTTGACATAAAATACTTAAGAATGTACATTGGTCAAGAGGATGGGAGGTTCGACTCATTACACCCTTTTGGGGGGAATTTAATGCCTACTCTGAGACTCTCTTGTAGACTTAAGATATTTTCGTTAATAATTATTAATTTACCAAGTATAACATATATTTCCCTAGAAATTTGATTTAAATTATTAGCATGTGTGAAATTTAGGATCATCTTTATGTATTCAAGATTCTTCAATAATGTAGACATTCGTATGTATTTGAGGATCTCCATCAATGGTATCATCTCATATAATATTTAGTGATTCTTTTAATTATTGTTGTGATGATGATGGTTTTTAAGCCACTTAGTGGGGAACTCTAGAATTTATTTTCATTTATGAAGATGAAAGTTTGTTTTTAGTTTTGGTATTATACCAATAAATGGGATAGCTATGTATCCATATAAAAGGAATCATTACCCTTTTAGTTCAGTGCCACTCAACGGGACACATGATGCCTTTTATGGTCATGTGATAAGAACCTGACCATACAGTTTAATTTCATGTGGCAAGGACATCTAAGTGCATGGTTCTCGGTCAAAGTATGGTGTGTGACTTATGAATAATCATTCCAAGAAACCTCAAAGAGATATTAGTTTCCACGTTGGATTAGACCATATTGGGAATATGAACCAAGAAGAATAGGGTTGTTATGGAGTGTTGGGTATGAAAATCATAGAGGCTTCCTACATAGATACTTCAGATAGGAATCAAAGACCACGTAGTTTAGTTATTATCATAGGAGAGTGTAGTTATTTGATAGTAATGAGTTTTGGATTAATTTTTGAAAAAGTATTCCTTGGTGATTTGGGGGTTTAATTATGACATACTTATAAGGAGGATTCCTATTTAAAGATGAAAATAGATGGATCTTAGGATTTAGGAAAGATTCATACAAATCCCAATTTTGATGGTAATCAGAGTTCTCATAGTTTATTCAATGAGGTGTTTGGGAAAATTTTGTGACCACCAAAAATATCTAAGACCACCTGAGTCATGCCCGGTTTATGAAACAAGAAGATGTGAAGGATTCAATAGTAGATCACACACATTACCTCCTCCACTGGTGGAAGAGGACGAGCCTATGATAATGATGATGGAAAAGGGAATATATCAATGAACCTCTCAATGTGGAATTATATTTGAGGTCATTGAATCTATCCATAAATGCTTGGGGCTTACTATAAGAGGGATTCACTAGAATTATTCTTGGTAGGGGAGGGAGACTTCTCCTTTGTACAAAAAGAAATGTAGGTGTCAACTACACCATTCTTACCAGTGACGTGAGGCTCTAGGTTTTAGAGAAAATAAGGGACAAGCATGGGTTGAACCCTAATTGTCCAAACTAAGAACATTCCAACACCATTATTGGGAGATTTTTCCATGTGAATGTGGATATAGAAACCCACAAATACTCCATGAATCCTTCCCCATCATAAAACAAATGTGGAAAACATGTATTTTTGAATATACAAACCCAAATTGGTGACACGATGATGTTCTATACCCAAGGGATTGGTAATTCATGAGGTTTTGTTTGAGGATTCAACATTATCCCTTTTATATAATGAATTAAATGAAGAGGAAGCCTTGGGATGAGTGACTCTGAGGGAGGCTTGATGAAAGGCTTGTATCGGCTAAATGGATACGGTTAATAAAAAATAGGCACTCAGGTAGCTATATAAAGCATAGGTATGGGCGCACAGGTAGGATTGGGAGACCTGATGTTTAATTAAGTGAAAAATAACATGGATGTTAAGACATGGGTGAGACTTGACTCAATCTATCAAGAGTATTCATAGGTATTACCAAAAGCGGGGTGCTCAGGTTCCTTTGATAGGAATGGGTGGTGTGTAATTGTTTATGATTTGGGGAGTTTGATTGCCTTAGGAAACAAAGTGTTAAGGATTTCAAACACTAAAGGGAAAAAATTCCTATGATCCTCCTTCAATTCCTCTTTCAGAGGTGTTAAATAACTACCTTAAAGGTTTTCGAAGACTTGGGTGAAGTACTTGGGCGACCAGAGTAGTAATTGGGATTCAATAAAATTCATTCATTCAAATTAAGAACCCAAGTGTCTATTTATAGGAAAATAAGTGACCCTGGGTGAATGGTTATTGGGTGCACAAGTGGTTAGCTTATTGGATATTTCACCCGCAATTACCTTGTTTGTTGACGGTTCCTTGGCTTGACAAGGGCGGTCCAAATTTCAAGGATTTTAAAATCTTTATTTTCTCCATGATTTTCTCTTATTTTTTCTAGGGAATTTCACTTTATCATTTTTTTCATCAATGTAATGGAAGAGAGTGTCAAAAAAATCCCCCCCCCCCTCATAATTAGATCTGAAATGAAGATAGGGTATTATACAGAGGAAATGTTTTAAAAAAGGTCAAAGAGGTTGATCTGGCATGAAAGCTAATAGCACGCGAGGTAAGGGAGAACAAGGTGATGGTGCATAGGGTAGTCTTCATTTCTTATATATAAGGGCATAACATTAGCAAAAATTAAAAATGCTTCTAGAAATCCATCTCTCAGCGTGCAAGTGGTTTCACTCAGATGATCCTACCGATCATGTTTCTTCTATACATTTTTATTAGTGTTCCGTGAATAGACCACCATACTTGTGCGTCATATTTATACTTCTGCACTGAATCCATACTAGCATGCCATAATTACTTTTTCAAATGTTCTTAATTCCTTTGTAAAAAATCCGAAAACTTACTTAATTTTAAGATGAATTTTGAATTCTTTTATTGGTTCAATGCATTCTAAGATAATTAGATCTACTGAAAAATGGCTATAAAGATAACTAAAGATATGATGATGATTTTTGGTCATGATTAATTTGACATTTTGACACTACTCTCCCATATTTGTCAAAGCATCGGAGGAAATATCACATAGACTTTCCAAGGGGAATTTATTTGCCTCTATATGGTTATGGACATCTATAGGATGTCAACATATCAACTCAAAAGAACTATGTTCTACTATCTTGGTTTCAACAGCACTCTAATTTCTCAACTACTGATATTTATATTGCGAGCACATATATCAATGCTGGGAAGGCAGATAAGGTTAATTTAATAAATCATATCTCACGTGCTCCTGATTTAGAAGCATATACACCCAAGATACAATTGCACTATTATCCTTCGATTTTCTGAGATTCTCATACAGATCAATCAAAGAGAAGGAAAAAAAGTTTCGATTTTCACCCATGAGGGGGTGCTAAACTGGCATAGAGGTGAGAATATTGGGTACTCAATATATGTGTGGAGTTCATGGATAACTTAAAAGGTGTCGGAATTTATTAGGTTGTATTGTTTGGGAAAAACTAAGTATATAGGAATGATGATTTCATTCCAGATTTTTTGATCCAATGGAGTCCAAAGACTAATTCATTCTATTTGACATGTGGAGAAGTAGGCATCCGTTTGTGGGATGTCTATAGGATCTTTGGAGATCTAATCCCTGGATACATGTATGTTGAATTCATTCCTCCAAAGCCGACATGGAATGACTCAGAAAATACACTAGCCTTGGTTCATATGTTAATGAAGATATTTTATAAACTCAAGAATTCGAACAAAAAAAGGTCCCACACAAGAAGGGATATTCACACAAAGGAGTGTATGGAAAAATTACCTTTGAAGAAGAAGGAGAAGGGTCCCACATGAACCCATCCAACCCATCCAATAAGTTTTCCAATGGCAGAAAAGAGGGGTACACCCAACACATTCTGGCCAGCATTAGAGAATGGATAGTTTGAAAATTGGGGGTTTGATGTCAACTCCAAATTAGCTATGAAATAAACTCTTACGGGTTTAATGGTCATGCGGATTAGTGTATATCTATTACTCAAATGAGATTCCCATGGAAGTGTAAGGCCAGTAACGTTTTTTATAGTGTCCAAGTTGGTAGAGAATATGATGGTAGGGTTGTCTACCCCTATTCTAGTGAAAATCCATGGAATATTTTTCAATATCTATAGAGGGAAGTATACTATCCGAATGGAAGGACCATACTAGGTTTTATGAGGTTGGATCACCACTCATTTCAGAACCTATACTATGTAGAGTGGTGTTCAGGTCCTTAGAAGTATTTTCCGACCATCAGTTCATGATTTTTCTAGTATTTCAACTATTTCATTGATTTCTTGCAACAATAAAGCCAATTTATGTATGTATAAGGAATTTTATCTCTTCCCTTTTGGGAATCCGACTATGGGGTGACTTGTTGACGATGGAACGTCTAGCCTAGAGCTAAGGGTGTTTATGTTATCTTGTAGGGATAGAATATTGGCCACCAGTATTGATGGGGAAATCATATGTAAGGCTGATGTTCATTATATATTTACATGTCAATTAAAATATATGAAAAAATTTATCATATCTATCATGTTCATGTCATATTAGAGAAACATCTAATGGTGTCTAGATAACAATGGTTGATGATGACTATAGAAAAAATCAGGGTAGTATTCAACTGATCTGTCGCTAATGTGATAAGAAGATTGACTCTCTAGTATACTTATAATTGGGTTTCATCGTACACAAAAAGGGTGATAAACCATGTTGTTACTTAGGTCAGGAAAAAGAGAGGTATTAAAAAGAAACCCTCTCATATAAGAGGTAATTCCTCATGAATATAGGATTATTCATTGGAGTCAGAAGGAGGGGGTGATGAGGCTTTGAGCTCACTAATGATACCTCATTCAAGATACAATCCACCTTTCAGAGTCAATAGAGTTACACCATAAATACCAAATAATGTTTTACCAAGGTTCTCTAGTTTCCATCAATCATATGAGAAATGGGTCCCATTTTTTCATTCACCATCTGAGATGGTAGGAATTCAGAAGAAACTCAAATCTAAAACTAAAGGATCAACTTCACAACCCTCTAGAGTGTACTCTGAATATGTACAACCAGAGGCTGTTTAAATAGAGAAAATATTGTGTGGTGATGTTGAAACCACAAGGATAGATTAATGTGAAGTGTTGAGTATTCTAGTAATAGGGTATCTACCAGCCACTTCTAATAATTTATTAAGAACAACCCAGATGAATTAAGAACATATATCCGAGAACTATAGATGCTCGTATACACAACTGATGAATAAATTCCCACCACAAAATGAGTGAAATATATGATAGTTCATGGTGACATTGAAAGGGTTGACCTTTCACTTGATGAATAATGGTGTGACATTGTTGATCTTGAAGATGTGTGTTTTCATTTTCTCACATTATTATCTTCTTTTCTATTTGAATTTAGTCAAATAATTATTACTCAGGGAAAATATCATTTCAACTTGTAGTTGACTAAAGTAAAATTGATTGATGTTCCATCTACACAATATATCCTTGGTGGTACAGTATTTGGAGCTGTTGGATCACCCCAGGAGTTGGGAGAGATATCTCCAGGCTAACAGGCCATGGAGGATGAGATAGTAGGGGGATTTTGGTCTCCAATACCTATTTTTGGAGATGATGATGAATGTCATCCCAATAAGACCAAGAAAAAGAATCCTAGAAGAAATAAAATTGTGGTTGAACGTTTTTATAGTTGTGGTAAGCATTCCTAACTACATGGATTTTAGATTTATTCATAAAAACTGTTTAAAATTATTGGAAATGTTGGAACATGTGATGTTTCTTCTATTATTGAAATCAATGATGATCCTCAAGGAACCATGGATGGTGCTTCTGAACAAGCACAAATTCCCACCAAATAAGTGGATCCTTTGACTGAAGGTGGATTTAGGCTAGAGGAGTCAAATTTTTTTATTGGAACTACTTATGTTACTACTGCTAGGAGAGATGATACCTTTGGTATATCTGATGTTCATCATGAGAAACTATGTGTAACAACAACTGGATTCCAATTTTTGATAATTTTGGTTCATCACCAGCACCATAAAACTCCATGAAAACTGATGATGACACCACAATTGTTACTAATGAAGTTGTTTGGGGTAAAAAGTTGTCAGAGGAGGTTCATAAAACAACCAATTTAAGTGATCTTATGGTTGAGACTAACATTGGATTTGGGATATCATTGGATGATAAGATGAATCTTGGCATGTCTATTGAATTAGTATTAGAAAACTTTTATATTCCAAATAATTTAGAAGATTTTGATGTTCCTTATATAGAACCAAATGGATGTTATTTTTTATTTTTCATCCTATCAATATTCTTATGATTAATTTTCTAACCATGATCGATTGAAATATATAGTTCTATCTAAAGAAACTAATACAGTGATGATTCCTGAAGAAAGTGTTGAAATCACTATCAATCCCACTATTGCGGAGAAGTTGTCTTAGGTGAACCTTTAAGCAGAAAATCATCCTGCGATTCATTTAAAGAATCTTGAGAATGTTAATGAAATAATTCCCCACCAAAAGACGCTAACCAAAACTACAGAAATAGAGAATATTAGGGAGGATTCTTCTCAAGATACTGACCTATTATTAGGTATGGTTTGCCAATATTTAAATTTTTCTCACTCTTGTCATTATTTTGAAACTAACCACAATTTTAATTCACCATAAAGGATTATCAACTTCAATGGATAGGTCTAGAGGTGAACCATTTGCATCATCTCAAAAAGCATTTGGAAGTGAAGCGACTGCTATCTATGAAGGAGTAAAATAAGGTACTTCTTTAAGTTCATTAGTCCTGATATATGTTCCTCTCATGATAGTGATTCTGATTGAGATCCAGAGTTTTAGAAGTATATTCTCCATGCATGTCACAAGGAATGGAAAAGCATATGTAAGATAATATCTGACATTACCCTTGAGAAAATATCTTCCTGAATTGCACATCTTTCATCTCGGGTCAATATGTTAGGATTTGGCGGTTTTGAATACCATGAAATCCATAATACAGTGAAATAAATTATCCGAAAAGGGGGAAAATAAAAGAAACATCAATAATATCTAATACAAGATAGACTATAAGCCATCACTGATGAATTCCAAGAAGCATTATTCCAATATGAGTCAAATTGTACTGCAAATTTGAAATAACTCAAGAAGAAAGTAAAAGAAAATACTGTTAAATAGTTGGGTCTTAAACAAGAGTTGGAAATTGTTATAGGGGAGTTGACCAACTTCATGGTTCAATAGAAGAAGTCTAGAAAGACTGTGAAAACCCATTGTGAATGCCAAGGAAGCACTCTTTCAAGATGAAGATACTGATTATAGTTAGGTAAATTAACGTTAACAGAATGATGATGGACCACAAGATGCCATTAAATAAATGAGAAAATATGTAGGAAACCTCTTATGATTTATGACAGAGAGGCTTCAGATTGTGGATGTTACACTGTGGATTTTTTCTCAAAAATGGATATTATTTTGTCTATAATAATATATTTCTTCATCCTTGCCTCTTTTTAATTGTAATTTTGATGATGACATTCATAATATGATATTTTATTCTAGATATCCATAATTACAATAAAAGGAATGGAATGCACTCCTCTATTTTTTACCTAGTCTAATGGGCCTAGTGAGTGAAGTTTTATTTTTCCAAGGGTTATGAAAATAACCCCACAAACTTTGTATCTTTTTACTTTTATTACTCCATATTTCCTAACCCGTACAAAATGTAGGTCTAGAAAGATGAGACTTCAAATTTTATCCTGATTTCACCTTGTAGGTTTTTAATCTATTGAGTACCCTGTATTTTTTTATGTTTAGATTAGAATAATATATATTGGACTAATAAGGTTAGTGTTTAAGGTCAAATAGATTTGACTATAAATTTTTAAATTAGAAAAAAACAAGTCTTATTGGCTAGGAATTTCTCCAATATTCATTATATACATTCAAGGGGAATCTTGAACCATTCTTTTTATGGTTTCCAAATCTAAAACATGACCTATATACATAGTGGAAGTCATTTCCAAGAATGATGTTACTATTATTTTATGAACTTATTTTGGGGGCTGTATAATATAGGGCCTGATAAGGAATATGATGTATAACCAAACTATGGAATATTTAGAATGACATGCCTATTATGTTGGGAAATTATTCAATCCCACCAATGGGAAAATACTACATTGTTATAAAAAAGAGATCTCAAATAAATTTTACATTTTATTATTGATAGATGATGAAAATTATGATTTGGGTGACTGAAGACAACAGTGGGTAGTTATTTCAGGGAGTGAGATCTAATAATAAAGGGTAATCTATGCCAACATAAGTCATGAATGGGGAGACCACTCTTACAAATATTTTGGGTGCGAAGAATGCTTAAAATTCAATAGAAAGGAGGCTTTATGATATCAGGTTGTACAGTTTCAAGACATACCACGAAGAGATTATGTTGTGTAGTTTCACATCAAGTAGTAAAGACATTGGGGGAATTGAATTTAAGTTTATCATCTCTGAAAAATGTTTTATGTGTCTCAAATTTCTTGATAAATTTTATTGAGACATACTATCATATTTCGGTAAGGTAACGAAGAAATGTAAACTGTGATTTGGAAAATTATGGATCTATAGAATGTAACAGAAAAAAGGGAAAAGGAATTAGAGGAAGTCTTTTCCAAGAACGAAGTTACCATTATTTGACGAACCCGTTACGGGTGTTGTATTATACTGGGCCAATTGGGACATATGAATCATATCCATACAATGGTATCTATTGACTGATATTCTTGTTGTGAAGGCGACTTATGCAAGGACACCTAGGGGAATGTACTACAAAGTCAATCAAAATATCTCTTAGGTATCACACATTCTACAACTAAAAACTGATGATATCTTATAGAGATTCATATTTTCTATAGCATAGAGTTTAGTTGATGGAAAAAGATACCTTAATATAGAAAGAGTATTTCCAATCATGATAACCAAAGAATCAGAGGAATAGGATTTCTATGAAGGTCTTAACCAAATGAAGGATTTATGGTATCTATATTTTCAGGTCATGCGACTAGGGCCAGAATATTATGGAAACAATATATGATATGTGGTGAAAGGATCTAAGTTTATTTCAAGATGCTTTGAACACATAGAGAGGGGAAATGTATAAACCATAGTCTTGGAAACTTGGTGTTCAAGAGAAATGATATGGGAAAAGTATACAGAGGAAGACTACTATAAACTACATGATCGTGCATATTTTCCTCAAATTTAGAAGGGGATAGAAGATTCTTTTACAAAGAACGAAGTTACTATTATTTTTGGAAAAAACCAGTTATTGGGGTTGTATTATGCAGGTCCAACTCAGAAATCTATTGCATAAAAAAATAGTGGTACCTTTTTATGGATAGGCCTATTATGTTGGAATCATATGCAAGGACTCCTATGTGCATGTATCACCCCAATATTCCATGGTACACATCTCTTTGAATAATGAAATAGCTTGCAGTTTACATAACATTGAGTTCTAGCACCCCACAAACAATCGAACTAGCCGTTACGAATAGTAATACCCACTATTTTAAATATTATAAATTTTATTTTTCAAAATAGAATTCATTTTTGGATCTGGAATATCCAAATTAACTTATGGTGGGTTTTTGGTATTTCTCTAAAAACATTCAATTTTTGATGAATAGTGAAGAACAATGAATTATTGTTTAAAACCTACTTTTTATTTAAATAGTTATTTATTTAATATAAATTTATTTTAGTTATAAATAGATAAATATTACCTATATAATTTCAATTTAATTTATTAGAGACATTTTAAAATAAAATTAGATGTATCAAATTTTATTGAACATTTTAACGTCTTTTACCCAACTTCTAGGCACATTAGAAAATTTGCATAAAATGTAATTTTACCACTTCATAGAATTGAATTTAAAAAATCAAAGAGACATGGTTGACATCATTATGTAGAATTTTGTTTTATTTGTTGAAAATAATTATTCGTGAGTGGTCACTTTTGAATTTTATTTACCACGGTTAAAAGAAAATAGGGTAATTAAAGGTAAAAATGTTATTATAATTAACTCCAAAACGAATCCTAATTCAATTAGATAAGTGTATTTCAAAAAAATTTAACCTTATGAATAAAATATGATCCTTTTAGTCCACTTGGATTTGATTAGTACATTTATTCTTATTTTATTTAAAGAAGAGTTAAAAGTTTTAAATTCAAATTTTCATACCTAAAAAAATTCTTTATATAGGGTTATACATAAGATATATTTGACTATAAATATTAATTATAAAGATAAAAATATTTCCTATATATTTTAATTTTATTTATAATTTTATACATTAAATAAATTTATTTATTTATGACACAATGATGTTGTAATTACCTTATTAATGAAAGATTAAAATAATTGATATTATAAATGTCAAAATAAATGTAAATTGAGACTTCTGATAAATTACTATAATTTTATAGGTTAACATGACATGTTATAGTTGATTAAATAAATTTTTTTCTATGTGGTAATGTTTTTATCACATTCACACAAAAAATATCAAATAATGTCAAAATTGACATAATTGAGTTTTTAAAACAAATAATATATTATTAATTGATATAATATTCCTAAAAATATAATGAACTTTCAAAGGAAATAGATAAGGTTATATGTTTCAATTATTAACCACTTGTCATTCTCTTGGATTTTTATTTTAATTTTATTAACCATTAATTATAATAATACAAAAATACAAGGTAAAAGTTAAACTATTTAACTAATAGTTAAATATAAAATATATGGTTAATATGGTGACCTAAACCTTTCTAAAACCTATTAGTTGAGAGGTTTTAAACCTAGACGTACCTTATCCTAGAAATAAATAATTTTGGGGCCATTATAAACTGAATATTATTGTATAATGAAAAACTATTTCATGTTTTTCCTAAAGTGACCCGCACCTCTCTTATAAAAGGGCACTTCCCCTTCTCTCGAAATCACACCTCCAAATACATGTTTTGTAGCCAAAATCTTCTAAAATATCCTCCAAAACACCCTCAATTAAACCTATAGTCATTACTTTCTTCATAAATCCAATCTAAGGAGCCCTTTTTATCAAATCAAAAGAAAGCACCCGAAGAAGAGGTAATAATTTCATCACCTCGTTCAAAGTTCTTTTATTTTTTCACTTCAACTTTCTTTGTTGTTTAAATACCAAAAAAATAATTCCACTCCCTTCTAAATAATGTGATGTTATGATAAATATGTTATAAACATATTAATTATTCTATCCATCCTATAAATGAAAAATTCACCATACATGCTTTAGTACGGCTTACTGTCTACATGTCCCGGTGTAGTTTGTTATTCAACACAAAATTATTTTAGATTGGTATAATAATCAGTATAACTGATTTTAATAATAAATATAACATGTTAATTTTTTTTATATATGATATACCATCAAATTACATACATTTCCACCATTAATAGAATGGTATTGTCGCATGTCCGTACGTACAGATTACAGTCTCCACAAACGCAATGAGATTCATTACCCATCGTAAACATTCAAGAATAAATTTAATTTTATGATTAATAAATAATATTTAATAACTTAATATTATTTTTTATATGAATCAAATACATCATATCCATAATATACATGACTTACATTAAAAAACGTTTAATGGAAAACAAATCAGTTAACACTGCAAACAATGATACTATGGAAATGTTGTTAACAAAGGAATATTAGAAGATCATAAGTGATATCATATTTATTTATGTGGTTATTTTACAATTTAATGAAAATTATTTAACTATTATATAGGATATTAACATACCCTCAATCAGGAAATAGTACAAGGTAAGGGTTAATTCTACAATCTCTTCATTATCTGAGATTGTTTATACGTGAGTATCTACTGGGACCTCCTTATCATCCACATTCATGTTTCTTAAAAATTTATTTCAAAACATTTTTACTATTTAATAGACTATGGGTTTAAATTTATTTATACAATTTTTGACTTTTTATAATATTTTTATAAAGTAATTTTTCCATCGTTTTCAAAAAAAGGTCATTTACAAACATTTCGACAAAATTATGGAATGAATGTTTTTTAACTTATACGCTGGGTAAAAATATTTTCCACAGTTATAAAACATTCGAAGATGCCCTTAGAATATTATAGGAATACTTTTAAAAAAAATATTTTATTTTATAATTACATGACTTGTAAATTATTTCATAATAGAAATAGGTATTTCTCTCAAACAGTTTTTATTTCATCTATGTCTACATCCTTTGATGGATTTTACACCTGTTTAAAGTTGATTTATTATGATACAATATTCCATATTGTATTCAAGTTTTTTTTATATGTTGGACTATAGATGTGATATTTTTATACCATTCATGTTTTATGGTTAAAGTATTAACATTTTGTATGCTAGTTTTAATATGAATATTTATGTTATGTTTCAACTTTTTCATATGAGGAATACATTGGAATTAGTTAGTGATGGGTGGAGCCCGCTATAGCTCTTCAATGCATCGGTAGGTATGATGGGACAAACTAGTGTCTTAGAACAAGGCCTCGAAAAAATCTTATTTGTAGTCTTGGAACGAGGCCTTGACTCTGTGGTTATGATATCCGGCATTTTACATATCGTCATTATGAAACTGTCTATTGATATTGCATCTGCTTATTCGACTAGTAGAATATCCATGTGAATAAGTAAATGGAATTATTTGATTTATATTTTCCATTTCATGCTGAAGATTATGTTTTAAATTATTGGGTTTTAGTCTTATACATTGAATTAAATATATATTCTTATTTATGAAATTTTTTTCTATATTGTTGTCCTTACTAAGCACTTGAGAACACCACTTTCTGTGTTTTATTTTTTCCAAGATGCGAAGATATATATTATGGCTGACCAGCAGGTATAGTATAAGGGAGAATAATGTGTTAAAAGGAGACACAATTTTTTTGTTGTTTTTTAATGATATAATGGAAAACTTATATATATATCTAGATCTTCTATGTCTACTAAACAGATCGGTCTTTTGGGACATGATTCCTTGTATCATACCATTATTATGTAATAATGCAACGAATCTGGGTAATTATGGTCCGGGCATTACAATTGGTATCAAAGGAAGTTTATTACAAACCCATGAATCTAGATTTAGAAAAACTCAGAATAGATTACATTAACTTAAGAGAGACATTGAGGATTATTATTGAAGAACATCTTAGAACTATGGTAATGTAGAGATTTTGTGAGTTTTCCAAGAAATACATCCATGTATAGATATGATCAGGTAGAGGCGACTATGGAACAGATGTACCAAAAAGTGACAACTCATACAAGGAGTTTAGGGCTTGACTTTGGGTATCCTGGTACACAATAATGGTCCTTGTTGCACTCTTGGTTATGGAACTTCTGGAGGATATTCTTAGGATAAATCAAATTTTATTTAAAAACCATTATGAAAGATTTATGAGTATATACTTCCTCCAGGAAAACATTTTTTAGGGATTATATGCCTAAATTGTTCAATATATGTTAGCTATTTTACTAGTTTGGAATTATGTATTGTGATTGATAAACTAATCTAGTGTATTCTATTGTTTATAAATGGCACCTAGTGGAAATAGTTGAATCCTTATAAATGCACGTAATCCATGTTCGGATTGTCCTACTAATCAAGATAATTATAGTGGAGCTGGTGATGCAACTTATGCTGATCATCTTATCACCATACTATGAAAACTCACTTAGGTTATGAAAAATAACTTTACCCATATAGAGCACCCTGATCCACAATGTGGAGGATCAATGTTAGACAACTTCATGAAGAAACAACCACTAATATTCAGTGGGACTACAAATCCATTTTTAGTCGAGCAATGGATAAGTTCATTAGAAAAATTATTTCATTCTTTGGGGAGTATCGAAAGGGAAAAAGTTGCCATGGATGTTTATCTTTTCACTGGAGATACACATAAATGGTGGTCATTAATTCAAAAAAAATAAGGATATATAAGTATCTAATATGTAATATAGGTAGTTTAAAAAGATATTTTTAGAAAAAGTACTTTAATCATGATAGTTGAGCGGATATGGAAAGACAATTTCTGAGTCTAACAGAAAAAGAGGATCAGAATTTCACAAAGTATGAGGCTAACATTAAAAGGTTATCAAGGCATGCAAAATATTATATACGTAACACAAGAAGTAATATTTATTGATTCATTGATGGGTTAAAAACATTTCTGCATCAATCATTAGTTTCACAATACATCTCATCGTAGGATGATATTGTCTCATGTGTTTTCAAGATGGAAAAGGAATTATCTAAGTCTTATGAAATTAAATCAAAGAAATAGACGAAGAGAACTATTTTAAACTATAGAAATGGAAATAAGGTGATCAAGGGAAATGTTGAATTTCCATCTTGCAGTAAATTTGGGAAGAAACACCCTGGTTCTTTCCTGGAGGAAATGGGAGTCTGTTACAAGTGTGGTGAAAAAGTCCACCAAGGTCATGATTGCAAGGGAAAGAAAGATGATTTCAATGTTGAATGCTATAGTTGTAGATAAATGAGTAATTTTTCAAATGAACCTCCAAAGAACCAATGAAACTTACCTCAGAAAAGTCCAAGGGAGCATGGCCAATCATATGTGATTACTACTACTGATGTTTAAGCTCTGAATGATGTGGTGGCATGTAATTTAATGGTTTCCTCAAATTTAGCCAATGATTTTTTTTGGTTTTGGATCATCTCATTGTTTAATATCATCTGAGTTTTCTAATAAAATTAGATATTATTAATTTAAATTAACACAAAATCTATCGATCAAAACACTTAAGGGAAGAATCATTGCAATAATGTTTTGTGAATCAGTTCCCATTAGAGCATCTAAATGTTGTTTATCTGCTGATCTCATCATCATACCCATGATTGAATTTGGTATAATACTTATTATGGATTGGATTTTTGACCATGATAAGAAAATTTATTATAATAAGAATGAGGTTACAATTTTCGATGATGACATGGAGTACCATATATTTATCACAGAAACGTCACCATCAAATTCTTATCTAGATCGACCCCCAGTAGCTCTACTAAATTCAATTATTAGAGAGGAATAGAGTGAAATAACTATGGGTGAGGAATGTAATCTTCAAAAAGAGGATGTACCTATTGGGAAAAGAATGTGTTGATGTGTTTCTAAAGGATTTACTATGAAATCCTTCAGAACAAGAAATTGATTTTTCCATTGATTTAATTCCTGTTTCAAGACCCAGATCAAAGACCCCTTATTGAATGGCCACTATGGAATTATAGGAACTTATGAAACAACTAAATTAATGGAGTAATAAAGAGTTTATTATACCTACTATTTCTCCATGGGAATTCCTTGCTCTTTTTTGTTAAGAAGAAATATGGATCTATGAAGTTGTGCATTGAATAGAAGGATTTCAATGTTATAATAATAATAAAACATATATCCCCAACCTCACATTGATTATTTATTTGTTCAATTTCATGGAGCTCAATATTTTTCAAAGACTGACCTTCAATTTGGATATCATCTGTTGTGTGTGATGAAGGAATAAATTCTGAAGACAACATTTCATACCTGGTATGGGCATTACATGTTTACAGTAATCCCTTTTGAACTGACTAATGCACCCTCTGTCTTCATGGATCTAATTAATAGAGTTTTCAACAATTATTGACATGTATTATGATTGAATCCAGTCAAAGATTATAATTTATATTCCTAATTACTACAATAAATGTCGAAAGTCGGGTCAAACCCACATAGAAGGAAAAAATTGACTACTAATCTTCCAAAAACATTCAAAAACTCCACTTTTGTCAGTAGTGGAGTGGATTATCTCTGTTATTTAATTTTTTATATTTTTTTTATGTTTATTAAAGCAGTAAAGTAACACTATTTTTTATGACTAAGACGAAACAGAAAACAAAATGAAAATGGTGAACAACAAAAATATAGAACACTGATAAATGAACTACCAGAATGTATTACATGGAGAAAAATATCCATACTACTAGTTTTAAAGGTATTCCGATTCACATATTGGTTGTTGCAGAGTACCACCTTAAAAATAATGACTCACATCCCTTTCCAGGAGATATGTCACAAAAGAAAATTAATTTAAGAGTTTTCTACTCCAAAATTAATCAACGGTGAACCGTTTGAAAGAAATAACAACAAGGAGAACTCACTGAAAGTCTTGAAGTCTTTTGAATTTAATATCTTTTGAAGAGTGTTTCCACAATCAATCTCTCAAACTAAATATGAATTTTTTTTATTAAGTTCTAGTGGTACAGATGACTGAATGAATTCAGTATTGGTCTTGCCGACTGTTACTTAGTTCATTGAAATGATAATGTCAAAATTATAATTAAAAGTTAACCAGTAGAAAATCAATTTAACCCATAACTAAATTATTTAGCTAGAAAAATCGCTTATTATCATAACAGAAATAATAAACATGCTATGTAGAGTATAAGAATTCAAAAAAAAAGGAAGACAAACTCCCCAAAAGATAATTTGCTACTGATCTTCTCCTGCTCGAGAAAGTGGTTCCAGAGTCTCCCTCTGCACTTCCTCTGCTCGGACCTCGATCTTTGAATGTGTGGAATGAATCTCTACCAAATATGATGATTTCTCTATCTTAAGTACCCAGTGTCTTCTACTGCTTTCCACCGAACATTTTTCACCTACATCAAAATCCCTTCACATATGCATCAGACCATGTGTTTTTTCGCGACTAACACGTTGTGCTAGTTTTTCACATGTAACTAACTCTGTATGAGTTAGTTTAGTGCTCCTGGATGATTTCCCATATCTTGAATGAACTTTCACAAGAAGAAAAATCAACAATGTTATGAAATGAAGGAAATAAAAATTTATAAATTAGGAAGATAGCTTTTTAAAATGTAATTTAAAATCATTAATAAACTTTTAAATAATGTTGTTAAAAATTTAATTTATTAGTACTATTAAAAACTAGAAACTATATTTTAGAGATTATATTAAGAAGAAATAATAATGTAATGATATTATTTATTTATATATTTAAATATTAAATTGTTTAAATTGGTTAATTAATCCTAATGATTATTTGAATTTGAGAATTTAATTAATTATTAATTATTAAACATTTAGTAATTAAGAAATTTATTTAATTATTAATTTATGTTGTAAATTAATATATTTTTATCAGTTAATTTTATTATGTTTCTCTACTTAAAGTTATAAGTTTATATTATTTAAGTTCTAAAAAAAATATGTATATTTTAATTAATTTGTAATAATTATTATTATTACTTTTTTGACTGTTATTTTGAACATTAATTATATTTAATATTAATTAGATTATATTAGTTTATTTCATTGTTCTTAAATGTTTTAATTATTATATATTTAATTTAGTTATTATTAAAATTTGATTTGATTAGTATTTATTATTTTTGAAATTTTATTTTTAAATAATATCTTTAATTAGGTTGAATTTTAGATTTTAATTTAAATATATATATATATATATATATATATTAAGTTTCTTCTCCCCCTCCACAAAATTTGGTGCACAATAACCCTATGGGAGGAGGGGTTAACTTCAGCGATGCTTCACAAGGGGACCGGCAACCTCTTCTTCCACTCAGCAGCACCTTCCTCCTCCAGTGCGGCGTAACAACCTCTAATTCTAGTATCATTGGTGACAGGAGGGTGAGAACCCTCGAAGCAGGTCTGCAGATGGAATGGACTCCTCTAAGCGACATGGAAATTCAAACCGGCTCTGCTCAACTTCCTTCTATTCAGCTTCAGTGGCCAGTTCTTCTCCTACAGCGATGGCATTGAACCAGCAATGCCATTCTCTCTCCGTCTGCACCTCTGTTTACAGTGGAGTCAATAGTCATCTTAAAAAGTGGTGGTTTTCCGTGTTGATCACCCACAGGTCAAGCAGCGCTTCTAGCAGTGGCCAGTGATGGAACGACTTCAAGCAGCTTTGGGCAAGGATTATACCTCACAAAAGTAGGTGGACTGCTTAGGCATGACTCCACCATCAAATCGCAGTAATGGGCATGTTTTTCTTCAAACAGCTGCTGTTGTGAAGGTGAATAACTGGTTTGAAAATAACTATTTCTTCACTATAAAAATTCTGAATTCAGGTTTAAATGTGTGGACATCAGTTCGTGTTTGGATGCATTCTCTTGTTAGAAATTCTGGTTGGAATTTGGTCTGTCATTATGATAGAGGCGAGGCAGAAGAGGTGTGGCGATGTGAGGTTGTTTTGGTGTGAAGAAAAGTGGAGATTAGGGGAGGATGGGATGTTTTCGGTCTCCCAGCTAGGAAGAAGGCTAGAGGGTGAAAAATTAATTAACTAACAGTGAGTGCGTGAGAAGTAGGGGAGTCACCGGTGATATGGAGCAATGTCTTAATGGTCACCGAAAGAGTTAATTAAAGAGGTCACCAATAGATTAAATAACAGAGTAAAAGTCCTTGATGAAAAAAAATTAAAAATCTCATTGTTAGTTAAAAAACATGAGGAGAAGCAGCACACAACAGATGTTACCAGTGGAAAAAAATAAATAAAATAAAATCTCAAAGTTGCAGATGAAATAGAAGGTCAAAGTTAAGAAAAGGGTCACTAATAGAATAAAAAAATAGATTACCAAATAAGAAAATAAATAGGTTACTAGTATTCTAGAAATTAATGTTTATAGATGGATTAAAACAATGTTCCATGTCAGCTTAAATTATCGTGTCACTGATGGAAAAAGGTCACCGATGTAAATATGGTCACCATTGCAAATTAAATATAAGAGTTATCGATGGAAAAAGATCACCGATGCAGATAAATTAAAAGGTTACCAGAGGAACAAAAATAAATTATTGATGGTGATCTTAACATAAATTGAACTTAAAATTAAAACTTAAGTTAACTAAATAAAATGATTTAAAATATTAAATAAAAAATTCTAAACACCATAAATTAGAAAAAGGATTATTATTAAACATAAACTTTAAAGTTACAATAAAAATTATTAATTGACAAAAATTAAATTATAAATTGGATAATAGCTAAACAAAATCGATAAAAGACTTAATTTAAAATTACTATATAAATTAATAAAAGGTAAGAAGAAAATGAACAGGGTAGCATCAATGACCCAATAGGTCCACTGATATCTCATATCTATTTCACCAATAGACTAAAAATAAGAGCTAATAAATAAATACTCCAACATAATGCTTATGATTAAATAATTAATGACTTATAAATTCAAATTAAATAATTAATCAACTATTTTAATACATAAAGTTAAAAGTGATCCATTTTATTTAATTAAACAAAAACTCTTAACATAATTAATTAGCAGGATGATTAAATGTATTAATAAATGAAGTTAAAATATTTTAATAAAAATAAATTAATGGATAAAATATTAAAACAAAGTCAAAGTAAATTAAATTGAAATATGATGATTAATTAATTGTTTATAAAAATGTTAATTTATTAAAAAGTATATAAGGTTTTATTTAACAAAAATAATTAAGAAAAAATTAAATTAGAAAAGTAAATTAAGGTTAAAATAATAAATTTAACGACTATAAGTAATTATTTAATTATAAAAATTGATTAATTAACAAATTTAATTATAAAAATACAAAAGTACAATTACTTAGAATAAAGTGATTAAATAATTAATTAAATTGTTAAAAATTAAGTAAAAAGATGTGGCAAAACTATGTAAAAATAAGGCCACATCTTATATCTTGATGACTTTTTAGTGGTATTTATTGATGATATATAGGTTTACTCTTAAAGAAATCAAGATCAGGAAAATCACTTGTGCAATATTCTAAAGTCTCTTAGAAGAAATGTATTATATGGGAAGTTTAGCAATTGTGAATTCCAGCTTCAAGAGATTGTTTTTCTAGGAAATATTGTCTCTAAGGATAGAATCTATATTGATCCTTCTAATAGAAGAGCAATAAAATAATTTCTAGCACTGACGAGTATAACTAAGGTATGCAGTTTTATTGGTTTAGCAGGTTATTATTGGCATTTCGTCGAAGATGTTTCCCGATTGCCTAACCAATTAACCCATCTCACACGTAATGGGGTTATATTTGTTTGGTCAAAATAGTTTGAAGAATGTTTCGTTGAAATGAATAGATGGTTATTCAATGCTCCTACCTTGACACTACCATTGGGGAATGATGGTTTGGTTATTTATTATGATGCTTCAAATAAAGGACAAGGTTTTGTCATAATGCATAGTTATATGGTTATTACCTATGCGTCACGATAGCTAAAAATTCATGAAAAAAACTATCCTACTCATGATCCTGAGTTAGAATCTATAATATTTTCCTTGAAGATATGGAGACACTATCTCAATGGTGAAAAATGTGAGATATATACCAATCACAAGATCTTGATGTATATTTTCTCACAAAAAGAACTCAACGTGAGGAAAAGATGATGGATTGAATGACTCAAAGAATATGATTTCACTATATACTACCACTTGGGGAGGAAAATAAGGTGGACAATTCTTTGAGAAGAAAGGATCATGGAGTTTTCAACAAGATGAGAGTTGAAAGGGATCCTATGTTCATGGATCTAGTAAATATTGATATGGGAATAAATAGCGATGTTTTAACAACAATAATTTTTCAAATGGTTTCCAAACAATGATTAATATAAAAGATAAAATGTTCTCAGGCTGATGATGAGGAGTTTCAAAAGAAAATTAAAGCTGTGAACAATGGGATATTGATCGACTTCGTATATGTGGATGGGATTTTGATAATTGGGATGAGACTTTATATTTCTGAAATGTCTGATCTAAAAAGTATATTGTTGGATGATTCTCATGGATCCAATTTCTCTATACACCCTAGTAGGACTAAGATTTATAGAGATTTGAAGGAACATTCTTGGTTGGACAACATGGAGAGGGAGATTGCTGTTTTTGTGTAAAGATGTATGGTTTTTCAACATGTGAAGGCTCGAAGACAACATCCTAGTGGAGTCATGAAACCTCTTCCCATACATGAGTGGAAATGGGATGATATTATGATGGAATTTTTCATGGGGCTACCAAAGACTCCTATAAGGAATGCTGAAATATGGGTCATTTTTTATCATCTTACCAAGTCAGCAAATTTTCCTTCTATAAGAGAAGATTTACCACTTGAATGTTTAGAAAGACTATAAATTAATGAAGTTGTCAGACTTCATGGAGTACCCCAATAGATTGTTTCTGATCGTGATCCCTATTTTACATAAAAATTATTTGAAATTAATTAGTTGGACCTAGATACTGAACTTTATTTGAGCACTACCTACCACCCTCAAACTACTGGACAATCAAAACGAACTATTCAAACGTTAAAAGACATGTTGAGACCTTTCTCACATGACTTTCAAGGTATGTCAGATCATTATTTACCTTTGGTATAATTTTCGAATAACAATATATTCCATTCAAGTATTCTTGTTGAACCATATGAAACATTATATATAAAGTGATGTTGCACACCAACTTGTTGGGAAGATTCTGGTGAAGGAATACCCATAGTCCTAGATCTTTTTGAAGAAACAGTGGAAAGGTGAAGATTTTCCAAACATGCATCAAAGCAGGTCAAAGTAAGAAAAATATCTATGTCGATAACAGAAAGAAGGATTTGGAATTTCAAGTAGGAGATCATGTTTTATTGAAGGTATCTTCATGGAAGGGTGTTTTATGATTCTGTAAGATTGGTAAATTAATTCCCAGGTACATCGTACATTTGGATATTCTAGAATGAATTGGAGTTGTAGATTACTGTTCGACAATGCATCCAAGTCTTTCCAATGTTCATTATGTGTTCCACGTATCACTATTGAGAAAATACATTCCTAACCTAACGCATGTACTCACCTATGATGAAATAGAACCAGAACCCAATCTGTCTTATTGTTAAGTGTCTGTCAAGATTCATGATACCTGAGAACAAGTGTGGAGAAACTGGACGAATCGTCTTGTAAAAGTTCTATAAAAATCATAAGATGGAAGAGGCAACTTTGGAACCCAAGGAACTTATGATGAATAACTACTCGAATATTTATATCAAGTACTATTCTAGTAATTTTGAGGATGAAATTATTTTAAGGAGGGAATAATGAAACACCCCAAGTTTCCACGGTACGCTTATCTTTGAATAATGCAACATCTTGCATTGTACGGAACTTTGAGTTCTAGCACACCATGACCAATCAAACTAGCTATTATGAATATTAATACCCACTTTTTGAAATTTTATAAATTTTATTTTTTTAAAATGGAATTCATTTTTGGATATGAAATATCAAAATTAGTTTAGGGTGAATTTTTAGTATTTTTCTGAAAACATTCAATTGTTGACGAATATTGAAAAACACTACGTTATTGTTTAAAACCTAATTTTTATTTAAATAATTATATTCTTTATTTAAATTTGTTTTAGGTCCAAATAGATACATAATACCTATATTAGTTCAATGTAATTCATTGGAGTTATTTTATAATAAAATTAGATGTATAAAATTTTATTTAACATTTTAACGTATTTTACCCAAATTCTAGGAAGGCTAGAAAATTTTCATAAAACCTAATTTTACCAATACTATGAATTTAATTTCAAAAATCTAGGAGACACGGTTGACATCAGTAAGTAAAATGTGGTTCAATGTGATAATAATAATTTTTGGTGAATAGTAACTTTTGAATTTTATTTACCACAGTTATAAGTAAATAGGGAGATTAAAGGTAAAAATGATATTATAATTACCCCCAACACATGTCCTAATTCTATTGTATATGTGTATTTCTACCAAAATAAACCTTAATAATAAAATATTATCCTTTTTATCCACACGGATTAGATTAGGACATTTATTATTGTTTTATTTAAAGAAGAGTTCAAAGTGTAAAATTCAAATTTTCATAAATAAAACATTTTTGATATAGGGTTATACATAAGATAAATTCAGAAATAAATATTCATTAAAAATATAAAACTATTCCCTATATAATACTATTTTAGTTTTAATTTTTAGACATTAAATAAATACATTTAATTATAACACAATTATGATGCAGTAATTACCTTATTGATGAAAGATTCAAATAATTGGTATTATAAATTTCCAAATAAAAGTAAATTGAGACTTCTGATGAGTTCCACTAATTTTATAGGTTAATATGACATGTTCGAGTTTTTTAAATAATTTTATTTTGATGTGATAAAGTTTTTATGACTTTCACAAAAACAAAATACCAAATTGTGTTAAAATTGACATAAATGAGTTTTTAAAAGAAATACTATATTATTAGTGGATATAATATTCCTAAAAGTATAAGTCTCGGAAAAAGGACATATATATGGTTATATATATATATCAATAATTAACCAATTTGTGTTCCCTTGTCTTTTTAAAGTAACTTTATTAACCATTTATTATACTAATACAAGAATACATGGTAAAAAATAATCTATTTAACTAAGAGTTAAATCTAAAATATAAGGTTAATATGGTGACATAAACCTATCTAAAACCTATTGGTTGAGATTTTATCTACCCATCCCCACATTATCCTAGAAATAAATTATTTTGGAGCCATTATAAATGGAATATGATTATATAATAAAATAATATTTCAATCTTTTCCTAAAGCGACTCTCACCTCTCTTATAAAAGGGTACTTCCCATTCTCTCAAAATCACACCACCAAAGCCATTTGTCTTAGAAAAACATTTCTCAAATATCCTCCAAAAAACCCTCAATTCATCATAAAGGCCTTAATTTTATCATAAAGATAACCTATATTGCTTTTTTATCAAATCAAAAGGAAACACCCAATGATGAGGTAATAATTTCATCACCTCTTTTAATTTTTTTCTTCTTCTACTTCCTCTTTATTTTTTGTTTCCATACCAAGATAATAACTCTAGTACCTTATACATACTGTGATGTTATTATAAATATGGTAAAACCATATTCACTATTCTATCTACCCTATGATTGACAAAGTCACTATACATGCATTCATATGGCTTACCGTCTATACATAGTGGTGTAGTTTGTTATTCATCACTTAATTATTTTGTATGGGTATAAGAATGGGTTTAATTGATGAAAATAATAAATATAACATGTTAATTATTCTGTATATATGATATTCCTTCCAATTACATACGATTCCACTATCAATAGAATTGTGTTGTCGCTCGTGGGTACGTATGGATTACCGTCTCCATAAACCCGATGAGATTCATTCCCCATCATAACCATTCAAGAATAAATTTAATTTTATGATTAGAAAAAAAAAATTAAGAACTTAATATAATTTTAGATTTGAGTCAAATACATTCTATCCATAACAAACATGACTTACATAATGAAACATATAAAGAAACATGAATCAGTTAACACCCGAAACAATGATACTACTAAAATATTATTAACAATGAAATTTTAGAAAATCATATGTGATACCATATTTATTTATGTGGATCTTGTATAATTTAATAACAATTATTTAACTATTATATATGAGTTTAACTTACCCTCTATCAAGTAAAAGTACAAGTTAAGGGTTAATTCTACAATCTCTTCATTAACTGAGGCTGTTTATACGCGAGTATCTACTGGGACCTCTTTATCATCCACATTTGTGTTTCTTAAAAATGTATTTCAAAATATTTTTACTATTTACTATACTATGGGTTAAAGTAATTTATACCATTGTTTTAATTTTTATAATATTTTTATAAAATAATCATTATGTTGTATTCCAAACGTGGTCCTTTATGACCTTTTCAAAAAAATTAAGGAAATAATATTTTTTAACTTATACAGAAGGTGATGCTATTTTCCATAGTTATAACACCTTCGAAGATTCTCTTAAAATCTTATAAGAATATTTTCCAAATAATTTTTTTTTATAATTTCATAACTTTTAAGTGATTTCTAAATATAAATTGATATTTCTCTCAAAAAATTTTGATTTCATCTATATCAACAACCTTTGATGGATTTTACACAGGTTTGAAGTTGATTTATTATGATACAATCTTCCATATTTTATTAATGTTTTTGTGATATGTTTGAATGTGGATGTATTATTTTTATACCATTAATAGTTTATGGTTAAATTATAAACATTTCATATTCTAGTTTTAATACGAATTGTTATGTTATGATCCAACCTTATCATATGATGATTGTATTGGACATAGTAAGTGACAGGTGGAGCCCGCTATTGCACTTTGATGCATCAGTAGGTCTCATGAGACTAACTAGTGTCATGGAACAAGTTCATTAAAAAATATTTTTTGAAGTCTTGGAACGAGGCCTTGACTATGTGGTTATGATGTCTGGCATTATTCATTCTATCATTATAAAATTGGCTATTGATATTGCATGTGATTATTAGACTAGTATAATATCCATGTTAATATGTAAATGAAATTATTTGATTTATCATTACCTTTTATGATAATGTTTATGTTTAAAAGGCCTGTGTTTTAGTCATATACAATGCCTTAAATGATTATGATTATTTATGATTGTTTCTTCTATATTGTTATCGTTACATAGCACCTGAGCTCACAACTTTCTATGTTTTATTTTTCATAGTAAGTGATGATGTATATTATAACTCACCTGTCGGGATAGTCTAAGGGATATGAATGTGTTAAAATGAGACACAATGTTGTTGTCATGTTTTCATTATGTTATGTAAAACTTATGTATGCATCTAGAACTTCCATGACTACTAAACTGATCTGTCTTTCGAGACATGATTCCTTGTATCATGCCAATGTTATATAATAATGTACTGACTCTTGGTAACTAGGTTTGGGGCTTTACAGGGCATGTACTATATATTCAGGTAAAATAGATCTCAGGTGTCAGAAATTCGACCACCAAAAACCGTAAGAAACATTATGAAGACATGAAACTATTCAATATTAAGAGTGTGAAATATGAAAGGGGGTAATGATCAATGCATAAGTGATATATTTGAATCAATATTGGATATGAGTTTGGAGTCCCTTACATCGATCTGAATCATATGTAAAATGGGTACATTTCTTGTTTCCTTGGTGGGTTCTCTATGAAAAGGACCCAAAATGAAGACTCCCACATAGATTGTTAATTATATGTGGAAAACAGATAAAAAATTTACCATTGGCTAGGACGATGAGCTAAGGCCTAGTTTTCACTATATATCTCAATGGTAAGAGAATCAATCCATACATAGTTTTTTAGGTACAATACATTTTAACATCGTGCAACAAGGACATGAAGTGACTCTGATGTGAAAAAAATTATATTGCAGCTAGACCAAAGAATTGAACCCAGGTGTCACAATGTATCACATATGAATGAGAATCAAGAAACATGTAGTTTTTAATAAAATCATTTCCCAGTCTAATTGAGTTTTATGTGAGAGATGGGGGGTTCTACCACATTCCAAAATAATGGTTTAATTTACGACACAAGATTGTATGAAGATCAAACCTTATATCCAAGAAGAGTACTCTATATAGATTTAGTTTATATACAGGGAGACAAAGGGAAATATATTTCATTGTGGTTTTATCTAGGCCGGAGATTGGAGATCCATGAATCTATGTGTATCCCATTAAAATGAGAATCAAGCCATATGTAGTTCTTGAAATGAGGTCTCTATGTAGATCTATTTCAAACATAGAGAGAAATGGAACTCATGTTCCAATAAAGAGTAGTAATGATGTGAGTCATTCTTACATATGGAAGTCACTCATTTTTTAAAGAACCACACAGAATTCCAATTTGAGGTATCTTACTTGATTTCTTAATTTCTAATGAATAAGATTATAACTGTATAGTTTAATGTCATGTAGTGAGGATAAATGATGTCATGTAGTTTAATGTCATGTGATAAGGACAATGATGCTACAAATTTAAATGTCATGAAACATAGACGCATAGGGTTGTTTGGAAGTTTAATGTCTTTCATCTAGGAAATTATGTTGTGCAGTTTCAAGTCCTGCAGTGAGGTTATATGATGTCAGGAAGTTTAACATCATACTATATAGACAAATATTATATGCATTTTAAAGTTGTGACTCTTGGACACATATGGTTGTTATGAAGTTTAATGTATTGCATCTAGGAAATTATGTATTTTAGTTTCAAGTCATGTAATGCGGACATATGATGTGTGATTACACAAGGTACTTTTTTAAGAATCTTTCATTGGTTGGAGTTGTAATAAATTCTCCATCCATTGAGATTAGGGAATAAGATCCATTAGAGTAGACCTTGTGTACAGAGTAAGGTCCTTCACACTTTGGCTCAAGCTTTGAAGGATTCTTTTCTAGAATCATCAGAGTCTTGAGAACCAATACCAATTATCCTTGAAGAAATTATTATAGGTGAGCTTTCTTTTTAAAAGATCATGATATTATATTATGATATACTTCCAAATGATGCAAATTATGCAATATCTTTTTATCTAATCATTCCAACTCATCAAATAGATTTTAATACCGCTCATCTATGATTCATTGATCACTGATTGCATCTCAGAGTGAAGGTAATTGAATTTAAATAGGTAAAACTGATTTTGTTATGTACACCAATGAGTATGGAGTTTCTCTATTAGCAGTACGGGTAGTAGTCTGATAATCCCATAAATCATGAAAATGTTTATCAGGCCAAGATTTATTATCATTATCCACAATTTTCTAGATTATATTTTACAGGTTCTTATTAAAAGCCCCTATTTCTCCATTTTCCACTACATGATAGTTAAATTAATGGTTTTATTTGATATTGTTCTTCTAATATATCTTTTTTACCTCAAAAGAAAATAAATTTGTACCATTTTTCATTAATATGGTATGAGGGACTTCAAATCTAGTAATGATATTAACATTAACAATGTTAACAATTCTTTTGGCCTCTAATTATTTGAGAGGTATCCCCTCATCCCATTTGGAGAAGAAATCAGTAATAGTAAGAAAATACGTAAACTACATAGCTGTAGTTGGAGGATAATGTCCTACTATATCCATTCACTTTGTTGAATTTGGATAATATTATTTACCTATATGTAGAAACTCTGGTGGTTGATTAATGACATTGGTATGTACTTAGAAGGGGTGACACTTTTGTTTTGTGAAATTTGTTCAATACTACATCATTGAAGGCTAGAAGTATCTAAGCCTTCAGATTTGATCAGAAAGCATATACCCAGACTGTTGATCACCACAATCTCCTACATGTACTTCTTTCTTGACAACTGCAGTTTCTTCTCCATCTATACACCTAAAGAGGACTCCATTAAAGCGTCATTTGTAGAGGATCTTCGGGTGACCAGGGCAATCATAAAGAGTGAAATTGGTCACTCATCGATGTATCTATTATTTCCCTTCTCTATCAGGTGGAAGTATTTTATTTAGAAGGTATTCAATGATAGGATTCATATATTCTGTAGTATAACCAAATGGATCATAAATAGTTCTTATTTCAATAATGTTTTCCCTTCTAGCTTGAAAAAATGGTTAAACCACATGGTGATGGGCAACACTAATGATTGTTTTATCCCAATTTGGATATTCCAAGGCTGTGGTTGTGTTATCAATTGAATCTTCTTGAGAATTTTTTCATTGTGGGACATAATATATTGTTGGATCTAATGTAAATTCATCCATTAACCCTATAACACAATCACACAAATGGATTAACTATTCTTTTCTAATATCTTAATCCCCATTGATCAACTTGATTACCAATCATGAACCACCTTTAACTTTCAAGTGGATGAAATGTTACTAGAGTGAAAATTCTAGGCCTACAATGAGATATTAATATTCTTCCCCATTGTTGGTACCACCTTTTGATAAAATAAAGTAATATGGAAACACTTCCTTTTCTTGGGAGATAAGAAGAATTCATAACCCATTTTTTTGAGTTTAGGGTTTTCCATTCTCTACCTCGTTGGACTTCTGGAAGCACCATCAAAGTACATTTCTCATGTTTGGGGATTATCTTGAATAGAGAATATTTCTTCATTAGGGAATTCATTATTCAAAGATATATCTTCTGTAGATGGCTGTTTAACAAGGATGTTTGTCAAGGCATGACCTTTTATTGATTTCTGAGGATCAAACTAGATATTGAACTATTTAAAAATAATTTCCCAATGATCCAAACATCTTATAAGCATAGGAATACTAAGGATAAATTTTAGTCGGTTATTTCAATATAAGAAGTGGACCTCATGATGTTTTAGGTAATGAATCAGCATCTGAACTGTAAAGATTAATGCCATGTATCACTTCACGATACTTGAATACTGAGTCTCCATTTGAAGCATGGTTTGAATAAGATAGTAAAGGATATTTTAATTCCCAACATCATTCTTTTGTGAAAGGAAGACACCCAGTTATCTCTCTAAATTATCACTAAGTGATTAAGTGGATTTATTTCAACATGTGGGATTAATATTAGTGGACTCATAAAATATTTCTTGAGGGTATCAAATGCTTCTTTGTAGTCTTTGGTCCGTTTAAATGTAACTTCCTTCTTCATTAATCTGGTGAAGAGTAAACACTTGCCTTCCAAATTGGAGATAATGCACCAAATATTGACCAAGATTACTTGAAGTCCTCTTAATACATTCAAATTTCAATGGGGTGACATTCCAAGGATAGCTTTTGTCTTCTCAGGATCAACTTTTATGCCATGATGGAATACACTGAAGCCATGGAACTTTCTTAAGGTAACGTTGATACCACATTTTATGGGGTTCATCTTCAAAATATTTTACTGAAGTATATTAAATGTGATCACCAAATTAGTCAGGTGATCATAAAGTTGTCTAGATTTAACCACTAGACCATCCACATAACATTTCACATATTTTCCTAGGATGGGTATAAAGATATGGTGCACAACATGTTGATATGTTTCACTAACATTATTTAATAAAAAATAAATTACCCAATAGAAAAACACTCCTTGAGGGGATATAAGGTATGTAGACTCCTGAAACTCTGGGTCCATATATATTTGATTATACCCAGAGTATCAATCCATGAAGGACAGAGCTACATAGACAGGTGTTTCATCAATCAAAAGATCAATTATTGGAACTAGAAAGTCATCCTTGGGACAATGCTGATTTTGATATATGAAATAAATGAAAAAAAATTGTTTTCCTATTATTAATTTTCACTGGGACAATTTTCTCCATACATTTTGGATATTTCACCTCCCTAAAAATGTTATATATGATAAACTTGTCAATTTTAGCTTCAATTTTAGAGGCATGAGTTGTGTGGGTTCATTTTGTTGCCTTATTAAATCCTCGACACTCTTTTGAAAATCCCATATAATTATTAGCCACATCAGGATTAAGACCTATAATTTATATATAGTTCAAATAAAATAAATCTCTACGTTTCACTATAAATTATGTATATATATCTTTCTCCTCAGATGTCATGGCCGCACTAATTAGATTAGGGTGTGGATTTTCTTCTGTACCTAGATTTATTTCTATGAGATCATCCATAGTTTTAGAGATACCTTCCTCAAATTCTATAGGGGTGTTCTCACGATCTTATTTTTCTTCACCCTTATGTGTCAATTCATTAGTTTTTTATTTTAGAGTAGGTGATGAAGAAAAAATATCAGAGCTAGGGGAGGAGTCAGTATTTGGACATCCTGAAGAAGAGGCAATCATTTCTAACCCTACTGATAATGAAGGGTCTTCCTAGATTATTAAAGGGAGAATGATGGTTTGGGAATCAACACCATTGTCCTTATTTTCTAATGTGGCAACATATTCTAGCCTGACCGATGAAGCCAATACTTGCAGAGCTTCGGTGGATGAAATGAAGACATCTCTATTTAGACATTCACTATCAAACATTTCACTTATACTATTAGGATTGATTGCCACAACTGATATTATGGAATTCATTGATTAGTGCTTGGATTATGGTCTATAATTTCAATTTTATAGATAGGAAACTTGTAATCTATACTTAGATGTTTGAATAGGTTATGTGGTGTCTTTTCTAGACCATTCAAAGAATTGATTCTTGCTACATATTTTTCCATGGACCTTGTTCCCATTGTGTGATAAAATTATACATTAATATACTGAGATTAACATGTTTTGAATTGTTCCTTGTCACCATACAATTTCCCGTTTTGACCCTTGATGAAATACATGAGGCATTGGCGGTACAAATAAGGAATGGCCGCATATTTATGTAGCCAAGGTCTTTCAAGATGAATGCTGAAGGATGTGTCCTATCAGACAAACATGAAATATAAATTAGATATAAGATCTCCAAACTAAGTTCTGAGTGTAATCATTCCTAATGTTATTGTTCATTCTTATCATAACCTTGCAAAATCAAATTGGAAAAAGATAAGTAAGATTCAATCAAACCCAATCAATGAAGTCTATGGAAGGGAATGAGGTTAACTCCAGTTCCATTAATGATGAAGGCCTATCAGATGTCTGTATAATTCACCCTACCAGATAGATACAAGGGAATGATGTTTCCATGTACAACATCATCCCCATATTCATCTGGGAAAGATATTACTGCATGACATTCTACAGGATCATTCTCTATATGGTAAACCTCAGAAGCAACATCTTCAGTTTCAAAATCTTAAGGAATTTTCAAAGCCTCAATATGTTCTTATTGAAGTTCTTTTGACAGATTCAATGAATCCAGGATAGATAACTTAGCTGGTAGTTAAGATGTTTGTTTCAAAACATCATACTATTGGTCCAAAGTTCTATTTTTTCCTGTTTGGAGATACTGTTTTATAGGATCCTTGGAAGTTGATAATACTGATGTAGATATACCATTTGTTAGGGTAGAAGCTAGAAATACATCTTCTCTTGGTAGATTAGAATGACTAGGTCTATCTATATACAGAGAGAGCGGTGGTATAGCTTCTCATAAATCTTCCAATATGACCATTTCAGGGCTGATCCTGTCATGTGTGGGTGAATTTATTTGTTCTTGCTGATCATGCTGAAGGTATCCTCCTCAAGTTTGTACCGTGTAAAAGGTTTATGCAGGGGTATATTTAAAATTGTTGTTTCTAAAATATCCACATCTTCCCCTATATCCTCAAACTTGACTTATTTTAATAGTTCCCCAATAATTTGTGGATAATTCAGGTTCATAACTAGAATCATCAATTTCATAGGGGTCTTTAATGTGAATAATGTTAACAGAACCAAAGATCAATTCTTTATCTGATGAATATTATGCCTGACATGTCAATTTTTTTTCTGTTTGGTGGGGATATGACCATAATTTTGATATAATTGGAATGAAATATTCCAAATTTAAAGACTACATTGGCCTTAACACGAGTTCATCTTCTTCTAACTTCTCGTTATCTTTCTGATCATGTCGCAACTTTGAGGATTGACCTTTAGAGGACTGGTCTTTTGATGAAGATGGATTTGCTGTAGTGGATGTTGTATGAGTAAAATTTGGTTGTTTCAACTATGTTCATGGAATGGAATGATTTTGGTTGATCATTTTTCTGACCATCCAATCATCACACTTCTGTGCATTTTTTCTTTGGACATTGTTTTATCTTCCTTCTTCATCTGGATTAGTAGTAATAACACATGATACGTGGGGTTGATGAACATTTTAGTTACAATTTTCTAGAGTATACCATTTTCTGTAGAAGT
The DNA here is from genome assembly GCA_963277665.1 of Viscum album. Lineage (NCBI taxonomy): Eukaryota > Viridiplantae > Streptophyta > Magnoliopsida > Santalales > Viscaceae > Viscum > Viscum album. The sequence goes on from OY728135.1 coordinate 476,210,203, forward strand.
TATTTGAAAACAAAACACTCATAAATGGGATTCCCCTACATTTTATGAAAGGGGAAATAATTTTTGAGATCTTCAACTCCTTGGTTTTTTGGTTATTTGGATTTGGAAATTGAACTAAATTTTTTTCCAAAGATAAAATGATGTAAGTAGAAACCTATTAATTCATAAATGAATAGACTTTATTCCTTAACTCCTCAAATTGTCTCTACCTTTTATCTTTTTTATCATCATGATGAGGCAGTCATTGCTAAAGATTCTCAAGTATAGGGATTCCTTCAATATGATTAATATTTTATAGTGGAAGAAAGTACAAGTGCTTGTATGAGTGTGACTATAGTATCCTATATTTCCCCTATTATACTTATCAAAAGTTAATGGGATTTCATGATATTTAACTTCAGTTTCCATAATGGAATCCTCAACTTGTTAGGATATTTAATCAAGGTATCAAAACTCTATTGTGAATTTCATAGGGATTAGTGGTGTGCGTTACTCATCAAGTAGATTTTCCACACAAATTGACAGAAACACTTCTTGAAGGAATGATAGATTTAATTAATATGTTAATCCATTCCATCGAGCAATAAAATATGTAACACTTTTATTCCCCCATTTTGGAATTGTGTAAGATAAAAAATTATTGTCTTTGACAGCATTAAGCTGAATTAGAGAAAGAATTTATGACGAAGGTATTTCCATCTAGTAATTGATCGAGACTGCAAACATATATACCAATCAAAGGATGGCCCCTGTAATGACTACACAACGCATATGAGCATTACTACTTCTTTTTGTTGACGGGTCCCCCTCATGGGATCACAAAGAGAAAAAAAAGTGTTAAGTTCTTCTCAGAATATCTGGAACCATTAAATATTGTAAAGGTGGTATTCACAAAGTTTGGTGGGGGAGGGATCAGATCTACCCATTTGGGGTACGATTTCATTTCTAGTTGTACTGGTGCATACTGTTCTTCCATAGATTCCAATTGATTTGTTAATGCCTCAATTGTATTCATAAGCATTTGGGGAGTATTTGTATGGTATGAGACCTATATTTGTACATTGGATAGATCTTGAACTGGCATGACGATTGTAATAACCACTGGTGGTGGTGGTGCTGGTATTTTCTAGGATAACCCATAGGGACAAGCATATAAGGATGTGTTTGATCTTATCCAGACTTTGTAACCATTGGATGGAATTAATTGTCCACACCTATAGTTTCAATAAACCCTCTTTATTAAGGAATTTCTTCTAGATGTGCATGCTGAGGATCTACTTATGAATCATGTCTGGTAGAAATGTTTCTTTGATGTAACTCTGCATTAATTATTTTCTACTCCTTCATCACCTCCTCTTGTTGGAAAAATATTTCGTGAAGTTAAATGGATTGATATTCTCTAGTGGAAAAAGTGAGGCACGATCTGACCTTTACCCTTTCCAATGTTAGATTCCTTTTGAAGAGGTGGGAGTTGGTTACTTGAGGGAATACCTAGACTCTTGGTTATCCTCTGGTTTCAAGTATGCACACCTCCTTCATTTACTTAAATGTGTACCATATTATGAATATGAACTTCATCCTATGACTCCGCTGAACTAGACTCATATTACAGAGGACTTTCCATAATGGTATTAATGGTGTTCATTGATGCATAATGCATTGTCATCATTCTGTCATTATCATTGTAAGATCATTACATTTTATGCCCTCTAAAAGACTTTGTTATCCTATATGTTGATTTCCCATGATCTATTTGACAAATAGTAACTTGAATGAAACCCTTTGATAGTTCAGTTGTACGTTCACTTTGGGGCTTCATCCATAATCGGAAGAAAAATGACTTTTGCTGAGGATGGGATTATGGATGTGAAAAATCCCCCATCTCTACATGCTGGGGCTATTCATGTTCTTCTTCTTCAAACCGTCGAACGTTGTTTGTTGAATTCAACTGTTGAGTTAAAAAATCCCCTATCCCTATAAGATGGGGTGGCTCCTGAAATGTTATGGATGATATTAGTGCAGCTACTCTTCTAATTTAATGAATTCATGTCTGAACATTAGTTGGGTGCATCATCTGAGAACCAATAAAATCGCCTATTTTGGATGATTATTGTTCTATTTTAGATATTTGTACAATATAATGGATGAAATCCTCTAAAATGGAGGCCTTCTTGATGTTCTCGAATTCTTGATGAAAAAGTATCCCGACAGCTTTCTCTCTTTGAGCCTGACACTAATGAGAGATACTCGAGGTCTATTCTTGAGAATATCCTTGATTACACATAAAATATATTTATTATAGCTGGTTATGGTAAATAATAATGCATGAGACCACTTTTTCCGACCTTTGCTAATTTTTGGATTGTAATGAAATGCAATGCTCCGTGTGCACCCCATCCTCTGATATGAGCACTATATGGGGTACTAGTAATTAACTGGTGTAGCCTCTTTAGTGCATGAAGGAATGAATGTTGAAGGGATTTATAATGCTTCTCAATCATTGGATATTGTGAAACTAAGAGAGATGTCAGGTAAATATGGCACTGTAACCCTTCTATTACATTAAAATGACTTTTATATTCACCATATGGTAATACATTGTCTTTCATATGATGAAGATTCCATTATATGTTGAGGCGGATATCAGAAATTAAATCTTCTCCAATTAATTCTAGAATATTGTATTTATAGGTTTCCAAAGGCCAGAACATGACTGGTATTTCACCATTATCCAGTTGTTTTCTCATATTTTTCATATCCTCTTGAAATTTTTCAATAGGTTTCTCAACATGGTTTGACCAGAGTGGGTGATTCATAATTTTTCTATCACAAACAATAGGGTCAGTTGTATTTTAATCTTCTATATTAGATGGAAAATGACCCAAGGGAGGTTCAGATAATTACTATTGTCTTCGTCTATATTATGGTTGAGAAAGTAGTTCACCTATTAATAACAACGCATCAGATAGTAATGGCCTTTTTTGGCAAGTGACTTGAGGTAATATTGTTTTTTCATCACTACATTCTTAATTATAGAATTACTTTAACAATAAAAAACACTACTGTGTAGAGGAATTTGGCAGCAAATTCCATCATGGGGAGGACCACCATGGTGTATTATAGAAAGGGATAAATCATCTTGCTCCTTGGTCTTCTGGCCACATGGAGGGTTGTTGTGGCTCTCATCTAGGTTCCATAAATTAACCAAATTTTAATGTAGCAACCCATCATGATGAAGTTCATGATGGGGAACTTCAGAATTACTCCTAATACTCCCAAAATTTTGTAATGGGAGGGTAGGATCTTGAATTGAAACATATAAATGTCTGAGGGCTTCCAGAACTGCCATATAAAAAGGGGCCATATTGCATATTGCTTATTGATTTTCCAACTATTCTTGGAGAGACTTATTTTTAGATTCTCTTTTACACGTATTTAGGGACACTTTCTTGGAGAAGTGGTTATCATGGTTAGGTGTATGTGCATTCCTTTGAGTGGTCATCATAAAAGGATAATTATCTTCAATTGTAAAGGGTGTATATTCCGAATCCAGTTGTCTGTATGATATGGTAGAGTATTACTCATAAACCTATTGGACTAGAATAGAGTTGTGTATCTGCTCAGGGATGGCATGTCGATGAGTCATCCTAGGTATGTGGATAGAAGTATGTGTTTATTCTACTGGTACTGCTGAAGATGCTGTTATGGTATTCTAGAGGGCTTCCAAAATATGGGTTGGAATTTGTGTCTTCCCTTTCACCATTAATAAAATGCATTTGGTGACTTCAGCAGTTCGGAACATGAATATACATCCATTACAGATTTGGAGTAGGTGAATGTGCCTTATCATTTCCCCCCTTTCCTTTTAGTGGATACTAATATTACTCATTTGTGGAGGTATATAGTTGATTATACCTTGGGTTTGTCATCAGAGCTTCCCAAATGACTTTTCTAGGTGTTGTTAAATGAGACTCATAACAAGATTGGTGAGTTCAGGTGGTTGTATATTCTTGCTTACAAGTTTTCACAATATTTTATTAGTGGTACTCCTTGAATGCATATAGACGAGTCTGCTGAATGGATTATAGTTTGTAAGTAGGTGTATGTGCTTGCTCCCGATTGTCCACTAGGTTTAAATAGAGGCATTGGATGGGCACCACCAGATGAGTCTTCTGATTGGAGGAATTAAGGTGGACATGTTTAGGTGACCATTTATTATTTTCCACCAAGTATAGTTGATATAAATCTCTATAAGGGAAAAAAATTAAGAATCTTCTCCCTATTGGTCATATGTAGTCCCTAGTGGTTCTTCTTTCATGTCTGGTTCTGAGGGACCTGGGCCACAAAACCGAAGGAAACACCCCCATCATGTTGGGGGTTCACATGATTATGTTCGTGGTGACTGCTAGTGGGGGACCTCAAGAATGACCCTTGTGTCTTTTATTTGAGTCCATGGGTTACCTCATAATCCGCCTTCATATAGTATGGGATGGATTTTTTTCTGTGTTTCAGGGAAAAGGACCTAAAATGATTGAAGATGGTGGTTCGCATGGTCCGCTTCATGACCATCGGTCATCACTGACCAGGCGATCAAGGGTTTTTGTTAACTTGGAGAGACTATCTGGCAGACAAAATGGTTTGTATAGTACAGTGTTGATGGTATTTCTACACAAATGCATTTGAGACCCAACATTGAAGATGCTGAGTTGTTGATGGTGTCCTTCAAGTAAACGAGGATCCATCTTGTGCATTAGTCGGGGAAATCATAGGTTAAAACTTGAAGTAATTCATTTGTAGTGAAGGTAGTTCTATGAAAACATAAAGAATAAAAACAATGAACTCCATTAAATAAACATCTTTTAATTATACACATGTGTGATTGATTCCTTTGTCTGCCCATCCATTAGCAGTTGTTAGTGTCCTATCAGATGGGTAACATCACCTTGGTTAAGGATACAAATTGGGTTAACTATTTCTGTTTTTCCTCCCTTGGAACATGTTTTCAGGTTTTGAATCACTACTACCAAGCTGTTTACAATTGATTTATTTATAGAACCAGAAACATCAAATGATTATTTATCAAAAGGGGCCTAAATTCAAAAGGATGGCGTTCATTAGGTTTGTACCAATGATACGTAAGAATGTACATTGGTCGGGAGAATGAGAGGATGGACTCATCAAACCATTTTGGGGGAAATGTTTTCCTACACTCATACTCTTATTTAGATTTATGATATTTTCATGAATCCTTATTAAATAACCAATTATAAAATAGGTTTCCCTTTAAATTTTCAATCAGTTATTTTCATGTGTGAAATTTAGAATCATTTATATGTATTTTAGGTTCTTAATTAATGGGGACATTAATATGAATTCAAGGTTCTCCATCAATGGTATCCTATCATATATTATTTAGAGAATCTTTTAACTGTTGTTGTGATAATACTAGTTTTTAAGCCACTTGGTGGGGAAATCTAAAATATATTGTCATATAGGGAGATAGATGTTTGTTTTGATGTTGGGATCATACCCTTAAATAGGCTACCTACATATCCTTGTGAAATTAATTGGAACCCTCGTAGTTTGGTGCCACTCAATGGAACACATTATACCTTTTATGGTAATGTGATAAGGAACAGACCGTAAATTTTAATGTCATAAGGTAAGGATATCTATGTTGAAGGTGCTTAGTCAAAGCTTGGTGTGGGACTTATGCATAATAATCCTAAGGAACCTGGAGGATATATGAGTTTTCAAGTTGGATTAGACCCTTCTGGGAATAGGGACTAGGAAGAACATGATTGTTCTGGAGTGTTGGGTTTAAACCTCAAGGAGGCTTCCTGCATATCCTATTTGGAAGGGAATAAAATCCCACATATTTTATTTATTCACATAAGAGAGTGTATTGCTTTCTAAGAAATGATTTTGGGATTACTTCGTAATAAATTATTCCTTGGTGATTTAGGGGTTTAATTTAAGACTTACTCCTAAGGAGGAAGCCCATTTATGGATGAAAGGAGATGCAACATGGGCCTTATGGGGGCTTCCTACGTAACCTAGTTTTTATGGGAATTATAGTTCTCATAGTTCATTCAATGAGGTTTTTGTGCAAATGTTGTGACCATCAAAAATCTCTAAGCCCTAGTAATTCATGCTCTGTGTGAGAAAAAAGAGGATGTGATGTATTCCACAAAGTCACACACACTTTTCCTTCTCCACTAGTGGAAGAGGATGGGTGTATGATGACAATGGTGGATGATGGAACAGAGAAATGATCCTTTCAATGTGGAATGACATTGGAGGTCACTGAATCTGGCCCAAAAAGCATGGGGCTTACTCCAGGAGGGATTCCCTAGAATTGATCCTGATAGGGGAGGGATACATCTCATTTTTTCAAAAGGAAAATTAGGTGTGAACCGTACCTTTCCTACCGGGGACTTGAGGCTCTAGTTTTTAGAGACAATAAGGGACAAGAATGGGACTAACCCTAATTCTCTATTCTAGTAACTCCCAAACACTATTCCTGGGAGATAGTTCTATGTGATTGCAGATATAGAAACCCACAAACAATTCATGAATCCTTACACCATCATAAAAAATGTGGGTAACCTATAAATTTTGATATAAAATCCCATATTAGAGACACTCTAATCTGCCTTTCCCAAGGGTTTGTTAAGTCAAGAGGTTTTAGTGGAGGTTTCAACATAATCCCTTTCATAAAAAGAATCCAATGAAGAGGAATCCTTTCTAGGATTGACTTTGTGTAAGGCTTTATGAATGGCTTGTATATACTAAAGGGATAAGGTGAATCCAAGAGGGGCTCCCATGTTGGTTTTATGTGCATACGTATGGGAGCACAGGTAGGTTTGGGGGACCTGATTTTTATTTGGTGACAAATAACGAAGATGTTAAAACATTGGAGAGACTTGACTCAAGCCTTCATGAGTATTCATAGGTATTCCTATAAGTGGGGTTCTCAGGTTCTTCTAATAGGAATGGGTGTCACAAAAGTATTTCTGATTTGGGGAAGTTGGGTGCTCTAGGAACCCATGTTTTATGGATTTAAAACACTAAATGGACTTATGTCCTATGATCATCCATAAATTCCTCCACCCTAGATGTTAAATAACTACCTTTAAGGTATTTTATGGCTTGGGAAAAGCACTAGGTAAACCAGAGCACCAATTGGGCTTCAGGGAAATTCGTCTGTATAAAAAAGAACCCAAGGGTCTATTTATAGGTAAATAACTGACCATGGGTGAATATTTATTGGGCGTGCAAGTGGATTTCATTCTAGATATGTGGTTTTCAATTACCTTCCACACTGACGGTTCCTTGGCTTGACTAGCGTGATCCAAATTTCATGCCTTTGCGAATCTTGATTTTCTCCATGTATATTTTCATCTTTTTTCTAGGTCATTTACCTTTGTTACTTTTTCATAAATGTAATTTAATGTATGGTCAACAAGAATACATCACAAATAAACTACAAGTGGAAGAAAATAAACGTAAACTTGTTGTTCCAAATTAAATGTAATATGGCCAAAACTGACATGGCATACACAAAAGTAGACAACCACTAGGACGACTATATACATAGAAAAAATATATTTGATTCATGATATCCATGAGCCATACCCCATCCCAAACTCTGATATCCTTTGTGAAATCCTACTTGTCCATGTTATCCTAAGATTCTGCCCAACCTGTCCCTACATCTAATTGAATTACTACTTGAGCACCTAGGTATAGTGTCATCCCGATCAAGGTGTTAGTACAAAACAATGTTTGAAGAAACCAACAAGGTCTCTTAAAAACAATAATATGTGGTTATATTTTAATTTTTGTACTCAATTGATATAAACTATAACCACTAGAAATAAATAAATGAACCATTTTCATTCCTTAGGCCTATGAACCCTATCAACCATGCATTATTCGTCTAGTGTCAAGGTGTCTTTGAGAACATATCAATGACATTACATCCTTTATAATATTGAAGATCAAAATTCATAGAAGTACCAACCACATACTCATGACTCCAAAGACCCAACCCATTATAGTCCAAAAATTCTTGATTTGTGTCTATGAGAACTCCAAATAGTAACCTCATGACTCTGGGGATGTAATATGCTTGAGGTCAAACATCAAGGAACTTAATCCAAGGAATCCCTAAATTGTATCCTTATGAATCTGAGGACATGTCCTCTAATGGTATAAATGTTTGATCTCTAAATATATGGAATATACAATAAGAAAATACAAGTTACAAATCCATGGTACCTAAAGCATATACTGATCTTATAATATACATTAACTCTAATCATCGACCTCATGTTCTATGGTAACTCCCACCCATATTCAATTCTAAAACATGGAATCCCATCCATATTCCAAGTTCCTAATATAAGGATAATATTATCACCATGATCCATGTCTATTATATCCTCTAGCTTTATCCATCTTTAAAACCATTGTATTCTAGATGTGTCACATCTTCCCTGATGAAAAATTCAATAACCCACTATATACAAAAGAATGCGCAAAGGCTGGCTAAATGCCCACACCCAACACCACTATCCACACCCCCTCAGTCTCACATGCTTGAAATGGGTTCCATGGTGACATCAGCAACCCTCTTGAACATACCCACTCAAGTTCATTCAATCAATGTGGTACCCAATGAGTCCGCTCAGACTCAATATAGTATAAGAACCCTTGTATAGGGCCTTGGCCTTGGCTGGGTCTCGAGTCAACACCCAACTCTCTAGGATGTCTCTTCCCATGAAATTATCAATAAGGTAAAATATCCTTATTGAATACTTGGGGTCTCACCACATAGGTAACAGTTATGATATGTCTCAAGACCCATATCAATTCTCATGGTCACTATGTGTCGGTCCGCTCACCCAACCTGATCATGATAAACCTAAGGTCTTTCCACCAAGGCTCGTGCATGGTCTAACAAACCCGACATGGTCTAGCCTCATTTCCCGAGAGGTATATAATCCCTCAAGTATATTAAGGTCATGTTGGGCTCTCGCAGTCCAACTAATTCATGTCACAATACCCCTTCCTCAAAAGGTGATCATGGGGTCCTACATAAGGATCCACTAAGTCTCCTGAAACTCAGCCACTCTCCTTAAGGGTATAGGGTCCATATAGAATACTATAGTCCAATACATGACCTTCAGTGACGAAGGTGTCAATATAGAATACTAGGAAAAACATGTCTTGTGTGATTTAGTCTGGTCATCTAAGGTATTCTGTTTAATTCACCAATGTAATTGAATTTAAACATTCAATTTAAATTAAATAAACCATTTAACAAAGGTCCCTACCTATAGAGGTGGCCTCTCAAATCACATTCCAAATAATCATAATTAATAATTCATAAGTCTTGTATTCAAGACCCCCAACCTTTAATAATATTTCCATTTTCATTTCCAAGGGATCAACAATATCTACAAAGGGCCATCTGATCTTGTCCACCCTCATCCATGATCAAACATACTTTCCTCAATGACCCAATCTTATAACCCAATACAAACATATATAATGAATTATTTATATTATTTATAATTAATTAATTAATTTAAAACCAACTTGGGATAATTACAGATATCTCACCGGTTATGATTGAAATCTGGAATCAAATCCAACTACCTATGGTAGATCCTCTGAGAACACCCACTAACATTGTCTAGAAAATCATTTTCCTGGAAATAAAAAAATACCAATTTGATGTAATTTAAGATATATTGATTAGAAAGATCACCTTTTGGATTTACCTCAATGAAATGGCATGCATTGACCTATAGAAGACAACCCGTGACATCCTTTTCCTATGCTATATGAAATATCAATTGTGCTCAGCTGATTACACCATGCTCTAGTGGAGTAGGAATCAAAAAACTAATAGGGAGAAAATAAAATTAGAAAATAATGAAGGAGGATATCCAAGATTTTTATTGGAGTTAAATTCTCACCTCAAATCACGTAATAATGCACCCAAAAAATCCCCTAATAAAGTCAGGAGGGAGTCTAAAGGGGATATTAGTGGGTTGGATGCATGGGATAAAATCGTAGGGAAGGGGCACCCCCTTCTAAAAACCCAATTGATAAATTTTCTAATTTACCTCTTATTAAAATCCCCAATAACTAGATAGTGGAGGAAACTACCTAGTTAGTGGCTATAGGTAGTGCACATTTCTACTTCCAAACACCACCAATTATCCAATGGTGCCTAATAGATAGCATGTGGCTCTACTATAGCCTTAGATACAACAGCCACCCGGCCTCTTCTTAGACTCATCAAAGCCCTTGAGATGAACCTCATGCATCATATTATGTCTCATAACCTTCTTTTAGATTATATAAGACTTAGAACATGATTCGAAAGACCCTTTATCAGAACGATCTAACCATTAAATGAAACTTTTAAATTCCTTCTCAAATATGGGTTCCCATATGGAAACTGTATTTTACAACCTCCACACCTAATTACTTCTCATCCTTAAGATGAATTGATGGACACCCAACTGAACATGTGAACTAATATTGGTCATAATTCTATCTCAAATGACCATGTTCCCTTCCTGACTACACAAATCTCATCCAAGTCACAACCAACAACATAAGGTTACCACACCATCCAAAAATGATACAATGCTTGAAATCACCACTAAAACATCGAGACATATATTTACCATGCCAATCTATCCGAGGACACACTCATGTAATCATCTAATTGACCATTTATTCTTATGGTGTTCCCCATCATAGAGCCTTTCTAAATGAGGTGAATTTTGAGCTATATTGACTCATACCATCAAAATTAATTATATAATCTCTAAATCCAGGTTACAATGACATGCCTGATGTGATCCAGAAATCATCATTACAAATGACATATGGGAAAATCATTCCTAGTTTTTGATTCTAATCTTAATTTGTCAAACTCTAGTGGACCAAGGTCAGAGCCCAAAGAGTCAAATTTTCCAATAAAATCCTCTATTGATTCTTAAAACACTCCCACAACATCCCACACAACATTCTTGAAGTGGTTTATTTCTCACCACATCTAGTTAAAAATAGTAATGGTGGTTTAAACTCTACTAGCTAACCCATCATTAAAATGTCCATCTTCTATGCCCAATATGTTTCTAAACACCGATTTCATTACCCCTACATCAGGAGAGATCATTCAAACAATCCCACTAGAGTCGATTTGTATATCATAATGTAACTCCATAGCCTGATCCTTAATCCACCAAAACCATCCACAATTCTCACAACATGTTCCAATTAACCTTCAATCTACACCCACTCAAATTGTTACATGAAACCTCGAGTCTGATGCCCATGCTCATACTCCACCCGATAGAAAATCCAGATCTATACATGGAATTCATAGAGGAATATAGTTGTACATGGGTCCATTTATTTAGTGGAACCATAAATAAAAAATGACCATCCAATAATAGATCACACACTCCCATGACACTTCTCATGTGAGGTTCACATACTCTCAGTCGACACTTTACTCCCCACCTTAGGAATATACTTTTCTTTTCACTACTGAAACAAGATCCTAACCACCATATCCTATGTTTTTTTCTTCATCAGACATAATGACTTGCGTGTAAAAGCCCACTCTTTTCCAAATTTCCACACACAACAGTAGTTTATCACATGTTCCCTAACTAAGGGAACACAAACCTCTAAAACAAGATCCATTTTGAGGGTAACCACCCTTAACTAGCCACTACTCCTTGAGCACATTATTAGTATGTTAACTACCAACCATGCATGCCACTCCACACAATACATGATCATCATGTTCGTGGGATATTAGGACATGAAAAAACAACTAAATTATCATCATTCCATGTCCCACTCACATTATTTTCTAATTTTATATTCAATAGAACTATGTGTAACAAGTGTGGGACACATCTAGATCCCCAAACATAACAAGTGTATTCCCCCATAGCAACCAAGCATGATATCCATATCTTCCACATGTGAGTCACATTCCATAAATACCAAGATGATAGTGCACCATATAACATCAGTTTTTCAAACCAAAATATCCCTTAGAACATATATCCAAAATTGGTCACTGTACTAGTTCCCAATATACTCACTAGAACAACTAATTCACAACATCATTTTAACACAATGGATTCCCATCCTAATTTTATGAAATTAAAGTTTTATATACATATTTATCCTCCACATAGAATCATTAATGTCTTGATAATACAACCATGCTCTAACTACACTACTAAGGGATCATTCAAGATAGACAGGGATAGTCGTCGCACTGGTCCTACCCTTGAAACCAACCATTGGTACTTAAGAAATATAGGTTCTTCTTTAAAAATAAAGGCATCATTATGTGAATATTTCAAGACCCAATCCACTCTCATGTATCAATATCATCTAAAAATCACCTACCAATAATTTCCATCTAAAAGGAAACCACCAACTTGGGATAACACCTCTGATGGTTTACCCCCTATCATACAAACCACCGAATCACTATGGTCTAAGTCAATTAAGGGTCTCTATGTATATCCAACTTTCCCTACTAGATCTATTCATACCACTGCAATAACCATATATCAATCACAAGCTCTGAAAAATCCCTAAATATATAGTATACCATATACCAAAACATAAGATAAAATAAAACAACTTTGATACCTCTTTATAACATTCTTCCACCCCAAGTCTCTGATGGGATCCCAGAACAGAGGTCCCTAATACACCTCACACGTAATTCCCCATATTCCAAAGGCTTTCAACTAGTAGTTGGTTTCTAGGGTGGTACTTTGGGGAGATTTTACCCCCTATATGAGAGTTCATAGTAATGATTTAAATAACAAAGAATCATTCATCACAAAAAATAACTGTAAGAAAAAGAAAATAAACATAAACAGGGAGTATCAAATGAAATAAAGTAATGCCAAAACCTTAATGATAGGTACAGAAACATTCACCCATTGGGATGACCATATATATAGAATGAATGAAATTTAAAAAAAATTCTACACAATATCCCTGATACATGATTCTCTCTAAAATATAATGGAATCTGAGTAATCCTACGTGAACATGCTACCCAAGGCCTCATTCCAAACATATTCTTACAACCAAGTTAATGTTTTCTCATGTACCCAAGTGTAGTTGTGTCCTATGAAGTGTGTGAGTAAAAAACTCAGTAGGTAACTACCATCATGGTCTTATCATCATATGCAGTGATATGTCAATGTGATGTGATTGAATAAAATAATATGAAGCCACTAAAAATAATTATATAAACCAACATCGGTCCTTGGTTCTATGATCCTAATCGATGATTCAATATTTTGATAGTGTTGAGGTGTCTCTAATAACATATTGATGATCATTCATCCTAATTAAATTATGGGATTCAAATATATGGAGCCCCAACTATATCCTCAAAACTCTGGGGACCCATCCTTGGATAGTACACCATCCAACATCCATGTTTATGTCATCTCTAATCAATATCCTCATATCCCAGGGGAAGTAACTCTTTATAGTCCCAAAATCCAATATTATAAAATAAAGAATACTCAATTGGTATCCTCATGGATTCAGGGACATAACCCATGGAAATCCAAACATCTAATCTCTAAATCCATTGAAACTCCAATAGGATAATATGTGCTCCAAATACATGGAAACCCCCATTGTATACTAATCACTGATTGAAGGAGTCTCTAATTACATATCTACATGTACATGGACAATACAACCCAAATCTAACTCCAAAACTTGGAAACCCATCAATATACAATGCTCATAATTCATGGTATCCACAATAACTGATCTCCATGTCCATGGTATCTCCCACGCGTATTTGGATTCAAAAACATAGTAACCCAAGTCTTTCACATCAACCCAAAGGACGCATTCCAAAACCCACCATAAAACAATTATATCATCAAGTATGGTCAAACACCTCTTCCCAACACCACTATCCAGATCCCCTCAGGCTCACATGCTTAGAATGAGTTCCATGGTGACTCTTGCTACCCTCTAGAACATACCCACTTTGGGTTAGTCTATTAATATGTCACCTAGTGGGTCCCCATGGACTCAATATTGAAAAGGCTCCCTCACATGGGTCATTTTTCATGGATGGGTCTCGAGTCGACACTCAATTCTCTGGGATATTCCATCCCATGACATCGTCAATAGGGTATCATGGCTCTGATGTCTACCTAGGGTATCTCCATATAGGCAACAGTAAAGAGATAACTCATGACCCATCTTGGTCCTCATGGTTGATATTTTTCAATCCACTCAACTAACCAAATCCTAGTCTACGTAAATCATATCCACATAGTCCCATTAATATGCTAAAACTCTATCTGGTGTTCGATCTCATCTCTCGAAAGGTCTATAATCCCTCTAGTATCTCAAGATCTCATTGTTCCCTTGTTGTTTGATTATTTCAAGTCAAAATTACCCTTCCTTAAGAGGAAATCATGGGATCCAATACCTAGGGACCCTTAGTCTCCTCATCACTGGACACTTTCCTCTAAGGTCTATGGGTCATAGGTAATACTATAGTCTAGACTTCATGATTTAATGACTATGTTTTCAATAAAGCTTACTAGGATCATCAGGGCCACAGTTCTTCACTATGGTTATATAAGGGATTTTATTTAATCCCCCCCATGTAATTTAATTTATAATAGACTAAAAAATTTACCAAGAACACTTACTACAAATTTGATCTCACACATCACATTCCATATAATAAAAAAATAATCCATGGGGATAGTATACAAGACCACTTACCTTTAAGGAGATTTCCACTATTATTTTCATGGGGTTGACAATAGGTGCCAAAGCCTATCCAAGCCTATCTAGCCTCATCAATGGTCAATCAAGATCATATTAGTGATATGATATACTAAATCAATACAACCATCAATAATTTTTTTATTATATCAATTACAATTAATTAATAAATTGATTAATTAAATAGAAACCAATCATAATGTTGAGTAACTCATTGGGTCAACACATCACACCAGAGCCAAATCCAACTACCTATGGGATGTCCATTAGGAACTCCTAACACCATTCCTTGGAAAATAAATATCATACAATGAAAAAATAATTACCAATTTAATTTAATTTATGATGAAAATATTATAAAAAACACAATGATGACATACATCAATGAAATAGAATGTGGCGGGCTACAGATAATATCATTGGACATAATCTTCCTAGGACATATGAAATTACCTTTATTCTCATAAAATTTCACAATTCTCTAGTGGAGTATAATTTAGAACCCTAAATAGTAGAAATCAACATTAGAGAAGAAAGGAGGAGGATATCTGAGTAGCTTACCATAGTTGAATTGCGCTTAAAACATACCCTTATCAAGGGAGGAGAAGAGTCCAAATGGGATGGATGGAAGTCATAGGGGGTAAAATTAATGGGTAAATGGATTCCCCATATTAAAATCCAAATGGTGGATTTAGAATTTTACCTCTAATTAAAACCCCCACTAGATAGCTGGTGATGGAAACTAGTTAACTGGTGGTGGTTGCAGGCTATCTAATGGCTCTACTAGAACCATGGATAAAATAGCCATCCTTCATCTTCTAAGGATCCTTTAATCCCCATAAATTATCCTTGAGAACTTTATAATTTTCAAAACACTTCCTTTAAATCTTTACATGACTCAAAACTCATCTCTAAAACCCAAATCTCAAAATAACTGAAACCCCAAGTGAAAATTCCAATTTCTTCCACAATTATGAACACCAATATAGAAACTGGATGTTATAAGAGGTAGAGTTACTATATTGAAGTGGTATAATGATGACTGTTATATAAATAATAGACTACCACCTTCTATTTCAAACTAGGATGATGTTTGTTTTAATAGGTTTTTATTATATTCAAATTGTTATGAAAACATAATTTTTGTATCCTGACTAGCTACATATGGTTTTATTTTCAAGTTTAGATAAAAATATTTTTTATAAATAGAACATATATTATGGTATATAACAATTAAATAATGGTATTTATGTATTAAATTTCAAAAATAAAGTGTTGTAAATTGATAATGAATCAATTTTTCATGACTCATTTCACATCGGACTTTGGAATCATAGTATTGTTTATATAAATGAGAAGAATTTTACAATGTTCTATCAAGATGGTAACTTAAACTCTTTAGATACAAAACCACATCATAAATTACACCCATTATGAAAAGTAAAAACGACCAAGAATCATTTTAGGGGACAAGGTTACATAGCTAAAAGTCTTCAAAAAATGGTACACACTGATGTGTGTATACAATTTATAGTGTAAGATAAATTTGGGTATTATTACTCCATTAATTTTATTAATGATGTAGTTAGATATGGATATGTCTACTTATTTAGGTATAAGTGAGAATATTTTGATAAATTCAAATAATTCAAGAATAAACAAATAGAACAACTTGGTAATAAGATAAAGAAGATTCGATCTGATTGATGTAATAAATATCTTAATTAATAATTCATTGAATTTATATGACAGCGTGGGACTCTATACTAACTCAATATTCCTTGTACAACATAGTGTAATTGTATTAGTCAAAGGTTAAATTATACCATTATTGCTAAGGTAAGGTCAATGATGATCCCAGAATGTTTTCAATTATCCTTTTAGGGATATTGTAACTCCCCGACCCCAATTACCTAGATTCGGTGCATTTTTACATAACATTGGCATGATCACATGAATGATAAAATCTCGAAAGACCGATTGGTTTAGTATCCTTGGAAACACTAGATATATTCATATGTCTTACATTACATCATGAAGTGAAAAACTACTACAACAACATATTGTCTCCATAATCCACACTCATATCCCCACATAATATCCATGCAGGTCATTCATAATTTACTTCTTCAATTCCTAGGAAAAATAAAACATAGAAAAGGGGTGAGCTCAAATGCCCAGTAAGGATAACAATATAGTGGAAACTTTCATAAATAAGAATAAACATTTAAGGCAATGTATAACTAAAACAAAAGCCTTTTAAAATTGAACTTCAACATAGTGTGTCAAAAGTAAAATGAAATAATTCCATTTACTTATTCACATGGATATTATATTAATCGAATAATCACATGAAATATCAATAATGACTTTCATAATGATGGAATGCATAATGCATGACTATAATAACCACATAGTCAAGGACTCGTGCCAAGACTAAAAATAAGATTTTGTCAAGTCCTTTTCCAAGAAACTAGTTTTTCTCATGGGTCCTACCGATTCATCGAGGAGCTATATCAGGCTCCACCCGTCACATATTAAGTCCAATGCATTCCCATATGAAAAGGTTTAAACATGACATAAACATTCATATTAAAACTAGCATAAAAAATGTCAATACATTCACCATAAACTATGAATGGTATAAAAATAGAACATCCACAGTCAAAAATATCACAAAACCTTCAATACAATATAGAATATTTGTATCATAATAAATCAACTTCAAATAAGCATAAAATCCATCAAAGGATGTTGACATAGATGAAATCAAAACTCTTTTTAGAGAAATATTTCTTTCTATTTTTGAAATAATTTAAGAGTCATATATTTATAAAATAAAACATTTTCTTTGAAAATATTCTTATAAGCTTGTAAGGGAAGCTTCGACGATTTTATAACGGCGGAAAATAGCCGCACCCGCCGTATAAGTTAAGAAAAACATTTTTACCTTAATTCTGTCGAAAAGGTTAAAAAGCACCATGTTTGGAAAACGACGGAATGATTCCTTTATAAAACTCTTATAAAAAGTCATACAAGGGTATAAATGACTTTAACCCATATTCTTTTCAATAGTAAAAATGTTTTGAAATAAATTTTTAAGAAAAATGGATGTGGATGATAAAGAGATCCCAGTAGATTATTACGTATAAACAACCTTGGATAATGAAGAGATTGTGAAATAACCCTTAACATGTACTTTTCCGTGGTTGGGGTAGGTTAAACTCTTGTATAATAGTGAAATAATTGTTATTAAATTATACAAGAATCATATACATTCATATGATATCATATATGATCTTTTAACATTGCTTTGTTATTAATATCTTAGTATTATCGTCATTTCGGGTGTTAACTTACTCGTTATCTTTTATATGGTTTGTTACATAAGCCATGTTTTTCATAGATAGGTTTTATATTATTCATATACAGAATGACATCAAGTCCTTAAACATTATTTTTAAATCATCAAATGATAATTATACTTGAATGGATACAATAGAAAATGAATCTCATCACGTTCATGGAGACGGTAGTCCGTACGTACGCACGAGTGACAATATCATTATTTTGATATTAAATTAATATATAAATAGATGGTATATCATATATAAAGAATCATTAACATGTTATATTTTTTATTTACAGGAGTTACACGTCATTATTATACCCATCCAAATAATAATATATTGAATAACAATTACACCACGACCTGGAGACGGTAAGTCGTACGTACGCACGTATGGTGACATGTTATTCAAAGGGTGGATAGAATACTTAATATGGGTTACCATATTTATAATAACATAAAATATATATATATGATACTGGAGTTATTATTTTATAATGGTAATAAAAAATGAAGAAGAAGTGGAAGAAGAACGAAACTTGGAAAAGGGTGGTGAAATCATTACCTCTTCTTCGGGTTCTTCCTTTTGATTTGATCAAAAGGGCTCTTTCGGATGGCTTTATGATCAAACTAAGGCCTCTAGGTTGTATTGAGGGAAGTTGGGAGAGTATTCGGGCAGAGTATGGCTGAACCAAAAGGCTTTGAAGGTGTGAAAAATGAGAAGGAGGAGTGCCGTTTTATAAGAGGGGTGAGGGGCCCCTTTGGAAAAGCTAGAAATATTAATTTATAATAAATTCATATTCGGTTTCTAATGGCTACAAAGTTGATTATATAAATGTTAAGGTGAGGATGGGTCGAAACCCACTAAACCAATAGAATTTAGTTAGGTTTGAGTTTCTATATTAACCTTGTCTTTAAGTATTAACTCTAAGTTAATTAGTTTCACTTTTACAATGTCTCTTTGTATTTTTATATTATGTGGTTAATAAACCTACCATATACATTCACGCGACCCCCAAGTGGTCAATTAATGATAAAAATATCATGATATAAGTCTCTTGGCCGAACCTTAGATTTTTAGGAATTTAATATCAATTAATAATATAATATTTGTTTTAAAAACTCTTTTATGTCAATTTTCAAACTATTCAATAGTTGATTTTTTAAAAACTCATAACAGAATGATTACTTAGAAAAAGGTTAATTATATCAATCTTAATATGTCATATTATCCTAGAAAATTATTTTAATTCATTAAATGTCTCGAATTATATTTATTTGGGTATTTATAATATCAATTATTTTAAATTTTTACTATTATGGTAACTACTGCATCATCATTGTGTCATAAATAAATTTAATTATGTAATATCTAAAAATTATAAATAAAATTTAATTATGTGGGAAATCTTTTTATCTTGAAAATTAATATTTATAGTCGAATATCCAATATTAATAACCCTCTGTAAAAAAAATTTTCTAAAAGATATATGCTTGTGTCAATTTTGTATTCATTTTAACTTAATTAAAATAAAGTGTCCCTATCACCTACAAGTGGCTCCATGGGGTCCCAAAATCGACCCAAATATGCCTATTGTCGAATATGTATCAAAAAATAAGTCTATGACACTTTTTAGGGTAATTTAGTATTATTATAATATTTTTTTTAACCCTTATTTACCGGATTTACCCTTAACCATAGTAAATAAAATATTTACCGAAGTAATTATTCAAAATTTCTAAAAATAAAATTTACCTATTTACACAATTTAAACATCCTGATTCCAAATATGGAATCAATTTTTCCAAATTCAAAACAGAGAAGTGGCAGAAATTAATTTAAAATTAATTCCCGTTGTTAAAACAAAAAGTGTGTTTTTAAGAGATAATAACTATCAAATGATTGAACCTTGTTTCTGTCCGGTTTAATTGTAAAATTATGTCCAACGACCAAAATTGTATTAAATGGTAAAAATATATTCTAAATATAATTTAATACCAATCAAATTCATAAATTATCACTATTAATTATTTTCATTAAAAAAGTTGTTTTTAATTAAAATTTCGTAATTTTCACTATTCATCAAAATATTAAAGTTATCCGAAAAGTACCAAAATTTCACCTTAGGCTAAATTAGATATTCCGAATCCAAAAATGAAGTCAATTTTAAAAAATAAAATATATAAAATTTAAAAAAGTAGGTATTACTATTCATAACGGCTAGTTTGATTGGTTATGGTGTGTTAGAACTCAGTGTTGCGTACAACACACGCTATCAGATTATTCAAAGAGAAGCATACCGTGGAAGCTTGGGGTGTTACATTCTCCCCTCATTCAAATAATTTTTTCCTCGAAATTTCTATAATATTATCGCATGAAAATACTCGGGTGGTTCTTCATCATAAGTTCCTTGGGTTCCCACGTTGCCTCTTCCATCTTATGGTTTCTCCACAAAACTTTTACCACACACGTCGTCCGGTTTCTTAGTACTTGTTCTCTCGTATCAAGAATACTGACGAGCTCTTCACAATAAGATAGATCAGGTTCAAGTTCTAACTCCTCATAGCTGAGTACATGCATTGATTCAGGCATGTATTTCCTCAATAGAGATACGTGGAACACATTGTGAACTTTGGAGATACTTGGCGGCATTGCCAATCGATAAGCTACAACCCCAATTCGTTCTAGAATTTCGAAAGGTCCGATGTACCTGGGACTCAATTTACCTTTCTTACCAAAATGTATGACTCCCTTCCATGGAGATACCTTTAGGAAAACATGATCACCGACTTGAAAATCCAAATCATTCCTTCGATTATCGGCATAGCTCTTCTGCCTACTTTGAGCTGTTTTGATGTGATTTTGGATTACCTTTACCTTTTCCATCATTTCCTCCACCAGTTCTGGATCTACAAGTTTTCCTTCACTAACGTCATCCCAACCGGTTGGTGTGCAACATCTCTATCCGTATAATGCTTCATATGGTTCCATCTTAATACTCAAATGGAAGCTATTGTTATAGGAAAATTCTACCAGATGTAAATATTGATCCCACATACCCTGAAAGTCATGTGAGCATGATCTAAACATGTCTTCTAAGGTTTGAATAGTTCTTTATGATTGTCCATCTGTCTGAGGGTGGTATGAAGTGCTCAAATGAAGTTCAGTATCCAGGGATTTCTGAAGACTTTTCCAGAATCATGAAGTAAAATGGGGATCACGATCTGAAACGATCGATAGGGGTACTCCATGATGTCTCACAACTTCATTAATATATAGTCTTGCTGGACGTTCCAGGGGTAGATCTTCTCTTATAGCAAGAAAATGTGCTGACTTGGTAAGACGATCAACAATAACCCATATTGCATCGTTCCTTCTAGGAGTCTTTGGTAGCCCCATGACAAAGTCCATCGTAATATATTCCCATTTCCACTCTGGTATGGGAAGAGGTTGCATGACACCTCCAGGCTGTTGCCTTCCAGCTTTCACTTGTTGACAAACCATACATCTTGACACAAAATCAGCAATCTCCCTCTTCATGTTGTCCCACCAAAAATGTTCCATCAATTCTCTATACATTTTGGTGCTCCCAGGGTGTATATAGAAATTGGAACTATGAGAATCATCCATCAATTCCCTTTTTAGATCCGGTATATCGGGAACACAAAGCCTCTTCCAAAATTTCAAAATTCTATTTTCATACACAAAATCTCTCAATCTCCCATCATTCACAGCTTTAATATTCTTTTGAAATTCTCAATCATTAGTCTGAGAACTCTTAATCTTTTCTAGTAAAGATGGTTTGGAAACCATTTGAAAAAGCATTGATGTTTCTCCTTCCCTGGTTATTCCCATATCTATCTTCACTAGATCCATGAAAATTTGATCCCTTTCAATTCTCATATTGTTCAAAACTCCATGATCTTTTCTGCTCAAAGCATCTTCCACCTTGTTTGGCTTCCCCGGGTGGTAGTGTATCGTGCAATCATAATCCTTGAGTAATTCAAGCCATCTCCTTTTCCTCATGTTGAGTTCTTTTTGTGAGAAAATATACTTCAAACTCTTGTGATCAGTATAAATCTCACATTTTTCACCATTGAGGTAGTGCCTCCATATCTTCAAAGCAATGATCACAACTGCTAACTCGAGATCATGAGTAGGATAGTTTTTTTCATGAATTTTCAACTATTGTGATGCATAGGCAATAACCCTATCATTCTGCATAAGGACACAACCAAGTCCTTTCTTCGATGCATCACTATAAATAACGAACCCATCATTCCCCAATGGTAGAGTCTATATAGGATCATTGACTAATTTTATCTTCAGTTCGTCGAAACATTATTCACACTCTTTTGTCCAAACAAATTTAACCCCTTTACATTTGAGCTTCGTTAATGGGTTAGCCAATCAGGCAAAAGTCTGGAAGAAACATCGATAATAACCTGCTAAACCTATAAAACTACATACCTATGTTATACTCGTAGGTGCTGTCCATTCTTGGATTGACATGGTCTTAGAAGGATCAACAGAGATTACATCTTTTGAGACAATATGGCCAAGGAAATAAATCTCCTGATTCCAGAATTCACACTTGCTAAATTTCCAATATAATTCATGTCTTCTCTGAGTCTTCAGGATAATGCGCAAGTGATTTTTATAATCTTCGTAGATTTTGGAGTATACCAAGATATCATCATTAAATACCACCACAAATTCATCGAGATACTCCTTGAAAAATCTATTCATCATATCCATGAATACAGAGGGTGCATTAGTTAATCCAAAACGCATTACTGTAAACTCGTAATGCCCATACCTGGTTCGAAATGCTGTCTTCGGAATGTCTTACATCTTCACACACAACTGATGGTATCCAGATCGAAGGTCAATCTTTGAAAAGTATTGAGCTCCATTTAGCTGGTCAAATAAATCATCAATGTGTGGTAGGGGATACTTGTTCTTTATCGTTATAGCATTGATCTCCCTGTAGTCAATACATAACCTCATAGATCCATCTTTATTTTTAACAAAATGAATAGGGGGTCCCCATGGGGAAACACTAGGGCGAATAAATACTTTATTATGGAATTCCTCTAGATGTTTCTTTAGTTTGATTAATTCTACAATGTCCATTCTATAAGGGGTCTTCGATATAGGCCTTGATCCATGAATTAAATCAATGGAAAACTCAAATTCTCGTTCTGGAGGATGTCCAGGTAAATCATCCGGAAATACATCTACATATTCTTTCACAACAGGTACATCTTCAATTTGAGAATTCCTTTCCTCACCCATAGTCATTTCATTATCTTTCTCCCCAATAATTGAATTTAGTTGAGCTACTGGGGGTGGATCAAGATAAGAATTAAGTGTTGACAATTCTGCTCTAAAGATAAGGTGTTCCTTATCATTATCATAAAGAATCGTAGCCTCTTTCTTCTTACAATAAATCTTCGCATCATAGTCCGAAATCCAGTCCATACCAAGGATTATATCAAACTCAATCATAGGTATGATGATGAGATTATTAGATAAAGAACATTTATGTGCTCTAATGGGGACTGATTCACAAAACTTTGTTGCAATGATACTTCCCTTAGGAGTTTTAACTGACAACTCACTTGATAAATAAAATAGGAAATATATAATTTTCTTAGGAAACTGGGAAGATATGAAACAATGCGATGATCCAGAATCAAATAATGCATTTTCTAAACTTGAGAAAACCATTAAATTACCTGCCACCACATCTTTCAGAGCTTCTACCTCAGCAGTAGTGATAACATAAGCTTGTCCTTGATCCCTTGTCCTTTTCTGAGGTAAGTTCTCCTTACGCTTAGGACATTAATTTGCATAATGTCCCATCACCCTGTAATTGTATCACTGGACATTGGTAGCTTCCTTCTTCCCTTTGCAATCACGAGCTTGGTGGCCTTTTTCACCACACTTATAACAGACTCATGTTCCCTTCAAGAAAGTACTGGGGTGTTTCTTCCCACATATACCACAAGATGGATATTCAACCATTCCCTTCTTCCCCTTATTTCCATTCCCAGATTGATCAGCAGGTCTCTTCTTATCTTACGTTGCTTTAAAGTCATAAGACATAGAGAATTCCTTTTCGGTCTTGATAGCACATTAGACAATGTCTTCGTACGACGAGAAGGATTGTGAGACTAATGATCGATGGAGAAATGGATTTAATCCATCAAATAAACGATCTATTTTACTTCTTGGGTTATGTATATAATATCCAGCATACATTGCTAACCTTGTAATGTTAGCCTCATACTTTGTGACATTCTAATCCTCCTTCTGTCTCAGACTCAGAAATTGCCTTTCCATATCTTCTCGATGGTCGTGAGGAAAGTATTTTTCTAAAAACAGATATTTGAACTCCCTCCATTCCATTTTTGATACTTCATCATCTTCCTTCGTATTTTGAATCAATGATCACCATTGATCAGCATCTCCAGTGAGGTGGTAAACTGCCATGATAACTTTTTCCCTTTCACTACTCCCCAAAGCCTGAAATATTTTCTCTAGGGAATTTATCCATTGCTCAACTACTAAGGGATTTGTACTCCCATTGAACGTTGGTGGTTGCTGCCTCATTAATTGATCTAACATTGATCCTACACACTGCGGATCAGGGTGCTCCATATGGGTAAGTTTATTATTCATAACCTGAGTGAGTTGTCCCAGTATGGTGATTAGCTGATCGGCACCAGTTTCATCACCAGCTCCGCTATAATTATCTTTAGCAAGAGGGAAATCCCTACATGGAGTGCGTGCATTGACACGGTTTCCATTTCTTCCGCTGGGTGCCATTTCTAAACAATGGAATAAACTAGATCAGTTTATGAATAAATATACATAATCCCATACTTATAAAACACTTAACATAAATTGAACTATTTACGGATATAATCCGTAATCATAATAATGTTTTCTTTGAGAAAGTATATACTCATTAACTCTTCATAATGATTTGTAAAGAAAATTAAAGTTATCCTAAGCATATCCCCCGAGAGTGTCGTAACCAAGAGTGCACCAAGACCCGTTGTCGTGCACCAGTTCCCGTTCGAGTGTAGCTCAAAGTGGTGTTTTTGGGTTTTACCCCTAGGTACATCTATGCCAGAGCCGCCTCTACCTGATCGTATCCAGACAGGGATGTATTTCTCTAAAAACTCACAAAATCTCTACAATACCAAAATTCTAGGAAGTTCTTCTATACTAATCCTCAAAGTTCATCGTTGGTCTATGTGATGTAATCAGAGTTTATCTATATCTAGCTTCCAAGGTTTGTACCAAAATTCCTATGATACCAACTGTAACGCCCCGACCCCAGTTACCTAGAGTCGGTGCATTATTACATAACATTGGCATGATCACAAAAAAGATCAAATCTCAAAAGACCGATTGGTTTAGTAGCCTTGGAAACACTAGATATATTCAAAAGTCTTACATTACATCATAAAATGAAAAAATACTACAACAACATATTGTCTCCATAATCCACACTCATATGCCCACATAATATCCCTGCAGGTCATTCATAATTTACTTCTTCACTTGCTAGTAAAAATAAAACATAGAAAAGGGGTGATCTCAAATGCCCAGTAAGGATAACAATATATGGAAACATTCATAAATAAGAATAAACATTTAAGGCAATGTATAACTAAAACAAAATCCTCTTCAACTTGAACTTCAACATAGTATGGAAAAAGTAAAATGAAATAATGCCATTGTTGGCACCAAAATATGGCCCAAAGAAAGGAACGAAAAAAGATGACGGTCGCGCTGCCTCGCGAAGCACCGACGCGAAGCACCGACGCGAAGCCCCGCCGCGAAGCGCCCCGAACATCGCGGCCCCGCGAAGCTCCAGTGTCGGTAATTCTCCGTGAACTCATTTGACGTTCGCGAGCCGCCGCGAAGCTCTAGAGGCGGTAAGTCTCCGCGAGCACATTTGACGTTCGCGAGCCGCCGCGAAGCTCCAGAGGGGATAAGTCTCCATGAGCGCATTTGACGTTCGTGATCCGCAGTGAAGCGCCAGAGGCGGTAATTCTCCGCGAATGCATTTGATGTTTGCGAGCCGCCGCGAAGCCCCAGAGGCGGCAATTCTCTGCGAACGCATTTGACGTTCGCGAGCCACCGCGAAGCTCCAGAGGAGGTACCCTCCGCGGACGACGTTGAAGTTCGCTAGCGCGCCGCGAAGCACCAGAGGCGGCGCGCGAGTTCTGTTTCGCGGCGCCCCTTCCCTATAAATACTGGACTCTCCCTGAGTCCCGAGGATGGACAATCCAACCTTTCGGCTTCTCCTCTACCGAATCGTGAAGCACTCTTTTCCCTGGGAATCATGAGCTCCGTGAGGTATTCCTACTTCGCCAGATGCCTCTGCTTTGTCTCGTTTTGAGCACCTCTTCTGAGAGGGATGCCCTTCGCGAAGCTCAAGGGAATTCGCGAAGTAAGGGGATTCCCAAGGGAACCTGGGTAGCCGCGGAGACCTTATGCTTCGCGAAACACCCAACCCATACTAGTGATCTCTATGCTAAGGCAGGATCGCTACACATCGCGAAGCACACTACTTTGCAGGACCCTGCTTCGCGAGGCACCTCTCCTTCGCGAGGCAGTGCTCCGTGAACACTGTTCCACTTTGCGAAGCACCTTCCACTCACACCTATGCCCCATTCTAAGGCCAAGGCACTCCACTTCGCGAAGCACACTCCTTT
The DNA here is from genome assembly GCA_963277665.1 of Viscum album. NCBI lineage: Eukaryota > Viridiplantae > Streptophyta > Magnoliopsida > Santalales > Viscaceae > Viscum > Viscum album. The sequence continues at coordinate 476,237,135 of OY728135.1, forward strand.
TCTTAGCGATTCATCTTCCCGTGCGACCCTCCAGGTTTGCACGATGTTATTTCAAAGTCCCATGGATAACACCACCCGTGGCATTGCTTTGCCTAATGCTTATTCGCATAGGTACGCTAATGGCTATTGCTTCTTCGCATAGCCACGCTATCGTGGACCCTTCGATGGTTCGTTCCACAACCCCCTTTGACCATGGCCTTACTGGTACCTTCCCTTCCCCAAGGACCAGAGGGTACCGGTTATGTAAGTCCTAGGGGTGCGGAGTGAACCCACCTTGTCCGAGCTACAGGACATTAAACTGCCAAGAACCAAGTCCTCAACACATGATGTTAAACTGCGACCCGACCATGGGCCTCCATCCAGGAGTAAGTCCCAACAGCATGGGCCGCCTAACGCATAAGCCCCTCTTCGCTTCTCACGGACGCATCCTTCGCGACGTGATCGCCAGGTCCTTGCAACCTCTTATTTCTCACACCGAGCATGACTCACGTGGGCTTAGAGTGAGCACTGACCCTGACCCCCACCCACAGTGAACTACGAGGACTTTGATCCATGCCAAGGCATGGTACGTAGGAAGCCTCCATGAGGTTCAAGCCCACCCGTCATCTATTCACGTCGGGTCCCATTCCCGTCCAGCACGACGTTAAACTGCATTCCGGTCCAATGGTAAGCCGTTGCGACTCATCCTATTTGGAGTACGAGGTCTTTGATCCATGTCAAGGGATGGTACGTAGGAGGACTCCATGAGGTTCAATCCACATTGCTCAGTCGTTCATTCACGTCGAGTTTCACCCTCGTCCAGCATGACGTTAAACTGTATGCCCCTCCCTTTGTCCTGCATGACATTAAACTGCATACCCATTCCCACCTGAACTACGAGGTCTTTGATCCATGTCAAGGCATGGTACGTAGGAAGCCTTCCAGAGGTTCAAGCCCACCACTCATAGGACCAAGGTCCACCTTTACGTCGGTTCGCTGACAAATCCCCCATATGAACTACGAGGTCTTTGATCCATGTCAAGGCATGGTACGTAGGAAGCCTTCCTTAGGTTCAAGTCAACCCACCATCCGGTCGTTCCGACCTCATTCATGTCAGTTCACCTCCGTCCCACATTACGTTAAACTGTATTCCATCAATCCTTTGAACTACGAGGACTTTGATCCATGTCAAGGCATGGTACGTAGGAATCCTCCCAGAGGTTCAAGCCCATCTCCCATGAGACCAAGGTCCCTCATTTATGTCAGTTCACCGACACTCAGCGCTCGTCGTTCATTCACATCAGAGTTCACTATCGTCTCGCATGACGTTAAACTATATTCCATCTATCCTTTGAACTACGAGGGCTTTGATCCATGTTAAGGCATGGTACGTAGGAAACCTTCCCGAGGTTCAAGACGACCACTAGTGGACCCACGGGTCTACTTTCACGTCGGTTCACCGATGAAACCCTTTGAACTATGAGGTCTTTGATCCATGTCAAGGCATTGTACGTAGGAAGCCTTTCAGAGGTTCAAGTCCACCACTCATCGGGCCATGGTCCACCTTCACGTTGGTTCGCTGAAGACATTCATCGGGCCAAGGTCCATCATCATGTCAGTTTACTGGAACCATCCCAAACTATGCCGACTTTGATTCCCTGCCACGGGGATACGTAGGAAGCCTCTTCAAGGATCAAGACCAACTTCACCGTTGCCCCTGCGATGGTCCCATTTCACTCCCCCTCTACTCAATTCACCCACCTATCATCCATCCCGATTCTCACCCGGACCGTCATATCTCTGTGAGACCATGTCGGTATGCTCTTCTTCACAGCCGCCCATGGGCTGGCCCCGGTATCGGTATCCCTTCAAGGGAAATCCCTCAGTCCGATCTGTCCTAGCTAATGCTCTGATCGGGCTGATCCCTCTCCGCTGGATGTTAAACTCGTGGAATACCCTGGGTTAAACATGGTAAGCTGAGGAAAACCTCAGATATTTGTCTATGGCATATAATTCCCCGCATTCGATGTGGGATTCCTCGGGCTTCCACGCCCTCGAGAAGCCCTGTGACCAGGGACAACAGACAGACATGACAGGTTCCCCAACATCCAGACACGCTAATGATGCCTCAACGTGACTACTCCCCTGACTGACGGTTGCTGCCCTGACCGGACCCTTTGGAATGTCCCGACAGAAGCAGTGTAATTAACCGGCATCCATGGAAACATGGCACTAGTAAGAGTTTCACGAACTACGTATTAAATCTATGAGGGAGACCCGGACTAGGTAATGAGCTCCGAGGAGGAATCCATGGAGGGAAGAACCGACATCCCATCATCTCGTTTCGATCAAGGAGCAGAAGTACCTAAACAAGTAATGAATGACGCCCGCCTTTGGAAAGCGGGAATGTGGGGCAACAAAGTCGCGCGTCCTCCTCCGCAGACGGACGGATGCACGCGCGCCCTGGTGAAAGCGTCGGAAACAGAAATGGTGAACCCGACGTGAAATTATTCTCCTCAATATGGAGATTAGTAGCGTTCGAGACACTAGTAGATTGACGTGTCACCGGATCGAGATATCTGGCACCTGGTCCCGCCAAGAAAATAGCGGGGTTGTCGTGAAAATCACCGGAAGTCAGGGTAGTAGAATGTGGGGCACTCCGTTCTGCAGCGTGTTGGCGTGGATCCTTTCTACAGACGTGGATAATGGATGGAAGTTGGGGAACTGGTTGTCGATCCTTTTCCCTCTCAGTGCTGATGAGTTGATCCCTTTGTTTCTCATGAACCAGGTTGCTGTTACAGAGACGTGATCACCGCTCTCTAGCCTACGCAGGGGCAGGGGCAACATCACCACGACCACCCCACGTAGCGCCGCTACCGCCACGACGGCTGCCACATCGCGAAATACAGGGCGCCCACGTCCCCTTTCCCCATCAGAGGTCATCCAGCGAAGGGTGATCAACAACCTTGTGCGCAGGTACGAGGAGGAAGGGGTCATCCCAACTAGGGATATAACTCGCCTGGGCCTGGAGGCATCCAGGCCCCACCGTCAACGCCGCCCTAACAGGCCGCGCAGGGAGCCCCTGCTCCCCACCCCAACGTTCAACCGTTTCGGGAGCCTGTCTCCGGAACGCCTTGACGACTCCTCGCTTTACGCTGATGAGGCGGGCACCGTCCGGCTCAGCCCGCTCAGGGTCCCGACCCAAGGGCTCCAGGCGAGAGCTCCCGCCTGGCTGCGTCAGCGCCGCCGTCCGGCTCCGCAGGAAGAGCAGGCATGCCATGCCCCTGCACCACCTGCACCATCTCGCCTAACCCGACGTCAACGTTGGGCCCGGGCTGAGGACGCCCGCCCAGGCGTGTTTACGTCGACAGCTACAGTGGCCCGAGCCACCGCTGATGTATATCATGAAGCCCCTGCATACACTGAGCAGGGGCACTCTTTTACCCAACCAGGGTCGAGACCCCAACCGCCCCATGGGCAGGCCGGGTTGACTCTCCAGTTTGCAGGCCCAAGTGGTGATCGACGTGAACTAACCTGCGGTGATGTCCCCCCGTACGGAGGTCCTCCCCGTACCACTACTCCACAGAGCGTGGGCCTTCCCCGCTCCAAAGTCCGTCATGGAGGCATGCCTCGTGCTACCCCCATCCCGAAGGAAGACCTACCCCGCGACAGTGACGCTCAGCGCAGAAATCTTTCCCGCGCCCACTATACAGGGTACGGAGTCTATCCTCCTACCCCTGACCGCCGATCCGAAGGAGCCGTCCATCTGGTCCTTCTCCAACGTGGGGCCCTCCCTACGTTCTCTATGCAACCGGCGAAGGTCCTCCTCGCCCCAGCAACTCGAGGGGTGAAGCTCTGCCTCGCTCTGCCCGCAGTGACCATGGAGGTCCTCCCCATGCTCCTACCAATTCTAACAGAGGGCCCGCCTACACGGGTGATGTTCGTGGAGGTCCTCCCCATGTAACCTTCGACAATTGCCCCGGTGCCCCTCACACCTCGGCCATCTTGAGTGGGGGCCCTCTCCGCCACGGCTCCAGCGCCGCCCCGAGACTCCATGATAGGGATCAACCCTGTCATGAAGAGCCACCCTGAGGAAGGAGAGCAGGTCGTCGCCGCCACAAGAAGAGTCCTGGGAAAGCCCGGGTGGAGATCAACCCCGCCCGCTTATCCGACTCTGAAGCAAAATGCGATTCAGCGATTGAACCTTCTCCCCGCTCCTCCGTATCATGGACTGGGGCAGGAACCAGACGCGTTAACCTCATTCTCTCGGAATATGAGGTCCACCAGATTCCCGTCTCTCTCCTCAGGTACATCCAGGAGGAATAAATCTTGGGAATTCCGTAGGTCTCGACTGCGCAATCATCGCCATCGTCACCAGAAGCGCCATCTACCTCTACCAGAGATCACGGAGAGCTATTTTGGGGGATGGTGACGGTAGAATGATGGAATTACCGGACGCAGGTAGACGCGACTCCTGTGCCGGAAGCTGTGGCTATCAGCCCATCATACCGTGACATCGTGGCCAGATCACCTTGCTCTTCGGAGGATGGCCTGGAATTCGGCGGCCAGTCAGCTCGTTCGCCGTATTCTCCACCACCGAGTTTTCTATCCCAGAGGTCTGCCTCGGTACCGCTACAGGTCCCTCAGCCGCCCCCGGTTGACGAGTTGGGCAACATAGGGCCATACCCTGAGTCCGAGCCCAAGAGCTTTTGGAGTATTCTCGCAGTAGATTACTTCCCGGAAAAATTCTGGCTGACGGCGGTGCTGAATTTTCGTGTACCGGAGTCTCTTACCCCTGAAGTAGTAGGGTTCTTTTGTCGAACCATATGGGAGAAACACTTACGCCTCCGTTACGAACGGGTGGTGTACCCCAAAAGTCGAGAGCACTTCGAAGAAATTGGCGAGCAGTGCCGCCTGATCGATGCGGCCGCACTCCTTGTGGCCCAGCACCCTGAGTCGCCAGGCCGCCGGAGTGCCCTTCAATGGAAATGCATTTAGAGTTTTAAAGCACTCCATAGAATCGTTAGGGAAGCCACCCCCCATGTTAAAGTCTGTGGTTGGGGACACTATGCCTCTCTCCTCTTTGACCCTATCCGACGGCAGCCCGATTCGCTGTGCGACATCGAGGACATTCCCTCGAGAGGCGTCGCGGTCCACATGGCCGACATCGTGGACAAGGAAGACGAGCTCGAATTCCTTGATGGAGAATTACCCCCCGAGGGCGTACCACCATTGCTGGACTTATCAGGGAGAGTTACCCATCAGCAGAGGAACCTGCTAGGCCTCCCCGTACCCACCGAGTCACTGGTACTCGGTCGAAACACCGGAAAAGGTAATGAGCACGTCAGAACTATCAAGCACTCCGACCCATCCGCCTCTGTGCAGAAAACAGACGAAGATCCCGAGAAGGCCACGTTACGCCAGCAGTTTGCTGAGCAGAAGAGGCTGGTTGACGAACTCTTGGCTGAGTGCGCCGCATAGCGGTGACCCGACTATGGTGATCCCAGGCCGGGGCAGCAGGGGAAGGAACAATTTCCCCCCGGTGAGATGCCTCTGGGAAACCGTGATCATGCTACTTCCGCAGACAGTGCGGAAGCTGGAACGTATGGAAATAGGGCGCGATACGTCTCGCCAAATCCCCCTGAGCGACGGGGAAATCTGAAAAATCCAGTCCGGGTTCCACCAGTCGCCCCGCAGGTCGTCCAGCAAGTTTACCCATGAGCGGCCGAAGCCATCTACCGTGTTGTAGAACCTGGAAATGCACTTGTGGTTAGGGATCCCCGTCAAGACAGTGACCCCCACCCGGATGATCTTATTGCGGCACTCACAGCCCTCCTTGAAGCGTTAGAAACACGGCAGGTCGTGGTCCCACCGGATGGCAAGCCTTATCCCGCGTGGGTGGATGATATGCCCTCACCTCTAGGTTTTGGGAACCCCAATTTCTCGCCCTTCAACGGGATAGGGGACCCGCCCCAGTACTTGGCTCATTTCTCTTCCAGGTGTGGCCCCATGCTGGGGACATCGGCTCAGCAAGAAGCCGCCAAACTCCGATGTTTTGTACATACATTGGATGGTCCAGCATTCATCTGGTACAGCCAACTCCCTATCGGATCGGTGACCGGTTGGGAGGACCTCCGCCGATAGTTCATGTACCAATTTATCTCAACCACACGGAAGACCAGCATTGAGGACCTCTTCAAGTGCAAGCAGAGGCCTGATGAGCGAGTCGCAGATTTCATCACCCGGTGGAAGGGACTTACGTATTCTCTCGATATGCCACTGACTCAGGATCAATTACTGACGATGTGTGTGGGGAACTTCAAGGCAGAGCTGGTACCCTCCCTGATCACCCAGAACTACCCTGGAGGGTTCAGAGATTTCTCAGAAAAGGCTCATCATCTCGAGGAAGCCCTGCAATAGGCTAGTCAGGCACGTTTGTTTCCCCCTATGATCCCAGTCAGGACGACCGCCAGGGCTGAACCTGCCGCGGTGGCCCAAATAGAAGCCCCAAGGCAGCTAGAGTTACTGCCGGCGGCACCACCCCCACAACCCCACAGAGGTCCTCCACCTCCAACACAGGCTCCTGCCCAGCAGCGACCACCTCAGAACCGACAGTTTCCCCCGCGCAATGCGCGACCGCCACCTAGGCGAGACAATCAGGCGCCGCCTCCTCGGCAGGCCCCTCCGGCCCCTCGTCAGGTCCAGGCCCCCAGGGCCCCCTATCCAGAAAGAAGGCACCAGACTTATTCGTTTAACGAAAATCAGGTCCTTAGCTATTTCTGAAGTGCTCTAGAGCAAGGGATCGTGTGCATGCTCGAGTGCAGAAGGCCGGCAGAGGCAAATCTCACCGATCACCCCAACTACATCCCTTATCATCGGATTCTGGGGCACACCCTCAAGCAATGCTATGTGTTTAAAGACTGGATTCAAGACCAGGTCAATAACAACATAGTCATGTTTGTCCCGGTACCAGCACAAGTGGCGGGTGTCTTTGCAGGATCAGAGATCGGCAGTGATAGTGAAGGCGAGTGGCAACAGGTCCCCAACCGCGAATACTAGAAATTTGACGACTGGATGGCTCTAAAAACTGTCGTCCGTGCCCATGGTATCATCCAGGCATGCCTGAAACAATCGGAGCATTCAGAAGAAGTAGCCGGTGCCTCCACATCATCTTCACAGTCGGCCTCTTACCAAAAGGGCAAGCAGCGGCGACGCAAGAAGAAGCAACGTGCACCGCCGATGTCATCGTCATCCCGCACTCTCAGCGATTTTATGCCCCCTGAAATAGGGATTCCTCCCAGAATCCTCCCATCGGAGGATGGAACCTCGAGCGACAGCCATGGGTACGCTTCGGTTAACACCGTGGAGCTGGTAAAGCCCTATGTGACCCCCGACGTGGGGGAACGCCAAGCAGACCTCCCCAACATTCCCAGCTGACGTCGACGTCAGCGGAACCGAAACCGTGCCGGTCATCGAGGTACGTCAGCAGGCACTTTTGGCCATGCCGTGCACACTACTGAGACCTGGCAGCATACTCAGCGCAAATCTCAGCACGCGCAACCCCATCTAATGCCCTCGGCTCTACCTCCACCATCGTTCGTGCTACTGGATCGGGGAGAGCTGCCTCGTTCGTATCACAGTCAGTCTTGCCCGGATACAGGCCAACCTCCGCCGTCTAATCCTAGTCTGGCGACTATTCTCCAAGCTTCAACTAGTAGGCAGCAGGATGTAACCAGTACTAGCCGATCGCCGGTTCAACCAGCATGACCCGCTGTGCCTCCAAGTGCCGAGCGACCTCCTGTAAGCAGAGGATCGCGTTTGGCACGAAAGTATGATGTCCTGAAGCACCTGGCCGGCATTCCAGTGAGGCTCTCCATCCTTGAGGCCCTTCTCCTGTCATCCGAAATGCGCGGGGAACTTGCCGAGGCCCTAAGGAGCCCGCTCCAGTTTGAGACGAAGGTTGCAGCTGTAGTAGACGAGGCGATTGAAAATGCCGAATGTCAGGTGGTTATCTCGTTCTCTGGTGAAGATGCGGACCCTCCTATACAGGGGCACATTCTCCCGCTGTACATCACTGGCCACTTCAATGGCGTGGAAATCCGCCGCTGCCTCGTTGACACGGGTTCCGAAATCAATCTAATTCTGTCTTGGACATTGCGATAGCTGGGTCTGTCTGAAGGTGATCTGACACCCTCTGACCTTAGGATCCAGGGGTACGACAGGACCGAGCAAACCCCAGTTGGAAAGATCCGCCTGAAGACTCAGTTTAGTGGCTTAATTTCCAGTACCGAGTTCATTTTCGTCTCTCAGGACACTGCCTACAATGCGTTGATGGGTAGGCCATTGCTCCATCTGCATGCAACGATCCCTTCGTCGTATCACTAGTGCCTCAAGTACTCGCTCAACGGTCGAGTAGGCGTGCTCCAAGAAGATTCGTCCCCTTTCTCTTCTTGTGAGGCCCGCTATCTGGATGTGGGTTATTACAAAAGTAAGGATAAACAGATCCTAGTATGTGAGGATGAACCCGCCCCGGTCACAAGTGATCCCTGGGGAAGCATGGATGATGCCTACATCCTCCTGATCCACCAGTTGGATGCCACAACCCCCGACATGGGGCAATGTTTTGTTGTTTCAGGTAAGCAAGGAAGGCATGTTGACGTGTCCAAGCGACGACGAAAAATCACCTCGTACTCCTACATCAACCAGGCTCAGGTCATCCCAAAACCTCCTACCCCTGTACGGTACCGGGACGTCAATATCATGACAACAGAAGTGCGCCATATGTGTCTCTTCTTCCGGGCTGGAATTAACCGACTCAGGCCGACACGTCACCACTGCTTTGATATCATCAAACGGGGCCCCTTAGGCAGAAGGCCAGATGGGATAGGGTTGACTGCCTTCATTTCTATGGTCTCAATAGAAAGTGACTCTCCTAATATGATGACCACTGCTGCCCGAGCCGGCACCAGCTGCCCCTCAGGCTATGATAGCCCAGAAGTATCTACCGTCGCGGGAAGTTCCCCCATGGGTGGGGACGAAGACATGAAGGATGCTCCCCCGCCTTTGAAGAAGGCATCTCTACCACGGTTGAGGAACTGGTACTGGTGAACCTTGGTAGCGAGGCAGATCTGAGACCCACATTGATCAGTGCAGCCATGTCCCTCAAGGAGCGGCAGCAGTACGTAGACTTCCTCAAACAGCACCGTGATGTGTTTTCCAGGAGTTACAACGAGATGCCAGGACTAGATCCACGGGTAGTCGTTCACCGTCTGGGCGTCCCGGAAAAACATCAGGGGTTTAACCAGCCTCCCAAGAAGATGCACCCTTCTCATGGTGCTTTGGTTGAGGCCGAAGTTGAAAATCTTATCAAAGGCAACTTCATAAAGGAAGTCCAGTACCCCAAGTGGCTTGCCAACCTTATGCCAGTCAAGAAGAAGAATGGGAAGATCAGAGTCTGCATCGACTTCCGCGATCTCAATCGCTACTGCCCAAAGGATGACTTCCCACTCCCGGTGACGGAGCTATTGATTGACGCCACGACCGGGTTCGAAGCTCTCTCTTTCATGGATGGGTATTCCCGGTACAACCAGATCTGGATGGCCCCCGAAGACGAGGATTCCACTGCCTTCAGGGCTCCCCAAGGTACCTTTTTCTACCGGGTTATGCCATTCGGTTTGAAAAATGTAGGTTCCACTTATCAGAGGGACATGCATCGCATATTCAAGCCGATTATCGGAACATTGGTGGAATGCTACGTGGATGACTGTTTACGCTCCTTTCGTCATAGAGTCTAAAACAAGGAAATTGGGGAAGAAAATTGGGAAAGATTTGAAGTCAATGTGATTCAAGCTTATGAAGTAATGGAAATGGAATTTGGAATTGGAAACATGGTTACTTTGTTTTATACAAAGCCCTAAGATTTCCTTAGCAAGGATTTTAAGCCATTTAGGGAGGCCAGCCGAGGACAACCACCTAGAGCTCATGCAGGACCCGAGGGTCAACCGCACTCAAGGGGTGTCCTCAAGGCCAAGGCGACACCCTAAGGCAGCGTGCCCCCGGAGGAGCGCGCATGGTGGGAGAATAGCGCGCCCGAGGAGCATAATGGGCGCTTGGAGCGCGCCCTCAGAAGAACACGGTGCGGGGCGGCACCGTGGAGGTTGGAAGTTCAATCGGAGTGATACCGGCAGCGTTACTTTGATAAACCGCGGAAAAACTGGTATCCGCTTCGATGTGGGACGCGGGATTTTCAGCCAGGATCTAATCTCGGCTGTCTGCTTCATCCCACATCGATCCAGGCCGCACGATCCATCTCGCGCGAGATGATCTAATCGCAGCCATCAGCCTTCATTAAATGGCCGATCTGATGGCTCCCCGATCTTCTTCAACCTCTCGCTTGAGCCGAGGACACCCCATGCCACCCACGACCTCGCCGTGTACCAGGCGCCTCCCGAAGCCGGTATTCGAGCATCCGGCCACTTCTGAACAAACTAAGACCTCCATCCGGTTCGTCTGGCCCTAAGGAATTCATCTGTGCATAAATATGGGTTTTCATGCAATGTTTGGATGATTTTGAGGTTGGCTGAGGCAAACGAAGTGCCGAGGCCATGAAGGTTCACGTTTTGCATGGTTTGAACCAAAGGAAGGCCGTGCATGCATTCTAAGTCGCATGCACGTGAAGGAGGAAAATAATAAAAGGAACCCGTGTTTAACAGAGGATATTTCAAAATTTGGATAAAACGGTTAAGATCCGAATATCTCGGCAGTTGAAGTATTTTTCTCTCACAACCGCTTCTCCCTTGCCTATAAAAAGAGAGGCCATGGAAATAGAGAAGGGGGCTGAAGTTCTGTTGAAGAACCGAAGTCTTGTGGGTTCTCCTGAGCCTCGCGAAGAAAAAAAACCACCGCGCACACTTGCGCGACTATTTGTCCCGGAGCCATCTGAGGCTTCGAAGGGATCCCTTGCGTGCTACCACTTGCGCAGCAGGGAGAAGAAGGCCGCACCCCTTGCGCGCCCCCTCTGTGCACCGTGCTCCCTGAACGGTAGCACCTTGCGCACCCCGTGGCCGAGGTGCCTTGCACCCTTGCGCGGCAACGGCTGGTAGCACCCTGCGCGGCCCGAGGAGCTTCCACTTGCGCACCTCCTTGTCTATTATGACTTACGCGGCTAAGGAAGTTAGGTTGAGGCTTGCACTCAAGCATACCTTGGGCACACCATTTGCGCGGCTTCCCCTTGCACCAAGCATTTGTGCGCCCTTGCGCCCTTGTGGGTTGCGCGATCCGTGACTCAAGCATTTGGCTTGTGCGGCAGTAGGCCATCTTGCACCATTTGAGGCCTGAGCAACACGCGGCCCTTGCACAAAGAACATCCTATGGGCAGTAGGTGTGCAAAGGGTGAAGGCCGAGAGGCCCTTGTGTATACAAGAATAAGTGAAGGCCGTACGCCCTTGTGTGTGCAAAATGGTGAACCAAGTGTGTGCATAAGGAGTGCACACTTTGAAGGAGAACCCAAGGCCATATCTTGTGTGGGTGAAAAGTGAAGAGCACACTTTGAGTTTGTGTTTGCTAAGCAAGTGGAAGAGGCCAAGCTCACTTGTGTGCAAAAAGTAAAAGAATTGTATGCAAGAAGAAGTAAAATGCCGAGGCCCAAGCTCACTTGTGCACCAAATGAAGAACATACCCACGGCTTGTGTGTTCACCAATTGAATACTACACTCATTGTGTGTGTGCAATTTAAGAAGAGGTCGTAGCCTTAAGTTTGTGCAAGAATGAGGTCGTAGCCTTAAGAGACTTGCGCGCCACTTAAGGACTTTCGCGCCGCTTAAGGACTTGCGCGCCACTTAAGGACTTTCACACCGCTTAAGGACTTGCGCGCCGCTAAAGTACTTGTGCGCCACCTAAAGACTTGCGCGTCTTTATGTTTTTGGGTGCCCTCCTTTTCCTAGTCATCTCCTTAATACCATTCCACCTCTCCTTTTCAAAGATCCAGTCTTCAAGACATTCTTCAAAGCCATCTTTGGCATGTTTTCTTGATTGACTTCCTTATCTGAAGGGAATTCTGTGGAAGGTTTTATTCAACCTCATCATTCAAAGGATGAGAGAATCTTTTAATTTAGGCCTCCTCCTCAGGATTAAGCCCTAATCCATAATTCCTTAATGCTCTGGGCCTCCTTTTCAGGAGTAAGCCCCAGTCATTTTTAACCTGGGCCTCCTTTTCAGGAGTAAGACCCAATCCCCTAAAACCTGGGCCTCCTTTTCAGGAGTAAGTCCCAAGTCTCCAAAAATACTTTTCAATTCCCTCAACCTGGGACTCCTCCTTAGGATTAAGTCCCTGTCTTGACAAGTTCCCTTATCGTCACACAAGTACACTTGCGCGCCGCCCAGTGGTCGTGCAAGTGACTTGCGCAACCTAAGTGATAACCACCCGGTAACCGCACGGGGTCTTCTCCTGCCTATAAATAGACCCTGTGGGCCCCCCATTCGAGAAGATCTTTTTTCCGAAACTCGGATTGAAGCTCCCGACGCCCAAGTCTCTTCTCAAAGCTTCCGGAACACTTGTAAGGTAATTTCTTACCTAGAACGGAAGATCTAAAGAGAAGAAGGAAGGCCTAAGTGTTGAAACTTATCAACACTTGCGCGCCGACTTATTTCCTTTAAAATAACTTGCACGTCCCTTTTCTGGAAGAACCTCAAGAGGATTCTAAAGTGATTAAAAAGGATTTGCTCAAGTATTCTAATACTGGTTGAAAATCGCGCAATTACCCCACATGTCGCGCAGGTATACTTGCGCGATCAATACTTGCGCGCCCACGGAAGACTTGTGCGCCTTTCAAGACTTGTGCGCCCCTACCTTTTTGGGTGCCCATCTTGCCCATTTTACCCCTCTTAAGCCATTACACATTTTATTTTCAAGATTCAGTCTTCAAGACACTCTTCAAATCCATTTATGGCATGATTTCTTGATTCAACTTCCTTATCTGAAAGGAATTATGTGGAATATCTCTCAAAACCTAGTGATTTAAATATCCTTATGTCACCAAAGATTGAGAGTTCATTCATTTAACCTCATCCTTTAAAGATGAGAGAATCCTTAACCTGGGTCTCCTTTTTTAGGAATAATCCCTAGTTATAAATCCTTTAATCTGGGCATCCTTCTTTAGGAGTAAGCCCCAAATTCTTAAAGTTCCCAAACTTGGGCATCCTCCTCAGGAGTAAGCCCCAAACCTTAATTCCTTTAACTTGGGCATCCTTTTCAAGAGTAAGCCCCAACCTAAAATATGGGCATCCTCCTCAGGAGTAAGCCCCAAACCTTAATCCCTAACCTAGGTCTCCTTTTCAGGAATAAGACTCAGTCATAATCTTGGGCTTCCTTTTCAGGAGTAAGCCCCAAATCCCCTAACCTGGGTCTCCTTTTCAGGAATAAGACTCAATCATAATCTTGGGCTTCCTTTTCAGGAGTAAGCCCCAAATCCCCTAACCTGGGCCTCCTTTTTAGGAGTAAGTCCCAGTCATAATCTTGGGTTTCCTTTTCAAGAGTAAACCCCAATCCCCCTTAAATTTCTCTTAACCAGTCCTAATTTACCCTTGATTTGGGTTTCCTTTTCAGGAGTAAAACCCAATCATTAGTCCCCTCCTAACATGGGCATCCTCCTTAGGAGTAAGCCCCAATATTAGAGTATTCAAATCTCCATGAAGAACATATAACTTTATGGACCATGTTCATGGATTTTCTCCCTAATAGTGAATCCTAAACCTTCATCTATCTGGGCATTCATACATACATAAGCCCCAAACAAATTCTTATGATTGCATCTTTCATGGCACAATTGTCTAATTTTTACCAATACCTCTTGTTTATCACACCGAGCATGACTCACGTGATCTTAGAGTGTAAAAGTAATTATGACATTCTTCTTTGAGCCATCAATCATAAACATCATACTCTATTAATCAAAATACGTGGGTTCTGATTCCTTTTCCATAACAAAGGATACGTAGGTAGCCCATTTTTGGGTTCGATCCCAACTTTGAAATAATCCCTGTCCTTCTGAATGACGATAAACATCAAGTGCCCCACTGAGTGTCTTTAAAACCAGTCTGGTCATCATAATGACCAAGAGACTTTTATTTAAATGTTTTGAAGGATACCATTGACCAAGAATCTCTAAACAGATATATATGATTCTCTATTGATGAAGAACCTCGAATACATATAAAATATTCTCTAAATTTCTTGCATATTTAATCATTGATTGTTAAAACTAAAGGAAAGCACATTTTATACTCGGTAATGTAATAAGGATTCACGAACATAACTTAAATCTATAAAGAGAGTCCCGGAGTAGACAATAATTCCCCTCAAAAAGGTGTGATGAGTCCGACCTCCCATCATCTCGACCAATGCAAATTCCTAAGCCTCATCAGTCCACAAGATAATGAGCGCCTGCCTTTGGAAAGTAGGTCCAAACGGATGTGGAATCATTGGATGTTTCCAGTTCTAGGAACAAACCCGCTAGAAACCGATCGGAATGTTTGAATCGCCCGTCCAGGAGGTCTTCCCCGAAATCCGTGAGGAAAAAATGACCTCGTAGTCAAATCATGTCAGCGCCAGGACCATCTCAAAGATCTCGAGAAAGTGTTCGATTTCCTCCGTTCTGATCACCTGAAGATGAACCCGCTGAAGTGTGCCTTCGGGGTCAACTCCGGGAAGTTTCTGGGCTTTGTTGTCAGATACCGAGGTATCGTGATCGACCCGGAGAAGATCAAGTCCATCAGCCAAATGCCTCCCCCGAGCAACATTCGATAGCTTTGAGGCCTTCAAGGCCACTTAGCCTATATACGTCGATTCATTGCGAATATGGCCAGCAAGTGTAATCCCTTTTCCTCGATCATGAAGAAGGGTGCCACCTACGAATGGGATGAGGAGTGTCGGACCGCCTTTGAGGAAATCAAGCAGTATCTGCTCCAACCTCCGGTCTTGATGCCACCCGTCTTCGGAAAGCCGCTGGTCCTTTATGTGACCGCCCTGGAGAAATCCCTCAGTGCGCTGCTCTCCCAGAAGAATAACGACGGTACTGAGAACAGTCTCTACTATCTCAGCCACATTCTCCTTGATATGGAGGTAAGATACTCCCCTATCGAAAAGAGATTCCTTGCACTCGTATTCGCTGTGCAGAAGTTGTGACATTACCTACAGCACCATGAGGTGCAATTGGTCTCCCGGGTAGACCCACTGAAGTACATCCTAAACCGCCCTATGCTGACTGGCCGACTAGCATGGTGGCTGGTGATTCTCCAACATTTTGATATCAGGTTCGTACTATAGAAGTCCATTATGGGACAGGCGTTGGTAGAATTTTTATCTTCCCATCCAACCTCCGCGGATCAATCCCTAGACCTGGATTTCCATAACGAGATGATCCTCTCGGTCGATCACGCTGTCCCGTGTTGGAAAATGCATTTCGACGGCGCCTCCCGGAGCCCCACCGGTAGGAGGCTCAATGATCCCAAGATCAATAGAGTGGGCCTGGGTATTGTCTTCATTACCCCGGCGTAGGCCGTCCTGCCATACTCATTACTGTTGTCAGAAGGTTTCACGAACAACGAGGCAGAGTACCAGTTTCTCATCACTGTCCTCGATTTGGCCCTTGAGATCCATGTGCCTCGTCTACATGTGAAGGGAGATTCCGAGCTGGTAATCAAACAGGTTAATGGCGACTACATCATCAGGAAGCCGGAGATTGCACCGTTGCTAGAGTACACCCTCTGCCTAATGGCCCAATTCTCTTCTCGACTAGAGGTTACCCATGTCCCGCGGTCGCAGAACGACCAAGCAGACGACATGGCTGGTTTAGCCGCGTCGCTAGCAGAACCCAAGAAAGATGATTTGATCATACATGTGACACATCGGAGAGTCATTTCCCCCGTCACCCAAAAGGACAATGATGGCCTGTGGGTAAGTCATCTCACTTTCGGACCCTCTACATCAGGGGACCCGTGTTTTTCAGACGCAGTGATTGAAGCCACTCCCGACTGGAGGGCACCTTTTGTCGAGTATCTCCAAAATGGTTTCCTCCCGGACGACCGGGCCGAGTGCAAGCAAATCTGACGCCGCGCGCTACAATTTACCCTCCAGAGCGGCCCCAGTCTTGAACAGATCCTTTATAAGCAGAGTTTCGATGGTGTCTTCCTCCGTTGCATCCAAGGAGTAGAGATACCTCAAGTTATGCAAGAGGTTCACGCCGGTTCCTGTGGCGCCCATCAAGCTGGGCCGAAGCTGTCCCACCAAATCTGGAGGTTAGGGTAATTTTGGCCCTCTATGATCCACGATTGTATTGGGTATGCCAAGAGATACCACGCGTGACAAGTTCACGCCAACTTCCTGCATCGGCCGCCGGAGCCCCTCCACCCCACCAAGTACTCTTGGCCGTTTGCGGTATGGGGGCTTGATGTAGTGGGACCGTATCCACCGGAAACAGCCCGCCAGTGTAGGTTCATCCTGACTGCTACATATTTCTTCTCCAAGTGGGCAGAGGCAGTTCTGCTCAAAGAGGTCAAGGCCCGTTCCATCGTTGACTTTGTGAGTTCCAATATTATCTACCAGTTTGGGGTACCTCACGCCGTCCTCACCGATAACGTAACCAAATTCCGAGCAGCTGAATTAAAGAAATTGTACGCCAAGTACAACATCCGGTCGAACCATACCTCCTGCTACCACGCATAGGCGAATGGACAGATCGAGGCGTTCAACAAGACCCTCACTAACATTCTGCAGAAGATGGTTGGTTAGAACAAGAAAAGTTGGCCGGACAAGATCCCCAACGCCCTCTGGGCTTACCGGACGATGACTCGCAACTCTACCCAGGTGACCCCATATTCCCTGGTGTATGGAGATGAGGTCGTCCTACCCATTGAGAT
Organism: Viscum album; assembly: GCA_963277665.1. NCBI lineage: Eukaryota > Viridiplantae > Streptophyta > Magnoliopsida > Santalales > Viscaceae > Viscum > Viscum album. The sequence continues at coordinate 476,254,028 of OY728135.1, forward strand.
CCAACTACCATCGCTACGCACTGCAGTTTATGATCACCAGACATCAGATGAGGTAGCCGAGATCCATCTAGCCGAATTAGAAGCACTGGACGATTACCGGCTTCGTGCCTTGCACAATCTGGAAAGGCATCAGGACAAGATAGCAAGGGCCTTCGACAAGAAGGTTTGTCTCCGCTCTTTTCTACAGGGTGACCTGGTACTGGCCCTTCGAGCGCCAATAATTCCCGGTAGGAAGCCTCCCAAATTAGAACCCAAATGGGAAGGGCCTTATATCATCCATAAGGTTTACCCCAATAGAGAATACTCCTTGGTGACCACAGATGGAGAGCGTATAACCCCTCCCACCAATTCCAAATTCCTCAAGCAATTCTTTGCCTAGGGAAAAAGGGTCATGCACGACCGTAAACTGCAAGATGGTCCCGCACGACCTTAAATTGCATCCCTGTCCTTACTGCAAGACGTTAAACTACAAGCCAGTCAGGCCTTCCTGACCGAGGCTTAGCCTCAGGACCCTTGGCCTCCTTGGGCCCCTAGCCCCCCGTCCTTACTGCAAGACGTTAAACTGCAAGCCAGTCAGGCCTTCCTGACCGAGGCTCAGCCTCAGGCCCCTTGGCCTCCTTGGGCCCCTGGCCCCCCGTCCGTACTGCAAGATGTTAAAATGAAAGCCATTCAGGCCTTCTTGTCTGAGGCTAAGCCTCAGGCCGCTTGGCCTCCTTGGGCCCCTTCCCCCCTGTCCTTACTTCAAGATGTTAAACTGCAAGACAGTCAGGCCTTCCTGACTGAGGCTCAGCCTCATGCACCTTGGCCTCCTTGGGCCCCTGGCCCCCCATCCTTACTGCAAGACATTAAAATGCAAGCTAGTCAGGCCTTCCTGACCGAGGCTCAGCCTCAGTCCCCTTGGCCTCCTTGGTCCCCTGGCCCCCCGTCCTTACTACGAGACGTTAAACTGCAAGCCAGTCAGGCCTTCCTGACCGAGGCTCAGCCTCAGGCCCCTTGGCCTCCTTGGGCCCCTGGCCCCCCGTCCTTACTGCAAGACGTTAAACTGCAAGCCAGTCATGCCTTCCTGACCGAGGCTCAGCCTCAGGCCCCATGGCCTCCTTGGGCCCCTGGCCCCCGTCCTTACTGCAAGATGTTAAACTACAAGCTAGTCAGGCCTTCCTGACCGAGGCTCAGCCTCAGGCCCCTTGGCCTCCTTGGGCCCCTAGCCCCCCCGTCCTTACTGCAAGACCTTAAACTGCATGCGAGTCAGGACTTCCTAACCGAGGCTCAGCCTCAGGCCCCTTGTCCTCCTTGGGCCCCTGGCCCCCCGTCCTTACTGCAAGACGTTAAACTGCAAGCCAGTCAGGCCTTCCTGACCAATGCTCAGCCTCAGGCCCCTTAGCCTCCTTGGGCCCCTGGCCCCCCGTCCTTACTGCAAGACGTTAAACTGCAAGCCAGTCAGGCCTTCGTGACCAAGGCATAGCCTCAGGCCCCTTGGCCTCCTTAGGCCCCTGACCCCCCTTCCTTACTGAAAGACGTTAAACTGCAAGCCAGTCAGGCCTTCCTGAACGAGGCTCAGCCTCAGGCCCCTTGTCCACCTTGGATCCCTGGCCCCCCGTCCTTACTGCAAGACGTTAAAATGCAATCCAGTCAGGCCTTCCTTACCGAGGTTCAGCCTCAGGCCCCTTGTCCTCCTTGGGCCCCTGGCCACCCATTCTTACTGCAAGTCGTTAAACTGCAAGCTAGTCAGGCCTTCCTGACTGAGGCTCATCTTCAGGACCCTTGGCCTCATTGGGCCCCTGGCCCCCCGTCCTTACTGCATGATGTTAAACTACAAGCCAGTCAGGCCTTCCTGAACGAGGCTCAGCCTCATGCCCCTTGGCCTCCTTGGGCCCCTGGCCCCCCGTCCTTACTACAAGACGTTAAACTGCAAGCCAGTCAGGCCTTCCTGACCGAGGCTCAGCCTCAGGCCCCTTGGCCCCCTTGGGCCCCTGACCCCCCATCCTTACTAAAAGATGTTAAACTGCAAGCCAGTCCGGACTTCCTGATTGAGGCTCAGCCTCAGGCCCCTTGGCCTCCTTGGGCCCCTGGCCCCCCGTCCTTACTACAAGACATTAAACTGCAAGCCAGTCAGGCCTTCCTGACCGAGGCTCAGCCTCAGGCCCCTTGGCCTCCTTGGGCCCCAAGCCCCCCGTCCTTACTACAAGATGTTAAACTACAAGCCAGTCAGGCCTTCCTAACTGAGGCTCAGCCTTAGGCCCCTTGGCCTCCTTGGGCCCCTGGCCCCCCGTCTTAACTTCAAGATGTTAAACTGCAAGCCAGTCAGGCCTTCCTGACTGAGGCTCAGCCTTAGGCCGCTTGGCCTCGTTGGGCCCCTGGCCCCGTCTTCACCACGATACGTTAAACCGCAAGCTGGTCATGTCTCTCTAACAGCGGTCTGGCCCCAAGCCCCCTCGTTTTTTCCCCGACTTACCCTCTTATGGGATTGTACGGTATAGTGTGGGACTACGTCCTTATTCGTGTCGGATTACTTGTCGTACCATACATATCCCCAGATGAGATGCCCCTCGTCCCGCATGACGTTAAACTGCATGTCAAGAACTACGTGTGGCTTGATTCCCATCTTCATGGGATACGTAGGAACGCTCGGATGCCTCGTCTTGAGCCCAGCCCCAAGCATTTCTCTTCCACTACCCCCCTGGGGGTAGTTTCCTTGGAGGATCTTTATGCAGCATGGAGTAGGCTTTCTTAGCCCCGCTCATACAACCCCACCCGCACAAGGATTTTAAGGGTCACACCATGTGCCCACTCTCGTTCTTCTATCCTCCCACGTCCTCACCGCACGATGCTAAACTGCATGGCTTTCAAGAACTACATGTGGCTTGATTCCCATCTTCATGGGATACGTAGGAATGCCCGGACATTTTGTCTGTGGGCCCAGACCAAAATCCAAGATCTTCCCCTCCGGTCAAGATATGGCAGGGTGCACACTTTTGCACCAACTCACATCGAGCATGCCTCGACCCGGCTGAACATCCCCCCTGGAGATATTTGCCTCTTTCATGGATGGATACAACTATGCTTCCCCCACTCCTTGAATAGGATTCCATCATTTTTGCACAACCAGAGGGACCCCCAAGAACGTCCTGGATACTACGCCCAAGGGCTCTCCTACCGATACGGGCCAACGCCCCCGAGGGTTTTCATGCAACAAGCTGATACAAGTCCCGCATTGCGAATTTGGTCAGCGGTCGACACTCATTTGTTGCTCCCATATCGGGTCACCATAGGAACGCTGTGTTTTGGACATGGTCAACAGTGTCCTGGTTCTTCGGGTCCACCCCGAGATGTCCCAGACATCGAGTGCAGTGATTCATTCTGCCCTATCCCGAGGTGACAAACTTCCCCCCGGGTGGTGCTAGCGATCGGGCCCACGACCCTGATTCCCCGTAGGGGTGTACAGTGTGATGTAGGACTACGTCCTCATTCATGTCGGGATCATGTACCATGTCGTACGCCTTCCTTTCAGATGCCAGCCCCAGGCCCCTTGGCCTTCTTGGGTCCCCGACCCCCATACTCATGTAAGACGTTAAACTGAAAACCTGTCAGGCCTTCCTGGCTGATGCCTGACATTAGGCCCCAATTCCTTCTCAGCCCCCCCCCGGCCTAGGTCCCCTCTTACCCAGGGTGTATGGTGTGGTGTAGGACTACGTCCTCATTCACGTCGGGATCATGTACCATGCCGTACACCCTCCCTTTACGAGGCCCAGCCTCAGGCCCCTTGTCCTTCTTGGGTCCCCGACCCTTTTCCTTATTGCAAGAAATTAAACTACAAGCAGGTCAGGCCTTCCTGACCAATGCCTAACCATCAGGCCCCTTGTCCTTTTTGGGCCACGACCCAGGTCCTCCCTTATAGGAGTATATAGTGTGGTGTGGGACTATGTCCTCATTCACGACAGCTTCTTCTTTATACCATACACCTCCCTTGTTTAGGGGTATATTACTCCCCTCCTCGTCCCGTATGACGTTAAACTACATTTGGAGAACTACGTGTGGCTTTATTCCCATCCTAATGGGATACGTAGGACCACCCGAATGTCTAGGATTCTGGTCCAGTCCCATCCCTCGGGAATCTTCATCCCATCTTGGCCCCTTGGCCTACCCTTCCTTCAGGAGAGGATTATATGGTGTGGTGTGGGATTATGTCCTCATTCGCGTCGGTCTCGTAATGATTGCCATGTACATCTCCCTACTGAGCTGTTTCACCGATCCCTTTGTGGCAGTCCCCCGATGTGCCTGGAAGTACTCTGGTTTATTACCCGGAATGCCAAGCTTTACTCGGACACGTCCGAACCCGCTTTCTAGGCTTTTTGAATCCCTGCATCAGGGCTTTCATCATCCTTCACACCCAGAGGGCCCCCCTAGAACAGCCTGGATACTAAGCCCAAGGGCTTTCCTACCGTTATGGGACAACGCCCCCGAGGGTTTAGGACAACAAATCGATAAAATCCCGTGTTGCGAATATGGTCAGTGGTCGATGCTCGTTTACTGTTCTCACCTCTGGCTAACGCGATATGGATGAGGCGTTTCCACCATGGTTAACAGTTTTCCTCTCTCGCCACGCCAGCCCATTGGCCCAAAATGTCAGTTGCACAGTTCACGCCCTTCATCACTTCACCGTGTCCAAGTGGAGTCTCGGAACTTTTGGTACTTTTCCTTCGTGCACGTCTACGCGTTGGGGGAACAAGCCATGTCGAAGATGTCCTTCAGGGCTCTCTACCAACTCCCATTTGACTCGCCCCAAGTATTGCGATGAAGATACCCCCCATGTTTCCCACACCGAGTTTAGCTCACGTGGGCTTAGGGATCGGGTTTACATCTGTGTTTACTCGGGAAGTGGTCACCATCCATGGTCCGAGCTCTAAGACCATAAATGAAGATTCCCATATGGGACTACGTTCAGCTTGATTCCTATATTGATAGGATACATGGGAATGCCCAGACCCCTTGTCTCTGGGCCCAGCTTGAGTTCAGCAAATTCACCTCTCTGGTCCTGCCTTCAGGACCCCGACTACGGGACCGCGTAGCGTGGTGCAGGATTATGTCCTCATTCATGTCGGGTTTGCAATGGCTACACCACGCGCACCCAATTCTGAGGGTTAGCCCTCCTATTCCTTTTCCAGCATGACATTAAAAGGCACCCTTCATAACTACGTATGGCTTGATTCTCTTTCTTATGAGATACATAGGAGCGCCCGGGCACTTCCCCGCGGGCCCAGCCTAACCTTTGTGTTCGGTCCTTTGACTCGAGCATTTCCCCAGATAATGCATGGTAAGTAGGGCTTAGGTCCTCATTCAAGTAGAGTTTTGTAACTACCTTTCCATGTATCCCCTACTCCCCTTACCCATCCATGGTCCAAATTCTACGAACCTAAACTAAGATCTCCCCATGGGAAAGGAATCTGCTCCCTCTCTCTAAAACGTCTTGTTGTCATATTCAGATGTGTTTCGACAAAGAGCCCGAAGTGTGGGATTTTCATAGGGACATTCCTCTCGTCCCATGACCATGCTTTGTGAACTCTCTATTTGGATCCTCATATTCCTCCACGTCCAAAAGGACCCTCGGACGATATGGATACTAGGCTTAAGGTCTCTCCATGAATGCTGGACCTAAGGGCCCTCCAATCGTTTCAGGACAACGTCCCTACGGATATCTAACAACATTTGTGACATGGTCCCATGTTTCGAACATGGCCAACGGTCAACCCTCATTTGTCTGTCCCCCTTATAGGATAACGCGACAGGATGATGTGTTGTGAACATGGTCAGCAATTATCCTCCATTGTCATGCCGCCATCATCGTGATCTGAATCGTGAGCGATATGATTCACACATTTCCACTTCCTCATATTCAAGTGGAATTCCATCATACTCGTCTCTTTCTCTTCGTGCATCTAGGTGACCTAAATGATCGTGCTAGTGTCATTGGGCCGGTATTTACCGAGCATCCCTTTGCCCTAACCTGACCCTTTTTGTGTCGGGAAATTCCCACCACTACTTCTTGCTTCTCACACCGAGCACGACTCGCGTGGGTTTAGTAGTTTTGGCAGGATGTGTACCAACGCGGCCAGGCTTCTCATAGTCCCACATGACGTTAAACTGCGCCTCCAGAACTACGTATGGATTGATTCCCATCCTCATGGGGTACGTAGGAACGCCCGACCACTCTGCTTCGGGCCCAGCCCAATCCTCACTCTTGGTCCCTCGACCTGAAGAGTTTCCTCCAGGGGTATGTGGTATGATTTGGACTCCAAGTCCTCATTCATGTCGGTTTCATATCTACCGCACCACACGCTCACAGGGATATTTCCTTTTGCTCCACGTCCTATCGTATGACGTTAAACTACAGGAGTCTGTGTGTCCTCAATACATGACACTAAACTACGGTTCTACCCTGAACAAGTTCGGGATGCCCCAAGATCCCACTGGGAAGTGACAGATCCCCTTGCCAGAGAGGCCCTGTCCCAAAGAAGGAATGATCCATGACTGAACGATGCACCCATCTGGTGTTCTCCCCCCACGGTGGTGTAACTACCGAAGTGTTGGATTCTGTTCAGACAAACCATCACTCCATATTCCACGCTTTGTGTACCCCTTATTTGGACCCTCGTCCCCTTTCATGTCTGAAGGAACACCCTAACGGCCTGGCCTCATGCCGCATCGGCTCACCTACCATCCTGGGCCAACGTTCCGAAAGACGGGTCATGTCTGGAAGGACCCCCTAACAGTATGGATGTCTGACCTATGGTCAGCCAACTGTCCTGGGCCAATGTCCCGAAGGATTGATCAACAACATTTGCGACATGGTCTCGTGTTTCGAACATGGTCAACGGTCAACCCTCATTTTTTGTCCCCATTACATGCTAACGTAGTAAGCGTACCGCTTCCCCTCCAAGGTTAACAGTTGTCCCTTATTGTCACGCCATCCCCACAGTGTTTCGTATTTTGGGTATCATGATTCACACTTCCCATTTTCATCTGTTTGGACCGATTTTAGTGCCCCTGGCGTTGCCCCGTTCGTGCATAAGAGCATGCTGAAGAAACGGTAATTCGGCTATCCAGAAAGTTCCTTCTCTGATCAATCCTCTCCCGTCTTTCAGAAATCCGGACTGGTAATCCGAATCCTGGATGCCCATAGCATGATCCCCACTCCCAAGTTAGGTGGGATGAGAGGGAAACTATCTCCTGTTTCTCACATCGGGTTCTACCCACATGGGCTTGGGGAATTGTCGCCGAACGTCCCGCAAACATTGTAGGGATGTAACAAGGCAATTCAAACAGTGGAAATCATGTGCGCTACAGGATTCAAAACAAATAAAGGAAAAAAATTGAAGCACGAAAGTACCAATAAAAGGGTTTTGGGTTTGTTACAATACCCGGGGGTTGACTCCCCCCATGGACGGGTTGACCCCGTCAAAAGAGTGTTGCAGCTCTGCCACCTGTTGACCTGCGGCATCCAAGGATTACTGCCGTTGAATCAGCTCCCGCTCCTCCTCAACAGCGACGTGGCGCAGTTTGTCAGGGTTGGCTTTGGCCCTCTCTATGCCAGCTTGAACGGCAGCCATCTTTCCAGAGGTCTGCCTCATTTGCTCTTCTACCTCTGCCAGTTGGGCCTTCAACCGTGAGACCAGCTCAGATTGTGCATCAAGAGAGGCTGAAATCCTTTCTGCCTGGGTCTGCATCTATTGGACCTCACCTTCAGCCTCCTGTAGCTTCTTGATTCTGGTCTCCTTCCTCTGATGCCAGCCCACGCTAAGCCCACGATCATGCTCCCGGATCTTCTCAGCCATAAGATCTCGGATGAGTGCGTGAGTACTTTGGGAATCCACTCCCCCAGCACACATTTCGCGCAAACATGAGCAGAGTCTATCCATTTCGGCCATCCACTGCGCTTGGGGGGGGTCCTTGATAAAGTGTGTGATCAGCTTCCATGACCGGCGGCAGACTATGCTGCTGTCTTCCTCGTCGGAGGCCGTTTCGTCCCAGTCTGCCTGATTGGCAGCCTCGTACGTGGGATACGACCGCAAGAAATCCCCGGCAGGATCTACATCTGGTGTTGAATCTGGTACGACACCTGACGCCGAAGAAGGCGCGACAGGACTAGGACCGACCCGTTGATCCTCTTCCTCGGAGTCCACCTCAATGACTTCGGGTACGGCCCAACTGATGGTCCCTCCAGTGATGGTGTGCGTCGCAGTTTGAGGAGATGGGGGGACTATCGCCACCATCACCGGCATGCCCCTAGGAGGGGCGCCGCCAGACATCCCAACCAATCTTGCCGCGGCAGCCCACGCCAGTCGAAGAACTGTACGACAAAGTGGGACATAAACATTAGTTGGCATGGCCAACATGTGACAACGAGGAGACTGGTAGAGGAGACTTACGGAGATCGACCTCCTGGCGCTGCTCTTGAGCTGGTGCTGATGGGACCCTGGTACGAGGCCCTTTGTATACTGTTGGAAGGTCTGAAGATTCCAGAGGAGCCACCTCGGGCGCCCTGGTCCCACCAGACGCGGAACTGGACGCATCCATAGGCGCGGGTTCTGAAGGTCCCGCATCATCACCCGCCAAGGAGCGAGAATGAGGCCTGTGAACAAGTTCCTCCTGCATGGCTCAAACATTTGTGAGAAGTCCATAGTGACCCAAGAACAGATCGTAAGGAGAGAAGTTCCGAATGCTACCTCGAGAGCCTCCGCGAAGTCGTCGGATTCTGAGCCTCGGTCTCGGACCTCGCCCTCCTCCAACGGGATCCCTCCTCCAGCCTCATCCTCCCAAGAGGAGTCCTCTGATTCCTAGGGCAAGGGGAAGCGCTCCCTCAAATCGGCAGCCGATAAATGTGGGGGGACCATCTGATTCAACAGTACCCTCACCCTATCTGTCATTGGGCGAGGGACACCACTGGAGTGGACGTAATCCTACAGCTCGTCCAGGTACTATTGTGCCTCCGCCGGAGATGCCATGAATCCATCCCGAACTGGGCCTATGCCCGGTAATTCCATCCCGAGGTGATTCAGGTGGGCCCATATCTCGGGTGGGCTGAGGAATTTCCGGTTGACATCCCAAATGTCCCAATATTCCGGGAAGATGGCATCCTCTGTGATGTTAATATGACGCAGACGCTTCCCCAGTGCTTGAGTGGATATCCTAAGAAATCCCCTCGGTGGCCGCCCCTCTGGATGACCCTACTCTTCCGGAATCACCAGATCCATCGCTGCTGCCATACCCTCGGACGGTGCGGGTCCCGCCGCCATGTCAGCCCCGCTACCGTGAGTGGCCCTAGCTGCCCTCTGACCCCGACCTTGAGATAGAGGAGGCCCACCATCACCGACCCGGATATTTGGTTGCTTCAGCATCTCCCCTGGGTAAGCGGCCTCCCAACTGATGGCGTACTCCTTCACCAATTCGAATGCGGTGGTGGATGGAGGAAATGAAATCCGCATCTTCCCATCTTCCCATGTGAACATGAGCCACAGCTTCCTCATCACACATGGGTGCTCCTCGTGACGTACCTCCCAGTAGACCTGCGGGGTCAGCCGCTGGAGGCACCGAAACTGCCTCGCAAACCGATGCGGGGTGTACGATTCGCAGAGTGGCTCACGATCTATCTGTGCCACCAAAACGCCACCTCGAAAGGCCAGGAGGTAGGCCCGATGTTCTTCTGTTCCACGCCCGTCATCATTAAGTATCCCCGTCGGCATGGGGAAGGGGTGGAAATTAAACTCGTCCGCCCTCTACACCTAATTCAGTACCATCGGAACGGTCAGCTTGAACAGGAAGCTCCCGACCACGTTCAGGATGGAGGGGTGGAAGTTCGATCCCGGTGGCAAAATGGGGTTTGGATACTTGTAAATCCCCCTTATATGTGCTTCGATCCACCCATACAGGAGGTGGAAGGGCCCGCATATCCTTGGCGGCTTCTTGCCCTCGCTATTGTGCCGCAACATTCTGTACAGTTTGGTGAGCATCGGAATCCCCAGATTGATCTGCTGCCCCATGGCCAACATCGACGCCATGATAAATGAGCCGGGCCGTACCCCCATGCTTGTATCTCTCACCGGTAGGATCCAACCATAGATGAGAGTCATGATGAACGCCGCCAGCCTGACTATCGGCTGTTGTTCAGTGCTGACACTGAAACCCCAAGTCTTCCATTGGCTATCCTCCATGACCCGCCAATACGAGTGCCCCTTGACCAGTTGGGCCGCCCTTGGACAAGTTCGAGGCCTCAGAGGGAACTCTCGATTCTCTAAGAAATTTAGGAAGAATTTGAACCATCTCCTAAAGTGGACATCCCTCACTGCCTCCTTGTCCTCTCCAGGAACAAGTGCCATCAGCGTTGATGCCAGTCGCGGCATTGGCTCTGTATCCTCCCACGCACTGATGATGGGGAGAAACTCATCATACATAGCCCCCAAGATCGGAACCCCAGAAATCTGGTGGACATCCCATAGGCTGATGCCCACCTCCCTGTGATGCAGGTGAAAAGTGTTAGTCCTAGACGACCATCTTCTCAGTAGTTCTGGCATCAGTTGCTTTGGTTGGTAAATGTGGATTTGGGAGGCCCATGCTGCCTCATACAACCCCACTCTCCTCATCTCGTCCCCGAACTCCTCGCATGAGGTGCCTACCCAGTAGGCCCAGGCCCAGTCATCAGTAAAATTGCCACCCTGGCGCAGGTCCCACTCATCGGACCGTCCCTTCTTTGGATCCAACAAAGCCGCCTTCAATATGGTGCGGTAGAGAGGAGGGGACGCCTCCGGTTGCAGTGGCCTCCCGTCAATATCATTCACATGGTTGTAGAGACAGACAGCTGTGACAGGTGTGAAGTTCTCTTGTGCATGACCATCGGCTGCCCTGAACCATGGGTGATGGCATGGTATGCTCCTGAACCAGCAAGCTGGTTCATCCCTACTTGCCTCAGGGATAAAGACGTCATCCCTCAGCCCGAAGTCGTACAATGGCAGTTTCTTGCATTGAGGATAATCCTTCTGACCCTCTGATAGCAGATCTATCAAAGAAGTGTGGTCCGAGTGGCTTTGGACCATCTCCACCAGGCCTGGACAGTTGGCCATCACATCCCGACGAGCAGCATCTGCAAGCACCCCCAATACAGCCTCTTGATGCGCCATTTTAACTCCGGCACTCAGAAAGAATTTTTTTCAGCTGGATCGCGAAGCTCGACCGCAAAGCTGAATCGCGAAGCCGGATCGCGAAGATAGGTCGCGAGACCAAGCCACGAAGTCTAGCCAAGGCAGACAAGTAGAGGTTCGCTTGGCGCGGACGCGGAGCCGGAGACCCGCAGTTCGTCGCGAAGCTCGATTCGCAGAGGGCTGTCGCGGAGTACGCGGAGCTTCGCGAAATCGATTGCACAAAAAGACAAGGAAGGAATGTGAAGAAAAACGTTCGACCCCCTATTTATAGGCGGCGACCCCAGAGCATCGCGGCGTGCCTCATCTACGCGGAGCATCGCGGCGCTGCCGGATCGGTGGCCCTAGTGAGCACCGCGGGGCCCTATCGCGTAGTGGCATCGCGAACCACCGACAATTTTGGAGATTTTCCCTTTGACCTAGACCCTTCGTCCTCCGCGGCTCCAAGTCTAAGGGGGGAATTTTTTGGTGCCAAAATATGGCCTGAAAAAAAGGAACGAAAAAAGACGACGGGCGCACTGCCTCGCGAAGCACCGACGCGAAGCCCCGCCGCGAAGCGCCCCGAACATCGCGGCCCCATGAAGCTCCAGAGGCGGTAATTCTCCTCAAAATCATTTGACGTTCACGAGCCGCCGCGAAGCTCCAGAGACGGTAAGTCTCCGTGAGCGCATTTGAAGTTCGTGAGCCGTCGCAATGCTCCAGAGGTGGTAAGTCTCCGCGAGCGCATTTGACGTTTTCGAGCCGCCGCAAATTGCCAGAGGCGGTAATTCTCCGCGAACGTATTTGACGTTCGCGAGCCGCCGCGAAGCCCCAGAGGTGGTAATTCTCCGCGAATGCATTTGACGTTCGCGAACCGCCGCGAAGCTCCAGAGGCAGTGCCCTCCGCGGACGACGTAGATGTTCGCGAGCGCACCGTGAAGCACCGGAGGCGGCACACGAGTTCTGCTTCGCGGCGCCCCTTCCCTATAAATACTGGACTCCCCCTAAGTCCCAAGATGGACAATCTGAACTTTCGGCTTCTCCTCTCCCAAATCGCGAAGCACTCTTTGCCCCAGGAATCATGAGCTCTGCGAGGTATTCCAACTTCGCGAGACGCCTCTGCTTTGTCTCGTTTTGAGCACCTATTCTGAGAGGGATGCCCTTCGCGAAGCTCAAGGGAATTCACGAAGGAAGGGGATTCCCAAGGGAACCCGGGCATCTGTGGAGCACTTATGCTTCTCAAAACACCCAACCCATACTAGTGAACCCTATGTTAAGGCAGGATCGCTACACATCACGAAGCACACTGCTTTGCAGGACCCTGCTTCACGAGGCACCTCTCCTTCGCGAGGCAGTGCTCCGCGAACATTGTTCCACTTCGCGAAGCACCTTCCACTCAGACCTACGCCCCATTCTAAGGCCAAGGCACTCCACTTAGAGAAGCACACTCCTTTGCTTAGTGATTCCTCTTCCCGTGCGACCCTCCAGGTTTGCACGATGTGATCTCAAAGTCCCATGGACAACACCACCTGTGGCGTTGCTTTTCCTAATGCTTCTTTTCATAGGCACGCTAACGGCTATTACTTCTTCGCATAGCAACGCTAACATGGACCCTTCGATGGTTCGTTCGACAACCCCCTTTGACCATGGACTTACTGGTACCTTCCCTTCCCCAAGGACCAGACGGTACCAGTTATGTAAGTCCTAGGGGTGCGGAGTGAACCCACCTCATCCGAGCTGCAGGACGTTAAACTTCCAAGCACCACGTCCTCAACACATGATGTTAAATTGTGACCCGACCCTCGGCCTCCATCCTGGAGTAAGTCCCAACACCATGGGCCGCCTAACGCGTAAGCCCCTCTTCGCTTCTCACAGATGCATCCTTCACGACGTGATCGTCAGGTCCTTGCAACCTCTTGTTTCTCACACCGAGCATGACTCATGTGGGCTTAGAGTGAGCACTGACCCTGACCCCCACCCACAACGAACTATGAGGACTTTGATCCATGCCAATGCATGGTACGTAGGAAGCCTCCATGAGGTTCAAGCCCACCCGTCATCTATTCATGTCGGGTCCCATTCCCATCCAGCACGACGTTAAACTACATTTCGGTCCAATGGTAAGCCATTGCGACTCATCCTATTTGAACTACGAGGTGTTTGATCCTTGTCAAGACATGGTACGTAGGAGGCCTCCATGAGGTTCAAGCCACATTGCTCGGTCGTTCATACACGTCGAGTTTCGCCCTCGTCCAGCATGACGTTAAACTGTATGCCCCTCCCTTTGTCCTGCATGACATTAAACTGCACACAAATTCCCACCTGAACTACGAGGTCGTTGATCCATGTCAAGGCATGGTACGTAGGAAACCTTCCCGAGGTTCAAGCCCACCACTAGTGGACCCACGAGTCTACTTTCACGTCGGTTCACCGATGAAACCCTTTGAACTACGAGGTCTTTGATCCATGTCAAGGCATGGTATGTAGGAAGCCATTCAGAGGGTCAATCCCACCACTCATCGAGCCAAGGTCCACCTTCACGTTGGTTCGTTGACGACATTCATCGGGATAAGGTCCATCTTCATGTCGGTTTACCGGAACCATCCCGAAATACGCGGACATTGATTCCCTGCCACAGGGATACGTAGGAAGCCTCCTCAAGGCTCCAGACCAACTTCACAGTCCCCCCTGCGATGGTCCCATTTCACTCCCCCTCCACTCCATTCACCCACCTATCATCCATCCTGATTCTCGCCCGGGCCATCATATCTCTGTGAGACCATGTCGGTATGCTCCTCTTCACAGCCACCCATGGGTTGGCCCCAGTATCGGCATCCCTTCAAGGGAAATCACTCAGTCCGATCTGTCCTAGCTAATGCTCTGATCGGGCTGATCCTTCTCCACTGGACGTTAAAATCGCGGCATACCCTGTGTTAAACACGGGAAGCTGAGGAAAACCTCAGATATGTGTCTATGGAATATAATTCCCCGCGTTCGATGTGGGATGCCTCGGGCTTCCACGCCCTTGAGAAGCCATGTGACCAGGGACAACAGACAGACATGCCAGGTTCCCCAGCATCCAGACACGCTACTGATGCCTCAACGTGACTACTCCCCTGACTGAAGGTTGCTGCCCTGACCGGACCCTTTGGAATGTCCCAACAGAAGTAGTGTAATTAACTGGCGTCCATGGAAACATGGCACAGGGAAGAGTTTCACGAACTATGTATTAAATCTACGAGGGAGACCCAGACTAGGTAATGAGCTCCGAGGAGGAATCCACTGAGGGAAGAACCAACATCCCATCATCCCGTTTCGATCAAGGAGCAGACGTACCTGAACAAGGAACGAATGCCACCCGCCTTTGGAAAGCGGGAATGCAGGGCAACAAAGCCGCGCATCCTCCTCCGCGGACGGACGGATGCACGCGCGCCCTGGAGAAAGCGTCGGAAACAACCATTTACTTGTTCATATGGATATTCTACTAATTGAATAATCACATTCAATATCAATAACCACTTTCATAATGATGGAATGCATAATGCCAGACTATCATAACCACATAGTCAAGGCCTCGTGCCAAGACTACAAAAAAGATTTTCTTCAGGCCTTGTTCCAAGACACTAGTTTGTCTCATGAGACCTACCATTGCATCGAGGGGATATAGCGGGCTCCACCCGTCACATATTAAGTCCAATTCATTCCCATATGAAAAGGTTTAAACATAACATAAACATTCGTATTAAAAATAGCATACGAAATGTCAATAATTTCACCATAAACTATGAATGGTATAAAAATAGCACATCTACAATAAAACATATCACGAAACCTTCAATAAAATATAGAAGTTTCGTATCATAATAAATCAACTTCAAATAAGCGTAAAATCCATCAAAGGATGTTGACATAGGTGAAATCAAAACTCTTTTTAGAGAAATATCTATTTCTATTTTTGAAATAATTTAAGAGTCATATATTTATAAAATAAAACATTTTCTTTGAAAATATTCTTATAAGCTTGTAAGGGAAGATTCGAGGATTTTATAACGGCAGAAAACAGCCGCACCCGCCGTATAAGATAAAAAAACATTCTTCCCATAATTCTGTTGAAAAGGTTAAAAAGCATCGTTTTTGGAAAACGACGAAAAGATTCCTTTATAAAACTCTTATAAAAAGTCAAACAAGGTTATAAATGACATTAAACCATATTCTTTTAAATAGTAAAAATGATTTGAAATACATTTTTAAGAAACATGGATGTGGATGATAAAGAGATCCTAGTAGATTATTACATATAAACAACCTCGGATAATGAAGAGATTGTGAAATAACCCATACCTTGTACTTTTCCTTGGTTTGGGTAGGTTAACCTACTGTATAATAGTGAAATAATTGTTATTAAATTATACAAGAATCATATACATTCATATGATATCATATGTGATCTTTTAACATTTCTTTGTTAATAATATCTTAGTATTATCGTCGTTTCAGGTGTTTACTTACTCGTTTTCTTTTATATGTTTCATTACATAAGCCATGTTTGTCATGGATAGGTTGTATATTATTCATATCTATAATGATATCAAGTCCTTAAACATTATTTTTAAATCATCAAATGATAATTATACTTGAATGGATACGATGGAGAATGAATCTCATCGCGTTATTGGAGACGGTAGTCCGTACGTATGCAAGAGAGACAATATCATTCTTTTGATATTAAAATAATATATAAATGGATGGTAAATAATATATAAAGAATCATTAACATGTTATATATATTATTTACATGAGTTACATATCATTATTATACCCATCAAAATAATAATATATTGAATAACAATTACACCACGATGTGGAGACGGTAAGCCGTACGTACGCACGTATGGTGACATGTTATTAAAAGGGTGGATAGAATACTGAATATGGTTGTACCATATTTATAATAGCCTCACAATATATATATGATACTGGAGTTATTATTTTAGAATGGTAATAACAAAGGAAGATGAAGTGGAAGAAGAAATGAACTTGGAAAAGGGTGGTGAAATCATTACCTCTTCTTCGGGTTCTTCATTTTGATTTGATCAAAAGGGCTCCATAGGATGGCTTTCCGATCAAACTAAGGCATCTATGTTGTAGTGAGGGATGTTGGGAGAGTATTTGGGCAGAGTTTGCCCGAACCAAAAGGCTTTGAAGCTGTGAATAAATGAGAAGGAGGAGTGCCCTTTTATAAGATGGGTGAGGGGCACCTTTGAAAAAGCTAGAAATATTACTTTATAATAAATTAATATTCGGTTTCTAATGGCTCAAAAGTTGATTATTTAAATTTTAAGGTGTTTATGGGTGGAAAACCACTCAACCAATAGAATTTAGACAGGTTTGGGTTACTATAGTAACCTTATCTTTATGTATTAACTCTATGTTAATTAGTTTCACTTTTACAATGTCTCTTTGTATTTTTATATTATATGGTTAATATACTTACCATATAAATCCAAGAGACCCCAATGTGGTCCATTAATGATACAAATATCATGATATAAGTCTCTTGGCCGAACCGTAGATTTTTATAAATTTAATATCAATTAATAATATAATATTTTTTTAAAAAACTCTTTTATGTCAATTTTGACACTATTCAATAGTTGATTTTTTTAAAACTCATAACAGAATTATTACTTGAACAAGGTTAATTAAATAAATCCTAATATGTAATATTATCCTATAAAATTATTTTAATTCATTAAAAGTCTCAAATTATATTTATTTGGGTATTTATAATATCAATTAATTTAAATTTTCACTATTATGGTAATTACTGCATCATCATTGTGTCATATATAAATTAACTTATGTAATCTCTAAAAATTATAAATAAACTATCATTATGTAGGAAATCTGTTTATATTTCTAATTAATATTTATAATAGAAAATCCAACATATATAACCATATGTAAAAATTGTTTTTCTAAAAGATATATGCTTGTTTCATTTTTGTATTCATTTTATCCTAATTAAAATAAAGTGTCCCTATCACCTACAAGTGGCTCCATGGGGTCCCAAAATCGACCCACATATTCCTATGGTCGAACATGTATCAACCTATAAGGCTAGGACACGTTTTAGGGTAATTTGGTGTTATTATAATATTATTTTTTAACCCTTATTTACCGGATTTACCCTTAACCATGATAAATAAAATATTTACCGAAATAATTATTCAAAATGTCTAAAAATATAAGTTACCTAATAACACAATTTAAAAATCTTGATTCCAAATATTGAATCCATTTTTCCAAATTCAAAACACAGAATTGGCAGAAATTAATTTAAAATTAATTCCCGTTGTTAAAACAAAAAGCATGTTTTTAAGAGATAATAACTATCAAAAGATTGACAATTGTTTATGTCCGGTTTAATTGTAAAATTATGTCCAATGACCAAAATTGTTTTAAATTATAAACATATATTCTAAATATACTTTAAAACCACTCAAATTCATAATTTATCATTATTAATTATTTTGATTAAAAAAGTTGTTTTTAATTAAAATTTAGTAATTTTCACTATTCATCAAAATATTAAAGTTATCCGAAATGTACCAAAATTTCACCTTAGGCTAAATTCGATATTCTGAATCCAAAAATGATTTCCATTTTATAAAATAATATATATATAATTTCAAAAGTAGGTATTACTATTCATAATGGCTAGTTTGATTGGTTATGGTGTGTTAGAACTCGGTGTTGCGTACAACACACGCTATCACATTATTCAAAGAGAAGCGTAATGTGGAAGTTTGGGGTGTTACAGATATGCATTACACATTAAAATTTACACACAAAAATTTGTATAAAAAATGAAAAATAATATTACATTTATGTTATGAATTGGAAATAAACTCATTTTTTCACAAATTCATGCATTGTGTCGTGTGGTGTTTGTTATGTTAATCTATGGTAATAAACTTACACCTTGAGGCATGATGTGTATCTTTATAAGTTATCCCATAGAAACAAGTGGATATTACATATACAACCCTGTATATAATAAGGTGACTATCATAAGAAAACCCATTTTTTAGAGGGAGCACGTCCTCATGAAGGATGGTGGGAGAAATATTGAATTCATTGAAGTTGATAATCAAGTTACAAAAGATTTGGTACAATAATAGAATACACATGTCCCCATAGAAGATGTAGTTCATGAAATAAATGTACTATGTCGGAGAAATAAATTGGTTATAGAACCAAAAAGATATGATTTTCTCATCACTAAAGATGGTGACTCATTATTGGTTGATAGTAATGATCCTATTTACTATAAGGTGATAGTAGAATGGATTCCATTTATACCAATTGGATGAAAATATCTATTAAATTGAATAATGGACATTGAAGGTAATGTTAGTAAAAGTAAAGAAATGCTACTGGATAAAGGGTTTAAATAGTTTTAATGCATTAAGTATGAGGAAACCTTTTCACCTATTTTCATGTTTAAATCGATTATAATTTTACTTTCCATAGAAATTTTCCATGACTGTAAAATTTGGATGATGAGTGTGAAAATATATTTCTTTAACAGAAACCTTTAAAAAGATGTAAATATGAAGAAACCTAAAGGTTTTGTGACTCTAATAAGTTACGATAAGATATAAAAATTAAAAAGATCGATTTAAGGGTTAAAGAAGGAATATAGATCATTGAATATTTATTTTGATTAATCCATATGTTATTTTGGATTTAAAAATAATTAATTTGAGACATGATTTTTGTTGTACTCCTCATGTTTTAATGCTCACAAATCATGTTTAACTCTTGTAATTCCTATTTAATATTGTTCTATAATGTTTCATTATGCTCATGTTTAATCTTAATCGATTTTGTGAGTATTAATTCTTAAGACAGATTGAAGATATTTGGTAAAGTATGAGTCACCGTTAAGGTGAACTCACTATCACTGTTGTTGTGACCAAACAGTCTCACCATTTAGTCTAAAAATCATTAAATTATGAGTCACCATTATAATGACACCATTGTATCATAATACCAGTTCCCAAACTTGCTAAGTACTAGACAACATTGTGTCAAGTCAGCAGTTCAGAATTTTATAAAAGGACCAGACACCATTTCAATTACATTGTTTCTAATGACATCGTTTATCACAAATGACCAAACATCATTGCTGCAATACCATTACATCGCCTAATAAATTCAAAATTTTCACAAAGTATGAGATAAATGTCAAGAGGCAGATTTTAGAATAAAAGGACAATTCACTTCTAAATGTGGCACTACTCTGGACTCACTATTCCTATGACACCATTCTTATGTCACCGCTAACTTTGACACTGTTCTGTACTTATCCATTTCTACCTTATTTCAATTAATTTAAAAATTATTTATAAGGGACATATTTGATCGATTTAATGATACTGATATTATTAATGATTCTCGTAGAAATGCTAGCATAACAATACGAGATATGAGGTGTGTATATCATGCTCCCTATCAGCTAAAAAACACATAAGGATTAGTATATTATGGTACACAAATGACACACACCAGACCATGTAAAAGATCCATGATAATACATATTTCTTGTTATGAGATAAATAAGAACTTGATGTGAACCATCCTACCAATATCCTTGCAGCAGCATAGATTTACAGAAGAAAAAGATCTATGAAGAACATCTACATGAACTAGAAACCTGAAAATAGAAC
The DNA here is from genome assembly GCA_963277665.1 of Viscum album. Classification (NCBI taxonomy): domain Eukaryota; kingdom Viridiplantae; phylum Streptophyta; class Magnoliopsida; order Santalales; family Viscaceae; genus Viscum; species Viscum album. Next base: position 476,273,928 of record OY728135.1, read on the forward strand.
TTACAGCACTCTATTTCTGAGTCTATTTACAAAAGAGGGCTTGAACATTAAATATGCTACATTTAAAGAGTCCATAACTGCATAGAACAACACTCAGATAATTTCTAATTCATTCTTATTATATTCCTCTCTATTGTGTACTATTTTATTATTCCTTTGAGTAGTGTGTGTGTCTATATTAAAAACACACATTTTATCATGTTCTAAACTGGAGGATACAAGATATCCTCTCACTACTACTCTGTTACACCATTTTACTCCCACATATAATTGTGTAAGAGGACTTTGTGTGAACTGGTTATAATTTGTTCCCATGTAAAATTAGGGTAGACGTCTAGTTAAGCATAGATAGCTTTTTATGCTATGTAAACCCCAATCTAGGGTGTGGATCAGGTTTATTAATATAAACTACTTGGTGGTTGGTTGTCACCAAGTGGATTGGACTAAGTCTGTTCTTGAGACTTAACCTCTTGTTTTTATCTATCCTGTTCAATTTTTTTCAAATCCGCCTTTGTTTATTCAAACAATAAAACATTAATTTTCTTTGATAGTTAATCTTAGATAGCGTTTGTTCTAGAATTTGTTTTAGTAGATTTATTTCAAAAGTTAAAAGTTACTTCATAAATTTCTTTATATGATAATTATTCAATCATTCAAGAATCATTCAAACCCATAAATCTTGTATAATCATACTACTTTGGTTAACTAACCTTTTTATTATAAAATTGAGTATTGTTAAATAAATAATTTTTAACCAATATTTTTATAGGAACTCAATTCACCCCTCTTGAGTGTCCTACACTGACCAACATTTGTTTTCAGATGTTGTTTTTAAACTACTATTTTCAAATTTTTTCAACTATGATTTCAGTTGTATTTTAATGATATCTAAATTTATATTAGTTCTAAAATTTTAGCTCCTTAAAATATAGTATTTATAAATTATTATGGATAATAAAAAACTGGGTTTTTCTACCAACATTGCTCCCTATATTAATGGTACAAAGTATTCCCAGTGGAAATTAAAGATGATAATTTACATAAAAACCAGGGGGTTTGATATTTGGATTGTAATAGAAGATAAATATGGAATACCAAAATCTCCAAGAACTAAATGGACTGAAGCCACAAAAACATCTTACAATAATAATTGTAAATCTATAAATGCATTGTTTTGTGCTTTAGGGGATAATGAATTTAATAAAAAAATCATGTAAATATGCTAATGCAATTTTGGGTACCATAGTTGTTCCACATGAAGAAACCACTACTGTTAAAGAATTGAGACTTAATACCAATATTATTAAATATGATAACATTAATATGAAGCCTGATTAACCCATATCTAATATGTATCTCAGGTTCAATGAGATAGTTAATAAAATTATCTCTCTTGGGAATCCAGTGGATGCTAAAGAACAAATCATGTGGCTACTTAGATTACTACCAGAAAGGTGGATAGGAAACTCAGTATCAATTAAGGAATCCTATTATATTAGTAAGTTGTTAGTCAAGGAGCTAATAGGAAAGTTGATGATGTATGAGGAATAATTACAAGTCAATAAAGAAGAAGAGGATGAGCCGTAGAGAATGTCAGTGGATTTCAAACCCACTACATAATAAATTAAATAAAAGGATAAGGCACCAACTCATTCTGACAGTTCAAGAAATGAAGAATTAACATGTGACAGTGATGGGGAAATTGATCAATTAGAAAAAATGATTAAAACGTTTTATAGAATGAATAAGTTTTTCAGGAATCCCCGTTAAAAAGGAAAATATGAAAATAAGGGAAACAGGAAAAAGGACTGGGAAAAAATGAAAATACAAATGAGATAGTTTGTTATGAATGTAAGAGAATAGGATATGTAAATCTTTACTATCCTAAGTTAAGATATAAGAACAAATAAGAAGATAAATATACGAAGTACAAGAAGGAAATGAAGGCCACATGGAGTGATTATTAGAATAGATCTAGTGAGTAAAAGTAATCACATGATGAAAAGGCTCATAAACCAATATATGTTTCATGAAAAACACATCTAGCGCAACATTGGAATCTCTTATAAAAAATTCTTATTACTTATGAGATGAATTTGATTCTGAAAATATGACCAATGAGGAAATATTTTAGTACTGAAAAATGCTTGAAGACCCATGTAATGAATTAAAAGATAAATATAAAATTTTGAATAAAAATCATGCTCTCACCTCTACTATCATAATCATTATCATTGTATATTTTTATTTTCATAAGAAATAGACAAAGCCCAGGAAAAAGGAAAGGGAAGAGGATGAGGGAAAAAGATCGACAGGGATCTATGGAGGTCTAAAATAATGCAGGCTAAGGACATCCCCTCGAATCAGGTTCACCGCCTCAGGTTTAAAACAAGAAATGTTATGAAGACATGTAACTTCAAAAGCATGTCCTGCCTAAGAAGCAAGGTGGTCTGCTAATTTTTTCCCCTTTCGCTAGTTACGGGTGACTTTAATATGGTTTGATAAGAGTGTCCTTCAACTCCTAGTGATGTATGATATTGACCAAGGTGTGGATCCTTATCCAAGAAAGGCATTGTGAATGGTCATTGAGTCCTTCTACACCAGAGCGAGATGGACCTACTTTTCTATGAAAAGAGTGAGCCATGTTTGGACTCCATTGGCCTCGACTTGTAACGAGTTCCCCCTCCCATAGTGGGCCATGAAGGCCAGGACTATAATTCCCATGTAGTCCCTCACTACACCGCCTCCTCATATGATACCTGAGAAGAAGGATCCTTCTATATTCAACATGAGGCCATCAATCAGGGGTATCCAGCGTACCCAATGGCCCTACTGCGTGGGATGAGGGTTAGGTGAAACATCTTACATGAGCCTGAGTGAGGGTGCATCTCTCCAGCTGCTGATGTGGGTGACCCAGTAGGCTACTAGGTTCTGTGTGTGCACAATGATTGATCTCCCAGTAGACCTAATCCCCTCGTATCTTTCAAGGTTCTTGTCTTGCCATAAACTCTAGAATCATGCATTGAGAATGATTGTCCTCTCCGTTCTTTCTGATCCCACACTGTCTTCTCCCTTGTACATGTTCTCACATAATGAATCATCTTGAAGGTCCTCGTCTTGGTACATTGTGAAACCACCGAAGAAACTTCAGATTTCATGATCCCATCCACCGTTAAAAAATAGGTGTTGTGTGGTCTCCTCATGACTACTGTTCCAGTAATGTCATCTTGAGGCCATTTGGATCCCCAATTTTTAATGTTTTCATCCGATGGGATGGCTTGGTTCCTGATCCTCCAGATTTTGAATTTGTATTTCATGGGTATTTTCGTACACCATACGATCGCATGCCACCTATCAACAGGATGGCTTGGTTCTTGAGCTTATTATAAAGAAAGAAAAAAAATGCTCAATTGCATAATGAAATTAATGAGTATAAATTATCAAATGAAAATTTGAAAAAGGACTTAGATAATTTTTCAATGGGAAAAATACTCTTACACAAATTCTTATTAAACAAGTAACTCCTAGTTATACTACCAGTATAGAATACCAAACTAGAGAGAGGAACATATATAAATGTCATTTTGTAACCAAATTTGAAAAACTAGTTTTTATGTCCACAACAAATAATTTTTCGACTAGTTCTAAATTTGGACAAATTTCTAAAAATTGAAGTTTTTATAGAACAAATAATGTTTATTTTTCCAATATATTACTAACTGTTTATAGGAAACCCCTAATAAAATTATGGGTTCCCAAAGAACTTATTACTAATATTAATGGACCCAAGAATGTATGGGTACCAAAATCATTTCATGTTTGAATTATCCTTGTAGGAAATATATTTGAAGAGTTCCTATAAAATTATATAGTGGTTGGATAGTGGATGTTCAATACACATGACATGAGACTATTCATGCTTCAAGAATCTTATCAAGATTGATGGTGGGCATGTCACCTTTGGTGAAAATGCTAAAATAAAAATAATTGGCACTGTCCAAACTGGTAACTCTATTTCTGTTTTAATTTCCAATGATCATTTTTGGATGGATTAATGTATAATATGATTAGTATTTCTCTGTTATGTGATGATTATTTCAATGTTGAATTTGAAAATGACGCATGTAATGTTTTTAATTCTAAAAATGATTTTGTTTTTACTGGTTTTAGGAATGAAAATGTTTATGATGTTAATCTAGATTCTTTAAATACTCAAAATGTTTCTTGTTTGAGTGATTTTCACAAAGAGTCTTGGGTCTAGATTGGAAGACTAGGAAATTTTAATATTCACTAACCTAGAAATCTTACAAGGAAAGGGTCAGTAAAGGAACTACCCAAACTAGAAATTCCAAATAATAAAGTCTGCAATCCTTGTCAAAAAGGAAAACAACACAACATATATTTTAAACCAAAGAATAGTGTGTCAACTTCTAAACCTCTTGAGTTAGTTCACATGGATTTTTTCGGACCATCTAGAGTTTCATGTATTAATGGGAAGAACTATGTTTCTCTTCTAGTATATGACTACTCTAGATATACTTGGCCTTTATTTCTTTCTCACAAAATTGAATCTTGCTCTCACTTCACTAAGTATGCTAGAATAGTGGAAAACCTAAGTGTTCTTAGGATTTAAAACCTTATGGAGTGACAATGGTGATGAGTTTGAAAACTAAGATTTTGATTTTTTTTCACAAAATTTCTGTAGTCATAACTTCTCTGCTCCTAGGACACCCCAACAGAATGGTGTTATTGAAAGAAGAAATATAACCTTATAAGAAATAACCTGACCTATTCTTAATAAATATGATTTACCAATTTATTTTTGGTATAATGTTGTCAATATAACTTGTTACATAATTATCTGAGTCTTAATCAGACCTATTTGTAAGAAAACACCTTATGAGTTGTGGAAAAATAGGAAACTCAAAGTTAATTACTTTAATATTATTGGTTTCAAAATATATATTCTTAATACTAATGATAATCTTGATAAATTGGCATCCAAAAGTGATGAAGGAATATTTCTAGGTTAATCAATCTATATAAAATCCTATAGAGTCTCAAATAAAATAAGCAAGTGTGTAGATGAATATAGATCCACATGAACCCAATATCACCAATGAAATTATTGAGGATGATCTTTCCAACTTGGAAATAACTACCAAATATTAAAATCCTTCTGTTAAGAAACTTGTTAAACCATCCAGTTGTGGAAATTCTCTAGATTCTATTTATGATGAACCCAATCCTATTGAAGAAGATGAAATTATTATCCCTTCTATTTCTAAACCTAATAGAACTCTTATGAACCATCCTTTAGATGTTGTAGTTTGAGACGTAGAAAAAGGAACTCAAACTATACCCTCTCTTAGAAATTAGGTTGAACATCATGCCTTTTAGTCACATCTTGAACCAATGAACATCAATGATGGAATCATTTGTGAATTTTGGGTAATGGATATATAAAAAGAATTGAATCAGTTTGAAAGAAATAAATTTTGGAAACAAGTGGATAGACCTCAAAACACCTTGACTATAGGCACTAATTGGGTATTTACAAATAAATTAGACGAAGTTGGTACTATTTTATGAAATAAATAGTAGTACAAAAACTATTTTTAACATCACCTTTTTTTAATTCGGTTTTTTAGAACCGACTTGAAAATCTATAAACATCGATTTATCATGTATGTTATTATATAACCAATGAGAAAATCAATTTTTGTTAATTTATCACATCGGTTATTATATAACCGATGTGAAAAATCTATTTTCTCTGAATTTTCACGTCGGTTATATAATAACTGACGTGAAAAAATAACTTTCATGACTTTTTAATTTTTGTTAATTAAAAAAAATGTTCTAAATGATTATAATCATGTACTTAATTTCCCAATCATCGATTGGATAAGTCACGGACCTCAAATGGAGTTATGGATCAAAAGTTATGGGAAGCTAAAGTTAATCATCTAATAACGAAGTCTTAGGTAAGGTCAATTTCCAAATGCAATAAATTTTAACCCGTTACTCCGTTTGAACTCCGTGACCTATAAAATCGTATCATGGAAAATAAAATACATGTTTATAAAAAAATTTCATGTCAGTTATTTAATTACCTACATGAAAAGGACATGAATATTAATTTTTCCCATCTATTATTTAATAACCGACGTCAAAAGGTGATTAGAATAAAATTTTCACGTCGGTTTTTTAATAACCAATGTGAAATTTTTTACAAACATGTAGATAAATTCCCAATATTTGATATGATATGTCACAGATCTCGAACGGATTTACGAATCAAAAGTTATTGTCATTAGAAGTTGATCACCTCTAAACAAAGTTTAGGAAAGGCCAATTTCCAAAGGCCATAACTTTTAATCTGTAACACCATTTGAGCTTTGTGACCTATAAAATAAAATATTGAGAAATGAACTACATTCTTGAAAAAAAATTCATCGGTTTTTTAATAACCAATTTGAAAAATAGCTTTAAACGCCGGTTTATAAATAACCAATATCAATAAGTCAGAAAATTGTTTTTTCACATCCATTATTTAATAAATGACATGAAGAAATGATTAAAATTGATTATTCACCTGATTTATTAAATATCCAATGTGAAAAATAAGTAAAAAGTTTAATATCTTTTCACGAAGGTTATCATAAAACTGGCATGAATGATTATTTTAATATCCCACCAATGCTAAATTTAAATTTTTTTTACATCGCGGCATCGAAATTTCCAATTTCCGCCTAAAATTTTTAATTCCAAATTTTATTTTGTCATCTCCAATATATGTTTTCATTATACCCATATCCTAATTTAATGATCATGTCTTTCAACCGTCATCACTCTCCCAACTCGACTCGTTTTATCTTCAATGTGAATCAATTATTTTTTCTATTCGCGATCTCATCAAGTTATTTTTAATTGTTTATCCATGATTTTTGGTTTTTCTGATTTGTTTTCATAATTAATATACCATTTAAAAATAATTTATTTAAACCATCATTGTTACACCAACTCAACTTGTTTGATCTTCCTCACTAATCCACTATTTTATCTTATCACGATCTCATGAAGGTATTTGTAATTAGTTTCACATGATTTATATATTTTCTTAGTAGTTTTCTTAATTGATATATCATTTGATGATTATTATATTATTATAGTGATGTATAATTCTTTATATCATGGTAAAACTACAAATAGTCCTTCATATTATAAAATTCCTTCTAATACGAATCTACGATTGGATCATTCGATCTTTCCACGAAAAAATATATCAAACTTTTGATGGTCATAACTTTTGATCCATAACTCTATTTGAGCTCTAAGACCTACCAAATCAAATCCTAGAAAATTATCTACAAGATGGTAAACATTTTTAATTTCATTTATTTAATAACTAATCTTAAAAGCCATTTTTAACATTATTTATTAAATAACTAATGTAAAAAATGACTTTTCATGTCGGTTTTTTTAAAACTGACATAAAAATGGATTTTAACGGTGTTTCCCCAAGGGCTTCCATGTCAGTTTTATGAAAACTGACATTAAAAAACATAAAACACCCTTTTTAATGTCGGTTATTAAATAACCAACATAATAATTATATTTTTTACATCACTCTCAATAACGTTGCCTCAAAACTGACGTTAAAAAGCTAAGAAACCAATGTAAAAAAGGTTTTTGTACTAGTGAAATATAGATTTGTTTCATAAGGATATAGTCAAGAAGAAGGCATTGACTAAGAAGAAAATTTTGCATCAGTTTCTGGACTTGATGCCATTAGAATACTTCTATCATATGAAACACATCTAAATTTCATGATATACCAAATGGATGTCAAGAGTTCATTCCTAAATGTGTATAATTTGAGGATTTTTTGTGGAAAAAATCCATGTTTTACAAACCAACTTTTTTCAAATCATGTTTTTTGAGTTACCCAAGGCTTTATATATTGTTTAAAACAGAATCTAAGAGCTTTGTATGATAGATTAAGTACTTTTATTATTTTAAAAGGCTACAGAAGGTATAGATGATCCTTAAAATTTTAAAAAAATTATTTATAAATATTTTTTGGTGGTTCAAATCTATGTTGATGATATTATTTTTAAATATTGAAAAAATAATTATGTGTTTATTTTTCAGAAAAGATTAAAATGTGTTTGAAATGAGTTTAATGGGTTAACTCAAATTCTTTCTTGGATTTTAAATATTTCAAAATAAAGAAGGTATTATTTTAAATCAGAGTATATATACTAACTATTTTCTAAAAAAATTCATTTGGATAGCATTAAAAGTAATGATACTCCTATGAGCGCCACGTGTAAGTTGGATCTTGATGAAAATGGTAAATCCATTGATCAAACCACTTATAGAGGATGGATTGGAAGTCTACACTACTTCACTGTCGGCTGACTTGATATTATGTTTACTATATGTATGTGTGACAATTTTCAATCAAATCATAAAGAATCACATTTAACTATTATTAAAAGAATTTTTAAATACCTCAAACATACTACCAACTTAGGACTGTTCTATCCTATAGGACAATCTTTTGACGTAGTTATTTAATATGATACTGATTTTGGTGGTTGTATTTTAGATAGAAAAATCACCTCTGGAACATATCACTTCTTTGGCAAGTCTCTATTATCATGGTGTAGTAAGAAGTAAAATTATGTTGTATAATCTACTATTGAAGATGAATACACAGTTGCTGGAAGTTGTTGTACTCAGATTTTGTAGATGAAACACAGTTATCAAGACTATGGATATCAATTTAGAAATGTACCTATAAAATGTGTTGACACAAGTGCTACTAACATCACTAAGAACCTATTTTCTTATGGAAGAACAAAACATATTGATGTCAGACATCAATTCTTCAAATATCATTATAAAAAATGCAATATTACTTTTGAATCCATTAGCACAGAACATCAGCTTGCTGATATTTTTAATAAGCCATTAAATTATGAACGAATGGGATACATCATACATGAACTGGGAATGATCTGCCTTGAGTTACCATTTACTGTCTCACTATTTACTATCTCACTGTTTACTATCTCTCAGTTTATTGTCTCAATAATTGATGTCTCACTGATCAGAGTCACACCGTTGTGATGCCCCCCATCACTGCACATTCCGGTCTAACTGTTATGACACAAAATTCTATATTTAAGAATATTTTCCTGCATCACTATTTTAAATATGTTATTTCACTTCCATATAATATTTTTTAATTTACGACTTTTGAATTCCATAAATGATAAAAACCCATCACTCTACTTCTCTCCCCACGTGTTCCCTATACTCCAAAAACAAAAACTCTTCTCTCTCAAAATAATTTATCTCTTTCAAACCCTCTGTATGTGTTGTAAATTCCAAGGATGAGGCTCCCTTCTACCTTGACTCTATAGAAATGTTGGTTGTCAATGAAATTGAATAATACCCTCATCAAAATTTTTGAGAAACCTCTAAACCCAAGTCTCACTTATCGTGTAGTCTTTCCTAAAAAAGAAGTATGTGTGAAGTGGATTATTTTGAGTAATTCACTTGTTATTAATGTATTGGAAGAGAATGAAAGGCTAGACTAGTTTAAAAATGACAAGAGACCAATATATATAAATATTGTTTTTGAGTTTTAATAGAATGTTGAGTTTTCATTCAATATGAAGGATGACATTATGGTTAGGAGTTTGGTAAATGGACAATGATGTTCTTTTTCTTCAAGGTTATGGGTTGTTTGTTTAGGAGCACCTCATGCAGTTATCTTCAAGTATCAGTAAAGAAACCCTCCTCCATCAAGTGATATATTTATCCTAAAATATGATTTTTGTGTTTTAACAAGAAAAAAAAGAGAAGTCCAATTACTTTTGAGGTGGATAGAGAAACTAGGTTGTTGTTCAAGTTCATTAAACACCTAATCTATCCAAGAAACGGTTACTATACTACTCTTAAATATCAATATTTATTCTTATTGCACCTGTTAAATAGTCTCGTAACTCCCCAACCCTAGTTACTGAGATTTAGTGCATTTTTACATATCATTGGCATGATCACAGGAGATCAAGTCCCAAAAGACCGATCAGTTTAGTAGAACTGAAAGTACTATATACATACATAAGTTTTAAATTAAATTTTAAAATGAAAAAGTAACATTTTATATCCTTTTAACACACACATATCCCATATACTATCTCTATAGGTCATTCAGAATATACTTCTTAGCATCTTGGAAAAAATAAATCATAAGAAAGGGGTGAGTTCAAATACTCGGTAAGGATAAAAATATTGCGGAAACTATCATAAGTAAGAATAAACATTTTATTAAATTCATAAGACTAAAAGAATATAGTTTTCAACATAATATTCAGCATAATATTTCAAAGGTAAATCAAATAATTCCATTTACCTATTCACATGGATATTCTACAAGTTGAATAATCACATGTCATATTAATAACTAATCTCATAATGATGGAATGCATAATAACAGACATCATAACCTAATAGTCAAGGCCTATTTCCAAGAATTAAAATAAAAATATTGTCCAGTACTTGTGACATGAAACTAGTTTGTCACTTGAGACATACTGATGAATCTAAGGTCTATAATGGGACTCGCCCATCACTTACTACATCCAATGAATTCCTTGTATGAAAAGGGTGAAACATAACATAAACATTCATATTATACTAACATACGAAACGTTAATAATTTAACTATACAATGTGAATGACAAAAAAATAGAACATCCACAATCAATCATATCATAAAACTATCAATTCAATATAGAATATTGTATCATAATAAATCAAATTCAAATAAACATAAAATTCAATAATTAATGTTGACAAAGATAAAATCAATCCGAAAACTATTTGAGAGAAATATCACTTTCTACATTGAAATCATTTAAAAGACTCATAATTATAAAAGGAATCCTTTATTTTGAAAATATTCTTATAAGATTGTAAGGTAATATTTGAAGGTGTTATAATGGCAGAAAATAATCACACCTACCATATAAGTTAAAAAACATTCTTTCCTTAATTTTTCAAAACGGTCATAAAGTTCCTTATTTGTAAAATAACGAAAATATTCCTTTCAAAACATTTTATAAAATGTAAAACAAGGGTATAAATGAATTAAATACATAGTTTAAGAAATAGTAAAAATGTTTTTAATTTTTTTAAGAAATATGGATGTGGATGATAAAGAAGTCCCATTAGATACTTACGTATAAACAACCTCATATAATAAAGAGATTATTAAATTAACCCTTACTATGTACATTTCCTTAGTAGAGGGTATGTTAAACTCTTGTATAATGGTTAAAGAATTGTTATTAAATTATACAAGAACTGAATACATAAATTGGATATCATATATGATCCTCTAATATTTCTTTGTTAATAATATAACATTATTATCATTGTTTCGAGTGATAACTGATTCATTTTTCTTTATATGTTTTTTTTGTTCCATAAGAATTGATTTTTATGGAAAGAATGTATTTGATTCATATCTAGAATGATATTAAATTCTTAAACATTATTTTTAATCATAAAATAAAAATTATTCTTGAATGGTTATGATGGGGAACGAATCTCATCTCATCATGAAGACGGTAATCCGTACATACGCATGAGTGACAATATCATTCTATTGATGGTGAAATAGTATGTAATTGGATGGTATATTATATTTAAAGAATAATTAACATGTGATATTTATTATTTACATCAATTATACTCATTATTATACCCATCCAAATAATGATGTGTTGAATAACAAACTACACCACAACATGGAGATGGTAATCCGTACATACGCATGTATGGTGAACTTGCCATTCATAGGATGGATTGAATAATGAATATGGTTGTACCATATTTATAATAACATCTATGTAAATATAATTTACTATATTTACTGTTTTATTATGGAAACAACAAATAATGGAGATGTCACGACCCGACCTCGGGGCCCGTGCCGTGACTACCCCAAGCCCGCCTTCCATAGGCCAGGGGCTGGCGACTAGCACCAAGGCGTAAAATCCCGGTAAACAGGGAAGGCATTGCCTTTATAAGTAACAACCACCACAGAGTCAGCAAGCGGAAAGTAACTACAAGTGCAGAAAAGTAAAGGGGGCCGGAATACAAGCCCAACTGAAAGTACAACTGAAAAAGTAAAGAACAGCAACTGAAGAAAAGACGGCGGCCTCGTGTCGTCCACTGGCAATCCCACCTGAAGGGTGGGTACAGATAGCCTCCAGGCTCCTCGGGTCCCACGTCCGCTCCGAGCACGTCCCGCCCAGTGGTCCACCTCCAGGTACCGTCCTGCTCCACGCCCCAACCGTGATCAGCGCTGTCCGTCGTCTGCATCCAACACAACAAGGTGCGGGCATAGCCCGTGCAGGGGTGAGTATAAGCTACTCAGTAAGGACCCCGAGACCCCCGAAGGTCTCCCGAAATCCACAAAGGATATAGCACAAAAAGGAAGGTGCAATCACGAAGTAACATCTGACTCGACTTAGGTATATGCCCATACATATACCTAAGTCCCCACTTCTAGCTCTGCTCACGAGCTCAAGAACAACTCAATCAACATAGGAAAGCAAGACTCAAATCCACAAAGGAGAGTAAACAGTAAATCCACATAGGATAGTTCAACACAATCCACAAAGGAGAGTAACATAAGTTTCAGCTCAACCAGGTATACTTTTTCAGATGACGTCAAAGATGATCACTGATCCATCTAAGTCGTCAGACCCACGAAGGATCGATAGGTACTAACCCACGCAAAAGACCCACACAGGATCGGGCTCACACAGAACCTGTAGGCAGTGGCTCACACAGAACCGTTAGTAAGGACCCACATAGGATCAGGCTCACACAGAACCTCTAGCACTGATCCACGTAGGATCGCTGAGTGCAGTAGTCGACACAGTCCACTGAGGATCTCTGCACAGTCGTCGCCGCAGTCCACGAAGTATCTCTGCTCTGCCGTCGTCGCAGTCTACTGAGGATCTCTGCTCTGCCGTCGTCGTAGTCCACGGAGGATCTCTGCTCTGTCGTCGAAGTCACAGCCAGCGCTAGGTTTCCCGCACACAGCGAGCTTGTTTAGGAGGGTCCGCTCCACGAGCCGAGAGGCTGATACATCAACTGACACGTAGTCCGATGTTGATGTATCCAAAAGTTCCGTATCGACAACAGGATCTCAACGCAACAGACGGCGCGTCAATCGGACGCCCGGTCTGAGAGTTATTGGCATTTTCGTCCCAGGGGCCCGGTTGGTTTTTAGGGCAAAACCAACCCGACGGTACTCCGCCTGTATCCGATCCTCGGGCGGAGTATGCCAAAAGTTCCGTATCACTTAGACGAAACTACCACAGCTGACGGTACGTCGATCGGACGTCCGTAGCTCAAGTTATGAGGGTTTCCGCTCCGAGGGCCCGGTTGGTTTCGTGTACGAACCAACCCGGCCGAACCCAAAGTCTTCCGAAACCTTGACTATAATATACCGAAACGACTGTATCGATCCAAGGATCGCGTAGCCGCTGACGGTTCGTCAAACGGAGGTCTCAGGCCCAAGATATGGGCAAAAGACCGAAGAAGGCCCGAAAACGGGGGTTCTGGGCCCGGGGCGACCCGGCCCGAACCACCCCTGGGTCGGCCGAACCGGGTCGACCCGAACCGGGAGGCCCGACCCGGCAGGACCCGGCGAGGCCGGGTCTGGTCCGGCCTGGGCCCGGCCCGGCCGACCGGACCGGCCGGCTCGGCTTCGGCCGAGCGGCCGAAGAAACCGCCGCGGGTTTGACCCGCGGCTTGGAGGAACGCGGCCCGCGTGCTGGGTGGCCGGACCGCGGAAGCGGTCCGGCGGTTCGCCGCTGCCGCGGCTCGGCCGCGGCGGAGTTTCTGGCGGCGCGCTGGGCGCCGCCGCCTCCGGTCGCCGGCGCCGCCGCGCCGGCGACCCGCGCCGCCGCCGCCTTCCGCGGGCCGCCGGAGTTGCTCCGGTGGCCCGTTTTGCCTCCCGTCTGCGCCATTGCTCCTCCCGGGGGCCGATCTTCACTGCGGGATCAACGGATCGCCCTTGCCGCACGGTTCGTCGTCGTCCGCCAAATCCGCACAAAAAAAGATTGGCGGAGGGTTGCCGGGTCTTGTTCGTTAGATCCGCACCCTCCGCGTTAGTCATAAACTCAACGGGAGGAAAAGAAAATAACCAATCAACAATTTTAAAATAAATTAAAATTGTTCCGTGATCGGGTTCTTTATTTTAAAAGAATAAACATGGGAAATAAAATATTCCAACAACCCCTACCTCGAAGTTGCCGTCGGACGTGAGGTCGTCGCGGAATCGCTCGTCACGAAAGGAGGGGATCGTCACGTCGTTCGCGGAAGAGACGTTCGTCGCACCGCAGGAAAAGTGTCGCGCCGACGATCTCCGGATCTAGAACAAACGGATTTAATTAATTAAATCCGTTGTTATTGAAATTAAAAAAAGGTGAATTAAACGATCCGTTTCTCACCTTAGTTGCCGAACGAGGATCGGCCGCGGAAGAAGAGGCGTCATCGAAGAACGTCGCGGGTAGAGCTCGTCGACGTCGCAGATCGCGATTTGCGTCGTCGAATTCTGGTTCCGGCGTTCTTCGCGTTCTTCGCGTTCTTCGCGTTCTTCGCGGGGAGGGTGGAGGCTCAGAGGATTCGAACAATGATAGCAATCCTCCAAAATAGACAAGTTTGTCTATTTTATTAATTTTCCAACAAACGCAAAACGCGTAAGTAACGACCCATTAAATTCGTTGAATTAATTCAACGAATGAAACAGCCCATTTAATTCACGAAATAAACCGCCCAATTAAATGGTCTGTTAAGAATTAAGGAAAACGCGTCGGTTGACTTTTCAGTTATTTTGACGGGTTTTCGCGGGTGCGTTACTTAGCGAAAGAAACGGTGGGGCTCGTGCGGGCCCCACCGCACAAATATCCTAACAAGGGGTAGGATATTTCCGGATAGCACCCTATCCGCTTTTACTCAGTTCAAGTGGCTTCCAAGCGGCTTCCAAGCAGCTTAAGTGAAATAAAATAAAGTTGTCGCACAAATTTTATTTTATTTCTGTCTTAAAGCCCCAAAATTTAAAAACCACGTCTGAGCAAACGCAACTCCGGAAGAGGCGTTTCTAAGCAAATACCAGCGCTGCGATTTCATCGGTGCCCTCAGAATTCGATTCCGGGCACCGGTTCAAAAGATAGAAAAACCCGCTCGTCCGTTCACTGAACGTACCCGAGCCAAACTTCGGAAATTGATTCCGGGCACACCGGGCCTCGGAATCAGGTGCCGTCTGAAGCTGCGCTCTTGTAAAATTCCAAAGAAAATAAAGGAAAAAATTTACTTGAAATTTGCGGGTCTTTACATTACTCCCACCTCAGGGCTTTACGTCCCCGTAAAGATACATCAAAAACTAGGGGAACAAATGGGGGTACTGAGCACGCATCTGAGCCTCCCGCTCCCAAGTGCTCTCTTGGAGGTTCCCGTGCTGCCATCTGATGCGCACAAGAGGAATCGACCGCCCACGTAGGACCCGCTCCTGTCGATCCTCGATCTCCACTGGGACCTCCGCAAAAGTCGCCCCATCGTCCACGTCCAGCTCCCCAAAGTCGATGATGTGCGTCGGGTCGTGCACGTATCTCCTCAGCTGAGACATGTGGAAGACGTCGTGCACCCGGTGCAACTGAGGTGGTATTGCCAGGCGATAAGCCACCTCTCCTATCCTGCTGAGGACCTGGAAAGGCCCGATGAAGCATGGAGACAACTTGCCGCCTCAGCCAAATCTCCGTAAACCACGTCGAGGTGAGACACGCAAAAAGACGTGGTCGCCATCCTCGAACTCTAGTGGCCTCCGCCTCCTGTCGGCATATGACTTCTGCCGGCTCTGAGCTGTCCTCATCTTCTCCTGGATGATATGGACCTTCTCTGTCGTGGCTCGGACCATCTCTGGTCCCACGAGTGCTGACTCCCCAGGGTCTGTCCAGCACAACGGTGATCTGCAGGGTCTGCCGTACAACGCCTCGTATGGTGCCATCCTGATGGTGGAGTGGTAGCTGTTGTTGTACGCGAACTCCACCAAGGGTAGGTGGTCCTCCCAGCTGCGACCAAAGTCGAGAACACATGCACGGAGCATGTCCTCGAGTGTCTGTATGGTCCTCTCCGTCTGACCATCTGTCTGAGGGTGGAAGGCTGTGCTCAGATGGAGCTGCGTCCCGAACGCCTCCTGCAACCCCTTCCAAAGCCGGGAAGTGAAACGAGCATCTCGATCGGAGACGATAGACGATGGCACACCGTGAAGCCGTACGATCTCCTGGATGTAAAGACGTCTCAAGCTCTCCACTGAGCCCTGCTCTCTGATGGGTAAGAAGTGTGCCGACTTGGTGAGTCGGTCGACAATCACCCAAATGGAGTCGTGACCTCTGGAAGTGCGTGGAAGTCCAGTCACGAATTCCATAGATATGCCATCCCACTTCCACTCCGGGACCTCCAAGGGCTGTACCAAGCCTGCTGGTACCTGATGCTCTGCCTTCACCTGCTGGCAGGTGAGGCATCGTGAAACGAACTCTGCCACAGCTTTCTTCATGCCCGGCCACCAGTGCTGTCGTTTGAGATCCTGGTACATCTTCGCCACTCCGGGATGTACCGCCAAGGGAGAAGTGTGAAACTCTCTCAGCATCTCCTCCCGTAAAGCGACTGGTACGAAGGTACGTCCTCTGAAAAGGATGTCGTGCTCTGCTCCAAGGAAGAAGCCATCAGGCGCCTGACCTGAGGATATCAGTGCACGCCGGGTCTCACAGTCAGCGTCCCCACGCTGAGCCTCTCTGACCCGCTGTAGAAGTGGAGGAGAGACTGTGAGAGACTGAAGAAAGGCTGCTCCGTCTCTATCCACGAAGGATATCTGTAAGGAGGCTAGCTGCTTCGTCGCCTCCTCAAGTAGCTGAATGCCCGTCCTCCTGCTGAGGGCATCCGCTACCACGTTCCCCTTCCCAGGAGTATAGACTATCTCAAAGTCATAGTCCTGGAGGAACTCAAGCCATATCTGCTGTCTCAGGTTCAGGTCCTTCTGAGAGAAGATATACCTGAGACTCTGGTGGTCAGAAAAGACTGTGAAGCGCTCGCCCATCAGATATTGCCGCCAAGTCTTCAGAGCGAAGACCACTGCTGCTAACTCCAGGTCATGAGTGGCGTAGTTCTACTCATGCGGCCTCAACTGACGTGATCCTTAGGCGATCACGACCCACTCCTGCATCAGGACGCACCCGAGTCCAGTCCCTGATGCATCGCAGTAAACTACGTACCCAACTCCCTCCTCAAGCAACCTCAAGATAGGTGCGCTGGTCAATCTCTGTCTCAGCTCCTGGAAGCTCTGCTGACATCTGTCTGACCACACAATGGGTTTCCTCTTCTTTTTCAAGGCTGAGAGTGGTGCCGCAACCCTGGAGAAGTCTGGCACAAATCTCCGATAGTATCCGGCTAGGCCCAAGAAGCTCCGCACCTCCGTCACGCTCCTGGGTGGCTCCCAAGCTAGCACTACCTCGATCTTTGCGGGATCCACTGCAACTCCCGCCTCAGAGATGACGTGCCCCAAGAAGTGGACCTCACGTAACCAGAACTGGCACTTTGAGAGCTTGCCATAAAGCTGGTGCTCTCGGAGTGTGTCTAGCACAACTCGCAGG
Source organism: Viscum album (assembly GCA_963277665.1). Lineage (NCBI taxonomy): Eukaryota > Viridiplantae > Streptophyta > Magnoliopsida > Santalales > Viscaceae > Viscum > Viscum album. The sequence continues at coordinate 476,291,675 of OY728135.1, forward strand.
TGGTAGGCATGCTCCTCCTCAGTCGTCGAGTATACCAAAATGTCGTCAATGAAGACCACGACAAATCGGTCGAGGTATGGCTGGAAGATCCTGTTCATGAGGCTCATGAACACTGCTGGAGCATTGGTTACGCCGAATGGCATAACCAAGAACTCATAATGGCCATACCGACACCTGAAGGCCATCTTCTGCACGTCCTCGTCTCGAACTCTGAGCTGATGATAGCCTGACCGGAGGTCTATCTTCGAGAACCACCGCGCTCCCTTGAGCTGATCGAAGAGGTCATCAATCTGTGGCAGCGGATACTTGTTCCTCACTGTCACCTGGTTCAGGCGACGATAGTCGACACACAGTCGCAAGCTCCCGTCCGCCTTCTTGGCAAACAAAATCGGGGAAGCCCAGGGTGAAACACTGGGTCGGATAAACCCCTTGCTCTGCAAGTCCTCCAACTGTACACGCAGCTCTCGAAGCTCGGCGGGGGCCATCCGATATGCTGGAGTAGATATCGGGGCTGTCCCGGGGTACAAGTCGATGTAAAAGTCTACCTCTCTATGAGGAGGTAGCCCTGGAACGTCGTCGGGAAAGACGTCCACGTACTGGTCCACCACTGCAGGAAAAACTGGACTCCGCACGTCCACTGCTCCTAGGATGAGGCCAGCCAACTGATGAGAGATGGGCTGCACTCTCCTCCGCGGAAGTACATCCTGTGCTGCAAAGGTTCCCTTCTCGCCGGTGAAGGTAAACCTGCTCCCGTCGGTACGAACACATCGCACCTTGCGCCTAAAACAGTAGATCTGGGCATGAACCGTGTATAGCCAATCCATGCCCAAGATGACGTCGTAAGGCCTCGACGCCGCTACAAGGAGATCCCAGCCGAAGCTCTCGCCTCCTAGAGTAAGCTCACACTACCGGCACCAGTGCGTAATCGTCGAGTCTGCTCCCGTAGGAGTCTCTAGCCGTAAGGATCGAGCCAACGGCTCAGTCGGAATCTCCGAGCTCCGAACAAGGGCAGAGGCTATGAAAGAGTGACTCGCTCCTGTGTCTATAAGTACTGCAGCAAGGGTTGAATAGACACAGATCGTACCTCGAATCATCTTGGGCATGTCGGGGTCGTAGGCCTCCACTGCCTGGAGCTGGGCCTGCCCCTGCCCGCCAGCTCCCTGTGGTCGAGGTGGCCCTCCTGGTGGTGGTGGGGGTAGAGCCTAGAAGCGTCACCCACCACCCGCTGCTCGGCCATATCCTCTGCCTCGTCCGCCTCCTCCATGCGGACCGCCACGGTCGACCCTCTGCCTCTGCCTGGGTGGCCCCTCCACCGACTGCTGCTCCTCTGATCGGCGAGTCGGGCAGTCACGAGCCATGTGACCCTGCCCGCCGCAGGAGTAGCACAGTCTGCCTCTCGGAAGGCTGACACTCCGCTGTGTGCCCCGCACTGCTGAGCCGGTGTCCTGAGGCCGTCTGCGTGGGGGCCTGGTCTGCCTGGACCCGAGAGTCATCCGTCGGCTACCTTCTGCCGAAGACTCAGCTACCTGCCGCCCTGCGCTAGGTCTCGCCGCTGAAGAAGGCTCTGCCAGGAAGCTCTCGATCAGGAGGGCTCGCTCCAGCACTCCCGCCTGGGTCGGAATGCTGAGGGAGATCAGCGACGCCTGAATCTCCTGTCGCAAGCCCTGCTCGAAGGTCCGGGACCGGAAGAAGGGGTCTCGTACCATGTCGGTCGAATAGCGAGATAGGTCAGTGAACCTCGCCGCGTACTGAGCGACCGTCATGCTGTCCTGGCGCAGCTGGAGAAGCTCCTGGATGCGCACCGCTCAGAGGGTGGCCGGGACGAACTCAGAGCGGAAGAGGCTCTCGAAGTCCGTCCAGAGCAAGGATGCCTCATCGTGAACCCGAAGCATCAAGCTCCACCATCGTCCTGCCGCCGCCTGCAGGAGGCTCGCCGCGAGAATCACCATGAGATCCGCTGGTGTCCTCACTAGCCTAAAGATCTGTACCACCTCCTCTAGCCAGTCCTCGGCGGCCTGGGGGTCCGCCTCACCGTGAAACCTGGGTGGTCGCTGGCTCTGAAACTCATGCAGTTCCCTGAGGCGACGTGCATCGTCGGCGTCTGGTACTGGTAGCATCGGTGGCTCGGCGGGTAAAGCTACCGCCGGTGCCACTACTGGCAAAGGGCCCTGCACCGAGGCCTCGTCGCTCGGTGGGCTGCCGTCGCGCCCTACACTCGGAACCCTAGCTGGCTGTCGTCGCGGGGCCATCCTGAAAAAGAGAACAAGAGCACCACAGTCAGAACAGTATACCTGGTGAGCTGGCACAAGTAATCACAAGGAAAACCTGAGACTTTCATAAAGCAGATCAGTATACCCGGTGAGCTGACACAAGTAATCACGAAGAAAACTTGAAACACACACGCAATCAATGTTTTCATGCATTAAGTCGGAAATCAGGAGTCAGGGTCCTGGTGTACGGATACGTCGGCCACCGCACCAACACTGGGCTCCCTGAACTGATAACCACACTCAATACACTAAACACTATTGCTTCATATAGAAAGAAAAGACGATCAGAGTCTGCGGTAGAACCGACCACCTCTGATACCAATTTGTCACGACCCGACCTCGGGGCCGGTGCCGTGACTACCCCAAGCCCGCCTTCCATAGGCCAGGGGCTGGCGACTAGCACCAAGGCGTAAAATCCCGGTAAACAGGGAAGGCATTGCCTTTATAAGTAACAACCACCACAGAGTCAGCAAGAGGAAAGTAACTACAAGTGCAGAAAAGTAAAGGGGGCCGGAATACAAGCCCAACTGAAAGTACAACTGAAAAAGTAAAGAACAGCAACTGAAGAAAAGACGGCGGCCTCGTGTCGTCCACTGGCAATCCCACCTGAAGGGTGGGTACAGATAGCCTCCAGGCTCCTTGGGTCCCACGTCCGCTCCGAGCACGTCCCGCCCAGTGGTCCACCTCCAGGTACCGTCCTGCTCCACGCCCCAACCATGATCAGCGCTGTCCGTCGTCTGCATCCAACACAACAAGGTGCGGGCATAGCCCGTGCAGGGGTGAGTATAAGCTACTCAGTAAGGACCCCGAGACCCCCGAAGGTCTCCCGAAATCTCCAAAGGATATAGCACAAAAAGGAAGGTGCAATCACGAAGTAACATCTGACTCGACTTAGGTATATGCCCATACATATACCTAAGTCCCCACTTCTAGCTCTGCTCACGAGCTCAAGAACAACTCAATCCACATAGGAAAGAAAGACTCAAATCCACAAAGGAGAGTAAATAGTAAATCCACATAGGATAGTTCAACACAATCCACAAAGGAGAGTAACATAAGTTTCAGCTCAACCAGTTATACTTTTTCAGATGACGTCAAAGATGATCACTGATCCATCTAAGTCGTCGGACCCACGAAGGATCGATAGGTACTAACCCCCGCAAAAGACCCACACAGGATCGGGCTCACACAGAAGCTGTAGGCAGTGGCTCACACAGAACCGGTAGTAAGGACCCACATAGGATCGGGCTCACACAGAACCTGTAGCACTGATCCACGTAGGATCGCTGAGTGCAGTAGTCGACGCAGTCCACTGAGGATCTCTGCATAGTCGTCGCCGCAGTCCACGAAGGATCTCTGCTCTGCCGTCGTCGCAGTCCACTGAGGATCTCTGCTCTGCCGTCGTCGCAGTCCACGGAGAATCTCTGCTCTGTCGTCGAAGTCACAGCCAGCTCTAGGGTTCCCGCACACAGCGAGCTTGTTTAGGAGGGTCCGCTCCACGAGCCGAGAGGCTGATACATCAACTGACACGTAGTCCGAAGTTGATGTATCCAAAAGTTCCGTATCGACAACAGGATCTCAACGCAACAGACGGCGCGTCAATCGGACGCCCGGTCTGAGAGTTATTGGCATTTTCGTCCCCGGGGCCCGGTTGGTTTTTAGGGCAAAACCAACCCGACCGTACTCCGCCTGTATCCGATCCTCGGGCGGAGTATGCCAAAAGTTCCGTCTCACTTAGAGGAAACTACCACAGCTGACGGTACGTCGATCGGACGTCCGTAGCTCAAGTTATGAGTGTTTCCGCTCCGAGGGCCCGGTTGGTTTCGTGTACGAACCAACCCGGCCAAACCCAAAGTCTTCCGAAACCATGAGTATAATATACCGAAACGACCGTGTCGATCCAAGGATCGCGTAGCCGCTGACGGTTCGTCAAACGGAGGTCTCAGGCCCAAGATATGGGCAAAAGACCGAAGAAGGCCCGAAAACGGGGGTTCTGGGCCCGGGGCGACCCGGCCCGAACCACCCCTGGGTCGGCCGAACCGGGTCGACCCGAACCGGGTCGGCCCGACCCGGCCCGACCCGGAGAGGCCGGGTCCGGTCCGGCCTGGGCGCGGCCCAGCCGATCGGACCGGCCGGCTCGGCTTCGGCCGAGCGGCCGAAGAAACCGCCGCGGGTTTGACCCGCGGCTTGGAGGAACGCGGCCCGCGCGGGCCGCGTGCTGGGTGGCCGGATCGCGGACGCGGTCCGGCGGTTCGCCGCCGCCGCGGCTCGGCCACGGCGGAGTTTCCGGCGGCGCGCCGGGCGCCGCCGCCTTCCGCGGGCCGCCGAAGTTGCTCCGGTGGCCCGTTTTGCCTCCCGTCTGCGCCATTGCTCCTCCCGGGGGCCGATCTTCACTGCGGGATCAACGGATCGCCCTTGCCGCACGGTTCGTCGTTGTCCGCCAAATCCGCACAACAAAAGATCGGCGGAGGGTTGCCGGGTCTTGTTCGTTAGATCCGCACCCTCCGCGTTAGTCATAAACTCAACGGGAGGAAAAGAAAATAACCAATCAACAATTTTAAAATAAATTAAAATTGTTCCGTGATCGGGTTCTTTATTTTAAAAGAATAAACACGGGAAATAAAATATTCCAACAACCCCTACCTCGAAGTTGCCTTCGAACGTGAGGTCATCGCGGAATCGCTCGTCGCGAAAGGAGGGGATCGTCACGTCGTTCGCGGAAGAGACGTTCATCGCACCACGGGAAAAGCGTCGCGCCGACGATCTCCGGATCTAGAACAAACAGATTTTATTAATTAAATCCGTTGTTATTGAAATTAAAAAAAAAGGTGAATTAAACGATCCGTTTCTCACCTTAGTTGCCGAACGAGGATCGGCCGTGGAAGAAGAGGCGTCGCCGAAGAACGTCGCGGGTATAGCTCGTCGACGTCGCAGATCACGGTGTGCGTCGTCGAATTCCGGTTCCGGCGTTCTTCGCGTTCTTCGCGTTCTTCGCGTTCTTCGCGGGGAGGGTGGAGGCTCAGAGGATTCGCACAACGATAGCAATCCTCCAAAATAGACAAGTTTGTATATTTTATTAATTTTCCAACAAACTCAAAACGCGTAAGTAACGACCCATTAAATTCGTTGAATTAATTCAACGAATGAAACAGCCCATTTAATTCACTAAATAAACCGCCCAATTAAATGGTCTGTTAAGAATTAAGGAAAACGCGTCGGTTGACTTTTCAGTTATTTTGACGGGTTTTCGCGGGTGCGTTACATAGCGAAAGAAACGGCGGGGCTCGTGCGGGCCCCACCGCACAAATATCCTAACAAGGGGTAGGATATTTCCGGATAGCACCCTATCCGCTTTAACTCAGTTCATGTGGCTTCCAAGCGGCTTCCAAGCAGCTTAAGTGAAATAAAATAAAGTTGTCGCACAAATTTTATTTTATTTCTGTCTTAAAGCCCCAAAATTTAAAAACCACGTCTGAGCAAACGCAACTCCGGAAGAGGCGTTTCTAAGCAAATACCGGCGCTGCGATTTCATCGGTGCCCTCAGAATTCAATTCCGGGCACCGGTTCAAAATATAGAAAAACCCGCTCGTCCGTTCACTGAACGTACCCGAGCCAAACTTCAGAAATTGATTCCGGGCACACCGGGCCTCGGAATCAGGTGCCGTCTGAAGCTGCGCTCTTGTAAAATTCCAAAGAAAATTAAGGAAAAAAATTTCGTTGAAATTTGCGGGTCTTTACAGGAGAAGTATAAGAATAAAAGAACATTGAAAGAGGTGATGAAATAATAACCTCTTCTTCGGGTGATTCCATTTTATTAGAAGAGAGAGGATCCATAGGTTTGATTTATAATAAAAATAAGCCCTCTAGATTTAAGGTAGGGTAGTTGTGAGGATATTGGATCAGTGGTTGGTCGAGTCAAATGGATTTGGAGGTGTGAATTTAAGAGAAGGTGATGTACCCTTTTATAAGATTGGTGAGAGGCACTTTAGGAAAAGCTTGAAATATTATTTTATTATAAAATTATTTTCGGTCTCTAATAGCTCCAAATGGATTTATTTCAAGTATAATATTGATATGGGTATAAATAATTTCAACCAATAGGTTTCATACATGTTTAGGTCACCGTATTAACGTTATCTTTTATATTTGACCATTAGTTAAATATTTTAACTTTTACCATGTCTTCTTGTATTTTTAGACTACATGGTTAATATAGTTACTATAAAATTTCAAAAGAACCTAAATTGTATAATTAATTAAATGTGTAACATTATCTAATTCATTTTGTCAAATCTTATATTTTTAGGACTATTATATAATTTTATAAAATAGTATTTGTTATAAAAAGTCATTTATTTCAATTTTGACTCTATTTAGTATTTGGTTTTTTCTAAAGTCATAAAAAATTAATTCCTTCCAAAAAAAATATAGTAAATCAACCATAACATGTCATATTCACCTAGAAAATTCGTGGATGACATCAAAAGTTTCAATTTACATTTATTTTAATATTTATAATATTATTTAATTTAATCATTCATTAATAAGGTAATTACTGCATCATCATTATGTCTAAAAATTTTAAATAAAATACTATGACATAGAAAATATTTTTATATTTGTAATGAATATTTATAGTTGAATTTATCTTATGTATAAACCTATATTAAAATAGTTTAGTTATTAAAATTTAAATTTAACAATTTTAGCTCTTCTATAAATAAATTATAATACAGGTCCCAATCTATCCCAAGTCGATAAAAATCATAATTTTTTCCTAAGGTTGATTTTGTTTTAAAAAAAACCTATCCAATGAAATTAAAACATATGTTGGGGTAATTTTATATTATTATAATTGTATTTTTACCTTTGATTGCCTTATTTACTTTTAATCGTTGTACATAAATTTCAAAAGTTACTCTTCACCAAAAATTATTTTCTTCCTATTAAGCCACATTTTACATACTGATGAAAATCATGTCTATTAGATCTTTTAAATTCAATTCATAGAAGCTGTAAAATTACGTTTTATGCAAATTTGCAAATGTACCTAGAAGGTGGGTAAAAGATGTTAAAAGGTTCAATAAAATTTTATATATCTAATCTTATTATAAAATTACTCAAATAAAATAAATTGGACTACTATAAGTATTATGTATCTATTTTAACTTTAAAATAAATTTAAATTTATAAAAAATTAAATAAAAATTCGGTTCTAAACAATAACGCAGATTTTTCACTATTCATAAAAAATTTAATGTTTTCAGAAAAATACCAAAAATTCAACCTAATATAATTTTGATATTACAAATCCAAAACAAAGTTCATTTTGAAAAATAAAATTTATAAAATTTCAAAAATTAGGTATTACAATGCATAACTTCTTTTTAAACGTGTAGTTTGATTTTTCATGGTCTGCTAGAACTTGGAGCTACGTACAGTGCACGATACTGTATTATTCAAAGAGAAGTGTATTGTGGTATCTTGGGGTGTTACATTCTTCCCTCCTTTAAATAATTTCATCCTTGAAATTTATATAATATTACTGCATAAAAATATTTGAGTGGTTCTTCATTATAACTTCCTCAACTTCCCATGTTGCCTCTTCCATTTTATGGTTTCTTTGAAGAACTTTTACCAGATGAGTTATTTTTCTTCTCAACACTTGTTCTCTAGTATCCATAATCTTGATAGGCACTTTAGAATAAAATATATTGGGTTCTAGTTCTATTTTCTCATAGGTGAGCACATGCATTGGGTCAGGCATGTATTTTCTCAATAGTGATACGTGGAACACATCATGAACTTTAGAGAGACTTGGTGAAATTTCCAAATGGTAAGCTACAACTCCAATTCATTCTAGAATTTTGAACATTCTGATGTACCTAGTACTTAATTTACCCTTCTTACTGAATTTTATAACACCATTCCAAGGAGATACCTTCAAGAAAACATGATATCCCACATGAAATTCCATATCCTTCCTTTAGTTATCAATATAGACTTTTCTCCTACTTTGAGCTGATTTTATGTGGGTTTGGATAATCTTCACCTTTTCGATTGTATTCTAAACAAGTTCTGGGTCTATGAGTTTTTTTCACCAATATCATTCCCACAAGTTGGTGTGTGACATCTCTTTCTATATAACATTCCATATGGTTCCATCTGAATACTTGAATAGAAGCTATTATTATTGGAAAATTCTACCAAAGGTAAATAATGATCCAACATAACTTGAAAGTCGAGTGATAAAGAATGTGACATGTATTCTAATGTTAGAATAGCTAGTTTTGATTGTCTATTAGTTTGAGGGTGGTAAGTAGTTCTCAAATGAATTTTAGTATCTAGGTATTTTTGAATACTTTTCTAGAATCTTAATGTAAAACGGGGATCACGATCAGAAAAAATCGACAGGGGTACACTATAAAGTCTTAAAACATCATTAATATATAGTCTTTCTAAAAATTCATGTGGTAAATCATCTCTTATATCAAGAAAATGTGCTAAATTTGTAAGATGATCAACAATGATCCATATTGCATCATTCGTTCTAGGAGTATTTGATAGCCCCATGAAAAGGTTCATCTTAATATCATCCCATTTCCACTCGGGTATGAAAAGAGGTTGCATGAATCCTCTTGGATGTTTTCTTCTAACCATCACCTATTTACAAACCATAAATCTTAACACATAATCACCAATATATCTCTTAATGTTGTCCCACAAAAAATATTCCTTCAAATATCTATACATATTAGTGCTACTAGGGTGTATAGTGAAATTGGAGCTATGGGCATCATCTATCAATTCCATTTTTTGATCTGGTTTACCGGGAACACAAATCCTCTTCCCAAATTTCAAAATTCTACCTTCATATATGAAGTCAATCAATCTCCCATCATTTTCATCCTTAATTTTTCTTTTGAAACTCCCCATCATTAGTCTGGGAACTTATTATCAATTATAGTAAAGATGGTTTAGCAACAATTTCAAAAGTATTGATGTTTCACCTTCCATAATTATTTCCATATCTATCTTTACTATATCCATTAACAAAATATCTCTTTCAAATCTCATCTTGTTCAGAAATCTGTGATCCTTTCTTCTCAAAGCATCTTCCAGCTTATTTTTCTTCCCTGGGAGGTTGTGTATTGTACAATCATAATCCCCGAGTAGTTCCATTCATCTCCTTTAACCCATTTTGAGTTCTTTATATGAGAAAATATACATCAAATTATTTTGATTAGTTTATATCTCAAAATTTTCACCATAGAGATAGTGTCTCCATATATTCAGAGAAAATATTACAGATTTTAACTCCAGATCATGAGTGGAATAGTTTTTTCATGAATTTTTTAGGTTCCGTTATACATTAGAAATAACTCCATCATTTTACATAAGGACATAACCAATTACTTTCATTGAATAATCACTATAAATAAAAATATCATAAATGTTTTATGGTAGAGTCAAGATAGGATCATTGGATAATATTCTCTTCAATTATTCAAGACATTCTCCACACTATTTTTTCAAACATATTTATCCCCATTATGTGTGATCTTGGTTAATGGGTTATCCAATCTGGAAAGGTTTTTGAAAAAACTCCAATAGTTACCTGCTGAACCAATAAAATTGCATACATCAGTTATACTAATATGTATTTTCCATTCTTGGATTTCCCATGTATTTGAAGAATCAATTGATATTCCATACATAGAGACAATATGGCAGAGAAAATAAATCTCTTAAATCCAGTGTTCAAACTTTCTAAACTTCCCATATAATTCATTTCTTCTAAGAGTCTTTATAATAGTGCACAAGTTACTTTCACGATCTTCATAACATTTGGAGTATACCAAGATATAATTAATAAATACCACTAAAAATTCATCTAGATATTCCTTGAAATCGCTATTCAATAGATCCATTAAAATAAATGGTGTGTTATTCGGTCCAAAAGGCATTATTGTAAACTCATAATTCCCATACCTAGTTCGCAATACTGTCTTTGGAATGTTTTCCTTCTTGATGCACAACTGATGATATCCACCATAAAGGTCAATATTTGAAAAATATTAAACCCCATGAATTTGATCTAATAAATCATCAATGTGAGGTAGGGGATACTTTTTCATTATTGATATAGAATTGATCTCCATGTAGTCAATACACATCCTCATAGATCCACCTTTCATCTTAAGAAAAAGAATTGGGTCTCCCCATGGAGAAACTCTAGGTTGAATAAATTCTTTCTTACTCAATTACTCTAATTACTTCTTCAGCTTCACTAATTCCACAGTGGCCATTCTATAATGGGTCTTCGATATGGGCATTGAACCATGAATTATGTCAATGGAAAACTTAATTTCCCATTCTGGCAATTTTCTATGTAAATCCTATTAAAACACATCAAAATATACTTTCACAATAGGTACATCCTCAATTTGAACATTCCATTCCTCACCCATAGTTATGTCACTCCCTTCAACTCCAATAATTGAATTTAGTAGAGCTATTAGGGGTGGATCTAGAAGAGAATTAGATGGTGATTTTTTTCTCTAAAGATATGGGATTCCTTATCATCATAAAAAATTGTAACCTCCTTATTCATACAATAATGTTTCAAATCATGGTCCAAAAGACAATCCATATCAAGTATTATATCAAATTCAATAATTGGTATGACAATAAAATAAGTACATAATGAATGTTTACAAGCCATAATGGTAACTTCTTGAATAGAAATTGTTGAAATGATAATTTTCTTATAAGTTTGGACTACAAACTACCTTATTATGTGAAATTGAAATTTCTAATTTTCTTGAAAAATTGGGAAGCGATGAAAGGATGTGTTGATATAGAATCAAATAAACCATTGGTTAATTTTGAGGAAATGATTAAAGTTCCTTCCACCATGTCGTTAAGAAATTCAACCAAAACAGTAGAGACAATATAATCTTGGCCTTGTTCCATTTGCTTTATTTGGGGAAAATTTCCTTGAGGCTTTGGAAAATAATTTTCACAATGTCCCATATCATTAAAATTATAACATTGAACATTGGTATCTTCTTTCTTCCCATTATATTCTGGAGCTTGGTGGAATCTTCCTCCACCAATGTAACAAACCCTTATTCCCTTCAAGAATGTAACGAGGTTGATTCTTCCTAAATTTATTGCAGGGTGGAAATTCAAATTTTCCCTTATTACTCTTATTTCTTTTTCCAAAGTGTTCAGAAGATCTCTTCTTCTCATAATTCCCTTTAAAGTCAAAAGACTTAGATAATTCCTTTTCTGTGTTGATATCACATGAGACTATGTCTTTTTATGACAAGAAGTACTATGATACTAATTATCATTGGTAAAATGGATTTCACCCGTCAAATAATCTATCAATATTAATTCTTGGGTTACGTATATAATCAGTTGCAGGCCTAGCTAACCTTGTAAAGGTTGACTCACACTTTGTGACATTCTCATCCTCCTTTTTCCTCAGACTCAGAAATTTCCTTTCCATATCCACTCGATGTTCACAAGTAAAGTATTTTTCTATGGAAAGAACATTAAAATCCCTCCATTCAATATTTGATACTTCTTTATCCTCCATTTTGTTTTTACTTAATGAACACCATTTATCTTCATCTCTTAAGAGGTGATAAACTTCCAACACCACTTTTTCCCTTTCACTACTCCCTAAATAATGAAATATTTTCTCTAAGAAACATAACCATTTCTTAGCTACAAATGGATTTTTATTCCCATTTAATGTTTGTGGTTGTTTACTCATGAAGTGGTATAACATTTATCCTCCGCGTTTTGGATCAAGGTGATCCATACGAGTAAGGTCATTATTCATAACATAAGTTAGTTGTCCCAGTATGGTTATAAGCTTTTCAGCACTACTTTCATCACCAACACCACTATAATTATCTTTAATTGGAGTAAAATCCCTACATGTATTATGTGTTTTGATAAGGTTTCCAATCCTTCCACTATGTACCATTTCTAGACAATGGAATACACTAGATTAGTTTACGAATTGCAATGCATAATTCCAAACTTGTAAAATACTTAACATAAATTGAATAGTTAATGCATGAAATTCATAATCATAAAAAATATTTTCATTTGGTAAGTATTTTCTCATAAATAGATCATAATGGTTTGTAAGGAAAATTTTAATTATCCAAAGCATATCCCCCAGGAGTTTCAAACCAGGTGTGCAGTAAGGCTCGTTGCCATGTACCTTGATACCCTAGGTCAAGCACAAAACTCCTGGTCAGAGTTTTCACTCCTAGGTGCATCTATTCTAGATCCACATCTACATGTAGTATCTTGACATGGATGTATTTATTGTAAAACCCACATAATATCAACATTACAAAAAAAAGTGACTGTTCTTCCATACTAATCCTCAAATTCAATCTTAGGATAATATTCTCTAATTAGAGGTTTTCTAAATCTATTTTCCATGGTATGTACTAAAATTCCTTTGATACCAATTGTAACACCCTAACCCCAGTTACCCAAAGTTGGTGCATTATTACATAACATTGCCAAGATCACAATAGTTCAAGTCATGAAAGAGTGATAAGTTTAGTATCCATGGAAGTACTAGATACATACATAAGTTTTACATTATATTAATAAATGAAAAAAATAATATTATGTCACCTTTGAACACACACATAACCCTTATCCTATCCCTGCATGTTAGTCATAATATACTTCTTCATGTCCTTGAAAAAATAAAACATAAGAAAGGGGTGTGTTTAGATGCTCAGTAAGGATAAAAACATAGTAGAAACTATTATAAATAAGTGTAAACATATAAGCCAATGTATATGAATAAATCATAAGCCTTTTAAACATAAACATCACCATAATATGGAAAAGATAAATCAAATAATTCCATTTACTTGTTCACATGGATATTCTACTAGTGGAATAATCCCTTGTAATATCAATAGTTAAAATCATAATGATTGAATGCATAATGTCAGACATCATAACCACATAGTTAATCCCTCATGCCAAGACTAAAAATAAAAATATTGTCAAGGCCTTTTGAAAAGACCCTAGTTTGTCTCATGATACATATCAATGAATCAAGAGGCTATAGTGGGCCCTGCCCAACATTTACTACATCCAATGAATTCCTCATTGGAAAAGGATGAAACATAACATAAACGTTCATATTAAACTAACATGAAAAATGTTAATAATTTAACTGTAAACCATGAATAACTTACAAATAGAACATCCAATATCAAAAATATCATAAAACTATCAATTCATTATAGAATATTTTCTCATTATAAATCAACATTAATTAAATATAAAATATAATAATAGATGTTGAAATAAATTAAATCAATCAAAAAACTATTTGAGAGAAATATCTCTTTCTACTTTGAAGTAATTTAAAATTCAAATAATTATAAAAGATTTTTTTTTGAAAATATCCTTAAACGCTTTTAAGGGGAGCTTTTAAGGTGTCATAATGGTGGAAAATAGACGCTCCCGCCATATAAGTTAAAAAGCATTCTTTCTTTAATTTTTTGAAAGAGTCATAATGTACCTTGTTTGGAAAATAACAGAAAGATTCCTTTCAAAAAAACATATAAAAAGTAAAAAAGGGTATAAATGACTTTAACCCATAGTCTATGATATATAAAAAATGTTCTATAATACATTTTTGAGAAACACAGATGTGGATTATAAATATGTCCAAGTAGATACTTATTTATAAACAACCCCGGATAATAAAGAGATTGTAGAATTAACATTTAACATATACATTTACTTAGTCGTGGGTACATTAACCTCATATATAATGGTTAAATTATTTTTATTAAATTATAAAATAACTACAAACATAAATATGATAACGTATATGATCCTCTAATATTTCTTTGTTAATAATATTACATTATTATCATTGTTTTGGGTGTTAACTGATTCATTTTCCCTTATATTTTTGTTTTGTTATCTAAGTCATTTTTGTTATGGATAGGATGTATATTATTCCTATTCATAATGATATTATGTTCTTAAAAAAATATTTTTAATCATCAAATTAAAATTATTCTTTAATGGTTACGATGGGGAATGAATCTCATCGCGTCATGGAGAGGGTATGTCGTACATACACACGAGTGACAATATCATTATATTGATGGAGAAATCATATTTAATTGGATGGTATAATATATATAAATAATCATTAACATGTTATATTTATTATTTACATCAATTATTATCATTATTATACCAATCCCAATAATAAAGTGTGGAATATCGAATTACACCACATCATGGAGACGGAAAGTCGAACGTACACACATATGGTGACTTTGTCATTATTTGGATGGATAGAATAATGAATATTGTTGTACCATATTTATAGTAATATTTAATTAGGTATAAGTCACTACAATTGTTATTTTAGTATTGAAACAACAAAGAAAGTGGAAGTATAAGAAGAAAATTACATTGAAAGTGGCGATGAAATAATTACCTCTTCTTCATGTGAATCCTTATGATTTGAAAGAAATAGATCCTTATATTGGATTTGTAATCAATTTAAGGACTCTAGGTTGAATTGAGGGTAGTTTTTAGGATATTTTAGTAGGGTTTAGATGAGACAAATGGATTTGTAGGTGTGAATTTAAGAGATGGAGAAGAACCCTTTTATAAGAGAGGTGAGGGGAACTTTAGGAAAAGCGTGAAATATTAATTTATTATAAAATTATTTTTGTTTTATAATAACTCCAAATGGATTTCATTTGAGGATAATATGAGTATGGGTCGAAATGATCTCAACCAATATGTTTTATACCTGTTTAGGTAAACATATTAACCTTAACTTTTAGATTTAACCCTTTGTTAAATAGTTTAACTTTTACATTGTCTTCTTGTATTTTCAAACTACATGGTCAATATAATTACTATAAATGGACAAGAGAACCTCATGCTTTTCATAAATTACATCTGTAACATTATTTAAGTAATTTTTCAAAATCATATTTTTTACGACTATTATATAATATAATAAATTAGTATTTGTTTTAAAAAACACATTTATGACAATTTTGACACTATTTAGTATTTGATTTTTGTTAAAGTCATCACAAATTGATTCCATAAAAAATAAATTAAATCAACCATAAAATTATATATTCTCTTATAAAATTAATGGATGGCATCAAATGTATCAATTTATATTTATTTTAATATTAATAATATCAGTTATTTTAATCAATCATTAATAAGGTAATTACAACATCAACATTGTGTCAAAAAATTATAAATAAAATACTATGATGTAGGAAATATTTTTATATTTCAAATGAGTATTTATAGTTGAATTTATCTTATGTATATCACTGTATTAAAAATGGTTTAGTTATTAAAATTTGAATTTAACACATTTAACTCTTCTTTAAATAAAATATAATAAATGTCCTAATCAAACCCAAATGAATAAAAAATCATATTTTTGTCCTAAGGTTGATTTTTATCAAAAAAAATATCCAATATAATTAAGACTTGTGTTTTGGTAATTTTATAATATTATAATATTTCATTTACCTTTAATTACCCTATTTACTTTTAAATGTGGTAAATAAAATTCAAAAGTAACTATTCACTAACATATATTTTCATCCTATTGAAAAACATTTTACTTACTGATG
The DNA here is from genome assembly GCA_963277665.1 of Viscum album. NCBI lineage: Eukaryota > Viridiplantae > Streptophyta > Magnoliopsida > Santalales > Viscaceae > Viscum > Viscum album. The sequence goes on from OY728135.1 coordinate 476,307,642, forward strand.
AAAATTTTGTCTATCAAATTTAAGAAATAAAATTCACATTTGTGGTAAAATTACATTTTATGCTAATTTTCAATGTGCCTAGAGGGTGGGTAAAAGGCATTAAAAGGTTCAATAAAATTTTATATATACAATCATATTATAACATGACTTAAATAAATTAAATTGGACTAATAGAAATATTATTTATATTTTTTAACATTAAAATAAATTTATATTTAAAAATAATTATTTAAGTGAAAAGTCAATTTTAATAAATAACGTAGTGTTTTTCGATATTCGTCAAAAACTAAAAGTTTTCAGAAAATGACCAAAAAATCACCCAAAGTTAATTTGAATATTTCAAATCCAAAAAACAATGTCCATTTTGAAAAATAAAATTTATAAAATTTAAAATAAGTGGGTATTACTATTCATTACTTCTTTTTAAAAGACTATTTTTTTTTGTCGTAGTGTGCTATAATTCAGAGCTGCGTACATCGCAAGTTGTTGTATTATTCAAAGAGAAGTATACTGTGAAATATTGGGGTGTAAAAAGTCATAAGTTAAATTTGTGAAAGTGTCTTGTTATTCTTATGTGTGAAATGATAAAAACTTCCTCCATGTCCACTTCTATAATCCATTAAATATTCATCTCTAAAATGATGCAAGTTAAAGTACTGGTAGGGAAAGATAAGGAAACTGTTGTGGATAATGAATTTTATTTGTCTAAGTGTAACACCCTGACCCCTCTAGACCGGATTCAGTGCATTACTTGTTATATTTGAATGGTTAAAAAGAATTAGATCTCGAAGGAATGATCTATTTAGTAGTCTTAAAGAAACTAGATATATAAATGTGACTAAAATTACATTGGAAAAGGTTACAAAATACAATACATAACAAAAACTAAAAACTGCAACCACATGAACTCAATAAATGATCTCCTCTTCATCACCTGTTAAAGGGAAATAATGAAAGGGGTGAGCTCAAATGATTAGTAAGGGTTAAAAATCGTAGAATCATGAATCAATAATAACTGAACTGTAAACAATTTCACATAATCAATATGGCATGGTGAATAAATGAATAACTCACGCCATTAATAAATTGAGAATGAAACTGCATCCAATGAAACTGAATCAATAGATTTTTCCATTGTGAAAACCTCAATAATAATAATTACTGATAATGAATAAATAGAATGATTATTAATTGGACATCATGTATCTGGCACTTGATATCATAATATCGTGAAAATGGTTTAGTTTTTTAGGTAGAAACCTATCTGATTTTTTAAAACAACCTCCAAGGGTTTGTCGCCAACTGATTTATCCCATGAGACCAATCAATGCATTGATGGGATACAATGGGCCCCACACACCGCTTCATGTCCAAATCATTAATTATACATATATTCAAAAAAATATCAATATTCCTTTACATTATCCATATAGAATAGATGATGCATATTCATCAATATTTCCACAGTCAAAATAACATTCAAAAAAATATCTTATGTAAAATGGTATACAACATATAGAATAATCTTATACCTGATATGAGAATATGGAAATTTAAATAGAATTTAATTTCAATTGAAATGTGATCTCAAATGGGTAGTAGGTACACCACCTAAGAAAGATTATGTGCACAATACTAAGCAAGTCAGAATGATGTGAAAATAGAGACAAAGATCGTTACCATGTTGTAATCAATTGAGTCGTATGAACAAAAGTTAATAAACACCAAATGAATCCCAGAATACCATGAATATAAAAATAACAATGATAATATATATCAAATGGTGGTACACTTATTCCACATATAAGAAATAAGAGGTGAACAATGGAAATCCCACAGAATTGAAAGTGATATGAGAAAAAGCCTTACAAACATTTCAGCATGGTAACGAGTGTTCTTGCGAGGGCTTAATGAGAGGTAAAGGGGTATCCAATTACTTATATATAATAAGGTATGTATGGTTAAGGTGAAAAAATATACCCCATAATTAGGTATTAAAAATAAAATAGCACAACATAGGAGAGATTCTTGAATAAAAGTGAGAGAGAGGATCCCTTACCTTAAATCTGTTGGTGTTATCCAATTTTTATTAATGAACTGAATAAAAAATTATGTTTATTAATTAACAGTTAAATAACCTCTTATACATTTGATTTTTTTTATTATAATCATTTTATGTTCTTTTATAACCGTTTTGATTAGTTACGAGGTTCAATTTTATTGTTCGAGCTCGTTTGTTTACTTGGTTTTAATAACTGATTCTCTTATATTCTTGTTTGGATAAACATGTAAGATGAAAGTGGTTTTCCAGAATTGAAATTATATTCTATTAGTTCACATCTATAAGATTAAATGGTTTTAAATTTGTTTTTGTTACTTGGAGTGAATTCGAATTATTATATAAAACCATAGTGACAACCGTTTTTTGTTAATCGGTGGGTTTGATTACAATGAACATGTTTTTATTTATAACTTAATACCATTTGTACAAAAGTATTATAGAACAAAAAATATGATATATTACCTATATAATATTCTGCTTCAACCATAACTAAAAATTTTTCATGACCATAATTAATGATAATAATAGAAATTGATAAATAGTTGTCCGTGAATGTGCTAAATTGGAACATTTCAAACAGTAATTTCATTTATTTCAAATAAAATGTGGGAAAATGAGAGAAGATAATTAAATATCCCATTATCATAAAAACAATCCATTACAAGTATGTTACTAGAGTTATCATAATATTTGGGTTAAGGGAGGTGAGGAATGAAACAAAAATACAAGAACTTAAAAGAAAAGAAGGAATTGGAACGAGGAACTCACCTCTTGAGACTTCCTCCTTTGATAACCTCTAAAGAGGAGAGGTTTTGGTATTTTGAAGAGGATGGGGTATTTTTTACGTTGTGGAGGATCTTGGAGAGAGATTTGGGCAGAATATTGGCAAGACACATGTCTTGAGTGGAGTGAATAGAAAATGGAGCGAGGGGGGGTATAGTGGAGGAGAGAAGGGTTTTCATAATGTTTTTAATCATTAGTTTATTATTTCTTCACAAGAAAAGTAATAGTAAGTATTATATGACCATGAACAGTAATAAATTCATGTGAATTCGAACCAATTGGGCATACATTAGTAGATCATCATCAATAACTGAATAAATCCATTATTTAGCATTTATCGTAAATTATTGCATTTTACAATTCATCAAATATCCAATATTTCAGAAAAATCAAAAAAATTCATCCTAACCATTTTCTGACGTATAGAATCCAAAAATAATTTCAATTTTTCAAAAATATTATTCTACATATTTTAATTTTAATTTTTTTATTAAAATCATTATTTAATTGAAAAATATAAACACTTAAATTATTCATCATCATTTCTGAGATGCCTAAATTAATTTATACAGTCATGGGTGTGGATACTATTCATAAGAGTCATATTACTATTCATAAGGTTATGTTACTATTTATAAGGGTAGGTTAATATTCATAAGGTTATGTTAACATTCACCAAAAATTATATTAATTCTATCAGGATCTATATATCATCCTAAACACAACTGTGTATGTCAGATTTTCAAAAATCAAAACACACAAGTAGAGAATTTATGTTCAATGGCTAGGATATTAGTATCTTCAAAATATCCAAGTGTTGTTTCAATGAAACTCATTTCTTTATGAAATATTGTATATGGCCTGAATGTATTTCGGAGAAACATACCATAAAATGATCGAGGTGCTATAATATTCCCTCCATAAGAAGTTCCATACTCGTATTTTTTCATTTATAAATCCCAGAAAATAAATGTGGGTAGTTATTCTTCATAGCATCTACAATTTCCCATGTTGCTTCCCCCATATCCTAGTTTTTCCAAAGAACCTTTACTAGACGAGTCATCCAATTTCTCAATAACTTCTCCCTTATGTCAATGATCCTGATAAGCTCTTCATAGAATGAAAAATTAGGTTCCAGTTATATTTCATCATAGGTGAGTACATGCATTGGGTCTAGTATGTATATATTAAAAAATAAAATATGGAAAACATCATGATCTATGGAGAGACTTGGAGGCATTGTTAAATGGAAAGCAACATCACCGATTCATTCAAGAATTTCAAACTGTCCGATGTACCTGGGGCTCAATCTCCCTTTCTTACCAAACCATAAGACACCCTTCCATGGAGATACTTTCAGAAAAACATGGTCTCCCACTAGGAATTCCAAATCCTTTCTCTTCTTATCAATATAACTCTTCTTCTTACTTTGGGATACTTTAATATGGGCGTGAATTGTCTTGACCTTTTCTGTGTTCTCTTGAATATGTTTTGGGCATATAAGTTTCCTCTCCCCAACTTCATCCCAACATGTTGGAGTTTGAAATCTTTTTCTATATAATTCTTCACATGGAGCCATTTGAATACTATAATAGAAACTATTTTTTTAGTAAAATTACACCAATGGAAATTATTGATCCCACATACCTTGGATGTTAAGAGATCATGATCTCAGCATCTCTTTTAGAGTTTTAATGGTCATTTCAGACTGTCTGTCGGTTTGGGGTTGATAAGTAGTACTCATACGAAGCTAAATATTCAAATCATTCTGAAGACTTTTCCAGAATTTTGATGTAAACTTGGAATCTCGATCGGACACAATCGATAGAAGTGCAACATGCATTATTAAAACTTTGTTAATATAAAGTCTTTCCGGATGCACAAGTGGTAAATCCTCTCTTATAGGAAGGAAATGTGGTGATTTTGTGAGACAATCAAGAATTACCTGTATTACATCATTTTTTTAGGTGTCCTTGATTTTATAGTGACAAAATGCATCGTAATATTATCCCACTACCACATAGGAATAGGTATGTGTTGCATCACTCCTCTAGGTTGTTGTCTCTCTACCTTAACATGTTGACAAATTTGAAACCTTGACACGTAGTCAGCATTTTCCTGCATCATATTTTCCCACCCAAAATATTCCTTCAAATATCTACACATATTAGTTCTACATGGTTTTATAGTGAAATTGAAGCAATGGGAATCATCTAATAGCTCCCTTTTTAGCTTAGGTACTGAGAGAACACATTACCTCATCCAAGATTTCCGAACTCCTTCTTCATACACGAAGTCTTGCAGTCTCCCATCCTTGACAGAATTAATTTTATTTCATAGATTCTCATCATTAGATTGAGAGGTTTTTATCTTCTTTAATGAAGATGATTTATCAATCATTTTAAAGAGGAAATATGTTTCCCCTTCCTTAACAATTCCCATATCCATATTTAGTAGATCCATGAATATATGATCTCTTTTAATCCTCATTTGGGTTAGGATTCCATAATCTTTCCTACTTATTTTATCTCCCATATTATTTTCCTTTCATGGGTGGTAATATATTGAATTATCATAATATTTGAGTAACTTGAGCCATCTCTATTTCATCATGTTGAGTTCTTTTTATGTGAAAATGTATTTCAAACTATTGTGGTCCGTATGAATCTCACATCTTACTCTATAGAGATAATGTCTCTATATTTTTAGAGAAAAGATTACGACTGCTAACTCAATATCATGAGTTGGATAATTTTCCCCATGAGTCTTCAACTGTATTGATGCATAAGAAATAACTTTATCATTTTGCATAAGGATGCAACCCAGCCCATTCTTTGATGCATCACTGTATATCAAAAATCCCTCATTTCTATATGGAAGAGACCAAATTGGAGCATTGACAAGTATTCTTTTCAATTCTTCAAAGCAGTCTGTGAATTATTTCATCCACACAAACCTAACTCCAATACATGTGATATTGGTTTGTGGGTTAGCCAGTCTCGAAAATTTCTGTACGAAACTTTGATAGTAACCTACCAAGACAATAAATCAGTGTACCTCGATTATGTTTTTTTGGCATGGTCCAATATAAGAGTGTCATTGTCTTTACAGGTTCAACTAGGATTACATCCTTAGAGACAATGTTGCCTAGAAAAGGAATTGATTTAAGACAGAATTCACACTTTCGAAACATCCCATATAATTCATTTCTTCTCTGAGTTCTCAGAATAATCCACAAGCGATCCTCATGGTCTTTATAGATTTTTGAGTACACCAGGATATCATTGATGAATACCACAACAAAGTTATCGATATATTCCTTGAAAAATCTATTCATTAAATCCATGAAATCATAGGGTGCATTAGTCTGTCCAAAAGGCGTAACTGTAAACTTACCAGGTTCAAAATGTTTTCTTAAAAAAATCTTCATTCCCCGCATGCAGCTGATGATATCTGGATCGAACGTAAATCTTTGAAAAGTATTGAGATCCATGAGTTGATCAAATAAATAATCAATCTGAGGAACATGATACTTATGCTTTATTGTAATAGCATTGATTTCTCTATATTCAATGCATACCCTCATGGAACCATCTTTCTTATTGACAAAGAGAATATGGGCTCCCCATGGAGAAACACTATGTTGAATAAATCCTTTGTCACTCAATTATTCTAGTTGTTTTTTAGCTCCACTAAATCCATAGTGCCCATTAAATATGGAGTCTTTGATATAGGTCTTGTATCAGGAATTAAGTCAATGAAAAAGTCAATTTCCCACTCTAGATGATATCCAGCTAAATCCTTTAGAAATACATCAATGTATTCTCTCACTATATGCACATATTCAATTTTATGATTTATTTCCTCACCGAAAAATAGAAGGTAGGAGATTATTTGTGTATGATTGTTCTACAGGAAGTTGTAGGGTGGGTGTTTGGAATTATTCTACTCTCTCATTATTGATAATTCTTTGTAATTCGAGATGGAATTATAGTTTCTTGCTACCGCACTAACACGGAGAGTGAGGGACAAACAAACATGGCCCGTACTCTTCGCAAACCTTGTGATTAATTGTTGATCACGATGGAGGAATGGATACCAACACGTGGGGAACAAGAACAGTGCTCGAGCCGCTACTATCATCCGCGACATAGTAGACAGTGAAACGGCCACCTCTGTCATGGACTTACTGTCTACAGTCGTGCCGCCGCCCGAGCCACCGCCACTGTCTGGGCTGAGCAGACGCCATCGTCCCTGTCGAGCCACCACCTGAGACACTGCCCGAGCCGCCACCGCCGTCCATACCGAACCGCCGCTGCCATCCGAGATGAACCACCGCTGCCGTCCAGGTCGAGCTACTGCCACCGTCCGGGCCGGGCCACAGCCCAAGCCGCCACTGCCCATCCGGCCGAACAACCCCAGCCAGGCCGTCCCATGCCTGGCCGAGCCGCCCCATACCCTCGAAGTACCCTCAACTGAAACTCCCCGCGTGGAGTAAAATAAACGGATGATATCATTTATGGATAGAAATACGATAAATATATATTTTTAAAACATTATTGAGAAAAATATCCTTTTGTTTGGAAAAACATTTAGAAAACCCTTTTTTTAAATCACATACAAAAAAAATATTTTATTAAAAAGTAACCTATTAATCATGAAAAATATGTTTCAATGAAATTATAGAGCTTAAATCCATACATGTTGAATGAGGTTAAAATAATATTCCTTTTTCACTATCAAAATGTTAAAAAATTCTTTGTTTAGAAAGTGATAATAAAATTCAATTGAAAAAATTGTTAAAATATAAAAAGGGGGAAATTATATTTTACAAATTATTTTAAATAATATTTAGAAACATTTTAGTTAAACCTTTTTTTTATCAGAAAATATTTTCTCTGACTAAAGAGAGAAATGATTTTGGGTTTTCTTAAAAAATATTAATAAATATTTAGAGTACCAAAGAGTGGGAAAATAATAATAATACTTGAAAGAGTTCATGAATAACTAGAGGATAGTATAATGAAATGTTTTATGAAACAATGGTAATATAATTTATTTTAATATAAATACAATTGAAATATCATTTAAATTACTCTTGAGTAAAATAATCCTTAAACATTCCAAAGTGTCTCATACCAGCTTGAAAAATTTGAATCAAAAGCCTCATAAAGGAATAACATTAAATAAAAGTTTGAAATACAATAAAGGTAAAATAATTAACTATTTAATATATCAAAGGGTAATTAGATAAACCAATATATATATATATATCATGTTTTTTTAGGTCAATTACAATATACACGCACCACACACTTAGGCTATAAAGGCAAGCCATAGTCCCCCCAAGGGATAGACCACCCATGAAGACTTATTTATTTAGCACATCATCTAAAGTCCTAGTAGGAATGAATCCAATTACATGTCCCAAAGGCCCACTAACCAGACCAAATTCCTAGTTCAACGTGCCTTTATCAAATTTCCTGCTTCACCAAGCCTGCAACATGCCTGTGTCATTGCATGCCTGCATCAGGCATCATGTTGGCATCGCCGTCTGTATGTCGAAATTCACACCCACCACAATTTGAAACCAGGAATAATGTAGGATTATGGGGATCCTTTACCACCTAGTTAATCCCCAAACTACAATACACCACAAAAAAGTAGTAATTAGTGAAATTACATTTATCTCACGGCTATAAAATGTGAGATGGAAATCCCTTACCTTGCAACCGACTTGTCTCATGTATCTTTATATTCCTGAATAACAAAATTATGTTAATTATTTACATTATTGAGAACATTAATATGTGTATAATAACATTTATTTTAATTTTTACCATTATGTATAAAACTACTTAATCAATTAAGTTTATATCAGGTGGTCAGACCAAATTCAGTTTATGTGTCAAAAATAACTTTTGTAGGTCATCATTGGTCAAAGGGGTCATTATATAATATCTCCAGAATAATAACCATGAAATAATTATCATATTTATATATAAATTATTCATTAAATACTAATAAGTAAATATGTTTTTGAAAAATTAACAAATATTACAATCATGTATATGGTATGCCATATATATGCGTGAGTAACGTTCCAATTTTTCAATGATCATTATGGAAAGAAAGAAAGTAACTATATATCTCTACAAAATGATAATTATATCTTAAATAATATTTTATTTAATCATATATACATATATATATATAATTATTGTTATGTAAAAATAATGACATCAGGTGGAGGAGGTAGTAGTCCACACATCCACGACTGACGTTATCACTTTTTCATGTGTGAAAGGGTAATAAAGAAAATGATATATTTATATTATATTTACATAAAGTTAATTATGTCATGAATACCATATATATGTTTTTTATGTCACATGTGTTTCATTAAAACCATCATTTATACAATCCATGTATCATGTGATTGAATCACATTGATTTTAGGAAGCGGTAGTCCACAATTCCACAAAACAATGTTATCATATTTACAAAAAATGGAAAGTATAATGGTATGAGTTATAAAATAATTATAGAAGAATAAAATAAATAATATGTATCATATATATATATCATATATAAACATCATTTAAACCATAATTCCCAACCATGATATTTGGTAAATCATACAATGAACAACATCCTTTCATGAGGAGGTAGTTCACCGTACACATAAACTGTAAGTTCGTTACCCATTAGATGGAAGTGTGTGTAAGTGTAGGTGAAAACCATAACCTAAAAACATCCTAGTATATTGAGGATATTTATTTTGATATATAATCATGTAATAATAATATACGATGGGCGAATAATGGATATAAAACTAAAGATCTTGAGGAATGATGTCACCAATTATTTGGGTAACTTCTTTTGGTTTGCACCAAATGGATTCCTTAGATGGATTTATGACCAATGGGAGACTTCTAAAATGATTTTAGGGTTTTTTAATATCTATTTAGTCAGATACTGGTCATGCCAAAGTGTCTTGAGTGGTTTGAGGAAGTGGGAGGAGAGGAGGACTTTTTATAGTGGAAGAGTGGCACTCTTGTAAATTTTGGGAATGGGAATTCCAAACATGTTTTTTCCATTCTAGTGGACCCAATAATGGTCCATTTTCTATAAAATGGAAGATAAAGTCAAAATATGGCATTAAAATTGATTTTTGACAAGTGTATAGGTCATTTTGGCTCTTAAGATTAAGGTTTATTCATATTTTAAGGTCAATTTTACATTAGTCATTGTAATTAATTTAAATTTCTTTTAAAAAATGATGATGCCTTAAACTAAGTGTCCCATGAACAAAATTTTTTAAAATACTATTTAAAAGAGTTGAATGTATGAGATCATATTACAATCATTCACATAGAAAAGGAATAAGAGAAGAATTTATGTATTTGCACCAAGTCATGTCTTGATTAACACCTAGTTATCCAAGCCATCAACAACCATGATTGCTTCCTGATAGACATTTGTGATGATGTTTTTAGATTGTTGATAGAATGGTTTTATTCAATCCAATGGGTAGGAATTAGAAAATCTATATGATTTATACCATTCCAAATAGCTTGTATGATTTTCATAGAGTAACTTTCAATACAAAGGTTGTTCCAACCAAAGACCATGGAAAATTTTATCACATAAATAAAAGACATAATCTCATATTTAAGGGAGGTGGAAATGACAAAATGGCTTAAAAATAATCCCAGAATCTGGATGAGGTGGTTCTTGAAGACAACACCACTCCCTATAGGCCTCATATTTCCCTTAGAGGTACCATTAATGTAGATTTTGATTCATTAAGGGAGAGGGGATCTCCATAACACCTCCAATATGGGATGATGCTAAAAGAAGTCATATTTGATTCATAGACATTTTAGGATTCCAAATTCATGCATGGAGTTGTGGAAATTACCTTTTTGTAACAATGCATCTTCCTTTATGGAAATGAGGATTCGGGTCTGACCTGCACTAAAATTGACTGAGTAGTTTCTATGAATAATAGAATTTTTTTCATACCAGATCACATGGTGGAGTTCAGCAACTGTAGAAAGGAATATATTCCTTATTTTCTGAGAGCCCTCCATCTCTACACATTTCTTAAGTTGAGTTTCGACATAGTCAAGTATAAAACATCTGCAATCAGAGATGTCAAAAATATAGTTCCAAAGAGAATAAGTTGTAGCACAAGAAAGCAATATGTGGTTATCATCATCTCTATTTTGGTTACAAATTTTATATTTATAGCTAAAATGAATTCCAAACGATTGAAGACAAGCCGTAGTGGGAATTCTATTGTGAGAAAGTCTCTAGAAGAAATTAAATCTAGAGGGCTTTATCCAAGAATTGATAAAGTGTTTAATCCAGATAAAGTCATTCTCGTTGTTACAGCAAGTATGATTGTAGAAATGCTTTGAGGTAAGCATACCATTGTGATCAGGCTCCCAAATTAAGAAATCATAATTGTAGTGAAAACAATAGTTTTCAATGAGATTCGAAGTAGTTGCAGAAGGATGATCATATTGAGAATTTAAAGTGTATTTGATAGATCTATTGGTGTTTTTATGAGTTTTATCATGATGAATCATAGATATTAAAGGTGTTCCAGTCCAGTTTTCAAGCCATAATTTTATTGAGGAATCTATGGAAACCATCCATCTGGAATTATTCAAAATTTTAGCAAAGTAGAGTATGAGGTAAGGACAAATAGAAGAATTAATGAATGTTGAGTTTCTAGTATTATGTTTTTCAAGGAATCTATTCTTGAGAATGGTGATAGAATCAGAAGTATCTTGAAAAATGTTCCAAGTGATCCAAGCTTGAAGAGCTTCGTTAGAGGACTTTTAATTTTTTATACCAATGCCAAAATTTTCAATGGGTTTGCAACAAATGGACCAATGGACCATCACAAGCTTTATTTCTAGAATATTATAAGTCTAGATGATCCTTTTAAAAGTTTTTTTCATTTTTTATAAGACCAAATTTCCATTTGAAGACTATCATGGAGTAGACCATTTTTGAGACAACAGTGGATTTATCGACGAAAGTCCTTCCAACCATAGAGAGAGTGTTACCCTTCCAGAAGGAAAGTTGGCTGAGAACATGATCATTGGTATTAACAAAAGGGAAAGACTTGGGTCTACCCCCAAAATATGGGGACACCAAGGTAAGTGAAAGGGAGAGAGGTTTCCTTTATCCCCAAATCACGGATAATATTACATTTTTGTTGAGGAGGATGTTCATCCAAATGAAGATGCAAGATTTTTTCTAACATATATTTTGACAAAAAACAACTTCATAGTGAGGTAAATCAATCTTGAGGTTATGAATGATTTATTTTTCAGCTTGGAGGAAAAGGATTTTGTAATAATCATAAAGGAGGTGAGTAGGGGAATTTACATTCCTAGAGACATTAATGGGTTTCAGTTTATTTTTGTCCACCATACGATTGATCAGATGAGTGAGGTAGTATTCTACTATTGAGAAGAGAATGGAATCAAGGGGGTCACCAAGTCTAACATCTTTGGTTCATTTAAAGTAACTTTTCGGAGCACCATTAATCAAGATGGAGATAGCGGCCGAGTTAAAGAGAGTTTTGATGGCAGTTCTAAAGGAGGCAGTAAAACCAAAACTTTGAAAGACTTTACAGATAAATCTCAAATCCATGGTGTCAAAATCTTTTCTAATGTCATGTCTAATAGCTATGTTGCCTCCTCTAATAGGTTTATTCAATTTTTTGATACAATCAGAGGCATATCAGATACAATTTTGATTGGATCTTCCCTTTATAAAGCAAAATTGATTCCAAGAGACAATTTTGTTAACAATAGTTGAGATATTATTAGAAATTATTTTGGTGATGATTTTTTAAAGAGTGTTGATAAGAGCAATGGGTTTAAAAAGGTGAATTTCAGAGGCATTATCCGAAATAGGGATCAAGATGAGGAACTAAGCATTAAGAGCATGGGGTAGCACCCCGTTGGTGAAAAGGATTTAACTAGATTACAAACATTGATATGAACCACATCCCAATAGTTTTTTAAGAAACCATTGTTCAGACCATTAGGACCAAGAGTAAAATTAGGATTCAGAGTAAAGACAATGTCTTTGATTTCATGAACTATCGGTGGGTTAAGTAGGAAAGAATTTTATGCATCACTCATCTTTGTTATTATCAGACTATATTGGATTAATATATAAAAAATTTATCAAATTAAACAATAAAACAAATTTAAAATATGATTTAACCTTATAAATAAATTATATGAAAACACAGTTTTGAATTAAAATTCAATATTTTCCATTATTCATTAAAAAATGAAACATCATAGAAAAATAGAAAAAAAATTATGATACGCAACTTTTTAGGTTACTCATTAAAATATTAAGTTTATTTTGATATATAATATTTATAAAATTTTCTATAATTGGATTTAAAATAGGATCTCCATTAAATGGTGGAAAAAGGACCTTAATAAAAATATTGTATATTATGTATAATATTGGTTTTGTTCTCATATTGTGTCTATAGAATCTATTGAATGAATATAGAAAATATTTTTTTGAATATAAAATATATATATTACAATAATATCACTCACTAATTATAATTAATTTAATTTATTATAATAAAAGATCTTTCTGAGCATAATAATAGTTTTCTATAAAAACATTCCCTTTATATTCAATTGGTTCTTAATTTTATTTCTAATTAATTTATAATAAATGAATTCATATTATATTTTTATAGATCATATATTTTTTGAAGTTAGATACAAATATTCATAACTACTAATTTAATGACTAGTTATTATCTAGTTATATTAAATAATAATATTTTAATAATATATTATTGTTTGGTAAAACACAGTCTTGCATGTAACACAAGCCATTGAAGAAACTCATTATTGCATGAAATGTACGCTATCTCATTATCACGTGCATTGAATGAAATAAAATATATTGAATTGTTTTAAAATAGTGAATATATTATAAAGTCATCGGACATTATATTCTCTTATGTGCTTGGTGTTTCATGTCATACACGCTATTGACTACAATATTAATACTTTAGATTTTTAGGGCTTATATTTAAGATATTATTAAATTATTACCATCCAAATTCTTTCTCTAGATAGATCATACAAATATTATATTTTATCAAATATATTATCTCTCATTGGATTTTTATTTCCTAACCATCCACCATGAATAGGCATAAATTTTCATCCAGTACCATTGAGTTGTGAATACTCTATTTTATATTTCTATGATTGAATGGTATTCACAATGAATTCGCACAATGATTTATTGGGAAAATTATTGACATGACCACATCCCATTTAACTATATGGTGTAAATATCATATTATTTTTTATCGTGACTGAAGATTATTTACATAGAAAGATACTAAATATCGTTGTATAAACATTTATTTCCCATGGGTTTGTCAGGTTATGTTATTTATGGAGTTATTAATGATTTCCTTATGTGAATCCATTTTAAAATTATATAAAATCCATTTTATTTCCATGGGTTATTTTTGAAGTGATTAATGAAACCAATTTTCCTTCCATCGGTTATTTATGATGTGTTTAATAGAGCCCATTTACATTCGATGGGTTATTTATGATATGATGAATTATTGATTTCTTATGGAACATGTAAGAATGGATGACTAATGGGAAGGGTCCATTATCACCCTCAAATGCATTGGTTGAAATATTATTTCTCATGATTAAAGTTTTCACAAGTATGTTTTAGTTTATTATAAACATTAGCACTGATGGTGTGGGAAATGAACATAATGTTTCCCTATAATAATGTTTATACCATATTTGAAAGTTGTCATAGTTTTACACTTATTATCATTCTTATGTTATGCTCTCATGGCTCATGTTCATTGACTCATGTTTATTCAAACTTTGTGATTCATGTATTATGTTATGAAAATACATATTCTATGATTTGTAATCTATGATTTATTGTGTACATGTTTATTATGTATCTTGATTATATCAATATGCTCATCTTATGATCACTAATGATATTCAATTATTATCGCTTCTGTTTACCCATACTGAGAACCCAATATCATACCTTTATTTTTTTTCATTTCTCTATAATAAAAATATAGGTATTACATTTGAGATTTTTAGAATTAGGTATAGAGTTGAGAGGTTGTGAAGAAATGTTGAAAAGTGTTGAAAAATAAGTAGTTTATATACCTAAGATTCCAAGAAAGTAAACATCTTATTCATTGGTTTGTGTAAATATTTGTAAGATATAATGATTAGTCAGTTAAAATAGAGAAATAAATATGTTTATTTATCTTGGGTTACTATATGGCAACTTCATCATGTGACATGATTACTATAGGTCATAGAACACCATCTTTTAAGTTCATTCGTAGTGTTTTTCTGAAACTATGGTCGTACTTCTATTCCTAACTCCATAAAATGTTATAAATATTATCCAGTGTATAATTATATAATCTTTTGATCAGTCACCAAATAGAATATCATATAGTAAAAATTCATCAATTATGTAGTTGTTGTGTGACTTCATATGTTATTGTGTTAATCATCCTTATAAACATTGAAACGATCTTTTTATGTTTTAGAATAAACCTTACAAAGTTATTCAATAAACCTAACAAATTTTGAAGGAATAATAAATTTCTTCTACTCCAATAGTTGTATAATGAATCAAAGAATCAAAATGTAATACTCTTCCCCTACACAGTACCCACATCACACATCCCATTATAAAAATCCACTTTTCATGGATAGTTTTTTATAATTATGGGAACTTCTCTATAATTGTTTTCCTCCCATGGTACTACCCAACACTATGACCACTCATTACCCCACCCAGGGTCTCCTCAAGGTAATATTTTCTAATTTTTATAGCATCAAAACTGCACTATCCTAGATCATCCTCTTTCGTATTTAAGATGTACTTGTTGTTGATCAAGTTTTCACCTTGTTCTAGTCTTTATTCAATGTTTTAGCTTGAAATTGGCTATTTTTTTAGTTTAATATTTTTTTTAAACTATTGGGTCATGCCTCAACCGCTGATTCATGGTATTAATATATTTTTTATTCCAATTCTTCTCCTTTTATCAACACAACCTTATAAAGTAGGATCTTGTCACAGTATAAGATCCCTAGTGGGAAAAATAACCGTAAAATTTTTGTTGATTCATTGGATCATTTTGAAATATTTTACATAATGTGAACACCATGACCAATGAAAATTTTCCAATGAATGTTGAATTACAGTAAAAACGTAGAACTTGAAAGGATATTTTCATGATAAATTTATAATTGATTAATTTATGATGTGATGAAGAATAATCTAGTCTTAGGATCCTTCTCTGATATATATTTTGATCATCTAAAAAAATTCACATTACCTTCATCATGCTTATCGGATCTAAGTGTATAATCCCTATAATAGTGATCTATACATGTTCCATTAACCTCTAAATGACACTAATTTATTTATGTGTTCTAGTGTGGAGAATAAATTATATTGCATTATTTGTATTGATGGTATCAGGATCTTTTAGGCTTGAAGGAGTTGTTCTTGTTCTTGAGAATATGAGAAGAAAACATCGAGAGAGATTCTTGTTGTGCACAAATATTATCAATTATTTATTAACCCTGCATAATAGACATAATAATTTATTTATAGATATATGGTTTAGATTAAAACATTATTTATTTTTGTACTAGCCCATAAACAATATCATACTTCTTAAAAAATTACATGAAAAATAATAAAAATAATATTATTTTATGGTGTGCGCAAACTCGCATGATGATAAAATTATTTTTACAAACTTATAAAATAATATTTATTACCATACATGATCATGGACCACTAAAATTCTTCAAAATTTATTATATACATGAATAAATATTTTATTAAATATTATATTCATAAAAAAATATTTTATCAAAAATCTAGTGAATAAATATTTATTAAATATTTAATAAATAAAATAAGTATTTTATCCAAAATCCAATGAATAATTTTTGTTATATATTCACATAACTAGATAAATTACTTGTTTGAGAATAAAAATTTTTTATTACTTTATTAATATTTGGGATCAATAAAATTTAAATAATTTTATTCTTCAGTCTTCAGAATAATATTTATTTCTATTAATTAAATTCAAATAGAATTTAATCATGATTAGTATAAACACTTAATGTGTGAAACTCTAGGATCCATTCTCATGGGAATTTGTTGGTCATTCCTAAAGTCCGAGATTTCTATCTATAAATGGGTCAAGGAACCCAAGAGAAAGAACGTAATGTTTCAATTTCAATATCCACAAACAAATGGTTACCATGTAATATAATCCCATTGTCTCAATATCTCATCACAAAGGTTGAATATCTATTTCATCAGCCTATATGCTTGATACTTCTTTCTTTGACTATCTAAAATAAATGTTGTTACACCTGGCCATGGAATTTAATGCAATAGTTCTATTTAAATTAAAGGGTTAAGATATCAACTTATAAAAAGACAGAAATGAAAAATCCTTCCTCAACTTATTATTATTAACTTTTTATTCATGCTACACCAAATATAGCCCACTTCCCACAAACATATAAAATTATAGATTTATTCAACAGATCTAAGTTTGGAAGTCAGGACATGTATTAATGATAACCTTAAAGTATAAGGACCACTACACATGCTTGCAGATTGGAATATCTGATGACACCAAAACATACAAATTTTCTATTGGCGGGTCTGTTCTTATAATCTTTTTTCTTAGAGATTACCAATTGTGATCTCCATGAGACAAATCCTCATACACTTAAGATTACTTTCAACTGGTAGACTATATACTATGTGCCCCATAATAACATGTTATCCAACCATAAAACTATATTTAAGAGATACCATCAATTCATATGGAGGTTATCATCATAGCAGGGAATTACTATAACCTATTTTTATGTGAAATATACTATAGGACATTATTAAATTACTGTTATGTACAAGAATATTCAAAATATGATAAGTTATTTATATTAATATTCACTCAATTGAATATACATTTAATAAAAAGTAAAAAAGTAGTTGGTTTTAGTTCAGTAACTCTAATATCCTTGCACTTTCACTAAATCCAACTTCTAACGACTTGTTAGATCTCACATGTTATACATGCATCTACTGTGTATGGGTACAGATGTTGGTAATCTCGTGTTTCAATGATTAGGGTTGTTAAATCCACATGTTTTCATAAAAAAACGCTTTATTGAAACATTACCTCCTTTAGAAAATACCTCAAGTAGTGATATAACTGAGTTTCCACCTCTTATTCCCATGTCAAAACTGTGCATCTTGACTAAATTCATAGCCAAAGATAATCATAATAATGATAAATATATTTATTTTGGTTAAACATAAAAATGGAAAAATACATTTCTAAATTCCTTCTTATGCCACATCAAATGTTACAACATACTCATATATTGTTGATATGGAAACAACTAGTTCTAATAAGTTTTTCTTAGAGATAATAATAGAATTTTTTATGATACTGCATAAAATTGAACCAAGTGTAAACATGTTTTCAATTCCCTTTATAACTATTATTCATGTTTCTCTAGACACCAATAACTCATCCAGTTCTACTTTTTCATGTACTATCAGATAGAACTAACTACAAGTTTATACAGTGATGTTGGATCTATTTGATATTGACCTTCTATGCATAATTTACTAGTAATATCATATGAAATTACTTATCATGGAAGATGAGATAAATTCCTAGCACTTATGCCTGTGAAATTATTCTAATCTCAATAATCCCTACCTATTCTTATGAATGTTACACTAAAAGGTTTATATGAAAACAACAATTCAGTCTTTAATTATTTCAAATTGTATTTTTCAACACTTAGTTAATATTTTTATTATAACTAAATTTAGAAAAATCATTGATTCAAAACTATAAAACAATCCTTTAACAGCGCTGGCATTTATCAGCACTAGAAAAAGGCATTAATAAAGATTCCACAAATCAGTGCTACCACAAGCACTGATAAAGGGAACATTTTATCAGTACTTTTTTCTAGCGTTGATAAAAGGCAACCTTTCTCATCAAATTTTTCAGCCCTGATAAAAGGCACATTTTATCAGCACAATTTTTTAGCATTTATAATCGGTAACCATTACCTGTGCTTTATTTTTAGTTCCGATAATGGAATCCATTATCATCACTTTTTTAACTGATAAAAGTCTGAATAAAATGAAATAATTTAATAAATAAAAAATAAAATTATTTTACTAAAAATATATTAAAAATTTTATTAATTAAGTAATAATTGATAGAAATGAATAAATTGATTATACTATATATAAATTGTAAATATTATATTTTAAATATAATAATATTTTTAAAATTAAAATTATAAAAAAATTAAAAAAAATAAATTGAGAAAAACATTAAACATTTTATTAATTAAATAAATATTTACAATGTTAATAAATAATATATATAATAAATATATATATAAATGTATATAAACTTGATTTATTGAATTGAAAATATTTATTCATTACATTAAATAATAATATATATTGTGATTAATGGATTATAATTAGAAATTAATATGAATTAAAAATACTGACTAACTACATCGGGTAATAAACAAATTGAATTTTGTGAGATTCTTCAATTTAACATTGATCAAACGAATTATATTGATTTCACATATATGTAATTATTACATTTAAATATGCACACACACAAATATTTTTTGGGAATTTAATCAATTTCTATTATTTATTACTTATTAATTTATTTACTTACCTTTTTTTTAATATTTTCAATATGCATTGACTTTATTTCAATATATATCCATTTTTTAATGATTTATATTAAATCAATCAGACTTATCCAATTTTTCAATATTGTTATACTCATTTTTTGATTATTTAGTTTTACTCATTTTTAATAGGCATGAACATAAGATTAAATATTCATTAATAATGTAAAAATATATTTGTAGAAAAATATTTTGAAAAAAATATATTTATAAAATTGTATTTTCTGTTTTTATAGATTTATAATTATAAATAAATAAATAAAATCTCTTTAAAAAATATTTATATAATTATAAATAAATAATTATATAAATTTAAATATTTACAAATTTATGATAAATTTATTTAAATAGTGAATATTTTATCTATATTTATATTTATATACATTTATTATATATATCTATATATGTAATTATATAAATCTATATAATGATATAATTATAATTTATTAAAAAATTATTTATATAATTATAAATAAATAAGTCAATAATCAATTAATTAATAAATTATTATTTTATAAATAAGTATTAGTATAAGTATTATAATTATGTATAATAATTATACTATTTAAAAATGTATTTTTTTAAAAATATATAATATGTATTTATCATTCCTTTTCTTAGCACTGGAAAAGATTCATTTTATCAGCACTTATTAACTTAGCACTAATAAAAGTGTCCAGATCTATTTTAAGAACCCTTACCATCATGAAATAGTTCACGATCCTAAGATCTCTATAAAAGCCACCAACTTTTGGCACTCCTCATTGTGAAATCCAAGCTCAAATTTAGGCTACAATTAAGGCTCCAACTATTCTAAGGATCAAATCCAAGGCTCGAGCAATTCATGGTTCAAACAAATCCATGGCTGAAATGAAATCCAAGTATTGTGATATCACTATATTTCCTTTTTTATCCACATAATATTCTTATCCCACATCTGTTTCTACAAAAAAAATTAGTTCCAATATCCTATAATAAAAAAACCCAAAATTCATTTTTTAGATATATTGAAGTATCATCTTCCCCGATAGCATGTTTCTTTCCTTGGGATTGTATTGGTACTGTGAAAATTGAAATATATCTAACCCAATGTTGGGTCATGTTATTGTGAGGTTTGATAGTCTCCCAATACATATATTCCAATACATCTACCTATTTGGAATTGTCTACTTTTGAAAAAACCATTCACATAGTAGTAGTTGTTGTCATTGGTTTAGAATATTCTAATGAAAATCACCTAGGAAGCTCTCTTCATGTTCTTATTGAGAAATTAATGTGCTATGATATCCTTGATTCATGAACCAAGGAAAGTGTCTCACCAATCATAGAAATATTAATATCATACCTCATATGATCCAAAACATAAATTCATTATGACTTTCTAATCCTAATGTAATATTTATTTGACATATATGAGTACCAACATCCTTTGATTTTTCTTCTTCTTGACGTAGGGGTTGGGATCAACTCTACTTCACTAATATCGAATATTTTATAGGTATTGATCCAACATTTAATATTATGTCCTCAAAGATTTCTTTTTATTATAAAAATAATTCTTTAACTGGAACACCTTTCTCTCAATATAATCAATAATAAACCCATCTAGATTCTCAATGTATACTCCCCCTTAAGAAATCCATTATGGAACATAGATTTTACATCCATTTGGTGTAATTTTAACTACATTTTCACTGAAATAGTATAAAATTAAAATAGTTTCCAAGAAATTTTTGAGAGAAAATTTATAATAAATATAAATTAATTTGATTAAGGATTTCCCCTTTAACACTATCTATTTTCTATTGTAACCTAATTTTCCATATTTATTGATTTTATAATTTAACTCTCACTAGGTTATGATAAAAAAAATTTCTTCCAACTTTGGAACAATTTCCCATGTCACATTGTTCATATTCGTATCAAGCCATTCATGCATATATTTTAACCAATTATCATCCTTGCGAGTAACTCTAAATGATTTAAGCTGTAATTGGGAAAAAATATTTTTTTAGAGTCTTACTCCATCGAGTTTTCACTGAATTTGTATAATCACAAATTAAATTTTATTCATTTATTTCATCCTTGATTTTATTTCTTATAGTTGATAACCCTTCTTCATTTTCCTCACCACCAATGTATTATTTTGAGTCTACCACAACCTCATGTGGTCCCCTCTATTATAATAAATTCTAGATTTATTTCCTCTAATGTTTCATAATTTTTTTAATTATTAAAAATATCCCCATTACAATTAGTTAAAAATATCTATGAATTTTAACTTTTCATAACAAAAACAACCAAACCCACAATTTTTAACTCAATATTTAATTGTATCATTATCTAATATGATCAATTTTTCTCTACAACTAATAAATTTCTTCTTTAAAAAAAATACCATAAATATTCACCGACCCCAAATCGAAAAAGTATTCGTCTAGTTTTTTAACCGTCGTAAAAATACAACCATATTTGAAATGGTAACCCACTCACTAATACTTTTTAAAAAGCACATCAATTTTTTCATCACACATCTAATAAACACTCTGGAAGTTTTAATTTAATACATATAAAAATAGATCATTCATTCAAATTTCTTTTTGGTTTAACCCTTAGAAAGCTATGATTACCATCCATTTAATTCTCAAAAATTGAAGGCATTTCCCCTTTTAGAGAATGCAATGGAGTACGATTGTCATCCTCATCAGTTTCATCTCTTAAATATTTATTATTAAAATATGTTTCTTGGGACTCATCCCCCATATGTTTTATGTATCGTGTACTGCTTTGAGAAGTAGTAATAATATGGATAACTACTACTTTTATTATTTCATGAAACATAGGTCCATGTCCACAATAGATGGAGGATAACGGTCAAACAAAAAAATGCAATGATAAATGTCTAGAAGATGAGTTGATGAGGATGAAAATTATCTATTACTTTCTTCTTTTGGAGAATTCAGAGGACAACACCTACCATATGATATCTTTAATTTCTCTTAGACAATTCAAATCTTCAATCTAAGGTATGTTATTTTCTCCTAATCCTCCTCACTCGTTGATTGATTATTTGGTCAGATATATTTTCATTTTTTATTCATCATTCATACTTTAGCATCATCATGTCCCTGTGGTCAATAATGTTTGCATAATAAAATCATTATCCATAGAAATAATGTATTTTTTCATGTTTATGTTTAATTTATTATTTTTTAGTATTACTCATATAATAATTTTTTCTTATATAGGTGGATTATTTTGTTAAATTTTGGGTGGTTTGTTTGAAGCCGCTCATCCCCATGATGGATACAACCATCAGAAAAAGGAGAATTCATTCTAATTATTTAATTAATTTTGTCATCATTTTATCGAATATTTGTAATTTAATTTCCTTAACATTTTAATATAATGATTGTTTATTTTTTCATAGATCTCTTGGGAATTCATATTTTCCTTTCAACTATCTATAACAATCCACAAAAGAGATAAAATAATTATTTCTGCCAATGTATCCATGATTTCTATTTTCATTTCCTTTATTTTTTTAAACTGCCACCACTTAATTTTATTCAATATTGTTAACCGAAAAACCCTTTTTATTTTTGAAATATAATAGAGTAGAGGAATATGATATTCCCATTGTGGTTACTTACTGTGACATAATGGGAACATGAGCATCCTCTTCTCTTCTAAATTTCAACAATGAGAAATGTTTTTAGAAAAAGAACATCAATTCAATATGATGTTTTTGCAGTTCGATATAGAATGAAAATGGAAACATGGTAACATTGGAAGTTAAGTAATTTTGGATACTTTGTGACATGTAGGAATTAGTTTCACTTCAATATAACACACTATGTGACTGGTATCACTCCAAGTGCTTCTTTTTATTTAAAATTGGCATTAATTTTAGTAAAAATTACAACTGGAACACACAAAACTGAGCCAACGTATTCCGATTATTTTTCTAGTTTAGGTAAATAATCTATATGTAATTTTGTCAATTTAGTAGTCATACTCACCTCAATTCAATTCACTATGTAACCTCTATGATTAAATTTATTTGTTATGAGTTTAAAATTGATTGTTCAGCTCGAAAAATTTCACTCGCTGAAGAAAGATAAAACATTCTTGTAATTTCTTAATAATTTATAAAATTGAGTCATATGTCATTTTTAACTTGTAGGAATTAGTATCACATCAAATCAATACATGATGTGATCAGTGTGAGTCAGTGTGCTTGCTTCCAATTTAAATTGACATTTCAGTAAAAAAACAACTGACGTACCTAAAATCAAGGATATACATTAATATTGTTTTTATAAACTAGTAAAACAATACATAAGTAATTTGAGATGTGTAGAAATCAACCACACCTCAATATAATGCATGGTGTGACTGGTATGACTCCAAGTGCGTATTTTTATTTAAAATTGACATCATTTTCAGTAAAAGGGAAAATGAACTACTCAAAACTATAAAAACGCATTAATATTGTTTTAATATGTTAGGGAAACAATACATAAGTCATTTTTTAAGTGTATTAATAATCCACACCTCAATCTGATACATGATGTGCCTGATATGACTCAATGTGTTTGTTATCAATTTAAAATTGATGGTTTAGTTCAAAAAATGAAACTCACTGAAAACTGAGAAAACATTTTTAGATTTTTTTGATAATTTAGTAAATTGATTTATAATTATTTTATGACATGTAATAATAGGTCTCACATTAAACTGATAAATGATGTGATTTGTATGATTCAATGTGTGTGTTTCTCGTTTAAAATGACATTTTAGTAAAAAAGACAAGTTACAAACTAAAAATATAGTAAATTCATTCCTATTATTTTGATAATTTATGAAAATGATCTATAATTAATTTGGTATGTTTATGAATTATCCTTACATTGATCCAATGCATGGTGTGAATGATATGGCTCCAAATGCATCTTTTTATTCAAAATTGAGATTAAATATAGTAAAGAGAACAAATGTCTTGCTCAAAACCAAAAAAAAAACAAATTTATAATATTTTTATACCTAAGGAAAACAATCCATAAGTCATTTTTGACATGTAATAATTATCCTCACCACAATCTAATGTACATTGTGACTGGTATGACTCTAAGTGTGTCTTATTATTTATAATTGACATCATTTTTTAAAAAAAGGACAGTTGACCTACTCAAAACAAAGAAAATGTATTCATTTTGTTTTTATACTTTAGTAAAATTATCCATATGTCATTTATGAAATGTAGGAATCAGCCTTAAATCAATCTGAAACATGTTGTTCCAGGTATAACTCAATTTAATTGTTATGAGATTAAAATTGATATTTTAGTTTTAAAAGTTTCACTCACAGAAAACTGATAAAAAACACTCATATTGAATTGATAATTTAGTAAAATGATTCACAAGTAATTTTTGATATGTAGGAATCAGTATCGTGTAAAACCAACCCACTATGTGACCAGTATGAGTAAAAGTTCATGTTCCTAGTTTAAAATTACATTTTAGGAAAAAAGACAAGCGACATACTCAAAACCACGAAAACACATTTGTATTATTTTTATAGTATAAAAATGATCCATAATTCATTTGAGAGATGTGGGAATCATCCAAATCTCTATCCAACACACGATGTGATTGGTATGACTCCAAGTGTGTCTTTTCAATATAAACCTGTAATTTTAGTTTCAAATGCATATCACATCACCAAAACCGAGAAAATGAGCCTAGATTGTTTAATCAACATAATATCTACTATTACTAAATTTATTTCCTTATCATTTTTATATTTTACATATTTAGTTAATTTTCATATAGAAAATTCTTAAAGATGATTATGAAATGGTGTGACGTGCAAGAACCAACTTCAAATCAATCTGATACATAGTGCTTCTGGTATGAATCAAAGTTTAGTTTAAAATTAACACTTTATGTTAATTTATATCATTATATTATTACTAACATAATATTTTTTTCTTATATAGGTTCATTTTTTTCTCGAGCATGGGTTAAGATCAAAAGTGAAAAGAAAACAAATATTAATAAAATTATATAATATTTTGTACTTATGTAATTGTATAAACCAATGTATTAAATGTCTATAATATAGTGTTTTCCATGTATTAGTGTTTTAAATGTTATTTTTTAAAATTTAGTATTTATACTAGTTGTTTCTAATTTCATTGTTTTTTTAGGTTTTTGGTGTGTTTTTACAGCACACTATACTAGTGTTGTAGTATGCTGTTGCATCATATTGTAATATTCCCCTTTATAAAAACTTTTTAGCATTTATTAGAGAATAGGGATTTTAATCTAGATCTGGTATTCCACACTTTTTTTGTGCTCATAAAGGCCATTTTAGTGTTGATAATGGCCTATTTTGTATTTGTGGGTTATTTTGTAGCTCTGATTACCTAGAAAAAAGCTTCTACTTTAAATTAGACTTGAATAAATTTGATTCATTAGACTTATCAAACTGGTAAGACACAAAAACGTTTTCTATATGTTGAAAATATATATACATTGAAAATTTATGGTACTCCCACTTACCCGATAGAGACACATGTCACTCATTCATTTATAAATGAATATTTAATAATATCTACAAAAGATTTATTCACAAATTAATTTATGTAATATTCTTATCTTATTAGAATTTATTTATGTCAATGAACCATTTATTTATGCTTAGTAGACATATACCATTGGGTCTCTCTTTTGGTCATTTCATATAGACATCTTCCATAAAGATTCATCTAAATGATGTGGCCTTGACAATCAATAGACTAATATGTTAATAATATAAATATGATTTTATAAGTATAATTTAAAAGGATTTTAGTCATGATTGTTGGTGCATAGGTTTTTTCATAGACTATACCTTTCAGAAAAATCAATCGTGCTTTATTAGAACTATTTGATACCACCCATGTCCAGTTTCTCATGAATACTCACCAGTAATGTCATGTTTTTGAGACATTCAATATACATAATCTTAGAATCTTGATATAGGGAGTCCATTAGTTGAATTTATACATACTTTTCAACCTTATAATTTTAAAATTTACAACTTATTTATATGAATCTTTATTATAAAATAATTATATATGTATAACCCATCACGATGAACATAAACCACCTCTTGGTTGTAAATTTATATGTAGCATGTGTTTCTAGAATTACTCCCCCACTAACCTCAGTGCAGTCCAGTATTCCTATGCTAACCCATGTGTATCCAATGTCTTAACCAATAGAAGTTCAATTTTCTCCAACTATCTTTATATAGAAATGATTCCATTGTGGAAATATAGTCAGTATTGATAAAATTTTAATATCTTTTGTGGATATAGGATTATTAACTCACATAATCCTTAGTGTTTTGATGTTTTTTTGTAGATAATGACAACTTTTAACGAACAGTTTTAGATAAATAGTTGTGATAGTATCTTAATAGACTCTTATCATAACAAAATTGATATTATGTACAATATACAATATATTTTTCATATAGATAGTTGTTTCACATCTATTTGTAAAACATTTTATGGAAATAATAATGAAATATTTTCTATATATATAAGACTCATCACTGACATTACTTTTGTTAGATTTATTACCCTGGAACTAACTTTTGTGTACTTTAAGATAACCTATATTCATTTTTTTGAATATTAGAAAAATCCTTATCACATTAGGATTGTTCTTCAATGTAACATAGTATGAGATAATTTCCTAGGAGTAGTTTTCATAATGAAAAGTCATAGTACTTACCCACTATGATGAGAACCCAAAGGTTCAATGAAAGAATTATTAAATATATGTCTTATATCCAGATGAAATCATTTGTGGGACACAAATGATATAGGTTATCATGGTTGTATATTCATATGACTTTGAGACACCTTCTCATGGTGTACCCCTTGGTAATTTCCTCTATAGGAAATTATGAGAATGAGACCCTCTAATATGAAATACACATTTATAGGTGTTAATTGATCTTCCAATCTAGGGATGTGTGTATTGTTCCTTATACTATAATATTAATATTAATGAGTGTTTTGAGTCACATATTTTTTGGTATTGACAAAATCATGATGATATATTTTCATGGCGAAGTATGATATATTGGGTGTGTCATGAGTAATATTTCATTAATGAATAATATGAGAATGGATTTTTCCATTTTATTATTAAACATATGTTAATATATTATCCCATTTTATGGAAATGATATATCCAAAATCAATCCACAGACATGGTTTTCTGTAGGCATGTTTGATTTCTAGAAAATCAATGAAAGATACATTGAGAACATAGGTTCATGGAACCAGTATGCAACTTTCTTGATTATATATATCATGATAAATAGATTATATTATGTGGTAATAATAAATATGTTTTTTATATCATTTAAATATTAAATTATTTCTTTATGGGTGTCTTGGTGTGTTTCTAGATGCTAACCATGGACTTTGGGATGCTTCTCATAATGCCACAGAGCAAGAGGCCTAAACTGTCACACACTAAGTGTACCCAGAACCTTAGTTAAATAATAATATTTATTATTATTTAATATGTCATGTAAATATAATCCACACACATGGATTAATAAATATTCATGTATTCAAGACCACATATATTATTTCACCAGTTATTCTAGAGAATATTTTGTGAGTATAACATTTAATAAATATCTATGTGCTAGTTAAGCAATATATAATATTTATTTATTGGATAATAATGTAGTAAAATTTATTCATTAAATAAATAGTTATTATCCAATGTCATTAAAATATTATGGAGGAAGGGAGGACTGAGATAATTCTTCTTGTGAGAAATAATATATATTTAATATTATATTAATAAATAGTATTTTATTTAATTCCGGAGTTTATCACACATCAAGATATAATAATTATAATAATATTATTATTATAGGCATGGTGTTACATAGGGATTAAGAAAATTAATATGGGTGAAAATTAAATTATTATTTTTTAACCCTTGCGATATATAAACCCATGTATATAATTTATCCAAGAGAGACAATAAATTTGGTTATGCACAATGAAATCTCTAGAGAGCTCCCTCTCTAATAATTATCTCAATAACATGGAGTAATCCCCATCCAAAACTACTCTCAAGTCTAGAGAGATAAAATGAAACCCTTCCTTGAAGTAATTCTCAAGGCGATCAAAGAAGAATTATGCATGAAATAGGATCATCCATTCTAGCACCCAGAGATTCTTATTGTGATGTTTGGAGGATCTTGTAACACATGTGAATCAACATTGGGGGGAACCTATTTTTGATTCCTATAATGAAATTATGATGCAACATAGATACATTTTGAAACCCATAAACAAAGAAATAATTCATCTCAAGATATTTCTTTAATTACATAAATTAATTATAAAAAATATTTTATGATCATGTACATTGGTTCCAAAATTGTCTCTCATCAATATTCATTGATTTAATTTTTTTTTCTTAGTGATTATCCTTGTAACATCCTAGGTAAACAAAGAATATGACATTTTCTTATTTTTTAATATTTTTGAATTAAATATTATTCTTACTATAAATGTGATTTTATGTCTGATATCATACTCAACACGCAACAATGGTTTTATTTGAAATCTTACGTTGCACACAACTTTGAGTTATACTGAGAAATTATATAAAAAGATTATTATTTTAACTAGTAGTTAACACCTATCCATTTTATTGGTAGGAATAAAAATAACTAACTAAAATTGGATTAAAAATGTTTGTTGAATGTATTTACACTTATCCAATAAATTATATAGGCTTAAATTAATATTGAAACCAATTTTAAGAAAAAAAACTCTAATATTTTTAAAATGTTGTTTTACCACCTTTTGATGGAGAACCCCTTTTAAATATATTTTTTTGTCACTTTTATATGTTTCATTTGACAAAATAAAAAACTTATTTAGAAGCATGATATCAAAATTTAATTTGGGTAAATTCTTTGTATTTTTATGATAATGTTCATTTTTTAATGAATGGTGAAAAATACTGCATTTTCAGTCAAAACTACCTTTTCATCTAAATTTTTTGTTTGGTTATATTATATTTTAAAATATTTTTAAAGTTTAATTGGATTATATTTTTACTATTTAATCCAATTTTGTTCATTGGAAGTAATTTCACTTTTAAATTGGACATAAACTCATGTCAACCTTTTTGTAGTTTTTCTTCTTAAAAACACGCTTTCTAGTTTTGACAATGAAAATTAATTTTAAATTAATTAATGAATCTTATATGATTTGAATTTCTTAAAATAGAAATAATTTTTTTTTATTTTGTAATATAAAAATTATGTTTGGGTGAATATTTGGTATTTTTCTGAAAATGTTCAATTTTTTATGAATAGTGAAAAACACGGCATAGTAGTTAAAACCCAACATTTTCACTTAAATGAAATGTTACCGCTCCTATTAATTGAATATAAAAAAATACAACATATATGGTTTTCATCAGTTTGTAAAATTTGGTTCAATAGGATGATATTTAATTTTGGTGAATAGTAACTTTTGATTTTTATTTGCGGCGATTATAGGTAAATTGGGTAATTCAAGGTAAAATAATATTATAATAACATAAAATTACCTTATCACTTATCCTAACATTATTGTATGATTAATGAAAGACCAATAAAATCCTTGGGTAGATCCTTTGGACTTTGGAAGGCACTTGGGTAAGATAATTACATTAACAACTTTTTATATAAAGTAAAAATAAAAATATCATAAACATGTATTGTTTTTCTAAAACAATTTTAACGTGGGGTTATAAAATTGATATCTTTGACTATAAGTAGTCATTATAAATAAAAAAATATTTACTACAACATTGTATTTTATTTATAATTTTTATACATCAAATAAATAAATTTATTTATGACACAATGAGGATGTAATGATTACCTCATTAATTAATGTTTTAAATAAATGATATTATAAATATTAAAATAAATTTATTTTCAAACTTTTTATGTCATCCAATAATTTTATGTATGATTATGATTTTATATCTTTTAATTAATGATGTTTTTTCTAATTTATCAAGTTGTTATGGATTTTAAAAAATTCATGGTATGAATAGTATAAAAATTGTCATAAATGTGTTTTTAAATAAATTAATATTTTATTAAATTATAAAATAGTCCTAAAAATATAATATTTTTCAAAATGACATATATGATGTTAAAATATTATTTAATAATCAATTTTGGGTCAATTGTAATTTTATAATAAATATAATAACCATATAGTATGAATATACAAGAAGGCATGGTAAAAGTTAAATAAGTAAAAAAGGGTTAAATAAAAATGATAAGGATTAAAAAAATATCCCAAACCTATACAATTATTATTGGATGATTTTATTTAGAGTTATATTCATTTTATCTTATAATTTAATGACTTTTTTATCTTTTAAAAATGAAAATCATTTTATAATAAAATAAAACATTCAGTCATTCCTAAAGAGCCTCTCCTCCCTCTTATAAAAAGACACCACCTCTAACCCATTAATCACACCTCTATAGCTCCTTGGATCATCTAACCATTATCCAAATAATATCCCAACATTCATATCTTCCTCCTAGAAGTTTTCCCTTATGCATAAGGAAATTAAACATATCCCTTTGGCTCAAATCAAAAGAAGTTACCCGATTTGAGGTAACGTCTTCTCTCATGTTTCTTTCGAATATTTTTCCTTCCCCACACCCTATAATATTCTTATTCTTTGTTTATATAATATAACCAGTATCCTTAATATAATTTTTTATTGTTATGAGATGTATTTGAACTACGCTTACACACACCCCCATCAAATTGATACGAACATATTGTTTCTATGTATGGCGAACTTATGCCTCACGAAATGATGATTGTTCGATTTTCCCCTACCACCTCTCATGGTGGAAATTATGATGGAACTGTAATTATATATTATATTTATGATATTTATTTTATCTATGTTCTTCTGTAATTCTCATTTATAATATACCTTTTTTCTTTTCATATTGTATAAATACGATAATTTTATTTGAGGAATTGTGGACTACAGCCCCCTCAAAGTGATATGACTCATTCATACCATACATGGAATGTATAAAATATGGTATTAATAAAATTATTTAACATATATAAAATATTATATTATACTTTAATAATAATATACCAATTTATCATTTGGTTTCCATTCCATTCAAAATGAATAAAATGAAATGAATGTAGCGTTCTTGCATATGTACGTATTACCATCTCCATGAATGGTGCATTTCATTTCCATATATCCAAATGATATGGACTATTATAAATACATATATACTAGATATATATGATATATATGATATCTAAATCATGAATATCATTCTAGAGATAATGGAATTTTAACCACATTGACAATTTTCAATTATAACAAGTTCATTTTTTACTAAAGTTCCGAACATCGACAAAATGTCTGATATGAACACAAATAATTAACAAACTGTTATAGAAAGGTAATAGGTGATATAAAAGGAATAATAAACTTGAAAAAGGTTCTTAAGAAAGTAAAAATTAACTTAAGTTTATTATTCAATAATAACATGGAACATAGAAGACAACTCAGACTTGAGGTAAGGGACTTGGTCTCAATCTCTTTTCATTGAGGCATACATTGATTTATAAATGATGTTCCTTTATACAGTGTATAAACCAATTTGAGTTTTAATTTCATTAATATATAATCTTTTCTCTATGAAATTTTTTACTAAAATACAAAAAGAATGCTTCTTTTTAACGTACGACGTGACAATGACCTTTCCGTCGCCGCGAGCATTATTTGATATTTGGCTTCCTCTATAAGACATAGTGTTTTTAAAAGGAATGTAAATACCATATAATATTTTTATGTATTTTGGTATAGAAAATGGTTTTGAGGATGGTTTTATTATGACAATATATTTAAATGTTATTACTGTCACAACCCACCTTCACCAAAAGGAGGGAAGGGTCAGCATATTGCTAGGACCTTCCTTCTTTAAGTTGAAGGAGTGATAATGACCCCCGAAACCCACCTTCAATAGGTCCCGGAGTGGTGAACAACAACAAGGGTATAAAATCACACATTAAATGGAAGACATTACCCTTTTTCTTTTAATAGGATCATGAGATAAGATAGTAAATCCCACAACACCAAAAATGAAAGTACAAGTACGGATGAAAGTAAACCATTATCATATGCATGTTCAACAATAAATAATACAAGCCCCAAAAAAACTCCAAAGGTAAATTACCAAGAAAAGGAAAATGAAAATAGAAACGGCCCTAAGGTCCTAGCTTGTACGGACCCACATAATCCCTGATGTCCTCCTGGAAACCTAAAAACTATTTTATATACGTAGGGTGAGCATGGAAGTATACTGAGTAGGGAAAACCAATGACTCGCGTGCCCAAGTGAGGAGACATTCTAATGCCCCGTGGAAAAAGAGAAAACCAACCACCAAACTAGGAAAAGCTATACACCCAATCCTCACCAGGTCACACTCCCCAAAAAACTCAATTCAAGTAACATATAGTAATAGCACATAGATATTTGGGCACCCCCTCCACTTTCCCAGTGGTTATTGAAGACATCCTATGCATCAAACCAATCCCGCCATTCTGTCACCACAGTCCCACTGCCACACCTACCCGCACACACCTAGGCCACAACTGCTATCCCGCCCATAGACACCTGGGCCACAACTACCATGCGTAACCACACCCGCAAACACCTAGGTCAAAAGAACCACTTCCATGCCTGAAGACACCTGGACCTCATCTTGAAGACATTTGGGAAACAACCTGCCCACAAACAGCTCATCACTATTCAATCATAAAAGAAGTCATGGCTCTCGCTGCCAAGTCACAACTCATCCCTAGAACTAATTCCCATTTAAGCTATTATTGCTTCCATGTTTGAGTAATCTCATTTAAATAAAGTTCTGCACTACTGGGAAACTAACAGCATAAGCAAAAACCAAGGTAAAAAGTTACAGCCAACAACAATTTAAGCATTCACACCCGGTTATCTTGCAAAGTCACAACAAAAAAGGGATAAGTGAGATCCCTTGAAGTACTGGAACCAAATAAAAACCCTGATACATAGACCCATGTATCCAAAATCTAGGAGCCAATGGTTTCTCAACAACATAGGATTCCACACCAATTTGTGATATAAGTAGAGTAACCACAGAGCCTCAAATTCAAAACTAGTGAAAGTATAACAACAGAGGATCACATCCCCACCCATATCACCCCTGCAATCTAAGCCCCCGTCCATGAATACCATGAGGTCACCCACAATCGGCCCATGAAGAAAGACAACCAAACCACTACCACCAACAGAAGGCAGGCCCATGCAGGTATTTTCAGATTTAAAAGATTTAACACACTCTATGGTTTCAATTCCACTATAATTAACCGGGGTTATCATAGAAAAGGGTTGATCCTAGTGCTTTCAATTTATTTAACAGAGTATATGGAATTATCCAATTCTATGTTATGGTTATTTAAACATCCAGGAGCACTGAGGTTCATTAGTGCACAGAGAAAGACCACCAACAGCCATGATTTTCAGTAAGCCTAGGCCCGTACAATTCACTACACAGAACAACATAAAGAGTATAGTAGAACATCGATCACACCCCCTTTCATTATTTAAAGGTCTGTTCATTATCTTTGTTAAGTTCGGTTTCATCAATTTCTACAGAGGCAAAAGCATGCCCACCCCGCATGATACACAGAAAGGAGAGACGAAGGAGAAAATCCATACTTGAATGATCAATGATCGAAGTTTTCTCCACGCTCTACGAACATGGGATGCACGAATTACAGTTCTACGGAAAAAGTTCACCACTTGCCTCGTGAACTAAGGACTTCAAACGCACAAGGAATAGGAGACTAGCAAAGAGGAAGGAGAATAAAATCCAGCGTGATAAATAGATGAGATCCCAATGCTACATGATAAGAAATTTGAACGCCTTGGAAGTCGGATTGTGGTTCTTCCACACGGTTGGGTGGTTACACATGACTGATTTAATTTTTATTTAATAGGGAGGTCACTTGGGAATTTTTTATATTAATTATGGGTGAAAAACGGCCTTCAAACACCTTAAATGGTCAAAAATTCCTAATAGGAGGCGTTACGGGAAAACTGTAGAAGAAAAAACCCGACAAGGATGCATAACACCGATCGGTCGGTCATGCCAATCGGTCACACTGATTGGTCGCTCTGATCGGTCACCCCAATCGGTCGCGCCGATGGGTCGCACCGAATGAGGGGCGTCGATCGGTCACACCGATCAGTCATGCCGATTGGTCACGCCAAATGAGGTGCGACCCCTAAGGATCCTAGAATTTGGAAAAGGGATGGATCATGAGGGTCTGGGCTATTACATTAGATACCTCTCAAAAATATTCTCACCCTCGAGAATCCAGAACCAAACCCAAAGGAAAGAGGGGGTCCGAACAACCATCCCGGAAGATACCTATCAGGAGTTAACCTCTCTGACATAGGAACACCTTATCCCTGAAACAAACACAAACACTCTACCACTCTTTTCTTGTTAAACCACGCAAAACAAGGGCCAAACTGTCCGGTCCAGTGGGAGAGGGATCTCCCTTCCTCCATGTCAAGATATTATCCACTTTGGGCGACACTGACTCACCTGCACGGGTTTAGGGGTACCCACTTTAATGCATCTTATCTAGGGATCAGGTCTTTCCCACCTCGTTCTTTAGGACACTTCACACACACATCCACAGAAAAGGAACTAAACATCCATAGTCACCATGTTAATGCATTATATAACAAAAAACTATTGACTGAACATGATAAAACTAAAAATAAATCTGGGTACTGGGAGCGCAACTGCGCTTCCCTCTCCCAGGTACTCTCCTCAAGCCCACCATGTCTCCACAACACACGAACCAAGGGAATGGTTCGGCCATGAAGAACCTTCTCCTAATGACCCTCGATCATCACTGGTCGGTTCTCAAAGGTTGCAGCGTCTTCAATATCTAGCTCTCCCCAGTCGAGAATGTGTGAATCGTCATGAAGATATCTTCAGAGCTGGGAAACATGGAATACATCGTGTATCCTTAGTAGTGGTGGTAGTAGTGCTAGATGATAATCCACTTCACCAACCTGCCGCAACACCTCAAAGGGTCCGATGAACCTAGGAGAAAGCATACTTACCATGTCGAACCTCTGTTGTCCAGGCCGAGGGGAGACCTTCAAGAACCCGTGGTCCCTAACCTCGAATTCTAAGGGTCTCCTCCTCTCATAGGCATATGACTTCTGCCGGTCCTGAGGCACCTTCATCCTTTCTCGTATAAGCTGATCCT
Source organism: Viscum album (assembly GCA_963277665.1). NCBI lineage: Eukaryota > Viridiplantae > Streptophyta > Magnoliopsida > Santalales > Viscaceae > Viscum > Viscum album. Next base: position 476,343,781 of record OY728135.1, read on the forward strand.
TCTCTGTCGTGCTCTGCACCACCTCCAGACCAAGAACGCGTGCTTCCCCAACCTCAATCCAGCACACTGGTGAGCGACACGGCCTCCTATATAGTGATTTGAATGGATCTGTGCCATTAGTATAGTGGTAGATATTGTTATAGGTGAACTCTACCATAGGAATGTGTAGCGCCCATGATCCTCCTAAGTCCGACACGCATGCTCGCAGCATATCCTCCATGGTTTGGATGGTGCGCTTTGTCACCCCACCTGTCTGGTGGTGGAAAGCAGTTCTAAGGCACAGCTGGGTGCCAAAAGTATGCTCCAAACCCCTCCCAACATGTGAGGTAAATCGTGAACCCCTATCCAAGACAACAGATCTTAGAACTCCATGAAACCGCACTACCTCGTCCACATACCTCTGTTCTAGAGCGTCCACCTAAATCGACTCCTTAATCACTAGAAGTGAGCCGAATTCATCAAGCGGTCCACTACTACGCAGATGGAATTGTATCCTCCTTTCACCTTGGGAATTACCATGAATAAATCCATCGATAAGTTGTACCACTTCCACTCGGGGACATCTAAATGTTGAAACAACCCGCCTGGAATACGATGTTATGTCTTTACCTGCTGAAACATAAGGCACTTGGCCACAAACTCTGCCACTGCCCACTTTACCCTGGGCCACTAAAACTGTCCTCTCAGACCCTGGTACATCATGGAAACTCCAGGATGCCCCACCAGAGGTGAGCTGTGGAACTCGCCAAGGACCCTCTCATGCATCGCCTCCAGAACAAAAATTCTCCCCTGGAAAGCATCCCGTTCTGACCGTCCTCTGTCCACCCTTTGGGAGCATCACCTTGGCTAACTCAGTCGTGCATCACTTCACTCCCTGGGTTTCCCCACTAAGACTCCTCCACCTGACGTAACAAAGAAGATTGCATTATCATCTAATACAGGTAACCGCTTTCAATATCCATCCTCACATCCAGGTGTAGGGTATCCAACTCCTCCATCACCCTCCAAGCGTCCGGCAACTCTCTGACCACATCCCTTTGTGACTTCCTACTCAAGGCATCAGCCACCATCTTTCCCTTCCCTGTGATGTTGTAAATCTTGAAATCCTGATCCTGGAAGAACTCCATCCACCTTTGCTACCGTAAGTTTAGGCCATGCTGGGAGAAGATATACCTCAAGCTTTTGTGATCTTTGAAGACCAAAAAGCACTCTCCGATGTTGTAATGCCGCCACAAATTTAGTGCGAAAATGACTGCTGCAAGCTCCACATCATGGGTGGAATAATTATTCTCATGAGGGCATAGATTCCTAGACCCATAAGAGATCACCCATTGTTACTACATCAACATGCATCCGAGGCCCTGCTCTGATGCATCTCAGAATACCTCATATGCTGCCCCTTCTTCTGGTGGTCTCAGCACTTGGGAACTAACCATCTTCTCCTTCAGATAGTCAAAGGATGCCTCGCACTGCTAACCCCAAACGAAAACCTAGTCCTTCTTGGTCAAGGCTGTCAATTGGGTTGCAACTCGGGAGAAGTTGGGTACGAAACTCCGATAGTAACCTGTCAGCCTGAGGAAACTACGAACCTCTGCCATGTTCATGGGTGCTCCCCAAGAAAAAAATGCCTCAACCTTTGATGGGGACACTGCTAGCCATTTCTCTGACACTACGTGCCCAAGGAAGTGCACTTCTCGCATCCAGAATTTTCACTTAGACAACTTCCCATAGAGTTCGTGCTGTCAGAGGACCTCCCAAACCATCCTCAACTGCTCAGAGTGTTCCTCATCTAATCTTGACTAGATCAGGATGTCGTTAATGTACATGACAATGAACTGATCTAGATATTCCCGGAAGAAGGAGTTCATAAGCCCCATGTACATGGCTGGAACGTTCGTAATGCCGAACGACATGACTACAAACTCAAAGTGCCCATATCTGCACCTGAAGGCCATCTTAATGATGTCACCCTACTATAACCTTAACTGGGGATACCCAGACCACAGGTCGATCTTTGAGAACCATCCTTCCCCTTTCAGCTGGTCGAAAATATCGTCTATCCTTAGAATAGGGTAGCGATTCTTGATCGTTACCTGATTCAGCCTCTTGTAATCTATGCACAACCTGATACCACCATATTCCTTATTTGTGAATAAGACTAGAGCACCCCACGGTGATTCACTTGGTCAAACAAATCCCCTATTCATCAGATCGTAAATCTAAATCCGCAACTCTCGTAGCTCCGAAGGTTTCATCTGATAGAGAGCCATCGAAATCAGACGAGCACCAGGCTGCAAGTCTATCACAAACTCGATATGACGTTGAGGGGGTAGATTCATCACCTCCTCTAGGAAGATGCCCATAAACTCACTAATGATACCTGGTACATCCTCCATCTATGCTTCCACTGACTCCACTAATAGCTCAGCTAACAAGGGGAGGAGCAGTCCCTCTCACCTGCTGCCCTTCTGGCCACTCCACTCACCGGCGAAAGTAACATGTCGGCCACCCAAGTCTGAGAACCCAACCCTTCATCATAGGTAGTCGATGATGGAACACACAGAGAACAGCCAGCCGATTCCTAGGATGACATCATATGGCTGTATATGTAGCAGTAGTAGATCCCTAATCGACTGATGTTGCCCTATCATCAGTCTGCATCCTCTACAAACATATAACAAGTTGGTCTAACCTCCAACTGGTTTTCTCAACACAAGGGGTACTGGATGTCTCTTGGAATCTAGACCCAGAGAATGTGATAGAACGAGTGTAACAAAGGAGTGCTAAGCTCCGGTATCGAACAAGGCGTATGAAAGGGTACTGAACATACTGATCGTACCTCAAACAACCTCTGGTCCTTCTAGAACTGCTTCCTCCATGGCATGAAACTGTCTTCGCCCAGTTCCTCTTCCCCTAGGCTGTCAGACTCCCTCCCAACTATGCCCTGGTCAAGGTCCCTAAGGAGAACCCTGAGGTCGGCCTTCCCCTACAACGTCTTCCCTCAGAAGAGTGGGAGCTCTCTGCCCCTACTGCTGCTGCTGAAAGGGCCTAGTTGGAAGCGGCTGCTGAGAAAGGTGCTGGGCCTGTATGCCACCATCGTACTGTACTCGGTCCGGGAACTAATTCTAGAGATTTCCCTTGCTCCCATAGACGAAGAACCTAGGTCCTGGGCCCGAAGGGAAAGGGTGTGGACCGGGGGACCGGAACTGGAACTCCTGCGACCTGCTCCCTGCTAGTCGGAACCTAGAGGGTCCCAATGCTGGAGGTCTGGTACTGACGTCCTTTCTCTTTGACGAGCCTATCTGAATCCACTCATGTGACACACCTCCTAGCGCATGCATCCTCTTCACCACTTCAGCCTTATTATGGACCTCCATGTATGTCGACAAAGTGAAGGGGGTAATAGCGTACTGGAGGGAGGGTCGGAGCGCCTCCTCTAAACGCCTCGCCCGAGACTCCTCATTTGGAAAGAGGTCTGGAGAAAAGCAGAAGAGGTCCATGAACTTGATCCCCAACTCCCTTACTGATATACTCCACTACTGGAGGGAGAGTATCTCCTGCCACTTCACTTCCTTCATTGTAGAAGAGAGGAATTACGCCTAGAACTCCTTCTCAAAATCAGCCCATGCCACCTCAGCCTCTCTCCTCTCCCCTAGGTAGAGCGTCCACCACTAACGTGCTGCTCCCCGCATCTGGATGACGGCCAGGAAAACCCAGTACTCGGTCGGATCCCTGATCATGACTAAGGCTATCACTAGCTCCTCTAGCCAGCCCTCTATCTTCATTTCAGAGGTGAGGTCCTCGAACTTCTTGAGGGTCTGTCGCAGGAAGGCTCGAAGAGTCTTCTGCCACTGGTCATCCTCCTCCATTCGATCAACCCTCTACTGATCGGCCAAGTCAACCTCCTAGGCCTTGATCTCCCGTACAACTTGTGGTCGTCTCCCATGTTCCATAGCTGCAAGGTAAATAAAGAATGCCTAAGCCCATGTAGTGCAGAATACTGTTCTTAAAATTTCTTAAACATCTTATTTATTTCAATTTCCCAAAACACCCCAGAAACACGAGAAAAAAAGTCATTATGATGCATGTACCTTTCCTAGGGTCTCTACCCTACAATCAGTGTGGCCTCACTTGGACATTCGGTAGGTCCAGAGTCCTTGAATAAGATCATGGGGGGGCCTAAAATCTTGTGTCCTAGCCGGTCTTCCCTGGTCTAATTCACGCACCAAGGTCACCCAACACTGTTCCCTACCATCCCATGAAATCTTCATTGTTCCTAACTCCAGACGCCATCCTATCTCTCAACCTGCCTCTGATACCATTTTGTCATGACCTGACTTCACCAAAAGGAGGGAAGGGTCAGCAGATTGCCATGCCCATCTTTCTCTAAGTTGAAGGAGAGATAATGACCCCTAAAACGCGCCTTCAAAAGGTCCCAGAGTGGTGACCAGCACCAAGGGGATAAAATCACACATTAAATGGAAGGCATTACCCTTTTTCATTTAATAGGACCGGGAGATAAGATAGTATATCTCACAAAACCAAAACTGAAAGTGCAAGTATGGATGAATGTAAACCATTCCAATATGCATGTTCAAGAGTAAATAATAAGCGCCCCAAAAAAACTGCAAAGGTAAAGTACCAAGAAAAGGAAAATGACAACAGCAACTGCCCCAAGGTCCAAGCTAGTACGGTCCCTCAGGATCCATGATGTCCTCCTGGAAACCAAAAAACTGTTTTATATATCCAGGGTGAGCATGCAAGTACACTCTGTAGGGAAAACCTAAGACTCTCGTGCACAGGTGAGGAGACATTCTAATTACTCGTGGAAAAAGATATAACCAAACACCAAACAAGGAAAATCTATCCACCCAAACCTCACCAAGGACCACTCCCCAAATAATGAAAGTCAACTAACATATAGTATTAACACATCGAAATTTGGGTACCCTATGCCACTTTCCCACTGGTTATTGAAGACGTCTTACGCATCGAACTAATCCCTCCATTCTATCATCTCAGTCCCACTGCCACAACCGCCCGCACACACCTGGGCCACAACTTCCATCCCACCTACAGACTCCTGGGCCACAACTACCATGTGTAACCACACCTGCAAACACCTAGGTCAGAACAACCACTACCATGCTCGAAGACACCTGGGCCTCATCCCAAAGACACTTGGGAAACAACCTCCCCGCAAACACATCATCAATAATCATTCATAAAAGAAGCCACGACACTTATGGCCAAGTCACAACTCATACCTAGAACCAATTCCCATTTAGCATATTCTTGCTTCCTTGTTTATGTAATCTCATTTAAAAAAAATTCTGCACTACTGGGCAACTAACAACAAAATCACAAACCGAGGGAAAAGGTTATATCCAACAACAATTTAAGCATTCTCATCTTGTTCTCTTGAAAAGTCAAAACAACAAAGGGATAAGTGAGATCCCTTGATGTACTAGAACCCAAAAACCCCCATGACATAGCCCCATGTCCCCAAAATCTAGGAGCCAATGGTTTCTCCCTAACAGAGGATTCCACCCAAATTAGTTATATAAGCAGAGTAACCACACAACCTCATATTCACAACCAGTGAATGTATAACAATATGGGATCCCATCCCCACCCATATCACCCCAGCTATCTAATCCCCATCCAAGAAAACCGTGAGACCCCGCCACAATCGGCCCATGAAGGAAAGACAACCAAACCACTACCACCAACACAAGCCAAGCCCATGCAAGTATTTTCAGATTTAAAAGATTTAACACACTCCATGCTTTCAATTCCACTGTACTTAACCAGGGTTATCATAGAAAAGGTTTGATCCCGGTGCTTTAAATTTATTTAATCTAGTATACGTTATTATCCAATTATATGTTATAGATATTTAAATATCCAGGAGCAACGAGGTTCATTAGTGCCCAGATAAAGACCACCAATGACCATGAGTTTTAGTAAGCATAGTCCCATATAATTCACAAAACATAACAACATAAAGAGTACAGTAGAACATCGATCACTCCCTCTTTCATTCTTTAAAGGTCCATTCATTATCTTCGTTATGTTCGGTTTCATTAATTTACACAGAGGAAAAAGCATGCTCACCCTGCATGATATATAGAAAGGAGTGATGAAGGATAAAATTCATACTTGATTGATCAACGATCAAAGTTTTTCTCCACGCGCTAGGAACATGGGATGCACGACTTGTAGGGCTCCGGAAAAAGTGCACCACTTGCCTCGGGAACTAAGGACTCCAAACGCACTAGTAATAGGAGACTAGCCAGGATGAAGGAGAAGAAAATCCAACGTGATAAATAGATGAGATCCCAATGCTATGGGATAAGAAATTTGAATGCCTTGGAAGTCAGATCGTGGTTCTTCCACGTGGTTGGGTGGTTACACACGACTGATTTAATTGTTATTTAATAGGGAGGTCTCTCTAGATTTTTAGATATTAATTATGGGTTAAAAATGGCCTTGAAATGCCTTAAAAGGTCAAAAAGGCCTAAAAGGATGCGTTACAGGAAAAGTTATAGAAGGAAAAACCCGACAAGGCTGGATAACACCGATCGGTCGCGCCGATTGGTCACATCGATGGGTCGCACCGAACGAGGGCCGTCGATCGGTCGCACTGATCGGTCGTGCCAATTGGTCGCACCGAACGAGGCGTGACCCCTTAGGATCCTAGAATTTGGGAAATGGATGGATCATGAGGGTTTGGACCATTACAATTGCAATGCGGTAATGCTATCTTTATTTTATGTTTGTTCATATGTTAGGACTATGTTATGGTTCTTGGACATTGTTTATGTATACATATCGTTTTGTGATAAACCAATGGTGGGTGATCCCAAGATATTTCTCCAATGCATTGGGTAATTTTATGGTGGTAAAAATTAATGTTTCTCCTAAGATATTTAGGGAATATATTGTGATGGGTATTCCAAACGTAACACCCTGCGTAGCTGTGAAAGCTACAACATATGTATGTTATGGATGACACAAGTTACCTTTGTTATTTATGATTTCTATGTGTTATTCATTAATTTTAATATTTCAGGAGGTATGTTAAAGATGTTATTTTTTATGATTTAATAGTATGATTTCATTTATTGTATGTATTGATGGACTAATGTTTTCTTTCCTTATTTTATTACCCTTACTGAGATTTGTATGCTCATCCCAATTTTTTTAAATGTTTTTCACAGGGTTTAAAGAAGGGTAAGAGAAATAAAAAATTCAAGAATATTTATATCAAGAAAAGAATTATTTTTTTCTTTTGAGAGTTTTTATTTTATGAAAAATAGATACTTAGTAAAAGTGTCTACTTTGTAATATTTGAGATGTAATGTAATAGTTATGGCCTAATTCTCTAAAAATATAAACCTGAACATATCCTCAATGTTAATTCATGATTTAACTCATGTTTAAGTAATGTTCTAAGGATGTGGCCTTATATTTGGTATCTGAGGTTGAATTAGATAACTTTAGAGGTTAGGGTGTTATTTATGCCAAAGTGACATAAACATAATGGTTATCATATTAAAAAGAGTCACAGTTAATTTAGATAAATTGAATGAGTTTAAGATAACATGATTAAGTATATCATAGTGTTTACCCAATTCATAAGATATTGTATGATTATTTTACTGATATACTCACACTAACCTTTTTGGTTTTAGTAAATGGATCGATCTAGAAGGCTCCAAAGTAACAATGGAAGGGAAGGAAACTATGTTGTTTTTATGAATGAGAAACCAATGAAAATGGAAGATGCAATGAGAACTATTATGGTTATTATTAAACAACTATCGAGAGTCATGATTGACCACATGAAACTTGGTGATTTTCCTAAGGCATCATATATGCGAGAAACAAATCCAAATGGATGTTCAGGTAATAATAATAAAGTTAAGTATATTCAAAAACCTATGTTTCAAGGATGATGATAGAAACACTTATGAAAATTCTTCAAGGGGATGGGAAGATTTTTTAAATGTGGTAATGAATTTCATAAAGCAATAACCTTCCATGTAAAAATGAAGCATCCAATTTACACTAGGAAAGGGAAATAAGTTATTATCGAAGGATCAATTGAATGTTTTAAATGTGGTGTGCATGGTCATTGTACAAATCGATGTGATATGAAGAAGGTTTGGGAATGGGATCATTTGGACCATAAAAATATAGGTTTACCAATACCTAATGAAATTACAATTGAGGATGACGAAACTAACAATGGCCAATGAAAGGTATTGATTATTTCTTAGCTGTTGTTTTTATATTATTGAATCTTATGAAATGATTCATGATTTTTTTATAGGAAAGAAGTATTAATAAATAAGTTGGAAACGGAATGGTTAAGGTATCATGATGAACATTGAATAAGTAAAATGTATACATATAATGGATTCAAGAGTTATGGTACATTTTAGGATGATGAAATTATTTAAAGTATTAAGGATCTTTTTATAATGAGATTAATTTAGAATAAATTTTCTAGTATATTTAACCCTGAAGTTTGATATGTGAAAATTTTATTCAAGAAAGAATTATATTTTCTTGTGTGGACTTAATGGATTACCTTATGGGTTCATATGATCTTTTTGATTTTGAGGTGACAAATGATTATTACATTTTGTTATTCAAAATTAAAGGTATTTGATAAAATTTGTGGTTAAAATATGTTATGGATATTTTTTTAGGATTTTATCAAAATTATTGTAAATTTATAAAATAATATAGTTTTTGAAAAAGGAAAACACGCAGACCACGTGAAAAATCCTTGAGTCGTAAAAATCTGCAAGAATCGAACCCACAACCAATGTGTGATTATGATTTATCTCCTACCACTAGACTACATGAAGTCCCTGATTAGTATGACTAATTATTTTTATTAAAATGATTTTATGGATAAAAAATATGTTGATTTTGGGAACTAATAATTTATCAAATAGATTTCATTATTATAGGAAAATGATTTAGTGATTAATTGATAATGGTTATTTTAGAAGAAGTTCTATCATTTACGGAACACTATATGCCTAAGGAAAATAGAATACTATGGTGTTTAATTTATGGAGTAATGGATGAAATATTATTTTGGAAGAATCAATGTTTTATTGTGGACATATGGCTATTTGGGCTATTTTTGGAAATGATTAACCAATAATAGAGAATATGTGATTAGGTTAATTACATTTCAGTATGAGACTTTAAGACTAGTCGATGTTGTTTGGAGATACACTATATGATATTTCATGGAAGACTATGTGATCAAATCCTTATGAATTTTGGTTTTTAGACTTAGATTGGATTATTTTGATGAATTTCAAGAAAAATTGTGTACTGAATGGTCTTTGTTGAACTTTTGGTAGTTTTTGTTGAATTTTGGAGAATAAGAATAGTATTTATTTTTATAAATGGTTATCCTTTTCGGGATTTTTTGATCTTGTACCAACAATTTTGGTTTTTGTTAATTTCTAAAGATAGAGGAAATATATAGTTCATCTTTTTTGGATAATGTTATTCTCTTAAAGTTTATTCTATCACTTTAGGTGTGACTAAGTCATCTTGAATACTCTTTTTTGTAGAAAAGATGCGTTTTTTGGTAGAAACTTATTAAGGGAAAAGTTCTACTTTAAAAGTTAATATATTTCCTTATGTTCATAGTCAATCCAATAAATAAATTCCTCAACTTAATGAAAAAGAACATAAAATAAAAACTTTGTCGGTTTACTTCTGCTAATGGCAAATCAAAGGCTGTTTAACCTATGAGAAGTTTCTAATTATCTGGTGGTTAAATTTCTATTGATCATGTTTTCTATCACTCTCTATCAAAACATGACACTTATTTTCGCCTACATATCCATGTTTTCATGGAATCCTAGTATGGGTTATCCCGGGTGACCTTTGTACTTGTCTTTATTTATTTTAAAGTGATAGTTTTATTAAATCTTTTTCCGATGTGGGACTTTGAATGATGTTTCCAAGCCCAATTTTAAAATTGTGTGGATGCAATTCCCAACAGGAGGAAGGATGTAACATCCCAGGTAAATAAAGAGTATGAAATTTTCATATATATTAATATTTTTGAATTAAATATTAATTTTACATTAAAGGGGTTTCTATGTATGATATCATACTTAATACGCAACAACAGGTTTCTTTGAAATATTACGTTTCACACAACTTTGAGTTATAAAGAGAAATAATATAACAATGTTATTATTTTAAATGGTTGTTAACGCCTTGCCATCGTATTGGCGGGAAAAAATAGAACTAACTACACTATGATTATAAATGTTTTTTGAATGTCTTTACATTTATCCAATAAAATTTAGATGTTTAATATATGATTGAATCAAATTTTATTCATAAATACTCTAATATTTTTAAAAGGTGGTTTTACCGCCTTTTGATGGAGAACCCATTTTAAATCTAGTTTTTTCATGTTTATATGTTTCATTTGAGAAAATTAAATTCTTCTTTAGAGAAGGGATATGAAAATTTAATTTGGGTATATTTTTGGTATTTTTTTGAAAAAGTTTATTTTTTAATGAATAGTGAATCATATTTCATTTTAAGTCAATATTGTATTTTCATCTGATTTATTTATATGGTTAGATTATTTTTTTTAAAAAGTTTTAAAGTGTAATTAGATTATATTTTTACCATTTAATCTAATTTATGTTATAAGAATTAATTTTACTTTCAAATTGGACATAAACACATGTCAATCTTTTTTTAATTTTTACTTCTTGAAAACACGCTTTCTAATTTTGACAACAGAAATTAATTCTAAATTAATTAATGAAACTTATATTTTTTTAATTTATTAAAATAGACCTTATTTTTAAATTTGTAATATCAAAATTATATTTGGGTGAATTTTTTCAATTTTTCTAAAAACTTTCAATTTTTTATGAATAGTGAAACACACTACATAGTAGTTCAAAACTAAACATTCTCATTTAAATGGAATTTTACTGATTCTATGAATTGAATTTCAAAAATATAACATAAATGGTTGTCATTAGTATGTAAAATTTTGTTCAATAGGATGAATATAATTTTGGTGAATAGTAACTTTTGATTTTTATTTACCACGGTTAAATGTAAAATGGTTAATTTAAGGTACAATTAATATTTTAATAATATAAAATTACCTTAACACTTGTCCTAACCATATTTGATGAGTTGTGGCCGACCAATAAAATGATTGGTTAGAGAATTTGGCCTTTAGAAGCCACTTGGGTAGGATAATTACAATAATAACCTTTTATTTAAAGTAAAAATAAAAATATCATAAACATGTATTTTTTTGGTAAAACAATTTTAATGTGAGGTTATATAATTGATATCTATGACTATAAATATTCATTATAAGTATAAAAAGAATTCCTAAATCTTGTTATTTTATTTATAATTTTTATACAGCAAATAAATAAATTTATTTATGACACAATGATGATGTAATGATTACATCATTATGGATTCATTTAAATAAATGATATTATAAATATTAAAATAAATTTATTTTGAATCTTTTTGTTCTATCCAATAATTTTATGGATGATTGTGACTTTTTATCGTCTAATTAATGATTTTTTTTAGAATTTATAAATTTGTTATGAATTTTTAAGAAGTCATGATATTAATAGTATTAAAATTAACATAAATGCATTTTTTAGTCAATTAATACTTTATTAAATGGTAAAATAGTCCAAAAAATATATGATTATGAAAAATGACTTATTTTATGTTAGAAATTTCATTAATGATCCATTTTGAGTATCTTGGAATTTTATAGTAAATATATTAACCATATAGTATTAATATACAAGAAAACCTGATAAAAGTTAAATAAGTTAAAAAAGGGTTAAATAAAAATGAAAATGATTAAAAAATATCCAAAACCAGTCCAATTATTATTGTATGATTTTATTTAGACTTATATTCATCTTATATTTTAATTAAATTAGTTTTGGACCTTTTTAAACTAAAAATAATTTTATAATAAAATAATACCTTCAATCATTTCTAAAGTGTCCCTCCTCCTTCTTATAAAAGGACACCACCTCTAACTCATTTCCCGCTCCTCTCAAGCCTCCTGGATCTTCTAATCATTACCCAAATAATATTCCAACATCCATATATTTATTCTAGAATCATTATCCTAGGAATAAGTCTATTTAATAGATCCCTTTGACTCATATCAAAAGAAGATACCATATTTGAGGTAATGTCTTCTCTCAAGTTTCTTTCCATTATTTTTCCTAATCCACTCCCTATTCACTACATATTAATTGTTTATATAAAAAAACATTATCCTAAATATAATAGGATATTTTTATGATATTTATTCTAACTACACTTAGACACACCTCCTTCAAATGGATTCGATCATATTGTTTCTATGTACATCAAACTGTTTCCTCACAAAAAGACGATTGTTTGATTTTCCCCTACCACCTCTCATGGTGGCCATTATGATGGATATATAATTATATTAGATATTTATGATATTTATTTTATCTATATTCTTCTATTATTCTCATTTATAACATTACTTTACGCTTTTCATGTTATATAAATATGATAATTTCATTTGAGAAAATGTGGACTACCGCCCCCTCAAAGTGATATGACTCGTTCATACCATAAATGGAACATATAAAGTATTGTTTTATTGAAATTAAGTAATGCATATAAAATAAGATATAATAATTGAATAATAATATGACTTTTTATCATTTATTTTTCATTACTTTAAAAATGAAAAAAAATAAATGAAAGTAGTGTTCATGCATACGTACGGTTTACCGTCTCCATGAACGGTGCATTTAATTTTCATATATCCAAATGATATGGACTATTATAAATAAATATATACTAGATATATATGATAAATATGATATCTAAATCATTAATATCATTCTATAGATAATGTACTTTGGACCACATGGACAATTTCTAATTATAACAAATTCATTTTTGACTCAAGTTCTGAATATCGACAAAATGTATGATATGATTTCAAATAATAAACTAATTGTTATAGCATGGTAATAAGTGATATTAAAAGAATAATAAACTGGAATAAGTTTCCCAATAAAGGTGAAATTAACTTAATTATATTACTTAGGAAGAAAAAAAGAACATACAAGACAAGTCGAACATCGGGAAAGGGACTTCATCTCGATCTCTTTTCATTGAGGCATACATTGATTTATACACAACTTTCATTTATACTGTGTATAAAGCCCTTTGACTTTTAATTTCATTCAAATTAAATCTTTTCTCTACGAAGTGTTTTACTAAATGAATAAAATAATGTTTCTTTTTAACATACACGGTGACAATGACCTTTCCACCACCGTAATAATTATTTGATATTTGGATTATTCTACAAGCCATTGTGTTTTTAAAAGAAAAAAAATACCATATACACTTTTTACGAATTTTGTTATTGAAAATGGTATTGATAATGGATTGATTATGTTAATATATTTAAATGTTATTGCAATGTGTAAATGATATCTTTATTTTATGTTTGTTCATGTGTTATGATTATGTTATGGTTTTTGGGAATTATTTATGTATACGGGTGGTTCCGTGATAAACGTAGGGATGATGAACCTAAAATAGATCTCCAATGCATTAGGTAACGTGACAGAGGTATATGTTATTGTTTCTCCTATGAGATTTAGGGGGAAAATGATGGAAGGAATAAACCCCACTAGATGGCCTGGGAGAAACTCTACAAACCCAAGTCAGAGGGAGGTATGAGATTATGGAATATTCTTCTCTTCAATGACACACTTTTGGACAAGTAAGGATGGAACCTCATTAATAGTCCATCATCTATATATGCGCGGTTATTCCGAGATAAATACATTTTCCACACGAACTTCCATGTTTCCTCTCTTTGCACTCATCCTAGCTTCCCCTGGAGAAGCATTTGGGGGGGGGGCACGAAATCTCCTAAAAAAAGGGTTGGGATAGAGGATTAGGAATGGATCATCTGTCAACATCTGGACAGATCCCTGGCTTGATGATAAGGATGGTATGGGGGTACATCACCCTCCCAACTAGGTATTGAAGACGCCACTGTCAACTGCCTCCTTTCAGACCAGGGCCCGGGGTGGTGTTTGGAAAAGATCCATTGATGGTTTAACGAAAGAGACCATGAATTATCATGAGCATCCCCTGGGTCCTAGATACAGGCCCCAACCATCTTTTCTGGACCAATGACATTTTAGGAAAATACACGGTGAGATTTTGGTATAGACTGGATGTTGGCATACACTCCGTCGACCATGATGAGGGACAATGGAATTTTCTTTAGAAGTTCAACATCCCCCAAAAAATACACCAATTTTGGTGGCAGGTGTGCACGGGCACCCTCCCTACCATGAGCCTTCTCATTTACTGACCTATGTCCAGTACTGAGTCCTGCCCTTTCTACCCAAATATTACAGAAACTCCTTTGCATGCCATTATTCACTGCTTGGGAGCTAAAGAAATTTGGAATAAATGGGGCCCGGTTTCACATGCTACTCTGGACATTGCCTCTGACCTCCCTGGTCTTCTGATTCATTGGTGCTCCTATCTTTTATTGATTCAGGTAGGTTCACTTTGCACATTGGCCTAGATCATTTGTCTTCGACATAACGATTCAATTTTTCACAACATTCATAAACCTCCCAAATTATGGATTGAACGGGCCATTTCATGGATAGAGGGATGGAAGGACCACAAATAACCCTTTATGCCAGGTGTAACCCCCTCATGTCCCCCGCATTTCAAACACCCCAATGGAAGGTATTCTTAATCTTAAGGTGGACGCATCTACCCCCAAGGATGGGCTTGTTGCTCTTGTTCCCCTGGCATGAAATAATCTGGGGAAAATCATTGTAGCAAAATATGAATCACATCATGCCTTCTAGGATCCTTTAGTAGCAGAGGCCTCGGATATCAATGCAGGTATGATGCTTTCTATGGAACTAGGATGGTTTGATATCATCATTGAGTTTAACTACCTCATCGTGATCGATGTTATTAGCCACAACGATATCGGACTCCAGTCATTTAGCCTCATCATAAAGAGAATTCACTCGCTTCACCAAGGATTCTCTTGATGCACCTTCTCCATTACCAAAAGGGAAGGAAACAATGTGGCCCATCAATTGGCAACCTCAGGCCCCTTCGATGACAACTAGCTTTGGCTGGACAATTTCCCTTCATGTCTTTGCTTTTGTATGGTTGTTGATCTTCATCATTAATTTTATCTGTCCTTCTTTTCAAAAAAATAATTATGGTTTTCTTTTAAGATTTTTTATTTAATGAAAAAATGGATAGTGGGTAGATGTTTCTACTTTTTAATATTTGAGATGTAATGTAATAGTTATGGCCTAATTTTCTAAAACTCTAAACTTGAAAAGGTCATCAATGTTAATTCATGATTTAACACAAGTTTAAGTAATGTTATAAGGCTGGGTCATTACAATAATTTTGTAAATATTGGATTAATCACCGATTATGAAAAAAACGATGAGTTGGGAATGCCCAATTTGGTTCTTCCGCTACACCCAAAACCACACAGTGTAATCAAGGGGGATGCATAATTATTTATAATTATTTAAAGATCGTTGATTGATTTTTTCATTTTTTATTAGTTTTTAATTTGAATTTAATCATTATTTAATCTGAATCATGTAATATGATTTCTTCCTCTTTGATATTAAAAAATATAATCAAATAGATTAATTTAATGAATAAAATATATTCAGAGAACTCATTTAGAGGTGCCAAGGAATATTGACAGACAACACTAGAGTACAAACAGTGTGGACCACTGGTAAAAGGCATGTACATGTGTTAAATACTTCAAGAATTAATTCGGAATTAATTACATATGTGTAAATTTTATTACATGTAGTGAATTTAATTACACACTCTGTGTTTACTGGGCCATCCTGGCACCTGGTAAGCCAGAACACACATCATATAATGTCCATACATGATGTGTTATCCTTTATTCATTGATGGGATATGTATTTTGCTGCACGACTTGTATGACTAGTGAATGTGTAAATCATAGATCCCATTCCATGTATCTCATGTATATGTCATATACTAGAATACTTTCCATGTCATGGTTGCACACCATGTCCCAATGTGTTTTTCATGGATAGTCGGTGTGAATGATACCTGATGTGTAGCTGGAATGTACACACCTTATATTTGTTTCCCAAATTACATAGAATTAAATATTAATATATTATATCACTTAAAACATATCATCATGTGTTCTATGTGGTCCTTAATTTGATAGTACACACTCTGTGATGAGTTTAATATATATTAAATGTCTAATTAATATTTTACATAATGCTTGGAACTACATATCATGTACAATTCATAATTTTTTTTACTCTACACGCATCAAAATATTACACTCTACATAAATACCATGTTTTACTTGTTGTCATTAAGTTGATAGTTCATGTTGTAACATTACATGATAATTATTGTATATTAGATATCACATGCGTAAATAGTATACATATATAATACGCATTGGGAGTTTAGACGGGTACTCATCGTGTTACCTCCAAGGTACATTTTTTACATAGGTAATTTTAAATAAATTTTTTTTAAAATTATGATGGATGATAATATCAAGAAAATTTGGATGAGAATTAAGATAAAAGAATTGATCAATTAATTAATATAATTAATTGATCAGAGCATGATTTATCTCAAATAATAATGATTAGAATTGAATGATAATTTTATTAAATGTGTAATTTTTTGCATGTGTGTGGATGATCATGAGAATAAACCAAACCTCATACGTGTTTGGTTTCATTTAATTTATTATTAAAATAAATTATTGATCTATGCATCATCCCATATCTCATTATGTAAGGGCATGAGTTTTCATGGTTTCTTTTATGTAAACCCCTTAATCATTCTTTTTGGTCCCTTCACCTACATGTTAGTAAAATCTTATGTAATGTATAGAACACCCAAGATTGGGGAGGAAATTAATGTTTGGGGTTGAGGAAAAACCAATCCAATATAGAAACATATGTAGACTGGTTGAAAGATGTGATAAAACCCATAAAATGGTTGGAAGTTTTTTTCCTCTAAGTCGACAGTTAGTTTATAATATTATAGATAAACTAACATTTAGTAAAATCTAATGATCATACCAATTTATTATTTTATTTCAATCATGTTTCATGGTTATTTCAATATGGATGTTTCTTCATATCATATAAATTAATGGATTAACAAGCATGAAATATGGAACTAAAATAAACTCGCTTCTGCTTAAACATTATCTAATACATGGTTAATCAATTATGTAAATTCAATTGATATTAACAAGCATATAATAAATATAATAATTATAAATTTACACAAAAATATAAAATCACTCAATTATATATTTTATGTCTACATAGTGTTCTGCTACATACGTTAAAATTGTACCATATTTCAAAGAGCTTGACTGGACAATGTTGGGGTACTTTAAATTATTGGCGAATTCTAACATGATGTTTTGTTTCAACTAATCATAGTTCAAATAAATGGTTGATTTTTAAAGTTGAACATGGTTTAACTACGAGTAAAAGGTTGAGGAAGTAAAATTTTGGGATTTTAGGATTGGGGATTCCACTGAACAGATCAAATAACTATGAGTTAATGCAATTAGTATTTGGAATGCCTACCTAAAACCCATCAAATTACTTGATCGGCCAAAGTTGGGGTGATGATAAAGGGAAAATAGATCATTTCCACTATGATGTCCAAAAAAAAGTTATTCCAAATCCAATGGCAGGGATATTGGGTTTTGATAAAATTGTGGAATATTAATAAATATAACATTTAATTATTTGTCTATTTTTTCAGATAATGTTCTAAAAATTTGGTCATCTTTTTTTAGAAATAAAAATAAACATAACATCAAACATATTACTTAAATATATACTTTACAAGTATAAACATATCACCGGAACAAATTTCCAAGATAGAAAAATTAATATACACATTATCATATTCTATAAAATGAAAGTGTATGTGCTGGAAGAACCTATTTTTTAAGTTCCTGCTATGGAGGCTAATGAGGAATATTTGTCTCTCTATGAGAAACATTTGAATGATTATATAGATATTCAATGTTTTATGGTATCATCCATGAACAATTGGATTTTAAAGTAACATGAGGTCATGGATGTGTATCGAATGATGGATCACCATCAGGATATCTATCAAGAGATGGTGAGAAAAGAGATATATGGGATCTCAAATGAATTTTTAAAACTAATATTGGATATTCGGTACCATATAGGCCACATTTTGTCAATATTATTGGCTAAATTGAACACTTAGAAATCCTAGGGTTTAAATTAACATATGTGTTATACATAGATCAAATACTTTCCTCACTATCCAATTCTTTCTATGGTTTAAGTTTTTATTATCATATAAGAAATAATGAGAAGAAACTTTCATACCTTCTTAGTATGATTTTATATGTCAAAAAATACTTGAGGTGTGACAAACCCATAATAATTATAGTGAATAAGAAAATAAAGAAAAAGGTAAAGGGGACCAAGACTCATAAAAAGAATTAATATACCAAGAACCATCCTTCTAAGAAGATTATGATCTATAGGTAGGGAATGGAAAATTAATTTGTATGTTTTTCAGGTAGCAAGAAAGGCCGCTAGGATAATAACTACACCCGAAATCTAGGGGAAGATAAAGGTGAATTCATTATCGAGTGTAATATTTCAATATATACACATTGGGTATTAAATATGGATTGTGGTGCTCAAATCTAAATATAAATATAGGAACCAAATAGATTATGAAATATTTTTGGAGGAGAAATGGATTTTTAATACCAATGATACAAGGCTGGCTTCCCTATCCATTAGAGACTACCACCTTTCATTTCCAACATGAATGATGTAGATTTTAGTTATTTTTATTATATACCAACCATTACCATTAACATAATTTTTTTATCCTTCCTAGTTACAGATGGTTTTATTTTCAAATTTTGAAATCAACATTTTTATTTTTTAAAAGTAAATATACTTTATGGTATGACACATTTAAATAATGGTATTTAATAAAACCTAGTATTGTTAATTGAAAATGAATCACGTTTACATGACTCATATAACACCTAGACATGGACTCACTATCTTGGTCTTGTAAATGAGAACCATTTCACAAATATCTATCAAGATATATATTTAAAAATTTTGAGCTAAAACCACATTACAAATTTCATGTTTATTTACAAGGAAAATTGAACAAATCACCATTCAGTGGACATAGTGAAAGGGCCACAAAGCTTACAAGATTGTTACACACTGATGTTTTTGAATCATTTCTAGTAGAATCTAGAGGTGTTTATTCTTACATCATAACTTTTACTGATGACTTGAGTAGAAATTGTTATGTATACATGAGAGGTATAAGTTAGATTCCGTTTGAGAAATTAAATGAATTTTTTAATGAAGTTGAGAATCAACATTGAATGAAGATAAATAAGCTCTGATCAGATCAAGGTGGTGAATGTCACAACCCCCTCCCTCTAAAGATACACTTATTGGGCGGACAATGAATAAATAGAGATAATGACCCATGAGTCCCACCTCTAGTAGGCCCTGAGTTAGTGACTAGCACCAAGGGTACAAAGATATCTTAATATTGGAGTCATTACAATTTATTAGAAAACAAGATCGTGAGATATGATTTATGAACCATAATAAATACCATTACATATTATTAAATAAGGCCAAAATATTCCACAATGAATGTATAAATAAAAATTTATAACTATTTAAGTATCTAAATGAAAGAAAAACGTATAAAATCTAAGGCAGAGACGCAACAACTGCTCCAATGGTCCAAAATAGAAATGTCTATAATGGTCCACAAATTGCACCTAGAAACCTGAAATCAAACATAATTTACATAAGTAGGAAAACCAAAGTCTCTTAGTCACATGTGAAGAGATAATACTAATGAAACTATGCGAAATTAGTAGAACCAAACAGTACCAAAATAGGTATACAAACCATCCTAACCTCACCATGACATGATCACCAAATAATGAAAACCAATAAATATAATGTAATGTAAAGCACATTGATGATATGATACCCCTCCCCACTTTCCAAATAATTATCCGCCCTCACACCCTAATAGAAAACGTCCTGGTGCTCCCACATCTTCTGAACATACCACATCACAACCCACCCACACACACCTAAACCTAAAAACGCATCCCACCCACATGCACCTAGGACACACAAATTGCATCCCACTCATAGACTCCCAAGCCTCGCAAACCATATATGACCAACAAACACATGGTCCATAAAAACCCCAAATCATCCTGAAGATACCTAGGAAATAACAACACATCGCATCCTGAATACATCTAAGAAATCGCAACCCATCTCATCCTAAAGACAGATGGGAAAGCGCAACCCATCCATACACACCTGGGCCTCACAGACCACAACCTGCCTGAAGAATCTTGGGCTCTCACCACCGGGAAGAGGTAATAGATAAGAGTGGGTGGCCATCCATCCATCCTCTAACCATAATGTTTGGGAAATACACCCTCTCCCATGATGGTGGTGTTCGGCACATAGATCTCAACTAGGGTGGAGTCTGTATACAAATCAAGAGATGTACAATATATATATATATATAGAGTTATAACACAAAAGCACATCCTAAGGGTTTATAACAAGGACTAACCATCTCACAATATCCACACAATAACTTCCTCCTCTAAATACATAAAAACATGCAAAACAAATACAAAAAAAATTTATACTTTTAATCCACATTTAGTTTCTTAACAGATTTCATAATTATCTAATCGTCCCATATTAACAAAACATATGTTCATTAAATTAAATCATCTTATTATTCATTCATTAGATATTCACATTCCTCATTCCATTTAAAATAAAGTATTTTTATAGATTCTTCACAAGAACGTAAATTCCATTTTTGATCCCTATTTACCATGAAACTAGAATTAATTAACACAATACAATAACCAACACATAGAAATTAACACCAAACAACAACCCATTACTCCCTTTACAATAATCCAAGATCCTCAAAAATTTATGGACACATCCCTTTCTGTATCCTTGATGCACATCCACACTATAACCATTATACACCCACTGTATATAACCATACCCATTATAGCCCAGAATTATAACCATATGTAATCCACTTCCCACAAACACATAAAAATGTAACTATTGCACATTACATAATCCCCATACACAAAAACCACAATCATTCAACACATAATAGCATATATCACAACAAATAATATTTTCATATTTATAACGGAAGGGGGAAATAATTCAATTTCATTTCATTATTTAATGGTGTTATCACAGAAGCTATTGAATCATGGGGTATCCATTCCATTAACCTAATATACCTAGTAAACCAGTTATTTATTTATGATGATACCATTGAATCAAAAAAATATAGGACATTAAAAATAAATTGATGCAGTGTATTCGTTCCACTAGTAGAAATTATTTTTATCAAGGCATTAAACACATGCGATCACAATATCAAGTCGAATCAAATCAAATAAAAGAGAATTTGTAACATTATAGTTCGCATTACCCTATACCATTAAATCCAATTTTAACGTATCCATAATCTCAATTAAATCAGATGAAACCATGTTTCGAAGAGTTAATAATAATAAACCCATCCCACATGAATCACATAAAGAGAAACAAAGAAAAACCTACTGGGAATAAATATGATTGGTATATCCTTTTTCTAGCCTTATTACAACAATCTAGGGGTGTGTACATGAGGAAACTCTCAAGGGAAACATGAACCATCCTCACCAACCATGCGACACAACAACTGTAGAAAACCGGTTTTTTCCCTGTAATACTTTGGAATATTTCTACATATATTTCTAGAGCTAGGAGCTGAGACGGCGTGCGATTCTGAGGTTTGGTGTGCCCGGAATAAATTTTATAAAAATATTAAGTGTTTTTATACTATGCACATAGCGGGGTTGGGTTTCCTCCTAAACGGTAGCTCGGATCCGAAATCCGAGGGCACGGTTGCATCCGAAACATTACGTTTACCCTAGGCGGGGTGTAAAAGTTATAGGCACAGGCCTACTATGAGAGATGTCACCCATGGGAAAAATCGTCATTTTGAAATAATGACTTAGTTATTTTTATAACTGGCATTATTTCCAAAAAAATTTAGACGAAGGATAGGAATGGAAATCTGATACTTTTGTTGAGTTTGAAATCAGGCTTTTTGCATAGGCGTGATATAAAATGATAGGGCACAACATTTTCGGATTTCACGCTAAGCGGAGATTTCTATAAATAGGAACATAAATGTTTGGAGTTGGGGGGTTTTCCATTCTCTTCTCTTCTCTTCTCTTTCTCTCTCTCCCTCTCTCTCTCTCTATTTTTCTTTGGCGTTATTCTTCATTCGTCACCGAATTGAGGAGCGACCACCGCCAGAACCTTTGTGGATTGAATCAGGAGCGTCGTGGACGTTCCACCAATGACGCATGACCGATTCGAGGTAGGATTTTTGATTAATTTTTTCACCTTCGTCGATTTCTTGAGTTTTCGTATATTCTGCTGTTTAAATTCTAAAATTATAGAATTAGGACGATGGCCAAACGAACACGACAATCATCCGAGACTTGTTCTAAAACCTGTTTTGAGTGTTCTATGTCCAAAAACTCAGACGATCCAAAACTGTGAGGGATCGACGAGCGAGGGGCGGCGCTGTGAAGATACGGCCCTGAGGATTACGAAACCAGTTTCAGATACATTTTACAACCACCAGAGTTGTCAGGGGGACTGGCTAAAGCTCCATCTTCGACAAAGGGCGGCGGCCGAAGATTGAGACGAAGGTGCGGCAGAGCACGGAGGGCGGTAGGCCAAGGTGGAGCTTGTAGGGCCAGCGATGGTTGTGGCCATAGCAGCGACGTCGGACGAGGTTGTGCTAGGGGCAGAGGAGCGCGGTGGAGAGGCGGCGCCAGTGTGGTGTGGCGGACCCAAGTGGCGGAGTGGGGGAGCCGGGCGGCCACGGCGCGGGCGGCCGACTTATGGAGGTGCGCTCAGCCATCAAGGAGGTCAGGCGGCTGCGGCACGGGTGGCCAGTTGCGGTCAGGAGGAAGCCCAGAGGTGTTGTCCTTGGGGTCGGAGTGGCAGACAAGGACCCACAATATGTGTGTCCTACTAGTGCGGTGAGAGGAAAAGTGACCAGCCGCTCGGCTTGTCGTTGAAAGAACTGGACCCTAGGGGTACGGTGGTTTCTAATGGGCTGTGGCTAGCTGGCCGTGGTGAGCTGGGCTGGACCCGCGGCTGGGCCACAGGCCGGCGGTCTGGACCGGCCCATTTTGGGCCCCCTTTTGTTCAAGGGGGCATATCTACTAAACGGAACGTCCGTTTGACACACTGTCAGTGGCTGTGGGTTCGTGTCAGCGAGAGGGGATTTTTGAAGTGTCTTTTGTGGTTTTTGAGCTCTACGCCCGAAGGCGGATATCCCAGAATTCCTTATTTAAGAATATTAAATTGTTATTAAAGTTGCGACGAACGTCATTCGCGAGACAGGCATCCGTTCGATGCGCGCTCAGAGGCGTTGTGGCCCTGGAGTTGAGACGGTCCTTCCAATGTTCGTTTGGAACCATTGAGGTTTGGTTTCATTGCTCGATGGCATGACATGATTAATGCGAACAATTAATTAATTATTTATTTATTTATTTATTTCTGCGTCGAAATTAACTCCTTCTTGGGATGTCCGATTGACATGCCGTTAGTGGCAGCATGACCCCAGTCCTCATGTGGATTTTTTGGGATGCTTTCTGAAGTATTCAGGTTGGAGACAAGGTGTGAGCGCCACTGGTCTTGGTTCACACGTTTTACAGTGAAATTACACTTTTTCACCCAACATATATTTGGGTTGTTTGAGCACTCATTTCGGAGTATTATTCTGAGGGGATTGTGATGGCGCAATCCACCTGCCTAAATTTGGGCTTCAGGTGTGGGCCCCATAGAGCCCCGTTTGCATAAGGCGGGGAGTTGCGGCTTCTGCATACACAGTCCGTTTTGGGCACCGTTAGCGGCGTTGTGACCCTAGCATCGAGACTAATATGACCATTGTGGTCTCAGGCATTGAAGCTGAAGTTGAGGTATGGGCCCCACTGGTCATCTTTTACATTTTGTGCAGCATACTGTGACCATTTCATCAGATGTTCATTTGGGGTGTATGAATAATCGATTTGGTGTGTTTTTCCAAGATCATCACGATGACGCAGTTTACCTGACCTTTTTTGGACCGAGGTGCGGGCCCCACGAGACATAGTATGAGAATAAAGAGGTGTTAAATAACTTTTTTTGTCAAGAGTCTATTTCCAGCAATTAAGTAGTATATCTAGTGTGTTTTTTCACGAGGATTGCAATAGTTTAATCTTTTAGGATGTGAGGAGCCTCTTTCGTGATCTCATTAAATGTGGAATCATGGAAGGGTGTTGGTTGGAGGTACCTATAACACACTCCTAACCTATGCATGATAGAGGAGTTAGTGACACCCAGTGATGGCACATGCAGTGCAAAGTTATCAGACCAGTTCTGGGTTTACCCTCCAGTGGGGCTAGGCAGTGGGTTAGCCAGCGGCATATCAGGGTCTACCCACCAGTGAGGCTGGGTAGTGGGATACCCATTGACCATAAGGTATAACCTCTAGTGAGGCTAGGCAGTGGGTTATCTGTTGACCTTAGGGTTTAACCGCCATTGGGGCTAGGCATTGGGTTACCCATTGACCTTAGTGTTTTCCCTCTAGCGGGACTGGATAGTGGGTTACCAATTGATTTTAGGGTTTACCCTTCAGCAGGGCTGGGAAGTGGGTTAATCGATGAACTCATGGGGTTTATTCTCCAACTGGGCTGATCAGTGTGTAACCCAACGAATTATTTCATACTCAACTTTTTTTATGAGGCTAGTCAGTGACTTTTCTCCATTGTTACCGGAGCGGGACCCTTGGTTGTATGGTTCAGGGATGAGACAGCTTTGTCGTATGGGACTGTTAGGCATCTGTGGGTGATATCCATTGAACTATTGGCGGATTTTTCCTAGGCTGAGCATGGAGATGGAGATCTCCTTACACACTCATTATGGTTTCTTTTTTAGCATATATATATACACACACCCTACTTTTTTCTGACTCATTGGGTTCGGTTACTCTCCTTCTAAGAGGAGCAAAGAGGATTTGGGTATGCCACGTGATTTCTGTGTCTAGATCCTCTTGGATTGGACCAGTCTACACCCTTTATTTCATTGGGTTGACCTACACTCTCTCTATTGTACTCTTACTATGTCCTTTGTTCTCTCTACTGCTCACCATATTAGTACCACCATTGTTTCTCCCTTGAGATTTTGGGGTATGCTACTAAGTATCTTTATACTCACCCCTTCATGGGAATTGCCCTCACTGGGTGTGCCCTCACAGACAACGGATAGATCGATCGAGACTAAAGAGGACCCTAATGGAAACAAGAGCTTGGGCTACGTTCAGTGGTCATCGTAGGACATTTAGTTGTGAGAATCACCAGCAGTTTTCTTTCATCTACCTATTGTCGGGTTGTGGAACCTTTCTAGTTGGGTGTGTGTTTTCCCCTTTTCCTGTTCATTTTTCTTGTCATCACTATTCATCACATTACTTGTACTATCTAGAAGGTGATGCATGACTGTGGTTGTGTTATAGTTGTTTTTCTATGGTTTTCTTTTTTACTCTACACTTCTACATCGATTGGGTAGTGTGTGTGTGTACAGGTACTTAGGCGAATGCCTCCCCGAGATCGTTACTCCTTTGGTGCTTGTCTCCATCCCCTAGCCTATAGAGGTAGGCCTGGGGTAGTTGCAGCTCGCGATCGGTACGTTCGGGTCATGAAAATGTGGTATCAGAGGTGGTTCTTTCCATGGGGCATTGTTCGAGCATCCTTATAAAGGAATTGGTTGAGTTTTGGGGAAATAGTGTCAACGTGTCTCGAGAGCGTCTCTCAGGCTAGGGAGTCTAGTGATGGTGCGACGGAAAATGTATCCATTCACCAGGACCCTGATAACCTTCTTGTAGACTCTGCACTCTGAGACACTTGTTGCAGGGAATTTGGTTCGTGCATCATATAGGATTGAGTATTTGGCTATCCTTCTTGAGTCATCCCCCCATAGTTTTTGGTATATATATGCTCATTTGACCGTGGTACTCCTTTATTGGATTCAGGATTTCTCGGCGATGATATCCATCATTGGATACTAGATTGGGTTCGTGATGATGACTCTGTGAGTGACAAGGCCTCAGTTCAAGATCCATCATAAGATTACCCTTTCTCCAGGAGGAAAGGTCGTAGTACCTCCACCTATGGAGTAGCAGATAGTACAGGCAGCAAAGTCTAATGAATAGTGCAGGCTGGGAGCGCTACGTGAGTTCCAGCATCAGATACCGTTGAGGTTCTATGGTGAGCCATACCCTCAGACAGTGAAGGGGTTTCTATAGTTAGTGGTTCGCCTCTTCAGGCTTGTTCAAAAACTGAGGGTTATAGGGTAGCTTTGACAACCATTATTTTTCCACCAAGAAATTTGGCATTAGTAGAGCCAGGGTTACTCAGATGCACGATTAGTTTTTACTCTCATGGGGTGACACGTAGAAGCTATTTTGTAAAGATTACTACTCCTCCTACATATTCTTTTTATGGTTTCGGGAGCTGTTGGATCTTCAGTAGGGAGTGATGACAGTGGATGACTATGCGACTAGGTTCGCAGTCCTTACTCGGTACACTTTGGATGTGGTCCACAATGGAAACTTATGATCATAGAAGTTTGAGAGAGGTCTCTATAGAGGATATTTGTTCTAGCGTAGTTCCCTTGTGCATCCACACCCATCTCATGGTGCTAAGGCGGGCACTAGTGACAGAGAAATTTCTGTCAGAGGGTTGTCAATTGGCACTACCTTGGTGCTGGGGGTCTCCCCATGATGAGACTCAAGAACATGGTCGGGGACAACATAGAGCACCGAGATATCCTAGGGAGGACTAGTGTTATGATTGTGATGTGCGAGGTCACGTGGTGTGAGACTACTCGTCCAAATGTGCTGAGTTTTCTAGATAGCTTGTGGATACACCACCATGATGGAGGTAGTGTCTTGATCAAGGAACTCCCATTTGATGATAGGGTGGTCCCTAGGGAGGTGGTGTTGGTAGAAAAGCAGGAAGAACTGTGGTTGGTGGATGGTGTTCGAGGTCCTTCCACTACCACTAGGTGGCCCATGTCAGGCTCAGGGAGCTAACGGACGGAGCCACATGTGGATGTGTCTAATGGATGTCTACAATCCTGAATTTCATGAGGTGATAAGAGGTATTCTATGTGTATTTTTCTACATTTCTTAGTAGAACTTGTTAGACAATGTGAGAGGAACTCTTTTCGTCTAACTCCTTGTTTGAGGAGTTACTGAGGGTGACAGAGGGCGTCAGTGTAACCTTGTGTTGGTGTTGTCCGATGTCGCATTGAATGCATAGTAAAGAGGGATTCTTCTCCCATCGAGAAGTTTTTTTGTGATGTGATAAAAACTATGAGGGAGAGTCATTACTATCCAAAGAGGATAGGATTGAGGTGTGGTTGATGAGTCCCTCTGACATGTGCATTCATGGAGGGGTTGTGAGGTTGAGTGTCAGAGAAGGTTCTGGGTTTACAAGAGGGTATTTTCTGCTTGACCCCCTTTTTTCATGAGGTGCCACTAGTGGGATTGGTAGAGTGACTCTTTTGGGGATTACTCTCCTTACAAGAGGGGACGAGACACATGGTTTATGCCACGTGCTTTCTGTGTCTAGTCTCCGGCGGTTGGATGAGTTTGCTCATCTACCTTGTTCATTGGTACCATGAGTGCTCAACATAAATCTTGATACCGTTATCAAGTACAGGTCGGGGTGATGGAAACTCGATAAATAGATCCAAGTGCTCAATAATGTGGTGATTGTGGTGGTGTTCCTTTCACTGAGAATGTGGAGACGCTATCATCAGGGAGAGTGCTTTGTGGTTTGCTCAGACCACCAGTGTCTTAGGTGCGCCCTCACCCAGAGAGACTTGAACCTGACACCATGGTTCTTTTTGAAATTTCTATAAGACTATGATCTTGATGTAGTCTATGTTCTGGAAAAATGGTAGTGTTCTAGAAAGTTCCCTTTGCAGAAAGTCCCAGACTCGTCATGTGCGGGAAGTTTGGTAGTAGTTATCTTCCCGGCAGTTGACCCCGTTGGACCAGGAGGGTGGAACTTTTCTTCAGTAGATCGTGTTGAGTCATCCACTTTTTGAGCATGTAAGAGAGTTTCATTTGTGATGCACCGACTGTGAAAACTTGTGTGACCATATATCCATGGGTGTTCCACCAGATGTGTATTCTTAAGGGGGGATGGTGAGACCATGTTCCAAGAACAAAATGTGATTTTGGTCATGATGTTGGAAGTAGAGGTTCGGCCAGGAAACCCCCCCCCCACCCCCGAGTTTCTTTGGGTTGTTCGGGAATCATGCAAGAGATTGAGTGGTTGCCTACCGTCTCACCATACCCTCCTAATAGTAGGAGTGGGCGCATGAAGTATTCCACGTGTTGTAGATGAGGAGGTGTGTGAGTGTTCCTATGCATGTCATCGAAAGTAGAAGAACTTATAAATATGAACCATACCTTTGTTCCACAGGTTGTGCCCGCATGGTGTTGTCCAGGTTTTCTTGGGAGTGGGAAAGCTAGGTGTGATCTTTGTATCCCGAGTTTTTTTTCCTAGTTTGGATTTTCAGAGACAAAAATCTTGAATGAGGGAATGATATAGAGACCTATTTTATTTCTTGTAAGACTTTGGAATATTTCTAAATATATATCTAGAGATAGGAGTTGAGACGGCGTGCGATTTCGAGACCCGGGGTTCCCAGAATAAATTTTATAAATATATTAAGTGTTTTTAAACTATTCCCATGGTGGGGTTGTGTTTTCTAATAAATGGTTGCTTGGATCGGAAATCAGAGGGAACGGTTGCGTTTGGATCATGCCGTTTACCCTATGTAGGGTGTAAAAGTTGCGGGCATGGGCCTGCAACGAGATATGTCACCCAGGAGCAAAATCATCGTTTTGAAATAATGACTTAATGATTTTTATCACTGATGTTATTTTCAAATAACATTCAGGTGAAGGCTCGGAATGGAAATCTAATACATCGGTTGAGTTTTAAATGGGGCGTCTTTCCTAGGCATGATATAAATGAAGAGGGCGCGGTAGTTTCAGATTCCTCACCAAGTGTATTTTTCTATAAATATAAAATTAGATGTTTGGAGTTGGGGTATTTTCCCTTCTCTTCTATTCTATCTCTCTCCCACTCCCTCTCTCTCTTATTCTTCGGTGTTCTTCACCATTCTTCACCAAATAAAGGAGCGACCACTGTCGGAACCGTAGCAGATCGAAGCAGGAGCATCGTGGACGTGCCACCAATGACGCACAACCGATTCAAGGTATGTTTTTTGGTTAATTTTCTCACCTTCATCGATTTATTGAGTTTTCATCAATTTTGTTGTTTAAATTCAAACAATTCTAGAATTACGATGATGGCCAAACGAACACAACCATCATCTGAGCCCCGTTCTAAAACCCATTCTTGAGCATTCTTCATCCAAAATTTCGGATGCGCTAAAACCGTGATGGATCGACGAGCGAGGGGTCAACACTACGAAGATCTAGCCACAGGGATTCTGAAATTGGTTTCAGATACTTTTTCTGACCACTAGAGTGGTCGAGGGGACCGGTTGAAGGTCTGGCTCCGACAAGGGGTAGAAGCCGAAGATTGAGCTGGAGGTGCTACAGAGCACGGCGTGCGGGAGGCCGAGGCAGAGATCGGAGGGCCGACGACGGGTGTGGCATGAGCATCGGCATAGGGAAACGTTGAGCCAAGGAGGCGGAGAGTGGCAGACGAGGTGGCGCAGGTGCAGTCGGGCGGAAGAGGCGGCACCAGGGCGGTGTGGCAGACCAAGGCGACGGAGTGGTGGAGCTGGGAAACCGCTACACGGGTGGCCCTCTTGCGGCGGTGCACTCGACCAGTGGGGAGGTCAGGCGGCCATGGCACAGGCAGCCTGTCATGATCGGGAGGAAGCCCTGAGGTGTTGACCTCGGCGGCGTAGTGGTGAACAAGGACCCACAATATGCGGGTCCTACTGCTACAACAAGCAGACAAGAGACCAGCAGCTCAGCTGATTGGTTGAAGAACCGGACCCTAGGGGTCCGGTGGTTTCGAATGGGCCACGGTGAGCTGGGATCGACCCGCGGCTGGGCCGCGGGACGACGGTCTGGACCGGCCCATTTTGGGCCCCCTCTTGTTCAGTGGGGCATATCTCTTAAACGGCGTGTCTGTTTGATGCGCCGTCAGCGGCTATGGGTTTGTGTCAGTGTGATGGGGTTTTTGAAGTGGTTTTGTGGTTTTTTAGTTCTGTGGCCAAAGGCTGGTGACCCGGAATTCCTTATTTAATATTATTAAAATGAAATTAATGTTGTGATTAATGTGATTCACGAGTGGGACGTCCGTTTGACATGCTGTCAGAGGCACTATGGACCTAGAGATGAGACGGTCCTTCAAAAGTTGGTTCAAAACCATTGTGGTTTAGTTTTGTTGCTCGGTGGAATGACACACATAATGCGAACAAATAATTTAATTTTTAATTAATTAATTATTTTTGTGTCGGACCTAACTCCTGTTTGGGATGTATGATTGATGCGTCGTCAGCGGTAGTGTGACCCCAGTCCTCATGCAGACTTTTTGAGATTCTTTTCGAAGCGTTCATGTTGGAGACAAAGTGCGGGCCCTACAGCACTTGGTTCACACATTTTATGATGAAACACCATTTTTTCACCCGACACCCGTTTGGGGTGTTTGAGCACTCGTTTCATAGAATTATTCTGAGGGTATTGTGATGGAGCACTCCGCCCACCAAAATTCAGGCTCGAGGTGTGGGCCCCACAGGGGCCCGTTTGTATAATGTGGGGAGTTGCAGCTTCTACATCTGGAATCCATTTTAAGCGTTGTCAGTGGCATTGTGACCCTGTCATCGAGGCGAAGTTCACCAGGGTAGTTTCAGGTGTTGATGTCGGGGTTCAAGAGTGGGCCCCATGAGCCGTCTTTTATACTGTGTGTAGCGTACTGTGACCTTTTCATCAGACCTCCATTTGGGGTGTATGAATAGTCGATTTGGCATGTTTTCCTGAGAGCATCGCGATGGCGTAGTTCGCTTGAACTTTATCAGGACCGAGGTATGGGCCCTACGAGACGTCATATGAGTATAAAGAGGTGTTGAATAAATTTTTTCATCGGGAGTCTGTTTTTAGCGATTAAGTAGTCTATCTCGCGTGTTTTTTCGTGAGGATAACAACGGTGTAATATGTTTGGGCACGCAGGGCCTCATTAGAGATCAAATTAAATGTGGAAACATGAAAAGGTGTTGGTCGGAGGTTCCTGTGATGTAGTCCGAACCTATTCATAGTAGCGGGGTTAGTGACACCTAGTGATGGAACGGGCAGTACGGAGTTATCAGACTTGTTCTGGGTTTACCCTCCAGTGGGGCTGGGTAGTGGGTTACCCACCGGCATATCATGGTCTACCCTCCAGTGAGGCTGGGCAGTGGGAAACCCGTTGACCTTAGGGTTTACCCTCCAGTGGGGCTGGGCAGTGGGATAACTGTTGACCTTTGGGTTTACCCTCTATTGGGGCTGGGTAGTGGGTTACCCATTGACCTTAGGGTTTACCCTCCAGTGGGCCTGGGAAGTGGGTTACCCATTGATTTTAGGGTTTACCCTCCAGTGGGGATGGGCAGTGGGTTACGTGATGACCTCTTGGGGTTTACCCTTCAGCTAGGCTGGGTAGTGGGTTATCCGATGACTTCTTCTAGTCTCAGCCGGTTCTATGAGGCTAGTCAGTTACTTTTCTCCATGGTTACCGAAGCAGTACCCTTGGTTGTACGGTTCAGCTATTAGAAAACTTTGTCATACGGGACTGTTGAGAATTTGTGGTGGATATTGTTTAAACTATTACTGACTATTTCACGGGCTAAGATAGGAGACGGTGATCCCCTTACACACTCGTTTGGGTTTCTTGTTGATAATATATATATATTTAAACTCTAATTTTATTCTCAATCCTTGGTTTCAGTTACTCTCCTTCTAGGAGGGGCGAAGATGCACTGG
This sequence comes from Viscum album, assembly GCA_963277665.1. Lineage (NCBI taxonomy): Eukaryota > Viridiplantae > Streptophyta > Magnoliopsida > Santalales > Viscaceae > Viscum > Viscum album. The sequence continues at coordinate 476,376,127 of OY728135.1, forward strand.
GTATGACACGTGCTTTCCGTGTCTAGCTCCTCTTGGATTTGACGAGTCTACTTATTTTCTTTCATTCGGTTGAGCTGCACTCTCTCAATTGTACTCTTACACTATCCTTTTATCAATATAATACTCACTATTTTATTACCTCCTTAGTTACTCCCTCGAGATTTCAGGAAATCTTACTGAGTATCTTTATACTCACCCCCGCTTTGGATTTGCCCACACTTGGTGTGTCCCTGCAGATGACGGACAGGTTGATCGAGACTACAGGGGAGCATAGAGGAAACATGAGATTGGGATGAGTTCAATGGTCATAATAGGACTTTCAGGTGTGAGACTGAAATGTTTTTTTCTTTTTTTTACCTGTTGTCAGGTTGTGGCACCTTTCTAGTTGGGCTGCTGTTTTTACCCTTTTTCTGTTTAGTTATCTTATCAGTACTTTTCATCACTTTACTTGTACTATCTAGAAGTTGATTCATGATTGTGATTGGGTTATAGTTGTTTGTACTTTGGTTTATTTTTTACTCTACACTTCCTCATCGAGTGGGATGTGTGTGTGTGTAGGTCCTTAGACGAAGGCCTTTCTGAGATTTTTATGCCTTCGGTGCTTGTCACCCGCCCCTGGCCTAAGGAGGCGGGCCTGGGGTAGTTACGGCTTGAGATCAGTAGTGTCGGGTCGTGACAACTATTATGGGAAGAAGGATTCATAACCTCCCATATCAAGAGAAAGGAGAAGGAATGAACTAAGGGGAGGTCTCCAGCTTTGAAGGATTAGATTCAGAAATCATGATATTTAAAACGTCTTATAATTTCCATTAAATTGGATCACTTTAAACAATGTGGTTTAACCAATTATAAGCCTTTGAATTCATTGAAAATAAAATATATGATGTATATCGCTCGAAATAGCTTCAATCTAACTAAAATATGGCATTAAACTCATTTTATGTCAAAAAGGAAAAAATGTAAAAATCTAAACAATCCATGAAAAATAGAAAACTTTTTCAAATTAGACACCACTAAGATGAGACACTTCCATGATAACACACCTCCATTATAACTCACCACTCGGGTGAGAAACTTCCAGGATGACACACCATCAGGAAGAGGTGCCACCAGGTAGAAAAACCGCCAAGATGTGGCACCACTAAGATGACACACTGCTAGGATTAGACATCACCAGGATTACACACCGCCAGGATGGGACACCTTCAGGATGACCAAACGCAAGGATGAAACACCGCCAAGATGATAAGCTGTTTAGATGACTCAAAAAAGGATGAGACACCACCAATATGGCACACAATAAGTATGACATACCAGCAGGATGAAATACCACATGAATGAGACACATCGAGAATGACACACCTCTAGAACGAGACACTACCCAAACAAGATACTACCAGATAGAGATGCTGCCAGAATGACAGGACGCAAAAATGAAACACCACCAATACAATATGCTTTTGGAAAAATGGAAATTTTGAAACTATGAAACACCATTGGAACATCTCACATGTCCCAAAAAAACTTCGGATTTTCCCTCAGACACCTAAAACATCAGATTCCTCACAAATTGATAGACCAGAAGGTCCAGGACATTACATTGGATACCTCTCAAACTATGATTGCCCTCAAGAATTCATAACCAAATCAACATAATTATACCTCTCAGGGATGGTATTTCACCTGAAACACCACCATCAACTAATCTTGTTATCTATAATTCCCATGAAAACAGGGCAAACATAAATTCACCGAACATTAGAATCGGTAACAACACCCTAAAACAAAAAGATGGTTCAAGAATTATCTAGGCCTTCACATTAGATTCCTCTCAAACAGTTATTAATTTTTGAGAAAAAAACCTAGAAGGAAATATAGTAACGATCCAAAAAACAATCCCTTAAGATACCTCTTAAAGATCTCAACATGTTTGGGACAGAAGAACCACTCTAAGAATAGCTCTCCAGAAGATACCTCTCAAACAAGGACACAGTCAAATAGATAGTTATAACTATTATAGTGTGAAATTCATAACAATTAAACAACCATAATAAAAAAATGGGCTACATTAAAAAAAACATTCTTCTCATTGTTTTGAATAGAAGGATTCGATTCTAGATAAGATAAAACATCATTATACCTTTTTACTTCAACAACTTCACTTAGAGATTCTATTGAATGAATATCTATAAATTCATTTTCCTCATTTATTAATTTATAAAATTGAAATTAAAATCAATTAAAAAATATCATTCTTAACATATCATTAAGAAAATTGAATATCATTCTTGAGAAATAATTTATTAACAGCATAGACAAGCTATTTACGATAATTTATTGAATCATATTGGTGAAGAAGTTTACAATATAAGAATGATTCTTCAAATGATCTATTACACTCTATACATGTATCTCAACATTTTTTATAACTTTCTATGTTCATAAAACATTTTTATTAAAACATTCTCGTAAAATATCAGGTTTTTAAAATAATTTCAGTTAGCTAAAAACAATTTTGAGTTAAAGTCAATTTTTTGGAATCTATATTATAGCATAGCACTCATGAAATTACACTTTTTGAAAACGCTTTAATTTTTTTTATAAAACCACTTATCTTCATCATGTGTCCCAAAACCACTTACATAAATTGGAAATTTTCATGCATTCAAAAAAAATTCTACTAAAAGAACTCAATAATTCTCTTTACCAAGATAATATTATCACAATTTAACATCAAATTTAGAAAACCTGAATTAACAAATGGAATGAATCATAAATATGAAATGAGTATTAAACGTGTCAACATATCAAAATTTAAAAAATTTAGATGTTTTTTAACAAAAAAAGTATTACCAAGACCACACTTAGGTAGAAACAATAAGGGGTTTAATATTTCTAATTTTTATTTTTCACAGGTTCATGTCATTAGTTGCAGGAGTTACAAATATCATTATCTACCTACTCGAAAACTTATATTAACATATATTGACATAACACAAGAAAAAAAATCAATGTAACTCATCCCCCACACCATGATATTGTCCACTTTGGGAGGCACACACTTTCCCAAATTATTTTAAAATGTGACTTATTATAACATGTCTTAATTCAGGAAACTGGTTTCCCTCTCTTCATATGTTTATGGTCATACCATATTCCATCAATATAAGATAAAAAAAAAATATTCAAATAACAAATTAGTATTAAAACATATACATCACGACCTTTATAAAATATTCAGTCCAGGGATGTAATCCCATCTTTATTGATTTCTTGTCTCCAAAACAACTGGTTTATTTCATTACAAACATTAAGTGATTAATCCTTTTTATGAGAGGTAAGGGATTCCATAAATATAATTACAACACATCAAAACAAAACAAAATTCGTCTCACCAAGTAAACCAGACAACCCTACCACCATACATCACCGTCACTGCATAACACAACCATTGCACATACATCCAAACCAAAAACAATTCACTAGACATTTCACAAAACCACATCATCGCACCAGTTTACCGTCTAGAGTAAAATAACCTTTTCAAATAACCACCTACTCTATCTCATCGTCCACACATACCCAACCAACTATCAAAATTATAATCACACACAAATCCCCAAGAACACAAATTGAGGATTTCCTTCTCCCATGTCGACATATTATCTACTTTGGGTGGCAATAACTCACCATCATGGTTTTAATCACATCAAACTATAACGCTTCTCAGTTAGGGATCATTTTTCCCCACTTTGTATACTTATAGGTTTTTAAACCACATGTCACACATGGAAATCACAAAAATAACAATCACACATAGAAAAAACATATAGAATCTTCCTAAATGGTTTAGGGGATTATATTATTTCCTATTATTATTTTACAAAGCCGCATTTAGACAATTTTAAATTTTCCATGGGGAATTATTTCATTAGCCATATATAGGTTACTAGCTATTCAATTCAAAGAGAGTTTAAACAAGTAGTAAAACCAAGGGTCTCACTATCTACAACAATCACACCACAATAAGGTTTCTAACATCTGCTATTTTTTGTGAGGCATATCAACACATCAATGAAATGATAGTAACGCAACTACAAACAACATCCAATAATTTCAGGTTATTTCTAGTGAAACATAATGTCTTGAATTTAAATAGTTCTACCATGCATCCTTGTTAAATACAAAATTTGACACATGTTATATCACACACTATGTTTAATATAGTTAAACAATACATTTAGGGTTCATATTATTATCACGTAAATTCACTTCCAACTTCATTTTCATGTTATGTTCTTGTGTTCAATTCAAATACTACATTTCATAAACAACATGAGATCATAATCATCAAAGTAAAAATTATTTTTGAAAATAAAATTAGAACTAAACATGTTTTATTATTATGTATTACACTTTTTCATGATCAAATATTCTATTACATACACAACATTTTTATAGAATCATCAATATAAAGTATACTTTCTGACCATGAAATTAAAACCGTGAGACTTTTATTTCAATGTTTTATTCTTTATAATTATCAGGATAAACATTATTTAATCATTTAATTGTTCAAGAAAACAAGATTATATACTAAAATTTGGACAACATGATTCTACTTACATATTCCAGTGTTAAGTATTAAAAATGTTATATGTGCAGGTCTCTTATACTAGAATTTCCCCAGTTTCCACACAAATTATTTCAACATTAGGCATGCTTCCCATAACAAAATTCTCAAGATTTAACATGTTAGTTAAGGTTATTTAATTACTTAAAAATTATAATCTGTCATAAAATAATATTTTTAATCACTTATAGAGTTCTCTATCTCAAAAGTTTTCCATAAAGATTGCTTATCATTTTCTAAAATTTAGAAATAAATGTCACATGGATTTCTACCCTAAAACATGCATAAAAGATATGGTTATAATAATATTGTATAACTGAAATCAAGGAAGAAATAATATGAAATTTTTTATTATTAAGGATTCCAAATTCAAAATAATTATCAATAATTATGATTGGCATTTTCAGAATTTTATGAATTTAAATGTCTAAAGCCCCATTTTATAATAAGTCAACAACACATGCTTATAAAAAATTATAGATGAAAAAAAGACATATTATCTCACATGGAATGGATAATACATATAAACAAGGTTTCAAAGTAATTTATTTTATCATTCTAGTGTGAAATCTACTTTGAGGTTACATACTTCATAAGGGTTTTCAAAATTAAATAGTTGGTCTGAACAAAATATTCAAAGCATGTTTCTCTAATAGTTTTAATCGTTAGAAAAACTAGAAGGAAAGTTATAAATTTATAATAAAATTAATAAAAATTAAATCATGTTATATGAGGAAAGGAAAAAACACATTCAAACCTCAAGATTATTTCAAATAAACAATTCAATCTAGTTAACCATCATATTACTCTTTTCTCTTGGTTATAGGAATAAATCAGAAACAATTGAATTTTATTATCAATAAAATCATGGGAAAAGTAAGAGAAACACACATAAATTCATTGATTCATTTAATTTTATTATCCTCACAAAATCAACTAATTAAAGTTTGAACACAAGTTATTATGATGCATGTACCTCTCCTAGTTCTCTATCCTTCAAGAAGTGCCACCTCACTTGGTCATTTTATAGGCTCAGATTTCATGCATTAGATCATGGGGGGCCTAAAATCCCATTTCCTAGGAAGTCTCATTGGCTTATGTCATGAACCAAGGTCATCTAACACTATTTCCATACCAACCAGTGCATTCCTCTTTGTTCATATCTCCAAACTCCACCCTATCTCTCAAACATTAGCTCTAATACCATTTTTTCATGACCCCCTCCCTCCAAAGATACCCCTCCTAGGTTGGAAATGCATAATGGGGATAATGACCCCCGGAGACCCCCCTCCGGTAGGGCTCAGGTTGGTGACTACCACCAAGGGTACAAAGATTTCACAATAAGTGAGTCATTGCCCATTATTTGAAAACAAGATCGAGAGATAGGTTATATAAACCATAATCAAGTCCATGAAATATTATATAATAAGTCCAAAACATTTTAAAATTCATTTATAAATCAAAATTGATATATATAAAATTCTACAAATGAAATAAAAAAGAATAAAAGATAAGGCAGTGACATTGAAACGACTCCAACAGTCTAAACTAGAAATATCCATCATGGTCCAAAAATTTCTCCTAGAAACCTAAAAATAGTTTTCATATATGAAGTGTAAGCATACAAGTATACTTAGTAGGAAAACAAAATCCTCTCATGAAAATGTGAAGATATCATACTAATACACTTGTGTGAAAGTAATAGAACCAAACAGCACAAAAATAGGTATACTAACCATCCCAACCTCATTGCGACAAACTCAAAAAATAACACAAACCAAGTAATATAATATAATGTAAATAACATTGATGATAGGGTACCTCACACCACTTTATCATTTATTATCCACTCTCTCATCCCTACTACAAAAATGGGAAAGGGTGGCGCCCCCTTATATCAGCGCTAAGCAAAAATGCTGATGAAGGTTAACCTGTATGAGCGCTGAAATTTTAGCACAGATAAAGACTCCCTGTATCAGCGCTAAAATTTTAGTGCTGATAAAGGATACTATTATCAGTGCTAAAAAAGCACTGGTAAAGGACCCCTTTATCAGAGCTAAAATGTTAGCATTGATAAAGGTAGTCTTTATTAGTGCTTTTTAAGCTCTGATAAAAACATAGTGAATTTTTTTATAAAGTCGGTCGCACAGTGCCATCGTTTTATCACGACCTAAAGCTCTCGCAGTACTGGAACTCTGCGACTCCCCTCTACCGCCCACTGAGATCACATTTTCGGACCTCCACCACCCTCGCTACTCATTTCCAGAACTCCGCCGCCCACTGAGACCGCATTGCTGGACCTCCGCCGCCCTCAAGCTTCAGTTTTCCGGACCTCAGCCCCCTACAATGATTTTACGATTCGGTTTGCATGACCTCCTTTAAGGCATGTTTTCCAAATCTTTTTTCAATATTGTTCTCCTCTCCCATTTTTATATCATTTTTTAACATGATTTTTTATTCTATGGGTGAGTATTATGGATTGACCGATTGAAGAAAATGGACCATACTTGATTGAAAATGATGTAAAGGGGATGATTCATATGTGTTTACTAATTTTCATTATATTTCTCAAGAACATGGTTCTTTTTTACGTTTATTATCGAAAATCATAACTTTTTTTGGTGGGGTTGTTTGAGAAGTTTTTTATTAGTTTGGTTGTGATAGATTCCATTGGGGGAAATTTTGAGATAGTTGAGGTGGTAAATCTTGCAGTGGGGAATCATCAACCATTCCATTTTTAAAAAGATGTAATGAGTGGGATATTATGGGAGATTCCATCGTTAGTTGATATGGGTTTTCCTTTTAGTTTCCCAGTGACATAGAATATAGTTGTTAATGAAGAAATTGAAAAGGGTTTGGTGGGAATTGAAATACTTCATGGATAAAAATGAAATGGTGGCTATAAAACTATGCTCACCCCCTACGCGATGTGTGTATCGGGTGGTTCCCTCTTCTAAAATTCAAATATGTGAGTTCCTTTACCGAGATATAAACCTATGGCCACTCTTACTTCATAAAAACTTCCAACTCTAGGTGATAATCCTAGGTTGCCTTAGGTGATGATAATATGATGTCCCTATGTTATGGGAATATGAGATCTTCTTTATCTCCCAAATAATGTTCCCTTGATTATACCTCATGAGATTATAAATAGATTCATTAGGGGATATTCCAAAGAATCCCCTAAGTGATGATCATATGATCTCTTATTCATCTCCTAGGTAATTATCCTATGATTATACCTCACATGAGGAGCATGACATTCCTGAGGTGATGTGCCAAAGAGTCCCCTATGTGATGAGCATACGATCTCTAAAAACATCCCATAATAGATGATCTTATGTTCTTACCTGGTGTTATAAGAACACGATTCATTATTTGAAGAATATATAAATCCTTATGTGCTATGAATATATTTTATGAACCAAATTGGTGTAGATTCCCCACATGTAAAATGTGATTCACCTTGTGTAATGAGCCCAAATATCCAATTCAAATGGGCCTTATTCTATGTGAACCATACATATTAGGCCATGCTCTAAATGAAAACATTCCCACACATAGAGGACCATATTCACTTAGTGGTCCATACTCCTACTAGTTGAAAAAACCCTATACCACATAGAGTCATATTTTTTGTGAATCCAAAATACACTCATTAGGCTATATCCCATTTTAGTTAGACCAAAAATGTCTTATCACACATATTTACCATACTAACTTTCACTTGGTATCATTTCAAAAATCATCTATACAAATTTATGTTAAACTATATCAATTATTTATTATTAGAAGTACATTTTACATGGTTGTGATAAATAACCTCGGTGCATTCACTAACCCATGACATGTTGGAGGATGGTTTTAGGGGGTCACTAGACTATAATATACTAACTAATAGAGGGGTCTAAATGGGTATAGGCCATTAAATAGTGTTATCAAAGAATTTTATTAGGAGATATGATGGGTTTTGATGTTAGGATAATTTGATGATTTCAATGGTTGGGTTTAGAAAGTATTTCATTTGAATTCATTAGTATGTTTTGGGTGTACCTTTCCTTAGGTTTTAAATTATTCTCTTTGTGGTTCTTCTTGGTTAGTGGTTGTAGTCTCTTATTTGGGAGAAAAGATGTGTTCTTAGTATATTTCCATCTTATGATGTTCTTCATGGTTAGTGGTTGTAGTATATTATTTGAAGATGTATGATGTTCTTGGTGAGGGCCACTATCTAGCGAGTGGTGTCATTGTTTATGAGAAAGCATCGATGTAGTTAGAGATGTATAATGTTATTCATTTGAGCAGACTCATTCAGATTCCAAGTTGGTGTTTCTATACTATATCTTCTTTTTGGGATTCATGTGTTTCATGAATTCATATTTTATCCCTTTGAAGTTGTTTAGACATGTTTTGATCATTTTGAAGCACAAAATAACCCTATTAATGTAAATAATATATGGAATGGATGGTATCTTGTTGTGAATTAACCTTTTTCATTGAAATAAATTAGGTTTCTTTCTAGCCAACATGGAAGCCACTAACCTATTCTCAAATACCAAGTTTTTTCATCTTGTTGGGGGTATTTTGATTCACTCCCACCTTTTGGTTTCCATTTCTTATTGACATGATCATCATTAACGGCTTCACTTCCACCATCAGTGAGTATTTAGGCATGATGAATAAATACTAATGGTTAGACTCTATTAATCTCCATTTTTATAAGGAAGTGGTTCTCTTATACTTTATTTGGAATTATAGTTTTGTGTACTTGAACCATAAATACTAATATTTGAGATTATAATAGGATGGAGATGAATAAATATTGGATGGATGCTAATCATTTAACAATAGAGTAAAAGAAAGGAGTGAAAGAGTTCATCAAGTTTGCAAAGGATCACACAAAGGATCCTTCTCAAATCCTTTGTCTGTGTTTACATTGCTGTTATTCTAGACTACTTACTCCAGAGGAGTTGGAAGAACATTTGATATGTCACGGAATGGATCAGAGTTATAAATGTTGGAATAAACACAGAGAAAAAGCGAATGTAGCTACTGGTTGGGATAAAACTGTGTTTTCTGGATCGTCAGATATGAATACAAATATGGATAATGAAGAAGACCGTATGGAGGATGTGATTACAGATGTCAATGATGATGAAGATCTTATTGAGGAAATGACAAAGACAATTCATGATGAACTCCATGATTGCCAAAAATTGTTTGAGAAGTTAAAGAGTTGTGAAAAGATGCCACTTTATGCTGCTTTCACTAGGTATACAATATTGTTAGCTGTACTGAAGTTTTATAAATTGAAAGGAGGAAATGGATGGAGTGATGTCAGTTTTACGGAAATAATTTCTCTCTTGAATGACATGCTCACGAATGATAATGAGCTCCCAAGCTGGACATATGAAGCTAGACAAATGCTACGCTCGATGGGAATGATTTCTGAAAGAATACATGCCTGCCCCAAAGACTTTATATTTTTTCACAAAGAGAAAAAATCACTTACATAATTCCCAAAGTGTGGTTCTTCTCGATACAAGAAAGATAAATCCAATCCTACGAAAGTTTTATGGTACTTTCCAATCATTCCAATGTTTAGGCATCTATATGGAAGTGAAGAAATTGCAAGACAATTGTCGTGGAATGCAGATAAGAGAAATAAAGATTGGTTATTACGTCATTCAGACAACTCTCCTCAGTGGAAGAAAATTGATCATGAGTATCCTGAATTTGGAAAAGAGATGAGAAACCTTCTGTTTCCCTCAGAATTCGGGGATGACCTCCTGGATGGGAGATTCAAACATACCTATCGGTTTCTAACGTGTTAGTTCGTAGAACCGGAAACATCCAATGATTCCACATCCATTTGGACCTAATTTCCAATGGTAGGTGCTTCATTAGTTTGTGGACTAATGAGGATTAGGAATTTTCATTGGTTGAGTGGATGGGAGGTCGGACTCATCATACCTTTTTAGGGGAATTATTGTCTACTTCGGGACTCTCTTTATAGATTTAAGTTATCTTCGTGAATCCTTATTACATTACCAAGTATAAAAAGAGCTTTCCTTCAGTTTTGACAATATGTAAGAAACTTAGATAATCTTTTATATGTATTCGAGGTTCCACATCAATAGAGAATAATTTGTATATATTTAGAGATTCCTGGTCAATGGTATCCTTTAAATCATTTCTATAAAATTCTCTTGGTCATTATGATGACCATGCTGGTTTTAAATCCACTCAGGGGGGAACTTGAAGTTTATTGTCATTCAGAAGGACATGGATTATTTTAGAGTTGGGATCGAACCCGTAGATGGGCTACCTACGTAACCTTTATTTTGGAAAAGGAATCAGATCCCACGTACTTCGACTAAGGGAGTATGATGTATATGATTGATGGCTCAAAGATGGATGTCATAATTACTTTTACCCTCTAAGATCACGTGAGTCATGCTAAGTGTGAGAAACAAGAGGTATTGGTAATAAAATAGACAATTCGGCCATGAAAGATGTAATCATAAGAAATGGTTTGGGGCTTATATATGTATGACTGCCCAGATAAATGAAGGTTAGGATTTACATTAGGGAGAAAATCCTGGAACATGGTCCATAAAGATATATGTGCTTCATGGAGATTTGAATAATCTAATTTGGGACGTATTCCTGAAAAGGAAACCCAGATTAGGAGAGGATTGATAATTGGGTTTCACTCCTGAGAAGGAATCCCAAATCAAAGGTAAATTAGGACTGGTTAAAGAGAAATTAAGGGACTTTGGTCTTACTCCTGAAAAGGGAGACCAAAATTTATAATGGGGCCTTATTCCTAAAAAGGAAGCTCAGGTTAGGGGACTTGGGGCTTAATACTGAAAAGGAAGCCAAAAATTATGACTGGGACTTATTCCTAAAAAGGAGGTCCAGGTTAAGGGATTATGACTGGGACTTATTCCTAAAAAGGAGGCCCAGGTTATGGATTAAGGTTTGGGGCTTACTCTTGAGGAAGATGCCCAAATTAAAGGACTTATAACTGGGGATTATTCCTGAAAAGGAGACCCAGGTTAAGGATTCAGGTTTGGGGCTTACTCCTGAGGAGGATGCCCAGATTTGGGATCTTTAAAATTTTGGGGCTTACTCCTGAGGAGGATGCCCATGTTTGGAGGACTTATGACTGGGGATTATTCCTGAAAAGGAGACCCAGGTTAAGGATTTGAAGGATGCGGTTTAATGAATGAACTCTCAATCTTTAGTGACATAATGATATGTAAATCACTAGGTTTTGAGAGATATTCCACCGAATTCCTTTCAGATAAGGATGTCAAATCAATAAATCATGCCATAAATGGATTTGAAGAGTGTCTTGAAGACTGAATCTTAAATAGGAAAGGAGTAATGGCTTAAGAGGGGTAAAATGGGCAATAAGGGAACCCACAAAGGAAGGGGCGCGCAAGTCTTGGAAGGCGCGTAGGTATTGCATGGGCGCGCAAGTATTTGGTCGTGAAGGTATACCTGTGTGACACGTGTGGGGTACTTGTGCGATGTTCAACCAACATTGAAATACTTGAGCGACTCTTAATTAAGGCCTTTAGAATCCTCTTGAGGTTCTTCTAGAAAAGGGACGTGCAAGTTCTATCGAAGGAGTAAGGCAGTGCGGAAGTGTGGTCACTTCCCTTAAGGGTTGGCCACTCAAACGCGCAAGTTTTGAAGAGTTTCAACACTTAGGCCTTCCTCCCTCTATTTAGATCTTCCGTTCTAGGTAAGAAATTACCTTAGAAGTGTTCCGGAATCATTGAGGAGAGACATGGGCGTCGGGAGCTTAAATCCGAGTTTCTGGAAAAAAAAATCCTCTCGGATGGGGGGCCCACAGGGTCTATTTATAGGCAGGAGAAGATCCCAGGCGGTTACCGGGCAGTTATCAATTAGGTCGCACAAGTAACATGCGCGAACATAAGGCGTCGCGCAAGTGGACTTGCGCGACAGTGATAGAACTTGCGTGGCAAAAGTGTTTTTGATCCCTCGATCATTCCTTTGTCGATTTTTGATATTTTCTTCAAAGGTTGAATAACTTTGAGCTCAGATATTCCCATTTTTCTATCTTTAAATTCTGTGATGAATGGAGCGTCAACAAATGTCCCCCCTCAAAGTTGGATCCAAAATAAATGAGGATTTGACTCTGAGGAAATCAAAGACATCCAAAGGAAAGGTGGCACGCAAGTTTTGATGGCGTAGAGGGCGCGCAAGTGTTCATCGCGCAGGGGTACGACCCTTGATCGCACAGGGTACGGCGCGCAGGGTCCCGACCGCGTCTATAAATAGAGGGCCTCACTTCCGTACAAGAATCCGGATTTCCAGACTTCATACCGTCGAGCTCTCGTCGCGCAGGTCACCTTAGCCGCGCAGGTTGCTCTTTTTTCCAGTGTTTTCCTTGATGTCGCACTACTCTCAAGGTAATAGGACTTGCACGGTGATACATGCATGACAAAAACTTGCTCGGCACATGTAACACTTGCGCAACATCTCCATAATTGCGCGCCATAATGCCTTATACATTTTTTGGATTTCATTCATAGAGTTTGTGGAAAATCAATCCATTTATGAATTAATTTATTCAACTCTTGTGCAGAATTAATGACTCTTAGACCCGGATTAATTGATGAACTGGCTAGCAAGCAGATTGATGACATGATGAACATCATTGGCCATGATTACTACGATATCTGTGACATCACTCTCCCATATTTGGCTAAGTACTTGAAGAAATATCATCCTAATTTCCCACCGAGCATCTATCTGCCTCTGTGTGGTCATGGTCATTTGCAAGGAGTAAATGTTCCAAATACAAAGAACTATACACTTGAAATGTAGCTACACTGCTACTCCTTTATTTCGGTTATGTTGTGCATTAAGAGCAACAACAATGGTATGAACTTTCATGTTCTTCTTCCATGTCATTTCCTTGCAGATATGAAAATGGAAAACCCATGGGCTGAAATTTTTTCCTCTTTCAGTTGGTGGAGAGAAGACAAACATGGCATTAGAGCAATATCTGAAAAGGGTACTCTCTCCAAATGGCTCTTTAATTCCAATGCTCCATTCCCAAATCCATGTATCCATCTTCCAAGTCTCTTGGACAGAAATAGAGTCACTGTTTGATCAGCAGAAAATTTTCTCAAACAGCACTTGAGAACATCCTTTTACAATTGTTCCAAGAAGATCTAGTATTACTGCATCTCTTATTTTATCCAGTTGAATGAATGAATTCCAAGTGATTGGTGATGAAGCTAGGGGTGCCGTAAATCAAATGAAGAGTTATGTTGAAAGCCTCTTGTAATTCTTGAAAAAGAGAAGAGACTTCAGTCTGTGGATGTCCTTCTAACTCTTGTGCATCAATGAAAAACACTTTCACCTTCACTTATTTTTACCTGCATTCTCTTTTGCTATATTCTTTAGATTTTACCTAAGCCAATGGGACTAGTAAGCATAGTTTGATTTTTACTATGATTAATGTAAATACCTCTTCAAACTTTGATCCTTTTTAACTGCTCAATATTACCAAAATCTTAAAAATTGTATGTTTAGTGTAACACCCCGAGCTTCCACAATACGCTTCTCATTCAATAAAGCAATATCTTGCATTGTACGCAACTTCGAGTTCTAAAACACCGCGACTAATAAAAGTAGCCGTTAGGAATAGTAATAACCACTTTTTGAAATTATAGAAATTTTATATTTCAAAATGGACTTCTTTTTTGGATTCGGAGTATCGAAATTAGCATATGTTGAATTTTTGGTATTTTTCTGAGAACTTCTAATTTTTTATGAATAGTGAAAAACACTTAAAAACAACTTTTTTAATCAAAATAATTTATAGTGATAAATTATACTATTTAGTGGTTTTAAAGTATAATTAGAATATATTTTTACCATTTTATCCAATGGTGGTCATTAGAATTAATTTAACATTGAAATTGGACATAAACAACTGCCAATGTTTTGATATAAATTGTTTCTTAAAAACACGCTATTTGTTGTGACATCGGTAATTAACTATAAAATTAATTAATGCAACTTATATGTTTGGAATTTTGTAAAATATACATCATTTTAGAATTTGGAATATCAATTATATCTTAGGCTGAAATTTTGGCATTGTTCTGAAAAACTTCGATTTTTGATGAATAGTGAAACCACTAAGTGGTAGTTAAATAACTGATTTTTCGTTTAAATGAAATATTACCACTTCTGTGATTTTATTTTCAAAAATCCGACATTCATGGTTGTCATTATGAAGTAAAATGTGGTTCAATGAGATTAATGTTATTTTTGGTGAATAGTAACTTTTAAGTTCTTAATCGCGATTAGAGGTAATTAGTGTAGTTTAAGGTAAAAATAATGTTTTCATAATATGAGATGAGATTGAAACATGTCCTACCCTCATTGGATGTGCCATGGCCGACCAAGACAATCCATGGGACAACTTGGGGACCCCATGGAGCCACTATAGTTAGAAAATTACATAAATACCTTTTATTTAATGTTAAAGTAAAAAATGACACAAACATGAAATGTTTTACTAAAAAAATTTTTACATGGGGTTATACAAGTCTTAATTTTGACTATAAATAGTCCTTGGAAATCTAAAAATATTTCCTACATCATTGTATTTTTTTAATAATTTTTAGACATTAAATAAACTAAATTATTTATGACATCATTATGATGCAGCGATGACCTCATTATTTAACGATTTTAATAAAATGAAATGATAATGTACAATTCAACGCATAAACTTGTCCAAAGACTATTGGATGGGTAGATTTAGAACCCTTATCACCTTATCCAAGAATTATATAAGTTTGGGACCTTTAGAATCCTAAAATCATTCTATAATAATGTAAAATTTCCTTACTTTCCAAGAGTGCCCCTCCTCTCCTCTTATAAAAGGCCCCCACCTCTACCACCTCATTCACACTTTCAAGACATTTGTCTCATCCAACCTCTGCCCAAATACTCTCCAAAATTCCCCCTATTACTCCTAGAAGCCTCACATTGGGCAGAACTCTTCCCAAGGAAGCCTTTGGCTCAAATCAAAAAGAGTTACCCGATTTTGAGGTAATGTCTTCTCTAATGTTGTTTTGTTTTATTTTTCTTCTCCAACCCCCTAAACTCTTTTTATTAATTTATTTTGTAACAAAACCAGTATCCACAATATACTAGGATGTTTTTATAAGAAGTATTCGATCTACAATTACAGACACCTACATCTAATTGTTAAAGAACATACGGTTTCTGTGGATGGCGAATTTCTGCCTCACGAAACGATGATTGTTCATATAACACCTTCAAAGGTGGCCATTAAGATGTCACTATATTTATATATGATATATAATATGTTTATGTTTTACTTATACTTATTTATTTATCATTTATGGCATACTTTATGATTTCCACTATGGGTAACGCGATAATTTCATTTTAGGAAGTGCGGACTACCGCCCCCTCAAAGTGATGTGAATCGTTAATACCATATGTGGGATGTATAAAGGATGGAGTAAATGATATTATATATGATATTATACTGGAAATATATTATACCTTTATATAATTATGCTTTCATTCCATTAAATACGAAATAGAAATGAAAGTAGCGTTCATGCGTACGTACGGCTTACCGTCTCCATGAACGGTGAATTTCATTTCTTACCTCTAAATGTTATGTAATATTATAAATGCATGTATATACTGGATATATATGGTATATATGATATCTACATCATGAACATAATTCTGGATATAATGGATATATCACCACATGAACAACTTGTAATTATAAGAATTTTATTTTTGACTCAAGTACCTAAGATCGACAAAATGACCGTTATAAACTTAAATAATTACATTATGTTCATAACATAGTAATAAGGGATATAAAAAGAATAATGAACATGAAAAAGTTTCTTAAATAAATATAAATTAACTCTAGTTTATTATTCAGGAGGTTAAAGAACGGTCGAGTCAGGACATGATGCAAGGTAAGGGAACTTCTTAACCCAATTTCCATTCTTTGGGTTAATCTCCTACTTTCAAATTACGCCATGATATTATTATGTACTATCTTGTATTTGTACTTTCATTATGTGTAATTATAGTGTATACACATAATAGATCTATTTTATTTAAAAAATTATCTTTGTAAAGGACTTTGTCTCAATCTCCCTTCATTGAGGCATATATGGTTTTATACACAACTTTATTTTATACGGTGTATAAACCCCTTTGACTTTTACATTTATTCAAAATGAATATTTTAATACCAAGAATTTACTAAACGAAAAAAGGAATTTTTTTGTCGTACGTATGCGGTGACAATGACTTCTCTGCCGCCGTGACCATTATTTGAGTTTTCGGCTTCCTCTACAAGCCATAACTTTTTTATAAATGATTTAAAAAAAGAGAGGGAGATATTTCTCTCAAATATATGAAAATCCAGTGAAAATGTATACGTATTTAATGCAAGCTTAAAAATGTTTTCAGAAAACCCAACTCTCGAGTGTGGTAGACAGGAAGGGATTGGGCGTGGACCCATCATGGCCTGCAATTAGTCGAGTAGTCTCAGAATTAGTTATTTTGTTTTCAGAAGCTTGCATAATGTTTTCAGAAAAACACTGGAGTATATTTGAGCAATTTTAAACTTAATTATCTTCTAAAAAATTGCATCGGTAGGTCTCATGAGAGAAACAAGTGTCTTGGCACGTTGCCTTGACAAAATCTAATTTGTGGTCTTGGCACGAGGCCTTGGATACGTGGTTATGATAGTCAGGCATTATGAATTCCATCATTATGAAAGTGGTTAATGATATTTCATGTGATTATTCGACCAGTAGAATATCCATGTGAAGAAGTAAATGGAATTATCTCATTTTACTTTTCCCATATTATGTTGATGTTCAAGTTTAAAAGGCTTTTGTTTTATTTATACATTGCCTTAAATGTTTATGTTTATTTATGAAAGCTTCCGCAATATTTTTATCCTTACTGAGCATCTGAGCTCACCCCTTTCAATGTTTTAATATTTTCCAGGATGTGAAGAAGTATTTTAGGAATGACCTGCAGGGATAGTCAGAAGAGGATATGAGTGTGGACTATGAAGACTTTGTTATTTTAGTTTTTCACCTTATGTTGTAATGTAACATTTATGAATGTATCTAGTGTTTCCAAGGCTACTAAACTAATTGGTCTTTCGAGACTTGATCTTTTGTGATCATGCCAATTTTACGAAGTAATGCACCGACTCTGGGTAGCTGGGGTCAGGGCGTTACAGTTGGTATCAGAGGAAGTTTAGTACTAACCTTGGAAGCTAGATTTAGATAAACTCTGATTAGAGCACATAGCCCGAAGATAGACTTTGAGGATTAGTATAGAAGAACTTCCTAGAATTTTGGTATTGTAGAGATGTTGTGATTTTTACGAGCAATACATCCCTGTCTGGATACGAGCAGGTAGAGCGGCTCTGGCACAGATGTACCTAGGGGTAAAACCCAAAAACACCGCTTTGAGCTAGACTCGAACGGGAACTGGTGCACGACAACGGGCCTTGCTGCACTCTTGGTTACGACACTCCCGGGGGATATGTTTAGGATAATTCTCATTTTCGTTACAAACCACTATGAACGGTTATGAGTATATACTTCCTCAAAGAAAACCTCTTTATGATTATGGATTATATCCATAAATAGTTCAATTTATGTTAAGTATTTTATAAGTATGGAATTATGTATTTTTATTCATAAACTAATCTAGTTTATGCCATTGTATAGAAATGGCGCCTAGTGGAAGGAATGGAAACCGTATCAATGCACGAACTCCGTGTAGGGATTGCCCTCCTGCTCAAGATAATTATTGTGGATATGGAGATACAACTGGTGCTGATCAACTTATTACCATACTGGGACAACTCACTCAAGTTATGAATAATAACCTTACTCTTATGGATCACCCTGATCCACAATGTGGAGGATAAATGTTAGACTGCTTCATGAGGAAACAACCGCCAATATTTAATAGGGGTACAAATCCATTAGTAGCTGAGCAATGGATAAACTCCTTAGAGAAAATATTCCATTCCTTGGGGAGTAGCGAAAGGGAGAAGGTTGTCATGTCAGTTTACCAACTCACTGGAGATGCCGATCAGTGGTGGTCGCTGATTCAAAACACAAAGTAAGATGATGACGTATCGAATATGGAATGGAGGGAGTTCAAAGATCTTTTCCTAGAAAAATACTATCCTCGTGACCATAGAGCAGATATGGAAAGACAATTTTGGAGTCTGAGAAAAACGGAGGATGAGAATGTGGCAAAGTATGAGGCCAACCTTACAAGGTTAGCGAGGCATGCTGCAGATTATATACGTAACCCAAGAAGTAAGATTGATTGTTTCTTTGATGGGTTAAAACCATTTCTCCATCTAGCATTAGTCTCGCAAACCTTCTCGTCATACGAAGATATTGTCTCGTGTTTTATCAAGACAGAAAAGGAATTCTCTAAGTCTTATGACAACAAAGTAAAGCAAGAGAAGAAGAGAACGGTGGAACAAGAGACAGATAAATAGAAAAAGGGAAAGAAGGATTTTCCATTATGTGATAATTGTGGGAAGAATCACCCTGGTACTTGCCTAAAAGAAATGGGAGTTTGTTATAAATGTGGGGAAAAAGGTCACCAGGTGCGTGATTGCAAGGGAAAGAAAGAGGCTATCAATGTTGAATGCTACAATTGTAGAGAAATGGGGCATTATGCAAATGAATGTCCTAAGCGTCAGGGAAACTAATCTCAGAAAAGGCCAAGGGATCAAGGACAATCATATGTTGTTACTACAGTTGAAGTGGAATAATTAATGTATTGGTGCTTTTGGACTCGTGGATTATAATCTGGTTATTAGAATAATGTGATATATATATAAGGATTGTACAACAGTACTTTTTGTTTTCAGTAAGGTTTTAATATGATGAAGGTAATTATATTTTTAGTATGTGACAATAAGATAAACTTTACTTTGTTTGGGGAATCTGATGTTATAATTGATTTTGGAATTTAAAGACCTTTTAGAAAAAGTCTGGACAGAGGTATTTTGGATAACTTTGGATAGTATTGTTTAAGGTTAAAACATTTATGAAGATTATTTTTGGAATATTATAGTTTTAGGAAAAGGACAACCGGCAGGGTGGGGCATAAACCGTTGCGTCGGACAAAGCTGCAGGAATCGAACCCACAACCATAGTGCGATAGGCCTTTATTTCATACCACTAGCCTACAGGAAGTCCCTGGTTATTAAAAAATAATTTTACTAATCTAAATGGTATGTGTTAACATTTGGAACCTTATACAATTAGGATAAGTATAATATTTTTGAGTTCTATTATATTTTTGAGTGAAAGATGAGTTGAAGGTTGAAACTCTAATTGTCAAGCATAAATATATATATACCTATCTCTTATTCAATGAATAAATTAATTCTTAAACTTTAGTAAAGGGATATTAAAACAAAAAAATGTGTTATCATAATACCTTATGTCCTGTTGAACTGATGATATTTTAAATCAACATAGATTGAAGGCTTTGAGGCCCTCAATTTGACAGTTGATTGTGATTGATGACCTCAATCACTACCTACAAATATTTATGTTTTTCCTCCAATTATATGTCTCTAATCGCCACCAATGTTCTCCTAATCTATATCATAATTGGGTGGTGAATTTTTCATTTCCCTTTCCCTATTATTAAGGCTAAATTTTATTAATCTTATTTCCGATGTGGGTTTTCCACAAAGGTATTATCTATTTTCAACCTTTTATTTTCCAATACAAATTTCAAATTTCGAGGACGCAATTTATTAAAGGAGGGTAGAATGTAACACCACAAGCTTCCACAATACGCTTCTCATTCAATAATTCAATAGCTTGCATTGTACGCAACTTCGAGTTCTAAAACACCGCGACTAATCAAAGTAGCCGTTATGAATAGTAATAACCACTTTTTAAAATTATAGAAATTTTATATTTCAAAATGGACTTCATTTTTGGATTTGGAATTTCGAAATTAGCCTATGTTGAATTTTTGGTATTTTTCTGAGAACTTCTAATTTTTTATGAATAGTGAAAAATACTTAAAAACAACTTTTTTAATAAAAATAATTTATAGTGATAAATTATACTATTTAGTGGTTTTAAAGTATTATTAGAATATATTTTTACCATTTTATCCAATTTTGGTCATTAGAATTAATTTAACATTGAAATTGGACATAAACAATTGCCAATCTTTTGATATAAATTGTTTTTTAAAAACACGCTATTTGTTGTGACAACGGAAAGTAATTATAAAATTAATTAATGAAACTTATATGTTTGGAATTTTGTAAAATAGACATCATTTTTGAATTCGGAATATCAATTATAGCTTAGGGTGAAATTTTGGCATTGTTCTGAAAAACTTCAATTTTTGATGAATAGTGAAACCACTAAGTGGTAGTTAAATAACTGATTTTTCTTTTAAATGAAATATTACCACTTCTGTGATTTGATTTTCAAAAACTCTGACATACATGGTTTTCATTATTAAGTAAAATTTGGTTCAATGAGAATAAAATAATTTTTGGTGAATAGTAACTTTTATGTTCTTAATCGCGATTAGAGGTAATTAGTGTAGTTTAATGTAAAAATAATGTTTTAGTAATATGAGATGAGCTTGACACATGTACTACCCTCATTGGATGTTCCTTTTCCGACCTAGAAAATCCATGGGTAAACTTGGGGACCCCATGGAGCTACTTTAGTTAGAAAATGACATAAATACCATTTATTTAATGTTAAAGTAAAAAATGACACAAACATGATATGTTTTACTAAAAAAACTTTACATGGGGTTATACAATTCAAGATTTTGACTATAAATAGTCATTGGAAAGCTAAAAAGATTTCCTACATCATAATATTTTTTTATAATTTTTAGACATTAAATAAATTAAATTATTTATGACATCATTATGATGCAGCGATGACCTCATTATTTAACGATTTTAATAAAATGAAAAGATAATGTAAAATCCAAGCCATACACTTGTCCAAAGACTATTGGATGGGTATATTTCAAACCCTTATCACCTTATCCACGAATTATATAAGTTTGGGACCTTTATAATCCGAAAAGCATTTTATAATAATGTCAAATTTCCTTACTTTCCAAGAGTGCCCCTCCTCTCCTCTTATAAAAGGCCCCCACCACTACCACATCATTCACACATTAAAGCCATTTGGATCGTCCAACCTCTACCCATATACTCTACAAACTTCCCCCTCTTACTCCTAGAAGCCTCACCATGGGCAGAATGCTTCCCAAGGAAGCCTTTGGCTCAAATCAATAAGTGTATCCCGATTTTGAGGTAATGTCTTCTCTAATGTTGTTTTGTTTTATTTTTCTTCTCCAACCCCCTAAACTCTTTTTATTCATTTCTTTTGTAACAACACCATTATCCTCAATATACAATGATGTTGTTATAAGATTTGTTCGAGCTACAATTACAGACACCTACATCTAATGGTTAAAGAACATACAGTTCATGTGGATGGTGAATTTCTGCCTCACGAAACGATGATTGTTCAACACTCATATAACACCTTCAAAGGTGGCCATTAAGATGTCACTATATTTATATATGATATATAATATGTTTATGTTTACTTATGCTTCTCTATTTCTCATTTATGGCATACTTTATGATTTTCCAATATGGGTAAACGCGATAATTTCAATTTAGGAAGTGTGGACTACCGCCCCCTCAAAGTGATGTGAATCGTTAATGCCATATGTGGGATGTATAAAGATGAAGTAAATGATATTATATATGATATTATACTGGAACTATATTATACCTTTATATAATTATGATTTCATTCCATTAAATACGAAATAGAAATGAAAGTAGCGTTCATGCGTACGTACGGCTTACCGTCTCCATGAACGGTGAATTTCATTTCTTATCTCTAAATGTTATGTAATATTATAAATGCATGTATATACTGGATATATGTGATATATATGATATCTATATCATGAACATAATTCTGGATATAATGGATATATCACCACATGAACAACTTGTAATTATAAGAATTTTATTTTTGACTAAAGTACCTAAGATCGACAAAATGACTGTTATAAACATAAATAATTACATAATGTTAATAACATGGTAATAAGGGATATAAAAGGAATAATGAACATGAAAAATGTTATTAAGTAAATAGAAATTAACTCTAGTTTATTATTCAGGAGGCTAAAGAACGGTCGAGTCAGGACAGCACGCAAGGTAAGGGAACTTCTTAACCCAATTTCCATTCTTTAGGTTAATCTCCTACTTTCAAATTACTTCATGATATTATTATGTCCTATCTTGTAGTTGTACTTTCTTTATGTGTAATTATAGTGTATACACATAATAGATCTATTTTATTTAAAAAATTATCTTTGTAAAGGACTTCGTCTCAGTATCCCTTCAATGAGGCATATTAGGTTTTATACACAACATTCTTTTATACGGTGTATAAACCCATTTGACTTTTACGTTTATTCTAAAGGAATATTTTTATACAAGAATTTACTAAACTAAAAAAGGAATGTTTTTGTCGTACGTATGTGGCGAAAACGACTTCTCCACCACCGTGACCATTATTTGAGTTTTCGGCTTCCTCTACAAGCCATAACTTTTTTATAAATGATTTCAAAAAAGAGAGAGAGATATTTCTATCAAATATATGAAAATCCAGTGAAAATGTATACGTATTTAACGCAAGCTTAAAAATGTTTTCAGAAAACCCAACTCTCGAGTGTGGTAGACAGGAAGGGATTGGGCGTGGACTCGTCATGGCCTTCAATTAGTCGAGTAGTCTCAGAATTATTTATTTTGTTTTCAGAAGATTGCATAATGTTTTTAGAAAAACACTGGAGTATATTTGAGCAATTTTAAATGTAATTATCTTCTAAAAAATTGCAGCGGTAGGTCTCATGAGACAAACTAGTGTCTTGGCACCAGGCCCTGACAAAATCTAATTTGTGGTCTTGGCACGAGGCCTTGGCTATGTGGTTATGATAGTCTTGAATTATGCATTCCATCATTATGAAAGTGGTTAATGATATTTCATGTGATTATTCGACCAGTAGAATATCCATGTGAAGAAGTAAATGACATTATCTCATTTTACTTTTGCCATATTATGTTGATGTTCAAGTTTAAAAGGCTTTTGTTTTAATTATAAATTGCCTTAAATGTTTATGTTTATTTATGAAAGCATCCGCAATATTGTTATCCTTACTGAGAATCTGAGCTCACCCCTTTCAATGTTTTAATATTTTCCAGGATGTGAAGATGTATTTTAGGAATGACCTACAGGGATAGTCAGAAGAGGATATGAGTGTGGACTATGAAGACTTTGTTATTGTAGTTTTTCACCTTATGTTGTAATATAAAATTTATGAATGTATCTAGTGTTTCCAAGGCTACTAAACTAATCGGTCATTCGAGACTTGATCTTTTGTGATCATGCCAATGTTATGAAGTAATGCACCGACTCTGTGTAGCTGGGGTCGGGGCGTTATATTTAGTGAGCTGGAACTTGACTTTTATTCAGATTTCCTTTTTCTTTTGTGGGCAGTTTAAAGTCATGCATGCCGGACATAAAGGGGCTAATGTTTAAGGTCGAAATAACTTTGAACAAAATTGATTACAATTGATTCAATTCCATGACAATTTATCTGAAAACATATTACCATACTCAAGTATGAGGGAAAATATTTAAGCTATGACTTAAGAATATTTGAATCTGAAGAATGATATGAAAAAGAGATAAAAGGCATTAGAATAAGTAGTTTCCAAGAATGAAGTTACTATTATTTAATAAAACCCGTTAGGGGGTTGAATTATGCAGGGCCACCTAAGGGCATTGGCTGCATGGTCAAATAAATATCATCTTTCGGCTGACAAGTCTGTTATGTGGACTGTTTATGCAAGGCCGCCTATGGGCACGTGCTGCATAGTCAGGCAAAAGAACTCTCAGAAATTTACATTCCTAGTGCTAAAAGCTAGTGAAAGTTTATGGAGATTCAAATATTCCTATGTATAGAGTTTGTTGTATGGAAAGAGGTACCTGAATATGGAGAATATATTTCCAGACAAGATTATCGAAGAACTGGATGAATATCACTCTTATGAAGGTCTGACCCAAACGTAGGGAAGAAGAATAAACCATAGACTTGAATACTTCCAGATCATGAAAAAGGATATGGGACAAATATGTTAAGGATGGCTATTTTTTTGCGGATCTCTACATATTTTTGTTTAAGACAAATAAGGAACAAATAGGCATTAATCCCAAGAATGAAGTTACCATCATTTAAAAAACCCGTTAGGGGGCTTGAATTATATAGGTCCACCTAAGGGAATTGGATGCATAGTAAAATAAATAGTATCCTTCGGCTGACAAGTCTGTTATGTGGACTGTTTATGCAAGGCCACCTATGGGCACGTACTACATAATAAGGCAAAAGAATTCTCAGAAGTTTGAAATTTTTGTGACTAAAAGTCATGAAAAGGGTTATGAAGATCTGAAAATATTTAAGGTTAGGATTATAACACATAAAGATGGGTATTTGCCAATGTATATAGAGATACATAGGTCAATGGTAACCATAATCATGTTGTGGCTGGGTCCTGAATTGAATTTTTGGACTTCACTACGTATCTCATAAGAATGAGAATCAAGCCATATGTATTTCTTGAAATGTAGTTTAACGTCGTGCATGACGAAAGTATGAGAGATCTTAGTTTAGGGTCATAGAGTTCAGACCATAATAATGAATACACAGTGTGTGTTTTCATGAGGACTTTTTAGCCAAGGGACTGAAAGTGAAATTTGGGGTTAGGCCCAAAAGACTTGGGTCTAGATTCGAGGGATACTCGAACGTTCCTACGTATCCCATAAGGATTGGAATCAAGCCCACATAGTTCTAGATATACCCTTTGTACAAATTTGGTTCGTACATGTGAAGGGTGAAAGGGGACTTTAGTACAATGATGGTTTAACCTGAGATAAAAAGTTTAGGCATTTCCATGTATGCACGTAGTCTTTTTGAAATGAAACATTATTGAAAAATCAATGTAAATAATGGTTCCCTCTCAAATGAGGAAATCAAAGAGTATTTTAGTGTATTGTCCTACCAGAAAAAGGTGTTGTATAGTTTAACGTCGTATAACAAGGACGAAAGTGAATCAAATGTAAAGATATTGATTCTAAGGGTGGTTTCACAAATAAACATCATATGAGACGAAGGTGAACCGAAGTGAAGAGATTGTTTTTGGGCTTAAACCTTGGGAGGTTGCCTATGTACCCAGCATGGAAGGCAAGGATCAAAATCTGCGTAGTTCAATTAAAGAATAA
The DNA here is from genome assembly GCA_963277665.1 of Viscum album. Classification (NCBI taxonomy): domain Eukaryota; kingdom Viridiplantae; phylum Streptophyta; class Magnoliopsida; order Santalales; family Viscaceae; genus Viscum; species Viscum album. Next base: position 476,402,242 of record OY728135.1, read on the forward strand.
ATTAATGATCAAATTATTCTTGGGGAAAATGACATAAAAATGATGTTGGGACTTACACATGGTTAGTAGCCCATAGAGAGTTTTATGGTTGAGGTTTTCTCTAAGCTCACGTGAGTCATACTCGTTGTGAGAAACAAGAGGTACCAACAACCTTAATGATGCACAGTTTAATGTCATGTAGTAGGGACAAAGTACAGCTTAGCATCATGTAAGACATATCAAGGACTTTCTGTACAGTTTAGCATCATGTAGTTAGGACGATGGGGACAATACAGTTTAATGTCATGTTGGACAAAAAGAGGGACTGTGCAGTTTATTTTCATGCAGTAAGGACAAAATAATACACCATTTAACATCATGTTGGACGCATTAGTGATTATGTAGTTTAACGTCTTTCCGGACGTAAGGGACTTTCAAATAGTTTAGGGTCCTACGCATGGACCGTTGTTGTATAGTTTAACGTCATATAGCAAGGACAAACTGGTGCTGCACAGTTTAATGTCATGTTGCAGAGACAATACAGTTTAACGTCACGTTGGACGAAAAGGGGGACTGAGCAGTTTAATATCATTCAGTGGGGCCAGATTAGGGACTTTTTTTTCTTCAGTTTAATGTCATGCTGGAAAAAAGTGGGAATAGTTTAGGGTCATATGCATGGACCATGGATGGTGTAGTTTAAATTCATACAGCACCATGGTGTAGTTTAAAGTCATACAGGACCTTTTAGGGAACTTTTTCATAGTTTAACATTGTGTGGGACGAAGTTGAGGTTTAATGTAATACTGGACCATTGCTATATAGTTTAGCGTCATATACCAGGGACGAACTGGTGCTGCACAGTTTAGTGTCATGTTGCGGGGACATATTAGGGACTACTTTTTTTTTCTTCAGTTTAATGTCATGCTGGAAAAAAGTGTGAATAGTTTAGGGTTATATGCATGGACCATGGATGGTGTAGTTTAAAGTCATACAGGACCATGGGGTATTTTAAAGTCATACAGGACCTTTTAAGGTACTTTTTCACAGTTTAACGTCGTGTGGGACGAAGGTGCAGTTTAATGTCATACTGGACCATTACTGTATAGTTTAACGTCGTATACCAAGGACAAACTGGTGCTGCACAGTTTAGTGTCATGTTGCGGGGACATATTAGGGACTACTTTTTTTTCTTCAGTTTAATGTCATGCTGGACAAATGTGTGAATAGTTTAGGGTCATATTCATGGACCATGGATGGTGTAGTTTAAAGTCATACATACCATGGTGTAGTTTAAAGTCATACAGGACCTTTTAGGGAACTTTTTCACAGTTTAACATCATGTGGGACGAAGTTGCAGTTTGATGTCATGTTGGACCATTGCAGTATAGTTTAACGTCGTATACCAAGGATGAACTGGTGCTACAAAGTTTAGTGTCATGTTGCGGGGACATATTGGGGACTACGTTTTTTTCCATCAGTTTAATGTCATGCTGGACAAAAGTGTGAATAGTTTAGGGTCATATGCATGGACCTTGGATGGTGTAGTTTAATGTCATATAGGACCATGGTGTAGTTTAAATTCATACAGGACCTTTTAGGGAACTTTTTCACAATATAACATCGTGTGGGATGATGTTGCAGTTTAATGTCATACTGGACCATTACTGTATATTTTAACATCATATACCAAGGACGAACTCGTGCTGCACAGTTTAGTGTCATGTTGTGGGAACATATTAGGGACTACTTTGTAGTTTATAAAACATACTTCTTCAAAAATATGGAATTAGTTTGAGTAGTAATGAGTTCTCCATCCATCAAGATTAATGAATAAGCTCCATTGGAGTAGACCCTATGTATTGAATAAGGTCTTTCCCATTTTGGCTCAAGCTTGGGAGGTTTCCTTCCTGGTATCAATGTTGTTCTGAGTACTAATACCAATTCTCCCTGAATGAATGAACGAAGATGAACTTTATTGTTAAAAGCTCGTGGTATTCGATTCTGATAGATTTCCAAGTGGTGCAAAGTGCACAATCTTTTATCATCTAGACGTTCCAATTCATTCAATCGCGTTTGGGATTGCTCATCTGTAGATAACCGATCACAAATGGCTACTCTGAGTGAGGGAAATTGAACATCAATTGGCAAGACTGCTTTCGTTCCATATACCAATGAATATGGAGTTGACCGCGTTGCATTTAGGGCGGTAGTCCGATAAGCCCATAAAGTATGAAAGAGTTTATCAGGCCATGACCTCTTATCTTTATCCACCATCTTTTGCAGTATATTTGAAGGAGTCTTGTTAAAGGATTCTATTTTTCCATTGGCCGCTGCATGATACCGAGATGAATGGTTGGATTTAATGTTGTATTCTTGATACAGTTTCTTCACCTCAGAAGAACACAAGTTGGTGTCGTTGTCCGTCAATATGGTATGAGGGACACCAATTCTAGTAATGATGTTAGACTTGATAAAGCTAACAATGCATTTAGAACTGACTTCTTTAAGAGGTACTGCCTCTCCCCATTTGGAAAAGAAATCAGTAGCAGTAAGAATGTACTTAAACTGCTTTGCCGTAGCTGAACGGTAAGGTCCCACCACATCCATTCCCCATGTGGAAAATGGCCACGAGTATTTAGTTGTATGAAGAAACTCTGGAGGTTGATGACTGAAGTTGGCGTGTACTTAGCATAAATGACACTTCTTTGTGAAATTAAGACAATCCTGTATCATTGAAGGACAAAAGTATCCAAGCCTTCGAATTTGATCAGACAATCTATGTCCAAACTGGTGGGCACCACAGACTCTTACATGCACTTCTTTCATGAAAGCCATTGTCTCTTCACCATCAATGCATCTGAAGAGAACTCCATCAAAACCACGTTTGTATAGAATTTTCTCTAGGTGGTTTGGGCTATCATAAAGAGTAAAATTGACCACACATCGCCAGATTTGTTCTTTCTCGGCTCTATCAGGTGGAAGTGTTCCATTTTGAAGGTATTCCCTGATAGGTGACATCAATCCTTTATTATGACCATACGGTTCAGGAATGGGACTAATTTCATTAATTTCCTATATTCTGGATTGAACATAAGGTGAAATTGCATGACGGTGGGCAATACTGATGGTTGTCTCGTCCTGATATGGTTCTGCTAGAGTTGTGGCTATATTATCCAACGCATCAGCTTGAGGATTTTGTGATCTTGGGACATAAGAAAATGTCAGTTCTGAAGGGAATTCCTCCATTAACTCTCTGACATAATCATACAAAGGGATTAATTCTTCTTTTCTAATGGCATAATCCCCATTGACTTGTTTGATTACTAGGTCTGAATCACCTTTCACCTTTAAGTGATTCACTTGTTCTTGAAGCGCTAACTCCAAGCCTGTGATAAGAGCTTGGTATTCGGCTTCATTATTGGTACCACCTTCCCACAATAAAAAGGAATAAGGTAACACTGCCTTATCTGGAGAAATAAGCACAATTCATAAACCAACTTTGTTGAATTTAGGATTTTCCATTTTCTTCCCTGTTGGACTTCTGGAAGCACCATCAAAATACATTTCCCATGTTTGAGGACTCTCTTGAATAGAGAAAACTTCCTCATCAGGGAGTTCAATATCGGAAGACGTGTCTTCCACTGAAGGATGTTCAGCCAGGAAATCAGCCAGAGCTTGGCCCTTTATTGCCTTTTGAGACACATACTGAATGTCGAACTGCTGCAAAATAACTTCCCACCTTGCTAGATGTCCTGTAAGCATTGGGTGACTAAGGATGAATTTGAGCGGCTTATTGCGAGATACCAATTGGACCTCGTGATGTTGCAGGTAGTGTCTCAGTTTCTGAACTGCAAAGACTAATTCCAGGAAGCACTTCTCAATACTTGAATACCGGGTTTCTGCTTCAAGCATAGTTCTACTGAGATAGTAGAGGCTATTTTCATTCCCAGCATTATTCTTTTGAGCAAGAAAGGCACCCAATGATCGCTCTAGAGCTGTCACATAGAGGATAAGTGGTCTTCCTTCTATAGGTGGCATGAGTACCGGTGGACTTAAGAGGTATTTATTGAGAACATCAAACGCTTCTTGACATTCTTCAGTCCACTGGTAAGTGACACCTTTATTCAATAATTTGGTAAAGGGAAAAATTTTTCCTGCCAAATTGGCGATGAAACGCCGAATATAGGCTAAGTGTCCTTGATGTCCTCTTATTTATTTCAAATTCTGAGGAGGTGACATACCAAGGATTGACTTGGTCATCTCAGGATCAACTTCAATACCATGATGGCGTACAACAATACCGAGGAATTTTCCTGAGGTTACCCCAAAAGCACATTTTAAGGGGTTCATCTTCAAATTATGTTGTCGAAGCTTGTGGAATATGACTTCCAAATCAGCCAACTGATTAGAACATTGTTTGGATTTAACCACCAAATCATCTACATAGAATTCAAAAAACTTCCCTAAGAAAGGTTTGAAGATACGATGCATGGCACGTTGATATGTTGCACCTGCATTCTTTAAACCAAAGGGCATCACCTGGTAACAAAACACACCTTGAGGGGCTCTGAAGGCTGTAGATTCCTCAACTTATGGGTCCATTCAGATCTGATTATATCCGGAATATCCATCCATGATGGAAAGTTCTTCATAACCATCCGTTGCATCAATTAAGTGTTCTGTAATCGGAAATGGGAAATCATCTTTAGGACAATACCGATTAAGATCTCTGAAATCGATGCAATCCCTAATTTGTCTGTTCTTCTTCTTTAAAGGGAAAATTTTAGCCAACCATTTGGGATACTGAACTTCTCTGACGAAGTTATCTTTGATCAGCTTATCCACATCAGCTTCAATTTTGGAAGCATAAGTTGGGTGTGTTCTTCTCGCGGCTTGCGTAAATCCTCGATATTCTTTTGGTAAACCCAAATGATGAGTAGAAACATCAGGATCAATCCCAGGAATTTCTGTATAGTTTCAAGAAAAAATATATTTATTTTTCTTTAGAAAATAAATATACATCTATTTCTCTTCAAGGGTCATGGCTGCACTAATTAAAGTGGGGTGTGGATCTTTCTCTGTACCCAGATTTATTTCTCTGAGTTCAACTACAGCGGTAGAGATACCCTCTTCAAATGCTAGAGGAGCATCTCTAAGATCATCCTCTTCCTCTTCATCATGTGCTATTTCTTCCATTTCTACTTGCATAGTAGATGATAAATGAAAATTTTCATGATTAGAAGAGATGTCAAAATTTTCACATTTTGAAGAAGAAGCTTCCATTTCTGACCCTATTGATGATAAAGGGTCTTCTTTGGGAAATGAAGAGGAGATGATGGATTGAGAATTGACATCATTATTTGCCTCTGATGTTGCTAAAACCTCTTCTGGTCTGATTAGCGAAGTATAGACCTGTTGGATTTCAGCAGATGAAATGAAAACGTCACCACTTGTACTTTCATCACTGTTTGGTAGGTTACCAATTTCTCCCATGTTCTCTGGTTCGATTGCCGTAATTGACATTATGGATCTTTCCATAAGATTATTTTGATTTGGGCCTATTTTGTCAATTTGACTGATAGGTAACACATAATCTGTACTCACATGTGTAAATGGATTTATTGGGATCTTCTCCAAACCATATGGAGCATTAACTTTGGTAATTTCCTTTATTGTAGATTTCTTGCTTCCCTTCATGTGATAAAATTCCGCCTCAATGTATTGAGACTCACAAGTCTTGAATGGGGCCTTATCACCATAAAATGGTCCAACTTGACCATTGAAACAGTATTTGAGACATTGATGGTATGATGAAGGGATTGTCGCATGCTGATGTAGCCAGGGTCTTCCAAGCAAGACGTTGAAAGCTGAGTCTTGATCAACAATCATGAAATCCGAATTGGATACAAGATCTCCAAACTGAGTTCTATGTGTATCTTCACCCAGTGGTTCTTGTCCAATTTTATCATATCCTTGTAACATCATGGTAGAAGGAGATAAATCAGATTCCATGAGGCCCAATCGACGAAGCGTACGAATGGGCATGTGGTTGACTCCTGAACCATTGTCAATGAAAGCTCTTAGGATATCTACACCATTGATTTTTCCAGATAAGTACAGAGGTTTTATGTGCCCATGCACAACATCATCTTCATCTTTATTAGTAAAAGATATCACTGTATGGCATTCTGCAAGATTATTCTCTATGTGATAGACTTCAGCTGCAGCAATTTCAGCTTCAAACTCCTGAGGACTTGACAAAGCTTCGATGAGTGCTTCCCGAAGATCTTTTAACAGATTCAAAGCATCCAGAATTGATGACATGGCTGGTACATGGGCCAAGTGTTTCAATATATCATACTTTTGATCTAGAGGTCTGCGTTTCCCAACAAGAATATGCGGTTTAGCAGGTACCTTGGAAGCAGATGCTTTGGAAGCTGATGCATCTTGTATTGGGATAGAAGTTGGCAACATCCTTGGTTTTGGAAGATTAGATCAATTAGATCCATTTACTTGCTAAGATAAAGAAGATGGAACCTTCAATCAGACTTCCAAAATTACTGTGCCAAAACTTAGTTGGCTATTGGCAGAAGAACTTGCTTGTTCTTTTTGATATCACTGAAGGGCATTACCACGAGTTTCTGCTGCATACGCAGTGCTATCAGGGGTAGAATTGGAGTAGTGGCTTCGGAAAGATCCATGTCTTCCCCTATATCCTGAACCTCTGGAACTTCCTCGGATTCCCTTATTTGATAGAGGGAATTCAGGCTCATCAAAATTGAAATTACGACTGGATTACGGATCTGTTAATTGAATCATATTATCAGAACCGAAGATTAACTCTTTGTCTGATAAATACTCTGCCTGATTAGCCTGTTTAGGTTGTTCCGTTTGATGGGGCGGTGCCCATGGCTTTGAAGTAGATGGAAAAAAGTATGCCAGAGTCAAAGAAAATTTAGGCTTTGACACATACTCACCTTCTTCTGATAATTTTTCCTTCATTGAATCAGACCGTTTATTTGAGGACATTCCCTCTGATGAAGAGGGTTTTAACGCAATATTCATGGTAGATGACACGACTGGTTTCTTTAATTGTGTTCGAAAAATGGCATGAGTCTGATTGATTGTCTTTTTGACCATCCAATCATCATACTTCTGTGCATTTTTGCTTTTGACTTCTTGCCATTCACCTTCCTTCTCTGGAACTGTAGCAGTAACACATGCTACCTGAGTCGAAGAACCTTTCAACTTGACTTGTCCCAAGTCGACCATCTTTTGCAGGAGTTCATTGAAGACAAAACACTCCTGGATGGGATGCCCCAACATTTGATGAAAGGAACAATAATTGGGACGTTCATCATCTCCTTCCTTGTTTAGACTCTTGGGAACTGGTAATTGAACCAAATTATTGTTCAGAGCTGAAATGAAGTAACTAGGAACATGCTCATTTCGGAAAGAGTATGTTTTACTCTTCAAATCCTCAAATTGTTTTTGACGTTGATCTCTGTGATCAATTGGACGAAACGGCTTTTGATGTTGGCGTTCAGGAGGTGGATCCCTTCGAGAAGATGAAGGTTTTTGAAGTAGAAATAGGTACAGGTGCTTGTTTAAGCATAACTATAGCAGTTTCCGCTTTACCCATTCTCCTTCCTGGAGCTGATGGAATTACACGAGATTTAGCCTTAGCCTGTATAAGGGAATCTTCAATCTGCTGAGCGATTGAAGTAAGGTCTAGAAACCCTCCTGTATATTTCACATGGATCAATGGCGTGCGTAATTCGTCACGCAAATTTGCCACACAGATTGGCAACAACTCCTCCTGAGGGAGTGCTAAACTCAGGGAATATGTTAATCCCTTCCAGTGAGCAATGAAATCAGAGACTCTTTCATTCTCCCTTTTCTTGTAGTTTGTAATATTGAAAACTGTCGTTCTTGGAAAAGTTTATCTGAACTGAAGAAGGATTTTTTGGCAAAGATCCTCCCATCCGATGATTGACCGGGATTGCAAGCTTGTATACCAGACAAAAGCTGGTCCTTGAAAGGTTCGCACAAAGCATCTGAGTTTCACTGCTTCTTGCTGCTCTGGAGTTCCCATCATAGGATCACAACAAGACACGTAATGTTTCAAATGTTTTTCCGGGTTGACTGATCAATTTAAAGTAGGGAAAACAGGGTTTCCAAAACTGGATGGAGGAGAAATTGAATCTACCCATTCAGGATAAACTTTCTTTTCTGGTTGAACTTGCACCCGTTTCCCTTATAGAGATTCTAACAGAGCTGTTAATGACTCAGTAGTAGTTATTCAATTTTGAGAAACATCCAGATGAATTTGATCTTGGGTAGGTGAAATGAATGGAGCTTGCACAGATGTGGTGGTTGGTTCTGCAACTGATGATAGCACTACCAACCGTTGTTGCGCTTGACCCGTAGGATTAGACCTCTGAGGGTGTACTGATAAAGGTGGATATTCCTGATCCATCTCAGTAGCTACCACAAATTCCTTCAGCTGTCGGACTCCAGCATTCTTAAGAAGAAGACTAATCTGAAGTAGTTCTATATTCAACCTTCTTAATTCTTTCATTTCTTCCTCCTGTTGTACAAACCTTTTCTCTAATGAGAGCGATTGACCTTCTCCAGAGGAAGGATATGTAACCTGATTATGTCCCCTCCCTTTGTTGGATACTTTTTGAAGAGACGGAAGTAGATTACCTAGGTTTTGAGTAATCCTTTGACTTCGTGTATGCACACCTTCTTCATTTGTATCGGTGCATACATTTTATTAAGCATGACTCTCTACATCTGAGTCCCCTGAGTGAGCCTCCTCTGGTGGATTAGCAACAACAGCATTGATGACATTGATTGATGCATAATGCATCACATCCCTTTTATCAACATTTTTGTGATATTTTCTTCTTTCATGTCTTTGATGAGACATCGCCTTTTGTTGATTCAATCCTTTAGGAACTTCTTGACGAGCTATAACTTGGAGGGAATCTCCTGATAATTTGGATCTTCGTTCCTCTTGGGGCTTCTTCTCCAATCGAGAAAAGACCGACATTCTCTAAGGAGGGGATTGATGATTTGAAGGAGTCCCCAGTCTCATGGACCGGGGATGTTCCTGTTGTTCCTTCTCAACTCCTCGAATCCTATTTGTTGATTCTGAGGGTTGGGTTAAAGGAGTCCCCAGTCTGACAAGATGGGGTGGCCCTTGATATGCTATGTCTGAGATCTTCTTAAAATCTCTCTTGATCTTGCGAACCTTAGTTCGGAATTTAGTTGGATGCATTAAACTGTATCCACTTTTATCACCTAGTTCAACAGACCATTGGATGATTTCTGAAACTTCTGTCACTTGATGATGTGTCCGCTCCATATGGGAGGCTTGTGCAATATTCTCGCCTGTTTGATGTAGGAGCAATTCAACAACTTCTTCTCTATATGATTGATTTTGAGAGGAACTAGTTGATGCATGTTCTTGAGAAAACGTTTGATTAAAAACAAAGCCCATTGACTGTGGCCGGCCATGGGCAATAACATTTCATGAGACCATTTTCGGCGGGCTTTGTTGACCAGAAAGCACTGTGAAATGTAGTGCTCCGTGAACAACCCATCCTCTGATATGAACACCAGATGGGGCATTGGCAATTAACTGACAAAATTTTCTTAGTTCCCTAAGGCATGAACGTTGAAGGGTTCTCTAATGCTTTTCAGCCTTCGGATACCGAGATACTGATAGAGATGCCAAATCAATCTAACATTTTAGCCCTTCTATTATCTTAAGATGATTTTCATATTCATCATAAGATAATACCTTCTTCTTCAATTGACAAAGAGTTTTCCATATGTTGAGACGAATATCATGGACTTCATATTCCGTCAACATTTTTGGAATGTCATACTGGGAGTCATCCAAAGGCCAAAACATGACTGGTACCTCACTTTTCGCCAGTTTTTTCCTCATGTTCAGCATTTCCTCTTCATCATTAAATGATGATTCTTCTATCTTTTTTGACCAGAGTTGGTGTTTCATTTTTTCTTCATCGGATTCAACAAGATTGCTAGAGAGATCATTGATCAAACTAGAAGATTCATGACTTAGGGGTGGATCTGAGAATGACCTACACCATGTGCTATCTTTTGATTGAGAAAGTATTTCACTTGCTAGCGATAAAGCATCAGACATGACTGGTTTTGCATTTGCATGTGCCTCAAGATAAGAGGGTTTTCTCGGCACTACATTGTCCACTGGAGTATTTTCCAGGCAATGTGAATCACTACTGTGGAGAGGAATTTCGCAACTAAATTCATCATTATGGGGAGGACAACTATAATGGGTTACAACAAAAGATGAGATCTCTTGCTCCTTGGTCTTATGACCACATAGAGGGTTCCTGTGGCTCTCATCCGAAGACGAAACATCAATATTGACCGAATTGTCACAAAGAAATCCTTCACGAGGATGTGTCTATTGAAGACCTTCGGAATTAATGATCCTGTTATTGGGAACTGAGGGAATAGAATCTTGAATTCCAACAGATAAATGTCCGAGGGCTTCAAAAACTCCAGCATCGAGTAAGGCCATGTTACAGATTTTCCTTTGATCGCCTGACTGTGCTGGGCATGTCTTTTTCTTAGATGCCTTCTTACTCTCTTTGGAAACCACTTGTTGATGAAAGTGGTTTCTTTGATCAGGTGTATGTGCCTTATCAGGAATGATGGTCAGGTTAGGCTGACGATCTCCACTCAAATCAGGTGTATGTTCCTGACTTGGTTGTCCGTATGATATGGGGGAGTATTCCCCATGACCCTCTTGGACTGGAACAGATGTGTGTGTCTGTTCCGGAGTGAATCGTTGATGTGTTACTCCACTGCTAGGGATAGATTTATGTGTCTTTCCCTGAGATGATGTTGAAGCTGTTATAATATCCTGGTAAGCATCCATAATATGAGCAGGAATTTTCTTTTGCTCTTTCACCATTGACAAAATATGCTTGGTGACTTCAGCTACCGGAACGGGGATATACGTCCATTCCGGGCTTGGAGAAGGTGTATGTGCCTGCTCCTGTCCTCCCTTTCTTGTCCATGAATCCTGACAGTACTCAAGTGTGGAGGCAGAGAGTTGAGTCTGCCTCCTGTTTGTTGTCGGAGCTTTCTGACTGACTTCTCCGTGCGCTACTATGCGAGACTTTTGGTAGGCATGATTAGTACTATCAGGTGTATGTGCCTGCTGATTACACTTCGCGAAACGCGGTTGACGATATCCATCATATGTAGTCAGGCGAGCTTGCTGACTAACTGATGATGTATAAGCAGGTCTATGTTCCTGTCTATAGTAATCCACCGGAATTTCCTGGGGGGATTGACGTGATGCTGCCAGACGAGTCTGCTGGATAGAAGAATTAATACGGACAGGTGTGTGTTCCTTCTCGTTGTTCTCTACCAAGTTAGGTTGGTGGACTTCTCTAGAGATGGTAGGGATGAGAACCTGCCCATTGTTAACCGGATTCCACCTCTGACGGTTCGTCTTGACTGCTCGGGTTCGAGGAATCTGAGTCGAATGCCTGGAGTCGTTAACCTCATCATGTTGACGTTGCACTGTCGCACGAGTCTGGTGGCGATTGTTGATGGGAGCCCTCGGGAAGGACTCATGTCTTCTTGAATTAAGGACCTGAGGGACCTACTCATTCACTTCCTTAGAGTAAGGGAGTGAATGGAAATTGCGTTCCGGGGATAACGACCCAAAACGGTTGGAGACGGTAGTCAGCACCACCTGCCTCTTGATCACTGGTCGTTGTTGTCCAGACGACCTATGTGATTTTTTCACTTGGAGTGCATGCCGGGCAGCCTCCAGAGTTGGGATGGTACTGTGTGGACGATACTCCTTAACCAGCGCATTTGATACCCAGCGTTGAAGACGCTGAGTAGGCGATGTCATCCTCAGAGCGGATGATAATCCAGTAGGAATAGAAGTAGTGGTATTTGCAGCAGTAGTATTCACAGGTGTGAATTTGAGAGCATCCATTATGGAAATACAGAAGATCTTGGAAAAGAGTGCCTGCTTGATATAACAGACGTAATCAAGATAAATCTAGCCACTTCATCCTTTGGATGAGCACACATGTCAATGATTTTTTTAGTTATCCTTCTTATTGAGTTTTAAATAGGGGCTTAACAAATGGGTAAAACATCATTTTAACTTGGTTAAGGATTCACGTCAGGTTCACCATTTTTTGTTTCCCTCAGAATTTGGGGATGACCTCCTGGATGGGAGATTCAAACGTTCTGATCGGTTTCTAACAGGTTTGTTCGTAGAACCGGAAACATCCAATGATTCCACATCCATTTGGACCTACTTCCCAAAGGTAGGTTCTTCATTAGTTTGTGGACTAATGAGGCTAAGGAATTTTCATTGGTCGAGAGGATGGGAGGTCGGACTCATCACACCTTTTTAGGGGAATTATTGTCTCCTCCGGGACTCTCTTTATAGATTTTAGTTATGTTCGTGAATACTTATTACATTACCAAGTATAAAATGAGATTTCCTTCAATTTTGCCAATATGTAAGAAATTTAGTGAATATTTTATATGTATTCGAGGTTCTTCATCAATAGTGAATCATCTGTATCTATTTAGAGATTCTTGGTCAATGGTATCCTTCAAAACATTTATATAAAATTCTCTTGGTCATTATGATGATCATGCTAGTTTTAAAGCCACTCAGTGGGGCACTTGAAGTTTATTGTCATTCAGAAGGACATGGATTATTCCAGAGTTGGGATCGAACCCGTAGATGGGATACCTACGTATCCTTTGTTTTGGAAAAGAAATCAGAACCCACGTAGTTCGACTAAGAGATTATGATGTTTATGATTGATGGCTCAAAGAAGGATGTCATAATTACTTTTACCCTCTAAGCTCACGTGAGTCATTCTAGGTGTGAGAAACAATAGGTATTGGTAATAAAATTGACAATTGGTCCATGAAATATGTAATCATAATAAATGGTTGGGGGCTTATGTATGTATGACTGCCCAGATAAATAAAGGTTATGATTTACTTTAGGGAGAAAATCTAGGAACAGGGTCCATAAAGGTATATGTGCTTCATGGAGATTTGAATACTCTAATTTGGGACTTATTTTTGAAAAGGAAACCCAGATTAGGAGAGGATTGATAATTTGGTTTCACTCCTGATAAGGAATCCCAAATCAAAGGTAAATTAGGACTGGTTGAAGAGAAATTAAGGGATTTTGGGCTTACTCCTGAAAAGGAAGCCCAAAATTTATGACTGGGGCTTATTCCTAACAAGGAAGCCCAGATTAGGGGACTTGGGGCTTAATCCAGAAAAGGATGTCCAAAATTATGACTGGGACTTATTCCTGAAAAGGAGGTCCAGGTTAAGGTATTATGACTAGGACTTATTCCTAAAAAGGAGGCATGGGTTATGGATTAAGGTTTGGGGATTACTCTTGAGGAAGATGCCCAAATTAAAGGACTTATAACTAGAGATTATTCCTGAAAAGGCGACCCAGGTTAAGGATTCAGGTTTGGGGCTTACTCCTAAAGAGGATGCCCAGATTTGGGAACTTTAAGAATTTGGGGATTACTCCTAAGGAGGATGCCCAAGATTGGAGGACATAAGACTGGGGATTATTCTTGAAAAGGAGACCCATGTTAAGGATTTAAAGGATGAGGTTGAATGAATGAACTCTCAATCTTTAGTGACATAAAGATATGTAAATCACAATGTTTTGAGAGATATTCCACCGAATTCCATTCAGATAAGGAAGTCATATCAAGAAATCATGCCATAAATGGCTTTGAAGAGTGTATTGAAGACTGGATCTTAAATAGGAAAGGAGTAATGGCTTAAGAGGGGTAAAATGGGCAAGAAGGGCACCCAAGAAGTAAGGGGCGCCCAAGTCTTGGAAGGCGCGCAGGTACTGCATGGGAGCGCAAGTATTTGGTCGCGCAGGTATACCTGTGCAACACATGTGGGGTACTTGCGCGATGTTCAACCAACATTGAAATACTTGAGCGACTCTTTATAAAGGCCTTTAGAATCCTCTTGAGGTTCTTCCAAAAAAGGGACGCGTAACTTCTATCGAAGGAGTAAGGCGGCACGCAAGTGTGGTCACTTCCCTTAAGGGATGGCCAGTTAAGAGCGCAAGTGTTGATGAGTTTCAACACTTAGGCCTTCCTCCCTCACTTTAGATCTTCCTTTCTAGGTAAGAAATTACCTTAGAAGTGTTCCGGAAGCTTTGAGAAGAGACTTGCGAGTCGGGAGCTTCAATCTGAGTTTCTGGAAAAAATCCTCTCGAATGGGGGGCCTAGAGGTTCTATTTACAGGTAGGAGAAGACCCCAGGCGGTTACCGGGCGGTTATCAATTAGGTCACGCAAGTAACTTGTGCGACCATAAGGAGTCGCGCAAGTGGACTTGCGCGACAGTGATAGAACTTGCGCGTCACAAGTGTTTTTGATCCCTTGATCACGCCTTTGTCGATTTTTGATATTTTCTTCAAAGGTTGAATCACTTTGAGCTCAGATATTCCCCTTTTTCAATCTTTAAATTCTGTGACGAAAGAAGCGTCAACACCTTTGTCTTGAATTATATACAGATGGAGTGAATCCTTTTGGTTTTCAAACCAGCACTCATAGTACATGGCCTGTTATGTTGGTAAATTATAACTTGCCACCCTGGTTATGCATGAAGTGGAAATTCGTCATGTTAACTATGCTTATATCAGGAACAAAACAACCAGGTAACTATATTGATGTTTATCTGGCTCCTTTGATCGAGGATTTGATGTTATTGTGGGACTCAGGTGTAATATTGTATGATGCTAATAAAAGTTAATACTTCATGTTGAGAGAGAAGTTTTATTGGACAATAAATGATTTCACTACTTATGGAAATTTGTTAGGCTATAGCATTAAAGGAACTCAAGGGTGTACCATGTGCGATGAAGATACAAAATCAGTTAGGTTGAAATAATCACCGAAATCTATGTTTCTAGGACATCGTAGATTTCTACCACGTCGGCATAAGTACCGATCTTGGACGAAATAATTCAATGTAAGTTCAAAAAAACATGCAATATCGTCTCCACTAATAGGTTATTAGCTATTTGAGAAATTAAAATATCTGAACATTATTTTTGGTAAACCATTTTCAAAAAAACTTACGAAAATCGGTTGGTAAAAGAGATCAGTTTTATTTATGAATTACCATACTGGAATTGTTTGTACGTCAGACATTTTCAGGATGTGATGAATGTGGAAAAAAATGTATGTGACAGTGTTATCGGAACGCTGCTAAATTCCCCTGTCAAAACAAAATATGGAATTAAGGAAAGGTTGGAAATGGTTGACATGGGAATACGATAAGAGTTGGCTCTTGTGAAGGGTGAAAATCAAATGTTTCTTCCTCTAGCTACTTATACTCATTCTAGGGCGGAGAGATATCATTTTTTCAACATCTTCAATGATGTAAAGCTTCCAATGGGGTACTCATCAAATATCAAGAACATTGTTTCAATGAATTATTTGAAGTTAAAAGGTTTGAAATCACATTATTTCCATGTTTTGATGCAAGATCTAATTAATATAGATTTACATTGCATTTTTCTCAATAATGTTCATCATACGTTAACAAAACATTGTTTCTTTTTCAAAGATATATGTAGGAATGTTTTTGTCTTGGGGAAATTTCTAGCTATGGAAAAAGAAATTTTCATCATATTATGTGAGTTAGTAATGTTCTTCCCACCAACATTCTTTGATATAACGGTTCATTTGATGATTCACTTGGTGGGAGATATTCGACTTTGTGGTCCTGTGCACTATAGATCGATATATCCTGTTGAACGGTATATGAATATTTTGAAAGGCTATGTCAAAAATCAAAGTCGGCCAGATGGTTGTATAGTGGAGTGATATATTGTTGAGGAAGCCATTGAATTTTGTACTGAATACCTATCTGATGTGGAAATAATTGGTCTCCTGAAATCTCGTCACACTAGATGCATTGAGGGTGAGGGAATTTCTGGAAGAGAAGTTGTGACAATCAATATTACAGATTGGGAGTAGGCTCATCTTTATGTTTTTCATAACATTTGGGAGGTTGCTTTATATATTAAAACTCACAAAGAAATTGTTAGGCAGTTGAATCCCTCAAGGGCTGAAAAATGGTTATCAGATACACATAATCATTAGTTTATAGGATGGTTTCTAGACCATAATTTTAAGGAGTTGGATGAAAATCCGAATTCAATTTCAGAATGTCATTGATGGCTAGCCGCTGGACCAAGTGTGTTTGTATTATCATACAATGATTATGTAATTAATGGTTATACATTCTATACAGTTGAACATGATGAAGATAGTACCATGAAAAATAGTGGAGTTACACTAGTGGCTGAAGCGATTCATGTTTTTGGTAGTAAGGACAGAAATCCAATTTATGAAAATACATCATACTTTGGAATTATCAAACTAATATGGGAGTTGGATTATACGAAATTCCAATTGCCGATTTTTCAATGCAAATGGGTTGATAAAAACAGTGGTGTTAAAATAGATGAATGGAGATTTGTGAAAGTTGATTTTAGTAAAGAAGGGTACAAAGACGAACAATTTATAATGGCATCACAAGTGGTACATGTTTATTATGTTCCAGATCCCACAAACTGAAAGTGGTCAATTGTTCTATTATCATCCAAAACTACTCTAGGTTACGATGAAAATTAAGTTGAGGATGATCCTTTTAGTGGTACGTCGCAATCATTTCGGAGCAGTTCCAATGCAGATAATGTTTTGTATTTTAGAGGAGACCACAATGAAGGGATTTGGATAGTCGATAGAGGTGTCAAATCTCTTCAACCATTGAAAAATTGAAAGTGGGTTCAGTAAATAGGTTATATAATGTTTGTAATATATGTCTTGTTATCTCATGTTATTATCTTATCATTACTGAATTTATGTAATCTGAATTAACTGTTCAACCACTTTTGCAGATAATGACTTCTGCACATTCTAATGCTTCTAACCTTGAGGCTGAACAAGCCTCTCAAGCAGCTACTGCTGCAGTAGCTGCTACTCCTGCAGCTCATGTTGCTGCTGCTGTTGCTCCTGCTGCTTCTGCAGCTCTTGCTGCTGCTACTGTTGCTCCTGCAGCGGCTTCGGTTGCTCCTGATGCTCCTCCTACTACGGCTCCTACTCCTACTGCTCCTCCTGCTGCTCCTCCTGCTACTCCTCCTACTACGGATCCTACTGCTAATAGTGTTGAGGTCCAACAACCATCAACACATGTCGTCGATACCATTCTAGATGAACATATAGATGATGTTGATATCGATGAAATGGTCAGGAATGAAGGACCAGCATCGCAGAAATCACAGGTGTGTCGTAGTTTGACGGTGTTAGCCAAAATTATTAAGGAAAAAAGAAAATGCATCAAATTTGATGTCAGATGGAATGCACAAGGCCAACATGTGAATCCCAACAAGGCGATGTTTAGAAGCTACATTAGAGTTGTCACTTGGCAACGTGTGCCGATTGACATAGATTCATGGCACCATGTTGGGTCTGGGATGAAGGCTGTGATCTGGGAAGAAATTACGGTAACATTTTGAATTTATTTCATTAATTTACTAGAAAATAAAATAATAAAACAATGTCTTACTCTTCTCAATCTCTTGTAGAGTACATTTATTATAGACGATTAACACAAGGATTACATACTAAGGCTTGTAGGAAAGATTCAACGAGGTTTTCTCACTATTTTAACAAGATGTCACCTCAAATATTCTAAAGGTAAAATAAACCCGCTCCCACCCATTGTCTATGCTCACCTGATATCCCAATAAGCATGGGATGTATTTATTGGTCGTCGTGGGGATGAGAAGTTTTAGGTACATTGTGAGTGATAATACGTTGTTTGAGGATACCTGTATTCATCACTTTCATTGTCAATATTTCATTTATGAAATAGAAACTCTGTACTAAAAATAAGGAACGTGCTTCAAAACCAACATACCCCTATCGTAAAGCAAGGATGGGGTACACTTCATTAGAATGGAAAATGGTACGTGTTTTAAATTTACTATAATATTATTAGGTTCCAATAAACAACATCATAATTATTTTTCTATGTTTATATGTAGATTGATCAGTCTAAAAAGAAAATGCACTTCCATCCCTCGTCATGTGATATAGAAGGAGGCACGTGTGAACAAAGATAGGAAGTTAGTATATGAGAACACACAGAAAGTGTGGGAAATATGTGTAACTATGACACGATGATAAAATAATTTATTTAAAATTACCATTAAATAAAAATAATTAGTTATTTTCCTATATCCGACAGTCACAGGAATCAGCTACTCATGTAGCTAATACAGACCTACTATCTACGGCTTTGAAGGAGCCAGAAAAATAAGGTCGTGTTAGAGGTGCAGGGTTTGGGGTGACACCTCGAGTATATTTTGAGAAGAAGAAAAAAAATGGATGATAGAGATTAAAAATTGGAACAAATGAGAGAAAAAATAGCAACCCTTGAAGAACAATTGCAATGGTAGGGAGAGTAGCTAGCAACTTTTATGGGTGGGAAGAAAAGGGAAGCCACAACTCAAGAACAACCACCGCATGAACATCCCGCCCCATTCCCCACCAGCTTTGAGGTGAGCCATTTACCTCAAAGAACTGTATTAGCCATGGTAATCAATATTCTAATAATTGTACCCATGAAATATGAATCAGACAAACACTGATAATTTTCCTGTACTCATCTTCTACAGGGTGATAATGATTGTGATTTATATCTTTCAACACCCACCTATCACCTTGTAGCAAGGGATACAATGTTAAATATCCAAGATGCCATAATGCATAACAGACCACTTCCGAAAGATCATATTAAAGTGACGATTATTGTAACTCATGAGCCAAAGGCAGAGCTACATATTCCACTTGATGACGATGATATTCATATGATCAAAAAGGCTATTGGGACATTCATTGCATGGTGGTCACAACTTTTAAGAGTATATGCAGACAATGAGGTATTTGTTTCAAGATAAACCCTTAACAATTAATAAAAAAAGGGTATGAACCAATGATTGTTGTTATAGATGGAGAAATGGAAGGGGTGAAAAACGTCGGCTCAAAACAATCTAAAGGATCGACCAACTGATCCCAAGGGGCTACTGAAAGCACAATAACACCACCTATTCTCTTTCCACATTTACTAGCATTGAAGACTCATGTGGATACGAAGCTAAAAGATGGTAATAGTCATATAGTGGTTTTCAAAGAGAATATATACGGATAGGAAAGTCAAGATTTCGTTTCTGCAGAAAATGTAAATAAAATCCTTGAAAACGGTTGACTAGGCATCACATTTGTAAATGTATATATGAGGTTTGTTTCGATGAATTTATTTTCCAAAAGCTGATCTCGAGTGCAAATTATGACTAAACGCATTTTATATTGTTGACAGATGCATTTATTAAAAATAATTGAAGGAATTTTCCGATGAGCCAAGATTTGGACTGATTAGTCCTCATATCACATCAACGCACCTAACAAAAATAGATCCATAAACAAGGAATGAAATAGTGAACGGATTGCTAAAAACATTTGAACGCAAGATTACAGATGACAGAATTTTCCTAATACCAACCATGTAGGGGTAATACTCTTCGGGTAAAGCATATCAATTATATTTTCACTTATTTTATTAATTATTCCTTTTTTTCTTTTTAGGAAACATTTGTTTCTAATTGAGGACAACTTGGATACTCCGAAGATTTATTTTCAAGATTCAAAGCAAGGGTATCCATCAAACCGACCACACATGATGGAGTTTGTGAATCTGTAAGACACTACATGTTACGTTTTAGGTCTAAACATCAAGTAATATAACGTATATTAACTTTTAATGATAGGGATGTGTATCATTATCATCTAAAAAAAGGAATGCGGCCAGGGGATAAGCATTAGGAGGCGAGAAAGTACTATGTCTGGACAAATATCAGGGTATATATAATAAAATTTCACTATCCAAACACATCTCAACACAAGTTACTTATTCTCCTAATGATCAATTTTTTTGTAGTGTCCAAAACAAAAAAACGATAAGGATTGTGGTTATTATGTTTCTAAATTTATGAAAGAGATCATTTTTCATCAGCATACTAGCATCCCTAAAGAGGTATTTTTAAAAACTACTACTAGTTCGTTTAGGTTATTTATTAATTCTTTATTTTTTTATTTTGCAGTACTACTATGAGTGCCGAAAAGTTTCATACTCACAAGACGATATAGATGTGTTCAGAAACGAGTGGGCCGCATAACTGATAGAATATTGTACACAAATACAATGAAGATCTGACTTGGGACATGTACAATTATTGGTCATTTTTGAGAGGGGTAAAGGGGATCAAAAGATGAAACATTTTTTTATGTAAATGTTCATAGGAAAATTTTAATTGTTATTAAATAAAACATCCTTTCTCCAACGAGTCAGTTTCCCATTTTAACAGATGATATTCACCAGAAACATACAAGACTGCTGAACCACTCAAAGGGTCTCTATTTTGTTTAAAATGGACAAGATTTTAAGGGAAAACAACAACTGACCTATGGAAATCCGACCAAACGCATTCGGATTGTATTGATCTTTTATAAGAACGATCTAAGGGTCCTTGGTAACGTGTATGAGTCAACCTCTACTCAATCCGAGGCACGATGTGGCCGCTAGCACTCAAAGGGTCTTTATTTTGTTTAAAATGGACAAGATTTTAAGTGAAAACAACAATTGACCTACGGAAACTAATGATCAGAGGCAGATTGATTAGCATCCCATCATGTTCATCAAATTGATTGGACAACTTCCAATCTATCATGGAGGCTTCCGCACCACCTTTACATGAAACTAATGATCAGAAACAGCTTTATTAGAAAAACAATCCTGAGGGCACTGGACATGAAAGATCATGCAGTGCCATAGTTTCTCAGCAACCTCAATTTACCCCACATGATATAAGGATATTTCATGATGTCCAATACATAATGAGAGGAGAATAGAAGGTTAAAGTCTCATAGACGAACAACATCAACAATGAACATCCACCACACTTTCACTATATACATCAAAATCGTATATTTAAGAACGTCGATGTGAATTTCTATCTTACATCCATCGAGGATGATCCATGTTGGTAGACTTGTTTTAGAAATTTTTTATCATCATCCGTGTGTTGTAATTGCACCCATGAATTTGAAGGTGAGTATGCGTACACGATGGTTGACCTTCTTAGAGAAGAGATTCTGGAAGAGTATAAGAGACATGAAGCTATGGAGATCATTAGAGTATTGGAGAAAATGTGGTTGCTACAAATAATGTGGAAATCGGCTTGTGCAACACGACCTAAGTTACAACTTGCAGGTATTGTAATTTAGTTTTTTTCTGGAGGGTTTCAGTGTAAATGCATTTTGGAATGATCATTGCTATTCATTGTCTTTTAGGTTTTTTTGACAGCCGAGGGGAAAGGGTGGGGTATGAAGACATTGGAGGATATATTGAAGGGTGATTTTGTGTGTGAATATGTTGGAGAAATGGCCTCTTTTCCCATCAAGCTCCCCGAACCCCGATGGTGATCGGGGTTCCGGGAGCTTGAAGGGAAAAGATGCCATTTGGTTAGATGTTAGATACTATGGAAATGTTGCAAAAATATAGATGTAATTTCCCATAAATCCACCCTTCGACATATCTTCCAATGTCTGCAGACCCCACCCTTTCCCCCCAGTTGTCAAAAAAACCAAAAAGACAATGAATAGCAATGATCATTCCAAAATGCATTTACACTGAAACCCTCCAGAAAGAAATTAAGTACAATACCTGCAAGTTGTAACTTAGGCCGCGTTACACAAGCCTATTTCCACATTTTTTGTAGCAACCACATTTTCTCCAAGACTCTAATGATCTTCATTGCTTCATGTCTCTTATACTCTTCCAGAAACTCTTCTCTAAGATGTTCAAATATCATGTATGCATACTCACCTTCAAATTCATGGGTTCTTGTACAAGGCACGGATGAAGATAAAAAATTTCTAAAACATGTTGACCAACATGCATCATCCTCAATGGAAGTATGATAGAAATTCACATCGATGTTCTTAATGATATGATTTTGTTGTATAAAGTGAAAGGGTGGTAGATGTTCATTGTTGATGTTGTTCGTCTACGAGACTTTCAGCTTCTCTTATCCTCTCGCTATGTCTTGGACATCATTCAATTGCCTTATATCATGTGGGGTAAATTGAGATTTCTGAGCAACTATGGCACCGCATGATCTTTCATGTCCAGTTCCCTCAGGATTGTTTTTCTAATCAAGCTTCCTCTGATCATTAGTTGGATGTAATGGTTGTGCGGCAACCTCCATGATATATTGGAGGTTGACAAATCCATTTGATGAACAAGATGGGAAACTAAATCTGAAATTAAGAGCACCAAATATAGGAAATTGTTCCAATGATTCAGAAAGTGAGGCTAAATTTAAATATATTTCATGTGTTTCATCAAGCGAGTCAGTTCTTAGTTCCAAAAAGCATTCACAAGCAACACTCGTCAGTTTCCTCAAATATAAACTTGGGTTTATGGATTTGTATGATCAAAAAGATCTATCCTCTACAGCTTTTACAACCTATGTAGTGCATGTTTCAAATTCCTCTAGGAAAAAGAAACAAATGTGGTGAGTTGTAAGCCACATCTATTTGATGTTTTGAAATTTTAATTATGTTTTGAAAATGGGTTCAATCTTTGAGGAAAAGTTGAACTATCCTTGATTCATGTATGGATGATGGATTCACATCAATTCCAAGTGGTTTTGATGGAAAGAATGGATGATAACATTGGTTGGTGTTTTCATGGATGTCTAAGCATGGTAAGTTAGAAAACATGTTGGGTATGTTGTGGAGTTTTAGTTGGGGTTCTAGTGGTTCGTTCCCGATGATGGAGGTGTTAAACATCAGATGGTGGTGATTGTGAGCTAAAGCATATAGTGGGGAGCACCATAGAAATTAGGTGGTCTGTTGATGGCATGATATGAGTTTTGAATTAGATAGTGTTGGGTAAAATCCATCTTGGTGTTTAGATCGGTTGAGTACATTGACATGAAGGTTGTGGTTGGGTTGTGTTATTGTGTTTGGGTAAATGTAAGAATTTAATGGTACCTTTATATTTTTCATAATGAATAATTAGTAGAACACATTCAGATTGAATTCAACTATTATAATAACGACCCAAGGGTCCTTGGTGATGTTTACGAGTCAACCCACCTCAATCCAAGGCACGGTGTGGCCGCTAGTACTTAAAGGGTCTCTATTTTGTTTAAAATAGACAATATTTTAAGTGAAAACAACAACTGACCTACGAAAATCCGACCAAACGCATTCAGATTGCATTGATATTTTATAATAACGATACAAGGGTCCTTGGTGACATGTACGAGTCAACCCTGCCTCAATCCGAGGCACGATCTGGCTGCTATCACTCAAAGGGTCTCTATTTTTCTTAAAATGGATAAGATTTTAAGTGAAAACAACAACTGACCTACGGAAATCTTACCAAACGAATTCAGATTGAATTTATATTTTATAATAATGATCCAAGGGTCCTTGGTGATGTGTAAAAGACAACCCCGCCTCAATACGAGGCACGGTGTGGCCGCTAGCACACAATGATTCTCTATTTTGTTAAAAATGGACATGATTTTAAGTAAAAACAACAACTGACCTACGGATATACGACCAAACGCATTCAGATTGAATTGATATTTTATAGGAACGATCCAAGGGTCCTTAGTGATGTGTACAAGTCAAACCCACCTCAATCAGAGGTACGGTGTGGATTCTAGCACCCAAAGGGCCTCTATTTTGTTTAAAATGGACATGATTTTAAGTGAAAACAACAAATGACCTACGGAAATCTGAACAAATGCTTTCCGATTGCATTGATCTTTTATAAAAACGATCCAAGGGTACTTTATGACATGTACGAGTCAACCCTGCATTAATCAGAGGCACGGTGTGGCCGCTAGCACTCAAAGTTTCTCTATTTTGTTTAAAATGGAGAATATTTTAAGGGAAAACAACAATTGACCTACGGAAATATGACCAAACGCATTCCGAATTCATTTATCTTTTTTAAGAATGATCCAAGGGACCATGGTGACGTGTATGAGTCAACCCCCATCTCAATCTGAGGCATGGTGTGGCCATTATCACTCAATAGGTCTCTATTTTGTTTAAAGTGGACATGATTTTAAGTGAAAACAATAACTTACCTACAGAAATCTGACCAAACGCATTAAAATTTCATTGATCTGTTATAAGAAAGATCCAAGGGTCCTTGGTGATGTGTACGCGTCAACCCCACCTCAATACGAGGCATGGTGTGGCCTCTATCACTCAAAGTGTCTCTATTTTGTTTAAAATGGACAAGATTTTAAGTGAAAACAACAACTAACATACGGAAATCCGACCAAAAACATTCGGATTGAATTGATATTTAATAAAAACGATCCATGGGTCCTTGGTGACATTTACTAGTCAACCCTGCCTCAATCCAAGGCACGGTGTGGCTGCTAGCACTCAAAGGGTCTCTATTTTGTTTAAAAAGGATAAAATTTTAAGTGAAAACAACAAATAACCTACGAAAATCCGACCAAGCACATTTGGATTTCATTGATATTTTAAATGGGGGGTCATGGCATGTGATCTATTAGGGTCCTCATATATATCATGTCATGGTTGGCCTAGTATACTAGGGTGATCATGTGTTTGGGTCTATGATACTTATGGGCTTATATCTGGATGAAAACACTCCCATTTGGGAGGGTGGATATGCTTATGGTTCTTATTCCTTAAATGAGAATACTCTCATAGGAGATGGATGAGATGCATATAGGTATTATTCACCAAATGAGAATACAACCATAGGAGTGGGATGATATTCTTATCGGGAATATTCACTAAATGAAAATAATCCCATAGGGGAGGGCTGAGATGATTATATAGACTATGCCTCAAATGAGAATACACCCATATTGTAGGGTTGATATGCTTCTAGGGATTATTATTTGGATGATAATAGTCCCATATGGTAATGAATATATGCTTCATAGTATTATTCTCTAAAAAATGGTACTCCCATATTATAGGTATGAGATCCTTGTAGGTATTATTCCTCGAAATTGGAAGAACACATATGGGTGGTCTGAGATACTGTTGAGGGTATTCCCTGGATGAGAAAACTCTCATAAGTGGATTTCCATGATGGTGTATAAATAAAACTCACATATTGTAGGTCAATGATAATTATGTATATAGTGGGGAGACCATGGTATATTATATGTTTTGTGTGGTTCCTATGATATAATCAGAGAAACCCTAACATTGGATGAAGTAGGTATGGTTGATCAAGCTTTAATAATTGAGAATCAATGTGTCTTGATTTAGATGTGGTAGGACTTGGTCAAACTATATTTTTATAATGTTGACACGATCCTTGTGAAATGCTTGGTAAAAGTTCAGTACTAGGAAAAATATTTTGGGTTTAATCATGGTCATGGATTTGAGGATCAATGATGATTTTTTATTAGTTTTATTCCAGTTCTTTCTCATCTAGGTTGTGAATATTGCCTGATCATGCACCTACAATAGCTTATTTTAGGGTTAATATTGGGGGTTTATTAATGAGATTCATCCCCCCCAAGTATGGTCACCATAGTGTGTGTACAAACATTATATCTTCTTTGAGGTTGAGAACATGATGCATAGTGGATAGAGAAAAGTCCAAAGATTTATGTATTGATAAAACACACCCATGTGGCGCCTTAGGATTGAACTAGAAAGCCCCCCGGACACCCCCTACCCCCCCTAGACAGCCACTCCAAACCCTTGAACAGCCACCCCAAACCATTGAACAGCCCCCAAACCCCCTGAATTCTGAATTGATTTCTTTAAGTACTTGATTAACTTATAAATTATGTGTTAATGTTGTATGGGTATAATTATTTTATGCGTATACTTGGTCTAATTTGGTTATGATTTATGAGTTAATTTTTTATGGGTATACTTGCTTTTATTGGCTTATTGAGATGCTGTTTTTTGCAGGTGTTCAGGTGTGCTGCTGCAGATTTTTCAGAGCAGTAGAGAGGGAATTTAACAGTGCTCTTTTAGCGCTGATAAATCGTTCTTTTATCAGCGCTAAAAGAGCACTGATAAACTTCACCTTTTTCAGCGCTACAGAAGCGCTGATAAAAGATAAGTTTATTAGTGCTCTTTTAGTGCTGATAAATCGTGCTTTTATGAGCGCTAAAATGGTGTTGATAAACTACACCTTTATCAGCTCTAACGAAGCACTTATTTAGCGCGGATAAAGAGTTGTTTTATCAACTCTTTTTTAGCACTGATAAAGTAACCCTTTATTAGTGCCGATCTTTATAGCGCTTTTTTAGCACTGTCAAAGCCCGTTTTTAGCGTCGTTAATGCCAGTTTTTGTAGTAGTTCATCCTAATAGAAAACATCCCAACACTCCCACCTCTTCTGAACATACCACATCACACCCCTCCCGCACAAACCTTGGAATCACAACACATCTCGCCCATATACACCAAAGACACAAAAACTAAATCACTCCCATAGACACCATGGCCTCACAAACCACATCCTATCCACATAATCCTAGGCCAGACAAACCAAACCATATCCCGATGACACCTGGGAAATCACAACACATCTCATCCCAAAGACACCTTGTAATGTGGAACCCATCGCATCTCAAAGACACATGGTAAAGAACAACTGACTTGTACACATCTGGGCCTCAAAAACAAAAACCTACCCAAAGAATCTTGTTCTATCACCACCCGGAAGAGGGAGAAGGGAAGAGTGGGTGACCAGTCATCCATCCTCCAACCAAGATGTTTGGGAAATACACCCTCACTCGTTATTATGGTGGTGTTTGAAACATAGTGCTCAACTAGTGTGGGTTGTATATAGAAATAAAGAGATCATGTAGTGTATAAACATATAGACTTACAACACAAAATTCCATCCAAAGGGTTTATTAAAAGGACTTACCATCTCACAGAATCTACACAATTTCTACCACCTCTAAATGCATTAAAACAAACAAGCAATACCCAATACAAAATTTATACTTTTAATCCACATTTAGTTTCTTAACATATTTCAAGATTATAAAATGATCCCATATTAACAACATATTGGTTTATTAAATATTATCATGTTATCATTAATTTATTAGATTTTCACATTCCCCACTCCATTTCAAATTAACAATTTCCCTAGATTATTCCCAGGAAAGGATATTATATTTTACTTCCCTAATTCCAATAAAACTAGAATAAATTCACCAAATACAAAAACCAACACATAGAAAGAAACACTACAAAACAACCCATTACTCCATTTCTAATGATCCATGATCATCACCAATTTATAGCCACATCCCCTTTTTCATCCTCACTATACATCCACTCCATAACCATTATACACCACCATTGTATTACAGTACCCATCGCAACCCTATTGTATTACCATATGTAATACACTTCCCCACACACATAACAATATAGCTATTGCAAATTACATTATCCCAACAAACAAAAACCACATACCTTCCAATAATTGAATCTTATATCACAACACAATGCATATTCAGATTTTCGAGGTAATGGAGAACTTTTTCAATTTAACTACTTTATTTAAGTGTTTTATCACAGAATCCACTAAATCATGGGGAATCTATTACATTATACTACTATATGTGGTTAACCAGTTCTTTACTTATGATGATTCCATTCAATCACAAAAATAGGTGATTTTAAAAGGAAGTTTCTACAACACAATATTGACACAAACAGACATGGTTTTTATCAAGGCATTACATCCATATGATCATTGAATCAAGTCAAATCAAATCAAATAAAAAAAATTCAGCATCATAGTTCACATTCTCTCACCCCTTTAAATTCAATTTAAATTGATTCATTGCCTTTATTAATATGGATGAAACCATATTCTGATGATTTATCAATAACAAACCCATCCCACATGATTCACATGGAGATATATAATGGAAAATATACTTGGATGAAATATGATCGATATAGCATTTTTCCCAGCCTTACTGCACCAGAACAGGGGGTGCGTACATGTGTCAACTCTCTAGGGAAACACAAACCGTCCACACCAACCAAGCTAAATTAATCCTATAGGAAGATGGATTCAGAACCTCACATATCAAGATAATGGAGAAGGAATGAACTATATTAAAGTCTCTATTTTTGAATGATTAGATCTAGAACCCACGATATTTCAAACGACATAGAATTTATATTAATAATGATAAGACTAAACCATTTGGTTTGACCAATTAAAATCACCTAAATTTTTATAAAATAAAATATATGATTTGTATCCCTTGAAATGGATTCAAACCCACTTAAATGTTTCAAGAAAATAATTTTACTTCAAAAAGGACGTCAAAAGGGAAAAATAAGAAAATTATGTAACATTATAGAAAAATAGAAAACTGTTGGAAATGACACACCACTAGGATGAGACACTACTAGGATGACACACCATTTGGATAACACACTATCAGGATGAGATACTTATTGGATGACATAGCTCCAGGATGAGGCACCAACATGATGACACACTACCAAGATGATGCACCACCATGATAACACACTGCCATGATGATACTTAGTCAACATGACACATTACCAAGATGACACACCACCAGGATGAAACATCACCAGGATGAAACACCATCATGATGAAACACTACCTAGATAAAAACTGATAGGATAAAAGACTACTAGGATGACACAAAACATTTACAACAGTCCACTAGAATGACACACTTCTCGAATGAGACACCAACATAATGTCAGGCCACCAAAACGAGACGCCTCCAAAATGAGAAACCACTAGAATGATATTCCTATATAATTACATGCCATTATAATGAAATGTCACAAGAATGGCATGCCTTTGGAAAACAAAAAATCTGGTAAAGGATGACGCACTATTAGAATATCTCACATGTCCCAAAAACACCCTAGATTTCCCCCGGGACACTTCAAATATCATATTTTCCACAAATTAATGGACCTAAAGGTCCTGGAAATTATATTGAATTTCATAACCAAGAGTATATTGACATTTTATGGGATTTTGGTATTATTTCTCAAGTCACTATACCTTACACACCATAGTGGAATGGTTTTAGTGAAAGGACGAACTATACATTTCTATACATGGTAAGGTCAAAGATGAATCATAAAAATATTCTGTTATCCATTTGAGTATATGCATTAAAAACTATAGTATATAAATTAAACAAGGTACCAATTAAAATGGAAATGTAATTCCATTCGAGTTATGGAGTGGAAAGAAACATGTTTTCGTATACATTTGTATTGGCTTGCTTGGCATTTATTAAGGCCTTTTTAAGAAATAAAATATCACCCCAAGACAGAAAGTGTATCTCTATAAGGTATC
Organism: Viscum album; assembly: GCA_963277665.1. Lineage (NCBI taxonomy): Eukaryota > Viridiplantae > Streptophyta > Magnoliopsida > Santalales > Viscaceae > Viscum > Viscum album. The sequence goes on from OY728135.1 coordinate 476,431,822, forward strand.
TTAAGGAAACAAATAGATACTACCGATACAATCTATTTGAAAATAAAGCGATTGATTATATAAAAGTAGTATTTAATGAGAGGGAACACATAATCAAAATGTATAGTGGGGCTAAAGATCTCCTTTGATGAAATTGATTATTAAGATACACAAGAGTTGGTATAGAAATAGATTCTATAGGTCCCCATGGAAGAATCAATTCTTGAAACATAAGTAATGCATAAGTGAACTATAGAGGTAATAGAACCGGAGATATATTCTTTTCTGGTCATCAATGATAGTGACTCCTTATTGGTTGAAAATGATGAACCACTCTCCGAAAAAGTGGATTTAGAGATCCTAGATGCTACAAGATAGAAATATTACAAGAATTATAAATTGGATCCCATGTATTTGAAAGAGTTTTGGGTTCTGGTCTATCCTCCAGATGATGTAAATCCTATTGGGTGTACATGGATATTGAAGAGTGAACTTGAAATGGAAGGTAAAGTAAATACCTATAAAGAAAGGCAAGTGGATAAAGTGTTTAAACAAAATCAATGCATTGGAATGAGACTAAAGATATTTATTATAGAATAATGCAATAGAGGATTGGTTCTAGTGTCACATGGTATATATATTTTTTATAAAATGTTTCCTCAAGATGAATATGGGGAAAGAGAGAATGAGTGACATCTCATATGCTTCAGTGATATGATAAAAAATTTATGTCATGTTATTACCGGACATGATGTTTCCTATGCATTAATCATGGTAGGTATATTTCTAGATGAAACAATAGAACAACATTGCTCAACTATTAAGAATATACATAAGTATTTGATAAAAAAAAGATATGTTATTGGTGTATGTAGGAGACATGGAGATGATCATTGGGGGTTATACTGATGCTAGTTTTTAAACAGATCAAAATGATCTAATTTCATGGTCAAGATATGTTTTCGATCTCAATAGAGGAGTTGTGTGCCGGAAGAGTTCAAAGTAGTGAGTTGTTTCCAATTCTACAGTAGATTCTAAGTATATAGCATCTTCTGATGTATCCAAATAATCTATTTAGATATGGAACCTTTTCTAGGATCTTTATTTTGAAACATGAAATAAAAACTATGTCACGTTGTATTGCGATATTACCTCATTTGTGGATATTGTTAATGATACAAGGTCTCACCAACGGACAAAGTGCATACTCTGAAAGTATCAGCTCATGATGCATTTTTCTATGAGGGGTGAAGTTGCAGTTATCATAGTTTCCTTGGAAGGAAACTTGGTGGACCCCTTAAAAAAATTATTTTCATAGGAAAATCATGAGTGCCATATGAGAGCTAGAATAATGATATTTTTTAGAAGTTGGCTCAAGTAAAAGTGGGGATCTTTTGGATTTGGTTACCTAAAATCAAATATTGTGTAATTTATGATAACATGTATTCATTTTTTTAATATTAATATACTCTTTATCACATCATGATTTTTATTCTCCATACCATAGTATTTGATAATTTCTTAAGATTAGTTGTCGCACTAAAATGTCATAGTAGTTCCTCCCTATGATTAGAACCTATAGGTTCCAAGATAGTACTCTTAAATATATTTTATTTAGTTGGATGAAATAATTTTAGGGACACAAATGATATACGATATCATTGGTGGAGACTCATAGGACTTTGAGGAACCTTGTCATGGTGTATGCCCAATGTAATATATAGAATAGGAAATTTTGAGAACAAGACATGCCAGTAGGAAATCCATATTTATATGTGTCATTGGATGTTCTTCTCAGAGTACATGTATATAAATATTTATTATTTAATATTATTAATAATGATTAATATGAGTGGCCTTCAATTATGTATTGATGAAAACTATGATGAAATATGTTTATGGTAAAGTAGGATACCTTGGGTGCATCAAGAGTAATATTTAATTAAATAATAATTTGATAAAGGATTTTTCCCTTATGTTATTTAATGAAAGTTCAAATATTAGGTCCTTTAATGGAAATTATATAGCCTAAATAAATCCATAGCCATTGTGTTCTATAGAAATGTTTGATTTCTAAAAATCCAAAGAAGGAGACATCAAACACATAGGTTTATGGCACGAACATGCAACATGATTCATTAGAGTTATCATGATAAAGGGATTAGATTACATAGTAAGCATCTATATGTGGTTTTATGTCATTAAGACATTAAATTATTTATCTATGGGTACCTTGGCATGTTGATAGATGTTATGCTTTTAATTTGTCCTATTTCGCCTAATGCCACTGAAAAATAGGTCAAGAAGGTCACACACTAACTGTATCCAGAACCCCAGTTAAATAATATTATTTATTATTATTTAAAAAAGTTAAAAAAATATTATTCATTCATTTGGTATAATAATTATTCATGTATTCTTGTTCTCATATATCTAATCATCGGTTATTCGGGACAATATTTTTTTAGAAGAATATCTAATAAATGTTTATTTTCTATTTATTGAATATATAATATCTATTTATTTATTTGTGAATATTTCAATGATATTTATTTATTAACTAAATATTCATTATTCTGGGTCTAATAAATATTTTAGAGGAATGGTGAACTGAAATTATTAGTCTGATGAGAAATAATATATATTAAATATCATTTGAATAATAAATATTTAATTTAATTCACAAATTTTGCGCATGTCAATAAATAATAATAATATTATTGTTATGGGAATGGGTTTCTTAGGGGATTAAGAAAAATAATAAATATTAATATACAATTATTATTCTCTAACCCTCTAGATATATAAATCCAATTATATTATTTCTCCAAGAGTGAAAATTTGTTTGGTTTTGCACAATGAGATCCATTAAGAATCCTATCAAAGCCTTAGAGTGCTCCAAATATAAGAACACTCTCAATAATGGATAACAATCCTCCCTCAACACCTCTCTCACGTCTAAACATATTAATGAGATCCCTTCCTGGAATGGATTCTCAGGACGATCAAAGGCGAATGAGGCATGTGTTAGGATTTGTAAAGCTAGAACCTAGAGATTTCAAAAGCAATGTTTGGAGGTTCATGGAACCCATGTGGATCACCACTAGTGGGAATATATTCACGATTTATATAAATTAAATATGGTATTACATAGAGACGTTTTCAGATATATTAATGAAGATATAATTCCTCACTATGTAGTTCTTTAATTAAATAAATTAATTATAATTAATATGTGATAATCCTATATGTTAGTTATGGAGTTTTATCCTTTTTATATTCTTTGATTTAATTCCATTAATCATAGTGTATATCATCATGTATATCTTAAATTAATCATTGATTACAACAAATATACGATTTGGGAATTTTTGATCTAGTGCATCCATTCTCCCTAAAACCTTAAACTTTTACTACCATCAATACATTGATGTATATAAAGAAATTTTAATTAGGAATAACATTTACTCCATGTATATGATCAATGATTACATGGATAATATTTTCTCCTCAAAGATAGATTGGATATTTCTTATTCTTTACCATGTCCACTCATTTACTTTATATATCATTTTTAGAATTTCGTGAAGGAGTATCATAAATAAAATAAAGAAAAAATTTATCTTTATAATAGTTCACATGAATATATTAAAATAAATCTAAAATATATGTGATATACCATTATTTAAAATGGTTTCTTTCTCTATAACATGACAAATATTTTGTTTGTTTATCCATTATCATAGATGAATTGAGACTTATACATTTTTATGGGTATAAATTGGTCAAATACTTTTAGTTTTTTATAAATAATCATCTTTCAATAATTGGTTAATAGTATTTTATTTTATATTTTTCATACATTTCTAGGGATATTTGTGATTCAATAATTACTAAACCATTAGATTACTATTCAACTACCATTAAAAAATTTATTGCAAAAATAAAATGATGTCTCATTGTGTCTATCCAGGAATTAAGATTAATGTTTTGGTAACACTTATTAAAAATATTAAATCAATCCAATATGGTAATGAGAAGTAGTGATCTCCCCTTGACTAATTTAAGAATATCCCTTTTTATCACCTTTAGATTTAACTCTATACCCATTCAATTCATGTGCATTTCTTATATTTAATACATGTATGTTGTAAGAATATAATATTTAATATAAAATTGGGGAATAAAAACTTGATGAATAACCTAAAGTGGATGAAACTTCTTTCTTCTTTAATTCATTACAATTTCTTTTCTATTGTCTATTATTTCCATATAACAAGAAAATATCCTCCAATTAATTCTTCTAGCATTGAATATTTTGTCTCTTTAATGGATGTTGTAAATGAACTTTTGTATTTACATCATCTATGGGATCCTAAACCTAGTTTTACTAAATTTCCACCATATGGGATGGAGAAATAGGTTCCAATCAGTCCATATCCACTTTGTGAAGTATAAAAAAGGGTTCCTATGTGACTTATCCATTCCATTTATCTGGGATTGGATAAATGAGGATAATCTTGGTGTTAATGATAATAAAAAAGATTAATGGGAATTTTATTATCTACGTAGAAGCCTAATTTCACAAACTAATAAATATACCCCTTCATTTTTAAATCTTGATCAGTAGCTAGATTTCCTTTTTCCAGTTTATGCTGATATAGTTCATTGAAAATCTTATTTATTTCAAGAATTTCCTTCTTTTTCTAAAGAGAATGGAGATGATATATTATGATTTAAGAATAAATGTATTTATATTATGTCACATAATCTTAAAAAAAATGTTGATAATATAATAAAATTAGCATAGGATGTATCCTTAACATATCTCTAGTAGGAATCTATTTCACCTTCGCTCACCTTCTCGGGCGGAAGATTAGGAATAAGGGATTCCAAAAATTAAAACAAACATTTTGATAATAATGCATCGCATAAATGATTGTAACATGTCCAAAAAGTTGTATTTGTAAGAAAATACCTTGAGTTATGGTATGATAACACTTTTTTCATTTTTTTATTTCAATTATCTAGAATAATTAAAAAAATAGTACTTTACATTATTAAAATTTATGTGATACAAAATAAATTTATTATTATTAAATCTCCAAAAAAAATAACAATTATTACTATCCCTCTCTATTTAACTCATAATATCTAGATTCTAGGAAATTCAAGTAGAAAGGATCCATATGCGCCTTCACATAACCCCAATGAGGGTTGGTCAAGCTACTTGAAGGGATTTAGGTAGGTAGGTCTTTTCCAACAACGAGTGTTGACGCTCCTTTCGTCACAGAATCTAAAGATCGGAAAAGGGAATATCTGAGCTCAAAGTGATTAATCCTTTGAAGAAACATCAAAAATCGACAAAGGGATAAAAAAGGAGAACATTGCCAATAGATCGCGCAAGTTCCCTCTTGGTCGTGCAAGTACACTTGCGCGCCGCCTCAATACTTGCGTGACTCCTCATGTTCGTGCAAGGGACTTGCGCGACATATGTGGTAACCGCCTGGTAACCGCCCAGTAACCGCCCGGGGTCTTCTTTTGCCTATAAATAGACTCTGTGGGCCCCCCATTCGAGAGGATCTTTTTCCAGAAACTCGGATTGAAGCTCCCGACGCCCAAGTCTCTTCTCAAAGCTTCCGGAACACTTCTAAGGTAATTTCTTACCTAGAACGGAAGATCTAAAGAGGAAAAGGAAGGCCTAAGTGTTGAAACTTATCAAAAACTTGCGCGCCTACTTAATTCCTGCAATATAACTTGCGCGTCCCTCTTCTGGAAGAACCTCAAGAGGATGGTAAAGGGTTTAATAAAGAGTCGCTCAAGCATTTCAATACTGGTTGAAAATCGCGCAAGTACCCCTCATGTCACGCAAGTATACTTGCGCGACCAATACTTGCGCGCCGCCGCAGGACTTGCGCGCCTTTCAAGACTTGCGCGCCCCTAGCTTTTTGGGTGCCCATCTTGCCCATTTTTACCCCTCTTAATCCATTTCACCCTTCCTATTCAAGATTCAGTCTTCAAGATACTCTTCAAAGCCATTTATGGCATGATTTCTTGATTTGACATCCTTATCTGAAAGGAATTCTGTGAAATATCTCTCAAAACCTAGTGATTTAAACATCTTTATGTCACCAAAGATTGAGAGTTCATTCATTTCAACCTCATCCTTTAAGATGAGAGAATCCTAACCTGGGTCTCCTTTTCAGGAATAAATCCCCAGTTATAAAAACCTTTGATCTGGGCATCTTTCTTAAGAATAAGCCCCAATCATGTCCTTTAATCTTGGGCATCCTCCTCAGGAGTAAGCCCCAAACCTTAATCCCTAACCTAGGTCTCCTTTTCTGGAATAAGACTCAGTCATAACCTTGGGCTTCCTTTTCAGGAGTAAGCCCCAAGTCCCCTAACCTAGGCTTCCTTCTCAGGAATAAGTCCTAGTCATAAATCTTGGGCATCCTTCTTAGGAGTAAGCCCCAAGTCTCTTAAAATTTCTCTTAACCAGTCATAAATTATCTTTGATTTGGGTTTTCTTTTCAGGAATAAAACCCAATCATAAGTCCCCTCCTAACTTGGGCATCCTCCTTAGGAGTAAGCCCCAAGATTAGAGTATTCAAATCTCCATGAAGCACATATAACTTTGTGGACCCTGTTCTTGGATTTTCTCCCTAAAAGTAAATCCTAAACCTTCGTCTATCTGGGCAGTCATCTATACATAAGCCCCAAAACAAATTCTTATGATTGCATCTTTTATGGCACAATTGTCTAAATTTTACCAATAACTCTTGTTTCTCACACCGAGCATGACTCACGTGAGCTTAGAGTATAAAAGTAATTATGACATTCATCTTTGAGCCATCAATCATAAAACATCATATCCCATTCCTCGAACTACGTGGGTTCTGATTCCTTTTTTCAAAACAAAGGATACGTAGGTAGCCCATTTATGGGTTCGATCCCAACATTGAAATAATCTCTGTCCTTCTGAATGACGATAAACTTCAAGTGCCCCACTGAGTGGCTTTAAAACCAGCCTGGTCATCAAAATGACCAAGAGACTTTTATATAAATGTTTTGAAGGATACCATTGACCAAGAATCTCTAAAACAAATATAGATGATTCTATATTGATGAAGAACCTCAAATACATATAAAAGATTCTCTAAATTTCTTGCATATTTAATCATTGATTGTTAGAACTAAAGGAAAGCTCATTTTATACTTGGTAATGTAATAAGGATTCACGAACTTAACTTAAATCTATAAATAGAGTCCCGGAGTAGACAATAATTCCCCTCAAAAAGGTGTGATGAGTCCGACCTCCCATCCTCTCGACCAATGCAAATTCCTAAGCCTCATTAGCCCACAAGCTAATGAGCGTCTGCCTTTGGAAAGTAGGTCCAAACGGATGTGGAATCATTGGATGTTTCCGGTTCTACGAACAAACCCGTTAGAAACCGATCAGAACGTTTGAATCTCCCGTCCAGGAGGTCATCCCCGGATTCCGCGCGAAACAAAAATGGTGAACCCGACGTGAATCCTTAACCAAGTTAAAGTGATGTTCTTCTTATCTGTTAGGCCCTTTGGGCCAATAAGGCAATCATTGACATATGATCATCCAAAAGATGCAGTAGCCGGATTCATCTTGATTATGTCTGTTACATGGAACATGCACTCTTTTTTCAAGATCTTCTACAAAAATGGCTTTCCTTAAATTCACCCCTGTGAATACTGCTGCTGGGAACACCTCTACTGTGAGGTCTACTGCTGTGAAAACCAATGCTGCTACTCCTGCTGGAACGTCATCCGCTCTGAGGATGACATCACCAACTCAGCGTCTTCAACGCTGTGTTTCTAATGCACTGGTTAAGGAGTACCGTCGCAACGGTACTATCCCAACCCTGGAGGCCGCTCGTCAAGCCCTCCAAGTTAACAATTCTACCTGGTCGTCTAGACAACGGAGACCAGCAATCAAGAAGAAGACGGTGCTGACTACCGTCTCCAACCGTTTCGGGTCGTTATCCCCGGAACGCAATTTCCATTCACTCCCTTACTCCGAGGAAGTGAATGAGCAGGTCCCGCAGGACCTTAATTCAAAAAGACAGGAGTCCTTCTCAAAGGCTCCCATCAACAATCGCCGCCAGACTCGTGCGGTAGTGCGCCCTCAACATGATGAGGGTACCGACTCCAGGCATTCAGCTCAGGTTCCTCGAACCCGAGCAGGCAAGATGAACCGCCAGAGACGGAATCCGGTTAACAATAGGCAGGTTGTCATCCCTGCCATCTCCGGAGAAGTCCCCCAACCTAACTTGGTGGCAAACAACGAGCAGGCATACACACCTGCCCGTTTTAATCCTGCTGTCCAGCAGACTCGTCTGGCAGCATCAAGCCGATCCCGCCAGGCAATTCCGGCGGAGTACCATAGGCAGGAACATACACCTGCTTATACATCAGCAGTTAGTCAGCAGGCTCGTCTGACTACATATGATGGATCTCGTCAACCGCGTTTGGCGAAGTGTAATCAGCAGGCACATACACCTGCTAATACTAATCAAGCCTACCAATAGTCTCGCTTGGTAGCGCACGGAGAAGTCAGTCGGAAAGCCCCGACGACAAACAGGAGGCAGACTAAACTCTCTGCCTCCACACTTGAGTACTGTCAGGATTCACTGACAGGAAAAGGAGGACAGGAGCAGGCACATACACCTACTCCAAGCCCGGAATGGACGTATATCCCTATTCCGGCGGCTGAAGTCACCAAACATATTTTGTCAATGGTGAAAGAGCAGAAGCAAATTCCTGCTCATATTCTGGATGCTTGCCAGGATATCATAACAGCTTCAGCATCATCTCAGGGACAGACACATAAATCTATCCCTAGAAGTGGAGTGACACATCAACAATTCACTCCGGAACAGACACACACATCTGTTCCAGTCCAAGAGGGTTGTGGGGCCTACTCACCCATATCATATGGACAAACAAGTCCGGCACATACACATGATTTGAGCGATGATCGTCAGCCTAACCTGACCATCTTTCCTGATCAGGCACATACACCTTCTCAGAGCAATCACTTTCGTCATCAAGTGGTTTCTAAAGCGAGTAAGAAGGCATCTAAGAAAAAGATCCGCCCAGCACAGTCAGGAGATCAAAGGCCAATCTGCAACCAAGCCTTGCTCGATGCTGGAGTTCTTGAAGCCCTCAGACATTTATCTGTCGGAATTCAAGATTCTACTCCCTCAGTTCCCAATAACAGGAACATTAATCCCAAAGGTCTTCAACAGACACTTCCTCATGAAGACTTGCTTCATGAAAATTCGGTCAATCTTGAAGTTTCTTCTTCAGATGAGAGCCACAGGAACCCTCTGTGTGGTCAGAAGGCCAAGGAGCAAGAGATTTCATCTTTTGCTGTAACCCATCATGAAGGTCCTCCTCATGGTGATGAACTTCGCTGCGAAAGTCCTCTCCGCAGTAGTGATTCACATTGTCTAGAAAATTCTTCATAAGGCAATGTAGTGACGAGAAAGCCCTCCTATCTCGAGGCACTTGCAAACGTAAAACCAGTCATGTCTGAAGTTTTACTATCGGCAGGTGAAACTCTTTCTCCATCAGAAGATAGCTTGGGGTTCAGGTTATTCTCCGAACCTTCCCTGGGTCATTCATCTTCCAGCATGAATAGTGATTCCTCTACCAATCTTGTTGAATCCGATGAAGCAACAAGGAAACACCAACTCTGGTCCAAACAGGTAGAAGAATCTTCATTTAATGATAAAGAGGAAATGCTGAACATGAGGAAAAAACTGGCAAAAGGTGAAGTACCAGTCATGTTTTGGCCTTTGGATGATTCACAGTATGACATTCCAAAGATGTTGACGGATGATGGAATCCATGATATTCGTCTTAACATATGGAAAACTCTTTGTCAATTAAAGAATAAGGTATTATCTTACGATGAATATGAAAATCATCTTATGATAATAGAAGGGTTACAACGCCAGATTGATTTGGCATCTCTATCAGTCTCTCGGTATCCGAAGGCTGAAAAGCAACAGAGAACCCTTCAACGTTCATGCCTTGGCGCACTAAGAAGATTGCGTCAGTTAATTTCCAATTCTCCATCTAATGTTCATATCAGAGGATGGGGTGTTCATGGAGCACTACATTTCACAGTGCTTTCTGGTCAGCAGAGCCTTCCGAAAATGGTCTCATGCAATGTTATTGCCCATGGCCGGCCACAGTCAATGGGCTTTGTTCATAATCAAAAGCTTGCTCGAGATCAAGCTTCAACTAGTTCCTCTCAAAGTCAAGTATATAGAGAACAGGTTGTTGAATTGCTCCTACATCAAGCAGGCGAGAATATTGCACAAGCCTCTCGTCTGGAGCAAACACGTCATCAAATGACAGAAGTTTCGGAAATCATCCAACGGTCTGTTGAACCAGGTGATAAAAGTGGATACAGGTTAATGCATCCAGCTAATTTCCGAACTAAGATTCGCAAGATCAAGAGAGATTTTAAAAAGATCTCAGACATAGCATGTCAAGAGACACCCCAGCTTGCTAGACTGGGGACTTCTCTAACCCAACCCTCAGAATCAACGAATGGGATTCGAGGAGTTGAGCGGAAGCAACAGGAACACCCCCAGTCCACCGGACTGGGGACTTTTTCAAATCTTCAATCCCTCCCTCAGAGAAAGTCAGTTTTCTCTCGATTAGGGAATAAGCCTCAAGAGGAACGAAGAGCCAAGATGTCAGGAGATTCTCTCCAAGTGACGGTTCTCAAAAAAATTCCTGAGGGATCAAGTCAACGGAATGCCATGTCTTATCATGGACATAGAAGGAGACAATATCACAGAAATGCTGATAGAAAGGATTCCATGCAATATGCATCCATTAATGTCATCACTGCCGTTGCTGCTGATTCACCAAATGAGGCTCAATCAGAGGGATCAGACGAAGAGGTTCCTGCTCAAGAAGTTGCGCACACAGACCTAAATGAAGAAGGTGTGCGCACACGTAATCAAAGGCTTACCCAAAATCTGGGTATTCCTTCAAGTAACCCACTTCCCCCTCTCCGAAAAGGATCCAATAAGGGGAAAGGAAAGAATCAGGTTACTTCTCACCCTTCCTCTGAAGGAGGTCAATCGCTCTCATTAGAGCAAAGGTTTGCACAACAGGAGGAAGAGATGAAAGAATTAAAAAGTTTGAATGCATAACTACTTCAGAGTAGTCTTCTTCTTAAGAATGCTGAAGTCCGACAGCTGAAGGAATTTGTTGTAACTACTGAGATGGATCAAGAATATCCTCCTTTGTCAGTACACCCACAGAGGTCTAATCCTACGGGTCAAAAGCAACAACGGTTGGCAGCACTACCATTAGTTGCAGCACCGACCTCCACGGCTGTCCAAGCTCCATTCATTGCACCTACCCAAAACCATGTTCAACCTGACGTTTCTCAAAAGTTAATAACTACTATTGAGTCATTAACAGCTCGGTTAGAAACTATGGAAGGGAAAAGGGCGCAAGTTCAACCTGAAAAGAAAGTTTACCCTGAATGGGTAGATTCAATTTCTCCTCCATCCAGTTTTGGAAACCCTATTTTTCCTACTTTCAATGGATCAGGCGACCCTGAACAACATTTGACGCATTACGTGTCTTGTTGTGATCCTATGATGGGAACTCCAGAGCAACAAGAAGCAGTGAAACTCAGATGCTTCGTGCGAACCTTGCAAGGACCAGCTTTTGTATGGTATACAAGCTTGCAATCCCGGTCAGTCATCGGATGGGAGGATCTTCGTCAAAAATTCCTTCTTCAGTTTAGCTCAACTTTGCCAAAAACGACAGTTTTCGATCTTACAAACTGCAAGAAAAGGGAGAATGAAAGAGTCTCTGATTTCATTGCTCGTTGGAAGGGATTAACGTATTCCTTGAGTTTATCACTCCCCCAGGAGGAATTGTTTCCAATCTGTGTGGCAAATTTGCGTGACGAATTACGCACGCCATTGATCCCTGTGAAATACATAGGAGGGTTTTGAGACCTTACATCAATCGCTCAACAGATTGAAGATTCCCTTATGCAGGCTAAGGTTAAATCTCGTGTAATTCCATCAGCTCCAGGAAGAAGAATGGGTAAAGCAGAAACTGCTACAGTTATGCTTAAACAGGCACCTGTACCTATTTCTACTTCAAAACCTTCATCTTCTCGAAGGGCTCCACCTCCTGAACGCCAACAACAAAGGCTGTTTCGTCCAAATGATCAAAAAGATCAACGACGAAAACAATTTGGGGATATGAAGAGTAAAACATACTCTTTCCGAAGTGAGCAAGTTCCTGGTTACTTCATTTCAGCTCTGGAAAATAATTTGGTTCAATTACCAGTGCCGAAGAGACCAAACAAGGAAGGAGATGAAGACCGTCCCAATTATTGTCCCTTTCATCAAATGTTGGGACATCCCATCCAGGAGTGTTTTGTCTTTAAAGACCTCCTACAAAAGATGGTCGACTTGGGACAAGTCAAATTGAAGGGTTCTTCAGCTCATGTAGCGTGTATTACCACTACAGATCCAGAGGAAGGAGACGAGTGGCAGGAAGTCAAAAGCAAAACTGCGAAAAAATATGATGATTGGATGGTCAGAAAGACAATCAATCGGACCCATTCCATTTTGCGAACACAATTGAAGAAGCCAATTGTGTCTCCTACAAAAGCTGCAGTAAAGCCTCCATCAAAGGACAAATCCTCAAAAGGGCAGCGCAATTCAAAGAAGAAAGAGGAATCAGGAGAAGATGAGTATGTATCAAAGCCTAAATTGTCTTTGACTCTGGCAGATTTCATGCCATCTACTTCAAAGCCACGGGCACCGTCCCACCAAACGGCACAGCCTAAACAGGCTAACCAGGAAGAGTCTTTATCAGACGAAGAGTTAATCTTTGGTTCTGTTAATATGATTCAATTAACAGATTCATATTCCAGTCTTGATGAGCCTGAATTCCCTGTATCAAATAAAGGAACCCGAGGAAGTTCTAGAGGTTCAGGATATAGGGGAAGACGTGGATCTTTCCGAAGCCACTACTCTAATTCTACCCCTTCTAGCACTGTATATGCAGCAGAAACTCGTGGTAGAGCCCTTCAGCGAGCTCAAAATGAACAAGCAAGTTCTTCTGCCAATGGCCAACTCAGCTTCGGCACAGTTATTTTGGAAGACCGATTAAAGGTTCCATATTCTTTATCTCAGCAATTAAATTGATCTAATCAGTCTAATTTTCCAAAACCAAAGATGTTGCTAACTTCAATACAAGATGCATCAGCTTCCAAAGCATCTGCTTCCAAGGTACCTGCTAAACCGCATATTCCTATTGGGAAACGCAGGCCTCTAGATCAAAAGTATGATATATTGAAACACTTGGCCCAAGTACCAGCCAAATTATCAATTTTGGATGCTTTGAATCTATCAAAAGATCTTCGGGAAGCACTCATCGAAGCTTTGTCAAGTCCTCAGGAGTTTGAAGCTGAAATTGCTACAGCTGAAATTTATCACATAGAGAATAATCCTGCAGAATGCCATGCAGTGATATCTTTTACTGATAAAGATGAAGATGATGTTGTGCATGGGCACATAAAACCTTTGTACCTATCTGGCAAAGTCAATGGTATAGATGTTCGAAGAGCTTTTATTGACAATGGTTCAGGAGTCAACCTCATGCCCATTCGCACACTTCGTCGATTGGGCCTCACTGAATCTGATTTATCTCCTTCTACCATGATGTTGCAAGGATATGATAAAAATGAACAAGAACCACTGGGAGAAGTTACGCTCAGAACTCAGTTTGGAGATCTTGTTTCCAATTCAGATTTCATGATTGTTGATCAAGACTCAGCTTTCAATATCTTGCTTGGAAGACCCTGGTTACATTAGCATGCAGCTATTCCGTCATCATACCATCAATGTCTCAAATACTGTTTCGATGGTCAAGTTGGAACATTGTATGGTGATAAGGCCTCGTTCAAAACATGTGAGTCTCAATACATTGAGGCGGAATTTTATCACATGAAGGGAAGAGAAAAATCTACAATGAAGGAAATTACCAAAGTTAATGCTCCATATGGTTTGGAAAAAATTCCAATAAATCCATTTTCACATGTGAGTACAGATTATGTGTTACCTATCAGTCAAATTGACAAAATAGGACCAAATCAAAATACTCTTATGGAAAGATCCATAATGTCAATTACGGAAATCGAGCCAGACAACATGGGAGAAATTGTTAACTTACCAAGCAGTGATGAAAGCATAAGTGGTGACGTTTTCATTTCATCTGCTGAAATCCAACAAGTCTATACTTCGCTAATCAGGCCAGAAGAAGTTATAGCAACACCAGAGGTGAATGTTGATGTCGATTCTCAATCCATCATCTCCTCTTTATTTCCCAAAGAAGTCCCTTTTTCATCAATAGGGTAGGAAATGGAAGCTTCTTCTTCAAAATGTGAAAATTTTGACATCTCTTATGATCATGAGAATTTCGTTTTTTCATCTACTTTGCAAGTAGAAACGGAAGAAATAACACATGATGAAGAGGAAGAGGAAGATCTTAGAGATGCTCCTCCAGCATTTGAAGAGGGTATCTCTACCACTGTGGATGAACTCAGAGAAGTAAATCTGGGTACAGAGAAAGATCCACGCCCTACTTTAATTAGTGCATCCATGACCCTTGAAGAACAAGAGATGTATATTTCTTTTCTAAAGCAAAATAAAGATATTTTTGCTTGGAATTATACAGAGATTCCTGGCCTTGATCCTGATGTTGCCACCCATCATTTGGGTTTTCCAAAAGAACATCGAGGATTCAAGCAAGCCGCGAGAAGAACACACCCAACCTATGCTTCCAAAATCGAGGCTGAAGTGGATAAGCTTATCAAAGCTAACTTCGTCAGAGAAGTTCAATATCCCAAGTGGTTGGCTAATATTGTCCCCGTAAAGAAAAAGAACGGACAAATTAGGGTTTGCATCGATTTCATAGATCTTAATCGGTATTGTCCCAAAGATGATTTTCCAGTTCCGATTACAGAACTCTTAATTGATGCGACGGCTGGCTAAGAAGTATTTTCTTTCATGGATGGATATTCTGGATATAATCAGATCCGAATGGCCCCAGAAGATGAGGAATATACAGCCTTCAGAGCTCCTCAAGGTGTGTTTTGTTACCGGGTGATGCCCTTTGGTTTAAAGAATGCAGGTGCAACATATCAACGCGCCATGCATCGTATCTTCAAAACTTTTCTAGGGAAATTTGTTGAATGCTATGTAGATGATTTGGTGGTTAAATCCAAACAACGTTTTGATCACTTGGCTGATTTGGAAATCATATTCCACAAGCTTCGACAACATAATTTGAAGACGAATCCCTTAAAATGTGCTTTTGGGGTAACCTCAGGAAAATTCCTCGGCTTTGTTGTACGCCATCGTGGTATTGAAGTCGATCCTGAGAAGACCAAATCAATCCTTGGTATGTCACCTCCTCAGAATTTGAAAGAATTAAGAGGACTTCAAGGACACTTAGCCTATATTCGGCGTTTCATCGCCAATTTGGCAGGCAAAAGTTTACCTTTTACCAAATTATTGAAGAAAGGAGTCACTTACCAGTGGACTGAAGAATGTCAAGAAGCATTTTATGTTCTCAAGAAATACCTCTTAAGTCCACCAGTACTCATGCCACCTGTTGAGGGTAGGCCTCTTATCCTCTATGTGACAGCTTTAGAGCGATCATTGGGTGCCTTTCTCGCTCAAAAGAATGATGCTGGGAATGAAAATAGTCTCTACTATCTCATTAGAACTATGCTTGAAGCAGAAACCCGGTATTCGAGTATTGAAAAGTGCTTCCTAGCATTAATCTTTGTAGTTCAGAAACTGAGACACTACCTGCAACATCACGAGGTCCAATTGGTATCTCGTAATAATCCACTCAAATTCATCCTTAGTCATCCAATGCTTACAGGACGTCTGGCAAGGTGGGTGGTTATTCTACAGCAGTTCGACATCCAGTATGTGTCTCAAAAGGCAATTAAGGGCCAAGCTCTGGCTGATTTCCTGGCTGAACACCCTTCAGTGGAAGACACGTATTCAGATATCGAACTCCCTGATGAGGAAGTTTTTTCTATTCAAGAGAGTCCTCAAACATGGGAAATGTATTTTGATGGTGCTTCTAGAAGTCCAACAGGGAAGAAAATGGAAAATCCTAAATTCAACAAAGTTGGTTTAGGAATTGTGCTCATTTCTCCAGATAAGGCAGTGTTACCTTATTCCTTTTTGTTGTGGGAAGGTGGTACCAATAATGAAGCTGAATACCAAGCTCTCATTGCAGGCTTGGAGTTAGCGCTTCAAGCACAAGTGAATCACTTAAAGGTGAAAGGTGATTTAGACCTGGTAATCAAACAAATCAATGGGGATTATGCCATCAGAAAAGAAGAATTAATCCCTTTGTATGATTACGTCAGAGAGTTAATGTCGGAATTCCCTTCAGAACCGACATTTTCTTATGTCCCAATATCACAAAATGCTCAAGCTGATGCACTGGCTAATATAGCCACAGCTTTAGCAGATCCAAATCGGGATGAGACAACCATCTGTATTGCCCACCGTCGTGCAATTTCACCTTATGTTCAAGTCAGAACAGAGGAAATTAATGAAATTAGTCCCATTCCTGAACCATATGGTCATACTACAGGATGGATGTCACTTATCAGGGAATACCTTCAAAATGGAACACTTCCACCTGATAGAGCCGAGAGAGAACAAATTCGGCGACGTGTGGTCAATTTTACTCTTTATGATGGTCCAAACCACCTCGAGAAAATTCTCTACAAACGTGGTTTTGATGGAGTTCTCTTCAGATGTATTGATGGTGAAGAGACAATGGCTGTCATAAAAGAAGTGCATGCAAGAGTCTGTGGTGCCCACCAGTCTGGACATAGATTGTCTGATCAAATTCGAAGGCTTGGATACTTCTGGCCTTCAATGATACAAGATTGTGTTAATTTCACAAAGAAGTGTCATTCATGCCAAGTATATGCCAATTTCATTCATCAACCTCCAGAGTTGCTTCATACAGCTAAATACTCCTGGCCATTTTCCACATGGGGAATGGATGTGGTGGGACCTTACCCTTCAGCTGCGGCCAAGCAGTTTAAGTACATTCTTACTGCTACTGATTTCTTTTCCAAATGGGCAGAGGCAGTACCTCTCAAATAAGTCAGTTCTAAATGCATTGTTAGCTTCATCATGTCTAACATCATTACTAGATTTGGTGTCCCTCATACCATATTGACAGACAACGGCACCAACTTCTGTTCTTCTGAGGTAAAGAGATTGTATCAAGAATACAACATTAAGTCCAACCATTCATCTCGATATCATGCAGCGGCTAATGGCCAGATAGAGGCCTTCAACAAGACTCTTTCAAATATACTGCAAAAGATGGTGGATAAAGATAAGAGGTCATGGCCTGATAAACTCTATCATGCTTTATGGGCTTATCGGACTACCACTCGCAATGCAACGCGGTCTACTCCATATTCATTGGTATATGGAACAGAAGCAGTCTTGCCAATTGAAGTTCAATTTCCCTCACTCAGAATAGCCATTTGTGATCAGTTATCAACAGATGAGCAATCCCAAAAGCGGTTGAATGAATTGGAACAGTTAGATGAGAAAATATTGTGCACTTTGCACCACTTGGAAATCTATCAGAATCGAATAGCACGAGATTTTAACAAAAAAGTTCGTCTTCGTTCATTCATTCAGGGAGAATTGGTATTGGTTCTCAGAACACCAATGATACCAGGAAAGAAGCCTCCCAAGCTTGAACCAAAATGGGAAGGACCTTATTCAATACATAAGGTCTACTCCAATGGAGCGTATTCTCTGATTTCAATGGATGGAGAACACATCACGACTCCAACTAATGCCAGATTTCTGAAGAAGTATTTTGTATAAACACAAAATATTGTTCCCAGAACCAAGACTCTTACATTTGGTTCATACAGCAATGGTCCAGTATGACCTTAAACTACAACTTCGTCCAACATGACATTAAACTGTGTCACACTTCTGTCCGAGATGACATTAAACTATAATACGTCCAGCATGACGATAAACTGTACGGTCCATGCATATGACCTTAAACTATTCGAACTTATGTCCCTGCAACATGACACTAAACTGTGCAGCACCAATAGTCCTAACTGCAAGACTTTAAACTGCATAGTCCCTGATTTTGTCCTACATGACAATAAACTGTATAGAAGTTCCTATATTTTGTCCGAGATGACATTAAACTATATTGTGTCCTAGCAACATGACATTAAACTGTGTGGCACTTTCATCATCCAACATGACGTTAAACTGTGTCAGTTCCCTTATCGTCCATCATGACGTTAAACTGTCACATTGGTTACTAATATGTCCTACACGACACTAAACTGTATATGTCCGAGATGACATTAAACTATATTTTGTCCGAGATGACATTAAACTATATTGTGTCCTAGCAACATGACATTAAACTGTGTGGCACTTTCATCGTCCAGCATGACATTAAACTGTAAAAAAATCCCCAGAACTGATATCCTCATATTGGTTCACCTTAGTCCTAGCTACATGACTTTAAACTGTACAGCACCAGTTCGTCCTTGCTATATGACGTTAAACTATACAGCAATGGTCCCGTATGACTTTAAACTGCATCATCCCTGGTCCATGTATATGACCATAAACTATTTGCAAATATGTCCAGCAAGACGTTAAACTGTGACGTCCTAACTACATGACGCTAAACTATATAAAAGTCCCTCACGTCCGGAAAGATGTTAAACTATATAATCATCAAAAGTCCAGCATGACATTAAAACTGCACAATCCCCCTTTCGTCCAATATGACGTTAAACTATATTGTCCCCATCGTCTTAGCTACATGACGCTAAACTGTACAGAAAGTCCCTTTTTTTTATGTCCTACATGACATTAAACTGTACATCGTTAAGGTTGTTATTACCTCTTGTTTCTCACACCGAGTATGACTCACGTGAGCTTAGAGCGAACATCAACCATAACACTCCCTTTGGGCCACTAACCATGTGTAAGTCCCAACAACATTTTTTTAGATCATTGTCCACAAGAACAACTTGATCATTAATTCATTCTTTAATTGAACTACACGGACTTTGATCCTTGCCCTCCAGGCTGGGTATGTAGGCAACCTCCCAAAGGTTCAAGCCCAAAGAACAATCTCTTCACATCGTTTCACCACCATCTCATATGATGATGATTTGTGAAACCACCCCTGGAATCAATATCTTTACATTGATTCACTTTCGTCCTTGTTATATGACGTTAAACTATACAACACTTCTGTCCGGTATGACAATAAACTACAATATTCTTTGATTTCCTCATTTGAGAAGGAACCATTATTAACATTGATTCTTTTTCAATCATGGTTTTCATTTTTGAAAAGACTACGTACATACATGGTAATGCCTAAACTTTTTATTTTAGGTTAAAACCATCATTGCACTAAAGTCCCCTTTTCACCCTTCACATGTACGAACCAAATTTGTACAAAAGGTAGTTCTAGAACTACGTGGACTTGATTCCCATCCTTATGGGATACGTAGGAACATTCGAGTGTCCCTCGAATCCAGTCCCAAATCTTTTGGGCCTAACCCCAAATTTCACTTTCAGTCCCTTGGCTGAAAAGTCCTCATGAAAACACACACTGTGTATTCATTATTATGGTCCGAATTCTATGACCCTAAACTAAGATTACTCATACTTTCGTCCTGCACGACGTTAAACTATATTTCAAGAACTACGTATGGCTTGATTCTCATTCTTATGAGATATGTAGTGAAGTCCAAGTTTCAATTCAGGACCCAGCCGCAACATGATTATGGTTTTCATTGACCTATGTATCTCTATATACATTGGAAAATACCCATCTTTATGTATTATAATCCTAACCTTAAATATTTTCAGATCTTCATAACCCTTTTCATGACTTATAGTCACAAAAATGTCAAACTTCTGAGAATTCTTTTGCCTGACTATGCAGCACGTGCCCATAGGTGGCCTTGCATAAACAGTCCACATAATAGACTTGTCAGCCAAGAGATGCTATTTATTTGACCATGCAGCCAATGCCCATAGGTGGCCCTGCATGTTTTCAACCCCCTAACGGGTTTGTTCAATAATAGTAACTTCATTCTTGGGAAGAATGCCTCTTTTGTCTTTATTTGTCTTAAACGACAGTATGTAGGGATCCGCAAAAATAGCCATCCTTAACGTATTTGTCCCATATCCTTTTTCATGATCTAAAAGTATTCAAGTCTATGGTTTATTCTTCTTCCCTATGTTTGGGTCAGACCTTCGTAGGAGTGATATTCATCCAGTTCTTTGATATTCTTGTTTGGAAATATCTTCTCCATATTCAAGTACCTCTTTCCATACAACAAACTCTATGCTTTAGAAAATTTGAATCTCCATAAACTTTCACTGACTTTTAGCACTAGGAAAGTAAATTTCTGGGAGTTCTTTTGCCTGACTATGCAGCACGTGCCCATAGGTGGCCTTGCATAAACAGTCCACATAACAGACTTGTCAGCCAAAAGATGCTATTTTATTTGACTATGCAGCCAATGCCCATAGGTGGCCCTGCATATTTCAACCCCCTAACGGGTTTTGTTAAATAATAGTAACTTCATTCTTGGAAACTACCCCTTCTAATGCTATTTAGCTCTTTTTCATATCATTCCTCAGATTCAAATATTCTTAAGCCATAGTTTACATTTTTTTCCCTCATACTTGAGTATGGTAAATATGTTTTCAGATAAATTGTCAAGGAATTGAATCCATTTTAATCCATTTTTCGGTCAAAGCTATTTCGACCTTAAACATTAGCCCCTTTATGTCCGGCGTGCATGACTTTAAACTACCCACACAAAAGACAAAGGAACTCTGAATTAAATTCAAGTTCCAGCTCACTAAATATACATTTTTTTGTATGATTTAGGTAATATTGAGCAGTTAAAAGGTTCAAAGTTTGTAGGGTTATTTGTAATAATCCTAGTAAAAATCAAACTATGCTTACTAAGCCCATTGGCTTAAGTAAATTTGAAGCAGGTAATGGAAGAATGCAAGTACAAATGATTGAAGACAAAAGTGTTTTTCATTGATACACAAGAGTTAGAAGGACATCCACAGACTGGAATCTCTTCTCTTTTTCAAGAATTACATAAGATTGTCAACATAAGTCTTCATTTGATGTATAGCATCCTGAGCCTTATCAACAGTTACTTGAAGCTCGTGCACTTGACCAGCTTCACTCTTTTCATCTTGCTGAAGTGCCTTCTTAGCATCTGCAATGGCTTTCATGCCATTCATATGAGTTTCATCCAATTATTTATTAAGCTGATCAAGTTCCCCAGTAACAGCATCTAACTGTTGCTGGAGTTGCACCTGCTGGACGACCTTTTCTTTGATTTTTTTCTTTAGATCCTTCATCTTGACAGCATAATCAGCTTCAGCCTGGGATATCGCAGCCTCAAATTCGCCTATGTTGACTGACAATTTCACTCTGGTCAAATCTTCGCGACTTGTCTGCATTTGCTCCCTCCTGAAAATAATCTGTTTCACCGCAGCATGGATCTTTTCATACCCAAAACCACCGAGTCCCATTATAACAAATTGGGATGACAATCGGGAAATTTTTGATGGTAGCTCTTCTAAAGGCACCCCCGATATGATGTTCCATATGTTGTTCCATGCCTTACGTCGTGAAAAGCTGAACGCTTTGAGCATCTCTGGATCTGATTCAACATCTTCGTCAGAAGGGTGTATGTAATCTGGAATTAACATGCTTAAGGAAGTGCCTCGTCCTGCTCTTTCCCCTCTGACTTGGGCTTCTTCACTTTCAATTACCGTTGGGGCAGAGGCTGAAGCCTCATCTCCAGATCTAGCCATTACAGTTGATGGCCCTACATGATCAATTGAAAGATTTTAGTTGAATCTTAAAGGATAACAAAAGAATGGATTGTCTTGCAAATAAAGTACAATCACAAATATTGTTATCCCTTACCCAATGGTGGTTCAGCAACATGAGAAGACTTCTCCCCATCTTTCCCGGTTTCAACAGGATTTTCAAGATGGGTCTCAGGAGAGTTTATTGGATTTAGTTCTACTTGAGCTAATGTTTCTGCAATGATAGGGTTGACATCAGTGTCCACACCCTCTTTGGGTATTGGCAGTTCAGCAGCTTCTACGGAAGAAACTGCATATTATTTTACATCATGATTAGAAATATGTTTTGTTTTTAAAAGAAAAATTTGGGCGAAGGGTAACACTCACGCCCAAGGTCTTCTAAATCACATGACAATCTAGCATGATCATAAAATTATTCAAAAGTCATTCCTTGATTCATCATTTCATCTAATGATACTTCAGAATCTTGGTTAGTCTCACCAGTGGGAGCATTTGCTACGTCTTCTTGCTGACTTATGTCCTGCAACCCCTGACCCTGGACAGCATCTTCAGTAGTGGGAGGGATACTGGGAATGGATGGTAGCTCTTCTCTAGGAGCAACCAAGTTAGCTTGAGTCTGTGGTTGTTCTACAGCACCCTCCACGACCTTTGAAGAAGGATCAGTCCCTTCCCTCAAGGGGGAAATTGAATAAGCCCCTGCAATCCTCAGAAATATGAGTAACCATATGATTATGGGTATAAACTCATGATTGTTCGAAGGACTTACCACTGCTAATGAAACGTTTAGCTAAGGATTTCCTCCTTCGTTGCCTTGGCTTCTTTTGTTTTTTTGGAGTTTCAGTTGTCTCCTTTATTGGCACTTGGATTGGAAAATGAAAGGCTATGTCCAGTGCCTCATTCATGGCCTGCTGGCCTGGAGATATCTCACCTGGTTCGCGAGGAGAATCAGCAGCAGCCCCAACAGCGGTACCACCAGGGCTATATTGTGGCGAAGGAACCCCGGTCCCTTTCTTTGCAAGCTGCAAGATGAAGAAAATAACTTCCTTAAGTAACAAAGCTTCAACTGAAATCAAGTTGCAAAGAAAATAAGGAAAGAAAACTTACATCTTCAGGAGCCACGTACTCTTGCCACTCCTCATCTCCAGAACCACCAGCCCCCTCAGTGGTGCCACGATCAATCATTTCCTTCACCCGCCTGGTGATAGGAACCGAATTATCAGTGGCATGTATGAGCATTTCCAGCTCTCTGATATAAGCTCGCACTTCATTGGGGTTATCTCCGTATTGAAGGTCTTTAGAAGCTAGAAGATATCCTATCCCAGGAAGTTGTAGGCCCTCACACAAATCCAGCCAGGCGGTCTCAGTATCACAGTATAATCTCTGCCATAGCTGAACAGCCTCTGGTCTTAGATATAAAGGCTGTGAGGAAGGTCCTACAATTTTTGATTTTAATTTCTTCCCGACTCCTGCAACTAAAGATAGAGAATAAGAAAGTGAGACTTATTACTTTATAAAGTAGCAGTGATTGAAGTTATTACAATCAAATAACTCACCAGGAGCTGATGGAGTGGGTCTTTTAACTCTGGCCGGAGGATTATATCGGGCACGAAACCGCTTTGCTGCCGGTTGTGCCTCATCATCCCCATCATGATAATCTGAGGAGTCAGTTCTAGAGGAGGAGTCTGTTGAACCTATTTCAGGAGGATAAGAATCACCTTCATGAGGAAGAGTTTCTTTCTCTACAGTCCTCTTCCTCTTTCCCACTTGATATACAGGGTGATTCAATATCCCTTTAGGGTATGATGCTATCCAGTGTTCGGCATAAAATGTAGTCAGATAATGTGCCGCTTTTTCAACTGGTAGATCAAATACTGCCCCAGTCTTCTCTCTTGATGTCAGCAACCATAGTTGTCGAGCAACCATCGGATGTTGCTCTAACCTGACATGTACTGGAGGGGATACAACAATCTGTTGCAAACATTTGAATTGGCGTGCAAATCTATATGGAGCATAGGCCTCGCATATGATTTCTCCATCAATCCTGGCTACTAACACGCCATCCCTGCAAGCTAGCATGTATGCCCTCAAATCCAAAGGGGCTTTCCCATCATCAACAAACCGCCCAGATGGCGGACTTACATAAGGAAAGAAGTTGAATTCCTTATACATGCTTAGTCTTACTTTTATGTCATAACCATTGACATCTAATGGAGCAATTCCAGAGAATGCTTGCACTGACGGTCTGAAGAGCTTCCAGGAATTTGTAATCCATTCTGTACATTGTAAGTCCTGAAGTGAGTGGCGATCCATCCCCACAAAACCTAGAATGGTCCCACTATTCTTAAAGGAGATTTACCCTGGAAGACGTGAAGTAAACTCCTGTGAATCTTTGCTAAAATGGGGGTAGCTAACCCAACCATTTTTCCCTCAGCCAACTTGGCCGCAATGACGAAGGTCCCTGGCCTAACGCCTCCCTTCGAATCCCTGACCGGTAAGAGATAAATACTGAGCCACATTACCAAGAAACCCTCCAGACGAGTTTTCTTTGGAATTCTTTGATTCACTTCGTAGCCCCATTTTTCAAACTCTCCTGCTTCTAGAGTTGGCCAGAATGTGCCAGGAGCTCCTCTCTTCTCAGGTTTTGGACAAGTGGTAGGACGTCTGGGCCGGGTATCCTTGGATTTCTTTTTCTTGGATCCTTTTTCCTTTGGCTCCATCCCTTTCTTCTCAGTAAGAAACACATTCATCCATTCTTTCGGATGGATATCTTTTCTGAAATGAGTTAATGAGGTCTCTGAACTCTTGAGCTTGTTAAAGATTTTGAATAATTCTCGAGCCAAAGCAGGAGTCTTCTCTGGATCATTCCAAGTCACCTTGGGAGGAATGAATTCCTCATACATATCGCCCAAGATTGGAGCTCCTGAAATCTTGTGGACATCCCACAAACTGATACCTACTTTTCCATGAGTCAAGTGGAAAGAATTAGTCGCTGGACTCCAATGGCTGAGTATCTCTGGCACGAAGATATCATGTCTGTAAATATATGTTTGCCCAACCCAAACAGCCTCATATATTGCAGCTTTCTTCAGATCCTCAATAAACTCTGCGCAAGTCTGTCGCACCCAGTATACCCACATCCAAGTTGGTTTCACACCTCCCCCAGGATGGAAATCACAACTTTTCTTCCAGCCTTTGGATTGATCCATCTGAGCATTTCGGAAGATTGAAGGATGACAATGTGGTTGAAGCTCAGGTGTATGTTTTTTCAGATCTGGTGTGCAAGGGCTATGATGCATCACATAATCCTTCTCCACTGTTCCAGCAGTTTGAAATGATCCTCCGCCTGAGATATTTGCTGAAGCAAAATTGGTATAATTCTGAAACCAAGAAAATGGAAGATAATTCTTTATTTCTGGAATAATGACTTCTTGCAGATGACCATGACCATACAAAGGTAGGTAAGTGCAGTGAGGAAAGTCGTGATGATATTTCTTCAGATACTTAGCCAAATCTGGAAGAGTGCTGTTTTTGACAGTATAGTAATCAGGGCCAATGATATTCATCATATCATCTATCCGCTTGCTAGCCAGTTCATCAATTAATCCAGGTCTAAGAGCCATTGAATCTGCACAGGAGTTGAATAAATTAAACTCTTAAATGGGTTTTATTTTTCATAAAATTTGTGAAAGAATTTGAAAAAAATGGCTAAGGCATTATGGCGCGCAAGTATGGAGATGTCGCGCAAGTAATACATGTGCCGCGCAAGTTTTGGTCGCGCAAGTATTACCGCGCAAGCCCTATTACCTTGAGAGTAGCACGGCAGCGAAGAAACAGTGAAAACAAGAGACTTGCGCGGCGAGGAAGACTTGCGCGGCGAGAGCTCGAGAAATCCGGAACTTCAGATGCCATCTACGGCCGGAAGGGGTATATTTTTAGGCCAGGGGGCCTATCTGCGCGCCGCACCCAGAGCGCTCAAAGCCTGCGCGACGCAGACTTGCGCGCCACCCACTGACGCTGAAAGACTTGCGCGCCCTCCCTTTTCCTTTTGAGGAATTCAATTTCCTCAGAGTCAAATCCTCATTTTCACTCCGGATCCAACTCTGAGGGGGGACTTTTGTTGACGCTCCTTTCGTCACAGAATCTAAAGATCGAAAAAGGGAATATCTGAGCTCAAAGTGATTAATCCTTTGAAGAAACATCAAAAATCGACAAAGGGATAAAAAAGGAGAACATTGCCCATAGATCGCGCAAGTTCCCTCTTGGTCGCGCAAGTACACTTGCGCGCCGCCTCAATACTTGCGCGACTCCTCATGTTCGTGCAAGGGACTTGCGCGACATATGTGGTAACCGCCTGGTAACCGCCTGGTAACCGCCCGGGGTCTTCTTTTGCATATAAATAGACCCTGTGGGCCCCCCATTCGAGAGGATCAGTTTCCAGAAACTCGGATTGAAGCTCCCGATGCCCAAGTCTCTTCTCAAAGCTTCCAGAACACTTCTAAGGTAATTTCTTACCTAGAACGGAAGATCTAAAGAGGAAAAGGAAGGCCTAAGTGTTGAAACATATCAAACACTTGCGCGCGTACTTAATTCCTGCAATATAACTTGCGCGTCCCTCTTCTGGAAGAACCTCAAGAGGATGGTAAAGGGTTTAATAAAGATTCTCTCAAGAATTTCAATACTGGTTGAAAATCGCGCAAGTACCCCTCATGTAGCGCAAGTATACTTGCGCGACCAATACTTGCGCGCCGCCGCAGGACTTGTGCGCCTTTCAAGACTTGCGCACCCCTAGCTTTTTGGGTTCCCATCTTGCCCATTTTTACTCCTCTTAATCCATTTCACCCTTCCTATTCAAGATTTAGTCTTCAAGATACTCTTCAAAGCCATTTATGGCATGATTTCTTGATTTGACATCCTTATCTGAAAGGAATTCTGTGAAATATCTCTCAAAACCTAGTGATTTAAACATCTTTATGTCACCAAAGATTGAGAGTTCATTCATTTCAACCTCATCCTTTAAGATGAGAGAATCCTAACCTGGGTCTCCTTTTCAGGAATAAATCCCCAGTTATAAAAACCTTTGATCTGGGCATCTCTCTTAAGAATAATCCCCAATCAAGTCCTTTAATCTTGGGCATCCTCCTCAGGAGTAAGCCCCAAACCTTAATCCCTAACCTGGGTCTCCTTTTCTGGAATAAGACTCAGTCATAACCTTGGGCTTCCTTTTCAGGAGTAAGCCCCAAGTCCCCTAACCTAGGCTTCCTTCTCAGGAATATGTCCTAGTCATAAATCTTGGGCATCCTTCTTAGGAGTAAGCCCCAAGTCTCTTAAAATTTCTCTTAACCAGTCATAAATTATCTTTGATTTGGGTTTCCTTTTCAGGAATAAAACCCAATCATAAGTCCCCTCCTAACTTGGGCATCCTCCTTAGGAGTAAGCCCCAAGCTTAGAGTATTCAAATCTCCATGAAGCACATATAACTTTGTGGACCCTGTTCTTGGATTTTCTCCCTAAAAGTAAATCCTAATCCTTCATCTATCTGGGCAGTCATCTATACATAAGCCCCAAAACAAATTCTTATGATTGCATCTTTTATGGCACAATTGTCTAAATTTTACCAATACCTCTTGTTTCTCACACCGAGCATGACTCACGTGAGCTTAGAGTGTAAAAGTAATTATGACATTCATCTTTGAGCCATCAATCATAAAACATCATATCCCATTCCTCGAACTACGTGGGTTCTGATTCCTTTTTCAAAACAAAGGATACGTAGGTAGCCCATTTATGGGTTCGATCCCAACATTGAAATAATCTCTGTCCTTCTGAATGACGATAAACTTCAAGTGCCCCACTGAGTGGCTTTAAAACCAGCCTGGTCATCAAAATGACCAAGAGACTTTTATATAAATGTTTTTAAGGATACCATTGACCAAGAATCTCTAAAACAAATATAGATGATTCTATATTGATGAAGAACCTCAAATACATATAAAAGATTCTCTAAATTTCTTGCATATTTAATAATTGATTGTTAAAACTAAAGGAAAGCTCATTTTATACTTGGTAATGTAATAAGGATTCACGAACTTAACTTAAATCTATAAAGAGAGTCCCGGAGTAGACAATAATTCCCCTCAAAAAGGTGTGATGAGTCCGACCTCCCATCCTCTCGACCAATGCAAATTCCTAAGCCTCATTATCCCACAAGCTAATGAGCGTCTGCCTTTGGAAAGTAGGTCCAAACGGATGTGGAATCATTGGATGTTTTCGGTTCTACGAACAAACCCGTTAGAAACCGATCGGAACGTTTGAATCTCCCATCCAGGAGGTCATCCCCGGATTCCGCGCGAAACAACGAGATTGTAGCTTCTTGATTAGTTGAGTGGAATCTACATTCCTTAAATACACACTCATATTCCCTTAACACTTTCCTCTAAGTTACATCATGTCTAGTGAGAGTTATTTCTCTTGATTTAATATGTATAAGTAAACCCAAAACATTCATAAGAACTATATAATAAAACTAAGTTTCTCAAAAAGGGTTGTTCAAACACTATGTTCTATGTATTTGATTCCTAATTAAGTAATGAAAGGTCATGTATAACTTAATGAATATTTGATGGTTTTTAATTATTATGTATAAATATTATCTTTTTTATCATCTATATGACTTGTAAATATGAATTATTATACTTAAATTAATAACCTATTTTAGATAAAACATTTAGGCCCAATCCATTTATAAGTACTCTGTCTATGAATATTAGTTCACTTATTTATGTGACTATAGTCTTGTATATGAAGAATAAATAATTCATAATATATATAAAAAATAATTAAATAACCAAATCTTGCACTTATCTAATGGTTGATTTTTTGAGAAGGCAATAAATCAA
Organism: Viscum album; assembly: GCA_963277665.1. Taxonomy (NCBI): domain Eukaryota; kingdom Viridiplantae; phylum Streptophyta; class Magnoliopsida; order Santalales; family Viscaceae; genus Viscum; species Viscum album. The sequence goes on from OY728135.1 coordinate 476,460,719, forward strand.
CCTTTGACCAAGGGAAAAACTCATGGTGCTGGTCTTGGAATGAGTTGATGTAACACCCCGACCCTAGTTACCCAGAGTCGGTGCATTATTACATAACATTGGCATGATCACAAGAAAGATCAAATCTCGAATGACCAATTGGTTTAGTATCCTTGGAAACACTAGATATATTCATAAGTTTTACATTACATCATTAAACGAAAAACTACTACAAAAACATATTGTCTCCATAATCCACACTCATATCCCCACATAATATCCCTGCAGGTCATTCATAACTTACTTCTTCACTTCCTGGGAAAAATAAAACATAGAAAAGGGGTGAGCTCAAATGCCCAGTAAGGATAACAATATAGCGGAAACTTTCATAAATAAGAATAAACTTTTAAGGAAATGTATAACTAAAACAAAAGCCTTTCAAACATTAACTTTCAACATGGTATGGAATAAATAAGATGAAATAATTCCATTTACTTATTCACATGGATATTCTACTAATCGAATAATCACATGCAAAAATCAATAACCTCTTTCATAATGTTGGAATGCATAATGCCAGACTATCATAACCACATAGTCAAGGCCTCGTGCCAAGACTACAAATAAGATTTTGTCAAGTCCGTGTGCCAAGACACTAGTTTGTCTCATGAGACCTACCGATGCATCGAGGAGCTATAGCGGGCTCCACCCGTCACATATTAAGTCCAATGCATTCCCATATGAAAAGGTTTAAACATAACATAAACATTCGTATTAAAACTAGCCTACGAAATGTCAATAATTTCACCATAAACTATGAATGGTATAAAAATAGCACATCCACAGTCAAACATATCACAAAACCTTCAATACAATATAGAAGTTTTGTATCATAATAAATCAACTTCAAATAATCTTAAAATCCATCAAAGGATGTTGACATAGATGAAATCAATATTCTTTTTAAAGAAATATCTCCTTTTATTTTGAAATCATTTAAGATCCATATAAAATAAAACATTTTCTTTGAAAATATTCTTATAATCTTGTAAGGGAGGCTTTGAAGATTTTATAACAGCGGAAAATAGTCGCACCCTCCGTATAAGTTAAAAAAACATTCTTACCTTAATTCTGTCGAAAAGGTTAAAAAGGACCTTGTTTTGAAAATGACGGAAAGATTCCTTTATAAACCTCTTATAAAAAGTAAAACAAGGGTATAAATGACGTTAACCCATATTCTTGTAAATAATAACAATGTTTTGAAATACATTTCAAAGAAACATGGATGTGGATGATAAAGAAATCCCAATAGATTATTACGTATAAACAACCTCGGATAATGAAGAGATTGTGAAATAACCCTTACCTTGTACTTTTCCTTGGTTGGGGTAGGTTAACCTCCTGTATAATGGTGAAATAATTGTTATTAAATTATACAAGAATCATATATATTAATATGATATCATATATGATCTTTTAACATTGATTTGTTAATAATATCTTAGAATTATCGTCGTTTCGGGTGTTAACTTACTCATTTTCTTTTATATGTTTTGTTACATAAGCCATGTTTGTTGTATCTTATTCATATCTAGAATGATATCAAGTCCTTAAACATCATTTTTAAATAATCAAATGATAATTATACTTGAATGGATACGATGGAGAATGAATCTCATCGCGTTCGTGGAGACGGTAGTCCGTACGTACGCACGAGCGACAATATCATTCTTTTGATATTAGAATAATATATAAATGGATGGTATATCATATATACAGAATAATTAACATGTTATATTTATTATTTACATGAGTTACACATCATTATTATACCCATCCAAATAATAATATATTGAATAACAATTACACCACGACGTGGAGACGGTAAGCCGTGCGTACGCACGTATGGTGACATGTTATTCCAAGGGTGGATAGAATACTGAATATGGTTGTACCATATTTATAATAACATCACACTATATGTGGGATACTGGAGTTATTATTTTAGAATGGTAATAACAAAGGAAGAAGAAGTGGAAGAAGAAATGAACTTGGAGAAGGGTGGTGAAATCATTACCTCTTCTTCGGGTTCTTCCTTTTGATTTGATCAAAAAGGCTCCTTAGGTTGGATTTCTGATCAAACTAAGGCCTCTAGGTTGTAGTGAGGGATGTTGGGAGAGTATTTGGGCATAGTTTGGCCGATCCAAAAGTCTTTGAAGATGTCAAAAATGAGAAGGAGGAGTGCCCTTTTATAAGAGGGGTGAGGGGCACCTTTGGAAAAGCTAGAAATATTAATTTATAATAAATTCATAATCGGTTTCCAATGGCTCCAAAGTTGACTATTCAAAGGTTAAGTTGGGGATGGGTCGAAAACAACTCATCCAATAGAATTTAGACAGGTTTGGGTACTTATATTAACCTTATCTTTAAGTATTAACTCTAAGTTAATTAGTTTCACTTTTACAATGTCTCTTTGTATTTTTTATATAATATGGTTAATAAACTTACTATATACATCCAAACGACCCCCAAGTGGTCCATTAATGATGAAACTATCATGATATAAGTCTCTTGGCCTAACCTTATATTTTTAGGAATTTAATATCAATTAATAATATAATATTTGTTTTAAGTACTTTTTTATGTCAATTTTGACACTATTCAATAGTTGATTTTTGTGAAACTCATAACAGATTGATTACTTAGAAAAAATTCAATTAAATCAATCCTAATATGTTATTAAAAGTTTCATATTATATTTATTTGGGTATTTATAATATCAATTATTTTAATTTTTCACTATTATAGTAATTACTGCATCATCATTGTGTCATAAATAAAATAAATTATTTAATGTCTAAAAATTATAAATAAAATAACATTATGTAGGAAATTTTTTTATCTTTCTAATGAATATTTATAATCTAAAATCCAACATATATAACCCTATGTAACAATTGTTTTGCTAAAAGATATATGCTTGTGTCATTTTTGTATTCATTTTGACTTAAAGAAAATAAAGTGTCATTATCACTTACAAGTGGATCCATGGGGTCCCAAAATAGTCCCAAAGATGCCCATGGTCGACCATGTATCAACCAATAGGGTTAAGACACGATTTAGGGTAATTTAGTATTATTATAATATTATTTTTTAACCCTTATTTACCGGATTTACCCTTAACCATGGTAAATAAAATATTTACCGCAGTAATTATTCAAAATGTCTAAAAATAAAAGTTACCTATTTACACAATTTGAACATCCTGATTCCAAATATGGAATCCATTTTCCTAAATTTAAAAAACAGAAGTGGCAGAAATTAATTTAAAATTAATTCTCGTTGTCAAAACAAAAAGCGTGTTTTTAAGAGATAATAACTATCAAAAGATTGACACTTGTTTATGTTCGGTTTAATTGTAAAATTATGTCCAATGACCAAAATTATATTAAATGGTAAAAATATATTCTAAATATACTTTAAAACCACTCAAATTCATAATTTATCGCTATTAATTATTTTGATTAAAAAAGTTGTCTTTAATTAAAATTTAGTAATTTTCACTATTCATCAAAATATGAAAGTTATCCGAAATGTACCAAAATTTCACCTTAGACTAAATTCGATATTCCGAATCCAAAAATGATGTCCATTTTGAAATATAAAATATATATAATTTCAAAAAGTAGGTATTACTATTCATAACGGCTAGTTTGATTGGTTATGGTGTGTTAGAACTCGGTGTTGCGTACAACACACGCTATCACATTATTCAAAGAGAAGCGTACCGTAGAAGCTTGGGGTGTTGCATTCTCCCCTCCTTCAAATAATTTCGTCCTCGAAATTTCTAGAATACTAATCACATGAAAAGACTCGGGTGGTTCTTCATCATAAGTTCCTCGGGTTCCCACGTTGCCTCCTCCATCTTATGGTTTCTCCACAAAACTTTTACCAGACGCGTCGTCCGGTTTCTCAGTACTTGTTCTCTCGTATCAAGAATCCTGACGTGCTCTTCACAATAAAAAATATCAGGTTCCAGTTCTAATTCCTCATAGGTGAGTACATGCGTTGGATCAGGCATGTATTTCCTCAACAGAGATACGTGGAACACATCGTGAACTTTGGAGAGACATGGCGGCATTACCAATCGGTAAGCTACAACCCCAATTCGTTCTAGAATTTCGAAAGGTCCGATGTACCTGGGACTCAATTTACCTTTCTTACCAAAACATATGAGTCCCTTCCACGGAGATACCTTCAGGAAAACATGATCACCAACTTGAAATTCCAAATCCTTCCTTCGATTATCGGCATAGCTCTTCTGCCTACTTTGAGCTGATTTGATGTGATTTTGGATTACTTTCACCTTTTCCACCGTTTCCTCCACCAGTTCTGGGCCTACAAGTTTTCTTTCACCAACGTCATCCCAACAGGTCGGTGTACGACATCTCTTTCCGTATAACGCTTCATATGGTGCCATCTGAATACTCGAATGGAAGCTATTGTTATAGGAAAATTCTACCAGAGGTAAATATTGATCCCACATACCCTGAAAGTCATGTGAGGAAGATCTCAACATGTCTTCTAAGGTTTGAATTGTCTGTTCTGATTGTCCGTCTGTCTGATGGTGGTATGCAGTGCTGAAATGAAGTTCAGTATCCAGGGATTTCTGAAGACTTTTCCAAAATCTTGAAGTAAAACGAGGATCATGATCAGAAACAATCGATAGGGGTACTCCATGAAGTCTCACAACTTCATTAATATATAGTCTTGCTAGACGTTCCAGGGGTAGATCTTCTCTTATAGCAAGAAAATGTGCTGACTTGGTAAGACGATCAACAATAACCCATATTGCATCATTCCTTCTAGGAGTCTTTGGTAGCCCTATGACAAATTCCATCGTAATATTGTCCCATTTCCACTCCAGTATGGGAAGCGGTTGCATGACTCCTCCAGGTTGTTGCCTTCCAGCTTTCACTTGTTGACAAACCATACATCTTGACACAAAATCAGAAATCTCCCTCTTCATGTTGTCCCACCAAAAATGTTCCTTCAAATCTCTATACATTTTGGTGCTCCCAGGGTGTATAGAGAAATTGGAACTATGAGCATCATCCAGCAATTCCCTTTTTAGATCAGGTATATTGGGAACACAAAGTCTCTTCCCGAATTTCAAAATTCCATCTTCATACACAAAGTCTCTCAATCTCCCATCATTCACAGCTTTAATCTTCTTTTTTAATTCTTCATCATCGATCTGAGAACTCTTAATCCTTTCTAGTAAATATGGTTTGGCAACCATTTGAAAAAGAAATGATGTTTCGCCTTCCCTGGTTATTCCCATGTCCATCTTTACTAGATCCATGAAAATTGGATCCCTTTCAATTCTCATATTGTTCAAAACTCCATGGTCTTTTCTACTCAAAGCATCTGCCACCTTGTTTGCCTTCCCCGGGTGGTAGTGTATCGTACAATCATAACCCTTGAGTAATTCAAGCCATCTCCTTTGCCTTATGTTGAGTTCTTTTTGTGAGAAAATATACTTCAAACTCTTGTGATCAGTATAAATCTCACATTTTTCACCATTGAGGTAGTGCCTCCATATCTTCAAAGCAAAGATCACAGCTGCTAACTCGAGATCATGAGTAGGATAGTTTTGTTCATGAATTTTCAACTGTCGTGATGCATAGGCAATAACTCTATCATTCTGCATAAGGACACAACCAAGTCCTTTCTTCGATGCATCACTATAAATAACGAACCCATCATTCCCCGATGGTAGAGTCAATATAGGAGAATTGACTAATCTTCTCTTCAGTTCTTCAAAACATTCTTCACACTCTTTTGTCCAAACAAATTTAACCCCTTTACGTGTGAGCTTCGTTAATGGGTTAGCCAATCGGGCAAAATTCTGGATGAAACGTCGATAATAACCTGCCAAACCAATAAAACTGCGTACCTCAGTTATACTCGTAGGTGCTGGCCATTCTTGGATTGCCTTGGTCTTAGAAGGATCAACATAGATTCCATCTTTAGAGAAAATATGTCCAAGAAAAGAAATCTCCTGAAGCCAGAATTCACACTTGCTAAACTTCCCATATAATTCATGCCTCCTCAGAGTCTTCAAGATAATGCGCAAGTGATTTTCATGATCTTCATAGGTTTTGGAGTATACCAAGATATCATCAATAAATACCACCACAAATTCATCGAGATACTCCTTGAAAACTCTATTCATCATATCCATGAATACAGAGGGTGCATTAGTCAATCCAAAAGGCATTACAGTAAACTCGTAATGCCCGTACCTGGTTTGAAATGCTGTCTTCAGAATGCCTTCCTTCTTCACACACAACTGATGGTATCCAGATCGAAGGTCAATCTTTGAAAATTATTGAGCTCCATGCAGTTGGTCAAATAAATCATCAATACGAGGTAGGGGATACTTGTTCTTTATCGTTATAGCATTGATCTCCCTGTAGTCGATACATAACCTCATAGATCCATCTTTCTTTTTAACAAAAAGAACAGGGGATCCCCATGGAGAAACACTAGGGCAAATAAATCCCTTATTACTCAATTCCTCTAGTTGTTTCTTTAGTTAGACTAACTCTATAGTGTCCATTCTATAAGGGGTCTTCGATATAGGCCTTGATCCAGGAATCAAATCAAGGGAAAACTCAACTTCTCGTTCGGGAGGATGTCCAGGTAAATCTTCCGGAAATACATCTACAAATTCTTTCACAACAGGTACATCCTCTATTTGAACATTCCTTTCATCACCGACAGTTATTTCATTCTCTTCCTCCCCAATAATTGAATTATGTTGAGCTACTAGGGGTGGATCTAAATAAGAATTAGGTGGTGATGATTCTGCTCTAAAGATAAGGTGTTCCTTATCATTATCATCAAGAATCGTAACCTCTTTCTTCTTACAATAAATCTTTGCATCATAGTCCGAAATCCAGTCCATACCGAGGATTATATCAAACTCAATCATAGGTATGACGATGAGATCAGCAGATAAAGAAAATTTATGTGCTCTAATGGGGACTGATTCACAAAACTTTGTTGCAATGATACTTCCCTTAGGATTTTTAACTGACCACTCCCTTATTAAATCAAATTGGAAATATCTAATTTTCTTAGCAAACTGGGAAGATATGAAACAATGCGACGATCCAGAGTCAAATAATGCATTTGCTAAACTTGAGGAAACCATTAAATTACCTGCCACCACGTCTTTTGGAGCTTCTACCTCTGCAGTAGTGATAGCATAAGCTTGGCCTTGATCCCTTTGCCATTTCTGAGGTAAGTTCTCCTGACACTTAGGACATGCATTTGCATAATGCCCCATATCCCTACAATTGTAGCACTGAACGTTGGTAGCTTCCTTCTTCCCCTTGCAATCATGAGCTTGGTGGCCTTTTTCACCACACTTGTAACAGACTCCCATTCCCTTCAAGCAAGTACCAGGATGTTTCTTCCCGCATTTACCACAAGATGGATATTCAACCTTTCCATTCTTCCCATTATTTCCATTCCCATATTGATCAGCAGGTCTCTTCTTCTCTTGCTTTGCTTTAAAGTCATAAGACTTAGAGAATTCCTTTTCGGTCTTGATAGCACATGAGACAATGTCTTCGTACGATGAAAAGGATTGTGAGACTAATGCTCGAGGGAGAAATGGTTTTAACCCATCAAAGAAACGATCAATCTTACTTCTTGGGTTGCGAATATAATCTCCAGCATACCTCGCTAACCTTGTAAAGTTAACCTCATACTTTGTGACATTCTCATCCTCCTTTTGTCTCAGATTCAGAAATGGCCTTTCCATATCTGCTCGATGGTCGCGAGGAATGTATTTTTCTAAAAACAGATCTTTGAACTCCCTCCATTCCATATTTGATACTTCATCATCTTCCTTCACGTTTTGAATCAATGACCACCATTGATCAGCATCTCCAGTGAGGCGGTAAACTGCCATGATAACTTTTTCCCTTTCACTGCTCCCCAAAGCCTGAAATATTTTCTCTAGGGAATTTATCCATTTCTCAGCTACTAAGGGATTTGTACTCCCATTGAACGTTGGTGGTTGTTGCCTCATGAATCGATCTAACATTGATCCTCCACGCTGCGGATCAGGGTGCTCCATACGGGTAAGGTTATTATTCAAAACCTGAGTAAGTTGTCCCAGTATGGTGATTAGCTGATCGGCACCAGTTGCATCACCAGCCCCACTATAATTATCTTGAGCAGGAGGGCAATCCCTACATGGAGTGTGTGCATTGATACAGTTTCCATTTCTTCCACTAGGCGCCATTTCTAAACAATGGCATAAACTAGATCAGTTTATGAATCAAAATACATAATCCCATACTTATAAAACACTTACCATAAATTGAACTATTTATGGATATAATCCATAATCATAAAAATGTTTTCTTTGAGAAAGTATATACTCATAAACCCTTCATAATGATTTGTAAAGAAAATGAGAGTTATCCTAAGCATATCCCCCGGGAGTGTCGTAACCAAGAGTGCAGCAAGGCCCGTTGTCGTGCACCAGTTCCCGTTCGAGTCTAGCTCAAAGCGGTGTTTTCGCGTTTTACCCCAAGGTACATCTGTGCCAGAGCCGCCTCTACCTGCTCGTATCCAGACATGGATGTATTGCTCGGAAAACTCACAAAATCTCTACAATACCAAAATTCTAGGAAGTTATTCTATACTAATCCTCAAAGTTCATCTTAGGTCTACGTGCTCTAATCAGAGTTTATGTAAATCTAGCTACCAAGGTTTGTACTAAACTTCCTCTGATACCAACTGTAATGCCCCGACCCTAGTTACCCAGAGTCGGTGCATTATTACATAACATTGGCATGATCACAAGAAAGATCAAATCTCGAAATACCGATTGGTTTAGTAGCCTTGGAAACACTAGATATATTCATAAGTTTTACATTATATCATTAAACGAAAAACTACTACAAAAACATATTGTCTCCATAATCCACACTCATATCCCCACATAATATCCCTGCAGGTCATTCATAACTTACTTCTTCACTTCCGGGGAAAAATAAAACATAGAAAAGGGGTGAGCTCAAATGCCCAGTAAGGATAACAATATAGCGGAAACTTTCATAAATAAGAATAAACTTTTAAGGCAATGTATAACTAAAACAAAAGCCTTTAAAACATGAACATTCAACATGGTATGGCATAAATAAAATGAAATAATTCCATTTACTTATTCACATGGATATTCTACTAATCGAATAATCACATGCAAAAATCAATAACCTCTTTCATAATGTTGGAATACATAATGCCAGACTATCATAACCACATAGTCAAGGCCTCGTGCCAAGACTACAAATAAGATTTTGTCAAGGCCTTGTGCCAAGACACTAGTTTGTCTCATGAGACCTACCGATGCATCGAGGAGCTATAGCGGGCTCCACCCGTCACATATTAAGTCCAATGCATTCCCATATGAAAAGGTTTAAACATAACATAAACATTCGTATTAAAACTAGCATACGAAATGTCAATAATTTCACCATAAACTATGAATGGTATAAAAATAGCACATCCACAGTCAAACATATCACAAAACCTTCAATACAATATAGAAGTTTTGTATCATAATAAATCAACTTCAAATAATCTTAAAATCCATCAAAGGATGTTGACATAGATGAAATCAATATTCTTTTTAAAAAAATATCTCATTTTATTTTGAAATCATTTAAGATCCATATAAAATAATACATTTTATTTGAAAATATTCTTATAAGCTTGTGAGGGATGCTTTGAAGATTTTATAATAGCGGAAAATAGCCGCACCCGCCATATAAGTTAAAAAAAACATTCTTACCTTAATTCTGTCGAAAAGGTTAAAAAGAACCTTGTTTTGAAAACGATGGAAAGATTACTTTATAAACCTCTTATAAAAAGTCAAACAAGGGTATAAATGACTTTAACCCATATTCTTGTAAATAATAACAATGTTTTGAAATACATTTCGAAGAAACATGGATGTGGATGATAAAGAAATCCCAGTAGATTATTACGTATAAACAACCTCGGATAATGAAGAGATTGTGAAATAACCCTTACCTTGTACTTTTCCTTGGTTGGGGTAGGTTAACCTCCTATATAATGGTGAAATAATTGTTATTAAATTATACAAGAATCATATATATTAATATGATATCATATATGATCTTTTAACATTGAGTTGTTAATAATATCTTAGAATTATCGTCGTTTCGGGTGTTAACTTACTCATTTTCTTTTATATGTTTTGTTACATAAGACATGTTTGTTGTATCTTATTCATATACAGAATGATATCAAGTCCTTAAACATCATTTTTAAATCATCAAATGATAATTATACTTGAATGGATACGATGGAGAATGAATCTCATCGCGTTCGTGGAGACTGTAGTCCGTACGTACGCACGAGCGACAATATCATTCTTTTGATATTAAAATAATATATAAATGGATGGTATATCATATATACAGAATCATTAACATGTTATTTTTATTATTTACATGAGTTACACATCATTATTATACCCATCCAAATAATAATATATTGAATAACAATTACACCACGACGTGGAGACGGTAAGCCGTACGTACGCACGTATGGTGACATGTTATTCAAAGGGTGGATAGAATACTGAATATGGTAGTACCATATTTATAATAACATCACAGTATATGTGAGATAATAGAGTTATTATTTTAGAATGGTAAGAACAAAGGAAGAAGAAGTGGAAGAAGAAATGAACTTGGAGAAGGGTGGTAAAATCATTACCTCTTCTTCGGGTTCTTCCTTTTGATTTGATCAAAAGGGATCCTTAGGTTGTCTTTATGATCAAACTAAGGCCTCTCGGTTGTAGTGAGGGATGTTGGGAGAGTATTTGGGCAGATTTTGGCCGAACCAAAAGGCTTTGAAGGTGTGAAGAAATGAGAAGGAGGAGTGCCCTTTTATAACAGGGGTGAGGGGCACCTTTGGAAAAGCTAGAAATATTAATTTATAATAAATTCATAATCGGTTTCCAATTGCTCCAAAGTTGAATATTCAAAGGTTAAGTTGGGGATGGGTCGAAAACAACTCAACCAATAGAATTTAGACAGGTTTGGGTACTTATATTAACCTTATCTTTAATTATTAACACTAAGTTAATTAGTTTCACTTTTACAATGTCTCTTTGTATTTTTTATATAATATGGTTAATATACTTTCTATATACATCCAAACGACCCCCAAGTGGTCCATTAATGATGAACCTATCATGATATAAGTCTTTTGGCCGATCCTTAGATTTTTAAGAATTTAATATCAATTAATAATATAATATTTGTTTTAAGAACTCTTTTATGTCAATTTTGACACCATTCAATAGTTGATTTTTTTGATACTCATAATAGATTTATTACTTCGAAAAAAGTCAATTAAATCAATCCTAATATATTATTAAAAGTTTCATATTTTATTTATTTGGGTATTTATAATATCAATTATTTTAATTTTTCACTATTATAGTAATTACTACATCATCATTGTGTCATAAATAAAATAAATTATTTAATGTCTAAAAATTATAAATAAAATAACATTATGTAGGAAATCTTTTTATCTTTATAATGAATATTTATAATCTAAAATCCAAGATATATAACCCTATGTAACAATTGTTTTGCTAAAAGATATATGCTTGTGTCATTTTTGTATTCATTTTGACATAATTAAAATAAAGTGTCATTATCACTTACAAGTGGATCCATGGGGTCCCAAAATAGACCCAAAGATGCCCATGGTCGACCATGTATCAACCAATAGGGTTAAGACACGTTTTAGGGTAATTTAGTATTATTATAATATTATTTTGTAACCCTTATTTACCGGATTTACCCTTAACCATGTAAATAAAATATTTACCGCAGTAATTATTCAAAATGTCTAAAAATAAAAGTTACCTATTTACAAAATTTGAACATCCTGATTCGAAATATGGAATCCATTTTCCTAAATTCAAAACACAAAAGTGGCAGAAATTAATTTAAAATTAATTCCCGCTGTCAAAACAAAAAGCGTGTTTTTAAGAGATAATAACTATCAAAAGATTGACACTTGTTTATGTTCGGTTTAATTGTAAAATTATGTCCAATGACCAAAATTATATTAAATGGTAAAAATATATTCTAAATATACTCTAAAACCACTCAAATTCATAATTTATAACTATTAATTATTTTGATTAGAAAAGTTGTTTTTAATTAAAATTTATTAATTTTCACTATTCATCAAAATATGAAAGTTATCCGAAATGTACCAAAATTTCACCTTAGGCTAAATTCGATATTCCGAATCCAAAAATGATGTCCATTTTGAAATATAAAATATATATAATTTCAAAAAGTAGGTATTACTATTCATAACGGCTAGTTTGATTGGTTATGGTGTGTTAGAACTCGGTGTTACGTACAACACACGCTATCACATTATTCAAAGAGAAGCGTACCGTAGAAGCTTGGGGTGTTGCAGTTGAAGCATTCAACCTATCCACCTATTTATTATACAAGTTATCGTGATATTGGTTATATCTTGAACCACCTCTATGAGTCGTAGGTTACTCTATTAATTACAAGTATTTATAACTCACATGTAGGTGGGGGAACTAAGGGATTGGTTAATGGGAAATATATAAATTTCCTTGGATAGGAAGGTCCTATATAATAAAGGAGGGAGGGATGAATCACATACCATCATATTTAATTTAATAATTAACAATTAAAAACCCATGAAATAAATTAAATTAAATTAAACCATCATATACACATGTCTTTTCTCAAACTCATGAATAGTCATACACAAGAATCATTTACGGAAAATTAAATTTTGTTAGCATTCATTTCTATTCATTAATTATTATTAATATAAACACAGGTTCATTAATTAATTAATTAGTTAGTTAGTTCTATTTAATCTTCAGGGAAATTTTAAGTCTCTTGAAGATACCAATCATTAAGGCATTCATGGAAAATAAACAACATAAAGAATAATTAAAGATAATTTCAATAAATGAATTGTGAATTTAAAATTCCCTAAAAACATTATTATTTTTTTAAACACATCATGTGTTATTAGATATAATAAATTACCAATGATTTAATAAATTATTTAATGTAATTTAATTATATCCTTTATTGGAAGAATACACGATGTGTACTTCCGAGTTATATGTTATGTACCCGGGATACATGCTTGGGGATTTGGTGTGTACCATGAATGGACTAAATGTTGTGTATTGACAGACTATATGCCATGTGTTATACATTTCAAGTTCCTAGGATTAATATTTGGGGATTCAATGTGTAATTCATCAGATTACATAATGTGTATTCACAAACTACGCATTGTGTTATATGAATGGTGGTTGTATGTGCAACATGCCGAAGGACTCGGTGTGTTCGTTGGAGATGAGACTACATGAAATGTACAATATTTATACAAGACATTTATCTCACATTTCATGATTCTACATAACTCACCAAAGAACTCATTCTATATTTTATACAAGATAATTAATGAACTACACAGTGTGTATGTAGGTTGCACATCGTGTACTTATTTAATTTCAAAACCTATCATTCTTAATAAATTTTGACCCTGTACTTGACCACATGTTTTGTATTAATTTTCCTACTAAACCATGTATAATACATGATATGTACTCTATTTACACACCATTCATTATAAAATTTTGTGTTCAAAACTAGACCAGTCTACACATGGTGTAAAAAAATCTGCTATGTGTAATTAATGCTTGGCACATCGTATATCATGTGACATGGCCCCATGCAGTGCACATGGGTACATGGAATGTACTTTGACAACATTCCAGGTAACCTAGTATTATAATACATAATTATTTTCAATTCTCTATGGAATTATTAGTAATTCTTCTTCTATTTTTAGTTTCCTAGGAAAATGAAACATTGAATACTAATAATTAAAATTTTGAAATAATTTTAATTAATCAACCAGATTAAGGAATTAATATTTTTGGAAATGAAACTTTTAGCCAACATTGTTCATTTTGATCAACCGTCAAATAAATAATTATAAATTAAACATGTGACCCCGATGATACCAATTGTAGGTTTTTGGAAAAGTAGAAGTTCCTTGGTGAGAGATATAATTGTAAAGGTTTTTTTAATTCGGCGGATCATTCCCAATATAGTACATGATGTGGACACCATGAAAAATGAAATTTTCCATCAAATATTGACTTAGATGAAATGTACTATTCTCAGATGTAAATTTTCCATCAAATATTTTCCCCCAAATTTTGACTTATAGGAAATATTAAAGGGGATATTTTCAAGTTAAATTTATAATTAATTAATTTATGGTAAATAGAAAAATTACCAAGGCATAGGGCCATTATCTATTATAGATTTTGATTTTCCTAAGGAAATAATATTCATATTACCATTGTTGTTTTTTATAGGATCCATGTGTAGAATCCCTCTACTGGTGATCCACACATGCTCTATTAAACTCTAAATGACACTAAGTGATTTTTGGGTGATATTATAAAGAATAAATCATCTTCAATTTTTCATCTTGATCACATCATGACCATTTGAGATTGAATGATATCGTCTCATTCTTGAGAATATAAGAGGACGAATTTGAGAGAGATAATTCTGTTATGAAAAATTATTCTCAATACTCTATTAATTCTACACAGTTGGCGTAACCGTTTATTTATAGAGATATAGATTAGTTTAAAATATTATTTAATTGAGTATTGAACCTCAAATAATATCATAATCCTTGACATACCACCTGAAAAAAATAATAATATTTTTATTATTTCATGGAATGTTATAACTCACACAGTAAATAAAATTATTTTCACTATATTATAGATTACTATTTTGTCACTTGACAAGATCTTGGTCCACTATAACTCTTCATAATTTATTAAATACCTAAATAAGTATTTAATTAATTATTTTATTCAGAAGTACATATTTTATTCATAAATATACATTTCATCCATAATCTACTGAATAAAATATTTATTAAATATTCAATAAATAAAATAAATATTTTATCCAAAATCTTGTGAACAAATTTTTATTATATATTAATTATACTAAATAAATTATTTATTAAATAATAAACAATTAATTATTACCTTGATAATATTAGAGTTCTCTAAAACATGAATAAATTTATTTCTCATTCTTAAGAATAATATTTTTCCATTAATTAAAATCAAATATAATTACACAAGATTAGAAAAAACACATAGTGTGTGGCCCTCTAGGATCCTTTCTCATTAGCATTATATGGGATTGCATAAAGTCCAAGACTACATTCTAGAAACAAGGCAAGAAATACAAGAGAGATAACTTAATGTCAAAATTATGACTACAATATATGAATGAATACAGAGTAATATAATTCCTTTGTCTCAATATATCATTAATCAGGTTCCACATCCATGCCATCAACCAATATGTTTTATATGTCTTTCTTTGACAATCTAAAATAAATTTCATTACACCACGGGCATAGAATTTAATGTGATATTTATATTTCAATAAAATAGATTATAGATCAACTTCCATAAAGATGGAAGGGGAAAGCCTTCATTGACTTATTATTAGTGACATTTCATTCGTGATGCATCCAAAGCATCTTACTTCCCACAAACATACGACATCATGATTTTTGTCATTAAATCTAAGTACATGAGCATGACATGTATTAATGATAATATTAAATTCTAAGGACCACAAAACATGATCTTATATAGGGATATTTGTAAGAACACGGATCTTCATTTCAGGTATGTGTTTCCTTTTCAGGTGTTTTTGAGAATTTTTGGAGTTTCTCGAAATTTTCAAAGTACACGCCGTGTACTTTCTGATTAAATGCCATGTACTCTTCTCTGGCTCGAAGCCATGTTCTGGTCATTCCTGGGCCACACACATAGTGTGTAGGGGTGACATGGAGGCCGATTTTGGAGGAGTATGGAAAACCCACTACACCCCGTGTACTTTAAAAATACACACCGTGTACTTTTTTTTCAATAGATGGACTAGGGTCATGCCACATAGGCATATTCATCTTCTTCTAGGAATGGTTCATCCGAGAGTGACCTGTACGGCCGGATCTTGCCCGAGCTCCCACCTCTCCATCCATTATATGATTCGAGCACGGTCGATTGCATTGGAAGCGCAGCGGTGAGTTCTTCCTTCTGCTTGAGCCTTGTTTTCTAGTTATTCCTCTTTGTCAAGTTATATAAGGATGAAAGTTCTGTGCGTTTTCTCCGATCTAATATGTTCTAGGGGGAATTATCCGTCTTGGTTCAAGTATATTGATATCCTTTGATTGAGGTAGGGGGTTTGTGCCTTACCGTTCAAAGTCTATGTGTTTTATGTGAAAATTCCACCAATACCCGAGAATAGGGTATTGCGTGTTTACCTTTTTGCACTTGTTGTTTTCCTTAATTGCTTGTATTCTTGTGTAGAGGTAAATTGACTATGATAGAGGACGATTTTTTGTTCTTGGATGTATTTTCCCTTGCTTTGTTATATTAATGACCTTTGGGGTCACGTTTTCCTTTGGGTGCTACACCAGTTTTCATGCCTTATAGTTATAAGTTGAGGTGGAAATCATGACATTTTTTTGCCTTGTAGACTATTTAGCTAAGTAGATCTATAGGTTTAGTTTGGTTAGCCAAGTAGCTATATAGGTTTACTTTGGCCTTATAGCAATATTATGCACAGACTGGCACAGGGCTGAGAGAACCTGGTGTTGTAGACTATATGGGATAGACCGAGTGAGCTTCCCAGAGAGTCTTAGATATTACAGACTATAGAGGGGATGAACTGAGTGATCTCCCAGAGATTCATGGATTTTATAGACTACAGGAGGGTAGACCGAGTGATCTTCCTCGGAAATTTTTACCTTGTTTGAATCTCTTTAAGAACCTTCCCAGGCTAGAGGAGGAATTGACCGAGTGAGCTTTCTCATAGAGTCTGTGGTATACCTGAGGCTATAGGAGGAATTGACCGAGATAGCTTCCTTAGATAGTCTCTAGACCTTAGGAATAAGAGGTTTAGACCTCTTTATCTTCGTCAAGAGAGTCCCTGACTACCCTTGACTATAAGGGGAATTTACCGAGTGTACTTTCCCAGAGATTATCCTAAATTTGTATGACCAAGCCAGACGGGTTAGGCTTAGTGCACTTCCCAGAGGGTTGTGGTACTTCTTGGATAGGACCATAGGGTATTGATGTGAGTACTTCCCAGAGGGTTTCCGGCTTGTTAGTTGTTTGTTTCACTGGTGTTGATTGGTTGTGGATTGGTTGTTGCTTTGTATCATCCTGTTTTACTGCTTACTGTTTACTGCATTCTGCTTGCTGTTGCTGTTTACTACTTATTGTACTTTTACCTACCATATACTCACCGACTGTTAGGCATAGATCTTTGGGTGGTTTCCTACTGGTATTTTATCTCACACCCTTTTTGGGCCATGATTTTGGGCCCAAGAAGACTATTTTGTTGCAGGTATAGACAAGGGCAAGTGCCCTTCAACTTCTCGAACTTGATTGCTTGGAGCAGGAGGGCATGGGACCGAGTTTTGGCTCGCAATACTGATGAGATTTTTAATTTTATTTTTGTACTTGTTTTTGTACTATAGTGTTTTCCAGCATTGTGACTTGTTTGGATGCTTTCCTAGTTAAGTATCGTGCATCATTTCATATATACATATGTGCTCTAGTTGTTGATTTAGTCTTTTGCTGTTATATTGTTCGTTATTACTGCTTACGCTATTGCATGTTTATCTTTCTTCTGCTGTGTACTCTGCCAATGAGGGTATAGTTTCCCCACTATCACACACAAGGCCCTCACTTCTTGTCGGAAGCCTCTGGAATTTGGGGAAATGCACTTGAGGTCATGTGACCAACCGGGTACGGGGTGCCTCTGGGTGGATTTCGGAACCGGGACGTTAAAAAGTGGTATCAGAGGAATTCTTTTCTCTTGCTTTACTATTTGGAGACTTTATCCAGGGATAGGAAGTATTCTCTACATGGTAATAAGTTGTTCCCAGGAGTAGCTAACCCATGTACAGGGAAATGCCATACTACATCTTTTATTTTAGTTTCGGGTTTTGAGATTTTACGGTTGATTTGATTTTACCTAGAGTGATTTACATGCTTTGTGATGTTATTGTTTTGATATTACGATTCTATTTCTGTCGCAACTTGATGAGATGAGGGTATGTCATCTCATGCATCATATGGGTACTTGTAGAGATCACATGCCATGCATTCTGTCCATTCCATTTAGGGTGCATTAGCGATTGCATGCTGTTGTGATAGACGATGTGTAGATTATTCATGTCTTTGTGATTGATGCTTAATAGAATCACTACTGCTTGTTAGAGAATTTTTTGTGTTGTACTTTGTTTAAATGAACACCAAATTCTGATTCTTGAGGTGTTATGGGCCCTCTTAAATCGGAAATTGGTGGATCATGATCCTATTTTCTCATGTACATGACTGTAGGGGATTCCATGCTTTGATTTGCAAGGAGTATGGGCCCTCACGGATCGGAATTTGGCACCTCTTTGCCTTGTTTTCTGTATTTCCTGGCTTCTGTTCAGTTTCTGAGCTACTGCCCAAAAAAACCCAGAATACACAGTGTGTACTTTCTGGTTACAGGTCGTGTAGTTTTTAGGCCGTGTTACTGACTATGTGTGTAGGAACACAGTGTTGTGAAAATAACTTTAGGAGCACTTCGTGTATGGTATGTACACACCGTGTAGTGTCGAGCCCTGTACCCGACCGTGTCACTAATAACACGGGTCGGGAAAGATCGAGTAGAACACGCCGTGTGGGTGAAGAACACACTATGTAGTTTTCCCAGGCACCCGGCCATGTCATGAATAACATGGGTAGACGTGACCTTCTCTAAGACACACTGTGTTGCTTTTGGAACATGTCGTGTAGTCTTGCCCATGTACATGGCTGTGTCACAAACAAAATGGGACGGTGTCACATTCTCTTATACACGCCGTGTTTGTTCGGAACATGCTTTTTAAGGGCCATCCATGTAGACGGATGTGTAACTAACAACACGGGCCACTAAGTCAGTGTATGAAACACGTCGTGTAGTCTAAGGTTAGTTTGAACCATGTGAGTTAGCCGTGTAAAGAGACTTGGGAAGGGGAATAGTCTTCATGAACATGTCGTGTGTTGGGTCAACACGCCGTGTAGTTTTTGGTGTTACATGACCTGTACAGCAGGGGTACACACCCATTGCAGTGGCTTAATAGGACATGTCATGTAGTTTTTATACACGCCGTGTAGTCGTGTTTTGTAAACTTGTGTGTTTTCCTTCACCTGTTCATGTTTTGTAATCTTGTGTCCTCTGGCCTTTTTTTTCAGATCTAAGGTATACTTTTGATCATTCGTAGCTATTCCTCTGAGACGTACTCTGGTTGTATGTCTGTCATCAGGTAGTGATCAGACGCCAGATATGTTTGATCAGGGAATTCCTGCCGATCCTCCAGTCGAGACAGCCTTGGCACCGGCTGTGATACCCGTTGCTGGCGCCGAGGTGCAATTCAAGGAGGAATTCATGAGGATGATGCAGACCTTATAGGGAGCTCCGCCTCCTACCCCGTCGATGGATTCGTTGACGTGGGTTTTCCAGCAGCAAATTCCTCCTACTTTTTCAGTGGATGGAGGACCTTAGGCTGGAGAGTCGTGGATAGAGGCCACACTGACCAACTTTGAGGACCTAGAGATCCCTCTGGATAAAAGGCTAAAGCTGGCTACTTACATGCTCTGGGACACCGCCAAGAGGTGGTGGGAGGTGATCTCACGGTTAGGGCATCAGCAGGATATGTCTTGGGATGAGTTTCGAAGAACCTTCTATGACTACTTCTATCCGGAGACCCTGAGGGCCGATTGAGCGCTGGTGTTTATGAGTCTGTAGTAGGGTACTCTCCCTGTTATGGATTACTCGTCTCGCTTCACTGAGCTCCAACGTTTCACACCGATCCCAGCAGGTGATGCGTTTTTCCTTGCTAGGAAGTTTGAGGATGGTCTCAGGAAGGAGATCCATTCCCAGGTGAATATCTTCCAGTTGACTTCAATATCCTCCATCGTAAACCGGGCGCTGATCACTAAGCCCAATCTGAGAGATTCTGGAGCTGTGAGCCCGGGTGGTTCGATATCCAGAGCTCGGGTTCCTCCTACGGACAGTAGGAAGCGTCGCAGAGAGTCTTCTCGAGGAGATCGAGTTTCACTGGATGTGTCTTCTGGCAGCGATGTTGTATGATACCAGTGCGGTAGGAGTGGGCATACTAGGCCTCAGTGCCAGAGGGATCCGATGGGGTGCCGGTCTTGCAGCAAGATTGGCCATCTTCAGCATTTCTGTCACATCTTCTCACCATCAGCTGGTGGTAGGGGTTCCTCTATGAACCCTCTTCCTCGAGATGCTTTACCAGTTTCCCACTAGTCTAGGAACTGGAGTTCTTCCGACTGTGCAGGCCGAGGTGGAGGTCGCGGCTGTGGTGGTCAGTCACCAGGTCATCAGCGACAGCCGAGTGGATTAGCTCGGAGCAGTCAGCCTGGGGCGCAGCGCCGCGGTGTAGGACAGTCTTTCATCATGGAGAAGACCTATCAGGAGCAGGATCCCATCCCTTCTACAGTCCGAGGTAGGATCTTAGTAGCCTCAGTTTGATCTTCAATTCTTTTTGATACTGGTGCTTCCCATATATTTATCTCTGTTGTTGTCGTAGAGTTCCTTGGGCTCTGTATCATTTTTTTGCCGACTTGTAGACTCTTGGGACACCATTGGGAATGAGGAAATCTAGCGTACGTTAGTGCAGATAGTGCCCTATCAAGGTTTCAGGGTGTCTTTTCTTATGGTACCTTTATGTCCTAGAGATGAAGGGCTATGACGCTATTCATGGGATGGACTGGTTAGTTCCTTTCCAGGAAGTCGTCGATTGCTATCGCCACAAGGTGAGTTTTGTATCACTATAGGGTGGATCCTTCCTTCATAGAGGCGAGTGAGATGTCCAGGCGGGTAGAGCTGTACCAGAGCATCATGGGATAGGGGATGTTACAGCTATGATTTCAATTCTTTATATGGATGACCATGGGACTTCATAGTTAGAATTTCCTCCAGGGGTGGATTGTTTCATGGATGTATTTCTAGAAAACTTTTCGGGTTTACCTTTAGAGCGTGAGGTATACTTCTCGATTGATCTCATGCCTAGAGCGACACAGGTATCTATTCCTCATTATTGGTTGGCTACACCTGAGTTGCAGGAGCTCAAGAAGAAGTTGGAGGAGTTGTAGTAAAAAATTTTCATCTGACCCAGTACTTCTCCTTGGGGTTCTCCTATCCTATTTGCGAAGAAGGCAGATGGTACCCTTCGGCTTTGTGTGGATTATCAGAAGCAAAACTAGTTGACGGTCAAGAACCGAGATCCCTTTTCGAGGATCGATAACCTCTTTGATCATCTTCAAGGATCTCGGGTGTTCTCGAAGATTGAATTGAGGTTCGGTTATCATCATTTGCGCATTAGACCATAAGATGTACCTCTGACCGCTTTCAAGAGAAGGTATGGTCTTTATGAGTATACAGTCATGTCGTTCGGTCTTATGAATGCGCATGTAGTCTTCATGGCACTGATGAACCGAGTTTTCCATCCATTATTGGACTTTTTTGTCGTGGTCTTCATTGAATAAATCTTGGTGTAATCTCACACTCGACACAACCAAGCCACACATCATAAGATTATTCTGAGTACACTGAGAGAGAATCGGTTTTATTCTTAACTATCGAAGTGCCGCCTTTTGATGGATTAGATTCACTTCTTGGGTCATGTTATCTCGGAAACAGGAGTGTTAGTGGACCTAGAGAAAGTGAGAGCTATAGATTCCTAGGAGCAGCCAAAGAACGTCTTTGAGGTGCAAAGTTTCCTAGGGCTGGATGGATACTAGAGATGCTTCATTCATGAATTCTTGAACCGAGAAGCACCATTGACTGGTCTGACGAAGAAAGGGGTAATGTTTTTATGGTCAGATTCTTGCAAGTTAGCCTTCCAAGAGCTGAAGGGGAGGTTGACGTCAGCACTGATACTAGTCTTTCCAGAGCCGGGAAAGGGATACACTATTTACTATGATGCTTTGGGTATTGGGCTAGGAGTTTTTCTCATGCAGAGAGATGGAGTCGTTGCATACGGGTCTCCGAAGATGAGGCCACATGAGAGGAACTACGCTACGCAGGATCTGGAGATGACAGCTATTGTTCATTCCTTGCACTGTTGGAGACACTATCTTTTGGGAGAGCACATTATGGTTTTCACCGACCCAAGAGTCTCAAGTATATCTTCACTCAGCACGATCTGGATCTGAGACAGCGCATGTGGGTTGAGTATCTTTAGACCTTTGACATCGAGCTCGCCTACACACTGGGAAAGGGCAATGCAGTGGCAGATGCGTTGAGTAGACAAAATCAGATTCAGGCAGTTCGGGAGGCCAGCAGTGAGTGGCAGCTTATGACTCTGTTCTTTGAGATGCATCTAGAGGTTCATGATAGGCAGGGACAGAAATTTCTCTCAATTGTGTCTTTTACCTCTATACTTCTTGATCGAGTATGAATGAGGCAGCTATCAGACTCAGAGGCCCTGGTCTTGCGGGAGAATGGGTCAGGAGGGGACCCTCTTCCTGGATGTACAGTGGGCGAGGATGAGATCTCACGTTTCCAGGGACACGTATGGGTTCCAGAAGATTTACGCGAGGATCTGATGCAGGATTTTCATTCCTCAGTTTGGGCATTTTATCCTGGCATCACCAAGATGTATCAGGATATTCATCTCCAGTATTGGTGGCCAGGTATGAAGAGAGATGTTGCTGGTTTTGTCATGAGATGTTCTACTTGTCAGCAGGTGAAAGCAGAGCATCAGCGACTAGCAGGGATTTACAACAGTTACCCATTCCCGAGAAGAAGTGGAATGATTTCTCAATGGACTTCATGATCGAGTTACCGAGGTCACCTCAGGGAAGTGATGTTGTTTGGGTCGTCGTCGACAGGCTTATGAAAGTAGCACACTTCTTTCCGATCATGGAGACCTTCAGTGTTGATGATTTGGGACGACTGTACATCAGAGAGATTGTACGTCTACAAGGAGTTCCACACTCCATTGTTTCAGACCGGGATGTGCACTTTACCTCTTGGTTCTGGAAAGGACTTCAGAAGGCTTTGGGTACCCAGGTAATTCTGAGTACGGCATACCATCCCCAGACTGATGGCCAGTCCGAGCGCACGATCCAGGTGCTTGAGGATATGCTTCAAGCTTTCATCCTAGAAATTTGTGGTTCTTGGGCGAAGCATATTCCTCTTATTGAGTTCACCTATAACAACAATTTCCAGGTGACCATTCATATGGCACTATATGAGGCTCTGTACGGTAGGCCATGCCGATCTCCCTTATACTGGCTGGAGGCAGGAGAGGTAGCTCTACTGGGACCTCATCTTGTTCTGGAGACTTTAGAGCAGATAGAGTTGATTCGGAAGAGGATGGCTACAACACAGTCTCGACAGAATTCTTATTCTGATCAATGGAGATGACCTCTAAAGTTCGAGGTCGGGGATCAGGTTTTCCTGCATGTCACACCGATTTTGGGACAGATGAGGATTCAGGGACAGGGTAAGCTTTCACCATGGTACGTCGGGTTGTTTGTGGTTTTGGAGAGAGTTGGGCCGGTTTCCTATCAGTTGCAGCTTCCTCAGAAGTACCAGGCCATGCACGACGTCTTCCACATCACTCAGTTCCACCGTTACTCTTCAGACTCGTCTCATATCCTTCAGCCCAAGAGGTTGAGCTTGAAGCGGATGCATCGTTTGAATAGCATCCTATCCGGATTGTCGATTGCAGTACAAAGGTTCTTTGAGGCCGGTCTATTCCCCTAGTATGATTGCTATGAAAGCACGGGTGAGTACAAGACAAGGATTGGGAGAGGGAGGCCTAGGTTCGATTGTATTGGCTGGAGCTGTTTGGGCTTTCTTCTTCTACGCCTCTCTAGGGAAATTCAGGGAAGAATTTCTTTAATGGGGGATGTTCATAAGAACTCGGATCTTCATTTCAGGTATGTATTTCCTTTTCTGGTGTTTTTGAGAATTTCTGGAGTTTCTGGAAATTTTCGAAGTACACGCCGTGTACTTTCTGAGTACACGCCATGTACTCTTCTCTAGCTCGAAGCCGTGTGCTGTCCTTACTCGGTCCACACACACGGTGTGTAGGGGTGATTTGGAGGATGATTTTGGCGGAGTATGGAAACCCACTACACACTGTGTACTTTAAAAATACACGCCGTGTACTTTTTTTTCTCTAAAC
Organism: Viscum album; assembly: GCA_963277665.1. Taxonomy (NCBI): domain Eukaryota; kingdom Viridiplantae; phylum Streptophyta; class Magnoliopsida; order Santalales; family Viscaceae; genus Viscum; species Viscum album. Next base: position 476,485,166 of record OY728135.1, read on the forward strand.
GGACTGGGGTCGCGCCTCATCGCCATATTCCTCTTCTTCTAAGTCTTACTCGTCAGAGAGTGACCCGTACGACCGGATCTTCCCCGAGCTCCCGCCTCTCCATCCGTTCTCCAATTAGAGCACGGTCGATTGCGTTGGAAGCGCAGTGGTGAGTTCTACCTTCTTCTTGAGCCTTGTTTTCTAGTTCTTCCTCTTTCTCAAGTTATCTATGGTTGAACGTTTTGTGTGGTTTCTCATATCTATGACTTTATAGGGGGAATTAGCTGTCGTGGTTCAAGTATATCGATCTCCTAGGATCGAGGTATGTGGTTTGTGCCTTATCATTCAATGTATCTGAGTTTTATGTGCAAATTCCACCAATACTTGGAAACATGGTATTGCGTGTTTACCTTTTTGCCCTTGTTGTTTTCCTGTATTGCTTGTATTCTTGTATGGAGGTAAATTGACAATGTTATAGGATTATTTGTTGTGCTTTGATGTATTTTCCCTTGATTTATTCTATTTATGACCTTTGGGGTCTCGTTTGCCTTTGGCTACTACACCTGTTTTCATGCCTTGCGGTTATAGGTTGAGGTGGAATTCATGACATGCTTGTTGCCTTGTAGATTGTTTAGCTAAGTATCTCTATAGGTGTAATTTGGTTATCCATGTAGCTATATAGGTGTACATTGGCCTTATAGAATTATTATGCACAAACTGGCACGGGGCTGTGAGAACCTGGTGCTCCAGACTATAAGGGGTAGACCGAGTGAGCTTCCTAAAGAGTCTTAGATATTACAGACTACAGAGGTGATGGACCGAGTGAGCTCCCAAAGAGTCGTGGATTTTATATATTAAAGGAGGGTAGACCGAGTGCGATTCCTCAAAAAGTCTTACCTTTTTTGAATCTCTTTAAGAACCGTCCCAGGCTAGAGGAGGAGTTGACTGAGTGATCTTCCTCAGAGAGTCTGTGGTATACCTGAGGCTATAGGAGGAATTGACCGAGATAACTTCCTCACAGAGTATCTAGACCTTGTGGATATGTGGGTTAGACCGCGTGATCTTCCTCAAGAGGGTCCCTAAATACCCTAGACTATAAGGGGAATTGACCGAGTGTGATTTCCAAGAGAGTCTCATAAATTCGTATGACCAAGCCAGAGGGGTTAGGCTGAGTCCACTACCTAGAGGGTTGTGGTACTTCTTGGATAGGACCATAGGGGATGGCTGCAAGTACTTCCCAGAGGGTTTCCGGCTTGTTAGCTGTTTGTTTCACTGCTTTTGTTTGGTTGTGGATTGATTGCTGCTATGTATCATACTATTTTACTACTTACTATTTAATCCCTGCTGTTTGCTATTTCTGTTTACTAATTATTGTACTTTTACCTACCATATACTCACTGACTATTAGGCACAGATCTTATGGTGGTTTTCCTACTGAGATTTTATATCACAACCTGTTTGGTCCATGCTTCTGGGCCCAAGCAGACTATGTTGTTACAGGTATAGACAAGGGAAAGAGCCCTTTGACTTTTGGAACTTGATTTCTTAGAGCAGGAGTGCATGGGACTGAGTTTTTGATCGTGATGATGGGGAGCTGTTTAGTTTTATTTTTGTACTTATTTTGGTACAATAGTGTTTTCTAGCATTGTGACTTGTTTGGATTCTTTCCTAGTTATGTATCGTGCATCATTTCATATATACATATGTGCTCCCGTTGTTGATTTTGTCTCCCGTTGTTATATTGTTGGTTATTACAGCTTCCGCTATTGCATGTTTATCTTTATTCCAATGTGTACTCTGCCAATGAGGGCATAGTTTCCCCACTATCACACCCAAGGCCCTCACTACTAGTTGGAAGCCTTTCGCATTTGGGGAAATGCACTTGAGTGCATGTGACCAACTCGGTACGGGGCACCTCTGGGTGGCTTTCGAAACCGGGACATTACAATATTCAATGACAAAAAAAATATGTGGAATTTCTTCTGGTGGGATTGTTCTCATAATCTTCCATCTCTGAGATTACCAGGTGAAAACTTCATGAGAAGAATATTCATCTACTTATGAGTACTCATTCCAGATAGTCTACATATTATGTGTCCTATCATAGTACGTTATCCTGTGGTAGAACTATATTTATGATTTCATTATAGAATCTTAATGTTCTCATTATAGCGAGGAACTTCTATGAACTATTTCGATGCAACAGACACCCTACGACATTATCACAATAATTTTATATAGAAGATGTCACAACCTATCCCCCGGGGCCCGTGCCTTGATTAACTCAAGCCCGCTTTCCATAGTCCAAGAGCCGGTGACTAGTACCGAAGGCGTATTCCCTAAAACCGGGAAGGAATTTCCTTTATAACCTGTAAGCACACGTAACCAAGCACACAACAAGATAAGAACACCAGTAAGATGAACTATAAACAGAGTGAGTGCATTAAGTAAAAGGGGACAGAATACAGGCCCAATTAGAAAATACAAGTACAACTGTGATAAAATACCACTGAAGAGAAGAGAAAGTCAGATGCTGGGTTGTCCTCCTAGGTTTCTACCTGAAGGGTAGGAATATAACTCCGCCTCCGCACTCCACATACACTCGTCTCCTCTACGTACCGACACGTTTTATGGTCCACCTCTAGGTACCTTCCAGTCCCGATACTCTCAGCATCAGTCAGTGTTGTCCATTGTATGTATCCAACACAATAAGGAGTGGGCATAGCCCACCCCGGGGTGAGTATAATGATACTCAGTAGGGACCCTGAGACCCTCTAGGTCTCAAAAAATCTATCAAGGATAAAACAAGAAGTATGAAATCAATATATAACCTTACATAAGTATATTCCCATACATATACCTAAGTTATCAAGTAATCCATCTCAATCATGAGTAAAAACATAGGGGTACATACTCAGCTCACATCGGGATTTATTCTAGGGGTTGTGTTAAGTAACATTCCCATTCACAACGTCGATCACCTCGGCTACTGGAGAACTCCTCCTCTATCTAGTAAAGTGGGCATGCCAATTCATATAGAGGCACTTACCACTAACCTTGCAATGTTGAGGTACTCCTCCTGTCGAGTACCATGGGTCTACCGTATCAACAAGACGCTCCCAACCATGGGTCTTCCACGTCACCAAGGCACTCCCCCAAGTGGCCTACTGAGGTACTCCTCCTGTCGAGTACTGTGGGTCTGCCGTGTCACCAAGGCGCTCCCCACTGTGGGTCCGCCACATCACCAAGGCACTCCCCATTGGTCTTGTTGAGTCACTTCGAGTCGAAACGGTCAACAGTAGTCAGGTCTCAGCCAGCCACTAGGTTCCCGCACTATGCTCTCTCATCTCCCAGAGGATCCGCTCCACAAGCTACTAGTCGATACTCCAAATGACACAAAGTCCCATGAAGAATTATCTCATTGGTATGCCATATCAGAAGGGTCTCAACTTAATAGATGGCGCATCAATCAGATTCCCGATCTGTGAGTTATTAGCATTTTTTGTCTTGGGGTCCCGGTTGGATTCGTGCTCGGTCCAACCTGACTATTCCCCATATTAATCCAATACATAGTGGGTCATAACTCAAAGGGACCAACTCACTCCAAGGTTCCCAACGCCGCTGATGATTCTTCTAATGGATGTTTGTTTCCAATGTTATGTCCAAAAGAATGTAATTGGGTCGTAGTGGGCCCGAGTTCGGTCTGACCTAGTCAGACCGACCCGATCTGAACCGACCTGGGCCAACCTGGTTCTGGTCAACTAGGCCAGACCTGCTGGGTCCATCCCGGTCCACGAGGACCACGAGGGCGGCTCAGATGAGGGGTACCACGAGAGCATGAGGCGTCTTGGCCGAGGGGTACCGCGAGGGCGCGGGGCGACTCGGCCGAGGGGTACCGTGAGGGCACGAGGGGGCTCGGCAGAGGGGTACCGCGAGGGCGCAGGGCGGATTTTCCGAGGGGTACCGCGGGGGCACAGGGAGGCTCGGCCGAGGGAGGCGCGAGACTACGGGGCAGCGGTCTTCCCAAGTAGAGGCGGTCCGGCCATAGGGTGGCGTTCTTTCCACGAAGAGGTTGTCCAGCCGCAAGGTGGCGGTCCGGCCATGGGGCGGCGGTCCGGCCATGCGGTGGCGGTTTGGCCGCTAGAAGGTGAGGTGTCATGCATTCACCGGTAGCCAGTTTAGGAAGCCTCTCTTCTCATTTGTCGTCACTGCATTAGTCCTTTGTGATGAACACACAAAATAAGCAGAACGACGAAGGGGGGTCGGGCCATGTTTATTTGGCATGCACCCTCTGAATTAGGGTGTTATCAAATGTCTCAACATAAACAATAATGAAGAATGTCAAACCCTCCCACAATGATTATTCTCCAATCCCAAAAAAGAAAACATATACGGATCAACTAATTAAAATGTTGATCCATATTCTTTATTTTTTAAATGAAGAACATGGGTAAAAAAATTTAATCATTCAAAATAAACTCCTACCTTGGGTTGTTCATTGCCGTTGGCATGAGAAGGAGTTACATACATAGATTCTTCATAGATGAAGAAATCCCACATTGGAAGAAGTCATGAAAAAGAAGGTCGAAGTCGAGGTTGGTGTTCTTCATTGGTAGAGTGTTCTTTGTTGCATGGTGAAGTTCTTCATTGGGTTTCTTCATTGGAGAGCTTTCTCCCACCAAGAGATCTCCCTCCTTTGCCAATGAATTCTCTCAAAAGAGAAACCCACCAGAATAAGAAGTGTTTCCCCCAATTTTAATTGTTGGTAAAATTTCAAATTAGCTAAATTAATTAACTATGTTGGAACAATTTAATGTTGTGTGTTGGAATAATTAATGTTGAGGAAGCTTAAAAGGCTCCTCCACATTAAAGAGGGAGTTGAGAGCATTTCTTCTTCATTATGTGAGGATTTCAAGAGGTTTATACCTCGAGTGGTCTCGGCAACCGTAATATCCACAAGGGAGGTTAGACTCGGATGGTCCCCTCCACTGAGCATTCAATATGGAGAATAAACCTCATGTGGTCCCCACCTCCACAATATCCACAAGAGGGTGGTTACAACAAAATAAAATAAAATGTGTGTTTATTTTATTTTATAATTTTCACTAAGAACCGAAAAAAAATTATCATTATCCCTCGACCATCTACCGTCGAGGTGAATGTCTCCTTAAGCAAATATCAGTGTTGTGAGTTCAACAATGACCTAATATTTCAATTCTGAGAACTGTTTCAAAAGATAGAAAACCCCACTCACATGTTTACTGAATGTACCTGAGGAAAAGATCATAAATTTATTCCTAGCACCCCGGACCTCAGAATCATGTGCCGTCAATTCTTAGAGAATTGTAAAATTATTTTTTATTTAAAAAAATTACATTGAAATTCCGGGTCTTTAAATTCTCCCCACGTCAGTGATTTAAATCCCTATAAACCACAACTCATAACAAGGTAAACATGTGGGGGTATTGAGCATGCATTTGATCCTCCCACTCCCATGTGCTTTCCTAGAGTGTTCTGTGCTGCCAGGGAACACACACTAGAGGAATCGACCATCCACGAAGGACCCACTTTTGTCGATCCTCAATCTCTACTGGAACCTCCATAAATGTCGCCCGATCGTCGACATCCTACTTGTTGTGGTTGATGATTTGTCAAGTGTCATACAAATATCTCCTCAGTCTGGATACATATAAGACGTAGTGTACCCTGTGAAACTGCGGTGGATGAGCTAAGTAGTATGAAACCTCACCAAATCAGCTAAGGACCTGAAAAGGTCTGATGAAACTTGGAGATAACTTGCCACCTCGGCCAAATATCCACAAACCTTGCCGAGGTGTGACCCGTAGAAAGATGTGGTCGCCTTCCTCGAACTATAGAGGTCTCCGTCTCCTATCGGAATATGAGTTATGCCTACTCTGTGCAGTCTTCATCCACTTATGGATGATCTTCCCCTTCTATATGGTAGCTCGTACCATCTCTAGTCCCACTAGTTTTGACTCCCCTAGGTCAGCCCAGCATAAAGGTGATCTGCTTGGTCACCCATACAATGCCTTGAAAGGTGCCATTCCCATGGTGGAGTGACAATTGTTGTTGTATGAAAACTCCACCAAAGGAAAGTGATCCTCCTAGCTGTGACTGAAGTCGAGGACACAGGCACGTAATATGTCCTCGAGGGACTAGATGGTCCGCTCATTCTGGCCATCCGTTTGAGGATGGAAGGTAGTGCTCAAACGAAGCTTCGTCGCGAAGGCCTCCTGCAACCCCTTCCATATCTAGGAAGTAAAACACGCATCCTGATTGGAGACAAATACAGAGGGTACTCCATGTAGCCATACACTCTCCTGCACATAGAGGTCTCTGAAGATCTCTACTGAACCATGCTCTTTGATCATTAGGAAGTGGGATGACTTGGTGAGTCGGTCAATTATCACCCAAATTGAGTCATGGCCTATGGATGTACGTGGACTTCCCATCATGAAGTACATGGATATCCCATCCCACTTCAACTATAGGACCTCTATAGCAGAACCAAGCATGCTGGTACCTAATGCTCAGGCTTCAGTTGCTGACAAGTGAGGCACCGAGAAACAAACTCTTCTACGACCTTCTACATTCACGGCCACCAGTGCTGTTGTCGGAGATCCTGGTACATCGCGCCCCTTCTGGATGTACCACTAGAGGATATGTGTTGAACTCCCGCAACATTTCTTCCTGGAGTGACATTGGTACCATGGTACGTCCTCTAAAGAGGCTGACTTTCTCCCCACCTTCAAAAAATCAATCAAGTGCATGTCTTATATATATCTGAGAACGTTGTGTCTCGCAGTCAGCGTCCCCACAGTACACCTCCCTGAATCACTGAAGAAGTGGGAGAGTGACTATAAGAGACTGTAGAAAAGCTACTCCATCTCTATCCACAATGTATATCTGTAATGAGGCCAGCTACTCCATCACCTCACCTAACAACTATATACCAGACCTCCTGCTGAGTGCATCTGCTACAACATTCCCCTTCCCAATAGTATAGATTATCTTGAAGTCATAGACCTAGTGGAACTCAAGCCAACATTGATGTATTAGGTTCATTTCCTTCTGATAGAATATATATCTGAGACTCTTTTCATCAGAGTACACTATAAAATGCTTTCCCATCAGATATTGTCTCTACATATTCAAGGAAAAGACCACTACTACTAACTCCAGGTCATGGGTAGCATAGTTCTTCTCATGTTGTCTCAGTTGTGGAGAACCTTATGAGGTCACTGCTTGCTCCTGCATCAGGACACTTCCGAGTCTAGTCCCTAATACGTCACAGTAGACTATATACCCTATGCCCTCCCCTGGTAGCCTCAAGAGGGGGCACTATTCAGCCTAAGCCTCACCTCTTAAAAACACTACTAGAATCTCTCCGACCACACGAAGGGTTTCCCCCTCTTTTTCCATGATGATAGTGGTTCTGCAACTGTAGATAAATCTAGCACAAACCTCCGGTAGTATCCAGAAAAACCCAGGAAACTTTGTACCTCTATCACACTCATGGGTGGCTTCCAAGAAAGTACCACCTAAATCATCGTTAGATCTACCACAACTCCATCCTCCGAAATGACATGTCTCAGAAAGTTAACCTCTCAGATCCAGAACTTTCACTTTGAGAGATTACCATAAAGATGGTGCTCTCGAAGTGTGTCCATTACTACCTGTAAATGATAGGCATGCTTCTCCTCAGTAGCTGAGTAGATCAGAATGTCGTCGATGAAAACCACTACCAAGCGATCAAGGAATGTATGAAAGATCATGTTCCTGAGTCCCATGAACACTGTTGGAGCATTGGTTACACTAAATGGCATAACAAAGAACTCATTATGGTCGTACCAACATCTGAAGGCTGTCTTCTGCACATCCTCATCTCGCAATCTAAGATGGTGATAGCCTGATCTCTGGTCTATCATCGAGAACCACCATTTTCCCTTCAGCTGATCAAAGTGGTAATCAATCCTCAAGAGTGGGTACTTTTTCTTCACATCCACCTAGTTCAGGGGTCAATAGTCAACCCAAATCCTCAAGCTCCCATCAACCTTTTTGGTGAACAAAATCAGGGATACACAAAGAGAAACATTGGGCCGAATGAATCCCTTCCACTACAAGTCCTCCAGTTGTTCCCACATCTCATGCTGCTCTGTAGGAGCCATCTGATATGCTGGTGTAGATATCAATGTCATCCCAGGGTACAAGTCATTATAAAAGTCCTCCTCTCTATAAGGAGGAAGACTCAGAACATCATCAGGGAAAACATTCGCGTACTGGTCCACCACTATAGGATAGCTCTGACTCTCCACATCACGAGCTCTAAGGGTAAGGCTAGCCAACTAATGAGTGATCAGTTGCAGTCTCCTACGGGTAAGTCCATCATGTGATATAAAGGTTCCCTTCTCGCTGATGAAGGTAAACCTAGTCCCATCAATGCGGACACACCACACCTTGCTCCTAACATAGACTATCTAAGAATGGACTGTATATAACCATTCCATACCCAAGATGATGTTGTAAAGCCTCGACGCCACTACTAGGAGATCCTAGCTGAAGCTCTCGCCTCCTAGAGAAAGCTCACACAGCCAGAACCAGTGCGTAATCGTCGAATCTTCTCCTATAGAAGTTTCTAGCCATAGTGATCGAGCCAATAACTCCATCGGAATCTTTGAGATCTAAACTAGGGTAGTGGTAATAAAAGAATGACTGGAACCTGTGTCTATAAGAACTACAACTAAGATGGAGTAGACACAGATCATACTCTGTATCATCTCTGGAGCACCATGATCGTAAGCCTCAGTTTCTTGGAGCTGAGCTCTCACCTGTCCACATTCTCCCTATGGTCAGGGTGGACCTCTTGGTTGTCGTGGCCATAACATCTCGAGTCATCTCCCACCACTAGCTGCACGACCAACTCCTCTACCGCGTCTGCCTGATATCTGCGGACCTCCTCGGTCTATCCTATATCTTTACCTGGGTGGTCCCTCGGCCATCTTCTAATCATCCTTACGGCGGGTCGGACAGTCACGTGACCTGTGACCCAACCTTCCACATGCGTAACACTTCCCTCTCCTCATATAACTGCCTCCGCCTTGGGTGACCCACACAACCGATCCTAAGTCATGTAGTTTTCCACCTATAGGTTTGGTCCTCTTGGTCCTTTGTTACCTCTGTCTACTTCCATCTACCGAAGACTCTTCTACGTGATGAATAGTAGTGGGTGTCGCCGATGGTGACTACTCGGAAAGGAAACTCTCCACCAAGAGGGCTCTCTCTACCACCCCCGCCTATATCGGGATATAGTGTGAGATCATCGATGGCCTGATATCTCTCCTGAGAACCTGATCGAAGGTACAATCCCTGAATAAAGGTTACAGAACCATATCTGTGGAGTAGCATGAGAGGTTAGCGAACATCACTGAGTACTGAGCCAAAATCATGTTTCCCTACTGCAGATGAAGAAGCTCCTGTATGTGCACTGCAGGAAGAGTCGCTGGGATAAACTCTGCCCGAAATAGGCTCTTGATGTAGACCCAGAGAAGCCTCACCTCGTCGTGAACTTAAAGCATCATGATCCATCATCTCTCTACTTATTCCTGTATATGGTTGGTGGTAAGGATCACCATGAGATCGGCTGGTGTCCCTACGAGTCAGAAGACTCTCACCACAGCCTCCAGCCAATCCTCAGCCGCCTGAGGGTCCATCTCTCCCCTAAAACTGGGTGGCCTCTGGTACTGGAACTTGTGAATCGCACTCAAGAAGTTTTCACCGTCTACTGCTAGGGTTGATGGCATTAGTGGCCCAACGGGGAGTGGTACCTCTAGTGCCTCTGTTGGGGATTTTACTTGAAATGGTCCCTACACCGAGGCCTCGTCGCTCGGTGGGCTATCAGTGAGTACCATACTCAGAACCCTAGATGGATGTCTATGTCAAGGAATCCTGATAAGAAACAAGTGATCCACGGTCAAAAAATTATACCTAGTGAGTTGAATGTTATACCTGGTGATCTTACTCAAAATATCACAAAAGAAATTTTTTGAAAACACGCACGCAATCAGTGTTTCCGTGCACTGATTTAGAAATCAGAATTCTGTGTCCTGGTTTATGGATACATTGGACGCCACACCCACACTCGACTCCCTAAACTGATAACCACATGAATTACCCATAAAAATATTTCTTCATAGAAAATATCAGAGTCCTTGTTCTTCGGTAGAATCGAATCCTCTGATTCCAATTTGTCACGAACCATCCTCAGGGTCTCGTGTCTTGGCTACACCAAGCCCACCTTCCAGAGGCCAGGGGCTGGAGACTAAAACCGAAGGTGTATTCCCTAAAACTAAGAAGCCATTGCCTTTATAAGCTGTAAGCACACGCAACCAAGTACACAGCAAGATAGGAACACATGTAAGCTGAACTGTAAACAGAGTGAGTTCAGTAAGTAAAAGGGGCCAGAATGCAAGCCCAACGGGAATGTACATGTACATCTGTGATACAATACAACTGAAGAAAAGAGAAAATAAGTTTTTGGGTCATCCCCTGAGGTTCCTACCTAAAGGAAAGGTACAGATCTCCACCTCAGTACTCCACATCCACCTGTCTCTTTTGCATACCGACACTCCATATGGTCCACCTCCAGGTACTGTCCAGTCCTGGTACTATCATCCTCAATCAGCGTAATATGTCATCTACATCCAACAAAACACGGTATGAGTATAGCCCATGCATGGTTGAGTATAACGATACTTAGTAGGGTCCCTGTATCCCTCTAGGTCTCACAAAGTCCATCAAGGATAAAACCCAAAGTATCAAATCGAAAAATAACCTTACTTAGGAATATTCCCATACATATACCTATGTTATCAAGTAATCCATCTCAATCATGAGGAAAAATAAAGGGGTACAAACTCAGCTCACACCAGGATTTGGTCTAGGGTTAGTGTTAGGTAACATTCCCAGTCATAAAGTTGAACACCTCGAATGCTGGAGAAATCCTCCTCTATCGTGTACAGCTGGTGTGTCGCATCACACAGAGGTGCTTCCCACTAACCTTGGACTGTTGAGGTACTCCTCCTATCGAGCACCATGGGTCTTCCACGTCACCAAGGCACTCCCCACAGTGGGTCTACCGTGTCACCAAAGTGCTCCCTTCGTGGCCTGCTGAGGTAATCCCCCTGTAGAGTATCATGGGTTTGTCGTGTCACCAAGGCGCTCCCCACCGTGGTTCTTCCGCGTCACCAAGGCGATTCCTACTGGTCCTGTCAAGTCACTTCGAGTTGAAATGGTCAACAGTTATCAAGTCTCACCCAACCACTAGGGTTCCTGAACTATGCTCGATCGTCTCCGGGAGGATCTGCTCCACAAGCTACTGGTAGATACTACAACTGCCATGAAGTCCCATGAAGAAGTATCTCAGAGGTCCTCCATGTCATAAGGGTCTCAGCATAACAGACTACACATCAATCGGACACCTGGTCTGTTAGTTATGATCCTTTTAGTCCCAGGGGCCCGGTTGGATTCTTCAACAATTCAACCTGACTGTTCCACATATTAATCCAAAAAATAGTGGGGTATCACTCAAAGGGACTGACTTTTTCCAAGGTTCCCAATGTCATGGATGGTTCTTCTAACAGACGTCTGGTGCCAACGTTATGGCCAAAAGAATGTCATTGGGTCGTAGTGGGCCCGGTTACAGTCCGACCCGGTCGGACCGACTCAGCCCAACCCGGCCAGGGCCAACCAGGTTCAGGTTGACCCGGTCTAACCCACTGGGTTATGCCCGGCCCAGCGCATGAGGGCTGAGAGGGTGGCTCAGCCGAGGGGTACCACGAGGGTGCGGGGCAGCTCGGCCCGGTCCGGGGCAGCTCAGCCGAGGGAGGCATGAGACCGCGGGGCGGCAGTTCGGCCGCAGGGAGGCATTCTGACTACAGGGCGGTGGTCCGGCTGCAGGGAAGCGGTCCGGCCGTGGGGAGGCAGGGTGTCATTCCTTCACCAGTGGTCAATTTAGACGTGCTCTCTTCTCATTCTTCGTCATCGCCTTCTTCCATTGTGAATAACAGACAAAAGAATCAAAATGACAGAGGGAGATGGGCCATGTTTGTTTGGCCCGAGGGCTCCGCGTTAGTGCAGTAGAAAATGGCTCAACATAAACAATAATGAAGAATTTCAAACCCTCCTTCAATGATTATTCTCTAAACCCGCAAATGAAAACATATGCGGATCAACTAATTATAATGTTGATCCACGTTCCTTGTTTTGTAAGGGAAGAACATGGGTAAAAAAAATATAATCATTCACAATAAACCCCTACCTCAGGTTGTTCACTAACTTTGGCGGGAGAAGGAAGTACAGACGTCAGTTCATCATAGATGAAGACATCCCACATCATAAGAAGTTCAAAGGAGGAAGGTCGAGGTCGAGTTCGGTGTTCGTCATTGGTAGATCATTCTTCGTTGGGAGGTGATGTTATTCGTTGGAATTCTTCATTGGAGAGCTTTCTCCAACCAATAGATCTCTCTCCCTTGCCAACGAATGCTCTCAAAAGAGAAACCCACCAAAATAAAAAGTGTTTCCCCCAATTTTGATTGTTGGCACAATTTCAAAATAGGTAAATTAATTAACTAAGATGGCATAATTTAATGTGGTGTGTTGGCATAATTAATGTGGAGGAAGCTCAAGAGGATCCTCTACATTAAAGAGGAAGTTGAGAGGGTTTATCCTCCATTATGTTTGGTAGTTCAAGAGGTTTATAAATCGGGTTTTCCCCACCACCATAATATCCACAAGGGAGGTTAGGCTTGGATAGCCCCCTCCACCGAGCATTCAATTTGGATAATAAAACTCATGTGGTCCCCACATCCACAATATCTACAAGAGGGTGGTTACAGCAAAATAAAATAAAATGTGTATTTACATTATTTTGTTAATTCCTCGAAAAACCCAAAAATTATCTTTCACCCTCAACCAACTTTCATCGAGGTGAAAGTATCCTTATGAGAATATGGGCGCTACGAGTTCAATGGTGCCCTTAGATTTCAATTATCGGAACTGATTCAAATGTTAGAAAAACCTGCTCACACGTTTACTGAACGTACCCAAAATAAGTTTAGAAATTAATTTCGAGCACCCTGGGCCTCAGAATCATGTGCCGTCAATTTTTGCAGACTCGTAAAATTCCCATTTATTAATTTTTTTTTGGAAATTTCAGGTCTTTACAAAAGAACAGTTAATAAGTGATAATGGATTTATATTAATGTTCACTCCTTTGAATATACATGTATTCTTAAGTAAAAATTAGTTGCTTCTAGTGAACTAAATCCAACACATACTGCATGACTCTAGAAAATGGCCTGAACTTCATGGTTCCTTAGCTTTAAATCTATATTCAACCTTATCTTGTCCCAAATAAGCCTTTTGTAGAGTGATATTTCCAAAATTTATTCAAAATTTTTCTAGATGTTCAATAATTATCCTTTCCAAAAAACCTTCAATAAATCACAATAATTACATCATTTCAGGCATAATGAATTATTAAAATAAATGATAATGATACTAAATACATATTCATGATTTGAAATTATCTAGATGGAAGTGGAAAAGAGGTCAATATGATGAAGTATAAGAAAATAATTGGGATCCTACTATACATAATAATGAAAAAATTTGATATTTTTTTACCATATAAAAGTTGTAAGGTACCAAATCAATATAAAATAAATTCACTTTAAATAAATTAAATGAATAATATATTATATTATAGGAACAATTTATTACATTTTTCTTTATACTACAACATCATAATAGGAATTATTAGGATTTATGGATGTGGATTTGGTTAGTTCATCTAATAATCGATAGAAAAAATTAGGTGGTTCATTTTATCATAGGGACTTATGTATTTTTGGGCTAATAAAAAAAGAAATATAATATCTCATTGATCACTATAGAAGATTAATACATAGTAGAAACACAAGCATGTAAACAACTCTTATGAATGAAGCAAGGGTATAGGAATTAATGTGAAATCCCCCATTTCAATCATGTTTGATAACTCGAGTGCTATTAAATTTTTCAAAAAACCTATCCATAATTTATATTAAAAGAATATGAAGATCATGTATCAGTTTATAGAGGATAAATTTGAGTAAGGATTGGTGAGATTGGATTATATGCCAATAAAAAGACAGATTGTGGATATCATAACAATAGTATTTTTAATTTCTATTTTGAGATAAATCAATTGGATCTTTGAGTTCAAAAGTATATGCACACATAAATGGTCTAGATAAGGTTCCCCCAATCCCCTGTTGTGTTTGACATTTCATTCCTGGAGTTTCATTGGTTTACCCAACCAGTGATATCTTCATCAAGTGGTTCATGCAAAGGTATGTTATCTATCACAGTTAATTATATGAGTTACTTTTTATCTTATTTAGACATGAAATTAAATACTATTTGGGTTCATTTATAATGGAATAGAATTATCTCTATATTTATTAGAGGGGTAGATATGATAAAATGTGTATTTACGGTGTGTTTATGGTTGATAAAAGGATGTTATCCCATGAAAACAAAAGGAGAAATTTCCTAAGTAGTTTTAAAGGAGAACACATAAATTTTTATTCAAGGATTTTTTCTTGAAGATGGTTTGGAATTCCCAAGAAACAAGTGGTTTTTACCAAGTTATCTTTTGAGTAAATAATCGAAATTAGAAAGTATTTCATGGTTAACATTTCATGTAACTCTTTTTCTCACACTAAACATGAATCATTTGAGATTGGAGTGAATTATTAGTAAATCATTAAATAAAATATATAAAGATATATGTTGCACCTAGAAGATGATGTTTGATGATGAATCCAATGGTTGAATAAGTGTTTTCAAAAAACTAAAAGTGGTGATTGTTAGAAAAAACTCATAGAAGCATTTTAGGGTTGTGTTTGTTGACACAATACCAAATACATTAAATATATATTGAAATAATTATGGTTTGGTGTCATAAATTTTTTAGAAGTTAGGAGGAAGTTGGAGATGTGTTGGACCTGTGTAGGAATATATTATATATCCATATAATATTATCTATGAATTCTCATTGAATATATATGTATAATGAGGAAGTTTCCATGGTCACATTAGAATAAACTATAGCTCGCAAAAGATTAAAATAACATTATATAAACCATGTAATCATAATAAAATATTATATAATAATTAATTGAATAATCATATAGCTATTTATAATAAAAGTGGATGGAATTAAAGATGAAATAGGATGTTTTTTTCTTAAATATGAGTTATGTGAGGACTGTGATGCTGACGTGTGATAAATAAAACATATCAAAATCTATATAAGTGATATACGTATGTTTTCCCAATATAATATTATTTAAATAAAATTTCGGGAATTATTCCATGTATTCCAAATAATTTTTTAAAATATTTAAATGAATAAAGATGTCCTTGAATTTAGGTTAGTTCGAGTAAAGATTTTTTTGTGAAGGAAAAAAATATGTTTCCATATTTGAATATTCAAAGTGATAGTTTTATGTAAGATATTAGAAATAATAATATTTAATGATTATATAGAAGTATTATTTCTATATCATTTGCAATATTCTTGTATAGATAAGTTAAAAATACCAAATAATGAAAGAAAAAATCAGGTACGTATTTTTAAAAATATAGATTATATTTCTTACTAGAGTTTACTAGGAAAATAAAAAGAAGAAGAGGTATTCTATGATATGTATATTGGGAATTTGTGAAGTTATTTAATTTCATGAATGATATGTAGGTTCTTAAACCACTCTTGGTGTGATTATCATTATTGCTTAATGGATAATCATGGTATTTGTTTGAGGATAAATGTGTTATTTCTAAGTGAGGAGAGCAGTGGGTTCTCAAATTTGGTATGGGTTATAACAATAGAGAGTCATTGATACCTCTCTAAATATTTTATAAACAAGTATTGTGACTTAGTAAATTTTGTTACATTGATGAATAACAAGTGTATACTCTTTAGATATATCCCAATATGGGTGAACCTAGTAAAATCGCTTGTTCTACTATTTTATTATTTATCACTACAATATATATAGTGTTATGGAGAGAAGTTTTTTTTTCATAACCATGGTGAAGGAACATTTGGAAAATGCAATTTCAATTTAGAATAACCTAATTCATCCATCTCTACTCAGGATGCATTCTTTTTTTGGGACTAACATATCCTTTTCGCATTATTTGTTTTGATTATGTAGATTTAAACCCAAATTAAATCATTCTACAAGTGACTATTCTAATTAACACCTCTACCCAAGATTGTTTTTTGTATTTAAAAAAACTATTTAGGGTTTAGTGTAAACCAAAAAAAGAATGTTTCATTTTAAGGGAAAATGGAGAACCCGACTAGAAGAAAAGAAACAGTGTGCTCGGTAAGTATCCATACCCAAGACTAAACCCACCCAAAAGAAACAAGGGATTCCTCAGGCCCCACACAAAACCATCCCATCACTACCTTGTACTACAACCACGTCACCCATCAATCATTGGGCATCAGGACAGAAAACCACCACAACCATCAGAAAAATCCATTGGAAAACACCACCATCGACGCCCCATCCCACACCAAAACCACCATCGATGCTCCAGGTCCCAAACCACCCTCTTTGATACCACACCTCCAACCCAACAGAAGGGAACCCATACACATGTGTGCCACCAAAACACCTCAAACTAATCTATAATGGGATCCACCACAATTGAAGCCTCTATCACATTCCAAAACGTTATTAAATCCACCACATTCTTCTAAAGTGGGGCCAGGCATGAATGATCAAGGAATAATGGCAGAGGAAACTGAGGGGAAGAAAACATATCTAGGAAAAAAATAGACTACATTGGGGCGAAAACCAAAAATAGATATCTGTAAAAAATATCAAGGGGAGGTGAACATAAGTGAATTAAATATTGACAGAGCTCTAGCATGTGGAATTGTAGGACCGAGAATGAGAGGAAACCCATATCAAATAGTTAATAATAGAAAAAACACCGCAAAATTTGCTTGACGGAATGAGAAGAGGACTAGAAAGGGGAGTCTTTCAGATATGATCATTCCTCTGGTCACTATCATCAACCACATAATGACCTGAGAAGAAGACGATGGACCTTCTGTGATTCAACTTCAACAAACCCAACTAGTCGGGATCTTGATGGTGACTACCAAGACCAACTGTGTCCCCGTCCATAGAACGCTCCACACAAGGGAACCAAAACTTCTTAGAAATCAGGAGGATGAGCTTAATATGGATAGAGAGGCTGATTGGAGCACTGAGATCCATACCACTTGGAGGAAGAAACCCTAGAGGTCCTATTCATAAAAATGACTAGTGGAAAAAATAATTATATGGGTGATACATTCCACTAGTATGTGTGCTTTGGAAACACAATAGTATGTATGAAAATATAAGGTAATGGGAATCATTGATATGTTAACAATAACCCAATATTTTTTCCAATTACAATGCACCCTAAATAAGATGAAGAAACCATAACAAACATACATATTATATCATTTTACAAGAATATTCATTACATATCACAATAAGTCTAACCTTAGGTCCTATAGGTTTAGTGTATTCCAATATTAGATACACAACCAATTTATTTTACAAGCATTATTTAAAATATATCAATAATAATATTTTATCATGATACCCTTATAAACATATCATTTATAATACCCTTCTTAATTACTTAAGGAATGAAAACATAAAAATGGGTGACTTCAGACCCTCGATAAGGGGTGAACATGTGGGATATCAATCAAATATCATAAGTGAACATAAGATTAATAGTGGTCCAGATAATATAATCAAGGTATATGCAAACAACATAACAAAATCATACCTAATAAATCACAAATTCAAAATTGAGAATCATGATACAAATATTTCAATATTAAATAAAAAATGAGACATACGAATGGGGAATCATGAGGCAATTATTAGAAGTTGTAACATAAGAATATGGTGAATAATATAAATGTATCATAAGAATATGGAACATATTTATGTATATAAAATAATTTCTTATCTCAAGGATCACTACCAAGAACATCATCACATAGTGGCTAGAGTCCCATAGTGGTTTGGGTTTACTCCCCATTCTTATAAAAACTGTGGATAAAGTCCCATAGTGGATTGGGTTCACTCTCCCTTCCCATGAATATAGCATAGATATTCCCATGTAATGGAGGTACTTATTTTTTCATGAAACTAGCATAGGTATAGCCGTCCTCCCCTTCTAGAATCTCTTATTTTACAAATTCAATTAAATCTCCCCCCTTCAACACCTTATGATATATCTCTTCAATCTCAAGAATGTTTTGTTCATGTTCTATAATGTATTCTACTGATTCCATGAGGTATGGATATTCTACTACTTAAATTTCAGCACCCACCATAAAATAATTCTCCATCACTTCATTTTTAACCTTTGGATTTACCGGTCTAATTTTATCACACTCCCAAGATTATTCCTACACTGTAATTACTTTATTTTACTCATCCTTGATGGTTGTGACCAAATTGTGGATTTTGGCATCTATGTCATAATTATTATGTTTTGGAGGTGTTTCTTAAATGAAAATTTCAGTAGACTCATCATGACCACTCACTTTCATTACGTTCTCTTTATTTTCTCTTTTAATTTCAATATTGGAGCAATGAATTTCAGTAAATTTATCCTCCGTTAAATTTTTCAGAACTGCCTCTTTTTTCATAAAACCTGTTGGTGTACAATATTTATCCTTCTCACTAGTTATTGAGGGTTATTTTTTACTAAATTTTGTAATAATTCCCATGTACTCTTCCTCTATTTCATTAACTAATTGTTCCTCTTCAAAAAATTTGACGAATCTTGTAATTTTAGCAATATATTCATCTTTGTACACCTCTTTTGATTTAGTTTCACCCTATGATTGCCTCTCTCTTTCTGATAGAATTTATATGATGATATTTATTATGGTGTTCTCCTATGATTTCAGTATATGAATGAGTCTCATTAATCTTCATTTTTTAAAATTCTAGTGAGGTCCTATCATATCTGGTCACCATAATCATGTTCTTACATTGTAACCATGTGCACTATATGGTATATTTCTTTAAATTCCATGAGTTTTTTTCAATGGTTAGGGTGAGGTTTTCTTCATCCTTTAAAATTTGAGCATGTCATAAACAGATATTATTATCAATATTAAGGTTACTCTCAACACAATACTACTTCTCTTTATCAAACAAAATTTCTTCAATGACGTCTATCATGGCACTATCTTCATCCTCGTGAACTCATAGAAATGTTGATTGTTCATCTCTCTTACAGTCCAATTCTGAATATATTTCTAATATTATAGGTTATTCATGTTTGATTACTATTTCTCTTTAATGATTTCCATATTCTCAATATGTATTTCATTCCTCCATGTTATCCTCCATGATATGTACAGTATAATCCCCTTATTTCCCATTTTCATCAGCGACTTTTCTCCTTATATCAAGAAAAAATGACATGTTTTTCTAATATAAATCAATATTATTACATTAATTTTTTCTTATCTCAATCATCTTGTCAAGAATATTGAATTTGTTTCCATGCACTTTTATTTTCACTTCATCAATCAAATGTACTTCAAGAGTGTGTTAATCCTCGCTTGAAATGAATTGTTTTGTTGTATACCGTGTTGTTAATCATTATGATCAATCATATATTTTCCTTGAATGTTTTAAAAGTTATGAGATTCTTAACATGGTGATTAATAGTCAATGGTAATCCATTTATGGTGCTAAAATCCCTCATACCTGTCTATGGATGAATCTTTCTATCCCATTTCTTATTTTGACCATCATGGAAAATTTAGTGTTGTCAATTAATTTAACCCTTTTTCATATTCAAAGTACTATAATAATTTTGTGTAATTATATCACTCCTTCAAGAAGCTCATCTTGTACACCACTATAAACACCAAGTGCATAACATAGAAAAAACCAAAAAGAACTTAAATCTAAAATAAAAATAGGAAACTGAAATGTGTTAATAATAAACTTTAACTAATAAACTGGTTCTTAGACCATCCCTAGTATTTGATTATTTCCCTAGAAAAGATGCAAAAAATATGACACAACCTAATGAAATTGTTATTCTGATAGGCTATCAATGGTCAGAATAGATTTTAAACTAACCTACACTAACTACTAAAGTATAAAATATTAGAAATTTTGGGGTTGATCCCAGGAGAAAACAGGAATCCCTGTGATACTCATATAACTAATTTTTAGATCACCTTGATCTTGTAACAAAATTAATAATGGAATTTACTAAAGTAAATTAATTTAACTAAATTAAACTAAATATCAACTAGACTTAAACTTAGTTAGAGTGGAAGAAAATAGGGTAACTGATGTCAGGGGTGGTATTTATTAATTTAGAATCATTCAACTTCACATATGAATTAATGTAATTTAAATTCATGATAATCATTGAGTTTAATAATCTAACTAATCTATATAGACTATACTATCTATGATATCCAACTCCTATCTCAAGGTGATATAACATACATAAGTTCATTTGGTTCAATATCAAACTGAAAGGTGAAGTAAGGAAATCTTTCACTTTCCACTTCCATTAATTTCATTAGGTGTCATCCCCTAATAATCAATGATCTCTCAAGGTGACTATAAGATAAATTGAAAATTAAATGTAATGAAAAAAAATTATTTAAAATATTTAGTAAATGGGGAATATTTCAATCATTTTATGCACATACCCAAAAATTAGAACCATAATATTCTATGAAATTAGTCACTCATGGTCGATGGTTTTCCATCCATGAAAAAATTAAGAAAAATAAAAGAAATAATGAAAATAATTTAACTAATTTTTTTTTGTGAAAAGTATAAAACATACTTCAATTATAAAAAATAAATGACACATGAATTCAAGAGATTACACAATGAAAAATGGAAAAGAAAATAATAGAAAAACAATGCTACAACTCCTATGGTGTTGAATCCAGTCTCATTTTTCCTTGCTTTGATGTAATGATACTATGTTAGTTTCATCACTGAAGTTATATCAGTGATTTTTTCCTATTTTTATTATTCTTTTACATTCCACATAGGAAAATTCCTTCATCTACCTCCTCTTCCAAACCATATTTAAACTCCCATTTTTTAAAACCATGGAATATAGAAGCTTGGAAAATAAAAAATAATAATTTGATTGTCTCATTATATGATATGGGAACAATAACTACATCATAGTATTCTCTAAGAAAATTTCAAATTAACTCCCTATGGTGAAAGTGGTATCTCCATCGTGTAACTCATAATACACACAATACTAAAAAATCCTTATTTAAAAAACCCTGGAATCACATAGCAGTCTAAAAATTGCCCATGGATATCAAGATCAGTTGAGTATTTATTTTCCTCCATTAAAATATGGATATGTTGTGTCTGACATACTGTTGGGAAAATTCCTATAATACCTTTAATCAAAATGAATCTAATCCACTGCCTAATTCAATCTCTCCATAGTGTAATCACACCCTATGAGGTAGCCATGAAAAAAATAAATTATTCATACGACGCTACCACAGGTCCACAACATAATTATCTTCATCATCTTCCTCCTGTGATGGAAAATTTATCGCCATGGCATATGCACCTCATTCAATATTCTTACTCTTCTTAATATTCTTGTTCAATGGTGCACCCATTGGACCACTTCACAACCTCCTTCTCCCTATCTCAAGATGTATTGACGAAAACTTTTATCAATGTAATTTTTCCCTTCTTATAATTATTTTATATGATATAAAACATGTACATAGCATATATAGCTTAGTGAAACCATTATTCTTATAAATAAAAAATGAAATAAGTTATATTCATAGAAATTAATGAACCTATATTGATGAAATAGTAACATGACCCAAGGAAAAGTAACATGGCCCTTAGAAATAGTAATCCGTCAAATAGAATAGTAATCTTACTTGTGAAAGTATAAATAAAATTTAGGCATATTATAAATAAAAATATGATATAATTATATCATCGTATATGAAAATAATTTTTTTAAATGATAAATTAATTGTTGGTATTTTTGTAAAACAAAAGTGTGTATTTAAAATTTTATAATTAATATAATGATTTAAAAGAAAAATTATTTCCATAAAATAGATTCATAAATTAATATTTTGCTTGTTATGATTATAAGATAATTTTATGATATCTTAATTAATTTTACAAATAGGTGTAAAATTAATTATAATATTAAAATAATTATTTTTCGAAAAAATGATAATTTAACTTCATCACGGCCCGTCACCCCAAAACATAAGGCCAATTTGAAAGGAATTTTCAAATGCTCAAAGACATGCTAAGATCTTGATCAATTGAATTTCAAAGTGGATGGGATCAGCATATCCCATTACTTGATTTCTTATAAAACAAAAGTTTTCACTAGAGTATTCATATGTATCCATATGAAGCTCCATAAATAAATCAATGTAGAGCTCCAACCTATTTGGATGAATTTTTCGAACAAAAGAAAATTGGACCAGATCTCATGAATAGATGACAGAGAATGTTCAAGCTATCTAGAAATTTATCAAATTTTCTCAGAGTTGGGAAAATAAATATGTTGAAAATATTTGAAGGGAATTCATGTTCGACGATGGAGACAATTTCTTCCTTCATAATGACCATGGAAAAGTGTAATTCATTTTAGAAAGAAAGGGAATGTTTTTCCCAAGCTACGTTAGCCCCTTTGAGATCCTTGATTGCATAGGACTAGTAGAATATCTTCTGGAAAATCCAATAAGTATGGATCAAGTTCATGATGTGTTCCATGTATCTCTCTTGAATAAGTACATACTTGACCCCTCACATGTACTAAATTTGGAGTTGGTACAACTAGATAACAACCTCTCATATAAAGAGAAGTCGGTAAAGATCTTGGACCAAAGAGACAATGTCCTACGCAACAAGACAACTCATATTTTCATAGTATTTTAGAGGAACAAAAAGTATGAATAAGTGATAATGGAATCATAGAAAGTAGTGAATTAGAAATAACCCTGCCATTTTATGTAAAAAAAAAATTTCGAGGGAGAAATTTCAAAAGGGGGAAGGATGCAATAACACAAACTTTTATCAATGGAATTTTTTCCTACTTATAGTTATGTTATATGATTCAAAACACATATATATCATATATATATATATATATATATCAAAAAAAATTATTCTCATTAATGAAGAATAAAATATGTGACATTCATAGAAATTAATGAACCTATACTCACAAAATGGCAACTTGACCCTTGAATAGTAACATGACTATTATGAATAGTAATTCAACCAATAGAATAGTAAACTCACTATGAAAGTATAAATATAATTTTTTCAACTTATAAATGAAAATATTATATAATTATATCATATTATTAGTAAATAAATGTTTTAAAAATCATAAATTAATTTTTGGTATTTTTTGTAAAACATAAATGTTTATTTACAATATTATAATTAATATAACGATTTAAAAGAAAATATATTTTTATAAAATATATTCCTAAA
Source organism: Viscum album (assembly GCA_963277665.1). Taxonomy (NCBI): domain Eukaryota; kingdom Viridiplantae; phylum Streptophyta; class Magnoliopsida; order Santalales; family Viscaceae; genus Viscum; species Viscum album. Next base: position 476,508,811 of record OY728135.1, read on the forward strand.
TTAATATTTTATTGAATTATGATTATAAGAAAGTTCTATAGATCCTTAATTAATTTTTCAAAGTGTTGTAAAATAGATTATAATATTAAAAGTGGTATTTTTAAATAAATTATGAATTTATTAAAAAATTAAATTTAGAAAATTTAGAAAATTAAATTCATAATATGGAGTCCATTTTTGAATTCTACACATTATAAAATGGTTAGTGTTAATTTTTTTATTTTTCTAAAATAGTTGAATTTTTGTGAATTGTGAAATACTATAATTTAGGATATAAGATAAATACATGAATTTTTGTGTCATGGATGATGTATGGAAGATATAAGACCATAATATAAAAATATCCTTCATTAGTTAATTTTTTTATTGATTTTATACAAAACTATTGATATTCATGAGCCAAAATAATAAAATAGTGAATATTATAATAAAAAAACTCCCCTCACCTCCCCTATAAATACCACCCCTCAAAAACTCTTCTCTTCACACCTACAAAGCCGCAATGATTGTCCAAATTATATTAAATCATATTCCCAAGACTATACCCCATTTCTAAGAGCTTTGGCTGTAAAAAAAGACCAAACCCAATTTCTATAAGGAGGTTCTCACGGAGAATAAATTCAAGAGGTAAAATCCCCTTCCGTTGTCTTTTAATTTTTTTTATTTTCTTATACTCTAATTATCTAATCTATCCAAACATTAATTATAACTAAATTATCTTATATATAATATAATATTATTATTATTACATAATATCTATCATCAAACCCCTTCTCATCTTTCTTTTATTCAAAAAAATAAAAATAGCGTCTATGATGTGTCTATTTACCACCATCATGGAAGATATGTTTTCAATTTCCATTATTGCCATTAAGTCTGGTCACAAAATGATTATTAAGGTTAAATAAGATTTTATTATACATATTTTACGTTATATAATGTTCTATAACCAATATATAAACATGATATTAAATAAAATAATATATGTTTTTGATGGTCATAAAAACCGCCAAAATAAATTAAATGAATTTCTTTAACATTTTTTATAAGGAATAATCCTCAAAAAGATGATATATAAGATCATTTAAACTTCCATAAGTTCATTAATAACATATAATTTCAATTATAAATAATTATTCCCATTTTACATGAACTTCCATACTTGTATACAAGCGAATCATTCATGAAAACAAACAAAACGAATACTCCCGAGATGATGAAATTTAACTATAAAACTCACCAAAATGGACATAAATTAACTAAATAAAATTATAAAAAATCAAACACATGTATAAGTGGTCATTGATTTAGGAATTAATGAATCTAATTTTATTATTCAATATATTAATGTGAAGAAAGAATTATTACATAAGGTAAGGGGATTCTCGAACCCAACACATTTTCTTCAGATTATTCCTATTTCATGCCATATTTTGGTGTGGATATTACATTAATTTTCCTAAAATATAAATTCAATATACTTTACTTTTATTTTATAGTATAACAATTTTATAATCTGATTTTATGAAAAATATAAAAAATTTCGAAAATAACTCTTCTTTCAAATTCACATCATGACTCCTCTTGAGATTGTTTCTTCCTCACTCAAGTGTGATAATTCTTATACCATATATGTTTTTCTCATTATCATTAGGGAACGTAAATGTTTTTTCATGAATGTATACTTTATGAAATGAAACCCATTTATTTTTACGGGTTATTTCATGTTTAATATTTATATATGTTCTATGTGGCATGCATGATTATGTACATGTTATGATGTGACAGGTGCATGCAGAATTATATAGCACCCTAATGCATTAGGTAATGTGATTTATCTCAAGAGATAATATGAAATATGTGTTAACATGATTCTATATTTTTTCTCAATGATGATGTTATAATTATGCATGTATGTTATTCATGGAAATGATGCTACATTTATTCACTGCTATGTGTGGTATTTGACCACTAATACATGATGTTTCATTTTTTATGCATTGCCGCATTCCATGAATTTATTTGATACTTCCCCAAAAAATTATGATGATGATCCTATGATTATTTTTATAATGATAATTATTATCATCACCCATTTTATATTGATTCATGTCCTTATTTATCCTCTTAATGGGATTTTTTCACACCCCTTTATTTTATGTATATCCTCATGTGACTACATGTACTAGAGAGATCATGATATTTATAAGGATAAAGAAAATGATTTTAAATAATTACTTATATTTTATTATGCATAAGCATTGTATGATCCTAATTTTCCCAATATACTAATCCTTTGGATCCTTGTTTTGTAACATTTTTATATTTTTCATCTTTGAAATGATGTAATTGTTGTATAAAAAAAGTAGGGTCACTCTATGAGATCCATGGTCTCTTATACTACATAGTCATGGTGGCAGCATAGGGACCTTTGAAAATCTAGTTGATTGATCATTCATTTTCTATGACCATGGAGATTCGACAACATATATCTGTGGTGAAGGTGAAAAAGTGGTGGTGACGTAAGGTTTTGATGTTCGTAGTGATGGTCGGGTGAGTTGGGATGGTGAGTGAGGGAGGTGGGGTGTGTCTGAGTATAGAGAAACAGTTATGGAAGTTGAAAGATGATATTTTGGTTAAAAATTAATAGTAACTCCAATGCCCACCTCCCACATTAATTTTGAGGAGATTTTTGGATCAACTATTTACGAAAACACATCACATTAAACCCATAGGGATGTTTGATAGGATTAAGAAGACACTTGATGTTATCAATTCCACCCCATATTTGTGATCCACTCCTCCTGCCACTACACGAATGCTCCTCTTGTTCACCAGTTCACTTTTTTATCCTTACACACTCATTTTCCCTATGCCAACTCATATAGAGGATTGCCCCCTCAATATGGTTGTCCTTCAGATCTTAGATAGCTAGAATTTGGGCATAGTTAGGTGGAATTACCTTGGGTTGATGGTTGGGTAGGTGGGGGACCAATGTTTTTTCTAAATTCATCTCCATATTTAAACAAAATTCCAACATCACTAAAATTGAATAAATATTTCAAAAGTTCTTCCTTCCACCTAAAAATCACCAAATCAACCCAAAACACAATTTAATTATTCTTTTTTCTACAAATGATTAAAATAATAATAATATTTATACATAAATGTCAATTAAATTAATAAAATTAATTAGTAAATTGTATCTATACATTTCAGTAAAAAAACGTCACATGTAAGACTGAAACCTTTTCTAGAGATTTCTTGGGCTCATTTACGAGTATATATTTTCCTTTATTTGAGTACATTTTGTTTTTGTTATTTCTTGGGGAGTTTTCGGTGAAATTTGTGAAATTTGGAAGTTAGAGAGGTAGTGCATGGTTGGCAGACAGTTTTCCCAAATCGTGTTCTCCAGCCCAGCAAACCGTGTGAATCCAAACAGGGGGGATTCATATGGTTATTACATAGTTTGTCAAACTGTGCACCCTATTAGGTGAAACTGTGCACCCCCTAGAAATAGAACAAGGTTAAGGTTCATGGTTTGGAAAATAGTGTGACATATCCTAGAAAACTGGGTGTGTGTTTTTAATTAACCTAGAAATTAGATTAATAATTACCCAAACCACCAAAACTCACTCCAATTGACCCTAACTCAGTCCAGGTTGTTTTATCTCATTTTCAAAGCCTCTTGGACAGATTCCAATCCCTTTCGACCTTTATTCATGGTGAATTTAAGGGTGGATTAAAGATCTGCACCACCACAGATATGTGGTTTCTTCCCAGTAAGATCTCTCTCTCTCTCTCTTACACCTATTACTAGATAAATGAAATATGTTATCCTATTTTGGGTGTAGATATAAATCTAGGTTTGATATATCTTGATTTGTTTGATCTTGGATCTAGGTTTCTTATCAATACTAAGTTCTTATTTATTATTTTGGTTGTCCCACTTCAAGTAGAGTGTATCCATTGGTGATCGTTCATCGTCAAACGTGAGGTAGGTTTTCTATTAATCAAATCCCAACGTCTTCATTTCAATTACATGTATGTAATTGTATAATTTGTATTGGATGATTAGAAATATGGTTTCTTACATTGAATTAATTAATTTGGTAAATTAATTAATTAAGGTATTGTGAAATTGGTGATATTGAATTAATTTATTTGGAATAATTAATTGTTAAATTAATTTTGGGTATATTTGGATTGTTAAATTAGAATAATTAATTGTTTAATTAATTATGGTGATATACAGATTATTTAATTGGATTAATTAATTTTTGAATGAATTGATGGAATTGATGTGATTAATTAATTATTGTGTTAATTCATGAGATAAATCTGATTAATTGATAGTTGAATTAAATAATGGAATTGATGTGATTATTTAATTGTTGGATTTATTAATGAGATATATGTGAATAATTAATTGGTGAACTAATTAAGGGTTTGTTTTGGTACATGTGATATGGTGATATATGTGGGATTGTGAAATATGTGATATTGTGATATATGCGATAATTGTGAATGGTAACAAGAGAATTTAAATACAAATTGATGTAAAAAATGGTAATAATTGAATTTAGATATGAATTGAGATGATAAGTGGTAACAATGGAATTCATATGTGAATTGTGATAATGAATGGTAATAATGGAATTCAATGTGAATTGAGATGATAAATGTTAACAACGGCATTCAGATATGAATTGATATGATGATTGGTAATGTTTAAATTTATGTATGAGTTGAGATGATGAATGGTACTCATGGAATTAAAATATACGATATTTTTTTGGGATAGTTTAGATTCTAGCATTATCTGAAGCAAGAATTAAGAGTTGGGGTGTCCATGGGACTCTATAGATATGTGGTTAAATAAATATTAATTGAATAAATGTAAATTGATTACTTTATTTCTTTTAATTTATTCATTATACAACTTTATACACTATTTTTACTGGATATTATTTTATATGTCATTGTTGGTGGCCTACTAAGTTGTACTCACACCCTACTCAGGCAGCCTGATTGGAACCTGAATAGATTTCATGGTTGCTGGATAGGTTAAGGGAAAGGTCTCCATATTGGACGGTTGAGTCGGGATAGAGCATGGATAAGGAAACCATACATGAATGTTTCACACACTTAGGAGTATTTAGTGTCTTTATTTTTTTTGGGTTTGGAATATTGACACTTGACATGTAATGAAATTACATATCTACTATTTAGTTTTCAATATTTTATTTCCTGTTTTGATCATCATTTGATTCTGGTATTGTTTTAGATATGGTTACATCAATTGGATATAGTGTATTTATTTTTATCTATTTTTATACTTTTTAAATAGGGTATAGTCTCCCTCTGAACATTATTAAAATATCACTACTAGTCGGAAACCTCTAGCATTCATGGAGGTGTTCTTGAGGTCACGTAGAGAACCGAATCAGGGAACTGATGAGTGGTGCCCAGGACAGGATGTTAAAAAGTGGTAAAAAAGAGTTTTATTTTCTTTTCTATTTTCTTACTATTTGGAAAATTTTGATAGGAAAATAGGATGAGTTGGTCCTTTGATAATAGATCGGTCATGGGAGTCTACAACCCATGTATGAAGGTAATAATCATGTATTCGGGGTGGTAATTGTTGTTATTTATGTGTGTTGTTACAGTTGTTACTATTTCACCCCCAGTGATGAACTTGTTGTGTGATGTGATAATTTTTGTTGATAATTTTTGGAATTTTTGTTATTTAATAGAATGGGATGAGATTTGAGTAAGCATGCATCATTCTAGGCACTCAGTATTATCACGTGAAATACACTATTTTAGGTACACACGGAAAAACAGGTTATTTGGTATGTGATGAAATTGAACTATTTTTATTTCTTGTGTAATTGAAATGGAAGAAGATTCCTAATTTGAAATTGAAAATAAAAAAATTATGAATAATTTGAATAAATGGTTGTTTGATGTGAAACATGAATAACGATAATGATTTTACCCTTTGTGAACAATAACCTAGATTTAGGATGGTTAAGGGTAGTTATAGCATGTCAGTTTTAACCATGTGTTGGGGATTAGGGAAAATACTTTTTTTTATTATTGTGATTTTACTCTTATATAAATTTGATAATGTTGTGTTATGTGTCATCACATGGGAATATGAAATTATAGAGATATTCCTCCATGATAATACTTGTTAATACGAGGATATGTGGACATGGCTAATGATATCCATCTATTTGTGGAACTTGATGAACCTATAGTGCCGATTGAGGTAGTTAGAGATCATTTCTGATTGAAATTTTATCACTTTATTCAATTCATATATAGAGAGATAGATATGTTTTTGAAAAGAATGTTTGATCTAAAATGGGAGTTTTAATTACAGCACCCTATGAAGTTTACTAGATAGGGTGGACCAGAGGTAGAAGAGTTCTATATTGAGTCCATCCTGACTGTACATGAACACTTTGAGATTTCTGATTAGAATAATTTCAAGTTGGTTACTTATATATTATGAGGATCAATGAAGTGCTGGTAGGACATTCAAGTTAGTACTGGACAGGTTGATTGTATGTTATGGAAGGAATATTTGGAGAAGTTCCTCAAGAAATTTTATCTAGATATGTTGAGGTAAAAATGAGCAGTTTAGTTCATGTAGTTGAATCAGAGAATCATGTTAATGATGGACTATGATAGTTTCATTATTGACCTATAGTTATTTTCTCCAAAATTGGAAGGAGATAATATAGCTACCGTAAGTTGTTTCGAGGATGGACTTAAATGTGATATTATGTCACAGGTTATCATCTTTCAGTTAAAGAAGATTTTGGAGGTGGTAGATCATGCTCTCATATCTAGTAAGAACCTAAAGAAGGCTTCCAATAGAGGACGGGTGGTTTATACTAGATGATTAGGGGGTAAATATTTCTAGAACATGAAGTGTCACTATGAGAGTGTTATCCCACGCGATAGCAGAAGGAGTGGACAGAGAGAAGGTTCATTTTTTCCAGATCTTACCTGAGTTCCTCTCCACCAGTGTGATGGTCTAGGAAACTATAATAGAAACTATCCCCAATCACCATTATACTACCAATCATGCGGAAGGATGGGACATCTTCAGAGGCTCTGCAAGAAACCGTGAAAGATGGTTTGTGATAGAGGATCAAGACATAACCAGAGTGTAAGAGGGGGATCTTTTACACTATATCAATCTGGAAGCTAGAGTTCTATTGTCCATGGTGGGAGAGGAACTAGATGAGGTTCATCTGGGATAGAGTACCCATATTTGTAGAGTGGTGGAGCTCAGTGAGCTCATACTGCATTATAGGGAATAGGGGTAAGACATATACATGCATTCCATCCTATACTTGTGGAGAGCAAGGTTGGACCTTCAATAGTGATAGGTACTATTCATAAATCATATATGCTAGCTAGTTCCTTATTTGACATTGTCTCATTTTTATCCTTTAATTTTTTACAACTTTTGAATGGTTTCAGTATGGTGGTGGAGTTTTTGATCAGGATATCGAGAAAAATATGTTTTTGAAGAGGGTATTCTCTTGAGGTGGGGGAGTTTCATTTTTGTGGGAACATTACATTCTGGATATGTAATTCTTTGAAAATTTTTTGGGTTTGTACTTGATGGTAGAATACTGAGACCAATTCAAATGTTACTAGAGGAATGTGAATTTTACGTCTCCTAAGGGTCAAAATTACATTCACCATGGAGAGTGGGATATCAAGGCGAGCTATAAAAGTCTATTTCGCCCACAACTGGGGGAGATTTCCACCTAGGTTTCAAGTATATTATTGGATGATGGGGGTGTAAAACATGATATCATTCCACCCACAATGGATCAGTTTAAATATATGTTTCATGAAGACTTATTATGGATTCAACCAAAGAGATATGTGGAATTTACTATTGAGCTCATATCAGGGGCGGAGTGAGATTCTATTCCACCATATAGAATGGCAGTTGTAGGGTCCTCAAAATTACGCAAGGGGGAAATCCAATTATCTCAAGACGTGGAAGAGGACCGAACTGGTCCGCACAATATCTCCCAGCAACAGCACGCGGCCGGTTCAACAGACCGCCCTCCCACAAATCCGCGGACCAGCATCATCCATGAAATAAAGGCGGGGACCTCCGTGGGTGCGAAGCAGGATGGGTGTCAGTCCGGTCCACCACCGCGAGCCACCCCCTCCATGGACCATTGTCGTTTGCGGGATAGAAGTATAGAGGTGCAAAACTGTGGAGAAATTCTATGGGTCTCAGTTCCAAAAATACATGGTTGAACGAGTCATCCACGAATGAGGATTTCTTCACGGTCTTCCACAAAGGCTATGTGCCCATCCTATTCATGGCTCTATAAATAATCACCGAGGGGCACCGAAGAAGAAAAATAAGAGGAAGGATGGGTGAAACCCTCTGGGGAGATGCTGAAGGAATCTCTCCCAGTGGTGTTCCGCGACCATCCGCGGACCCCATATCGTCTGAGGATGAACTCTTCCGTAGAGAGGAGAAACCAGTCTGCGGACCACATGCGGCCAGCTCCTCCGCGGCCAGCCCATAGCTGCCATTTCCTTTGCGGATAGTCCCTCTGCGACCACCCCCTCCACGGACCAGTGTCATTCACGAAATGGAGGCGGAACCCCTCAGCGGGAGCGAAGTAGGGCGGGCACCAGCCCCTTTGCAGACACCCTTCTCAGATGGCCATCTCCATCGCGGACAACATCCTTCGTGGATAGAATCCATTGTGGACAGCCTCCTTCGTGGACGCCCATTGCGGACAACCAAACTGTGAACCACATGCGGCCATCCCTACGCGGTTGGATCCTCCGCAGCCAGTGCCTCATGGCCAGTCCTTCACAGACAGCTCCTCCGCGGCCAGTCCCTCGCGGTCGGCACCTCGCGGCCAGCTCCTTCATAGACATCCCCATGCGGAAATCCCCATGCACTCGTTAGTCCATACCGCGGGGTCATTCCCTTCGCTACCATCACTGACCCCCGGATGAAATGGAGAGTCACTCCACCAACTTTTTGAGCCGGGTCACCAGTATTTTACATTGCACCCTTGCGCTGCCCCGACATCCATCCTATACATGTCATGAGTCGAGCTACTCATCATGATTCCCTTATAGCCCCACTTCGTAGCTCCTTTTTTAGGTTCATCCCGATAGGGACACCCTTGCGTAAGACCCACACCAACCATTTCTAGGTATCTCCTACATAGTCGTCCTGACCACAAGACGTTAAAATGTAAGACCCTCGTCCTAACCACACGACGTTAAACTGTATGGCCCTCGTCCTCCCCACATGACGTTAAACTGTATGGCCCTCGTCCTGACCACATGATGTTAAACAGTAGGACCCTCATCCTTACCACATGACGTTAAACTGTACGACCATCATCGTAACCACAAGATGTTAAACTATACGACCCTCATCCTGACCACATGACGATAAACTGTATGGCCCTCGCCCTATCCATATGACATTAAACTAAACAGAAACAATCCTCTCTACATGACTATAAACTATAGCATTCCCCATCATTCAATAATTGGATGCCTATTGCTCCATGAAAGAGATTCTTTATGCTATGTATATAGTGGCATAACTTCAAGAGCATTGTAATCCATTCAAACATTCTATCACTCCACCCCACGCTTTACGTGTCCTTTATTCGGATCTCCATCCTCTTTCACGTCCGAAGGGACCCCCTAATGGCCTGGCCTCATGCCGCATTGGATCACTTACCTTTCTGGGCCAACGCCTCGAAAGACTTTGGGCAATACTTCAAGATTGGTCATGTGTTTCAAACATCGTCAGTAGTCGACCCTCATTTTTTCGTCCCCATTTTAGGATAACATGATGTGGATGCTGTGTTTCGAACATGGTCAATGGTTATCCTCCATCACCATGCCACCCTCACTTTGTTCTGAATGTCGGTCATGTGATTCACAGTTTTCATCTCCCATTGTTCGGACTAAATCCAATTACCTTGGCATTATCCTGGTTTTTCACTTGCGCATAGGTGTTAGCCCCATTATATTCCTCAACCCACCAATGGGTTGGGATGCCCTCATGGTCATACATGAGTAAGGCACCTGGGAAGCTTCCTTTCGTAAGCCCCATTCAGTAGTGTCGCTCCTTAGCAGTACATGGGCATCCATCTCAGAGTAATCCCCGACCTTATAAGATGCCTCATGCCATGATCACAGTGGTGTAATTTCAAGACTGTTGGAATCCGTTCAAACATTACATCCCTCCACCCCATGCTTTGTGTGTCCTTAATTCGGATCTCCATCCTCATTCATGTCTGTAGGGACCCCCTAACGGCCTGGCCTCATGCTGCATCAGCTCACCTACCGTCCTGGGAAAATTCCCTAGAAGACATTGGACAAAACTTCGAGATAGGTCATGTGTTTTGAACCTGGTCAGCAGTCGGCCCTCATTTGTTCATCCCCATTTCAAGATAATGTGATATGAATGATGTGTTTTGAACATGGTCAATAGTTATCCTCTATCACCATTCCACCCTCACTACGTTCCGAATGTCGGGCATGTGATTCACACTTTTCATCTCCCTTTGTTTGGATTGAATCCAACACCCTTGGTGTTATCCCGCATGTGCACTTACGCATAGGTATAGGCCCCAATTACATAACTCAACCCACCAATGGGTTGGGATGCCCTCATGGCCAGACATGAGGAAGACATTATGGGCCTCCTCGGAGTGTAATCCCAAATCCATCATCATGGGCCTCCTCAAAGTGTAAGCCCCAATCCACACTATTCGTTTCCCTCATGCGTAAGCCCCACTCCATCATCTCACGGACTCACCTTTCGTGACGTGATCGTCTGGTCCCTGATGACTCTTGTTTCTCACATCGAGCATGAATCACAAGGTCTTAGAGAAGTCATCAACCATGACATCCTCCCATGGGCCTCCTCAGAGGGTAAGCCTCAACCCATTGCCCTGGGCCACCTCAGAGTGTAAGTCCCAAGCCAATGGGAACTATGAGGACATTGATTCCCTACCACAGGGATACGTAGGAAGCCTCCATGATGTTCAAGCCCGATCACTAACAGACCCCCGGGTCAACCTTCATGTTAGTTCTCCAACGCTCCCCTATCGGACTACGTGGACTTTGATCCCTATCCCCTAGGCAGGGTACGTAGGAAGCCTCCATGAGGTTCAAGAACAATAACCAGTCGATCAGACTATCATCACATCGGTTCACACCGCCACTCCTACTGTCGCCTCAATGAGTTCTTACTCCTCGGGGTCATTAATCCAATGAGGGATTATAAACCACAGGCCTAAATGATTATGAACCCCTGCGTTCAGCTGACCATTTCCAACCAGGGATAAATTTGTGGATACTAGGATTGGGTATAAACCAAAGATTCGTGAATATATGAATCCATCTTAAATCAATAAGAGAGTCTCGGAACATGAAATAATTCTCCCAAAAGGTTGTGATGAGCCCAACATCCCATCCTCTAGACCAATGTGGGTTCTTAAGCGTCGCTGGTCAGACCATACTGTGAACGCCTGTCTTTGGAAAGCAGGTCCGTCCACCATCGGATATGGATCCATTGGGCGTTTCGAGACCAAAACCAAAAAAACATCAGTGATAGAGCTTCAATAGTTCAATACTTAGTTGGAAGAGTTAAAGGATAATGGATATATTTGACCAAGTACATTGCCTTGGGGTTCTCCAATCTTGTTTGAAAAGAAGGTTGGTGGGTCATTTACCATATGTGTTGATTACCAAAAGGTGGACTGGATAAATGTGATGAACCGATATCCTATTCTGCGTATTGACGATACATTACTAAAAATTTAGTTATTTGTGATAGGTCAATTGCGATGGGATCCAATCGCAAAAGACCCATTGTCGAAAATCGTGTCATAAGTACAATTTTTTGTGACAGGCCATCACAAAAATACTATTTGTGATGGTAAATTCCATCATTGTAATTAGTTTATCCATGTTATTTTAAAAACCTTTTGTGATGGGCCCATCGTAAAAAACATTAAAAACATAAAAGAAATTAATATTAATAAAATTTAATAAAATAATTTTACAAATAATAAAATTATATTAAATAATAATAATAACAACAAAATAATATAAATAAAATAATAATAATATTATTATTATTATTATAAATAAAAAAATATTATAATTGTTAATATTTATATTAATAAAATCATAATATTAAAAATAATAACACTAATAATATTTCTAATATTATTAATAATAATAGTAAAATAATATTAATAATATTAATATTAATAATAATAATAAAGTAATAAAAAATTATAAAATAATAAAAACCACAATATTAAAATAATAATAATAATAATAATAATCAAATAATAATAATAAGTAAAATAGTAAATAAATACCACATTAATAAAATAAAAATATATTAAAAAATCAATATTTGAAGAAATATAAAAAATGAACTATGTAGAAATATAAATATATAATATTAAAAAAAATACATTCAAATGTTTTATAATAAAATGTAAATACATCACTTGGGGATCTTCTGGATGAGCTGGGGGAGCTGTAGGTGATGGTGGAGGGAACTTCATCCCTAAACCATGAGTCAAATGACGCATGTATTACATCATCTTCCTGTATTGCTACTGCTGCCATCGATGAATCTTCTTATACTACTATTGCTTCATTCAACATAGCTCTTCCTACTCTCTATGTATACTCTCTATAATCTCACCCAATGCTCATGGCTGCTCCTAAGAATGTGCAGTAGATGATGATGACTCTCCATGAGCTCCTCTCGAGCTATATAGTGACATTGCAACGGTCTCATAATAACTCACAGGTGTCAATAAAGAGCCGATAATAATAATTCAGCCTTTCTCAAAGGCATATTTGGTCACCTGTATCCATGTTTCCTCATCAAATCGGTGGGTACTAGTTTGATCCTCAGTCTTGTCTTGGATCTCAGTCTATGTCCAATATATCGCGACCTCATATGACTCCTTAAATTTCAATTTAAAATTAAAATAGTTAAAATAATATTTTCAATTAATTTGAAAACTAAAAAATATATTACAATTACCACAATCTAATATTGGTGATCACCGCAAATCTCTCCAGTGATAGGATCACTTTGCATCCTCTTATATATGTCGAACTATATAATATCAGGCTCTCTGACTGCCTATATGAATAAAAAATAAAATTTTTACATTTAATGTTATAAAAATTCAATAAAATAATTAATTACCATATGTTCCCAATGTGTACTGAATATACGACTAACAGCTCGATGTTTCACCTCCTGTATCACCAAGTTTTGTCATCCTACTGATGATATCCACTAAAAATGACCACCCATATAGTGTGAAAATATTTCATCCCAAACTTGAGATGAACTATAATCAAGTAGGTGGGTACAATAAGGCTCATAAAACTCTATCGATGTTTCTTTCATCATTTCATTCCTTCTCAAGTTGTGTAAAAACTTATGAAAATGCGCGTTGTAACACCCCGAGCTTCTACGATACGCCTCTCTTTCAATAATGCAATAGCTTGCATTGTACGCAAGTTCGAATTCTAACACACCGCAACTAATCAAAGTAGCCGTTATGAATAGTAATAACCACCTTTTAAAATTATAGAAATTTTATATTTCAAAATGGACTTCATTTTTGTATTCGTAATATCGAAATTATCCTAAGTTGAATTTTTTGTAACTTTCTGAGAACTTCCAATTTTTTTATGAATAGTGAAAAATACTTAAAACAACTTTTTTAATCAAAATAATTAATTGTCATAAATTATACTATTTAGTGGTTTTAAAGTATAATTAGAATATATTTTTACCATTTTATCCAATGTTGGTCATTAGAATTAATTTAACATTGAAAATGGACATAAACAATTGCCAATCTTTTGATATAAATTGTTTCTTAAAAACACGCTATTTGTCGTAACAGCGGGAATTAATTGTAAAATTAATTAATGCAACTTTTATTTTTGGAATTTTGTAAAATAGACATCATTTTTGAATTCGGAATATCAATTATAGCTTAGGGTGAAATTTTGGCCTTATTCTGAAAAACTTCAATTTTTGATGAATAGTGAAACCACTAAGTGGTAATCAAGCAAACTGATTTTCAGTTAAATAAAAGTTTACCACTAATGTGTATTGAATTTTGAAAATCCGACATACATGGTTGTCATTAGTATGTAAAATGTGGTTCAATGGGGTAAAAATAATTTTTTGGTGAATAGTAACTTATTAAGTTCTTAATCGCGATTAGTGGTAATTAGGGTAGTTTAAGGTATAAATAATACTTTAATAATATTAAATGACCTAGACACATGTCCCAACCTCATTGGTTGTGTCATGGCCGACCAAGAAAAGCCATGGCCTAACTTGGGGACCCCATGGATCCACTTTTGTTGGGAAATAACATAAATTACTTTTTATTTAATGTTAAAGTGAAAATGACACTAACATAAATTGTTTTACTAAAACAATTTTTAAGTAGGGTTAAACAAGTCCAAATTTTGACTATAAATATTCATTAGAAAGATAAAAGGATTTCCTACATCATAGTATTTGTTTTATAATTTTTTGACATTAAATAAATTAAATTATTTATGACATCATTATGATGTGGCGATGACCTCATTATTTAACGATTTAAATAAAATGAGAAGATAATGCAAAATCCAAGGCTTACACTTGTCCAAATCCTATTGGATGAGGGGATTTCGAAACCTTATCACCTTAGCCTCGAATTATATAAGTGTGGGACCTTTAGAATCCGAAAAAGCATTTTGAAATAATGTAACATTTCAATCTTTCCAAAAGTGCCCCTCCTCTCCACTTATAAAAGGCCCCCACCTCTCCCACCTCATTTACACTTTCAAGCCATTTGGCTCGGCCAACCTCTGCCCAAATACTCTCCCAACTTTCCTCCCTTACTCATAGAAGCCTCACTTTGGGCAGAACTCTTCCCAAGGAAGCCTTTGGCTCAAATCAAAAAGAGTTACCCGATTTTGAGGTAATGTCTTTTCTAATGTTGTTTTGTTTTATTTTTCTTCTCCAACCCCCTAAACTCTTTTTATTCATTTATTTTGTAACAACACCAGTATCCTCAATATACTAGGATGTTTTTATAAGAAGTATTCGAGCTACACTTACACACACCTACATCTAATGGTTAAAGAACATACGGTTTCTGTGGATGGCGAATTTCTGCCTCACGAAACGATGATTGTTCAACACTCATATAACACCTTCAAAGGTGGCTATTAAGATGTCACTATATTTATATATGATATATAATGTGTTTATGTTTTACTTATTCTTCTGTATTTCTCATTTATGGCTTACTTTATGATTTCCATTATCGGTAAAACGCGATATTTTCATTTTAGGAAGTGCGGACTACCGCCCCCTCAAAGTGATTTGAATCGTTAATGCCATATGTGGGATGTATAAAGGATGGAGTAAATGGTATTATACACTATATTATACTGGAATTATATTATACATTTATATCATTATGATTTAGTTCCATTAAATATGAAATTGAAATGAAAGTAGCGTTCATGCGTACGTACGGCTTACCGTCTCCATGAACGGTGCATTTCATTTCTTACCTCTAAATGTTACGTAATATTATAAATGAATGTATATACTGGATATATAAGATATATATGACATCTAAATCATGAATATAATTCTGGATATAATGGATATTTCACCACATAAACAACTTGTAATTATAAGAAGCTTATTGTTGACTCAAGTACCAAAGATCGACAAAACGACCGTTATTAACTTAAATAATTACATAATGTTCATATCATTGTAATAAGTGATATAATAAGGATAATGAAGTTGAAAATGGTTCTTAATAAGGTATATATTAACTCTAGTTTATTATTCAGGAGGTTAAAGAACGGTTGAGTCAAGTCAGACACGAGGTAAGGGAATTTCTTAACCCAACTTCCATTCTTTGGGATAATCTCCTACTTTCAAATTATGTCATGATATTATTATGTCCTATTTTGTATTTTTACTTTCTTTATGTGTACCTGTAGTGAATACACATAATAGATCTATTTTATTTTAAAAATGATCTATTTAAGGACTTCGTCGCAATCCCCTTTCATTGAGGCATATTTGGTTTTATACACAACTTTCTTTTATACGGTGTATAAACCCCTTTGACTTTTACGTTTATTCAAAAGGAATCTTTTTTATACGAAGCGTTTTACTAAAATACAAAAAGGGAATGTTTTTCTTTCCGTACTTATGCGGCGACAATGACTTCTCTGCCGCCGTGACCATTATTTGAGTTTCGGCTTCCTCTACAAGCCATACCTTTTTTTAAAAGAAAAATAAATACCATGTTTTACCTTTCTTTTACTTTGGTATTGAAAATGGTTTTGAAAGAGTTTGTATTATAAAAATGTGTTGTATTGATATCTTGTGATTGAAATGTGGAAATGTTATGTTTCCTTTATGAATGTTTTATGTGATACGATTATGTTATGGTTTATGATATGTTTAAACCTATTCATATGAGGAATGTATTGGACTTAATAAGTGACGGGTGGAGCCCGCTATAGCTCCTCGATGCATCGGTAGGTCTCATGAGACAACTAGACATGGAATTTGCCGAGGCCCTTTCCCAATTTGATTTATGGTTTTGGCCGAGGCCTTAATCATTTTAGACGTCTTGGCCGAGGCCTTGACAAAATGTTTCAGAATGTCCGGCATTATACATTCCCTCATTATGAAAGTGGTTATTGATATTGCATGTGATTATTCGACCAGTAGAATATCCATGTGAAGAAGTAAATGGCATTATCTCATTTTATTTTTGCCATATTATGTTGATGTTCAAGTTTAAAAGGCTTTTGTTTTAGTTATACATTGCCTTAAATGTTTATGTTTATTTATGAAAGCTTCCGCAATATTGTTATCCTTACTGAGCATCTGAGCTCACCCCTTTCAATGTTTTAAAATTTTCCAGGATGTGAAGAAGTATTTTATGAATGACCTACAGGGATAGTCAGAAGATGATATGAGTGTGAACTATGGAGACTTTGTTATTGTAGTTTTTCACTTTATGATGTAATGTAACGTTTACGAATGTATCTAGTGTTTCCAAGGCTACTAAACTAATCGGTCTTTCGAGACTTGATCTTTTGTGATCATGCCAATGTTACGAAGTAATGCACCGACTCTGGGTAGCTGGGGTCGGGGCGTTACAGTTGGTATCAGAGGCAGTTTAGTACTAACCTTGGAAGCTAGATTTAGATAAACTCTGATTAGAGCACATAGCCCGAAGATAGACTTTGAGGATTAGTATAGAAGAACTTCCTAGAACTTTGGTATTATAGAGATGTTATGAGTTTTCCGAGCAATACATCCCTGTCTGGATACGAGCAGGTAGAGGCGGCTCTGGCACAGATGTACCTAGGGGTAAAACCCGAAAACACCGCTTTGAGCTAGACTCGAACGGGAACTGGTGCACGACAACAGGCCTTGCTGCACTCTTGGTTACGACACTCCCGGGGGATATGCTTAGGATAATTCTCATTTTCTTTACAAACCACTATGAACGGTTATGAGTATATACTTCCTCAAATAAAACCTTTTTATAATTATGGATTATATCCATAATTAGTTCAATTTATGTTAAGTGTTTTACAAGTATTGAATTATGTATTTTGATTCATAAACTAATCTAGTTTATGTCATTGTTTAGAAATGGCGCCTAGTGGAAGGAATGGAAACCGTATCAATGCACGCACTCCGTGTAGGAATTCCCCTCCTACTCAGGATAATTATGGTGGAGCTAGTGATACAACTGGTGCTGATCAGCTTCTCACCGTACTGGGACAACTCACGCAGGTTATGAATAACAACCTTACTCGTATGGAGCACCCTGATCCGCAACGTGGAGGATCAATGCTAGACCGTTTCATGAGGCAACAACCACCAACCTTCAATGGGAGTACAAATCCTATAGTAGCTGAGCAATGTATAAATTCCTTAGAGAAAATATTCCATGCCTTGGGGAGTAGTGAAAGGGAGAAGGTTGTCATGGCAGTTTACCGCCTCACTGGAGATGCCGATCAGTGGTGGTCGCTGATTCAAAACACAAAGGAAGATGATGACGTATCGAATATGGAATGGAGGGAGTTCAAAGATCTTTTCTTATAAAAATACTTTCCTCGTGACCATCGAGCAGATATGGAAAGGCAATTTCTGAGTCTGAGGCAGAAGGAGGATGAGAATGTCGCAAAGTATGAGGCTAACTTTACAAGGTTAGCGAGGCATGCTGCCGATTATATACGTAACCCAAGGAGTAAGATTGATCGTTTCTTTGATGGGTTAAAACCATTTCTCCGTCGAGCTCTAGTGTCACAATATTTCTCAACATACGAAGATATAGTCTCATGTGCTATCAAGACAGAAAAGGAATTCTCTAAGTCTTATGACAACAAAGTAAAGCAAGAGAAGAAGAGAACGGTGGAAAAAGAGACAGATAAAGGGAAAAAGGGAAAGACGGATTTTCCATTATGTGATAATTGTGGGAAGAATCACCCTGGTACTTGCCTAAAAGGAATGGGAGTCTGTTATAAATGTGGAGAAAAAGGTCACCAGGCACGTGACTGCAAGGGAAAGAAAGAGGCTGTCAAAGTTGAATGATACAATTGTAGCGAAATGGGTCATTATGAAAATGAATGTCCTAAGCGTCAAGGAAACTTACCTCAGAAAAGGCCAAGGGATCAAGGACAATCTTATGCTATTACTACAGTTGAAGCAGAATAACTAATGTATTGGTGCTTTTGGACTCAAGGATTATATTCTGGTTATAAGAATAATGTAATATATATATATGGATTGTACTGCAGTACTTTTTGATTTCAGTAAGGTTTTAATATGATTAAGGTAATCATATTTTTAGTATGTGACAATAAGAGAAACTTTTCTTTGTTTGGGGAATCTGATGTTACAATTGATTTTGGAATTTAGAGACCTTTTAGAGAAAGTCTGGATGAAGGTATTTTGGATAACTATAAAGGTTGGAGTGGATTAAGTTGAACTGTGGATAGTATTGTTTAAGGTTAAAAAATTTATGAAGATTATTTTTGGAATAGTATAGTACTATATTTTTAGGAAAAGGACAACCTGCAGGGTGGGGAATAACCCGTCGCGTCGGACAAAGCTGCAGGAATCGAACCCACAACCATAGTGCGACAAGCCTTTATTTCCTACCACTAGCCTACAGGAAGTCCCTGGTTATTACAAAATAGTTTTACTAATCTAAATGGTATGTGTTAACATTTTTAACCTTATACAATTAGGATAAATAGAATATTTTTGAGTTCTGTTACCATTTGGAGTAAAAGTTGGGTTTGTGGTAAAAATTTATTAACGAATGAAAGTATACATAACAAGTATGTATATTCCCTTACGTTCTTAGTAAATCCCATAAATAAATTCCTCAACATTATAAAAGGTAACTTAAAACAAAAATGTTGTCGGTTAACTTTTCCAACTGGGGATTCAATGACCGTTTAACCAATCACAAGTTTTTGATTTTCTTGTGGTTAAACATTCTCCTAATCCTGTTTTCTATAACTCTCCATCCGACCTTGATGGTTTGTTTCTCCTCCATATCCATATTTTTATATAATCCTAGAATGGGCTATATCGGGTGACCTTTGTAATTATCCTGCTTTCTTTTAATGTTATATATTTATTAACCTTATTTCCGATGTGGGTTTTCCTCAAAGGTATTTTCTCTTTTCAACCTTTTATTTTCCAAGAAAAATTTCAAATTGCGAGGACGCAATTTATTGAAGGAGGGGAGAATGTAACACCCCGAGCTTCTACGATACGCCTCTCTTTCAATAATGCAATAGCTTGCATTGTACGCAAGTTCGAATTCTAACACACCGCAACTAATCAAAGTAGCCGTTATGAATAGTAATAACCACCTTTTAAAATTATAGAAATTTTATATTTCAAAATGGACTTCATTTTTGTATTCGTAATATCGAAATTATCCTAAGTTGAATTTTTTGTAACTTTCTGAGAACTTCCAATTTTTTTATGAATAGTGAAAAATACTTAAAACAACTTTTTTAATCAAAATAATTAATTGTCATAAATTATACTATTTAGTGGTTTTAAAGTATAATTAGAATATATTTTTACCATTTTATCCAATGTTGGTCATTAGAATTAATTTAACATTGAAAATGGACATAAACAATTGCCAATCTTTTGATATAAATTGTTTCTTAAAAACACGCTATTTGTCGTAACAGCGGGAATTAATTGTAAAATTAATTAATGCAACTTTTATTTTTGGAATTTTGTAAAATAGACATCATTTTTGAATTCGGAATATCAATTATAGCTTAGGGTGAAATTTTGGCCTTATTCTGAAAAACTTCAATTTTTGATGAATAGTGAAACCACTAAGTGGTAATCAAGCAAACTGATTTTCAGTTAAATAAAAGTTTACCACTAATGTGTATTGAATTTTGAAAATCCGACATACATGGTTGTCATTAGTATGTAAAATGTGGTTCAATGGGGTAAAAATAATTTTTTGGTGAATAGTAACTTATTAAGTTCTTAATCGCGATTAGTGGTAATTAGGGTAGTTTAAGGTATAAATAATACTTTAATAATATTAAATGACCTAGACACATGTCCCAACCTCATTGGTTGTGTCATGGCCGACCAAGAAAAGCCATGGCCTAACTTGGGGACCCCATGGATCCACTTTTGTTGGGAAATAACATAAATTACTTTTTATTTAATGTTAAAGTGAAAATGACACTAACATAAATTGTTTTACTAAAACAATTTTTAAGTAGGGTTAAACAAGTCCAAATTTTGACTATAAATATTCATTAGAAAGATAAAAAGATTTCCTACATCATAGTATTTGTTTTATAATTTTTTGACATTAAATAAATTAAATTATTTATGACATCATTATGATGTGGCGATGACCTCATTATTTAACGATTTAAATAAAATGAGAAGATAATGCAAAATCCAAGGCTTACACTTGTCCAAATCCTATTGGATGAGGAGATTTCGAAACCTTATCACCTTAGCCTCGAATTATATAAGTTTGGGACCTTTAGAATCCGAAAAAGCATTTTGAAATAATGTAACATTTCAATCTTTCCAAAAGTGCCCCTCCTCTCCACTTATAAAAGGCCCCCACCTCTCCCACCTCATTTACACTTTCAAGCCATTTGGCTCGGCCAACCTCTGCCCAAATACTCTCCCAACTTTCCTCCCTTACTCATAGAAGCCTCACTTTGGGCAGAACTCTTCCCAAGGAAGCCTTTGGCTCAAATCAAAAAGAGTTACCCGATTTTGAGGTAATGTCTTTTCTAATGTTGTTTTGTTTTATTTTTCTTCTCCAACCCCCTAAACTCTTTTTATTCATTTATTTTGTAACAACACCAGTATCCTCAATATACTAGGATGTTTTTATAAGAAGTATTCGAGCTACACTTACACACACCTACATCTAATGGTTAAAGAACATACGGTTTCTGTGGATGGCGAATTTCTGCCTCACGAAACGATGATTGTTCAACACTCATATAACACCTTCAAAGGTGGCTATTAAGATGTCACTATATTTATATATGATATATAATGTGTTTATGTTTTACTTATTCTTCTGTATTTCTCATTTATGGCTTACTTTATGATTTCCATTATCGGTAAAACGCGATATTTTCATTTTAGGAAGTGCGGACTACCGCCCCCTCAAAGTGATTTGAATCGTTAATGCCATATGTGGGATGTATAAAGGATGTAGTAAATGGTATTATACACTATATTATACTGGAATTATATTATACATTTATATCATTATGATTTAGTTCCATTAAATATGAAATTGAAATGAAAGTAGCGTTCATGCGTACGTACGGCTTACCGTCTCCATGAACGGTGCATTTCATTTCTTACCTCTAAATGTTACGTAATATTATAAATGAATGTATATACTGGATATATAAGATATATATGACATCTAAATCATGAATATAATTCTGGATATAATGGATATTTCACCACATAAACAACTTGTAATTATAAGAAGCTTATTGTTGACTCAAGTACCAAAGATCGACAAAACGACCGTTATTAACTTAAATAATTACATAATGTTCATATCATTGTAATAAGTGATATAATAAGGATAATGAAGTTGAAAATGGTTCTTAATAAGGTATATATTAACTCTAGTTTATTATTCAGGAGGTTAAAGAACGGTTGAGTCAAGTCAGACACGAGGTAAGGGAATTTCTTAACCCAACTTCCATTCTTTGGGATAATCTCCTACTTTCAAATTATGTCATGATATTATTATGTCCTATTTTGTATTTTTACTTTCTTTATGTGTACCTGTAGTGAATACACATAATAGATCTATTTTATTTTAAAAATGATCTATTTAAGGACTTCGTCGCAATCCCCTTTCATTGAGGCATATTTGGTTTTATACACAACTTTCTTTTATACGGTGTATAAACCCCTTTGACTTTTACGTTTATTCAAAAGGAATCTTTTTTATACGAAGCGTTTTACTAAAATACAAAAAGGGAATGTTTTTCTTTCCGTACTTATGCTGCGACAATGACTTCTCTGCCGCCGTGACCATTATTTGAGTTTCGGCTTCCTCTACAAGCCATACCTTTTTTTAAAAGAAAAATAAATACCATGTTTTACCTTTCTTTTACTTTGGTATTGAAAATGGTTTTGAAAGAGTTTGTATTATAAAAATGTGTTGTATTGATATCTTGTGATTGAAATGTGGAAATGTTATGTTTCCTTTATGAATGTTTTATGTGATACGATTATGTTATGGTTTATGATATGTTTAAACCTATTCATATGAGGAATGTATTGGACTTAATAAGTGACGGGTGGAGCCCGCTATAGCTCCTCGATGCATCGGTAGGTCTCATGAGACAACTAGACATGGAATTTGCCGAGGCCCTTTCCCAATTTGATTTATGGTTTTGGCCGAGGCCTTAATCATTTTAGACGTCTTGGCCGAGGCCTTGACAAAATGTTTCAGAATGTCCGGCATTATACATTCCCTCATTATGAAAGTGGTTATTGATATTGCATGTGATTATTCGACCAGTAGAATATCCATGTGAAGAAGTAAATGGCATTATCTCATTTTATTTTTGCCATATTATGTTGATGTTCAAGTTTAAAAGGCTTTTGTTTTAGTTATACATTGCCTTAAATGTTTATGTTTATTTATGAAAGCTTCCGCAATATTGTTATCCTTACTGAGCATCTGAGCTCACCCCTTTCAATGTTTTAAAATTTTCCAGGATGTGAAGAAGTATTTTATGAATGACCTACAGGGATAGTCAGAAGATGATATGAGTGTGAACTATGGAGACTTTGTTATTGTAGTTTTTCACTTTATGATGTAATGTAACGTTTACGAATGTATCTAGTGTTTCCAAGGCTACTAAACTAATCGGTCTTTCGAGACTTGATCTTTTGTGATCATGCCAATGTTACGAAGTAATGCACCGACTCTGGGTAGCTGGGGTCGGGGCGTTACACGCGTGCATCCCAGATAGCATCATGTATGATCTCATCGATTGGATACCATAAAGCCTACAAATAATTAATAATATTGAGTAATTAATTACATAAATTTATAAATAAATATTATTTATTTTCGTACCTCTTATGATCGAACATGCAGTGCTGAACATAAATGGGAATTAGATCCTATATTACCCATGATCCAGAAAAATAATTGTGCAATATAGCGCTCCCCTCTCCAACAATTATATTTGAAAATCTATGAAAAAAAGAAAGAATAATCAAATAATTAGTATATAAATAAATAAATGATAATTAATGAAAACTAACTAAATTAAAAAAGTAAAAAATCTCTATATGCATGGATTAAAGAAAATATATGGACATTACTTGGGGATAGGGTTAGGAATCATCAATCATGCAAGACCATGCCCCCTCTGAGTCTTCCCTAAACCACTAGCTGTCTGAGGTATTGATGTTCCAACATCCTACTTTTCATTAGTAAACCACCCTCCTTAAAGTCATGAAATAGATCTAAGCCTATATGAAACACAAAATGACTTTTGATAGAAAATATTTTTAAAACTATTATAAATAGATATATATTATATATTATTATAACCAAAATTTAACTATGTCAATCTTCATCTTCATATTTGAAGTGTCGGTATCTTCATATTTCTCATAAACATCATCAATTTACATGTGATTTTCAATTTCATCATCTCTTTTCATTTCAAACACATTTTTTTACATCATTAACGTTAGTGTCAGCTTTACCCCTTAATAGTGTGGTTTCATCATCGATAATCATGTCTCTACATGAAAGTGATGGATTTGGAAATGTCTCTTAAAAATTTTCAATCATTTTCATTTCAGCGGAAGCACATTCACTTTGAATAATCTGATTTTCCGATGATTTCATTTTTATTATGCTCCATCAATCACCCAAATCTCTGGAAGTAGAATATTAATTTTCATAATAAATTTAATGTTCCTGATAAGCTAATTAAAATAATTCATTTACTACAAGAATTATTTTATATTTAATATCAATGATTCCACATATCAGATAAACAGGAAAGCCGCTCTCAGTATCCAATCACTAACATTTAAACATCATTATATAATTCTATCCCAGATAAGAGAGTTCAATAATTTCTTCCCGCATGCCGTAAAATTCAACATCAATTAATCTGTGATAGTATCAGTATGTTGAGATACCAGATTTTTTTTAAAAAAATTATCAATATAACAATTAATAAATTCAATTTATATGTTAAACCATAAATAATTTATGTAACAAGTTCTTGAAACTATTTGGAAAAATTATTTTGTTAACGTTCTTGAAGAGAAGCTACTATAATTTGTGGAATCCGTTTCTTGATATGATTATCATATAATCAAAAAATAAAGTAATATTAATCTACTTTAATAAAGATTAAAGAATAAGTGATATGTGAACTAATAGTAAAAAATGGTTCATTTCTTCATAGTTGAGTAGAAAATATGTATGAGCTCTGTGATGTTCATCATCTTAAAGACATCGTTCAGGAACACCACCAAATCCATGTTTTAGTTGATTAAAAACTAATAATTTATTTCTCATTTCATCATAAAAATTTCCTTCATTACATACCATTTGGTTGTTTTTTGAGAGATATTCAGATTGAAAATAATTAGATAAGAGAGGAGAAATTCTCTCCTACAAATAAGATTCTATAATTGTCCCTTTAATTGATTCTTTGTTACGTAATTTTTTCTTCATTTCTACATGAATATCTTGAATGGGTACATCAATTGGAACTGTATATGACCTCTATATTTCACTTTATGTTGAAAATTTAATATCATATGTTCCATTGTGTTAAAGAAAGATGGTGGGAAGATTTTTTCGAGTTTACATAAAATTAGAACAATATCTTCTTGATGTCTTGTTAATACATCGTAGTCTGTTATCGCCGAACCAATGTCTCTAAAAAAATATGATATTTGTATTAGCGCATCCCAAATCATAAAATTTATCAAACAACTTAATTAAATCAGTATAATTCATTACATTATAACATGACAGTCGTGACTTTTTAATTCGATGATATGATTATTTATGAAACATCTTCCCAAATGGGAAACATAACCATCTAAAAGTCCTAAATTTTCAATCCACTAACAAAATAATAATCTATTTGCTTTGGAAGGTGTATAAGCTACTATTGGATTCATTATCTTCTATGACTTGACATTTTCAAACCATTTATGTTCTGTGTGTTGCCCCGCATTCCCTCTTTCCAAAGTTGGTTGGAATTCGCTCCTTTATTCAGGGACATCTGCTCCATGATCGAAACTGGGATGATGGGTTGTCAGTTTTTCCTTTTGTGGATTCCTCCTCAGAACTCGTCACCTAGTCCGGGTCTCCCTCATAGATTTAATACATTGTTCGTGAAACTCTTCCCAGTACCATGTTTCTATGGACGCCGGTTAATTCTACTACTTCTGTTAGGAAATTCCAAAGGGGCCAGTCAGGGTAGCATCCTTCAGTCGGGGGAGTAGTCACGTCGAGGCCTCAGTAGCGTGTCTGTATGCTGGGGAAATGGTATGCCTGTCTTTTGTCCCATGTCATGGGGCTTCTCAAGGGCGTGGAAGCCCGAGGCATCCCACATCGAGCGCATAGAATTATATACCACAGACGTATATCTGAGGTTTTCCTCAACTTCCTATGTTTAACACAGGGTATGACGCAGGATTAACGTCCAGTGGAGACAGATCGGCCCGATCAAAGCATTAGCTAGAATGGATCAGATTGATGAATTTCCCATGAAGGGGTGCCAATATCGGGACCATCCCATGGGTGGCTGCGATGGGGAGGGGAATGGTATGATCTTGCCGGGACATGGCAGTCCGGGTAAGAATCAAGATGGATGATGGAGAGTTGAATGAAGTGGAGGGGGAATTAAATGGGACCATCGCGGGGGGTGATAGTAAAGTTGGGCTTGTGTCTCAAAGAAACCTCCTACGTATCCTCGTGGAAGGGAATCAAAGTCCACGTAGTTCGGGATGGTGCCGGTGAGCCGACGTGAAGGTGGACCTTGTCCCAATGGACATCGTCAGCGAACCGACATGAATGTGGACCTTGGTCCGATGGGTGTCGTCAACGAACCGACGCAAGTGAGGAACCTGGTCCAGATGGTGCGGGGCTTACACACTAGGCTGCCCAGGTGATGAAGACCTGACGTGAAGAAGGTCGGAGTGACCAACAGGTGGTGGGCTTGAACCTCTGGGAGGCTTCCTACGTACCATGCCTTGACATGGATCAAAGACCTCGTAGTTCAAAGGGTTTCATCGATGAACCGATGTGAATGTGGACCCGGGGGTCCACAATGGGTGGGCTTGAACCTCATGAAGGCTTCCTACGTACCATGCCTTGACATGGATCAAAGTCTTCGTAGTTCAAAGGAGGTATTTTTCGGCGAACCAACGTGTAGGTGGACCTTGGTCCGATGGATGGTGGGCTTGAACCTGGTGAGGCTTCCGACATACCATGCCTTCACATTGATCAAATTCCTCGTAGTTCGGGTTGGTTTCTTCGGTGAACCGATGTGAATGTAGACCCATGGGTCCACTAGTGGAGGGCTTGAACCTTGGGAAGGCTTCCTATGTACCATACCTTGACATTGAAAAAATTTCTCATAGTTTGGAAGGTGAGTCACAATGGTTTACCGTCGGACTGGGATGCAGTTAATGTATTGCGGGACGAGGATGACCTCGACGTGAATAAATGATGGGAGGGCTTGAACCTCAGTGAGGATTCCATGTACCATTCCTTGACATGGATAAAAGACCTCGTAGTTAAAATGGATGTGCAGTTTGACGTCATGCTGGACGGGGGCATACAGTTTAACGTCATGCTGGACGTGGGCATACAGTTTAACGTCATGCTGGACGAGGGAATACAGTTTAACGTCATGCTGGATGAGGGCATACAGTTTAACGTCATGCTGGTTGAGGGTTTAACTCGACGTGAATAAACGACCGAGTGGTGGGCTTGAACCTCATGGAGGCTTCCAATGTACCATGCCTTATCATGGATCAAAGTCCTCGTAGTTCAGAAGGGTGAGGGTTAGGGTCAGTGCTCACTCTAAGCCCACGTGAGTCATGCTCGGTGTGAGAAACAAGAGGTTGCAGGGACCTGACGATCACATCGCGAGGGATGCGTCTGTGAGAAGCGAAGAGGGGCTTACGCATTATGCTGCCCATGGTGTTGGGACTTACTTCAGTATGAAGGCCTGAAGTGCAGCAAAGCGCAACAAGAGAATGATTTGGGACCAATGATGGGAGGTACCTCGTTCCCTATCACGCCCTCCACTGACCTTGGTAGTGGGGAAGTACGGAGATGCAGGGGTGCGACCTTCTACAAGAGGGGCTAGGGGGGCTTAAGCCAAAGTGGTTTCCCTTCTCCCATGGACATACGCTACTCCAAGAAAGAGGATATCATACCGCATGGAGGGGGTGAACCCATCTCTGTGGAGACGGATGGCGTAAAAAATGTCCGAGCTGGGGGGACCCTACGTGCGAAGCACGAGGCTGGATCATATTTTAATGTCATGTTTTGAGAACGAGGTTCTTGGAAGTTTAACGTCCTGCAGCTCGGATGAGGTGGGATCACTCCGCACCCCTGGTACTTACATGACCGGCACCCTTGGCTCCTTGGGGAAGGGAAAGTACCAGTAAGGCCATGGTCAAAGGGGGTCGTAGAGAAAACCATCGAGGGGTCCACGCTAGAGTGGCTATGAGAAGAAGAAATAGCCGTTTGTGTGCCTATGCAAAGAATCATTAGTCGAAGCAACGCTATGAGTGGTGTTGTCCGTGGAACTATGAAATCACATCGTGCAAACCTCAAGGGTCGCATGGGAAGAGGGATTTCCAAGCAGTGGAGTGTGCTTCGCGAAGTGGAGTGCCTTGGCCATAGCATGGGGTAGAGGTGTGGATGGGGGGTGCTTCGCAAAGTGGAATAGTATTCGCATAGCACTGTCTCGCGAAGCAGAGGTGCCTCGCGAAGCAAGGTTCCGCGAGGCAGTGTTCTTTGCGATATGTAGCGATCCTGCCTTAGCATGGGGATCACTAGTACAGAATGGGTGTTTCGCAAAGCATAAATGCTCTGCGGCTTCCCGGGTTCCCTTGGGAATCCCCCTCCTTTGCGAATGCCCTTGGGCTTCACAAAGGGCATCCCTCTCAGAAGAGGGGCTCAAAATGGGACAAAGAGAAGGTGTCACGTGAAGTAGAAGTACCTCGCGGAGCTCATGATTCCCGGGGTGAGGGGTGCTTCACTATTCAGTAGAGGATAAGCTGAAAGATCGGATTGTCCATCTTCTTGGGCTCAGGGGGAACCCAGTATTTATAGCCGATGGGTGCCGCGAAGCAAAACTCACGCGGCGCGAAGGGGCGGCGGTTGCTTCTTTGTGGGCTCACGAACGTCAAATCCATTCTCGGAGAGGTACTGCCTCTGGTGCTTCATGGAGGGATCACGAACGTCACATCCGTTCGCGGAGAGGTACCACCTCCGGTGCTTCATGGAAGGATCGTGAACGTCAAATCCATTCACGGAGAGGTACCACCTCCGGTGCTTCGCGGCTGGATCGTGAATGTCAAATCCGTCCACGGAGAGGTAACACCTCCGGTGCTTTGCGGGACTGTGATGCTTGGGGGTGCTTCGCGTCGGTTCTTTACGAGGCAGTGTCCAGCGCTTCTTTTTTCTCCTTCATTTCGTGCAATATTTTTGTGCCACAAATGACCCCCCTCATACTTGGATCTGTGGACCGCAGGGTCGAAGTCCGAGGGACAATCGCCAAAATTGTTGGCGGTTCGCGATGTGACTTCGCGAAGGGGGACCATGGTGCTGACCGCAACCCCAGGATTCAGACGTGTCTCGATGCTCCGTGGGGGCGGGGTGTGCCGTGAAGCTCCGGGGTCGCCCCCTATAAATAGGGGGCCGACCTATTTTGTCTTCACGCAAATTTCTTCTCCTTTTGCGCTCTCAATTTTGCGAAGCACCGCGGACTCTGCGCCTGCTCTCCGCGACTCGAGCTTCACGGAGAACCACAAGTCTCCGACTCCAGAACCGCACCAAGAAAACTTCTGTTTTTTATGACAAGGCCAGACTCCGCAGCTTGGTTTTGTGGCCAAACATCATGAGCAAGCATCTTCATCGAGCCTGGAAAAAAAATCTTTTCTGTGCTGAAACTGAAAATGGCCCACCGAGAGGCTGTGTTGGGGGTGCTTGCTAACGCCGCCCATCGGGATGAGATGGCCAACTATCTGGGCCTTGGGGAGATGGTCTGAAGCCACTCATACCACATTTCATTGACAGAGATGCTATCGGAGGGTCAGAAGAATTATCCGTAGTGCAAGAAGCTGCCATTTTATGGCTTCGGGTTGAGGGATAACGTCTTCATCTCTGAGGTGAGTAGGGATGGACCAGATTGCTGGTTTAGTTTCACACCATGTCATCACCAATGGTTCAGGGTGGCCGATGGTGATGTGTAGGAGGACTTCGCACCCGTCACCGCCGACTGTATCTACAACTACATGAACAATATAGACGGGAAGTCGCTGCAACCGGAGACGTCCCCTCCTCTCCACCGTACCATGATGAAGGCGTCTTTGTAGGATTCGAAAAAAGGGTGGTCCGATGAGTGGGACCTACGCTAGGGCAGAAACTTTACTGATGACTGGGCCTGGGCCTACTGGGTAGGCGCCTCATGCGAGGAGTTTGGGGCTGAGCTGAGGAGAGTGGGTTCATATGAGGCATTATGGGTCTCCCAATTCCACATTTACCAACCGAAACAACTTATGCCGGAATTGCTAAGCAGATGGTCGTCTAAGACCAATAACTTTCACCTACACCATGGGGAGGTGGGCATCAGCATGTGGGATGTCCACCAGATTTCAGGGGTTCCAATCTTGGGGGTCATGTATAATGAGTTCCTCCCTGTCATGAGCGCGTGGGAGGATACAGAACAAATTCCGCGACTGGCGTCGGTGCTGATGGCACTCGTCCCTGGAGAGGAAAAGGAGGCAGTTAGGGATGTACACTTTATGAAGTGGTTCAAGTGCTTCCTAAATTTCCAAAAAAATCAAGAGTTCCCTCCGAGGCCTCGAACTTGTCCGAGGGTAGCCCAACGAGGTAAAGAGCACTTGTATTGGAAAGTCTTGGAGGACAGCCAATGGATGATGTGGGGTTTTAGTGTCAGCACTGAACAACAGCCGATAATCCGGCTGGCGGCGTTCATTGTGGCTCTCATCTGCAGTTGGATTCTACCAGTGAGGGATACTAGCATGGGGGTGCGGCCCAGCTCGTTTATCATGGCGTCCATGCTGGCCATGGGGCAGCGGGTCAATTTGGGGATTCCCATGCTCACCAAGCTATGGAGAATGCTACGACACATTAGCGAGGGAAAGAAGCCGCCAAGGATATACGGGCCCTTCCACCTCCTGTATGGGTGGGTTGTGGCGCACATCAGGGGGATCTATGAATATCCAGACCCTATCTCGCCGCCGGGATCAAACATCCACCCCTCAATCCTGAATGCGGTCAGGAGCTTCCCATTCAAACTAACCATGCCAATGGTTCTGAACCGGTTGTGGAGGGCGGATGAGTTTAATTTCCACCCATTCTCATTGCCGAAGGGGGTACTCACTGATGATGGGCGGGGAACGGAAGAGCACCAGGCTTACCTCCTGGCCTTTTGAGGCAGAGTTTTGGTGGCACGAGTGGATCGTGAGCCGCTCTGCGAGCCGTACACCCCACATCAGTTTGAGAGGAAGTTCTGCTGCCTCCAACGGCTGACCCCACAGGTATACTGGGAGGTGCGTCACGAGGAGCACCAGTGTGTGATGAGGCAGTTGTGGATTATGTTCACATGGGAAGATGGGATGATGCGAAATTCATTGCCTCCATCCACCACCGTTTTCGGATTAATGAGGTATCATTCCATTAGTTGGGAGGCTGCTTACCTAGAGGAGATGCTGAAGCATCCAACTGTTCGGGTTGGCGACCGTGGTCCTCCTCTATCCCAAGGTCGGGGTTGGAGGGCAGCTCGAGCCTCTCGGAGTGGCGGGGCTGCCGTGGAGGCAAGACCTGCACCGGCCGAGGGTGTGAAAGAAGCGGTGGATCCGGTGATTCCGGAAGATCAGGGCCATCCATAGGGGCGGTCACCGAGGGGATTTCGTGGGATATCCACCTGGGCTCCGGGGAAGCAGTTGCGTCATATCGACGTGGCAGAGGATGCCGTCTTCCCGAAGGCCTGGGGCATTTGGGATGTCAACTAGCAATTCCTATGTCCACCCGAGATATGGGCGCAATTTAATCACTTCAGGATGGTGTTACCGGGAATAAGACCATTCCGGGCTGGTGTCATGGCCTCTCCGGTGGAGGCAGAGAAATATTTGGACGAGCTGGAGGATTACGTTCACTCCTGTGGTGTCCCTCGCCCAATGAAAGACCGTGTGAGGGTACTGCTGGATCGAATGATCCCCCAAAGTTGCCAGCTTCCATTCTGAGGGAGCACTTCCCCCTGCCTGAAGAATCAAAGGACTCCTCTCGGGAGTATGAGGCTGGTGGAGGGATCCCTTTGGAGGAGGGAGAGGTCGGAGATCAAGGCTCGCATTTTGATGATTTCACGGAGGCACTCGAGGTAGAATTCTAAACATATTTCCTTATGGTCCGTTCTTGGGCAATTATGGAATTCTCACTGATTGTTTGAGCCATGAAAGAGGAACCTGTACACATGCCTCGTTCTCGCCCCTCGGCGGGTGATGATGCAGGACCTTCAGAACCCGCGCCTATGGCAGCGTCCAGTTCTGCGTCTGGTAGGACCAGAGCACCCGAGGTGGCTCCTTCAGAAACTCCAGACCTTCCAACAGTATATGAAGGGACTCTCCTAGGGGTCTCATCAGTATCGGCTCAAGAGCAGCACCAGGAGGTCGATCTCTATATGTTTCCTCTACTGGTTTCCTTGTCATCATATGTAGACTATGCCAACTAATGTTTATGTCCCTCTCTGTCGTACAGTTCTTCGACTGGCATGGGCTGTTGTGGCAAGGCTAGTCGGGATGTCTGGTGGTATCCCTCCTAGGGGAATGCCGGTGATGGTTGAGATAGTCCCCCCATCTCCCCGAGCTGTTACATGCACTATCACTGGCGGGGCCACCAGCAGGGTCGTGCCTGAGGTTATTGAAGTGGAGTCTGATGAAGAGGATCGACTGGTTGGCCCCAGTCCTGCCGCATCTGATTCGGTGCCAGATGTCGCGATGTATTCAACGCCAGATGCAGATCCTGCTGAGGACTTCCTGCCGGCGTATCCTGCGTATGAGCCTGCCAATCGCGCAGACTGTGACGAAACAGCATCCGACGAGGAAGACAGCTGCATAGTCCACCGCCGGTCGTGGAAGCTGATCAAACGCTTCATCAAGGACACCCCCCAAACGCTATGTGTGAATGAAATTGGAATAATTCACTCGCGAATGTGTGAACTGTGCGCTGGGGGAGTGGATGTCCAACGTCCTCATGCACTTGTCTGAGTTCTTATGGCTGAGAATATCCGGGAGCATGATCGGGGGCTCCGCATGGGCTGGAAGCGGAGGAAGGAGACAAACATCAAGAAGCTCCAGGAGGCTGAAAGTGAGGTCCAATAGCTGAAGGCCCGAGAAGATGAGCACTCTACCTCTCTTAATTCACAATCTGAGCTGATCTCACGGTTGAAGGCCTGACTGGAAGAGGCAGAGGAGCATATGAGGCAGGCTTCTGGAAAGATGGCCGCCATTCAAGCTGTCGTAGAAAGGGCAAGCGCCAAGGCCGACGGACTGCGCCCCTCTGCTGCTAAGGAGGAGTGGGAGTTGATTCGGTGATAGCATGTCTTGGACGCCACAATCCAAAGGGTGGCGGGGCTACAATGTTCTTTTGATGGGGTCATCCCGTTCATGGGGGGAGTCGACCCCTGGGTGTTGTAACACACTACAAACCTTTCAATGGTACTTTCAATCTTCATTTTTGTTTTCATGAATTCCGTAGAATGCACGATTTCCACTGTTTTCATTGGTTCATTACATCCCTACAATGTTTGCGGGACGTTCGACGATAATTCCCTAGGCTCACGTGGGTCAAGCCCGATGTGAGAAACAGAAGATAGTTGCATTCTCGTCTCACCTAACATAAGAGTGGAGACCAAGCTCCGAGCATTCGGAATTTGGATTACTAGTCTGGATTTCGGAATTATGGGAGAGGCTTGGCCGGAGAAGGAATTTCTCAAAACAGCGGAATTACCGTTTCTTCAGCATGCCCTCATGCACGAACGGTGCAATGCCAGGGGCACTGAAATCGGTCTGAACAGACGGAGAGGGGAAGCATGAATTACGATCCCCAATATTCGTAGCATTGTGGGGATGGTGTGACAATAAAGGACAGCCGTTTACCATGGAGGGGAAGCAGTATCGTTACTATGTTTGCCTGAAATGGGGACAAAAAACGAGGGTCGACCATTGACCATGTTCGAAACAAGGGACCATGTCACAAATGTTGTCGGTCAATCTTTCGGGATGCTGGCCCAAGACAGTTAGCGGACCCTGGGTCGAGCATCCATACTGTTAGGGGGTCCCTCCAAACATGATCGGTCTTTCGGAATGTTGTCCCAAGACGGTAGGTGATCCGATGCGGCATGAGACCGGGCCATTAGGCTGTCCCTTCAGACATGAAAGGGGGAGAGGGTCCGAATAAGGGGTATGCAAAGCGTGGAATATGGAGTGATGGTTTGCCCAAACAGAATCCAACACTCATGTAATTACACCACCATGGTGGGAGTACGCCAAATGGGCGCATTGGTTTGATAATGGATCATTCCTTCTTTGGGACAGGGCCTATCTAGAAAGGGGTTTTGGCACTTCCCAATGGGATCTTGGGGCATCCTGAACTTGTTCAGGGAAAACTTGCAGCTACATAGTCCCCCCGAGGGGTTAGGCTAGAGGGCCGAAAATGGGGAGGAACATGATTTTGCGATTCCTGGTCCTGGAACCTAGGTGAAATGCCTGGGCGTATCTACGTATCCCATGAGGATGGGAATCAAGCCGTACGTAGTTCTGGAAGCACAGTGTAGTCATAGACCAACACTGATAGGTGAAATCCTCTCTGGCAGAGGCTTTGGTGCATCCCATGATTAACATGGGGCATCCAGAACTAGTTCAGGGTAGAACCGCAGTTTAGTGTCATGCATTGAGAATATACGGACTCCTATAGTTTATAGTCATACAATATGACGTGAAATAAAAGGGAAGATCCCAGGGAGCGTGTGGCGCGGTAGATATGAAACCGACGTGAATGAGGACTTGGAGTCCAAATCACACCACGTATCCCCTGAGGAAACTCTTCATGTGGAGGGACCAGGAGTGAGGATTAGGTTGCACCCGAAGAAGTGTGGTCGGACGTTCCTACTTACCCCATGAGGATGGGAATAAATCCATACTTAGTTATGAAAACACAGTTTAACGTCATGCGGGATGATGAGAAGCCCGACTATGTTGGTACACATCCTTCCAAAACTACTAATCCCACATGATTCATTCTCAGTGTGGGAAACAAGTAGTGGTGGGACTTTTCCGACATAGAAAAGTGAAGGTTAGGGTGGATAGATGCTTGGTGAATACCGACCACATGATACTAACATGGCCATGTGGCGCACCAAGATGCATGGAGAGATAGAGCTGAATATGTTGGAATTTCACTTAAACATGAGGAAGTGGAAATGTTTGAATCATGACGCTCAAGATTTGGATCACAATGACGGCGGCGTGACGATAGAGGATTACTGTTAACCGTGGCAGAAACACAGCGTCCATATCGCGTTATCCTAGAATGGGGACAAACAAATGAGGGTTGACCATTTACCATGTTCGAAACACGGGACCATGTCCCAAATGCTGTCAAAGATCCTTAGGGACGTTTGCCCGAAATGATTGGAGGGACCTTAGGTCTATCATCCATGGAGAGCCCTTAAGCCTAGTATCCATGTAGTCCGAGGGTCCTTTTGGATGTGGAAGAAGATGAAGATCCAAATAGCGAGCTCACGAAGCTTGGTCATGGGACGAGGGGAATATCCCCATGAAAATTCCACACTTCAGGCTCTTTGACAAAACACATCTGAATACGACAATGAGATGTATTAGTTAGAGGGAGTATAATCCTTTCCAATAGGGAGATCTTAGTTTAGGGTCATATAATTCGGACCAATGGGCAGGAGGAAACATAAGAGGCACATGGTGGAGTAACTCAAACACCTAGCATGAATGGGAATAGGGGGTGTGTACGGTGTGGTGAAAAACCCGACGTGAACAAGGACATAATCCCATATTATACCGCACGACCCCCTTGGGAGAGGTTTTAGGTCAAGGGACCAAAAGAGAAGATTAGGATGGGCCCTCGGGGAAGTGCTCGTGTGCTCCTAGGAATCTCATGAGGATGATAATCAAGCCTCACGTATTCCTTGAGAGAACTTGGTTTATGGTCATAGAACTCGGACCATGAATGGGTAAGAGGTGTAGGGGACACATGGAAAGGCGGTTACAAAGCCCGATGTGAATGAAGACCTAAGCCCAACTTACCGTATGTTCCCTGGGGAAATGCTTGAGTCGAGGGACCGAACATGAAGGTTGGGCTGGTCTTGCGGGGAAGGGAAAAGGT
Organism: Viscum album; assembly: GCA_963277665.1. Lineage (NCBI taxonomy): Eukaryota > Viridiplantae > Streptophyta > Magnoliopsida > Santalales > Viscaceae > Viscum > Viscum album. The sequence continues at coordinate 476,545,188 of OY728135.1, forward strand.
GCTCCTACGTATCTCATAAGGATGAGAATCAAGCCTCACGTAGTTCTTGAATGATTGAATGGTAAGATTCCATAGCCAGGGGAAAAAGGGAAGTGTGGGAATGGCCCTTGCACTGAAAGAAGAGGAATTTGATAAATCTTGTTTGTCCTTTAAGGTGAGTGTGTTTTTTTGTGATGCGACAGGCATTGGGTAGCATTCCCTGGTGTTGCCACAAGAATCAAGCCGTGATAGGCATTGACAAATGGCATGGCACGTGACCAATACCCACCGTGATGTCCTCTACAACGAGGTCATCACAATTCAGTACCGTTTTTTGTCTTGCGGCATGTACAATAATGTCACAGTTTAGGGTCCTATGATAGGACCTAGCATGCATTTTAATGTCATGCAATGCAGACATAGCAGAGGCGATGCTAGGAGGGGAATGTGTATGGTGTAGTGCGACATAACCAACGTGGATGAGGACTTGTATTCCAAATCACACCACATATTCCGGTAGTCAAGGTCCCAAATGAAGGATGCTGAACTCAAGCTGGACCCAAAGACAGGGGGTTTGGGTGTTCCTATGTATCCCATTAGGATGGGAATCAATCTGAACGTAGTTTTAGATGGATCATAGTTTGTGGTCTTAGAGCTCGGACCATGAATGGTGACAACTTCCCGAGTAAGCGCAGACGTCAACCCGATCCCTAAGCCCACGTGGGTTAAACTCAGTGTGGGAAACAAGGGGGGGAATCCTTATCGCAATACTCGGGGCGTCTATCAAAGGGGAGTCAACAAAGAGCCCCGAAGTACACCTTGGACATTGCTTGTTCCCCCAACGCGCAGACGTGCACGGAGGAATAATACCAAGAGTTCCAAGACTCTACTTGGACATGATGAGAATGGAGAAGGATGTGAATTGTGTAACCAACATTTTGGGCTTAATGGGTTGGCATGGTGATAGAGGAAAACTGTTAACCGTGGCGGAAAAAACAGTCTCCATATCACGTTATCCTGAGGTGGTAACAAAAAACGAGCATCGACCGCTAACCATTTTCGCAACGCGGGATTTTATCGATTTGTTTTCCGCAACCCTCAGGGGCGTTGGCCCTTAACGGTAGGAGAGCCCTTGGGCGTAGTATCCAGGCCATTCTTGGGGGTCCCTTTGGGCGTGAAAGATGATGGAAGCCCTGATGCAGGGATACACAATGCTTGGAAAGTGGGTGCGGATGTGTCCGAGTAAAGTCTGGCATTCTAGGTAATAAACCGGAGTACCCATAGGCTCAATGGGGAACCGCTGAAAGGGGTTGACGGAACAGCTCGGGAGGGTGAGGTACATGGCGCGGTCATTACAAAACCGACGTGAATGAGGGAATAATCCCACATCACACCATATAATCCCCTCATGGAGGAAGGGTTGGCTAGGGAGCAAAGATGGGATTGAGATTCCTGAGATATGGGACGGGACCCGAATCCTAGACATTCAGGTGGTCCCACGTATCCCATGAGGATGGGAATCAAGCCGCACGTAGTTCTCTAGATATAGATTAACGTCATGCGGGACGAGGAGGGGAGTAATATACCCCCAAACAAGGGAGGTGCATGGTATGGATAATAAACCGACATGAATGAGGACATAATCCCACACCACACCATACACTCCTATAAGAGAGGACCATGTCTGGGGGGCCCGAAAAGGGCCAAGGGGCCTGATGGTTAGGCATTGGTCAGGAAGTCCTGACCGGCTTGCAGTTTAACGTCTCGTAGTAAGGAAGAGGGCCAGAGGCCCAAGGAGGCCAAGTGGCCTGGGTCTAAGCCCCGGTGAGGGATGCATGAGGCTGGTCCTCGGTTAGGATGACCTGACTAACTTGCAGTTTAATGTCTTTCGGGACGAGGAAAGAGATAATTATATCTCGTCCGGGGATGTGTACGACATGGAAAGTAGTGAAATAGGATGTAATCCTACACCACACCGTACATTCCTTATTAGAGAATCGGGGTCGTGGGCCAAACCACTGGCACCTCCCGGAGGGGAATTTGTCGCTTCAGGATTGGGAAGAATGTGTTACTGCACTCGATGTCTGGGACATCTCTGGGTGGACCCGAGGATCCGGGACACTATTGACCATGTTCGAAACACAGCATCCCTATGGTGACCCGATATGGGAGAAACAAATGAGCATCGACAGTTAACCAAATTCGCAACACGGGACTTGTATCAGCTTGTTGCTCGGAGACCCTCAGGGGCGTTGGCCCGTATCGGTAAGAGAGCCCATGGGCGTAGTATCCAAGCCTTTCTTGGGGGTCCCTCCGGGTGTGAAAAATGATGGAATCCCATTCAAGGAGTGGGTGAAGCATAGCTGTATCCATCCAAAAATGAGGCAAACATCTCCAGGGGTGAAGTGCAGCCGGGTCGAGGCTTGCTCGATGTGATTTGGGGAAAAAGTGTGCAACCTACCATATGTCTTTACTCGAGGGAAAGATTTTGGCTTTTGGGCTGGGCTGACGGATGAAATGTCTGGGCGTTCCTATGAATCCCATTAGGATGGAATCAAGCCATACGGAGTTCTTGAAGACCATGCAGTTTAATGTCATGCGGGGAGGACGAGGGAGGATAAAAGAATGGGAGGGGGCACATGGGGAAACCCTTACAATCCTTGTATGAGTAGGGCTGTATGAGCGGGGCTAAGAAAGCCTACTCCCCGCTACACAAGGAACCTCCAAGGAAACTATTCCCAAGGGGGATAGTGGGAGAGAAAAGCTTGGGGTTGGGATCAAGACGAGGCGTCTGAGCATTCCTACGTATCCCATTAAAATGGGAATCAAGCCGCACGTAGTTCTTGATGCACAATTTAACGTTTTCCTAGATGAGAAATATGTCTCAACTGGGTATATGTATAGTACGGTGGGTAACTCGACGTGAACGAGGATGTAATCCCACACCACACCATACAATCCCATAAGAGAGTCCGAGTCAACGAAGGCCAAGGGGCCCGAGGCTGCGGATTGGTCAGGAAGGCTTGACTAGCTTGTAGTTTAAGTCTTGCAGTAAGTACAGTGGGAGATATTAGTTTAAGGTCATAGAGCTCGGACCATTTTGCAGTTTATCATCCTATAGGACGGCGGTGAAGTTTAAGGTCGTGTTGGACCATACAGTTTAAGGTCGTGCTGGACCTTTTTGCAGTTTATCATCCTACATGACGATGATGCAGTTTAAGGTCGTGTTGGACCATATAGTTTAAGGTAGTGTTGGACCATACAGTTTAAGGTCATGTTGGACCTTTTTGCAGTTTATCATCCTGCAGGAGGATGATGCAGTTTAAGGTCATGTTGGACCATACAGTTTAAGGTCCTGCTGGACCATACAGTATAAGGCCATGCTAGACCTTTTTGCAGTTTATCATCCTGCAAGACAGCGATGCAGTTTAAGGTCGTGTTGGAGCATATAGTTAGAGGTCGTGCTGGACCTTACATGATCAGGTGAAAAACTTCTTGAGGAACCTGTAATTGGTGGGAGGAGTTACACGCTCACCATCTATGGTCACCAAGGAGTACGCCCCGTTGGGGTAAACCTTATGGATGATATAAGGCCCTTGCCATTTGGGTTCTAGCTTGGGCAGTTTCCTAAAGGGGATCATTGGCGCTCGAAGGGCCAGCACTAGGTCACCCTATAGAAAATAACGGAGGTGAACCTTCTTGTTGAAGGCCTTTTCTATCTTATTCTGATGCCTTCCAAGATTGTGCAGGGCATGAAGCTGATTCTCATCCCGTGCTTCTAATTCAGCTAGATGGATTTTGGCCACCTCATCTGGCGCCTGCTAGTCATAGACTGCAGTGCGTAACGATGGCAGCTGGATCTCAATGGGCAGGACGGCCTTAGCCCCATACACCCGGGAATATGGTGTCACCTGGGTGGAGTTATGAGTCGTCGTCCGATAAGCCCAGAGGGTGTTGGGGAGCTTGTCCGGCCAAAGTTTCTTATTCTGACCAACAATCATCTGCAGAATGTTAGAGAGTGTTTTTTTGAACTCCCTGATATGTCTATTTGCCAACGTGCGATAGTGGGAGGTATTGTTCAAAAGGATGTCTTACTTGGCGTACAATTTCTTCAGCTCAGCTGCTCGGATGTTGGTGTTGTTATCGGTGATGATGGCGTGAGGGACTCCAAACCGGTGGATAATATTGGAGTTCCCAAAGTCGACGATGGAACAGGCCTTGACCTCTCTGAGTGGAATTGCCTCTACCCACTTGGAAAATAAATTTGTAGTAGTTAGAATGATCCTACACTGGCGAGCTGTTTCCGGTGGATATCGTCCCACTACATCAAGTCCCTACACCGCAAATGTCCATGAGTACTTGGTGGGGTGGAGGGGCTCTGACGGCCGATGCAAGAAGTTGGTGTGAACTTGGCATTCATGGAAGCTCTTGGTATACCTGATACAATCATGTATCATAGAGGCCCAGAAGTACCCCATCATCTGAATTTTATGGGACAGTTTTGGCCCAGCATGATGGGCACCATAAGAACTGGCGTGAACATCTTTCATAACATGAAGAATCTCTACTCCTTGAATTCAATGGAGGAGAACGCCATCAAAGCTCCACTAATAAAGGATCTGATCAAGACTGGGGCCGCTCTGGAGGGTAAATTGCAGCGCATGACATCAGATTCTCTCGCGCTCAGCTCGGTCGTCCGGGAGGCGACCATTTTGGATATACTCGACAAAAGGAGCCCTCCAGTCGGGAGTGGCTTCAACCACTGTGTCTGACAAACCCGGGACCCCGGACGTAGAGGGCACGACGGTGATATGACTTACACGCATGCCATCATTGTCCTCTTGGGTGATGGGGGCGATGAATCTCCGGTGTTCCACATGTATGATCAAATCATTTTGCTCGGGTTCCACGAGCGATGCAGCTAAGCCGACCAAAGCATCAGCTCGACAGTTTTGTGACCGCGGGACATGGGTGACCTCTGGTCGAGAGGGGAACTGGGTCATTAGGCGGAGGGTGCACTCTAGAAATGGCACATGCTCCGGCTTCCTAATGACATAATCTCCATTGACCTGCTTGATTACCATCTCAGAATCTCCTTTCACATGTAGATGGGGCACGTCGATCTCAAGGGCCAACTCATGGTCGGTGATAAGAGCCTGGTACTCTACCTCGTTGTTGGTACATCCTTCTAACAACAGGAACGAGTATGGTAGGACGGATTGCACCGGGGTAATGAAGACGATACCCAGGCCCACTCTGTTGAGCTTAGGATCGTTGAGCCTCCTACCGGTGGGGCTCCGGGAGGCACCGTCGAAGTGCATTTTCCAACATGGGACGGCATGATCAACTGAGAGGATCGCCTCATCAGGAAAATCCAGGTACATGGATTGATCCGCGGAGGTTGGATGGGAAGCTAAAAAGTCTGCCAACGCCTGTCCCTTAATGGCCTTCTGAGGTTCAAACCCGATATCAAACTACTGGAGAATCACTGCCCACCATGCTAGTCGGCCGGTCAAAATGGGGCGGTTCAGGATGTACTTCAGCGGGTCTACCCGAGAGACAAATTGTACCACATGGTGCTGTCGGTAATGACACAACTTCTGTATGGAAAAGACGAGTGCAAGACAGCTCTTCTCGACAGGGGAGTATCTAACCTCGGTATCAAGAAGCCTGTGACTGAGATAGTAGAGACTGTTCTCAGTACCCTCGTTATTCTTTTGGGTGAGAAGTGCATCGAGGGACCATTCTAGGGCGGTCACATAAAGGACTAGTGGATTTCCGGAAACAGGTGGCATCAAAACCAGAGGTTGTAGCAGATACTACTAGATTTCTTCGAAGGCGGTCTGACACTCTTCATCCCATTCGTAGGCGGAACCCTTCTTCATTAGCCGAGAAAAGGGCTTACACTTGTTGTCCAGATTCGTGATGAATCGGCGTATATAGGCTAAGTGGCCTTGGAGACCACGATGTTCCTGAATATTTCTCGGGGGAAGCATTTGGCTGATGTCCTTGATCTTCTCTGGGTCAATTTCAATGCCTCATTATCTAACAAAAAATCCAAGAAACTTCCCATAGTTGACCCTGAAGGAACACTTCAACGGGTTCATCTTCAGGTGATGGGAACGAAGGAAACCAAACACTTTATCAATGTCTTTGAGATGGTCCAGGTGTTGGCATGATTTGACCACTAGGACATCTACGTAGCATTCCACCAGCGTCCTGAGAATTGGCTTGAATATGCGATGCGTGACCCTCTGATATGTGGCACCTTCATTTTTCATGCCGAAGGTCATAAACTGGTATAAAAAGGAACTTTGGGGTGCCCTGAAAGCAGTGGACTCATCGTCCTTGGGGGACATCCAGATGTAGTTGTACCCGGAATACCCATCCATGAAAGAGAGAGCTAGGAACCCGGTCGTGGCATCCATCAATAACTCAGTCACCGGGAGGGGGAAGTCATCTTTTGGGCTGTGGCGATTGAGGTCACGGAAGTCAATGCAGACCCTGATCTGCACATTCTTCTTCATGACTGACACAATGATGGCAAGCCACTTGGGGTATTGGACTTCCTTGACAAAGTTGGATTTTATAAGCTTGTCAACTTCAGCCTCTACCATATCACCGTGAAAAGGGTGCATCTTTCTGGGAGGCTGCTTAAACCCACGATGGTTTGCTGGGAGGTCCAGATGGTGAACGACTACATGGGGGTCTTGTCCTGGAATCTCGTTGTAACTCTAGGAAAATACATCACAGTGTTGTTTGAGAAAGTATACGTACTGCTGCTGCTACTCAGGGGACATGGATGCACGGACCAATGTGGGTCTCGGATCTGCCACACTACCAAGGATCACTTGTACCAGTTCATCAACCATGGTAAAGACGCCTTCCTCCAAGGCGGGGGGAGCATCCTCCTGGTCTTCCCTCCTTCCGTGGGGGGATTTCCCGCAACGGGTTATGGGCTATCAAAGCCTGAGGGGCAACTGGTGTCGGCCTGGGCAGCAGTGGTCATCATATTAGGAGGCTCACTCGCCATTGAGACCATAGTAATGAAGTCATTCGACCCTATCCCATCTGGACTTCGGCCTAAGGGGCCATGTTTGATGATATCAATGTAGTGGTGACGTGTCATCCATAGACGTTTGATTCCATCCTGGAGGAAGAGACACGCACGACGTACTTCCTTAGTCATAAGCTTTACATCCCAGTACCACACAGGGGTTGGAGGCTCCGAGATCACCTGATCCTGGCTGGTGTTGGAGTACGAGGTTATTTTTCGCCGTCATTTGGACGTGGGAACATGCCTTCCTTTCATACATGAAATAACAAAACATTTCCCCATGTCGGGGGCCGTGGACTCCAATTGGTGGATCATGAGGATATACGCATCATCCATGCTTGCCCAGGGATCACTTCTGACCGGGGCGGGTTCATCCTCACTTACTAGGATTTTCTTATCCTTACTCTTGTAGTAATCATCATCCAGATAGCGGCCCTAACAAGAGGCAAAAGGAGACGCATCTCCTTGGAGAACACCTACTCGACCATTAAGGGTGTATTTGAGGCAGTGGTGATACGACGAAGGGACTAATTTGTGTAGATGGATCCATGGCCTACCCATCAACGCGTTGTAGGCGGTGTCCTGAGAGATGACCATGAACTCGGTGATGGCAATTTGGCCACCGAACTGAGTCTTCAGGAGGATCATACCTACTGGGGTTTGCTCGGTCCTTTCATATCCCTGGATTCTGAGGTCAGAATGAGTTAAATCATCTTCAGAATGACCCATCTTTCGCAGTGTCCGAGTAGGAATTAGGTTGATTCTGGAACCCGTGTCAATGAGGCAATAGCGGACTTCCACACCATTGAAGTGGACAGTGATGTACAGCGGGCGAATATGCCCCTGTATAGGAGGGTCCTCATCATCACTGGAGAACGAGATAACCGCCTGACATTCAGCGTTCTCAATTGCCTCGACATGGAAGGCTTCTACAACTGCTACCTCCATCTCAAACTGTAGGGGTCTTTTTAGGGCCTCGACAAGTGCTTCACGCATTTCATATGATAGGCGAAGGGCCTCAAGGATAGAAAGAATTTCTGGAATTCCGACCAGGTGCTTTAGGACATCATACTTTCTTGCCAAGCGTGAACCTCGACTTACAAGAGTTCGTTCTGCAGTTGGAGGCATAACAGGTCCTGCCGGTTGAACCGGTGGTTGGCTAGTGCTGGGTGCATCCTGTTGCCTACTAGTTAAAGCCTAGAGAGTAGTTTCCAGACTAGGATCGGACAGCGGAGACTGGCCTGCAGTCGGGCAGGACTGACTGTGATACGGACTAGGTAGCTCTTCCTGATCTAGTAGCACAAACAGCGGTGGAGGTAGAGCTGAGGGTGTCAGATGGGTTTGCGCGTACTGAGCTCTGCGCTAAGCCTGCTGTCTGGTCTCAGTAGCGTGCACGGCCTGGCTGACAGTGCCTGCTAACGTGCCTCGACGATCGGCTTGGTTATTGTTCCGCTGATGTTGACGTCGTCTGGAAACGTTAGGGGGGTTCGACTGGCGTTCCCCCATGTTGGGGGTCATATAGGGCTTTACCAGCTCCACGGTGTTAACCGAAGCATACCCCTAGCTATCGCTCGACGAGTCATCCACCACCGGGTGGATTCTGGGTGGAATCCCCATTTCAGGGGGAATAAGGTCGCCAAGAGTGTGGGATGGAGATGACACCGGCGGAGCACGTTGTTTCTCCTTGCATCATTGTTGCTTTCCCTTTTGGGAATAGGTTGACTGTGAAGGCGATGAAGATGTACTGGCTACTCCTTCTGAAGCTTCCCGCTGCTTCAGGTGTGTCCGGATGATACCATGGGCATAGACGACGGTTTTTCGAGCCATCCAGTCATCGTATCTCTGGGACCCACAACTGGGAACCTACTTCCACTCTCCCTCACTGTCGCTACCGATCTCGGACCCTGCAAAGACAGCTTCTACTTGGGTTGGTGTCGGGCCCAAACTGACTATGTTGTTGTTGATCTAGTCTTTAAGCCAATACTTAAACGCATAGCATTGCTTGAGGGTGTGCCCCAGAATCCGATGATATGGACAGTAGTTGGGGTGATCAGTGAGATTCGCCTCTGCCAGACTTCTGCACTCGGGCAGGTGCACAATCCCTTGCTCTAGAGTACTTCGGAAGTAGCCAGAGACCTGATTTTCGTTGAACGAATAAGTCTGGTGCCTTCTTTCCGGATAGGGGGCCCTGGGGGCCTGGCCCTAAGGAGGGGCCAGAGGGGCCTACTGAGGAGGCAGTGCCTGATTGTCTCACCTAGGTGGAGGTGGCACATTTTGCGGAGGAACATGTCGATTCTGAGGCGGTCGCTGCTGGGGAGGAGCCTACGCTTGAGGTGGAGGACCTCTGCGGGGTTGCATGGCTAGTGCCGCATGTAGTAATTCCAGTTGCTTGGGGGCTTCTATTTGGGCCACCATGGTAGGTTCAGCTCTGGAAGTCTTCTTGGCTGGGATCATAGGGGGTAGCGAACGTGCCTGACTAGCCTGTTGCAGAGCCTTCTCAAGGCGCTAAGCCTTATCTGAGAAATCTCGGAACCCTCCAGGGTAGTTCTGGGTAATCAGGGAAGGTACCAGCTCTATTTTAACATTCCCTATACACATCTTCAGTAATTTCTCCGGTGTCAGTGGCATATCGAGGGAGTATGTAAGTCCCTTCCACCGGGCGATGAAATCTACGACTCGCTCATCAGACCAATGCTTGCACATGAAGAGGTCTTCAATGCTGGTCTTTCACGTGGTGGAGATGAACTGGTATAGGAACTGCCGACGAAGATCCTCCGAACCAGTCACTGATCCGATAGGGAGCTGGTTGTTCCAGATGAATGCGGGACCTTCCCATTTCCGCATGAAACATCGGAGCTTGGCCGCTTCTTACTAGGCCGGAGTCCCCAACATGGGGCCAAAACTGGAAGAATAATGGGCCAAGTGTTGCGACGGGTCCCTTGTCCCATTGAAGGGCGAGAATGTGGGGTTCCCAAAACCCGCAGGTGCATGCATATCATCCACCCACGCGGGATACGACTTGCCATCCGGTGGGACTGCCACCTACCGCATTTCCAACGCTTTGAGTCGGGCTATGAGTGCCGCTATAAGATCATCTTAGTAGGGGTCCCTTTCTTGACGGGGATCCCTAATCACAGGTGCATTTCCATGTTCTTCTACATGGTAGACGGCTTCGGCGGCTCATGGAGCGACAAGAGGAATGACCTGTGGGGCCACTAGGGGAACCCAGAATGGATTATGCATATTGCCCCGTCACTCAGGAGGGTTTGGCGAGACGTATCATGCCCTCTTGTCGTATGTTCTGGCTTCTACCCGGTCTGCGGAAGTAGCATGATCAGCGTTGCCCGGAGGAATCTCACCGGGGTGAAATTGTTCCTGCCCATGCTGCCCCGTCTTGGGATTACCATAGTTGGGTCGCCGCTCTACAGCGTGCTCAGCCAAGAGTTCATCAACCAGCCTCTTCTGCTCAGCAACCTGCTGGCATAACGTGGCCTTCTCGAGATCTTCGTCCATCTTCTATACAGAGGCAGACAGGTCAGAGTGCTTGACTGTTCTGATGTGCTCTTTACCCTTACCAGCATTTCTACTGAGTACCAGCAACTCGGTGGGTACAGGGAGGCCTAGAAGGTTCCTCTACTGATGGGTAACCCTCCCTGATGGGTCCAGCAGTGGCGGTACGCCCTTGGAGGGTAAGTCTCCATCGAGAAATTCAATCTCGTCTTCCTTGTCCACTACGTCAGCCATCTGGACCGTGACCCCTCTCAAGGGCATGTCCTAAATATCTCATAACGAATCGGGCTTCCATTGGATAAGGCTGAAGAGGAGAGCGACATAGTGTCCCCAGCCACAGACTTGCACATGGGGGGTAGCTTCTCTGATGAATCTGCGGAGAACTTTGAAACTCTGAACACATTTCCGTTGAAGGGTGCTCTGACAACCTGGTGACTCAGGGTGCTGGTCCACAGGGAGTGCGGCCAAATCAATCAGGCAGCATTTCTCACCGATTTATTCAAAGTGCTATCGACTTCTGTGGTACATCACCGGCTCTTAAAGAAGGAGGATGTGTGTCACCCCTAGGGTTCTAAAAAAGTACCTCACTTCTTTTGGGGCAAGGGACTCTGGCGCGCGAAAGTTAGGTGACGCTGTCGGCCAGAACTCCTACGGGAAGTGATCTACTGCGACAATGCTCCAGAAGCTCCTGGGTTCAGACTCAAGGTCTGCCTCTGTATTTCCCCACTCATCAACTGGGGGTGGCTGAGGGACTGGTAGCAGTACCAAGGCGGACATCTGGGACAATAAACATAGCGGCGGAGAATACGATGAACGAGCTGACTGGCCGCCGAATTCCAGGTCATCCTCTAAAGAGTGAGGTGACCTGACCATGATATCACGGTACGATGGGCTGATAGTCATAGTTTCAGGCACAGGAGTCGCGGGTCACCGGCGATGGGTTATGTCGTTGCTCTGCCGTCGTTGGTCCCCAAAACAGATCCCTGTGATCTCTACTAGAGGTAGAGGGCGCTTCTGGTGACAATGTTGGTGATTGCATGGTCGGGACCTACGGCATTTCCACGATTTCTTCCTCCTGGATGTACCTGTGGAGAGAGGTGGGAATCCGGTGGACCTCGCATTCCAGGAGAATGAGGCTGACGCGCCTGGTTCCTACCCCAGTCCTTGATGCGGAGGAGAGGGGAGAAGGTTCCATCACTGAGTCACATACCGCTTCAAAATTCGAGAAAACGGTTGGTCTGATCTCCACCCAGGACTTCCCATGACTCTTCTTGTGGCGGTGACGACCCGCTCTTCTACCACGGGGTGGCTCTTCAGGACAGGGTTGATTCCCAATATGTAGTCTTGGGGCGGCGTTGGCGCCGTGGCGGAGAGGTCTCCTGCTCGAGGTGGCCGGGGTGCGAGGGGAACCAGGGAAAATATCAAAGGGTACATGGGGAGGACCTCCATGGACAACACCCATGTGGGCGGAGCCTCTGTTCGAATCGGCAAGAGAATGGAGAGGACCTCCATGGTCGATGCGGGTAGAGTGAGGCTGACCTTCATTCCATGGGTTGTTGGGGAGAGGAGGACCTTTGCCTGTTTTATAGAGGACGTAGGGAGGACCCCCACATTGGAGAAGGACCAAATGGAAAGTGCCTTTAGATCGGAGGTCGGTGACAAGAGGAGGGAATCCATACCCTATATAGTGGGTGCGGGAGAGGTTTCCGCGTCGAGCGTCACCACCGCGGGGTAGGTCTTCCTTCGGGACAGGGATAGCACGAGGCATACCTCTGTGATGAGCTTCAGATCGGGGAAAGCCCACGATCTGTGGAATGGTGATATGGAGTGGAACTTTGTATGGAGTGAAGTTACCGCGGATTGGTTCGCGGAAATCCTCGCTCGGGCCTGCGACCCCGAGAGTCAACCCAGCCTGCCCATGGGGCGGTTGAGGCCTCGATTCTGGTCAGGTGAAGGATTTCCCCTGCTCAGTGTATGTAGGAACTCCATGATGTGCGTCGGCGGTGTCTTGGGCCACAGTAGTTCTTGATGTTGACGTATCTTGGCGAGCGTCCTCAGCCCGGGCCCGACGCTGACGTCGGGTCAAACGAGCTGGCGCAGGTGGTGCTGGGGCAGAACCTGCCTGCTCTTCCCACAAAATCAGACGACGGCGTTGACGCGGATGAATGGGAGCCCTTTCCTGGAGACCTTGGATCAGGATTCTGAGCGGGCCGAGCCAGACGCCACCCGTCTCATCAGCATATGGCAAGGAGTCATCGAGGCGTTCCGGAGATAGGCTCCCAAAACTATTGAATGTTGGGGTGGGGAGAAGGGGCTCCCTGCGTGGCCTGTAAGGGCGGCATTTGCGGAGGGGACTGGATACCTCCAGGTCCAGGCGGGCCATATCTCGATTTGGGATGACCCCTTCCTCCTTGTACCTGTGTACAAGGTTGTTGATCACCCTTGGCTGGATGATCTCTGATGCGGAGAGGGGACGTGGGAGCCTCGTATTCACAGATGTAGAGGCTGTCGTGGAGGTAGCGGAGCCATGCAGGGTGGCTGTGCTGGTATTTCCCCTGCCCATGTGTAGGCGAGCAGGTGGTGATCGCGTCTCCATAGCAGAAACCTGGTTCCTGGGAAACCGAGAGATCAACTCATCAGCACTGCGAGGAAAAGGGTTGACAACCAGTTCCCCAGTGTCATTCCATTCTCCATGTCTGTAAGAAGGATCCACACCAACACGTTGTAGGACGGAATGCCCCATGTTCTACTGCCTCAACTTCCGGTGAGTTTCACGCCAGGCCCGCCATTTTCTTGGAGGTACCCGGCGCTGGATATCTAGATCCGGCGAGACTTCAATCTACTGGTGTCTCAAACGCTACTAATCTCCTCATTAAGGACAATAATTTCACGTAGGGTTCACCATTTCTGTTTCTGACGATTTCGTCGGGGCGCGCACGCATCCGTCTGCGGAGGATGACGCACTACGCTGTGTGATGCCCCGCATTCCCGCTTTCCAAAGGCGGTTGGCATTCGCTCCTTTATTTAGGGACGTATGCTCCTTGATCGAAACCGGGATGATAGGATGTCGGTTCTTCCTTCTGTGGATTCCTCCTCAGAACTCGTCACCTAGTCTGGGTCTCCCTCATAGATTTAATACGTTGTTCATGAAACTCTTCCCAGTACCATGTTTCCATGGATGCTGGTTAATTACACTGCGTCTGTTAGGACATTCCAAAGGGTCCAATCAGGGCAACAACCTTCAGTCGGGGTAGTAGTCACTTTGAGGTATCGGTAGCGTGTCTGTATGATGGGGAACTGGTATGTCTGTCTTCTGTCCCTGTCATGGGGCTTCTCGAGGGCGTGGAAGCCCGAGGAATCCCACATCGAACATGGGGAATTATATACCATAGACGTATATCTGAGGATTTTCTCAGCTTCCTGTGTTTAACACATGGTATGCCGCAGGTTTAACGTCCAGCGGAGACGGATCGGCCCGATCAGAGCATTAGCTAGAATGGATCGGATTGAGGAAATTCCCTTGAAGCGGTGCCGATATCGGGACCAGCCCATGGGCAGCTGTGAAGGGCAGAGGAATGGTATGATCTTGCCGGGACATGGCAGTCTGAGTGAGAATCCGGATGGATTATGGAGAGTTGAATGAAGTGGAGGGGGAATGAAATGGGACCATTGCGTGGGGCGACAGTAAAGTTGGGCTTGAGCATTGAAGAGACCTCCTACGTATCCCTGTGGAAGGTAATCAATGTCCGCGTAGTTCGGTATGGTGTCGGAAAGCCAACGTGAAGGTGGACCTTGGCCCAATGGACATTTTCAACGAACCGACATGAATGTGGACCTTGGTCCGATGGGTGTTGTCAGCAAACCGACGCGAGTGAGGACCATGGTCCAGATGGTGCGGGGCTTACACACTAGGATGCCCTGGTGCTGATGACCTGACGTGAAGAAGGTCGGAGTGACCGATAGGTGGAGGGCTTGAACCTCTGGGAGGCTTCCTACATACCATTCCTTAACATGGATCAAAGACCTTGTAGATCAAAGGGTTTCATCGGTGAACTGACGTGAATGTGGACCCGAGGGTCCACAAGTGGTGGGATTGAACCTCATTAAGGCTTCCTATGTACCATGTCTTGACATGGATCAAAGTCTTCATAGTTCAAAGGGGGGCTTCTTCGGCGAACCGATGTGATGGTGGACCTTGGTCCGATGGATGGTGGGCTTGAACGTCGTGAGGCTTCCTACGTACCATGCCTTGACATGGATCAAAGTCCTCGTAGTTCGGGTTGGTTTCGTCGGTGAACCGACGTGAAAGTAGACCCATGGGTCCACTAGTGGTGGGCTTGAACCTCATGAAGGCTTCTTACATAACATGCCTTGACATGGATCAAAGTCCTCGTAGTTCGGAAGGTGAGTCACAACAGTTTAGCGTTGGACTGGGATGCAGTTAACATCTTGCGGGACGAGGATGAACTCGACGTGAATAAATGATGGGTGGGATTGAACCTCAGGGAGGCTTCCTATATACCGTGCCATTACATGGATCAAAGACCTCGTAGTTCAAATGGATGTGCAGTTTAATATCATGATGGATGGGGGAATAATGTTTAACGTCATCCTGGACGTGGTCATATAGTTTATCGTCATGCTGGATGAGGGAATACAGTTTAACGTCATGCTGGACGAGGGAATACAGTTTAACGTCATGCTAGAAAAGGGCCGAACTCGACGTGAATAAACTACTGAGTGGTGGGCTTGAACCTCATGGAGGCTTCCTACATACCATGGCTTGACATGGATCAAAGTACTCGTAGTTCGGTAGGGTGAGGGTTAGGGTCAGTGCTCAATCTATGCCCACATGAGTCATGCTCGGTGTGAGAAACAAGAGGCTGCAGGGACCTAACAATCACGCCGCGAAGGATGCGTCTGTGAGAAGTGAAGAGGGGATTACGCGTTAGGCGGCCCATGGTGTTGGGACTTACTCCAGTATAGAGGCCTGAAGTGCAGCAAAGCGCAGTGAGAGAGGGACTTGGGACCAATGATGGGAGGTACCTCATTCCCTATCACGCCCTCCACTAACCTTGGTAGTGGGAATGTACGGAGATGCAGGGGTGCAGCCTTCCACAAGAGGGGCTATGGGGGCTTACGCCAAGGTGTTTTACCTTCTCCCATGGACATACTCTACTCCGAGAAGGAGGATATCATCCCTTGTGGAGGGGGTGACCCCATCTCTGTGGAGACAGATTGCGTAAAAAAATGTCCGAGCTGGGGGGACCCTACATGCGAAGCACGAGGCCAGATCATAGATTAATGTCATGTGTTGAGGATGAGGTGCTTGGCAGTTTAACGTACTGCAGCTCGGATGAGGTGGGTTCACTCCACACCCCTGGGACTTACATGACCGGCACCCTTGGCTCCTTTGGGAAGGGAAGGTACCAGTAAGGCCGTGGTCAAAGGGGGTCGTAGAGCGAACCATCGAGGGGTCCACGTTAGCATGGCTATGCGAAGAAGCAATAGCCTTTAGCATGCATATGCGAAGAATCATTAGGTGAAGAAACACTACGAGTGGTGTTGTCTGTTGGAATTTGAAATCACATCGTGCAAAACTGGAGGGTCGCACTGGAAGAGGAATTTCCAAGCAGAGGAGTGTGCTTCGCAAAGTGGAGTGCCTTGGCCTTAGCATGGGTCAGAGGTGTGGATGGGGGGTGATCCACAAAGTGGAATAGTATTCGTGGAGCACTGTCTCACGAAGAAGAGGTGCCTCGTGAAGCAAGGTGGTGTGAGGGAGTGTGATTCGTGATAAGTAGCGATCTTGCCTTAGCATGGGGATCACTAGTACAGGATGGGTGTTTCGCGACGCATAAACGCTCTACAGCTGCCCGGGTTCCCTTGGGAATCCCCCTCCTTGGCGAATGCCCTTGATCTTCACGAAGGGAATCCCTCGTGGAAGAGGGGTTCAAAACGTGACAAAGCGAAGGCGTCACACGAAGTAGAAGTACCTCGCGGAGCTCATGATTCCCAGGGTGAAGGGTGCTTCGCGATTCGGGAGAGGAGAAGTCGAAAGGTCGGATTGTCTGTCTCCTTGGGCTCAGGGGGAACCCATTATTTATAGGCGAGGGGCACCGCGAAGCAGAACTCACATAGCGCAAAGGGGCAGCAGCTGCTTTGTGGCGGGCTCGCGAACTTCAAATCCGTTCGTGGAGAGGTACCGCCTCCGGGTCTTCGCGGCGGGATCGCGAACGTCATGTCCGTTCGCGGATGGGTACCGCCTCCAGTGCTTCGCGGCGATATCGCGAACATCAAATACATTCGCGGAGCGGTACCGCCTCTGGTGCTTCGCGGCGGGATCGTGAACGTCAAATACATTCGCGAAGAGGTACCGCCTCCGATGTTTCACAGGACCTTGATGATCGGGGGTGCTTCGTGTTGGTGCTTCGCGAGGCAGCGTTCGGGGCTTCATTTTTCTCCTTCCATTCGTGCAATATTTTGGCGCCAACAACCAACAAATTAAACCAATATGGAGGATCCACAAAATGATCATTTTATCCAATGGTGTTCTTTTCAAAATCCATTAATTTTTTGTTGGTTTATAGTTGGTCCAAATGTAATGGGAGGTAATGAAGAGACAAATGATTTTAACTCTTTAACTAGGATCACTATTGAGGGTCATTCTATTTCAACTGTTCCTTTTCTGAAATTATATTTGTTCCTCCTAAAAGGATGATTGCTTGGAAGAAATATTTGATGAAAGTTGAAAAAATATTTACTTATATTGACGAGCATAAAGGCTTTGTTATCTCTCATACAGTATACAAATGATTTTGGACCATGTGTACTCTAGCCATATAATATTCCATATGATGGGAAGTCACTAATTGTCCACATAAATGCATCATTTTGTAGGAAATTTATTTTTGCAGCAACATCACATGTTCTGATACCATTAATCCATAATGAATTTACTCCTTAATTAATGGTTTTAAATAAAAATCAACATTCATTTTCAAATGTTCTAGAATTAATAATTTAAAATAGATATATGGATCCTTCATTAACATCGAAGGATGGAAATTTTATGGATTTATAAAGACATTCCAACATGAATACTGAATATCATAAGAACCAAATGGATAGAATCCATCATTAGAAATACCCAATCGCATGTTTCAGTATTTTGAAGAAAAATATCAATGTACTTGGTCAAAATGTTTCCATGAATCACCATCAGAGGTATGATTTAATATTTTACCAATTGAAATATTGGTTTTGTTCCCTGACATCAATGTTGTTTTGTTCTAATACATAAATAAACATTGAAATCTCTGTGTAAGCAGGAAAAACCTCACCTGTTTTATAGGAATCAATCCAGTCTTCCCAAGTTGATCCTCTTTAAACTGTGATTGTCCACAGGTGGAAAAACTATCCAATGACTTATTTTCACCATAATATAAGATGCAATAATTTGAATATGCATGAATATTCTCAAAACCAAGACCCAGATTTTGAAGCAGTGTCTTACCCTCATAGAAATTTGTAGGAAACACATTTCCTTCGGGTAAAAGTGTTTTAACAAAAGAGAATACCTGATCAAAATAGTTCTTTTACATTCCATTGTATTATTTAATAGCCATAAATTTTGCAACCACATTAAATTTTCGAATCATTTATCTAGGATATAAAGAAACCTTAGCATACCTCAATAACTCATAACATTGTGATGGTTCCAACTAAGGAGTTAAATCAATATCATCAGGAGTTTTAGTTTGCTGAAAATATGGACATACCACATCATGTACTAAATTCTGAAACCATGATGGTTCTAGAACCAAATTATTAATATCTTCTATTAAAATATCTTCCTCATGTTAATACTAAAAAAATTATTTTTGAAAACCAAATATAATAGATGTCCCCTAACATTGTCGAATGTGTCAAACGTCCTCAGACCACATTTTTTACATGGACACTTAATTTTCCCTTCTAAAAAAACTGGTTTTGATGATGAAAAGGATAAAAATGTTTTAACACCCTCAATGTAAACAAGATTTATACCAGAATCATTTTCATTCTTGTACTGATTTGTCCATGTTTGGTCATCTAATAATTACTATTTTCGACTTCTTTGTTCTATATTTCTCTAAAAAATATAAAATTATTTTTTTATGAATAATTTTATAAAAGAAAAGCAAGATACAAAAAACAAAAAGATGTTAATTAATTCTAATTACAACTATTTATTACTAATTACTACTAATTACCCTAATTTATTACTATTTATTAATATTAATTATTAATTATTACTAATTACTACTAATATGTCCTAATTACTGCAAATCCATCCTAATTACTGTTAATTACTACTAATTACTACTAATTTGTTTTTATTACTAATTATTACTAATTACTACTAATTACTACTAATTATTACATTTTATTACTATTTATTTCTATTTATTTCTATTTATTAAAATTTATTAAAAATTACTACAAATTACTAATAATTATTAATAATTATTCCTAATTACTAATAATTACTGCTAATTACTTTTTATTACTAGTTATTACTATTTGCAACTAATTATTACTATTTATTAGTATTTATTAATAATTATTAAAAATTGTTTTAATTACTAATAATTATTTCTAATAAGTTTTTATTACAAATTATTACTATATATTACTATGTATTACTAATTATTACTATTTATTGCTATTTATTAATATTTATTACTATTCATTACAACTTAATACTAATTCTTACTATTTATTACTATATATTACTATTTATACCTATTTATTACTATTTATACCTATTTTTTACTAATTATACATATTTATTACTAATTATACCTATTTATACCTAATTATATTTATTTATACCTAATTATTACTAATTATTACTAATTATACCTATTTATTACTAAAAATCACTAATTGTACCTATTTATTTTTAATTATTACTAATTATTCCTATTCATCACTAAATATAACTAATTATACCAATTTATTTCTAATTATTACTAATTAATACTAATTATTCCGATTTTTTATAATTATTACTAATTATACCTATTTTTACTAATTATTACTAATTTTACCTATTTGGTACTAATATTTACTAATTATACCAATTTTTAAATTTTTTTACTAATTATTATTAATTATACATATTTATTACTAATTTTTAATAATTATACCAATTTATGAATAATTGTTACTAATTATACCTTTTTACCACTAATTATTACTAATTATACTTATTTATACTATTTATTACTATTTATTACTATTTATTACTAATTATTACTAATTACACCTATTTAGAACTCTTTATTACTAATTATACCTATTTTTTTCTATTTATAACTAATTATTAGAAATTATTAATAATTATACCTAATTATTACTAATTATACCTAATTATTACTAATTATTCCTAATTATTACTAATTATACCTATTTATTACTAATTATACATATTTAATACTAATTATTACTAATTATTGCTAATTGCTACTAAGAATTACTGGTAATACATATTTATAACTAATTATAACTATTTATTACTATTTACTACTAATTATTAATAATTATACCTAATTTTTACTAATTCTACCTAAGTTTTACTAATTATTATTAATAATTTCTTATTATTACTAATTATAACTAAATATTATTAATTATACATATTTATTACTAAATAATGCTAATTATTACTTATTATTACAAATTATTTCTAATTATTTCTAATTATATGTATTTATTACTATTTAAGACTAATTATTTCTGATTATACCAATTGTTTACTATTTATTACTAATTATTACTAATTATACATATGTATTACTAGTTATTAATAATTATTACTAATAATAACTATTTATTTCTAATTATTACTAATTAACCTATTTGTTACTAATTATTACTAATTATACATATTTATCACTAATTATAAATATTGTTTACAATTTGTAAATATTTATTACTAATTGTTACTAATTATTACTATTTTTTACTAATTTTTACTAATTGTTACTTATTATTCCTATTTATTACAAATTATTACTAATTATTACTAATGTTTACCAATAATACATATTTATTACTAATTATTACAAATTATTACAAATTATACATATTTATTACAAATTATTACTATTTGTTACTAATTAATACTAATTATTACTAATTATACCAATTTATTACTAATTATTACTAAATATTACCAATTATACCCATTCATTACTAATAATTTCTAATAATACCTATTTATTACTAATTATACCTATTTATTACTAAGTGTTACTAATTATACCTATTTATTACTTTTTATTACAAATTCTTACTCATCGTTACTAATTATTACTAATAATTTCTTATTATACCTAATTATTACTAATTATTAATAATTATACATATTTATTTCGAATTATACCAATTTATTACTAATTATTACTAATTATACCTAATTATTACTAATTATTACTAATTTTTAGTAACTATTACTTAGTTTGGCTATTTATTACCAATTATTGCTAATTATAGCTAATTATTACTAATTATTAATAGTTATTACTAATTATTTGTAATTATTAATAATTATACATATTTATTACTAATTTTTAATAATTATTACTAATTATTACTAATTATTAGTAACTATACCAATTAATAAATAATTAATACTAGTCATACCTATTTATTACTAATTATTACTAATTATTACTAATTATTATTAATTGTAACTAAGTGTACCTATTTAATACTAATTATTACAAATTATTACTAACTATTAATAGTTATACTGATTTATTACTAAATATTAATAATTAAACTTATTTATTACTAATTTTTTCTAATTATATCTATTTATATCTATTTATTACTAATCATTACTAATTATTTATAGTTATTGCTACTTATTAATACTTATTTCTATTTGTTACTAATTCTTACTAATTATACATATTTATCTCTTATTATTACTAATTATGCATTTTTTCAAATTATTAATAATATTTATTAATTATTCATGATTATTAGTAATTATTCCTAATAATTCGAATTTATTATAATTTATTCCAATTTTTTACAAATCATTATTGATTATTACTAATTATTACTAATTATTAATAAGTATTACTAAGTATTACTATTTATTTGTATTTATTATTAATTATTAATAATTAATACAATTTATTAGTATTTATTACTAATGAAACAACATAAATGTAAAAATAAATAATGCAAAATAAAACATTCTATTTCTAATTTTATTTAATTTTCAGTAATTAAAAATAATTATAATGGACATAAAATTAAATGAATTAACTAGAAAATAAAAGTAATAGATAAATACCTTAAAACAGTTTCTTTTGTACACTATAAGGCTTGAAATCATCCAGATATGAAATGTTAAACTTTGGAAAAAATTTAGACAGAAGTATGAGAGTTCAGAGAGGGAGAGGAATTGAGAGAGATGTGAATGAAAAAAATCTATGGGGTGTAAATATACGTAAGATTATTTGTGACGGGCGTATTTGCAACGGGCATCCCATCTCGAATACTAACCCCATGTTAATTACGTGGCGACGGTTAAAATGGTATTTGTGACAAGACCCATAGCAAATACCTACCTGCCAACATAGCATTTGTGACGGGTGATAAATCCCATTGTAAATGCTAACCCTCTATTATTTTGGGGGCGGCAGTCAAAAATGGTAATTGTGACAAGATCCGTCGCAAATACCAAAACCACAGAAGGGGTATTTGCTACGAGACCATTTCCCGCAGCAAATAACCCGTCACAAATGATGGATTTTCCCGTAATGATGTATTTGACTAGTTGTGGGGATATTGTGTTTTATCAAATTCTGAATTGAGATCAGGGTATCATCAGTTCAGAGTTCTATCTTCTTATATACTGAGGACGGATTTTAGAAGTAGGTATGTCCTATATGAGTTCATCGTAATGTTATTTGGGTTGACTAACACACTGGTAGTGTTTATAGCCTTGATGAACAAAATCGTCCATCTATACCTGGATCAATATGTGGTAGTGTTTGTGTATAACATCTTGCTGTACTCCAAGACTCATGATGATCATGCCCAACATCTTGACATCATCATGAGTACACTGAGAGAGCATCCACTATATTCAAAGTAATCTAAATGTCATTTTTGCATTGATCTGGTACACGTCTTGGGTCACATCATCTTAGAGGAAGGTGTGTTAGTTGACCTAGAGAAGGTAAATGAAATTTTATATTGGGAGAATCCCATTAATTTTTTTCATATTCATAGCTTTCTAGGGTTAGCTAGATATTATTGGTGGTTCATCCAAGAATTTTCCTATTTGTCATCACCAATTTCAGGCTTGGCTAGGAAGGGGATAAAGTTTGAATGGTCAAAAGCATGTGATAATTCCTTCCAAGAGTTGAAGAAGCATTTGACATAGACACTGATCTTGATCCTACCTGATCCAAGTGATGAGTATTTAGTGTTTTGTGATACATATTGGATTGGAATGGAGCAATGTTGATGTAGGGAGATCAAGTTATGGCATACTGGTCTCAGCAATTGAGGCCACATGAGCAAAACTACCGTACACAGGACCTCGAGTGAGCTACAATGGTTTATGATTTGAAGTGTTGGTGGCATTATCTGTTGGGAGAAAAGTTTTCTATGTATACAAATCACATGATCTTGAAGTATATCTGTAACAGCCCAAGATTTTATAAAACAAATATTCTTTTTAATTTTATTAAAATCTTGTGTTGTACGCTACACCAAAAGGAGCTTTCACAACACGCATCCTTGACTTGCCTTGCATTACACGCAATCACGACCTTCCTCGATAGCGTGTGTAATACGCAATACCGAGTTTCACTAAACAATGATATGCTATTAAAACTAGCCGTTATGAATAGTAATAATCACTTTTTGAAATTTTATAAATTTTATTTTTCAAAATGGACTTCATTTTTGGACTCAGAATATCGAAATTAGCCTAGGGTGAAATTTCGGTATTTTTCTGAAAACTTTCAATTTTTGATGAATAGTGAAACCACTAAGTGGTAGGTTAAAAACTGAATTTTGCATAAAACTTAATTTTACCGCTTCTTTCAATGGAATTTCTAAAATCCGAGAGACACGGTTAATATCAAGGACTAAAATGTGGTTCAATGAGATGAAAATAATTTTTTGGTGAATAGTAACTTTTTACTTTTTTTACCGCGGTTAATAGTTAATTGGGTAACTAAGGGTAAATATGATATTAATATTACCCTAACACATGTCCTAATTCTATTGGACAAGTTTAATTCGACCAAAAACAAACTTAGGAATAAAATATGACCATTTAGGTCCACTTGGATTAGATTAGGACATTTATTATTAATTTATTTAAAGAAGGGTTAAAATAGTTAAAATCAAAGTTTAATAAGTAAATCATTTATAATATGGGGTTATACATAAGATAAATTCGATTGTAAATATTCATTAGAAAGCTAAAAAGATTTCCTACATGATGGTATTTTATTTGTAATTTTTAGACATCAAATAATTTAATTTATTTATGACAAAAAGATGATACAGTAATTATCTTATTAATGAAATATTGACATAATTGATAATATAAATACCAAAATAATTGTAATTTAAGACTTTTTATGAATTACACTAATTTTTTAGGTTACTATGATATATTAATGTTGATTTAATCAACTTGGTTCGAACATATAATTCTGTTATGACTTTCACAAAAATCATATATCAAATAGTGTCAAAATTGACACAAAATAGTTTTTAAATAAAATATTATATTATTAATTGTTATTTTATTCCTAAAAATCTAAGGTTCGGCCAAATGACTTAGATAAGGATATATATATTAATAATAAACAATTTGGGGTTCGTTTGGCATGTTATAGTATGTTTATTAACCATATAGTGAAAGAAAACAAAAAGACATGGTAAAAGTAAAATTATTTAACTTAGAGTTAAATCTAATTGATAAGGTTAAAATAATACCCTAAACTTGTCTAAATCTTATTGTTTGATAGTATTTCGACCCATCCCCACCTTATCTTCGAAATAAGACCCTTTGGAGCCATTATAAACCGATTTTGACTTTAATATAAAATAATATTTTGAGATATTCCTAAGGTGCCCCTCTCCTCCCTTATAAAAGGGCACCTCCTCCCACTCCTCCTCACACCAATTTGAGCACTCAAGCTCGGCCAACCCCTGCCAAAATCTCTTCTCAACTTCCCTAGAAACATCCTAGAGGTTCGGGTATTCCTCAAAGACCAATTTTAGTGCCCTAAGAGGAGGTCTCAAAGAGGCGCTTCAAAGAAGAGGTAATTACCGTTACCAATTCGTTCATCTTTATTTCTTCTTCCACTTCTTATTCTTAGGTTGTTTCATTATGAAGTAATAACATCAGTATCACTCATATACTGATATGTTATTATATGTATGAAACAACCCTATTTCACCATCTATCCATCCTACGGAAAAAGAAATCACTTCGCGTGCGTACGTACGGAATACCGTCTCCACGCCGTGGTGTAATCTATTTTCCACCACCACCTTACATGGATGGGTATAATGGTGTAAAGAATAACTATACATAGTTATTACAACATCATATTGATTCTGATATATTTTATAATCCACTCCGATTCAATTCAATATTTATAAAAATGATATAATCGCTCGTGCGTACGTACGGACTACCGTCTCCACGACGCGATGAGATTCATTCTCCATGTTAACCATTTAAGAATGATTATAAAGTATATATAAGAAATAATAATGAAATATATGACATTATAAAGCTACTGGATTATGTATATATATATATGTATGTCATCTACTTACTTCCATTTCAAGACAATAAGGAATGGAAAACAGCGTTCATGCGTACGTACGGACTACCGTCTCCATGAACGGTGTTTTTCATTTTATCTATCTATTATATATATATATACTGAATATATATGATATATAAATCAAATTTTATATTCTGGAAGTAAGTAAATCATGATATAAGTAATAATAATGTCAAGAACAACAAGTCAAAACACCTACGACAAATGAAACGATTTTACCCAAAACGCTTCTTTAACATGGAATTTACAAAAGAACGGGTAATATAATGTCATAAGTGAACCATATATGATATCATAACAATGAATATGATTCTGTAATAAGTCAATGACATTATTTAAATCATTATACAGGAGGTTCGGACACATACTAAGCAAATCGGACCTAAGGTAAGGGAAATATCACAATCTCATTTTTATCCGAGATTGTTTATTCGTAAGTATTTAATGGGGTGTATTTTATCATCCACATCCATGTTCCCTCAATATGTAATATTGGTTCCATACACTTGAAATAGTTTAAATCCAATTTTACCGTTCGATGAGTTTTTAGTAAAGAATATAAAAGGAATCTTTTGTCGTTTTTCCGTACGAGGTACTTCTTGACTTTTCCGACAAAAGTACGAAGAATGTTTTTTTTTAACTTATACGGAATGAATGGATTTTTAAAACATTATTTCCAAGAAGCTTCCTTTACAAGTTTTAAAGATTATTTTTAATCAAGTTCTTTTTTTCAAAGTTGTATGACATATTATGAAAGGAAAAATGTTTTTTGAAGAAGAAAGGATATTTTCCTCAAGAATGGAGTTCAAGTGTTTTATCAAAATTATTTTCCATCTAAGATAATAAAGGGTTCTATTTTTATCCCTATTATTACATTGATTTGATCATGTTGTGATGGAATTATTTTTATGAATTCCTTTATCTTATATAAATTGATTTATGATGTCATGATGTTTCATGAATCCCATTTTTGTTACATGTGTTATGCGATGATGTATGTTTTATGATTATGTGGCACACATAAGAAAGGATTCATTATAAGATGGGTGGGACCTATATCTCCCTCCAATGCATTGGGTAATGATTTTATATCTCATGAGATAGACATGGCTGGAACGGAAGGTTATTTCGGTTTAGTGATACAGGACTGAAACGAGGAGTGAACTCGGTTCAGAAAGGGACTTTGTCCACTAAGATAGTCTTGGCAATGAGTCATGACTAACAAGAAATGATTTTCCATGATTATGTGTGCATTCCACAAAGTTTCAAGTTTTATGATATGGTTATGGGGATCTCATTTTCACTTCTATGATTTGTTCCATGTTAAGATATTATGCTCTCCTTTGCAGGTTAAGATTTCCAAAAAGTTATGTTCTTATGAATATGATGTGATTGATTTTTCTTTTGTATACCCTTACTGAGAATTTGAGCTCACCCTTTTATGTTTTCTTTTCCCCAGGATATAAAGAAAGGTTTTAGGTAAAAAAAAGGTAAGATCTTTATGGGAGATATTGAAGACCTTTCACCACGATTAGAAGACTACGTTCTGAGTTTCCAAAGACACTAAACTATTACGTTCCTTGTGTGTGTGTTTTTGTTATGTAATAAGTATTCCGCAAAAGTAATGTAATGTCCATGTACGTCAGGCTTTGGGTCTCTACAGTTGGTATCAGAGGAAAGGTTTAGTCAACCTTTGGAAACTAGGATGCGAGAACTTTAGTGAGATCCCTAGAGATATTTATAAGGTATGTCTAGGGATGTCCCTAAGGATAAGTATACGTATAGGATACAGTCCTAGAACTATGGTAACGATCATATAATTTAACCTAAGATGTTAGATATCAAGGATACTCCACCTTTATTATGTTGTTTTCCCTAGCATGATTTTTTCCTCTCACACTATTCTTTTTTTTTGGTTTTAGAAAATGGCTGGAAACAAGATGATTCACAATAATGGAGGATATGATGGACAATGGAATGATATTCTTCATGAGAAACCAAATGAAATAGGATTTGGAAGTCCAAACATCATTATTATGCCGAATCAGAAATCTCATAATATGATCAATAAAGTAAAATTTGGTAAGTTTCCTGGCTCGGCTAATAAGAGAAAGATGGAGTTTCATGATGACCATAGAGGAAAGAAAGTTCAATTTCCCCTATGTAAATCATGTGGGAAGAGGAATCAAGGAGAATGTTTCAAGGGAACTGGAAGATGCTTTGGGTGTGGAAAAGAAGGACACAAAGCAAGTAAGTGCAAAGGAAAAGGTTCGGTTAACACCATGGATGAGGATAATGGTATTGCTACGACATCAAAAATGGTTAAGTGTTTTAAATGTGGAATGTATGGGCATTATGCAAACAAATGCCCTAAGGGAAAGACTCATGAAGAGAATAAGTATGGTCATATGGGTAGTATTTATGTGGATGATGATGAAGAGACTACAAATGATATGTGAGATGATAGAATTTTTGAAGCTCGTTCAATGGTTTAAGAATGTAGTGGAATGATTACATGTTTATCATGTGTAATGTTGTATAAGTAATCTCATGGTACTATGGAATAAAAAGACATCTAAGGATTGTTACACTGTTGTCTTTCCTTGAGTTATGAAAGTGTATGATTAATGGTACCACTATCCATGAAAGGTTATTCAGATATTTTTAGAATTTAGATGATATGCGCACAATGAAGGAATAATAAGATAATGGGGTGTTTGATTATATTCATGAGCTCATGATTGATATAAGGACTAAGTGATATCATGGTTTGAGTATATAGAATTTTGAGGATTTTGGTATGTGGAAAGTGTTAACGTTTAACTGCATTCATGGTTTTAATAAGGTTCAATGGGTATTCAAGGGAATACATTATTAAGTCCTTTGAATGATTAGAATGTGACCAACGAGATATATCTTATGATATATGGGGATCAACGATGGTATTAAATCTCTGGAAATCATTTTCACTATGTTATGAGAGTGGACTGCAGTATTATGGATAAGCCTAATGATTGGAATGGATTATGTTGGACACAAGTTAGTATTGTTTAAGGATAGATGTTTTCTCGATATTATTGATGGGATGTTATAGTAATATAGTTTTAGAAAAAGGACAACCTGCAGGACGGGCGACAGCCCATCGCGTCGGACAAGGCTGTGGGAATCGAATCCACAACCGAAGTGCGACTGGCCTTTATCGCCTACCACTGGCCTACAGGAAGTCCCTGTTTAGTAGAAACTAGTTTTATTATATTAAGCAGTATGATATATGAAGTATAAGTCCATTTTAGAAACCATATATGATTAATCTCACTATAGATCGACTTATGTATATAATATTTGCTGACCTTTTGTTTGAGACAGATGGAATGACCCGTCATTCTATCACATGATCTGCTAACACTTCACGAATAACAAATTCAACTTCATTTATTTAAGAGATGAAGTGGAAATTGTTCAAGGCATGAACAATAGTGAGATTGTACCAAAATAAAGAAAGTATTTATTCTAATTCAATTTTCAACTTTAGGGAAATGATCTTGAAAACCAAAAATGTTGTCCTAGTGATCTTATACCTGATGAATCAGATGGTACCTTAGATCGTCACAAATTTATGGATTTGTGATTACTGGATTTTCCATAGCCATGTTCTCTACCACTCTCCATCAGAACATGATGGTTAGATTTCTCTTTCATATCCATATTTTCACCTATGTGGAAACCCAGTGATTAGTTTATTTGGGTAACCATTACGTTTCATAATTTTGTTTTTAAAGATTGGTTTTGATATTCCTTTTTACGATGTGGGTTTCTATTAAATAAACTTTCAAATAGTAAACCATTTATAACCCCGACGAATTTCGAGGGCGAAATTCATTTTAAGGGGGGTAGAATGTAACAGCCCAAGATTTTATAAAAAAATTTTCTTTTTAATTTTATTAAAATCTTGTGTTGTACGCTACACCAAAAGGAGCTTGCACAACACGCATCCTTGACTTTCCTTGCATTACACGCAATCACGACCTTCCTCGATAGCGTGTGTAATACGCAATACCGAGTTTCACTAAACAATGATATGCTATTAAAACTAGCCGTTATGAATAGTAATAATCACTTTTTGAAATTTTATAAATTTTATTTTTCAAAATGGACTTCATTTTTGGACTCAGAATATCGAAATTAGCCTAGGGTGAATTTTTGGTATTTTTCTGAAAACTTTCAATTTTTGATGAATAGTGAAACCACTAAGTGGTAGGTTAAAAACTGAATTTTGCATAAAACTTAATATTACCGCTTCTGTCAATGGAATTTCGAAAATCCGAGAGACACGGTTAATATCAAGGACTAAAATGTGGTTCAATGAGATGAAAATAATTTTTTTTGGTGAATAGTAACTTTTTACTTTTTTTACCGCGGTTAATAGTAAATTGGGTAACTAAGGGTAAATATGATATTAATATTACCCTAACACATGTCCTAATTCTATTGGACAAGTGTAATTCGACCAAAAACAAACTTAGGAATAAAATATGACCATTTAGGTCCACTTGGATTAGATTAGGACATTTATTATTAATTTATTTAAAGAAGGGTTAAAATAGTTAAAATCAAAGTTTAATAAGTAAATCATATATAATATGGGGTTATACATAAGATAAATTCGATTTTAAATATTAATTAGAAAGCTAAAAAGATTTCCTACATGATGGTATTTTATTTTTAATTTTTAGACATCAAATAATTTAATTTATGTATGACACAAAGATGATGTAGTAATTATCGTATTAATGAAATATTGACATAATTGATAATATAAATACCAAAATAAATGTAATTTAAGACTTTTTATGAATTCCACTAATTTTCTAGGTTACTATGACATATTAATGTTGATTTAATCAACTTGGTTCGAACATATAATTCTGATATGACTTTCACAAAAATCATATATCAAATAGTGTCAAAATTGACACAAAATAGTTTTTAAATCAAATATTATATTATTAATTGTTATTTTATTCCTAAAAATCTAAGGTTCGGCCAAATGACTTAGATAAGGATATATATATTAATACTAAACAATTTGGGGTTCTTTTGGCATGTTATAGTAAGTTTATTAACCATATAGTGAAAGAAAACAAAAAGACATGGTAAAAGTTAAATTATTTAACTTAGAGTTAAATCTAATTGATAAGGTTAAAATAATACCCTAAACTTGTCTAAATCTTATTGGTTGATAGGATTTAGACCCATCCCCACCTTATCTTCGAAATAAGACCCTTTGGAGCCATTATAAACCGATTTTGACTTTAATATAAAATAATATTTTGAGATATTCCTAAGGTGCCCCTCTCCTCCCTTATAAAAGGGCACCTCCTCCCACTCCTCCTCACACCAATTTGAGCACTCAAGCTCGGCCAACCCCTGCCAAAATCTCTTCTCAACTTCCCTAGAAACATCCTAGAGGTTCTGGTCTTCCTCAAAGACCAATTTTAGTGCCCTAAGAGGAGGTCTCAAAGAGGCGCTTCAAAGAAGAGGTAATTACCGTTACCAATTCAATTCTTTCATCTTTATTTCTTCTTCCACTTCTTCTTCTTAGGTTGTTTCATTATGAAGTAATAACATCAGTATCACTCATATACCGATATGTTATTATAAGTATGAAACAACCCTATTTCACCATCTATCCATCCTACGGAAAAAGAAATCACTGCGCGTGCGTACGTACGGAATACTGTCTCCACGCCGTGGTGTAATCTATTTTCCACCACCACCTTACATGGATGGTTATAATGGTGTAAAGAATAAATATACATAGTTATTACAACATAATATTGATTCTGATATATTTTATAATCCACTCCGATTCAATTCAATATTTATGAAAATGATATCATCGCTTGTGCGTACGTACGGACTCCCGTCTCCACGACGCGATGAGATTCATTCTCCATGTTAACCATTTAAGAATGATTATAAAGTATATATAAGAAATAATAATGAAATATATGACATTATAAAGCTACTGGATTATGTATATATATATATATGTATGTCATCTACTTACTTCCATTTCAAGACAATAAGGAATGGAAAACAGCGTTCATGCGTACGTACGGACTACCGTCTCCATGAACGGTGTTTTTCATTTTATCTATCTATTATATATATATATACTGAATATATATGATATATAAATCAAATTTTATATTCTGGAAGTAAGTAAATCATGATATAAGTAATAATAATGTCAAGAACAACAAGTCAAAACACCTACGATAAATGAAACGATTTTACCCAAAACGCTTCTTTAACATGGAATTTACAAAAGAAAGGGTAATATAATGTCATAAATGAACCATATATGATATCATAACAATGAATATGATTCTTTAATAAGTCAATGACATTATTTAAATCATTATACAGGAGGTTCGGACACATACGAAGCAAATCGGACCTAAGGTAAGGGAAATATCACAATCTCATTTTTATCCGAGATTGTTTATACGTAAGTATTTAATGGGGTGTATTTTATCATCAACATCCATGTTCCCTAAATATGTAATATTGTTTCCATACACTTGAAATAGTTTAAATCCAATTTTACCCTTCGATGAGTTTTTAGTAAAGAATATAAAAGGAATCTTTTGTCGTTTTTCCGTACGAGGTACTTCTTGACTTTTCCGACAAAAGTACGAAGAATGTTTTTTTTAACTTATACGGAATGAATGGATTTTTAAAACATTATTTCCAAGAAGCTTCCTTTACAAGTTTTCAAGATTATTTTTAATCAAGTTCTTTTTTTCAAAGTTGTATGACATATTATGAAAGGAAAAATGTTTTTTGAAGAAGAAAGGATATTTTCCTCAAGAATGGAGTTCAAGTGTTTTATCAAAATTATTTTCCATATAAGATAATAAAGGGTTCTATTTTTATCCCTATTATTACATTGATTTGATCATGTTGTGATGGAATTATTTTTATGAATTCCTTTATCTTATATAAATTGATTTATGATGTCATGATGTTTCAAGAATCCCATTTTTGTTACATGTGTTATGCGATGATGTATGTTTTATGATTATGTGGCACACATAAGAAAGGATTCATTATAAGATGGGTGGGACCTATATATCCCTCCAATGCATTGGGTAAAGATTTTATATCTCATGAGATAGACATGGCTGGAACGAAAGGTTATTTTAGTTCAGTGATACAGGACTGAAATGAGGAGTGAACTCGGTTCAGAAAGGGACTTTGTCCACTAAGATAGTCTTGGAAATGAGTCATGACTAACAAGAAATGATTTTCCATGATTATGTGTGCATGACACAAAGTTTCAAGTTTTATGATATGATTATGGGGATCTCATTTTCACTTCTATGATTTGTTCCATGTTAAGATATTATGCTCTCCTTTGCAGGTTAAGATTTCCAAAAAGTTATGTTCTTATGAATATGATGTGATTGATTTTTCTTTTGTATACCCTTACTGAGCATTTGAGATCACCATTTTATGTTTTCTTTTCCCCAGGATATAAAGAAAGGTTTTAGGTAAAAAAAAGGGAAGATCTTTATGGGAGATATTGAATACCTTTCACCACGATTAGAAGACTACGTTCCGAGTTTCCAAAGACAATAAACTATTACGATCCTTGTGTGTGTGTTTTTGTTATGTACTAAGTATTCCGCAAAAGTAATGTAATGTCCATGTACGTTAGGCTTCGGGTCTCTACAATATCTTTTCACAGTGAGATCTAAATATCTGATAGCGTATGTGGGTTGATTATATAAAGTCTTATGACTTTGAGATATCGTATACACCTGAAAATGGAAATAGTGTTGATGACGATCTAAGTAGGAAAACTCAGGCTCAAGAAGTTCAGAAGTCTAGGGTTGATTGGAATATGCTGAACTTTCTAGATGAGATTCTTATTTTAGTTCAGGATAGTCAATAGAAGATAGTGTTATTTTCAGTTATAGTGGAGCATACACATTTGAGATGGATCTGAGATAGACATTATGAGGATCTGGAATGTTTGTCCTTAAGGGAAAGCATTAAAGGTGGGGAGGCACCTTTAGATTGGATGATAGATGGGGATGGGATCAACTATGTTAGGAATTAGGTTTTTATGCCTATGATCATGCTGGAGGATATGATGTGTGAATTTCATGATTCGAAGTGGGTGACACACCAAGATGTTACCAAAATGTACCATGACCTACGATGGCAGTTTTGGTGGTTAGGCATGAAAAACGAGATAGCAATGTTTTTGACAGGATGCAACACCTCCCAATAGGTGAACATCAAGAATCAATGACCTGGTGGTTTACTGAAAATATTTCCCAACTCGGAATGGAAGTGAGATGATGTTATTATGGATTTTTTGGTGGGTCTTTTGAGGACAGTAGGGAAGAATGATGTTACTTGGGTTATTGTAGACCAGCTGATTAAAGTTGTGTATTGCTTGCCTATATGAGAGACTTTATCATGGGAATAGTTGGGGGAATTGTATGTCCGAGAGATATTCTTTCTGTATGGGGTTCTACAGACTATACTTTCAGACTATGATTCATAATTTACTTCATGGTTATGGGAGGGTTTACAGAAGGTTCTTTACACGCGGGTTTTATATGGTATGGATTTCCACCCAGAAAAAATATCTCAGTCAGAGTGTGCAATTCAGGTGCTTGAGGATATTCTTAGGGTGTGTGTCCTAGACATTGGTGGGACTTGGGAGATGTGCTTAGAGTTAGTGTAGTTAATCTATAACAACAATCAGCTAGCGGTGATTCATATGGATCCGTACAATACACTCAACGGTAGGTCGGGCAGATAAGCCCTATTCTAGATGGAGGCTAGTGATTCAGAGTTGTTGGGATCAAGTATCATGTAGGAGACATTGTAATAGGATTAGTTTATTCAAAAAAATATCTCTATGTCTCAGAGTAGATATAATTCATATGATGTTAGACGTCAAAGACCCCAAGAGTTTACAGAGCGTGACCGTGTATTCCTTCTGGTGTCTCTTAGATTGGGTCACATTAGGATACTGAGAAAGGGAAAGTTGGTGCCCCGGTTCATTGGAACATTTGAGGTTATGGAGATAATTGAGCTAGTGTCTTACTTATCGGATCTTCCATAGAGTTATATTTTTATGCTTGATGTTTTTCTTGTGTCACAACTTCAATGGCATCACTACCACCCTTCTCATGTGATCGATTTGGATGATGTCGATCTTGAGATAGATGTTTCCATTGAGTATCATCTAATACATGTGTTGGATTATTAGTGAGAATGTAATGATTCAATTTTTCCATGTATTATTTTTAAATATTATATGGATTGTTTTTTAGACTAGTTGTTGTGATGGCATGCAATTCTGAGGCCCGGTGTTCCTGGGAGAACTGTTCAAAAAATATATTAAATGTATTAAAAAGTACACACATGATGTTTTCTTGAAAAAGTGGAATAAACTATAAATGGTTGTCTTGATAAAAAATATGAGGCCATTTTTGAACTTAGAGTGTGAGGTTTATGCTAGATGGTAATAAACATTCATCGGCAAAATTCATTTTTTGAAAAGTTTTCACGGGTGAAGAAATGAAAAAAATTGATTAAATTATTTTATTTTTAATTTATGTTTAAACAACCAAATTCTCTCATTAAATATACACTTATGGAAATTAATAGGGTTAACCACCTAACCCATTGAATTTGATGATCGTCATTGAAGCATTGGGGTATACCCCATTGGCGGATGATGATGGATGGTGGATTGATGATCAACGCACCTCAAATTTGACAGATCATGCTAATGATAAGTACAATGCATCATTATTAATCAGAGTTCAAAACAAATCAAGGTAGGTCATGTGATTTAAAAAAAATTATTCCTTATTAGTTATTTCTATAAATAAAGTGAATAAATCAATGAATGTATTGATTCAAGGATTGTGTGTATTGCGGGATGGGATTATATTTTTCGATATTTCAATGGGAGAATTGTCATTGTGATTGTCGGCATCTTCATTCATCATTCTAATGGAAACAGATCAAGATCAACACAAACACCAATTTATTTTTTTTCCCCTTGATTTATTTGTGCTTTTCTCCTCCCATTAATCGTTCATTGTGGGCATTCTTCGCTTGGCCTGTGACTAATCAAATATCTATCAATCGATCATTACGCACTGATTTCTTGGTGAAATGACCCTAAATCATAGATCCAGGATCATGAATAATTTAAAGAGGCGTGGTGATGAATACTATGTAATATGAATGAAGGTTGATTCTTTATTTCACATTATTCTGTGTTCTTTGGTGCATGATGGAGAATGATGAATGATCTCATTTTCCAAGCAAATTTAAGGCCTGAAACTCATTGATTTGGTGCTACAATGACTCATCAAGGCTCGATCTATAGTTTTTTGGAACAGAAATGGAAAAATCAGAGGCCAAAGGATCGACTGATTCATACAATGAAAGGACCATGGATAATAGAAAATACCATAGAATATGGTGTGTAAACTAGAATTACACGTCATGTGGGTCCCCATTGGTAGAGACTAGGGTTTTCGAGAGAAAGTTAAGGATCACATAGCGTGTGACCCTGTTACTCAACATGTGACCTATACCAGGTACCTTGGTGTGTATCTTGAGAAGTACATGAACATTGGGTGGAGTACACAGGATGCCTATATGGCATGCACTCCCCCACACGACACATTTTATACTAGGTACATGAGAGAATTCGTGTACTGGTACTCAGGTATACATACATGGGTTCTAACTGTGTATTGATATATGGGAAGACTACATGGGTAGTCTACATGTCATTTAATACTATATGAACATGGTTTGAATGACACGGGCCATTTACATGATCAGATCCTAGGGTCAAGGGACAGGGTGTGTAACCCCCAAATGCACGTTGTACTCTTTCTTACATGGCTTATATCTCTTTTCATTCATATCTTGGACTAGTTTCATTAGGGTTCATTCCCCTTATCTTTTCCATCAAGGTTGGTATGAAAAATTTCCTACTCCTAGGATAATGATCCCTTTATAAAGACTTCTTGGATAGGGTTGTTGGAATCAACATGGGAGTCCCAAAGTGGGATGCTCTATTCATCTTCATACCTTGGGGTGAATTTCATGGTATCAAAGTGACCAACACTACCCAGGAATTGATCATATACTTAGAGGTTTAATCCATATTGAGTTGTTGGAAACACCCCATGTCCATGGATGTGGTTCTCATCTATGTATCAAATTCTCTTCATATCTATTAGCGTATTATTTATCAGGAAGATGTTCGTAAAGCAGTACCTCTCAGACAGACGTAATCAGTTCTATCATACTCAAGAGTGAGTTCTCTTGGATGAGTTCTTCGTGGAATCTTTAAGTTGAAATCCTATTCTAAGTAAACATTGGTTGGGGATTACCTCTAGACTGTATATATTTATTGAGTATATCAGGATATTATTTTTATATGTATTGTCGACATATACCTATGTAGAGTGGCCTGTACTTCTTTTATTGTATGTTTTTTAGTTTCAGGGTGTCTTAATTAGTATTTCTATACACACCCCTACACGGTATTTTCCATCATATGTCATGTCTTATAATGATGATCAGCCTTTTGATGAAGTCCTGTGTGGACTAGGACCATACAGTTCTTAGTGTGACCAGACTAAACAAGGTGTTTTCCTACGACTTTTAGATAGTAGTCCCAGTACCTGTACTTTTAGGTTGGACATGTGCTATAGAAACTTTGTGGGGGGATTTTATTTTTCCCTCTTTAATTTCATTTAACAATTTTCTTACTCTAGTTATGGGATATAGATGTATTCATTCATTGGTTTTTTAGTTGCTTTTACATCGTAGAATTTTGTGGGCTTAGAGATGTGTTCATGAGTGCAGATACTTAGGAAATTCCTCCCTTGTTAGTGATATGCCTACTCAATTCTAGTCACCCACCCCAATACTATTGGAGGTTGGATTAGGAAGTCACAGAACAGGACCCACTGAGACAGGTCGTGAGAAAGTGTTATCAAATTGGTCGGTTCTACTTTAGGACCAGGAGCTTATGAGATTGGTTTGGGGAAATAGTGTTATGTGTTTTGAGTTTGACTTTCAGACCAAGGACTCCATTATTGGTGAGATGAATGACATATCTAGACATCATGACTCTAATAACATGATTTTTGACTTGGTTCATGAGAACAGTAGTTGCAGGAAAAAATGGTACATTCATCATATATGAATGGTTTGTGGTTTCCATGTCTTTCTTGGAACAACTATCTATATATAATCACTGAATGTGGTGCATCTTGTTTGTTTTATGATGCCTCTGAAACATATACCATCTGGGATTCAACATCAACATCATGAGGATGATCCCCTCAGTGGAAAGGATTCGATATAGGGACTAGTTCTCATGATGTTACCTCTATGTGGTGCACCATCCATACCACTACAGATAGAGTAGTGTGTGGTAACTGCAGTACTAAAAGATGAGGTGTGTTGGGTGATCACACTTCACCAGTTCTTGAGATATATACACATAAAGTTATGAGGTGATCCCAACCCATAGGCAGTTGAGGATTGGCCTGATGCGGTAACCTGAGTTTCCCATCTAGTCACAACACCAACAGATCAGATGGTGGTCCTAGAAGTTATAGCATCCTGTCTTTTTATAACATAACTTTCATTCCATTACACGGAACTGAGGATCTTTAAGGTTTAGTGTCTTGGAAACAAGGAACATAAAACATGAAACAAAAAAACATTCTTCTTAAACACTTGAAAGGCTTCTCCTCATGTTCACCCTAGGCTCATTACTGCATCTCATAACCTGAGGACATACATCAAAAGGAAGGGTGAGCAGAAGGCCCAGCAAGGGAAACAAGTGAAACATTTTACATATGAACTTGAGATACATCAATAAAGTCATGAAAAGAACTTTAAGGCATGAAAATGAAATCATGAGGCATATCATAATAAAAATAAAACTTTTTCATAACTTGAAGATGTGGCTACATCATTTAACATAGACAATCATGAACATATCACCAAGGTCCATCCCCAAGGTGTCATTTTAAAATTACCAAGGTTATTCACCAAGGTATCGTGAAAATTGTAATCTCTAGTGGTTACATCATTACCCAATGCATTGGAGCGCTATCAGGGCGCACCCTTAAATTTGCCTTTATTATCATGTGTGCCACATATATCATCATCAAACATTTCATAAATAACCCATATAGCATAAAGTAAATGGGTTTCATTTCATAATCATAACTTTTTAAAAATAGCTTTAAAGACATGATCTTTATATCACTTTAAAACCCACAGAAAAGGAAGGTGGGTCTCATGTATGTAAATCCCCGAATTTAAAATAGAAAATTTTGGTATATATGTGAATACCAATTTAGAAGAAAGAGCTTTGAGTATTCACTTAATAAAATAAAAGAACATTAGAAAAAGAGATAGACATTTTGAGACAGAAATTCTGTAGCATAATGGCAATGTTCCGAGGCCTTAGAAGACATTAAAAGAGAGGTAAAATGGGTCAAACATTCATAAATGACCCATAAAATAGTACATGGACAGAATAAGAAGGATAAATGATCATGGGAATGAAATTTCAAGGACATACCATTTTAAATGAAAAACATGGAAGGAAGAAAAAAATTAGATTTCTCTTATGAAAGTTCGGCAGCCTAACGGCGTTACTTAAACATCAATAAAAATGATTTGAAAAGATCAAATAGGGTCTCTCATCATGTGAACATAAGAGTTCAGTATGATAGATATAGATATAATTCCCCAACATAACAAAAAGTAACTTGAAAGAATTGACATGAAAGTAGAACTTCAAAACGAGAAGGGTGAAGAACCACTTAAAAATTCGGCAGCCTAACGGCGCCACTTATAACATCAAAATACTGAATTGAAGAGATCAAATTGGGTCTCTCATCATATGAACATAAGAATACAGTATGATATATATAGAGATCATACCCCAATATAACAAAAAGGAACTTTAAATAATTGACATGAAAGTAGAACTTCAAAACGAGAAGGGTGAAGAACCACTTAACAATTCGGCAGCCTAACGGCGCCACTTAAAACTTCAAAATACTGAATTCAAGCGATCAAATGGGGTCTCTAATCATATGATCATAAAAGATCAGTATGATAATTTAGATATCATACCCCAACATAATAAAAAGGAACATTACAGACTTGAATGAAAATAGAACTTGAAAACGAGGAAGGTGAAAGAATCCCTTAAAAATTCGGCAGCTTAACGGCGCCACTTAAACATTCTTAAAACGAATTGATGAGGGCAAGGGGGGACTCTCATCATATGAACAAGAAATAGGCAGTAGGATGAATATAAAAGAACATCCTCCAACATAAGAACATGGAGTATAAAAGAAATGACATAAAAGAGATTACTTGAAAAGAAAGAGAGAGGTCGGATCCCTTACCTTAAAATGTAACTCTTAAACCTCAATGGTTGGGACCTTGAGGGCTTGGGGGCACCTTGGGAGGACTCCTTGGGAGGTAATGAGACCAGAAATTTGTTGGGAATGAGTGAGGGAGTCGAATGGATGAGAGGAGGGCTTGGTATTTATTGGGAAAGTGAGGGGACAAGGCATTAATGGCCAAGGGACACCTCACATGTGCTTTTCTCAAACCCATGTGCTCTCCCTTGGCATTTATCATGGAGTTAGGCCACATGGGGCCCCCAAAACAATAATTCATCACCCTTGGCCGGCCAACCCTTAAAAGATCTCATGACATCATCATGACACAATTATGATGTCATTAAACATACTGAAACCCTAAAACTGCATTTTTACTATTCACTGAAAAATTCATCTTTCTCAGAAAAATCCCAAACTTTCACCTTAACTAAATATCAATGCTCCGATTTCAAAAATGAACTCCATTTTATAAAAATAATTTTCTAAATATTTTTAATTTTATTTTTAAATAAATACACTATTCACCGAAAATTCATTTTTTTCAGAAAAAATCCCCAAAAATTACCATAACATAATATCGATGCTCTGAGTTCAAAAATAAAGTCATTTTTATAAAAATAATTTTCTAATTATTTTTAAATAAATTTTTAATTAAAAAACACTATTCATCCGAAAAAAACTAATACTTGAATAATAATTTATGAAACCGTTATTTAACCATTTTATTGAATCACATTTCTTAATCAAAGTGCCTATCTTATTTTAATACATTCTTTAAGTGAGATTACTAATCCATTTGGACACATTATTAATCCTAATCATAAAATCACTATTCATAATATACTATTCATCAAAAATCATGTTGATCTTATTAGACTCTAAATTTAGTACTGAACATAA
This sequence comes from Viscum album, assembly GCA_963277665.1. Taxonomy (NCBI): domain Eukaryota; kingdom Viridiplantae; phylum Streptophyta; class Magnoliopsida; order Santalales; family Viscaceae; genus Viscum; species Viscum album. The sequence continues at coordinate 476,586,029 of OY728135.1, forward strand.
TTTCAGAAGACCATTTTTTGAAAATCATTACACATTTTTAATTATTTAGGGTTTACATAAACATATTTAAAAAATCCTTTTTCTAAAATTCATCAAAAATTTGCATACTATATTTATCCGGTCATTTGAAAATTCATAAAAGAAATCGAAATTTTATTTAAAACAAAGGATTACACAAGACAGTTACGGTCTCCTTACATAGCCCCTTATCACACCAGCATAGGGCCTAAGTGTAAGGTGTGCTAAGGTGAGAGAATCCAAGGGAGGCTCGGCCAACATCGCACGAGTAGTAATTTCTATTAGTTTGAACTTCTCGCGAAGGCGATCCCGTTCTAGCTTTATAAGATGAAGTTCAGCTTGGGTTTGGTCCAGAGCAAAGCCCAGTGGTGCTACCTCCTTCCCAAGTTCTGTTAGATGGGCTTCGATAGGTCCAAGACTACTGGTTGAGGCCATCGAATCTTCTTTCTATATTAATTAACCAAGATTGCTTGTATTTAGAGACAATAGTCAAAATGTTTAGTTTCCAGCGGTCATATTGACCAATGGTCAAATAACAGTCAAAACCCAACAGTCTCATTTTAATTATACTCATGTTACCAAATGAAACATTTTTGTTGAGTATAACAATAACACATAAAATTAGGAAACAAAATTTATTTTAAAAAAAAATCGGGTCGTTACAATCTTCCCCCCTTAAGAAATTGCGTCCTCGCAATTTTAAAATTGGGTTTTGAAATTTCATTGAAAGTCCCACATCGGAAAAGGAGTCAGTAAAACTATTACATTAATATAAAGAAAGGGAATTACAAAGGTCACCCGGGTTAACCCACACTAGGGTTCCATGTAGGAAAACATGGACATGGAGGAGAAAACAAAGGGTCAAGTTCTGAGGGAGAGTGATAGAGAACATGATTAGGAGAAAGTTAACCATGAGAAAATCTCAAAATTCTGATGTGTGTAAATGGTCTTTGATTACCTAGTAGGAAACGTAAACCAACAACATTTTTGTTTTACGTTTCTTTTCATAATTTTGAGGATTTCATTTACTACATAGAACAAAAACATAATAAAATATACCTACCTTCAAGTAGAGTTTCATCCTTTAACAAGTCCCTACCAACACTAATCTTTTCTCCAAATGATGAGAATTCAAAAACACTTGGTCTCATAAAAGCACAAGAATCATCTTCCATAGAATCACATAATCTACAAAAGATTAACTATCTATTTCTTCTATCTTTAAACATTATCCCAAAAATAGAAAGGTTAAGGTAAAACAACTCTTCAAAAAGAAAGAATCTCATAGGAATGGAAACTACTTTTAAATCATCAAAGTTCCATGGTACTACCCAAAGTTCATCATAGACCATTCCATAAATAACGGTCCTTAAAATTCCTCAAAACAAACCAAACTAAGATTGAAACCCAAATACAAGAAGGATTTGATAACATAGTCTTCCAAAACAACTTCATTGTTCATCTCCAGACAACATCAACCACTCCTAACATCTTATAAAAATAGTAGCTAACCTAAACATATTTTACCCAAGATAGGTTAGTCATTCCCATAAGTAACCTAAATTACTATAAGTTCACCTTAAATTCATCGATTCTTCAAAATATAAGTCAACCTTACTCCTCAATGAAAATACCGTAGTAATCTATTTACCTCGATCAAATATGGTTCCCAAAATAATGAACGTCTTCCAAAATAATAATCATATTTTAGTCCCCTAATCATCCCTGTCATATTAATACGAAAATCGTCGCATTTCCTATCACATTGGTTGTCGGACCATGTTCTTCCATTTCCCACCATTAACTAAGAAGAGAAAGCATAATTAGGGGCTTAAGTACTTAGCTAATAATCATGAAAAGGAATTGAAAGCATATAAGGATAACTTGTATTTGAAAGGTATACCCTAACTTGTGGTCTCCTAGGTTCCCATCTAGGTTATGAATGATCATATATTCTTATGTGAACCTTTATTTTATTTTATCTTTATTCCTTTAACAATGGTTCATACCAAGCTTATGAATTTACCAAAGCATATCCCCCGGGAGTGTCGTAACCAAGAGTGCAGCAAGGCCCGTTGTCGTGTACCAGTTCCCGTTCGAGTCTAGCTCAAAGCGGTGTTTTCGGGTTTTACCCCTATTTACATCTGTGCCAGAGCCACCTCTACCTGCTCGTATCCAGACAGGGATGTATTTTCTTGGCAACCCCTTACTCAATACTCACCAAAATACCAGGAAGATTTCCTATATTAAACTTTTCTATAGGATTCTTCCTAGAGTTTTCATATCCTAATTTCCACAAATAACTAAACCATCCTTTGATACCAACTATAGCATCCTGTCTTTTTATAACATAACGTTCATTCCATTACACGGAACTGAGGATCTTTAAGGTTTAGTGTCTTGGAAACAAGGAACATAAAACATGAAACAAAAAAAACATTCTTCTTAAACACTTGAAAGGCTTCTCCTCATGTTCACCCTAGGCTCATTACTGCATCTCATAACCTGGGGACATACATCAAAAGGAAGGGTGAGCAGAAGGCCCAGCAAGGGAAACAAGTGAAACATTTTACATATGAACTTGAGATACATCAATAAAGTCATGAAAAGAACTTTAAGGCATGAAAATGAAATCATGAGGCATATCATAATAAAAATAAAACTTTTTCATAACTTGAAGATGTGGCTACATCATTTAACATAGACAATCATGAACATATCACCAAGGTCCATCCCCAAGGTGTCATTTTAAAATTACCAAGGTTATTCACCAAGGTATCGTGAAAATTGTAATCTCTAGTGGTTACATCATTACCCAATGCATTGGAGCGCTATCAGGGCACACCCTTAAATTTGCCTTTATTATCATGTGATCCACATATATCATCATCAAAAATTTCATAAATAACCCATATAGCATAAAGGAAATGGGTTTCATTTCATAATCTTAACTTTTTAAAAACTGCTTTAAAGACATGATCTTTATATCACTTTAAAACCCACAGAAAAGGAAGGTGGGTCTCATTTATGTAAATCCCAGAATTTAAAATAGAACATTTTGGTATATATGTGAATACCCATTTAGAAGAAAGATCTTTGAGTATTCACATAAAAAAATAAAAGAACTTTAGAAAAAGAGATAGACATTTTGAGACAGAAATTCTGCAGCATAACGGCAATGTTCCGAGGTCTTAGAAGACATTAAAAGAGAGGTAAAATGGTTCAAACGTTCATAAATGACCCATAAAATAGTACATGGACATAATAAGAAGGATAAATGATCATGGGAATGAAATTTCAAGGACATACCATTTGAAATGAAAAACATGGAAGGAAGAAAAAAATTAGATTTCTCTTATGAAAGTTCGGCAGCCTAACGGCGTTACTTAAACATCAACAAAAATGATTTGAAAAGATCAAATAGGGTCTCTCATCATGTGAAAATAAGAGTTATGTATGATAGATATAGAGATAATTCCCCAACATAACAAAAAGTAACTTGAAAGAATTGACATGAAAATAGAAATTCAAAACGAGAAGGGTGAAGAACCACTTAAAAATTCGGCAGCCTAACGGCGCCACTTAAAACATCAAAATACTGAATTGAAGAGATCAAATGGGGTCTCTCATCATATGAACATAAGAATCCATTATGATATATATAGAGATCATACCCCAATATAACAAAAAGGATCTTGAAATAATTGACATGAAAGTAGAATTTCAAAACGAGAAGGGTGAAGAACCACTTAAAAATTCGGCAGCCTAACGGCGCCACTTAAAACATCAAAATACTGAATTGAAGCGATCAAATGGGGTCTCTCATCATATGATCATAAAAGATCAGTATGATAATTTAGAGATCATACCCCAACATAATAAAAAGGAACATGAAAGACTTGAATGAAAATAGAACTTGAAAACGAGGAAGGTGAAAGAATCCCTTAAAAATTCGGCAGCTTAACGGCGCCACTTAAACATTATTAAAACGAATTGATGAGAGAAAGGGGGGTCTATCATCATATGAAAATGAAATAGGCAGTAGGATGAATATAAAAGAACATACTCCAACATAAGAACATGGAGTATAAAAGAAATGACATAAAAGAGATTACTTGAAAAGAAAGAGAGTGGTCGGATCCCTTACCTTAAAATGTAACTCTTAAACCTCAATGGTTGGGACCTTGAGGGCCTGGGGGCACCTTGGGAGGACTCCTTGGGAGGTAATGAGACCATAAATTCGTTGGGAATGAGTGGGGAGTCGAATGGATGAGAGGAGGGCTTGGTATTTTTTGGGAAAGTGAGCGGACAAGGCATTAATGGCCAAGGGACACCTCACATGTGCTTTTCTCAAACCCATGTGCTCTCCCTTGGCATTTATCATGGAGTTAGGCCACATGGGGCCCCCAAAACAATAATTCATCACCCTTGGCCGGCCAACCCTTAAAAGATCTCATGACATCATCATGACACAATTATGATGTCATTAAACATACCGAAACACTAAAACTGCATTTTTACTATTCACTGAAAAATTCATCTTTCTCAGAAAAATCCCAAACATTCACCTTAACTAAATATCAATGCTCCAATTTCAAAAATGAACTCCATTTTATAAAAATAATTTTCTAAATATTTTTAATTTTATTTTTAAATAAATACACTATTCACCGAAAATTCATTTTTTTCAGAAAAAATCCCCAAAAATTACCATAACATAATATCGATGCTCTGAGTTCAAAAATAAAGTCATTTTTATAAAAATAATTTTCTAATTATTTTTAATTAAATTTTTAATTAAAAAACACTATTCATCTGAAAAAACTAATACTTGAATAATAATTTATGAAACCGTTATTTAACCATTTTATTGAATCACATTACTTAATCAATGTGCCTAGCTTATTTTAATACTTTCTTTAAGTGAGATTACTAATCCATTTGGACACATTATTAATCCTAATCATAAAATCACTATTCATAATTTACTATTCATCAAAAATCAAGTTGATCTTATTAGACTCTAAATTTAGTACTGAACATAATTGCAGAATACCATTTTTTAAAATCATTACACATTTTTAATTATTTAGGGTTTACATAAACATATTTAAAATATCCTTTTTCTAAAATTCATCAAAAATTTGCATACTATATTTATCCGGTCATTTGAAAATTCATAAAAGAAATCGAAATTTTATTTAAAACAAAGGATTACACAAGACAGTTACGGTCTCCTTACATAGCCCCTTATCACACCAGCATAGGGCCTAAGTGTAAGGTGTGCTAAGGTGAGAGAATCCGAGGGAGGCTCGGCCAACATCGCACGAGTAGTAATTTCTATCAGTTTGAACTTCTCGCGAAGGCGATCCCGTCCTAGCTTTATACGATGAAGTTCAGCTTGGGTTTGGTCCAGAGCAAAGCCCAGTGGTGCTACCTCCTTCCCAAGTTCTGTTAGATGGGCTTCGATAGGTCCAAGACTACTGGGTGAGGCCATCAAATCTTCTTTCTATATTAATTAACCAAGATTGCTTGTATTTAGAGACAATAGTCAAAATGTTTAGTTTCCAGCGGTCATATTGACCAATGGTCAAATAATAGTCAAAACCCAATAGTCTCATTTTAATTATACTCATGTTACCAAATGAAACATTTTTGTTGAGTATAACAATAACACATAAAATTAGGAAACAAAATTTATTTAAAAACAAATTTCGGGTCGTTACAGAAGTGATCCTTCACCATGGATTAGCAGGGTTATGGTGGGGTTTTGTTACCCTAACTTTGGATGAGGTGACTAATTCATGGAAACATTTCAAGAATATCTTTAGAGAGAAGTTTTCACCAGCTAGGATGAGGGATGTGTGTATCCAGGAGCTTCTGCAGCTCCAGAAGGGAGGCATGGGAGTAGTTGAGTATTCATAAAAGTTTACCAACCTCTCTAGGTACTCGATTGATATGGTTCAAGATCAGTTATTCAAACCATGTACCTTCCCTCAAGGTCTACATAGTGAAATTTGAGCCAGTTTTATTCCTTTATACATTCTTACCTATGTTGGGGTGCTAGAGCGATCTTTGGTGGTTGAATGTTTGCTGAATTAGTAGTTATAACTGTAGGTTGTCAGGAGTGGGAAAATAGGAGTAGAGACCTCAGCAGTATGGAGTCGATGTTAGTCTTAGGGACCTAGATGCAAGAAATGTTTCAGGAGAGGTCACAGCAAAGAGGATATATAGTAAAGGACTTACAGGGTGGATTCAATCATCCCAGAGAGAGGTAGTGCTATTGATGGTAGGGGACATCTAGCATGAGACTGTCCGAACTACTGTATAGCTAAAATAGAAAATGTATATTGTCCATTAAGGAAGTTATGGTGGTAGGATCAGGCATGTCTTTAGGATGGAAGATGTGGTAGAGGGGATGGGAGAGAAGCAGGAGGTGGTTCAGGCTTTAACATGTTACCACTACCATCGCCAGGTGGTCCACACCAGGCTCAGGGAGCTGGAGGAAAATGTAGGTGATAGTTATAGTCAGAAGAAACATATGAACAAGGGGTTCAATGAATTATTTGAGGTAAATTATATGTTTTTTCTAGTTTAGTTGCAATATTGATAGACACAGGTGTTAGTTATTCCTTTATCACCACCTATCTTGTTCGATACGTAGAGATTATAGTTGAACCATTGACTCGACCCTTACTCATGGATACACCTATTGGATAAGACTCAGAGATCATGAAGTTATACTGATAGTGTGACATTACTCTTGGAATTGATAGTTTCGGTTGGGATCTCTTGGTTTTAGCGTTGAGGCTTTACTACTTCATTCTTGGTATGTATTGGTTATCTACAATGCATGTGTATATTTAATATTTTATGTGAAGGGTGATGGGTGTCTGAAATGATGAAGCAGGATAATCATTTTTTGTGAAATGTAAACTTAGACGGTGTAGGATGGACTCATGGATTGGAGGGTATAGCTGATTACTCATCAGTCAACAGGCCTGACCCCTGGTGTAGTGGATGTTAGGATTTTCCTGTTTCCTGCAGTGGTGGTGTAGTATGAGGATGTCTTCCTTGAATATGATCTAGGTTTACCTCCCTATTGATAGATAGACTTATACATTTATCTACACCCCCAATATGGCACTGATATCTTCACAAGTATATTGGATAGATTCTCCAGAGCTTTGCGAGATGAGGGAGCAGTTGGAGGACTTGTAGTGGAATGGATATTTTACCAAGTGCCAACTTTTCATTCCAAGAATGCATAATGAAGAGTAAGGTTGTGTTTAGACTACCAACACATGAATTAGGTGACTGTGAAGAACAATTATCCGCTATTGAGGATCGATGGCCTCTTTGATCAGTTGAGAGGGGTGTCATGGTTCTCGAAGATTGACCTTAGATCGGGTTATCACCGACTATGAGTATGGGATGATTATATATTGAAGAATAAATTCAGATATCTCTATGATCACTATGAGTACTTGGTGATGCCCTTTGGTGTGGTGAATTCCTTAGTAGTGTTCATGGAACTCATGAACCATATATTACAGTCTTTCTTAGACCGGTTCATGGTAGTCTTAACCAATGATATCCTTATGTACTTGGTGTTTGATGAGGAGCATTCAAGACACATAAAGATATATTTAGATGTACTTTGAGAGAACTAGATTTATGGAAAGCTATTTAAATTCTAGTTCTTGTTAAATATGGGAAACTTTTTGGTACATGTTATATCAATGGATGGAGTGGTAGTGGACTTGGCCATGTTCTAGGAAATGTTAGCTTAGGAGCCACCTAAGAGCGATATGGAGGTGTGGAGCTTCCTTGGGTTGGATGGAAATTACCAAATATTCAAACCTGATTTCTTCAGGATATAACCACCTATGACTAATTTGACTTGAATGAGGAATCCATTCATGTGGACAAAGAAGTGCCAACATGCTTTTTAGTGGTTGAGATAATGTTTGTTGAGCACTCCCATCATGATATTTCTAGAGGGGGTGTCAAGTTCATAGTGTTTTGAGATTAATCAGATACTAGGCTTGGTGGTGTTCTAATGTATAGGTGAGTGGGGATTTCCAATGGTTCACTAATATTGAAATCAAATGAGAAAAATAATGAGAACCATAATCATGAGTTAGCAGTTGTAGTCTTCACTTTGAAGATGTGAATACACTAACTGATGGTTGGAAATTTTATCATCAATTCTTATCACAAGAGTATCAATTATTTATTCTCTCGTAAATATATTAACTTGAGATAGAGTCGAGGGATAGAGTTCCTCCCTGATTATGAATTCGAAATTGTTTACCATCATGGGAAAGGGAATGTGGTAGTAGAGGCTCTCAATGGGATATCTTGTTTATAGTTACGAAGTGAGGCATTAGACCAATTGCCCTTTTTTCAGTTATCATTTGTGGATAGAGAAGGATAATATTACCTCAAGTCTACGGTTCCCACCACTTCACTTTTATAGTGATTAAGGGAGGCACATCTTATGGATACTGACTGTGAGAACTTACATGCTCCGTTATCCACCTGGATTGCTTTTGATAGATATTCTAACGGTGGGGATAACATCGTTTTTATCAAAGGATGAATGACGGTACAAGTGAAATTTTGGGAGAAGGATTGGAGAGAGTTTCACACATCTCCTTTGGTGGTACATCTAGATGTAGAAAAGATGTACCAGGTCCTCCAACATTATTTTTAGTGGCTAGGGATAAAGAATGGATTTGTAGAGTTTTTCTCTCAATGCATTTCTTATTAGCAAGTTAATGTTGAGAACCAAGTTCCAACAGGTTTATCTTTACCCCTTGAGGTGATAGAATGTAAGTGGGATAAGATATCTATGGAATTCGTAATGGGATTAGCATGTATGTCTAGAGGACACAATTCTATTTGGGAGATCATAGAATGACTCACCAATATAGCCCACTTCCTAGATATATGAGAGCCGAGTTCAGAAGTGAGCCAATAATGCATCAACATTTATGAGATAGTTAAATTTAATGGAGTCTCATAGATGATTTTTTTCTTACTATGATTATCAATTTACATCCTGAGAGTAGAAGGGATTACAGGAGGCATTTGGGACTCTATTGTGCTTGAGCATGGAGTTTCACCCCCAAACTAATGGCTAGACTGAATGAACCATTTAGGTTATGAAGGAAATGTTGAGAGCTTTCATTTTGGACTTTGTAAAGAGTTTGTAGGATCCCCAACCACTAGTGTAGTTTTCAAACAAAAATAGTTACCATTCCACCATTGGTATGACACCATTCGAGGTTTTCTATGGGAGACCCTATAGATCAACACTTTACTAGACTGACCTAGGAGAGTCAGCACTCATGGGCCTAGAGTTGGTTCAAGATACAATTGAGAAGGTGCATATCATCCAGGAGTGGATGAAGATTGTACATAGATATTAGATGTATTTTTTTGATAGGCAATGGAATTTTTGGAGTTCTAAGAAAGAGACTGTGTGTTCCTGTGGGTTTCACCTCGATGTGCATTATGGATATTTTGTCTGGGTTAGAAGTTATCTCTAATATTAATTATCCCTTTCTAGATTCTATGTAGAGTTGGAGAGATGGAATACCACTTAGCACTACATATGAAGTTAGATCATTTTCATAATGTCTTCCACGTGTTTCATTTGAGGAGGTACATGCATGACCCATCGCACATTATCGGCCAGGGTGAGATGGATATCGAGGATGGAGAGAACATTGTATATTACCTTGGGGAGATTGAGGATCATCATGAGAGGATCCTTCATGGGTAATTTATTCCATTGGTGTGGGTTCGGTGGAAGTATAATAATCTATAAGAGATCATATGGGATCAGGAGGCTTAGATTCATGCTCATTAACCTCATCTTTTAGAGTATACCTTGTTTTAGATTTTCAGGACATAAATCCCCATGGTGGGGATAATTTAATGACACATAATTTCGAAATATTATTTTTAAATATTATATGGATTATTTTCGAGACCAGGCAATGAGATGATGTGTGATTTTGAGGCTCATTGTTCCCATAATAAATATTTAAAATATATTAAATATATTAAATAGCACATGCATGTGGGTTTCCTAAAAATAAGGAATAACATATAAATGGGTGTCTGGATCCTAAATATTAGGCCACCATTGAACTCAAAACATGAGATTTACCATAGTTCGGACATAAAATTTGTCGGTGTGTATCATTTTTGGAAAATACATCATGGGTGTGGAAGTGAATAAAATAATTGAATAAATTATTTCATTTATAATTTTTGATACAACAACACAACTGTATCTTTAAATATATGTTTATGGAAAATTTGTGGGATTAGTCGAATAACCCTGTGAATTTGAAAAGTGTCATTAGAGCATTAGGGGGGTCCCCATTGGTGGATGATAATGGCTTGTGGATCAATGAACAACACACCTCAGATTCAACAAATCTTACCAACAATGATGATAATACATCATTCTTCATCATATATCGTACCAAATCTAGGTGGGGAATGTCATTTATTTTTTTTATACCCCATTCTTTATTTCTATGATGAACATAAATCAATCGATGACCAGATTGATTCATGGATCGTGCGTATTACAGGATGGGATTATATTTTCATGGTTTTAAATGAGAGAATTATATTTGTGATTGATTATTTATTAATTCATAATTATAATGGAAATGGATCAATATCAACACAAACATCTATCTAGGTCCATTCCTCTTGATTGATTTGTGCTTTTCTCCACCCGTTCATCATTTGTTGTGGGCGTTCTTTATTTGGCATGCAACTCGACAAATCTCGATCAATCAATTGTTGCACATGTATTTTTTGGTTCCAAGATCTGAAATAATAGATCTAAGATTGGACTGAAATAATGGAGGATCAAAAATGGGTATAGAGTGGTTAAGATGATGGTGGATTCCCAATTTTTGTTCTTCGGTATTTATTGGAACATTATGAAGAACGATAAATGAAATTGTTTTCCAAGTGAATAAAAGGCCTGAAAACTCATTTTTTTATTTCATTCCTTACTCTTTATGGATCGATCTATAGTTTTGTGGCATGGTGATGGATTGATCAATGGTTAGATGATTGGCTGATGCATACAGGGTATGAAGCTTGGATACTGGAAAATCCCATAGAACAGAGTGTGTAAACCACATCTACACACCATGTGGGGACCCCTTAGTGGTTGACTGGGTTTTAAGGAGAAATTGTAAGGATCATAGTGTTTGTGACCCTATCACAAGGAATTACACCTATCTAGGGTACCTTCTTGTGTTTCTCAAGAAGTACATAGATTGGGGTGGAGTACACGGGTTGCCTACACGATGTGTACTCCCCCACATGACACATTCTGTATAAGGTACATGGGTGAAGCCATGTACCAGTACACGGGATACATAAATGGGTTTGAGCTATGTATTGATACATGTAAAGACTACAATGGTAGTCTACATGTTGTGTAGTACTTCACAAACATGGTTCGAAAGACACAGACCGTTTAAATGGGTTTAACCTATGGTCAAGGGACACATCGTGTAACCCCTCTACACATCATTTACTATTTATTACAAGGATTAGATATCTTATCCTTTGTATCATGGAATTTTTTTTATTATTGTTCATTAACCTTATCATTTCATTAATGTTTAGTATGAATCATTTCTTACTCCATGTACAATGATCCATTTAGTGGGACTTCCTAGATAGAGTTTTTGGAATCCCCCCGATGAGGCCTGGAGTGGGGTCCTCTGTTCATATTTGTTCCCTACACATAGATCTTTGTATCTACGTTACCAAAAATACATATATATCCTCTAAATAGTGAGTTAATCTACATTGAGTTGTTGGTATCACACCATGGCCCTGGTTTTGATCCTCATATGTGTACCATATTCTCTTTAGATCTATTAGCGTATTATTTCTCATAATAATACCTGACAAGTAGTACCTCTCGGATGGAAGTCATTAGTTTTATCAGAATCCTGAGTTTATTCTCCTGGATAAGTGGTTTAGGAAATCATCAATACGGGATCTAAGTCTTGGTATATTATGGTTGTGGATTACCTCTAGATTGTATGGCTTTATTGAGCATATATGGATATTCTTATTATATATATATAGACATATACCTGTCTAGAGATTCTTATACTTCATTTATTATATTCTTTGTGGTTTAGGGGTGTCCTACTCTGTATTTTTATACTCACCCTTACATGGGATTTTCCAGCATGTGTCATGCCTTGTGAAGATGATCAAACTTTTAACAGAGTCCTAGGAGGACTATAACCGGATAGTGATTAGTGAGACTAGAAAACTGAGGTATGTTCCTACAACTTTTAGACATCAGTCCCCTTACCTTTACATTTAGGTTGGATATTTGTTATAGAATCTTTTTGGTGGGCTTGGATTTGTTCCACTTTATATTCATTTACATCCTGTCATACTCTAGTTGTGGATATAGATGTATGCATGCATTGGTTGTTTATATTTTTTTGTTACATTTCAACATTTTTTGGTATTGTAGATTGTTGTGTGTGTAAAAGTACATAGAAAAGCCTCCCATTTTAGTGATATTTCTACTCTATTCTAGTCTACAACTCCTATCCTATTGGTGGTGGTCTTGGGGATTCATGGCATGCGCCCCACTAGGAGGGTCATGATAGAGAAAGTGTTCTAGGGGAAGACCATGCAGAGAGTTCATGTATTGTGGCAACCTGGGCCTGTGCAGGAGGAAACATTGGAACACAAACAAGAAATGTAGGCTCAGTGGCCTGATCTTTTTGAGTCAGAATCTTGAGATTCTTGGGAGTATAGGTCAAGGATGAGCTGTAATAAGGTGGAGATATTATAAGATTCTAACATTTTCTAGAGATTTATCATGCTCGTTTATAGGTACTTTATTCCTTTATTTGATTACTTTTTGTTTGGGTTATTTCTTGGGTATTTTTTGGTGAAATTTGTGAAATTTGAAAAACAAAAATACAATGCACAGTTGGCACATGGTTTTCCAAAACTGTACACCCCATCCAAAAACCCATGTGAACCCAATCATAGGGTATTCGCACAGCTAGCACATGGTTTTTAAAACCATGTGCACTATTAAGAGAAACCATTCACCCCCTATAGGATTTTCATTTCTAAGGTTCATACTATGGAAAATTGAGTGCCCCTACCCAATAAACCATGCATGGGGTTTTAATTGACCCGAAAATTAGATTAAAAATTAACTAAACCCCCAAAACTCATCCAAATTGATCCTAACATGAACAATGTAATTTTATCTCATTTACAAGGCCTCTTGAATTTATTAGAATCTCTATCGACCTTCAATCATAGAGAATAAAAGGGAAAATTGAAGATCTATACCTCCCTGGGTATCTGGATTCTTCCTTAATAAATATCTCTCTCTCTCCTGCACCAATTCCCAATAGGGATTGGGTGTGTGCATTGTGGAGTACCTTTAGAAGTTTTATTGGAATTACCTCTCCATAGTACACATCCTCCCCCTTTCTTGCCTACTAGTTCCAAGGTGTCAATTATTTCCGAATCAAAAGGAAATTCAGATCTATTATTCTCACGGTTGGATGTTGGTGTTTATGGAATGCTTAAAATAATGTTCACTATGAAGGAACATCATCCTCAAACTATGGAATCAGCTTCAAGATCATAAATATGATTGCAGACTTGATACGCCTAAAAATGACTAGGAAGATGTTGAGTCTGTTAGAGCATCAAACTTTAACAATGATCTTGAGTCCCTGACATAGAATTTACATTGTTGGCACTTGGTTCATTATATTCCCCACAATATTTGGCTCAAACATAATATGGATGGGTCCAATATTATGGGTGTTATGCAGGGTGGTGGGATCATACGGGATCCAAATGGATCTTTCATCCTTGCATTCATGGCATCCTTTGGTGTTGTTGACTCTCTATAGGAAGAAGATCATACAATGTATACAACTGTGAGTCTTTGTAACCAGAGAAGCATAGTGCTTGTAGCGGTTGAAACTAACTCCCCTACGATCCCTAGTTCTCTTCATGGTTTTGGAACAAACCCATGGTCGATAATATACCATATAAGAAGATGCATGGTGCTTATTTCAAACCAAACTGATATAATACATACTTGGAGAGAGGGGAATAAAGATGTTCAATTTCTTTCTTCTATTACATATAATACTACTCATAATGGGGTGGTTAATTTTTTTTACATTGAGGTTTTGATTTTGTGAGATGGGATTCCCTAACCTGTATTAATTTCATTCCTCATAGCTCTATGTCCCTTGTCTCCCCTTAGAATCTTGATTTTATCTCTTAATAAAATAATTTACGTCGAGTATTAAATCTATAATAGCTATTGGATGTTTAGAAAATGGTTTTATTACATCGAATTAATTAATTTGGTAAATTATTTAATTAATGGATTTTGAAATTGGGGATAATAAATTGACTGAATTGGAATAATTAATTGGAGAATTAATTATGGGTATATTGTGATTGTTGAAATGAAATAATTAATTGTTGAATTAATTATGGGGATATATAGATTACTGAATTAGATACATTAATTTTTGAAATAATTATTGGAATTCCTTTAATGGCCTGAAGGCCTTCATCTTTTATTGATTTTTGATAATACACCTTTCAAGGGGTGAGGTGGAACCCTTAAAACTCCCATAGGCGTAAGTATTACATGGCTCCTAGGCCTTAGAGGAATTCATTTCCCATAGGCTTTGAACATTACATTCAACCCAGAAAAACTACATGGATATGCTCCTCCCTAGTATCTTCATCGTGAAATCACCTATGCACCTTCACATGGCTATTTAGCTAGGCTTTCTCATGCATTCACATGCTTGTCCTGATGGAAGGTGGAATACCCTCTCATTATTGAAATTCTTTTAGCTTCTACTATGTTGAAATCTCTTTGCTCATCCTTCTTCTTAAACTTGTTCCTTATATGTTTTCTAGTTTGTATCTGTACTTAATGTGCCTTGAAGGCCTAGAGGTGGCTTGAAGGCCTTAATAACCTAAAGGCCTAGGTGGCCCGAAGGGCTTAAAGGACTCAGGGACCAAATTGGTGGCCCGAAAACCTAAACGGGGAAACATTCTCGGCTGCTATAGTGCTAAACAGTACCTTCTATAGTCCCGCTACAGTACCTTCTACAGTACTGCTACATTTTCGAAAATTATCTTCCACCTAGATTTGATCCCGAGTCACCTAGATGAACATTAGGAGTCCTTACCAACTGGGATGAGGCTCATTAGTGATTAATTAATGGAATTGATATGATTAATTAATTTTTGAGTTAATCGATGAGAAATATGTGATTAATTAATTTTTGAATTAATTAATGTAATTAATGTGATTAAGAAATTGTTAGATTAATTAATGAGATAGATGTGATTCATTAATTAGTGAAATAATTAATGGGTTGTTGTGGTATTTTCATATATGAGGTACTATGGAATATGTGATATATTGATATTTTAATAAAAGTAATAATTGTGAATAGTAAAAATGGAATTCAGATGTTAATTGAGATGATGAATTGTAACAATGGAATTAAAATGTTAATTGAGATGATAAATGGTAATAATGGAGTTCAGATATGAATTGAGATTATGAATGGCAATAATGGCATTCAAATGTGAATTGAGATGATGAATGGAAAAATGGAATTCATATGTTAACTGAGATAATGAATGGTAACAATTAAATTCAAATATTATTTTACATGATTAATGGTAATAATGGAATTTAGATATATGATATCCCTTTGGGATAGTTCAAACTCTAGAATGGGCGAAGTAGGTACTAAGAGTTTCAATGTCTATGTGAACCTACGATTTATGTGGTTAAATAAAGAGTAGTTTTATAAATGTAAACTATTTACTCAAATTCTTGTACTTTATTTTTATACAATTGTATACACAATTTTGAATGGATATTGTTTCAGATGTCATTGGTAGTGACCTACAGATTTGTACTCACACCCTACTTGGGCTACCTGATTGGTACCCAAATAGATATCATGGTTAAAGGATAGATTAAGGTAAAGGGCCCAATGTTGGATGGCTATGTCAGGATAGAGCATTGATGAGAGAACTAGACTTGGATTTGGGACCTACTTAGGAGTATTCAATGTCTTTATTTATTTTTGGATTGGCATATTGAAACTTGACATGTATTGGAATCACATATCTACTTTTTAGTTTTTTATATTGTATTTCTTATTTTGGTCATCATGTGATTCTGGTATAGTTCTGGTTATGGTTACATCATTTAGCTATTGCTTATTTATTTTCTGTTATCGTGCTACTTTGGTAAAGATGGTGTAGTCTCCTCAAGATTTATATTAGACCCTCACTACTAGTCAACATCAACTTTTATATAGAGAGGCACACTTGAGGTCACATAGAGAACCGACTTGGGGCACTAGTGAGTGGCACCCTGGTTGGGACATTTCATCAAATCACCAAACATCAAGATTTATGGACTCATTTGAAAATAACTTCCATCATTATCAAAAAAAAGACACGACCTTGGAACCATGAAAAATGTATCCTTATAATGGTGATCATAAAAAAAATGTGTTAATAAAATAATTTTAAATAAATATAAAAGAATAAATAAATTAAATATAAATGAAAAAAGTATAGTAATTAATTATTTAATGAATTTAATTTGTTTAATCTATAATTTAAATTGCATCCAACCAAGATATAATCCATTTAAAGGGTTTATTTAAATTCTAACATAAAATTGTTATAATTGATGTCTAAATTTCAATTTTAGGAAATTATATTTTCTTTATCTCTAAAAACCCTTATGTCATATTCTTATATGGTAATTTGTGTGTTAAACATGTATTCTTTCAATTTCACCTCCCATTGGTTAACAATTCAATTTAAAAGATGCTTGTATGTGGAGCCAACCCTATCTAATCATTACAATCAAAATTTTTCTCCTCAATGTCTATATAATTTTTATTATGTTATAGATTTCCATATCTATACTTATATGATTTATTAAGTCTATTTTATATTAAATTTGGCTACTTTTATCAAATTTTTAATGGATCTATATTTAATTTTTTTTTTCACGGGTTATTTTTTACTGACTCTTACATTCTTTAAAAAATCATGAAAGGATTATATTTTTTAAGTATTTCTACAAGATATCTTTCTCTGTAAATTTTATTTGGTTTTATATATGAATATTACTTTCTAATTTTTTATGGTTTTCCAATGTGATTTTATTCTCATCATTTTATAATTTATTTTCTTTGAAATAGAATGTATTAATATTTTATAAAAGGTATTCGTTATTATTTTTCAAGGTAATTTTCTAATGATATTTTAAAGAGATTTTATCTATGTCAACATACTTTAATATTCTTATTCTTCACTTGGTATATTCTCTTAAGATACCATCCAATTTACTTCTATAGATTTTATATGAACATGTTTTATTGAAATCATTATTAAACACATTAATTTATCACTGGTTAATTAAGATATGGTGAAGGTATGAATGTTTTCATGTTTATGTGGCACACATATGATGGGTTTTACATTATGTGATAGGTGGTACAAAAAGTATAATCCTGAAATGCATTAGGTAAATATTTCTAGATAATGATATGACATGTACGGGGCTAAGGAGTGAACCAAATCCACTATGAAAATATGTGCACTATGTTTATGGGATTGGGGAGTGAACACAATTCAATATGGGAATCTGTCTATGATGTGATGATGGTCATGAAAGAAATACTTTACATAAGAAATGATTTTATATACTTACTTATGTTTCACATTATGGAATCAAACCATTTTAATACCAAAAACTTTTATTTGATGGTACAACATTTAATAACATAGAATATTTTTGTAGGTTTAGTTTCTTGGAAAATTAGGAATGTGATACATGAAAACATAAATTTTCTTCTAATTCACTAAAAGGTTTTCTTCTTAGATTCATCCTTGGTTAATTTTTATTAATATCATATCCATGGTGCTTACATTAAAATAAATTGGTTATGATAAATCCTTGTAAGGGAATAACAAAGGAAATATTTATCATTAGATCATGAGGCATATCAATAGGGAATGATCATAGTAACATGAGTAATATAAGAGAAGAATGACCATGAATCATAACATAGTAATGTGGATAAAATATAAAAATTATACATTCATAATCATATCAATAAAATTTATCACCAACGTATCATAAAACATAATTACTAAGGTTATTCACCAAGGTATCGTAAAACAACTCAAATATAAAGATTAATTATTCACACATTGAATTGGATCACCATCAGGGTAAACTCTCGTAATGTATAAATTCATTTTTGACACATTTATCATAACAACAAAAATCATTTATAACCCATGGTAAATAATTAATGGGTTTCATGTAAAACTCATTAGATTCATAAATTCTTAAAAACATGGGCATTGAATCATTTTTAACCCATGTTAAAGGAATGTGGGTCTCATATTTGGAATTAGAAAATCAATAAATCGTGGTTACATATATAAGAATACCCATGAATGGGGAAATTGGTTGTGTATTCAGATTATAAGATTTATTCATGTAAAATTAAAAAAATCATGAAATAATGTTTATAACAAGATGAGTATAAAATTTGGATTAAGAGAACTGAATAATGGGTGGAAATGAAGGTCTCAAATTGATAAAAAATTATTTTGGAATTAATGGTATAATAAAAAGTGCATGAAAGTAATTCAATTCATAATTTAGAAGATATATCACAAAAGAGATACTTGAATGGAAAAGAAGAGGAGGAGATTTCTCTTACATAGAGAAGTAAATTCCTAAAGCATGGAGAGGGGAACCATATAACCAGGGAGACACCATAGAGGGAATTTGTAGAGGTTATATGAGAATAATTAATTTCTTAAGGGATTTGGAGTAGATACTAGTTGGTTGATGGGTGGTTATTTTTAGTAAAATAATAGGAATTGTTTAATGCTTTTTAAATATAGGTCTTGGAATTCATGTTTGTAGCAAATGGAAAATCATTGGAATATCAATGGGTTTTTCTCATGGTTTTATACATTTAAGTCATTGTTATAATATTTTCATACATTATAACCTAAATACGTTTTTTTCATTTTACTTTTGAAACGAAAAAGTAAATTTTCCATAAAATATAATTTTATAATCAAAATTTCCATTTTAGACTTTTAAAAGTCATTTATTGGTTTAGAAACTGATTTAAATACATTAATATACATAATATTATTAAAATAACATATTTTTTGTCTTTTATTCTATTTAATTAATTATTACATCATTATTACATATATATGAATTCATCAAACATACAGAAAACAAAAAAAAAATATATTTTTACTATTCACTAAAAAATAATGTACTTTAGAAATTTATCAACATTTCAACCAAAACTAATTTAGGTATACTAATTTCAAATATAATTTTTATTTTATAAAAATAAATCTCAAAATATTATTATTTAAACTTTTAATTAAATATATACTTATTTAATGAAAAATAATAATCGTTATGACACATTCAACTTTCTGACACTTATAAAATATTCCTAGGAAATTATAAAATTATATTATCATTTATATTTAAATAAATTATATTTTATAAAATTGTTTCATTAAAATAAATTTTTTTATAATTCTTAAATTATAATTGTATGTATTTTCTTAAAATAATAATATTTTATATCTATTAAAAAATCAATTTAGCAAATTCATCTTATATTCATCTGTATTTTATTCAATAAAATTATAATAAACATCGAATAGAAGATATAAATTTTTTATTTATATAAAAGAAATTACTCTTTTATGATTGAAATTTCTAGACACATAACCTCGTATTACACCACCATATACCCTTAGGGTAAGGAGTGTGTTTCTGGTAGTTTTATGGGGAGGCTCAGCTATCATTAACCTAGAGGTGATCTATGCTATCTTTAACTTCTCTTGTAGAAAATTCTGATCAATCCTTACTTTTTAAAGCTCTTGTTCGGCTTGTGTTACACCCCGAGTTTTTATGAAATATTTTTTTTGAAATAAATATATTTTTTTCAAATATATGTGTTATATGTTACATCGGGTTTTATCGAACCATGATATACAATTAATGTTATTTTTTAAACATGACTATTATAACCTAGAAATTAAAATTGGAATTTTGAATAGTAATAAAAAAAATTAAAATTATGTATAATGGTTTTATATAAAGAACGCATATTGATTAAAAGGTAACTAATTTCTAGTAAAGCCTTTATATGCTTCAGAAATGCATTTTTCTCAACAGAAGTTTTTATTGGTTTTTGTGAACAAATAATAAAATAACATTTTACCAATTTTAGGAAATTTATTTAAAAATAGAAAAAAAATTGAATCAAATTTTCAATATTATCTTAAGGTCAAGTTTTTGTATTTTTGTAAAGAGTTTAACTTTTTAATGAATAGTAAAAAATACTTGTTTTTCATGAAAACTGCCTTTTTTTAAATCATAAAAAAATTTATTTTGTTTCTTAATTTTTTAAAAGTAAAATTTGTTTATTTATTTTATAATTAATCTAATTTAGGTAATTATAATCAATTTAATACAGAAATTGTATAATAAAACATCTTATACGTATGAAAATTTTCACATTGGAAAACATCTTTTTCATCATGTTTTCACGATTAATTTTAAAATTAATGCTTCCACCTATGTGAATTGAATTTCAAAAAATGGATTCCATATTTGGAATAAGAATTATTAATATTATATAATAATTTCAAATTTATTTTTTTCATAATAAATAAAAAAAATAGTAAAAAATAACTATCACAGTGAAGGTCAAAACAAGTTTATAAAGAGTTAAACAAAATATATAAGGGATAAAATAAAATAAAAAATTATCCATTATCCATTTTATGAACATATTTAGACCTTATTACATCTAATATACAATAATTATTAATTTTTTATCTTTTTATTTATTTTTAAAACATGGTTATAACTTTTTCTATTCGAAAATTATAAATGTGCCATCCCCCCACACTTATAAAAGGAAAGCTATCTCCTCTCCTAATCATAGTCCAAATCCTTTTTTTAACCCAATAGAAGAATAAATATTTTTTATTATTTAAATACACATTTACTAAACTCCTTATTTTGATTAGTAAACCCATTGATGAAGGGTTTTTGTGCTTACCTAAGGAGGTTTTCCAAATAAGAGGCATCATTCTAAATAGAGAATTTTTATTTTATTTATTCTTGAACCTCCTCAAAAACTTATTATACTATTATGATATAAAAAAATAATTATATAAAAAATAATTATATATTATTATGTTAATTTTATAAACTACATCCATCCCCAGCCCCATCAAATGGGAAATGAAAGAGTTGATCATGTGTACGATGGACTACCACCCTGTGAACTGATGTAATTTGTTTTCCATCACCACCTCTCATGAGTATATATAATGAAGGGTTTAAAATAATTCTATTATAGTTATGAAATAATTTTAATGCTATAATTGTAATATCAAATATAAATTCATACCTTCAAATCCTTTGAAAATGATAACATCGCTCATGTGTATGTGTGGACTACCACCTCTACAAAGCGATGTGATATGTTTCTCATTTCATTTTGACATGGATGGAAATAAGGATATAATTTATGAATATATTACATATATAACATAAATTATTATTTAAATTTTATCTATTATTTTCCTTTATTTCATTCCATTCATCAAAAAATGGAATCAACCTTTATGCATACGTACGACCAACTGTCTCCATTAACAATGTAATTCATTTTCTATATATGACATTAATTATTTTATCTAAATACATATATAATAAATATATACATTATTAAAATAATGTTTAATTTTTTTATATGATGGAACCATGAACAAAGAAAAATGGAAAAAACTACCAAACGAAAACATAAATGAAAAATGAAGCCGTTATTACCTGAAATGTGATTTAAGAAAGGAATTTTTAATAAATGGGTGATAAATGGTTATAAGTAAATCATATATGGTATGATATATATTATTATGGTTATAATATATATATATACATATAACTACATTTATTTTACAGGATATCCAAAACTATAGAAAGAATGTTGATACTTCTGGTAAGATATTTTTATCTAACTTTTATTTCTATGGGACACAGGCCATATTCACACCTAATTTATTTCATTGGTGTATATAATTACTATGAATTTATTTTATTATTATCCAAGTGAAAATTTTTGGGATTTAAATATCTATATAATCTTATTTCTTTCATGGGGCTTATGATTCAAAAATTACCGAAGTGGTAAGTGTTTATTTTTCAATCTTCTTGTTTATCGAGATTGTTTATGATTAACATTTTTATGATGAAAATTTATTATGAAACTCTTAATAAACTCATTAGTTTTATTACCCTATGTTTATTCCTTTATTATAAATGTTTTCCATTTAATTTCCTCATCATAATTACTCAATATTTTGGAAATATATTTTTAGGGAAAATAGAATTTATCTCTCACTTCGGTCGAAAAACGTTTTTTTTTCAAATATAAGATTTCTAAAAATTTATTAAAAAATGTTTTTAATATTCCTATTTTATTATTTAATGTATTTTTACCCATTTTTTACTTATTAAAAATTGTTTTAAAAGGATTCTTCCTATCATTTTTCAAACAGGTCACTTTTCTAATTTTTATCAAAAATGTGAAAGGGGTATTTTTTTTATTTATTATGGAATGAACAATATTTTCTACCTCCATGAATTCTAAATTATTTAAATATTACTTTAAAAGTTTCCAAGAATATTTTAAATAAAAAAATTATTTAATATTTTTTATATTCTTAGTTTTTAAAGAAGTGATTTCAAAATGATAATATATTTTTCTCAACAATGTTTTAATGATATTT
This sequence comes from Viscum album, assembly GCA_963277665.1. Taxonomy (NCBI): domain Eukaryota; kingdom Viridiplantae; phylum Streptophyta; class Magnoliopsida; order Santalales; family Viscaceae; genus Viscum; species Viscum album. The sequence continues at coordinate 476,609,039 of OY728135.1, forward strand.
TTATATAATTTATATTCATCAACAATAACAACATTTAATGTTGCTTATGTTTTATTAGAAAAATTATCCAATGGAACCATACTTATTATTTGTATTTATGTATTATTTTTGTGATTATGATGATGATATTTTTATGAAACTCATTTACCTTCCCTGTTTATACTCTGATAAAATGTTGAAATGTTTATGAAACCCATTCCTTTTCCAAGGGTTATGATTATGATAAATTTTATGTGGAATTTATATGAATGTATTGTGGTTATGTGATGTTTAGATTTATTAAATCCCTTTAATTCATTTGGTAATGATTTATGTTCTATGATATCAAAGGGTACACAACAGGTTATTCCAATCCCAAAACAAGAGGTTACATGGGTGGTTATACCTATATGAAAACCAGAGGATACGTGTGAGGTTATACCAAGTCTGAAGCAAGAGGGTATATGGTAGGTTTTATCAATCCCAAAAGAGGGTACATGGGAGGTTATCCCAAAACAAAAGCAATAAAATGGGTGTTTGTCCCAATCTTAAAATTATATTTATGTCTTGGTGTGTATCCTTGACATAAGATTTTTTATTATTATGTGTATGGAAGAAATCTACAAATTATTCCAATGTAATGCTCTCATGACTCATGTTATTTAATTAATTTATGATTATTTTCTTATAATCATCCATGACTTATTCTATGACTCAATTTTATAATCTTTGATACGTATGGTAGGTTTTTTAAATTTTATTATCATGTTCTCATACGCTTATTCACATGTCATGTTGATATCTCTCTTGTTTACCCTTACTGAGTGTTTAAGCTCACTGGTTATTTTCTGTCATTTCCTCAGGTAATGAAGAATGGTATTATGTATGATATATATAATAAGGTCGATATTTATGAAGAAAATAGTGGGGGATAATGTAGTTTACTTATGAACCAGTTGTTTATGTATCCATGTTTCCAAAGACACTAATCCTTTATGGTGCTCATACTTGTTTTTGTATAATGAAATGAATATTCATATTTTAAGATGTATATATATATATGTATTTATGTAAATCATGGGTTGTTATAGTTGGAATCAAAGGAAATTTTTATTTAACCTTTGAAAACTAGGATGAGAAAAAATTATTGAGATCCCTAGGGATATGTTCAAGGATAATTCTAAGGATAAGTAAACGTATTGGAAATTGTATTGAAATTTTTTAGAAGGATAGAGTGAGTGGTTTCTAAGAAATTACATCCCTATATGGATACTAAAAGTGGACATTGATCAAGAATAGATGAATCTATGGGTAATAACTCCAAAAAGGGATCACTGGGTTTTGAATCAATTGTCACCCGGTTTACGACAATGGCCTTTGTCGTACACCTAGTGTGATACTCCCTGTGGATTTGTTTTATAAATTCGCAATATATTTACGAACCATCATAACAGATTTAACTAGATTATGACCATGAATGGCCTAGTATAAGCAGGTTTTATAGATTGAAAATAAATTTCCATTATTTAGACATCCTATAAGTGATTTTTCCTGATTAAGTTGTTCCCTGCTATGATTATTGTTACTTACACTATTTTTTGGTTTTAGTAAATGGATGGAACCTAAAAGATAACATGTTAACGTTGAATATTATGTACAATAAAATGATTTACCTTTTGAGAAACCAAAATTTATGGGATCTAAAATTTAAAATCTTGCTTTTATGCTCATATAAAATTCTCATGTTATGAATCATGATGAACGTCCAAACGAGTAATGGAGAGAATAATATAATATAGGGTACTTAATGAGGCAATGTCTACCATATTTTTTGGTTTCATCTATTTTAATAGTTTCTAAGAAATCAACCAATACTTTTTAATAGATATTTCCCATCTTCGAGTTTTTGGAGTATACAATAATCATTTGGTCATATACCATTTGGAAGATGAATCGACTCAATGGTGAAAACTTATCAATAATATGAGGTGATAAGATGAAATTGACTCAATAGAGTGGTAGGAGTTTAAGATCTTGTTTTTAAATAAATATTTTCCTATTATTCTTTATGTGAAAATGGAGAAGGACTTTTTTGAGCTAAATCATAAGGATGTTGAATATATTGGTATATATGAGGTAAATTTTACAAGTGTTTGGAGGTATGCTTCTAGTATTGTCATATAACCTAAATTTTAGGTTGATCCATTCTTCAATGGATTAACCCCAAGTATCTAAAGGCATTTATACATAAATGGTTATGAATAAATAATCAGTTGTTATATCAATGTAGAAATGGATATTTGAGTTATCCATCAATCACATGGTTTTAATAATAAAAAAAGATAGAATTAAAGGGAAACACTAAAGAACATGGAGAAAACAAGTTGATATTTCCTTTATGCTTGAAATATGGAAGGAAAATGGAGGAAAGTGTATTAAGGGGACTACTAAATGTTTTAAGTGTAAAAAGGAAGGTTATCAAGCGGATGAATTCCAAATTGTTCGGAATGAGTAAGTTGATGATTTGAATAGAGAGAAATATCTATAGAATGCACCTCCCAAACTCCAATGTTTCAACTATAAGGATTATGGTAATTATTCTAAATAATGACAAAATCTGATGGTTAATGATGATGATCAATGTTAGAAACTCTTAAGATCAGAGACAAAGGGAAATATCATATGATCACTATTTCTGATGAGGGGTTTGATAATGGTGTAGTGAAAGGTACACTTACCACACACTCAAGACATGATAATGACTTATTTGATTTTGGATCTACCGACTCTTTTATTTATGAATAATTTTGTTAGGATATCACAATACCACTTCAATGATTAGATGATGAATTATTAGTGAAAACCACTAATGGTATGATAATCGTATCTCAAGACTATGATTCTTCTCTAGTCCTATTTGATAGGAAGTTGATTCTTGAGAATATTTTTATTTTCCCTCTAGTTAAATTTGTTGTTATCTTAGTCATGGTTTATATTTATCTATGAAAATACCACATCAATTTCAAGGATGAGAGTTCATGTTTGGTATTCCAAACATACCTATGATCTTCTATTAGTGTGATGATAAATATTAACTTATAATGGAAATTATACCCATTTTATGGGCCTGGATTCCCATTCAAAAGATGTGTTTATATGAAAATGGTTTTGTAAAACTAGAAATCAATGACATGCATATTATTCAATAGTTTTTTGATGTCTTTACAAATAAATTTCCTAGACTTCTACCATATTGTGAATTTGAGTTCTCAATAAAAATCATACCTGGTGCTATGCATATTTCAAATACTCTCTATAAAATGGTTCCAATTTATTTATAGGAATTATAGATGAAAATAAATTATAATCTTAATAAGTGATTTATTCATCCAATTAAGTCACTATGTGGTGTACCTATTCATTTTTTAAAGAAGAAAGATGAATCGATGCAACTTTTCATTGATTATTGGGAACTAAACAAGATCACAATCAAAGAAAGTATCCTCGTCACCATATTGGCGATTTGTTTAATCAACTACATGAAGGTCAATACATTCCAATATTGGCCTTTGTTATGGATATCATCAATTGAGGTTCAATAAAAAGGATATACCCTAGAAAAAATCAATTATAATGTGTGGAAACTATGAGTATATAGTGATTCCATTCAGTCTTACTAATTCCCCTGTTTTCAAGGATTAAATGAATAGAATTTTTAGATATTGCATTGATTAGTTTGTGGTAATTTTTATGGAAGATATTTTTATCTATTAAATAAAGTAAGATCATTAATATCCCTTGATATTTTTACTCAAGACCTTAGGTAATGATAATTTATATGAAGGATTTACTATGTGTGAGTTTTGACTGTAAAATTCCTCAATTTTGGATCATATAATCTCAAGAGAGCATATATTGGTGGATCAATCAAAGATGGAGACAATTAAATGTTGGATCATACCAACCAAAGTGACTAAGATCCATATTTTTCATAATTGGACTATATATTATAAAATCATTGTGTGGAATATCTCATTACTTTCTAATCCACTCACCAAGATAACTCTGAAGGGAGCCAAGTTCCTTTTGACAAATGAATTTGAGGGAAATTTTAAGGAACTGAAGGTAAGGTTAGTCAGTGAACATATTCTTACACTACCCTATAGTGGATATGGTTTTATAATCTATAGTTTTGTTTCCAAGAAGATATTGGAATTTTTTCTCATTAAAAATTATATCGTTATAGAATATTCCTCATGAAAATTGAAGAATCATAAGAAAAAATACCCTACTCATGATTTTGAGTTACCTATGGTAATTTTTTCATTAAAGATATAGAGGTTTTATATTTATAGAGAAAGGTGTGATATATATATTAATCATAATCTTTTAAAGAAAATATTTACATAAAAAGAGTTGAACATGAACTAGATAAGATATTTGGATATGATTAATTATTATGAGTGCTCAATACATTACCACCTTGGAAAATCAATCAAGGTGGATAATGCATGAGATAAAAGGATCATGCTATATTTTCTATAATGTGGATAAAAAAACATGCAATATATATGTATTTTCAAATGATGGGTCTATAAATTTTAATGGAAGAGGATAAATATTATATTTCTCAAATTATTGTTCAACCATCTATCCAGGTGACGACAAAAGAGGTGTAGAAGGATAATATAGAGTTATAGAACATGGTTAGAAATGTTTCAGATTTCAAACTGATTATAATGGAATGATAAAATTTAAGAACTAAGTATGTATTCTTTATATAACTAATTTGTAGAAGGATATGTTGAATAAAACTCATAATTATTCATTCTCTTTTCATCCTGGATGTAGAAACACATATATAGATTTGAATTTGTATTTCTATAGGGACAACATGAAGAGAGATATTGTAGAATATGTATCTCAGTGCTCAGTATGTTAGAAAGTTAAGGGTGATAGAAAGAAATTTTAGAGGATTTTACAACCATTACCCATACCATAGTGAAAATGGGAAAATATCACTTTGTATTTTTTCATTAGACTCCCCAAATCATTTAAATAGAATAATTATATATGGAGTGTAGTCGATCACATTACAAATTAAGCACACTATATATCTATCAGATAATATTTATATCTAGATATAATTTCTTTGATATACATTAAATATGTTGTATGGTTTCATGTAGTACCACATTCTATTGTGTCTAATCGGGATTTGAGGTTTACCTTCATGTTCTTGGGAAAAATTTAGAAATCCCTAGATACAGAGCTAAGTTTTAGCACTGTGTATCATCCTCCTATATATGGTGTGTCTAAGAGAATAATTAAAACCCTATAAGATATTGTTATATATCGTTCTATGGATTTAAAAGGTGGTTGAGATCAACACCTTCTTTTAGATGAGTTTTCTAACAAATATAACTTTCACTCAAGCATTTATATGGATCCGTATGAGTCCCTCTATGGAAGTAAGTGTATAACTCTAACATGATGGTATGGATTTGGTTAAATAAATCTATTGGGACCTAATCTATCTGAGGAAATTACTGAAAAATTTATATCCATTCTATATCACATCAAGGTAGATCAAATTCATCATAAAAGTTATGCTGAAAATAATCAGTGTGATCTATAGTTTTAATTTGGTACAATGTTATTCTTGAAAATTTATACCTAGAATAATGTTATGATAATTTTATATAAAGTAAAGATTACCCCTATATATATTATCCCTATTGAGAATCTTGATTGAGTAGAGACGGTTTCTTATCACCTAACGCTTCCTCTGAATCTCTCTCAAGTTTGCAATGTGGTCCATGAATCTCTCATAAGAAATTACATACCTAAACCTTCACATGTACTAAACATAGATTTTAAAGCACCATAGTATTATCATTCTTATAAGGAATAAAAGGTGGGGATTCTAGATTGTAGAAAGAAAGTGCTATGAAATATGACCACTCACCATGTCATGGTTTTGTAGTGAATCCACCAATTTTAAGAAACTACATAGGGACCTAAAGATATGATGAGGCATAATTATCCTCATTTTAATGAGTGTAGAATATAACACCCAAAGTTTATAAGAAATATTTAAAAAAAATTAACTTCATTGATGGAATGTGTTATATGCAACAATGAGTTTTAATGAACCATGATATACAATTAATATTATTATTTAAACATGACCATTATAACCTAGACATTAAACATGGAGGTACAAATAGAAATAAATAAAAATTTAAAATTATTTATAATGGTTTTATATAAAGATAACATATTGACTAATAAGTACCTAATTTTCAGTAATGTATTTATCTTCTTTGAAAATAAATATTTCTCAAAAATTGGTTTTATTGAATTTTGTGAAAAAAAATAATAAAATTAATTTTTTTCTAGTTTATGAATTTTATTTTTAAAAATGAACATCAATTTTTGAATCAACATTTAAAAATTATATTAGGAATAATTTTTATGTTTTTTGAAAAATTTAATTTCTTAATGAATAGTAAATATTGGCCGGTGTGAGTTTTTCAAGAGGGGTGAATTGAGTACCTAAAAAAAATCTGTTAAAAATGGATTATTTTGAAATCCCCCAAATGTTTAAATATGGGAAAGTTTATCAAAACAATTAGTATGATATATATGTTAATATTTTGAAATATTTATCTAAATATATATTAGGTCTTGGATGAATAATATATATAATATTATTTAATCCTTTGAAATCAATTTACATGATCAAAATACTATATAAACATGAATTAAGTTAAACTTTAAAAGTATATATATTTTATTTACTGTTAAATCAGTTTTTAGTTTTAAATAAGAAATAAAATCGAACAAAATTAAAATAGACAGTAGAAAGATGAATACAAGAGGTTCGGTCTCAATTTGAGACTTAGTCATCTCCACTTGGTGATCACCCACCACTAATCAGTTTATATAAAATAAACTAAATGATACAGAACCAGGATCACGTTTATACAACAGTTTACAATTTTCGAGGTCACACACAACCTCTTCTATAGTTATGTGTGGGAGTAAAAAGAAGCAAGTCAGACAGGGACAACCCGCACTTATATCCCTGGGGGAAACAAATAAGAATTTTTTTTTCAGAAGATATCAAGTATCTTCTAGTTTAGTGTTGGAGATAGTGTGTGTGTGGTAGAGAATAATAAGCACACACACTGATTAAAATGTAATAAAATTATTCAAAATCAAGAAATCAAGGAGTATAGTGTTTTTAAGTGCTCAATCTATTACAATACAACTGTGACTCATGATTTGAATCAGCAATAAATCATGAGTCAGGTTCTTTCAAAATCATTAAGAAAACAGAGTGTCGTAAACTCTTGTTTTCTAACTAAAATAAGGCACTGGATGTGATTAAGCTTTGGATTCCTCAGTTGAGTGTTCATATTAGGATATATATTCATGTTTTTAATCAGGTTCAACTCTTTAGCTTTTGAATATTCATTGAAATCATGGGCTCTTTATATCCACGTATCTTTTCATCTATACATTGTTTTTCTGTCTTTTCTACTTGTTGTTCTCTATCAATGCATGAGGGCGTGTGCTCCATTTAAATCAGCATCAGTAAGAACATACAAATTATATGATTTCTCCTACTACATGTTTTGACATTCTTACTATCAGACATTTTATGTACAATCATTAAAATTGTAAATGACATTAAATTCTACGGATATAGTATTTAGAGTAATGAAATTCAAGATAAGTAAAGTATTATAAATAATGACGGTGTCTTAGGATCTTCTGGGGTCTCACTTGATAGTGTCACTCTTGACGGTATGTTTTTCAGGCAGAATAAAACTGGTGGTATGTTTCCCTAGAGGTATAACATTGGTGGTGTCTTATACTTATCCAAATTTACACTCGCTGGTGGTGTCTCAACTAGTTGTGTATGGTCTAACGATGTGTTATTCCATAGCGTCTTAGACTTAGGAATTTTTTCAATGTTGGTGGTATGAGTCTAGTGGTGTGACATCATGTTGTATCTTATACTTATCCAATTTTATGTTCTAGCGGTGTTTCGACTGACAGTGTCTCATACTTAGTCAATTATTCAGTCTAGTTGTATGATTGTCTGATGGTGTGATATATTAACGGTATCTCAGACTTAGAGATTTTTTTTATACTGGCGGAGGGACATGTAAAATGGTGTATTTCCCAATGGTGTCTCATACTTATACAAATTTATCACATATTCTCAGAATATAGATAACATACAGAAAAACATGAAATTCATCAGTATTATTAAAAAAATTATTTTGTTATCATTAAAACTAGGAGGTCAAAAAAATATCCATTTTAATGATCACAAATCATGGCATCAAAATAATGTTATAAATGTAAAAACAAGTAATCAAAGTTATTAAAAAAGTTTATAAATGGCCAAAAAGGTAAGTTCCAAATATAAATCAAGACTTATCCTTCATAGTTTTCATAGATGGAATCAAGGAGAATAATAAGAAAATATGATGTATCAATTGTAAGTGTCGTGAAATTATGGTATCAAAGATAATATGTTTAGATAACATAGAAACATCATTCCATGAATGAATTCATAACAAATATGCCATAAAAATTATCTATAAAACCATGTCTTCGATAATAATTCACATATTCCATAAAAAATATCCTATTTTTTGGATTATCAAAAATATAAATATTATTAAAATAAATACATTAAATGGAGGAAGAAGGAAGAGATTAAAGGATTGGAATGGCATATGAAAGTAAATAGACAAAATAATAGGTAATAAAGATATTACAAATTATGAGCACAGATTTATTAAAAAATAGATCCCATAAAATAAAATACAGTATAATCCTAAAAAATAAAAAGGTTAAGGTTTTTCATAAGGGTCCATCAGATATTTTTCTTTAGTATTGGATTTCTCTTGCTCTATATCTGAGGCAGCATGATCATGTTGAGGTAGAAGATATGGAACACGATAAGAGAGTCTAACTACAATCTAAGGATGGTCTTCCATAATAATAATTGTAAAGATTTGGCTTATGGACTGAGCAAGAGACACCGGAAAAGGTTGGAAATGAGAAGGAAAAGGTGATAAAGGGTCCTAAGCAACTCTAAATATGAGAGACAATTGAGTAATAATAGGAACAAATTTTTGATCAACAACTTATTGGCCATGTACATTAAGAAACATATTTATGATGAACTATCTTATAATTTATCCACCCTTCCCATTGAACTAAATAAATATTCATTATCTTCCATAAAAATTCTCAACACTGGGGTCATCTCTTTGAGATGTATGACTTTCTCTTTGAATTATTGAGTCACATGATAAATGTTCAAATTATCAGCCAAGAATTTAAAATCGGTATCCATTTTATGCTTGGTATAAATATGAGAGAGATAAAACTTGATGAACGTGGTTATAATATTTATGAAATCATTTATATCACCGGCATGGCTAGAAACTAACTTGATAACATGGTCAGAATTATACCTAATTCCACTCAAGATCTCTTGGGGATGATTTGTGACACTACTTGAAGCACTATAAGATGCAGTTCTAAGATCAACTCCTAAATATGGTCTTAACTAATCAACATCAAACACTGGTGGAGGAGGCACGACAGTAATATAACTATATGAGGAAGTATCCTCAAGACTTTTAAGGAGACCATTTAAGGATGATTTAAAATTAGATTTATTTTCCTCAATCAAAGGATAGAGATTTTCTAGTTCACCAATTATCTACTTATTCTCAATCTCAACCTAATTAATGTATTTTATCTTCAGGGGTTTGATATGTTGGATAACTAACTCAAATAAACACCTAGAATCATTTTCACTGATCTTTTTCAAAAGAATGGATTGATTCCTTACACACTTTTGAAACTCATACATCATCTTTTCACCAAAAACATTCAGTTCTGGTTGAGTGAATGTATTTATTAGAACGATTTTAAGATATGGAGTAGGTTCTATTACAGGAGGTCTCATAGAAATGAATATTTTAATCAGTCTTTCAAGATCAACCTAGGATATCAAGGATCTATTAGGAACACCTTCAACACTTATTTACGGTTTATCACTCTTTGGAGGGTCTCTTACAACATTAGAGAACTTTCCCCAGTCCTCTTCTATAGGGTCCACCAAACATTTTGAAACAATAGCTAAGATAGATGTAGATATATGAGGTACTGAAACATACATATTTCTCTTACCTTCTGAACTTTGAGAAGCCACAATGTGTTCAACACTGGTAGGCTCGTCAACTAACTGTATACTAACAGTTGGTACATCTTTCATCTCAAAATCATTTTGGGCATCAATAGGAATGGACTCTCCTTCCACATTTTCATCAACAAGAGACTTATAAAAATTTAAAATAGCTAACTATTCATTTCCAAATTCATCATAAATAAGATCCTTTTTCTCTTACTCGACAATATGCTATTACATAGTAGCTATAACACTCATATAATCAACCATAGTAGAATTTGAAACCTTTTTACCTATGGAAATTGATCTAGCCTCAACATCATCAATAGTTGGAGCTTCGTGAAAAATCTGCACTGATGGGGAAAGACCCCCCTTAGAAAATGGATCCTTAAGCTCCAAATTCATTTCTGCATCCTTCCTTTTAATTTGGCCACTAGGATCATTAGTGTCATAATCTTCTCCATCATCACTTTCATCATCTACATCATCTTTTTCATTACAATTATTACTTGTTCCATTCTCAAATTCTTATTACTTTTTTCTTATTTGGCATCATCATCAGCATTACTGGATTTTGAACTTTTATATTTATCCTCCCTAGAGACATCCATCTCTTCTTCATCACTCTTAACCGACTTTTCTCTTTTTGTAAATCTTCTTAGTGGACCAGGAGATCCAAAGGTAACGGGAGAGACTTTTGTAGAAAGGTCAGGGTCAATCCCTATATCAACATATTGTTCTTTTTATACTTCTTAATTAATAGATCTCCCTCATATAAGTATTATAAAACATCATTAGGCTCTAATCCTGAATCCAATTCATCATTTGGTCTGATTGGATGATCAACCAGATTATATTCTGCATACAACTTCTCAGAATCTCCAACCCATTGTTTCTTCCATGGGTTCCAACTGATTTTCATTCTTGAACATGTGGAATTGGTTATGTAGATACCCCCACAGTCTATAAAAGACTCTTCATAATCATGAACTAGTCCCCTGGCCTCTAACATAGAATATATCCTCTTAGGGTAGATCAATGAATTTGATATAGTGGATGGTTTGATAATCTCACACATATGTACCATTATATATCTATAAAGATTTATATTATGACCTTTTTTCATAAGATATAGGAGGTAAATGTTTTGATACCATAGGGTGGAAAAATATCTTTTTCGTGGAATTAAAATATAATGAAATAACATAAATAGTAGACTATATTCTCTATCCAACTCACAGGAAATAGGCATTCTGGTTTAACCATCTTATGTTCTCATATGAAGTGAATCCTCATAAATGAACAAGTCACTAGCTTCTGGAATGCTCTGTTGGTATTCATTATAGACTCCATCATGAGGTGTACTCAAATATGTATCCCACTTTTTTAATGAAAAACCAAATAATTTTCCGTTCACACAACTTTTTCTCCAATCATCATCATCTTTATTAAATAGAAATGTCACATGATGATAAAATTTATATACCATATTTGGATAAAAATGAATCTTATTTGATGAAACCCTCTCCAAACACCCTTTGTTGTGGATAACCTTTTGTAAAAAAGTACTTACTTTATATTAACCATTTCAAATCTACTTCCAATTCTGTAATAACAACTCAGTTAACAAGCTCCGAATTAACTGAAGGAATTAGAGAAGGTGTACTCAGATCTTTATTATGCTACTTAGAAGATTTTTACTTAGAATGAGAAATCTAAAAAGCATGCTTCCTTTTTTCCATTCATATCAGGTCATAAATATTGGTTGACGTTGAGAAAAATGTTTAAAATGGAGGATTCAAAGGGTTTCATTGGGCATAAGAGAGGAAGATACGAGAGTATCACGTAGGGATCAAAGTTTGTTGGGAATATACTTATGAAATCTTCATATCATATAATAAATTACGTATTCTAAAATTGAAATTATAATTGAAATAGAATTTAATATTGGGTGAAAATACACACTAGGTTTCAGAAAATGTAATAAACCAAGAAATAAACAAACCGTTCAAAATTTAGTGAAACAGAAAAACAAAAAAATTAGAAGGGCATGACAGGAAATGGCATGACAATTCAATGGTGTGACAAACCAGTGGCATAAAAAACCCCATGGTATAACAATAAAATGGCATGTAAAACCAATGGTATGAAAAACCAATTGCATGAAAATCCAATGGAATGACAAACTAATGGTAAGTCACCAAAATAGTATGTCATTGAAGATTAAACTCAAACAAAAATTATCATTTCTAATTCATGTCTGAAATAATTAATTCTCTCATAATTTAAAGTCTTAGTAAATTTATCAGCTAATAGATGTTATGTGCCTATAAATTCAAGAGTGATATCTGCCTTTTAAAAATGATCTCTCAAAAAGTGATTTCTTATATTGATGTGCTTTGTCCTAGAATGATAAACTCGATTATTAGAAATATTAATTGATATTTTATTGTCACATTTTATGGGGAAATGTTAGAATTGATATCCATAGTCTAGTAGAGTGTGTTTCATCCACAAATTGTTTTCACAAAAAATACATGTGGCTATGTCTTCAGCTTCAGCAGTTGATAATGAAATAGAATTGTGTTTCTTACTACACCATCAAAATAGATACCTGCCTAAAAATTGAAATGTTCCATAGGTCCTTTTTCTATCTAACTTGCATCCAGAAAAATCAAAATATAAATAATTAACTGAATGAAATTCTTATTCTCTAGAGTAAAAAATCCTAAATTAGTTGTATATTTGAGGTATTTCAACATTATTTTAACAGAAACAAGATATGACTCTTTTCGACTTTCTTGAAAATGAGAACACAAACACATGGTAAACATAATATCTGGTCAGATAACAGTCAAGTGGATAAGACTTCCAATCATAAGTCTATAACTATTTTGATCAAAAGGTTTCCCAGTTTCATCATGATCTAATTTACAGGTTGTAATCATAGGAGTATCACTACATTTAGTGCTATCTATATTAAATGTTTTAAAAGATCTTTTTTATATTTAGTTGGAGTCAAAATAATTTTTTCTTTGTTTTGAAAAAATTGAAATCCAAGAAATGATTTGAGCTCACCCATTAATCTCAGTCCAAATTCATTTTTCATCATTTTATATAAATCAGTACAAAGATAATTTTTTTAAGATCCAAAAATAATATCATCAACATATATTTTTACTACTAATACATATTTTGAATTTCAAATTATTAAAAGGATATGATCAGTTATTCCTTTTGAAAATCCTTTTGAAATTATAAAATTTCAATGTCTATCATACCATTCTCTAGGAGATTGTTTTAAAACATATAAAGCTTTTGTTAATTTAAAAACATGATTTTGAAAATGATGAGTTTTAAAACCATGGGGTTGTTTAAAAAAACATCATCAACTATAAAACCTTATAAGAATTAACTAGTGACATAAATTTTACAAGATTAAAATATAGATGTACTGAATAGTCAAGAAAGATTCTAATGGATTCAATTCTAGCCATAGGTGAAAAGGTTTCCTCATAGTCAATTAATTCTTCTTAACTATAACCTTGTGAAATAACTCTAGCCTTTTTTATCTATATTTCCTAAATCATCAACATTATTCATAAACACCCATTTATTGCTAATATTAAAGGTTTCATTGGGTATATCTACAAGTTCTCACAATTTATTTCTTTCAAATTGATTTAATTTTTATTTCATACCAATCACCCAATAATTCATTATTAATTGATTATTGATGTTTTCAGGTTCAAGATAATACAAGAAAGCTTTAAGTTCAACCTAGTTTCTAACAGAATATTTAGTTTGGGTTACTCTGTCTAGGTCTACTATAATAGAATCAAAATTACGTTTCTTGGGAGTTCTAATACTTTAATATAAGGTATGGACGGTTACTTATTTATTTTTTGGTTTAGGTTCTAGATGATCTGAAAGTTCATCAGAACTGGTTGATTTTTTTGCTTGTTTAATAGTATAATCTTAATGTTTTGAGTTTATGTTTAGAGAACATAAATTATCCTCAAGGATTTCTTAAGGATAGGTCTAATCAAAACTCTCTTGATAATATAGGAATTTGTATTAGTACATTCTACCCAAAATAGATTGGTAATTTATAATAATTTAGCATAGTTTGGGATATCTTTTGTAAGGTTTTATTTCTTCTTTCAACTACTTAATTATACCGAGGAGCCCAAGGAGTAGAGAATTTATGAGTGTATCTATTTTGTTATAAAAATGATTCAAAATATTGATTCTAAAACAAAATACCATGGTAACTTTATAAGTCCTTAATCCAAAATCTAGTAATATTTTCTACAGACTTAGCATACATGGTAAAGAAAGATCAAGCTTCACTATGTGATCTAGAAAATATACCCAAGTATACATAGAATATTCATCTACTAGAACATAAACATATTGCTTCCCATTAAGTCTTGAAACTATAGAAGGTACAAATAAATCAATGTGAACAAACATGAGAGGTTGATAATTTGACACTTAATTATTTAATTTTAAAAAAACATTATGTTGTTTCTCTTCTTGACTGTGGTTATAGACTTTATCTATAATGCCCTGACCCCAGTTACCCAAAGTTGGTACAATATTACATAACATTGTCATGATGACAAGATATCATGTCCCAAAAGATATATCAATTTAGTTGACTTGGAATTATTATAGAAATATATAAGTATTATATTTCATTATGAAATGAAAAAAAGTAACATTGTATCTCCTTTTAACACACTCATATACCTTAGCATATCTCTGCCGGTCAGTCATAATATACTTCTTCGCATATGGGGAAAATTAAACATAATAAAGGGGTGAGCTCAGATGCTCAGTAAGGATAACAATATAGAAGATACATTCATAAATAAGAATAAACATTTAAGTAAATGTATAATAAAAAAACACAATCCTTTTAAACATAAATTTCATCACAGTATGGAAATGATAAATCAAATAATTCCATTTACTAATTCACATGGATATTCTAATAGACTAATAATCACATGTATTATCAATAGCTAATATCATAACGATGGAATTCATACTGTTGGACATCATAACCATATAGTCAAGGCCTCGTGCCAAGACTATAAATAAAAATATTATCAAGGCCTTGTTCTAAGACACTAGTTTGTCTAATGAGACCTATCGATGTATTGAGGGGCTATAGAGGGCCCCACCCATCACATACTATTTCTAATTCATTACACATATGAAAAGGGTGAAACATAACATAAAAATTCATATTAAACTAGTATATTAAATGTTAAAACATTAACTATAAACTGAGGGTGACATAAAAATATCACATCCATATTCAAACAAATCATAAAACTATCAATACAATATGGAATATTGTATCATAAGGTACCTTGTTTGGAAAACGAATGAAGGATCACATTAAAAATATTTTATAAAAATTCAAAAAATGTTATAAAGGACTTTAACCGATATTATAGGAAATTGTAAAAAAATGAAATACATTTTTACGAAACACGGATTCAGATGATAAATAAGTCTTAGTATATACTTACGTATAAACAACCTTGGATAATAAAGAGATTGTAAAATTAACCCTTACCTTGTAATTTTCCTTAGTCGAGGGTTTGTTATCCTCCTCTATAATGGTTATATAATTTTTATTAAATTATTCAAGAACCATATACATAAATATGACATCATATATGATCCTATAATATTTCTTTGTTCATAAAATTTCAGTTGTATCATTGTTTTGGGTGTTAATTGATTCGTTTTCCATTATATGTTTTGTTAAATAAGTCATGTTTGTTACAAAAATGAAGTATTTTATTCATATACATAATGATATTAAGTTACTAAACATTTTTTTTAATCATCAAATGAAAATTATTGTGGAATGGTTAGGATGGGGACCAAAATCTCATCATGTTAGGAAGACGATAAGTCGTATGTACACTCGAGATACAATATCATTCAATGGATGGTGAAATATTATGTAATTAGACGTAATATTATATATAAATAATCATTAACATGTTATATTTTATTATTTACATCAATTATACTCATTATTATACCCATCCAAATAATGAAATGTATAATAAAAAACTACACCACAATGTGGAGACAGTAAGCCGTACGTACGCATGTATGGTGACATTGTCATTCATAGGATTGATAGAATACAGAATATGGTTTTAAAATATTTATAAAAACATCTCAATATATATAAGGTACTTGATTTATTATTTTAGTATGAAAACAAGAAAGAAAGAGGAAGTAGAAGAAGAAAAGAACTTTGAAGAAGGTGATGAAATAATTACCTCTTATTCAGGTGATTCCTTTTGATTTAATCAAAAGATATCATTATGTGGGATTTTGTATCAAAGTAAGGCCTCTAAGATGAATTTATGGTAGTTGGGAGAATATTTGTTTACGGTTTGGCTGAGACAAATGGCTTTGTAGGTGTGAATTTAAGAGAAGGGGAAGTACCCTTTTATAAGAGAGGTGGGGGGGACTTTAGGAAAAGCTTGAAATATTAATTTATTATAAAATTATTTTCGATTTATAATATCTCAAAATTAATTTATTTCAAGTATAATATGAGTATGGGTCTAAATACACTTGACCAATAGGTTTTATAAATTTTTAGGTCACAATATTAACCTTATCTTTTAGATTTAACCCTTAGTTAAATAGTTTAACTTTTACCATGCCTTCTTCTATTTTTATACTACATGGTTAATATAGAAACTATAAAATTCCAATAGAACCTCAAGTGGTTTATTAATGAAATATGTAACATTATATAAGTCATTTGGATAAACCTTATATTTTTAATACTGTTATATAATTTTAAAAAATAGTATTTGTTTTAAAAACTCATTTATTTCAATTTTGACACTATTTAGAAATTGATTTTTGTAAAAGTCATAAAAACATTATTCCTTTGAAAAAAATACATTGAATCAACCCTAACATTTCATATGCACATAGAAAAATCTTTTATGGAATCAAAAAATTCAATTTTCCTTTGATTTAATATTTATAATATAATTTATTTTAATCATTCATTAAAAAGAAATTATTGCATCAGCATTGTGTCATAGATAAATTTAATTATTCAATGCCTAAAATTTATAAATAAAATACAAAGTCGTAGGAAATATTTTTATATTTCTAATGAATACTTATAGTCGAATTTATCTTTTGTATTACCCTATATTAGAAATTGTTTAGTTATTAATATTTTAATTTAATAAAATATAATAAATGTCCTAATCTAACCCTAATTGATCAAAAAGGATCTTATTTTTCTCCTAAGGTTGATTTTGGTAGAAAAAAACTTATCTAATATAATTATGACATGTTTTGGGATAATTTTATATTATTATAATATCATTTTTTCCTTTAATTTACCTATTTACGTTATCATCATGGTAAAAAATTCAAAAGTTATTTTTCACTAAAAATTATTTTCATCCTATTGGCCCACATTTTAATTACTGATGAAAAACTTGTCTATCAGATTTTTGAAATTCAATTCACAAATGCGGTAAAATTACGTTTTATGCAGATTTGAATGTGTTCCTAGAAGGTGGGTAAAATACATTAAAAAGTTCCATAAAATTGTATATATCTAACCTTATTATAAAATCACTACAATGAATTACATTGGACTAATAAAAGTATTTTGTATCTATTTTGACTTTAATATAAATTTCAATTTTAAAATAATTATTTAAATAAAAAGTCAATTTTAAACAATAATGTAGTGATTTTCATTATTCATCAAAAATTTAATGTTTTTAGAAAAATACCAAAAATTCACTCTAAGCTAATTTTGATATTTTGATTAAAAAAGGTCCATTTTGAAAAATAAAAATTAATAAAAATTATAAAGTTGGTATTACTAGTCATAAGTGGTTTTTAAATGGCTAGTTTGATTGGTCATGTTGTGCTATAACACAGAGCTGCATACAGTGCAAGCTATTGTTTTAATCAAAGAGAAGTTTATGGTAGAATATTGGGGTGTTACATTCATCCCTCCTTAAAGTAATTTCATCCTGGTAACTTCTAGAATATTACTGCATAAATAGATTTGGTTGGTTTATCATCATATGTTTCTCAGGTTCCCACATTGCCTCTTCCATTTTATGGAGTTTTCAAAGAACTTTTACCAGACGAGTAGTTTGGTTTCTCAATACTTGTTCTCTGGTATCAAATTTCTTGATAGTCTCTTCACAATAAGATTGATTGGGTTCTAGTTCTATTTCATCATAGGTGAGTACAGGTGTTGGGTCTGGCATGTATTTTCTTAATAGCGATATGTGGAACACATCATGAACTTTAGAGAGACTTGGTGGCATTGCCCAATGGAAAGCTACAAATCCAATTCGTTCTAGAATTTCAAAAGGTCCTATGTACCTGGGACTTAATTTACCCTTCTTACCGAATCATATAACACCCTTCCATAGAGATACCTTCTAGAAAACATAATATCCATCATAAAATTCCAAATACTTCCTTATGTTATTGGCATAGCTCTTTTTCCTACATTGATATGATTTGATGTGGGTTTGGATAATCTTCACCTTTTACATTGTTTCCTCTACAACTTCTGGGAATATGAGTTTTCTTTCACCAACGTCATCCCAACAAGTTGGTGTGTGACATCTCTTTCTATATAACTCTTCATATGGTTCCATCTGAATACTTGAAAAAAAGATATTGTTATTTTAAAATTCTACAATAGGTAAATATGGATCCCACATACCTTGAAAGTCAAGTGAGAAAGATCTCAACATGTATTCTAAAGTTTTAATTATCCATTCTAATTGTCCATTAGTTTGAGGGTGGGAGGCAGTGCTCAAAGGAAGTGTAGTATCTTGGGATTTCTGAATAATTTTCTAGAATGTTGATGTAAAATAGGGATCACAATCAAAAAAAATAATAGAAGTACACCATGAAGTCTTAAAACTTCATTAATATAGAGTCTTACAAAACTTTTAAGTGGTAATTCTTCTCTTATATCAAGAATTTTTTTTACTTGGTAAGATGATAAAAAATGACCCATATTGAATCATTCCTTCTAGGAGCCTTTGGTATCCCCATGAAAAAGTCCATCATAATATCATCCCATTTACACTTAGGTATTTGAAGAGGTTTCATGACTCCTCTAGGATGTTGTCTTCCAACCTTCACCTATTGAAAAACCATACATCTTGACATATAATCAGAAATCTCCCTCTTCATGTTATCGGACAAAAAATGTTCCTTCAAATATCTATACATCTTAGTAATACTAAGGTGTATATAGAAATTGGAGCTATGAGCATCATCCAACAATTCCTTTTTTAGATCAGGTATATTTGGAACACAAAGCCTCTTTCCAAATATCAATACTCCACCATCATATACAAATTCAATTAATCTCTCATCATTCACAACATTACATTTCTTTTGAAACTCCTCATTATCATTCTGAGGCCTTTTTATCCATTCTAGTAATGATGGTTTGGAAACCATTTGAAAAAGTATTGATTTTTCACCTTCCATGATTATTCTCAAATTCATCTTTACTATATCCATGAATCATATGATCCATTTCAACTCTCATATAGTTCATAACTCCATGATTATTTCTGCTCGAATCATCTGACACATTATTTGCCTTCCCTAGATGGTAGTGTATTGTGTAATCATAATCCTTTAAAAGTTCAATCAATCACCTTGGCCTCATGTTGTTTTAATTCTATGAGAAAATATACTTCAAACTCTTGTGATCAGTATATATTTCAAATTTTTATCCATAGAGAGTGTGTATCCATATCTTCAAAGAAAATATTACAGCTTCTAAATCATGATCAAGAGTGGTATATTTTTTCAGTATTTTTTAGCTATCTTAATTCCGAGGAAATAACTCTATCATTTTTCATAAGGACATAACCAAGTCCTTTCTTTGATGCATCACTATAAATAACAAAATATGCATTCCCGGATAGTTGAGTCAAGATAGGATAATTGACTAAATTCTCTTCAATTCATCCAAACATTCTTCACACTCTGTTTTCCAAAAAAAATTCATCCCCTTTACGTGTGATCTTGGTTAATGGGTTAGACAATTGTTTAAAAATCAAGATTAAATGCGAATAGTAACCTGAAAAATCAATAAAACTATGTACCTGAATTATACTCATCGGTTTTGTCCATTCATGGATTTCCCTTATCATTGAAGGATCAACAAAGATTCTATATTTAGATACAATATGTCCAAGAAAAGATATTTCATAAAGCCATAATTCAAAATTGATAAACTTCCCATGAAATTCATTTCTTCTAAGAGTTTTTAGAATTTTATTAAAGTGATATTCATGATCTTCTAAGATTATGGAGTATACCAAGATATCACAAATAAATACCACTAGAATTTCATCAATATATTCCTTGAAAACTCTATTCATTAGATCCATGAAAACAAAGGGTGCATTAGTCAGTCCAAAAGGAATTAATGTAAAATCATAATGCACATACCTGGTTCAAAATACTGTGTTTGTAATGTCTTCCTTCCTCACGCACAACTGATGATATTTAGATCGAAGGTCAATCTTTAAAAAAATATTGATCTCCATGAATGTGATTGAATAAATCATCAATGTGAGTTAGGGGATACTTATGCTTTATTGTTATAGCATTGTTCTTCCTATAGTCAATGCACAACCTCATTGATCCACCATTCTTCCTAACAAATGGAACAAGGGACCCCTTTAAAGACACTAGGCTGAATAAATCCTTTATTACTCAATTATTCTTGTTTTTTCTTTAGTTCCATTAATTCCACAGTGTATATTCAACAAGGGGTCTTCAATATGGGCCTTGAACCAAGAATTATGTCAAGGGAAAACTCAATTTCCCATTCTGGAGGATGTCCAGGTAAATTATCTAAAAACACATTAACATATTATTTCACAATTGTACATCATCTATTTGAACATTCATTTCCTCACCCATAGTTATTTCAATCCCTTCCTCCCAAATAATTGAATTTAGTAGAGCTACAGAGGATTGATCTTGATGAGAATCAGATTATGATGTTTCTACCCTAACGATAAGTTATTCCTTATCATCATAAAAAATTGTTACATCCTTCTTCCAACAACAAACTTTCTCATCATGGTTCGAAAGACAATACATAATAAGGATTATATCAAATTCATTCATGGGTATGACAATAATATCACTAGATAAAGGATGTTTATTTTCCATAATGGTAACTGATTGAGAAAACATTGTTTCTATGATACTTCCCTTATGATTTTTGATTGACAACTCCCTTATTAAGTCAAATTGGAAGTATCTAATTTTCTTGAAAACTAGGAAGATATAAAACAATTCCAAGATCCAGAATCAAATAAAGCATTGGTTAATTTTGATGAAATGATTAATGTACCTGCCATTGTGTCATTCGGAACTTCAACCTTAGTAGTTATGAGCGCATAAAATTGTCCTTGATCCCTTGACCTTTTCTGAGGTAATATTTCTTTGACACATAGGACAATCATTTTTATAATGTCCCATATCATTACAAATATATCTTTGAACATTGGTAGCATCATTCATCCAATTACATTTAGTATCATAACAGTCATTTTATCCACAATTGTAATAAACTCTAATCCCCTTTATGTATGTACCAGAGTTTTTCTTCCCACAATTACTATAGACTAGAAATTAAGCATTCACCTTCTTCCCCATATTTCTTTTTCCAGAGTGTTTAGAAGATCTCTTATTCTATTTCTTCACCTTAACATCATAAGACTTGGAGAGTTCATTTTCTGTCTTGATAGCTCATGAGACTACATCTTTGTATGATGAGAAGTATTTTGAGACTAATTCTCAACAGAGGAATGGTTTTAACCCGTCAATGATTCGATCAATCCAATTTCATGGGTTATGTATATAATCTGCATCATGCCTTTCTATCCATGTAATGTTAGCCTCATAATTTGTGACATTCTCATCCTTCTTTCACCTTGGACTCATAAATTTCATTTCTATATCCAATCGATGTTCATGTGGAAATTACTTTTCTAAGAAAATATCTTTAAACACTCTATATTCCATATTTAATACTTCTTCATCCCCTTTTGTGTTTTGAATTAATAACCACCAGTGATCTGTATCTCCTAAGTGGTGATAAACTGTCATGAAAACTTTTTCCCTTTTTCTACTCCCAACATCATTAAATATTTTCTCCAAGGAACATATCCATTTCTCATCTATAAATGGATTTGTACTCCCCTTGAATGTTGGTTGTTGTTTCTTCATGAAGTGCTCTAACATTGAACCTCTATGTTGTCGATCAGGGTGCTTCATACGGGTAAAGTTATTATTTATAACCTGAGTGAGTTGTCCCAGTATGGTTATTAGTTGTTCAACACTAGTTTCCTCACCAACTCTACTATAATTATCTTTAATGGGAGGGAAATCCCTACATGGATTATGTGCATTGTTATGGTTTTCATTCCTTCCACTAAGTGCAATTTCTAAACAATTTCATATAGTAGTTTAGTTTATGAATTGCAATTCATAATTCCAAACATATAAAATACTTAACATAAATTGAAAAGTTTAAACATATAATCCATAAACATAAAAATGGGTTTCTTTGGAGAAGTATTTACTCATAAAAACTTTATAATGGTTTGTAAATAAAATGTGAATTATCCATAGAATATCCCCTAGGAGTGTCAAACCAGGTGTGTAGTAAGGCATGTTGTCGTGTACCAGGATACCATGGGTCCATCCCGACACTCCTTGTCAGAGTTTTCACTCCTAGGTACATCTCTTCTAGAACCACATCGACTTGTATTATTCAGACAGGGATGTTTTTCTTAGAACACCCATATAATATCCACATTCCCAAAAAATATGGATGTTCTTCTATACTTATTCTCAATGTATATCTTAGGGTAATGTTCTCTAATAAGAGTTTTTATAAATCTAACTCCCATGGTTTGTACTAAACATAATCTGATACCCACTATAATTCTCTGACCCTAGTTACCCAGAGTCGACACAATATTACATAACATTGGCATGATCACAAGTGATCAATTTTTAAAAAGACAGATCAGTTTAGTAGCCTTAGAAGTACTATATACATACATAAGTTTAATATTACATTATGAAATGAAAATATAACATTGTGTATCCTTTTAACATGATCATATCCTTTAGCATATCCCAAAAAATCCGTCATAATATACATTTTGCATCCTGTGAAAAATTAAACATAATAAAGGGGTGAGCTCAGATGCATAGTAATTATTACAATAATAAATTGAGGCTTCGGCCCAATCCTTTTAAAAAAAGAATAAAAATTTAAGGAAATGTATAAGAATAAAACAAAATCCTTTTAAACTTAAACATCAGTATAGTATTGAAACTATAAATAAAAAATGTCATTTACTTATTCACATAGATATACTACTATTTGAATAATCACATCTAATATAAATAGCTAATCTCATAATGAGGTAATGCATAATGTCGGACATCATAACCACATAGTTAAGGCCTCGTGCCAAGACTACAAATAAAAATATTTTCCAGGCCTCATTTCAAGACACTAGTTTGTCACATGAAAGCTACTGATGCGTCGAGGGGCTATAGTAGGTCCCTCCGATCACTTATTCTTTCTAATAAATTTCTCATATGAAAATGGTGAAACATAAAATAAACATTCATATTAAACAAGCATATGAAATTTAAAAATTTTAACAATAAACCATGGATGACATTAAAATAACACATCCACATTCAAACATATTATAAAACTATCAATAAAATATGGAATATTGTCTCATAATAAAACAACCTCAATTAAACATAAAATCCAACAATAGATGTGTAACTATGTGGAATCAATACAAAAATTTTTTGATAGAAATATCACTTTCAACTTTGAAGTCATTTAAAAGTCACATAATTATAAAAGAAAATATTTATTTTGAAAATATTTATATAATATTATATGGTAATATTTGAAGCTATTATAATGGAAATAAATACTCTCACCTGTTATATAAGTTAAAAACAATATTTTCTTAAATTTTCGAAATGATCATAAAGAACCTTTTTTGGAAAATGATAGAAATATCCCATTCAAAACATTTTATAAAAAATAAAAAATGGTATAATTGACATTAACCCATAGTATAGGAAATAGTTTAAATGTTTTGGAATACATTTTTAAGAAACACTAATGTGGATAATAAATAATTCCCAATAGATACTTGTGTATAAACAACCTCATGTAATAAAGAGATTGTAAAATTTACCCTTACCATGTACTTTTACTTATTCGACGATATGTTATCCTTAGTTATAATAGATAAATAATTTTTATTAAATTATACATGAACCATATAAATAAATATGATATCATATACAATCCTCTAATATTTATTTTGTTAATAATATTTTTGTAGTATCATTGTTTCGGGTGTTAACTGATTTGTTTTCCTTTATATGATTTTTTACATAAGTCATGTTTTTTATGGATATGATTTATTTTATTCATAGTCAGAATTATATTAAGTTCTTCAACATTATTTTTAATCATAAAATAAAAATTATTTTTGGATGTTTATGACGGGGAATGATATCTCATCATGTTTTGGAGATGGTATGTTATACGTAAGCATGAGCAATAATATCATTCTGTTGATGGTGAAATCATATATAATTGGATGGAATTATATATATACATAATCATTAACACATTATATTTATTATTTACATTAATTATACTCATTATTATACCCATACAATTAAGAAAGTGATGAATAATAAACTACACCACGACGTGGAGACAGTAAGCCGTACGTATGCACCTATGCTGACTTTGTCATTCATAGGATAGAAATAATAATGAATATGTTTTTTCCATATTAAAAAATAACATATTAACTTGTATAAGGTACTGGATTTATAATTTTAGTATTGAAACAACAAATAAAGAGGAATTAGAAGGATAAAAAAACATTGAAAGGTGTGATGAAACAATTACCTCTTCTTCGGGTGATTCCTTCTGATTTGAACAAAATGGATTCTTAGGTTGGCCTTATAATAAAATTATGGACCCTAGGATAAATTGAGAGTAGATGGGAGTATATTGGAACCAGGTTTGGACTACAAAAATGGCTTTGGATGTGTGAATTTAAGAGAAGGGTAAGTACCCTTTTGTAAGAGAAGTGAGCTGCACTTTAAGAAAATATTAAAATATTAATTTATTATAAAATTATTTTCTATTTGTAATAGATAAATATTAATTTATTTCTAGGATATGATGAGTATGGGTCTAAATACTCTCAACCAAAATATTTTAGACATGTTTAGTTCACCATATTAGACTTATATTTTAGATTTAACCCTTATTTAAATAGTCTAACTTTTACCATGTCTTCTGGTATTTTTATACTACATGGTTAATATAGTTACTATAAAATGAAAATGATAATAAAACCTAAGGTGGTTCATTAATGAAATATTTAACATTATCTAAGTCATTTGGTTTAACCTTATATTTTTAGGACTATTATATAATTTAAAAAAAATAGTATTTGTTTTAAAAACTCATTTATGTCAATTTTGACACTATTTCGTAATTGATTTTTTTAAAGGAATAAAAATTGATTCCTACAAAAAAATACATATAATCAACCCTAAAATGTCATATTAACCATGAAAATTTATTTATGGCATCAAAAGTTTCAATTTTCAATTTTTCTAAATTTTATAATATCATTTTTTTAATCATTCATTAATAAGATAATTACTACATCATCGTTGTGTCATAAATAAATTAAATTATTTAATTTCTAAAATATATAAATAAAATACCATGATGTATTAAATCTTTTTATATTTTTAATTATTATTTACAGTCGAATTTATCATTTGTATAACCCAATATTAAAAATGGTTTAGATATTAAAATTTGAATTTATCATTGTTAACTGTTTTTTAAATAAAATATAATAAATGTTTTAATTTAACCCAAATGGATCAAAAAATATTATATTTTTCTTAAGGTTGATTTTTGTTAAATAAAACTTATCCAATATAATTAGGACATTTTTTGGGATAATTTTATATTATTATAATATTATTTTTACCTTTAATTATCCTATTTACATTTAACTATGGTAAATAAAATTCAAAATATACTTTTCACTAAAAATTATTCTCATTCTCTTGAACCACATTTTAATTACTAATAACAGCTGTGTTTGTCATAGTTTTGAAATTCAATTCATAAAAGTGGTAAAATTACGTTTTATGCAGATTTTTAAATGAGCCTCGAAGGTGGGTAAAAGATGTTAAAAAGTTCAATAAAATTTATATATCTAATATTATTATAAAAGGACTCCAATAAATTAAATTGGAAGAATATAAGTATTATGTATCTATTTTCACTTTAAAATAAATTTAAATTTAAAAATAATCCTTTAAATAAAAAGTCTGTTTTATACAATAATTCAGTGTCTTTCAATATTCATCAAAAATTGAATGTTTTTAAAAAAATACCAAATATTTACTATAGGATAATTTTGATATTATGAATCCAAAAATAAAGTCCATTTTGAAATATAAAATTTAAAAAATTTAAAAAATTTGGTATTACTATTCATAACTTCTTTTTAAACGGCTAGTTTGATTAGTTGTGGTGTGCTAGAACTCAGAGCTGTGTACAACGCAAGCTATTATTTTATTCAAAGAGAAGTGTACCATGAAATTTTGGGGTGTTACATTATCTTTTGGGAAATCATGTTTGGGTAGATTTTTTTCTAACCCTTTCCTAGCTAGCTTCCTATGTGAGTGCTTTCCATGTCCAAGTCTTCTATGCCAAAGCCAAGATTCCTTGTGAAAGGCACTTAATAATGAAACATTCTGAGAAATTAATGAATTTAAATCTACAGAATAAACATTTTCACTTCTCAAAGAAGTAAAAATTAATGAATTTTTAGAATAAAAAGAATTAGAATAATAATTCTCAAAATTAATGTAAAAACCCATCATCACACAACTAAAAAATGACAAGTAGATTATATTTTAAACCATCAATATATAAAAAATTAGTAATAAAAACTGAGTTATTGTTAATAATATGGATTAGGACAATGATTTACATGGCCACCGTCAACCTTGATAAACCTCTTGAAGAAAAAATAGTCTCTTTCTATATGTCTTGGAAGGTCATTTTCCAAATACCATTCACTTATAATAGATGTATTCAAGAATTTTAGTTATTAAAAAAGATATGATTTTGGTACCCAAATTTGTTAGGGTCATGAAAATTTAGTAATAAAGGCTTTAGGAGCCCACCTTTTTCCAATGTGTTCCCTATAAATAGTTTTTAGACACATTGAAATGAAAACATTGTTAGTTCCCTTTAAAAATGTTTAGAAAATGAGCCTTTAAGTCTTGATTTAAGAACAAAATTCTTCTTAATAATTCTCATATTTTTGGGTTTATATCCTATCCTAGTAACATATTCGGGAGCAACTTTATTTCCAAAAATTTATGTCAATGTCTCCATACCATTTTTATAATTTTCAAGGTCTTTATTTAATTGATCGTTTGAAAGTTTAAGTTCATTTTTTTTGAGAAGTTAAACAATTTTCTCATTTTCTATAGAAAACATATATTTTAAGTTTACCGTTAGAGATTGTTGTCTTTTTAAAACATTGTATTTATCCTTTATCTCATTAAAGGTGTCTTTTAAAATATTTCGATAATCAAATAATTATTTATTTGACATATTATTATCATCATTTTATTCATTTACATAATCATCAGACTCATCAAAATAATGCACATAAATAATTTTGGAGACATTAGGTAAAGTAGATACCTCATAAACTCTAGTTATAAAGAACATATTTTATTTGTCCGAATTTTCTTCAGGTGAAGAATCCATGTCCATAGATATTTTCTTTAGATGCACTCTAGGTGTATTTTATAGCCTTTTTTAATCTTTTGTACTTGTCCTCATTTTTCTTTTTGTATTTCATCTTAGGAAAATTAGATTTTATGTGACCTTTTCTTTTGAATTCATAGAAGACAACTTCCTTTATATCATCAATCTTTTTCTTCCAATTTTCTTTGATGTCATATTTTAATTTATTGTTTGGCATACGAAAAAAACTATTTATTCCTGTAGAGCTTATTAAATCTTCTATCTAGGTGATCCATTTCCTCATAACTATCAGAAGTAGATTCACTCTCACTCAAATATACAACTTAGACTTTTTATTTTTATTTTTTCTTTTGTTGACTGGAGGTAGTAGTCTTGAAATTACATACCTTATTTTAGGTTTCTCATCTTCCTCAAAATTTACCTTTAGTTCATCTTCATACATCATAATCTTTCTAATGAACCATTTCATAGTAAGTTTACTTATATAACATGATTATTTTATTGAAACTGAAGTGCCTCTCTATCTTTCTAGCAGGCATCGTAGTAATCTCATCATCTGGAACATTTCAGATATAGGATTTCCCAACAAGTATATGGGGTTGAAAATCTCATTAAACCAAAGGTACTTATCAAAAATGGGATCATCTGGTTTCATCTAAAAATTATCATATATAATATTATAGGTACTAATCCTTATTTCTTTAACATTTGATGATACCTCATGAAAAATACGGAAAGTGTCCCAAATTTTAAAATATATTTTACAAGAAGAGATTATATTAAACTCTTCATCATCAAGGGAACAATATAGGTAATTAATATCTTTATAATTACCACTATATAATAATTTTTTACATCATACGATGTGCATATAGTAGTATTAGGTATTATATATTCATCTTCTATAGCAGAACAAATAGAAAAACCCAAGTTCTCTATGTGAATTTTCATCTTTATTTTTCATTGTCTATAATTTCTTCCATTTAATAAATGAGTTTTTTTCGGTAGAAGAACCTTCTTGATGATTATCTATATTAAAGAACATAATATAGAACTAACATAAATTTAATATATTTAATGTATAACTAAAATCATAATTAAAAAAAATTTGAAAACATTAATACCAATGAAAGAAAACTCCTCTGATACAAAATATTAGTCGGAGTGAGTATCTCAAGAGGGGGGGTGAATTGATTACCCAATAAAAATTTCTGTTGAAAACAATTTATTTTTAAATCCCCCAAATGTTAAAATATGAGAATGTTTGTCAAAAATAAGTATTATAATATATATCTTAATATGTTTAAAGAATTATATAAATATTGATTAGGTATAAGATGAATAATATATATAATATTATTCAATCTTTTGAAATTAATTTACTTGATCAAAATACAATATGAACATAAATTAAGATAAACTATCAAAATATATATTTTTTGTTTCAGTTAAAAAGGTTTTTAGTTTTAATGAATAAAAAAAATTAAAAAAATTAAAACACATAGTGGGAGGATGAATACAAGTGGTCCGTTTCAAATAGAGTCTTAGTCCTCTTCACTTGGTGATCACCTCCCACTAAGAAGTTTATATAAAATAAACTAGATGATATGAAACTTGAACCGAGTTTATACAATAACATAAAACTATTCAGGTCACACACTTCCTCTTCCATAGTTTTACATGGGAGTAAAAATAAATAGGACACACATGAACCTCTACCACTCTTATATGTGGGATAAACAAATAAGAATCGTTTTTTATAAGATATCGAGTTTCTTATAGTTTAGTGTGGGAGATAGTGTGCATGTGGTAAAACAAAGTAAGCAAACACACTGCTAAAAATGTAATAAAACTAAACAGAATAAAGTAACCTAGAAGTATATAGTTTATAAGTTCTCTATATGTTGCAATGTATCATGTGACTCTTTAGTTGAATTAGCAATGAATCTTATGTCAGGTTATTTTTAAAGCCTTAAGAAAATAGAGTGTCTCAAACTCCTATTTTCTGATTGAAGGAAGGAATGGGATGTGATGATGCTTTTGTTTCTTCAATCAAGTGTTCATAGTTGGTGGGATCTACATGTTTTCAACTAGTTTGATATCTTCAACTCTCGAATATTCAGTGAAATAACAATCTATTTCGATCCACATATCTTTTATTCTCTACCACATTTTTCTATCTTTTCTACACATTATTCTCTATTTATGCTTGAGGGAGTGTGCTCCATTTAAATTTGTAGCAGCAGGAACATCTAAATCAGTGGATTCTTCCTAATTCACATTCTTACATGATTACTGCCAGAAATTTTAGGTATAATCATTAAAATAGAAAATGGTATTAAATTCAATGAATATAACTATTATAGTAATTTAATTCAAAATAATTAATGTAATAAAAATTGTGATGATGTCTTAGGATCTGGAAGTGTCTCACTTTACTGTGTCTTTCTTAACAGTATGTTGTTCCAGATATATGATGCAAGCAGTATGTTTCTATAGTATGAAACTAGCGATGTATTGTATTTAGCTAAATTTTCACTATGTTGATTGTGTCTCAACTAGTAGTGTATGGTCTGGCGGTGTATGCTCTGACGATGTCTCATACTTAGGTAACATTTTAGTGTTGGCGGTATGAGTCTGGAAATGTGACATATAATAGTATATTATACTTAGAAAAATTTTTGTTATGTAGGCATGAAATTTTAGTAGTGTATCAATTGATGGTTTCTCATTATTAGTCAATTCTTTAGTCAAGTGGTATGACAGTCTCTTGGTGTGATATCCTAGTGGTATAACAGGCTTAAAGATATTTTTTTATGCTGGCAGCATGACATGGACAATGTTGTTTGTATCAATAACGTATTATACTAAAAAAGATTTATCACCATTTCTTAGAATATATATTACTTATAGAAAAACATTAAATTCTTCAGTATTATTAAAAACATGATTTTTTATCATTAAAACTATGAGGTAAATAGTAAAAAACAATAGTTTTTATTGAAAATAACCTTTCTTTTAAATAATGTATAATGTTTTATTTTATTTTAAAATTGTTTCAAGTAAAATTAGAACAATAATTTTATAATTAAATAAATTTATTTCATTATAATAAATTTAATATTGTATTTCTATATTAAAACCTTTTATACTTATGAAAATTTTCCCTTTTGAAAATTTATTTTTCATCGCATTTTTAGATTTAAATTTTAATTAAATTCTCCCACCAATGTGAATTGAATTTGAAAAAATGGATTCCATTTTTTTAACCATCATAATTAATATTATATAATATGTTCAACATTATTTTTTATCATAATTAGTAGTAAAACGTAATTAACATGGTTAAGGTTAAAACATGTATACTGGGGGTTAAATTAAAAATATAAGGATTAAAATAATCAGAAATATTGTCCAATTCACATTTTATGTCCATATTTAGACCTTATCTCAAATAAATATATATAATTATCCATTTTATATCATTTTTTATGTTTAAAACATGGTTATAACTTTTCATTTTCAAACATTCCAAGTATGTTCTCTCCCCCACTCATAAAAGTACACCCCTTATCCTCTCCACTTCATAATTTTAAAGCCTTCTCTATTAGCCAATACAAGAAAAAATAACTTTTTTAATTTCCTCCTCATGTACGATATTACTTATTTTTATTATCAAACCTTCCTAATAAGGCTTTTGGTGCTAAACTAAGGAGGTTTTCCGAAGACGTGGTATCGTTCTTAACCGATCATTTTTATTTAATTTCTTATTACACCTATTTAAAATATTATTAAACTATGCTGATATAATAATATAAGTATCTCCAATATGATATGATTTTATTATGTTAATGTAAAAACCTATATCCACATCCTCCTACATCAAATAGGAAACAATATGATCAATCATGTGTACGACAAACAACCGCCTCGTAAATCGATGTAATTCATTTTCCATCACCACCTATCATTAATTGATATAATGATGGATTTAACATGTTTATATTTTATTTATGAAAATATTTTACTTCTATAATTATAATATCACATCTAGATTATTACCTTACTATCCATTGAAAAATGATAACATCGCTTAAATGTACGCGTGGACTACCGCCTCCATGAAGCGATGCGATGTGTTTTTCATTTTATATTGACATGGATGGTAATAATCGTATATTTAATGAATATATATTATATAAATGACATATTAATTATTCTATAAAGGTGATATATTATTTACCATTCTTTCATTCCATTTTTCGAGAAAATGGAACCAACATTCATGAGTATGTTCTCCCTACTGTCTCTCTGAATGATGTAATTAATTTTCTATCACTAACATTAATGGACTACTATAATTACATATATAAAGAATATATATGATATTTAAATAATTTTTAACATTTCTGATATTATATATCAATGATCAATGTAAATGTACTGAAACTACTAAACCAAAACATATATAACAAATGAAATTGTTATTACACGAAACGTAATTTTGAAAAAGAATTACTAATAAACGTGTAATAAATGGCTATAAGTAAATAATATATGGTATGATATATATGATTAATTTTTTTGAATATATTTATAATAAATCTATATTTATTATATAGGTTTTGTGAATGTGTACAAATAAAGTCGAGACTTACGGTTAGGTATTATCTTCTTACTTTTATTTTCATAGGACACATGCCATCTTCACCACTTATTTCTTTTGTGTGGTTTATATACTTCCCATGAATTTATTTCAATATTTTTCTTATGAAAATTATGGTCATTTAAATATTCATATAATTTTATTTCTTTCAAGTGGCTTATGATACAAAAGTTACCAAAGTGGTAAGGGATTATATTGTAATCACATTGTTTATTGAGATTATTTAGGAATAAATTTTCGATAATGAAATCGTATGAGATAACTCTTACGAAACTAATTATGTTTATTACCATATGTTTATTCCATTAGTATAAATTTTTTCCTTTCATTTTCCTCACCTTAAGTATGTGATATATTTAAAATATGTTTTTAAGGAAACCTAACATTATTTCTCTCTTTGGCCGACAAACCTTTTTCTTCCACATTCATGTTTTATAAAAGAGATATTAAGAAAGTATTTAATATTTAAGTATGATTTTTAAAATTCATTTTTAACCATGTTTTATGTTTTAAAAAATTATTTTAAATTAATGTTCTAGTCATTTTCTAAATGAGGTACTTTTGAATTTGTACCAAAAATGTTAATTGAATCATTGTTTTAATAAGTACATCATTAACATTACTTCCAAACACCATGAACACTCAATGATTTAAATATTAGTTTAGTATTGTCCATTTATATTTCAATGTAAAATGTTTTAATTAATATTTTTTAAATATTAATATTTTAAAATTTGATTTCAAAACATAATGGGTATTTTCCTCAAGTTTTTTAATGATCCTTTTATGGAATTTATATTTATTAACAACAAAAATATTGTGTGTTTCTTATGTTTTACTAGGAATAGGATCCAATGGAACCATCCTTATTCTTTCTATATATGGTTTAAATTTTTTATTATGATGATTATATTTTTATGAAACCCGTTTACCATCCACGGGTAATGCTATGATAAAATTTTGAAATGTTTATAAAACTCATTCATTTTCCATGGGTTATGACAATGATGTATTTTATTTTAGAATTTATATAGATTGATTATAATTATATAATGGATGGTTTTGTTAAATATTTCTAATTAATTTGGAAATTATTTATGTTCTATGAGATTAAAGGGTACATGGTAGTTTATCCCAAGCCTAAAACAAAAGGGTACATATGAAGTTATCTCAATCCTAAAATAATTGGATACATGAGAGGTTATCCAAAACCCCAAATAAGAGAGTAAATGGGGAGTTATACCATGACTCAAATAAGAGGGTACATGGTAGGTTATCCCATTCCCAAAAATTAGAGGGTACATAGGAGGTTATCCCAAGCCCGACAAAGGGTACACAGGAGGTTATACCTAGCCCAAAGCAAGTAAAAGTTTGGTTATCCCAAGACTAACATGTTATGAATGTCTTGGTTGGTAGACTTAATATAATATTTTATATACTTATGTGTATGTCACAAATCTATATCTTAAATCAATTTTATAGTTTCATGACACATGTTCATTGATGCTTTATGATTTATGTCCTATGAACTTTCATGATTTATTCTATGAATTAAGTTTAATATCTGTGATATGTAGCGTATGGTTTTCAAATGTTATTATCATGTTCTCTAAACCTTATACTCGTGTTATGTTGATATCTCCCTTATTTACCCTTACTTAACATCTAATCTCACCATTTATTATATTTCCTTTCCTCAGGTTATGAATAAAGGAATTGTGTGTGATATGTCTTAGAATGGTGATATTAATGAAGAACATGGTGGGAGATGATATAGTTCACTTATGATCCCGTTTTTTATATATACTTGTTTCCAATGATAGGAAACCTTTATAATCCTCAAGTTTGTTTTTTATAATGATGTGAATATTTATCACTTAAGACATAATATATATATATATATATATCGTGGGTCACTATAGCATGGTAAAGGGTGGTCCCCAATGATGATACCTCCCTCCCATGCTCTCATAAATGGGCTTCTAAAGGAATTATCCAATTGGTTGAGGTCGTCATTTCTTCCTTTTGTATTCAATTAACAATTATAACTAACCTTAATATAAATTAATCTTAATAGTCACTTTATAATAGATACATTAACAATGGTGATAATTCCCAAGTATAATTTTGACCAATAGTCATATTAACAAATGGTCATGTTCTATTAATATAATAGTCATATACTATCTATCACATTTATGGTTGCATCCTATAAATAGCACCAAAAATCCAAATTTATTAATTCACTCCCAATGTTTTTTACAATTCCTTGAAAAAATTTCAATTATATTCTAAACATTTTTTTATTTTAATATTTTTTATAAAATGTGTAATCTTCCTAGTAGAGTTCGATCTGAAATAGTATTCCATTGTGTGGTAACTATTATTTGGTTTCTATATCCCTGTATAAGACTTATTTGTAGTAATTGGTATTATTACATAACACATAATATATATATTATTTAAAATTATTTCTATATACGTAAAATTTGATAATTGTTAAAAAAACCATTATGAAAAAAAATTCTTTTATTAATTATAAATCAAATTTTTTAAGTCATTACATTGTCCTCCCGCCATGAAATTTCATCCTTGAAACTTGACTCTCACACCAATAAATGGGGGTATTTTTATACATCACTTCTTCATGTTCCCAAATAGCTTATTTAAACTTATGATTCATCCACAAGACTTTTAGAAGTCATTTTTTTCCTCAACACTTGTTCCCTTCTATCATGAATCTGGTTCAGTTCCTCTTCATAAGAGAAGTCAGGTTAAATTTGACCCCATTAATATAAAGTATATGTGTTGAATAAGACATATAATTTCTCAATAGAGAAACTTGTAAGTAATCACGGAAATTGAAAATATTTGGAGGCACATATAATTGATATGAAACGATCCAATATTCTCTAGAATGTCAAATGGATTATTGTACCATGGAATTGGTTTCCCCTTATTTCCAAAAATCATAAAAACTTTTCATTTTGATATCATGAGAAAAAAATGAACCCCATCATGAAATTCTATGTCCACCCTTTGGTTTTTAGAATAAAAGTTTTGTTGAATCTTATAGCCTTGATGTGTTTCTGAATCACTTGTATCTTTT
The DNA here is from genome assembly GCA_963277665.1 of Viscum album. Classification (NCBI taxonomy): domain Eukaryota; kingdom Viridiplantae; phylum Streptophyta; class Magnoliopsida; order Santalales; family Viscaceae; genus Viscum; species Viscum album. Next base: position 476,645,001 of record OY728135.1, read on the forward strand.
TTGTAGTCTCCTTCACAATGTATAGTACCAATAGTTTCTATTCTCTAACTTAATCCCAACATGTTAGAGATATACACCTTCTTCCATAGAGATATTAAAAAGGTTTCATTTGAATACTCTTGTGACAAAATTTGTTTTAAAAGAAATCAATATATGTAAGATGTTATTCTCAACTCCCTTGAAAATCAAGTGAACTAGCCCTTAAAATGTATTATAATTTTTTAATGGTCCTATCATACTACCTATTAGTTTGAGGGTGATAGGTTGTGCTCAGGATTAATTCTAGATTCATAATCATTTGAAGGATCCTCTAATGTTATATTTATATCTAGGATCTCTATTAGAATCAATTGATTGTGGTATTCCATGGAGTCTCACTACTACTAAATTATAGAAGCAAGATAGGCGCCCCAAGGATAAATCCTCTCTTATGGAAATGAATGGTGTACAATTTTTCAATCTACTGATGATTACCTATATATCATTGATTCCCTTATATTTATTAGGATGGATAATGAAAAATTTGATAGTGATTTTGTCTCACTTCTATATAGGTATGGGTAGATGTTGTAATACCCCTTAAGGAAGTTGTCCCTACACATTCAGTTTTTGAAACACTAAGATCCTTTCAATATAACCAAAAATCATTATTTTCATATTATCCCACCAATAATGATCAATAATGTCTCTCTAAATTTTAGCTATTTTGGGATATATAGATAATTTAGATATGTAAAATTTGTCCATAAGATCCTTCTTCATCTCTATAATAGAAGGAATACATAACCCTATACTAAATTTCAATACAACTTCTTGATCAATATTGAGTTTAGGAAACATTCCATTTTTATAGCCTTTCTTTTCTTTTGCATAAAAGGATCATCTATTTTAGAATTCTTTATCTTCCCCAATAATGATGCTTGAGAAATCATTTATGTTATGATTAATGATAACCCTTCCCTTATTATTCACATGTTCAACCTTATTATATTATTGATCAATGGATCTCCTTCAATTCACATTATTTTAGGTACACCAGGATATTTCCTACATAATTCATTAGGGACTTTGTTTTTTATTTTGGGGTGATAATGATTTGAATAATCATAGTCCTTAATAAGTTCTAACCATCTCCTTTTTATCATTTTCGTTTTTTTTAGAATATATACATCAAATTCTAGTGGTCATTGTATATATCACAGTATTCCCCATAAAGATAGTTTCTCCGTATCTTAATAGAAGAAATTAATTTAGGTAATTCTGGGCCATGATTAAGATAATTATTCTCATGAGGCTTTAACTATCAAGATTCATATGTGATTAAATTTTCATTTTTCATGAGAACAAATCCAATCACTTTTATAGATACATCAATATAGATATCAAATCCTTCTCTAACATAGGGTAGATTTGGAATAGGTTCACTAGACAACCTATTCTTCAGTTCTTGAAAAATATCTCTACACTCATATATATAGATAAACATAACTCTATTTCATGTAATATAGATTAATGGATTAGAAACGTGTAAAAAAAAATTCAAAAAACATTTATAATATCTTGTTAAACCAAGGAAACTATGAATCTCATTTCTGTTATAGGATGAGACCAATCCTCTATAACCAATTTCTTATAAGGATTAACATAGATTCTTTTACTCGTTATAATGTTCCCCAAGATTTCAACTTTTTATAACCAGAACTCACATTTACTAAATTTACCAAATAGCTTATCCTTCCTTACAGTTTGTAATGTTTCTTATATAACCCTCATGCTCCTCTCAAATTTTGGGATATATTATAATTTCATCAATAAATACCAACAAATATTTATCAAGGTATTCCTTATATACTATATTCATCAAATATATAAATATCAAGGGAATAGTAAAAATCATAATTCCCACATCTTGTTTGGATGGTAGCCTTTGGGATATCATCTTTCTTCACCCTCAACTATTGATACCCCGATTGGAGGCCGATGCACCTGATTTGTTTATACATTTCTACGTACATTATTGAAAATAAAAACATGCTTTCAGAAAATACATAATACTTAGTGTAAAAAATACTTTTTTTGAAGATATTCTTCATTTTTAGGTGATTTTTTTCCAAACACACAAACCAGGGGAAAACTGAACAAAATTTACAACTACATGTAATGTAAATTATACACATCGTGTACATTTAGACTCAGACACAGATTGTCTTAGACAAGTACAATAACATGTTACCAGAAGCCTATACACACGGTGTACTAACACTACACATTGTGTATAGTCTTCTCGAAGAAATAGGTGGTTGAGAGGAGTCCTATATACTCATGTGGTCAGCTGACGTTTACACGCCATGTACACGCATCTATACACTGTGTCTCCCCTTCTAGAAGTGGTTGGTGGCCAATTAAAAAGAGTAAATGCCATGTGTAGTGGCACTACACGCTGTGTACATCTACCTACCAGGAGGCACCATGTTCCATGTCAAAGAATGTGTGTTAGGCCACCTACCGATAGAGAAAAAAATGACAAAATCACGTTGACAAAACTACACACCGTGTACTTTTATTTTCAATAAATAGAGGCATTAGTCTCTAGTTCAAGGGGGTGTGGAGAAAAGGGGGGAAGGTTCGAAGGAATGAAGATCTACTACAATGCTACCATTATTTAACTAGTTCTCCATTCTACCATTCTACCGAAGATCCACTCACTCCTCGATGTTTCTATGATGATCACATCAGGTATTAAGGATTCTATTCTTATATTTTCATCTATATGTAACTAATGACCTAGTGTTATGGGTTTGTGGGTGATGAAAGAGTTGTAATTGAGATTATTTTTTATGAATGTGTTTGTTATGTTTGCCTCTTCTTATTCTTCATTAACACATTATCTTATCACTGATACTTTTGATCCTGACCAAGGGAATAATTTTCAAGGATTAAAAAGAAGAATAACGATAAATACGTTCATGATCAGTGGATGTATTCATCGACTCAAAAATGGACTAAGAAAAATAATGAACTGTGAAACACTAACTACCAGACCAAGGATTTAGCCTCCTCAGCTAAAAACATAATTTTACCGGACCAAGGAAACCTTGTTACAAATTTAAACCCATAGAGTTGGGTTATTATAAACAACACAACCTCATAAGAAATTTCATTTAACAAAAAACCTCTTAATAATCCACAGTCCAATTTCATTTTTCCTCCATATTTTCACCCAAACCAATTTCCAGAATTTCCCTTTATCTGTCAAATAATTTTCTAAAGAAATTTAAATTTAGTTACCTTTTAATCCAAACATTAAAAAAATCGACTCTAAATTCATTACACATCACTAAGAAAAAAAATAAAAACTAGTTAATAAAGACATGAATAATTTCTTTTTTCCCTGTGGATTGACCCCTTACTAGTACTATACTCATTAGGGTAAAAAAATTTAGGACACCAATAACATACCTTTGGTAAAATGATAGACTAAATTTTTGCACTGTGACCGGGGAAGAATGAAGATTTAATTTTTTCTTGTTTTAATCAAATTTGTATCAAATTTTATTGGAAATAAAAATTATATATTCCCAAATATCTCTTTCCTAATATCGTTTAGGTTTATCTTTATTCTTTCTCATTTATGCTTGGTGTTTATCATATTGTGCAGGTCTATAGGTGTATGAGCGGCTACCTCACTCATTCCAAGAACGCTGAGTCATCATGGTTTTTTCCAATTGATCTAGAGATCGAATGGACGCTCTTGAGGTGACAACAAGAACTTCTGAACGAGCACAACCAAAAAACTCCCATGACGCAGAACAATGACAGAAATCTAGCTATTGTCCAAGGAGTTGGAAAACTATTAGATCTGGATGAAAACTGGAACCAGAAAGCTCCACTTACTCTATGGTATGTCCTACAACATCTCCAATAGTTCCAACCAGAGAATATTCCATTTTTATAGCTAGGCCAGGGGCCATAATTCACCCATTGAGAACAAAAATACATGTCAGGTCCACTCCGTCTGCAACCACATCCACATCGTACTCTTATAGAGTACGGTCTAGAATCTATTCACAATGTTGACATGGGAATTGTTCATCCACCAGTGCAGGACTAACACATCGAGATCAAGCCTGCAATCATGAAGCTGATCCGAAATACTATTTAGTTTAGTGGATTTCCCAACGAAGACCCCAGTGCCCACCTCTCCAATTTTCTGGAGGTCTGAAATATGTTCTGCTACCACAGAGTGTCCACGAACTCCATTTTTCTTCTCATTTTCCTCTTATCTCTATGGGATAAGACGAATGATTAGATTAAATGTTTTCCACAATGATCTATACTCAACTTGTTGGAGCTAGCCCAGACATTCCTGTCTAAATACTTCCCACCATTGAAGATGGTAACTATGCGGAATGAAATACAAAGCTTCCAATAGCACGAATCAGATTCATTGTATGAATCATGGGAGCGCTTGAAGGAGATGTTGTGAAAATACCCACACCATGGTCTCCGAAATTGGATCTAGGTCCAAACCATTTACGGAGGGCTGATGATGAATACAAAGTAGGTGGTAGATGATATTGTTGGGGGTACAATTTTGAGGAAGTCCCGAGAAGAACTTTTCTAACAACTCGAACACATGTCTTCCAACATCTTCCAATGGAATTGTGAGCGGGGAACACAAAAACAAGGTATGCATAAAACTGATTCTACAACTATGCTCACTGCCCAGTTGGACATTTTTTCCAAAAAGATCAATGCACTAAATCTGAAGGGTGCGTCCCAAGTACATGAAGCAAACCATCAGGCATGATGTGAATGTGGTGATAACCACATCAGGGGAGAATGATCGGGTTCTACAAGCAGCCCTTTGATGAGCGAGGTAAGCTATGTTGCCCAAAACTGAGGGCCAAACTAGTATCAGTAGTACCAGAACCTGACATGGCGTGATCAACAGAACACAGGCCGGGGCCAACAATAGTAGAATCCTCCACCCCAACGACCAACCGCCTATAGTCTGCCTCCTTATCAGAACCAGTACCCAAGACAGCAACAACCCCAACATGGATCTTATCAGAAACAAGGGTATCATATCCCTCACTCGCAGCTGCCGCGGTATCCACCACCTCCACCAGCTACACAGCAACCTCAGTAGGAGAATACTTCAATGTAAGAGGATCTCATGAACATATTTATATCTGCTATAGAGAGTAGATTCCTGAATTAGGAGGCTTCCATTTGAGGCTGGGAGAACTAAATTGGCCTGCGGGAAAACCAAATCTTGATGAGGCAACCCAGTACACTACCAGGTAACACTGAGAAGAACTCAAGGGAGGAGGCTCATGCCATCACACTACGGAGTGTATGTGAGATACAATAGAAGGAACTAAGATATCCAGGTGCACCTAAACCCCCTTCTAATGATTATGGTACAGTTCCAATACCCTTCTCATCTAAAAGTCCACTGATGGAGGCTCCACCAAATAAGGGGAAAGAGGTTTTCAAACCCTTTGAGCCTCCCTTACCCATCCCGAAGATGACCAAGCAGAGAAAGATGGACTACCATTTCCGAAAATTCATGGATGTATTCATGAATCTTCACATCAATATTCCATTCTTAGAGGCACTGACACAGATGCCCAGTTATTCGAAATTCATAAAGTATATCCACTCCTAGAAAAGAAGGATGAAGGATATGGTAACCATTTCCCTAACCAAGGAGTGTTCAGCAGTCATCCAACATTCGATTCCTCCCAAACTCTAGGATCCAAGTTGCTTCACTATTCCATGAAATATTGGACCATGTGAGTTTGGGAAGGCCCTCTTCAACATAGGGGCTAGTTTCAACCTCATCACCCTCAGGGTTTTTAAGAATTTGGGACTCAACGTCCTAAAGCCTACCCGTGTAGCCCTTCAGCATGCTGGTCGATCCATCAAATATCCGAAGGGGCTACTGGAGGAAATGATGGTCAAAGTGGGTCGGCTAATTCTCCTGAAATATTTCATCATCCTTGACATGGATGAAGAACAAGGGGAACCTCTCATATTGGGAAGGCCTTTCCCGTCCATTTGTAAGGTATTGATCGAAATGCACCAAGGAGAGATGATTTTCCATGTAGGAGATGAAAGCATCTCCTACAATGTCCTCAAATCCATCAAGTATGCATCATAGTATGATAATGAGGGATGTTATGTAGTGACCACCATGGATGATCACTTGAGTAAAGAAGGGTATGATCTGGTATGTTCTTTTACCTCAGATAACATTATTATTCCAGAAATTCTATTTAACGAAGCACCAGCGGATCTGCAATTCCTAGAAGGCCAGGTGGCCACTACTGTCAACGTGCAGTTATACCTAATATTATAGAGTAGTAAAAGGCGCAAACACTTGTACCTTTGATTTTAAATGCACGTGAACTAGAATTGAACCCTTTTCCATCTTCTCTAAAGTACGGGTATTTAGGAGACCCTAAAACTTTTCCTTTAATACTTAGTGTAGTACTGTCACAAGAGTAGGATGATACACTTCTATAGGTTTTGAAATAGTAGAAGCATGCTATTGGGTGGATAGTTGCATATTTGAAGGGAATCAGCCCTACCATGTGCACCCACAAGGTGCTGTTTGAAGAAGGTGTGAAGCAATCTCAGCGACCACAATGACGCCAAACCCCCCCCCCCCATGAATGATGTTTTGAAGAAATAGGTGATTAAGTTATTGGATGTAGGAATCATTTATCACATCTCGGATAGTCTGTCGGTGAGTCCCCTACAAGTGGTACCCAACAAGGGGGGTATCACTGTGATTTAGAATGATAAGAATGAGCTCATCCCTACATGCACTGTCACGGGCCAGAGATTCTATGTGGAATACAGGAAGCTGAATGATGCCAAGAGAAAGGATTATTTTCCCCTTCCCTTTATGGATCAGATTCTAAAGAGACTAGTGGGGAATAACTTGTACTAAAGGATGTCCTTTGTAATGTGAAACGCCCCTACCACAATCCAGTGTTGTATTCTAGCTATCTTCCATGACATGGAGGAATGGATCCAAGAGGTATTCATTTATTAATGTTTCATTTATAGAAAATCATCCACCACTTTCTTGCGACAACTGGAGCTAGTCCTGGAAAGATGCGAGAACACTATCCAGGTTTGGAATTGATAAAAGTTTCATTTCATGGAGGAAAGTGGCATTATCCTTGGACATAGAATCTCATCAAAGGGGATAGAGGTGGACCCATAAAAATTAGAAGTCATTTCAAGACTACATATTCCAACATTCGTCAAAGCCATTTGTAGCTTCCTAGGGAAGGAAGGTTTCAACAAGTGGTTTTTCTATGACTTATCAAAAACAGACCAGCCCCTCACCAGTATTCTAACCAAGGATGCCAAATTTGACTTCGATGAGCCATGCAACACAACTTTTGAGCACCTAACGCAGCACCATGTGGAAGCTCCAGTGATGATTACTCCTAAATGGGAAGAACAATTTGAAGTAATATGAGATGCTAGTGACTATGAATAAGGAGCAGTCTTGGGCCAGAATCTTGATAGAATTTTTCAAACCATCTATTATGCTAGTAGGATGCTCAACAAGGCACAGATGAATTACACCATCACAAAAAAGGAGATGCTGGAAGTGGTGTTCAGTTTTGACAGGTTCCATTCTTACTTAGTGTTATCTAAAGTTATTTTTTACACTGACCATGCATCACTAAAGTACTTGTTGTAAAAGAAATATGTGAATCCATGATTGATCTAATGAGAAATCCTCCTACAAGAATTTGATCTGGAGATCTGAGAAAAAAAGGCAGTGAAAACATTTTAGCTGATCATCTCTCTCGCCTAGAGATGCCTCATTTGGAGAAGGAGGAAGATCAGGAGATCAGGTACGATTTCCCTAATGAGCACCTCTTTTTAGTCAACAAAACACCTAGACCTTGGTATGCTGATATTGTTAATTTTCTTGTTATAGGATTCATTCACCCTGACCTCTCCTTCCAGAAAAGGAAGAGATTTCTTTTTGATGTAAAGAGGTACTTCTGGGAAGATCCGTTGCTATTACGATCCTATAGATATTGGGTGATCTTCCATTGCATCTCGCAATCTAAGGTTCATGGCATTATGGAATTCTGTCATGCCTCACAAGTTAGGGGACATCATGGGCCTGACCATACGATAGCAAAGATCTAGTAGTCTGGGTTTTTCTGTCCCACCATGCTTAGAGATGCCCGATCCATTGTTTTCAGTTGTGTTCGGTTCCAGAGAACAGGTAAGGTGGGTTGTAGAGATGAGATGCCCCAACACCCCATCCTAGAGGTCAAGATCTTCGACGTCTGGGGTATAGATTTCATGGGACCATTTCCAATATCTTTCGAGAACACTTTTATCCTATTCTTCAATGACTGCATCTCCAAATGGGTAAAAGTCGCTGCTACAGCATATGACACGGAAAAGGAGGTTATGGGCATTTTAACGAATCATATTTTTAGCAGGTTCGAAATTCCCCATGTACTAATCAACGACAAAGGGGCCCACTTCGACAACACATTGTTGAAAGGAATACTATGATGTATGGAGTGAAGAATCATATGGGGACACCATATCATCCCCAGTCTAGTGGACAAGTGGAGCTCTCCAACTGTGAGCTCAAGCAGATTCTAGAGAATATAGTGAACACTTCGAGGAAAGACTGGTCCAAAAATATAGATGGTGCTTTGTGGGCATATCAGACTGCTTTCAAAACCCCACTGGAGTTTTCCCCATTCTACCTAATCTATATAAATCCATTCCATCTTCTATTAGAGTTGGATAAAAAATCTTATAGAGTCGTAAAGGGCCTGAATATTGATTTGATAGTAGCTGAAGAGAAGCGTATGTTCCAACTATCGGAACTTGATGAAATCAGATTAGAGGTGTATGAGAACGCCAATATGTATAATGAGAATACCAAAGCAATTCATGAGTAGATTATTTCATAAAAATCTTTCCATCTTGATGAATAGGTACTCTTTTTTAATTCTTTTCTTCTATTATTCTAAGGGAATTTAAATTCAAGATGATCGGGACCATTCCGAGTCATACAAGTAATCCATCATGGAGTGGTGGAAATTTCTGGAGAGGATGGTCAACCATTCAAGGTGAACGGACAGTGGTTAAAGATTTACCATCACATGGAGGATATGGTGGGAATGTTGTCCACAATACATCTTAGGTAATGTGGAGGTAAGTCGATCGAGCCAATGACCTAAAAATAAAGGTTCTTCCTGGGAGGCAACCCAGAGCATACACGCCGTGTTCCACATATCTACATGGCATGTACTTTTTCCTGTTCATATATCTTATAACTATTTTAAATATATAGTTCAACTAATTAATAAATAGGGATGATGTCGGTGTCAATGGTAAGGTCACTAGAGTTTATCTGAATCGTCACTGGTTCGAATCCCTAATGACCTACTTTCAGCACATGGTTCCTCCTTTTTATATTCATGTTTTTACATGGTGTGTGTGGTATTTTTGATATTATATATATATATATATATATATTCTTAGAAAAACCCCATGATTGGGATGGATCGGTTGGATAGGTTCCTAACCTGGTTCCAGAAGACCTGGGTTTGAATCCTGACAACCACCCCATTTCCATCATTTTAGCTTTTAATAAAACCTCATGTCATGTCTTTCGATATACTTCATGTGCACTATGTTTTAATTACAAAACTAAATGAATTTTTAACATAAATTAAATACATGCAGGTGAAGTTTGCATATTGGCAGAGTCTCGGCCCGGGATACAAAAGCCCCAGGTGCGAACTCGGCTAATATCCCTACATCATACATTTTTGTATAATTAACAACAACACACCATGAATTTAATTATTCTCATGTAGGCTAGTAATTATAAATTAAATATGTATAAATAATAAATAGGATCAGCAGTACAACATTTACTCTAGTGGTTGTGGGCTTCCGATCGAAATGATCCATCACCAGTTTCAACCTCGCCCCAAGCACCAGACCAATGGTTATACATATCTTTTCCCAATTTTAGGACACACAATGTGTATTTCCCAATACATTATGTGTATATTTTTAATTCTGATAATTATATATATATATATATATATATTTCTTTTAAATATTAATATTAATTAATATATTGTTTACTATAATAATTATATATCATATAAATGTATATATTAAAAAAATGTGGTACACAACGTGTATCGGCAGACTACACGCCGTTTATCTTAGCTATAAAAGTCATGCCCCACCCGGCTTCCGCTCGTGTCATGCGGAAACCCCCCCCCCCAATTTTTTCTCCTACATGCCGCTGAACCTCCCCTTCCCAAATCCGTAGATTTCAGGTGTTTTACCTTCTGATTTCTACTACATTGTGATTCTTAGTCTAGATAAGCCCTTTTACACCCTTTATTTCATGTTTTCATAGACGTTTAGGGTGACTTGTGGATCGATCGACCATCCAGTTTTTGTGATACAGGGGCACGATTTGAAGAACACACACCATGTACTTCTGTACATGGACACACAATGAATGCTTCACAATTTAAAAATGCATGGTGTGTATGTTTGGTACACACCATGTACCAACCCCCATTGTGCCCGGGTACCTTCTGCACATGACATCACACACCATCATCACATACACGACGTGTCTGTTCGGTACATGTCGTGTATACCATTTCTTTCAGAAATCCCATTTATATCACTTCACACGGCCATATAACCTCTTCTCTTGTACACACCATGTTGTCCTCTCAAAGGGTGTGTCCGGTGTTTTTAGCTCTATTAGACGGTGGTTTGGTCTTTGCCAACTCATGGCCCCGATCACTTTTCACGAACATGGAGTTTATGCTCGTTACACACCGTGTATCCTTCCCGGGGCTATTCGATACCTACATGGCGTGTCTATCTGGAGAACATGGTATACTAACCCGCTTTCACTACACGTCGTGTATATTAGATATACATGTCGTGTTTTTTTTTCTATTTTCTCAAATTGTCTTATTTTACTTCTTCTACCCTTTTTCTTTTGTTAGGTTCTTCTTTATTTTTCAGGATATGGAAGAAAGAGACCCTTTGCTTGGGAAGCAGCCCACCACTGCCACTGAGGGAGAAAGGCCCATTTTATGTCAGATCCAACTCCGGCCAGTGACACTACCATCTCTGGACTACCCGATGTACCAAACTCCTCCGCTAGCCTTCCATCCACCACCCACCTTTTCTGAAATGGTTGATTCTAATACCACCACACCCCCACAATCCCGCACAGAGCCTTTGAGAACCATAATTTCATCTCCACCGACGGCCACACCTCCTTCGCCCTCTTCAGTCACTATTGGTCCATCATCAGCCACCCCATCCAGTGAGCCTCCATATACTATAGTTTCTCCACCCCCAGAGCTTTACCCTACTGATATACCACTTAGGCGAGGGTCTATAGGTCTCTCAAACCCTTGAATGGTGTTCCTGATTACCAACTTGTCCCATGATAGAGTCTGGAATTTCTCTCACCGCCAGATCCCGTTGAGCAGCCGCTATCTGGATTGCAACGTCCCTCAACAGTTGGGTATCTGGGAATAGTTAGAGGATATCCTCAGGCACACTCTGTTACTCAAGATATTCCAGGTCATCAATCTTATTTTCTGAGATTTATTTTTTGATTTTGTTGCTTTTTTCACGTTTAACAGGCCCATGTACTGGGAGACGGCTGGTGATGCGGTCTCAGTGGTCTGATTTCTGTTAGGCAGACAACCCTTTTCCCTTACTGTGACTGAGTTTGGATGAGGGTGCAGTTTCTATCCTCATCCCATCACCCCACCCCCTATCTCCACCCTGACTCAACCTGATCCCTTTGAGATCGTTTCCATGTGGTGAGAGATTGTTGGGCCTGACAACTGATACACCCCCACATTCCAGAACAGTATCTGCATTGCTGACCCTATCCTTATCTTCACCCACCAGTGCTTTTGCGCCATCATTTTTCCCCGCCATGAGGATATGGGGGTCTTGACCAACCGTGACATGGAGCTCCTCGCTTGTGTCATCCGGTAAGACCACTCAGACCTCCCATACCTTACAGCCTCCTATTTCCACACCATGTTTACTAGTCATCAGGGAAACCAGAACGGTGTGTTTTACGCCACTCGTCTAACCGACCACCTCAATTTTTTTAAGCCTTCTCTTCCCCATGAATAGTTAGGTTTCCCCCAGTGTATGGACTTTCTCATGATTATTCACAAGATATTGGTCCAAAAGCAAAGGTGCTTAAGACCTTCCCCAAGCACCACCCCGACCACCTACTGACCGTGTTTCCCCCATCAATGTACATGATCCTACTTCCCCACATCTTCCAAATTCCCTACCCTACCCCCTTCTTCGGACCATCCTTTTTTTATTACCTCTACTTCCCACCTACCTATGCACCCTCTGTCGATCTATCCTTTTCCCTCTGCCTAGATGTGGTAGAGAAACACTTGGTTTTCCTTGATTGACATTATCACTGACTCAATAATATGTTGGGGGTTCTAATTCAGCATCATGGCATTCCAATACCCCCACCACCTTCCCCTACCTCATCTCATGGACCTTATTATGCCACTCCACTGCCATTTAATGCACTGGCCAAGAATTTAGTTCTCATCTCCTCTATGGGGCCAACTATTTACACTACTGCTGCCAATCCAAGGATCACTGATGAGCCTCCAATTCAGAGTCTAGCTCATGCGACTCTGACTCCTACAACTTATCTTCGGAGTACAGATTCTGAGCCTCCAGTTTCCACGGCTCCAGATCCTTCTCTTCTAGCTGTTTCTGTACCGGATGATTCCACTTCTGAGCCTACCCCTTGATTGGTTTTTAGACACATGTTTTTCATTATATATATATTTCTGATATCTTGTGTCTGTGTATGTTGTGTACTCATGCAGTGATCTCTATCCACGACCATCAAAGGTACATTGGAATGCTTTACGATGCATTTATCCACCACTTCCCATCTTTCTTTACCTAGACAAGAGGGGATTATTGTTTTTACCGTATTCTGTTGTTTTCATTTTCTTTCTTGATTTAATTATTTCTCTCCTTCCCCTTGTTCTGGTCCACTATGTTGTTCCCCCCATTCCCTTCTCTATCTTTATATGGAACTTGGTGGACCACATGCAATATAAAGTATAGTAGAGCATCTCTCAACCCCCTTAGTCTTTGCACTTATCATCATCTAGGAGACACCATTATTGGAAGATATATTTGAAAACGGGATGAAATTTTGGTTAACCATATTTATAAATAATAAATCTAAAAGTGATTTTTTTTAAAAAATGTTGCATACTTATTTTGGTTCATAAGTGTTTTAATATGATTACTGATATAGTTTAAATTGCAACTTGTAATCCTTGGATAATTACATTTTTTAGGATACTCAATTATATTCAAGTCATGACCTGATTGTCTCTTTATTTTTTTCTCCCACTCTTAATAGGTATTCAAAACCCATCGTCATATTCATTCTAATACCCTATTTCATGAGAGATTCATAGGATATACATAAGTACCAGAATTTACATGTTTTTTTTTGAAACATGAATAATTTTTGAATTATATTAAAATGATAGAGTCATTAGATTGTTTAAACCCCTTTATCTCGAGACCTTCCCTACATATGATCTTCATGAAGCCCCTAGAAACCAGGAAAAGACTTTATAGGAAGCCATATTACAAGCCTATTTTCCTTCCTACCCTAATTATTTTATGATTTTGCATGATTATTCAGTTGAGTTTAAAATAAGTATTTGGTAGTACATGGAATATTTTTGTGAATTGGGATGAAATTAATTATGGGGGATAGAATCATGATCAATTGGGGTAAAAGTGGGTTCCAAACCCCTATTTTTTGAATATTTAAAATGTATCCTTTGTTTTGTTAAAAAAATATTAATGAAAAAGGAACTTTATACTCACTTATTGGTTTGTAAACCCAACTTAACTTAAAAAGATAGTGGTGATGAGATCATTTGACAGAGCTTGTGGAGGATGTTTCTACACTAAGCTTAACATGGAATATCATGCACTGTTATTTAAAGAATTTAGCCTCCTTTTCTCAAGTCTCAGAGTTATTTTTCACATCTTTACCTACCTACCCTTAGCCACAGGGACATCTGATCCGTATTGAAAAGCCCTCATGATTTTTGTAAATCAATTTTCTGAAGTAGAGAACAATATTTATTGCAAGCGTATGGATAGAGTGTATATATATTTGATTGAAAATAACTTTATTTTAAAATATCATGAGTGTTGAGTATATTATTGTGGAGGTAGATCATCAAGAGGATTTATTATTTTTCAAAGGTTGAAACATGTTATTAAAGGAGGATGAAAGTAGTTAGTTGAATTATAAATGAGGCACGATTAGAATATCTTATGAATCGAATCTTTTTTGTACCCTTTTTAGAATTTTCTCCTATGACTGTATCATTTATATTTATAGTTGACTGAATTCCTTCCTTTTACAATATAGATTCTTTTAATTAGATGTTGAGATTTTCTCTAGGAAAAGCAAATTACTAAGTATGGGGAGTTTGATGCAGCTAATTTTTGTATACATTTGCACATACTTTATTGAAAATAACAAAATGTCTTTAGAATATACCTAAAAATTAATGAACAAATACATTTTTTTTGGTTAAATTGTTCATTTTCATGTGATTTCGGGCCAAACACACAAACTGAGGGGAAATAGAGAAAAATTTACAACTACACGGCATGTACATTATACATGATGTGTACATTCAGACTCAGACACAGATTGGCTTAGACATGTACACGACCAAGTTACCAGAAGCCTATACACACCGTTTACTAGAACTGCATGCCATGTATAGTCTTCTAGAAGTGGAAGGTGGTTATGAAGAAGTTTACACACCCATGTGGACGACATATGTTTACATGCCATGTACACGTATCTATACATCCTGTTTACCCTTATAGAAGTCATTGGAGGATGATTAAAGAGAGCACACGCAGTGTGTGGTGGTGCTACACTCTGTGTACATCTACCTACCAGGCGACACCATGTTCCAAGTCAATGATAGTGTGTTAGTCCACCTATCAGCGGAGAAACAATTGACAAAATATCATTGACAAAACTACACATTGTGTACTTTTTCCACACGTCATGTACATTTAGTTTCCATAAATAGAGGCCTTTGAATCTAGTTCAAGGGAGTGTGGAGAAAAGGGGGGAAGGTCCGAAGGCAAAGAAAACTCTGCAACTGTGCTACCATTATTTAACTACTTGACCATTATACCATTCTACCAAAGATACACTCTCTCCTCAAAGTTTCTGCGATGATCAAATTAGGTATCAAGGATTATTTTCTTATCTTTTCTTCAATGTATAACTGAAAAAACTATTTTTTAGGGTTGTGGGTGATGAATGAGTTGTAATTTAGATTAGTTGTTATGAATATTTTTGTTTTGTTATCCTCTTCTTATTCTTCATTAACCAATTTAGTTTATCACTAATAATTATGATCGAGACCAAGGGAATAATTTTCAGGGATTCATAAGAAGAATAATGATAAATACTTTCATGATCATTGGATGAATTCATCGACTCAAAATTGGACTATGCCAAAAAATGAACTGTGAAATTTTCATGATGCACACACTTGAAGCATTGCATGATAGGTTGTGCATTCACTATCTTCACATTTTTATTGGATTTTAGATGTTGAGACATAAAATTTTTATGAAAATTTCATGCTATATAGTCATATCTTTCACAATTTTAGGATTTTCCACTTTTTTCCAGAAAATTCCCTAAATTATTCTTCCCACATTTCTTCAACATGGTATGATGTAATTTATTCCTATACAGATTCTTTTTAAAAAAATCTCTGTCATTGTCTTTCTATAAATTTTTACATAAGCCCACTAGGAATCTTTAAACTCCATTTCAAATTTGCTATCACTTCATACTATCACTTCAAAAATCTCAAAGTCTTAGATTTCCAATTATTTCTCTATATGGTCTCTTAGTCTGCTAAGAAATTGTTTGATCTTACCATCAAAATCTATGAGAAATATTGATGCGTATTGTGAAATATTTGTAAATTTCATCTCATAATTCCCTCATTAATTCATTATCTCATTGTTTCAACTTAAGTAATTCCATATCTATCATGGTTTAGAGGTTTTAAGGAAAATAATTATTGAAAAATAATTTTGTTATGTCTTCCCATTCTATGGATTCCACTTCATCCCTTTGCTTTATGTTATTGATCAATATACACCACTGGTTATCTTCTACCTCTAAGCTATATAATACCAATATAAATTTATCTTAGTAAAAAAATAAAGTATATAAAATAACTTTTCTATAGTATTGATCCTTTGATAGGTTATAAATAGATTATAAGTTCCACTAAAAATAGGTGTTAGTTGACGTATGAAGGATTCAACTTCCTGTTGTTTCTTCCTTGGTGAATCTAGATGCTCTACATGGTTTAGACTACTATTCATGACCCGTGTTAACTAATTTAACATAATCATGAATTTTTATTCCTTATATTCCCTCGTATTAGGAATACCATCATTTCATTATCCATTACACCCATTATTCACATGGTTCCTTCTATTTCCTACCATTTTTCTAAACAGAGAAAACCATACTGAGAAACATGTTACTTTTAGGAATATTTGAATTCTAAATGGATTTTATGTACTAAAAAACATACTTTAAATATGTTATTGTTTAATCTCATCTAAAAAAAATTATATTTTCTATATATCCTTCATAATAGTTCATAAAAAAGAATGTGATTAAACAAAAATATCCCTCTATAGGGTCAAACTAGGTGTGCACAAGTCCTATTTATCATTAATCTGGTGATGATTATGTTAATACTCAATGATCCATTTTCAGGATTATTACCCCTAGGTACAACTATTCTAGATCTTCATCCACATGTAGTATCCAGACAAGTATTTCAATGCTTAGAAACCACTCTCTTTATAATCCACCAATATTTTAGGATGTTTTACTATATTTATAATTTTTTATATGGTTCTTACTAATGTTTTTAATGTCCTAATTTTCACAAATAACTAAACCTACATTTGATACCAACTTTAGTATCCTGCATTTTTAATACATAAAAATTTCATTAAATGGTATAACATTTAAAAAAACATAGGATATTTTGAGGTTTAATTTATTGGAAATTAGAATCATTGTACATGAAAAACATAAAATTTCTTCCAATAAACTTTAAATGGTTATTAATAGATTAATCCTAGTATACTTTTACTATATCTCATATCATGGGGACATTCATTAAAATAAATTGGTTGGCATAAAGCACTATAATATAATAAAAAATGAATTAGTTAGCATGTGGTCATATGATATAATAATATGGAATGATCATAATAACATGAGGAATATCACAATGAAATGATCATTAATTATAACATGGAAATATGGCTACAATATAAAAATTATTCATTCATAAGAATATCACCAAGGGGTCATAAAAAATAATTACCTAGTTTATTCACTAAGGTATCATAAAACAAGTCATCA
Source organism: Viscum album (assembly GCA_963277665.1). Taxonomy (NCBI): domain Eukaryota; kingdom Viridiplantae; phylum Streptophyta; class Magnoliopsida; order Santalales; family Viscaceae; genus Viscum; species Viscum album. Next base: position 476,662,609 of record OY728135.1, read on the forward strand.
GTAGAGATTATTTATTTACCCAATTCACTGGAGCATTATCAGGGTGCATCATTCATATATTTAAATTAATGTGTGACACATATATCGTGATAAATCATTTCATTGATAACACATGGGAAACAAATAACGGTTTTTATCTAAAAGTCATTAAATTAATAAATTCTTATAAACATGATCATTATATCATTTTTTACACATGAGAAATGAATGATTGTTTCATATTTGGATGTCTGAAATCAATAAATACTTTTTATATCTCTTTGAATATTCATGAATATTTAAATGGTTTGATTATTCATAGAATAAGAATGTTTCATGTAAAAGAGAAAAATCCATGAAATGAATTTGGCAGTATGATGGGTTTACATTGTAGATTAAGTAAAGGGGAATAAAGGGTGGGAATGAAGGTATACCATTGATAAAAAATTATTTTGGAAGTGATGGGATAATAAAAAGTGCAGGAAAATAATGTCATTCAAAATTTAGGATACATACCACAACCGATGTACTTGAATGGAAAAGAAGAAGAGGAGAGTCCCGTTACGTTGGAAAGTAACTTACTAAATCATAGAGAGGGAAAACTTAGGACCATGGACACACCATTGGGACTAGAGAGAGGGAATGATATAAATTTAATTATTAATGGATATTTACTGGATAGGAATGGGAGAATGGGTGGGTATTTATAGTAAAAGAGGTCGAATTATTTAATAATTTATAAATATTGGTCTTGGAATTCTATGTTCTGGAAAATGAAAAACTATTGGATTACCCATGGTTTTTATTGATGATTTTATAAATATAAGTCATGTTTTATAATATTAAAATCTATTATAAAAAAAATACATTTTTTATTTTTTATTTCGATATAGGACAATTAATTTTCCGCAAAATATAGTTTTTAAAATCATAATTTCCATTTTTGACTTTGGAAAGTCATTTAGAAGTTTGGAAATTTATTTAAATCCATTAAAATACTTCATATTAATAAAATAACATATTTTTGTTTATGTATTATGTTTAATTAATTGTTTCAACATTATCACATATAAATGAAGTCATAAAACATAAAAAAAACAACTGTATTTTTACTATTCACTGAAAAATATAGTATTTTAGAAAATTATAAAAATTTCACCCTAACCTAATTTTGAAATGATGATTTAAAATATAATTTTAATTTAAAAAAAATCTAAATATAGGAATATTAAATTTTAAATAACAAATCCTTATTTATTTCAAAATAATAGTTTTTATATCATATTCAACATTATGACACTTATAAAAATTCCTAGGACAATATAAAATTATATTATCATTTATATTTAAATAAATATTGTTTTATAAGTCTATTTTATAAAAAAATAGAATTTAAAAATTATAAATGTTTATATATTTTATGAAAATAAAACTATGTTTTATTTATATTCAAAAATTTATTTATCAAATTCACCTTATATTCATGTGTATTTTATTAAATTAAATAATAATGACCATGGAATTGAAGAAATAACTTTTAAATTTATAAATGAAAATTCCAATATAATGATAATAAGTTCTGGATACATAACCTCCTTTTAAACCAACATATTCCCCAATGTTAAGGTGTGTGATGATGGTAGTTTCATGGAGTGGCTCATCTAACATTGGATTAGTGGTGATCTCCACTAACATGAATGTCACCCATAATTTACATTACTTGAGCCTTACTTAATGAATCTCTTGTTGGGCTTAGTCAAGGGAAAACCCCGGTGATGTTACCTCCATCAAATGTTATGATAAATGGGCTTCAAAAGGAATGATCCTATGATTTAAGACAATATTTTCTTCCTTTTATATTCAATTAACCCTTATCATTACCCTTAATATAAAATAATCCTAATGGGTACTTTATAACAGATACATTACCAATTTTCATTATTCCCAATGATCATTTTCACTGATGGTCATGCAATAGTAATGTAACGTTTATACCAAAATAGTCATATTTCTGATTACATCCTATATACATCACCAAACATCAATATTATTACATAATTCCCATAGGTTATTATAATTCCTTTGGTAATTCCAATTATATTCCTCCTGATTATTCATTTATTTTAAAATAATTTATTGAAAGTTTAAACTTCATGAAAGATTTCAATCCTATGAAGTATATCATTATGTGGTCACTATTCTGTGGATTTTGTATCCCTATACTAGTCTTAGTTGTATTAATCAGTATTATTAAATGACATGTAATATACATTTCATAACAACATTTAGGTGTAATTCCATTATAAAAATTAATAAAATATCCATTATGAAAAAAAACTTTTATTAATCATAAAACTAATTTTCAGGCCTTTACAAACATTCTCATGATATATTTATATGGCATTCTGTATATCTATGTTATTAATAAAAAATATTACCTCATAAGTCCACATTTATATTCATATCAAATTAAAAGCCTTATGATATCATTCATGTTTTACTAGATACGATTTCTTTATTTTATGTCCATGTACCTTGATTATATTTACATACCCACATGTTCATCTTATGATCACTTCTGATCTTTGATTGATATCTCTTAGGTTTACCTTTTTAGATCACCATTTCTTATGTTCCCATTCCCTAGGTAACGAAGAATTATATTATATATGATGTTTCTTGAAGGGATTCAAGTGAGATTATTATTTGTGGTAAATGTTGAAAAAAATATATAAAATAATTTGGTTATGTATCTAATCTCCAAATAAACTAAACCTATAATTTATGGGGTGGGATTTATTATGAGAAATATTAAATATTCTTATAAAATGATTTAATGCATATATATGTTATGTTTGTCTCATCTTAGTTGGTATGAGAGTGGAATTTAGTTAATTTTTTGGAATAAATTATAAATAGTAAGGGGATAAAACATAAATTAGCCTATGTTGAACCAAATGTGATGTAGGATGAACCTAAAAATTCATAGGTTTAAATAAAGGTGTCATAATTAAAAAAAATATTAGGATTGATTTTCTATATCATATGATTGTTTACTATGGATATTATTGATTAATAATCATGTTAACCATTTTTTTTCTATTATAGGATTGAATATAGAATATTATATTAATATGGAATGTTTATAATAAGGCCATACAAACAAATCTTGAAGTGAAAAGGGAATTTATTCAGTTGGTTTCTAAGTGTTCATATTGTCATGACCCTAAAGAGGAAGGTATTGACCACATATTATTTGAAGGGGAGTGGGAATGCTCTATCTAGAATACCATCTGGGCAGGCATAGGATTGGATGTCTATAACAATTCAATATTGATTTTTATCACTTCATGATTTTAGAGTACTAGAATCACATTTATCAAATCATAGAATCAAATCATGGTTTTAGATGTTGGATGTTGATCCATTTGGGAGGCTCACAATGAGTCTAAACACAATTACATTAGGTACTCCTTCACATACCTAAAAGCTAAAGTCTACTCCATCATCTCAAAACTAGGATGTATGCTTAAATAGAAGGTGTTTTCAAGCATTATAAGAATTCTCTCTCCTCCTATGAATAGTGAATGTTTTAGTTCCCATGGTCAATGGGTTTGTAGGATAACACTCATGTATGATTTCAAATTAAACATTGATGGAGCATGTGATCAGGTAACTACAAGGGGTAGAGGAATTATTTATAACATAAGGATCTATATAATCATGGATTTTATTGATTTATATAGATAAGGGAAATCACTAATAATGGAAGCTATGTATATCATTAGTGGCTTAACACTTTTCAAATGACATGACATTCAGTTGTCCGCTGTGGAAAATAATTCATCATTGGTTGAAATTTTTCTTCTTTATAATCCCCCACCACTCTCATTTATTTCCAATGACATAATATCTTTGAGATCACTAATAGAATAGTATGTGGAGTCCCTACACACTTGTAATGAGGGAAGCAAGGTTTCTGTCATCATATCATCAAAGGTTAACATGATTAGGATTTTATGAATTTTCTTATAGGGTTTGAATCCCATTAAAATATAGGGTTATTATAAGAGAGGATTATATAAAGATCTATTATTTTAGACCCTCATGATTCTTGGATTTGGTGAATTTTCGCTCATTCATGTAATAAAAGTATCTAATTTTAAGAGGGGAAATGAAATGTATGCTCATTATTGTAAAAAATATTATTTGAAACTAGTTCAATGAATTCCATCATTTCTTGAAAAGCATTTAAGACTATTAGTTCATATCTACAATGAAAAGATGTTGAATTATCTCTGAAAACTTCTTCTGGTGAAATGATTTCATTCTAGGACTACAACTCTTCATTATTATATGTTTATAGGAATATGATTTCTTAAAATGTTATTATTCTCCCTTAAGTCTAATTTGAAATGATTTCATTCATGTGTTGATTCTCTTTATATAATATATTCCTTTCTCAAATCTATCCCTTTGTGTTTTCATAAGGATCAAAGGTATTAATAGTGAGTTTGAATGAGTTTTGGTGGTGAGATTAAGCTTTTTGGCCATGTGTCTAATCACCACATTATGGTGTATTTCATGATGGTGTCCATATTAGTCATATTTTTAGGTATTTTTCCATATATCTATCCATTTTGTTAGTTATTTTTGATAATTAGGTATTTTGAGTTGGATTTTTTATTCTTAGTGCACCAAGGGAGTGAAACATCTATGGTAGAAATTTATGGGGTTTTCTCCAATATTTTTTCTCTATAAGAAATAGGTAATATATCTACATCCATTGTAGAGGGAATGGTGTCATGAGGGGTATCATTTATTCCCTTGTTCATTGAATTAAGGTCCACACATGGTGAAGTAGCTATTTTTAGAGGTATGGTGTCTAGAATTTATCCCTTTGGGAAATAGGGAAAAATAAAATTCCTAGATTGATGGGTGTGGTATTAGAGTGTTTAGGATATACTGAGTGCATGAGGGGGAATGTGAAATGGTGAGTATAGATTCACCACACTGTAGTCCTTGGAATGGTGAGATAAATGGATGAGGATTATCCTCTATTCCATAGAGGGTAGAAATGGTGGTCATTTGTAGAGTGAAATGTAATTCTTCATGTTTTGGATCATGGATCGTTGCCTATACAATATTATAATGTTGTTTTTATAGGTTTGGACGGGATTTCCATTTCAAGATGATAAAAACAGGGATCTCCTTTGAACATGGGTCACCACGACCGTGATTTAATCCACCACATCATAGTAGAGGCCAATCAATAACTCTTTATAAATAGTGGGTTGGATATAACTTGGTTCAAATTTTATTATTTTAATTCAAATATTGGTTAACTCTTGGTCCTATATTTTCTCTATATCTACGATAACTAAGGTTTTAAACCTCTTGATTTATTGGGATCAAACTCTCTTCGATCAAGGTAACCACTTTTACAATTTTCTTTTATCCACTACCCTTTTTCCCTTCAAAGTATTATTTTATAAGTGTTTCATTGTTTATATTCACGTTTTGAGAAAGGTTTTATGATGGGTTTCAATGGTTATGTTCTAGAGTGGTTTTTGTTGAGTTGAGTGATGAATAATTCCTCGATTCTTCCATTCATAAGCAGCGATTTACTTGAATCTTTGAATGGAAGTAGGGTATTCATGAATTCACATTATTTATATACATGTTTGGGATTAACATGACCCATATTTTTTAGGTAATAGTGGAATCAAACTAATTATGATAATAATAAAAAAATATAAAGAATAATAAGAAATGGAATGGGATGCAGTGATGGTTTGTGGTTAATGCTATGATTTGATGCCTTGTGATATTTTCAAGTCGGTGTACTACTTTTTTTCCAGTGATTATTATTATTCCATGGTATAGTGATATGCTTAAAACTAGACAAACAATATAAATATTTGAAGTTGAAGTGAATAATGAGAGAGGCGTGCATATTTAATTACCATCTATCCTTAAAAACTGTTTTATATGGAAGTGTTTCTTGATAATTATTTATCGTTTTTTCTTATCTATTATTAGTTTTTGATGTTAGGTTGGTTTTTATCGAGACTAATTCATAATGAATCATTTAATTCAATACATTATTGAAAAAATGGATGTTTTCATAAATTAAAAATTTTCAAGCTATTTAGTGCCTATCCTTATTATTATTCCATGATTTCTATGTTCTTGTACTTTATGTTATGTATTTGGTTTCCTATTGAGTTTTTTGTGCTAAAAATATGTTCTTTTTGTTTATGTTACATAAGATATTATAATACACTTTCATTGAATTTTTTTGGAACTGATATGGTTGGGGTGTTATGTGATGTATGGGAAAAACAAGTTGGGAGTAGGGATTTATTATTATATATTTTTGAGATGTTGTTAGTGATGGTATAGATGTCACAATTTGGAAGTGAGGATTTCCTATTATCTTGATAGTTGTATTAGTCTATCGATATATGTATTAGTTTATACTGATTTTGTGTATTTCTTGGATTGGTTTCTTTTTGATGGATGGGTGCCCGATGTATTGTTATTATGATTCCAAAATTCCTTCTATAGTTGGTTTGTGCACTGCGGGTCCACCTTATGATATTTATAGATGAGTCTTAAAACATATGGATTATGGAGTGATAATAAACTATAAATTAATTCATAGGTTTGGTTGTTGTTTATAATAGTAATGATGATTAATTAAATTAGAACCATGGGATAGTTGGATTAATTCTTTAAGGTCAGGGGATAGAATCTAAGAATTGAAGTATAAATTATATTAAAGCATGTTAAATTGTGATGAAATGAAATATGTCGAACCGAATTTTTAATTGAACTAGTGAGTGGTTGGTAATTTTTATTTACTAAATCAAATGATTAAATATGTTCAATCTTTATGATTGTGTTCTTATATTAAATGTATATCCCTATTCCTTAGTGGTGGAAGTTGGGTGTCATGTGGTACAATAACTGCAACTGAGTCTATGTTTGGGTATTTAACCTTAGATTGAATGTCTGATATATCAATTCATTATATTTTATGATTTCATATACTCCACCACCTGAGATGATAAGGAAGAAAACTCCCAAATGTGTTTTGGTTTTGTTTTCTTTCCCTAACATCTAGGCTGGTGAGGGAATGGATGACAGAATTATCCCTCTCTTCATTTCATTATCATCAGATATAGCTTGGCTTGTAGGCGTATCATGGATATAGTGACTTAAGGTATAGGATAAGTTTCTACATTTTCTATTATGGATCTTTATTTTACCATAAATGTGTGTGTGGGATATGTTGACTTGAGGTTATAGTAGATAAATGTATTTTGGTTATAGAAACTATGGTTACCATAGGTGTACTTGAATGGAATTTGATGGATTGAGGCATAATGCATGATATATGGGATGTAATGGATTTTAAACAAGGTTCTTAGTCATGATATGTGGATGAGATATGTGTGTGTGGTGTGTAGTATGAGATGTGGTTGAGGTATGAGTTAACAGGGTGCAATATGACTTATATAAGGTATTACATCACCGAGTGATTGGTGTTGGGGTGTGAGAGTGAAAAACTAGTTTATAATTGGATATAGGGTACCTTACTTATGAATATATTTTGATATATAATTTTTTACTTATATGTGATACTTGGTGAGTAATACATAATAAGGATCGGATAAATTTTTACTTATTTAGGTAACAAGTTAGTTTAATTTTTTTATTCACTATGATTTATTATACTTCTTTCACATTGGAATGTTTGGTTTTAGGGAGAATCATAAGGAATGTACCTTTATTATCACCCCAGGTATATATAAACTATTTTTCGGTCTAAAAGATATGGTTGGGGATTGATCTAGATATTACTATCTCTATGTGGTTACTTGGGAGATTTTGGATTTCATGGATATTTCATAGGCTTTCTTCTCGGTATTTTCAGTTATTTTATATTTTTAATAACATTATATTCATGTATTACGATGATTTATTTATTTATATAATTGACTGGGTTGGTGGGTCTTATATATTATTGTTAAATTTATATATCATAGTCAATACCTTCCATTTGTATGAATTATATACCCTAGGTTATACTCTTTAAATCATGGACTATTTGGGTGTGCTTTAGGGGTCATCCTCATCTTCATTTCTAGCTCAGGATGGGTACCAGAGGAGGGGGTGTCATGATAGGGTAGTATCACAGCTAATGATTAAAAGATAGGATAGAGTTTGGGGATAGTAACTAGTGAGTATTTCATAGGTTGTTAAGGCTATAATATCATTTGGAGTTATAATGTGATATAATCAAGGGATATCAGTTAAGATACATGATTTTATCCCCCTTGATGATCTGGTGTAAAGACCTCCATGTCTATGAACATGATAAGTGATGTGATATTTCTTTTAGGGTAGATACCAAGGCAAGGATCATTCATCATTATTTTTATTCTTTTGTTTTAACTGATTATACAATGGAAATTAGGTCTAATCATAATTAATTGTCCTTAAATATTTAGTATTTTGGATTTAGGGAGTCCCTAGTGGTTTACTCTTCTATAGGTATAGATCCAACTCAATACCCCATTAGGTCTATTTTGATGATGTTAAACCGGATGCACTATTAGATCAATACAAATTTGAGGTTTAATATGAAAATTCAAAAAGGAAAACACATTGATATTTTCAGCAACAATGTCTATAGAAATATAATGGATTTTTTTAGATCAAGAGACCGAGGTTTAGTTAGAGGTGGAAGATATTGCCTTCGATTTGATCCATTTTCATAGTGAATAATGGGTTTCATTAGTAGTTACTATGTTTTAGGGGATATTTTGACATTGGTGGATATTATTCCTTGGGGTTCATGATGATCAGGATATTTTTTTGTAGAATTTTTTTGAACAAATTATAGAATAGTTTTTTAACTATGAAGTTAGATTATTGGAAAAATATTTTTACTCTCCACCTAGAGTGTTATAGTGTACTGAATATTAGTATCTATTATAATAACCTATTGGGTTATTCATTGGACATTTTACTAGATGAGGAGGCTAGAGAGAGGCATTTAGAGAAGTTTTTTCATCCAAATATCTAGCTCCAGGTAACCCCATTCATCTTGTCGACATATCATGAGGTGTTGGTGAATGTAGAAGTTATAGAGAGGGTGTTGTCTTGGATAAAATCATCATGGGAGGTGATATTCTAGGACTCTATAAAGAGAATATAAATATATCTATAAGTTCTTAGTTTCATGTTTAGTGGAATATTTATAAAATAGAAATTCATTCAAATCATTTTTCATTTCCTTTCACTCAGGGATGGAAGTTCTCTAAACCCAACCTGTGGATCAAGTATGGTTTGGTTTTCATGTAGAGGTCATTTTCATTGAAATATTGAATGATAAAACTTCTTAATTATCCATTTTAGTTCTATTTTACCTCTTTAGGATCATCAATTATAGTAGTATCCTCTGAGGCAACAACAATGGTAATAGGATACTACAGCTTTTGATTAGTATAGATGGGACATGGTGGGAAGAGGAAGCCTTGTGATGTTCTTTTTTCATAGAGGCAATTAGTAGTTTGTCTTCATAGAGGTGTTTTCCATCAGGGATAAGGATTTTATGGAACTATATGTGGTTTGATGCATACTAGAGACTTTCTAGTTCAGGTTGATCTGAAAGTCATTTGAGGTATCATCTGATTATATTCTAATTGGATGTATGTGTTGTTTAATTTAATATATCTGCAATATTTCATTTCATCCACCCTATTCCATACTTTAGTAAATGAGGTGGAGATAATTCTAGTTCCCTTGTCATTGACTACATTTTTTGGAGGCTAATCTATCTTGTATGATGTGTGTAGAGATTATAATTTTATTCTAGGTAAAAACTTCTCTTGGGGATATTTCCTATGTTTATGGATACAACCATATTCCATCATTATAGTCATTCACTATATGTAATTGGTGTAGGATATTATTGATTAATTTGGTTGGTGTGTAATATTCTGTAATAGTTATTGATAGAATTCTATGTTTGTTGGTGAGTGATACCCAGAGAAGTGTTTGAGGAATATTTAGTTCTAATCTTCCTCGATGGATAATTTAATGTTGATTTTTACTGGAGTATCAACAGACAATGCTTCTCATGGTTGTGCAAGAATACCATGCTTTATTTTTTGAAGAGGTTTTGGAAATACCCCCTTGAAAATAGATCGGGTTTTGGATAGAGTTGTAGTTAGGTATCAATCTGATATTGATGTTCCCATATAGGATGAAACCTTCTGAGTTGTAGGAGTTATAGATTTAAATTAGTGATTTTTTATAGTGATGTTTTCACCAGACTAATATGTCACCTTATGAGGATTCACTCTTATTTAGGAGAAAGTCATATGGAAGTCTCTGTTTGTGTATAAATTATTTTTACTTGATCTAGGTAACATTGAAGAACCATTGTCCCCTCTTATGGATTAATCATTTATTTGATCAGCTAAAGGCTGTTATATGGGTATTAAATATTTCTTTATAGTCAGATTATCATCAAATGTTGGTGAAGGATGAGGATATTTTTAATACTACTTCAAATTTTCATTATGGGAATTATTAGTTCATTTTAATTCTCTTAGGTGTTAAGAATTTTCATGCCATGTTCATGGGACAGATGATTTTAGTGTTCTATGAGTTTATGGATCGACTCATGGTGGTGTTTATTTATAGAGACCCAATTTTTTCCTTGTAAGACATTGAAATATTTCTATATATATTTCCAGAGTCTAGTGCTGAGACAGCGTGAAATTTTGAGTCCCAGAGTGGCTATAATAAATTATTCAAAAATATTAAATATATTGTATACTATGGATGAAATGGGTAACTCTAAAATGGTAACTCGAATCAGAAATATGAGTCCACATTTGAGTCTGAAATGTGGTGTTTACCCGAGGTTGGAAATAACTTTTGTTGGCGTGAGCCTTCATTAGAAAACTCCACGGAGAGCGTTTTCATAAATAAAATAATTAAATTTAATTATTTTATCTTGAATGATGAATCCAATAACTTTTGACCAGGAACTCGGATTGGAAAACTAAGACATCCGTTGTGTTCTGAATGGGGTGTTTTATATAAGAATGGCCTAAAGTGAGAGGGTGAAAGAGGTTCAGATTTCGCGACCGTTAGGGATTTTCAATAAAAAGTCATTCAAGATAAATGAGTAAAGGTTGAATCATTTCTCTCATGGTCATTGGAGATATCTCCTCCTATCCTTCCTATAGCAATTTAACACAGAATTCTTGGAGTATTGTGAGGAAAATGAAGGCATTTGTAGATCAGAGTGCAACGAACACAGAGACGGAACCAAAATTGAAGTTGGATTTATCTTTCAGATTCCACACCTCCTGGATTGAAGATTTTTTTTTTCATTTATGACTTTTGGTCAATTTTTATGCATTGAAATCCTTCACTGATTGTCAAACTAACAACAACCATCGCTTGTTTAATTTCTGGATCATTTGTTCTTTGTCATTCTTTGCGTTCTTTGTTGGTCAAATTTTGGCCACACTGAAATGAAATCCAATCATCTAGCGAGGCATGGTGATGTGATGTTCATGATCCAGGTATTCCAAATCTATGATAATTTCATGTTTTAGGCATCATAGGAGGCACAACGACAAGTTGAAGCAGCGACTAATTTTTGTCACATCGAAACATCGACAGATCTTCAAGCAAAGCATGATTCTGTGAAAGTCCTGTTCCAAGGAGTCCATATAAGGTCTGGGAATGATATTTAAGAAATAAGGGTGCTCCTGGTGGTCCATGGTAGGAAAACCTACAAAAAATCTATGTGGCATTGGTACGGTTGCAACAGGTTGTGATAGCAGCAGCGACGTGCGGTGGAATTCGTGCCGGTCGTGGGTTTCCGGTAGATGTGCAAGGGTGTGTAGGTGGCGGCGTGGGAATCTGGAATGATGGGCTAGCAGAGTCATGGAGGGCTTTAGTGTACTGGTCTATGCCATGGTTGTGCGGGTAGGGCCACAATGACTAGGTCGGGCCGAGGCATCCGGACCAGACCAGGGTTGGATGGGTCTTCTTCAAACCCCGATAACTTCTAAATGGAGCGTCCATTTCATGTGTCATCTAAAGCCACCCATTCCTCATATTGAGACAAATATTTTTAGATTAGTTTGGGACTTTTATGTTTTGTTATTGTGGCTCGGCTATGTGAAAATCCTGTGTTTAATAATAATAATATAATTATTATTATTCATAAATCTTGTATCGAACCTATATAGCAAACCTGATTTCCAATTACTATGTCATTTTCAATAATGTGACCCTTACTATGAGGCAGACCTTTTGAGGTGATTTTGGAATTTTTATAATTATTACTTGAGGCTTGGTGTCATGAAAATTATGATTATTATTATAATAATATATTTATTATTATTTAGAAATATTGTATCGAACCTAGCTTGCAAATCAGACGCCTGATTCGTGTGACTTCTGCGGTAACACAACCCTTTCATTGAGGAAGGCCTTATTATTATTATTTTGGAATTTTTATAATTCATACTCTAGGATCTATGGCATGAAAATTACAATTATAATTGTAATAATATAATTATTATTCGAGAAACGTTTATTGAACCATACATCTACATACGATGTTTGATTGACATGTAGTCATAGGTGTTGTGACCATGGAGTTGAGGCATGTCGTCAGAGGTGTTGTGACGCTGGAGTTGAGGTATAATTTCCAAGAATGATTTTGGGTGATTAAACTGAAATATTATTATGGGCCCCATGAGTATTGATTTGTTCTTTTGCGGTGAAATGCAGGTTTTTCACCAGTGTTCATTTGGGACAAATGAATAGCCAATATTGTGTGCCTTTGCAAGGGTATCACAATGGTGAAATTAGATTGATGTGCTTCAGGATCATGGCATGGGTCCCATGAAGAACCATTCGGGTGAAATGTTGTAAAGTGAAACTTCTTCAATAGGAGTCCAATTCAGGTGAATGAATAGTTGATTCTATATATTTTTTCATAAGTATCATGACGTTGTGAACCATATGATTATCTGAGGATGTTTGAAGATTGATGTTGGTCGAATTACATTTTCTCCATTAAGATCAAAAAACAGTCATTGTGCGCTCATCATCCTTTTGTTCTTAGAGGTGTTATGCATGTTATTAGTGTGCTAGCATGCCTAGAGTGTACTTGTTCACAGTTTAGTACCCAAGTATTTCTAGGTACATGGACAAGTGATGAGGTGGGGCCACAAATTTTTTTGGACCTATATCCTCCATGTACTACAATATGAATCTTCTACCTCTCATATCTTCTTCTTTTGGACTCGGTTTTTGGCCTGAGAGTAGCATATCCTAGGTGTGTTTTTTCACATATAATGTGATGGTGACCTCTTTAGTGTATGTTGGGTTATGATATCAAATGTTCCAGGTGTGACACCTATCAGGGGAAATATCTGATGACTTTAGGGAAGTTACTCAATGATTTCTGAGATGTACCATCTAATAGGGATGGCAAATGCACTTTTAGGAATACCCTCTAGTGTATTACCCTCCACTGGGGAAGGGTAGTGGCATTCATCCTTCTCTCCTTAGGGATTACCCTCTAGCAGGGCTAGGAAGTGGCGTTCGTCATTGACTCTTCATGGCTTAACCTTTAGCGAGGTTGGGTGGTGGAATTCACCAATTACTCTTTCAATATTACCCTCCAGTGGGGTTGGGATGTGGCATTCACCGATGATACTTTTGGGCTTACCCTTTAACGTATTACCCTTCAGCAGGGCTGGGTAGAAGAATTCACTAATGAAAGTACTGAGCACACCCTCCAGAAGGGCTGGTTAGTGGGTCCTCGACCTTGAGACATGATCTCTGGGTTATGTGGATCAGTGAAGACATAGGCATTTGTGTACTTTTGGACTCATACGAAAGAGGTATTCTTTTCCCATCTATACACGACCTTGTGAGGTGACCTAAAATCGTGAAGGCAAGATAGAGCCACCCAAAGTAAATAGTATCAAGGTGTGATGATTGTGTCCTTTTTACTTGCATGATTAAAGAATATGTGAGGTATGTTTGGAATCATAGGTGGTTACTTATAGAACTGTTAGAGATTCTTTTCCTGGGATGAGTTGTGAGATAGAGATCCCCTCACTCTCTTGTTTGGGATTCATTGGTTAAGCATGTGTATATATCCTATTACAGTACCCACTCCTTGGGTTTTTGTTACTATCCTTCTAATATAGGCAATGGAGCAGGGGGTATGCCACATAATTTTATTTTCTAGCTTATTATGGTTGGAAGAGTCTACTCTCCTACTAGAGGTAACAAATACATGATGAAAAGTTCATCTCCTCACCGTTTCAAGCACCTTATGTTTAGATGAGTTTACTTTGCTCTCTTGTTAGGTTGATTTGTACTCTTTTATTGTACATTATTATATCTACTAATACCCTATTTAGTACATCTTTTTCCACTCCCTTGAGCCTTCAGGGAATCATAATATGTACTTTTATACTCACCCCTACTTAGGCTTTTTATGCTCTTGGAGTACCCTTGTAGATGATAGATAGGATGATCATGACCTCAGGAGAGCTTAGGGATGTGGGGTGCATGGACCAAGTGTTGTGGTCATATCTTAGGATCCAGTAGTGGGGATATCTCTGTAGTTTTACTTTTCCACTTATTTTTGGGTTGTAGAACTTTTCTGGTTGGGAAATTTTTTATCCCCTTTACCTTTTCAATTTAATTTACCGCACCGTTACTTGTACTATTTAGAGGTCAATGCTTGTTTTTGGTTTATATATAGAAGTTTTGTTTCTTGTTTTCATTTTCCTCTTCACTTTTTCTTTGATTTGGATATTTTTATGTGTGTACAGGTACAGAAGAAATGTTATCCCCGAGTTTTTTGTTTCTTTAGTGCTAGTCAGGAGCCCCTGGCCTAAGGAGGTGGGCTTGGGGTAGTTGCGGCTCAAGCCTCGGCATGGGTTGGGTCATGAAAACGTGGTATTATAGGTGGTTCATCCATTGTTACATTGTTTACAAGTTTAACTACAAATTTCTTGGTTGGGTTTAGGAAATCAGGGTCAACATGTCATGAGAGTGTCTCTCCGTACAGGGATTTCAGTGATGGTGTAGTGGTCGATGTAGCCATTAACCAGGACCCTGATTACCCCCTTGTCGACTCAACATGTTGAGACATCTGTTGTAGGGAACAATGGTATATTCATTATATTGATTTGAGTATTTTACTGTCCTTATTGAGTCATATCCCCGTCATTGTTGGTATATATATATTTGTGTGTGTGTGTTCTCATTTGATTGTGGTACTCCTTGATGGATTCAAGATGCCTATGTGATGAAAACCATAAACGATAACAACCATGGTTCATGAAAATGACTCTATGAGCGATGAGGCCTCAGTTCAGGGTCCATCATGTGATCCCCTTAATCTAGGTGGGATGGTAGCAACACCTCCACCTATTGAGAAGCAATTAGTTCCATCAGAGTAGGCCAAGGATAAGCACAGGACAAGAAAGCTTCATGATTTCCAGCATCAGAGACCACTGAGGTTCCGCAATGATCCATACCCTCAGGAAGTGGAGGTTTGGATAGAATCGGTGGTTCACTTCTTCTGGCTTGTTTAGACACTGACAGATTAGATGTTGGATTTGGAATCTAGTATTTTCCCAGTAGTAGTTGGAAATTAGTGGATTATGATTACTTAGATGAACAATGAGATGGTAAACTCATGGGATGACTTCCAAAAAATGTTCCATGAGGCTTACTACCCCTCTTTCTTATGCTCCATCCATATTTAGAAGCTTATGGGGCTTCGATAGGGATGGATGAAAGTGGCTATGTATATTACTAGGTTCTTAGACCTTACACACTACTCTCGAGACATGATTCTGGATGGAAACTTCTGAGCATGGATGTTCAAGTAGGGAATCCTCAGAGATCCATGCTATCATAGTACCCTTGTGTTACCACACCTACGTCGAGGTGCTAGAGCAGGAACTATTGGTAGAGAGATTTATTTCAGAGGGGTTTCATATAGCTGGTTAAGGTAGTAGGTGAAATAGAGCTGAGACATCTTCCCCAGCTAGCAGGCATCGAACGACAAGATCTCAACATAGGAGGAATCTCCATAATCGATCCCATGAATATAGTTTTATGAGGATGAGGCAGGGTAGAATGTGTGGATAGCTTAGGGAGGTCTGATGTCATACTTGTTATGGGAGAGATCACATGGAACAATATTTTTCGACAATACCTACTAAGCTTTCCAAGAAGATAGTAAATGAACCACCACGGTAGAGACGACGTCATGATCTGGGATCTCCCAAGCATGGAAAGGGTGGTTCCTTGGGAGGAAGTATAGGTAGGGGATCTGGAGGAGTTTTGGTTGGTTTATGATGCTATGATGTCCTTTCACCCCTGCCAAAAAGCCCATGTTAGGCTCAGGAATCTGGTGGTATGGGTTGTGGGCAGCTTCATTCTATGGATGTCTACAATAATGCAGTGTGTGAAATGATAAAAGGTATGCCCTATATCTTTTGTAATTTTTTCAATGAATCTTTTTAAACACTACATTGGGTACTCTTTTCTCATTGATTCTTTCTTGAGGTTTTACCAAGGTGATGTGGGTTGTCAGTGTAACCTTGTGTCGGTGTTGTTCAATGTAGCTTTGAATGCATGAGGAAGAGGGGTCCTTCCTCTATGGAGATTCATTTTTGTGATGAAAGAAAAACTATGAGGGTGATTTAGTACAAACCAAAGAAAATATTATCTCGGGGTCACATATGAATGCTTCTGAATTGTATATTCATGTTTGGTTTGTGTAATGGAGTGTCGAAGTAGGTCTTCGCATTGTCAGTGGCATTTTTCTGCTTGAACTTTTTTCATTTGATAAACCACTAGTGAGTGTAGAGTAGAATATGGTTTAGAGAATACTATCCCTCCAAGTTAATCAAATACATGTGGGGGTATGCCACATTATTTTAGTGTATAGATTCATGTTGTTGGATGAGTTTACTCACCTGAGCTGTTTGTTGGCACCTTACGTGCTCAACGTCAACCTTGATACAACCGTTATCAAGTAAAAGTCAAGGTGATGGAGACCCCATGAACTAAACTATGTGACTCACTATCTAGTGTTTGTAGTGGTAGTCTTCACCCTAATAATGTAGAGATACTACCTTCTAAGAGAGAACTTTGTGGTTTTCTCAGATCATCAACGTCCTAGGTGCATATTCACCTTGGGACACTTGAACCTAAGATAGAGACGCTGGTTGGATGTTCCTGTGGGACTATGACTTTGAGAATGTCTATACATTGGAAAGAGATATAATTATAGAAGATTCCCTTAGTAGGCAGTCCCAGGTTCACTAAAGGTTGAATGTTTTGGAGTAGTAAGCTTCCCTATAGTTGACTCTGGTGGATAAGGAGGGTACAGCTTTCGTCAATCGATGGTGTTGACTCATTCTCTTATCGAGCTTGTAAGAGATTCTTGATTATGCGATATTGAATGAGGAATATTTCATGACCAGATATCCTTTGGTGTTTCACTAGATGTATATTCTGAAGGATGGAATCACAGGACTATATTCTAGGAAAAAACGGTGAATCCAGTCATGAAAAGGGATGTAGAGGTTCACCCGAAGAGGCAAACTATCACTACTAAAAATAGGACCAATACCAACGGTTTTGGCAAACCATTGTTATAGGTCACTAATGGGGAACAATATGAATGGTTTGGACAAAACTATTGGTATAGGTCACTTTTATGGACCTATACCAATAGTTTGGCCAAAACTATTGGTATACTTTACCAATTTGGATCTATACCAACAATTTTGGCCAAATCATTACTATAGGTCCACCCTATGCCAACGGTTTCACCAAAACCGTTGGTATAGCTCAAAAAATCAAAGAACCTATACTAACGATTCTCAAAACCATTGGAGTTCTATACCAACAGTTTTGAGAACCGTTGGTATAGGTACACATATTTTTTATAGAATAGTTTTTCAAATAACATTAAATAAATTAAATGTTAAAATAATTATGAATATAAATATATATATTTATGAAATTATGTTCACAAAATTAATGTTAGGATAGTGGTTAGGTCATTGGATTATAAAAGGTAGGTGTTTGGATCAAAACCAAGATGGATTTTTTTTTTCAAATTACCTATACAAATGGTTTTATGAAAATGCTGTTATAGGTTTTTCCTATGACTTATACCAAAGGTTTGACAAAACCATTGGTATAGGTCTATACCAAGGGTTTTTCCAAAACTGTTGGTATAGAACAATCCCATTTCCAAACCAGCCAATAGTCCTCTAAACCATTGGTATAGGGTATTTTTCTATTAGTATCTTATGAGTTTTACCAAGTCGTTTGGGACTATGCAAAGAGATGGTGAGGTTTCCTACCACCTTGACCTAACACCTCAGTTGGAGTGGGTGAATGATGTGTTCATAGTGTCACAGATTAAGAGATATGTGTGTGATTATACTCATATCATCAATAGATGTGGACCTTACATGGATAGGACATCCCCCTAGTTCACGTCTTGTGGAAGCACAAAAGTGTGTAGGAGCATTCCTGAATGTGGGAGAGATAGGTGTCAGTTTAGTATCCCATTTTTTTTACCAAGTTTTTATTTTAGATGATGAAAATATTAATGGAGGGAATAATTTAAAGACATGTTTTTTTCCTTGTAAGAATTTGGAATGTTTATTATAATATTTCCAGATCCATGCACTGAGATGACTTGTACTTCTGAGGCACATAGTGCCCAGAATAAATTAAACAAAAATATTAAGTATATTGTATACTATGCATATGGTGGAAATGGGATAGCTTTCAAATGGTAAAATTGATTAGACATATCAGGCCACGGTTGAGTCTAGAATGTGGCATTTATCCGGGGCAGGTCATAAATTTTTTCAGCTAGGGAGACCAGTAGAAAATGCCAATTAGGGAATTTTTATAAATAATATATTTAAATTTAATTATTTTATCTCAAACGCCAAATGAAATAAATTTTTACTAGGGACACAGATTGGGAATCTAATATCGCCGTTGAGTTCAGAATGGTGTGTTTTACTTAAGCGCAACCTAAAGTGAGAAGGCCCGAGAGGTTTAGATTCTGCAACTTCTGTTGGTTTTACATAAATAATAATTTAAGAGAAATGAGAAAATGATGGATCATTTATTCCATGGTATCCAGTGATAGCTCCTCTTATCCTTCTGATTGTGATTCTATGTGTAATTCATGGAAAATCGTGATGAAAATTCATGTAATGGTAGATCACAGTGCAACGAACACAACGAAAAATCCAAAAATTGAGGTAGGATTTATCTTTCAGATTTTTCACTCCCCCTATTGAAGAATTTTTTTGTCTTTTTTTCCTTCTGATTGATCTCACTACATTGAAATACTTCATTGATGGCCAAACTAACAATTTCCATTGCTTGTTTAATTTATAGATTGTCTGTTCTTCGCTGTTTTTTACATTCTTCATTGGTTAAATTTTCACCCCATTGAAACGACATCTGATCATTGAGTGGGTCATGGTTTTATGAAGGTCTTGATCCTGGGATTCTGGATATATAATGGTTTCATGTTTCAAGAACTGGAGGAGGTGTAGCTGTGAGCCAGCGACTACTTTTCATCCCATCGAAACATTGATGGATCTTCAAGTGAAGCACGAGTATGTGAAGGTATCATACCAAAAAGTCCTAATCTGATTGCATAATGAGATTTGGGAAACCAAGGTGTTCTCAGTGGATTGTA
Organism: Viscum album; assembly: GCA_963277665.1. Taxonomy (NCBI): domain Eukaryota; kingdom Viridiplantae; phylum Streptophyta; class Magnoliopsida; order Santalales; family Viscaceae; genus Viscum; species Viscum album. The sequence goes on from OY728135.1 coordinate 476,682,422, forward strand.
GAAGGACCACTAACATAGCGTCAGTGGTTCCTGTGGTAGTCTGTGAGGTTGTGGTGGAGCCTCGCGGTAGTGGCAGTCCATGATGTCGGTAGCGGAACATGGCAGAACCCTTGTCAGTGACAGGGGGAGCACAAGTGGTGTTGCAGGATGCCGGAATGGCAAGTAGGTGGAGTGGGCTAGGCTATTATGGTGAGGGCTGGGCTTTGGTGGCTGGGCCGAGCCGAGGCGGCTGGGCCAAACCATGGATGGTCGAGTCTTCTTCAAACCTTGATAACTTCTAAATAGAGCATCTGTTCTACATGTCGTCTATGGAAAAATATTCTTCTTATTGAGGAATATCTTTTTAGATTGGTTCACGACTTTTATGTTTTGGTTTCATGGCTCAGCTCCACAAGAAATATGGGTTTAAAAATAATAATTTAAATATTATTGTTCATAAATCATATATCGGACCTAGTTTGCAAACCAGACGTATGATTCACGTGTTTTTTGTGGAAACACAGCCCTTTCTTTAAGCCAAACCTTTTAAGGTTGTTTTGGAATTTTCATAATTCACACTTGAGGATTGGTGGAATGAAAAGTACAAGTATTATAATAATAATATAAGTATTATGATTCTGAAATCTTGTATCAGGCCTAGCATGAAAAACAGACATTCGATTCCCATGCCGTCTGCGAAAACAAAACCCTTACTTTAAGGAAGACCTTTAGAAGCTATTTTGGAATTTTTATAAATAATACTTGAGACTTGGTGGCATGAAAATTATGATTATTATAATTATAATATAATTATCATTATTTAGGAAACTTGTATCAGACTATATGTCTGCATATGATGTCTGATTGATGCGCCTTTAGAGGTATTTCAATCCTATAGTTGAGGAAATATTTTCAAGACTAATTTTGGGCACTTAAATTGAAATGGTGGTGCAGGACCCATGAGTCCTGATTTCGGCATTTGCGGTAAAATGAAGCCATTTCACCTAGTGTCCATTTGGGACAAATAAAAAGCCAATCCCATGTTCTTTTCTGAGGGGATCACAATGGCTCAATCCATTTGATGTATTTCGATATTTTGGTGTGGGACCCATGAAGGATCATTCATGTGTAATGTTGTGAAGTGAAGATTCTACACTAGGAGTCTGATTCGGGTGAATGAATAGTCTATCCTATGAGTTTTTTCATATGGATCAGGATGCTGTGATATTTTTGACTATACAGTGCCGTTTGAAGTGGCATGTCGATAGAATTACATTTTCTCCCATCTGATCAAGCAACAAACATCATGCGCTCATCAACCTTTTGGGCCAAAGGTGCCTTATACTTTGGGAGTATGATAGCATACCTAGAGGGTACTTGTTCAATGTTTAGTACCTGAGTATTAAGGGGTACACAGTTAGGTGATGAGGCAGGGCCACACATCATGTGGGCCCCACACACTCTATTTACTACACTACAAATCTTCCACCTCTCTCATATTCTTATTTTGGACTCGGGTTTTGTCATACAAGTAGTATATACTGAGTGTTTCTCTATGTTGAATGTGATAGTTCCCTTTGAAGTGGATTTCAAGTTATGATATAAGATTTTATTGGTGTGATACCTATCCAAGGTAATACCTGATGACTGTATTGAAGTTCCTCAATGATTTACAAGAGGTACCATTCAACAGGGATGGACAGAGAACTTTCGAGCTTACCCTCTACTGTATTACCCTCTAGCAGTGCTGGGCAGTGGTGTTCACCGTTCCCTCTTTAGGTCATACCCTCCAGTGGGGTTTGGAAGTGGTGTTATCCATTTACTCTTCTAGTCTTACCCTCTAGTGTTGCTAGGTAGTGGAATTCTCCAATGACAGTTTCAGGCTTAACCTCTAGCGTATTACCCTTCAACGAGGCTGGTCTGGGGAGTTCGTTGATGACAGTACCGAGCACACCCTCCAGCGGGGCTGGGTAATGTGTCTTTGGCCTTGATACACAATCTCTCAGCTATTTGTATTGGGGATGATATATTTTTTGACATAAATTTGAACTCATTAGAATGAGGGACTCTTTTCCCAGCTACACACATTCTTGTGATGCGACCTAAAACCGTGCGGGTGAGACAAACCCGCCAAAAGTGGATAGTATCAAGGTGTGCTGACTGAGTCACTTTGACATGCATTTTCATGGAATAAGTGTGGGAAAATGGGAATCATATGTGTTTAGTTTTAAAAAATTTGGTGACACTTTTCTGGTCTGAGCTATGAGATGGAGATCCCCTTACTCTCTTGTTTGGGCTTCTTTGGTTGATCATGTATTTATATCCTATTACAGTACCCACTCCTTGGGTTTTGGTTACCCTTCTTTCAGGAGAGACAAAGATGTGTGGCGTATTCTATGTGTTTTTCATGTCTAGATTCTCGTTTTTGGGTGAGTCTACTCTCCTTCAAAAGGTAGTGATGACTCGGAAAGAATTTCATCTTCTCGCCATTTCTATCTCTTTATGTTTGGATGAGTTTACTTCATTACCTTTTTGGGTTTAGCTGTACTCTTTTACTTTAACTTATTCTATCTATTGCTCCCCTATTCAATACATCTTTTTTTACTCCCTTAGGACTATGGGGCATCCTACTGAGTATTTTTATACTCACCCTATTTGGGCTTTGCCCATACTTGGTGTTCCCTTGAAGACGGTAGAAAGGTTGATCATGACATCAAAGGATATTAGGGATACAAGGTTCAAGGACCACATGTGCTTGTCGTAGCTTGGGATCTAGGAGTGGGTCCCTCTCTGTTGTTTTACTCTTCTACTTATTTTCGGGTTGTGGTACTGTTCTAGTTGGGCACGTATTTTTCCCTTTAACTTTTAGTTTACTTTACAACGCCTGTACTTGTCATGTTTAGAGTTAGATTCATGTTTTTGGTTTATATATAGCAATGTGGTATCATGTTTTCCTTTCCCTATGAAATTATTCATTGATTTGACTATATGTGTGTGTATAGGTACATATTCAATTACCACCCTGAGTTTGTTGTGTCTTCAGCACTAGTCGCCAGCCTCTGGCCTATGGTGACGGGCATAGGGTAGTTACGGCTCGAGCCCAGGAATGAGTCGGTTCGTGAAATTATTGATGAAATCATTAGATTGTATAAGTTATTGGAGGATTATTCATAGAATTTGAGATCTATTTTGGATGTTATTCATTGTAATAAATTTTTTAGGAAGAATCAAAAGTGTAATTTTTGGGACTATAAGGTTCATTTCATTAGAAATTTTATGCCCCAACGTGTATTAGTTGGGATCCATTGAATATTGAGTTAGTTGTTTCTTGGGTATCCCTTAAGTGTGATTTGGATGTGTAGAATTTCCATGGTGTTGAAGGATATTATAATAGGTTTGTGTCTAACTTATCTCACATTGAGACTCCACTGATATCTTTGACCATAAAGGATCAAAATTTTGTGAGGATTAACTCGTACTAGGGTAATTTTGAGTATTTAATAGAGAAGTGGGTTAGTAATCCTACTCTATATTTTATAGAGAAACAAGTTTCATTAAAGTTATATTGTGACTCTTCATGTCTTGACTTGGGTGGTGTTATGATGTAATAAGTAGCGGTAATCTCTTATGGTTCTAAATAGTTATGAAATAATACTTGTAACTACACTACCCTTGATTTTGAGCTTGTTGCTGTTGTTTTCTATTTAAATTTATAGAAGCATTACCTCATAGGTGAGTTATTATTGGTCTTCATAGATCACAAGAGTTTGAGGAATATATTCTCCCAGTGTGATCTAAATTTATGGTAGAAATAATTGGTATAATTCTTATACGAAAATAACTTCAAGATTTTATATACAATTGGGAAATGAAATTTGTTACTGATTATTTGAGTAAGAAATCACATGGAGATGTTTTGAATGATTCTGTTGATGATTGGAGGGTGATGGAGGAGATCTATTTGATATACCTTGATATAGAATAAGTTGATTGTAGTGGGTGTATTTATCACATAGTGGTGCAATCATGAACTAAGGAGTTCCAAATGGGGGATTCCAAGTTAAAGGTTTTGAGTTTGAGTTTTTTTAAAGTGATTGACTTGAGGGATGGTCTGAAGATAATCGACATCATCTATTAATTCAGGGAGGCTCTTTATTCCTTCAAAGGTGCATGATTTGGTTCTCTATGAGTTCTGTTATTCACATATAGTTTTACATGTTACTTAAGAGAGGACGTATCTTGCCTCGTGATTTAGGTTTTAGTGGTCAATGAGGAATCAATCAGTTGTTGAGTTTGTGTATTGATGTTTAGTTTCCTTGAGGATTAAGGCTGAGCACCATCTTCCTAGTGGGTTTTGTCAGACACTAGATATTACCCAATTTATGTGTGGGGAAACTTCAATGTACTTCATCATTGGTTTTCCATGATCTTATGAAATATTTGATTTTATATGGGTGATCGTGGACTACTTGATAAAGTTGGATCATTTATTAATGATTAAGGAGTTGATCTAAGTGGATTATTTGTTGATGTAATATCTAGAGAAAGTGGTGAGGCTTCATGGGGTTATAAAGATTATCATCTACGATCAAGATCCATGTTTCACTTCTATATTGTGTAGAGGTATATAGAAATCCTTTGGTTCTTAGTTATTCTTAGTACATCTTTACATTCATAGATAGAAGTTCAGATAGAGAAGACTATATATACATTAAAGGACATGTTACATGCATAAATTATAGATTTTAGAGGTTCACAGGTGAGCCACCTTCCCTTGGTGAATTTTACATAAAATAATAGTTATCACTCTACTATTTGTATGGATCTATTCCATGTGTGGTCTGGATGAAATTGTTGATCTTCGATTTCTTGTAATAAGGTTTAAGAGTCATCAATTCTCGAACCTTAATTATTTTGGGGCATGATAGGAAAGGTTCAGGTGGTTCATGAGTAGAAGAAGATAATTTAGGATCACCAGAAGTCCTATATTGATCATAGTATGAGGACCCTCGAGTTTTATGTTGGATAACATGGGTTCTTGAAGATATCTTCTCATTATGGACAGCGATGGTTTATTCAAGGGATTTTTCATTCTCCCTTATTTGTTAGAACTTTTGAGGTGTTACCACATGTTAGAGATGTTTCATTTTGGATAGAACTTCCAAAATAAAAGATTTGGATTTCGGAAATATTCTATGTGTCACTACTCCACTAGTATCATCATGATGATTCCCATATCATTAATTGAGTTAATATGAAAGTTAATGATGATATGGAATTTGAAAAATGGTTTATTGAGTTTTAGGACCATCAATAGAAGTTGTTATGTCATCATGTTATTTCTTTAGATCATATCCTATGGAAGAGTGGTGTCTTAGAGGATATCACTTGGGAGCATCAGTCCCAGATGCATGATCAACATCCCAAGTTGGACGAAGTTTGATTTTTTTTGGATTATATGTATGACTTTTGATTATTTTATGATATGATGGATGATGTTTTGTGTTTATGTGCCTTGTTTCTCTGATGTGTTAGTAGTGTTCATTATATTTGGAGATCATTGGGAGGTATCTTGTGAGGTAGTTGTTCTTTTTTCACCTTTCTTTTACTTACAATTTATGGTTTAAAATTTTGAGGTTTAGAATTATTTGAGTTGAATCTGATGTAAGAGACTAATTTAACGAATCTCTCATAGTGCATTATCTTAGGGCTCAAAGATTTTGAGAGGTATTTTAAGGGATTTTTAGAAGTTAGAGTTTTATTTTTAGACATTTAAAGGATTACCACACCATAGTGGTTGGTGTGGTGGTAACTGTTTTTGAGTTTTTTTCCATATAGATGGTCATTTTGGTTAGTCATTTTAAAAAATTAGGAATTCTAAGTGAGTTGTATGGTGTTTGGTGCATAATAGGAAGTGAAACACCTAAGGTATCCATTTTAGTGGGTGTTTTCCCCATATGTTCTCCAATGTGAAATCTGTATGGGATCCAATCATATTTTTAGGTCATAGTGTCATGAGGGGTATTGTGTATTCACTTGTTGGGTGGGTGAAAAACCATGCCTAGTGTTATAATTATTTTGAGGGGCATGGAATCTAGAAAATATCATTGTGGGAAATGGGATGTCTGAAATTCCCAAGTTAATGGTCATGGTAGTATGGATCTAATAAGATTGAAATTGTGTAAGGGGGAAGGGGAAACAGTGATCATGGACTCACCAAATGGTTCTCCTTAGTTTGGTAAGCTCAAACAACCAAGGATTATCCTCTATTTTGAAGAGGGTAACCATGATAGTCATCAAGGAAGTGAAACAACACTCTCCATTATATAGATCATGTCATGGTGTTGGTCAAGGATTTTATTTTAGCTTTTAAAATGTGTAAGAGGTTTTTAGGGGTATGTATTTCTAAACCCTAAATTCAAATTCCATTTGACTTAAGAGTTCCACAATCATGGTAGAATTCACCACATTATATTGGCAGATGTAAAAAAGGGGACCAGTCCCCTAGGGTTCCACTTTTATTCACTTACTTTGAACCATACTTGACTCTTAGTCCTCTCCATTATCTCTAGTTTCTACCCTTTAGGGTTTACACTTATTGGTTCATTGTGATCAAACTCTCTTAGTTCAAGGTACCCTATTTTCTTATTCTTTTATTATCGCTTTCCCTTTTTCTCCGAAAAGGTTTTTTGTAGTTGGTTTTCTCAGTTTTGAATTTACTTTTGAGAATATTTTTATTATGGTTTGTGTTGGTTAGGATTTGAGTGCTTTCTTTTTTGATGGGAAGGGACTGATTCTTCAATTATTTCATTCATGAGTGGTGATTTCCTTGATTATTTGAATCATGTAGGTAGAATCATGACGTATCATTATTTTATGTGAAATTGTGGAATTAACACACTCTAGCTTCTTTGGGTAATGATGAAATCAATATAATGAAGATAATATTCCAAAAATATAAGGAAGAATGAAATATAGAATGGTACGTAGTGATCACGTGTGGTTTATACTCTAATTTGATGCCACATTATATTTTCTTGTTAATGTGATACCTATTTTCTATGATAGCTAATATTCCTTTGTATATGTGATATGCTTTAAGTTAGATAATAAATATAAATATAGTGAGATGAATTGAATAACGATAGAGGCATGTGAATTCAATTATCATTCTTCTATGAAGAATATTGAAAATGGAAGTTTTCTTAAGAATGCATTATGGTTGTTTCTTGTCTGTTGTTAGTTACTGATGTATGGTTTCGTTTTTTTAAACTAATGAATAATGAATCGGTTAATTAAATATAGTAATGAAATTTTTTTTTTCTAAAATTAAAGAGTTTGGGGCTTTTGAGATCCCTTCCTTAATGTTATTCCTTTATAAGTTTGTATACATGATGTTATTCCATTGGTTTCCCATTGAGTTTGTTGTATTGAAAATATGTTTATTTTTGTGTATATACAATGAGATGTTATAGTGTTGTTTTATTAAATTTTTGTGGAACTGGTATGGTTAGTATGTTATGTGAGGGATGGATGAAACATGTTGAGACCACTACAGGAAAAAGTACTTTTTTTATTAGCTATTTACGACAGGCCCGACACCGATTGCAAAAAGTCCATTCTGGAGGACTATTTGCGACGGGATTTGAATATCATTGTATCTAAAATTAAATAAATATGTATTTTCCATGGGAAAAATAACTCGTCGTAAATACTCTTGGTGCTTCTTTCCAAAATGAGAGAATGGGTATTTGTGATAGGACATGGTTCCCGTCACAAACACCCTTTTTCATGTAAGGTTAATTATGATGGGATCATTCTTATGTCGCAAATAATCTATCGGTAGGTGAGTATTTGAAATAGGACATGTCACAAATAATTTTTTAACCGCCACCTCAATTATTTATTGTGGAAACTATTTGTGACAAGAACCTAGTCGTAAATAGTCCTGTCGCTACTAATCTTACTTATATTTACCCCTTCGAATTTTTTCTCTCCATTTACTAATTGAGCCCTCCTTTGCACTGTTTTCCCCTTCTTCACTTTATTTGTTCAATTTAAACATTAAATTTTTATAGGGAAAGAAATTTTTGGTTTACAGTGTAACACCCCGAGATTCTATAAGATATATTCTTTTTAATTTCATTCATATCTACTGTTGTACGCTACACCAAGATTATCATGGGCTATACACAACACTGTATTAGCTTGCAGTATATGCAACACTATTCATGGATAGTGTTACACCTAATTTCAAGTTCGATTGATAGTAGTTATACTATAAAACAATGATTGTATATATATATATTCAGTGTATAAAAGAAATAGGGTTGGATTTTGTTATACGCAACATCAAAGGAGTCTTGCACTACATGCAACCCTAACATGGCTTGCATTACACGCAAGAGCAACCTTCCTCAATAGCGTGTGTTGTACGCAATACTGAGTTTCACTAAACAATGGTATATTGTTATAATATTTTTATAAACTATCCATTATGAATGTCAGAAACTAAATTTTGAATTTTATAACATTATTATTCATCTTACAGATTTTTTAAGAACATGGTTTTAGAGAAAAATAAATTTTTTGGGTAAAATAAGTATTTTTCAAAAATGTAGTTTTTCGGCCTTTTGATGGAGCACCCACATTATAGCTAGTATTTGAAATTTTATAAGTTTAATTTTCCAAAATAAAATTCTTCTTTGGAATCAGTATATAAAAATTTACATTGGATAAATGTTTCATATTATTCTGATAACTTTCATATTTTAATGAATAGTAAAAACACGCTAGATTTTAATTAAAAACAGCTTTTTTCATCGCAATAATTTATATGGTTAAATTATAATATTGAATGGTTTTAAAGTATAAATAGAATATATTTTTACCATTTAATATAATGTAAGTCATTACAATTAATTTTACAATTAATTCATAAGTAAAAATATTTGAATTTTTTGCAACGTTTTAAATTTTAAAACTCATTTTCTTAACAACGGGACTAATTTTAAATTAATTACTGCAACACATTTGTTTTGAATTTGGAAAAATGGATTCCATATTTTTAATCAGTAGGAGAAAATTATGTTAATAGGCTACTTATTATTTTTGGTCATTATGAATAGTAACTACGATAAATTTTATTTACTATAGTTAAAGATAAATTAGGTAATTAAGGGTAAATATAATATTATAAAAATAACCTAACATTTTTATTAATATAATCGGAAGATTATATGTCGTCCTAATGATTATTTGGGTCGAAATGGAATCCATTGGAACCCACTTGGATGTGATTAAGACCTTCAATTTATTTTATTTTAGAGAAAGTGAAATATGTTTCACTCAAACATTAATAATTAGATTATTTTTTATATAACGTTAACAAAATATAATTTCGTTTTTAAATACTCATTTTAAAGATAAAATTTTTTTCTTTATCATGGTCATTTATTTGTAATTTTTTAAGAAATATTTAATTACTTTAATAGCTTATACATTAAAGACGTTGAAATTGTTTATTTAGTGAAAAATCAATAATATATTATTTATTAAAATACTAATACCTATCAAAAGGACCGTAAACTTGAACAAACATTATGGGTAGAGTATATATATACCCTAATAATCCCAGTGTCTATTTTTGGACCATTTGGAGCCTTATGAAATCTGATTAGAACATTTATATTATTTTATTTTAAATGAAGTCAAAGATGTCACTTTCATAATTTAATTAATATAAAAATTTAGAATTTGGTGATTTTAAGATGATAAATTAGTGTAAAAATATTATAATTAAAGGTATTATATTTATATTAATCATAGGATTTTAATATTAATTTTTATGCAACAAATAAGTATATTAACTAATTATACTAAAATGTTTTAGTAATTATTTTATTAAGAGATATACCAAATAAATGGTTTCAAAAATATTAAAATAAATACAATATGAAACAATTGATGTTCCCCATGAATTTTTTTGATTCATATGTCATGTTAGAAATCTATTATATATTGTTTTTCGAACATATCTTCTATGTGGTTTTTATTTAAATTCAAATAATGAATAGTGTCAAAATTAACACTATTGTTATTTTATAAAAAAACATATTATTAAATTGTTTAAAAATCACATAAATATTAAAAATTATAAATTGAAAATTAGATGGTCTATAATTTCATAAAGTACCCATTTATGGATAATTCACAACACATGAGTAATTATTTATAATAATTTAAAATGTAGAATGCTATTACCACAAATAAGATTAAATAAATTAAACAAGGTTAAATCAAATTGATAATGTTTAAATTAATTTCCCAGCATGTATAAATTTGATTGTATGATTACATTAAAACCATATATTACCTCATATATTAATTTTAGTCACATTATATGTTTTTATGTGGGGTTTGAGTCTATTATAAATTAATATTTTTGAGGTTTCCAAAAGTGCCCCTCTCTTCCCTTATAAAAGGAAACCTCTTCCCTCTCTCTTCACAAAACCTTGAGCCTTAAATCTAGGAAAAACACTGCCCATTTCTCTTCTACAGTTACCTAGAAATATTCTGGAGGTTTTGGTCTTCTCAAAATACCAACTCTAGTCCCTTAAGAGGAAGCTTAAAGGAGGTGCGTCGAAGAAGAGGTGATCTCTTCTACCGATTCTTTCAAGTTTCTTTCTTATTAAACTTCCACTTATTTAGTTGTATCATTGTAAATTAATACAATAATTATAGATAATAAACTTATATGATATTATGAATATGGAACAACGCCATTTCACCTTCTATCCATCCTACGGAAAATGAAATCATCGCGCGTGCGTACGTACGGAATATCATCTCCATGTCGTGGTGTAATCAGTTTTTTCACCACCACCTTACTTGGATGTGTATAATGGTGTAAAGAATAACTATATATGGTTATTATAACTTCATAATGACTCTGATATATTATATCATCCACTCCAATTCCATTCAATAATTATGGGACCGATATCATCACTTGTGCATACGTACAGATTACCGTCACCACAACGCGATGAGATTCATTCTCCATGTTAACCATTCAAGAATTATTATAAAGTATATATAATGAATAATAGTGGTATATATAACATAATTATTCTGCGGGATTTATGTGTATATATATATATATATATATATGTGTGTGTGTGTGTGTCATCTACTGACTTCGATTCAAGTCAATAAGGAAAGGAAAACAGCGTTCATGCGTAGGTATGGCCTACCATCTCCATGAAGGGTGTGTTTCATTTCATTTATCTAACTATTATATATATACACTGAATATGTACGATATATAAATCATTTTTTACATTCTTGATGTAATTAAATCATTATATAAAAATAATAATAACAAGAACAACAAGTCCAAACACGTACGATAAATGAAACGATATTACCAAAAACTTCGCTTTAACTTGGAATTTACAAAAGAACGGGTAATATAAAGTCATAAGTGAACCATATATGATATAATAACAATTAATATTATTCTGTAATAAGTTAATGAAATTATTAAAATCATTATACAGGAGGTTCAGATACATAAAAATCATATCAGACATAAGGTAAGGGATAATTTTTCAATCCCATTTTTATCCGAGATTGCTTATTCGTAAGAATTTACTGGGGTTATATTTATCATCCATATCCCTATTTTATAAAAATGGTTTCATTTATTTTTACCAATTTTTACTTTTACTACATTGTATGTATGGAATCTTTCTTTTTTTTACTATACGAGGTACATTTTTACTTTTCCGTGAAAAGTACGAGAAGAATGTTTTTTAACTTATACGACATGAACAGATTTCTTAAGGTTTAATAAAGCCTTATTTTCATGAAGATTCCTCCACAAGATTTCATTATTATTTTTCAACAAAATCCATTTCATTTAAAATTGGATGACATTTTGTGCAAAGCAAATGATTTTGAAGAAGAAAGGATATTTTCCACAAGAATTCATTTCAAGTGTTTTTCAAAACTATTTTCCATCTAAGATGACATTATTTAGTATGATTATGTTTCAAGTATAAATTACCTATTATTTAAATGGTTTTATTCTTCTTATGATAGAATAATATCCATTTTTTTATGGATTATATTATGATGGGATGATGTTTATGAAACCCATTTTATTCCTTGGGTAGTAATGAATGATTTATGATTATTTTTAGGCACAAAAAAGAATGATTTCATTATGAGATGTATGGGACAAATATCTCCCCCAAATTCATTGGTTAAAGATTTATATCTCATGAGTTAGACATGGTTGGAATAGCATGTTAATCTGGTTCAGTGATACAGGACTGGAACGAGGAGTGAACTCGATTCAGTAAGGGACTTTGTCCACTAAGATGGCCTTGGAAACAATGCCTTGGCTAATATAGAAATCATATCATGTGCTTAATGGTTTTCCAAAATTACATGTTTTATTCCAATGTTATTTTGTCATGATTAATTTTCCTTTTTGATCTATTCCATTTGTAGTGTGAATATTGTGTTTCTCAAGATTTTTATGTTTAAACATTATGTTCATGTTTTTTTAAGTTCAAATGTATATGATTTGTCTTATTTTCTCCATGCATATCCTTACTGAGAAATTGAGCTCACGCATTATATGTTTTCTTTTCCCCATGATTTAAAGAAAGGTTTTAAGTAAGAAAACAAAATCGGAATATCTTTATGGGAGATGTTGAAAATCATTCACCCCGATTAGACGATTATGTTCCGTGTTTCCAAATACACTAAACTATTACATGCATTGAGTGTTGTTTCTTGTTATTTATTAATTATTCCTCAAATGTTATGTAATTTCCATGCACGTCAATCTTGGGTCTCCATATTTGGTATCAGAGGAAAGGTTTAGTTATCCTTTGGAAACTAGGATGTGAAAACATTAGTGATATCCCTAGAGTTATTTATATGGTATGTATAGGGATGTCCCTAAGGTTATGAATAAGTATAGGTGATATTCCTAGAATTATGGTAACGATGTTAGAATTAAACCTAAGTTGTTAGATATTGATGGTACTCCCCCTTTATTATGTTGTTTTCTCTAGAATGATTTTTTCCTCTCACACTATTTTTTTTTGGGTTTTAGATGATGGCTGGAACCCGAAGGAACCGTGTTGATAAATGTAATGGAAAATGAAATGCTTGTGATTCCGAACAAACCAATGATATGGTAGATGGTTTGAAAAAATATTATCGCTTTACTTACACAAGATGTGAAGCATTCTGGACATCCAAATGTGCAGAGAAGGGAAAAATATTATTTTGAGTCCTTCATGAGGCAATGTCCACCTTCTTTCAGTGGGTCGTCTAATCCACATATTGCTGAAAAATAGATTAGTACCATTGAAATGATATTTTCCATAGTTCATTGTTCAGAAAATGAAAAATTCAATCTGGTTTTTTACCATTTAGAAGGTGAATTAAACCAATGGTGGACTCTAATTAAGAATACAAGGCCCCAAGATGAAATTGAATCAATGGAATGGGACGAGTTCAAGAACTTTCTTTTCAATAGGTACTTCCATCATATTCTTCGAAAAAAAGATGGAAAAGGAGATACTTGAGCTTAAGAAAATGGATGATGAATCTGTTGGTATATATGATGAAAAATTTACAAGGATTTAAAGGTATGCATTTGTCATTATCATCCAACCAGAAAGTAAATTTGATCAATTATTCAGTGGCTTAAAACCAAGTATTCGAAAGGAATTAGCTATAAGAGACATCAGTATCTATGAAGAAATTGTGTGTTGTTCTATCATGGTAGAACTGGAAGTTGGTGTTACATATCCATCTCATGGTTTTGACAAAAAATGAAAGTTGCAGTTCAAGGATAAATCTCATAATAATTGTGAAAAGAAGATGAATGTTTATTTATGCTCAACGTGTGGAAAACATCATGGTGGAGATTGTCTAAAAGATACAAGAAAATGTTTTAAGTGTGGAAAATATGGTCATCGAGCAGTTGAGTGCCGAAGTAATGGGATAAAGATAGCTAAAGATGTGAATAGAGAAAAGACAACAGTGAATGCTCCACCAACACTTCAATGCTTCAAGTGCAAGGAAATGGGGCATTATGCTAATCAACGCCCTAATCCAAGGGTTAATGATGATCGATTTGAGAAAACTCTTAAGGAAAAGGATAAAGGGAAGTCACATGTGATCACTATTTTTTATGTTGAGTATGAAAATGATGTTGGGGAATGATTAGTTGTATGTAATGTGATTCCAAAATAGTACCGTGGAATCTCATTTATGGTATCTTGGAATTTTGGAATATCTATGTATTGGTTTTCAATAATTATATGGTACTGGTAACCATGAAAAGTGATTGAAATACTTTTGGAAAGAAGATGATATGAACGTAATTAAGGGATTAATAGAAAATGAAATGAGCTCATGACTGATATATGGACAAAGTTATAACATGGTTTCAGTATGTAGAAATTTTGGGATTTTGGTATTTTGAGAGAGTTAACATTTGATAGCATTCATGTTTACCCTACGCTTGTATGGTAAGGATACATGATTAAGGTATCCACATGTTTGGAATGTGACCATCAAGATATATCATATTATATATTGGGGATAAATGATGGCATTCACATGCTCGATAGATGACATTTCTAGTAATTGTTTTCTTAATACTATGAGCTTAGATAGTAGTATTTTAGATAAGCCTAAAGATTGGAATGGATAATGTTGGACATATGTTAGTATTGTTTATGGAATGATTTTTTTTGATATTATTGATGTGATGTTACAATAATGTAGTTTTACAAAAAGGACAACCTGTAGGATGGGTGACAACCCATCATGTCAGACAAGGCTGTGGGAATCAAACCCACAACCGAAGTGTGATAGGCCTTTATCAACTACCACTGGCCTACATGAAGTCCCTAGTTAGTAGAAACTAGTTTTATTTTAGTAAGCAATATGATAGATGAAGTACAAGTCCATTTTTGGAATCATATACGTTTAACCTTGCCATAGATGGACTTATGTATATTTGATAACTTTTTCTAACCTTTTGTATGAGATGGATGGAATGACCTATCATTCTATATCATGATCTGATAACACATCAGGAATGAAAAATTCAACTTCATTTATTTAAGATATGAAGTGTAAATTGTTAAAGGAACGACCAACAGTGGGATTGTACCAAAATTAAGAAAGCATTTCTTCTAATTCCAATTTTTTCAACTTTAGGGAAATGATCGTAAAAATCAAAAATGTTATCCTATTGCCCTAATATATGATGAATTAGATGGTACCTTAAATCATCAAAAATATATGTATTTTTTATTGTTGGCATTTTCGTAGCCATGTTATCTACCACTCTCCATCAGAACTTGATGGTTAGATTTCACTTCCATATCCATATTTTTACCTATGTTCTCCTATGTGGAAACCCAGTGAATAGTTAATTTGGGTAACAATTATGTTTCATAATTTTGTTTTTAATGTTATTTTTTGGTATTCCTTTTTACGATGTGGGTTTCTATAAAAGAAACTTTCATGTTGTAAACCATTTATTACCCAGATGAATTTCAAGGGAAAAATTCATTTTAAGGGGGTAGAATGTAACACCCCGGACTTTTATAATATATATTATTTTTAATTTCTTTAATATCTATTGTTGTATGCTACACCATGATTATATTGTGTTATATGAAATACCGTATTAGCTTGCAGTATACGCAACACTATTCTTGGATCGTGTTACACACAATTTGAAGTTCTTTTGATAGTAGTTATTCTATGCAACATTGAGTGTGTATATATATATATTCTATGTATAAATGAAATTTTGTTGGATTTTGTTATAAGAAACAACAAAAGAGTCTTTCACTACACGCAACCCTGACTTGGATTGCATTACATGCAAGAGAAACGTTCCTCAACAGCGTGTGTTGTACGCAATACTGAGTTTCAGTAAACAAAGATATATTGATATAATACTATTATGAACAAGATTTTCTGAATTGTATTAACTACATTTTGAATTTTATAACATTATTATTCATCTCACACATTTTCTAGAACATGGTATGAGAAAAAAATAAATTTTTGGGTAAAATAAGTATTTATCAAAAATGCTATTTTGCCTCCTTTTGATGGCGCATCCACTTTAAATCGAGTTTTTGACATGTTTAAAAGTTCAATTTGACAAAATAAATTTTTTTTTTGGATTCAGGATATAAAAATTTACTTTGAATATAATTTTCATATTATTCTGAGATCTTTCATATTTTAATGAATAGTAAAAACACAGTATATTTAAATTTAAAAAAACATTTTTCATTTCAAAAATTTATATGGTTAAATTATAATATTTAATGGTTTTAAAGTATAAATATAATATATTTTTACCATTTAATATAATATAAGCCATTATCATTAATTTTACACTGAATTCATAAGTAAGAACATTTCAATCTTTTACAACGTTTTATCTTTTACCACTCGTTTTATTAACAACATGATTAATTTGAAATTAATTATTGCAAATTATGTGTTTTGGATTTGGAAAAATGGATTCCATATTTGGAATCAGTAGGTACAAATTATGTTAATAGGATACTTTTTATTTTTGGGAATTATGTATAGTAGCTGTGGTAAATTTTATTTACCACAATTAAAGGTAAATTACGTAATTTGGGGTAACAATAATATTATAAAATTACCCTAACACTTGTATTAATATAATTGGATGATTATATTGCATCCTAAGTCTTATTTCGGTCGAAATGGAATCAATTGGATCCCATTTGGATGTAATTAAGACCTTTAATTTATATTATTTTAAAGAAACCGAAATATGTCTCACTCAAACATTAATAAATAGAATTTTTTTATATAAGGTTATACAGAATATAATTTTGATTATAAATAATCATTTCAAATCTAAAATGTTTTTCTTTTTCTTGGTAATTTATTTATAATTTTTTGGAAATATCTAATTACTTTAATAGCTTATACATTAATGATGTAGATATTATTTATTTTGTGAAAAATCTATAATATAGTTTTTATTAAAATAATAATACCTTTCAAAAGGACCAAAAACTAATCCAAAAATTAGTTTTTGAGTATATATATACCGTAAGCATCCATGTGTCAACTGTTTTGACCATTTGGAGCCTTATAAAAACCTATTAGGACATTTTTATTATTTTATTTTAAATGATGTCAAAGATGTCACCTTTATAATTTAATAAATATAACAATTTAAATGTTGTGATTTTAAGATTATAAATTATAGTAAAAATATTATTATGAAAGTTATTATATTTTTCTTCATCATATTATTTTAGCCTTAATTTTTATTCAACAAATAAGTATATTAAATAATTATTAAAAATGTTGTAGTAATTTTTTTATTAAGAGATATACCAAATAAATGGTTTTAAAAATATTAAAATAAATAAGTATGAAAAAATTAATGTTACCCATGATTTTTTTGGATTAATATGACATGTTAGGAATCTATTATATATTTTGATTTGAATATATCTTCTGTGTTGTTTTTATTTAAATTAAAATATTAAATAGTGTCAAAATTAACAATTGTTATTTTATAAAAATAACATATTATTAAATTGTTTAAAAATAACATAAATATTTAAAGATTATAAAATGAACATTATATGGTCTAAAATGTCATAAATTTCCCAATTAAGGATAATTCACTACACATAAGTAATTATTTACAACAATTTAAAATTTATAATGTTATTACCACAAATAAGATTAATTAAATTAAATAAGGACAAATCGAATTGATATGGTTTAAAATAATTTCCTAACGTGTTTAAATTTGAATGTATGATGCTATTAGGACCCCATCGTACCTAATATTCGAATTTGATCCACTTTGGATGTTTTTATGTGGTGATTGAGTTTATTATAAATTAATATTTTTGAGGTTTCCAAAAGTGCCCCTCTCTTCCCTTATAAAAGGGAACCTCCTACCTCTCCTATTCACAACACTTTGAGCCTTCAAGCTCGTCCAAACCCTACCCATTTCTCTTATAAACTTCAATAGAAACATTTTAGAGGTTCTGGTCTTTTCAAAATCCGAAATCTAGTCCCTTAAGAGGAAGCTTAAATGAGGTGCATCGAAGAAGAGGTTATCTCCTCTACTGATTCTTTCAAGTTTCTTTCTTCTTCAACTTCCTCTTATTTAGTGGTTTCATTGTTATGTAATAAAATCCATATAACTAATATACTGATATTTTATTATAAATATGAAACAGTCTTATTTCACCTTTTATCCATCCTACGGAAAACAAAATCACCGCGCATGCGTACGTACGGAATACCGTCTCCACACCGTGGTGTAATTAGTTCTTCCACCACCACCTTACTTGGATGGGTATAATGGAGTAAATAATAACTATATTTGGTTATTATAAATCATACTGATTCTAAGATATTATATCATCCACTCCAATTCCATTCAATAATTAAGTGACTGATATCATCGTTTGGGCATACGTACGAATTACCGTCTCCACGATGCGATGAGATTCATTGTCAATGTTAACCATTGAAGAATGATTATAAAGCATATATAATGAATAATAATGGTATATATAACATAATAATTCTACTAGATTTTTGTATATATATATATATTTCATCTACTTACTTCGATTCATGTTAATAAGGAAAGGAAAACAGCGTCCATGTGTATGTACGGCCTACCGTCTTCCATGAATAGTGTGTTTCATTTCATTTATCTATATTATATATATATATAATGAATATAAATGATACATAAATCATGTTTTAAATTCTGAAACTAAGTAAATCATGATATAAGTAATAATAATATCAAGAAAAACAAGTCCAAACACGTACGATAAATGAAACGATTTTACCAAAAACGCTTCTTTAACATGGAATTTAAAAACGAACGGGTAATATAAAGTCATAAGAGAACCATATATGATATCATAACAATGAAAATGGTTCTGTAATAATTCAATGACATTATTTAAATAATTACCCAGAAATTTTGGATACATATGAATCATATCGCACATAAGGTAAGGGGTAATTTTGCAATCTCGTTTTTATCCGAGATTATTTATTCGTAATTATTTACTGGGGTTATATTTATCATCCAGGTCCCTGTTTTCTAAAAATGGTTTCATGAATGTTTAAAGCCCTTTTTTACCCATTTTTTTCTTTTACTAGATGGTATGTTTGGAATCTTTCTTTTTTGTACTATACGAGGTACATTTTGAATTTTCTGGAAAAAGTACGAGAAGAATGTTTTTTTACTTATATGGAAAGAACAGATTTTTTACGGTTTCATAAAGCCTTATTTTCATGAAGCATCCTCCACAAG
The DNA here is from genome assembly GCA_963277665.1 of Viscum album. NCBI lineage: Eukaryota > Viridiplantae > Streptophyta > Magnoliopsida > Santalales > Viscaceae > Viscum > Viscum album. The sequence continues at coordinate 476,701,809 of OY728135.1, forward strand.
ATGTAATGATTATTTGAAACAAAATCGTTTTATTTTAAAATTGGATCGTATTTTTTGAGAAGAAAATGATTTTGAAGAAGAAAGGATATTTTTCTCAAGAATTCATTTCAATTGTTTTGTCAAAACTATTTTCCATCTATGATAGCATTATTTAGTATGATTAGGTTTCAAGTATAATGTCTCTGTTATTTCCATGGTTTGATTATTCTTATGATGAAATGATATCTGTTTATTTTCTAGGGATTATGTTATGATGAGGTGATGTTTATGAAACCCATTTTATTCTTCGGGTTATAATAAATGATTTATGATTATTTTGTGGCACATGAAAGAATGATTTCATTATGAGATGAGTGGGACATATATCTACCTCCAATGCATTGGGTAAAGATTTATATCTCATGAGATAGACACGGTTGGAATAGAAAGTTAATCTCGTTCAGTGATACAGGACTGGAAAGAGTAGTAAACTCGATTCAGTAAGGGACTTTGTCCACTAAGATGGTCTTGGAAGCAATGTCTTGGCTACTATAGAAATCATATCATGTGCTTATTGGTTTTCCACAATTACATGTTTTATTCAAATGTTATTTTATCATGATTAATGTTTTTTTATGATCTATGCCTTATGTACTGCCAAGATTTATTTGTCAAGATTTTGATGTTTAAACATTATGTTCATGTTTTTTTAAGTTGAAACGTATATGATTTGTTTTACTTTCTCCATGCATACCCTTACTGAGCATTTGAGATCACCCTTTATATGTTTTCTTTTCCCCAGGATTTAAAGAATGGTTTTAGGTAAGAAAATAAAAGGATAAGATCTTTATAGGTGATGTTGAAAATATTTCACCGTGATTAGAAGATTATGTTCCGAGTTTCTAGAGACACTAAACTATTACGGTCCTTGAGTGTTGGATCTTGTTATAAATTAATTATTCCGAAAAAGTAATGTAATGTCCATGTACGTCAAGCTTGGGTCTCTACATATAGTGCATAAAATCTTCATTTTTAGGTATTTTTTATGTGATTTTTTGGGGGTATAATTACATTAAAACACACACACACCCCACTCATAGACCGAAAGGCAAGTCATAGCCCCCCTAAGATGATAACACACCCATAAAGAATTATTTATATTAGTGCATGATCCATAGGCCCAGTAGAAAATGAGTCCATTACAAGATTTGTAGGCATGAACTGACCCAATGGCCCAAGACCCATAAGGCCTTCAGTAAACAGCCTCATTGATTACGTGCCCAGCTGGCCTATACGATCTGCTCCACCAGTCACAGATCTGCTCGAAGCCATGGATTTCTTTTCTGCCTGACTCTCCATCTTCTGTCGCCCGCATCTGCATAATGTGTCTCCATCAATGTCGGGTTGAGTCCCCCTCTGACATGCCTTTTCCTGGTCTGTCGTCATCCAACTGATCCGCAACACCATCTATCATGGTTTGCGCTGACCCTGCCACATTATCCCGATCAGAACCAACACTGCATGCCTCGTTTCCCATGCTGTCAAGCTCCAAACCCCCGGTACCACACCACAGAAGTGGTCTTCCTTCGAGCTGATGCTGTCAGGGTTGCCTTTGTCGCCTGTACTGCCAGGCTGAAGCATATGTTCTGCCGCCGTACCATGTCAGCCTGTGATGCCCCCCCCCCCGCCTAAAGTAACTATTCCACCACCGCACACCACCACAGGAATAAAGCCCCACCACCCCCAAAATTAGGGAAAAGAAACATTATTGGTGGGAGTCGAACTAAGGACTCCACATCCGTTGGATATCATGGACACATGTATGACACCAACTGTCCTTCACCACGTTTACTTTTTGAGGAATTTAAGTAATGTTTTAAAATTTTGTTTTATTTTGTTTGTTTTTTATTAGATTTTAATTTTATTAATTAGTTGTAATTAGAGTCAATTAGATGTAATTATTTATATTTATAAGTAATTATATATAATTAGCAATAGTTATTTTAAATTAGAAATATTTTGTTTTACTTAGCAGAAATTTTTTTAAATAAAAAGTAAATATTTTTAATTTCTAGTAATTAGTTCTAATTAGCAGTAAATAGATATCATTAGTGGTAACTCAAATTAATTAGCATTCATTAGTAAAAATTAAGGGTAAATCACTAGAATTAGTAACGATTTCTGTAAAGTATAATTATTTTGTAAAAATTAACAGTAAATAACTATAATTATCAAAAATTAGTGGGAATTAGAAATAATTAGTAAAAATTTGTGCTAATTAGTCAAAATTAGTGGTAATATGAAAACAAATTATGGTTATTAGTATTAATTATTGGAAATTTGTATTAATTAGCGGTAATTAGTAAAAAATAGTGATAAATCGATATAATTAAAAAAATTATTGGTAATTAGTAATAATATGTGGTAATTAGTAGTAATTGATAATAATTAGCAGTAAACAGCTATAATTAGCTGTAATTGTTAATAATTTGTAGTAATTAGTAAAAATTGACAACAAATGACTATAATTAGTAAACATTATCAAAAAGTAACATTAATTAGTAAAAAATAACGTTAAATCCCTATAATTATTAAAAATATGGGATAATTAGATAAAATTATTAATAATTAGATGTAATTTTAAAAAATAGCATAAATTAGTAATAATTACCGATATTAGTTAAAAATAACTGTAATTAGTAAAAAATAATGGTAATTAATATAAAATAGCGATAATTAGTATTAATTTGCGGTAATTATTAAAAATTAGTGATAAATCAATATGATTTTTAAAAAGTAGTGGTAATCAGTAAAAAAATTATAAACTAATAAAAATTAGTACTAATAAGCTGTAATTAAAAAAATAGTTGTAATTAATAAAAAAAATAGCGATAATTAGTAAAAATTAAAGGTAATTAGTAAAAAAATGGTTGTAATTAGTATTAATAGGCGCTAATTAGAAAAAATTATCTATAAATAAATACAATTATTTAAAATTACTGGTAATTACTATTAAATTTTAATAAATTAATAAAAATTAGTAATAATAAGTGGTAATTAGAAGCAATTAGTAATAATTAGTGGTAATTAGTAATAATTACTAGTATTTAATTAAATTTGTTGTAATTATTAAAAATTAATAGTAATTAGTAAAAAATAATGGTAATTAGTAAAAAAAATAGCCATAATTAGTATTAATTAGCGGTAATTAGTATAAATTGGTTATAAATCAATATAATAATTAAAAATTACTTGTAATTAGTAAAAAATATAAACTAATAACAATTTGTAATAATAAGTGGTAATTAGCGCTAATTAGTAAAAATTAACTTTAATTTATAAAAATTGGTGGTAATTTGTAAAAAATAATGGTAATGAGTAAAAAATAGCAGTAATTGGTATTAATTAATGCTAATTAGAAAAATTAATCATAAATCAATATAATTATTAAAAAATAGCTGTAATTAGTAGTAATTTGTTATAAATTTAAAAAATTGTAATAAATTGTGGTAATTAGTAGTAATTAGTAATAATTAGTGGTAATTAATAATAATTATCGGTAATTAGTAAAAATATTTCATAATTTGTAAAAATTATCGGTTATTAGTAAAAATTAACTTTTATTAGTTGAAAATAATGGTAATTAGTAAAAAACTAGTCGTAATTAACATTGATTTGCGGTAATAATTAACAAATTAGTGATAAATCAGTATACTTATAAAAATTTAGTGGTAATTAGTAAAATAATTATAAAACAATAATTATTATTAATAAGGAGAATAAATTAGCTGTAATTAGTAAAAATTAAATGTAATTAGTAAAAATTAGCAGATATTAGTAAAAATTAACGGTAATGAGTTAAAATAGTGGAAATTAGTATTAATTAGCAAAAATTAGTAAATATTAGTGATAAATCAATATAATTATTAAAAATTGGTGGTAAATAGTAATAAATTGTTATAAATTAAAAAAACAATTATAATAAATTGTTAATTTGCAGTAATTAGTAATAATTAGTGGTAATTATTACTAATTACCAATACTTAGTAAACATATGTGGTAATTAGTAAAAATTAGTTGTAATTACTAAAAGTTAACGATAATTGGTAAACAAAATAGTTGTAATTAGTAGTGGTAATTAGTAAAATTTAGTTATAAATCAATATAATTATTAAAAAAATTCAATGATTAGTTAAAATTGTATAAACTAATAAAATTAGTAATAATAAGTGGTAGTTAGTAGTAATTAGTAATAATTAGCAATAATTAGTTATAATTAGTGGTAATTTGTAGAAAATAGTGGTATTTAGTAAAATAAAATTAAAAACAAATAAAAATCATTAATAATAAGTTATAATTAGATGTAATGAATAATAATTAGCAAAAATTAGTAAATATTTGTGTTAATTAGTAACACGTAGTGGTAATTATGAAAAATTAACAGTAATTAGTAGAAAAATAATGGTAATTAGTAAATATTAGGGGTAAATCATTAAAATTATATAATATTAGCAATGGTTAGTAAGAAATTGTTATAAAATAATAAATATTAGTATTAATAAGTTGTAATTAGTATAAATTAGTGATAATTAATATTAATTAGTTGTAATTAGCAGTAATTATTTATAATTTAGTGGTAATTAGTCAAAAATTATTAAAAACTAAAGAAAATTAGTAATAATAAGTGGTAATTAGTATAAATTATTATAAATTAATCTAGATTAATATAAAGTTAAATAAAATTATTATAAATTAATATTAAATAATTGAAATTATTATAAATAACATGAAAAGTAAAAATGAAATAGTCCATCAATTTTTAGACCATAATGAATAACAAATTTATATATACATGTTAAATGAAAATTAGTCATTTCTCAAAGCATAAAGATTAGAAAGTAAATAATTTACACCTTTTTAAATATTTATAATGTATTTTATTACTTTATAATAGTTTATAATAATTTTTGTTAATTTAATAAAATCAGTTAATATTAGAGGTAATTGGTAAAAAACAATGGTAAATAGATAAAATATTTATATTTACAAGTCATTTTTTAAAATTTTATTTTCTAAACTTTTTTAATCACGTTTTTCTTATATCAAATTAATCATAAAAAATTATCTATTTTATATTTTTTAGAGAAATATGTAACATGGAAGTTGACAATAGTCTTTATTACATGATTGTGACTGGATAAATTATCGTAGAAATCCTAACGGTTCTAGTATAAATCCTGTATATACTGAGGGTGTTGAATCTTATTTATCATTCACATCACCAAGACTAAATTTATTTTAGACGGGACAATTGAGTGTCCATATAAGAAATGTGATCTGAGGAGGTTTGATACATTTGAAAATGTTGACGTTCATCTATTAAATTTTGGTTTTTAAAAAGATTGTGTTTTTTGGTATTAACATGGTGAATGTAGTTCTAGAGAAGATACAAATAATTTGGTTCCAGATACATCAAGGATTAAAAACTTAGTACATGATGTGGCTGATCCATATTTTTTAAAAACTGAAACATAAGATGATATTGATTTAACTCTTGAGGTGGAATTATCCCAATTTTATGAGTGGATGAATTTCGTTGAGAACAACTTATATTCTGGTTGAAAAAAAAGAAAATTTAAAGAGATTTCAAAATTTATGACTATTAAATCATATAATTAAATGTCAAATAGTTGTTTTGATTAAATATTCTCTTTGGTTAATGCATTGTTACCTGAAGGAAATGCATTGCCTACAGATTTCTATTAGAGTAAGAGGCAGGTTTGTAACTTGGGTCTTGGTTATCAGAAGATTAATTCATGTCCAAATGCTTGCATCTTATATTACGGTGAAAATCAGTCATTAGTTAGTAGTCTTAGATGTAGAAAATTGAGTTACAAAGAGGCTCAACTGATGAAGTTTGGATTGATTCCTACAAAATAGTTGTGGTATTTCCCACTAACACTCAGATTTCGGTGTTTATTTATGTCTTGGAACATAGCGTCATTGATGTCATGTCACAAAACAAATATTTCAATTGGTAAAATCTTAAATCATCATGTATATAGTCTTTCTTGGAAACATCTGGATCAAATACATATGTCTTTTACTATAGAAGCTCAAAACGTGTGATTGGGTATTTCTACTAAAAGATTAGGTCCATTTAGTTCATACGGTAGTTTTCACACCCTAATCTTCTAAATTATTTTATTATATTATTTATTTTCTTTGATTAGACTTGTAATTGTGTACATGTTTAATTTTTTCTGATATTTCATGTTTTTGGTGGGTCTTGGATTAGTGCACAGGCACCGCATGGTTGGTTTTAACTGTGTGATTGGCCCAAATGCCCCTTCAATTAACCATTACATAAAATAATAAAACATAATGAAAATAAAATAAAATAAATTATTAAGACATAAAAATAACAATAACAACATTTTCGTGTAGTTAAAAAAATTATTTAAAATTGTTAATGATATTATTTTCATTAATATTGTTATACATATAATTATGATTTGATTATTATTAATTTTTTTTATTTAGAAGAAAATGAAGAAAATTATGATTTATAATTATTACTATTTTTATTATTATTACAAATATTATTATCATTAAGAAAATTAATGGCATTGTTATGATTATATAATTTTTAGCATTATTATAAATGTTGTCATTTATATATTATTATTATTATTGTTATTTGATTTTTATATTTATAATTATTATTTATATTATTATCAACTACAATTTTTTATTTGTTATTGTACATAGTTTTTTTAGGGTGTTAATATCCCTTTTTATCCTTTTACCCATCACGCACACCTCCATTATTCCTGTCACACACACCCACTCCTCCCTATTCACCCTTACACACATCTCTCTCCATATCTCCCTTTTTATTGTTTTTTACTCCCCATTATATCCCTCTCTCCACTCGCACTTCTCTCCAATCACACCCCCCCCCCCCAATTTTATTTATCCCTCACGCATCCCCACTCTCTCCCCATTAATTTACTTTTTTTTATTCATCTCTCAACTCACACCTCTCCCCAATCATGCCCCCCCCCATTTTAATTACTAATCACACACCAATTTCTCCCCATTAATTCCTTTATTTATTTCTTTTATCTCCCATATATCCCCCCCACATTCCCCTTACCCACCCACGCTAACCCCACTCTCCTCCCTATTATCACTCAAACACACCACCACTATCCCCCTTACCCACTTACACACACCTCCCTCCCCTCCGACGCTTCTTCCAATAGTCTCTCATCCCTCTGGTGGTTCATTCCAGTGATTTATATTCTCCATATTCTCCTATAATCACTCAATTTATAGGATTTCTTTGTGGGTTTTATTGTTGTCCAAACCTGAAATATTAGGGTTAATATGTATCTTGGGTTTCCTTTGGATTTAGGGTGTTTGATTTGTCTGTGGGGCATTGTTCTTCCTCCTGTTGAAGTTTCATTTCTATCACATGAGGTTTCGGTATGTGTTTCCGTTTTTTTCTTTCTTAAAGACTTTACTTTGATATTTTCCATTTTAAATAAATTCACAAACTAGTTTCACAGATCTATGATACCCTTGTTTAAATTATTATAGTAATTTGGAATTAATTTGATTTTTTAAAAATAGGTTTTTAATGAGTTTCAGTGTAAATTGCATAGTTTTATGATACCTAGAAAGCTTGTTTGAAATACTTATATTTATTTAAGAAGTAAACAGGCCCTTATAAAATGTATTTTCATTATTATGTTTCAACGACATTGTTTATTAATGAACTTGGTATGGTTGTGTTATGGAACGATGATTGTGTTAAAACACTTTTTTATAGGTTTAGTTGATTCAATGTTTTTAGTTGGTGTTCATTTAAAATAATGTGGGTAAGTGGTTATTTTAGGGGAAATTATTTAAAAAAAATTCTTGGTTTGTGTATGATTACAAAAGATCATTTCGGGTGTGTAAGGTTTGATGTGGGTATAGCATGCTAAACGTATTAAAATGTGTTGGAAAGGGTTTAATTTTTTTGGATTCTTTTGCGTTCTATCAAAAAATTAGGTGTCTAGTTATGGTTTTAAGGTAACCGGTGTTTTATTGGATGTTAATTTTTCTAAATGGAATTTTGCTTTCAAATAAAGTTGATCCCCTTGAGCGGTTTCTAACAAGTATTTTAAATCTGGTTTTGTAAGTTGTTTCTTTAAGTGTTTTTGAAATCATGGTTTATAATGTGTTCTTTAAGGATTGTTCATTCAGTTTGAAACATGATTTGGTGTGGGTTGAAAAAAGGTAAAATCATGTTTGATAATTGTGAAGTGTTTGAATGTGTGTTTATAACTTGAGGGATAGTTTAGCTTTGTAAATGTAAGAGTGGTGTTTGCATGATATATTGAATAAATTTGTGTTCCTGGATGGAAACCTTAAATGTTTTCTAAATTTTTTTATGTTTATACACTATATAAGCTCGATTGGCACCTTTGTGTGATATGAAATGTATGTTTATAAATATGGGGCACCTTTATAGAAGGGATATCCCTTAGGGGTTATCATATATTGGTGTTTGTGTTTAGGGTAGGCAAGTGCAATGAGATGATTCCCGCATTTGAGGGCCTCCTACATACACAGTATTACTATAATCACCATGGGGTCCTGAGTGCTTTATAGATTATCGAGTGACAGTTAATCACCAGCCCTGATTAGATGGGTTGGTGCCCCTAGTGGATAGAGAGGCCAGGGGGTATTTTCAATTGATTTAGTCATGAGGGAGATTAGTGGGTTATAAACTATGGGGCTTCACCATATGCCAGAAGGTGGTTCTGAACTGAGTGTGTCTAGGGGTTATCTAGGGATGTTTAGGATTTCCCATGGTCACAGCTTGTAATGCCTATTTATTTTATGCCACACTGTTTTACTTATAACTTGTATTGCTTTTTTATTTTCAACTATACTAGATTTTCTCAGCATGTATTGTTTACCTGTTTCTATTTTTCAAATCCTTGATGTTACTTGTTTGGTTTCTTTTATAAAATGATAATGTATTTTTGAAATAATATATGGTGTGACTTGGTTCTCATAGTGGGAAAGATGTGTTATTTTGTTTAAATGGGAAAACCTTATTTTTAAAATTATATTTCCAAACATGTGTCATCAGAAAAATTTTGGTAAGGAAACAATTGGATGCAGTGGTTTTCTTTTGGCATCCCTACTGAGAATTTTTGTGCTCACGCCTATCCTTTACCATTTCAGTTGCAGGTTCAAATATTGTTCAGGATTTTTCATAGCGGAATCTCACGTGGGAGTAGTTTTGCGCTTGTCTTTGGAGGTGACCAAGGGGTCACACGGAATTCATTGTAGCGGGGTCTTGTATTCAGTTATTTTTTTTAGTGGTACATTGTATCTAGATTAGTTCTTTGTTAATTTATGATTTAGATGTCATTTTATTGCATGATCTGTTTTTTATATTTATTTATCTGCTTCTGGTTTTATCCCTTAGCCTTAAATAATTCCCTCATGTGTACTTTGATTCCCGATGCTAGTTTCCATCTTGGGGGGATCGGGAACACCCCTTGTGAATGGTTTCAGACCGGGTCGGTTGGCCGGTTCAGGGTCGACCTAGGATGGTTCATGACAAAATGTTATCAGAGAAGGCCCTTGTTATTTGGGGAATTTGGTAGATCGGTATTAGAACTATAATGACTCGAGAGGTAGGTGCTAGAAGGGAATCATGAACCCTTTCTCATTCCGAACCATGAGTTGATATGGGTAGTTCAGGATTTGAGTCTTGTGTCTTTGTAATGGATTGATGGATGCCAATGGAGGCAAGACGGTGCCACATCGTGACCTCACATGTAGTAGTGACCCATGTGGAGTCTGAGTGCATGGTTGAAGTTCTTCCATGTTGTTGATGCTTACATGGGGCATGGGTCACGACCATGCCATCAGGTTAAGTGTAACTGCTAGTTCCACATTTCTGTGGTTCTTTGTAAGTTGTAGTCCATTTGATTCGGTTGCAGAAAGTGTGCTTTTGTAAATGAAAGTAGATTTTTTTAAATGAAAAAGTTTCCTCTAAAATTATTTTCAATTGGTAAAGGGTGTTTTAAAATAAGAATAATTTTAATAAATTTTTGGGTTTCAATGAAGAAAGGATGTGGCCCTTGGTTCTCTTTATGGAAGATCACATGTGGATGGGTGTGTATGGAATGTTTGTGGGGGAATTTGATTATGGGTGATGTGGATGGAAATGGTTGGACACACTTGTGATGATTCATAGGATGCCTTGGGTCCATTTTAACATATAAATTTTTTAGAAATTGATTTTTCCTTGGGGAGTGGATTCTTTGGCTTGTGAAAAGTGGTTCTTGTCATTGAAAAATGACCTTTGGATAAGGTAGTTTTGAAATTTAAATGAAAATTGTGATTTTGGAAAATATGGTTTTGGTTTTGTTTATATTTTATTGGCTTTCGGGCCAGTTTTATTGGCTTCAGGAGCTCTTTTAGATTGTGTTTTGGCTTGAGGCATGTTTTGTTTTTGTGTTTCTTGTGTTCTTTAGAGTATGCCTCCCATAATGGTCCCTAGTGTTGCCAATGAGTAATGCCCAGGTTTTGGTTCTTTTAAGTGTCATCGCCATTTGAGATGTTGGAGGTCTATTAGAGGTGGTGGAATGACTTGAGGGAAGTGGAGTGTGTCTTTGGGTGGTTGGGAACAGCCAAGTTTGTTAAGGTTCATGTTGTTTTATGTTTGTTTAAGGATTCAGTTTGGGACTAGTGGGGGATGGTTGTCTTATAGTCGTTGGTGTTTGGGGAGTAGTTGGTGATAGTTGATTTTTTAAGGGTACCTGTCTGGAGAGGAGTGCATGTTGGAGGAACCTTCCCTAAGATTTTATCTTCATTGATCCTATAACCTAGTTCATCAGGATACCTTCATGCATTCAATCGATATTTCTTGTCCGGGCATTCGAAATGATAGGGCCACATCCCTCTGAAGTCCTGTCATTGTTGTGGCCATTCTGGTCACTGAGGGATCTTTTGTGGGAAGTGTGGTTCAAGGAAGGAGTTCTGATTAGGGGATTCTAGTGTCTGACTGTGAGGTATAAGATTCTTCAGCCATCAGATCCCCAGCCATAGGTCTCATGGTAAAGCTTGCGCACAGTCAGTGTATCAGAGGAATGCAAGACTTTTCTTGGTCCTTTATCATTTGTCTCCTAATAGATACATTCATGGTACCCTTGTTCTTGTTTACCTACAATTGTAAGTTCATAATTTTTTGGTGATAGTGTGATGAAATTATACTTTAATGATCATATTAGTTGATTTCTTCTAAATGTGACCTCTAGAATTGTTAGTTTTTTCTAAAAAGTATTTTTCCCCTCTTGTGGGTTGGTCCTGGTTTTATTAGTGATCATTTAGAGATGTGAGGTATTGGGCAGTTTTAGATTGATTTGGGGAATTATTAGTTTCAGTGGTGTTGTTATAAGGAGTTATATTTTCAGGTTCCTCGGTATGTTGGGTGGCCTTGTAGTGGTTTTATGTTTATGTATTTGTGGTGATTTTCAACTCATGTGGAGAAATCGGTAAGTTTAGTCGGGAGTTTCTAAGTCCCCCCCAGGGTGGTGTGTTTGAATTCTAAATTCTTGCATTAGGTAAATTATTTTGGTGGGGATAACCCTCTCATGTTCTCCCCTTGTTTTGTGCTATGATTTTTCTTTGTGTCGATTGGTTGTAACTTATAGAGTGAATAGTCATATCAAGGCTCATTTTTTCCAATGGTTTTGGTCGGGCATTGAACTGAGTCTTCATTGTCTTTTAGTTGGGTGACTTTCTAGGGGTACAAAGTTTTTTGGTGGGGATAATTCTCACACCCCAATGATTTAAATTATTTTATTTTGTTATTTCTTGGCATTGGTTACCCCCTCCAAGGTAGGGGTTGAGTGCATGTTTTTTTTAATATTTTCGGTTTTTGGTGGGCCACAGACCGGTGCACGAGCACCGCACGGTTGGAGTTAACCGTGCGTTCGGCCCGAATTCCCCTTCAATTACCCATTACAAAAAATAATAAAACTTTATGATAATAAAATAAAATAAACGTTTAATACATAATAATAATAATAATAATAACATTTTTATGTAGATAAAAGTATTTTTTAATTAAAATTGTTAATGATCTTATTATCTTTAAAGTTTTTATTCATATAATTATTATTCGGTTATTATTACTTTTTTATTTTTTAAAATAAAATGAATAAAATTATGATTTATCAATATTACAATTTTTATTTTTATTACGAACATTATTATCATTAAGAAAATTAATGGCGTTGTTTTAATTATATAATTTTTAATATTATTATAATTTTTTTCATTAAAATTTTGTTATTAATATTATTATTTAAATTGTTATAATATTAATAATAATCATCATCAATATTATTATTATTATCAACACCATTTATTATTATTATTTATTTGTTATTTTACATAATTGTTTGGGCGTTAATATCCTTTTTTTCTTTTAACCCATCACACGCATCTCTGTTATTCCTATCACGCACATCCACAACTCCCTATTCACCCTCACTCACATCTCTTTCCCTATCTCCATTTTTTTTACTCCCTGTTATCTCCCTCTCTCCACTCACACCTCTCTCCAATCAAACCTCCCCAATTTTATTTATCCCACATGATTCCCCCCTCTCTCCCCATTAATTTTCTTTTTCTATTCATCTCTCCACTCACACCTCTCTCCAATCATGCCCCCACTCTTTTCATTTCAAATCATGAACCACTTTCTCCTCATTAATTCCTTTCTTTATTTTTTTTCTTTTATCTCCCACACCCCCCATTCTCCCCTTAATCACTCACGCTCACCCCCATCTCTTTCGTATTATCACTCACGCACACCACCACTCCCCCCTTACCCACTCACGCCTCCCTCCCATCAGGTGATTCTTCCGGCAGCCGCTCCTCCCTTCGTTGGTTCCTTCTGGTGAGTTCTCTCCCCCATATTCTTCTCAACTCACTCAATTTATAGGATTTCCATTTGTGGTTTATTGTTGGCATACCCCCAAATATTAAGGTTAACATGTATCTTGGGTTTCCTTTGGATTTAGGGTGTGCGATTTTTCTATGGGGCGCCATTCTTCCTCCCCTTGAAGTTTCATTCCAATCAAATGAGGTTTCGGTTGGTGTTCCAAAATTTTTCTTTCCTAATGCCTTTCAATTGATGCATTCCATTTTAAATAAATTTATAAACTATTTTCGTAGCATTATGACACCATGTTTAAAATATTATAGAAATTTTAATTTATTTGATTTGGTAAAAATAGGTTTTAAATGTGTTTTAGTGTAAATTGCATTGTTTTATGATACCATGAAATATTGTTTGAATTACTTATGTTTCATTAAGAAGGAATTGGGCCCTTATGAAATGTATCACAATTATTATGTTGTAATGACATTATTTATTAATGAACATTGTTTGGTTATGTTATGGCTTGGTTATAATGTTAAAACAATTTTTTAAGTGTTCAATGGATTCAATGTTTTTAGCTAGTGTTCCTTTAAAATAATGTGGTTAAGTGGTGATTTTAGGGGAAAAGGCTTTAAAATGTTTTCATGTTGTGCGTTTGATTTCAAAATTGGATTTCACATGTGTGTGGTTTGATGTTGGTATAGCATGCTAAATGTGTTAAAATGTGTTTCAAAGGGGTTTTTTGGATTTTTTTATGTTTTATAAATAATGTAGGTGTCTAGTTATGGTTTTAAGGTAATTGGTTTTTTAGGGATGTTTAGTTTTCTAAATGGATTTTAGTTTTCAAATAAATTTGGTCCCATTGAGTGGTTTCTAAATTTTATTTTAAATATGGTTTTTTAAAGTGTTTCTTTATGTGTTTTGGAAATCATGGTTTATAATGTGTTTTTAAGGTTTGGACATTCGGTTCGAAACATGTTTTGGTGGGGGTTAGAAATGGGTAAAAGCATGTTTGATAATTGTGATCTGTTTGAATGTGTGTTTAGAACTTAAGGGCTTGTTTAGATTTTTAAATGTAAGAGTGGTATTTTCAAGATATTTTTATTAAATGGTTTTTCCTAGTTGGAAACCATAAATGTTTTATAAAATTTTTAAATTTTATATGTTATAGCATCCTGGTTGGCACCTTCGTGTGATATCAAGTGTAAGCATATAAATATGGGGAACCTTTATAAGAGGGATATCCCTTAGGGGTTATCATATATTTATGTATGTTTTGGGCTAGGAAAGTGCAGCGAGATTAGTCATGCGTGTGAGGGAATCCTAATTACACAGTATTATTATAACTACCATGGGGTCTTTGAAGTCTTATAGATTATCGAGTGACAGTTACTCACCAGCCCTAAATAGAGAGGTTGGTGCCCCCTGGTAGATAGAGATGCCATGTGGTATTTTGTACTGATTTTCTCATTAGGTGGATTAGTGGGTTATAGACTATGGGGCTTCGCCATACGCCGATAGGAGGTCTAGAACCGAATGCGTCCAACGATTGTCTAGGGATGTTTGAGATCACCCATGGTTACAACTTTTATTTCTTGTTTATTTTTTCCACCCTAGTTTACTTACAGCCTATATTTTTTGATTATTTTCTACTACACTAGTTTATTTTCATCTTTTATTGTTTACATGTCTCCCTTTTGCATATCGATGATATTACTTGTTTAGTTTTGTTTATAAAATGGAAAACTACTTTTGAAATAATATATGGCATGAGTTGGATCTCATAGTGAGAAATAGGTGTTATTTTGTTTAAAAAGGAAAATAATATTTTTATAATTGTATTACCAAAATCGTGTCATCAGAAAACATTGGGTAAGGAAACACTTAGATTTAGTGGTTTAATTTTGGCATCCCTACTGAGCATTTTTGTGCTCAATCCTATCCTTTACCATTTCTGTTGCAGGTTCAACTTTTGTTCAGGCGTTCCCTAAGTGTCTTCTTGTGTGGGAGTAGTTTTGGGCTTCTAGTTGGAGGTGACCCATGGGTCACACAGAGATAGTTTTAGTGGGGTTTGGTTATCAGTTTTTTTTAGTGGTACTTTGTATTTATATCAGTTCATTGTTTATTTAAGTTTCATTTATTGATTTTCTGCGTTCTATGATTGTTCTATTTATTTATATTGTCCAGGTTTTATATATTGGTATTAAATAGTTCCCTCATGTATGCATTCATGCTCGACACTGGTTTCCATCTCTACGGGATCAGGAATGCCCCTTGGGATAGGTCACGGAATGGGTCGGGTGACCGGTTCAAGGTCGACCCAGGCTTGTTCATGAAAAACATTATATCAGAGGAGGCCCTTGTTATTTTGGGGTATTTGGATGATAGAGATTAGGACTTTCAGGACTCGATAGGTAGGTACAAGAAGGGATTCATGAACCATTTCTCATTCTGAACCTTGTTTTTTCAGGGGTAGTTTGTGATTTGAGTCATGTGTCTTTGTTTTGGATTGAGGGATGAAAACAGAGGCAATTCGGTGTCACGTCGTGACCTAACATGGAGTAGTGACCCATTTGGAGTCTGAGTCCATCGTATAAGTTTCTCATAGTTATTGACACTTACTAGGGGCATGGATCACAACCATGTCTTTAGGTTAAGTGTAACTGTTATTTCCTCATTCTAGTGGTTCTTTGTAAGTTGTAGTACATTTGGTTTTTGTTGGTGAAAGAGTTATTTAATAAATGGAAGTGGTTTTTTTTAAATGAAAATGTTTTCTATGAAATTATTTTAAACTAGTAAAGAGAATTTTAAAATTGGAAGCATTTTAATAAATGCATGGGTTTCGATGAGCAAAGGATGTGTCCCATGGTACTCTTTATATAAAATCAAATGTGTGTGGGTTTGTACAGTAAGTGTGTGGGGGAACATTTTTATGGGTGATGTGGATGGAAATGGTTGGACACACGTGTGATGATCCATAGGATGCCTTGAGTGCGTTTTAAAATATACAGGTTTCAGAAATTGGTTTTCCTTGTGGAGTGGATTTTTTTGGCTTGTGAAAAGTGGTTTTGGTATATTAAATATGACCTTGGGATAATGCAGTTCTGAAATTTAAATGAAAATGATGATTTTGGAAAAGACGGTTTTGGTTGTGTTTATATTTGATTGGATTTTGGGCTAGTTGTATTGTCTTGGGGTGTTATTTTCAATTGTGTTTTGTCTTGAGGCATGTTTTTTTGTGATCTTCAGAGTATATCGACCAGAAAGGTCCCTAGTGTTGTCAATGAGTCATGACCATGCTTTGGTTATTTAATGTGTCATCACCCTTTGAGGTGTTGGAGGTCTATTAGAGGAGGTGGAACGACTTTAGGGAAGTGGAGTGTGTATTTGGGTGGTTGAAAACTCCCTAGTTTGTTAAGGTTAATTTCGTTTTAGGTTTGTTTAAGGGTTTTGTTTGGGACTAGTGGAGGTTGGTTGTCTTATTGTCATTGGAGTTTGGCGAGTAGTTGGTGATATTTGTTTTTTGTAAAGGTTCTCTATCTGGTGAGGAGTTCGTGTAGGAGGAAAATTCCCTAAGAGGTTATGTTCATTGTTCTTGGCACCTAGTTCATCAGGATAACTTCTGATTTTCCATCGGTATGGCTGGTTCGGGCATTCCAAGTCGTCGGGCCGCATCCCTCCAAAGTCTTGTCATCGTTGTGGTCATTCAGGTCACCAGGGGAAGTTCTGTGCGAAGTGTCATTCAAGGAAGGAGTTCTGATCAGGGGATTCTTGTGTCATACTGTGAGGCACATGATGCTTCAGCCATCAGAGCACCGATCTCGGGTCTCAGGGCAAATCTCACACATAGTCTATGTGTCAGAGGCATGTGAGTCATTTGATTGGTTCTTTATCTTTCTTCTTGGAATAGATACATTCAGGGTTCCTTTGTTCTAGTTTTCCTCCTATTTTATGTTTACCTTTTTTAGTGATAGTACAATTAACATATCCTTTCATGATCATAGTAGTTGAGTTCTTCTAAATATGACCTCTAGAATCATTAGTTATTCTTAAAAGTGTTTTTGGCTCTCATGTGGGTTGTTTCTAGTTTTATTAGTGATGGTTTGGAGGAGTGAGGTGTTGGGGAGTTTTACATCGATGTGGGAAATTCATAGTTCTGGTGGTGTTGTTATAAGGAGATCCTTATTTTGGTCCCCAACATGTTGGGTGGCCTTGTAGTGGTTTTCCATTTAAGTCTCATTGGTCCGGTTCAACTCATTTGGAGAAATCAGTATGTTTGGTTGGGAGATTCCAGGTCCCCCCGAGTGGTGTCATTAAATTCTAAATTCTTGAATTTGGAGAATTCTTATGGTGGGGAGAACCCTCTCATTATCTCCCCCTTATTTTTGCTCTGGTTTTTCTTTGATTCAGTCGGGTCTAACTTGTAGAGTGAATAGTCATCTCGGGGCTCATTTTTTTCCGAACGGTTTTGGTCAGGCATTGACCTAAGTCTTGATTGTCATTTAGCTGGGTGACTTTCTGGGGGCAGAATGTTTTGTGGTGGGGAGAATTGACACACCCCAATCATTTAAATTAAATTATTTTATTATTTCTTGTCTTTGATTTTCCTCGTCATGGTGTGGGTTGAGTGCATGTTTTTTTTGATATTTGATGTTTTTGGTGGGTCTCGGACTGGTGCACGGGCACCTCACGGTTGGCAGTAACTATGTGATCAGCCCGAATTCCCCTTCAATTACGCAATACATAAAATAATAAAACTTTATGAGAATAAAATAAAAATAAATGTTTAATACATAATAATAATAATACCATTGTTGTGTACATAAAAATATTTTTTTAATTAAAATTGTTAATCTTATTATTTTCATTAAAAATTTGATACATATAATTATTATTCAGTTGTTATTAATTTATTTATTATTTAAAAGAAAATGAATAAAATTATGATTTATCATTATTGCTATTTTTATTGTTATTACTAAAATTAGTATCATTAAGATAATTAATGGCGTTGTTGTGATTATATAATTTTTAATATTATTATAAATGTTGTCATTAAAATTTTTTTATTACTATTGTTATTTAAATTATTATAATAATAAATATTATTATTATCAACACCATTTTTTTATTATTTATTTGTTATTATACATAAATTTTTAAGGGTGTTAATCTCCCGTTTTTACCCATCACGCGGACCCCCATTATTCCAATCAAGCACATCCACTCCTCCCTATTCACCCTCACACACATCTCTCCCCCTATCTCCCTTTTTATTTCCTTTTTTACTCCACGTTATCTCCCTCTCTCAACTATCACCTCTCTCCAATTACACCTCCCCAATTTTATTTATCCCTCTTTCATCCCCCTCCCTCCCCATTAATTTCCTTTTTTGTTCATATCTCCACTCACACCTCTCTCCAATCACCCCCCTCTTTTCATTATGAATCATGCACCACATTCTCCCCATTAATTTCATTGTTTATTTCATTATTTTATCTCCCATTCACCCCCCCCCACTTTACCCTTACCCACACACGCTCACCCCTCTCTCTTCCTGATTATCACTCAAATACACCACTACTCACACCATTACCCACTCACACACGCCTCCCACCCTGTCGGCTGTTCTTTCGGTAACCGCTCCTCCGTCTGATGGTTCCTTCTATTGAGTTATCTTCCCCATATTCTCATATCCTCTCTCAATTTCTAGGGTATCCATGTGGGGTTTATTATTGGATAAACCCTAAATTTTATGGTTAATATGTATCTTAGGTTTCCTTTGGATTTAGTGTGTTCAATTTGTTCGAAGGATGTTGTTTTTCACCCCGTTGATGTTTCACTACAATCACACAAGGTTTCAGTAGGTGTTTCCATGTTTTTATTTCCTAAATCCGTTCTATTGTTGCTTTCCATTTTAAATAAATTTATAAACTAGTTTCGCAGCTCTATGACACCTCTGTTTAAATTATTATAGAAATTTGGAATTTATTGGATTTTGAAAAATAGGTTTTAAATGAGTTTTAATGTAAATTTAATAGTTTGATGAAACCTAGAATGTTTTTTTTAATTGCTAAGGTTTCTTTAAGAAGTAATTGAGCCTTTATGAAATGTATTTATGTTATTACGATCCAAGGACGTTGTTTATTAATGAACATGGTTTGGTTGTGTTATGGCATGGTTATTATGTTAAAACAATTTAGTAAGGGTTTAATGGATTCAATGTTATTAGATGGGTTTACTTTAAAATAATATGGGTAAGTGGTGATTTTAAGGGAAAGAATTTAAAATTCTTTCTTGGAGTGCCTTTGATTTCAAAATAGGATATCAGGTGTGTATGTTTTGATGTTGGTATAGAATTCTAAAAGTGTTAAAATGTGTTGTAAAGGGTTTAATGTTTTTTTATTGTTTTATGTTTTATAAATAAAGTAGGTGTCCAATTATGGTTTTAAGGTAATTGGTGTTTTCATGGATGTTTAATTTTTTAATTGGATTTTAGTTTTCAAATAAAGTTGGTCCCCTTGAGTGGTTACTAACGATTACTTTAAATTTGGTTATTTAAAGTGTTGCATTAATTGTTTTTTGAAATAATGGTTTATAATGTGTTTTTAAGGATTGGCCATTCGGTTTGAGATATGTTTTGGTGTGGGTCGGAAAAGGGTCAAATAATGTTTGATAATTGTTAAGTTTTTGAATGTGCGTTTAGAACTTAAGGGCTTGTTTATCTTTATAAATGTAAGAGTGGTGTCTGCAAGATATTTTTAATAAATGTGTGTGCCTGGTTTTAAACCATAAATGTTTTCTGAAATGTTTTAAATTTTATATGTTATAGCATCCTGGTTGGAACCTTCTTTTGATATGAAATGTATGTATATAAATATGGGTCAACTTTATAGGAGGGATATCACTTAGGGGTAATCGTATATTGGTGTCTGTTTCTGGGGTAGACAAGTGTGCTGAGATGAGTCATTCATGTGAGGGCCGCCTAATTACCCAGTATTAATATATCCACCATGGGGTCCTAGGAGTCTTATAAATTATCTTGTAACGGTTACCCACCAACCCAAATTAGACGGGTTGGTGCACCCTGTTAGATAGAGAGGACATGTAGTATTTTCCACTGATTTTTTCACGAGGGTGATCAGTGGGTTATAGAATATGGGGCTTCACCATACGTCGGTTTCGTGGATCTAAACCGAGTGCGTCTAGGGGATGTCTAGGGATGTTCAAGATTTCCCATGGTTACAGCTTGTATTGATTGTTTATTTTCTGCCACACTGGTTTACTTACAGCTTGTATTTCTTGTTTATTTTCTACTACACTAGTTTATTTTTGGAATGTATTGTTTACCTATATACCTTTTGTATATCCCTGATATTACTTCTTTGGTTTTGTTTATAAAAGGGTGAAATGTTTTTGAAATAATATATGGCCTGATATGGTTCTCATAGTGGGAAAGAGGTGTTATTTTGTTTAAATGGGAAAACCATATTTTTATTATTGTATTTCTAAACTTATTTCATCAGAACAAATTGTGTATGGAAACACTTGGACTCATTGGTTTAATTTTGGCATCCCTACTATGCATTTTTATGCTCATGCCTATATTTTTCCATTTCAGTTGCATGTTCAACTATTGCTCAGGATTTTCCCTAGTGGTTGACTGTATGGGAGTTGTTTTGGTATTATGGTTTTAGGTGACCAAAGGGTCACATAGAGATCATTGTAGTGGTGTAATTTTTTTAGTTTTTTTATTTTTAGTGTTACTTTGTATCCGGGTCGGTTCTTTGTTTATTTAAGCTACTTTTTCATTTTGTTGTGTTCTCTATTTGTTCTATTTATTTATCTAGTATTAGTTTTATATCTTGGGATTTAATAGTTCCATCATGTATAATTTGATGTCCAACACTGTTTTCCATCTCGGGGGTATCGAGAATGCCCCTTGGGACTTGTCGCGGATCAGTTCGGGTGAACGGTTCTGGGTCGACCCGGGTTGGTTTGTCATAGTTGTCAATATTCTTGTTGGCCTTTCAATATATCACCATAAAATTTTCCTCCTTATATGTTTTTTAATAATCCATATATTGTTTTTAACTTATTAATTATAGGACATACAAAAAATAATATTACTGTTTATTTGAATCCATTGATTGATGAGTTAAATTTATTAATGAGTAATGGTGTCAGTACATACAATATTGTTGCGAAACAGACTTTCCTAATGAATGATGCATTGATGTAGACAATTAGTGATTTCTCAACATGTGGAATGTCATCTAGATGGAGTACACATGGTATAAAATAATTTCTATACTGTATGAGAGATAGTAAAGTGTTTATGTTCATCAATGGAAGAAAATCATGTTTTCTTTGCCGTCATCATAGATTTCTTACAACCAATCATCCTTTTCAATGGAATGAATATCATTTCAGAAAAGGTACAATTGAAAGAGATTTACCTCCAATAATGATCTTGGGTATTGAGTTAAAATATATTGTCTCTTCATTACCTCACATTACCACTAGAACAACTATAAACCAATAAAAATAAATAGATTTCGGAAAAAACGCAATGGGATAAAAAGGAGAATTTTTTAGGATCATTAGTATTGGTATAATTTGTTGGTCTATCATATGTTGGATATCATTCATATTGATTAGAAATATTTTAATAATATACTTTAATCAGTTTTTGGCTGACTTGTTATGACCCAAATGGCCCGAAGGCCTTAATTTTTACTGATTTTTGATAACCCCCCAATCAAGGGATGAGGGGGAACACTTACAAGGCTCATATGGTCATAGATTACATGGCCCGTATGCTTAGGATATTACATTACCCAAAGGTATTAGGGAATTCATACAGACTATATAGAAGGAACTGCCCCTCCCCCGCATCTACATCATGATGGCAGCTCTCCACCTTCGCATGGCCATCTAGCTAGGCTTCCCATGCAAGCACAGGCTGGTCCTGATGAAATATCCATACCCTGTCATTCTGACATTTCCATTTGTCTCTGCTTTGGGTAGTGCACCTGCTCTGAATCCTCTTCTGGGGATGCTCCTTTTTGGAAGAGTCTGTCAGGGGCCACTGCATGTGGCCCACATTTGTAGGTGACCAGAACTTGAACTTTTTGAAATTGTTTGATCACATAAGTTAATGAAGATAAAAGTGGCTTATAAAATTTCCAAATAAAATCATTTATTATTTTGTCAATGGATTTTATATTTGAGGATTCCTGATAATTATGTTTCAAATTTGGCTAGATGTTTCAGAAATGGATATATTTCTAGAATAAAAATTCATGATTTTCATTTTATAATGGAATGAGTTATACATATTAGATTTAGGGTTTTGTTGAATTATATTATTTTTGATGCACTAACAAAATATCAAATTCTTTTCAAGAATTTGTTTGAAGACAAATGAATATGATTTACTATGTAGACTGTAAAAAGATATTGTTTTAATTTTTTGCAAATTAGAAAAAAAATCTCATCAACTTTATTTGCATCATTGAAACATTGTATATTAATTTTTTTGTATAAAAAATGTGGAGGACTACTACACTTTAAATGCATATACCCATAAATTAGGTCCATGAAGAAATTGAAGAAACAGGTATGTAATAAAAAATTAGTTGAAGAATCAATTGTAGAAGCTTATTTGCAGGGGGAAATTTCTATTTTCTGCTCTCAATATTTTTTAATCAGAAAGTCCCTCAAAACATAACGAAATGTTCATTAACGAGGTAAATGTTGATGATGAAATGAATAATAAATTTTTATTTTTTAATCTTCCTGAACTTGGCTTTGGGAGAGTACATAAATGATGGATTTCAGATGATGAACATTACATGGCTTATACATATATTCTGGTCAACTGTGAGGAAAGAAAACCATTTGTATTGTGAGTGGTCATGTCACTTATTATATGATTTTTAAAGTAAATTAATATTATTTTATTTGTAGATTACATGATAATCATATTAAGAAATATTTTCCACAAATTATAGTATTTTCTCTTGAATAATGTCAGAAAAATAATTTTTCTTACTAGTTTCAAAAACTAGTAAAGTAAATTGTATTTTCTTTAACATATAAAATCAATTAATTACTTGTTATATTGAAATTTGTTTTAAAAATTTTTATGTAACTCAACATACTGATAAAATTGAAAATTGATTGTGTGTATCGAGTAACCCACCATCCAAAATTGTTAAATATTATAATTCATATGTGGTGAATGGTTTTTGATTTCATATACATTCATATGAGGAACCAAAAAAATAATGAATAACAATGTTTTCTTAATAGGATGTCATCATAGAGAAAGTGAAGTTGAATTTTAAGGCATACTGGAAGAAATACTTAATATATGTTATATGGGATAGAATTATGTAACGATATTTAAATTTCATTATTTGGATACTAATATAGGCTTGTGTGTTCATCCATGCAATGAAATCATTGATAGTAAATATAAAATCCTTCATGTAGTAAATGAACTATTTTTATTAGCTCATCATGCACATTAAATTTATTATGAAAATTATTGTGCTACATAAAGAGAGTTAAGTGATTGGTGGAGCATAATAACAATTAAATATTAGAAAATTAGTTTATCCAAAGTAAATGTGGCTTCACTAAAGTACAGGGAATTGAAATTTTCAAGAGACTACTCCAAATCCATATTTTCTATGAAGAGACATAAAAATCGATGATAAAAACCCCACATTTATGGATTTATAGTGATTATGATGTTATTGATGGTAAAAATGAATTTGAAATAACAAGTTACAATGAATCTGAAACACTTATCAAAATTGATGATATTGAGGAGAAATATGGAGATATTGACCTCGACATACATGAAAATCGAGATGGATATGAAAATTAAAAAACTAAAATACAAGTTAGGATCATATATAATATATTACTATAAATTATATTTTTTATGAATTATTTATTGACAATAATAATTTTGTGTTTCAGATAGCCAACAATGGTTTATCTGATCTGTTTTGTGAGTTTTAGGATACTGCACTACCTAGTGATGAGTCTGATGCTACATCATCTGACCCTCAGACTACTAGAAATTCAATGATGAATTTAAGGGGTCATGGTCTTGTATGATTGATGATTCCTGACCTTATCCTCAAGTGGCATCCCTATATTGAGTTTTATCCACACATTCAGAGGTATTTTTAATTGTGTATTTTAGTTAGTTTACATTAATTTTCATTAATTAATATATATAATAATTGTTTGATTATTTGTTCATTTTTTTTAAGGATTTTCACATATAGCCAATGGACAGAGGAGTTCTATATTTCAAAATTATTTTTCTAGAGCATGGGTGACATGGGATCATATTCTCATTAGTGTTCAGCACCGTATGTTTGATCATTGGATGTTGCACAAATAAATTATAGATATTTTGAAATTTATTTAATTAATAACTTGATATTATTAATTATTTATAGGGTTTATGGTATCTTGTCGATCATTTTATGAAATAATCCATCTGGGAGGCATGGGGGTCTGTATGCCTGAGCGTTGGTATCATTTTTTGCACATTGTGAGGAGGATGGAAATTCAGAAGGAGGGGGTCATAGATTTTGATCATTGTTTTTTTAAAGGTTGGGGCCGAAGCCTCATTTTAATTATTAAATCAAAGCAAAGACCTCTTTTAACGGAGTATAGGGAAATCCATAACATAGCCCGAAGGCCCAGTGGGCTTATATCCCATTACATAGCTCGTAGGTCCAAATTCAAAGGCCAATTCACATTTTGTGAATAGTAACCTGCTACTACAGTATCGTCGCCACTACAGTGCCCTGCCGCCGCTACAGTACCCCCTGATGAACAGTGTCGCCACTGCTACAGTACCTCTACAGTGCTGCTACAGTACCTGCGCCCCATGGGTTTTGAACCCCCATTTTCCATGTAGAATTACGGGTTGCTTACCACTAAGCCAAACCCCAACTACAGATTTTGATCATTCTTGTTATGCCCACCGACCGTATTACATGTCATATCAGGTTTGGTATAGATTATTTTCATATTGGATGGGAGATAATTTTCAGAGGAGAGAATCATTAGGTCGACAAAACCATGGGAGATAGGAGGTGACATATCGGTCTGGTAGTTATACATTAAGTATGCATCGACAACATATGGTATGTACTTTTTTGAATAATTTATTAAACATTAAATGTAAAATATTTAATTTATACTCATATAGACATTCGAACATCCTGATATTATGGAGTTCGATGTTTATATGATGACATACAATGATCCACTCATTGGAGAGATTATAAATGATTTCTATCATCATATTGTGGTCAGAAAAATTTATTATTGTGTTTAAAAATTAACTAAAAATAATATTTTAACTTGTAATTTTAAATTGTAATTGAAGGAGTCATATGAGGTCATGAAGTCTCAAACACAGAATGAGAGTCAGGCTGAGACTGAGGATCAAACCACCACTATAGCCAGATCTGATGATGCAGCATGGATGCAGGTGACTCAATATACCTTTAAGAAAGGTCATGTTATTGGTATCATCTCTCGATTGATTTCTGATAGTTATTATGAAACCATTGTGATGTTATAGTGCATCTTGAGAGGAGCTCATAGAGAGTCATCATCATCTGCTACATAGTATAAGGAGCTGTTGTGAGCTCAGGGTGAGCTTATAGAGACCATGTTTAGGGAGTAGGAAGAGCTTCGTTGATAATAGAATCAATATAAGGATGAGATGAATCGATGGAAAGAGCATCAGCTCGAGCAGATGATAGTGTACATGCGACGTCTGACTCATCGACTTGGGGTGAAGTTCACTCCACCTACACCTACTTCAAATAACCATCCTCTCAGTGATTTATGTACTTTTTCTGATAAACATTAGAATGTGCAATGTATTGTAATATTTTTATTAATTTATATATTTAAATTTCTATATAGTGAATTTTTATATTGTTACGAATATTGTGTTTTTTAATATTTTAATATTTTAATATTTTTTATTTTTTATTGTTCTATTATTTTTATTATTTTTTATTTTTATTAATATTTTTGATATTTTTATATTGGTGAAAATATTAGGTTTTTTTATTTTTAAATTTTATTTTTTTATTATAGACTTATTATTTTCATTAATTTTATTAACATTATTTATTATTATTATTATTATTATTATTTTATTATTTTTATTGATTTTATTTATTTTATTAATTTTTTATTATTAATTTTTTATTATTTTACTATTTTATTATATTAAATTAATATTATTATACTTGTATTTTTATTTTTTTATTATTTTCTTAAGATTTTATTGACAGGTAAATCATAATGTCATAAATACTTATTTGTAATCGGTACATCCACAAAATGCAAAAGAGTTTCTTAATAACAAGAGATAAACCACTTATAACGGTTAGGTCTACCATTGCATATAATATTTTTTATGATGACCAGTCATAAAAAATACTATTGGCGATGCCATTTTCTAAAACAGACCATTTGCAATGAAAACCCATCACAAATGACCTTTTTTTGACGGTATCCCGTCACAAATAACCATGTGTAAATACTTCAATTTCTAGTTATAGAATGGGGTTTTCTTGTTGGTTGTTGTGATGAGGTTGATGATAGAATGGATGGCATAATTTTGACGTGGAACTTACCTATTTTCCATTTAGTTGTGTTGGATTATTGATTTTTGGATTAGTTAAGGAAAGTAGAGGGGATTTATTAATGTGATTGTTTCTTGATGGCTGGTTATTGGATATTTGGATGTCATGATTCACAACCGCCTACTATAGTTGGTTTACGCACTGTGGGTGAAAAACCCTTACGGTATATTCAAGTTGGGTCCTATAAAATCTATATTATTGATTGGTAATGAACAATAATAGAATTCATAGGTTTTGGTTTTGTTAATGATGGTAATGATGGTATATTAAATGAAAACCATGGGATGGTTAGATTAATGCTCAAAAAATGGGATGGAATCTTGGAACTGAAGTATAAATTTTATTAAATCATGTTGACTTGGGACTAAATGAAATTATTTGACAAGAATTTGTAAGGAGACAAATGAATGGTAAGTAATTTTTATTTACTAAATGAAAGGAATAAAGGTGTTTTATATTGATTCTTGTGTTCTTATTTTAAATCTAAACACCTAGAACATAGTAGTGGTAGTTGGGGGTCATGTGGGGAGATAAATACAGTAGAGTAAAAGAAAATGTAATTTCCTTTATTTTGGTTATGTGATAAATATATTCATAATATTTTCTGATTTCATACACTTAACCACCCATTTTGTGCAGGCATATAACACCCAAATGTTTTAGGTTTTGGGTGTTTTTTTCCAATATCATAGTTGGAGAAGGAATGGATAACTATCTTCTCTATCTTCACTTATCTATCTTTATACATATCAAGATGTAGAGGATTATCTATTCTATAATGGGTAAAGTTATATGGTATGTGCCTACATGGGTTTTGATGGTTCTCAGTTTTACCATACATGCATGTGTGGGCTGTAGTGGATTAAGGCTAAAGCACATACATGTATTCCATTAGGATAAATTGTTGTTACTATAAGTTTACTTTCTGTGGTGGTGATATGTTGGTCCATGATTGATGATACATGGGATGTAAGGGCTTTCAAACTTGTTACATGGTAATGAGATGTGGCTGAGATATATGTTGATGGGGTGAAAGATAAGATATTTTTTCGGTATGTGTTTATGTATTGTATGATGACTTATAAAGGGGATTATATCCTAAGAAATTTGGAATTGGGGTGTGAGAGTGACCAGGTATTAGGGATGTGGATGCATTTTACCTTTCATATATATATATATTATTTTTATGTAGTTTCTTATTTATATATTCTACTTGGTGAGAGAGCCTTGGTTACGATGATATATAGTTTTACCATTTTAGGTAATGAGTTATTTGCTTCTATTTATGGATTTATTATGCTTATTTCAAATTTCAATGATAGGTCTCAAGGATTATAATATTGATTATACATTTATTTTCACACCATGCATATATAAACTCTTTTTAAGTATATAGAGCAGATTGGTGATCATGTTGGGCATTACTAGCTCAAAGTGATCATTCAAGAGATGTTTGAGTTCATGATCGCTACCTAGGATTTATTATGGGTATTTTAAGATGTTCTCTATGTTGTATGAAATTAAATTTATATATTTGTAATGATTATTTATTTATGTGATGGATTTTTTTGATAGATCTTATATCTTATCCTTAAGTTTATATATTGAGGGTAATGTCTCGCATTTGTATTCTTTATATATCCTTAGTGATAGTCTTCATCCCATGGAATGTTGACGTGGGATAGAGGTATCATCTATGAAATATTTTCTATCCTATTAGGGGTACCTACAGAGGGGTGTTGTGACATTATATAGAACCCATATTAGTTTTCAAGATTGAAAAATCACATTTGTAATCCTAGATCTACCTATTATAATCTATTAGTGAAAGGATTACTATAAACTCCCTATAGGAATTACTTCTCACATATTATTCTTAATAACAAATCATGAGAGATATTTTACTCAAATAGTAAGAAATATACTCAATATTTAGGATATTCTAATTGTGAAATAATACAACGATGTTTTTATTGAATAGTTAGTTGGTCTTCCTTCAGATCTCGAGGATATGTTTTCCATATAACTCATAGCTGGTGTTATTCCTATATCAAAGGATACGTATATAATATCCTTGGATGAAGTATAATAATTAAAGAATAAAATTTAAGAGAATCTAGAGAAGGATTTTATATTCTTAAGTTCTTCTCCATGGGTTGCATATGCCCTCTTAGTTAAGAATAAAGGTTGATCACTAAGTCTCTACATTGATTATCAGGAACTTAACAAGATCCTGATCTAGTAAATTATCATCTGTAAGGGGATAATTACTTCTCAAATATTAAACATTGATATATATATCATCAATTAACTATTAAATGGAAAAAATATACCCAAGAAAGTCTTTTGTGTTAGATATAATCACTATGAATTATTTGTGCTTCCATCTCGACATACAAATCCTCCTTCTATATTTATAAATCTAATCAATGTATTTAGATTTTACCTTGATCAATTTGTTTTATTATTTATATTTTATATTATCATATATTCCAAGATCAAGTAATATCATTAGATCATTTTAGAATTGTGATGAATACCTTGTGAAAGGAATAACTATATGATAAATTTAGTAAGTATGAATTCTTACTATAGAAAATATAATTCTTGTTTCGTGCAATTACAATATATAATATATCTAAATATCCATTAAATAAATAGGTGAGTGAGTAATATCCAATACCAAGCATTGTAATAGAGATCTATAGTTTTGTTTGATTGGCAGGATATTATCAATGCTTAGAGAAACAATTCTCATGACTATCAAATCCACTAACCAAGTTAACTCAGAAGGGATTAATATTCATATGGATATATAAAAGTGAAAATAATTTAAAGGAGAATAATAAAAGGGACGGGTATGTGTGATCATGAATAATGACATGGTGGTAGCTTATGCCTCATGTAAATTAACGGCTCATAATAAAAATCACCTAAAATAGGATTTGGATTTAGCTCTGGTGATATTTTCATTAAATATATGTAGGCATTACATCTATGGAGAATAGTGTGAAATATATGATGCTCAAAAGAGATTAAATTATATATTGACATGGAAAGAGTTAAACATGTGTCATAGTTGTTGGTTGGAGTTGATCAAGTACTATTACCACTCAATAAATTACTACCCTGGGAAGGAAAACAAGGTGGTTGACGCTCTGGTTAGGATGTACCATGCTACCTTATCTATGATGAGGACTGAAAGACACCCAATACTCATGTATTTTCAAAGACTGCACCTTGTAATCATAAAGGATGGTTAAAAATCATATCATTCCCAAGTCACTACTCAACTATCTATCCATGTGAAGATCAAAAAACCATGGATGGAAGAAAATGAGATACTAAAGAAGGTAAAGAGTATTTCATAGTTCAATATTGAAAATGATGGAATTTTATGATTCAAGAAATGAAGTGGTGTTCCTACAGTACTATAATGGAATAAGGAGATGTTATATGATGAATATAGATTGTTATTCTATATCAATCCTAGAAGAACAATGATTTATAAAGATATTAATGAATATTTTTAGTGGGAAAATATAAAGAGGGAGATTGAAATATATATATCTTAATTCATAGTTTTCCAACAAGTTAAGAAAGAATGAAAAAATTATGAGGGGACGAAACTATTACCCACACCTATCTGGAAATGAGAGAACATCACTATGGATTCCATTATATTTC
Organism: Viscum album; assembly: GCA_963277665.1. Classification (NCBI taxonomy): domain Eukaryota; kingdom Viridiplantae; phylum Streptophyta; class Magnoliopsida; order Santalales; family Viscaceae; genus Viscum; species Viscum album. Next base: position 476,732,148 of record OY728135.1, read on the forward strand.
TTCCTATGACTTTTTAATTATAGTATTCTATTTGAGTCATAGGTAAAGACCTTATACAGTCAGTTCATTTCATTTATATTTAAAAAAATTTCCCTTATGGTCAACATGCTAATATATACATAAAATAAGGGTGCAAGGCGGCATGACATACCTCTTTCCATTATATCATATTGATATTTAAGGTTTACCATGATGTTTTAGAGAAGTATTAAAATATAATTGGATATAAATATGAGCTTTAACACTACTTATTATCCTCAGAATGATGTTCAGTATGAAAGGGTCATTCAGATCATGGAAGATATGTTAAGATCCTAGTCAATGGATTTCAAAGTATGTTGGGATTTACTCTTTCCCCTATTAGAGTTCTCATATAAAAACAATTTCCATTATAGAATTAAAATGGCATTATATAAGTATATTTATGAGATTAGGTGCATAACTCTCACACATTGGGTTAAAGTTGGAGAGAATAAGCATTTGGGACCATGCCAAGCTCAATAAATGTTAGATATGATTCAAACCATTCAGTAATGGATTAAAACAGTGAAAAATATACTGAAGAGCTAAAATGAATATCATCAATATGATTTTATGTTTGATATAAAAGATAATTTATTATTTTGAATAAAAATATGGAAGTGCGTTATGAGATTTTGGAAGAAGGGAAGGGTGATCCTAAGATACATTATCCCCATTGTAAAAACATGATCGTATGGGGATGGTAGATTATCACCATTCACTTCCATTTAACGTCTCTAAATTTCATAATATATTTAATGTATTAATTTTGAGGAACTAAATACTTGATCTATCACATCTTCTAAAGACAAAGGCTATACAAATATAACATGATCTATCTTATGAGGAAAACCTGGTAGAAATCATGGATCTTAGAGATAAAGTACTATGAAACAAGACCACTAAACTGGTTAAAGTTCTCTTGATTAATAATAAGTTTGAGGAAGAAATATAAGAACCCAAAAATGTAATAAGTCTAAGTTAACCTCAATTATTTTCATCATATAATCTAAATTTCATGGGAGGAATTATTTTAAGGAGGGTAGAATGTAATGCACCACATTTATTTCAACATGTTGAATATCTTGTTTCACACATAAAACCAAAATAAAACATAACAATATATATTATATTTAAATAAAATATTATAATTCCAGATAAACATTTATAAATTATGAAAATTAAATGTTGAAAATAAATAAGAGAACTAAAATAGGAATAAAACCTTATGTAAAGAAAAAGGCCACGGAATTGAAATCTTCATCCTTTAGATTTTCCTTGAAGATCGTACCCATTATTATAACCGGGTAAATTATGGAAACAATTGGATAATAATTAAGAACATTTTAGAGAAATAAAATAATAAGATGAATTAATTTTAATGAATCTTGTAAGGATATATAGAGGAACGTAATATGACCATTATATATATGGTTATTGGATATATGGAAATTGATATATGGTTGTTTGATATGTGTTCATTGGTATACATGTATCCAATATGTATATTGATTTTATTATATTTAAAAATAAATAATTAGTTTCATATAAATTCTTTTTGCATGTAATCGATGTGAAGCATAAGTTAATTTATTTAAAAAAATTCCATTATTTTATAGAATTGTTTTTAAATGTATTATAAAATAAATTTATCATTTTAATAAAATATATTGAAAAAATTCAGTTAATTAATCGAAAAATATGTAAATAATCATCCATAAAATCAAAAAATAATTATAAATAATAAAAATATAATGATTTTTTGTCAATGAAATATGTTTTTTAGATAACATTCTTTATTATATATGGTATGTTTTATTTTTAAAGTGAAAATTTCTCATATTTAGATTATGAAATATAAATGAAATATATTATATATATATATAAACATATTAATAAATATTCATATATTGATTACTAATTTTTTGAAAATAGTTTTGAAATCGTTTACTGTATTAAAATATATTTTAATAAAAAAAATATTTTGTATATTTTATGTTATCAATTAAAAGTTAAATTTCTTATATTGATAAATTGAATTTGATAAAATTAATTTCTTTTTTGGAATCAATACATCATTATTTGGTTGGTGTGAAGTTTATTTTTCATAAATAGTAATATATGGAGATGAATAGTAAAATATTATATAAGTAATGCATTTTATAATAGTGTGCATAAATAAATTTGTGGGGTTTATAGAAGTTGGGTAAATATTTTAATTTTACATTTAATTTTATATCACAAGACCCTTAGTATTGAATCATAATTTTGATCACTATTTAAAGATATAATATTTTATTCTAAATTACTCCTCTCCTCTCCTTATAAATACCCCACTTCAACACCCAACTTCTCCTCACACCCTAAGCTTCAAAGATTGTATAAAATATTCTAAATAACTCACAAACTTTCTTATAAATATTTTGAATGTTTTTTTATAATACAAATATGAAGCATCAATGGAATAATTCAATTAGAAAATGAGTTGTCCCAAAGAGTAAGGTAAGAATTCCAAAATCACTTCTTTTCATTTCTATTCTTATAAATATTATTATTATCCACTGTAAAACTGATATATAAATTTTCTATAGTAAAATATATTTTACTAGGCTATTTTAATATTAATTTTAAAACCATATAATTAAATGATATTTGTTCTTATATACAAACATTCTTTCAGGGATGATATATCGTCAATAAGGATGTTTTTTTAAACAACTATTACTGCCTTTATGACTGGTTATAATATACCATTTTATAGTAAAATATGAAATTAATAATGATATTTTAATATGATTCATATTATTTAATAAGTAAATAATCATAAAATTAAATAAAACTAATAAAGTTCACAATGTCCAGTAAAACCTCCCAAATGAACAAACCATTAAACGATAACATTTATACTCAATGAACCATGCCTATGTTAGAATAATTTTAAAATTCGGGACCACATAAAATTTTTCAATTACATAAGAATCGCATCAACGCACTTATATAGTTATAGAACAATTTTTTAATAACTTTGATCATTATAAATAAACCAATACGACCTTTGAACCAAGAGACCGGCATCCTTTGAACAGTGAACATATAAAAAATGTATAAATAATATAATTATAAATGAATATAAAATAATAACAATAAATGAAATTTACAGGAAAAAATTATTAATAAATTATTTGATAAATTTAATTTGATTATTTAGAAAGTTATAGCATTCTCGACCAAGATAAAATCCAAGGTAAGAGTTTCATTTCCAATATCAATTTGAAATTGAGATTGTTTATGTATAAATTCATATTTAAGAAAATTTTATATTAGGTATCTATATAAAACACCTCTATTTTATACTACTTTGGTTATTCCCGAGGTTTACATATCTTACTACCATTTCTCCTCACCATGGTTGATAATTTAACCAGGAGTATGTTTGTAAGTGGATCCAACCTTAGCTTCTACTTTCAATCAAGAATATTTCTCTTACATGCCTGTATTATTTATAATGTTTTATGGATGTCATTATCTATAATTCTATTGTTTAAGGTTGTTTTTATTAAATTTTATTTTCTTTACAAATGTGTGAAAGGATTATATTTTTAACTTTTTCCACATGTATTCATTTTCTATTGACTCTGACTTTCTTTACAAAATTGTGAAATGGGTCTATTTTTTAATGCTTTCTGCATGATTAGTTTCTCCCATTAATTTCTTTGGGTTTTTCGAGGAATATTCCTTTACATGTTTTCCTGGTTTATCAAATAATTTTTTTTGCTCATTATTTTATAATTTATTTACATTGAAATAAATAATTTTAAAAAATTGTAAATTGTATTTCTTCTTATTTTTCAATATAATTCTATAATGCTCATATTATGTTTTTTATCTATGTCAACATCCTTTTATGTTATTATGTTTCACTTGGGATATTCTCTAATGATACCAACCACTATATTATTTGGATATATGGTGAATACTTTTAGTTCAAATCATCATTAAACCCATTTTTTATCATGAGTTAATTAATATATGATAGAAGTATTAATGTTTTGGGTTTATATGGCTCACATATATATGGTTTTTCATTATTTTATGGGTGGTTGTGAAATTATATATCCATAAATTGAATTGTTCTGAAAGCTTTATATCTCATGATATGTGATGTATGGGACTAGGTAGTGAACCCTATTCATGATGGGACTCTATCCACTATGCCTATCTCCCTTAATGTGAATTTAGGCATAGAAAATCTCGGTTCAAAGTGAGATTAGAAAAGAAACCCTTACAGATTTGGTAATTTTTTAATCAAAATACATTGAAAGAGTAAAATTGAAGTGTATTTGTAAATACATTGAATTTCATGAAAATCATGATAAAATAAACTCATGGAGTAATATATACACTACATAAAAGAACATAGATAACTAAATTAGAATATACCTCAATCGAAGGAATTTTAGATGAGAAACCCTTTCCTTTACTCCCAACTACAAAAAAATTGTTTTAACATCATATATAATGAATATAACCATATTAATAACTTATTTTATAATTTTATTCATATTTATTACCTTATATATTATTTAATTATAATCATAAATTACATATATATTAGTTACTTATTATTTATTTCCATTATCTACTGTTAGTAATTTTGATTATTTCATATAAGTTTCATGATGGCTATGCCGATCCTTATTCTTTGATAAAAATATTAATATTACCATATTAGTCGAGGTAGTGTATTCATAGTGATTTAATTATTTATTTAGTTTCAAGTTCATTTTATGAAAGGTATGGGTATGATTCAAGAGATTAGAATTTATAATTATCATGTTTATGGTAATTTACCAAAAAAATGAGTTACTTTATAGTGACCATTAAATTTTGTGTCACCCTTATTGAACTATAAATATAACATAAATTGATATTTAATCAGATATTTTACCATTATTATTGTCTTTACACTCATTCATGATGAAAATAATGATATCGGTATAGCATGGTTTATGTGGGTGGTTGAACTGACCCAAACAAGAACATGTTATAGTAACGAAGGACTAAGTGTTTAGAGTTATATAATAGTAATATAAAATTTATAGAAGAATAAAGATGTTAATATAAAAAAATAATAGTTTAGAATGATATTTATAAATATTTTTATAATAACATAATTGAAATGGTTAGAGAAGAACTGGATACTTTGATGGAATCACTCCTCAAAACGGGTTCCTTCAAAGTGAAGGATTTAGGCCACCTTATCGGGACCAGAAGCTACCAAACATTAAATAAGAATTTATGAGAGGAACATTTAGTCAGTATTATAGATATAAATAATGGATATATTTGGTTTGGAGTGGATGGAAGATAAATCCTTTTATGGGTGAAAATAATGGACATTTCATTAGAAACATGAGTTAGGTGAAGCGTAAAGATCACATGGGAGTTAGTTGAGTTATGTAAGTAAATGTTGGTGATAATTGTATTATTGATTCCAAATCCGAAAAAATGTTATTCTCTAATGATTTTATATCATTTAATTATCAAATGCATTATCCATGTTATTTTAACACTTTTTCATCACTTTTTACCTTGTTTAATTTTTTACCATGGTAATTATTTTTTTGCTAAAATTTTAAGATGAACACTCTTACATTATTTTAGAATGATGAATAAAAATTAGAGTCCATTTAATCTAATTAAATTTGAAAATATGAGAAATTTAACTTTTAAATGAAAACATAAAATATATAGAAAAAACTATTTTTATAAAAAAATGTCTTAAATAATTTAGTGTTCTAAATCTTATTTCACATCAATTACTAATTAAACGAGTGTTAATCTATTTAGTTTACATATAAACCGAAATTTTTTTATAATAGTCATCCAAAATTGAAAATTTTAATATAGAAATACAGAACATATAGAAAAACAATTCTTTGAAAAATACACCTAACAATAAATAGTTTTAATCACATCCCATTATTTATCTTCAAACCATTAAATTTTATAAATCCATTGGTATTAAAATAATTCTTTGAATTTTATAAACACATGAAATAATTCTTTGAAAATAATAATAATAATAATATGTTAAAAATAGAAATACATATTTTTATATTAAAGAATTTTAATTAATTATATCCTTTTTATTTCATTCTAGAACTATTTATCATATGTGATTTATATATTTTTAAAATTTTCACTAAAAATTACACAAATTCATCTTACCTATTGGATACAATTATATAAAATGTCTATATATCCAAATACCAAATATCCTATGACCATATGTCCAACAACCATATAACCAACAACCATATATATAACATTCATATTAAATTCCTATATATAGCCTTATGTGAAAATTTAAAATCATTCATCCTATTCTCTAAATTATTTATTAATATGTTTATCTTATTTATAACTTATTGTAATCTTTCTATAGTTATCATTAGTGATATGATCTTCATGTAAGATCATGATGGTGATAATTTTAACCTTATAGTTCTTTTATTTAATTATCAAGTCATTCCATTAGTAATTTTACTAATTATTTTTCATTTACTTATATCGTAGTGAATTTTAATTTTTTTTGTAATATTCCACCATAATGAAAAACAACATTCTTAATTTGGTTCATTATTTTGTGAATCAAAAACAATATGATTTATTTAAAGAGAAATATATACTAAAATCATGGGTTGTTATACTGACTTCTTGTGGGTGGGAAATAAAGCTATGGTGAGTATTGTAGTTCCCCGTTTGAGGCATGTTATGTCTATTTTATATGTATATTGAAATTTGGGATGATTAGCGTGAAATTAGGTGTTTTAAAAGGATTTTTAGATGGTTCATACTTATGGATTCACTATGGGAAAAGGGATTAATTACGGCTCGTTATTTACGACGGGTTGGAATCTCATCACAAATAGTAGAGTTGTTTAACTCATTTGCGATGGGAAATGATTCTCGTTGTAAATAACTATTAATTTTTTGTTATTTGAAAGGGGAAAAGATTATTGTCATAAATACTTTTGGTGTGATTGTGTGCCATGTGGATGGAAGGGATATTTGTGATGAGAAAATCCATCATGTCACAAATACTCTCTACGAGAAGGATTATTTACAATAAGAAAATGTTTCCCATCACAAATAATAAGTCTCGAGAGTAGCATCAATGTTGGATCCCATCACAAATACCTTTTATATAATCACCATATCTATTTATAGTGGGTACTATTTAGGATAGGTTCCGTCGAAGATAAAACATTTCGAAATGGAAAATCCATTACAAATAGTCTGTTGTTACTAATCTAACGAATATATATTGCCTCTAGCAGGAATCATCCACCATAATTTATGTGCTCCTCTAATATCCTCTCAAATTTATATCTTTATAAATTTTAATTTTTACAACTACATAGTGCTTTCAGAATCACATCATTATTTTAATTCCAGTAGTTGTTTTTGAGGAATTTATTTTAATCTTTTAAAATGTTAATTTATTTATTTTATTTTAAATTAGAAATTAATATTATTAATTATCATTAATTAGTTTTAATTAGTAGTAATTAGCTATAATTTATATTAATTATAGATAATTGGTAAATAATTAGTAAGGATTATTACTTTTTAGTAATAATTATTAATAATTTGTAATAATTATCAATATTTAGTAATAATTATCAATAATTAGTAATAATTATTGATATATAGTAATAACTACAAATAAATTGAAATAATTAGTAAATAATTAGTAATATCTATCGAAAATTAGTGAAAATCATCTAAAATTATAGAAAATTTAAAAAAAAAGACCGATAATTAATAAAAATTAGTAAAAATTGGAAACATTTACATATAATTAGTAAGAATTACTCATGAATAGTTAAAGTTTTCTAAAAATATAGATTATTAGTAAAAATTAGCCGCAATTAATGATAATTGATAACAATAACCAATAAATATTAATAATTGTAGATAAATAGTAATAACTAGTACTCCGCCCGTGCATTCGCATGACAGTATAAATTAATTGTTATTATAAATAATAGAATACAATTTTTGGAACATAATTTCATAATAATTTTGAAAATATTTGAAAAAAATGACATACATATTCAAGGAATAAAACTAATATGTTAATAATTTTAGGACTGAAGGTTTGGATAGTCTTGTCCGGTTGTAGTATCAATCGAGCATTTGATATAGTGTTCATTGTCACGGATTGATGATATATCATGAAAAATCATTATTCTGATACATGAAAAAAGGTGTATACTCCAACCAGAAAATGAAATAGTCAACAACAACTGTCATTCAAGTTGGTGGTATGGTGATAAAAGTGATATGTTACTAATATAACAACTACTGATAGGTTGTTAATATATGAAGAGGAACATAAAAACTAAAAGAATTAGTCATTATTTAATCATCTTAGAAATATAATATCCTATAGATCAGGATGTGGCAACATTCCAGTGTTTTAAAACACTAGTGGACTGATAAAGGAAAAATCTATCTAAAGAAGGATTTGAAATTGTAAGGGTTATGGATAGGAAATCACTAAATATCTCATAATACAAACTATGAAGAAGTAATAATTCCAGAAAATAGCCCAAAATGTCTGAAATGATCCCCTTCTGTGATTATATGTAATTACCGTTATCTAGATAAATGAAATAAGAATCAAAAATTACAGTCATAATTTGATACTTATGGATAAAAATATTGTTTATTAGGGATAAGGCATAGCACGTACATATGGCCATAGGTTGATGTGGTTAGGAACCGAGATTTAGTTGGGATAGTTCAAAATTGAGCACTCATCCTTAACATGTTCCACTGCTCAGAGCTGGATCCCACACTTGATGAAGCAGCCAACAAATCTAGTGGAGGTGGGGCATCATTATAGACCTTGGATAATGAAACTGTCAAAATTATATAACACCTAGCAATAAAAAGGAAATTCCCTGCACATGGATTATGCATTGGAGTCAACATATCAGCAGCCAACCAGTAGACATCTATTTTGATCCCTAAATTTTTAAAATTTAATGATTATTTGAAAAATGAATATGCAAATTCAAAAAACATAAAGTTAAATGGAATCAAAATTGCTATGAATAAAATGCATATGACAAAATGTTTTAATGATACAATGATAATTATACTGAAAAAACATTATTTTCCACTGTAATGATGTAATGAAATTAAAAGACAATGAGGAACAAAAAAATTCTATATGGGTTGTTGTTTTAACAGCTTGTCTAAATAGAGAACAATCCTGGTTAAGAAGAGGGGATTCCATATATCATTTCCCTGAATAGAGACAGTCACCTATTCTAAGAATCATGTAAAGAGAGCCTTAAACCGCTTAATAAAACATGAAAACATGAAAAAAATAGATGAGTAAAGATTAAATGTTGATGTTTCTTATCTCAATGTCAAGAGTGTTGTGTTGTTGGATTTAAAGCTCATCTAAATATATTAAAACAATGGGTAAGCAGTAGGGATGACATGTTTGTTTTCATTGATTAGACACATTCACCCATGCTAAAAAACATTAACAAAGAGGTCCCAATCACTTTAGATGAACTAGCAAAATGATATTAAATAAAAAAATATGAAGACAAATGGAATCGTAGTGTAGCATGGGATTCAATATCACCATTGTATTAAAATACAAAGTTATATAAAGAATAAGTGCATGTTGAATATGAAAAGACAAATAAGTGCATACATATTCAAAAATCCAAAAATTTCATTACTATATGGTTGAAATCTTATCTTCTTGTGTTTAATGGGTGATATTCACTATTTACCCCATGCATTTGAGGAACCCAATGAAAAGTTTAGTCAATCATGGTTCTGCAATGAGAGGATTAATTTCCATGGTTATTGCCTAGTAAACAATAAGGGTAAAAGAAAATATCTTACAATGACCTTATTTGTTGTACTTATTAAATGCTTTATTGACAATATGAAAATATTTCTACACAACAAGGTTGTTTTAGTACCTAATATTTTAGTTTTGAGAAATATTTATAGTGGTTGAATAATAGGTAATAATCGAAGAGTTGATCACCTCATCCTATATGTTAACATGCACATACAGTATTGTTTCAGAATAAAAAATAATATGTATTACTAAAAGGGAAACATTGAAATAATCAATCCATAAATATGTAGAAGATATATGTAGAAACACCATTTTTCCACAATTTTAATACACTTAAATTAAAAAAAATCATAAATATATATGTATCACTAATAAGGAAGAACTTACATTTAACTAATATGAAATCTGTTAAGATTCAGCAACCTATAAGATATCCTGTAAACTTAAGTCCAATTTGAATGTAGGTTCACCATCATGTCACTTCCAAGAATAGCATTGGCATGCTCTATAGAACAATATGGATAAGTAAGTGGATATGGAGACATATCAAATACATTTTCTTCCACTAAAAGACATTCCTTGACAACTGATTTTCTAGGAGAAGATTCATATTTCCCAATACATTATAGTTGGCATCCCCATAATTCCCAGAAGATCCACGCCTAATATAAGTTAAAAAAATTTCTAGAAATAATGACAACTCACAAACACATAATGTCAGGATGTAGTACAATAGAATCAAAATAATAACATAATCGAACATCCATTTTTACTAACAGAAGAATTCCATAATTGATGAATAATAAAATTAGATGTATTATAATAACCTATGAAAATTTTCTAACGGAAATGCAATATAATTTAGAGAAGATAGAATTACTTTAGAAGGTATGAATAATTGAAATTATTCAGTGCACCGACATGTTACTTCCCATAACATCATTTGCATGCTTTGTAGAACAATATAGAGAAGTTAGTGTGGATAGAGATGTATCCAAGAAAGTAGGATCCCCTGAAAGACATTCCTCTATAGTTGATTTTCTAGGAGGATATTCATATTTCCCAGCTAATAGATAATTCAATTTCTAGACAAAATGAAAACTCATAAACACCTTAAGACAGGATGTAGTGAAACAACATAAAAATATTAACATAATCAAACATCATTTATTACCAAAGGAATGGGATGATAATTGTTGAATCATAAAATTAGATATATTGTAATAAACTATTAAAATTTTAAACGAAAAGGTAAATACAAAATATTTTATAGAAGAGAAAAAATTAATTCAAAAGGTGCGAAGAACGGACCTTATGCAGTGCACAAAAATGTTACATCCATGAACTTCATTGAAATGATATGTAGAAAAATATAGAGAAGTCAGTGGGGACAGAGATATAACCAATACAGTAGGTTCCCTTAGAATAAATTCCTTGACATAAGATTTTTTAGGATGAGATTCACATTTTCATGAACATTATAGTTTGCATCCCCATAATGCTTAAAATATCGACCCTTACTAAAAGATAAATCAATATCTGGACAGAATGAGATCTCACAAACACCTAAAGTTAGGATGCAGTAGAACAACATGAAAATATTAACATAACATAACATAATTTTTACCGAAATCATAGTACTACAATTGATATATCATAAATTTAGATGTATTTTAATAACCTATGAACAAATTATACTAAATGGTAAATAGAAAATATTTTGGAGAAGCAGGAAAATTAATTCAAAAGATATGAAGAACTGTCCTTATGTAGTGTAGAGTACATTTAGAGTCATTGTAGCCACATAGAGGTAAACAAGAACTTCTTTGAACGATATTTTATTTTGGTAAAATTTAAAATGTGATTCATAAAAATCTACCTAACCAGGGTACCTTGGATTCTTTACATTGACTACATTTTCCTTAAATAATTTCAAAAATGAGTATACAATGAATGAAAATCATCATCACTCTACTTCTTGTTGCTAATGGAGAAAGCATCAACTCAAATAGTTTACATGAAAGGCTATAATTTAGCATTATTTCAATGTAAAAATGCATTATTCAGTTGGAAAAAAGGTTCATTATATTAGGGGAATACCATCTCACTTCAAAAATCACATAAATCAGCCAATTGAAAAAAATGTTCATTATGCATTGCACAAACATGTTACTTCCAAGAACTCCATTGTCATGATATGTGAAAAAATATAGAGAATTTAGTGGGTATGGATACATATCAAAAAATAAGGACACAATGTAATATTAAACCAAAATTAATATTTAGAAAAAGTTAATAAATCTTGGAGAGAAGGGAAAAAATCCATAAATTGAGAAGAACACACATTTTTCTTACCTCAGGATCTGTAGGGTCTCTATAGACTCACAATCATATAAGACATTAATCCACAAAGAAAAAGTAATATGTATGTGTGTCTATCAACTCTTAGACTTGACCCACAAATCAACAACTTTGCATCACTAAATAGATCCATTGACCTGTCATGTGAGATGAATATCCCATAATGGAGACAAAACTCGTTGAATCACAACATAATCATACTAAAATACAACGTTGTAAATATAAATTAGATTAAATAGTGAAAACATAATCAGATAAATGAATTATAATCATCTATTTCATATGTTTTTAGTCTCAAAAAATCAATATAAAGTGGAGTCAATAGTGAAAACATATCACCTGCATTCATATGATAGATGAAAGAGAGGTTAAATACATGATTTTCCGACCAATAAGCTACATTCATATAGTGTGTAAATGAAAATGAAAAAACGTTGCATGGTAGAGAGGTTAATTCCACAATTTTAGGAAAACATACCTGTTGATGGGAACTGTCACTTATTAGTGCATGATTACCTAGATCACTTCATGTGCAGGGTGAGTCACCTACAATATATAAATAAAAATAATCAATATTCTTCTTAAAATATAAAGTGCATAATTAAAACATTATGAGATGAATATCCCATAATAGAGACAAAACTCACTGAATCACAACATAATCATACTAAAATACTACCTTGTCAATATACATTGAAGTCAATAGTGAAAACATAATCGTATTAAAGCATTATAATCATCTATTTCATATGTTCTTCGTTCACAAAAAACATTATACAGTGAAGTGAATAGTTAAGAAAGATTACCTGCATTTATATATTGGATGAAAGAGAGGTTAACACCATGATTTTAAGACCAATAACCAGCATTCACATACTGTGTACCTCCAAATAAAAAATTATGCATGGTTGTAAGAAGTAACAGTAATCACTCATTCTAAGGGATGTATTGATAATTAGATATATAAAACACATACCCACCAATAATAGGTTCAACTAATGCATGGACACAATATCCTGCAACATTAAATTCAATCCCATTTAAATAACACATCCATTCAAATCATGATGACATGAGAAAAAAATATCAAACATAATAATAATGAGACGTGAACCAACGATCCAAAAAATACCTGAAAATAATATAAACAATATGTTATAAAATGAAAATTGTAATATAATGTCGTGATTAAGAAACTTGATTACTGATATTACCTTCAAAATCATCATGCTGTACACGTCTTAATGAAGTTAATGTAAGATATCCTGAACCATTCATGTAAAATTAAGAATGAACAGAATCAATTTGAAAACAAAATGGTATAAAATGGATGATGAGTAATGTAAAAATATGCATTAATGTATGATGTGATGAACCTTTGAAGGAAAATCAAAAAATGAAATTTTTCTGCTACATGAAAAAAATGGGATAAAATGAACAATGAGTAATGAAATGGGTTGTACTTACATTTCCAATGCTTCAAGAAGTGAGGATAGAACACCTTTTGTGAAGATATTGAACATTATTGTCTCTCAATACTGATAGATACATGTTAGTTACATGTTGGGGCCCTAAAAACTAATCTTTGAAATCAATAATATTGCAATAAATTATGGAAGCATTATATCAATAGGGTTAAATAAATAGCGTAAAATTAGAGCATAATCTAACAGATTAGTTAGGAATGAAAACATAACTAGTGCAAGAGGCATCCAGAAATGGTTAAATATGCATCAAGGTTCAATGTACAGATGTCGGTGGGATATACGAATGAAGAGGAATACTGATTTTCCAAGGAGAAAGGAGTTTTTGGTGAAGTCGAAGAGCTTCACGAATAATTTGCGGGTTGTCTGCCACATCGGTCGATGGTGAAGAAACATTTGGATGATTTGTGGATTAAGGAACTGGGAGTAGATGAAAGAAACAGGGAACCCTAAGAGAAGGTGACCGAACATGAAAACAGCCGGGTATTGACTGTTTTGATATATGGTGGTCATAGATGGAGGAGGAGAACCAGGTTGACGATGTAGTAGAAACGTGAGGCAGTGCAGGAGGTAGAGGTTGGAAGAGAATATTTTTAGTGGGAACCCTATGAGGCAGCGAGAGATGTTGTTAGCGGTATTGAAATGGTTTTCAGGGATTAAATAAATGCGTGAGGTGGAGTTGGCGGTGTTGAAGCACCTAATGGTGAGGTATCCAGTGGCGGTGCAGGTGGAGGCGGTACATGTGGGGGTGAATTAGGAGGAGTCGGCCACAACGAATGGGATGGAAGAGACAGAGAATGGGAATCCCTAATAGGGAAGGAAGAGCTGACAGAAACATGGGTATTAGAATCCCATAGGTGGAGAATCGTGAAATGGGATGACAGAGGGAAATTTTTTAGGTGTCATGGATGCATATACCGGTGACACGTTAGCAGCAAAGAACCCTAATTTAGAATAGATAATAGATTACAGATACATAGAAATAATTACTAATAATTATCAATAATTAATGATAATTAGCACTAATAACTGGTAGTTAGTAATAATTATCGATAATTAGTAATAATTACGAATAATTCATAATAAATATAATTAATTATCAATAATTATTAATAATTAATAATAATAGTTAATAATTTATAATAATAAGTAAATATTTAGTAATATTTAGAAATAATTACTAAAAATTAGCGAAAATTATCGATAATTATTAAAATATATTGTTAATTAGAAGAAATTAAAGATAATTAGTAAAAACTAGCAAATATACCATAATCAATATCAAAAAACGTCAATAATTAGAAAAACATAGAAACTTTTGATGATAATTAATAATAATTACTGATAATTATTAATTATTACTGATAAGTAGAAACAATTATCAATAATTAGTAATCATTACCAATAATTCACAATAATTAGTAATAATTTCCAATAATTCATAATAATTAGTAATAATTACAAATAATTAGTAATAATTACCAATAATTAGGTAAAATTATGAAAAAGTTCTAATAATTACCAATAAATAGTAATAATTATAAAACATTAGTAATAATTTCAAATTATAACACCCCAAGATTTCATATTACATTATTTCTTCAATGTAATTCAACAACTTGCAGTATAAGAAACACTAAGTTCAAGCGCACCACGACTTACCAAACTCGCCATTCAAAAATGGTTATGAATAGTATTAACTTAATTTTTAATTTTGTATAATCTTTATATTTTTATAATCCATATTATGAGTATCTTAGACTTAATATAAGAACAAATTCATTTTTTTCAGATAAAAGAAGTATTTTTTTAATGCAATTTTAAGGCCTTTTATTGGAGAACCCTTATTAAATCCAATATTTGAAACATTTATATATTAGATTTGATAAAATGAACATATTCTTTAGAATCGGGACATAAAAAAATTAGTTTTTATAAATTCTTGTTGTTTTTCTGATAACTTTCGTATTTGGGTGAATAGTGAAAAATAATAAATTTTCTCAGAAAACAGCATTTTTAACCAAAATAATTTATAGTGTTAAACTATACATTTGAATTTATTGGAATTATAATTAGATTATATTTTTACCGTTAAATCCAATTATGGTCATTGGAAGTAATTTCACTTTGAAATTGGACATAAACAATGTCAATCTGTTGGTAATTATTATTTCTTAAAAATACACTTTTTGGTTTTGACAACATGAATTAATTTTAAATTAATAAATGAAATTTATATGTTTTGAATTTGGAAAAATAGACTTCATTTTTTAATATAGAATATCGAAATTATCTTAGGGTGAATTTTTTGTATTTTTCTAAAAACATTCAATTTTTGACGAATAGTGAAAAACCCCGCGGGATTTTTCAAAACCGACTTTTTATTTAAATAATTAATTGTTTTAGTTAAATTTATTTTAGGTCAAATATATACTTAATACCTATATATATTCAATTTAATTCATTAGAGTCATTTTTTAAAAATATTAAATATATAAAGTTTTATTAAACTGTTCACCGTCTTTTACCCACCTTCTTGGAGCATTTGAAAATTTTCATAAAACTTAATTTTACCGCTTCTATAAGTTGAATTTCAAAAATCCTAAAGAGACAGTTAACCTCAGTAATTAAAATGTGGTTCAATAAGATGAAAATAATTTTTTTGTGATTAGTAACTTTTCGCTATTATTTAAAACGGTTAAAAGTAAATTGTGTTATTAAGGGTATAAAATGATATTATAATTACCCTAACACATTTTCTAAATCTATTGGATATGTATATTTCGACCGAAATAAACCTTAGAAAAAAAATATGATCCTTAAGTTCCACTTGGATTATATTAGGGCATTTATTATATTTTATTCAAAGAAAAGTTAAAAGTGTTAAAATTCAAGGTTTATTTACTAAACAATTTTTAATATGGGGTTATACATAAGATAAATTCTACTATAAATATTAATTATAAAGATAAAAATATTTCTTACATAATGTTATTTTATTTATAATTTTCTATACATTAAATAAATAAATTTATTTATGACACAATGATGATGCATTAATATTCTTATTAATGAAAGATTAAAATAATTGATATTATAAATACAGAATAAATATAAATTCATTCTTTTTATGAATTAAACTAATTTTAAAAGTTAATATGACATGTTAGGGATTATTAGATATTTTTTTAAGTTATAACGTTGTTATCACTTTCACAAAATCAAAATACCCAATTGTGTCAAAATTGACATAAATGAGTTTTTAAAACAAATATAATATTATTAAATTATATAAAATTTCTATCAATATTAGGTTTGTCCAAATTGATTAAATAATATTATATATTCCATTAATGAACACCTTTATATTCTATTGGAAGTTTAGTGTAAGTTTATTAACCATATAGTCTAAGAATACAAGAAGACATTGTAAAATTATATTATTTAACTGAGAGTTAAATCTAAATGATAAGGTTAAAATGGTAACCTAAACTTGTATAAAACCTATTGGTTGAGATTATTTAGACCCATACCCACCTTATCCTCTAATTAAATCATTTTGGAGCCATTATAAACGGAATATGAAGTTATTATAAAAAAATATTTCATGTTTTTTCTAAGGTGCCCCTCACCCCTCTTATAAAAGGGCACATTCCCTTCTCTCAAATCAATATTTCCAAAGCCATTTGGCTCGGCCAAAAC
Organism: Viscum album; assembly: GCA_963277665.1. Classification (NCBI taxonomy): domain Eukaryota; kingdom Viridiplantae; phylum Streptophyta; class Magnoliopsida; order Santalales; family Viscaceae; genus Viscum; species Viscum album. Next base: position 476,749,620 of record OY728135.1, read on the forward strand.
TTGCCCTAATACCGTCCCAACTATCCTAACTTCATTCTAGAGGCCTTCCTTTGGTCCTAAATCCATCCTATGTAACCCTTTTGATCAAATCAAAAGGAAGAACCCGAAGAAGAGGTAATGATTTCAACACCCTCTTTCAAGTTCTTTTCTTCTTCCACTTACTCATTCATTGTTATTACAATACCAAAATAATAACTCCAGTACCTTATATATTTTGTGATGTTATTATAAATATGTCACAACCATATTCATTATTCTATCCATCCTTTGAATTTTAATGTCACCATGCGTGCGTACGCACGGCTTACCGTCTCCAAGTCGTGGTGTAATTTGTTATTCCACACTACGTTATTTAGATGGATATAATGATGAGTAATATGTATATAAATAATGAAAATATCATTAAAATTTCTCTTTATAATTAATATACCATCCAATTCCACACATTTATGGAAATGATATTGTCTCTCTTGCGTACGTACGGATTATTATCTCCACGATGCGATGAGGTTCATCTCCACATTCACCATTCATCAATGATTATAAAAATATATATTAATAATAAGTATGTAATATATGGAATCATAATTCTACTGGAGATATATATATTTACATATATTTATTTATGGACTTACATATATTTTATTCACTTACTTCCGTTCAATACGATATGAAAACATAAACATCATTTATGTGTATGTACAGCCTATCGTCCCCATAAACGGTGGTTTCCATTTAATAAATATATCTATTATAAATATTTATATTATAAATATATATGATATATAAATCATGTTTTATATTCTATAAGTATTTAAATCATGATCTAACTGATATGATCAATAATAACAAGTTAAAATTTGTACGATAAAGAAAGTGATTTTCACCCGAAATGTTAATTTATCATGAAAATCATTATTAAATGGGTAGTATAGAGTCATAAATTAATCATTTATGATAAAATAAATATGAATATGGTTTGTTTATAATCTAATAACATACAATGGTCATTTTACTGGAGGTTAAATGTACCTTTGACCAATGGAAAGTGCAAGGTAAGGGTTAATTCCTCAATCTCATTATTATTCGAGATTGTTTATGTGTAAGTATTTTCAGGTACATGTTTATTATCCCCGTACATTTATAATAAAATAAATTTAAAATGATTCTTTTAAGGTACTATTTAACTAAAACATCATTTTAAATTTTTTAAATATTTATTCTTCTAAATCTTTCTCATTAATGTCTATGTTTTCAAAATGGTTTTTAAGGATTTATTTATATGGACATGAATGTTTTTAAAATTTTATTTACTTCAAAAAGTTTCAAAGTGGAATGGGACACTTTGATTCAAAAATTTCTTTAAATGTATTATTTTCAAATTTGTGTGACTTTTAAATTTTTTCATGAAAAAGGGGTATTTCTCTCAATGAATTTTTCTGATAATTTCCATCTATGTCAACATCCGTTGATGGATTTTAAACTTGTTGGAAGTTGATACAAATATTCCATATTGTATTGAAGGTTTTGTGATATGTTTGACTATGGATGTTTTATTTTTATACCATTCATGGTTTATGGATAAAGTATTGACATTTCATATTCTAATATTAATATGAATGTTTATGTTATGCTTAATCCTTTTCATTTGAGGAATGCATTGGGATTAGTATGTGACTGGTGGAGCACACTATAGATCCTCGATGCATTGGTAAGTCTCATTAGACAATTAGAAATGGAATTGACTGAGTCCTTTCCCAATTTGATATACGGTTTTTGCTGAGGCCTAAATACTTTTTAGACATCTTGGACGAGGCCTTGACAAGATGTTTCAAAATGTCCGACATTATGAATTCCCTCATTATGAAATTAGTTATTACATTTGATTATTATACTAGTAGGCTATCCATGTGCATGGTTATTTGTTAATGATTGATTTATTTTTTCCATATTATGTTCAATTTTATGTTTTAAAGGTTGTTGTTTTTATTACACATCTTGACTTAAAGGATTATAGCTTATGGTAAATAATTTACTCTTACTGGGCATCTGAGATCACCCTTTCCTTATGTTTTATTTTCTTATAATATGAAAAAGTTAGTTATGAGTGGCTTTCAAAAATAATCTAGGAGGCTTGGAAATTTCTAACAGGATAAATTACTATTTTTTTTCAAGTTGTAATGTTGAACTTCATGGATGCAATCTATTTTTCAAGACTACTAAACTGATTGGTCCTTTGGGACATGATTCCTTGTAATCATGCCAATGTATTAAAATAATGCACCGACTCTAGGTAACTAGGTTCAGGGCATTATAGTTGGTATCAGAGGATGTTTAGTACAAACCTTGGAAAATATATTTAGATAAACTATGATTAGAGAAAATTACCCTAAGATAGACTTTGAGGATTAGTATAGAAAAACATCCTAGAATTTTGGTAATGTAGATATTTTGTGTATTTTCCAAGAAATACATCCATGTATGGATACGAGCAGGTAGAGGTGGCTTTGGCACAGATGTACATATGAGTGAAAACTCTGAAATTGAGTTTTGGGCTTGAACCGAGGTATCCTGGTACACAAAAATGGGCATTGCTGCAGTCTTGGTTACGACACTCCCAGGGGATATGCATATGATAATTCACAATTTCATTACAAACCATTTTGAAGGATTTAGGAGTAAATACATCCTCAAAGAAAACATTTTTATGATTATGGATTATATCCAAAAATTGTTCAATTTATGTTTGGTATTTTACAAGTTTGGAATTATGAATTGTGATTCATAAACTGACCAAGTGTTTTCCTTTATTTAGAAATAGTACCCGGTAGAAGGAATGAGAACACCAACAATATGTATGATCCAATGAGTAAGAAGAATCATATTTGTCATTGTATTAATACAACATTTATAATGGTAGTCGTATCCCACGTATTCTCAACATATAATGAAATATTATCATGTGTTAATAACATAAGTAATAATTCTCTAAGTCATATGGATTTTAAGGGAATCCAGAGAAGAAAAGGATGGTAGAGAGAAATATGGATAAAGGGAATAAGGGAAAGAAGGGTTTTCCCATATGTGATAATTATGGAAATAATCACCTTGGTAAATGATTGAATGGAATGATAGTTTTTTATGAGTGTGGACAAATTGGACACCAAGTATGTGATTTCAAGGATAAGAAAAAGTTTTCATGTGTACAAAGTTTCATCTTCAATGAGTTGGGTCACTACATGAATCAATGTCAAAATCATCAGAGTATACCCTAAATGATGTTGTTGGATAATAATCAAGTTACGATGCTACCATAAATGAAGAGGAATGACTAGGGTTATTATATTTTTGTTAAATGATTATGTCATTTCGTTGTTGTATAGATGATATAACAATTATATGAATTATGGAAATAAATAAGGATTGTAGTACAGTACTATTTCATTGAGAATTTGAGATTATATGGTTATATGAAATGTGACTCAACAAAAAGTTAACCTTTTTGGGAAATGAATGGTTGGAGGAAAGATAAAACTTAATATGGTTCTGATACTGAGGTAGTATTTTTGGAATAAGAGATTATTGATTTGGATAAATTATATTGGATATTCTTGACTATCTTGGAACTAATTAATGGTTTGTTTATATCATCATTGTAGGAGTACCAAATTTTTTTGGATATAATGAATATATCTAGTATTCTATAAGGAAGAAGGGAGCATGAATGTAATAAATAAGGTTTTATGGTAATTTAGGATGTTACTGTCTTTTTAAAGAATACATGATGATGGTATGCACATGTTATTACATGGAAAAAATGATCTTCATTGCGTTTTACATCATTATAAATTTTGGACTGTAACTTTGGAAATAATTATTTTAGATAAGTCTAAAGGTTGGAATGTATTATGATTGACATTGAATTCTATTGTTAAGGTAAAATAATTTCATAATATTATTTTTTGGATTTTTTATAAAAGGTCAACCCAGTGGTCTGGAGACAACCAGTCATGTCTGGCAAGGCTGCGATACATGAACCCACAACCGAAAGGCTATAAGGGTGCATCACCTACCAATGACCTATGTGATGTCTTAGATTGTATAATGTAGTTTTTTAAAAGGTCTGATAGATGAATTAAAAATTCATTTTTTAAACCATATATGATTAGGATAAATAGAGTATTTTTATGTTATATTATCATTTATAGTGAAAGATGTGTTTGTGGTAGAAATTAGTTAAAGGATGGAATTATACATGCCATATATTTTTTTTTCTATTATTCTATGAAGAAATTAATTCTTAAACATTAGTTACGGTATCATAAAACCAAAAATGTGTTATCTTAATACCTTATGTTTTGTTGAACTGATGATATTTTATATCATCATAGATTGATGGAATTGAGGCCCTTGATTTTACACTTGTTTGGGATTGATGACCTCAATCACTCTAAATAATTAATTACATTTTTCCTCCAATAATGTGTCTCTAATTTCCACCAATGTCCACTTATTCGAGATCATAATTTAGTGGTGACTTTTTCTTTTCCCATTCCCTCTTATTAAGACTAAATTTTATTAACCCAATTATCGATGTGGATTCTTTACAAAGGTATTTTTCTATTTTTTATTTTTTATTTTCAAAGAAGAATTTAAAATTGTGAGGACGAAATTTATTGAAGGAGGGAGAATGTAACACCCTAAGATTTCCTATTATGTTATTTCTTCAATGTAATTCAATAACATGCACTTCACGCAACACTAATTTCAAGAGAACCACAACTTACCAAACTAGTTGTTCAAAAGTGGTTATGAAAATTATTTACTAAATTTTGAATTTTATAAAATCCTTATAATTTTAGAATCCATATTATGAGTTTATTAGACATTATATAAGAACAATTTCATTTTTTTCAGAAAAAAGAAGTATTTTTTAAATACAATTTTACTTCCTTTTAATGGTGAACCCTTTTCAAATCCAATATTTGAAATGTTTATATATTAAATTTGACAAAATAAAATTCTTCTTTAGAATCGGGACATAAAATTTAGTTTTGATAAATTTTTTGTGCTTTTCTGATAACTTTCTTATTTGGGTGAATAGTAAAAAATACTAAATTTTAACTGAAAACATATTTTTTAATCAAAATAATATATACTGTTCAACTATAAATTTTAATGTTTTGTAATTATAATTAGATTATATATTTACCATTTAATCTATTGTTGGTCACTGGAAGTAATTCCACTTTGAAATTGGACATAAACAAGTGTCAATATTTTGGTAGTTATTATTTCTTAATAATATGCTTTTTGGATTTGACAATGGGAATTAATTTTAAATTAATAAATGAAATTTCTATGTTTTGAATTTGGTAAAATATACTTCATTTTTTAAATCAGAATATCAAAATTATCATAGGGTTAATTTTTGTTATTTTTCGGAAAACATTCAATTTTTGATGAATAGTGAAAAACACTGCGTTTTTTATTAAAACCGACTTTTTATATAAATAATTAATTATTTTATTTGAATTTATTTTAGTTAAAATAGATAAATAATACTTATATATGTTCAATTTAATTCATTGGAGTCATTTTTTAAGAATATTAGACTTATAAAATTTTATTGAACTATTCATCGTCTTTTAACAACCTACTAGGAGCATTTGAAAATTTTCATAAAACTTAATTTTACCACTTCTGTGAGTTGAATTTCAAAAATAAGGGAGATACGGTTAACATTAGTATGTAAAATGTGGTTCAATAAGAATAAAATATTTTTTGGTGAATAATAACATTTGACTTTTATTTACTAAAGTTAAAATTAAATACGGTAATTAAGGATAAAAAATGAAATTATAATTACCCTAACACATGTTATAATTATATTTGATAATTATATTTCGACCAAAATCAACCATAAAACAAAAATATGATCTTTTAGATCCACTTGGATTAGATTAGGGCATTTATTATATTTTATTTAAAGAAAAGTTAAAAGTGTCAAAATTCAATGTTTATTAACTAATCCATTTTAATACGTGGTTATACATAAGATAAACTATACTATAAATATTCATTCGAAAGATAAATATATTTCATAGTAAAGGGTATTTTCTTTATAACTTATAGACATTAAATAATTATATTTAATTATGACACAATGATGATGAAGTAATTTCCTTATTAATGAATGATTAAAATAATTGATATTATAAAAATAAAAATATAAATAAATTCATACTTTTGATGCATTAAAATAATTTTCTAGGTTAATATGACATTTTAGGGTTTATTAGATAAAATATTTCTAAGTGGTATGGTTTTTATAACATTCACAAAAAAACCCAATAGTGTCAAAATTAACATAAATGAGTTTTTAAAACAAATATTATATTATTAAATTATATAATATTTCTAAAAAATTATGGTTTGGCCAAATGGATTAAATAATATTATATCTATTATTAATTAACCACTTGTGATTCTCTTGGAAGTTCAGAGTAACTGTATTAACCATATAGTGTAAGAATATAAGAAGACACGGTAAAAGTTAAATTATTTAACTAAGAGTTAAATAAAAAAGATAAGGTTAAAATGGTAACCTAAACTTGTATAAAACTTATTGTTTGAGAGTATTTCGAACCATATCCACCTTATCCTAGAAATAAAATATTTTGGTGCCATTATAAACCTAATATAAATTTATTATAAAAAAATATTTTATGTTTTTTCTAAGGTTCCCCTCACCACTCTTATAAAATGGCACTTCCTCTTCACTCAAATCCTCACATCCAAATCCATTTGGCTCAGACAAAACCTGCCCAAATATCCTCTCGACTATCCTAACATCATCATATAGGCCTTAATTCTTTCATAAATCCAACCTAATGAACCCTTTTGATCAAACCAAAAGGAAGAACCCGAAGAAGAGTTAATGATTTCACCACCAACTTTCACTTTCTTTTCTTCTTCCACATACTCCTTCTTTGTTATTAACATACCTAAATAATAACTCCAGTACCTTATATATACTGTGATGTTCTTATAAATTTTTCACAACCATATTCATTATTCTATCCATCCTATGAATGATAATATCACCATGCGAGAGTACGTACGGCTTACCGTCTCCAAACCGTGGTGTAATTTGTTATGCAGCACTATGTTATTTGGATGGATATAATGATGAGTAATATGTATATAAATAATGAAAATAACATGATAATGTATCTGTAAAATTAATATTCAATCCAATTACACACCTTTAATGAAATGATATATTCGCTCGTGCGTATGTACGGATTACCATCTCCACGACGCGATGAGATTCATTTCCACGTTCAACAGTCATCAACGATTATAAAAATATATATTACTAATAAGAATGTAATATATGACATAATAATTCTACTAGAGATATATATAGATTAATATATGTGGGTATTTATGTACTTATATATATCTTATTCATTTACTTTAGTTTAATATGATATGAAAATAGAAACAACATTTATGCGTACATACGACCTACCGTCTCCATAAATGGTGTTTTCTATTTTATATATAAATCTATTATAAATAATATATATTCTAAATATATATGATATATAAATCAAGTTTTATATTCTTGAAGTATTTAAATCATGATCTAAATGATATGATCAAAAATACAATTTTAAATACGTATGATAAAGAAAGTGATTATTACCCAAAATGTTAATTTAACATGAAAATAATTATTAAATATGTACTATAAAGACATAAATAAATCATGTATGATATAATAAATATGAATATAGTTCCTGTATAATATAATAACATCCAATGGTCATTATAAAGTATCTTAAATGTACCCTTGAACAAAGGAAAGTTCAAGGAAAGGGTTAGTTCTTCAATCTCATTATTACCGAAGATTGTTTATGTGTAAGTATTTTCTAGGACATGTTCATTATCCAAGTCCATGTTTCCTAAAAGACATTTCAAAATGATTATTTTATGGTACTCTTTAACTGAAACATTATTTTAAATGTTTTAATAATTTATTATTCTAAATCATTCTCATTAAAGTCCATGTTTTCAAAATGGTGTTCAAGGATTTATTTATTTGGAAATGTATGATTTTAAAATGTTAATTCATTTCAAATGTTTCAAAGTGGTATGGGAGACATTGATTCAAAAATTTCATTAAATTTATTGTTTTCAAAATTGATTTACATTTAAATATTTTCATGAAAAAGGGTTATATCTCTCAATGCATTTTACCTGTCATTTCCATCTATGTCAACATCCTTTTATGGATTTTAAACTTGTTGGAAGTTGATACAAATATTCCATATTGTATTGAAGGTTTTGTGATATGTTTGAATGTAGATGTGTTATTTTTATACCATTCATGGTTTATGGTTAATGTATTCACATTTCGTATGTTAGTCTTAATACAAATTTTTATGTTATATTTAAGCCTTTTCATTTGAGGAATGCATTTGACATAGTAACTGACGGGTGGAGCCCGCTATATCTCTTCAATGATTTGGTAGGTCTGATGTGACAATTATACCTTGAATTGGCCGCGCCATTACCAATTTGATATATGGTCTTGGAAGAGGCCTAAATCATTTTTAGACATCTTGGACGAGGCCTTGACAAGATGTTTCAGAATGTCCGACATTATGAATTCCCTCGTTATGAAATTAGTTTTTACATGTGATTATTCGACTACTAGAATATCCATGTGCATGTTTATATGGTAATTTTTTATTCATTTTTTTCCATATCATGTTCAATTTTACATTTCAAAGGCTGTTGTTTTTATTATACATCATTCCTTAAAAGATTATAGATTCTGCTAAATTATTTACCCTTACTGAGCATCTGAGCTCACCCCTTTCTTATGTTTTATTTTCCCAGGATATGATGAAGTTAGTTATGAGTGACTTGCAGGAATAATCTAGGAGTCTTGGACATATCTAATGGGATAAACTATTGTTGTTTTTCTTTTCAAGTTGTAATGTTGAACTTCGTGTATGTAATCTATTTTCCAAGACTACGAAACTGATTGGTCCTTCGGGACTTTATTCCTTGTAATCATGCCAATGTATTAATATAATGCACCGAATCTGGGTAACTAGTGTCGGGGCGTTACACAAATAATTAGAAAATAATTAGTAATAATGAACAAATAAATAATTAATAATATTTATGGATAATTACTAAAAATTAAAAGCAATTATTAATAATTTGAAAAATTACCGACAATTAGAAAATATTATCAATAATTATCATAAATTACGGATAATTAGTAAAAAATTCCTGTAATTAGAAAAAATAAGTAAAAATATTAAACATTTGTAAAAATTAGAAAAAATTATAGATAATTAATAAAAATTACTGATAATTATTAAAATTATAAAAAATTAGTGAAAATTACAGATAATTAGTAAAAAAATAGAAAACAATTCCATATAATTAGATATAATTACTAATAATTAGTAATAATTATCAGTAATTTGTAATAATTACCTATAATTTGTAATAATTGTTGATAATTTGTAATAATTACTAAAAATTAGCAAGAAATACCAATAATTGGTAATAATTAAAAAAATATTAATAATTAAAATATTTTTGTAATAATTAGTAATAATTACTATTAATTAGTAATAATTACCAATAATTAGTAATAATTGCTAATAATTGGTAAGAATTGACAATAATTAGTAATAATTAGTAATATGTATCAATAATTAATAATAATTAATCATAATTAGTATTAATTAATTGTAATTAGTAATAATTAATAATAATTATTTATTTTTATTCATAATTACCAATTATTAGAAATAATTATCAAAAATTAGTAATCATAATTAATCATAATTAACAATAATTAATAAAAATTAACAACAATTTGTTATAATTAGCCGTAATTAGAAATAATTAACAATAATTAATTTTAATTTTTAAAAATTTCTTACATTTAGCTTTTATTATGAATAATTATTGATGTTTGGTAATAGTTACAACAGATTTGTAATTTTCTAATATTTAGTTTTAATTACAGACAATAATCGTTCTTTGGTCATAATTACATGTAATTTGTAATTTTATGATTTTCTGATTTTTTTTCTCAAATCATACATTCCTTCTATCAGATTAATCATATCCAATTTTTTTATTTTTTATTTTTTGAGAAAAATATTGAATAAGAAGTAATAATAGTTTTGATTTCTATATTACAATTGTAAAAATCATTGTAGGAATCCAGAAAATTCTGGTATAAATCCTATATATATTAATGGTATTGAATCTTTTTTATCATTTGAATTAGGAAAACCAAAATATGTTTTAGAAGGTACAATTAAGGGTCTTTTTAATAAATGTGATCTATGGAGATTTGAAACATTTGATAGAATTAGGTATTATCTATTGCACTTTGTCTTTAAGTAAAATTGTGTTTTTTAGTATCAATAAGGTTAATTAAATTCAAGATAAGATACAAATAATTTGATTCTAGACCCATCATTATTTCAAACATTAGTATACACGGTTGTTAGTCTATCTTTTCAACAAACAGAAACTCAAAATTATTATTCAACTCTCGAGTTAAAACCATATCAATTTTTTTAGTTACTAAATTCTTCTGAGGGTTCCTTATATCCTAGTTGTAAGATAAGAAAATTTGAATTTGTTACTAAATGTTTGGCTATTAAATTATATAATAAAAGGTAAAATGGATTTTTTTATCAGATATTCACTTTAGTTAAACCACTCTTACCTGAGGGAAATATGTTTCCCTTAAATTTATATGAAATCAAGAGGTTGGTACATAATTTGGGTCTTGGTTATCAAAATATCCATGCATTTTCAAATGATTACATCTTATATTATAGTGAAATGAGTCGTTAATTAATTATCCTTTTAGTGGAAAATTGAGGTATAAAGAGGGATATCAAGGAAAGTCTGTATTGGTTATCATTAAATAGTTGACATATTTCTCACTTACAGCTGGATTGTAGCATCTATTTATGCCTCATAACATAGTGATATTGATGACATGGTAAAAATACAATATTTCCACTAGTGAAATCTTACACCATACTTATGATGGTGATTCATGGAAGCATTTTGATTAGGTGCATTTGACTTTTTCTTCTGAAGCTCATAATATACAATTTTTTCATTCTACTCATGGTTTATTTCCATCTGGTTCTTATGGTAGTCCATATTTTTTCCAACTTTATAACTCCATAAAACATTCCTCTTTCGATATTGATGATAGAACCATTTATCATTTTGATATTACTAATTCAAAGACATCCAAAAAATAATATTGATGTTTATTTGAAGCCATTGATTGATGAGTTAAATTTATTATAGAGTAATGGTGTTATTACATATGATGTTATTACAAAATAGAATTTCATAATGAAAGATGCATTAATGTGGAAAATTAGTTACTTACTATCATATAGAATGTTATCTGGTTGGAATACATATGGTCAAAAATCAATTCTATACTATATGAGTAACAGAAAATCATTCATGCCTCTCAATGGAAGAAAACCTTATTTTTTCTACTTTCATTATAGATTTCTTCCTACATACCATCAATTTTTAAGGAACAGAAATAATTTTTGAAAAGGTAAAATTGAAGGAGATAGAACTTCCATAGTAATATTAGGTATTAATTTAAAATCTATTTTATCTTCATTAACTCCTATTACCTTGGGACCAATAAAAGTATATGACTTTAGAAAAGAATATAACTGGATAAAATATAGTATTTTTTGGATTTTTCATATTGGTTCGTTTTTTTAGTTCATCACTTGTTATATGTCATTCACATTAAGATGAAATATTTTGATAACATATTTTTTACAATTTTAGACACACCAGGTAAGACTAAAGACAATATAAAATTATGATTATATTTTTCCCAAATTTACAAGAATCCATAACTTCAGTTATTTGAAATTGATAGATAAATTTTTTTAATAAATCCAAAATAAGCATATAGAGTTTCTAAAGAAAATAATTTATTATTTTTTCAATGGATTATATATTTGATTCTTGAAAATGTTTATGTTTCCAATTTGGATTAGGGTGTCAGAAATAGTCATATTAATTTATTAAAAAGTCATGATTTTCCTATTATAAATAAAATACTACTTCTGATGGGACTTAGAGGTTTATTAAATTATTTTATTTGGTATATACTGATAAAAATATCATTTTCTTCACAAGATAGTAGTGTGAAGATATATAACTATGATTCACTAATCGGGATGCAATAAGATGTTGTTTTAACTTTATGAAAACTAGAAAAAATCAATAGATTTCTATGATTTAGTGGAATATTTAATATTACATTTTAATGTAAATAAAAATGTGGAGGACTAATACATTTTGTATGGATATAACCATATGATTTATGCATGTATAAATTAAATAAAATAGTACATAGAAATGTATTAGTTGAACATTTAATTATAGAAGCGTATTTTCAAGAGAAATTTTATTTTTTATGTTCTCATTATTTTCAAACAAAATATCATTAAAAAGAAAAATCTAATGGGTCATAATGAGATAAATTTTGATGATGCAATGATACATTAATTATTATTTTTTAATCATCATGAACTAGGATTTTGTGGAGGTCATGAATGATGGATTTCAGATGATAAATAGTACAAATCTCAAACATATGTTCTGCTCAATTTTGAATAAATGACATGATTTGTATGGTGGGTAATACCTTCACCTATTATTTACATTTTTTAATAAATTAATATTATTTAATTTTCAGATTATATGATCACCGTATCAAGAATTAATTCCCACAAATTACACCAGATTCTCTATATAATTCCAATAATGTAATTTTTCTACAAGCTTCAAAGACTAGTAAATTAAATTATTTATAGTTGGATATATCAAATAAATTTTTTATTTATTTAATTTATAATTTATTATAATTTTTAAGGAATTTAAACATGAATATAAAATTGATAATTAATTATGTGTATTGAGTAACCCACCAACCAAATTGGTTAAATATTATAATGCATATGTGGTGAATGGTTTCTTATTTCATAGACATATATGTGGTAAATAAAAAAATTAATAGTGTTGTTTTCATGAAAGGGTGTCATTATAGAGAAAATGATGTTGAATTCTATGGCACGTTTGATGGAATAATTGAGTTATGTTATTTGGGCTAGAATTGTGTTATAATGTATAAATGTTATTGGATTGATACTAAAAGTGTATTTCATATTAATCAATACCATGTAATTATTGAAATTAAATATAAAAGTCTTCTTGTAGTAAATTAACCACTTATATTGTCTCATCAATATTATCAAATATATTATGAAAAATAATATGTCACATCAAGTGATTTAATTGACTGGTGGAATATTATAAAAATGAAATCTCATGAAAATTAGTTTATTCAATGTTAAAGTTGTTCTTTTAAAGTGCAAGGAATTTAAATTTATCAATAGAAAACTCCAAATAAATATTTTACATGAAGAGAGACATATATATATGATGAAACCCCTAGAGTTATGGGCCGATGGTGTAAATAATATTGATGATGTAACAAATGAATTTCAAATTGAAAGAGATGATGAAGTCGAATATCATATGGAAATTGCAAATACTAAGGAGTAAGATGAAGATATTGACACCTTAAAATATGAATATGAGGATGAAGATCAAGAATAATGAAATTATTTCCTGGTTATAGTCATAATTAATATAGAATATATGTTTTCAATTATTTTTAAACAACATTTTTTTGTGTGTTTTAGATGGATGGAAATGATTTTTATGAGACGTTCCATACCCTTAAAGACATTTTTCTTCTTAGGGATTAGCCCAATGAATCATCATCTAACTTGCAGGATACTACTAGTTCATCATTTACTCGGAGGGGTCATGCTCAAGTGAGATTGATGATTCCCAAACCTATTACTAAGTGATGTCCACCTCTTGATTTCAATCCATGCATGTAGAGGTATGTTTAGTTGTATATTTTAGTTAATTTTCATTAATGTATTTATATACTATTTTTTTCGTTTTTCACATATTTTTTCACATATTGTTGTTGGGAAGGAGGTTCGATTCTATAGAATTATATTTTCAGACCTTGGATGAGGTGATATCAGATTCCCAATGATGTTTCTATTGAATTTTTGGTGATTAGATAGTATGTAAATAAATAATAATGATTTTTAAATTTATTTAATTATTAAATTCATATTATTAATTATTTTTAGGGTTTATGGTATCCCATTGAATCATTAGAGGCAATATCTAGGAATCTTAGAATATATGTATGTGTGAGATCTGTCATCAATTTTTGAACAATCTAAGAAAGAGTGCCCTAGAGAAAGATAGATCCACAATTTATTATTAGTCTTGCTATAGTAATTGACCAGATTATATCGCATTCCATGTTTGGGATAGATTTTGATCATTCTGGATGGAAGATAACTTTTAGAGGAGGTCATGATCAGGCCAGAAAAACTGGGTGAGGTAGGAATTCATGCATAGAAATATTAGTTGTGCATTTAATATTCATCAAAATAATATAGTACGTAATTTTCATTAATAATTTATATATAACTTAAATGTAAAATGTTTATTTTATATTCATATAGCTAGGTGAGCATCCTGATGTTATGGAGTTCAATATTTTTAAGTAGGTAAACACTGATCATGCCACTACAGAGATTATTGGTAGCTGATATTGTGAGGTTATGTTTAGTATAATTTTTTATAGTTAAAATTAAATAAAATTAATATTTTAATTATTTCATTTTTAAATTTAATTTGAATGAGGCATATGAGGCCATGACATCTCATACATGTAATGAGTGTTAGGCCTAGTATGGTGGTCAGGACCCCAGTGCAGCAAGATTTGATGAGTTATTTTGGATATTGGTGACTGAGTAGGGTATTGAGAAACACTATGTGGTTAATATCAATTCTCCATTGATGTCTTCCAGATATTATGGAATGTTTTTTTTGGTCATCATTTAGCTCTATGGGAGCATCTACAGAGTAATAACTTCCTTATGTAGAGTATGAGGAGAATCTAGGAGCTCAGAAAGAGGTTATAAAGAGATTTCATAGAGAGTAGGAGGATCTACTTAAACACAAGTAGTGGTAGGAGGAGCAACAATTTTTATGGAAGGAGAAGTGACATGAGAAGATGATGGAGTACATATGATGACCTGTATATGGTATAGGGATGGAGTTCCCTCATTATTCCCCTCCAGATAATCCACCACCTCCATAGTAATTGATATATTTTGTTGATAAAGATATTATTTTGATTTTTTATGAACACATTTCATAGTTGATTATAAATATAATGTGAATAAACCAAATCTTATCCCTCTAGATTTTCTATCCATGTGTGTAGTCTTTGGCCCCCTCATCTTACACTGATGATGATTGAGTTAATACTCAATCTTCCTCATTCAGAGTTGATTGCCCTATGTGAAACTGTGTCATACCTACATCTTCTTTATAGTATCTATACGTGGATGTACATTGTAGGAAAAACGCTCATATCTACTTTACCAAAACATTGTGATATTATCATATACTTATATTTATCCCAAGAGTCTTTCATATGATTATTTTCTCTGATCTTTGTTTTCCAAAATCTAGTTTCATAGGGTTATACTAAAATTATTCTTATAGAAACTATAACAACCTTGTCCCTAGTAGCCTAGATATGGTGGTTGATTTATTATAATGGAACTGAATACAAGTGATGACATTCTATGGAATCAAATAGTCTAGTAGTCTTGGAAAACTATATACATGCTAAAATCTCACATTACAGTAGAAAACATAAAATACAAAATATTATTTTATTTGAAAACACTATTGTTATCTTTAGAGGATCCTTGCATATCAATCATGTAATTCTTACTAGAATTTTAGTTAAAGGAAACTAAATAAAAGTGTGAGCTCAGGTGCTCAGTAATGGAATGCATATAGTAACAACTATCGTAGAAGAAATAAAGAATGAATAATATAGTAGAGATAAATGATGATAAAATAATAAAATATAAATAATCAAATGAGATTAAAAATTTTCCATTGATATCATAACTATTTTAATTATAACATTGAAATCAATAAATAATTTCATTATGGTGGAATTCATAATGCAAGACATCTTAAACTTACTTTTGAGGCCTCATGTTAAGATATATCACATGAATGGGTAATGAATATGCTAAATACCCAACCTATTTTGTCTCATGAGTCCTAATGATTCATCTAGGGTCTATATAATTTTAGGCTCCACCCAAAACAAAATAAGTACAATGTATTCATCATATTAATAAACAATACAACATAATCAACTGGCCTTAATAATCAACAACTATCTATTCTGGAAGAACTATAATACAAAATTTCTATACATTCCCAAGTCCAAATGATCATAATCCATCTAGAGAAATATGGTGGGTGGTACCATTAAATTATATCCTTATAAAATCATAATATTCATCAAAGGATATTTACATTATTGAGAATACTTTTATAAGATCACTAGAACATTTCTTGAGTAAAACCCACTTTTCATTTTGAAATAACTTATTCAAAATCGAAAAATTCCCCAAATATTAGAAAAAAAATTATTTAGAAATAACCATAGAAATTTATAAAAGAATATTTAATATAAATTTTAGTCATGATGGTGGTAAAATTCATTCATTCGGTGTCTGTTTAAATAAAAATTATTTTCAAACATTTCGTAAAAAGAATCGCATTCGAAAAAATAAAAGAAGTTCCCTTTCAAACATTTTTATATAAATTTATAAATTAATAGAAATGAAATTAATAAATAATTTTAAAATATTAAAAACATTCTTGAAAACAATTTAGATAAAATATATTCACGGAAAAAAATACTCCCAAACCGAATAGAAAAACAAAGTCGGTTTTCCTTAAAGACATTTTTTCAAGCTTTTGAGTTCTTAGTGAGTGGAAAATGAAATGAAAACTTTTAATTTATAGAAATAATTAAAGGATAAAATGTTGTTAGTTTTAAGATATAAATATCATATAATTCCCCACAAAAAAAACATAAACATAAACAATCCCAAATAATACAGGGATTTTGAAATAAACCTCACCCTTGGTGCGACTAACATCATATGTTCTTTTAACCTCTTGTATAATAAATTGAAATTTATTAAAATTTTATACTAGAACCATTTAAATACTTATAATTTCATATATTATCCACATATAACATTTCAACACTCTTTTATAAATATTTCTTTCTTAAAATCATTATTTTTTAGTGTTAACTCACTAGTAGAAATTTAATCTTTTGTGGAGGGGGAGTTCGAGAGACCACCATTTGGCATTCACTCTTGATATTATTAGAGACCTCCATTTAGAGATCACTATATTTTTAACCCCTCACCCAAATTTTCCCTCTCCCACTCATTCACACTTCCCTGGCTCTGTGACCCTCTCCTCTCTAAATCACCCTCCCATGACCCCAAGACACCATCGCGACCCCTCCTATGTGCAGTGTTGTTAGATAGTTTTTCCGTCATCAAACCCTCCCAGTATCACTGCACCCCACCATCATGCCCTCCCATACCACCTCATTTGAACCCTTCTGTCCCATTTTTCCCCATCATAGATCCCACTTTTATCTATCAAGTCATCCCACCCCCGTCAAACTATCCCTCCCCTGTCAAGACTGGCTGTCGAACCCCTATTATTGAGCTCCTAGTCCGTTAGGGATCTATAATCCAATCACCCCCTTTACCTATTTTCAATTACCCTGTAGGTGTGAAATTGTTTTAATTCCACTATCCATTTTCTCATTCACAAAAATTAGTATTGAGAGTGGCAATGAAATATGGATTTCAAAATAGAGGGTTCCTGTAACATTGAACATGAAGTAGAAACCTAGAAATGATAGGATGAAGGATTTTCACCTAAAGGCATACTAGAAGAATATGGACATATATTATTGATTATTCATTTGATATATTGATAGAACAAGGTTGAGATCGCACCAACCCAGTACTATCAAGAAGTTTTTATGATGTTCAAAATGCTATGTTCCATACACTTTTCTACAATATCGTGAACATACAATGTATTTTTCCCTAACATAACTATCCATGTCAAGTTTAAAGTGTGATATAGACTTTATCAGTGAACTATATTTTATTTAAAGAGTAAAATTTTCTCACTTTTTAATATAGAATCATTGAAAGTATGTCAGATTGTTCATAATAATTTTCCCAACATGGTTTGGTCTATATTCACCACTTGTTATATATTTTTCTTATTCTCCAACACATTTACTTTGAAAATAAATATTTTCATAAACTCCTATCACATTAAAAAGTATCTCATAACACCCAACACCCATATTACAAATAAAATAATCATTTTTAGTGATGAAGTCAGCTACGAACATACTTTCTTCACAACATACCATCCAGACACTAAAATTAGTGCACATAGTAGCATTAGTTCATGACATCTACCTGCATCACCACACATGTGATATGCAAACATGAAATTGGAAATAAAACACTCAAAAATACCATTATATTTTTACAACATAATACATGGAAGAATAATAAATTAATATTTAATTTTCACATATCAAAGGGTTATAGGGACTATACTAGAACTATGTTAACCATATTACATGGGTGAAAGATTACTATATTACACAAGTGATATGATCTTCTCTTGTAGGTTTTTTTATAATGGAATCAAACCATTTTTTGCAATTCTTTCCTCCTTGTTGAAGTAGATCATAATATATAAAGAGATGTCAAAATATCACCAAAACCAATCCCCTTCATTTATTTATCCTTAAAATTAAATTTTAACTCATCGGTTCGTAAGTTTTAATGATATGATTTCTTTTAGAATTTAAATAATATATTTCAATTATTTTCTTTATATTAAATAAAAATACAGATAAGAGTTGTATTGATATGCATGATAAGTTTTCTACTGAATATTATTAAGTGATTAAGTGATTCGTGGATTTCAGCAGAATATTTTAAATGATTTGATTAGTTTACGATGAAAAAAATGTGAAAATAGATATATCTTCAAACGAGATTGTGTTAGAGAACATTTTTAATGGGTTTTTGAAAAATTATAAGACATGGAAATGTTATATAGAATAGTTTGTTTCATGTCACCAATCAAAAAGTATTCATATAGATGTTTATTTGAGAATAGTTGATCTGATAAACATAATTCTCAATGATATGATGCATTAGTTTCAACCTGATGATAGAAATGTATTGAATGGTGATTTTGGATGGGGTAATACCTCTTCTTCTATAGATGGAGAACCATTGAAATTATTGGAAATTCATGATGATGAACATAGTGAATTATATCATGGATTCACAAAATTTAGTAAATTTTCTTTCATCATGGAATTGTTTCTTGTGAAGGCCTTTAATCAATGGTCTGACACCTCATTTGACATGTTTTTGGTATTGATGAAGACGGCACTCCCTACTGGAGGGAGGATTCCAGATACATTATATCAATCTCACAAGTTGAATGATGACCATGGTTTAACATATGATACCATTGATGCATGTCGCAATAATTGTGTGTTGTTTAGAAAAGTGAATGCGCAATTAAATACATTTACTATTTTCTATACATCCATGTGGAAGGCCAATAAGATTAATCGAGGTAGTTCTATTCTTCCTAGAAGGGTCTGGAGTCAAGGGAAATAAGTTTCCTCTAAGAAGATTCATTATTTCCCACTCAAACCAAGACTTAAGAGATTGTTTGTGTCAGCTTAATTGGCTAAATTGATGATGTTGCATCCAGATAGAAATAAAGTGGTTGATAAATTAACTCACCCGGTAGATTCTCTGGCATGGAAAGAGTATGATGAAATACAACAAACTTTTATCGAGATGATCATAATGTTAAACTGCGTTTGGAAGTATATAGTTTTAACCCATTTAGGTCTATGGTTGGGGGACACATAGTACATGGCCAGTGGTTTTGTTTCCATACAACATTCCCACATGGGTATGTATGAAGCGACCATTTTTGTAAATTTTGAATCTAATTGATGGAACGAGAGGATATGGTGATAAAATAGATGTTTATAAATAACCTTTGATTGATGAGATTGAAGAATTTTGGGCAGATGGTGTAATGAACTATGACTCAGTAGCTAATGAATTGTTTAGACTTTAGGATACTTTGTTGTGGACAATTAATGATTTCACAATGTATACTATCTTATCAGGTCGGAGTACAAAAGGATAATTCACCATATCTTATTGTAATAAAATTAATAAATATATATGGTGTAAGAACAATAGAAATTGGGTATATCTTGGTCACATACTCTTTCTTCTTCCATTGCATAGGTTCAAAAAATATTGTGTGTCGTTTTGTGGGAATATAGAGCAAGACCCATTACTGCAAATAATGTTTGAGGGTCAAATTCATGCACAACGTGATCAAGAAAACATCCATACAATGTATGATTTTCAAGATTTATTGGCTCCTAAATTTCCTTCTATTCCTGCTGAAAATATGCAGCATAGTCATAATTGGAAAAAACAGAGTGTTTTTTAAGTCTTATTGGTAATATAATATTTTAAGACATAATTTTAATGTGATGCACATTGAAAAATATATATTTGATAATATGTTGTGCACAATCTTTGGTGTCAAGGGGAAATCAAAGGACAGTGCTAATGCTCGACATGATTTGCAAGAAATGGGATTGCAAAAACCTTTATATTTACATCTGGGTGACGGTAATCAAACATACATGCTTGATGCATAGTACAGAATGAGTAAAAAAAAGAAACTAACATTTCTATAGAATTTTAAAACCATCATGTTTTTATATGGTCATTTCTCAAATATTTTCAAGTATGCCAATATGATGAGCATGACATTACTGGGTTGAAAAGTCATGATAATCATATTCTACTTAAACAGTTAGTTCCTATAACAATTCATGATTTCTAACCTACCCAAGTTGTTGAGACATTTATTAAAATTTCTAATTTTTTTAGGTAGCTCTGTTCAAGGAATCATCACATGAGTGATTTGAAAAATCAGCAAGATAAGATTTTACTTACACTATGTCACCTAGAGAAACTATTTATGCCCTCTTTTTTTGATTTCATGGTTCACTTAACTGTGCATTTAACTGGTGAAGTAATTATTGGTGGTCCTATGCAATTTAGGTGTATGTATCAACTAGATCAATACTTAAAGACATTGAAATGGTATGTGTGTAACAAATATCATCGAAAAGATTCAATTTCCAAGGGATATTTAATGGATGAGTATACTAATTTCTATGCTTCATATTTTGATGAGGTTGAAACAAATTCAGATAAACCCTCCCAGAATGATGAGGGTCCAATTAGAGAAGCGATAACATTTTATATTCACAATGATGAGTGGGTTCAAGCTCATTAATATGTGTTGTTCAACACTCCAGCAGTTATGCCACTGATATAGAAGGTTTCATAGTTTATGTGTCTTATGTTTCTATATTTATTTTATTACTTAAATTTTATTGTGTTGTAATTTTAAGATGCATATCATTGACTTGAAATGCGAAAGGCCAAAAGAAACTGACTGTAAAATCCCAAAACATCATTTCAACACATTTCATGAGTGGTTCAAGACACATGTACGTATAAATAATTGTTTTAATATTTTCATAGTGTGCATTAGTTTTATTTTCTCAATATTTTATCCATTGAACTATGAGAAAGTAATAGATTCAAAATATGCATGATTTAAGGACCCATGCTGTGACCGAAGAACTCAACTAACTAGCGAATGGCCCATTTATTACATATCATCACTACAATTCTTTGGATGCTAATGCATTTCAATTCTGTATTAGCGATGTTGACATGAACCGAGTAATGAAAAACTGTTGTGTCAGTTGTTCACTTGTTGATGCAGGTTATTATTATGGATTACTGAGGGATATTTTTAAGTTCATATATAGTCGTGACTTAAAATATGTATTGTTAAGGTGTGATTGGGTAGATATGGTTTGTGGAACGAAAGTTTATAACTTCCAATTTATGTCTGTAAACATTAAAAATATTATCTATATAAATATGACTGAGTAAGCAATGAGCCCTTCATACTAACATCGCAGTAAAAGAATGTTTACTTTTTTGGCATTGATTTGGATTGAAAAGTTGTGGTGAAATTTTATAGATGAGGGTATTTTCTGATTGACTAAGAGGAATCTGATGTTTTCACCTTTCTTGGTCAAACACATGACCAAACAACAGTAACTATATGAGATGAAGATATATAATGGACAAGAGAGACAATTGAAGGAGACACGATACACATTCATGATTAGGGAAAGATTGTAATTATTTTCCCAGTTAATGTTTGTCAAAATATATATAAGTTATATGTATAAATTTTCATGATTTAACTTAAATTTTTTTATAAATGTAAGTATATCATAAGGTGGTCTGAGTGGTTCACCTGATGTAGTCAATATGTGTGTTTTATTTTTTCTAAATTATTTTATTACTAATTTTTGTGTATATTTCCCAAAATATTTCTAATTATTAATTTAAAATTCATTTCTATTGTAATTGAATTATGAATTTTAATTTATCAAGATCTGGTCTGTCTTCCAACAGACACAGGGGTCCTAGTATAGGGGTTTGATCCTGGAAATCTGGAGCCCGATTGGATGTGTCATTTGATGGCACATTTCATCCAGCTGAATAAGGTGAAACAATATTGATTATTTAGCTTGGGCATATGATAAAAGACCCACACGTATTCCCTTTTACAACTCATGACTGGACTTATTTCCCCCAGGATAAAATTTATAGATTATGGAGTGAGGTTTAGGTAAATTTAATGATTAAATTTTCATGATATTGTTTTTATTATTATCACAGCTACTGGCATTTTTTTCAAAAAGTTAATTTAACATCTTGTACAGATGAGTTTCAATAAGTATGTATCTCCAAATACCGAAAATGATGGAAGGATTACAAGGGAAGGGTTAAGATAGATCACTGGATGCCATTTTTGGGTGTTCCAGACACTCTATAGTGAGTCCCTCCCTGAATTCTTCTCATGCAGTGGTAGGATTTGGTTGTGTTTTGGTCGAGTGAGGTGACGATGGTAAAATTTATTGATTTTAATCTATAAATGAATAATTTTTCAAATTTCTATTTACTTAATACATTGAATGTAGACAAATTCTGTTCACCATTCACGTAATCGGGCGATGCGAGGCATGCCATTCAAATTTGGTACTCGATATGTGTCACAACTCAAACATGATGTAAGTTTATATTTCACTATTAATTCATATATTAAAAATATTTTAGTATAAAATGAATATAAATATGTATTTGGTGGACCACATTATTATAGTTACACTAGCGAGGCGAGTTGACCGATCAGATGTCAATATGGGTGAGGACTCATAAAGAGGGTGATCCTGATGTAGTCAGTGTTATTGTAAGAAAATTATTTAGTAAGAATTGTATTTTTATTTAATAGATATTATTCATATTTTATCATTAATTTATTATCTATATTCTCTAGGCTCAATTTCACTCTTAGTTAGCAGAGTTACCAGAGGAGAAACATCAATGTATTGAGCGCAGAGATGAGATATTTCAGTTTGTTGTGGGGTATGATGGTCATGGTTTGAATTTGACTTGGGGAAGTGGTGTCCCACGACGTGAAATGTTATAGAAGATGTGATGGGTTCATGATGAGATATAGGGATGTAGACAGATACTGAGATAGATGCTTTAATACAGGATATGCAGGCTATGTAACGCAATATGGATGAGAAGTTTCAGCAATTACATATAGAGTATGAGGGGATATTATCACAGATGTCAGCATGTATTGATGAAGTTACAACACAATGTTCTATTGATGGTACACAGGTGATGGCACATGTAAAAAAGAAAACAAATCAAACTCATATAGACATTTATTGATATATTTACGATACATAATATTTATATATATTGTAGGATTTGGATATAGCTGGTGGAAATTGCATTGAGATAGGTGATTCAGATGAGGATAAACCTCATGCATGAGTTAAGTTTCATTACCATTTTAATATCATACATGAATTAGGAATTAATAATTATTCTCGATCCATTAGTTATATTTACACATATGTTTTCTATTATTTTAATTATCACGATTTAATTCCTTCTTTTAAAGTCAACTAGATTATTAATGTCTATATCCATATAAAAAATTCTCTTTATTACTTGATATGATAGTAAAACGGTATATTTATTATTTTTGACGTGTATGAGGAGGCTACACATCAATCGTATGTGCTTTGTGTACGATACGAATGAATATGTGTTTTTAAGGGTTTGGTTCTCTTTAAAAAGGTTCGTCTGGTGGTCAAACCCAATCTAACAACCTCATAATTCCATTAAATCAGACTATAACAATCATTGAGTGAATTTTGAAATGTTCAGGCAGACGGAACATCAATCAGATGTGTAGTTTGACCATGGTGACAGAAAAAGAAATTCGGGTGTCATAAAACACTAAAACAGACACTTAAAAGTCATATACATAGAATAAATCATCAGAATGATTTAAAATCACATAAAAACGATCTAATTTTTTGATGTGTATAAGAAGAATCCATGTCAATTGCACATACGATGTGCACAGTACGACTGAATATGTGTTTCTAAAGGGTTTTATACCCTATAAAAAGGTTCATTTGGTGGTAAAAATCATCCAAATGACCTTGGAATTCCATGAAATTAGACAAAAAAACCATGGAATGAATTTTAAAATATTCTAGTAGATGGTCTGTTAATCAGAGGTGTCGTTTGACCACGGTGATGGAAAATGCAATTTAGGTGTCATAAAACTCTAAAACGAACATTTAAAGGTTAGTTAAATAGAAAAAAAAACCTTATAAATACATGAAATCAAATTAAAATCGTCTAATTAATATTTGGGATGTGTACAAGTAGACGTTATGTCAATCGGAAGTCTAGTGTGCATGGTACGGCAAAATATATGGTTTTTAACAGTTT
Source organism: Viscum album (assembly GCA_963277665.1). Classification (NCBI taxonomy): domain Eukaryota; kingdom Viridiplantae; phylum Streptophyta; class Magnoliopsida; order Santalales; family Viscaceae; genus Viscum; species Viscum album. The sequence goes on from OY728135.1 coordinate 476,774,747, forward strand.
GACGCCCATTAATAAGGTGTGTCGGGTAGTCAAAACTAGCTGAACAACCTCAGAATGTCCTGAAATCAAATGAAAACAACCATGGAGTGCGTTGTGAAGTGGTTGGGTAGAAGGTATGTTAATCAGATGTATCATTTGACCGCGGTGAGGGAAAATGCAATTCCTATTTCATAAAACACCAAAACATATGTTTAAAGGTTAGATCCATAGAAAGAAACCTCTGAATGACTTAAAATCATAGAAAATTGATTTAATTATTATTATTTATGTGTATGAGGAGGATACATGTCAATTGGATGTGCGATAAGCATTGTGTGACTGAATATGTATTTTTAAGGGTTTGTCACACATTAAAAAGGTGTTCCTGGTGGTCAGAACCAGCTGAATGACCTCGGAATACCATGAAATTAGACAAAAACAACTATTGAGTAAATTTTAAAATTTTTAGGTAGAAGATATTTAAATCAGAAGTTTCATTTGACCACGGTGATGGAAAATGTAATTCAGGTTTCATAAAATGTCAAAACGGGCATTTTACACTCAAATCCATAGAAAATATCCTCATAATGACTTGAAATCTTAGGAAAACTATCTAATTTTTATTATTGATGTGTACAAGGAGACGACATGTCAATGAAACATGTGGTGAGCACGGTATGACTAAATTTTTTTTAAGGGTCTAACGCCGTATAAAAAGGTGTGTCGGGTGGTCAAAAATAGCCGAATGATCTCATAATTACATTAAATCATATAAAAAAATATTTGATTTAATTTTTAATGTTTTCATTGGTGGTACGTTAATTGGAGGTGTCGTTTGAACGTGGTGATGAAAATGCCATTTTGGGGTCATAAAACACAAAAATAGATGATTAAAGGTCAGATGCATAGAAAATGACACCAGAAATACATGAAATCATAGGAAGACCGTCTAATTATTATTTGTAACAAGTATGGGGAAATGGAACATTAATAGGATGTGAGTTGTGCACGGTACGACTGAATATGTGGTTTCTAACAATTTGACGCCCCTTAAAAAGGATCGTCGGGTGGTCAAAACTAGCTGAAGAATCTCAGAGTTCCATTAAATTAGACAAAAACAACCATTAAATGAATTGTGAAATGTTCGAGCAGATGGTATGTCAATCAGAAGTGTGGTTTGACTGTGGTAATGGAAAACACACTTATGGTGTCATAAAACGCCAAAATTGACATTTAACAGTTAGATCTATAGAAAATGTCCCCGTAATGACTTAAAATTACAGGAAAACTATCTAATTTTTATTCATGATGTGTATAAGGAGACATCCCATCAATCGAATGTGTGGTGTGCACGGTACGACGGAATATGTGTTTTTAACGGTTTTTCACCCTATAAAAAGGTGCGTCGGGTGGTCCAAACTAGCTAAACTTCCTCATAATGTCATGAAATCAAACAAAAAACAACCTTTGAGTGATTTTTGAAATGGTTGGGAAGAAGGTACCTTAATCAGAGGTGTTGTTTGACCGTAGTGATGAAAATTGCAATTCTGGTGTCACAAAACACTAAAACGAGCATTTAAAGGTCAGAACCATAGAAAATGACCTCGTAATGACTTGAAATGTCCGGATAATAGTTTGATTATTATTCATGATGTGTATGAGGATATGAAAAGTTAATCAGATATGCAGTGTGTGTAGTACAATTGAATATTTTTAAGTGTTTTATGCCCTTTAAAAAGATGTGTCTAGTGTTCAAAAACATCTGAATGACCTCATATTGCTATGAAATCAAAAAACAACATCTTTTGAGTGAATTGTGAAATGGTTGGGTAGACGGTATGTCAACCGTGGTGTCGTATGATTGTGGTGATAAAAATGCATTTTTGATGTCCTAAAACCCCAAAACGGACGTTTAACAGTAAAATCTAAAGAAAATGTACTCAGAATGACTTGAAATCATAGGAAAAATTTATAAGTATTATTAATGATGTGTAAGAGGATAAAACACATCAATTGGACGTTAGGTGTGTGCGGTATGACTGAATATGTGTTTTTATGTGTTTGGGGAACTTAAAAAAGGTTTGTCCGATGGTCAAAAATAGATGAATGACCTCAGAATGTCATGAAATCAAATGACACTAAACATTTAGTGGATTTTGAAATGTTTGGGTAGACAGTACATCAATCAGAGGTGTTATTTTACCATGGTGATAGAAAACACAATTCTGGTGTTATGAAACACTAAAACAGATGTTTAATGGTCAGATCTATAGAAAACTTCTTCATAATTAATTGAAATCATAGGAAAACAATATAATTATTATTCGTGATATGTATAAGGAGATGACACATCAATCAGATGTGTTTTCAGCATGGTATGACTGAATATGTGGCTTTTAAGGGTTTGACGACCTTTAAAAAGGTGTGTTGGGTGGTCAAAACTAGTTGAACGATCTTGGAATTCCATGAAATTTCAACGACCACAACCATTGATGAAATTTTGAAATGTTTAGTAAGACAGTATGCCAATCGGATGTGTCGTTTGACTACGGTGATGGAAAACACAATTCCCATGTCATAAAACACTAAAATAGACGTTTAAAGGCCATATCCATATCCAATGTCTTTTTAATGACATGAAATCATATTAAAACCATCTAATTATTATTGTTTTGTGTACAAGGATAATACATATCAATTGGACATGTGGTATGCGTAGTATGACTAAATATGTAATTTTTAAGGGTTTGCCGCCCTTTAAAAAGGTATGTTGGGTGGTCAAAACTAGCCTAATGACATAAGAATTCCATGAAATTAGGGAACAACAACCTTGGAGTGAATTTTGAAATAGTTGGGCAAACGGTACATCAATCGGAGGCGTCGTTTGACTGCGGTGATGGAAAACATATTTTTAGTGTTATGATACACTAAAACGGATGTTTAAAGTTCATATGCATAGAAAATGACTTTTAATATATATGAAATCATAGGAAAAATGCATAATTATTATTTACGTGTATGGGTACATGCCACATCAATCAGATATGTGGTGTGTGCAGTACGATTGAATATGTGGTTTTTAACAGTTTGACGCCCTTTAAAAAGGTCTGTCTAGTGGTCAAAAGAAGCTGAACGACCTCATAATTCAATGAAATAAGACTACAACAACCATTGAGTGAATTAAGAAATGTTCTGGTAGATGGTACATTAATTGGAGGTGTCATTTGACCATGGGGAAGGAAAAAACAATTCTAGTGTCATAAAACACCAAGAAGGACATTAAAAGGTCAGATTCATAGAAAATGACCTCATAATTACATGAAATCATAGTAAAATGGTCTAATTATTATGCATGATGTGTAAGATGAGACGTTACATCAATCAGATGTGCGGTGTGTAGAGTATGATTGAATATGACTTTTTATGGTTTTTCCCTTTAAAAAGGTGTATATGTGGTTAAAACCAGCCGAACGACTTCAAAATGTCATGAAATCAGATGACAACAACCATGAAGTGAATTTTGATATTTTTAGGAAAAATATACATCAATTTGAGATTTCAGTTGACCATGTTGATGGAAAACACAATTCGGATTTCATAAAACACCAAAACAGACGTTTAAATGTCTTATACATAGAAAACAACATCAGAATGACTTGAAATCACAATAAAATCATATAATTATTATTTTTGTCATGTAATAGGAGACTCCATGTAAATTGAACATGTGGTCTCTATGGTACGACTGAATATGTGGCTTTTAAGGATTTGAATCCTTTTTAAAAAGGTACATTAGGTGCTCAAAACCAACCGAACGACCTCAGAATGCCATGAAATAAAAAAAACAACAATGGAGTGAATTTTGAAATGGTCGGGAAAATTTATGTCAATGGGAGGTTTCATTTGACAACAGAGATGGAAAACATACTTTTCGTGTCATAAAATATCAAAACATGTGTTTAACAGTCAAATACATATCAAACAACCTTGGAAAGATATGAAATCATAGGAAAAATGACTTATTATTATTGGTGATGTGTGGGAGAGGATGACACATCAATCAGACATGTGGACTTCTTATAACAATATAAAACATGTTTTAAAATTATTAAAAATTTATTCAAAATTATTAATATATTTTCAAAATCAAATAACTTCAATCTGTTGTACTAAGCTTGAATCGAAATATGTTATTTTATTTCAATTATTAGTTGGAATGTTTTTTCTATACTAAATGTTTTATTAAATTTTGTCATTCAATTATATTCTATGATGGATTTGGAACTTGGAAGATGATGAGATAAAGAGATTTATGTGCCCATGAGTTTAGATATTTGGGAAATATTTTATTGGTTTTTTTAAAATATATTGGTTTTTTGTATTTCTAATATTTTTAAAAATAAAATAAAAAAAGTTATTGAAAGTTTTTTTGGAAGTCGCTATAAGTTTTCCCTATTTGAGCTATAGAGACATCCAAATGATGGTCTCTATACCTGAACCCAAGGTGGTGTACAACAATCACCAAATGGAGGCCACTATAGCCAAAGCCAATGTGGTCTATAAGAACTGTTATTTGGCAGTGTCTGAATCCCTTCCCAGCTCCTCTATAGCATCTACCAAATGGAGGATTCTATAGGAAACCCTGATGGTCCTAAAGAAGCTACTGTTAAGTGGATTTTAGGCGGTCACTATATCCCTTTAGCAACAGATTTTGGTGGTCACTAAAGGCCTTTATTCTACTAGTGACTATTTTGTTTTTCATGTAAGATTTGGTTATATAGTTTCACTGATTTCATATTTATCATAGTTTATTCATATTAAAAAATTAATAATTATTTAAATATCATATTTATTCATTATATACATATTTATAATCATTCTTGAAAGGTAGACATGAATTATAAATCACGTCGCTTTGTAGGTGGTAGTCCCCACGTATTCATGAGAGAAATTTTCATTTTTTAAAGGATAGAATGATAAGAAGGACTATGATATATTATATCTATGTAATCCTAATTATTATATAAATATAATATATAAACATTATGTCCATCATAATAACTGTCCATAAATAGTGGTGATGAAAAATGAAATACATCACTTATTGAGGTGGCAGTTCGCACGTACACACAACCAATGATTTAATTTCACATTTGTTAAAGAATGATATGAATAAATGTTTAATAATATACATAATAACATACCAGTATTTGGAAGGTGCATATGTTATTATTTAATCATGGTTAGAATGGTATTGACAGAGGTATGAGAAGAAATAAAATGAAAACACTTGATTAAGAGTAATAGATCTTCTTTGTAAACCTCCTGTTCTTACACCTCAATCCTTATAAGGATAATATTTTTATCAAAACATCAACTATAAATCATATATAGGGATATTATGAAGGGATTTTTCTAGGTATTTACTGATCTAGAAGGCTCAGGAAGTGTGAGGGAGAGAGGAGAGGTGTTGTATTTTTATAAGGGAGGGAGAGGACACACTTGAAATTTTATAAAATATTAGAATATATCAATGTCTTAGTCAAACAAAATGGATAAAAATTGAATCATTATAAAATATTAGGTGATATAGGTTTTAACGTTGATCATCTTATAGGATTTAGACAAGTTTTTAGGCCATTTTATCCCCTATCATTTTAGCATTAACTCATTTAACCAGTTTTAACTCTTATCATGGTAAATAACTTTTTTTTACCAATGTTACTATTCATAATGAACAAAAATAAAAGTGGAATAACTAAAAAATGTTAAAATTTTATTCCATATATGGATTAAATTTTATTTAATTCAATTTTTATAAGTGGTGGAAATTAATTTAAAAAACTAGTAGGACATGATGAAAACAGTTTTCCAGAAAACATTATTTTTAAGTATAAAAATGTTTTTAAACCAAATTAAAGAATAATGTTGACACTAAGAGAATTAATTGAATTATTTTAAATAAATGGGGACATATTTTTCTTTAAAAATGAAAACATCAATGATAAATATAAATCTCTGATTAATAAAGAATAATTAAAAATAGTTTTTATTTGAACAAAAGAGTTACATTGATTCCCAAAATGTCAAGAATATATTTATAAGTCCAAAATTATATTTTCATATAGATTATATTAATTATTAAATATATATATATTTCCATAATTTTTTAATCATTCAATTTAATCTTATTTCAATATAATTTCATAAAAGTGATTGTTTTGGTTAAATTGGTATTTTTCACTATTAACATAAAAATATACTATTTCTGAAAAATATAAAAAATACAAACTAAGATAATCATGACATGATATATTTAAAAATGAAATTAATTTCAATTAATTAAATTTATAAAAAAATTATAATTTAAGTTTTAATCGCATTCTTGAATAAAGATATGTGCATTATGTTAATGTGTCTCTAGATATAAAATCTTACTATAATGGAAACTTGAATGTAACATCAATAACCAATATAGAGGCACCTAGATACCCAATAATTTTTAGTTCTAGAGTTTTAGAGAGTTGTGAAAACCCTTTATATAACAAAACTCATGTCTTTCCCAACCAAAAAACATTTTTTCCATTATACCAAGAATTTATTATTTCACAACTAGTATTCAATATCACCCAAAAAATAACTTACACATGATACCCTTCTATACATATCATATGTATTACTCTTCTTCATAACTTGTGGAAACATAAATATATTACGGGTGATCTCAAACTCTTGGTAATTTTATGTATCATAGAATGAATAATGAATTAATAATATGAAATGAATAATTTATACTCAAATAATTCTGTATAACTTATAACATGATCATGTGATATATCCATGTATAACAAAAGAATATAAATAATCACATGGAAAAAATAAATGATTTAATGAATAAAATCAAAAATATTAATCTTACCCTAAATGCCTTATGAAAAGACATCAGGCATACTATTAAGGCCTCATGAAAAGACCTTATAAACATATCATCAAGATCTCAACCAAGAAATCATAAATAATTGGGTAGGCACACACCAAATACCCAATCCATTTTATCTCATGAGACCTACCAATGCATCAAGGGGTTATATAATTGTATTCCACACATGTCAATAAATAATTAAAATGCATTCATCATATAAAAAGATTGAAGAAATAGTACAATACATAATTAATATGCCTTAGTGATCAGTAAATATTTGTATTGGTAACTAGCTTATAAAAAGTCAACTTTTTCCCTAATTAATAGATTAAATGACATTATCATAATACATACTGAGAAAGAAGTTGGATTGTGTCATTGTAGAATATCCCCATTGAATAATGATAAACTTTTAAGGATATAAACATTTATGAAAAAACTCTATAAAACATTTATAAAGGCATTGGGATGTTTCTTTGAAAGTAAGATGAAATATAATTTTTTTTGGTATCTTTTAAAAATTAAAATATCATAGAATAATGGGAATATAATTTTTTTATAAACAATATGTAAAATTTTAAATGAATATTGATAAAAAATAATGACCATGAAGGCAAGAAAATGAATTCATGTGGAAAATATTAACAATATATTCTTTTCACACTTTAACAAAGAAAGTCAAAATTGACTCATATGAAAAATGTTAAAAAGATTATTTTATAAACATTTATACAGAAACTAAAAGTTTAACAAAAATTAATTTTATCAATCATTTTATTTAAGATAATAATCTTATTAAAAAAATATAAATAATATACATATGGAAGAGAAAGATTAATAACTGAGAAGAAAAATAAGGTCAATTCCTCCTGTGGGCATCCTTTCAATTTAATTTCAAACCAAAGGGATGTGAAATGAAAATAATACATATAAAACCTATAAATATTCACAAGGGAATAAAATATTTGCATCTTTATAGATAAATAACATATTATTCCCTCAACTAAAATTTTATACATGATCAATACCGAATTCAAAGTGAAATTGGATCAGTAGACCTTACACCTTTTATAACATTTGAATCAAAACACCTTGAAATGGAAAACAAAAAATGGAACATTAAATACCATGAATAAATAGAGATATAAATGATATAAAATTTGAATTATGTAGCATATACACTATATAAAATAAATTATGTTCATAATATAGAACAGTCTCAAAAAAAACAAAATTTTTGAAACACAAAACCCTTACCTTGAACATCCGCTTAGTTTGACATTCTCAAAAATCCTATATAATAAACTAATACTCGTTTTTAATATATTTAATATACATAATAATAATTATTAACTTTTATATTAATCTTTTATATTCATTTATTACATAATATTTACCTATATATACTCAATATTGATCATTTGTGTTAGTGGTTTTAATCATTCATTATCTACTTTGATAAAATAACTCTGGTTACTATATTGGGCTTATGTTTAGTAATTTTTAATGAATTGAAAGTGGTATCTTAATAATGAGTAAAAAATTAATATTATTATTCAAGAACAAAAAAATAATTATATAAATATTATTATAATCTCTTAATAGTTTAAAATAATTAATAAATATCAATATGTTGTCCAAAATAGAATCAAATAAATAAAAAGTGTCTCAATATGCTCATTTTAGGTGGAAAAATTTTATGTTAACAATTTATTGTTACAACTATTAATATATTTAAAATATTATAATTAATAAAAATATTGATTTTTTAAATATAATATTTTTTTATTAAATACATTCTTAGAACCATCCATGTTAGGTGATGATGAAAAATTAAATATGTTGGTCATGGAGGGGATAGATTGCAAGTAACATGAGAAATAATTTCATTTTACAATGTATGGGAAGGTGGAAGATAATGGGTTTCATCTAAAACTAATAACTCTTATGTATACAAATTATACTAATGTTATTATATTATTATGGTTATAATAGATTTTGAGGAGGTGGAAGAAGAAAGAGACATGAAAGATCTTAGTAAAGGAAATTATATCTTCCTTTGATATCCTCCTTTATACCACACCTTTAGGATTATTAGATTGGTCTTTTGGTGAGAAAAAACCTCTAGGATATGTAAAGAGAGTTGGGGAAGTATTTTTATAGGTATTGGTTGAGATAAAGCTCTAATGGCGTGTGGATAAGTGGGTGGTCAAGGGTGCCTTTTAAAGGTGACGGGTGACATTCTTGTAATATTAATTTAATAATATAAAAAGGGGAATAAATTCTCTAGAAAATCCCTAATTATATAAAGATATGTTCATCCATCTCTATGTGTTATCACCAATGACCTTCTATTTCCACACATCACTACAACCAATCTCAACTCTTCTCTCCTCTAAATCTCCTAACCTGTAGCTTAGACTCTCTTTCATACTCTTTAATACAATCCAGCAAAACCCTATGAAAACATTACATGGGAGGATTCATCCTGCTCCCTCACACATTTTACTCTAACTATGACTACGAATATAAGACTCTTCTACCACCACCACCTTCAACTATCATCTCTAACTTCACCTCCCATCATTATTAGAAAAATAAATTTCAAACCATAATCAATTTTCTTCTCCTCTGGATCAACATTTTTGTTTATTTACAAACCCCATTCATCTACAATCATTTCTATGTGTACATCGATGAAGAAGTATCTCTATATTAAATATATATATATATATATATATATATATATATGTTTTTTAATCCTCATACTAAAACCCTTGTTGATTCACCATCGTCAGTCAAGGCTATCCATTTCACAAGTTTCTAGAGTTGAGATGATATGTTTTTCACAGATGAATGCATCTAGTAAATTTTCACCCAATTATTTTAGTATCCTTATAATTTTTTATATTATATTTTTTTACTCTTAATTTAATTTTAAATTATATTATTTTCTAATATGACACCCCTCTCTCTTCCCTAGGAATTTATTGGTTTTGATTACTTCATCGCTTATAGACAAATTAATTCCCATTCAAATCCAATTTATACATGAAGTAATATATAGATGAGGTTAAATTAATTTTAACATTTACTTAGAATTGACCAAGATATGTTATTATCCTCATTAAATCATTTATTTTCTAGGAACCCTCTTTCTAATTTGATTTTTGTATTATTATTCAGATGATTTATAATTTAAATAAATAACTCTTTAGAGGATACCAATCTATAACCCTTGTATTAGGTAATAATTATGTTGATGTTTTATGTACTAATTCCATTTCATCTTCAAACATGCATTCTCTATTAACCAGTTTCATAGGGTTAGATATACTAATTTGGAATCACATATAGTTCTTCATGTGCTTCATGTTTCCAGGTTATCATAATAGGATGCATGACTTTGTTGGGGTTTTATCATTATTTACTTACTAGTGTTTGTTTTATTTATATTTTATTGTTGTTTGATTGTAAATAACAGACTGTGCCAAGTTGAAATTCACAATAATGATAATTTTACTATGATATTATTAATTTACTTTTTATAATAGAAATTACATAGATGCTTTGGCTTCATTCACGTTTTGATACTTCTACATCCCCATGTTTCCTATAGGAGTTCATGTGTGCTTGAAAATGTTGATTTGAAATATCCATTGTTCTAAGAGACCATGAAAAACATAAATGGTTTTTCCCTACCAATTATATACTATCATATAATTATTTTTAAATGGGACTTTTGGTTAGATAAAGGATAAGGTATGTATTTTTATTAATTTTATCAAACTATAGAAAAACATTTTAATTTCATAAAAAATATAAAATTAATTTATTTTATATAATTAATGTTTAAAATATTTATTATTTATCTAAAATATATTATATGAAATCCATTCATAACTTTATATTTCATTCAAATTATTTAATTTATTTATTTATTGATTATTTTACTTTTAATGTTTTGTGTTATTTTTTTAATGTTGTTTATAAACAATGGATTAATTTCCTGATTTAGAATACTTTTCATATGAAATGGATAATGGGTTTACTAATTTTTGAGATGTAATCAACATGTACTTTTATTTTTTGCTTTACTATGTTTTTATTATTTTAAAACTAAAATTTACTCATTTTCATTTTCTCTCAAAAACATTGTTTCTCCACATCATCATTAATTCTTAACATTGAACTGGTTCTTCCCTCCACATTACTTCTCCATGTCAGCTTTAGGAATAAATTATTCATAAATTACATCAAAATGTAGGGATGTATTTTAATTTCATAAAATCATAAACTTATTTCATTTTATATGTTTAATTTTTGAATATTTATTTATTATTTATCTATATTTTTATGCTTTTATTTCTTAAAATTTTATTTCATTCGAATTATTTAACTTATTAATTTAGTAAAAATTTAACTTTGATGGTGTTTTAGTATCTAAATTACTTTTAATGTTTTTTAAAAAATAAATTAATTTCATGATTCGGCCTACTTGCATATGCAAAGGAAATTGGTTTTAATTAATGTAATAGATGTGATCAACATACCATTTACCTTTTCCATTATATTGTTTTTGTTTTTTTAAATTAAACTATACTGATTTTTACTTTCTATCACTTGCAAAGATTCTCCACCTCACCGTTGATTACTCTAACTACATAGTTTCTTCCCCTAACATTGCTTCTCCATGATATCATCAGGCTTCTATTCTACCCAATTAATAAATTTTAATTTGTTCTTCCATCTGTATTAGTTATTGGTATTCACTAATTATTTTTTATTAATATTTTTTTATGTTTCATAGTAAAATACCTTACCCCATGAAACAAATTCTATTATGATTGATCATAATAATTCAAATTTATCACATTTTGAACTTTTACACATTACAAAAACCATATTAATGTTAATATCATCATGCATGGAATATGTTTACCATGTGTTCAGTTGAACTAAAAATGATTGGATGAAGTGGTTGTTTTTGTTATTAAGACTCGTATTTTGAAAAATTTAGATTTTCCACTTCATATATTCATGAGTAACTTGATCACCAAATTGTTCCCATGACATTGAATGTATGATGGGGTATGATTGATATTCTTTTCCAATTAAAACTCCTACATATGCATTCTATATGACCATATTATTTTTTAGAAATTATATTGTATTATAACCCACTATTATATACTCTATGGGACTTCAGATAATCTATTATGTCACATATACTATTCTATTTTTTCCATGGACTCGTGTGATCTTTCTATTGAGTATGTACTTTACCGTATAAACTCTATCTAAATTTTCCTATGTCTTTTTCCGGTTTTTTTATCATACATATAGGTTCAAAATTATACATGTTTTCCATATATGTATTTTGTTAATATATTCCAACATTATAGGTTTATATAATTTTGTTCCCAAAGTTGGAGAAATTGGATAAATACAGACCTCTCATTTTTTGATAAATTAATCATATTTTACTCTTATGATGATAATGATAGAGAAAAAGTATATGTAATGAGTTTTATGGATGATTTTTCAATGGAAGAAGAAAGTTTGATCTTGGAAAATAGAGCGATGAGGAAAAACATGGATGTTATATAATATATTTTGATGTTTTAATTGTAATAACTGATAAATATTCATTAATGTTTACAATTCTGCATATAGATTTAAGAATTTTGGGGTACTTTCACATTATAATTTTAATTGATAGTCCAATTAGTTGAAAAATATGCATTCCAGTTACATATATATAATTTAAGTAATAGTATAGCATTAAGTTATTCATGTATGCATACAGTTTTCATATATGGATTATGGATTGCATATAGGTTTCATGTGTATTATGATTTCATAAAACATATTCTTGCAGATTCAATATTATTTAAAAATATGTAAATAGGTAAAAATATGAATGTTTCATACATATGTTATTAAAAATATGAGTACAAGTAAAATCCTTTTAAATTACTTGATTTCGATGTACATAAAATTTAAAATCCTTCTACACATATATTATGCTTAAAATGATTGATAATGATTATTTTTCTATGAATATAGTGTTCATATATTGATTCAAGTTACACAAAACATCACATAAACACGTTAGTGTTTCAAGTATTCCCTTACAGACATACCTCTCTTGCCTCTTTATTATTCAAACAGTATGAGAATAAATTATGCATACATAATACTAAATGCCTTCAATTAGATGAATACAGTTTTCATACAATCAAAAAACCCACCAATAATAATATGGATAACATTTAAATGATTTAAATAAATCTATATCATTTACAATATGAAAATTAGTTTTATAGTTCAATTACACTTTGTAATTTTACCAATATGCATAAACCGCTGTTCATAATATTAAATCTCAATTTACATTAACATTGTTATTATTTTTTATAAAAACAAATAAAACATGTCACAAATATTTCACAAATCATAATAGAAAACAAAGGGATTTTGGGGGTCTAAAATAATGCAAGACAAGGGCATCCACATGAACAAGATCAGTGTATTCATGGGGAAGGATTCCCATACTAGAAAAAACAATATTAGGAACTTCCTAAATTCCCCTAGAGGCTAAAAAATATTCCAATTTTTTTCCTTCACTCCATGTGTGGATTAATCTCACATCATTAGGAATATGAATTTTTCACCTCCTTATGTGGTCAACAATGGACTAGGGGGTGGTATTATTTGCACAGGTAGAGTTGTGAATCATTGCTGAGTCTGTTTCTATAGTGGAGAGTGATAAGTTGTAGGAAAGGCATACCTCCATCCCATTAAGAAAAGAAATGACCTCAAACATGATATAATCCCCTTGAACATATAATCTATTGAATTAAATGAGAACCGAATCATTGTGATACCAAATGACTCCTCCTCCATGCATCATGCCAAGGCTATATGACCCATCCAAATATAGTTTGAGACCAAAATCAGGGGATTCAGACATAATTGTCTCCATAGACTTGGTACATCCTATGTGATAGGGAATTTTGTCCTATTTACAATAACCATCATCAATTATTTTCTATAGTTACAAGGTTTGATCAGGGATCCCAACTCCAAAACCAGACACCACATATTTTTTATATGTTTTTTATTTTTTTAAATGTGTCCAGGTTAATTTTTTTAAAATAATATGCTTGAATGATAGAAACGGGGTTTTCCTACCCCGCCATTTTTTGGCTTTGATATATGACATGGAAAAGGTGGAAACCCCTGCCTCCTTTTCCTTAATTCCCTATAAAATCCCCCCCTCCTCACTTCATTTTTTAGTCATCTATTTTTATTCCACTACCTCTCACTCTAAAAAAAGTCAGTTTCACATGTGGTGGGTTCAGTGGTCTAAAAGAAGTGTCTTGTTTTTTTCTAATCATCATTTAGAGGTATTTTTTTATTTATTTTAAAGTTATTTATTTTTTTAATTGAATTATTTTTAGTTTTAAATATGTCATTTTTTAATTAGTTTAGTTAGTTATACATATTTTTATTAATTAGTTTATTTATTTATATTAATTATGAAATAATAGTTACTATTAGTAATGATTAACTGTAGATTAACTATAGAAGAACTTAGGAATAAACATTCTATAATTTTGTTAGCATAATGACTATGTGGCTATTTATCAAATTAAATCCCTGTCTAGATACAGACAAGTGGATCTGGCTTTGGCATAGATTAACCTAGGGGAAAAACCAGAAATCACCAGTTTGAGCTAGACTTGAATAGGAACTGGTGCACGATAACGAGCCTAGATTCACTTCTAGTATGAAACTCTCGATAGATATTATTTAGATGATTCATATTTTATTTATAAACTACTAAACTACCTATGAAAAGTAAACATAAAATCATTCTATTTATCTATGATAAAATGATAATTATGTTTATATAAAATGAAATAGAGTAGAAAAAATAAATTAAATAATGAATGTTATTATAAGTAATTGAATTATTATTAGTCAGTTCTAAATATGTTATTTATTAATTATTTTAATTATTTATATATTATTCAAAAATAATAGTTATTATTATTAATGAATGTAGCTATGGTTTGTCTTAGTGGTAAGAA
Organism: Viscum album; assembly: GCA_963277665.1. NCBI lineage: Eukaryota > Viridiplantae > Streptophyta > Magnoliopsida > Santalales > Viscaceae > Viscum > Viscum album. Next base: position 476,789,747 of record OY728135.1, read on the forward strand.
CCCTGTAATCCAACATGAAAAATGGGGGTTCAAACCCCATTGGGCACATGCACTATAGCAGTACAGTAGCGTACTGTAGCAGCGACAACACTGTAGCAATTATGGAAACTGTAGCGGTGGCAGGTCACTATAGTGGGAGGCAGGGTACTTTAGAACTGGTGGGTACAGTGTGGTAATGTAGCAGGCGGGTACTATAGCCGAACTATTCACAGAATGGGCGTTGGGCCAAAATTTTGGGCCTACGGGCCATGTAATGGGCTAATTGCCCACTAGGCCTTCAGGCTATGTAATGGGTCTCCCCCTACCCAATTAAATAGGTCTTTTCTTTGATTCAATAATAAATGAGTCTACGACTACAACCTTTAAAAAAATTAGTAATTAATAAGTATAGAATAATTAATGAATAACTTTGGATTAAAAAAAAGAATACATATGATTAGTTATTATAATTAAATAATGAATATTATGTGATTAATGATTCAATAAAGATTGATTGATGTGTTGTTAAATAATGATTAATTAATGAATAAATTAGTAATGATTAACTGGTGAGTAATGAATGATCAACCATCATTGTAAATATTAGTTAGGCCATCAGAATCTTGATCACAAAACATTTCTGACATAGAAAGTGGTGTTTTCATGTGTGTACTCCTATGGAGATGTTATTCAAACGGAGAATGGGGATTATTATAGTACATAACCAAAAAAACGGTTATTACAACTGACTGTTTAACTCTAAGTAATCTTAAAGGCAGAAATCGTGGTTCTTTAAATCTGAGACCCGATTAAGAGATTAATTCTATGTGCTATAGATATTTGAAATTCACAACTACACTATGGCATATAGCTTTTCCATTGTTTTCTAATTCACATTGTAAACAAGCAGTAAATTTATTTTCTTAGTGGTCAAGTGGTTCCATGATGGAGTTATATGTTGATGTTTCTACTATACAATAACAGTGTCCAAATATAGAAACACGTAGACTTACAAGAGTGGTTGAAGAAAGTCCACCCCAAGAAATTGAGGTTATTTCATATGATGTGGAAGAGGAAAACCAATATTATCTCCCAGATATACATGTAAATTTGAATTCCGATACGTATTTTAATAATGATGTAACAGATGTTGACAATAGTGTTGATGAGGATGGACTGGGGAAAGTTGGGGAGGAATTTACTAGAAATCAATTAGTTCCACAGCAGCCTTGACCCATAATAAATAATCCACCAATCTTTACATCATGGTTAAAAGTAATGACAAATGTACCTGTATTTGACTGCAATGTTCTCACACCCACAAATGAGTTTTCAAGAGTTTTACCTAATAGGTTTAGTGAGTTGGAAAATCATTATATGTTATAAGGGATTTTCCATGTAAATATGCATTAAAAACAAACAAATTTGATTTCACATTAAGAGTAAATGTAGATATATAGTTCAGTTAAATAGTAATAATAAATACCTCATAAAGTGTGAAAAGTAGGGGGTTGATTGTAAATTCTACTTGAGGGTGATTCGAAACATTTCATTTGGAGGTTAGATAATCTCAAGAATTGATGCAGCTCATACTTGCATTCAGCCAATCCTGACACAAGAACATACCTCTTTGGATAATGATTTTGTGTCATCCATTATCATCAAGATGATTAGTACATCCCAATATATTCCTATAGATCTTTTTCAAGAGAGTACTCAACAAAAAATTGGTTATAATATTTCCAATAATAAGTCATGGATAGAAAAACAGATGTTAATTGTGAAGGTCTATGGTGATTGGGATGACTCGTATTGTGTGTGGCCAAACTTTCTAGCCATACTAAGACACAACAACCATGTTTTCTTCCATATTCATATAAATAAATATGTGTCTCAAGATAATCATCTTGATCCATCTTGTGTTCAATTTCATCGTTTGTTCTATGAATTCCTCCCATGTATCTCTGTATTTCGTTTCAACAAACAGTTCATTCAGATTAATAGAACGTTTCCATATAGAAAATAAAAGTGAGTGTTATTGATATTGGAAACCCATGTTGGAAACTATTCACCTCTTATTCATTCCTTTTCCATTGTGGATAAACAAAACTACGAATCCTGGAGTTGGTTTTTGGCATGCATCGGCAACCATTTCACCCGCATTCAGTGTTTCTGTTGGATATCGAATAATCATCGGGAAATCTATGAGGTAATCAATGCAGACCCTGATACATGGACACCCCCAAATTCATATCATCGACACTATATTAGACACATTTCTATCAACGGGAGGGAAAAATTCCATAATGAACCTATGATGAAGTTAATCACGAGGATAGGTATGTAATATATTTGTTATTTGTTACTATTTTAATGTAAAGATAAAATAATTTTATGTGAAATATGATAACTTCTATGTACCATCTAAGCTAAATCAATGGTGGTTTGAAGACAATTTCAAAAAAAAATCACAAGTCTACTCAAGACGTGTATTATTTTATGATGTGAATTCCAAAAGAAAATTGGAAATTGGCATATGACTGGGGGAATAGGTATGGACGCATGACCACAATAATTGTTGAGTGCATCAATGGTATCCTCAAGGGGCTCCTCAAGTTACCTATAACTACCCTAGTTCAAGAGACATTATATCGATGTGTGAATTACTTATTTGATAGGAAAAACATGCCTCAAATAGAATTCAGCATGGGATAAGGTATGAAAGGCACTTTCAATGAGAAATTGAAAAGAACATTAAAGAAGATTTTGGTTATCATGTCATCATTTTCGGCTTAGAATACTCTTTATTTGATGTTCAAGAGTGTTCAGATTCCATCACAAATATAATAAATGAATAAATAGTGGTTGTACTAGAATTTATGTAATGTCAATATGGAAACTTCAAGGCCATATGGTTTCCATGTGCACACACCATTGCTGCATGTGCATCTGTGAACATATCATGGGAAGAATATTTTGATCTAGTGTATCGGTTCAACACCATTCCTAACTCTTATGCTACACCATGGATTCTTCTTGGGGAGTTTTGATATTTTCAAATACCCTAAATCCAACTGATAATGATTCCAAACATCAATAGGTTGCATAAACTAGGGAGACCGAAGTCCATCAAAACGCAGAATGAGATAGACAAGCCTCAATAATAATGGAAAATTTTTAAATGCACCATATGTCATCAAGAAATTCATAACAGGAAATGATTCCCTATCATTGTTGGATCGAGTTCACACTCTCAGCCACAATGATGTATTGTCTCCTATGTGATCTTATAATGTTGTTAATTATGGTATTTTATTATATTATTCTTAATTTTATATAATTTTTGACATTTACAAATAGTTTTATGATCAAATAACAATAAACCTTACATACTCAAATTAAAATTAATATGAAAAGTGAATTTGAGGTGAAATTAATGAATAATCAATCCTTCCATGGCAAAACCATAAAGCATACATGTGAGAAAATAATCATGAAACATACTATCATGTGGAAAATAATACATAAATTATAAAGCACACCACTTTCTAATAAATATTAACATAAAAAAGACAAAAACTATATATATATATAAATATATAAAACCATAACATACAAAACACACTATTCTAGGAAAAATCATATATAAAAAACACTTTAGTAATATGATTAGAAAAAACATGAAGAAATTCCCATTTTTTGGTAAGAAATAACTTCATAAAGCAATGAGAATAAACATGGAATTTCTTATATTCTAAAATTCATAACATTCTTTTCACTATAATGTTATATTTATATTTTACACTAACAAATCATTTCATTTGTTTATATAAAAATGGAGGATACCATACTACTAACTCAGTAGGATACCCATGTTTCCTAGTTCATGTTAGAGTGTGGTAAGGTTGGATCAATAAAGGCGTGCTGAGCACACAATTTTCATCACAGGGAGCCTCCACATTCCATTAGACCATACTTGTGCTATGTTAGATTCTATGGAAATGTCGTATCGTATTTCACATTTTTCAACCATCACCTGATTGCTGCTCTCATGGAGAGGTGGAGAGCAGAGACACACACATTCCATATGCCTAAGGGAGAGAGGACCATCCCCCTTGAGGATGTGGCAATTCTCTTGGTTTTCTTATCTAGGTAAAATCCATTATTAGACCCACCCATGCATCTTGGTCTGACCTTGATTAGTAATTGTTAGGTGTCGACATTTTGTCCAACCATAGGGTTATAGGTGGAGAATTGATATCTATTCCATGGGTGGAGTAGAAGATTCTACATTTACCGAATGATGGTGAAAAATATACTCTCATGTGTTATGATCATTTTTATATATTTTGGCTCGTTGTTGGGACCATGTACATTTCTCACTCTGGGAAGCATGTGAACATGATGTATCTAGCCCTATTGGAGGACTTTGGTTGGGATGAGATGTGCATATGGGAATCAGCGTTATTGGAATAAACATACATAGAATTATGCACAATATCCCATAGAGACCACATAGTTCTCTATGGATGCGCCATTCTTATTCAGATTTGGGAATGGGAGTGCATCCCCTCATTACGCCCTTAGATTTCTTGTCTTCTGCAGCCTTTGAAGGTGATGCATGATTCTCTGAATGGATTCTGGTATGATCAATCATATCTATTATTTTTTTAGTACACTAAGAGTTATTGAATTTAATTTCTCATTAATTTTTACTTCTGATGTTGTATTTTATAGGTTGTCTTAGAGACATAATTTCATCACAGTCCTGACACACCATTTTGGGGCATATCGCCTCATGTTAGACAATCTCATACCAAACCAGGTGTGTATATACAATATATTACCATCTAAAAAATTAAATAAGAGAATCAATTTTCGTTTTTAGTAAGGATATTTAAAAAAAAATATGTCATTTTAGGTTACATGGATGCTATAATCGACTATACTCCAAAAATTGAAAGCATACTGTATAGCTGGGCATGATTGTTCTATGGATGTAGTTATTATAATTCACGTTTAAATAATTGAGTGGTAGTATCCTCGTAGAGTCATGTGAAATTTTTTTTGTGTTTATTCGATTCCATTGCAAGTGAGATAGACATAGGAGCTTTTTGGTGTGAAACTGTTAGGGAGGCAGTATCAGGATAGGTGTTGAGTACATGTGATCTATCTTGACTATTGGGGTAGACATGTAGAGTTTCATATCTAGGGTTTACCTAAAATGAAATTATTTCTTTAAGAATAGGTCTATTATGAGTCATGGTATATGATCGAGTCTATATTGTATCTTACTCAATATGATAGAGAGCTTCATAATATTTTAAGTCAATAAATTTGCATTAGCTTGTTTATTGAACAATTTTCTAATTAATTTTGATTCACTTTATAGGGTACTCAAACAGAGCATCCTATTCACAAGAGTGATTAATAGGAGGAGGGAGTCTTTAATCAAGTAGCGGTCCATGCTGTAGCACTAGAGACGAGTTCATCTTATCATGTGCTTTCTGAGATCATCTTTGAGAGTCCAGCCTAGAGAGAGGAGGTTCTTGCCCTTGGAAAACATCCTCCAACAGCTGCTGGGGATAAGGATCCATGATGATGATGATGTAGAATGTTTCATGCAGCACATGAGGCCTCATTTGTTCCATAGGTAGAGGTAGGCCCTCTATCAATCCAGCCTCAGCCGATAGAGGATGTTCTTCAGGCGGCATGGGTTCTGTCTTTCTTAACAATATAAATGCAGTTCTCACCATCTTGGGGTCTAGATCCATCGTTGCCTTGGGGTCCAGATCCATCATAGTATTGGTTCCCCACTATGATGATGGTAGGTCCGTATACCACCCTAGTGGGAGAAGGATCATGAGTGCAGCATGACAAGTAGTTGATACCACCTCCAACTAGCACATAGGTAGAGCATGTGATGGTCGACATTCCAATACCCGAGGAGTATCCCACTCTAGGTCATTAGACTCCACCCCAACACAGATATTGGTGATCTCGATACGGGGGTACCCTTCACATACCACCATGTGAGATGAAATATCCTCCCCATATACATTGATTGTACTTGTTCATGTATGTGTTTTTTATCTATTGAAATGAATATACTAATATTATAATCAACCCTTATTACATATTTATCTAGTGTTTCAATTTTCATTAATATTTTTGGAATAGTTTAGATTTTATAAGTTTCCAAATTCAACTACTTGAAATAAAGGAATAATTATTAAATTTCATGTAGCTAACTTTAAAATCTTATAAAATGTACATTATAAAAACAATCTAAATAAAATATAAATGATATCAAAACATCTAAAAATTTGTTGAAAATAAAATGAGTTTCATAAATAAAATAAATAAATGAAAATGAAAGGAATGTAAAAAAAGATTATAAATATCATTGTAATGGTATAAAAAAGTAATAAATTTTAATTTTTCATAAAATATTGATGAAGTTGGAACATTGAAGATTAAAACTAACCCTAGATATTGAACCCTGCTAAAGAACCATTTTCTCTTCCATGAATATTTATCTCTTAAAGACCCATTTTCACCCAATGATATTTATATCAACTTAAAGATCAACCAGAACCCATAATTAGTTCTTAAAAATTTCTCATATTTGAGCACCACAAAATCTTTTTATTAAAAACATTAAATTTGCTCATTGATGATCCTTAGTGACAACCGGTTTTGAATCTGATGAATGCCTGTCAAAGACTACACATTCATGATGTGAATTGGATCCCTATCAGAAATCTACAACAAGATGAGATCTCATTTAGGATGATGAAGCAGTGAGTGTATGTCCACTAGGAGCCATTGATAATTAGTTATGTGGATGAAAATCAAGTTCTTATATGTCACTCTAGGGTTACTTAGATGTGATAGTTAAAGGAAGGAATGTCAAGGAGGATCCAATGAAAAAATGATTGATTCATCACATAATAATTAGGGATAATGACTATGGAATAATCAATTACCTTGATAATGAGGTAGTGGTGAAATGACCCAGGTAAACTAGTGAGTCCCATGAGCCATAGATGAACAAACCATGTGGTGAGCACGATCCAAGTGGATGACCCAGATGAAAAAATATTCATTGTATCCAATTCCTTATTATTGATTAAACCTTTTAGTAACTAGACTTTAATTTTATCTATTCACATTAAATTCAATGAAATTATTTCTCATAAAGGCCCATTTTCACCCAATGATATTTATATCAACTTAAATATTAACCAGAACCCATACATAGTTCTTACAAATGTCTCAATTTTGAGCGCCACAAAAACTATTTCTTAAAACATAACATTTTTACTTTCAAAGGTTATAGAAATATTTATAAACAATATAAATACAATATATATATATAATAATATAAAAATCGATATATTTATAAATATAATAACATATACAATTAAAAATTTTTTAGTAGAAAGGCGGAAGGCGTACTACCGCCTTTGGACTGGACTGAAAGGCGGTAGTGTGCCTGCTATCTTTCAAGAATAGTTTAAAAAAATTAACCTACCCACATTTAAAAAAATAGAAAAACACATAACACCCCCCCAAACACCTGATCCAAACCTGAAAAACTAGTGAAGAATTGATATTTCCTTTATTGAGTGATTTATTTCTATCAATAAAAAAATTCCAACATCCCACAACCATTAGCACTTCCCTTTCCTTGTGCTCGTGATCATTCAGTCCACCACCATACATAAAATTCTAGAGGAACTCGATACCTAATATGGCCTACATGTAAATACTGATAATGTTTCCAATGTTCCTCCAAACCACTGATGCCTAATCCCTATCAAAGAAAAGGTGGTTCGTTGATTGAACATAGGATTTCCAACAACACGAGCACTTCGATGTAAGAGAAACAACATTCCTTCAGATTTCATCATCCATAGGAATGATATGATTATAAATTCTACAAATTAATAATTTATATTTCATAGGAATTTCTTTAAAAAAAATTTAAATTTTCACCCCTAATGATTTCATTAGATTTTAGATTAAAATACCTATAAGTCTTAGATGGAAAAAACCCACTGGTGATTTAGTTAAAATGAATGATCACTTATAGAAGATATATCAATATTAACATAGATTTCATGCTGATTCTGGTTAAGGATCCCATGGATAAACAAGTTTTATTGGATCACCTAGGAAAAATAAATATTAGAAATTGGAAATATCTTGAAGATGAGTGGTGAACCTGCCCAATTATTGAACCAAAAATAGATTTCATTGCATTCCACAATCCAATAAGAATACTAGGTGGGGATTTTAATGTTCTCATGAAGTGATAGCCATATCCACAATACCTTCCCTCTAAGATCCTATAGAACTGACCCATATTTAACCTTAATGAATTTACTCTACATGGAGTGGCGTCAACGGACTTCCCCAACCATCTTTGCTTTCAAAAATTTCATTGATCCATCCACACTATGAAGATTGATGCCCCCCCTTCATGCATGGGTCTAGCCATCCTCTTCTATGAATCCAGGTGGAACCTTCCCTCACTATGTGAGTCCCAAATGGATGAAATTAGAATATTCTCAATATTCCTCAGCACAACTTTATTATCCCTAAGAACTGATATAGCATTCATAGGGGTGGAATTAAGGACATAGTTCACTAGTGTAATTCCACCACTGAAGGAAGGGAAGTAGTAATTCCAGTTGTTGATATGGATGGTGATTCTATTTACAACACACTCACAATGTTTTATGCACATCCTCTCTAGATAAATAGTAGCTTTTAGGTACTCAAAAGTGACTCTCTTCTGAGAAGACCCACCAATTCTTCCATCTTTTTAACATGACCTTCTGAACATAACCTCAAAAAGTAGCTACTACTTTTATCATGATTTGTTTTTCCCCACTCCATCTATTATATTCTTCCAACACAATATTAAGTCCTATAATTTATCCACACCCTCCATTAATAATGAATATCATGTCATCAACTGAAATAAGGTGAGAGAAGCCACCAAATTAATTCCTACATGGAAGGGACAAATTCTTCCATTATATAAATGCTTCTCAATAATTATACATAGAGGGTCATGTACCATAATGAAAATACTAGGTGATAGGGGGTCTCAGTATTTGAGTATAAGAACTGGTTTGAAAAAACTACTTATTTTACCAATTAAAGATACTGAGAACTGGGGGGAGTTAAAACATATAAAAATATGTTACATACCTAATTAGAGAATCCCATGCAGTCCATCACCCTAAGAATGTATTCTCATTCCACTTTTTTATATAAATTATCCATATCGATCATTATATCTATATTTTAACCATGATCCTTCTTGATGAGGTCCATAACCAAATCCTAAGAAATGTTAATTTCTACTTGGGGGGACCTTACCTGGATAAAGCTATGTCACTCTTTGGACACCTAGTCATGAAGATATTTAGACAACCTACTTTTTAGAAACTACCCAGAATTCTATAGAAGATGTTACACATACATACAGGTTGAAGTTGATTGAAAGAGGATAGGTCATTCAATTTAGTAATAAACATGAGAGAAGTTGCACATACCACCCAATGTAAATGTCCTCCATGAAAAAAATATTTGGTAGATACAATGAGGTCTCATTTAATATGTTCCCAAGAGGCCACAAAAAATACTACTGGAAAACCATCTGGACTAGGGGAACTATTTTGGTGAAAAATATGAAAATTCCCATATTTCCATCTCATTGAATATTTCCTTGAAAAAATAATTGATTGAAGTAGACACCACATGTGAAATACTATTAAAAAGATCATCCATGACTCATTGATAACCACCCTGTATACTTAGATTATCATCAAAGAGAAAGTACTTGAAATAATTATCAACCATACCTCCAATTGTCACCGGTTCATTAGAAAAGGACCCATCATCCATGAGGATATTTTAGATGATTCCATCTTTATATTCATTAATGGAGGCCTGAAAAAAGATTTTTCTTTTATTACCTTCCATAATACAAGTAACCCTTGCTTTATCACGAATAACACTCTATTATTCAAGAAACATTTCACTACGGGGGTTATTCTTACTAATGAGGTCACTGAAGATCTCATCATCCCAATAATCTTCTAAACATGTTTTAATCCCATAAATATCATTCTTGATGTCATCAAAATCAAAAACTTGAGAGGGATGATGAGAATACCATGACCGGAGGTCCCCTTTCAGTCATTTGAGCTTATTATGAAAGTCAATCCATAAAATTCCATGCACAAGTTTATTCAAAGATTTCCTTGACACCATATAGTAATATGGATTAGTATCCCAGAGATTGGAAAGGAAAAAATTCTCAATGCCCGACATCCTAGAAACCATGTTAATGAGTAGCGATGATTGATCCAATACTGAATAAACTAAATGATTAACCCTCACATTCGAGAAACCTAAAATGGCCTAGAGATTGGATAAGACATGAATTAACTAACACCAAGTACATCATTTTCCGTTTTTATTATTGCACAAATTATATTTGTCAACCATGAAACCGAAATCCATAAACCTAGCCCTGACCATGAAATAATAAAACTCTTTCCAATCTCTCCATGGATTGATGCCTAATCCTTTTTTCTCCAACACATATAAGATCATATTAAAATCACCACCCACAAAACAAGCTAGGTATTCAGGGTTAATATATTCCAGATCCTACCATAAAATATCTCTTGCCCTTGGGTCACATTTCACATAGACAAAGGTGAAGAAGAGGTTGCAACCATATTCACTAGATTTTGTCTTAATATGTTGTTCGAAAACACCAACCATGTCTAATATAATAGAGTAATCCCATAAGATATATATATGGTGATTTATTTGATCCCTATGCAAGAAGAGATGCAAACTAATTCTGTGGGTAAAGACCATAATTCTAGAAACATGTTGTTTAGGCTTCAGTAATTCTAGTAAAGAAATCATACTACGTAGAAATTTTTTTGAGAGGAAGTAGGTCTTAACTCATGCTCTATGACTATTATAATTCCATATAAGGATGGGTATCATTTAAGAACTATCACCAGTTTTTTCCCCTAGCCACGGAAACCACATCTTTTAAGAAGAACACCAAGTTGCTTCATGAGCACGATTTGGTACAATCTCTACTTGAATCTAGAAAAGGAAAATAGAAAAACTGGACTGAGTCATGAATAATATGCGATAATATATTGTAGAAATTAAAATTATGGATGGGATAAACACCATATGGACCTGGTTCATGTAAGGGAACATAATGAGAAGAAACAATAGAGATAACAACTTTCTTTCCTAGACAACTTTCAACCTGATGCTTGAAAGGATGAGCCTCCAATATTAAAAATGAATTTTATTTTATCAAATTAAAATTTTATAATTTGAAAATATAACATTTAAATAAAAAAATAAATTAAAGGGAAACTGTTTTTATAGAAAAATGCCTTTTTAAAACTTTTGGTTCTTTTAAACGTATTTCATATCTATTGACAATGAGTGTTAATTAATTTTTTTCATATTGAAACGTTTTATTAGAATAATCCTTTAAAAATGTCCTATTTAATATAAGATAAATACACAACACTAAAAAATAGTTTTTTGAAATATATAACATTATAATATTAAATTGTTTTAATCACATCTTATTAATTATTTATCTTATAACCATTAAATTTGATAAATTAATTGATATTAAAACACATCAATAATTCTTTAATTATAATATTTAATGTAAAGGCCTAGATTTTCCTTTATTTATTTCTTGTGTGTTTAGAGAGCCTCGAGATATTTTCTAGATTAACTATTTCCTTAAAGGTTTAATTCTTTTTTTGAAATTCTGATTAATTATGAATTATTATGCATTGATTTTAAATATTTTTCATAATGAAATAATAATATGTACCAACTCATTTTTTTTACACATTAATTTTTTATGTAAAAAATTTTATGCTTATAAAATATATTATAAATATATAATACAGTAACATCCCAGATTTGAGTGACATGCAACTAGTGCCCCGTACCCAGTTGGCAAGATGGCCTCAAGCGCATTTCCCTAAATTCAAAGTCTTTCGAGTAGTAGTGAGGTCCTAGGGTAAGATAGTGGGGAAACTATGCACTCATTGATATATTGTAACTTAGCGGAATAATAACATATAATAGTGGAAATAGTAAACAACATGCAACTAAAATAAACAGCGGAAGACTGATAAAATAAATAACCAAGCATCATTCCACACAAAAGATGATGCAGCATGTCATGTGTTCTAGGAATTAATCTAAAAAAGTACACTACAGTAAGACATTATATATATCTCCAAAGCACAAAAGAAACAAAAAGAGACTAGGAAGAATCGTAATCCTTGGCTCAGTCCCATGCTATCTGAATCCTATGAAGCACATCAAGTACCTGTAGTAGGGAAATTCCCCTGATCAACACCTACAATCAAATAATCAGTTTGGGTCTAAAAGCATGGCCCCAATAGAGTGTGAGACTAAATCCCAATAGAAAACCACCTAAGGTTTGTGCCATCTATTAGTGAATATATATATAATAGGCAGTGTACAATAGAGATGGTAGTAAATAATAGGTAATCAAATCTCTGCACAATAGATGTCTCAGAAGATAATGTAATCAAGTATCAGGGATGGCCGAATCGATGATTGTGCTTTATCTTGGAAGATGTTTCATTAGTAGTTCTATTTCATTATTCAACTTCATTGGATTATATAAAAGTCTTGAGGTCTGGCCTAAGCTTGAAAACCCCCCGTATAAAATTAACCATTATCACATGACATAATAATCATATTATCATTTTCTAATAGAGCCCAACATGGGTATCCCTCAATGGATCCTAGGTTCGCTCATCATTTTAAAGAACACTCAATGATCTCAACCACCATATGTGTGGCTCGCTCACGGCATTTACATAATTAACCTCTTGATCCTATCCATTATCTTTTAACTGAGACAATCGTTCACCATGGTCTATAAGGTTCAATTAATCACATGACCCCATCCTTGTCGTTTTATCAAGACTATGGCTCACCTATTTCTAGTTACCTCTTTTTATCTTTTAATTCAATTACACATTCCATCTCGAAAGAAACACTTCTGAATTAAACTATCACATAGATTTAACATAATTAACTCTCATGGGATCCATTTACATAATGACCAACGCATGTAAACTAAACTATTACATGGTCAATAGAGATAACTCACATGGGAAAAACATATAAATAGCCTATTATGCGATTTAAACAATGAAAAGGATTAACTGAAAAAGTATATCACATAGGAAATTCATATAATTAGCAAATACATTTTTAAAAAACCAAGAATGGAAATTCAAGTCAAGATTCATAGTCATTCTCATCCAAACATCCATCCAATGGAGACACACCCATGGGGTGGCCCTAAATCATAGTTCACAACCCTAAACATGCTTTCAAATTGTCTAATTAATTACCTAATATTAATAGGAAATAACAGGGTTCATTATTCAGTCAAGAGGCACCATAAAAGTGGTCACGTGGCACTCTGACATATATAAAAATAATGACAATTCATGAAAGGCACAAGACCACCAACCTCGTGTTAGTATGACTCCCCTCGTCTAGTGTCGATATTTAATTCGACCTAGAATGGTGTGAATCTACAAAATGGGTATAAAAGATCAACCATAAATAACAAGGTCCATTGAAGAAATCGGGAATAAAGGATCAATAGAAATCTAGATCATATTGAGGGGAATACAACGCATCCAAAGGTGCTCAAATCAGAGATCAGATGGTGTAACGAGAGGCAAAATCTCGTTCAGATTTCCCTAGGCACGCTGATTGTCAAAGGGAGTCCATTTATATCTATTTGACAAATGGCGCTATGGCATGAATTAATAAATAAAAAATGTACAAAATGTGTACTTGAGACTACATGTCATGTCCGCACAAATTATGGATTGACCATTACATATATGTGTATTGGGATTACATGGCGTGTAGCCTTCCATACATAGTGTGTACATAAATGTACACTATGTGTAGTCCCCGGTCACATCATGTAATAGGACTGCAGCCAACCCTTGACCTCTTTTTCCCCATTTTATTAATTTTAAACTAAAAAGGGAAGATCCAAAACTCAAAGAAAGAACTATTTTCTTTAAACATCCCCACCTTAAAGAAATTCATCCCTAAAATGCCCTTCCAATGATGGGGATGGGACATCAGATAATAACTTTGGCCACTGCGATCATACCTCGGCCTCCCTCTTCCAAGTCTTGTCTTACACATGGCCATGATTCCATAGAAACCATACCAATGGAACAGATTTTCCATAGAGAACCTTTGTAAAGACCTGTAAAATTCAAGGGAATTTTTTTTCTTAATTTTCTTTGGAATTTTACAAGAGCGCGGTTTCTGACGGCACCTGATTCCGAGGCCCGGAGTGCCCGGAATCAATTTCCGAAGTTTGGCTCGGGTACATTCAGTGAACGAACGAGCGGGAATTTCTAACATTTGATCCGGTGCTCGGAATTGAAATCCGAGGGCACCGATGAACTCGCAGTGCCGATATTCACTTAAGGGGACCTTTTCCGAAGATGCGTTTTCCTAGGAAGAGATGTTTAATTTTTTGGATGAAATGAAGAGTAAAATAAATTTGTTATACAATATTTATTTTATATCTTAAAAGTGGTTATAATATTTTGTTGGAAGTTGGGTGGTTTAACTACCTAAGAGAGGATTAAGGTGAGGAGGGGCCCACACGAGCCCCACCTTTTCAAATTCCCTAACTCCCCTCTCTCCCTCTTAAAGGCTTGTCAACTAAACATTTATTTAATTATACAACTCATGTATAATAAATAAGTGAGTTTAATTTTTGAGTTTTTGAAATTCAAACTCTTGAATTTCAAAGGTTGGGTTGTGTTAATAAATTAAGAGTAAGCTTAATTTATTTTTGGGTTACTTCCTTTGTTACTTGAGAGGATTGGGTGAATCGTTGAGAGACTTGAAGATCTTCTTTGTCTTCGACGAAGAACGTGAAGAACGGTTTTTCTCCGACAAAGAACATCGATCCCATGACCTTCGAGACTCGGCGTCCTGGGTTCTTCCGTCTTTATCTTCCTCCTCGACAAGGGAGAAGTCTCCGACCGTGGTGATCATCGCCAACGACAACATACCTCCCTTCTTCGTCATAGCGACAAGTGAAGAGACGTCGTTTCCTCCTCAGACGCACCCTGACGTCCACGGAATCTACGTCCGACGACGCGACGCCTTTCTCCGCGATAACCGACGTGCGACGTGAATCTTTCAAGGTAGGGGTTGTTGTTATTTGTTTATTTATTTATCCTTGTTCGTGGTTCTTGCATGACTAACGTAAGGATTTTAAATAAGTGTTATTGTTTAACGTGAGGGGGGCCGGACCGCATGAACACGTCCGAACCCCCTCCTTCGTTCTTGGTGTTTTATATTGCGGATGAATCAAGGTGGCGTGGTGCCGTTGCAACACGCGGATATTCGCCCGATTAAATTGTGCGGCGCCGTCGCGCCGCGCCGTGGAAGGATCATCAAGAATGCGATGCCGTCGCGCCGCGTAGAATGGAATCAAAGGTGCGGTGCCGTCGCACCGCGCCGGATGACGAACACCGTGGCCGGTTCCGGGCCACGGCGAGACGGAAAGACCGGCGGCACGCCGGGCCGCCGGCGTCGGAGACCGGAAGGGGACCGGCTTGCCGGTCCC
Organism: Viscum album; assembly: GCA_963277665.1. Taxonomy (NCBI): domain Eukaryota; kingdom Viridiplantae; phylum Streptophyta; class Magnoliopsida; order Santalales; family Viscaceae; genus Viscum; species Viscum album. Next base: position 476,805,477 of record OY728135.1, read on the forward strand.
GTTGGAGAAAAACCGGCCGGCCAGGAGGCCGGCCGGAAGGTCAAAGACCGGGGGAATAAATTCCCCCGATCAACCCCTTTAAAACCCCCCATTTAATTGGGGGGGGGGGGGGTTCTTGAGGGGGGCAGGCGGCCCCCCGGTTTCCGCACAAGCAAGCCCCCCACGAGGGGGGGGGGGGCGTTTGTCAAAAAAAAGGGGCGCGGCTGATTGCCGCGCCGCCAAACCAAGGAGCGGGGGGACCTTGTCCCCCCCGTGCGCTGCCTCCGTGCGGCGCCAGGCCGCCGCGCCGCCAGGCTGCCGCGCCGCCGCCGCCAGGCCGCCGCGCCGCCGGTTGGCCGGGCCGGGTCGGGTCGACCCGGTTCGGGCCGACCGAGGGGGGGGGGGGTTGGGCCGGTCGGCCCGGACCCGGACCCCCCCCCCCCCGTTTCGAATCAGTTTCGGTCTTTTGGCCATAACTTGAGACACGGACCTCCGATCGACGAACCGTCTGCGGAAACGTGATCATTGGATCGAGACGGTCGTTTTGGTATATCGCACTCAAGGTTTCGGAACACTTTGTGTTCGGCCGGGTTGGTTCGTTCACGAAACCAACCGGGCCTTCGGAGCGGAAATGCTCATACCTTGAGCTACAGACGTCCGATTGACGTACCGTCAGCTTTGTTGTGTTCCTCTTACTGAGACGGTTCTTGTGGCATGCTCCGCCCGAGGTTTGGACGCAGGTGGAGTACGGTCGGGTTGGTTTTGCCTTAAAAACCAATAGGGCCCCGTGGACGAAAATACCAATAACTCTCAGACCGGGCGTCCGATCGACGCGCCGTCTGTTGGGTTGAGTTCCTGTTGACGATACGGAACTTTTGGATACATCAACTCTGGACTTTGTGACAGTTGATGTATCAGCCTCTCGGCTCGTGGAGCGGACCCTCCGAACGAGCTTGCTGTGTGCGGGAACCCTAGTGCTGGCTGCGACTGCTTCTCCGACAGCGACGATTGTGCAGAGATCCTCCGTGGACTCCGACGACGACCATGCAGAGATCCTCAGTGGACTGCGGCGACGACTGTGCAGAGATCCGCAGTGGACTGCGACGACTACTGCACTCAGCGATCCTACGTGGATCAGTGCTACAGGTTCGGCGTGGGACCGATCCTGTGTGGGTCCGATCCTGTATAGGTCACTGCGTGGGTTAGTACCTATCGATCCTTCGTGGGTCCGACGACTTAGATGGTTCATTGATCATCTTTATCGTCATCCGAAGAAGTATACATGTGTGAGCTGAATCATCTGTTTTACTCGATAGAGGTGGTGCGCTTGGTTGTAGCGGCAGACCCGCAATACTGGAGACGAGCGTACGGAGTACGGAGACCGTGTAGCCGGCTGAGACCTGAAGACTGCTCGACCGACTCGACTTGGAGTGAGTCGACTATCCCAGTGGACGGAGCGCCCGGTATTTGGCGGCAGACCCACGGTGGGCGGAGCGCCTGGTAGTTGGCAGCAGACCCGCGATACTCGACTGGAGGAGTACCTCTGTAGGCTATTTGGGTGAGCGCCCGGTATTTGGCAGCAGACCCTCAGCGGACGGAGCGCCCGGTAGTTGGCGACAGACCCGCGGTACTCGACAGGAGGAGTACCTCAGCAGTCTTAGGTTAGTGAGCAGTATCTCAGAGTCGTGACAGGACACTGTACACTTCAGAGATGGGGCTCTTCAGTAGTTACGTTTTGATAATGAAAATCCTGAGTGAGCTTAATCCTGTTGCTTTCATGTGTGGATTGTGTTGTGCTATCCTGTGTGGATTACGTTTTGCTTTCCTGTGTGGAATACGTTTACTTTCCTGTGTGGACTGAGTTGTACTTGGGCTCGGAGGTTGGAGCGTATTTGAAATTGATGACTTAGGTATATGTATGGGCATATACCTAAGCAGTGTCGGTTGTTACTTCGTGATTGTACCTTTCTTCGTGGTTTATCCTTTGTGGATTTTGAGAGACCTTCAGGGGTCTCGGGGTCCCTACTGAGTAGCTTATACTCACCCCTGCACGGGCTTTGCCCGCACTACGTTGTGTTGGTTGCAGACAACGGACATCGTTGATCTTAGCTGAGGCTTGCAGAGCAGGACGGTACCTGGAGGTGGACCACTGGGCGGGACGTGCTCGGAGCGGACGGCGGGACCCGTGGAGCAGTGGAGCTATCTGTACCCACCCTTCAGGTTGGATTTCTAGTGGACAGCTCGGTGTAGTGGCTTTTACTTTTCAGTTGCTGTTTTCCCTTTCGAGTTGTACTTTACTTTCAGTTTGGGTTTGTATACTGGCCCATTTACTTTTCCGCACTTTCAGTTGTACTCTGCTTTTACTTAGTGTTTACTTTCCGCTTGCTTACTTTGGGGTGTTTTTTTACTTACAAAGGCAATGCCTTCCCTTTTTACCGGGATTTACGCCTTGGTGCTAGTCGCCAACCCCTGGCCTATGGAAGGTGGGCTTGGGGTAGTCACGGCACGGACCCCGAGGGCGGGTCGTGACAAATTGGTATCAGAGGAGTTCGGTTCTACCGCGAACTCTGATATATTCTATGTGAAGCAATAATGTTTAGCGTATTGAGTGTGGTTATCAGTCCAGGGAGTCCAGTGTTTGTGCGGCGGCCGACGTATCCGTACACCAGGTCCCTGACTTCTGATTTCCTACTTAATGCACGAAAACATTGATTGCGTGTGTGTTTCAAAGTTTTCTTTGTGATTACTTAAATCAGCTCACCAGGTATACTGTTCTGACCGTGGCGCACCTGTTTCCTTTTCAGGAGGGCCCCACGACGGCAGCCAACTAGGGTTCTGAGAGTCGAGCGTGACGACAGGCCACCAAGCGACGAGGCTTCGGTGCAGGGCCCTTTGTCAGCAGTGGCACCGGCGGTAGTACTACCCGCCGAGCCCCCGATTCTTCCAGCGCCAGCCGCTGACGATGCACGTCACCTCAGCGCACTGCATGAGTTTCAGTGCCAGAGACCACCCATGTTTCGCGGGGAGACGGATCCCCAGGCAGGAGAGGACTGGCTGGAGGCAGTGGTACGAGTGTTTAGGCTAGTGAGGACACCAGCAGACCTCATGGTGATCCTCGCTGCGAGCCTACTACACGCAGCAGCAGGACGATGGTGGAGCTTGATGCTCCAGTTGCACGATGAGGCATCTCTACCTTGGACGGACTTTGAGAGCCTCTTCCGCTTGGATTTCGTCCCAGCCACCCTTCGTGCTGTGCGTATCCAGGAGCATCTTCAGCTGCGTCAGGGCAGCATGACGGTCGCTCAGTACTCGGCGAGATTTACTGATCTCTTGCGTTACTCGACCGACATGGTACGAGACCCATTCTTCCGGGCCCGGACCTTCGAGCAGGGTTTGAGACACGAGATCAGGGCATCGCTGATCTCCCTCAGCATACCGACTCAGACAGGAGTACTGGAGCAGGCCCTTCTGATTGAGAGCTTCCTTGCTGAGTCTACACCAGCGCAGCGACCCACCGTAGGGCGGCAGATAGCGGAGTCTTCGGCAACAGGTAGCCGACGAATGACTCAGGGTTCCAAGCAGACCAGACCTACCAATGGCCGACTGCACGACTCAGGCTCAGTTGTGCGGGGAAGCCGGGGTGGAGTCAGAGCCAGGCGTTCCAAGAGTGGGCAGTGTTACTCCTGTGGCGGGATTGGTCACATGGCTCGTGACTGTCCGACCCGCCATGCTGATGATCAGCAGTTAAGTGAAGAACCTCCCAGGCAGAGGCAGAGGTTCGACCGTGGCGGTCCGCAGGGAGGAGGCAGACAAGGCAGAGGAGCTGGACGAGCAGCCGGTGGTGGGCGACGCTTTGAGGCTCTGCCACCACCACCACCAGGAGGTCCACCCCGACCACAGGGAGTAGGTGAACATGCGAGAGCTCAGCTTCCGTCAGCCGAGGCCTTCGATCATGGAGCTCTGGGAGCCGATGGACAGGAGCAGAACTAGTGGATACGTCCTTTGTACTTCTGGTTCCTTGTTGCTTTTGTGTAGGGTCTTGTATTATGAGCTGCAATAATAAAAAAATGCATACCTTTGTGATATTTTCGTTCATGTCCACTTTCGTGATGTTACTAAGAGGTTCCAGTTTTGGCTGTTTACTTGACCCTCACTTGTGAGACATCTACTGGAGGAGACCCAGTTACCACACACTGATGCCGACAGTGTGAATCAACCCTTGGAGGCGAGAGTAACGGTTGAATCTCTTAGTAGTAGCGTCGAGGCCTTACGACGTCATCCTTGGTATGGATTAGTATCATCCATGTTAGGATTGACTATATTAGGAAAAGAATGTGGTTCATCCAGGGGATGGGACCAGATTTCTTCTATCGGCAAAGAAGAAATCTTACAGCTCTGGTGGGACCGGAGATGGTCCAGGCCACGACAGAGAAGGTCTAGGTCATCCAGGAGCGGATGAGGACAGCACAGAGCCGGCAGAAGTTATACGCTGACAGGAGGCAGAGGCCACTAGAGTTCGAGGATGGCGACCACGTCTTCTTGTGGGTCTCACCTCGACGTGGTATTCGGAGATTTGGACGAGGCGGAAAGTTATCTCCGCGCTTCATAGGACCCTTCCAAGTCCTCAGCAGGGTTGGCGAGTTGGCTTATCGCCTGGCTCTGCCACCTCAGTTGCACCGGGTGCACGACGTCTTCCACGTATCCCAGCTGAGGAGATAGGTGCACGACCTGACGCACATCATTGACCATGGGGAGCTTGACGTTGACGATGGGGCGACTTTTACGGAGGTCCCGGTGGAGATAGAGGATCGACAAGAGCGGGTCCTGCGTGGGCGATCGATTCCTCTTGTGCGCATCAGATGGCAGCACAGGAATCTCCTGGAGAGCACATGGGAGCGGGAGGCTCAGATGCATGCTCAGTACCCACATTTGTTTCCTTAGTTTTTGATGTATCTTTACGGGGTCATAAAGCCCTGAGGTGGGAGTAATGAAAGACCCGTATAATTCAAGGGAAATTTTTTTTCTTAATTTTCTTTGGAATTTTACAAGAGCGCGGTTTCTGACGGCACCTGATTCCAAGGCCCGGAGTTCCCGGAATCAATTTCCGAAGTTTGGATCGGGTACGTTCAGTGAACGAACGAGCGGGAATTTCTAACTTTTGATCCGGTGCTCGGAATTGAAATCCGAGGGCACCGATGAACTAGCAGCGCCGATATTCACTTAAGGGGACCTTTTCCGAAGATGCGTTTGCCTAGGAAGAGATGTTTAATTTTTCTAGATGAAATGAAGAGTAAAATAAATTTGTTATACAATATTTATTTTATATCTTAAAAGTGGTTATAATCTTTTGTTGGAAGTTGGGTGGTTTAACTACCTAAGAGAGGATTAAGGTGAGGAGGGGCCCACATGAGCCCCACCTTTTCAAATTCCCTAACTCCACTCTCTCCCTCTTAAAGGCTTGTCAACTTAACATTTATTTAATTATACAACTCATGTATAATAAATAAGGGAGTTTAATTTTTGATTTTTTGAAAATCAAACTCTTGAATTTGAAAGGGTGGGTTGTGTTAATAAATTAAGAGTAAGCTTAATTAATTTTTGGGTTAGTTCTTTTGTTACTTGAGAAGATTGGGAGAATCGTTGAGAGACTTGAAGATCTTCTTCCTCTTCGACGAAGAACGTGAAGAACGGTTCTTCTCCGACAAAGAACATCGATCCCACGACCTTCGAGACTCGGCGTCCTGGGTTCTTCCGTCTTCATCTTCCTCCTCGACAAGGGAGAAGTCGCAGACCGTGGTGATCATCGCCAACGACAACGTACCTCCCTTCTTCGTCATAGCGACAAGTGAAGAGATGTCGTTTCCTCCTCGGACGCACCCCGACGTCCACGGAATCTACGTCCGACGACACGACGCCTTTCTCCGCGATAACCGACGTGCGACGTCAATCTTTCAAGGTAGGGGTTGTTGTTATTTGTTTATTTATTTATCCTTGTTCGTGGTTCTTGCATGACTAACGTAAGGATTTTAAATAAGTGTTATTGTTTAACGTGAGGGGGGCCAGACCGCATGAACACGGCCGAACCCCCTCCTTCGTTCTTGATGTTTTATATTGCGGATGAATCAAGGTGGCGTGGTGCCGTCGCAACACGCGGATATTCGCCCGATTAAATTGCGCGGCGCCGTTGGGCTGCGCCGTGGAAGGATCATCAAGAACGTGACGTCGTCGCGCCGCGTCGAATGGAATCAAAGGCGCGGTGGAGGGGCGCGGTGTCGTCGCACCGCGCTGGACGACGAACACCGTGGCCGGTTCCGGGCCACGGCGAGACCGAAAGACCGGTGGCACGCCGGGCCGCCGGCGTCGGAGACCGGAAGGGGACCGGCTTGCCGGTCCCGTTGGAGAAAAACCGGCCGGGCAGGAGGCTGGCCAGAAGGTCAAAGACCGGGGGAATAAATTCCCCCTATCAACCCCTTTAAAACCCCCCATTTAATTGGGGGGGGGGGGGGGGGTTTCTTGAGGGGGGGAAGGCGGCCCCCCAGTTTCCGCACAAGCAGGCCCCCACGAGGGGGGGGGGGGGGGGGTTTGTCAAAAAAAAGGGGCGCGGCTGATTGCCGCACCGCCAAACCAAGGAGCGGGGGGACCTTGTCCCCACCGCGCGCTGCCTCCGTGCGGCGCCAAGCCGCCGCGCCGCCAGGCTGCCGCGTCGCCGATGCCAGGCCGCGGCGCCGCCGCGCCGCCGCGCCGGGTCGGACCCGGGTCGGTTCGGGTCGACCCGGTTCGGGCCGACCCGGGGGGGGGGGGGGGGGTGGGGTTGGGCCGGTCGGCCCCGACCCGGACCCCCCCTGTTTCGAATCAGTTTCGGTCTTTCGGACATAACTTGAGCCATGGACCTCCGATCGACGAACTGTTTACGGAAACACGGTCCTTGAATCGAGACGGTCGTTTCGGTATATCGCACTCAAGGTTTCGGAACACTTTGAGTTCGGCCGGGTTGGTTCGTTCACGAAACCAACCGGGCCTTCGGAGCGGAAACACTCATATCTTGAGCTACGGACGTCCGATTGACATACCGTCAGCTTTGTTTTGTTCCTTTTACTGAGATGGTTCTTTTGGAATGCTCCGCCCGAGGTTTGGACGCAGGTGGAGTACGGTCGGGTTGGTTTTGCCTTAAAAACCAACCGGGCCTCGGGGACGAAAATGCCAATAACTCTCAGACCGGGCGTCCGATCGACGCGCCGTCTGTTGCGTTGAGTTCCTGTTGACGATACGGAACTTTTGGATACATCAACTCTGGACTTTGTGATAGTTGATGTATCAGCCTCTCGGCTCGTGGAGCGGACCCTCCGAACGAGCTTGCTGTGTGCGGGAATCCTAGTGCTGGCTGCGACTGCTTCTCCGACAGCGACGATTGTGCAGTGATCCTCCGTGGACTCTGACGACGACCATGCAGAGATCCTCAGTGGACTGCGGTGACGACTGTGCAGAGATCCGCAGTGGACTGCGACGACTACTGCACTCAGCAATCCTACGTGGATCAGTGCTACAGGTCCTGCGTGGGCCCGATCCTGTGTGGGTCCGATCCTGTGTAGGTCACTGCGGGGGTTAGTACCTATCGATCCTTCGTGGGTCCGACGACTTAGATGGTTCAGTGATCATCTTTATCGTCATCCGAAGAAGTATACCTGTGTCAGTTGAATCTTCTGTTTTACTCGATAGAGGTGGTGCGCTTGGTTGTAGCGGCAGACCCGCGATACTGGAGACGAGCGTACGGAGTACGGAGACCGTGTAGCCGGCTGAGACCTGAAGACTGCTCGACCGACTCGACTCGGAGTGAGTCGACTAGCCCAGTGGACGGAGCGCCCGGTATTTGGCGGCAGACCCACGGCGGGCAGAGCGCCTGGTAGTTGGCAGCAGACCCGCGGTACTCGACTGGAGGAGTACCTCTGTAGGCTATTTGGGTGAGCGCCCGGTATTTGGCAGCAGACCCTCAGCGGACGGAGCGCCCGGTAGTTGGCGGCAGACCCGCGGTACTCGACAGGAGGAGTACCTCAGCAGTCTTAGGTTAGTGAGCAGTATCTCAGAGTCGTGACAGGACACTGTACACTTCAGAGATGGGGCTCTTCAGTAGTTACGTTTTGATAATGAAAATCCTGAGTGAGCTGAATCCTGTTGCTTTCATGTGTGGATTGTGTTGTGCTATCCTGTGTGGATTATGTTTTGCGTTCCTGTGTGGAATACGTTTACTTTCCTGTGTGGACTGAGTTGTACTTGGGCTCGGAGGTTGGAGCGTATTTGAAATTGATGACTTAGGTATATGTATGGGCATATACCTAAGCAGTGTCGGTTGTTACTTCATGATTGTACCTTTCTTCGTGGTTTATCCTTTGTGGATTTTGAGAGACCTTCAGGGGTCTAGGGGTCCCTACTGAGTAGCTTATACTCACCCCTGCACGGGCATTGCCCGCACTACGTTGATTTGGTTGCAGACGACGGACAGCATTGATCTTAGCGGAGGCTTGCAGAGCAGGACGGTACCTGGAGGTGGACCACTGGGTGGGACGTGCTCGGAGCGGACGGCGGGACCCGTGGAGCAGTGGAGCTATCTGTACCCACTCTTCAGGTGGGATTTCCAGTGGACAGCTCGGTGTAGCGGATTTTACTTTTCAGTTGTTGTTTTCCCTTTCGAGTTGTACTTTACTTTCAGTTTGGGTTTGTATACTGGCCCATTTACTTTTCCGCACTTTCAGTTGTACTCTGCTTTTACTTAGTGTTTACTTTCCGCTTGCTTACTTTGTGGTGTTTGTTTACTTACAAAGGCAATGCCTTCCCTTTTTACCGGGATTTACGCCTTGGTGCTAGTCGCCAGCCCCTGGCCTATGGAAGGCGGGCTTGGGGTAGTCACGGCACGGACCCCGAGGGCGGGTCGTGACAACCTTCATGTTATGATCCACAATATGAATGTGATTCTCTTCAAAGGAGGTATCTTCCTACAACTCCACTTCCTCGGGCTAAAGGGTGTGAGATGGGTCCATAAAGTAATGCCGCAACTGAGAAACATGGAAGATGTCATGCATAGCCTTATACCTTTGAGGTAACTACAATTTATAGAAAACTTACTCGACCCTCTCTAGAATATCATACAGACCGATGTATCTCGGTGAAAGCTTACCTTGTCTCTTGATCCTCTTGTGTCCCAACCTCAATGCGACACGTATGAAAACTCTATCCCTAACCATGAACTCTAAAGGTCATCTATGGTGACCAGTGTATGATTTTTTATGACATTGTGTAGTATCCATCCATTTTTTAATCAACTAGACCTACTCAGTGGTCTCCTGGGCATGAAGAGGTCCCAGCATCGCCGCCTCTCCTACCTTCATCTAACACTGGGGTGATCAGAATGTCCTACCATAAAAAGAGTCATATGTAACCATCTAAATCGTATCCTGGTAGATATTTTTATAAAAAAAATAAATAGGGGAATCTGTGTCTCCTAGCAACCCCCCAAATCCATGATGTATGCCCAAAGCATGTCCTCCAAAACCTGAATTGTGCACTCTAAATGTCCATCTATCTGGGAGTGGTAAGTTGTGCTCAAAAGAACCTATGTACCCAAAGAAATCTATATCTCTTTTTAGAAATGATAAGAAAAATGTGCATACCTATCTAAAATTATGGAATGTAGGACCCTGTGCAATCATATAAACTCACGGATGTACAACTTCCTAAGTTCATCAACACCGAAGGTTTCCTTGATCTGCAATAATTGTGCATCCTTCACAAGCCTATCAACCACAACCCATACTGCACCATTACATCAGGAAGACCTCGGAAAACCCATCCCAAAATCCATCATGACATCATTCCATTTCCACTCTAAAATGGATAGATTCTACAATAGTCATGCTGGTCTTTGGTGTTCATCCTTCACATGCTGATAGGTGGAACATCTCATGACAAAACCAGTTATATCTCCCTTTATTACCAGACACCATTACCGATGATGTAAATCCCGATACATCATGGTAACATAAGGATACACTTCTCAAACTGAAGCGTGAAAATACTACATGAGCTCCTCGTTCATTCCTTATGACACCCATACTTGACCATGTAACCACAAAACCTCATCAACACCTATGGTCCATCTAGGAGGAGGTTTCTCACCTAACATACTCTCCTGTATAACTATTCCTTCAAAAAATAACAGTTTCCTCCTCTTCACCATGTCTATAAATGTAGAGGTAACAACAAAGGATATAATAAATGTTTGTCCCTGAATGTTGTTCACCTCCAAGTGCATCGTTGGGAACAACACCATCATCTACCACTCACTGATGGCCTACAACACTGCCTGTATCCGAGTCCTTCTACTCAGTACACCAGCCACTTCATTTCCTTTCCCAAGAATGTAAGAGTGCTCAAAGTAGAAATACTGAAGGTATTCCACCCACCTTCACTACCTCAAATTCATATCATTTTGGGTAATGATGTACTTGAGGATTTTGAGGTCTTTGTGTACCAAAATACACTCTCCCACCAAGTAATGTCTCCAACAGCGTAAGTCATTAACAAACATGTCCAACTTGAGATTATGTGTTGGGTAGTATTTATCATGTATCGTCAGCTTCCAAGACTCATGCACAATGACTTGATTCCCATTCATAAGCACTTCTCCCATCTTGATACATGATGTATCACATTACACAGTATAACTCATTCCCAGCTTTGGAAAAATCAGTATCAGTGCTGATGTTAATTTCCCTTTCATCCCCAGAATGGTCGTCTCACAATAATCTAACCATATATACTTCACACCCATCTTTGTTAAGCTCGTCATCAGCGCTGCTAAGTGTGAGAAGTCCTGTATGAAATGTCTATAGTAACCAACCATCCCATGAAAACTCCACACCTAAAAGACATTCTTGGGTTTCTCTTATGTAACTATTTCTCTCTCTTTTTTGGGTCCACTGATACTCCTATCTCTAAAATGACATGACCCCAGAAGTTAATATGATCCATATAGAGGTGGAACTTTGAGAGATTATCATATAAATGAATCTCTAATAGATTACTCAAAATGATCTCAAGATGTGTGTCTTGGTCGTGTCGATTGTGAGAATACACTAAGATATCATCCACAGAAACCACAAAAAAAATGAATCAAGATAGGGATGGAACACTCAGTTAATCATTTCTATGAATACTTCTAGAAAATTCGTGAGACCATACATCATAACAACATACACGTACAGACTATATTTTCTTCGGAAAGTTGTGCAAGGTATTTTTTATGATCTAACATACACTTGATGATATATATATCTCAGATAAATTTTAGTGAATACCCGAGCTCCTTAGAGCTGGTCAAATAGATCATCTATCTATGGAAGAGGATACACGTTCTTAACTATTAACTGGTTCAATTTCTAATAATCCATGCATAGCCTAAGGGTACCATTCTCCTTTTTGGAAAAAATGACATATGAACACTACAGAGAAGTAATGGGTTGGATAAACCCATTTACCTCCAAATCCTCTAGCTGCTTCTTGAACTCTTACAACTCCATTGTAGACATTCTTTAAGGAGGAATAGATATTGTTGATGATCCTAGTACTAGATCGATAGAGAACTCTACCTCTCTTATTAGAGTTAAACATGGAGATTTGTCCAGGAAGACGTCCCTAAAATGGTCAACCACTGGTGGAAAGTCCATCTGACGTGTCCCTTGGTCATCTAGATAAATACTAAAAATGTGTGTTGTCATCCCACTCAACCCATGATGGTCGATTCCTGTTCATCATACCTATACATCCCACTCTCCCTTGTATAGAAATGATCCTCTTTTGGTGATGTAAAACTCACCCTACAACGATAGAAATCAACAAAAGCCTTAAAAGAATCTAGACAATCCATTCTATGGATGACATCAAATTTTTTCATCTCTAAGAAATAGAGATCCCAAATGAAATGACGCCCTCCAATTTCAAGGGATCACTCCTTACAATGCCACACACCATCCATTATAATCCCTAACGGAGTGTCTACACTACAAGAAATTCACTGAATAGTAGTACGTTTTTCTGTTATGGTTGTGGTTTAAACTACCACCTTATGCTTCTGTGGAGGTTTCAAAAAACCACCGTTAAATTTTCTGTCAGCATTCAATCAGTGGTGGTTTCTTAAATATTAGCGGTGGTTTACGGAAACCATTGTTGTAAACACATATAGAGGTGGTTGGTGTGGTCTTTTCGGTGGTTTGGCCCAGAAAAAATGTAAGCTTTTTTAGCAGCCATTTTATCTGCCTCTAAAAAAGTTTCATTTTTCTGAGGGAAACACTGTGAAAACCACACCAAACGTCGCTAAATGATAATAGAAAATTAGGATCCATTAGAAGTGGTTTTAACCACTACAAAATTTTAAGGTTTATGTATTTAGTGGTGGTTTAAACTATCACTAAAGGTATATTTATAATTAAAAACATTCTGTTAATTCTGCCCCCCAGTACTAGTACCCTAAAAAAACACATGCAAAATTCATATAACAACTGGGATAGGTAGGGTACATATAGAAATCAAAAGTCATATACAATGCAAATATATATATATATATATATATATTAATATATATCCACATACATGTCCATCTTAAGATTTCATTAAAGGAGTTCCAATTTACATCCACCATTTTTAGAACAACCATTAAATTCATAACACAATAAAATCAATCCAAAAGCCAGAATTTACATCCACCTTTATTTTCAAGTTGACATCGCTACACAATATCTAATCATTATACATAATCAAAAGGTAAATATGATCCATGTCTATTTTTCCAAGAATTTGGCCAAGTAATCCTATGATGTTATCCGTAAGGCCTCTATAGGAATCAAATGGGACAACTATTTTCTCTCTGATTGGATTTTATACATATTTTCATATTTTTCTCCCTAATTACATAGTTTCTATATTTTATGACCAAATAGTTAGTATAAAAAAGTGAAATAAATTTATTCATATTAAAATTTATACCTATAACAGTCACCCTCCAGTATCCCTATGAAGAACTAGAAGTGGAACCCCACTTCCTCCTTGGCATTCCTATCATTTAATCAAATAAAATTAAGTTCAAAACATATATTTAATAAAACATGCAGAATAAATTTAGAAATGATAACAGAGGTACAATACTAACAAACAAAATAATAATGATAATGATAATTAATAACTACAGAAATGATATAATTGGTTTCTAAATGATTGCATAACAATACATACAATGATTTTCCCCTTCAATCATCTTGGATTTGTACTCCATTACTTTATCCACTTCATACACCCTTTATAGAATAATATTTTTAATATCATGATGGAAAAATAATTTTTCTTCTTGTTGTTGATGATATTCAATGTCAGAGGTAAAATATTCCACTTTATTAGCCATATCATACAAATATTTTTGTTTTATGTGAGAATATACACTCCACCTTTACTCCACAATATAATTTACATAATATACAATTTTCTCTTATGATGATAACATATATGGATCATATAGATCACGATCACCAACATCCATCAAACGAGAGAAGTTCAGAGAAGTAAATTTCAAGGAATCTCTTTTAACACTATGATAATATCGAACCATTTTTATTTGAATAAAGCAACTGAAAAATGATTTTGGTAGTTTAATTTGATAATATCAGTCAAATTTCCATAGTATCTGACTTTAGAAAATGTAAATAAACAACTATTCTGTGTTATCAATTCATCTTCTCGATTAACTGTATGAAATCTAATGTCAATTGTGCTGTAAGCATCGAAATTTTAACTTGTTTTAGAGGACCTCAAGAAAAAACCTTCATATCTTATGAAAACTCTTCTTGAGTATTAGTATTCATGATCTAAAAAAAGAAATACACCTTATTATATTTACAAAATATATGTGTCAACCTAATATCTGTTTTATTTAAATATTTATGAACATACACGTCGTGAAAACCAGTCTGCAAGCTCTTTATTAATAGCTTTTGTTATATCTTCCTCATTTTGTGTTTGGCCTCTCATTCATCTTCTTGTTTGTATCCTCAGTTCTTTAATAAATGGATCTACAATTTCACTATTCAGCAGCACATATCTATATGCTTTTAATAATTCAATTTCTATCAGTGTAACATTTGAGGTCCCCCCAACTAATCTGCCAATAATAGAAAATATTTTTGATTTACCATGTATTTGAGATTTATTTGATGTGTCTTCAACATTTCCAACTTTATTAAATCTTGTCTCAATATCATCCAAGTATCTATAAAAAAAGGTAAGACCCTTTTTTGATAAATAGCCTTCACGTTGAGCTTTATTTCACACATATGATTTCAAATGCCCATGATATCTATGAAATAATATAAAATAACATAATTGGGAATTTAATTAAGTGACAAAATTTGTTTAATAAACTATAAAACATATAAATAAATTACCTCTCAATTGAATACATCCATATATAATGTATGTGGCCTCCTAATTTAGCTTCCTCAACCAAATGCATAGTTAAATGCATCATAATAGTAAAAAATGAAGGAGGAAAGATCATCTCCATTGCACAAAGTGTTAATAAAAATCTATCCTAAAGGTTGTCAAGATCATATGGATGTATATATTTCTCAGATAGTTTTCTGAAAAATGTGATGAATTGGAGTACAACAGTAGTAACCTTTTCAGGTAATCATGTATGAAATGCCAATGGTAGTAACAGCTGTAAGAAAATTTGGGAATCATGACTTTTCAATCCATGTAACCTATGATGATTTAAGTTAAAACCCATTGATATGTTACTTTAATAACAATTAGATACCTTCACATGCTTTAAAATTCAATGGAATGTATCTTTATCCCTATTTTTCATTGAAAAAATTTTCAGAGCATACTTTTCATTCTCATCTGGCCAAAGATCACGTTTTATGTTCATTGCTTGTAAGTATTTCCGAGCATTGATATGATCCTTAGACTTTATATTCTCATTAATCAGTGCGAAGATAAAATTATCACAAACATTCTTCTCAATATGAATCACATCAATATTATTCCACAATAAATAAATTCGCAATACAGAAGTTTGAAGAATATACTTTTTTTCTTCTATTGTTGCATGCCAATTTCACTTGATGATGAACTTGGTATTTGTTTCCCACTATCATTAACATTATTTACCTTCACAAATTATGTTTCAACATTTCCATTTTGTGCTAATATTTCAAAACAAATTAACAAATTTGGAGGTGGTTTACGATCAATAATACAGTTGAATTTTGACCCATTTAGTCAAAATCTATGAGATGCATCGAGAAATCTATGATGGAACATGAAGCACCATATTCTACTATGAGGTAGCCATTTGGGATCAAAATCAAAGATAAAAATACGACAATAAAAACCTATGTATGTTTTCTAACCAGCTAAATTCCCAAGACTAGGGAATTCACTAATGGCCCACATTAGAGCAGCATGCATATTGAACATTGTTTTAGAAGAAGCATCATATATATCAACATAGTTGCTCCATAACTCCTATAATTCTTCATTTAAAGGCTTAAAGTATACATAAATACCATTTCTATTCAATTTGTTTCTTGTAATAGTCATCGAAATGATAAATGACATTTGTTGCATACACGTCCATAAGGGTAGATTGTAAGGGATCAAAACAACTGGCCAAATGCTATAACTAGTACTCATAGTCCTAAATGGGTTGAATCCATCGACAAACAATATGTATCAAACATTCCTAGGATCAAGGGATAAATATTGATGTAATTAATCAAATTTATTCCATGATTTTGAAGCTCATGGATGTCTCTTTAACCCATCATTATTATTATTTATAGAATGCCACTTCATGTGTTTAGAAGTTTTCATTGACATGAATAATCTTTGCAATCAAGGCTTTAAAGGAAATTATCAAAAAACCTTTTTAGGAGTGTTCCTTTTCTTCTTCTTTGTGGTAGTATGTTGATTCAGAATTCCAACATCACCCATTGACTGCCATCTAGACGAAGAACATTTTTTGCAATCCTGTCTTCTTGAATACTCTCGCCAATTAAGCATACAATCATTGGGGAACACATATATTTTTTTATAATTCAGACCAATTGTATTAATTTTTTTCATATCATAAAAACATTTGAGTATGTTTTCATCATTAAATTCATCATGCAACAATTCCAATAACATGGACATTTCCTTATTTGTAATTCCACATAGGAATTTGATATGGTATAACTTCAGCAGAAAAGAAATTTTTTAATATTTCAAACATCCACAATACAAATCTTGATTTATATCATCAACTAAAACATGAAACATATTTTTTTCAGTTATGTTTTATCTTAAATTAGTCTCCACATAATCAAGAGGATGATCCAATGATATGTTATAATCTTGATCTGGTTGTCCTATACTCTCAAAACATCACTTGTTATTTCTAGCACCCTCAACTGGTTGTTCTAATTTTTTTGATGTTGATGTTGGTGTCTTGAAATTCTGAATTCATCATTTATAAGGTTTTTAATTTCATTTTCCGTTGTTGACAACATTGGGATCTCATTTTGTGGATTGACATCAGTGCTCAACTTTTCTGTAATGATCGATTCTCCATGCTAAATCCAACACTAATATTGAGCAGGGAATTTCTTCAATATCAAGTGTTGGTAACTTAATCCCTCTTAAACCATATTATAAATTTATATTTAAGACATAGACATCTTACTCTCCCTTCAACATATTTATTTTAAATTTCAAAATCTAAAAACTCCTCCAAACCCATAGCATACTAAAGTCTGTTCTTTGATAATGTGATCCAGATTTTATCCATGTATATCACACGTTTCCTACACAATATTATAAAAAATTAAAAAAAATAACTATTACTAAATAGGGAAAGATATTCATATATACTAATTGAAAAAAAATGTTAAAAATTGTTTTCCTATATAAATACATATTAGAAATAATGATGCATTTTAAATAAAGTTTTATATTTTCTTCTTACTAAAACTAGTTGTGTAGATTTCTATTGAAGATGCCATCCAAATATTTGTCGTATTTATAAAATATCAATAAACGAAATAAAATTTTTTCTAGATCTAAAATGAATAATCAAAGAAGGATGTGTTCAACATGTTAATATATAGTTGAAAAAGACTAAAAAAATACACGACAACCATGGTAAATGATGGAATGGTTGATAGGTGGAGAGTCATCTAAAAATTGTCAAATTGAAAAGAAATATTCCCATGGTGTGAGGAACTTTAAAGGCCTAACATTCAGTTATTCAACAATATATAATGGTGAAAGCCATGTCAAGGAGGTTGATTCAATTATGAGCAGTTTTCATGATGTTTTATCTTGGATGTATGAAGGGATATCTAAATCGTACAAAAATAATGGTCAATATGTAATTGTGTATATATTTCATAAGATTAAATTGTGGGGTTAGAGTAAATCACACCATAAACATGGTGGTTTTCTATAAATGATACACAAGGAGAATGTGTCACATTAAAACCAAATGGTTTTATCCTAAAGGGTTCTTTCGTGTAGATTTATCACGTTTCCTTATGTGGTTGGTTGTTCCTTGACTCACTGGTCATGCTGCAATGTGTGGTTAGGATGTTGTGGGTGTTTTTATAGGGTTGATTTTTATTTCATGATCCATTGGTTCATTCTACAAAAAAACCATATAAGTGGGGAATTAAACAATTACCCCATGGGCTATGTTGAAATGGCCATTCTGACCTATTTTTTTGTAGGGTCAGACCTGTTACTTAAGGGTTGTTTATTCCTTCTTCAGTCAGGTAGGTTATTTAAAGTGTTAAATTTTTTATCACACTCCCCCATTGTTCCCCTATTTTGATCCCCCATTCCTCTTTATTTGAGGTCGATTAGAATTTTTTCCCCATACTAAATCTTTGTGATCTTCTCCACCCATCTTCTCTCTTTTTCTTTGTGGTTATTCCTCTAATTTTGGATGGTTTCATATATGGATTTAATGAAAATTCCACCAAATCATGGTGGTGTTATCATTGATTCATAGAGATTTATGGTATTGTAGATATAGTATTCCTAAGAAGGATAAATGATAAATGATTCTTATTATTTGAAAAATGGACTTCAAAAGTATTATTTTTTGAGAATTAAACCATATTAGACTATAATTGATGGTACATTAATGGGGATTATAGTTAGAGGAGTTCTAGATTAATGATATGATCCTTTCACACATCATTATTCAATATTTGTATGTCGCAATGATTCTTGGTGATTTATCAATGGTCATTCCTTATTAGATTAAGTTGGATAATTATTTTTAAATTTTTATAATTAACTATTGGAGCCTTGAGGTATGAGAGAGGGGCTAAAGAGCATAGTGATTCTTAGTTTGATCTTGGGTGGAGATAGTAAACGGGCTATGCAATGTGTTAATCTAACATCATGTTAAGTATCCCATTTAATACCTAGAAATATTCATGCATTGAAGTTCATGTATGTGAATGATAGGGGAGTAGTTTAGGAATGTGGGTAGGGATTAGTTGGGCACAAAGTGACTCAAGTGGCCTAGTTTGATCCATATAAAATAAATTTGAGTATTTCATGCTTGGTCCATGAATTTTAAAAACCCCTAATGGCTATACAAGTAGGGATAATGGAGTCATAAACAAATTTATGTGCCTATGTGTTGTCTTTATAGGTGTCAGGTCTTGTGTGTGGCATGGGGAGAGCCTTTGAGAGCTAGTTTAGGGGCATCCAAGTGGTTGACTGTTTAGGAATGGAATAGTTATCATTGAGATTTGGATTTTTCTAGTAACATCTATAGGAAAGACCAATAACATAGAAATGCCTTAATTTAGAGGGATAGGATGTTGTTAAAGAGTCTAGTAGCTTGTGATATGCTATTGGTCTTCGAAAGATCATGGGATTAGATGGTAGAGGTGATTAACAACTCACTAGAATGATCCTAGAGTAAATTGGTGATAATGAAGTTGATGCTTAAGATTCCTTATCCTCATCGTTTCTGGGGAATCAGATGGAATCTATGTAACTAGTTAGACACCGTAGTTTGTGTTTGGATCCCATTGTTATTCTATTGATGGGAATTGGTGATGGAATGTACTCCATGATTACCATTGAGGGGGTATATGGAATCCAAGAGGCTTATTGTTTATTGTTGATAGAAATGACCAATTATTCATGATTTTAAGTTGGGTAAGGACTAAGTGTATGGATTTTTTTTAAGATAATATGTACCTATATTTTATGATAATTATGGTTGTGTGGTGGAGATTGGTTATGGTTGAGATTTTTCATGGTGGATGAACAAAATACACATATAGGATATATGCACACATTCACATATCGATATTCCCACGTCTAATGGAACGCCCGTATGGAATCTCAAAAACATAGAAGACTCAAATTTAGAAATCATAAGGGGCATTGTAACCATCTATAGGAATTTTAAAATAGTACTCAAACCAAATAATGGAAACCAAATTACTCACTCAACACAATTTAACATGAGAACCAACTTCAAAAATCTAACCAAGGTTAAAACAATCTGAAAAACACTCAATTACACTTTAGAATATAAATTGACATTTTATAAAACTATTTAAATGCACAAATATATAGGATTTCTAAATGAAATAATTTTAAAACAATTTTTTCATCAAAAATATAACATTGAAACACCACTATAATCCATAAAACACACCATAATTATGAGTAACTAATTTAGAAATTAATTAGGAATGATCAAGAAATGAAATATTATTCCATAAAGGTACTGGAGAGAGACACCAAGATCAACAGTGTGAGAATGAAATTAAACTCTCATAGGAGGAAGAACAAGGCTAGAGGAACAATATAAAAACCATATAATCTATGAAAATTAAACCAAACATTAAACATATCCTTTTAGGTTTATCCAAGATAGATCCAAGACAAAAAATAAGAAGAAACCAAGGGAGGGAAAAGAGGAGAAGATGAAAAACACCTTAAAACTAAGAATAACATTCCCAAGAACCTTGAGGAGGCTTAAATGGAAGATTGACAGTAAGGTATGCATAGAGAAATAGTGATGCGTCAAGAGGGAGGTGAGGCATGGCGAGGGTGGTGAGGAGCGGCAAGGGGCGGTGGTAAGGTGCAGCGAGGGGAGGAGAAGGGGGAGGTAGGGCCTCGGGGAGCCAGGGGTTCGGGGGGTCGGGGTGTCAGAGGAGGGGAAGAGTATTTTTTGTTAAAAAAATAATGTATTAGTAGTAGTTTTTTAGAAACTGTCACTTAATTATTTAAAAATATATAATGGATGTTTAATAAACCACAACTAAAAATCAATGCTATACCATCAGTTTGTTGTAGTGCTAGTTTTATTACATCTTCAGAAGTAAAAATAAAGAGCTCTAGGATATCCGTTATGGGCATAGATATGAAACCATGTGAAGGCCTTCTATCAAAGAGTACAAAATCTAAAACAGAGGTGACTATAATAGTACCTCTGATAGTAGGTGGTCCGGGATCCTACTCTCACTGGGACTATTGCACTGTATATGTCAGGCGTGTATCGCAGCGTGAAGACACTTCCTGGACACCCTGAGATATCCCACCCTTCTTTCACTGAAATCCTAAGGTCTATCTACCATGTCCATGTCCACTACCTCATCCTAAATGGCATGACGCATTCCAGTTCCCGGACTGGTGAGAAGCTACTGACCCTACTCCTGAACGTGGAGTTGGTTCAGAACCTCTCTCACTAGATGTTGGTGAGAACGTCCTGCAGAAACATTGTATGTGGCCAATGTTTCCACAATCTTGGAACTCGACTGGGTCTATTAGGCATTGAGGTCTAGTATTCCCAATTCTTCCACATGGGAAGCACCTCACCTAGATACCAGAAGATACGTTCTAAGTACTATATTTTTCTCTTGAAAGCTCCATACGACACTTCTTGCTACCACTCGAAATAGTACCAGATCTTGGTGTCGAACTACCCTAGATCTCACCTCCATATTCCCTCTGATTCATCTTGTTAATTAGTTCCTAGTTCAATATAACAGATACAATATTCAACCAGAAGATATTCACTTGTGATTATATTTTGAACCTGATACCATCCTCGAATTTACTAGGCATTGATAGATCGTCACCCATTAAAATAGTTGTGTAGCGTTAGAGCTCAGTAATGTGGGTAGAGTAATCCATAATGGATAGAGCACCCTGCTTAAGATGCATAAACTCACGGGCCTTGTCGGCCCTCAACATATCAGGATACAAGTAGTCATAAAAGACTGTTTGAAAATCTTCCCACACTATGTATTTTTGATGCTCTGTCTGTGTGGTAACATCCCACCACCTCTTCATGGAATCAAACATCATAAAAGTTGTGATCTTGACCCTCCTCTCAGGAGGGATCTCAATATTTTTGAAGACCAATAACGTGGATTTATCCATGTCTCTATAACCTATGGTCCACATTCCCTATAAAACGTGGGTGGATGCTATTGCTAGAACACTCATGTCAGTTATTCCATAAACGTGGCCGACTTTGGTTCCCTCTGAAAGGTTATCATGAACCTCATAAAACCTTCATGAAAAAGTCCTTCAGCACCCATGTCTGGTAAAATAGGTGGTGCTACAACTGGAACAACTGGAGGATCCACTGTTATCCCATGGCCTCCCACCTATGTGGTATGATCATATCCACCCTCCTTAAATACAAATGGAGGTCTTCATGGTGGAATTACTTTGTAAATTCCAACACATACACCTCAGTATAATCTTAATCATCAAGGTACGTATTTCAAGAGCGTAAAAACTAAACAGGAGAAGAAAATCCTCAAATTTAACACAATATGAGTATAGGCTGTGTTGGGACAATACACGATGTGTACACTTAAGACATTACTTGGTAATGTACTATCACTGGACTGGGTGTGTAAACACCCCAGGTACATGGCATGTCAGACTGAAACATGATGTGTACTCAAGTCATCCATCCTGGCCATGTACTTTTCCATGACAAAGGACACACAGTTCTTTCTATGTAAAAATACACAGGATGTACTTTGGATACATAGTGTGTTCTAATCAAAACTCAACAACCCATTATCTTTCTCACACGAATGAATACAGATTAAAAAAACACACTACGTGTACTCGGATTACATGGTGTGTAATTAAAAAAATATTTTCGTCCCGAATAGAAGAACGCATGGCATGTGTTCATAGGATCACACATCATTTTGTCAAGGATTCTGGACATTAAGCCTCAAAAACATCCATGTAACCTCTCTTTTTTTCAAAATAATGAAATGGAATTCCAAATTCCGATCTATGTGGGGAATACTCCCAACGAATCAAAACTTAGCATCCACATATAGTATATAACAACACAATCTGTATCCCTTGGCTGAAATTTGATCCCCCAAATTCCAATCCAAGAGGGACCATACTCCTCAGGGACCAAATTTTGGCATCTTTACAATTAAACCATAAAATATACCAATAAACCTATCATAATATTATGAATATATATCATGGTACCTGTCACAATAGCATGCCTATCTGGTGTGACATCTATCACAATAGCATACAGTCAGTAATGCTCCTAAATGGCCTGGCAAGAATGCATGGCATGTAATTTCTAACGAGTGCCTATATGATTCATGAGTTGTAATACCCTCATCACATAAAGTTGAAAAAAATATAACTACAATGATATCAATAATAATAGTACAAAACAAGTGCATCACCCAATGGTGAAATCGAATCAACTATAATAACTCAATATCGAAAAATTACAATTTCAATTATGGTAATTTAGAGTTTTCATATACATGGGGTAGCTACTCTTGGGATCATCTACTTACCAAATTCCATTTTCTTTATATCATCATAAAACATTTAAGAAAAACATTAAATAAATACTCTGATACCACTTTGTAACATTTCGGATCCGGGTGCGACTCAATGTGTAATAATTCAAAGTTTATTAACTAAAACATTTTTAATATGGGGTTATACATAAGAGAAATTAGACTATAAATATTCATTAAAAAAATAAAATGATTTCCTACATAATGGTATTATATTTATAATCTGTAGAAATTAAATATTAAAATTTATTTATGACACAATGATGATGCAGTAATTTCTTTATTAATGAATGATTAACATAATTGATATTATAAATATCAAAATAAATATAAATTCATAATTTTGATGCCTTGAACTAATTTTATATGTTTTTATGACATGTTAGGGTTTATTATATAAAAAATTTCTAAGTGATAAGGTTTTTATGACTTTCACAAAAACAAAATACTCAATAGTGTCAAAATTGACA
This sequence comes from Viscum album, assembly GCA_963277665.1. Classification (NCBI taxonomy): domain Eukaryota; kingdom Viridiplantae; phylum Streptophyta; class Magnoliopsida; order Santalales; family Viscaceae; genus Viscum; species Viscum album. The sequence continues at coordinate 476,828,851 of OY728135.1, forward strand.
TAAAGGAGTTTTTAAAAAAAATATTATATTATTAAATTATATAATATTCTTAAAAATATAATGTTTGAATAAATGGATCAAATAATATTATATATGTCATTAATTAACCACTTTATATTCTCTTGGATGTTTAGAGTAAACTTATTAACCATATAGTGTAAGAATACAAGATGACACTGTAAAAGTTAAACTATTTAATTGAGAGTTAAAACTAAAAGATAAGGTTAAAATGGTAACCTTAGCTTGTCTAAAACCTTTTGGTTGAGATGGTTTAGACCCATACCAACCTTATCCTAGAAATAAATCATTTTTGAGACATTATAAACTTAATATGAATTTATTATAAAATAATATTTTATGTTTTTCCTAAGGAGCCCCTCACCCCTCTTATAAAAGGGCACTTCCCATTCTCTCAAATTCGCACCTCCAAACCCTGCCAAAATATCCTCCCAACTATAATACCTTTAACCTAGAATCATTCCATTGGTTATAAATACAACCAATGGATCCCTTTTGATCAAATCAAAAATAAGAACCCGAAGAAGAGGTAATGATTTCACCACCCTCTTTCAAGTTATTTTCTTCTTCAACTTACTATTTTTTTGTTATTACCATACCAAAATAACAAATACAGTACCTTATATACACTACAAGTTTATTATAAATATGGGACAACCATATTCATTATTCTATCCATCCTATGAATGATAATGTCACCATGCGTGCGTGCATACGACTTATTATCTTCACGCCGTGGTGTAATTTGTTATTGAATACTATGTTATTTGGATGGATATAATGATGGGTAATATATATATAAATAATGAAAATAACAGGATAATGTCTCTCTAAAATTAATATACCATCCAATTCCACACCATTAAGGAAATGATATTGTCACTCGTACGTACGTACGAATTACTGTCTCCACGACGTGATGAGATTCATTTCCACGTTCACCAATCATCGACGATTATAAAAATATATATTAATAATATGTATGTAATATATGAAATAATAATTATACTGGAGATATATATATTTATATATATGTGTATCTATGCACTTACATATATCTTATTCACTTACTTCCGTTCAATACGATATGAAAACAGAAAAAATGTTTATACATACGTACGCCCTACCATCCCCATAAAAGTTCTTTTCCATTTCATATATATATATATATATCTATTATAAATATTTATTTTCTAAAGATATATTATATATAAATCAATTTTTATATTATTTAAGTATTTAAATCACGATCTAAATGATACGATCAAGAATAACAAGTTAAAATACGTATGATAAAGAAAGCAATTATTACCCAAAATGTTAATTTAAAAATAAAATTATTAATAAATGGGTAGTATAAAGTCATAAATGAATCTTGTATGATATAATAAATATGAATATGGTTCTTTTATAACCTAATAACATACAAATATCATTTTACAAGAGGATAAATGTACCATCGACCCAAGGAAAGTGCAAGGTCAGGGCTAATTCCTCAATCTCATTATTATCCGAGATTGTTTATGTGTAAGTATTATTGAGGAAATTTTTATTATCCAAGTCCATGTTTCATAAAATAAATTTAGAAATGATTCTATTAATGTACTCTTTAACTAAAACATCATTTTAAATGTTTTAAATATTTATTCCTGTAAATATTTCTCATTAATGTCCATGTTTTGAAAAAGGTTTTTAAGGATTTATTTATATGGACATGAATGTTTTTAAAATGTTAATTATTTTAAAAATATTAAAAGTGGTATGGGAAACTTTGATTAAAAAATTTCTTTAAATTTATTCTTTTCAAAATTGTGTGGCTTTTTAATGTTTTCAAGAAAAAGGGGTATTTCTCTCAATGCATTTACTGATCATTTTCATCTATGTCGACATCCTTCGATGGATTTTAATCTTGTTGGAAGTTGATCAAAATATTCCATATTTTATTGTTGGTTTTATAATATGTTTGAATATGAATGTGTTATTTTTATACCATTAATTTTTTATGGATAAAGTATTGATATTTCATATGCTAGTTTAAATACGAATGATTGTTTTATGTTTAAACCTTTTCATTTGAGGAATGCATTGTACTTAGTAGTGATGGTTGGAGCCCGATATAGCTCCTCGATGCATCGATAGGTCTCATGAGACAATTTGACATGGAATTGGCCAAGGCCTTTCCCAATTTGATATATGGTTTTGGACGAGGCCTAAATCATTTTTAGAGGTCTTGGATGAGGCGTTGACAAGATGTTTCAGAATGTCCAACATTATGCATTCCCTCATTACGAAATTAACTATTACATTTGATTATTCGACTAGTAGAATATCCATGTGTATGTTTATATGGTAATGTTTGATTTATTTTTTCCATATTATTTTTACGTTTTTTTTTTGAATGGCTCTTGTTTTTATTACACATCTTTCCTTAAAAGATTATAGCTTCCACTGAATTATTTACCCTTACTGAGCATCTGAGCTCACCCCTTCCTTATGTTTTATTTTCCAAGTATATGAAGAAGTTAGTTATGAGTGACTTTAAGCATAATCTAGGAGTCTTGGACATTTCTAATGGAATAAATTATTGTTTTTTTCTCTTCAAGTTGTAATGTTGAACTTCTTTTATGTAATTTATTTTCCAAGACTACTAAACTGACCGGTCATTCAGGACTTGATTCCTTGTAAACATGCCAATGTATTAAAATAATGCACCGACTCTGGGTATCTGGGGATGGGGCGTTACAAGATAGGACAAAACTAATATCATTCATGGACCCCGAAGAGGTACAAAATTTTCAATCATCCATCACATGTGCTTAAGATGAAGTAGTTAATGTTGAGACAATGACATTAAACAAAAGCGCTACCGGGAGTCAACCCGAGTTTCATTTTTTATTTTATTTCATTTTGGCTTTTAGAGTCACACGTGATATTAATCGAAATATTTAAAAATTCATTGATAATATCTTATGATTTCACCTTTTTGTTTTTAATTTTTAGGACCAGTAAGACCCAAGGCAGTAGTAAGCAGCAAGAATCAATAGAAGGTGAAGAAAATTACACGTCGTGAATCTTGAACAGGAAGAACATGTACATCCATGATTAAAGAAACAAACCGAAAGGGTAGTGAGCATTTTAAATTAAAAAATATTCAACTTTATTCCCCAAATTTAATTGATTAGAATATTTCAATTGCCAATTTCATTCCATGTACTTGATTCATTCTATACTCAACTAAACTAGGGGACATAACTGCATAGTATAATTACCATTCCATGTATTTAGATTTATTTTTCAATAAATTTTAATGAGAATAATGGATAAATGTATTATTAGAGATTATCATTTGGATTAGGATTTTACAATTCATGATTCAAGGGATCATATTGATCATTGTAAATCATTTTTTTGAGATTTATCCATGTTTTGAATTTTCTATATTTTCATTAATTTATTTAATTATTCATATGCATTTCCATGATTAATTTTCAAAACAAATCAACATATTACCAAGTAATCCATAAAGCCTAATACTTCTCATTCTTTCATTTGTATATTTCTTTAGAAACTCAGCAATGTTTTCTTCTAGAACTTTCCTTGAATCTTATTGATGTTATGACTAAACAAAATCACTTTTAAAATGATTGGGGAATTATTTTATTAGCCCTTATACTAATACCTACCTTACATTAATCCATTTAAGCCTATATAATCCATGAATATCCTTTTAATGAAATGTTCCATGTTACTAGCCTATCTTATCAATTCGTACTTTCCTCTAAATATTTTGGCATGATTATCAAAACTAAGAGTGGGGGAAGAGAAAAATGGTGGAATGGATAGAAATTTTATAACAATTAATTGTGGGGAAGGTTTCATGAGATTTGGGGAAGGAACATTCATTTTATTTATTGCACACCCTCATGAAAAAAGAGAAAAAATCGTTGGTGTATAGAGAAATTCAAAAAAAACATTATTTACTTAATTGGTGATCTTGTTATAACTGTTACAAATAGTTTTAGGAGGAGATCATTAGGGGATAAGTGGTGAATTTGAGAATTACCTTAGCAAAAATTTATGAAAAGAAAATAAAAATAATAAAAAAGGGTGATTCATTTATTTCATTTCATCTCATTATGAGCCTTCTCTAAGATACTGGGGAAAATGAGACATTCATTGAGCTATTTTTGATTTTCATGAAAAGTAATTAAACTTGAACCTCCTTTTTGATCATTACTTTTTAATCAAACAGGTGTAGGATCTGGGAAATCCCATTCTTATCAAATTATTAAAAAATTAGAATAGTGGGAGGACAAGGGGGTTTATAGAGACAAGTAGGAAACACACCACTTGCATCCTGGTCAACAAGATGCGAGAAAAAGTTCAAAGTAACAAAGGAACATCTATAGGATTCCTCCATAATTTCTCTCTTACAGAGAGCATCAACAACCTAGTTTTCTTCCCTATAAGAATGAGTGACATTCATGTGAATACCATCAAGAATGTGCATGCATGAAATCCATGATGGAAGGATTCCCCAAGGGACATCCTTGGACCATGTGTAAAAAATTTTCACCACTATGATCAGGTCATATTCCATCCAAATGTGTCTCTATCCATGATGAACTACATAGTTGATAGCCTTTATCATCACCAATAACTCAGATTCAATTGCAGACCTAATGCCTATATAATGGTAAAATAAACCTTTAATAAACCCCAATAGTTGCGAAAAACCCCACCACATCCTGAAGGTCCTGGTGTACTGTAGGCAACCCCATCAGCATTCAATTTTAGTCATGATGAGATGATAGGGATCCATATAATTTATTCAAAATAAAATGATTCTTCACCCCACCAGTAACACCAAGCGTTTTCAGAATAATAAGATCAGAAACAATATTATGCATGGAACCTATTTGGTTCTTGGAGGCATCTTTTATCTCCCTATAAACATCTCTATGTCCAACCTTGATAGAGGGTCTATGATTATAAAAGGAAATTAAATTTATTTCCTTCCAAATATAATCGAATTCTACTGCCACATCATCTATAAGTAGTGAGAAAATATTCCCACTTTCAGAAGAAATGATGACTGAGAGCATAAAAACATCAAGGTTGTCCAGTACCAAGCCAATGCCAAAAACATCCCAAAGATATCACCAAAACCTGCATGAGAACTTGCAGGAGAAAAAATATGCTTCATTGTTTCATCACCCTAAAAACAGAGATATCATAGAGAATCCAAGTGTAGGGGACTAGATCAGGGTATCATAATCAGTAAAAATGTACTGTTGCAATTCTAATTTGATTTGAGGGGACATGCAGCCTTGTAGGATGGATTTTTGATGTAAATAATTAATGGATAGATTATCCAGCAGGGGAGGAACATCCATTCTTTCCAATGGGGGCCCATCCATCCATTTCATGGTCTACAGATTATGATTAGATGATCTGGAAACAAGCCATGTTGAGCAGATTATGATTCCATTATAGGCATGCTTGATGGAAGGACAAATGGACGAGGAAACATAAGTGGAGTATACATTATATAGATTTGGGATAAACCATTAGGATAAAAAGTTTAGGGATGTGTCACTGGAGGTTAGTATACTCATTTTGTATTTGTATATGAGGGCGTCATTGAAGGTTTTTAAATCCTTCTTGTCCATACCCCCCAAATTAGTGTGTTTGATACAGTCTTTCAAAGAAATGATGTTGTGTTTATTTTCATGTATAGACCCTATCCATATAAATTTTCTAATGATGGTTTTATGTTCCTTAAGGATAGATCAATTCCACCTATAAGTAGATAAATCATAGACATACATTGAAGTGATGACATAGTTGACAAGACAAATCCTTCCTACTTGGGAGATGGTTTTTCCTTTCTTGGTGGCCGTTTGAGTAATGATTCCAGAGTAGATGGTTTCAAGGTAGAATATTTTAATCCTACCCCAAAACAAAAGTCCCCCAATATATATAAAAGAAATGGTTCCTTTCTTAACTCAAAGTTGTTTGGAGATCTTATTCAGCTTCTAAACCATCATTCCATTTCTAAAAATAACAGATGATTTATTCCAGCTTACCACTTTCCCAGATACATCCTCATAATGGGAAATTATTTTCTATATAGAATATATTGTCCCTTTATTATCTTGACCAAAGAGTATAATTTCGTCAATGTAAAGAAGATTAGAGGGTGTTAGAATGTCTCTTCCTTCCTTGATTTTTCAATATATGCCAGCCTACACCAAATCATTCAGAAAAACACTCAAGTAATCTTCTTCCAAATAAATGAGAAGTCTAGATAATGGTTCCCCTTGTCTGAATCCCCTTGAACATTGAAAATAATCCCAAGTTTAGTCATTAATCAAAATATATAGATAGATACTATATAAAATATACTTGACAAGGATAATGAATGACATAGGTAAGCCATGTTTTTTGATAATATCCAAGTTGAAACTCCATTTTAACGTGTCAAATTCCTTTGAAATATACAGTTTGAGGTAAAAGATTCCATTTCTAACTTTCCTTATCATAATATTGACACATTTTGAAGTAGTGAAAAGGAAATTCTGAATGTTCCTTCCAGGGACAAATCCAAATTTATTTGGGGTTATCAGGTCAGTAACATTGTTCCCATGCCTTAAGGAAATGATCTTCCTGATGATTTTGGGGAAAGTGTTCCCAATAGCCACTAGCATAAAGTCCTTGATATCCAAGGAATTAAGCATGATTGAAGAAGTATCTCACAACATTAATGACCTCATAATGGAAAATATCCTAGTACAATATAAAAAATTGTTTGTGAATCCATCCGGCCCAGCCACACTATTAATATAAAATGAGAAGATAGTATAATTTTTTTACTTCTCTATTGGGGATTTGATAAGCATATTGTTTTATTAAGTATCAATGGTTGATTCAATATTTTCACTTAATTAAGCATATCATAAATCCCTTCATTGGAGTAAATGTATTCAAAATAATTCCCCAAAACATTTGAAGTTTCAAATTTTGAGAGATATAGTGACCCATTTACTTCAATTTCATTAACACTTCTCTAGGCCTACATATCTCTATGTATGTATAGAAAGAACCGGAAATTTATATCTCCCTCTTAAATCCATTTGACATTGTATTGATTCTTATCAATCCTTTATTAAAGTAGGATAAGATCAACAAAATGGGAAAGGGCCTGAATCTCATATCTTTTGGGGACATATTGATTCTGACATGCATTTTGGGATTGAAGAATATGTTGTTCAATAGCCTGAATTTCATTTTCCATGTTGGAGAAAGAATCCTTTCTAAATACATTGAGCAATTTTTTGGTGTTTTTAAGCTTGCTGGACATGATTATAAGAGTAATTCTCTAACAACCCAAGATTTTACAAATAAATTAAGTTTAGAGTGAATGAATCATTGAGTCCCTACAAACCAACACATTTTATAACCTATTCGTTAAGCACAAATTTGCCTATACTATGTTTTGAATTTCAAAAAATGATCATGTAGAGTTGTGATCAGTAACTCATTTGGAGTCTGATATAACCAACTTGATATTTTGATGAATAGTATCACACCCTTATGAATAATAATATGACCCATATGAATAGTAAATAATATTATTATTTTATTTTATTAAGTTAATCAGATGATGAGATCTTAATTAATCAGAAGACTCAGGAGTAGGGAAGCCTACTCCCAAAAAATTTTTATATATAAAAAAGTAAATACATCAAAAGAGGAGAAAAATGGGGTCAACAAAGATGTGTGTACACAGCACCATGCGCATTAGCATCAACCAAACCACAACAGAATGTTTGTGTAAAGAAGGACCAAAAAGAGAAAACATCCTCAATCGCACGCTTGGAAAAAGCATCAGTAACCAGATTTTCCTCTCTATAAACATGAGTGACAACCAAAAAAATCTTCTCCACAAGCTTGAGACAGTCATCCCATGCAGAATGCATCTTCCAAGGGACATTTTGTGAATACTTTATAAGAATATCAACTGCCAGAGCTGAGTCAGACTCCATCCATAGGGTCATCCAACCATGAAAGGAAGCATACCGAACATCCTTGATCATTGCCCATAAATCCACCTCAATAGAAAATCCATTTCCTAAAAAGTGATAAAAACAGCCTTTAACAAAGCCCCAATATGTGAGGAAAACATTGACACATCCCAAAGGCCCCGGTGCACCAAAAGCCGCTCCATCCACATTATCTTTCAGATACTGAGAGATCAGGGGAATCCATCTGATATGTTTCATCAAAATTGGCTTCTTACATCTACAAGAAACACCCAAAGTGCAAAAGATAACCAGATCAGATACATCATTTTTCATGAATCCATTTCGATCACATGCAGAAGCAAGAACACAAGTATGAAGCTCCCGAATACCAATAGAAATTGGTATAATTTTGTTTTCAAAGACCAGAGCATTTTGGGCACGCCAGATAAAATAAACAACCGCTGAGATAGTAGAGATAAGTAGTGGTGTCACCTGAGAACTACAATCAGCTCGATACATAGAGTCTATAAGCTGTAAAAAAACCCTCCTAGTTCATGTGGCATCCAAAAACACCCTAAAAATAATCCCATAAACTAGATGCAGAGCAACAAGATATAAATAAATGATCAAGAGTCTCATCAGCAACGAGACATAGAAAAAAACAGTTGAAAGAGAAAATAATGCATGTTGTATCATCCATTTCTGAGGTAATCTAAACTACCAAATCATCCATATAAGAAAATATTGAGCCGGTGGGATATATACATCCTGAAACATAAGCATCCAAGAGGGAGCCATCAAAGGTTCAATGCACATTAATCTATAATCCTACTTAGTGTTGTAGGTTCTAGTAAGACTGGGCAACCCGATTAAAATTTCCACCATAGAATACTGATAACATCCCAACTCCATTATTACAATTTTGGGTCACATGAATTAATATTATTCATAGTCTTGAACAAAAATATTATAATAATGATTACAATAATGAAAAATACCTCCTCTCCTCCACTATAAATACCACCCTCATTCCCCACTTCATCCCACACCTCTTAAGCCTTGATCCTTACCTAAGTTCGGCCCAATACTTTTCCCAAGACTCTTCCCCACATCCTAGAGCTTCTTGTCTCACCAAATTCCCAAAACCAAAGGCCTTAAGAAGGATCTCAAGGAGAAGAGATAAAGAGGTAAACATCCTCTTTTCTTTTCTTTCTTTTCTTTCATTTTGTGTTGTTATTTTTAATTTCTTTTGGATTATTTTGGTATATGTCATTCCATATCCCCCTTAATTCCCATATTATGTACGAGTGATGAGATAAACCTTTCTCTCATCAAACTATTTTAGGAAATTTTAAGTGATGTCATAGGCTGCCGAATTTTCGTGAGAGATTTCTCAATTTTCATCTATTTTGAGTTCCTTTATTTTATACTTATTTCCTCATATCAACTCACCAAAATGCTATGATATTTCCAATTCCTTACGTGAAATGTATTTTATTATTCTAATGGAGTATTTCATCATCATATCTCTTTCCCCCTCCTTTTATACTATAAATGCAAACACCATCCGAGATGTGTTAAATTATCACACTCAAGGAAGAAGGGTTTCCAATTTGCATTACTACACTCAAGTCTGGTCATGAAACCCTTTTAATGGTTGGAAAGAATCTTAATCTATATATTTTTCTTTTTTTAATGTTCTGGAATACTTACACACTCATAATAAAAAATAATAATACAAAACAAGTTCATTATGCACAAAATGGTAAAAGTTAATCCAAGCATTTATCAATAACATTTAACTAATAAATCATCCTCACGTATATAACCCACAATCATTATAAGATAATTTATATATCTTTAATGTCACTAATAATATATATTAACAATTCTGGAAGTTTAACCACATTTCAAACGAACTTCTATTCCTGAATACAAGTAAACAAATCATGAAAACGAAGGGAGAAAATGCTTCCAAAACAATAAAATTGAAACTCTTAAAACCCATAAAATAGGTCATAAATGAACCTAATAAGGTTATACCATATCAATTACATGTTTATGATGTTTTGGAATTATTAGTTAATGAAGCTAAATATGATTATTCAGGTCGTTAAGAACAATCAAAAACACCTTCGAGCTTAAGGTAAGGGATATCCTAACTCAATTTCCATTCGTTGAGTTAAAAATAAATTTCATTGCTTTCAGTATCTTCCTAGAATATCTTTGAATGAAATATTATTGTTTTATTATGTATATATACATTTATATTTGTGGTTTTATATTTGTCACACATAATTATGTCATTGATTTTTCCTCAATCTAGTGATATATGCTAAGTAAAGGACCCTCTCTCTCACTTTTATTAAATAATATCCCCTATGTTGTGTCCTTTTTTTATTAATTACTAATGATGGGGTATGTTTTTTCACCTCCCCCATACTCGCTTTATAATATATAAATAATTTTATACCACTTTAACACTCATTAAGCCTTAATAAGAACACCTGTTACCATGCTGAAATGTTTGCAAGGGTTTCTTCACCCCACTTCCATCTTTGAGAGATATTTCGTATTCACTACTATTACTTGTGTATGATGTATTTATACAACCTATTGATGTTTCATATCATGAATCTTATTAATATCATTGTATTAAATGTATCATTTGATGATTATAAACATTTGGGTATTCGAATGTATTAATTTGAAAGTGGTAAGGGTTTCTCCACCCGATCCTCTATTTTCATTGGGTTATTTTTTATTGCCTAATTACCTAAATAAATTACTATGTATTAATATACACACATCATAAATTATGTTTTAGTTTTCTATATATGTTTACCAACTATAATACGTCCTTATTTCATGGGTATTTACTTGTTTTAAATGGAACTTTCAAAATTGTTTCTGAAATACAAGCCTAGTCCAAGGGAAATTCCCATATTCTTACATATTTTCAAGGGAACCCCATAATATGTTTTTGGAAACAATTATCATTATAAAATCACAAATTTTATTATTAAAATACTATCCTACTTCACTTCTGGTTTTATACAATGGTTTTTCCAAAATAACTCTTCTTTTCAAAGTAAAAGAGTATTTATCTCAAGAATTACTCAAAGATATTATAAGAGCATCCTCATCTATTTCAACAATATTGTTGAATCTTATGTATTATTGGGAATGATATTTCATGGAATCATATAACATATTTTATTTAATGTTTTATGATTATTTTGGCTGTGTATGTACTATCCTAAAACTATTCACCAATTTACTCTGAATGGTTAGTGTTTATGCTTAATATTCGGGGAAAGTTATTTACATTTCAAATATTAGTTTCAATATGAATGTATATGTTGTTTATATTTATCCCAATTCATATAAGGAATTCATTGGACATAGAGAGTGTCGGGTGGGGCCTGCTATAGACCCATGGTGCATTGGTAGGTATCATGAGAAAAACTACGGTCTAAGAACAAGTCCATGAAAAAATGACTATTTATGTTCTTGACACGAGGCCTTTACGGTATATTTATGATGTCCCTCATTATGAATTCCATTATAATGAAAATAGTATTGATGGTTCTTGTGCTTATTTGACTATTAGAATACCAATGATTAATTTTTATTATGGAATTATTTAAACATCTCGTATTCCTACCATAATGTGTTCAAGTTTATTATTTTTAAAGGCATATGTTTTCAATTATTTACCATGATTAATGATTATGTTAGGATATCTTCCTCTATATTTCTTACCCTTACTGAGTATTTGAGCTCACCCATTTCTTATGATTCATTTTCTCCAGACATGAAGAACTTTATTAGGATTGACATGCTGAAATAACCTAGGAGTTATGGATGTTGTCCAAACAGATTCTATGATGTTTTTCTTTTCAAGTTGTAATGCTAAACTTATGTATATATTTTTTTCCAATACTACTAAACTACTCGTTCCTTTAGGATGAAAATTCCTTGTTTATATTCCAATGTAATCAAATAAGACACCGACTCCAGGAAACTGGGGTCGGTTCCTTATAGCTTCCAATGGATTCAAGCTGCGAAGCATTTAGGATGGTTTCCCTGCATCTAGGAACAACAAATCAAGCATTGTTAAATTTGAAAGAGAGGGGGGTTGACCTCATCCTTAAAGAGAAAATATACACCAGCATTGTATTATGATCAGAATGGCACTTGGGAAAATTAAGGCTAGAGACAGTGATAACATCATTCCTATCATCAATTTTCATGAGGCATCTATCTAATTTTCTATCCTCGTGCCCATTCAGAGTGTACCTATAACACACATAGTCTTCTCCCACAATTGGGACATTAGTCAGGTTTCATTTATCAATACACATAGAAATGTTACATGTTTCTAATCTATTAATGTGATGGTCAGTCTTCTCATCATACCTTAGAATAGTATTGAATTCCCCCATAGCCACCTAACTCTTATAAAATCGTTCTGATAAGAGTTCAAGATCCTTCCAAAGATCCCTTCTTTTAATGTACATATTGGAGGCATACAAAAAAGATAAGGTCATATAAACTCCCTAAATTCCATTATAAATTAAGAAAACCTATTTTATATTAAATAGTGAGTGGAGACAATTGTTGTCATGCTTGATCACACCATGATATTCATTATCATTCACCTTTCAAATTTTTGAAACAAATGAGTAACTCATATAAGTGTATTTAAAATCATTCTAACTCGCAAACACCATTTTTGGTTCTACTATTGCAATCATAAAAGTTTCACTGATCATAATAAAGTGTATTAGGGGTTTGACCATGGAATATTTACCAATACCTTAACAATTCCAAAATATTATCTTTTTTAAGGAAGCTCTTGTATCTTATTTGAGGCCCTCCATTTTTTGATAGTTCCACCTTTTTCTTTTTTCTCTTCCACTTTTCTTTCCCCTTTCCAGGTTTATTATCCAGGGGTTTTAATTCTTCTGGGAGCTAGGTTGAGTCTCATAGGGTTCTTCCTCATTGTTATCAAACCATATCGGTCCACTAAGAGGAGTGAATTTATTAGGGTATGGATCAATTCCCAAGGGCGATTTAAGACTAATTCACCTCTTTGCATATTTCCTGTGAAAACCTATCAGAAGGAGTCATCCACCCATTGTTTCATGTCATCAATCAACAAAAAATCAGAAGGTGGGACAACACTATCTTCATGTAATTTTATAGAGCTGCATAGGGAATTGATGGAATCTATAGATGTTTGTTGATATAGGACTTTCTCACTATCAGAAATCTAAGAATCTTCTACCCCCATTAGATCATTATGAACATGGCTCACAACATGAGTCTTCACATTTAAAGGGGTGACAAAAATTGTGTTAGCATAACAATAGTTACCCAATGGAACCTATTAATCTTCATCGATAATAACAGGGATATATTTAGGAGAGTCACTCACAATTCCATGAGGCGTAATGATAGATAGTGGCCTTTGATCAGTGGAATGCTTCTGCAGAATCTGAATAGTCTAGTGAGCAATGGTTTGTTCATTAATAACCTCTAGTACACATTTTACACATCAGGTGGTGTGCTATAATGAATCCTATCATCTTTTAAAATAGTAAGCTATCTCATTCTATGATTGAGAGGATCAGAAACCCCATCCTCACCTAAATGGGAGAAATCCATTTCCATAATCTGAATAAGTCCATTGAATTATAGAATGTTTAGATCCTTTTCAGCACCTTCAACCTCAATGATTCCTATGAAAGTGGCCACATTAGGTTACAATGTACAATCCTCCCCAAAAATAACCACCTTCCTAGTAGTATAATTCATCCCATGCTATAACTCATCCCCAAGAGTAGACCCTATAGGATCATTGGATTTCAATCAGGATTTTACCTTATCTTTGTCTTGGATAGTGCCCCTCCTACAGAATTTCTCATTATTCCCTTTTATGTAGCAATGATTGAAAATTTTGGAACTATTGAACTCAGAATCCATGTGAAAAAAACATTCCTTAAATAATTTTGGATTTCGTTCATATAGGATTTCTAGCATAATAGCGTCATACCTTATTGTAAGGATCACCTAATCTACTTGATTGGTGCCCATATAAACATCCACCAAGACCCTTATGAAGTGCCTAAACCGTGGATTCTCTATTTTTCTATCTATTATAATTTTATTTCGAACATAAGAGGTAATATCCCAAAGAATTATCAGGTTCCAATACATCTAGTTTAGATTGCATATGTGAATACCTAATTGTGTGTGGGTATTCCACACATTAAACATATCAGAATCTTGATCCCACTCTATAATCCTTAAAAATATAGGTTTCAAAGAGATTGATCCAAATATCTATGCTCATCTCAACAATTCATCAGACGGAAAGACAATATAGAAGTACCCTCTTCCCAAGGGAGTCATCTGCTAGTCACCAGAGCCCTAGATCGAAGAGATTTTATCAAATAGATCACTTAACCTCCATCAATTCTCACCATTTGGTATCAATCCCCTGGTAATGATATAGAATTTTAAAATAATTACTCGTTGTTCAATAGCTTCCTGATTGGAAGCAATATGTGCTACTATTCTCATGTATGATGCTTGGACATTTAATTTTTGTTGATCAATTTATTTTATTTTATTGAATTTGATGTATGTTAAGGTGAATGTCCTTTTTCATAATGTTGACAATCCATCCTTAAGGAAATGTATGAATTCATGTGTGGGGGTATTTGATAAGTGTATTGCATGCATACCTTTTTGAGTGTTTTAGTATGTTAATTTCTATATTTAATTGATTATTCTTTCCAATTTTTTAGTGATTTAACTTGTTTATGTTTCTATGGTAGGATATAATGATTCTTGGAAAGGGAACAAAAAGAGTGAATTTCATAGCTAAAAGACACTTTAAATGATGAGAATAGTTAAGCACCACGACATCAGATTTTCAAGGATGATTATGGAGCACTTATGGGACCTAAAATTGATGAACCATGAAAAAATGTGTCTTCCATATAATTAGAATAGAATTACACGTCATGTAATCATTACATGATGTGTACTAGAGAATATGGTTAATGGAAGGACATGATGTGATGAAAATTAAATCATCATGGAAAATTACATGTGGTGAAACTCAGTTAAATGTGGTGTAATTTTCTAGATATAAAATTACACATTGTGAAACTCAGTTACATGTGGTGAAATTTCCCAAATGGAAAATCTTCAACCTGATTCACCAAATCATCATTGTTTAAACAAATATTTCATGTGGGATGTGCCCCAGACCACTGTTGGACCAAATATTAATGCTTATTATCAATTTTAGATCCCATATGAATCCTATAAAAGGAGGTCTAGGATACTGTTGGTGAGTAAATTCAGATTGAGATCCGCCAATGACAAATCTTGGAGCGAGATGTTGCACCCTCCCTGAGTTATTTCATTCTTTTACTATATTCTTTTTCTTATTTTTATCCTTACCTATATTCCTCTCATACTATGATGATCAGGTAATCCTTCCTTGTGCTAGGGTAATGTAATAAAATTCGGAAGTTTCTATTGGATTTATTTCATTTTATTATTCATGTTTTTGATTTGTCGTAATTCTATTTTCATATTCCAATCCATTTATTTTTATTTTATCATGACCATTGATAATTCAATTTAAAAAATATTAAAATTTCCCAACTAAAAATCCTAAATGAGACATGAACATTTTCGAATTTAGGGGAAATTAGGTTTAAAAATGGTATTGAGAAAAACATGATTCAACAACACCCTAAATTACCAAACTAAGGGAAATAAGGTATTGTTGTGTTACAGAGTAGATACCATGACCATTGGATCTTCCTTGTCTCGACTCCAAGACTAATCATAAATCAATATATTTTATAAAATACAATTTCAACTGAACCCCAACATTAATGAACCCCAACATGCTTTCCAAATATGATCACAAACTAATCAATCTACTTCTCTTTCATCTTTTTCATTCTCAAAATAAAATCAAACCAATTTTCTCTCACCAATTTCATAAAATAGATAAAATTAAATCATTTGAAAACATAATCAAACTAATTCACCATCTCTATGGGTTCAAACATGAACTTTTCTAATACTACATTTTAATTAATTTAGTAGCATAGTTGGAGTTTATATAAACATTGTTTTCGTATAGACCCATTTGGAATTAACGACGCCCATCGGGGCTATCAACTATAAAAATATATATTATATAAATATATTATACAAATATATTAAACCAATATTTTTTATAAATATACTATATAAATATATTATAAAAATATATATTATAGAAATATGTTAAAAATTATATTATACAAATTAATATATATGAAATTAAAAAATATAAATTTGATATATATTTATATATATTTTATTTTATGTAGATAAATATAGATTAAATATTAATTTTAAATATAAATAAATATATATTAAATATTATATATTTATATATTTTACAAATATTTTATACAAATATATATATTATACAAAAACAAATATATATTATATTCCAAAAATACATAAAATAACAATATATATTATACAAATAAAGATATATATTACACAAATAAAAATAAATAAATATATATATATATATTATAAAATAAAAATATATATATATTATACAAATATATATTACCCAAGTATATTATACAAATATATTATACAAATATGTTACGTAATTAAATTTTAATAGAGTTCATTCAATGGTTGAAATTCATAATCCAGTTTTACTTATTAATATAGAGGTTTTAAAAATAGGTCATGATCACTCTTTTGAGGAATAATCAGTGATGATAATGTATCTTTGATATAAAGATTGATGAAACATGACCACATAACTTGCCAATGTTTTGTTCCAAAATCATAAGCACGAGTAAGTGACATGGGAACCATAAGATATAATGAAATAAAAGTATTCTTGTATGTTCTCATTTGAGTAATAGAATTTTAAGGGTGAATTTTATTTAGGAGATATATAATGTAGAATGCCATTTTTTAGTATGAATTTTTTATATATATATTTCATTTGTGTCATAATTGAATAATTTTTTTTCACCTGATATACAGATCTAAATAAAATATGTTTTATTTTATTATAGTATAATATTACAACATAAAATGTAATAAACTATAAAAATAAATTATAAGAAAAATTTAATGAATGTGGTTATTAAAACTATAAAAGGACAATAAGAACAAGTTAATGAAATGTTTTTATAATTTTGATATTCTTTTTAATGGTTTCCCATTAAAATCATATCATCCAGTATAACTGTAGAAATTATTGAAGATGTTAGAAATATGATAGGTTTTTTATAGAATAAATAAATAAATGTGATGAATAATTTTAGATAATTATTTAAGGAAATATATAGGAATGTAAAAGGATAAAGTGCTCATTATATGTTAGTTTGATATATATAGTCATTGGGTATACATATATTTGGTGGGTCCCTTAAAATTTTCATAACTCAAATGTAATCCTTATGTATAAGTGAGTAATTTATTATAAATAATATATTTAACATGTATAAATAAATAAATAGTATCATTGAGAAAGAAATAGTTTCTATATAAAAATTTTATTTATCCTATATATTATTATTTTTTATTTGAATCTTAAATTCCAAATATTTAAATTTAGAATTTAATAAAATAGATTTAATATTTGGAAATTGGAAATTGAACTTAAGTAAGAGTATAAATATTAGATTTGGGTTAAAAATTAGTTACTATGATGAATAGTTAAAATACATCGTTAAATACAATAAATACGATATATATAGTAATAATGATTTGTATGTTTATAGAAAATAATAAAATATTATCATAATATGTCCCTATCGAGACCCCTTGAAAAAAATACTAAAATGTTTATGCCCCCCAAATACCACCACTAATCAACCATGAGTAAATAACTAGTTCCAATGGTGTAATTATCAAAAATTAGAGACATTAACCCTTTTAGAGAACACAATGAAGTATAATTTTCATCATCATCAACATCATTTGTTGAATAATTATAATTTCTTTTTGTTTCCTTGAGACTCATCCCCTATATATTTTATGTTTCTTGTACTACTCTGAGCATTATTCATCACATGAATTACTACTTCTTAGAGTATTTCAAGAAACATAAGATTATGTCCTCAAGATATGGAGAATGTGTGACAAAAATGCAATGATAAATATTTGGAAGATGAGATGATGAGGATGTATATCAAATACACATAATTTAATGTTTATTGGATGACCCTTTCATTGGGAGATCACAATAAATTCATGATGGTCCCAATATAGACAATGTATTTTATGTTAGATGAGACTAAAAAGAGGGGATTTGGATTCTGAAGAGAGTATCCAAATCCATAAAAACATTAAAATAAGAGAGAGAGAGTTGAATGAGAAGGTACAAGTTTTTTTTAATATACTATTTTTTCCTCATAATATAATATATTCTTTACAAAATTCACATAATCTAAATTAAATGTCTTACTACTCATGAAGACAATGTATTTTATACAGGATGATGTTACCAATCCCTTATAAGAACAAACTATAATGAAGGAAACCATTTGAGAAGATGTAAGGGAAATTTTGCAATATAATTTCTATATTTTATCAAAAAATTATATAATTAAATGTTGATTTAGTTTTTATTATTTATTGTAGAGTTAATTTATTTTAGATGATTTATGTGAATCTTTCATGCCTTTATACGCCAAAACATCCATTGACTTCTTCTCCATTGAATGCTTTTCTCCTCTGCAATATTGACATTTATGAATTTATTTCATGTTCCCTCCACTCTTCAATCATAGAGGTAATCTAGATTTCTGAAAAGTAAAATCATTGTCTATATATTTAATGTATTTTTTCATATTTAGGTTTAATTTATTTCTTTTTAATATTCCTCACAAAATAATAGTTTTCTTATATAGGTGGATTATTTTATTTGATTTGGGGTGTCTTGTCCATATTTCATCCCTTTCTACACCAAAACATCCACCAACTTCTTCTCCCTCAAAACCTTTTCACCCATGTAGTGTTAGAATTTATCACTTTCCTTCATGTTTCGTCTATTACTCAATCAGAGAGGTAATATTTATGTTTTCACAGTAAAATCATTGTCCATATAATTAATGTATTGTTTCATATTTATGTTTAATTTATTTCTTTTTAGCATGACTCGTATAATAATTGTTTTCTTATACATTTAGATTCTTTTGTTTGATTTGGGGTGGTTTTTTTGAAGCTTAACATGCTCACGAGATATTGGACTTCAAGCCTAAAACTGAAATAATGACAACAAAGAAATATTTCAAGAATGCATACAACCATCCTGAAATGGTGAATTCCTTTTACTTTTTTAATTAATTTTTTCATCATTTTATCTAATATTTTTTAAGATATTTTCCTTATTATTTTTATCTAATACTTATTTTGGTTTTTTCAAAGATCTTTTGGGAAGTAATATTTTTCTTTCAACCATCTGCAAAAAATCCACAAAGGAGATAAAATGTTTCATTCTTCCAATGTAACCATGATTTCAATTTCCACTGCCTTTCTTGTCAAACTACCAACAATTCATATTGATTCAATATTATTAGTTGAAAAAATTGTCTCTCAGTTGAATGCTAGAAGAGTACAGGGAACATGAGCATCCTCTTATCTTATAGATTTCAACAACGATAAAGGTTTTTTTAGGTAAGAACTTCAGGTCAATATGCAGTGTTGGTAGTTAGAAAAATAAAGTAAATGGAAATTATAGTAAAATTGGAAGCTATGAATTTTTTAAGACTTAGGGATGTGTAGGAATCATTCGTACCTCAATCTGATAGACGGTGTGACCGATATGACTCCAAGTTCTTTTTTTATTTAAAATTTACATTAATTTTAGTAAAAAAGACAACCAACATACTCAGAACAAACAAACCATGTTCTGATTTTTTGATATTTAAGAAAATGATCCATAAGTCATTTTAACATGTAAAAATCAGTCGCACCTTAATATGATACATGATGTGTCTGGTATAACTCAAAGTGTCTGTTATCAGTTTAAAATAAATATTTTATTTCATAAAGTGTCAGTCATTGAAAATTGATAAAAACATGCTCAAGATTTTCTTGACAATTTAGGAAAATAATTCATAAATAATTTTTGACGTGTATGAATTAGTCACATGTCAAATTGATACATGATGTAATCTATATGATTCAAAGTGCATGTTTCCAATTTAAAATGACATTTTAGTAAAAAAAAAGGCAAGTGACAAACTCAAATCCAATAAAACACATTCATATAGTTTTTATAATTTTGAGAAATGATCCATATGTAATTTTTTACTTGTAGAAATAAGCCACACCACAATCTAACACAATGTGTGACTAGTATGACTCCAAGTACTTTTTTGATTTAAATTTGATATCAATTTTAATAAAAAGGGAAAATGACCTACTCAAAAATGAGAAAACATATTTCTATTGTTTTGATAATTTATGAAAATGATCTTTATGTCATTTTGAGTCTGATATAACAGACTTGATATTTTGATGAATAGTATCACACCCTTTTGAATAATAATATGAACCATATGAATAGTAAATAATAATATTATTTTATTTTATTAAGTTAATCATATGATGAGATCTTAATTAATCAGAAGTCTCAGGAGTAGGGAAGCCTACTCCCAAAAAATATTTATATATAAAAAAGTAAATACATCAAAATAGGAGAAACTTGGGGTCAACAAAGACGTGTGTACACAGCACCATGCGCATCAGCATCAACCAAACCACAACAGATTATTTGTGTAACAAAGGACCAAAAAGAGAAAATAACCTCAATCGCATGCTTGGAAAAAGCATCAGTAACCAGATTTTCCTCTCTATAAACATGAGTGACAACCAAAAAAATCTTCTCCACAAGCTTGAGACAGTCATCCCATGCAGAAAGCATCTTCCAAGGGACATTTTGTGAATACTTTCTATGAATATAAACTGCCAGAGCTGAGTCAAACTCCATCCATAGGGTCATCCAACCACAAAAAGAATCATACCGAACAGCCTTGATCATAGCCCATAAATCCACCTCAATAGAAAAGACATTTCCTAAAAAGTGATTAAACAGCCTTTAACAAAGCCCCTATAAGTGAGGAAAACATTGCCACATCACGAAGGCCCCGGTTCAACTGAATCCGCTCTATCCACATTATCTTCCAGACACTGAGAGATCGGGGGAATCCATCTGATATGTTTCATCAAAATTGGATTCTTACATCTACAAGAAACACCCAAAGTGAACAAGATAACCAGATCAGATACATCATTTTGCATGAATCCATTTCGATCACATGAAAAAGCAAGAACACAAGTATGAAGCTCCCGAATACCAAGAGAAATTGGTATAATTTTGTTTTCAAAGACCAGAGCATTTTGGGCACGCCAGATAAATGAAACAACCGCTGAGATAGCAGAGATGAGTAGTGGTGTCACTTGAGAACTACAATCAGCTCGATACATAGAGTCTATAAGCTATAAAAACCCTCCTAGTTCATATGGCATAAAAAACACCCTACAAATAATCCCATAAACTAGATGCAGATCAACAAGATATAAATAAATGATCAAGAGTCTCATCAACAACGAGACAATGAAAAAAACAGGTGAACGAGAAAATAATGCATGTTGTATCATCCATTTCTGAGGAAATCTACACTCCCAAATCATCCATATAAGAAAATATTGAGCCGGTGGGATATATACATCCTGAAACATAAGCATCCAAGAGGGAGCCATCAAAGGTTCAATGCACATTAATCGATAATCCTCCTTAGTGTTGTAGGTTCTAGTAAGACTGGGTAACCCGATTAAAGTATCCACCACAGAATACTGATAACATCCCAACTCCATTATTACAATTTTGGGTCACATGAATTAATATTATTCATAGTCTTGAACAAAAATATTATATTAATGATTAAAATAATGAAAATTACCTCCTCTCATCCACTATAAATACCACCATCATTCCCCACTTCATCCCACACCTCTCAAGCCTTGATCCTTACCTAAGTTCGGCCCAATACTTTTCCCAAGACTCTTCCCCACATCCTAGATCTTCTTTTCTCACCAAATTTCCAAAACCAAAGGCCTTAAGAAGGATCTCAAGGAGAAGATATAAAGAGGTAAACATCCTCTTTTCTTTTCTATCTTTTCTTTCATTTTATGTTGTTATTTTTAATTTCTTTTGGCTTATTTTTGTATATGTAATTCCATATCTCCCTTAATGCCCATATTATGTAAAAGTGATGAGATACGCCTTTCTCTCATCAAACTATTTTAGGAAATTTTAATTGATGTCATAGGCTGCCAAATTTTCGTGAGAGATTTCTCAATTTTCATCTATTTTGAGTTCCTTTATTTTATACTTATTTACTCATATCAACTCACCAAAATGTTATGATATTTCCAATTCCTTACGTGAAATTTATTTTATTATTCTAATGGAATATTTCATCATCATATCTCTTTCCCCCTCCTTTTATACTATAAATGCAAACACCATCTGAGATGTGTTAAATTATCATACTCAAGGAAGAAGGGTTTCCAATTTGCATTAATAAACTCAAGTCTGGTCATGAAACCCTTTTAATGGTTGAAAAAAATCTTAATCTATATATTTTTCTTTATTTAATGTTCTGTAATACTTACACACTCATAATAAATAATAATAATACAGAACAAGTTCATTATGCGCAAAATGGGCAAAGTTAATCCAAGCATTTATTAATAACATTTAACTAATAAATCATCCTCACGTATATAACCCACAATCATTATAAGATAATTTATATATCTTTAATGTCACTATTAATATATATTAACAATTCTGGATGTTTAACCACATTTCAAATGAACTTCTATTCCTGAATACAAGTAAACAAATCATGAAAACGAAGGGAGAAAATGCTTCCAAAACAATAAAATTGAAACTCTTAAAACCCATCAAATAGGTCATAAATGAACCTAATAAGGTTATACCATATCAATTACATGTTTATGAAGTTTTGGAATTATTAGTTAATGAAGCTAAATATGATTATTCAGGTCGTTAAGAACAATCAAGAACACCTTCGAGCTTAAGGTAAGGGATATCCTAACTCAATTTCCATTCGTTGAGTAAAAAATCAATGTCATTGGTTTCCATATCTTCCTAGAATATGTGTGAATGAAATATTAATGTTTTATTATTTATATCTAAATTTATTTTTGTGGTTTTATATTTGTCACACATAATTATGTCATTTATTTTTCCTCAATCTAGTGATACATGCTAGGTAAAGGACCCTCTCTCTCACTTTTATTCAATAATTTCCCCTATGTTGTGTCCTTTTTTTATTAATTACTAATGATGGGGTATGTTTTTTCACCTCCCCCATACTCCCCTTATAATATATAAATAATTTTATACCACTTTAACACTCATTAAGCCTTAATAAGAACACGTGTTACCATGCTGAAATGTTTGTAAGGGTTTCTTCATCCCACTTCCATCTTTGAGAGATATTTCGTATTCACTACTATTACTTGTGTATGATGTATTTATACAACCTATTGATGTTTCATATCATGAATATTATTACTATCATGGTATTTAATGTATCATTTTATTATTATAAACTTTTGGGTCTTCGAATTGATTGATTTCAAAGTGGTAAGGGTTTCTCCACCCGATCCTCTATTTTTATTTGGGTTATTTTTTATTGCCTAATTACCTAAATAAATTACTATGTATTAATATGCACACATAATAAATTCTGTTTGAGTTTTCTATATATGTTTACCACCTGTAATACGTCCTGATTTCATGGGTATTTACTTGTTTTAAAAGGAACTTTCGAAATTGTTTCTGAAATACAAGCATGGTCCAATGGAAATTCCCTTATTCTTACAAATTTTCAAGGGAACACCATAATCTGTTTTTGGAAAAAATATCATTATAAAATCACAAATTTTATTATTAAAATACTATCCTACTTCACTTCTGGTTTTTTACAATGGTTTTTCCAAAATTACTCTTCTTTTCAACGTAAAAGAGTATTTATCTCAAGAATTACTCAAAGATATTATAAGAGCATCCTCATCTATTTCAATAATATTGTTGAATCTTATGTATTATTGGGAATGATATTTCATGGAATCATATATAATATTTTATTTAATGGTTTATGATTATTTTGGATGGCTATGTACCATTAAGGAAATGATATTGTTACTCGTACGTACGTACGAATTACTGTCTCCACGACGCGATGAGATTCATTTCCACGTTCACCAATCATCGACGATTATAAAAATATACATTAATAATATATATGTAATATATGAAATAATAATTCTACTGGAGATATATATATTTATATATATGTGTATCTATGCACTTACATATATCTTATTCACTTACTTCCGTTCAATACGATATGAAAACAGAAAAAACGTTTATACGTACGTACGACCTACCATCTCCATAAAAGTTCTTTTCCATTTCATATATATATATATATATATTATAAATATTTATATTCTAAAGATATATTATATATAAATCAATGTTTATATTATTTAAGTATTTAAATCACGATCTAAATGATACGATCAAGAATAAAAAGTTAAAATACGTACGATAGCGAAAGCAATTATTACCCAAAATGTTAATTTAAAATGAAAATCATTAATAAATGGGTAGTATAAAGTCATAAATGAATCATGTATGATATAATAAATATGAATATGGTTCTTTTATATATAATAACATACAAATATCATTATACAAGAGGATAAATGTACCCTCGACCCAAGGAAAGTGCAAGGTGAGGGCTAATTCCTCAATCTCATTATTATATGAGATTGTTTATGTCTAAGTATTTTTGAGGAAATGTTTATTATACATGTCCATGTTTCATAAAATACATTTAGAAATTATTCTATTAAGATACTCTTTAAAATAACATCATTTTAAATGTTTTAAATATTTATTCCTGTAAATCTTTCTCATTAATGTCCATGTTTTCAAAAAGGTTTTTAAGGATTTATTTATATGGACATGAATGTTTTAAAAATGTTAATTCTTTTAAAAATATTA
The DNA here is from genome assembly GCA_963277665.1 of Viscum album. Classification (NCBI taxonomy): domain Eukaryota; kingdom Viridiplantae; phylum Streptophyta; class Magnoliopsida; order Santalales; family Viscaceae; genus Viscum; species Viscum album. The sequence goes on from OY728135.1 coordinate 476,854,069, forward strand.
AAAGTGGTATGGCACACTTTGATTAAAAAATGTCATTAAATTTATTCTTTTCAAAATTGTGTGATTTTTTAAAGTTTTCAAGAAAAAAGGGGTATTTCTCTCAATGCATTTTACCGATCATTTTCATCTATGCCGACATCCTTCGATGAATTTTAATCTTGTTGGAAGTTGATAAAAATATTCCATATTGTATTGTAGGTTTTCTAATATGATTGAATATGAATGTGTTATTTTTATACCATTAATTGTTTATGGATAAAGAATTGATATTTCATATGCTAGTTTAAATACGAATGATTATGTTATGTTTAAACCATTTCATTTGAGGAATGCATTGTACTTAGTAAGTGATGGGTGGAGCCCGATATAGCTCCTCGATGCATTGATAGGTCCCATGAGACAATTTGACATGTAATTGGCCAAGGCCTTTCCCAATTTGATATATGGTTTTGGACGAGGCCTAAATCATTTTTAGAGGTCTTGGATGAGACCTTGACAAGATGTTTCAGAATGTCCAGCATTATGTGTTCCCTAATTATGAAATTAATTATTACATGTGATTATTCAACTAGTAGAATATCCATGTGTATGTTTACATGGTAATGTTTGATTTATTTTTTCCATATTATGTTTACGTTTGTTTTTGAAAGGCTCCTGTTTTTATTACACATCTTTCCTTAAAAGATTATAGGTTCCACTATATTATTTACCCTTACTGAGCATCTAAACTCACCCATTCCTTATGTTTTATTTTCCCAGGATATGAAGAAGTTAGTTATGAGTGACTTTAAGGCTTAATCTAGGAGGCTTGGACATTTCTAATGGAATAAATTATTGTTTTTTTCTTTTCAAGTTGTAATGTTGAACTTATTTTATGTAATCTATTTACCAAGACTACTAAACTGACCGGTATTTCAGGACTTGATTCCTTGTAAACATGCCAATGTATTAAAATAATGCACCGACTCTGGGTAACTGGGGATGGGGAATTACAAGATAGGACAAAACTAATATCATTCATGGACCCCGAAGAGGTACAAAATTTTCAATCATCCATCACATGTGCTTATGATGATGGAGGTAAGGTTGAGACAATGACATTAAACAAAAGCGCTACCGGGAGTCAACCCGAGTTTCATTTTTTATTTTATTTCATTTCGGCTTTTAGAGTCACACGTGATATTAATCAAAATATTTATAAATCAATTGATAATATCCTATGTTTTCACCTTTTTTGTTTTTAATTTTTAGGACCAGTAATACCCAAGGAAGTAGTAAGCAGCAAGAATCAATAGAAGGTGAAGAAAATTACACGTCGTGAATGTTGAACAGGAAGAACATGTACATCCATGATTAAAGAAACAAACTGATAGGGTAGTGAGAATTTTAAATTAAAAAATATTCAACTGTATTCCCCAAATTTAATTGATTAGAATATTTCAATTTCCAATTGCATTCCATGTACTTTATTCATTCTTTACTCAACTAAACTAGGGGACACAACTGCATAGTATAATTACCATTCCATGTATTTAGATTTATTTTTTAATAAATTTAAATGAGAAAAATGGATAAATGTATTATTAGAGATTATCATTTGGATTAGGATTTTACAATTCATGATTCAAGGGATCATATTGATCATTGTAAATCATTTTTTTTGTGATTTTTCCATGTTTTGAATTTTCTAAATTTTCATTAATTTATTTAATTATTCATATGAATTTCCATGATTAATTTTCATAACAAATCATCTTATTACCAAGTAATCCACAAATCCTAATACTTATTATTCTTTCATTTGTATTTTTCTTTAGAAACTCAGGAATGTTTTCTTCTAGAACTTTCCTTGAATCTTATTGATGTTATGAATAAAAAAATCACTTTTAAAATGACTGAGGAATTATTTTATTCACCCTTATACTAAGACATACCTTACATTAATCCATTTAAGCCTATATAATCCATGAATATCCTTTTAATGAATTGTGCCATGTTACAAGCCTATCTTATCCATTCTTACTTGCCTCTAAATATTTTGGCATGATTATCAAAACTAAGAGTTGGGGAAGAGAAAAATGGTGGAATGGATTGAAATTTTATAACGATTAGTTGTGGGGAAGGTTTCATGTGATTTGGGGAAGGCACATTCATTGTATTTATTGCACACCCTCTTGAAAAAAAGAGAAAAAATGGTTGGTGTATAGAGAAATTCAAAAAAAAACATTATTTACTTAATTGGTGATCTTGTTATAACTGTTACAAATAGTTTTAGGAGGAGATCATTAGGGGATAAGTTGTGAATTTGAGAATTTCCTTAGCACAAATATATGAATAGAAATGAAAAATAATAAAAGAGGGTGATTCATTTATTTCATTTCATCTCATTATGATCCTTCTCTGAGATACTGGGGAAAATGAGACATTCATTGAGCTATTTTTGATTTTCATGAAAAGTAATTAAACTTGAACCTCCTTTTTGATCATTACTTTTTAATAAAAATGGTGCAGGATCTGGGAAATCCCATTCTTATCAAATTATTAAAAAATTAGAAAAGTTGGAGGACAAGGGGGTTTATAGAGACAAGTAGGAAACACACCACTTGCATACTGGTCAACAAGATGCGAGAAAAAGTTCAAAGTTACAAAGGAACATCTAGAGGATTCCTCCATAATTTCTCTCTTAGAGAGAGCATCAACAACCTAGTTTTCTTCCCTGTAAGAATGAGTGGCATTCATGTGAATACCATCAAGAAGGTTCATGCATGAAATCCATGATGGAAGGATTCCCCAAGGGACATCCTTGGACCATGTATTCAAAATTTTCACCACTATGATCAGGTCATATTCCACCCAAATGTGTCTCTATCCATGATGAACTACATAGTTGATAGACTTTATCATCACCAATAACTCAGATTCAATTGCAGACCTAATGCCTATATAATGATAAAATAATCCTTTAATAAACCCCAATGGTTGCGAAAAACCCAACCACATCCTAAAGGTCCTGGTGTACTGTAGGCAACCCCATCAGCATTCAATTTTAGTCATGATGAGATGGGAGGGATACATATAATTGATTTCAATATAAAATGATTCTTCACCCCACCAGTAACACCAAGTGTTTTCAGAATAATAAGATCAGAAACAATATTATGCATGGAACCTATTTGGTTCTTGGAGGCATCTTTTATCTCCTTATAAACATCTCTATGTCCAACCTTGATAGAGGGTCAATGATTATCAAAGGAAATTAAATTTATTTCCTTCCAAATCTAATCAAATTCTACCGCCACATCATCTATATGTAGTTAGAAAATATTCTCACTTTGAGAAGAAATGATAACTGAGAGCATAAAAACATCAAGGTTGTCCAGTACCAAGCCAATGCCAAAAACATCCCAAAGATGTCACCAAAACCCGCATGAGAACTTTCAGGAGAAAAATATGCTTCATTATTTCATTACCCTAAAAACAGAGATAGCATAGAGAATCCAAGTGTAGGGGACTAGATCAGGGTATCACAATCAGTAAAAATGTACTGTTGCAATTCTAATTTGATTTGAGGGGACATGCAGCCTTGTAGGATGGAGTTTTGATGTAAATCATTAATGGATAGATTATCCAGTAGGGGAGGCACATCCATTATTTCCAATGGGGGCCCATCCATCCATTTCATGGTCCATATATTATGATTAGATGATCTGGAAACAATCCATGTTGAGCAGATTATGATTCCATTATAGGCATGCTTGATGTAAGGTCAAATGGAGGAGGAAACATAAGTGGAGTATACATTATATAGATTTTGGATAAACCATTAGGCTAAAAAGTTTTGGGATGTGTCACTGGAGGTTAGTATACTCATTTTGAATTTGTATATGAGGGCGTCATTGATGGTTTTTAAATCTTTGTTTCCCATACCCCCCAAATTAGTGTGTTTGATACAGTCTTTCAAAGAAATGATGTTGTGTTTATTTTCATGTATAGACCCTATCCATATAAATTTTCTAATGATGGTTTTATGTTCCTTAAGGATAGATCGATTCCACCTATAAGTAGATAAATCATAGACAAACATTGAAGTGATGATAGAGTTGACAAGACAAATCCTTCCTACTTGGGAGATGGTTTTCCCTTTCTTGGTGGCCATTTGAGTAATGATTCCAGAGTATATGGTTTCAAGGTAGCATATTTTAATCCTACCCCTTAACAAAAGTACCCCAATATATATAAAAGAAATGGTTCCTTTCTTAACTCAATGTTGTTTGGAGATCTTATTCAGCTTCTAAACCATCATTCCATTTCTAATAATAACTGATTATTTATTCCAGCTTACCACTTTCCCAAATACATCCTCATAATGGGAAATGATTTTCTATATAGAATATATTGTCCCTTTATTATCTTTAACAAAGATTAGAATTTCCTCAATTTAAAGAAGATGAGAGGGTGTTAGAATGTCTCTTCCTTCCTTGATTTTTCAATATATGACAGCCTACACCAAATCATTCAGAAAAACACTCAAGTAATCTTTTTCCAAATAAATGAGAAGTCTAGATAATGGTTCCCCTTGTCTGAATTCCCTTGAACATTGAAAATAATCCCATGTTTAGACATTAATCAAAATATATAGATAGACACTATATAAAATATCCTTGACAAGGATATTGAATGACTTAGGTAATCCATGTTTTTTGATAATATCCATGTTGAAACTCCATTTTAACATGTCAAATGCCTTTGAAATATACAGTTTGAGGTAAAAGATTCCATTTCTAACTTGACTTCTCATAATATTGACACATTTTGAAGTAGTGAAAAGGAAATTCTGAATGTTCCTTCCAGGGACAAATCCAAATTTATTTGGGGTTATCAGGTCAGTAACATTGTTCCCAATCCTTAAGGAAATGATCTTCCTGATGATTTTGGGGAATGTGTTCCCAATAGCCACTAGCATAAAGTCCTTGATATACAAGGAATTAAGCATGATTGAAGAAGTCTTTCACAACATTAATGACCTCATAATGCACAATATCCTAGTAGAATATAAAAATTTGTTTGTGAAACCATCCGGCCCAGCCACACTATTAATATAAAAAGAGAAGATAGTATAATTTTTGAACTTCTCTATTGGGGCTTTGATAACCATATTGTTTTATTATGTATCAATGGTTGATTCAATATTTTCACTTAATTAAGCATATCATTAATCCCTTCATTGGAGAAAATGTATTCAAAATAATTCCCCAAAACATTTGAATTTTCAAATTTTGAGAGATATAGTGACCCATTTACTTCAATTTCATTAACACTTCTCTAGGCCTTCCTCTCTCTATGTAAGTAGAGAAAGAACCAGAAATTTATATCTCCCTCTTGAAGCCATTTGACATTGTATTTATTCTTATCAATCCTTTCTTAAAGTAGGGTAAGATCATCAATATGGTAAAGGGCATGAACCTCATATCTTGTGGGGACATATTGATTCTGACATGCATTTTGGCATTGAAGAATCTGTTGTTAAACAGCCTGAATTTCATTTTCCATGTTGGAGAAAGAATCCTTTCTAAATTATTTGAGCATTTTTTTTGGTGTTTTTAAACTTGATGGACATGATTATAAGAGTAATTCTCTAACATCCCAAGATTTTACAAATAAATTAAATTTAGAGTGAATGAATCACAAAGTCCCTACAAAACAACACATTTTATAACCTATTCGTTAAGCACAACTTTGCCTATACTATGATTTGAATTTCAAAAAATGATCATGTAGAGTTGTGATCAGTAAGTCATTTGGAGTCTGATATAACCAACTTGATATTTTGATGAATAGTATCACACCCTTATGAATAATAATATGACCCATATGAATAGTAAATAATATTATTATTTTATTTTATTAAGTTAATCAGGTGATGAGATCTTAATTAATCAGAAGACTCAGGAGTAGGGAAGCCTACTCCCAAAAAATATTTATATATAAAAAAGTAAATACATCAAAAGAAAAGAAACATGGGGTCAACAAAGACGTGTGTACATAGCACCACGCGCATCAGCATCAACCAAACCACAATAGAATGTTTTTGTAACGAAGGACCAAAAAGAGAAAACATCCTCAATCGTACGCTTGGAAAAAGCATCAGTAACCAGATTTTCCTATCTATAAACATGAGTGACAACCAAAAAAATATTCTCCACAAGCTTGAGACAGTCATCCCATGCAGAAAGAATCTTCCAAGGGACATTTTGTGAATACATTCTAAGAATATCAACTACCAGATCTGAGTCAGACTCCATCCATAGGGTCATCTAACCATGAAAAGAAGCATACCAAACATCCTTGATCATAGCCCATAATCCACCTCAATATCAAATCCATTTCCTAAAAAGTGATAAAAACAGCCTTTAACAAATCCCCTATAAGTGAGGAAAACATTTCCACATCCCGAAGGCCCCGGTGCACCTGAAGCCACTCCATCCACATTATCTTTCAGACACTGAGAGATCGGGGGAATCCATCTGATATGATTCATCAAAATTGGCTTCTTACATCTACAAGAAACACCCAAAGTGCACAAGATAACCAGATCAGATACATCATTTTGCATGAATCCATTTCGATCACATGAAGAAGCAAGAACACAAGTATGAAGCTCTCGAATACCAATAGAAATTGGTATAATTTTGTTTTCAAAGACCAGAGCATTTTGGGCACGCCAGATAAAAGAAACAACCACTGAGATAGTAGAGATGAGTAGTGGTGTCACCTGAGAACTACAATCAGATTGATTCATAGAGTCTATAAGCTGTAAAAAACACTCCTAGTTCATATGGAATCAAAAAACACCCTACAAATAATCCCATAAACTAGATGCAGAGCAACAAGATATAAATAAATGATCAAGAGTCTCATCAGCAACGAGACAACGAAAAAAAAGGTGAAAGAGAAAATAATGCATGTTGTATAATCCATTTCTGAGGTAATCTACACTCCCAAATCATCCATATAAGAAAATATTGAGCCGGTGGGATATATACATCCTGAAACATAAGCATCCAAGAGGGATCCATCAAAGGTACCGTTCACATTAATCTATAATCATCTTTAGTGTTGTAGGTGCTAGTAAGACTGGGCAACCCGATTAAGGTATCCACCACAGAATACTGATAACATCCCAACACCATTATTACAATTTTGGGTCACATGAATTAATATTATTCATAGTCTTGAACAAAAATATTATAATAATGATTAAAATAATGAAAAATACCTCCTCTCCTCCACTATAAATACCACCCTCATTCCCCACTTCATCCCACACCTCTCAAGCCTTGATCCTTACCTAAGTTCGACCCAATACTTTTCCCAAGACTCTTCCCCACATCCTAGAGATTCTTGTCTCACCAAATGGCCAAATCCAAAGGCCTTAAGAAGGATCTCAAGGAGAAGAGATAAAGAGGTAAACATCCTCTTTTCTTTTCTTTCTTTTCTTTCATTTTATGTTGTTATTTTTAATTTGTTTTGACTTATTTTGGTATATTTCATTCCATATCCCCCATAATTCCCATATTATTTAAAAGTGATGAGATACCCCATTCTCTCATCAAACTATTTTAGGAAATTTTAGGTGATGTCATAGGCTGCCGAATTTTTGTGAGAGATTTCTCAATTTTCATCTATTTTTAGTTCCTTTATTTTATACTTATTTCCTCATATCAACTCACCAAAATGCTATGATATTTCCAATTCCTTATGTGAAATGTATTTTGTTATTCTAATGGAATATTTCACCATCATATCTCTTTCCCCCTCCTTTTATACTATAAATGCAAACACAATCTGAGATGTGTTAAATTATCACACTCAAGGAAGAAGGGTTTCCAATTTGCATTACTACACTCAAGTATGGTCATGAAACCCTTTTAATGGTTGAAAAAAATCTTAATCTATATATTTTTATTTATTTAATGTTCTGGAATACTTACACACTCATAATAAAAAATAATAATACAAAACAAGTTCATTGTGCACAAAATGGGCAAAGTTAATCCAAGCATTTATCAATAACATTTAACTAATAAATCATCCTCACGTATATAACCCACAATCATTATAAGATAATTTATATATATTTAATGTCACTAATAATATATATTAACAATTCTGGAAGATTAACCACATTTCAAACAAACTTCTATTCCTGAATACAAGTAAACAAATCATGAAAACGAAGGGAGAAAATGCTTCCAATACAATAAAATTGAAACTCTTAAAACCCATCAAATAGGTCATAAGTGAACCTAATAAGGTTATACCATATAAAATACATGTTTATGAACTTTTGGAATTATTAGTTAATGAAGCTAAATATGATTATTCAGGTCATTAAGAACAATCAAGAACACCTTCGAGCTTAAGGTAAGGGATATCCTAACTCAATTTCCATTCGTTGAGTTAAAAATCAATGTCATTGGTTTCAGTATCTTTTAGATTATGTGTGAATGAAATATGATTTTTTATTATCTATATCTACATTTATTTTTTTGGTTTTATATTTTTCACACATAATTATGTCATTGATTTTTCCTCAATCTAGTGATACATGCTTGGTAAAGGACCCTCTCTCTCACTTTTAATCAATAATTTCCCCTATGTTGTGTCCTTTTTTTATTAATTACTAATGATGGGGTATATTTTTTCACCTCCCCCATACTCCCCTTATAATATATAAATAATTTTATACCACTTTAACACTCAGTAATCCTTCATAAGAACACCCGTTACCATGCTGAAATGTTTGTAAGGGTTTCTTCATCTCACTTCCATCTTTGAGAGATATTTCGTATTCACTAATGTTACTTGTGTATGATGTATTTATACTACCTATTGATTTTTCATATCATGAATATTATTACTATCATGGTATTCAATGTATCATTTGATGATTATAAACTTTTGGGTATTCTAATTGATTGATTTCAAAGTGGTAAGGGCTTCTCCACCCGATCCTCTATTTTCATTTGGGTTATTTTTTATTGCCTAATTACCTAAATAAATTACTACGTATTAATATGCACACATCATAAATTATTTTTGAGTTTTCTATATATGTTTACCAACTATAATACGTCCTTATTTCATGGGTATTTACTTGTTTTAAAAGGAACTTTCAAAATTGTTTCTGAAATACAAGCCTGGTCCAAGGGAAATTCCCATATTCTTACATATTTTCAAGGGAACCCCATAATCTGTATTTGGAAACAATTATCATTATAAAATCACAAATTTTATTATTAAAATACTATCCTACTTCACTTCTGGTTTTATACAATGGTTTTTCCAAAATAACTCTTCTTTTCAAAGTAAAAGAGTATTTATCTCAAGAATTACTCAAAGATATTATAAGAGCATCCTCATCTATTTCAACAATATTGTTGAAACTTATTTATTATTGGGAATTATATTTCATGGAATCATATAACAAATTTTATTTAATGGTTTATGATTATTTTGGCTATGTATGTACTATCTTAAAACTATTAACCAATTTACTCTGAATGGTTAGTGTTTATGCTTAATATTCGGGGAAAGTTGTTTACATTTCAAATATTAGTTTCAATATGAATGTATATGTTGTTTATATTTATCCCAATTCATATAAGGAATTAATTGGACATAGAGAGTGTCAGGTGGGGCCTGCTATACACCCTTGGTGCATTGGTAGGTATCATGAGACAAACTACGGTCTAGGCACAAGTCCATGAAAAAATGACTATTTATGTTCTTGACACGAGGCCTTTACGATATGTTTATGATGTCCCTCATTATGCATTCCATCATAATGAAAATAGTATTGATGGTTCTTGTGCTTATTTGACTATTAGAATACCAATGATTAATTTTTATTAAGCAATTATTTAATCATCTCGTATTCCTACCATAATGTGTTCAAGTTTATTATTTGTAAAGGCATATGTTTTCAATTATTTACCATGATTAATGTTTATGCTATGATATCTTCCGCTATATTTCTTACCCTTACTTTGTATTTGAGAACACCCATTTCTTATGATTCATTTTCTCCAGACATGAAGAACTTTATTATGATTGGCATGCTGAAATAACCTAGGAGTTATGGATGTTGTCCAAACAGATTCTATGCTGTTTTTCTTTTCATGTTGTAATGCTAAACTTATGTATATATTTTGTTTCCAATACTACTAAACTACTTGTTCCTTTAGGATGAAAATTCCTTGTTTATATGCCAATGTAATCAAATAAGACACCGACTTTAGGCAACTGGGGTCGGTTCCTTATAGCTTCCAATGGATTCAAGCTGCCAAGCATTTAAGATGGTTTCCCTGCATCTAGGAACAACAAGCCAAGAATTGTTAAATTTGAAAGTGAGGGGGGATGACCTCATCCTTAAAAAGAAAATATACACCAGCATTGGATTATGATCAGAATGGAACTTGGGAAAAGTAAGGCTAGAGACGGTGATAACATCATTCCTATCATCAATTTTCATGAGGCATCTATCTAATTTTCTATCCTCGTTCCCATTCAGAGTGTACCTATAACACACATAGTCTTCTCCCACAATTGGGACATTAGTCAGGTTTCATTTATCAATACACATAGAAATGATACATGTTTCTAATCTATTAATGGGATGGTCAGTCTTCTCATCATACCTTAGAATAGTATTGAATTCCCCCATAGCCACCTAACTCTTATAAAATCATTCTGATAAGAGTTCAGGATCCTTCCAAAGATCCCTTCTTTTAATGTACATATTGGAGGCATACAAAAAAGATAAGGTCATATAAACTCCATCAATTCCACTATCAATTAATACAACCTATTTTATATTAAATAAAGAGTGGAGACAATTGTTGTCATGCTTGATCACCCCATGATATTCAGTATCATTCACCTTTCAATTTTTAGAAACAAAGGAGTAACTGATATAAGTGTATTTAAAATCATGCTAACTCGCAAACACCATTTTTGGTTCTACTATTGAATTCATAAAAGGTTTGTTGATCATAATAATGTGTATTAGGGGTTTGACCATGGAAGATTTACCAATATCTTAACAATTCCAAAATATTATCTTTTTTTAAGGAAGATCTTGCATCTTATTTGAGGCCCTCCATTTTTTGATAGTTCCACCTTTTTCTTTTTTCCCTTCCACTTTCCTTTCCCCTTTCCAGGATTATTATCCAAGGGTTTTAATTCTTCTGGGAGCTAGGTTGAGTCTCATAGGGTTCATCCTCATTGTTATCAAACCATATCTGTCCACTAAGAGGAGTGAATTTATTAGGGTATGGATCAATTCCTAAGAGGAATTTAAGACTAATTCACCTCTTTGCATATTTCCTGTGAAAACCTATCAGAATGAGTCATCCACCCCATGTTTCATGTCATCAATCAACACAAAATCAGAAGGTGGGACAACACTATCTTCATGTAATTTTATAGAGCTGGATAGGGAATTGATGGAATATAGAGATGTTTGTTGATATAGGACTTGCTCACTATCAGCAATATGAGAATCTTCTACCCCCATTAGTTCATAATGCACATGGATCACAACATGAGTCATCATATTTAATGGGGTGACACAAATTGTGTTAGCATAATAATAGTTACCCAATGGAACCTATTAATCATCATCGATCATAACAGGGATATATTTAGGAGAGTCAGTCATAATTTCATGAGGCGTATTGATAGACAGTGCCCCTGGATCAGTGGAATGCTTCTGCAGAATGTGAATAGGCTAGTGAGCAATTGTTTGTTCATTAATAACCTTTTGTACACATTCTAGTGTGCTAATATCTTACACATCAGGTGGTGTACTATAATTAATCCTATCATATTTTTAAATAGTAAGATATCTCATTCTATGATTGAGAGGATCAGAAACCCCATCCTCACCTAAATGGGAGAAATCCATTTACATAATCTTAATAAGTCCATTGAATTATAGAATTTTTAGGTCCTTTGCAGCACCTTCAACCTCAATGATTCCTATGAAAGTGGCCACATTAGGTTCCAATGTAGAAGCCTCCCCAAAAATAACCACCTTCCTAGTAGTATAATTAATCCCATGCTATAACTCTTCCCCAAGAGTAGACCCTATAGGATCATTGGATTTCAATCAGGATTTTACCTTATCTTTGTCTTTGTTAGTGCCCCTCCTACAGAATTTCTCATTATTCCCTTTTATGTAGCAAAGACTGAAAAAATTTGAACTATTGAACTCAGAATTCATGTGAAAAAAACATTCCTTACATAATTTTGGATTTCGTTCTTATAGGATTACTAGCATAATAGCGTCATACCTTATTGTAAGGATCACCTAATCTACTTGATTGGTGCCCATATAAACATCCAACAAGACCCTTACGAAGCGCCTAAACCATGGATTCTCTTTTTTTCTATCTATTATAATTTTATTTCGAACATAAGAGGTAATATCCCAAAGAATTATCAGGTTCCAATACATCTAGTTTAGATTGCATATGTGAATCCCTAATTGTGTGTGGGTATTACAAACATTAATCATATCAGAATCTTGATACCACTATTGAATCCTTAAAAATATAGGTTTCAAAGAGATTTATCCAAATATCTATGCCCATCTCAACAATTCATCAGACTGAAAGACAATATAGATGTACCCTCTTCCCATGGGAGTCATCTGCTAGTCACCAGAGCCCTAGATCGAATAGATTTTATCAAATAGATCACTGAACCTCCATGAATTCTCACTATTTTGTATCAATCCCCTGGTAATGATATAGAATTTTAAAATAATTACTCATTGTTCAATAGCTTCCTGATTGGCAGAAATATGTGATACTATTCTCATGTATGATGCTTGAACATTTAATTTTTTTTAATCAATTTATTTTATTGAAATAGAATTTGAAGTATGTTAAGGTGAATGTCCTTTTTCAGTATGTTGAGATTCCATCCTTATGGAAATGTATGAATTCAATGTAGGGGGTATTTGATAAGTGTATTTCATGCATTCCTTTTAGAGTGTTTTAATATGTTAATTTCTATATTTAATTGATTATTATTTCCAATTTTTTAGTGATTTAACTTGTTTATGTTTTTATGGTAGGATATAATGATTCTTGGAAAGGGAACAAAAAGAGTGAATTTCATAGCTAAAAGACACTTTAAACGATGAGAATAGTGAAGCACCATGACATGAGATTTTCAAGGATGATTATGGAGCACTTATTGGACCTAAAATTGATGAACCATGAAAAAATGAGGCTTCCATATAATTAGAATAGAATTACACGTCATGTAATCATTACATGATGTGTACCAGAGCATAAGGTGAATGGAAGGACATGATGTGATGAAAACTAAATCATCATGGACAATTACATGTGGTGAAACACAGTTAAATGTGGTGTAAATTTCTAGATATAAAATTACACATTGTGAAACTCAGTTACATGTGGTGAAATTTCCCAAATGGAAAATCTTCACCCTGATTCACCAAATCATCGTTATTTGAACAAATATTTGATGTGGGATGTGCCCCCAGACCACCGTTGGACCAAATATTAATGATTATTATCAATTTTAGATCCCATATGAATCCTATAAAATGAGGTCTAGGATACTGTTGGTGAGTAAATTCAGATCGAGATCCGCCAATGACAAAGCAAGGAGTGAGTTGTTGCACCTTCCCTGAGTTATTTCATTCGTTTACTATATTCATTTTCTTATTTTTATCCTTACATATATTCCTCTCATACTATGATGACTGGGTAATCCTTCCTTATGCTAGGGTAATTTAATAAAATGGGGAAGGTTCTATTGGATTTATTTCATTTTATTATTCATGTTTTTGATTTGTCGTAATTCTATTTTCATATTCCAATCCATTTATTTTTATTTTATCATGACCATTGATAATTCAATTTAAAAAATATTAAAATTTCCCAACTAAAAATCCTAAATGAGACATGAACATTTTCTAATTTATGGGAAATTAGGTTTAAAAATGGTATTGAGAAAAACATGATTCGACAACACCCTAAATTACCAAACTAAGGGAAATAAGGTATTGTTGTGTTACAGAGTAGATACCATGACCATTGGATCTTCCTCGTCTCGACTCCTACACTAATCATAAATAAATATATTTTATAAAATACAATTTCAACTGATCCCCAACATTAAAGAACCCCAACATGCTTTCCAAATATGATCACAAACTAATCAATCTACTTTTCTTTCGTCTTTTTCATTCTCAAAATAAAATCAAACCAATTTTCTCTCACCAATTTCATAAAATAGATAAAATTAAATCATTTGAAAACCTAATAAAACTAATTCACCATCTCTATGGGTTCAAACTTGAACTCTTCTAACACTACATTTTAATTAATTTAGTATCATAGTTTGAGTTTTTATAAACATTGTTTTCGTATAGACCCATTTGGAATTAACGACGCCCATCGGGGCTATCAACTATAAAAATATATATTATATAAATATATTATAGAAATATATTAAACCAATATTTTTTATAAATATACTATATAAATATATTATAAAAATATATATTATAGAAATCTGTTAAACAATTATATTACACAAATTAATATATATGAAAATAAAAAATAAAAAATTGATATATATTTATACATATTTTATTTTATGTAGATAAATATATATTAAATATTATGTTTAAATATAAATAAATATATATTATATATTATATATTTATATATTATACAAATATTTTATACAAATATATATATTATACAAATACAAATATATATTATATTACAAAAATACATAATATAACAATATATATTACACAAATAAAGATATTATTACACAAATAAAAATAAATAAATATATATATATATATATTATAAAATAAAAAAATATATATTATACAAATATATATTACCCAAGTATATTATACAAATATATTATACAAATATGTTACGTAATTAAATTTCAATAGAGTTCATTCAATGGTTGAAATTCGTCATCCAATTTTACTTATTAATATAGAGGTTTTAAAAATAGGTCATGATCACTCTTCTGAGGATTAATCAGTGATGATAATGTATCTTTGATATAAATATTGATGAAACATGACCACGTAACTTGTCAATGTTTTGTTCCAAAATCATAAGCACGAGGAAGTGACATGGGAACCATAAGATGTAATGAAATAAAATTATTCTAGTATGTTCTCATTTGAGTAATATAATTTTAAGTGTGAAATTTCTTTAAGAGATATATAATGTAGAATCCCATATTTTAGTATGAATTTTTTATATATATATTTCATTTGTGTCATAATTGAATAATGTTTTCCACCTGATATACATATCTAAATAAAATATGTTTTATTTTATTATAGTATAATATTACAACATAAAATGTAATAAACTATAAAAATAAATTATAAGAAAAATTTAATGAATGTGGTTATTAAAACTATAAAAGGACAATAAGAACAAGTTAATGAAATGTTTTTATAATTTCGATATTCTTTTTAATGGTTTCCCATTAAAATAATATCATCCAGTATAACTGTAGAAATAATTGAAGATATTAGAAATATGATAGGTTTTTTATAGAATAAATAAAGAAATGTAATAAATAATTTTAGATAATTATTTAAGGAAATATATAGGAATGTAAAAGCATAAAGTGCTCATTATATGTTAGTTTGATATATATAGTCATTGGGTATACATATATTTGGTGGGTCCCTTAAAATTTTCACAACTCAAATGTAATCCTTATGTATAGGTGACTAATTTATTATAAATAATATATTTAACATGTATAAATAAATAAATAGTATCATTAAGAAAGAAATAGTTTCTATATAAAAAATTTATTTATCCTATATATTATTATTTTTTATTTGAAACTTAAATTCCAAATATTTAGATTTAGAATTTAATAAAATAGATTTAATATTTGGAAATTGGAAATTGAACTTAGGTAAGAGTATAAATATTAGATTTGGGTTAAAAATTAGTTACTATGATGAATAGTTAAAATACATCGTTAAATACAATAAATACGATATATATAGTAATAATGATTTGTATGTTTATAGAAAATAATAAAATATTATCATAATATGTCCCTGTCGAGACCCCTTGAAAAAAATACTAAAATTTTTGTGCCCCCCAAATACCCCCACTAATCAACCATGAGTTAATAACTAGTTCCAATGGTGTAATTATCAAAAATTAGAGACATTAACCCTTTTAGAGAACACAATGAGGTATAATTTTCATCATCATCAACTTCATCTGTTGAATAAATATAATTTCTTTTTGTTTCCTTGAGACTCATCCCTTATATATTTTACGTTTCTTGTACTACTCTGATCATTATTCATCACATGAATTACTACTTCTTAGAGTATTTCAAGAAACATAAGTTTATGTCCTCAAGATATGGAGAATGTGTGTCAAAAATGAAATGATAAATATTTGGAACATTAGATGATGAGGATGTATATCAAATACACATAATTTAATGTTTATTGGATGACCCTTTCATTGGGAGATCACAATAAATTCATGATGGTCCCAATATAGACAATGTATTTTATGTTAGAGGAGACTACAAAGAGGGGATTTGGATTCTTAAGAGAGTATCCAAATCCATAAAAACATTAAAATAAGAGAGAGAGAGGTGAATGAGAAGGTACATGTTTTTTTAATATACTATTTTTTCCTCATAATACAATATATTCTTTACAACATTCACATAATCTAAATTAAATGTCTTACTACTCATGAAGACAATGTATCCTATACAGGATGATGTTACCAATCCCTTATAAGAACAAACTATAATAAAAGAAACCATTTGAGAAGATGTAAGGGAAATTTTTCAATATAATTTCTATATTTTATCAAAAAATTATATAATTAAATGTTGATTTAATTTTTATTATTTATTGTAGAGTTAATTTATTTTAGATGATTTATGTGAATCTTTCATGCCTTTATACACCAAAACATCCATTGACTTCTTCTCCATTGAAACCTTTTCTCCTCTGCAGTATTGGCATTTATCAATTTCTTTCATGTTCCCTCCACTCTTAAATCATATAGGTAATATAGATTTCTGAAAAGTAAAATCATTGTCTATATATTTAATGTATTTTTTCATATTTAGGTTTAATTTATTTCTTTTTAATATTACTCAGAAAATAATTGTTTTCTTATATAGGTGGATTATTTTATTTGATTTGGGGTGGCTTGTCCATATTTCATCCCTTTCTACACCAAAACATCCACCAACTTCTTCTCCCTCAAAACCTTTTCACCCATGTAGTGTTAGAATTTATCACTTTCCTTCATGTTTCATCCATTACTCAATCAGAGAGGTAATATTTATGTTTTCACAGTAAAATCATTGTCCATATAATTAATGTATTTTTTCATATTTATGTTTAATTTATTTATTTTTAGTATGAATCGTATAATAATTGTTTTCTTATACATTTAGATTCTTTTGTTTGAGTTGGGGTGGTTTTTTTGAAGCTTACCATGCTAACGAGAGATTGGACTTCAAGCCTACAACTAAAATAATGACAACACAGAAATCATTCAAGAATGCATACAACCATCCTGAATTGGTGAATTCCTTTTACTTTTTTAATTAATTTTTTCATCATTTTATCTAATATTTTTAAGATATTTTCCATATTATTTTTATCTAATACTTATTTAGGTTTTTCAAAGATATTTTGGTAAGTCATATCTTTTTTTCAACCATCTGCAAAAAATCCACAAAGGAGATAAAATGTTTCATTCTTCCAATGTTACCATGATTTCAATTTCCACTGCCTTTCTTGTCAAACTACAAACAATGAATATTGATTCAATATTATTAGTTGACAAAATTTTCTCTATGTTGAATTCTAGAAGAGTACAGGGAACATGAGCATCCTCTTATCTTCTAGATTTCAACAACGATAAAGGTTTTTTTAGCTAAGAACTTCAGGTCAATATGCAGTGTTGGTAGTTAGAAAAATAAATTAAATGGAAATCATAGTATCATTGGAAGCTAGGAATTTTTTAAGACTTAGGGATGTGTAGGAATCATTCGTACCTCAATCTAATAGACGGTGTGACCGATATGACTCCAAGTACTTTTTGTATTTAAAATTTACATTAATTTTAGTAAAAAAGACAACCAACATACTCAGAACAAACAAACCATGTTTTAATTTTTTTTTATTTAAGAAAAAGATCCATAAGTCATTTTAACATGTAAAAATCAGCCGCACCTCAATATGATACATGATGTGTCTGGTATAACTCAAAGTGTCTGTTATCAGTTTAAAATAAATATTTTATTTCATAAAGTGTCACTCATTGAAAATTGATAAAAACATGCTCAAGATTTTCTTGAAAATTTAGGAAAATAATTCATAAATAATTTTTGATGTGTATGAATTAGTCACATGTCAAATTGATACATGATGTAATCTATATGATTCAAAGTGCATGTTTCAAATTTAAAATGACATTTTAGTAAAAAATAATGGAAAGTGACATACTCAAATCCAATAAAACACATTCATATAGTTTTTATAATTTTGAAAAATGATTCATATGTAATTTTTTACTTGTATAAATAAGCCACACCACAATCTAACACATTGTGTGACTGGTATGACTCCAAGTATTTTTTTATTTAAATTTGATATCAATTTAATAAAAAGGGAAAATGACCTACTCAAAACTGAGAAAACATATTTCTATTGTTTTGATAATTTATGAAAATGATCTTTATGTAATTTGGGATGTGTAAGAATCATCCCCACCTCAATTTGATGCGTAGTGTGACAAATATGTCTCAAAGTGTGTCTTTTCAATTAAAATTAACATCAATTTTAGTAAAAATAACAACTAACCTACTCTAAACTGAGAAAAAACATTCTGATTAAAATAATAATTTAGGGAAATGATCCATATGTCATTTTTGATGTATATATATTAGACTCACCTTAATCTGATACATGATGTGCCTTGTATGAATCAATATGTTCATTATCAGTATAAAATCAATATTTTAGTTCAAAAAGTGTTACCCAATGAAAACCAAGAAAACACAATCAGATTGTATTGATATTTTAGGAAAATGATTCATAAAACATTTTTGAAATGTAGGAGTTAGTTTCATGTAAAATTGACACATAATGTGACCTGTATGATTCCTAGTGCATTTTTCTAGTTTAAAATGACATTTTAGTGAAAAAGACAAGCAACAAACTCAAAACTGAGAAAAAATATTCAGATTATTTTGATAATTTAAAAAAATGATCCATAACTCATTTGATATGTGTAAGAATCATACACACCTCAATCCAATGTAGAATGTGACTAGTATGAATCCATGTTCATATTTTCAATATATAAGTGTCATTTCAGGTTAAAACATGGATTACATCACCAAAATAGAGCAAAGTAACCAATATTGTTTTCTCATCATTCTATCTACTATTACTTAATGAATCTACTTATAACTTTTATCTTATAATTATTTAGTTAATTATAACAAGATAATGATTTAAAATGAACAAGAAATGGTGTGACGTGCAGGAATCAACCACAACTAAATATGATATATAGTTTTTCTAGTATGACTCAAAGTTCAGTTTAAAATTTACACTTTTTATTAATTTATTTCTTTATATTGTTATTAACATTAGAATTTTTTTCTTATATAGCTGTGTTTTATTCATGAGAAGGGGTTAGGATGAAACAAAAAAGGAATACTAATGTTTTTGAATTTATGTAATAATTTTTACTTATATAATTGTATAAATGAATGTTTGAAATGACTATAATATAGTATTTTTCTTGTATTTATGTTGTAAAATTTATTTCATTTAAATTTCATGTTGGTACTTGATTTTGCTGATTTCATGGTGTTTTTAGTGTTGTGGTGTGCTTTTATATCATAATGTATCATTCTCTTTTATTAGAGATTCTACCAGCACTGATAAAGGGGTCCTTTATTAGTGCTTTTAGAATCTCTTATAAAGGACTAATTTATCGATGTTTTTAGAAGCACTAATAAAGGGTTATTTTATTAGAGCTTATAAATTTCTAATAAAGCCCCATTTATCAAAACTTTTTTAGCACTAATAAAAGACTAGGGATTTTAATCTCACTCTATTAGTCAGTGCTTCACTGGTGCTGATAAAGGAAATTTTTAGCGCTCTTAAAGGCCTATTTTGTAGTAGTGTGTTCTTGTAAAATAATAGTTTGTCATTTCCTTCAGAGGTATACATTGGATACCAACATGTTTTTCTCTAGTGTATTAACTCAATGTTATTTCTGTTGCTGTTGTTGTACTTTATTGTTATTATATTCATTTTTTTGATGAAGCATTTTTTGGGTTACACATTAGAGATATACATGTTCATTCATCTTTATAGTTTTCTCTCTGTTGTTATTTAAAGGAATAATATTCAACATTGAATATTATTATGCTTATTCTATGATTTATTGAATATTAAAAACACATATCATTTTCTACTGTAACTGTGAAAAAAATCTATTTTTATCAATCAAATAAATCTATATTGATTTATTAGAGTATCTGCTACCTGGACTCAGTCGTGGTCGACCATCATCTTCTCATACTAAGATATGTATTTTTCAGTTCCATGTTAAAGAACCATAAGGACCTATAAAATCCTTATTATATAGGTTTCAATTACCTACACCCCACTATTAAGGAGTTGTGATAATAGGACCTATCTAGTGAAAATCACCACGCTCATGAAGAGAGCATTGGTGGAGTGGACAAGTGGATCTTTTTTCCATGAACCACTATAGATCACCATGTGCATTTATTAATATCCACTACTCACTCATCCATAAATAGAGAGAGGGAAATAATTGTTTCATGTCAAGAGGTATGTTTTTAATCTTTTGAAAGTTTTAAGAAATCACAATTCACCCCCTCTCATATCTTCTCCATAACCATTCCGACCAAAAAACAACCAGCTATCCAAGATATAAATATGATAAATCAATTAATTTTAATATTTTGATTTATGATCTTATTTCTGAAGGTGATAAAGGCCAGTATGGTGAAGATATTAGGGGATCTGAATTAGAGATAGAGGCTCAATTATAAATTGATTATCAAATTTTGAATGAAAAAAAAATATTTGAAAAGTAGGAATGGAAAAAATTAAAGTAGATTATCCATTGATAGTTAAGATGATAATACCATAATCAATGATGCCATATCAAAGTACTAATAAAGATTTACCTTCTAGGTCCTCAGTTTTGGGACTGTAAAAGGATGTGGGTCTAACAAAATTTACTGAACAAGTTGCATATGTTGTAAATGTGGAACAATTCAAAACCCATAATCTCTTTGGAGTGCTTGATCTGACAAATAAATATAGAGATGCTGGTAATATTGATAATACAATGGTTAATAATGCATCTTCCTCTCGGAAAACCCCTTGAAGTTCCATAAAAAAAAGGGTTATTTTCTTGATGCTAATTATCATGATGAGGTATGGTTAAGTATGGTGGAATGTTTCCAGGTTTATAAAAATGAAAGTCTAAGAAAGGCTTGGGTCTCCACTTAAAATATTTTTGGAGTGCTATACTCATCTAAGGAGTTTCCCTTAGAGATATTGAACATAGAGGGATCTTCCAAAAGTACTATGGGAATTAATACTAGTCATCAGATGCAAAGACATCTTTATGGGGAGATCTCTAATGATTTGCAACAGTGGACTCCATAGAATAGTCTTTAGATGAAGGTCATGAACTTTGGAAGCGAGAAAATTCATGGAATCATTATATTAATATATATTCAAAAGACCCTCGTGGTGGGGGTTGGAGGGTTCCTTCTCTAACACGGGTTGTTGACTTTGAATTTATTCTTTTTTGGGTCTTTTGATGATTTTGTCTTTTGAAACTTCTCTGTTTCTTATTGTGGGTTTATTTGTCATGTATGCCCCCATCTTCTCTTTTTTATATTTTTATTTTAATAAATTGGATATGGCCTTTCAGTATTATCCCAATCCTACTATATATATATATGTATAAGTAAATATTGAAAAATGATTAAATTACAACACATATAAAAATTAATAAATTCAAAAAAAATAGTATATAAAAAATGAAAAAATATACTTCAAAAGTTAAATAAGTACATTTCATACATAAACATGTACACATGTAATAAATATATGTAGATCCCATATACATGTGAATATATACATATACAAACTTCTACATATGTACATCTGTAAACATACAACATCTATATATACACATATACAAAATAAACACATAACACAGTGCATACAAATATATGCACATTGACATTGATATATATATGTGTGTGTTCAAATATAACATATTAACAACAAATTATTTATATTTATATAATTTTTTGAATTGTTAAAAATTATATATTAAAATAAAATTTTTATAGTAATTATATATATTCATTTTGTAATTAATGTTTTAAATAAAAATTTATTTTTTAATATAAATATTATAATTATATATATTAATAATATTTTTTTATTGAAAGTTTTTATTAACTTTAAGAAAATAACTGTTAAATAAACACCTTTATTAGTATGAAAATATGAGCTGATAATAGTTACCTTTATCAGTACTTATAAAGGTTATCATTTTATTAGTGCTTTATGTTTGTCATTGATAAAATCTAGCGCTGCATAAATCACGATCTATGGTAGTGCATGTTAAGCACCATTAAAAGGTGTGACCTTTTAGAGAGCTAAAAAATATATTAATGGGTAATTTTATCAGTGCTAAAACAAAAGCGCTAATAAAGGAAAAATATTTCAATGCTAAAAAAGGGCTGATATAGGGTATCTTTATCATTTATAAGTTTTTTTTTGATAAAGGTGTATTTATCAGCACTAAAACAAAAGCTTTGATAAATAACATCTTTATCAGTTCATTTTTTAGCAGTGATAAAATTTTAATTTTTTAGGTCTCACCTTCCCCATCCCAACCCCCTTTATCAATACTCCCACTCCCACACACCCTATTTTATTAAAACTCGCAACATATATTTTTCAATACTTTTTCAATACTCATCTACATATTCTCTCACAGGTTCACTTAGACTTTATCTCGTGACCTCCATTGTACAATCTGAACCCCATTACCACTATCCCAAACTCATTTTACTCACATCTTTTTACGACATTTCAATTTAATTATATATATTTTACTCACATCTTTTGTATTTATATATTTATATAATTATTTTTAATTAAATTTATAAAATAAATGTTTTTGTGTGTGATATATATATATAAAAATGGGTTATAGATTATTTGGGATCTAGATTATATCACACAAAATGAAATTTGAGAGATGTGGGATCAAACCCCATCCTCACCAATTAATGCCTGATTAAAATCAGGGGGATGTGGGGCCGTTTCCTACAAGTCTGTGTGATGGATCCATTATTGTAGAAATTTGGAAGAGGTTTCTAGTGGGTTTCTTAGTGGTATGTGGAGGAAGGATATGGGGAATTTTCATGAATGACTATGTGTACAAGAGGTTGTGGGGTGGCCTTGAGGTGCGCTGATGAGGGCTAGTGTTCTCTCTAGTGTGTATGGATGTGACTCAAGGAACAACCTTCATGGAAGAGATCTGATAGAAAAAATGGGATACATAGAAGTGGTGATAGTGAGGTGATGACACTGTAAGGTGAGATGAAGGTGGTACGGGTCAATTTCGGGCTGGTGATGATGGACCTGCTTTAACAGGGGCGGTCAGTGGTGAATCCTTAATAGTGGATGATGTCATGGTCTGGGTGGCAAGCTGACGATGAAACGGGCTATGATAGTGGACGTCTTCACTTTCAAATGAGATCAGTGAACCCCTACATGATAGTCGTTGTGGTGATCTGGCGATCATTTGTGGAAACATCACGATGTCCGATGAGACAATAGAAGGTGGTTTTCCCATCATTTGTTTGCAGGGGAGTCCCTTTCGGTGGTTCTTGGCAACCTTGCTATAGTGGGGTTCCATGTTGCTTATGAGTGATTGCTATTGTGGATAGTGAACAAGGTGTAGTGTTTATAAGGTGAACTACAATGAAGGGCTGTTAGTGGTAGTGGTGACAGAGGGTGTGGGGAGGTGACAGGTTTTGTAGGGAAGGTTGTTAAATGATATTACTGGTCTCTCATGGGTCATAAATCAATAATGTAATGGCTATTTGAGATTAATATTTATGGGTTATGATGAGCTAATATATAGATAATAAATAAGGGCTTGATGGGTAGGTTATCCCTTGAAGGGCTATGACCAGTCCATTCAGCATGTGGGTGTGTGATATGTGTTTGTTTAGTTTAACTTAAACCCCAATAACCTATAAGATATATATTTATATATATATACACATTACATTTATTTTAATATATTATATTTTAATATTCATTTACATATATTATAACATAAATATATTTTTATATATTTTTTATAAATATACACACATGTATATATGAACATTATATAAAAATTTTTATAAGTATACATATATTTATATATTTTGAAAATGTAAAAAAAATTATTAGATACTGTTTTAAATAAAAGGGATAATAATTATTCCCATATTTTTAATATAAAATTTTTAAATAAATTTTTAAAATATGTCTATATATTTCATACTTAGATATAAATTTTATACATTATAAATATATATTTATATTTCTATATATTTATATATATATGCATATTACATAGAATTGTATATTTAGATATAAATTTTTTATAATGTATTGGTAAATATTTATTATCAATACATTTATATACTATATTAAATTATAATATTATATTTATAAAAATACATTTATATATGATGTATTTACACAATATCTACCCACTCACACACACATTTATATTTCACACATACATGTCAACAAAATTACATATTTGTATTTAGTTACATATATTACAATATACACATAAATAAATATTTTTTTATTGACACACACATATTTATATATAATAATTAATTGTAGAGTTATATATATATATATTAATTAATTTTTATAATGTCAATAAAATGGATATTTTTTTTATTTTTTAAAAAAATGAATAATAAATATTTATTTTCATATGGTTTATATATTTAAAAATACATTTTTATGTAAATATGATTAAATATTTATTTTCACAATTGATTTATTATATGTAAATTTATGATAATATGTATATTTTTAATTATAAATAAAAATACAATATGAAAAATTATAAAATTTCAAAACCATAGTATATATATATATATATATGAATGGATGATTTTGAAAAAAATTAGTCTCTACATGAAAAACATTGTCCCCATCAAGTAATTATGGTGTATATATATTTTAAATATTCAATTTGATATGTAGTAGATCCCAAATGAACACCTTGATCAAAAGTTACGTTTTTTTGAAGTTTCAGACATGTTTTCAACTTTTCTTAGACCATTCATTAATTTATTGATTTTTTATGTCATCTAATAGTTTTTAAATGACTATTACTCAATAATAATTATCAAATTATTAATTAATATTATTTTTAAATTTTTTATAATCCATTTCCCAAAATATCTTATATAAAAAATATAAGGTCATATGTTTTTATGACATGGAAGTTTCTGAAGGATTTTGAATTTTCAATTATTGGATGGTTCAAATCTTGATTAAAGATTCCGAAGAGGAATTAAAAGGTTGTAATTACACTAAATAATGTTTAAGAAATGGAACAAGGATCTTTTTTTATCTCAATGGTTTCAGGAGAATCCTAGGGGATCAGGGTGAAAATCCAATGTTTGGGAAAGGTACAACTCATGGCCCACAATTAGCGCATAGTTAGTTATAACCATGTGGCCTAACCATGTAGGACATTTTTTATGTAGGATTATATTTTGGGAAACCATGTGGTAGGCTAGAGGAAACCATTCTGGGGGTCTGTAATATTCTACAGATATGATGCATGGTTGGTGCATAGTTTGGATAACTCTACACTACAATTGAGTGAGGTGGACTGTTCCTCAGATAGTAGAGGCGCATGATTAGTGCACGGTCTGTTAAACTGTGCACTACAACCGTGTAAGATGAGGAGAAAATACATTCCACAACACATGGCTAGTGAATGGTTTTGAAATCCTTTTATCCAAACCATACAAATCATTAAAGAGTAAAGAATTATCATTTCCCCCTTTCGACCCATTGTAACATCCCGAACCGGGTGCCACACACTGGTGCCCCAAGTTAGTTGGTCACATTACCTTAAGAGAACCTCCCTACAATCCAGAGACTGTCAACAAGCAGTGAGGGTCTAATATCGATCTTGGGTAGGCTATACCCTCTTTATCAGAGTAATACCATAGAGGAAAATAAGAAAAAATAACCAAATAATATAACCATTACAATAGTGACACCAATATCACATGATGAAAAAGTGGAAAATATAATACCAAAACTAAAGTAATAGTTATGGCATGCCAAGTGCATGTCATGTGTCATTATATGAAACCCAAAATGACTAAAGACACTGAAATATCCCAATAAAGTCTTGACACCAAGTCCAGTTCCCTCATCCATTCTCCATCCTGACTCATCTATCTAACATAGGGCCCTTACACTTAACCTATCCAACTATCATGAAATCTATTCATTTACTAATAAAAAATCCCAAGTAGGGTGTAAGTATAACTCAGTAGTCCACCACCAATGATTTCTAAAACAATATCCTGTCAGTAATAGTGTATGAAATTTTATAAAGAATAAAATACAAGCAATATAGTAAACAATTTACATTTATTCCATTACACATTATTTAACCACATAACTCTTTGGTTCCTTAGGACACTCAAACAATAAATACTTTCTTTGGCCTGTTCTGGAGTCTGAACCATATCACATATTCATTTCACCATTTAATATAACACATGGGTTTTCATTATCCATTTCATTTCAATTCTTATCACAACTAATTGGAACCATGGTCCAATGACAACATTTTGGGCCTAAATAACTATGCCTAGGACCACATGGGTATTTGAAGCATCAATTTGTGACCCAAAAACCATTCATTAGTTTCACACTATAGGCTTTTAAAGTAGAAATCCAGGACGTACAAACAAATACCAGTTTATAACTATGAGAGTTTGATTCCGCATACCATGTCACACACATGATTATCAAATATATCACAATATCACAATATCACATGGACCACAAAATCCCATTTTTTAGTTTTCCAATTAATTAATCTAATTCAACAATTTCATATTCGCATCAATCCATTAATTAAATCAACAATTCATTAATCACATAAATTCCATTAATTAACTAAACATATAATTAATCACATTAATTCTGTTAATTAATTCAAAAATTAATTGATCACATCAATTCCATTAATTAATTCAATAATCAATTAATCATATAAACTATTTTATAATATGAACAATCTCCATGAATTAATTATCTAATTAATTGATAAAATTTAATAAATTACAAAATAAAAACATTCCACATTAATTAATTCAACAATTAATTAATCTAATTTCAGAATCCCAATATCCCCAAAATTACTCCAATAATTAATTTTTCCAATTCAATCAATTAAATACCCCCAATTTCACAATCCCTTAATTAAATAATTTACCAAATTAATTTGTTAAATCTATGAACTCAATTACAAATCATCCATCAAAATTCTAAAAATTAAATAAATGTAACTGAAATCAAGACATTGGTATTTGAATAATAGACAAACTGCCTCAAAATTGATGAAGAACGCTCAATAATTGAAACCCCAATTCAAGCCAAACGATCAAGAATGTGATGAAGAATGATATCTATATTTGATTCTTAAATCTAAGATGAAATAGATTAGATCTATTCAGCTAGATCTATATCCATCATATCAGATGAGAAAATGCCTACAAGGGATTAGAGAAACATGGAAAAGAGGAAGGAAACCATATGGTATTAAGATCTCCTATCGGGATAGGTGAACATATTCAATATGGCCTTGAAATAGTTAAGAATAGAGATCATGAACATTATGAATTCGTCTAGGATCCAAAAACATGTAGAAGTATCAATTGAGTCTGAGTCAAGGTTGATTTTTAGTTAAAATAGGGGGTCTGGGAATTTTAAATCTAATTTTTTTATTAATTAAAAACATATTCTTGGTTTTCCAACCCATGGGTCATAATTGTGTTCCTCTTCTCGGGGATTCACTATTTCTCCTTATCAGGCATGCAGTTTAACAAGCCGTGTGCCAGCTTTTCAATCCTTATCTGTGTGGGGATGCATGGTTTGCTGGGCCAGGGTGCACTATTTGGGAAAATAGTGTGCGAACATTCCCTTTTCCATCCAATTTTCTCAAAAAATGGACAAGATTACCTATAAATGAGGATGAGACATCTCCAGAAAAGTTTGGGATCTTATAATATCCTCACCTTATAATAGCTCATCCTTGATCATTTCTCCCAAGCATCACTAATATTCTGAGTCAAAATGATTTGACCACTAAGCCCACATATCTAATTATCTCTCCAATGTTTCCTCCTAAACACACCCATGTTGCCACAATATATGAATTATCAGAGTGGTCTTTCACCGCAACACTTTCTCACTGCGACCCAACACATATATCAGATGCTCCTCAAAGGAAAAATTGGTCTCAATCTCAACATCATCCACATTGATCACATGAGAAGGGTGAGGGTGAAACGGTTGAAGTTGTGACACATGAAAAACATCATGTATAACATTTTATCTTTGTGAAAGATCCAATCGGTATTCCACCATACTAATTCTTTCCCCATCCTTAAATTGTCCAATGAACTGGGGAGCCATCTTGCACTATCTCCATATCTTGCGATGACCAAGTCTAGGGGAAACCTATAGGAATATGTAATAATCCTCTGAATACTCTAGGGTTCATCGACATCTATCAGCATATGACCTCTTCCTACTCTGATCCATAGCCATATGCTTCCAAATTAGTTGTACCATCTCTAAAAAATCATACACGAGACTTTGTCCCAACAACTCTGACTCACCTACCTCTATCTAGTATAGAGTTAATATGTATTTCCTACTATAAATAGCCTCATATGGTTCCATATGAATAGATTCCTGATATCTATTTTTACAGTAAAACTCCACCATATCTATGTGCTTCCCCCAAGAACCAAAAAAGTCTAGGACACACGATTGAAGCATATCCTAAAGAACCTATATCGTATGCTCTAACTGCCCATTTTTTTGGTGGAAATATATACTCAATAAAACTTATGTACCATGAACCTTCTATAATACCTTCTAGAATCATAATTTAAAATTTGAATCATGGTATGAAACAATAGTCTATGTCACTCCATGTAGACATACAATCTCATGAACATACATGTACCACAACTGATCCACTAAGAAATTATCCCATGATGGAATGAAATGCACTGCCTTTGTGAAATGGTTTACAATCACCCAAATAGTGTCATTTTTCAAAGGATTCCTTAGGAGACCCACCACAAATTCCATGGTAATGTAGTACCACTTTCATTACAGAATGGGGAATAACTACAGTAAACTACCAGGTCATTGATGTGCAGACTTCACATGGTGACATGTGTAACATTATGTCCCAAACATTGCTATCTTCTTATTTATGTCCAAACAAAAAAATCATTGTTGGTAACAGAAAATTTTGGTCACACCTCGATTATATTCCCACTTCATGGCATAAAATCACGCATCAAATCCTCCCATATACTCGTAAGAAAAATAACTTATTTCCTGACATAGATGATCTCATCCTTATCAATCATCTAGTCTGAATGTGACACCCCACATTTAAGGATTTCCATCAAGGATAAACATTATTGATACTTATACTACCTATCCCAGATCCACCTAAAAGGTTTAAACTCCACTGAAACTGATATGGGATTCATCTACTCCTGAGCCTCCTGAACTACAACTTGCATATCAGCCAACAAATTCATTATCTTACACTCAAAGCTAGAATTTTGAATTTCCTGAGTTTAGGTTTTTCTATATAGAGATTCATCTACACTGTTTCCCTTCCCTTGTTTATATTCCACCTCGAAGTAAAATGAAATCATATACTCAACCCACCTCTGCTACCGGAGATTCAAATATCTCTATGAAAAATTTACTTCAAACTCTTATGATCAATATGCACAATAAACTTATTCCACAATAGATAATGAAACCAAAACATCAAATCATAAACCATTACATCTAAATCGAGGTCATTAATATGGTATTATCATCCATGTGGCCTCAACTGCCACAATAAATATTCTATAACTCAATCTATGTTCATCAACACTGCTCTAAGTCTGATCCTGGAAGTGTCACAACACACCGTATAATCATCCCCTATATCGGGTAATATCACGATTGGTTCCATTTTCAAGCACTTATTTATCTTTTGGAATGAATTATCACATGATCCATACCCTTAAAACTTCACTCCATTCATGGTCACACTTGAAATTGTTTCTTCCAAATTGGAAAATTCCTGAACAAATATATATATTAATATCCATCCAAAACCAGAAAGCTATGAATATCAAAACAATTCTTGGGATGCTCCAAAGATACAATCACTAAAACATTCTCTAGGTCCACTAACACACCTTCCACTAAGATGATTTTACCCATGAAGTGTACCCGATCAATCAAAAGCTGACACTAAGATAATTTGGAGTATATACGATGCTCTCTCAGTGTACTCAAGACAATGTCATGATGTTGGGCATGATCATCATGAGTCTTAGAGTACACCAGGATGTCATCCAAAAAACCACAATAAACCAATCCAGTTACAGATGGAAGATTTTATTCATTAAATCAATAAATAATTCTAATGAGTTCTTCATCCTGAATGACATCATGATGAATTCATATAGGCTATACTTCCTCAAAAATTAGTCCTTGGTATAATAGATGGCCAACCTCTCAAATGATGATACCCTGATCTCAAGTAAATATTTTACAAGACACAATATGCACTCAACAGGTTAAAAAAGTTGTCAATATGTATAAGAGGATATCAGTTCTTCACTATCATCCAGTTCAACTTCTGGTAATCAATACATAAACACCAAGTCCCATCATCCTTATTTGAAAACAAGACTAGATAACCCTATGGTGTTGTACTCAAATGGATAAACCCCTTATCCTAAAACTCCTCTATCTGGGTCTTGATCTCTTGAAGATCTCTGTGTTCCATTCTATATGGTGGAATAGAAACTGGATCAGACCCCAACATAAGATCAATGGTAAATTCCACATCTCTCTCAGGTGACAGACATGAGAAGTTATCATGAAACACATCCGAAAACCTATACACTATTGGTGGAATGTAATCATGTTTCAAACCACCATCATTTATAAATAGAATAGGAACCTAGGTGGTGAAATCCCCCAATTACTGATGAATTAGCCCCAGATGACCCTCCTTGACATCCCACTCTCCACAGTGAATGTATTTGTCACACTTAAAGAGATGAAAAAGTCACTATCATGTGGTTAAAATCCATATGGGCACGGTATTATACTAAAAATTCGCCACCAAAAATTATTTCAAAGACTGAAATATCATGAATATAAAGATCCCATAGAAAACCATACTCTCCAACCTCGAGATAACACCCTTTTCATAAACTGATCGTTCTCAACCATACTTACTAAGGTTTATCCTTCATCGTCACCTCGCTCATGACAAACACTTCCAAGCTTAACAAATTAATGATTTATGAAGATATAAAAGAATGAGATCCACCAATATCAAATAATCCACCAACTAGAATAGAAGCTATAACAACAGTATCTCTAACTAATGATGGTCCATCCTCGCTATCCACCAGTGTCAGGTGAACTACATGCAACTGTCCTACCCCTCTTCTCTAGGATGCAGTCTGAATCCCTAGAGTCGTACCACTTTACTAATATGGTCACACTTTCCTAGAAATATTATATCTGCTACCTCTATCACCACAACCATTAGTACCCCTGCTACTAGACTGATATGGAGTTTAATACCCCCTTCTAGTACTCTGATTCAACATGGATCCTCTATCACTACCTATCTGTTGTGGGTTCCTTCAAAACCGCTATTTATGTCCCATACTACTACAACCTAGGTACTATATTGGTGGTCAAGGGAACTATCTATGGAAGTGTCCGGAGCTACCACACTAGTGAAATATCACTTGAGAAAGGACCCTTGTAACTGACCCGTTTGTTTAGAAACTCTAATTTTCATTGATTGGGATAAAATTCTCACAACTATGCTTCATGATATTAGAAGTTTTACATCTTTACTATCCAATAGAACCACCTATCCATCGCTGGAATCCTCCTTCATCTTCCCCTCAGAAATGAGAGTCTGATTCACCACTTCATAAAACTTATTCAGCCTGAAGATATTCACTTGGGACTTAATTTCACATTTAATCACATCATAAAACAACTTTTATGTGGCAGACTCATCTACTAAAAACACTGTAACAAAGTGTTTTAAGTCTATAAGGTGACTATCATTTTCCATCACAGACATATTCCCCTGAGTCAACTTCATGAACACAACTTATATCTCTCACCTAGGCATCTCAGGGTAAACTTTATGCAAGAAATTATTCGAAAAGTCCTTCCACACCATATTCTCTAGATAGATATCTTGTGTTTAGATGTCCCACCAACACTTTTCATGACTATTTAACATGTAAGCATACAATTTGACTCTCTTATCAGCAAGAGTCTCCAAGTAGTCAAGTATATTCTGGATAAACTCAATACAGAACTCAACTACCTCAATTCCACCCTATCTAGTAACCATCAGAGGGTTTTGCAACTAAAACTCCCTCATCTAATCAGACATACTTTCCACAACCCTCACTGGGTCTCTTTCCATCAACCACATGAAGCGAGAAAATTTCTCTCAAAACTTAGCCCCGAATTCCTCACCTGACACTATTGGTGCCTCTAGTTCCTCTATGGGAGGATCATTTCCATATATATATGATTTCTATCTTATCAATAAACATCATCGTGAAGGCATATATATACAAATAAAAACAAAAATCTAATTAAAAATAACACCATATTAACACATTTATAGGGATTCACATTAAACCATAATAAGTCATTTTCCCCAAACTATGCCACTTTATCAAAATCATGGTGCTATCACTACCCTTAACCATCCATAAAGTAGCTTATGGATTACAAGGGTAAATGCATTATTATTTTTAGTTTCTGATTAGACACCAAATTATTCTCATTTTTCATCATTTTAAAACATTAAATTCATATTAATCACCTTTTCCATTCAATATCAAAATCATGGAAAAACATTCTAATTTCAAAAAAGTACCTAAGACATGATTTTCCATGAATGCCTAAAATAATGGATGTCATATAATAATCTTGAGTTCCTAAAATGATTCATCCTCACTAAAATCTTGTTCTATATTGAGCTAAAGTCAAATATAAAAAAATTAGAAAAAATAATCACATAATACAAATGGTGAATCACCCATGGTGAAATAACATTCAACTATGATAAAAAAATACCAACAACAACAATGTCACCTATGGTACTTGGGTTTTCCACTATTCATGGGATAGCTACTCACATACATGAGATCATAACCAAGTCCTTACTCTTCCTAGTATCCAATATATCTTTCCCAAATAACAATACAATTGAAAAGAAATACAAATGAGCTATGATACCACTTTTTAACATCCCAACCCTGGTGCCACACACTGATGCCCCAAGCGGGTCGGTCACATGACCTCAGGGCCTTCGGGTCTCAAGGGCCTTCGAGTCTTCAGAAGGACTTCAGGTCACAGGGCCTTCGGGCTATAGAGACCATGGAGTAGAGCGGTTCACACAGAACATGCCCTAGAAGAGGATCAGAGCAACAAGAGTAGCAGCCACTAGATCAAATCTAAACGGATTGGAAGAATGAGAGACTATGGTAGCCACCATCAGGACCAGGCACTATGCTGCTTTGTATGGTGCAATGCTAACCGATCAGAAATGAAGGGTGGGGAGCTAGGTGATCAATGACGTAGAAGCTGTGGAGGGGCAGTTTTAGTGGGTTGGGCCTACGGGTCATGTAATGGGAATTGTTATCCTCTAGGCCTTCGTGTCGTGTATTGTGGGTCAGTCGGGCCTTGTGACTTGGGCCAACGGGTCATGTACGGGTTCCCCCTTCAACGCTTAAAAGGGGGATTATCCATAATAAAATAAAAATAAGGCCTTTGAGCCATTCGGGCATTTAATCACAACAATTACATTAATTGATTCTACAATTAATTAATCACATCAATTTTATAAATTAATTCAACAATTAATTAATCACATTAATTCCATTAATTAATTAAACAATTATTTAATCACGTCAATAATTTAATAATCACAAACATATCTATTAATTAATTAAACAATTAGTTAATCTAATTCAACAAATTACATAATCACAACATTATTCATTAATTAAATCAATACTTAATTAATTCAATTTCACAATCCCAATATCCCCATAATTTATTTAGCAATTAATTATTCTAATTAAATCAATTCAATATTCCCAATTTCACAATCCATTAAATAATTAATTTACCCAATTAATTAATTCAATATAATAACTCAATTGAAAACCATCCAATAGAAATTCTAAAATTACATACGAACAATTGAAATCAAGACATTGGGATTTCAATAATAGACCAGCTACCTCAAAATTGATAATGAACACTCGCTAACAGAAATACCCAACTCAATCAGAATGATCAAGAAAGTGAAGAAGAATGAGATCCAGATCTGAGTACTAAATCCAAGATCAGATGGATTAGATATATTAAAATAAATCTAGACCCATAAAAATAGAAGATAAAATAATTCCATGGTATGAGAGAAAGATGAGGGAGGGGTAGGAAACCACATGGGATTGGGATCACTTACTGGGAGAGGTGAAAATCATCAATCCAAGCTTGAATTGTCTAGAACAGAGGTCAGGAGCCCTAATAATTTTTTTTATAGCCTCATAAATCAAGCGGAATAAGTTATGCCTATGTTAGGGTTGATTTTGTGTTAAAATGGGTGGTTCAAAAATTTTAAATCTAATATCAATGTTAACAAAAACCCACACATGGTTTACTGGGGAGGGGTGCTCGATTTTACAAATCGTCTACTTTAACTGTGTGCCTCTTCTAGGGGGTATGGTTTCTCATCATAGGGAAAAAAATTTCACAAACCAAGTTCCATATACGAAATCCTTTTATGTGAGGGGGTTTATTTTTTTTCTGGGCCAGGGTGCACTGTTTGGTAAAACCGTGTGCCAACCATGCATTTCACTTATTCCTTCCAATTTTCTCAAATTTTCACCCAAACGTGCCCAAGATATAACCCAAAAAAGAACTCAAAATTAGGAATAATAGTACCCATAAATGAGTCTAATACATCTCCCAAAAATAATGGGATCTTACACCCTTAAATGGTTTTACCTCCCTTTTCATTCTCCTCCCCCCTAGTGCGCAACCCTCTTCCACCCTTACTCTATTGAATATCTCCCTCATTCCTGGTTGAAATAAGATGTGGCTAGGTGTATTTAAAACTTTGAGGTAATCCTTCCACTCTGTTATACTCAGAAATGTTATTTTCCTTCTTCCTCTAACCCAAGTTTTTTCAGTTAGGTATTTTGGTCTCGATTCCACCAGAGCATGGTGGAATCATATACTGATGTTGGGGTTTTCAATCTGCCTAGGTAGAGGATAACCCAAGAGGCCAACTGTGCTTAGACACATTCTCTTTCAGTGATGCATTCCTTTCATTATACTTTTTCATTGGGTTTAATCCTTAATTAAATTAATTTAATTTATGATTTGATATCATTGGTCAGGGCTCTACCTGGGAGTGGTTCCTAAAGAGCCCTATATACCTTTTTCTCATAGTTTCTTGGATTTTCATCGAGTGATAGGAATCTGGTGAGATATATCCTATTATGAATCATTAGTTTTTATTTTATATTAAATTTTTTAAAATTTTAATTGGTGTTCTGGACTATGTTAAACTACCCTATATTAGACAGGTACTTGGAAGCCGGTGTGAATTGAATTAGATAATGATGATGTTGAACGGAGCTATCTAGAGAAGGTTGTAAATGGTTAAATATTCTTAAAGGTAGGTGTTCTTTCATACATTTCCTAGAATATTTGTAAATTTTTACATAGTATGTGTATGCATGCTCTTACCCCTGGGGGTGGAACCCCATATTTAGATTTACACCAATGAATTGTTAAATTGAATTATTTAATTTGATAATTGAATGGATGAACTCTAGGGCTCAGAACCCCTCTTCACTAGTTTTATACTTCGACTTATCAATAAGGATGATGGTCTCCTATAGGATTCCTCTACATATGATCTAACCTAGATGATCCCATCTAGGATTTCTCCTTAAACTTACTCCTTGTAAGGAATGAATGAGTGATTCTTTTAATTATGTGTTGGATTAGATGATCCATGGTAGTATGTCTATATAGTATTTCACATGAGGGACCTAGTGGTTTCCTATACATTGGATTAACCAAGAGCCGGGGTGTTGGGGGTTGGGTAGATATGGTAGTGGGTGTCACCTAAAACTCATACCAAACATGTATGTCTGTGAGGTTGTGGCAGTAGTGGTGGGTTGGGGATTTCTTCACTCTCAACGTTTACTTAATCTTTCACTCAGTTATTATTGATGCAAATGTGATTTACAGGGGTGCTTCCTAACTTTTTCCCGATGTGCCTGAAGTGATACTCTAAATGATAGGGATTCCCAAAGGTACTTACTGGGATTTTAATTCTTATTTTTATTGATGTATATGGATATCGGGGCAGGTAATAGTTTATTGAGTATTCTATGGGTGAAATCCATAGACTAAAAGATGATTCCTTAGTCAATTTCCCTGCTTCTTAACCCTATAAATTCTATAATATATTGGTTTTTCAATGAATGCACTCCATGGACTCAAAAAGAAATCATTAGTAAATGGACCCAGGACATGTCCCTAGTAGGTCAATATTATACAAAGTTTTCTCTGGATGTGCTTCATGAAATCAAATAAGATACCTTGGTCAATGGCCCTGAGTCTTGGCCCCCATAGGTCTCATACATGATACTTATAGCATATGCCACAGTTTATGCAGTTCCATCTTTATAGAATTTTCTATTTGTATATGGAATCCTTCATTATAGTGATTTTATGTGAGTATGGGTGATCCCAGGGCTAGGATATATATCCCCCTAGTAGCATAACTATCTTAGAGACATTTTTAGTAATAACTGAAGCAGGTATTTCATTATTGGGACTAAAGACCCAATGATCAATTGTGGTTTTTTATTACATCTTTAATTGTATTTATTTTTTTTTGTTTTATTTATTACTATTACCCTAATGTGTAGCTCGCATATACATACACTATATATTACTGGATGTGTACGATAGCAGATTGTTGGTGCCCTATTGAGTTTTCT
Organism: Viscum album; assembly: GCA_963277665.1. Classification (NCBI taxonomy): domain Eukaryota; kingdom Viridiplantae; phylum Streptophyta; class Magnoliopsida; order Santalales; family Viscaceae; genus Viscum; species Viscum album. Next base: position 476,891,710 of record OY728135.1, read on the forward strand.
ACTCACACCATACTCGGTCTTCCTTTGCATAGGGGTACATAAGAAGAATTTCAATTGGTTGTAGGCATAGTATGAGACAAGTCCCAGAACTGATCAAGTAGGATGGCTCATACATGTATGTGGATATCAAGTATGTTGTATGGATCTGTGTTTGAACTATATCCATGTAGTTTTGTTTCTTTTTATTTTATCTACTCTTGTGTATGTGATTTTCCCAGTGTTCTATTAGTGATTTATGTACTGACATGGAAATTTGGTTCTTTATTGTATCCCATTTATTATTACAGCATAGGCCTATTTTAGTTTATTTATTTCTTCCTCACTCTAATTATTACTGATGTGATGTGTACTTACACTATTTTCTTACTCTAATATAAGATAATAGTCTCCCCACTATCACACCCTAGGCCCTCACTGCTGTTTGATAGTCTCAGGTGTATAGGGAAGCATGCTTGAGTCCTTAGATAGTACTGGCTCGGGACACCATATTAGTGGAATATGGGCCGGGACATTAAAATTTGATTTTGAATCTTTTCCAACAAAGTAAAGAGGTGCCTCGTGCATCATATTTTGCACGTATGATTCACATGTTATAGGTTTTCTGTCATGTGATTTTACTGACGTTAGAGTTCAATTGTTTAAAGTATCAATGACAACCTAAATAGTGTTTTCCCATATAGGTTCTTGGGGGAATTCTACTCAATTGAGCCGACATATATATTTTTTCCTTTTGATGACATTCTATGTGGATCTACGATGATGTATTAGATGGTGAGGCTAATAAATCAGTCCTTATGCACATGTGGTGAAACAACCCAAGTGGGTTGATAGGGTACATGGTTCCCAGTGATGAACCCCTTGCGTGGTGTTGTTTCTTGGTTTGGTTATTTAAAGTTTCAGTAAAAACCTATATAATTTCCTCCCACATATCTTTTAATGGAATTATACTTAATTGAAACCTATGTGTGGTATGTAATGGGTCACTAAGCTAGTGTTGTGTGTGTATTTTTGAACCTTGAATATTGAAATTGGCATCTAATTTCTTTTTTTGTAGACCCCTTGTGGGTATATATTTTTAGGTGCGGTTAACTAAGCCTTTGTAATATCCAAAATAGAGGTTACCCATCTAGATATTATGATATTTTACTCAAATGACCTTTGTTTATAGTTATCTAGTCATATCCTCTAGTGCAATGTCAATAGGCACCTAAAAATTTTAGTGAACTGAACCCTCGAGGGGGTATTACCATATACATATGTCTGGTGACTTTTAGTTCATCATTATTTTATACGTTTTATCATGAGTATCCAGGGTGAAATACCTTATGAGGATTATCAGTATGGATTAGGGACCTAGAAGGCAGATACTTGATAGTTTTTTACCCTTGTAGGCCATTGTGATATTTGCATCCCTTGGAGAGGTTTGACTTGTGGGATAAGTGGTTATACCTAGTGACCCTCATGTGAGACTTGATTTGTAGTGTTATATGGGAGACCTAGAGGCCCTTAGTTTTGGTTTGGAACCTTGTAAGTTGATGTCTTATTGTTTGAGGGTGGCCTATGAGAGATTTTGACCCATGTTTATAGATGCATTTATAGTAAGTGATCTTGGTTTTACACTTTAGTAGATACCGATGCACTAGAAGTGAGCAGGTTTTTCATTATCAGAATGTTGATGCCTATAGATTTTGATAAAGCACCTAGGGTGCTTCAGTATCAAAACTGAATTCAATGGGAAAGAATATTTTTGTGTTTTTCCCTATTGACTAGAATTTCTATGATTATTAACATTTTTAGAGTTTGGGTATATTCTCATGGTTGTAACAATGCTTATTGATTGACGCTCATGGAAATGAAATGTGGCATGGGTGAGGTGGCCAATATTGAAGAGGATTTCCAAGGGATCCCCTGACATGTTAAGACTAACATACCATGTAGAATGGTCTACATGGCATTGTTGATGAATGAGTCATTATAGAATTAGTCAAGTGATGGTGATCGGGTGGAACGAGATTTTACACCAACTACATAGGATGTTTTGGTGCACGTCAAATACACTTGTAACCAATTAAATTGTAAATCGATATGAGGAAATGTGAAAGGTGAGGAATGATGGTTTAAAAGAAATGTTACGAGCCTAGTTTCCTAGAATTATTGAATTAAATAATTAATTTCACTCTGTGGTAGATGAGAAATCAGGTATAAATTAGGTTTCAAGAGGTATTTTACACATGGTTGTACCTAGACACACATTGTTGGGAGATGTGGTGTTAGGAGTTGGATTAGGAAAGTGCTACCTTTTTTATCTTAATGTGGATAAAGGGGAGTAATATACTCCTATAAATGAAATATAAGCATACTATAAGCATAGATATGATCCTTACCCTTATCTTGACATCATCTTGAGTATGCTGAGAGAGAGTCATATATATACTGAGAAAATTCAAATGATCTTCTAGTTTAACAAAGGAAATCATAGGGAGTTTCACATGATGTGTAGTAAAAATTTAATCCTTATGGTGGGGATTTAACCGCATCCACTTGATGGTGGTCATGATCATTATGTTTTGAATTTTATTGTAACATTGGGTTCTATTTCTATGGATCAGGAATGGGTATTGTGAGACGTTTATGTAAATGTTAAAGATAACTAGGTTCTAAGACACACAAATTGTTATATATGGGAGGGATATGGAATATTTTATGATTATTAAGTTATATTTTCAATTAATATATGAAAAATATTCTTTTGTGAGGAATCTGGCCTAAATAACCTCTCAAACTCGAACCTAGCCCTATTTTCTACATACTCAAAGGGTGTTCCTGATCCCCACAGGCTAACGACTAGCACCCGAACATAAATAAAACAGAGGGAAAAATTATAACAACCTAAGAAAACAACATGATATTTATATACAGAAATAAAAAATGGTAGAAAACATGAATATATATTTAATAACCGATAGAGGGAAAAGGAAGTTATAAAACTGAAATGGTAGAAAAATGATCTCTAAGAGACAAGTAAAAAAACAGAGGAAAAAACAACTACTCTAATAGTCTATATGTGATAGTTTGGGAAAACTCACATCATCTCACCACCATATAACCCAAACCTAGATAATAAAAAACCTCACTGCCACATTGTGGTCCCTTTCTGTTCCCTACATCGAGAGACATACAATGGTCTATGCACCACCAAAGGGGTGGATAATGTCTGAGATAACAGGATCAGCATGATCCCACCCTATGTGTTCCACAACTAGTCTCTATAAAAATAGTCCAAGCATTTTCAACATTAATGAAAACAAGGCGTGATAAATAATTTAACAATTTTATTTTAATGTATATAAAAAAATTTTAATTTCTCCTTTTTCAACATTTCCAATTGAAACAGGTAAATTAGTTTAAATAAATTCATATTTATCAAAGCAGACATATCAAATCAATGTAGGAATCACATATTATATAAAATACATGGAAGTACAACAAAAAAAAATATAACATAAATAGCCCAAATTGGACAAACCATAGGTAACATCCTGACAAGGATCAGACTAGGTTAGGATAACTAGGATACTCATACCCTCAACATAGAAAATTTTACACATCAATCCCCTAGACATATGCATATAATATAGGTTTCATAGGAAAACCCCATAAGGTTAACCTACCAATATATTTCTATCAAATCACTAGAACAACAAACCTAGGGAGTAGGAGAACACCCCAAGAATGAAACCCCTTATATTATCAACGGACGAGGCCTATTACTACACCTTCCACCCAAGTAACCAAGGCATACCATGTGATATATTTTCCAAACCAATTCATAAAACTATTTCATCAAAACAATGTTTTGAAATCCATTTTTCAAACCATTTTGAAAACAATTTCAAACTTCATTGAAAACCCCTTTTTATTTACAAAAACTAGCAGAAAACCATATTTTATTGATTTTTTTTTCAAAACACATAAAACAAATAAATAAATCATTCCATTTCATTTACAAAACACTTTATCAAAACAAAAGCAATGAAGTTCAACCAATATGGGCTAGAGATAGAACCACCTACCTGAAAACATGGGTCACACACACCCGAAAAAGGATCTGCCAAAAAGGTCAAAATGTTGAAAATAGAGGCCCTAGAACTAATCCACACACATCATAATTGAATCTATTTAGAAAAAGGTTTTGTGAATAGTATATATCACAAAATACCTTGAATATCGCACACTGGATTCTCCACAACCAACAAAGGATTGGACCCCAGAACAAGATCACATGGCCAATCTAGAAAGAAACCAAGAGAATCATCATATCATATCAATGGATATAATAATTAAATTAAATAATGTTATTGTTATCAAATGAAATTAATAAACAAAAAGATTAATCACTCTAAGAGATTCACTGTGACTGTGAAAAAAATCAATCACCAAACTAAATGATTTGGAAGGTTTGTAGGTCTCCAAATCACCAGGCAAGAGCTCTATGTCAAGAGAAAATAGGCCTACAAATGAATGAAAAGAGAAAACAGCCCTGAAGTTTCCTAAAATACAAAATCATGATGATTAAATATTGTGTAATCCCATTACACGTCATGCAATCCATGACACTCAATTACACTAAAAAACTCGTCACCTTTTTATTAACAAATTAGGCTTTATCATTATATGGTGTGTACTCTTTCACACTATGTATTCTGCTCACGACATGATCTTGGTTAACATTACACATCATGTAATCCTATGAAAAGGTGTTTAAATTACCATCATACACTAAAAACTCTATTTTTTGGCAGAAAACATAAAACTACCTCATGTGTTCTTTGAACTCAATGAGAAACCAAAAATTTCTTTAACACATTTATACCCAAACTACATTAATTCAAAAAAAACATACATCCTTTAAATTTAGGTCGTTTTCCCCAGAAAATTATCTTAATCCTTAGGAGGTCCAAGATGCACCTAGTTATAGAGGAAAATAAGTAATGATATTTGAAATAACTAAAATATGGTAACAGGATGTTATAAACACCCAACTATAAGACTCTCTATCCCTGGAAAGTAACATCGAAGAATGAAGTCAGGTAAAGAGGTGAGGCCACTCTTTCATCAAATACTCATACTACCAAGTATCATGGGAATATTTTCCATTTTTCCATAAAAATCTAACCAAACGAATAAATTTACCACACAATACATTCACTAGATAGTCAATGGTCTCCACTGCATACTCCACAATAAAAATTTCTGGATTTAACATGAGATCTTCCCAGCTCAAAACATGTGAGGGGTTAGGATACTATTTCTTGAGATATGATATCTGGAGAAAATAAATAAATCCCATCAATTGAACCATAAATTATAACCAATAAGAAACCTTACCAAACTTCTCAGTGACCTCAAATAGTACAACATATCTTGGAAAAATCATTTCCAATTTCCCAAGATGATGGTGACCCAACCAAGGAGAAACTTTTAAGAAAACCTAGTCACATAAGGAAAACTAAAAGAACAAAGCCTATAATCCACATAATATTTTTTTACTCTGATTTGTAACCATACACTGACATATATCCTGAATCCTTATTGATGTAACCTAAACCAAACTTAGTCCCACCAAATAGGTTCCACTCACCTATTCCCAAAAAAAGAGTTGACCTAAATGGGAGACCATACAATGCCTAGAAAAAAAGCCATTTTAATCAATAACCAATAACTATTATTATAAGAAAACTGAATACTTCGTTGGTTCTTATCCCATGATCCACTAAAATCCCTGACACATACATAGAGAATATCCTCCATGATCTATATTTCACGCTCTATCAGACCATCTATGTATGGATGGTAAGTTGTACTCAACATGACCAAATTCCCCATCACCTCATGTATAATCCTTTAGATCCTTAATGTATACCTAGGATCCTTGTATGATACAACAACACATGAAACCCAATGTAACCTCATAATCTCCAACACATACAACCTACCCATATCTTCAACTTTAGTGGTGTCCTTGATCAGAATGAAATGATATGACATTATAAAATGATCTATCACAACCTATATAGAATCCTCCCTTGGTGATTCTATAGTAATAAAAAATAAGTCCATAGAAACCTCATCCTATTTCCAAACCATCACCATAAGAGGATGAAAAAACTAGAAGGCTTTTAATGTTCTGCCTTGATATGTTGGTAGGTGTAACAACATGAAACATAATAAAAAAGATCCCACTTCGTACCTGGCCACCATAATCATCGTATCATATCATAATACATTTTAATAGTGACCAGATGAATGGCCCATGAATAACTATGGTAGTCAAATAAAACTGAGCTCCTCATAGATTATGGGATGAAAAACTGATCCCCAAAATTGGAGTATACCATCTAAAGATAGAGACAAACTAGAAACAGTCTAGCCACAATATAGGATTCCTCAAATTTTTCTAAACTCATCATCTTCTTGCTAACTCTCCATAATAGACTCAAGGAGGGATGATGTTTTTTGAGCAAAGTATTTTTTCAAAAATACATAAAATTTCATTTAAACGGAGAGATTATTGAATATAATACTCTGTCTCTTTATAATAATTTTGATTCTCACAAATACCCTTAGTTATTTTCTAATGATTTTATTTAGTATTTTGTAGGAATTTATTAATTTATTTTACTCTTGAAATAACGAGAATTTATTACTTGTGCAGAATCTGCATTAGCACGTTCTAGAATCACTGTTGATACCTTATGTGGATAAACGTAGCGTATGGATAAAAAAAATTTATTCTTTTTGAGATAAGAGAAAAGTATGGTTAAACAACCATACGTTTTCCGCAAAGTATGGAAGAAGAACCTTACGTTAGGAAGAAACCTTACTTTTTAGTTATCATCAAAGTATGGAAGGTGAACTGCACCTAAATACTAAATGTTACGTTTGTTTCTCAAAAGTATGGTTCATCACCCTTACTTTTGTAAACAACCATACGTTCTTGGAAAAGTATGGATCAAGTAAAAGTATGGATCTTTTCCCGTATGTTTGAGTTATGAAGAAAAAGTATGGATGATCCACCCTACGTTTATGTTCAACCTTACATTGTCAACCTTATATTTGAAGACTATGTCATCAACCCTACTTTTGGAGGCCACATCATCAACCATACGTTTGGTGTCCGAAATTTTGAAAGACGATATTTTTATACAGAGGTCAGCAAGTTGATTTTTGGGTGTATTTCAAGTCGGATTTAAAGTCATTTTTAAAGTACGACTTTGATTGATTCAAATCCGTTTTATCGATGGATTTAAGATCGAATTAAAAGGTGATTTTTATGACGAGTCTTAAGGGAAGTTACGACTTCTCTGTAAATTCAAATTTTTGAATATCGCGAATTAGAAGGAGAATTTTATGGATCTAAATGTGTAGGAGATATACTCAGATTTATAATATATGTTCTCTCTAAAACACCAGGTACATGCATGTATGGTGATCGATCTATTATTATAAAAGTTGGAAAACGGAGACTGCAAAAATTCAGGTTGATCTACTTATTCAAAAAGGAGTGTCAAAGCTCAGTTTATTTAAGAAGAAATAACTCAATAGAAGATTCACCTATACTACAACGAATATCTACTGTGGATCTACCACTACTGAAGTTGTGAACTATATATCAATATCTATTGAAACCGGATCAACTGAGAATTTCTTTGTTTTGAATATCATTATTTCTAGAGACTACGATCCATCTTCTGTCAATTTCTTTCTGTTGGAATTGTAAAGATCAATTGGAAAACTTATTTCTGAAATTCTTTTTATTCTTGAGTAACCAGCTTCTTGTTCTAAGATGTGTTGGTTCATGTTTGAATCAGAAGGCTTTGTTACCCTGAAGATTGTAAAGGTGTCAACTGCCTGTACTCAGTTGTGGACCGGTCTATTGAAACGAGCACCAGATAGTGAAAATCACCAAGCTCGTGGATTTGAGCGTTGGTGGAGTGGACTAGGGGCCTTTTGTTCCTCAAACCACTATACATTATTGTGTTCTTGTTTTTACTTATTCCGCTGCACGATCATATCTGATAAAGTATAGAGGACAGAACTCGTTCAATCAAAGAGTTACCGAAAATTTGAGACAGACACAGTTCACCCCCTCCTGTATATAATCTGTAGATTCAAATCCAACAATTGGTATCAGAGGAGGAGCATCTGCTAGAGCCCTAGTAAGCTACAAACATTTAAAGATTATACAACAGAGCATCATGACTGATACAAGAGAAGGGATGTCAATGGTCAGAGCACAATATTTTAATGGAGACAATTATGGTTGCTGGAAATCGCGTATGATAATATATCTGAAAAACCTAGGATATAAAGTCTATTCAAATATTCTGACTCCTTATGAAATTCCTGAAAATCCTGAGACATGGAGTGTTCCTACAGAGGTAGAATACGATATGAACTCGAAGGATATGAATGAAATTATATGTGGTCTAAGACCAGATGAATTTAATAGAGTATCTCAGTGCCCCACAGCATATGATATGTGGAAAATGATAGTCGTGTCATATGAAGGAATAGATAATGTTAGAAAAATGAGATATGCAACTACCAAATTGAAATTTGATACTTTCAGAATGTTTGATGGAGAAAGCATTACCCAAATGAAAGGGAGATTGACAGAAATTGTCAATAATATAACAGCTCTAGGAGAACCTATAAAGCAGGCTAATAAAGCATTAAAAGTACTGAGGGTACTTCCTACTCGATGGAATGGTATGTCTACTACAACCAGAAAATCAACGCCTATCAAAGAACTAACCATGAGAGAGCCGATTGGTACACTGATGATGTATGAAGCTGAAATGAAAGATGAGGCAAATGATCATAAGGTCTACATCAAAAGAGAAGATATTCCCTTGAAGGTACTTCCGAAATAAGGAATAGAAAGATGAAGAACAAAGAAGTCAAAGATAAATCAGAAAGCTCTGACTCATCCAACTCAGATGGAGAACTGTCTCATCTAGACCGAAAATTTAGAAAATTCTACAGCATGAAAAGAGGCTTCAAAAAATCCTTTAAGGGAGATAATAATGAAAATAAGATGTTATGAATGCAAGAAGATGGGGCATATCAGACCAGATTTCCCGCAATTTAAGGATCCAAAGAAGAAGAATTTATTCATAAGAAATTACTATGAGCAAAAAGACAAGAAAGTTATGAAAGCCACTTGGAGAGTATCTGAAGACTCCAGTAGCTCTCCTGAATCAAGCTCAGAAAAAGAATAAGTCAATCTAAAAGAAAACATGTGTTTTATAGCAGAAACAAATGTGGTAGCAGACCACCAGAGGAGAAAAGATATATAGTACATGGATAGTGGATTCTCAAGACATATGAGTGAAAACTCATTGATTTTTTATTCACTAACTCAAAAGGAAGGAGGAATTGTCACATTTGGTGACAATGCCAAAGGAAAATCCTTTCCATTAGAACTGTTGGATATCCAAAAACAATCTCAATCAACAAAGTACTTTATGTACAAGGACTAAAACACAATCTGATAAGTATCTCTCAACCTTGTGATGATGGATATACTGTTGATTTTACTAACAATTGATTCACAGTTTGTAAAGATAAACTGTTTAAATTTAAAGCACCAAGAATTGAAAATGTCTATACTTTGGATTTAAATTCCTTGTGTAAACAACAAGTAAACTGCTTGAGTGCTAAAGTAAGTGAATCTTGGATCTGGAATAGGAGGCATAGACATTGAAATGTATATGTTTTACATAAGTTATCTAAGAAACATTTAGTTTCTGATTTACCTTGTCTCAAATTTCAAAGTGACAGATTTTTTGATGCATGTCAACTTGGAAAGCAATACAAATCATCCTTTAAAACACTTAATAAGGTTTCTACTTCTAAACCTGTAGAACATATTCATATAGATTATTTTGGACCCTCAAGAGTATCATGTTTAGCATGTAAATTATTTGTATATGTTTTAGTTGATGACTATTTAATAATTACATGGAGTTTCTTTTTGAAATTTAAAAATAAAGCTTTTACTTTATTTGAAAGTTTCTAGAAATCTGTTCAAAATGAAAAATGTTTTAATATAATCTCATTGAGAAGTGATCATGGTGGAGAATTTGAGAATCTGGAATTTAATACCTTTTTCTCAAACATGGGTATTAAATATGCCTTTTCTGCACCCAGAACACCCCAACAGAATGGGATTGTAGAAAGATGAAATAGAACACTCAAGAAGTGTCTAGAACTATGTTTAATGAATATAGCCTACCTATATATTTCTGGACAGAATCATTGAATACAGCTTGCTATATAATTAATAGAGTATTAATTAGACCTATTTTGAAAAAGACACCCTATGAACTATGGAATTGTAGAAAACCTAATGTTAACTACTTTAAATTTTTTAGATGCAATGTTTACATCTTAAACACCAATGATAATCTTGGTATGTTCGATCCAAATTCTGATGAAGGTATTTTCATAGGATATTATGCGACCTCCAAATCTTATAGAGTATATAATAATAAGTCAAGGATTATTGAAGAATCAGTTCATGTGAAATTTGAAGAATCAGATCCCTTTGAGAAAAGGACAGAACAAATGGATGCACTTGATTCTAATGATAACATGAGATTTGAGAACTTAAAGAATGTTTTTGAAAATGATATAAAAGAAATTCAGTCCAGTTCAGAGGAACATGATAATGAAGAACCATTAAATATATTACCTAGGCAGTCTAGAACCCTAAAGAATAACCCTTTAGAAACTGTAATAGGTAACCTAGAAACAGGTGTTAAAACTAGAGGAAACTTAGGAAACCTAGTGGAATTGTCTACCTTCCTATCTCATTAAGAACCCAAGACTATAGAAGAAGCTTTAGATGATGAAAGCTGGGTAATAGCAATGCAAGATGAACTAAATCATTTTAAATGAGATGATGTTTGGGAATTAGTTGAATGTCCTAAGAATTATCCTATAATAAGAACCAAATGGGTCTTTATAATTAAACAAGATGACCAAGTCACAATAACTATAAATAAAGAAAGATTAGTAGCTAAAGGATATAATCAAGAATAAAGAATAGATTATCATGTGACTTTTCACCTATATCTAGGTTAGAAGCCATTAGAATCCTTTTATCCTATGCATCTTATATTAATTTTAAATTATTTCAGATGGATGTTAAATTTTCCCTTTTAAATGGTTATTTAATAGAGGAAGTTTAGGTTGAGAAACCTCCTTGTTTTGAAAACTCTCAAAAACTAGATTCTGTTTTTAAATATAATGAAGCTCTTTATGGACTTAAACAAGCACCTAGAGATTGGTATGAAATATTAAGTACTTTTCTTCTGAAAAGTGATTTTACTGTTGGAATGGCAGACCCAACACTCTTTATGAATATTGTGAAAAATAATGTTTTATTGGTTCAAATTTATGTTGATGATGTAATCTATGGATCAACTAATAAAACTATATCTCATGAATTTTTAAAATTAATGCAAGAATAATTTGAAATGAGTATGATGGAAGAATTAAATTTCATTTTGGGTCTTCAAGTTTTTAAAAAAGATTTTGGAAATGTTTTAAATCAAAGCAAATACATTACTTATTTACTTAAAAATTTGTACTTGAAAACAATAAGCCATTTACAATTCCTATGTGTACTAATATAAAACTTGATTTGGGTGAAACTGGGAAATTAGTTGAAAACATGTTATAAAGGGTTATGATTGGTAGTTTATTATATTTTACTTCTAGTAGGCCTGATATAATGTATTTAGTATGTCTTTGTGCTAGATTTCAATCAAATCCTAAAGAATCCCATCTGACTGTTGTTAAAATAATTTTTAGATATTTAAAAGGAACTATTTTTCAATCTCTTATTTATCTTAAAACTTCTTATTTAAATTTTATTTCACATTCAGAGGCTGACTTTGGAAGTTTTAGATTAGATAGAAAAGGTACATCAGGAACATGTCACTTTTTAGTAAAGTCTTTAGTATCATGGTCTAGTAAGGAAAAACATTCAGTTGCCCTATCAACAGCTGAGGCAGAATATTTTTCTACTGGCAGTTGTTATGCACAAGTGTTGTGGATGAAAAACACTCTTATAGACTTTGGATTGAATTTTAATAATACATATATTTTATGTGATAATACAAATGAAATTAATATTTCAAAAAAATCCTATTAGTCATTTGAGAACTAAGCACGTTGATATAAGGCATCACGTTTTAAGATATCATGTTATTAAAAAAGATATATTTTAAGAATTTATAAATACTAAAATTCAATTAGCAGATATTTTTACTAAACCACTTCCCACTGCAATGTTTGATTTTATTAAGGGGGAGATAGGTTTATTTAATTTTAAATAATTTTTTTATTTACTTTTATTTATTTTTGTAATTTTTTTAATACTGTTTAAGATTTTTTATTTTTCCATATAAATATTTTATTTGTTTTAAATATATGTAATAATTAGTGATTACACGGGAATCAAGGCTGTTGGAGCCTTTTCTACTTCTAAACCATTTCACTTCTATCGAAACCCTTTCGAAATCTAAAAATTGCACTTCTGCTCCTCTACCCTAATCTTCAAAACTCTGAAATCCTAACCTTCAAACCTTCAGATATTCTCATAGAGATGGAAAGAACTAACAGAGCTAGAGAAGTCGAGCCAAGCAATGCCAAGAGGCAACGCTCCGACGGAAGAAAAATCTTACAGGGCAAGGTAATTGATCTCGACTGGTTATTTCAGAAAAATCTATTGTTGAAGCAAGCATTTTCATTTCAGAATCTTGAACAGATGTTCAACAGTGAAAATATGGAATTTCTATATGATGTTGAACTTAGATACTTCTTAAAATCTGTACATTTTATTCTGGGAGATACCGAGGATAGTATGATGGCTAAGATAGAAGATAGGGATTTCTCAATCTCATCAGTAGAGATTGGTCAGATTATCAACTTCCCTCATGAGGGAGTTTTTCATTTCGATTTGAAAAATATTGGATATTCTGTGCATAAATCCGAAGACATCATGTATTTTATTTTTGGTACAAAAACTATAAATATAATGTTTATAAATGATTTGGAGCCTGATCAAAAAAATTTGGTCAATTTTATTCAGACTGGAATAACACCAAGAATGGCTGAAATGGAAAATATTTTATACCCTGATATGTATATAATTTTTCTTCTGTTAACAGATATTAAGTTAAAATTCCCAAGGTACATGGTATGGTATCTCACTTACTATTGTCAAAGAGATGCCCGGATGAATTTCTACCCTTTTAGTCGGTTTATTTCTAAACTTCTACATAAGAAAAACACGGTGAGATTCGTGGATGCCCGAGTTAACTGTCATCACAGTAATACGTTTAATTCTGGAACTTTAAGGAAGGATGGATATTTACGGAGCACAATTAAAGGAAAACTTCTTCCAGTAGGAGCTGAGGAAGACTCAAAGAGTGCTAAGGCTCAACCTGATAAGTCCAAGGAGGGACAAGATGAATCCATAGTTAGCAATGTAGAAAGAAGTATTCGCTTTGAAGTGGAAGATGTTGAGGAAGATAGAAGTCAGGAGGGACTTCAATAAAAAAGAAAGAGACCTGTCAATGAGGAAATTACTTCCCCTTCATTGGAAAAAACAATAGAAGCTTTATTTTCTTATTCTTTTGTAAGACAGGCTATTGTTGATAAGATCTTAGAAGATGTTACTAATAGAACAACACCATTAGAAGGATTAGGAGTTCTAGAAGAAGCTCAAATGGAGACTCAGCAACAAATTTTAGTTGATGTTGAAGTGTCACTTCAACAGGAACAAGAGATAGAGGCAGTGCCTGGTGAAGAAGTGTCCAGACCTCAGGAAACTTTTGAAGATATTGTTCTTGAAATTCCAGTGGAATACAAAGATGCAGATGAATGTGATGAACATGCTTCTGAAGTTCTAATAGAGGTACTTCAAGAGGATTTTTCTGTGGAGGAATTTGAAAACTCTAAGGAAAAATCTATGGAACAACATTATCAGGACAGGGAAAAAGAAAAATTTGATGCTGAATCATTACCTTTTTTACTGCTGCATCAACTAGAGAATGTGAATATGAATCAAGCACAGGGGGCATATGATTCAAGGAATGAAGAAATTGAAGAACTTTATATAAAAGTATCTCAGTTGGAATTTGAGAATGTCATTCTGAGAAATGCCTTAATTTTAGAACAATTGATGTTTCAAAAGCTGATGGAGTGTACAGTCTCAAGGAAATAAGTTGAAATGTTCAAAGAGGATATTCTGACTGCAGCTGCACAATTGAAATCTAAAATGGTTATGAAGTTAGATTTATCATATCTGAAGTCATTTATGGAGAACCAATTTGCATCAGTTGAAAATATTGTTGTTAGTGGATCAGGTACTACACTTGATTTAATCATAATGTTTCAAGCTATCACAACTATTATGAGCAACATGAATGACATGTTACAAGATCTTCAATGTAACAGTGCTCCTTTGTCAGTGTTTCTAGACAATCATAAGTTCTTTATAAGGCCCCAACCTTAAACATTACTTAACATTGAATTAAATGAATAATTCCCATTGAGGAACTTTTCAGGTTTAGAGATTTAGATAATTAGATCTTAACTATTACATCTCAAAATATTACAAATTATACACTTCTACTAAGTTTCCATAAAATAAAAACTCTTAAAAAGAAACATGTCTAGTTCCATGTTCTATATATCACGACTTTCCCTTGATCCCATCCTTGAAACTATTCCACATTATGTCCTATTAAAAACATTTCAAAAAAACCTGGGGTGAGCATAAAAAGCTCAGTAAGGGAATCACAAAGAATGAAAACTATTAGTTTTTTCAAAACAACAAGTAAACCGTGTATACTTTTTCAAGGTAATAATTTTCACCTTTATGAAGTAGTAAAAACTCTTCACTGAATAAAAGATCAATACTTACCCTTTTGTAACCAAAATATTACCATAAAACCCATACAAATAACACATAACATATAAAGGTAACTTGGGACATAAACATACTTCAATGAAATAACTATACGGTCGACTTCAACACATATCACTTAATGGAATAGCCATACAGCCGACTTCCACACCCAATGCATTGGAGGTTATAACGTAACCACCCATCCTGGTATTCACGGAACCACCCGTCATATGGTTTATCACGTAACCACACTTCAAATGTCCAAGTACCATTATAAAATCATAAGACATAAAACAAATATAATGAAAACATTTCCACATTTCAATCACAATATATCACTAAAACATATTGACATAACAAAACCATTATAAAAAACATTTTCAATAACAAAATACATTAATGAATATATGGTATTTATTTCATTTTAAAAAACATTATGGCTTGTTGAGGAATCCAAAGACCAAATAATACTCGCGGCGGCAGAAATGGTTGTTGTCACCGTGTACGTTAAAAGAAACATTCCTTTTTTCGTTTAGTAAAACGCTTCGTAGAAAAATATTCCTTTTGTATAAAATTAAAAGTCAAAGGGGTTTATACTCCATATAAAAGAATGTTGTGTATAAAACAAAATATGCCTCAGTAAAAGGATATTGAGATGAAGTCCCTTACCTCGGGTCTGGCTTGACTCGATCGTTCTTTAACGTCCTTAAAATCGGGTAACCCCCTTTGGTTTGAACCAAAAGGATTTCGTGAATAACTTACTGCCTAAGGTAAGGCTTCTATGATGTGGATAGGGATGTGGAGAGACAAAATTATCAGTGATTGTCCGAGCCAAAGGCTTTAGAAGTGTGGGTAAAGAGGCAGAGGTGGGAGCCTTTTATAAGAGGAGAGGAGGGGCACTCTTGGAAAGGTATAAAATGTTACTTTATTTTCAAATGGGTTTCAGATTTTAATGGTCCCACAATGATGTGTTTCGAGGATAAGGGGATAAGGGTTCTAAATCCACCCACCCAATAGGTTTTTGACATGTTTAGGTCTTAGATTTGACATTATCATTCCATTTTATTTAAATCGTTAAATAATGAGGTAATCGCTCCATCATCATGGTGTCATAAATAATTTAATTTAATTAATGTCTAAAAATTATAAAAAATTACTATGATGTAGGAAATCGTTTTAGCTTTCCAATGGATATTTATAGTCAAACATCTAACTCCTATATCCCCGTGTAATTTTTTTTAGTAAAACAATACATGTTTGTGTCATTTTTACTTTTACTTTAAATAAAAGGCATTAATGTCATTATCTTACCCAAGTGGATCCATGGGGTCCCAAAAATAGACACATGGGTTTTCCTAATCGGTCATGACTCATACATTAGGTTTAGGACAAGTTTCAAGATATTTTCATTTTATTATAATATAATTTTTACCTTAAATCACACCAATTACCTTTAATCGTGATTAATAAAACGTAAAACTTACTTTTCATCAAAAATTATTTTCATCCCATTGAACCGAATTTTACATAATAATGAAAATAATTTATATTGGACTTTTTAAATTCAAATCACAGAAGTGGTAAAGTTCCATTTAAACAAAAAATCAGTTTTTGTAACTAGCACTTTGTGGTTTCATTATTCATCAAAAATTAAGGTTTTTCAGAAAAATACTAAAACATCACCCTAAGCTATATATGATATTCCGAATTTAAAAATTATTTATATTTTAAAAAACTCAAAATATATAAGTTGAATTAATTAATTTAATAATTAATTCCCATTTTCAAAACAAATAGCGTGTTTTTATGAAACAATATGTATCAAAAGATTGACACTAGTTTATGTCCAATTTCAAAGTGAAAACAATTCCAATAACCACCATTGGATTAAATGGAAAAAATATATTATAATTTCACATTAAAACCAATTCAAAATATAATCTAATCATATAAATAAATTACATTAAAAAGAGGTTTTGAATTAAAATACAACATTTTTCACTATTCATGAAAAAATGATCTTTATCGGAAAAATAAAAAAAAGTAAATTTTGATGTCCCGATTCCAAATAAGAGTTTTATTTAGTCCAATAGAATGTATAAGAGTGACCAAAACTATATTTAAAGAGGGTTATCCATCAAAAGATGATAGTTCGACCTTTTAGTGAAAATTAGAGTATATATGCCTAAAATTGAATTCTTTTCTTATTTTAAGCCCTTATCTATTATTGGATAAATATAAAAACATTTAAAAAAACATATATAATCATATTGTAGTTATTTCTATTCATTCACACTAATACAATGACTACGTGTTAAGTACCATTTAAAATAATATTATTTTATTTCTAGTGTGCAACGTAAGATTTCAAAGAAACTATTTGTTGTGTATCAGGTACGCTATCAAACATAGAAACCCCTTTAAAGTAAAATTAATATTTAATTCCCAAATATTAATAACTATGAAAATGATTTGTTCCTTATTTACCTAGGATTTTACATTCTTAGTAGATCAACTGACATCTAGTGAGCCATCAGTCAGAATTCTGTTAAATCAGTTATCAGAGAAGCATTCAGTGTTTGTTGAATAAGAGGAAAAGATGCATGAGTTTTTCAGAGTCAATTTAATCGAGGATATTCATATGACACAAGAGAACAGAGATCACATTATAAAACATGGAGATGGGATGATGATGGTACTTCGGGAACAGTTTACAGAAATTACGTTTTCAATCCAAAGGCGATAGAACCTACTGCCTATCATACCCAACCCTTGACTCCTGTGTATATCATTGTCATGTATATATTGCTGTTTTTGAATGAAAATTTCCTTCACTGTTTATTTGTTTCTTTCTCTTTTTGTTTTACTGACTTTATATTTCGTATGCCAGTACTCCAGATTTAATTATTGATAAAAAGTTAATAATAAGCTTTTACATACAGTTCAATGCAACATTTAATGTGTTAAAATCCATGATTTTTCATTCTTTTTTATATCAGAAAAGGAGGAGAATTTGGATAAACATCAAAATTTTATTTAGGAGGATAATTAAAGGAAAAATTTGGATAATCAAAACATTTTATTTTACAAAACATTATTTCAATAGTTTTTTGTATATTTATTATTTATTATAATGGTTATTCAGACAGAGAAATTTTGCTAAAATTAAATACTGTTTCATCCTCTCAAAATTATAAAACATTATGTAACTAATTTTTTGAATGTTAATTTCATTTAAATAATTTTAATGATTTTATGGTTTTTGTGATCATCAAAAATGGAGAGATTGTTGAGGAAAGTATTTTTTTTCAACAATACATAGAAATGTTATTTAAAGGGGGATATTTTTTAATATAATAATCTATCTCTTTACAATAATTTTTATGCTCAAAAATACCCTTAGTAATTTTCTGATGATTTTATTTAGTATTTTACAAGAATTTATTAATTTATATTACTCTTGAAATAATGAGAATTTATTACTTGTGTTGAATCTGATTTAGTGCGTTCTGGAATCGTTGTTCATACCCTACGTTGATAAACGTAGCGTAAGGATGAAAAGCGTGTATATTTTTTGAGATAAGAGAAAAATATGGTTAAAAAACCATACATTTTCAGCAAAGTATGGAAGAAGAACCTTACGTTAGGAAGAAACCTTACATTTTGGTTATCCACAAAGTATGGAAGGAGAACCATACGTAAATACTAAACGTTACATTTGTTTCTCAAAATTATGGTTCATCAACCTTAGTTTTGTAAACAACCATACATTCTTGGAAAAGTATGGATCAAGTTAATGTATGGATCTTTTTCCATACGTTTGAGTGTTGAAGAAAAATTATGGATGATAAACCCTAGTTTTATGTTCAACCTTACATTGTCAACATTATGTTTGAAGACTATGTCATCAACCCTATGTTGGGAGGCCACGTCATCAACCTTACATTTGGCGTCGGAAATTTTGAAAGACGATATTTTTATGCAGAGGTCAGCAAGCTGATTTTTGTGTGGATTTCAAGCCTGATTTAAAGCCATTTTTAATGTATGACTTTGACTGATTCAAATCCTTTCTGTTGATGGATTTAAGATCTAATTAAAAGGAACTTATTATGCTGAGTCTTAAGGGAAGTTACGACTTCTCTGTAAATTCAAATTATTGAATATCGCGAATTAGAAGGCGACTATTAAGGATCTAAATGTGTAGGAGTTATACTCACCTATATAATATATGTTCTCTTTAAAACACCAGGTACTTGCGTGTATGGTGATCGATCTATTATTATAAATAGTGGAAAATAAAGACTTCAAAAATTCACGTTGATCTGCTGATTCAAAAAGGAGTGTCAAAGCTCTGTTTATTTAAGAAGAAACAACTCGATAGAAGATTCACATGTTCTACATCGAATATCTACTGTGGATCTACTACTGCTGAATTTTTGAACTATATCTCTATATCTATTGCAACCGGATCGACTCATAATTGATTTGTTTTGAATATCAATATTTCTAGATACTACGATCCATCTGTTGTCAATTTCTTTCTGTTGCAATTGTGATGATAAACTGGAAAACTTCATTATGAAATTCTTTTTATTATTCAGTAACCAGCTTCTTATTCTAATATGTGTTGGTTCGTGTTTGAACCAGAGGTATTTGTTAGCCTAAAGATTGTAAAGGTGTCAACTGTCTGTACTCTGTTGTGGACCGGTCTGTTGATACGAGGACCAGATAGTGAAAATCACCAAGCTCGTGGAGTTGAGCATTGGTGGAGTGGACTAGGGTCCTTTTTTTCCCCGAACCACTATACATCTTTTTGTTTTTGTTTTTACTTATTTTACTGCATCATCAAATCTGATAAAGTATAGAGGACAGAACTTGTTCAATCAAAGAGTTACTGAAAAATTGAAAAATACACAATTCACCCACCTCTTGTGTATAATCTGTAGATTCAGATCCAACAATGGTAACTGAAAAATAGTTAGAGTGATAACTGAAACATCTTCCTGAGCATCCTAGTGCAACTGATTAAAAATCCTTATATGGTTTCACTCTTCCTTCGATTCCAAAACAGCAACTACTAGCACATTCCTACTTAGATCATCTACAACAACATTCCCCTTCCCTAGGGTGTAGGGGATGTTGAAGTCAAAAAATATAAATTTATTCTACCCATCATCTTTATATGATATTCAATTATTTTTTATTAAACATGTATCTCATACTCTTATGGTTAGAAAGTAATGTGAATCTATCCCATCAAAAGTTAATACCGCTAACACTTAAGCACATGAAAACATGTGAAAAGCTATATAAAATGACTGGATTAATTATTATCATGTTTTCAAAATTGAACATAGCCATAAGACACCACATTATTATCCTACATATACAGACAACCCAAACCAGCTACATAAGAAACACAAAAAACCACCTATCCCTTACTGAGCACTGGTAAGATTAGAATAGGAGATGATGCCAGGAGTCATTTAATCTCATTAAAATAAGAGAAACAATTTTCATTTCATATGAATTTCACCCCTTTCCTGGTAAGATTAGTCAAAGGTGATACCAAATTTGATAAATCCTTGGAGAAGTGTCAACAGTATATAGAAATACCAAGGATTCTCTAAATATCAAAGAGGTTTCGTGGTTCTTCCCAAGAAGAAATAGCATTCACCTTCTTTGGATCAACATACAGTACCTAATCAAAAATTATATTCCCCAAGAACATAACATCTTGGATATAGAAACTATATATTGAAATCTTTCCATAAATATGATGACTCCTTGATATTTCCAAAACCAAACACAAATGGTATGTCACACTCCCAAAAATTGATCTGATGATAACCTTACCAAATAACTATTTTTAAAAACCACTTTTAACCCTTTAACTGATCAAAAAAAATCATCCACATAAGGAAAATAATACTTGTTATTAACCATTACTCGGTTCATCTTACAATAGTCCACACACAATTAGAGTGATCCAATTACCATATTGGAAAAGAGCACAAGGGATAACCATGGAGACACACTAGGGTGAAAAAAACCCATTTCCATCAAGTCGTCCAACCAAATCATGATATGTTTCATCTCAAATGGTTCCATGTGATAATATGGTATCAAAATTGGCAATGTACCTGACCCAAGGTCAATCGTGAACACTACCTTCCTCTTTGGAGGAATCCCGGAGAAATATTCTAGTAAAATGTTAGAAAAGAGTAGAACCACAACAGAAAAATAAAAAATAGAAGAAACATTATCAGGATCAACTAAAATAGACCGGTAGATACCGCTAGCCTTGGCCTATCGGGAACCTTAGCCTATCGGTAGCCTCGTCCTACCGGAATCTTGGCCTACCGGTAGCTACCGATAGCCCCGGCCTACTGGTAGCATGGTCTACTGGTAGATCTATCCTACCGGTGACCTTGGGGTACCGATAGCTCTCGCCTACCGGTGGCCCTGTTGTGCGAATTAGTTTTAAACTTTGTTTTGACCCCTTTAACCCTGTTTTAAAGCCCATTAATGATGACTTATTAAATTATTGGTGAGGTACCCTCCATAAATAAAAAACCATGTGTTTTGGTCATTCCTTTAACCGCGTTGTGTGGATTCCTTCCTTGGTTAAGGAGGTGTGTGTCGATTTTAACCACCCCGAAGTATGGGGACCTTTTAAGTTGGACATGTGGGGTGGCCCAGCCGCGAGGTCAACCCACGATCCCGCTTCATCCAGGGTTCTGAGTTTTTTTCCATATATTAACCGTCCCATGAATGCTATATCTCAGTCTTTATAACCAAAAGTATTCAATTCTCCCTGGGTTTCTTTTTTGCAATCACCCTGCGGTCGGAGTACCCTTCCTCCCAACGAGTTGTACCCCGTTGCGAAGTTCTCCTTTACCGCGTTCCATGGAGTTCCTAAAACTCCTGATTTCCAATTTCCACATGAGGACATAAAATCAGTCCTTGATCAATCAAGTAGGGACCTTACCTTTTTCTCTCCTCTATGTGTATCATGAGGGGTGGGTGTTCTAGGGTTCCACAAGGAAGTTAATCAATTCTGTAATGAAAATAATAACTGGTTAAGGAACAGGGATGCGGAAGTTTGTTAATTTTTTACATGTTTTTACCCATGCATTCCCTATGATGTTGTTATGAATTGAATGGGATTATGCCTACTTAAAATCATGGCTGTTGGGGGAATTTGTTGCGCACCTATGCTATGCTCTGTTTTATGCTTTGTCTGGTGAATGGGAATCTTGTATGAATCGGTTAAACACTTAAACTCGGATGTTGAATATGAATTACCATAACCATGTGTTATTACCCCAGTTGAACTAAATAATATAAAAGAATGAATTATGAATATTGGGATGGTTCAATTATGGAATGGGTGAAGGGGTGAATGTGTTTTGTTACAAATGGGTGAACAGCAGGGCTGTGAATGGTGTGGTTGGAATGGCATGAGTTATTGTGTGGTTGTGGTGGTGTTTGGTGGCAGGGCTGTAGGTCGGGTTGTGAACCTGAATAAAAGTGGGAAGTTAATAATGAAATGGGTGGAATGGTAATGAATTAATGTGTGATAACAAATGGTTTGTTTGTTTTTTCTTTGGTTCTAGTACGTTGAGGTATCTCACTGATCCCATTGTTGATGTGACTTCTCTAGAGAACCGGGTGTGAATGATTAAATTACCCAATGGTTTACCTTCCAACTTTATTGTTGTTTCAATTGTGATTGTGCATGTTAGTCGCCCATTAGTGAAGGGATTAACTCAATTTGAACTGTTATGAAGTGATAACATGAATAGGTAAATTGTGAAATGTTTATTGTGTGCCTGTTTTCTGAGGCAACAGTGCTTGGGAACCTGCTTGTATCTATTTGAGTATCCATAGATTGGGATGTGTGTTGCTATATATATATATGTGTAATTGTATGTTTTGTGTTTAGTCACACCCCACCCGCGTTGGTCACTTAGTGTCGGACACCCCATCTCATGGGGAAGGGTGTTTCCCCCTAGTTACTCTCCTTCCTTCTCCCTCTTCCCTGGGACGTGATGGCTGGAGGCGACCTTACACCAAAGGCTCTTTGGGTAGGTTTCGATTGGTGTGTTGTTAGCCGAGGACTCATCAGGCAGGTTGTGTTCCTAGGTGTCTTTGGGATGAGGCCCAGGTGTGTGTGGGAAGGGATGTGGACGTTTGTGTCCCAGGTGTGTGTGGGCAGGAAGAGCATGGTAGCGTCAGGATGGTTTCCATTAGGGATGAGCAACAAGCTAGTGGGGGAAATGGTAGTGTAGGGTACCCAAATGTTTTGTTTTTTACTATTACCTTACTGGTTCTGTTATTTGGTGATTGTGGCCGGTCAGGTGGGATGGATAGATTCCTTGATAGATGTTGGTTCTTCAGCTACTCAAGAGACTTTAGGACGTCTCCCCACTTGTGCACGACAGCCTTAGGTTTTCCTACTGAGTATACTTTGTATGCTCACCCTATGTTTACTTTCAGGTATCCAGGAGGACTTCAGAGCCCGTGTAGGACCTTACTAGTCTGGACGTTGGATTTTCTGTTGGACACTATTGGTTTTTGCTTAGACTTTTCCTCTCCTATTTGTTTTTGTACTTTGGAGTTCTTGTACTTTGTTCAGTTTTATTATTAAAACATGCATGTAGTTTGGTTTTCATTTTGAGTTTTCTATACATGGTGGTGTTTGGTGTTGACTCACTCTTTCTCCCAATCCTAGTTAACTAAAAAGGGAAATGCCTCCCATATTTTGAAAATGTTATACCCTTGGTGCTAGTCGCCACTCTGGGGCCTACTGGAGGTGGGACTTAGGGGTCTTTATCTCGTCTTTGACTTGGGGAAGGAAGGGTGGGGACCTTTTCCGCCCCTTACATCGTCTTGCCGAAGGCGGGTCGTGACAGACTCTTGAGCTCCAGGCAAGAAGATCCTGCAAAACCAAAACTTGAATCCCACTCTCCCGGAAACACCTGAGATATCCCATCGGTTGCAAGAAACAAAACACACTGATGATAATATTCAACCTCAACACAATGAATATCAATGCAATCCATCTTAATGATGTCATCAAACATATACAAATCAATAATGAGGAAATTTCATACTAAATCTGAATCAACTATCGATAATGCACAAAGACAAAAAAACCCATACTCTTTCCTCTTCCCAAGAGGTGTCACAAAATCCACACCAAAGGACCTGATATCCATTGTATTTTTAAGCATATATAAAAAATTTAAATATATAAATAAGTGGGAAACACCAATATAAAATAAATATATCACTACTAATGATTTAATGAAAATGGGACCTCTCAGTATCACTGGATCCGCAACTACCAATGCTGGAAACTCATCTACTTCATGAAGGTGATTCACTCAAAAGGGATGTTTTCAAAGCCCTATAGTATTTAATGTATCTAACTTCCCCATAGTAGCCTTTGAATGCAATGATCCCTAAACATAAAAAAGTGTATCGTAATAAAAACATTACAGATTCCCATAATGGCCACAACTATTACACGTCTTTTAAAATGAAGGAAATGAATGCCCAGTGTGCCCAAACTTTACACACTGATAACAAGTCATAGGAACACTAAAAGCTATAACTGAAGGTTCATAGGAGACATACATTTGAGAACCACCCCCATCACTCCTGTGATGATCACACCACTTATTCTTTTTTCTTTACACACCATTAAAGCTTACACTAAGTGAAAGAGAAGGGGTAGAATAATCAACCCTTCCTTTAATATTCATCTCATCCATGATATATATATATACCATCTATGTATAGGTTGAAAGTTTCAACATAAACACATGTGATCTAATATCTGGTCTCAAACCCTATTGGTACTTCCGAGATTTTAGCTAGTATTCCTTTATCACCTCTGGTGAAAAATAATCCATCTCTATAAACTGATTGGTGAACATTGACACTGAATTCCCTCCCAACTATAAAGAGAGGAAATCCAAATTCTTCTCCATCATTAATGAATCTAGAAAAAATTAATTGAATAAGAGAGTCTTGAAACCCTTCCAATCCAATCCCATGTGCCTATCCGCATGCACCATTGAATCCCATCATCTTTTGATGGAAACCTCAAGTCTGAACACCACACACTTCACCTTGATAGTCTCATGTGTATCTAGGAAGTCTAAGATTAGTTGATCTTATCAATGTAGTCCTCTACCTCTTTAGGTTCATTTGTACCTTTAAAAGAAAGTGTATTATCATGAAAAAACTCCCATTACCAATCCAATCCTCTTACAACTCCTGATTATACCTCAAAAACTATGTTCTGAACATAAGTTACATTTTGATCAATAACACAAACTACCCACATCATTGCCTCAATAAAATTATAATATATAAGCAGATTCCATCAAGGAGAATTAGTTTCACTCTCCTATGGAACCCGTGGAAGAAATCTCCGAGGCATACTGATGCACACCAAAATAGAAGAAATGGTATTAAAATAGGACAATCTCATATCGAGCTAGAAAATTATTAAAAAAAAAGGACATTAAAGTCAAAACTCAAAACAAGAGACACACATCCCAACATCCCTTGGTAACTAGAGTCTTATCACGATAAGATTTGGCTAGGAACTCACCGCAACCTACCACTCAAGTCCCAACAATCCCATCTCCATTCTAACAAAGGTCCAAATATAAGGACTCTTGAGGATATAACTCGTCCGATACCAAACTATGATTAACTCATCCTGAATACCCAATCAAAATGGTACTAAATCCTAATTCCCATATACCTAAAGGGTGTTCCTGAACCCCATGGGATAGAGACTTGCATCCAGGCATTAACAACTAATATAGGGAATTATTTCTCCCAACATGAATAAAAACACATGATATATATATATTTATATACAGAAAGAAACAACGGAATAAAACATGAATATATATTTCATAGTAGATATAGAACAACAGAAGTGATATGACTAAAATGATATCAAAATAATATCCAAGAGAAAAGTATAACTGTAAAGAAAAAAATAGCTACTCAAATAGTATTAATGTGATAGCATGGGAAAAATCCCACTATCTCACAACTAGCTACCCAAACCCAGATGATAGAAAACTATATAGCTTCACTACATTACCTTTCCTTTTCCTATATTGAAATACTTACAAAGGTATATGTACCACCAAAGGGGTGCACAAGGTGTGAGGTAAAAGGCTCTATAGGATCCCACCCAAATTTTCCATAATAAGTCTCTATAAAAATAATCCAAGAATGTTCAAATTTAAAGAAAACTAGGTATGATGAACAATTTAACTATTCTATTTCAAAAGATAGTCAAAAAAATTTAATTTCCATTTTTTTCACATTTCCAAATACAATAGGTAAATTAGTTCAAAGAATTTCATATACATCAAAGAATACAAATAATATAAAATAAGGTATCACATATCATATTAATCCATGGTATTACAATAAAAATAGTACAAGAAAAACAAACCAAATTAGTTAAAGAATAGGTAACATCATACTAGTAATCATACCACATCAGGATAGCTAGGAAACTCATACCCGAAACAAATACAATTGAATGCATCAAGCCCCTAGATATCAGAATCTAATCTAGGTAGTAGAGGAACACCTTATAAAGAGAAACTACCAATAAATTTCTATCATGTTTCTAGGAAAAAGGCCTTGGGAGCAGAAGAACACCCCATGAGTGACTCCCAAAAAGTCCAATTGATGAGGCCTATTAATAAACCATCCACTTAATTACCCAAGGATTCACATGTGATCTATTTTTTAAACCAATTCATCAAACCATTTCATCAAAACCAGGATTTAACAAACTTTTCGTAAACCATTTCATAATTATTTGAAAAACCCTTTTCATTTACCAAAACCAAGAAAAACCATCTCTGATCAAAAACCATTTCCACAAAAAAAATCAATAAATCATTACATTTAATTTATAAAACACTTTATCAAAATCAGAGCAATGCATTTTATCCGACATAGGATAGAGACAGAACCACCTACCTCAAAACACGGGTCAAGCATGCTCATAATGTGATCCACTAACCAAAAAGGAAACAATGATGAAAATAGAGTCCCTAAAACCAATCTACATAGCTCATAATTGATTTAATTTTGAAAAATGTATAATGAAGAGGATAGATCACAACATACCTCAATGAATGCACACCCACTATATTACATCCAACAAAGGATCAACCCCAGAACAAGACCACACAATGAATATATAAATGAACCCAAATAATCATCATATTATATCAATATATACAATAACAAAATGAGACAACACTTCTATGATAAAAATAAAAAATGAATCCAAATTATTACTCATTTGGAGAATTGTACCATGACTATGATAAAAATCAATCGATAAATGAAATGATTCAGAAGGTTTGGAGGTATCCAAAATTTCTAGGGAAGATCTCTAGGTCAATGGAAAAGAGGAATACATATGAATGAAAAAATAAATCCTCTATGCACCTCCCTAAAATCCCAAATCATGGAAATTACATGACATGTAATCCCTAAACTCTTTATTTTTTAATATTTGTGATTTGGTCTTTTTGGGCCAATGCATCATCTTTAAAAAAATTAAAATCCCAATATTTTACATTACATGGCGTGTAATCTGTACACAACATGTACTCTTTCATTCTAAGTATTTAGCTCACGACATGATCCTAGAGAACATTAAAAATCACATACTCCCATTAAATTCTTTGTAAATTCCCAGTAGATATAAAAAAAATCAATTTTTAGTAGAAAAACTCTATACTGCCTTAGGATTTCAATAAACTTGAAGAGAACCCAATAAAGCCCTTAACAAATTTATACCCAGACTCCATTAATTGAAAAAACATACATCCCCAAACGTAAGTTTATTTCCCCCAAAAAAATTATTCACCCTCAAGAGTCCCATGATACACAAAATTAAATAGGAAAACAATTTAAGATATGGAAAATAACTGAAAGTTAGTAATGGAATGGTATAACACCTAATGTGGGGAGAAAGACATTAGTCACTGTTGGGAGACCCTCATGTGATAAGGGACCTGAGACCATGAGACTGGTCATTGGAGAGTCATTCGACCCTCACATTCCACTAAATAAATAGATCAATTTATGGATGGAATTTTCATTAAATTCCCAATATAAATTTGAATATGAACTTGGGTGAAGCCTGAGTGTGGGAATTAATCCCTAAGTAGCTTGTGATGATCCAATGTTTTTGGATTGAGTATTTTGAGGGTACTTATGTTATAACAAAAACAACAGTTTTTAAAAGGGGATGGTTCAACCAAGATATGTCATTAGGATTTGGTTATGGGAATCAGTGATCATGTCCAAAATGATATCATTATGCCTTGGGATAAAGGCAACATGTCAATTTTTCGCAATGTGTCGGTTACTGAATACAAGATTTTTCGAGAATAGTTGACCGAAGGTGATTCAAATTACATTCCTTTATGTAGTTCATCCTTAATATATTTTATATTATTTTTAAAATCCAATATTATGTTAAGTGTGACCCTACAAAACTATACATTTCTAAGCATACAACCACAAAAACAAGATTCAAATTTCATGTTTCAAATTTCAAAATTCAAGCTTCAAGATGCAATAGTCACCACTGTATCTGGACACATCCCTCAGACCCAATGTCACACTAAATTTTTAGTGAGGAATGGCCACCATAATCCTTCATAATTGTCGATAAATCACCACCACCATCATCATATAAAAACACACAAACTAAACCCCACATATCATTAGAACCCTCGTCGATGAACATCATAAAACAGAGATAGTATTACCAAAACCATAAAAAACAAAAATATATCACCAAAAACCAAAAAAATATGAAGACAAACCTTATATGCAATCCAAAATGATGATCGATCCCTCAGGAAGCCCCAGGATAGAGATGAATCTACCATAGAGAAGAGCCTCATGAAACACCAATGACTTATTAAACTACACATCCCAAAACTCCTTGAGAACCATCATGAAAATATGACCAGGTGAACATTGGTTGAAACCATGTGATAAATAAGAGTATGGAGAAATCAATGTACGTAATTGTGATATGTGACCATATCCATGACCGCTGAATGTTTCCTTCGAGTCCCCCACTAGGAGAAGAACACCAAGAGTCCAATGTCATCATCACAGATGAACACAAAATAGAACCATCCAAATCCAAGAAGAAACAATAAAAAACCTTAATAATTGAAAAAGTCGCTATTGAGAAGAACCATTCTCCATACTGAAATCCCTTTTCCATAAAAACATTGTGATAATCCAAAAAAACAAGGATACAGAACATCAATAAAGAACTAGTGATACAAAAACTGAAAAATTGAACACCAAGAAAATAGGGAAAACCCTTGATTCAGAAGGGACTGTTGAGGGAAATGAGGAATCCCATCATGAAACCACATCCCCATACCAATTATCTACATTCACTATCCCAATCCACCATCTGAACCATCACACTAGACCAGTATGGTGTCAATCACGATAGATAAGATGAAAAGGGAATAAGAGGAGGGAGTCTAAAACTTTGGTTGTATAACACCATGCAATTATTTGAAATAGATGAGAAAACCCTTGAGATGAGAAGATAGATGCATAATCAAGAACTAGAAAGACCAAAAAAGGAGAACAAATTGCAGTCAAGATAGGTTTTAGAGGAAACCCTAACAATATCTGAGAGGAAGGGAGCATAACTCCTCAGTGAGTGAGGGGCCATCATTCCTTCTTATAGTTGAATATAGTTAGTTTGGAACTACATCTAGCACATCTTTGGGGTGATATGGGTGTTGTTCAAGGGTCAGTTGAGGATTTTCATAGAGAATATAGTGAGGCAATCATGAGCTTGGCTGATTATAGTTCGACCATTAGATAAAATCGAAGATCATGGGAAAAATACCCATGTGTGCTCAAATGCTTTAAGTTGAGAAATGTTCTAGTTGCTTCGTTAGGTCTCTAGGGACCTGTCTCTTTATGAAATTACAATTATGGAAGTACCATGGTAGGGTGTTCTCTATTTAACGTAAGAACCTATGGAGGGAAGATCCATATGTCGAATGATAAAAGAGACGATGACATAATCATGAATCGTGATAAATGGGATCAAGTAAGAATTGCATTGATGTTGCTGCAATGGTTATGAGTGTTGGATAAACTTTTATAAGGTTAGTAATTTTGTGTTCAAATTTGTTCTTGGAGGTGTGTTGGGTGTTTAGAAATTAAATTTGGACTTTCAGACATAATACACAACCCAAGTAGGTCAGTTTGTTTGTTTTTATTACTATTAAGGCTTCTCAAGGATATGAAGTTTTAAGGTGGAGAGTCTATAAGGTTTAATGTTTGTTTGAGTTCTATGTTTCCAAAAGATTTTGAATTTTCAATTACTGGACATGTCAAATATTTATGAGATATTTATAATAGGAATTAAATGGTTGGAATGAATCTAAATAATGTTTTATATATGGAATGAGGAATTGTTTGTATCTCAGAGGTTTGAGGATAATCTCGTGAGATTATGGAAAAAAACAAAGTTTTAGAAAGGTACAGATCATGGTACATAGTTTTCTCATAGATAGTTATAACCATGTGGCCTAACAATATTAGCCATTTTATACAATAGCATTGTTTGGGAAACCATTTTATAGTCTAGATGAAACCGTGTACGTAGTATATAGTTTTCTTTCAAACATAACGCACAGTTGGTGCATGGTTTGGCTAGCCATGCACTACAACCATGTGAGGTGGAGTGTGCCTTAGATAGTAGAGGCACACAGTTAGCATATGGTCTATTAAACAATGCATTGTAACCATGTGATATGAGGGGCCATGATAGTGCCAACTGCACAGTAAGCACACAGTTTGGAAAACCATGTATGTCATTAAGGGAAAAAAATTATAATCTTACCCTACAATCCTTAAAGGGGATTACCCCATTTGCCTTCCGATTTTCCCACATGCGCACCACACTATTCCTACTTTCATCTATGGGAGTTCTCCCTCATTCTTGGCTAGAATCAGACACTGTAAAGTGTGTTGGAAACCTTGAGGTAAGCCTTAAACTATGTTAGCCTCAGTTATGTTGTTTTCCTTATTCCTATAACCTAGGTTTCTTCAATTAGGGATTTGGGTCATGATTATACCGGTGCATGGTGGAATCAGATACTGATGTTGGGTTTTTCCCTCTACCTAGGCAGATGATAATTGGAGTTGTTTTCTATGCTTGGATACATGCTGTTTCGATGAGGTTTGACTTTATTTTTTTTAGGGTTTTAAACTTATTTAATTTAATTTAATAAATTTGTTTATTCTATTTGTTAGGTATTTTCCTAGTAATGGTTTTAGGGTCAACCTAGATACCTTTTTTCATAGTTTCTTGTATTTTCATTGAGTGATAGACATCCAGTGAGATATCTCATGTTATTCCTCTATGGTTTTTATTTTATATTAAAATTTTTAATGTACTAATTGATTTTCAATACTGTGTTGTCCTTCTCTATGTTATCTTGGGATTTGGATGTTGATGCGGCTTGGATTGAATAATGGTGATCTTGGACGAAGCTACCAAGAGCTAGTTATAAATGGTTAAATATTCCTAAATGTAAGTGGCCTATTATACCTATCCTAGATTATTTGTTCATGTTTATATTGTATGTTTATGATTGGGATGTCACCTAATGGTGAATCCCCTTATTTATATTTATCCCAATAAACTGTTAAATTAAATTATCTAATTTGGTAATTAAATAGATAAACTCTAGGGGTCATTAACAAACCCCTATGTACTCGCTTCATACATTGACTCATCACAAAGTTTTAGGATCCCCTATAGGATTCCTTGATGTATTATCTAACCTAAAGTATTCCATGTTGGATTCCTTCTTTCAGTTTGTCCTTGGGAGGACCCAAAAAGTTATTCCTTCACTTATGTGTTGTCCTAGAGGATGCCTAGTAGCATGCCTCACTAGTATTTCACATGAGGGACCTAGTGGGTGCCCCAACATTGGACCAACCCTGAGCTAGTGTGTTGGGGGTTGGGCAGAGATGATAATGGGTGTCACCTAGAACCCATAATGAATTTTTAATCCCATGAGTTTGTGGATGTAGAGGTGGGTTGGGCCGTCAACCACCCTCACTCATTTATTATTATTTCATTCAATTATTAGTTATTCAACTATGATTTCGAGAGGTGATTTATAGATTTTGGAAAATGAGCCTAACCTTATATAATACATGATAAGGATTCATAATGGTACTTCTTGGGATCTGGATTCTGGTCGTTATTTTTATATGGATTTCATGATGTTTCATCATTTACAAATTTCTTCATGGATTAAATACATGGAATTGCAGAGGATTCCTTGTTCAATGGACCTCGGTCCTAGCCCTAGAAGGTCTATATTATACTATGTTTGTTATGAATGTGTTCCATGGACTTAAAGAGGTTGAGTTGGTCAATGGACCTAGGTCTTGGAAATAATAGTTCTATATTATACTTGGGTTTCTATAGATGATCTCTATGGAAACGAATAGGACACCTTAGTCAGTGACTGTGGGTCCTTCCCCTCATAGGTCTAATACATGATACATCTGGCATTGGACACATTTGATGTAATTCCATATTTGTAGAATTTTCCATAAATATATGGCATACATCACTATAGTGATTGGAGGTGTGTACGGGCGGTCCTTGGGCTAGGAAATGAATCACCCTTGGGGACATAGCTTTGTTAGAGACATTTCTAGAGTTGTCCCAAGTAGGTATTTTTCAATAGAGACTACAGACCTAAGGATTAACAGTGGATTGATTTTATTTATGTTATTTGTATATTTCTCATATATACTCATATATATTTTTGTATATATATTTATGGGGATATACATGAAAATACTTATATATATAAGATAACAACTTGTTCATAGATATTCTAGCTTAGGCCAAAGTAGGTATGGTCGATAAGGATCAAAGACCCAAAGATCGGCTATGGTTTGTTTTATTATGTATTCATTTGTATTATTTTCTCAATTTTATTTATTACTTTTACCCTGATGAGTAGGTAACATATACATACAAAATATATTATTGGCTATGTATGAGACCACATTGGTGGTTCCTTATTGAGTTTTGTGATCACACCTGCTCAGTCCTCCATTATATAGGGGTACCCGAGTAGATGGTCACTTGGTTTCAGGCACATGATGGGCCAAGGCCCATGAATTCTTGAGTAGGATGGCTCAAACATGTATGTGGAGATCGGGTATGTGGTATGGATAATTATATGTAGTATCACTTTATACTTTTTTTGTTTCTTTTATTTACTCCTATGTATATTATCAGCTCTGTGGGTGATTAGTGATGTATGTGTTGATATGGACATTTGGGAATTTATTGTATTCCATTTATTATTACAATGTGTTCTTGTTTAATTTATTTATTTCTTTCACGCTATAATTATTACTGCTATAAGGTTTGGTTACATTTTTTTCTTACTCTAATACAAGGTCATAGTCTCCCCACTATCACCCCCTAGGCCCTCATTGCTAGTCAAAAGTCTCTAGAGTACAGGGAGGTGCACTTTAGGATTTGTGGTAATCTAGCTTGGGGCACCATATTAGTGGAATTTAGGTCAGAAAATTTTAAATTGGTATCAGAGTTGTTAATTTCCTATTATGTTACTATTTGGTATATGGAAGAAAGAATAATTAGGAATGTGTTAGAATTTATGATCTATATTAGACTGGTGCACTGAGAAAACATATTCCAATAAGAATTCTAGTTTTCCAGGTTTACAGGACTGCTATTTTGATCTGCGATGTTAGAATTGTATATGGTTTTTCCTTGAGATATGCACATGTTTTTTAGATGTTATGATTAATTAATATATTTATAGATCTTGATCCATTTTTAGGAGTCAAGTGATTGATTTTGACTCATGATTTACTAATTATAGAGCCATGTCATGCATCATATATGGCACATAAGATTCACATGTTATAGGATTTCTAGTGTGTGATTTTACTAACATCATAGGTAAATTGTTTAAAGTGTCAACAAAAACCGTAATGATTTTTTACCATATAGGTTCTTAGTGTCATTCTACTCAATTGATCAGACACACATATATATGTTTCCTTCTAATGATAATCTATGTGGATCTATAATGAGACATTTAACAGTGATG
Organism: Viscum album; assembly: GCA_963277665.1. NCBI lineage: Eukaryota > Viridiplantae > Streptophyta > Magnoliopsida > Santalales > Viscaceae > Viscum > Viscum album. The sequence continues at coordinate 476,925,943 of OY728135.1, forward strand.
TTGGCGACTCAGTCCTCATACACGAGAGGTGGAGTGACCCTAGTATCTTGATAGGGTACATTTTTTCCAATGATGAACCCCTTATGTGATTTTGTTTCTAGGTTCAGTTATTTAAGATGTCAGTAATAACTTATACGGTGTTTTCCCCCATAGATTTTACTGAAATTATACTTAATATATCTCTATGTGTGTTACGAAATAGATCATTGATATGATATTATGTGTGTATTTTTTACCCTTATAGGTCGAAATTTGAAGCTAATAACTTTTTATTAGACCCTTATGGGTATATATTTTGATGTGCAGTTAACTAAAGCTTCATAAAAACCTACATAAATGTTTCCCATATATCTTGAAAAAATATTTTAGTTAACCAAACTTCATTTATAGTTATCCTACCAGATCCTGCAGTGTGATGATGATATGAACCTAAACATTTTAGTAAATCGGACCATAGGGAGTATTACCATATACAAATTCCTAATGAGTTTTAGTTCATGATTTTTTTCTACATTATATCATGATACTCTAGGGGGAAGTACCTTATAAGGATATTCTTGGTGAGGATCATGGCCCTAATAGGCCAATGCTTGATATTTTTTTACCCTTTTATGTCATTGTGATATTTACCTCCCTTAGAGTGGTTTGACTTTTTGGATAGGTTATTGTACCTAGTGAAACTCATCGAGACATTATCAGTAGGGCTAGGTGGGAGACCTAGAGGACCTTAGTTTTAGTTCATACCCTAATAGGTTTACATTTTTTGTTCATGGGAAAGATGAAAGATAGGTTGTCCTAGGTTTATGAATTCCTTTTTAGGAAGTTATCTTAGTTATATGCTAGAGTAGTGACCGACGCATTATTGGTTCTTAGGTTTTGTGTTATAGCCATGTTGATGCCTCTGGATTTTGATGAATCACTTAGGGTGCTTTTTTATTAAGACTACATTAAATGGGTAGGAATTTTCAGGTACCTGAACCTATTGAATAAGGATTCAATGGTTATTAACATGTTCAGAGTGTGGGTTTAATCTCAGGACAATAATGATACCGAGTGATGGGAGGTCAACGAAATGAAACATGGAACCATTTAGGTGCTTGATTTTGAAGTGGAGTTCTATGAAAGATCCTTGAATGATAATAATGATGTTTTGTGTTGCACGGTCAAATTGGCCTAACTTATGAATGACCCATGGGAGCATGATTCGAGTGACAATGATTCGGTGGAACAATACAATACACCCTCTATGTAGGATGTTTTGGTATATGTCAGATACATATGTCACCAATAAAATTGTAAAGAAGTGAGAGAATGTGTGTGATCTAATGACCAATGGTTTAAAAGAAATGTTATTGGACCATTTTCTTAGAATTTTTTACTTAAATGGGGAATTTATCTCCATGGTAGAGGAGAAATTGAGTATAAATTGGGTTCCGGGAGGCTATAGAACTATGGTTAAACCTAGACGCACATTGTTGGGAGACATGATATCAGGAGTTGGATTAGGAAAGTACTTCCTATTTTTACATGAGTGTCGATAAGGGAGAGAGATATGTTCCTATTGATAAAATATTAATGTAATCATAGAATAGAGATGATAATTCCCCTTATCTTGAAATCATCTTGAGTACATTGAGAGAGCGTTGTCCATATGCTGAGGTAAATCAAATTATTTTTTGGTTTGACAGAGGTACCCTTTGGTATTTTCACTTAAGGAACTATAAAAAGGTATGAATTTTGGTGGAGATTTCACCTCTTCCACTTGAGGGTGGTGAACCTTGTTACATTTTGAATTTTATGGTTACCATGGGTGCCTTTTCCATGGCCTAGGATTGGGAAATGGGAAACATTTACATTAACACTTAGGATGAGAAAATTATAATCCATGGAAATTGTTAATTCTATGAGGTACATGTCATAGGATATAGTTATTGGGTTCTCATTCTATTAGAGAAATGAAAATTATTCTTCTAAGGTGCGGAGAGGGACGTTAGTTTCCGGTGGATGAACCTCATGAGAGAAGTGTTGTGGGAACATTAGATCAGTTGTTCAACCATAATTTGGATCTCATATTCCATAAAATTAATAGATAAAAACATTGATAAATTTTTCAGTAAATTCCAATTACAATTTTGAATATGGACTTGCCTGAATTCTACGTGTGGTCATTAAGCCCGTAGTAGTTTGTGATGATCAAATGGTTTTGGATAAAGTTTTTTTATGTTATAACACAACAATAGTTTTGAAAAGGGGATGGTTCTTCCTATAGATATCATCATATGTTTGTTATGGGATTTGATGATCATGTTTAAAATGATATATAAATTCCATAAAATAAAGTAATTAGGTTTGTTTTTGGTGACACATCAGTTATTAAGGCCATGATTTTTCAAGAATGGTAGGATGAAGGAAATTTGACTTGAATTCCTTTGTGTAGTTAAATGAAACTAGTTTGAAACCACATCAAGCACACTATTGGGGTGATATGGGTGTAGTTCATGGGTCGATTGAGGATTTTCATGGAATAGATGGAATAACCAAGTTGATCTTGGTCTATTAGAGTTCTAAAGATAGATCTAATTTATGATCGAGGGTATAATCCTTGTGTGTGATTAGATACTTAATGTTTAGATTTTTTGGGATCATCGTCAGGTCATTAGAGACATGTCTCTTTAGGAAATTCCAATAGTTGAAGTACCGTGGTTCATATTTTTTTCGTTGAAAGTAAGAGCCTACAATGGGGAGCACTATAGGTTGGTTGATGAAAGAGACGATGACATATTCTAATCTCTCATTAAACGGTCTTAAGTATGAAAATTATTTTTGTTAGAATAATGGTTATGAGTGTTGAATTGAGTTTTGGAGGGTCGAGTGTTGTGTGTTTAAAGTATTTATTGAAGGTACATTGGATGTTAAGAAATGAAACATGGCCTTTTGAACATAATTTACAACTCAAATAGCTTGGTTTTTTCATTTCTATTCCCTCAATGTATTCTCAGGGATGGGGAGTTTTAAGGCAGGGAGGCTGTAAGGTCTCCTGTTTTTTTATGTTAGATGTTTCAGAAGGATTTTCAATTTTCAATTACTAGATGGTTCAAATCTTGATCAAATATTTGGAATATAAATTTCATGGTTTTAATTCCATTAAATAATGTTTTAGATACGGAGTGTGTCTTGGATTATATCTAGAATGTTTCAGGAGTATCACAAGAGTTTTAGGCTAGAAAAACAACTTTTGGAATGGTACAACTCATGAAACGTGGTCTCTGCATAATTATTTATAACTCTGTATCCTCACCATGGATTCCATTTTGTAATGACCATGGTTTGGTAAACCGTGTAGAAGGTTAGAGGAAACCATGTAGAGGATCTTCAATTTGCTACAAATATGATGCATGGTGGGTACATGGTTGGGATATCTATGCATTGTAATTGTGTGAGGTTGAGTGCGCCTATAATAGAATATGCACATGGTTGGTGCATGGCCTGTTAAACCGTGTCTTGCAACTATGTGAGTTGAGGGGCCAAGATAGTTTTAACTACATGGTTATCTCTCAATTTGGAAAACAGTGTGTCTCAATAAGGAGAAAAAAATTGTCATTTTTCTTGTCTGATCCATAAGGGTAACTACCCCCTTTTATTTCCCCTTTCTCCCCCCGTGTGTACATCCCGCTTCCTCCCTTCCACCAATGGAGTTATCCCTCATTCTTGGTTGTAATTAGATTTCGTTAGGTTCATTGGAAACCTTGAGGTAAGACTTCAACTCTATTACCCTTGGTTATGTTCTTTTTCTTCTTCCTCAATCCGATGATTCTCTACTTAGGTATTTTGGTCATTATTCTAGTTAATCATGGTATAATTAGATTCTAATGTTGGGGTTTCTACTCTCCCAATGAAAAGGATAACTCGATAGGTTTTCTTTTCTTAGTTGTATACAATTTTGATGAGGTGTGGATTTATTGTACGTTTTCATTGGGTTGTAACATAAATTTATTTAATTTAACAAATATTATGAATCTTTTGGATAGGTATTTTTTTTAGGGGTGGTTCCAGGGGTACCCAAGATACATTGTTTCTCATTTTTTTTAGATTTTCATCCAGCGAAGGGAATCCGATGAGATATGGCCTATTATTCCTATTTTGTTTTTATTTTATATTAATTTTTTAATGTCCTAATTTATTTTCTAATCTATGTTGACTTGACCTAGGTTATCTATGGACATAGAATATGATGTGTCTTAGCATAGATAAGAGGGATATTGGATAGAGCTATTGAGAGTTGGTTATAACTGGTTAATGATTCTTAAAGGTAGGTGGTCCATAGTACCAATCCTAGTGCATTTTTACATGTTTATGCAGTATGTGTATATTTTATATTTCCCCTAAGGGACAAACCCCCTATTTATAAATATATATACCAAATAACTTCTAAATTAAATTATTTAATTGAGTAATTAAATGGATGAACATTGGGGGTCGATATCAACCCCTATGCACTAGCTTCATACCTTGAATTATCACTCAGTTTGAGGGTCCCACATGGGATTCCTCCACATATGATCTAACCCAAAGGATCCCATGTAGGATAAAACCTATCACTTACTCATTGTAAGGACCTAATGAGATGAAATAGTGATGGGTTGGGCATTCATCCACCCTCACTCTTTTCTTATTCTTTCACTCAGTTATTATTTATACACCTATGATTTACATAGGTGCTTCCTGAATTTTGGCCGATGATCCAAATGTGATATAGTACATGAAATGGATTCCCAAAGGTACTTTCTAGGATCTAGATTATAAGCCTTATTGATGTATATGAATATCATGATATTCTTTTATCTGCTAATTTTTATATGGATGCGCTCCATGGACTCGAAGAGGATTCCTTAGTCAATACAAAGTCATATCCTTAATATGTCTATATTATATGAAGTTTTCTATAGATGCACTCCATGGGCTCAAAGAGGATACATTGGTTAATGGAAAAGGGTGTTGGACCTGGTTGTTATATATTATACTAAGTATTCTATGGATTTGAACCATGGGCTTGAATAGGATTCCATGTTCAATGGTATTGGGTACCGACCCTCATAGGTCAGATACTTGATACATTCAGCATTGGACGCAATTGATGTAGTTTCATATTTATAGGATTTCTCGTTGGTATATGGAATCCTTCACTGTAGTGATTGGAGGTGAGTATTGGAGATTATAGGGCTAGGAAATGTATCCCCCTTGAGTAAATATCTTTCATAGAGACTTCTACGATGCTGGCTAATGTAGGTATTTGTGGATCGGGACTACGAACCCAAGGATTGAATGTGGCTTGATTTTATTTATGTTATAAGAATATTACTCATATATATATATATATATATTCATATATATTTATATTGATATATATACACATCCATACATATATATAAGATGACACCTTGTTCATGGACATTTTAGCTTAGGACAAAGCAGGTATAATCGATTCGGATCACAAACCCAAGTATCGGTTGTGGATTATTTTATTACATATTTATTTGTATTTATTGGTTCAGTTTGATTTCTTATAATTACTATAGTTAATATCACACATACGCATACATTGCATATTACTAGCAATGTACAAGACTGTGTTGGTGGTGCCCTACTGAGTTTTATACTCATACCCTACTTGGGACGCCATTACATTGGGTTACCTGAGTAGACAATCATTTTTTTAGGCAAAAGATGGGATATGGGAAAGACTAATCAAATAGGATGGATCAGACATGTATGTGAAGATTCAGTATGTGGTATAGATCAATTTTTGTAATAGTTCTTGTACTTTTATTTATGTTTATTTTATTTAAAGCTGTGTATGTGGTCAGCCTATTGGGTGATCAGTGCTATATGTATTGACATAGATTTTTGGGCTTTTACCACATTCCATTTATTATAAGAATATGATCTTGTTCCAGTCTATTTACTGCTTCCGTACTCTGATTTTTACTATTATGATGTATTTTTTACTTCTATTGTTTTCGTACTTGGAAATGAGGGTATAGTCCCCCCACTATCACACCCTAGGACCTTTATTCTAGTCAATAATATCTACAATATGGGGAAGATTACTTGAGGACTTGTGGTAAATCGGATCAGGGCACCTGATTAATAGCATCTGTTTTGGAATGTTACATAAACTATAAATGAATATTTAGTCTCATATAAATCATAATTAATAAAATATATTATATTTCTGTAAATATAAATATATTTATATATTTATATATTATTTTTAATGATATATATGTTTAATGAACTATAACTTTTACCAGTACTAAAAAAATTATGATAATCGGTTCCTTTATCAGTTCTAAAACAAAAGCATAAATAAAGACCACGGTTATCAATACTTTTCCTTTAGGGATGATAAAAGTGGAATTCATAAAAAAAATACATATAGTTGATAAATATTCACACACTTTATCAGTGCATTTTTATATCATAGATAAAGTGTGCCTTTATCAGTGTGAAAAAAAAGTGATGTTAAAGGCCACCTTTATGAGCACTTTTTTTAACACCGATAAAATCATACTTTATCAGTGCTTTTGACTAAAGATAATAAAGACTAGCATTTAATATCACACAATATATAATAGTGGTTGATATTTTTTGAGCAATTTAATGGATTTCCATAGGATATATTGATTATTGATGTTGGTGATGGGTGATGGAAATTATTATGCTTAATGGTGTTGGGGATGCCACTAGGGAGGTTAGGACGATTTGAGAGCTGCTCTTTATCATCAATATATGCTTGATTTTTTTGATTGATGGATTTCTAGATGATTGACACTTGTGTTACACAAATACCTATTTTAGTTGGTCTATGAAAATCAAGTGAATCTTTATTGAGGTAGCTTAGGATGAGTCCAAGAGTACCCAAAAATTATGAATCATAAATGAATAATTAGAATAATGGGAATGTTTCTTGATGAGAATAGATGATAATGACAAACCTGATTTAAAATAGAAAAAAATTGTGCCAAAGGTACTTTTCTTGAAATATTGAAGTATTAATCTTTGAAATGAGTATAGATTAAAATTAATTAATTTATGGATGGAAAATAATTAATTTTTAATATTGATTCTTGTAAGAATGTCTGAGATCCAGATATTATCAGTGGTAGATAGGTGTATTGTGTTATTATATCCGGGTGTCTTATAATAATTTTTGAGATATAAGGCCATTTTGTTACCCTTATTTTAGTTATATATGATATATTTTATATTTTATTATTTTATAAGCTTCATGACCTGATTCGGTTGGGAAACCAACACTCAAATATAATGGGGAAGTGATTTCCCCAATATACATGTTGGTGAGGGAATAGATGGTTGATTATTCCATTTCCCCCATTCTCCCTTATAATATAGTATTTTGTGTTGGAATATAAAGGCTATGTTAATTTAAGATATAGGATTTGTAATCACATGGGTTGTAATGGTTTCTAGTTTTCCTATACATTTATGTGAGGGCTGTAATGACTTGAGCTGGTAGATCATGCTTGTATCTGGTCATGGTGAATATAGTTTCCCCTGAGTGTACTTCAATGGATTATAAAGTCTTGAGGAATTAATTCATTTACACAAGATATAGCTTCTTCCAAATATATAATTAATTATATATTAGATAATGATTAGGAGGATTTGGATTTGGTATGTTGTATGAGATGTAGGTATCAATATAACCATGCTACACAGGTTGTCGGTTTGATATTGTTTAATGGTTTAGGGCATGACAATTTATAGATGGGAGGAGCACACTATGAGATCCATTGGGGTATGATAGTGACACATAAATTGGTAATTGGAAGATTTTTACCCTCATTTATATATATTATTTGATATGAATATGATTAATTCTATGTGTAACTTAGTGAGCCGACCTTGGTGGAGAGGGGAAATAGCATTACCTATTTAGGTGATGGTTTGGTTTCATTTGTTTATTAATCAGAATTTAGTATGATTATTTCACATTTTACATGAGTTTTTTAAGAGTATTATATTGATTATACATATTATTCTCACCCTTTATATATAAAAACTATTTTTCTGGTATGCAGGAGCTAGTTTGTGATCGAGCTAGTCATTACTAGCTTGATGAGTAATTCAGTCAATTTTTTAGTTTTGTAATCATTACCAAGGATTTATTTTTGTATTTATAGTTTTATCAATGTTATATGACATTATATCTATAATTCTCAATTTCCATTTGAGCATTTAAAGTTTTTTGAAGGTATTTGAACTTTATGTTTGGTCGAGGGTCTGGTTTTTGAATTAGGATTTGAGATAGAAATTTGAGAGGTTTGAATTTTCAAATGGGTGATTTTAGACTTTTTATAAACCTATAAGGGTGTGTGGATGGCTCATAGGATCATTCAAGGGGTTTTGGAGGATGTAGAGATACCACATGCTATTGTCGTCCCACTAACTAGATGGTGGAAAGAATGGTAGTCCCTTTATGCTACTAGGCTCGCTAATTATTCAGTGGGAGAGTGAGTTGCTAGGTAGTTTTTTAATGGGGGAAATTGTATTTCCCCCCTTCTACATAAGAAACCTCCACCTGATTTTCACCTCCATTTAACCACTTAATAGCACCCTAAGCCTCCTCCTCCCATCTTCTCTTCCCATATTGAGATATCCTTTGTTCCTTGTCTAAATAAAGAGTTGTCATTTATGTTGGTGAGACTAAGGCGAGTTTGACACTCCTTTTTACTCTTTTTTTGGTTTTTTCCCACCATCAAGTGATGTTTTTATTAATTTATCTATTTTGACCTATTTTCAAGGTGTTTATCTGGTTTTTCATTTTCTTATATATTAGGCTAGACTAAAAGTTTATACTCAATAAGTGGGAATCACTAAGCATACAGTTATTGGTTCTTAAACATAACTCATTGTCTCACCATTTATCTATGTGTATGCATGATGCGATCAACTCGACCGTGCCATATTTTTAAATCATTTTAATTAAAATATTTAAATTGAGTTTTTCGGGGTTTAATGTCCCATTTAACATGCCTTGAACCATAGAAAAATGTTATTTCCATGAGGGGTTTCATTAGTTGGGTTTTTACTAAGAATGGGATTGGGAGAGAACCAGTTACATACATTTCAATGTTAAATAAGAATTTATAATTTTTATCAATGTTGGGAAAATTGAATTTCAAAACCATTGATAATTTGAGACAGGTTTGGACCTTTTAATTAGAAATATGATATTTTTACCATTGAATTGTAAGATATAGTTGACATTTGATATTAGTCTAAGGGAATGAAAAATGTGGTTTGAGGAAATTACGAATTATGTTTAAAATGGATTTTGTAAAACGAAAATGGGTTTATGTAATAAACTTCCATTTTATTTAAATAGTGAAATGTGGTTATGAAATGGGTTATGAATGTTATAAATTGAATTTTTAAATAATGATTTTGATTAAATAGTGTTCTATTTGAAAACCTATATGTCATTTTTCTTTATAGTGTTTGAATAAAATCCTATATGATCAAGCTTATAGAAAAAAGAATTAAGGCTTTTATAATAAAAAAAATTGATATGTAATAATGATATGGTCTCTAATAATGACGTTTCGTGATGGAAAATTCATGATTGATGAATAAGGACGTTGTTAATTGTTTATTATTTCTGTAAATGGTTATTATGGGTGCAACACCTTGAGTGTCATCCCTTGGATTCATTTTTTGAAATAAAATGGGTGGAATGCCTTGGGTTTAATCCCTTGGATTTAGTTTTGGATATAAAATGTTTTGAATTCCTTGAGTGTACTTGTATTCCATTAGGGGACTCTCTTGAATGCCATGATAGGATGCCTCATTGGATTCAAGGATAACCAATGATATAGAATTCTATAATCTTCCTTAGATTCCTCATAGATCCATAACTATAAATTCATAAGCGTAGATCCCCTATGGATTTAGGTGATGTAAAACGCATTGATTTCAAAAAATTAATTTCATGGATTCCCTCAGGGTACCCTTGTGAATTTCATGGGGTAAGCTCCCCAGTTTAGGCTTGATTATATGAGACAAAATGTCATGGGTGTAGAACAAGATTTTTGTCAAGCCTGATACTCTAAATGTCTTCGAATAACGGTTCCGTAGGTTTAGTTTAGAGAATTATGAGGTTAAATTATTTAGAATCACCTAGATAGAATTGATAATAATTCAATCAATGATCTACATGGATTCTAGATGACTTCGTTATAAGGGAATACTCCATGGATCCCTTGAAGGTTCCCTTATGCTTTTATAATTATGGTTTCCTTAGTGGTATACCATGGAATTGATTGTTCTCTATTAACTACATGGATAGGGAAATAACAACACTAGACAAAGTATGTAGGTTTTACCTTGGGTGTCACCATAGAGCTCGAGGTTAGAGGTTGTGATTTTATTTATATATTTGATTATCTGGTGATGTGGCAACCTGTTTTCAGTAGGACTTCTTCATTCACTTATTTTATAGAATGTTTATTTTAGGGATTTCATTGGTGGTGGTATGTTGAGTTATACTCACACCTTTATTGGACTATATAACACATGGTTACCCAAGTATAATACTATTTATTTGTTGGGTATGAGTTTTTGGAAAAGGATCATTACTTTATGTTTTTTTCATGATAGAGTATATTATGGAGGAATGTGTTTTTCTTCTCACCATTCATTGATTTTAATCAGAAAGGTTCAGAACCAAGCTTTATTGGTCCTAAAAATATATAATTAAAATTAAATTCATAACATTACAAGGATTTTTTATAAAGGTGGCTGTGAATGTCACCCCTCATATTTGAGTTTGCTAAGGGTGTACAAAAATGTGGGGTCACAAAGGATTGAATTGAGATCGTTTCTATAATTTCCTTTTATTAAAGTTATATTACACCTTTTTCACATCGATATAGGTGTGTTTTATATTTAAAAAATATCATTAGAGGATTTGAATTATTTAATCCAAGAATGAAGATTTTTTTCATAGAACACTTCTATATTTATTATTCAAAACCTCCACCACAAACATAAATTCTGTCTTGATCCATAAGAGATTCCTTATATGTTGGACAAAAAATTTGATTACCGTCATCACATCCCATATTTATTCCTTATAATAGAATCTATTTCAAATTAAATGGTAGAAGTGCCCCATTAAAAAGCCCTAATGGGTGTAAAAAAACATCCATATCCCACGGTATTAGGTGCACCAGAAGCCACACCCTATATGTAGAACTTTATCCTTGATTATATTGGGGGATCCACCAAATATATTTTTAAACTATGTTTTTTAATATTTCTAGACACACTAATAATATGTAACATATTTAAATTAGAGACATTATTCATCGGCGAATATGTTTGAGTCCCATAGGCCAAATGAATATCTTTGTGGATGGAAAAAATACCCACATGAAAGGATCTAGTACAATTTTGAAAAGTAGTATCATTCCTTGTGGTCCAGGTGTATGACATCACCATAAATATTTCTACAAGGAGGAGGCTATACACATTCTCACTAAGGTTCAGTTTAGTGATATGCATCAATAGGTATTTCAGCTAGAATTCTAGGTGTAAATCAATGCTAAATAAATTCTAAATATATTCCTAGATTTTGTAAAAAAACTCAAAATTGATGAAAATATGATACATATTGTCAGTATCCTTTAAATAGATATTGAATGGGAAATACAAATATAACATGATTTTTTTGAACTGAGCACGGAGGGGCAGACAAATTTTCCATATTTCCCATAGCATAAGAGTTTTTTTCTGGTGGGATAAAAGGACTCTTGAATCTCGATAGATAGGGGGGATCATTCATATCATGTATGAATTTATGCATATAGAAGTCTCTTGATATGTGTTTTCTAATCAAATTCATTTTCTAAATGAGAGTGTTGATGTCAGAAAAGGAATATCTCTACAACTCCAGGATTGTTTTGGAAGAGATGATTTTAGATAGATCTCCAACATTTTGATTAAGGTCGGAAATTAACATTTTTTATTATTATATAGACGCATCGTAGTATCTCTTAGAGTCCTATATATCTGAGTTGTGTAATAGAAATTCATTCTTTACATCCCATAAAAAACCAATCTTATATAAGAAATGATATCATGGAAAAATTATTTAATGGATATCAAAATAGAAGAACTAATATACCATGTGCATCCTTCACACAACTTAGGGACGAAAATTTCATTATGAAAGTCCAAGGAATCATCATGTGATATATTCCTATTCTAGGTAAATTTTTCTGGGAAGGATTTATTAAACTTATTTTGATATTTGATAAACATTCCACCCATATCAACAGGTTTAATATAATATTTTAATTCCATATAAAATAACTTCCTTTCATGAATACAACCAGTCCAAAAAAATTCTAAAATTTATTTGGATATTTTAAATAAGTTTTCAGGGATATATACATATAGAGAACCTATAAAAAACATGGATGTGATCATCGAGTTGATCAAGTGTACCCTCCCCTCCTGGGATATGATTTTTCCTTTCCATTTTTCCAGTTGATTGATGACATTGGTAAAGATTATTTCTAATTGATATATCTTTACCTTCCCCAAAAATATAGGTATTCCAAGATATACAAAATGTAAGGATCCCCTCATCATGCCAATATTTCTCGAAATTTTATTTTTTTGGAGACTAAAATTCCATTTCCAAAGTTAATTGAATATTTATTACAACTTATTGATTGAATAACTACCATTTCCTAGTGAATGAAAATCATTTTGATTGAGATCAGTATACACTAGGAGGATTTCCCAAGAAGAAGTATGCCATCCCAGTATAGAAGGTGTGAAGTCATATGCAAGTTTCTTCCCACCCTTTTTTACTTATAAAATCAAATTTGGAAAAAATTATTGATCCAATAGATCAGATAATTTTCATCAATAAAAAATAGTAGGTCTGAAATAGGTTTTTATGATCTATCACTTGAAGAACCCCCTTGGAGACCCATTTACAATGATTTATAGCCTAGAACTTGTCATGATAGTGGTGATCATCTTGATAATTAAATTAGAGAACACATAATTTCAAAGAACATTGTGGATGAAGTTGCACTTTACCATATCAAAGGACTTTGAGATATTAATATTAAAAGAACAGTTCCCATCCTATTTATCTTTCTCATAATGATAATTCCTTTTGAGGTAGTGTAGAGAAAATTTTGAATACTCTTTTCAAGGAAAAAACAAGATTTTTCAGGGGTAATAAAATTTATAAAAAACCTTCCAATAATAATAGTCATAATTTTACTAATAATCTTATGGATAGTGTTTCCAATGGAAAATTTATTAAACTTACTTATATCCATTTAATTTTCCATATTTGGAATTAGTGAAATTAAGATAATTCCATAATTCATTTTAGTTAAAACGGAATAATTACCCAATTTTGTTTGTGACCTCAACATGTTTGATTTCCTAGTAGAACATGAAGAATTTATAACGAAATACATTTGTTCCTACGTCACTTTCCATGTTTAGTGAGAAGAGGGAATATTTGACCTTATCTTCAAGAGGGGAATCAGTTAATGCAATGTTATATTAATATTTAACACATGGATTAATGGTATCAATAAAGTGAGAATTACCACCATTTACAACATCATTGTAAAGGTTCTAAAAATAATCTTCCATTGTATTTGATATTTCACTCTCAAACATGAAGAGGGAGTCGTTAATCTAGATGGAAGTTTCTCATATTATTATCTCATTATCCCTATGTAATAAATGAAATATCTTATATTTCCTATCACCATATCTAATACAGTTAACATTAAATTGATTCTAATTCAGCCTTTACTTGTGAGAAATATTACCATCCATCTTAGAGTAGATTTTAAGTTCCCCTTAGGAAGGAATATTTTTATGATTTTTTTTAATCTGATATGAGGAAAACTGAATTTTAGCGTCCTTAATGATCTCATCCAACCACAAAAATGAGTTTTTATCTATTACTTAATTAGGAATTTAATTTTATTGATATTATAATCCATAACTTGAATAGGAATTCCATTATATGTGTTATTCCATCCATTGATAACCATTTCCCAGCATCTGAGAATTCTGATCCAAGAATTATTGAACTCGAAAGGTAGAGGTGATATCCTCATAGTTCTCAACAATTAAAGGGTTGTGATTAGAATTAAATTTTGGGAGAGTGAACCCAAAAAATTCAATGAGGTCACTCCTGTCATTGACATGAAAGAAGAATCTATCATGTTTTCTTGCCTACCTTCCATTAATAGTGAATCTCCCTAAGTAAATTCAGATCCATCAATTGGAACCTCAATAATATTTTAGTGATCATTGAAAAGGGGAATTTATCAACATCAAATATTGATAATTTTTACCAAATATTTTTATTTTGTCAAAAAAAGGTATTGAATTCTTCTATAATAGCCCAGTTTTGATACATATATTCATACATTAAAATCAATTCACTCCAAAGATCCCTTATCCTACTATACAAGGTGGTTCCATATAAAAAGTATAAGTTGAGGTAAGTTTCATGAATATAAGTTTATAGGGAGATGAGATGAGGACTCTTAACACGTGAGAGGACATTAAAGTCAACATACATTAGCACCAAAAGGGTTTCAAAGGCATTATCAATTAATATTGTGAGAGACAAAATTGTACCCAAGGGATGCCCAGTTGAACGCATTACAATTATCAAATCTTATCTTAGGTTCAATAATTCTAACTATCATTATCCTGTTGGAAGTTAGAATTTGTCTATGGGATGAGTTCATGGGAGTGTCCTCAAGTTCTTGATAGTTATAATACATGATCTTCATTTCTCTAGGTATGCACTTCCACTAATGTGAGGTAGTTTCTCCTTTATTTCATTAGTACAAGGTTTGTTCCCTTTCCCTGTAACTTTACTTACCTTCTTCTTGGGAATGATAAGAAATTTCTTTGAATGACGAGAATCTATTACTTCATCTAGTTTATCAACATTTTCATGTGCTTGAGATTCCACATCATCGTCAGCCCAATATTTACTATTGAGTAGAGTGATTTTTTTAAAAGTCACCACTACTTAAGATGGCTCCTCAAAGAGCCTCATTTTTGTAGCCTTTTATAAGGTAAAAGTGTGTAAGGGGCCTCACCCATTTCATTGAGGGATGACCTTTTTTGTGTGACCATCCAATCCTTTACATGGGGGAAACCCACTATCAGGTATAAGAGATCACTCTTGTCGTGATTATGGGGGATATTTATAATATGACCACCTTATATTTTGTTGAAGAGGAATCCACTACCACGGTGACAGTTGAAACAACTATTTGATTGAGGGTCAACGGAATTACCTATAATTAAGGAGGTGTGTCCAGAACAACATTTATAGCATGAGAGGTATTATCCACTACTTCATCTAATATCTTAGAGAGAACTGGGATTTAGAATAGTATTCCTCACCTAAACAATATTTGGGTCCTGGAGAGGAGATATAGTATATGAATCCTTGTAATTAAGGTTAGCCAGATTATCCACATTGGGCTTTCATAACTTGGGGGGGGGGGTTCTTGGATGTGGATTTCACTTGGTAACATGGGAGGTAATTTCCACTCTTTCTTATGATTTATCGAGGGAAATGGGCTTCATAGCAGTATCCCTCACCTTAGTATACTTGGGGTCTTGAATAGAGGCCTTAGGATCTACAACCTTTGGATTACATTCATCAAGATTATTCTTATTGGGTTGTACAATATCAGATGGGAGAATGGAGGTGGAGGGATCAAGAACCTTCCCCTTCCCCTTCCCAGGATTATTTCAACAATTAGCATCATCATTCCATTAATTTTTAAAAACATTGTAGATCTTTGATCATCAACATTCAAAGAGGCTATGATCAAAGAGTTTTCTGTTCATATAGAATTTGGGTCATTTTTTGTACTCGATATCTAGAGTGATACTATCCTCTAATGTTGTAAGGAATAACTTTTACTCCAGGGTGGTGGCCATGTCAACCTCCACTATCACTCTAGCATAGTGTCCAAATATTAGGTTGTTAGGCTCCCTATCAATCCTAATGGGAAATCCAAAATACAATATGATATCCCACAAAATCTATATGTACAGATAGATTCTATTCGACTTATAGATATATATATATATACTTGAGTTAATATTTTCTTCACATTATTAGGATCAAAGTTATAATCTTAGTCCAAGATCCATAGGAAGCTAATCGTGAGGGAGAGTGACCTAGAGCTCCACTCTATCCTTTTCCAGTCATTCGAAGGGAACACAATGTGGTTGAATCCCCTTCCCATGGCTTTCATCTTTCATTAATCAAATCCCTATATCTTTACGATTATTTTGGAATAATCACTAAACATAGATATTCTTTGTTGTTAATGACCACAAAAATTCTTAATTTTTTTATTTTTAATAATTAAAATTATTTTTATTTTTATTTATAATAATAGTTTTTTGATTTTTATTGTTTATTAACTATTTACAATTTTATTATTTTTACTCAAATTCTTATATATAATTCTATCAAAAAATATTTTGTGAAAAATTAATTTTATAATTTTTATTTTTACCCTTATATAAGACTTTTATTTTTCATGTTACCCTTACACAACTTTGTTTTACCTTTATTCATGCTTTGAAATCATTGAAGTACCCTTACATAACTTTATTTTTAACCTAAATCATGTTTCTATACACTTACATGAGTTGTAGAAACTCTAAGATACTTTTACATAGTGTTGTTCATTACCCTTATGTAGCTTATTATTATTTATATATACCTGATACATCCACATGAATTGTTGGGTTTGTACATGCTATGACCATATTAGACTTATTGTGTCCAAAACATTACTTACTACTCAAGCATAGTATAGTAGAAGTGAGGGGTCGATCCAATGAGGAGAGAGCTAGTGCGTTCAAGGTTAATGTAATGATACCCATTGATAGGAGTCCATTAGAATTGTTTTGGAGTTTACTTAATCCATTTTAGAAAGGGACTTCAAAAAAATAAAGAGGTTTCATGATCAATTATGAGTATTTGTAAAAGGGTGACTTTAATTCTAATATTGGAAGGGTCTTAAGGCTTAGGCTATGAATCAAACAATGGTATCTAGTTGAATTTGGTCAAGTCACCTAATTCTTCTAAGGAAGTGACTATTCTAGGATCTGGATATAGTAGCAGCCTAACTGAATTAAGTTTATCTTCTAGGGCAGAAAGAATTTTAGGATAGTGGTCATAGCCTAATCTACTTTAATTCGGATAGGGTCTTTCATTTGAATATTCCAGGATTATAGACGTTCTTAGGAATTTTATAGACTTGAGTTATTCATCCTAATTACAAATATATTATGGTTTACAAAATTAGATTTAAAGATCGATTATGAGTTCAGATACATCTACTCTTGATCCCTACCCCTAAGTGGTTTAGTTACTCATGGTGGGTGGAGATGCAATTAAATAAATAGAGAAAATCATTCTTGAAATGATATTTGAATTTAATTGATTTGTAATCATGAAAGGGTTCAGATTTTAAATGAGAATAATCATGAAATAAGATTTAAAAAAAGATAAATCACTACTTTTATAGATTGCTTAATTGAGATTAAAAATGAAAATGGATCTAACATGTGATGTTGGAAATTGATGATGAACGAGAATCGATGTAGTGGGAATTTGAAAGCATTGAATAAAAAATGATCCACAACTCTTGAATTGAAATAAAATGTAAAACACGAAAAAATTTTGAGTTTAAGAGAGGATAATGATGAAGGAACATGAAGGGGGAAAATAGAAAGAAATGCCATCCTAGAATGCTGTGAAATGCGCTTCCGATGTACTGTAATTATAAGAAAATATGGCCACGATGTGAACAAAAGTTACAAGTAGTATACCGTTTATCCGTGTAGAACTCCATGGATTTTGGATCTTCTATGTTCCTTGCATGTATCTAGCCCAATTTATGAGGTTTGACTAACTACACATCTTGTAAAGAGGACTATTAATGTGTATTGGTCCTTAACAATCCCTTCAACATGGATTTCTTGTTTAACTACTTTTATTAATGTCCTATCATATACTAAGGCTTCATGATGTGTAATGGAAATTCCATTGATGACTTCACAACTTGCCTCACGTCTTGGCTCACGACTTGTCACATGTTGCAAAATCCTATTACTCAATGTGTAATGGATAATCATGACATGTAATAGGTGAATTCTAATTTTTTTTACTTTTCATCCTTTAAATCCTGTGAAGAGTAATTCCTAAAAAACCATGAAAATACCAAATTCATTATCGAATAAATCAATGAAAATACAAAAGTAAATGAAAAAAATAGTATATATGAATTCATCTTATCAAATTCTCTCACACTTGAACAATTGGTTATCCGTATGAAAAAAAGTCACAACAATGAGACCAAAAAGAGATAAGAAAATTTTAAAATTGGAAATATTCATTATTATCCAGGTAAATAAAACTATGTTTGAGAGAAAAAGTTAGTATCCAGAATCATTCTTTCATAGAAAACCATCCATTCCTCATAGACTAATTCTTTAAACAAATTCTAATCTTTTAATTACAATGTTTTAACAGTTAATTTAATTCTATACCCATTTGTAATTTACCTCATAGTGAATTTTCTCTCATCACTCAAGGTAAAATGAAATTGGGGTTATGATCATACCACGAGTACGTGCTCCTAACCAAAGAATTTCATTGGACATATCATCTCCACTACAAAAAGACAAGTACAAAATTAATAATGAGTTCTTCCGTAGCAAGGTTATGATGACTCTTAGGTTGTGGTTAGGTGGGTAAAAAGTGAAAATCAAGATCAAAAAGAGGTTAATTTCTAAATCATAATGAATTAATGTCTAGATAAGTGTAATACAATTCCTCCTTCCAACTAATCAAGTTAACTCTCCTGCAGATCTAGTTAAATTGATAAATATATAGTATGTATACAATGGGTATTATGTTCCTTCCCTTTTCCATTTGTGTTTCTATTTTTTGAAAGTCATGTCTAAGAATGATCTCATATCCATCCCCTAAACACATATGATCCTTTATGGAATTCATCGGTCTAGAAATGGAGATTTTTTATCTTCCTCATACACAACCCATATCATTTTTTCTTTTTTATTTTGAAAAGGAATAGATTAAAAGTGAAGTGATATAAAGTAAATATGGATTATAACACAATTGTTTAATGATTACACAATACATCTCTGTAAATATTAGCATCCCATACTGTCTAAATGTCTCCCCCACACTTGTTCAAAATTAGAATCATGCATTATACCAGGAGAAGGGTGGGATGGAAAAATTAGCTTTGAATAGCTTTATCCTATAAGGTCATACATGGAAACTATTAGATAAATGAAGGATATATGTAAGTTGGGTCTCTGAAAAAATGATAACAAATATTTTCTCAATCATTCTAAATTTTCACTTGTTTAATCATTACCTCAATAAGATCTCAATTCAAGTTTTGATAGGTTTACATGTCCCAGGTATCACTCAAGAAATATGATCAGAGAAGAGTATTAAATTGTAGGATTAAAGTCCTCTTGGGTAATGATAATAAAATAGATATTATAAATTAAAATGGGTATAAAACTAATTAATGGGTCAATTAATAATAATTTTAAAAATGATGAATTTGAATCAAATTCCTAAACTCAGCAACCATTTTAAAAATTTATAAATATTGTAAAATCATTGATTCTAATAATTCCCATATTAACCTTTTCTTTTATATAAATAGGAATAATGTTTTACATGTTTAAATAATGATTATAATTTTGAAAAATATCTCCTAGATAGGTGAGAACAAGCAATAATTAATGTGTATTGTTAGTGAGAATCATGAGAAACCCCCACACTTAGAAAGAGACAGTGTCTGCACTATCTATGAAATGATTGTGGGAGGTTTATGGCATGTAAAACTCATAAAAATGGATGTGGAAGTGCATAATTGTAAAAATGTGGGAATCAAGAGCTCCATGGATGAAGTGGTATGCCATACGCTAAATTTAGCCACCTAAATGTTGAGTATATGTCACCTACAAAATGGGTTAGAGAACAAATCCTATACTAGATAAAACATTATCCCACAATTTTAAACATTTTAATAGTATAATAATATGTAGGTGCAAAGGATAAAAAGTATATGAAACCAATCATTATTTAAATTTTGTGAAATATTTATAATTAAATTTAATCAAAGATTCAAATAAAAATTAAAAAAACTCAATTATGATGAATCCATCTAGAAAAAAGATAAACTTTGGGCTGCTTCCCATATAGCACTAGAAAGACATAGTCATCCATAAAAATGGACCAAGATATACTGTAGTGGTTCTATCTGATCAGTTGCTAATTTTCTGCTTACATTTACTAGTCATCATGTCTTATAGTTATCAATGTCTCTTGGCCAGGTTTATGACTTCATGTGAAAAATCATGAGCATGAATAAGATGAGGTGGTAAAGGGATCATAGCTCTAGGTGACTGTTGTTGTGCATGGATTTCCATGGAAAGGTCTTGAATTTTAAATTTGATGTCTATTATGTGATGGATTACCCTTTATTATAAAATAGATGGTGGTACTGGACTATAATGAACTATAGATGACTTAAAAGAGCTTGTCATTTCTATGTAACAAAATAATGAATAAAAATCAATCCAAAAAGGAATGCGAAAATCCATCTCCATATAGATATATCAAAAATTATTTCAAAATAGGTGATAAAAATGAAACAAAATAATTTCTCATCCCTATAAATAAAAAGTCCCAAATCACAAAAAAGAAATTAAATGGAAAGATCATGTGTTCGGGACAAATATCTCATTCATCATCTTCATACCATCTGGTGGTGAAACAAGCTATCCAGCTGGGTCAAAAACTATAGCAGTAGAAGGAGTAGGTAGAGTGGAATATATATTGGATGGTGGGGTTGTGGAGGTAGGTAGATCGGTTAAGGTAGGTGGTGGAGAGGTACCAATCATTAGGGATGTCATGGTTCTGTCAGTTGGATCAACATAGGGTACCTCTAGGGTGGAGTCAGTGGCTAGCCCCTTACCCCTCAAGGCCTACTATGCTAAATACTCCCAATGGATAGGTGGGTCAGTAAGGTTTGGAGTCATGTATGGGTGTAAAATAAGGGGTGGGTAATGGTGGTTGATGAGGGGTCCACTGGGGTGGGTTTTGGTGAACTCTATAGGCTTTATGAAGGTGAGATAGAGGTTAGTGGAAATCTATTGTAGGTTCAACAGGATAAACTTCTGGGTGGCCCAGAGATCACTTAGGGTGGAAAGGGTGGGTGTAGGTAGTGTGGAGGATGTGGTTGTAGACATGGAAGGGGGAATGTGTGGTATATGTGTGGAGGTGGAGGGTGGCTCAAAATGTGGGTATGCTGCTACTAGTGGTGGTGGTGGCTCGTGTGGTGCTACCTACTGCATTCCTGGTGCCCAAAAGTAAGAGTCATCCTCCCTCACTAACATCTTTATCTTGTGTATCATTACAAACTCGATAATTTCAATAGGTCATAGGGAGGTATGGGGAAGTGTTGTCTCAAAGACGTCAAGGTACCTGGCCAAATGAGTGATAAATGAGCCTTCCATCAATGTTATGATCTATCTCTAGGACCATGTCTTGTAATACTAGAAAAAATGGGTATTCATATTGGCAGTTGGGCCATACATGGCTACTGTGAGAATCAGCACGCCCACCTAGCTGACGTTATCATGACACTCAGCCTGCGAAAACCACCCTTGTGCCATGGATCTGTGAAAGATACACAGTACTAGGCCCCACAGTTGAGTGGATTAGGGAATGTGCATGTCATGGTGTGATTAGGGATCATGGGCTATCATCTTTCACAACACAGGAGAATTTTATCAAGATGGTTGCAATTAAAGGGTTGGATAAATGTAGGAAGTGAGAAACTCATATGTGTAAATACCAAGCTCGATACCAAACTATATAAAGGAAAGATCATGCGTCTGTCCACAAAGATGGAACTAAAGACAACCGATGTCCATATGGAATGTGGATAAAAATTCCAAAAAACAACTCCTGGAAGGTCTCCTCATGAACTTTGAGAATTCTATATATGTGTTGTGTCTCAAGAAGTTCAAGGATAGCATCAGCAATGTTTATCTTGTATAAGACGTACATTTCAATAGTCTTGTTCGTATGCATGGGTTTTTCATACAACTGGGAAAATTGTCCCGATGTTGCTGGTTAGAAAAACACCAAATTGTGTGCAGGTGGATGTCACTATCACTAAACGAAAGGGTTGTGGTGGACTGGTCCTGAGGAGAAGGTTCAATGCAGGTTG
Organism: Viscum album; assembly: GCA_963277665.1. NCBI lineage: Eukaryota > Viridiplantae > Streptophyta > Magnoliopsida > Santalales > Viscaceae > Viscum > Viscum album. Next base: position 476,948,352 of record OY728135.1, read on the forward strand.
CAGGCTGTGCGGATGTTTTGGTAGGTGCAACATGGGGGAACTTTGCTGGAAGATTCTCTTCTGAGGTGGAGGATGAGGAGTTGGAGGAGGATGAGGGTGAGGGTTGGGTTTTTTTGTTCGATCCATGAAGACAGGGGAGTACGGTTTGTGGTGCTGGGGGTGTGTGCATTGGATGAGAGAGAGAAGATACAGTGGGTGGTGCATGTTGGTTGTTAGAGATTTAGGGTGTAGGTGGTGTGGCAAGATAGGAGAGGAAGAGGGGGAGATCATCTTTAGGCAAGGGAGAAGGGAGGAGGAGAGGAAGACAAGGGGTCAGAGGTGCGAGATATAGAGGTTAGAAGGGAGGGAGGTGGGGATTCAAGTCTTTTGAGGGGTGAGGGTCATGAACCTATGGTCCATGACCTTCATAATTAAAAATATGCCCAATATAGTACACGATGTGTACTTTTGGTCATGTCGTGTATGGGTAAATTAAAATGTATTTTTAGGTAAAAGGGTACACATCATGAACCACTAGTACACGACATGTACTTAACTATTTTAACTCAAATTTTGTTCCTTCCTTGCCTTCATTTTCTAGCCTTCCCTCTCCTAATATGATACTAATCTGTCCTTGTCTAATATTTCCTACCCTAGGTTTCCTTTCAGTCAGTTCTTCCTTTTAATTAGATATCTTGACTCCATTAAATCTTAAATGAATTTATGGATGATGACATAACCTTCCTAGAAGTTTTCTTGAAAATTCTTTAGTCCTAGTCTGTTCACTTTAAATTATTGTCCACCTTCTCTTTGAATCTCAATGGTTCCATAAGGAAAGGTTTGAGTGCCTTTGAATGGACCTAACCATCGAGAATTCAGTTTACCTTCGAATAGTTTCAATATCGAGTTGAACAACAAGACATTATTCCTTGGTTAAAACATATGCCAATAAATACACCGATCATGCCATTTCTTTTCCTTTTACTTATATATATTTGTATTGTCATATGCATATCTCCTGATTTCTTCCAAAGTGGTCAATTACAAAATTCTTGCTTCTCAAGCCTTCTCAGAATCCAAATTCAGTTTCTTGATCACCCAAAATGTACGATGCTCCTGTTCAACTAAGATATGACCTGGTTTCCTATAAACTAGTTTGAACGGTGTATTGGCTATGGGTGTCTTGTAGGTAGTTTGGTATGCCCATAGTGCGCCTCCCAGTTTGAGGCTCCAATCACTTGGTTGGTATTCATAGTATTTTCCAAAATTTTCTTTACCTCCATATTTGATAGTTATACTTGCCCACTTTTTTGGGTGGTAGGGAGTTCCTATATTGTATCTGATGCCATAACTCTCAAGCATTCCACAAACTTCTTATTTTATGAAGTGTGTTCCATGATAACTTATGAGTAATATCATAAATACAAATCATGCAGAAATTTTATTCCTTGTAAAGTTCATGAAAACCTTCACTATGTCATGTGAGGTTGCTTCAGCTTCAACCCATTCTGAGACATGGTCAATGGCAACTAGAATGTATGATTTTCCATACGATGTGGAAAATGGTCCCATGAATTCAATGTCGTAACCATCAAAGATTTCATCTTCCATGATGGGGTTTTGTGGAATCTCATTTCATTTTCCAATATTTTTTGTCCACTATAATATATCACCTCATTGGCAGAATTCCCTCATGTCTTGGTGCACTGTGGACCAGAAAAATCCACTTTGTTGAATTTTTGATACTGTATGCTTGGTTCTATGATTTCTTATAGTTGGTTATGTGTTCTATAGCTTAGTCACATTGTGGTTTTCCTCTTTAGGGATGAATCATATTAATAAGACATCAACACAATGTTTGAACAATAATGTCTCATCTCTATAATAATTCACGGCATCGAATAAAAATATATTTCACTCTTGGTAAGAGAGGTCCTGATCTAGGAATCCCATGGAATGATAATTGGAAATATCTGAGAACCAAGGTTGAACCTTAATACTAAACATGGTTTTATCTTGGGAATTTACTTCAACATTAGCTTCCTCATCTTATTGAATGATGGGTAGATGGAGTCTTGATAAATGATCCACAATCACATTATTTTTCCCTTTTGTGTCCTTGATCATGAGATTTAATTCTTGTAGTAAGAGTAAATAACATATCATCCTTCATTTGGAATCCTTATTTCTAATCAAGTACCTAAGGGAAAAGTGATCAGTATGTACAATCACTTTGGATAAAACCAGATATGAACAAAATTTCTCAAAAGATTATACAATGGATAAGACATCTTTCTCTACATTCATGTAGTTGACTTGAGCTTCACATAGCTTGTGTATTTCATAATAAATGGGACATAATATGTTAAAAATTCGTTTTCCTAACTCAACACCGACAACAAGGTCACTAGCATCACACATTAACTCAAATTCTTTGTTCTTATTGGATTTCATAATAAATGGGGTATAAGATGTTTTTAATTTGACTATAAAATCCAACATGGGACAAAAAAATTTAACAACTCTAACTTTTGATGGTTATAGTAGATCCTTAATTATTTTGATTTTAGTTGGATAAACTTTAATGCCTTAGGAAGAGATTTTATGACTGAGAAATATACCTCCTCACACCATGAAATGAAAATTTTCCAAATTCCGGACAATATATTTTTATTCACAATTCTAGAGAACTAATTCCATATTGATTAAATAGACTTAAAATTATTTCTCATAGACTATGAAGTAATCCATTAATATTTCTAATAATTCTTCTATCCATGTCATGGAAAACATGTTTCATGCATCTCTGAAACATTGATGGAGCATTGCATATTCCGAATGAAATTTTTTTGTAAGAAAAGGTACCAAATGGGAATGTGAAAGTGGTATTTGGGTAATCTGCGGGGTCGAATTCAATTTGATTTTCTTATAAATATCTATCCAGAAAATAGTATAATTCATGACCTACAAGTCTTTCTAGCATTAGATCCATAAAAGGTAAGGGAAAATAATGATTTTTGGTTGATGAATTCAGACATCTATAATCTATGAAATCTCTACATCTAGTGATCATGTGTGTTGAAATCCATTCATTTTCATCAGTTATTTATAACATGAGTCCTCCATTCTTGGGCACAACATATAGAAGGATCACCCATTAACTATGTTAAATAGGGAATACTAGTCCTTCATCCAAGAGTTTCAACACTTCCTTTTTGATGAATTCCATCATCATGGGTGTGAGCTACCTTTGAGGTTGTAGTTTCACCCTTACACTTTATTTGAGTAGGATTCTATGAGTACATTCATTAGGGTTGATTCCTTTGAAGTATTCCACTCCCTAGAAAATTGATTGATTATTACTTTTCAAAAAATCAACCAATTTCTCTTCTTATGCCTAAGATAGTTCAGAATTGATAATTATTAGCATATAGGATGATAATTCTATGTATGAGTACTTCAGTGCCTGGGGTAGAGGTTTTAATTCCAGATAGGTTGGATGAATGATGTAGGGAATAGACGTGACATGATGTCCCTTATTAGTGGTTAAATGAATATTACCTCCTTAAAATCATACTCTTCTTCCTTCTCTAAGAGATAATCTTCATTTTATTCTTCAATGTCCATGTACTCATCTTTTTTTAGGCGAGAGATATGGCATTACAATCCAAAACATCATCTGATTGTTAGGCATATTTAACAAGGTTGAACACTGCCTTTTTTCTCCAATGTAAAATATCATACATCCTTGGTTCACATCAATTAAAGCCTTTCTTGTGCATAGAAATTTACTTCCAAGAATGATAGGGACATTGCCTCCTTCTATGTCCAGGACTAGGAAGTTCGTTGGAAGGATGAATTTTCCAACATTAACCAAAACATCTTAAATATTGCCTTTAAGGTACTTTACAAATTGGTCAACTAGCTACAATGCTACTCTAATTTTTTTTTTGTTCTTGGAGTCTGAGCTTGTGTAAAACACTCATTGGAATTAAGTTAATGTTGGCTCTAAGATCACATAGGGCTCTTCCAAATTGGCATTGCCCTATAACACATGGAATGGAAAAACATCCATGATCTCTCATTTTAGGGGAATTTTCTATTGTACAGTAATAGATAATTTTTAGGGAAATTTTCTATTGTACAAAAATAGAGATGAGCCCATGATCTTCGATTTTCTTTTTTATATATAGAACATCCTTGATAATTTTTCCATAAACTATCATTTGCGTAATGAATTATGTAAATGGTATGTTGATGTGTAGTTTCTTGAACCTCTGCAGAAAATTATTGAATTGTGCTTCCTTTCTACCTTATCTTACTGTCTCTAGAAAGGTAATATGTGGCTTATATAGAGGTGGAGAAACATAAACTAGTTCCTTTGGCTGCTCATGTGTTTGGTTCTTTTCAGTTGGTTCTTCTTTCTAAGGGGTGACTGATGTAGTCTTATCAGCTTATATGCCTACTTATAGTTTCTTCTTAGTTTTTTCTTTTTTTTCTTTTCATATTTACCACTTGGTTGTTGAATGTCCAAAATTTTCCCACTTCTCAGCATTTCTACCTTGGCTTCCTCTCTTGGGTATGTCTCAGTGTTACTAGGTAAAGTACCTGGTAACCTTTCAGACAGGGTTTTCGAGATATGACCCATTTGAATATCAATGTTCCTTAATGTATCTATTTAGTTTTGAATTTTTTTTCCTAGGTTGTCATTATATGATATTAATTCTAGATGAAATTATCCTAGAGGTTTTCTAGGTTACTTGGAGGAGGGGGCGGTGGTTGTTAAGGTCTTGGCTGGGTGGGTTGGAATTTTTTTGAGGCCTTTGTTAGAAGGGTTATTTCATTTGTTGTTGTGGTATTGGAACAATGTTCATTGGTGGATACTCTGGTTGTACTTGACAATGGACTTATGGTTTACAACTTTGATGTTGGAAATATTCTTGACTGCACTGAGGTTGCTATTGAGGAAGACTTGCTAGTAGTATTGTTGATTCAATTGAAACGACTGGTTCTGTTGATTGTAACTAGCATAATTATAATCCCTCTAATATTCACGTCCTCCCTTGAAATCTTGGTAAAGATGATGTCCACAACACATCTCACATGATTTAATCTCAATCACCGGAGTGGGAGGGGGTTGTGTGGCTGACATCTGGAATGAATCGATCTTCTTTCTGAGCACTTCAACTTGCACTGCTAATCTAGTGCTCTCATATACCTGGTGGATACCACAATGTGGTGGTACATGATTAGTTTCCCACATGCTGGAATTGTGTGATACTTCATTAATAATTGTTCATCTAGCTGTGGGGGTCTTAAACATCAATCCTCCATAAGTTGTAGCATCGACAACAATTCATGTGTTTGTCTAGAGTCCTTGGTAGGACATTTAATATTGAATCCAAATATCCAATTCATGGTGTGGAAACATCCTTATGAGATCTTTTAATTTTTCCCATGCTTCTCATGCTAATTCTTTATCATCTTTGGAAAAGATTTAGATATCGTTCTGGAGCATCCAGGTCTATATTGGTGGAAAATATTTGTCCAAAAACATTTTGGAAAGATCATCCCAATTTATGATTGACTCGGGATCTTGAATTTTGAGCCTTTCCTTAGCTCTTTCTTGTAAATAAAATGATAATACATGTAGTCTAATGGAATCTGATGACACTCCCTTGTTATGAAAAGTTTCATCGACATCCAAGAAGTCAGCAATGTGATCATGCAGGTCTTCACTCTGGAGAACACTGAATTTGTCCATTATTCTGGATCATATGAATGAGTCTAGGTTTGATCTCAAATGTGTGATCTTGAATGGGGGACATACGATTATTTGGGTTGCACCATGGATTGATGGAAGGCCATAATCCATGATGGCCTTTTCTTGATGCAATGGTAATTCTTCTAGAATTACATGATGAGGGTTTGGTGGGTTGGGTCTCACTTTATTATGTTACTCGAACAATACTTATAGGAAGTGTGAAAATAGATACCTTTCGATCTTAGGATTAATGGAAAATGGTTCTTCTGACTCAAGGTTCCTTGAACGAGTTAGGGGGCCTTGGTACATGACGTGTTCTGCAGAAAATCGGGGATGTAAGGGCGTCTTGAAAGAAAAATATTAAAAGGGGGTGACGGAAAGTTAATCCTAGGTCTAGTTCTACAGTTCATAAAAAGCACAACATTTCTCCCTAGTAATAGTGAACAAATTTTATGCAGCTACATGCGTTATCGGGTTTGTACGGGTTGCGGTCAGATTAGATTTATTGTTTCCCAAACTTTACTTATTACTCAGGTGTAGTAATGTAGAAGTGTGTGGTCTATCCCATGAGAATTAAGTTGGATCATTTGAGGTTACTAGATTATTACCCTTTGATAGGAGTTCTGTCGAGTTACTTTAGAGTTTTGGAGTTTACTAAATCTATGGTTGAAAGGGACTTCAAATAATTAAAGAGGGGTTGGGATCAATTTTGAGTATATGTAAAAATGGTGACATTAATTCTAATATTTTAAGGGTCCTAAGACTTAGGATGAGAAGAAAATGGTGGTCACTAGTTGAATTTGGTCAAGTTACCTAGTTCTACCTAGAAAGTGACTATTTTTTGATAGGGATATAGTAATAGCCTAAGAGCATTAAGTTTAGAATCTAGGGAGGAAATTATCTTAGGCTTGTGGTCATAGCCTAGTCTACTTTAATCAAGATCGGGTCTTTCGTTTGAATATCCCATGATCATGGAGGTTCACATGAATTGGAAATATTTGGGTTATTTATCCTTATTAATAATCCATTATGGTTTCCAAAATTAGATTTAAAGATCGGTTATGATTTCAGATACATCAACTCTCGACCCCTACCCCTGAGTGGGTTAGCTACTCATGGTGGGTGGAGATGTAATTAAATAAATAAATAAAATCATTCTTGATATTCTATTTGAATTTAATTTATTCACAATCATGCATGGTTTCAAATTTGTAATGATAATAAGAATGAAATCAAATTTGAAATAGATAAACCACTACTTTAATATATTGCTTATGTGAGATTAAAAACTATTATGGATCTAACACGTGTCATTGGAAATTGATGATGAATGAGAATTGGTGTAGTGGGAATTTGAATGCATTGAAGAAAACATGATCCATGACTCTTAAATTTAAATAAAATATAAAACAAAATTTTTTTTAGTTTGAGATAGGGTAAGTATGAATGAACTAAAGGAGGACAAAAAAATAGGGAGAAATCCCATCCTAGAATTCAATGAAATGCTCTTATGAGGTTCTATATTTATAATTGAACATAGTTACGATGTATACTAGAGTTACACATTGTGTACCATTGATCCATGTAGATATCCATAGATTTGGGATCTTCTGTCTGCCTCACGTGTATCTAGCCTGATTTATCCGGTTTTACTGACAACAGGTGATTTACGTAAGAATCACGATGTGTACTGGTCCTCATCAATCCATCTGCCATGGATTTCTTGTTAAACCACTCTGACTGATGTCATGACATGTATTGAGACTTCATGGCATGTAATTGATATTTCTATGCTGACTTTTCAACTTGGTTCACATATTGGATTAGAAGTTGTCACATGCTATGAACTCATATTACACAACATGTAATGGAAAATCATGACATGTAATAGGTGAATTCTACACTTTTTCTACTTTTCTTCCTTTGAATACTATGAAGCTTCATTCATACAAAACTAATAAAATACCAAATGAATTATCTAATAAATTAATGAAAATTAATAAGTAAATGATCGAAAAAAGTACATATGAATTTGTTTTATCATTACCCTTATGTAGACCTGTAATCTACCCTTATACAACACATAGAGAGTTCATCTTAACCATATAGAGGGTATTTATTTTCATTATACCTTTATGTGAATCTCGTTTCTTCCTTTAGACATATTATATAATATCTGATTAACCTTATAGAGAATGTAGGTAACCCTTATGCAATTAATGGTTTCACCACTTTACCTTTACACAAGCCACCCTTATGCAAGATACATTTTCACAACAAATTAATTTTCTTATTACATGTACTTAACCTATATAAGTTTAGTTATATCATTACGCAACATGATATTTAACCCTTTCATAGGAATTAAATCATAGATTAACTAGTTTACTCTATTTTCATGATATTCATGATATATTAATTAGTGACATGTTTGTTTCAACATTTAATTTTTTTAATGATTCTATAGATTCATATTAATGTTAAATAATCTATGTGAAGTATTTTCATAGTGATTTAAATTCATTTATAATAATATTAAATGAAGTTATTTATTCTCAAATATATTGATTGTATAGTAAATTCTTAGATCCAATAATCTTGGCGAGCTCTATGGTGTAAGGTATTTCATTTTTTCTTTTCAAGAGTTGTCAGCACTACAGTTCATATGCGATTCCACAACTACCTTATTTTTGGAAAAACCATAAAAATTATCATTTTGACTCCACCCCACAACTCTATACCCTATTTCATAGTGGAAACCTCCCCAAAATAGTACTACCTTCCACAGTACAGAAGGTTGTGATTTTAAATGCATTTAAAGTGGTCAAGATTTATAGAACATAGACTTCAATAACTTAAATACCTTGATGGATTCCAAAAAAATCTAAAGGAATGAAAAGCTATAAATAGAAAATTAAAGATTCTTGAAAACCAAAACATATCTATAATAACTTACTCATCCTTTCTTCCATCATGCTCAATTTCCCTTTCATCTCTAAAATATCTCTCTTTAAAAATCCTATTTTTTCCCTTATAAGAGTGTGTTCCTAAATTTAGATATCTTTCTCACTCTATATATATACTCATTCTTACCTTATATTCTCTATATTTATGAGTAGAATTGAGACTATGATAAAAAACTTCTTCCCCCCCTTTATTCTATTCTGGTTCTTTCTACCATTTTAGTAAGGAAAAGAGTTTTTTTATGTATATTTTTCTTTCAAAATTTAAGGGATAATTCTTTTAAGGTTTCTAACTTTACCACTAGAGATATATTGTCTATTGTATACATTTTATTATTATACCCTAAAATTAAAGGGATAATTTTGGTTCATTAGCTACCATTAAATCCAAGGGATTAATATATTAAATAATCAATATATTGAGGTGGTAGATATAGGGGTACCCTCAGGCACTATTTTCAAACTTCCTTACCAAATATACCATCTCATTTACTTGACACATTTTCTTTTATTTATCTCTTTCATTCATTGATTTCATAATTTGTTTGATCCATCAAACATGATTAATCATTTTATTATTCAAATAACTCTTTGTTTTATTCTTTTAATTTTATTGTTATATTTAAATATATTGTTTCACATTCAATTTGATTGTTTTATTCTTTTAAAAGTAAGTGTTTATAAAATGGAAGTTTTTACCTTTATTTTTTAAAGGGGAATTCACCCCTCTTTCTATTTTATCTTTTATCTTCAACCTATAGTTGGTATCAAATGTGTTTTTACTTCTTTATTTACTTTATTATAAAATTATTTTAATGGTTTTATTTTCAAAATAATTAACCAATTTCTCAAAAAAAAAGATAACTTTTTTAAATATCTTTTTAAAACACCCCTGATGGCCCCTAAGGACAATAATTAGGTCATGGTACATTTTTATGGAAGTGGTTATGGTTATTCATAAGCTCACATGTCAAATTTTCTTAGATCTATTAACAATCCTGTTATTTTTATACAAGGATATACTCTTACAACTAAAATAAATATTAATGGATCCCAAATGATATTTTTTACTTTGGAATTATATGGTAATGATATGAATTAATTTCATTATAGTTTAGATGAGATTAATAGAGTTTCATCATGTAAAAATACTAATGAAATCTATAAATTATTAAAAGTTACAAATGAGGGTACAATTAAAGGTAAGTATAAAAGGCTCAACATGTTTAAAAAAAGTTTGAGTGTTTTTATATTCATCCTATAAAATCTATCATTTTTATATTTACTATATTTAATTACATTTTCAATGGTTGAAAAGTGCTTGGTGATTCTCTTTCTACACAAACATAGCCAATAAAATACTTTAGGTTTATATAAAGTAGTTGGTCACAAATATTTACCATAATCCATGAAGCTAAAGCTGTAAATAATATATCAGTTAAGGAACTGATAGGTTCTATCATGATATATGAGATAACCATAGAGAGAAAAGATCAAAAGGAGGTTATGGAGGTTAAGAATACTAAAATAAAAATTTCTTTCAAATAAAGAAATTATGACACATCCAGGAGTGAATTATATATTTCCAACTTTATCAAGATAATGGAAAAGAACAATAAAAATAAGAGATCCAATCAACACTTCAAAAATCAAAACCAAGAATTTAAGGTAAATTGTTTTGGTTTTAAAATTAATGGAAACATCAAAATGGATTCTACCTTGACTAATAAAAAGTCAAACTATAATAACAAAGGTAAGAAAGCTATAAATTTATTAACTTATAGCATTAGGGAGGACTTGATTTCAATATAGGAATCAAGTAACAAAAGTCCCAAGGGTCACATAACATATATTGAGTATGAAATTTAGGTTAGTTTTAAAATTTATATTTCTCCATCTCATTCATCTTCTTACTCTTCTACCTCTTCTACCATTTCATTAACTTAAAAAGATATTCTCAATGATAAAAATGAAATTCAAAAAAAAATTATGTTCTTCTTCTAAAATTTTAAGATCATAAAAATAAACACAATCTTGTTGTTTCAAAAAAATATCGTATTTTTTTTTGAAAAATAGGATTTTATTTTAAAATTCATATACCAACCAGATGTTAAAATTTGTAATTTCAAATTAAAAATATTAAAATCCCTCCTTTTTATTTATACATGTTTAATAAAATTTAAATAAAATTTTGGGTTCTCAAAAACCTTATAAAATCCTTATAGTTTTTGAAAAAAAATCTATTTTTATCAAATTTTGTAAAAAGATTACTTTTTTGATGGTAATTTCTCAAAATAATATTGTAATACATTTAGTCATTTTGTTTATGAATAAAAAATTAAAAAATTATAGATAAGGTAGACCTAAAATAATTCGTATTTCTTCTCATATTTAAAATGGAAAAACTTGTTCCAAACAAACATGGATTCCAAAATAATTATTATCTAACTTAAGTGGACTCAATATATTTTTAACATGAGATAATGTTTCTTAATATTTTATAGAGAAATATAAAAACATGATAAGAAAAATGGTATATATATTGAGGGTGATCAAGTCATATGTGTAGTGATACCTCAAAATCCAATCATCATGAAGATTTTTATGGAGGACATGTCACCTTTGGAGATTATTCAAAAAGAAAAATCTCTGATATAGGTAAAATTTTCTTCTCCAACTACACTCTTATTAAACATGTTTTATTTTTTTTATGTATTTAAGAATAATTTAGTAAGTATTACGCAATTATTCTATATAATTGTTAAATTACATTTCAATGTGACATTTCAATGTCTTTAATTCTAAAGTAAAACTCTTATTTATCACTTTATGTTTTCAAAATATTTATATTATGGATTTAAAATATCTATAATGTCAAAATGTTAACTGTTTAAGTGAAAACAAATAATGATTCTTGGATTTTTCCCCAACACCTAGTTCATTTTATTATTCATTCTCATGTCAAAATCTATCTTAACAGGCTAATATTATGTTTAACAAAATTTACTTTTAATGATAACTTATATTTTGAACTTTCATAACTTGGAAAACAATACAAGTCTTCCTTTAAACCTAAAACCATGTTTCCTCTTCTAAATGCCTTGAACTAGTTCACATTTATATTTTTAGACCAACACAAGTGGCTAGTATAAGATGTAAAAATTACACATTTTTAATTATCGATAAATTTACTAAATTGAGATGCGTTTTCTTCTTAGCCCAAAAGAAAGAGGTCTGTAATGTATTGTTAAATTTTTTAAAGAAAGTAAAAAATTAAAAAGGTTAAAAAATATTTTCCCTTAGAAGTGACCACATTGTAGAATTTTATAAAAAATACTTTGATGATTTATGTGATTCCCAAGGTTATCATTATTTATTTTTCTCTCCTGGAACACCTCAACAAAATTGGGGTTTCAAAAGGTGAAATTGGACCTTCTAAAAAATGTATATGACTCTCCATAATGATTTTTACCTTCCTCAATAATTTTGGTCCAAGTTGGTCAATACCACTTGATTTATCATTAACTATGTCCTTATAATACCAGTCTTAGGAAATTCACCTTATGAACTTTGGAAAGTAAAAATTACAAAATTGGGGTTCTTTAGAGTCTTCAATTATAAAAGATTTGTCCTTAATATTAAGTATAATTTAGGAAATATTTTCTCTAAATCTGATGAAGGAATCTTACTTGGGTACTTGAACTCATGTAAAGTCTTTAGAGTCTTCAATAAGAGGAACAATACCCTAGAAGTGTAAATTCATATCAAATGTTTTAGAGAATCTTCCTAAATCACATACGTAAAGTGACGATGATGTTTAACAACCTAGATTAAATCTTCCTCATCGTCAATATTCTAAAATAATTAAAGATTATCCATAAACCACATCCTCTCCTTTACCCAAATCTTAGACTCAATCTAATGATAATCCTCTTGAGAATATTATCAGATAATTACAATCGGTAAATCATACATGAAGGGTAGTAATAAATGAGGTTTAACATCAAGATTTTATCTCTCAAATTGAACATTATTCCCTTAATGATGCTTTTAATTATGAGAATCGTATACATTCCATACAATAATATTTAAACAAATTTCAAAAGAACAAAATTTGTAATCTCATGGAACTACCTGATAATTATCCTATTATTGGAACCAAGTGGATGTTTTGAAGGAAACTTGATGAACAAGGAAATGTTATCTGTAACAAGGATCGAATTGTTGGTAAAAGATATAATCAAGAAGAAGATACTGATTATGGTGAAACATTTTATCCCATAACTTAACTTTAATCCATTATAATATTTATGAAATTAGTCACTTATTTTAATTTAAATATTTTTCAAATGAATGCCAATTTTTTTAAAATTGTTTTACTTCTAAAAATATTTTTTTGGACCAACTGTCTAGTTTTGAAAACACAAAAATAAAAAATTTAATTTTTAAGTTAACAAAATCTCTATATGGTTTAAAATAATACCCTCAGGTTTGGTATGATAGGTTAACCAAATTTCGTTTATTAAATGATTTCAAAATGGGAAATGTTGATTCTGTAACACCCCAAGTTTTTCAAAGAAGAAAATTATGTTTGAAATTATGTATAAAACAAAAAACCAAGTTTAGAAGATAATATAACATTTTTAAACATTATGATATATTTTTTAATTCGATCTCTTTTATAGCTTTCAATGCACGCAACACTAAGATTGAACAAAACACAATACTTTATCAAAAAATTATTATTTAAATTTTACCCTTCTAACCTAGCTGTTAAATTGGTGGGTATGAATTGTAATAACTAAATTATAAAAATTCAATGGTTTAAAATTGTTTAAAATAAATAAAATGGATACATATTGATTATTGATAAAATGATATCCATTTAAAATACAACAAAATGTTTTAGGAAAAAGAATAATTTTTTTTCTAAATGATGATTTTTTCCGAACATTTCTTGCATAATTTAAAATTATTTTTTTACCACATTTATAAATTTTTTTGGAAAAATAAACATCATTTTTGAAATCAGAAGACAAAAATTATTTTTGGGTTAATTTTTGAGATTTTTCTAAAAGGTTTTATTTCATAATGAATAATGAAAAATAATAATTTTAATTAAAAAATACCTTCTCGTTTAAATTATTAATACTGTAAAATTATATTTTCAATAGGTTTTAAAGTAAAACTAGTTCACTTTTATATAAAATAATCTAATTTATGTACTTTAAATCTTTTTCATATTGATTTAATATATAAAATATTTTCAATCTTTTGACCATTTTCTCTTTTGAAAACCCACTTTATTGTATCATTTTTTGGGTCTAATTTTTAAATAAAAATTTTCCAATTATATGATTTTAATTTGGGAAAATGGATTACATATTTTGAATCAGAAAATTGTTTCATTTATAATATAGAAAACGTATTTTTTGATAAAACTGAATAATGAATACAGAAAAAATTAATTACTGTAGTTTAAGTAAAATTGGATTTACCGGGGGTTAAACTAATAAGATAAGGATTAAAATGATCTACCAACATATCCAACACCTATTTTTAGCCATATTTAGTCCATCATGACCTTAGTCTATATTTTTTCAATTTCTTTATACACTATTATTATAATTTGACTTATATAATAAGTTGAGTAAAGAAAAAAATGGGAACCTTCCTTACTTATAATATCTATAAAGAATTGGGATAAGGGAAAAGACAAAATGTGTTCAATAATAAATATAATTTTAAAATGTAAATTATTTTTATTATCATGATAATTTATTTTAATTTTTTTATATGAAATAATTACGTTAAATTCTTAATAAATTCCAATATAATAATTATTTAGTTAATAGTAAAATAAAATAAATGTTACCAAAAATATTAAAAGTGAAGAAAATTGAATGAATTTAAATGTTAAATTATTTTCTTAGATGAATATAACATGTTACATAGGTGTAAGAACCCGGTTTTCACTCAGGTATGGATACTTTAATGTTCGGTCTAAATATTTACTATGGACCTAATATAGATGCCTATTGAGTTAGCAAAGGATCTGAGGGTGTCTGAGACTTCTTTGGAGCTCAGAACACCTCTTTTTGGGGAAACAAGCCAAGTCACATAGTTTGTGCATGATTAGTTCATGGTTTTCCTAACCGTGCAAATTGTGTTTTTTCATATACTGGAACCTCACACGGTTTGCGCATGACTGTGTGAAATAACCGTGCGAACACCCCTTTTTCCCAGGTTCTGCAAAGCCATCTTGCACAGATTGTACATGATATGATAAAAAGTGTGGAAAAACTATGCATAGGGTAAAAAATGTGTAAAATTTCTAAAATTCCATTAATGATATATTAATCCTCCCCCTTCCTCCATAATCTATGTTTGTGCAAGATTTCCATACTTCTCTCTCAATTTTGGGGGGTTTAAAGATCAAATCCTGGAATCAAGTGATCTTCTTCATTCAACTTCTGATCGATATTTCTTTCATCACGTTGGATGCACAAAAGTAGGTAATCAAGTCCTTTTAAGCCGTTCTTCTTATCTTTAACTCTCAACCTAAATATCGTCTTGTGATTGTTTTTCATCTTTTCATAGATCTATTATGATTCGAGGCAAATCAATGGTCGATACCGCAGGAGAAGGATCATACAACCCCAATGTGGGTGGTCTATAACTCATCCCTAATGTTCTTTGTTTTTGGAATATTCGTGTGGGGCCCACCAACTTCAATGGGATCTATTTATTAATGTCATTATTATACTTATTAGAATCATATCATTATGATCTTTCAAAATATGTGATTAGATGTTAGGGGTTACACCTACAACTCAATCTGCCTCATGTCGATGGGTATGCCATAACTAGGTTTTTAGTGTTTTGGCATGTTCGATCCACTGTTCGGGTGTGCCTTCACTTGACCATTATAAGGGTGAGTCTTTATCCTAAATGGATTTTTATTACTTATAAATTCATAATGGCATGTACCATAAATGCTCACCACTTGAACCACTTAAGGTAAGTGCTTAAAAATGAATATTAAAGGTGAAATATGAAATGTAAAATGAAATGTACACTAAGTATATAACTTGGCCTTATTAAAAGAGATTGAATAAAGGTTACATTTCCATAGCACCCCTTTACATGTCGATGGAAAGTAGCAGTGTGAACCTTAATAATTTATTTTGCCTTAATGTCTAAATAATACTTGATTAAATGGTTGCAATGCAACTTTTCCTATCCATAATAATGGAAGACAAAGATTGGACCAATGGATTCAACTCTACCTAACCTATACCACTAATAGAAGGCAAGACATGAACCAAATGGATTATTACATGATTAAAATATCAAATAGAAATGGAGTGAATCAATCTCACCATGGATTATGAGAGGATAAATCGCGGGTCTCAGGAACCCCATTCCAATTCAAAGACATGGTTTTCTTAGGTTGATACCCACCAAGATTCAGGTTCTTTTATTTTCCATAGATTCCAGGTATACTACCATTGGGTCCCTTTCTCTATTACAGGATACCTCAGATACCCTCCTTGGATCCAGCATTGACTAGTAGGTTCCATGGTGAAAGAGCACTGGACCCATGTCCTTACATAGCCACATTTTACCTTGGTCGATTAACTTGGACTCGATAGGTGCCTTATTGTCGAATTCCTTGGATTAAGCTCCTTGAGTTACACTATAATCCCTTAGCTAGACTCGGATACCACTATGTTAGCTTTCTTTGAGTTTACGTTACCTTGGTTTTACCTTACAACTCCCTCACTGGATATCATTGTTTGGTTGAGTTGTTGTGTCTCGGGAACTTCACTGCATATACTATCACGAGGTGATGTTAGTGTTGGTTATTCCTAATGTGACATATTAACATTAAATGATAATTTATGAATTAATGAAATGCTTACATATTCAGACAGTAGATAAGGCCCGTAGGATGTACTTGGTTATTTAGTTATATTGTACTCCTTGGTTTACTATATATATACATTCCTGCACAATGCTATATTCCATTACGCAGGTCAGATGTTATAGACTCCATTGTTGGTGGCCCACTGAGATATATCTCATACCCTCTTTGGGTATTTTTTGATACTTGGAGTAGATTACATGGTTGTAGGTATCGAAAAAGGAAAACACAAAACTTCCAATACTTGATTGTGTGCTGATAGGATGGAGCTTGATAGCAGATGATTGAGTGGGATATCTAGATTCTTAGAGTAGAATTTGTTTTCTTTTAACATGTGGAACATGCCATTATTATTTTCTTATATCCATGCTTCCTAGTTTTCCAGTGACGTGACATTACATCATCAATGCTTCAGTTTATATAGTTATTATTATGCTTTTTTATCTATTTCATTAGTTTTCTTTTGTTATTTATTTATATTGATTTTGCTCTTTACTATTCATATATACCTCTTCCACTTTGCTACACTCTGCTAATGGGGGAATAGTAATCCCATGGATACACCCTAGGCCCTTGCTACTTGTCGGTAGCCTCTGGTGTTTGGGAATATGCGCTTGAACCTATGTGGCCCACCGGGCTTAGGGCACCGTTATGTGGAATCTGGGTCTGGGTCATCACAAAGGGTATCAAAGGTGGATTCCGTTCTTTCTTGAATATTTGGAGATAATAGATTATAGAATAGGAATGCCTAGGACTTGGTCATATTCCATTTTTGGGTGTCAGGAACCCATGTTCTGGGTAAAATCCAAGTTACCCATAATGCAATCATTGATATATTTTTTCCTATTATAGTTGATATTATTTCATTGTTGGGTAACTCACATGTTGTGCAATTTTTTTGATTATTACTCTTTGAGAATTTATTTCATCCTTTCCCTAATGATATGAGGGAAATCATTTTTGCTACATGAATCATTCTAGGCACCTAGAATTCACATGTCATGCATAGTACCATGCCATATAGGTGCATTTCACTACTTTTCATTGCATGATATACCTGTAATTACTGAGTGATGTTGTGATAGTTTCTTGTACATGTATTAATTTGAATTTTATTGGGTGATTTCATGTCTCAATTCAGGAGGTGTATGGGCCATCATGGGTTGGGATGAGTAATTTACCAAGTCAATCCATTATGCTATACGTAAATGGGTGTCATTTTTGGTGATAGGTGTATGGGCACTGATTCATAGGAAATTTCTATCCATTATAAGGTAAATCCTAAAATATAAAATGGGTTGTTTTTACACCCTTATCTCGCCTTTTCATGTTGATGGAAGGTAAAGGAGTGAACCTGAAAATTAACTACAAAATGACATGAAACTTATACTTGAGCACTTACTGATGCGTGGCCATCTAAGAGGGTAGATTGGGTAGTATGCCTTAGTTAGTGAGTTTTCTTATATCAAGATTATGTTATTGATGATATATTCTTACTTATATGGTTGTTCTAAGGTGTATGCTTGGAATTTTTAGACCAATTCCACCACGATTTCCTCATGTTGTTCTCTATTAAGGTGTTGATGACCATACTCTAGACATGGTGGTCCCTGAGCCGCCAGTCTTACATTCAAGAGTTCCACTTGAGGCACCACCAGTTATACCTAATCCAGACACTGATTCTCATGTCTGTGATAGTAACTTACATATTATGTAGTCCATGATTGGTGCTCTATGAGTTTCACATATGATGGCTGATCTAACCCGTGAGTTCCAGCAGTAGCGTCCTCCTACTTTTTTAGGTGATGGAAGATCTCAGGATGCTGAGTCTTTGCTAGAGGAAATTCAGTATATCATTAAGAAACTGGAAACGCCTCCATAGAGGAGAGTCAAGATTTAGGCAAAAATTCTTCAGGATTCAGCCAAACATTGGTGGGATGTGGTTATGCAGGTCATACGTCATCAGGTCATGTTATGGATTGACTTCCAAACTACCTTCTATGATCACTTCTTTCCCCAGTCATTGATAGCTAATATATCCAAGGAGTTCATGAATCTTGATCATTGTTCTATTTCAATTGTGTAATATTCATCATGTTTCACTGATTTACAGTGCTTTTCACCACTTTTAGCCTGTTATGAGATTTCATGTGCTAGACATTTTGAGGAGGGGCTCGAGTACGCCATCCACACTCAGGTGAATGTCTTTCTCCTTCCTAACTTCTCTACAATAGTCTATCAAGACCTTATCACTGAGCATAAACTGAGGGACAATGCAAGTACCAATTTTAAAGGATTAGTTCCATGATAGTATAGTAGTTCATCCAGTGGTAGAAAATGTTCCCTTAAGGTTTATCATCAGGGAAGTGGAAGCCATGGTGTTCAGTTGGATAGCTCTGTAGTGTGTCATCAATATAGAAAACTAGGGTATAAGAAGCCCCAGTGTGATAAAGACCCCATGGAGTGTCAGGATTCTGGCCATATTGGCCATCTTCAATGCTTATTCAGGACCTGTCCACCAGCTTCGAGTGGAAAAGGATCTGCATTACATCCACCATCAAGAGCAAGTTATTTTGCATCACATTAGGTGGGGAGTTGGAGTAGCACTGACAGGTCTTTCCAAGGAGGAGGTCGTGGACATGGTAGTATGATCCCTAATCACCAACAGTGCCATTAGAGGATTCATGATCATGGTAGTCCATCTTTTGCATAGGTCCATGGATCAGGTTAGTTGCATGAATTACAGCCAATACTCGAGGATCAGGCAGCGAGACCATCTACAGTACTAGGTCCTATTCTAGTAGCCTCTACTATTGTCTCTACTTTGTTTTATACTGGTGACTCAAACTAATTTATTTCTATATCTCTCTTGTAATGTCTCGGACTAGAGATAATGTATCACTATGGTGTAATGACCCTCAATAAACTCATGGGAATAGGAAAAAAGGGCATATGACAGTGCAGGGACTGCCCCTTGAGGTTAGAAGATACCCTTTCTTGTGGAATCCCTTTTTTATCGAGATGATGGGATTCAATGTCATTCTTGGGATGGACTGGTTTGTCCACTATCACACCATGGTAGACTGCTATAGTTGCTGGGTTTCTTTCACATCATGAGAAGGAAACAATTATCTTTTCAAAGGTGAGTGGGATGTCTAGGCTAGGAGGGTGGGGACTAAAGCATCATGGTCTTGGTGGATTGACCGCCCAAATTGAAAACCGTTTTATAGAGGATCACGATTTGCTTCAAACTTATTTTCATCCAATAGTTGATTGGTTTGGGGAAGTCTTTCTGGATGCCTTTTTTAGCTTACCTCATAAGAGAGAGGTAGAGTTTATAATTGAGCCTATTCCAGGAGCATCTCTAGTGTCGATTCCACCATACAGGATGGAACCTACTATGCTTCAGGAGATAAAGTGGTTAATATAGGGCTTAGAGGCCCAAGGCTTTATATTTCCTAGTACATGATCTTGGGGTTCACCCATGCTTTTCGCCAAGAAGGCAGATGGAACCTTATGTCTATACGTGGATTACAAAAAGTTGAACCAGCATACGGTTAAGAACCAGTATCCACTTCCTCGAATAGCTGATATCGTTGACCATCTCTGAGGGGAAAACGTGTTCTCTATGATATACCTGAGATCAGGTTAACACCAGGTACAATTTAGACCATCATACATACCTCGTACATATTTCCATAGCAGGTATGGTCTGTATGAGTATCTTGTTATTCCATTAGGTATTAAAAATTCACCTGCCATTTTCTTGGATTTGATAAATAGGTTTTTCCATCCATATTTGGACTCTTTTTTCATGGTCTATGTTGATGGAATCTTAGTGTATTCGTGCACTCATAACGACCATGCCAAACATCTTGAGATCATTATGAGTACACTAAGAGAGAATCAACTTTATTCCAAGCTTGCTAAATGTGACTTATGGATTGACAAGATCCACTTCATGGGTCATATTATTTCATAATCTGGAGTATCCATTGTCCCTAAAAAGGTTAATGTTGTAGTTTCTTGGTAGAATCCCAAGAATGTGTTTGATATTTAGAGATTCTTGGGGATGGATGGATAATACAGAATATTATACAAGACATTTATCATCTTTCTACACCTCTTACTGGACTTACAAATAATGGTGTTAAATTCTTGTGGTCAGACGAATGTGATAAATCCTTTTAGGAGCTTAAAGTGAGTCTTGTCTCAACACAGATTCTGATTCTTATAGAACTTGGTAAAGGTTATATCATATTCTGTGATGCATCAGAAATTGTCCTAGGAGCATTGATGATATAGGAAGACAAAGTTATTGCATACGGATATCGGAAGTTGAGGCCTCTTGATAGAAATTACCCGACGCATGACCTCGATCTAACAGCAATTTTCCATGCCTTACATGACTGGAGACATTATCTCTTGGGTGTGCACATTGTGGTGTATAAAAATCACAAGAGCCTCAAATATATCTTTTCTCAGCATGAATTGAACCTCTGATAGTGAAGGTGGGTAGAATATTTACAATATTTTAATTTTGAGCTTGCTTATATGCCTGAAAACGGAAACGTGGTTTCATATGCATTGAGTTGGAAAACTCAAAAATAGGCCATATAGGAATCCAGTGATGAATGGAAGTTAATGGCCCTATTTTCTTAACTTCATCTGGAGTTTCACAAAATTCATGAGCCATCTTACTTCTCAGCATTATCATTTACCTCTTCCCTCCTCATGAAGGTGAAGAGTGGGTAGTTTTAATATCCTGAAGGTTTGGCTATCTATGAGAGTATATGAAGAGATAACCCACCAATAGATTGGTTTATGGATAGAGGTGATGTTCTATATCTACGTGGATGTATCTGGGTTCCTGAAGATGTGAGAGAGGAGTTGATAAAAGAGTCCCACACTTCCCGGTGGGCAGTTCATCTAGGAATATCGAATATGTATCGAGATATGTGACGCCAGTATTTGTGGCCTAGGATGAAACATCATATTGTATGCTTAATCACTAGTTGTTCCACCTGTAATAATGTGAAAGTTGAGTACTAGAGACCAGTAGGTTTGTTACAACCACTTCTAGTCCCCAAATAGAAATGGTAAGATATTGCTATGGATTTCGTAGTCATCTTACCTAGGTTGTCGAGGGGAAGCGATGTTATCTGGTTAGTCATTGACCGACTAACAAAATTTTCCCACTTAATTCTTATTTGGGAGACTTTTTCAGTTTATGATCTACGAAGACTGTATTCCTGTGAGATCGTACGACTACACGAGGTTCCACATACTATAATTTCAGATAGGGATGCTTGTTTTAATTTATAGTTCTAGAAGGGTATGCAAAAATCTATGGTAAATCAAGTTCTTCTTAGCACTTATTTTCACCCTTAGACTGATGGAAAATCAGAATAGAAAATATAAGTTTTAAAGGATATAGTCCGAGCATGCGTCCTTGATTTCAACAGTTCTTGGGAGAATCATATCCCTCTAATCGAGTTCGCCAGTAATAACAGTTTTCAAGTGAATATTCAGATGAATCCTTTTGAGTCCTTATATGGTAGGCCATGTTGTTCACCTTTGTGCTGGCTAGAGGCAGGTGAGGCTTCCCTACTATGTTCTCGTCTCATTTAGGAGACTTTAGAACAATTTCAGCTGATCAGGAAGCATATAAATACTACATAGTCTTGACATAAATCTTATTCCAATCATCGTCGACAACCACTTGATTTCAAGGTTGGAGATCATTTTTTTATTCAGGTATCACCCAGGCTAGGGCATAAACAGTTATGTAAGCAGGCTAAGTTGTCGCCTCGTTACATCGGGTCATTCAAGATTATAGAGAGAGTTGGGCCGGTAGCCTATCAATTACTACTACTACAGAGGTACCATGCCATGCACAACATGTTTCATGTCTCATAGCTTCTCTAATATCATGATGGCCCATATCATACCTCTGATCCTGAGGAAGTTGAATAGATTGCAATGCTACCTTTAAGGAATATCCAGTATGCATCATTGATCGAAGAATGAAGGTTCTCCAAGGCAAGTATATCCCTCTCATACATGTGATATGGTAGCATGGATAAGTACGAGATGAGACTTGGGAGAGGTAAGCAGATGTACCTGCTCAATGGCCTTAGTTGTTCTCAGAAAGTGTCTCTTTACCCTTAGAAGGAGAACTCAGGGGCGAGTTCTTTTAAGGGGGGAATACTATAAGAACCTGGTTTTTCACTCGGGTATGGATCCTTTAATTTTCGGTCTAAATCTTTACATTGGACCTAATATATAATTCTATTGAGTTATCAAAGGATATGAGGTTTTTTGAGGCTTGTGTAGTTCTTAGAACCCCTCTTTTTGGGAAAATAGGACAAGTCGCATGTTTTGTGCATGGATAGTGCATGGTTTGACAAACCGTGCAGATTGTGTTTTTTCAGATAGAGGCACCTCGCACGGTTTGTGGATGACTGTGTAGACTAACTGCACAAATGCCCATTTTTCCTAGGTTCGAGCAGAACTAACTCGCACAATTGGCACATGGTTTTACAATCCATGCGGAACACCATGCATAGGCTAAAAACATGAGTAAAATGTCTAAAAATCCCTTAATGATCTATTAATCCTCCCCCTTCCTCCAAAATCCGAGTTTGTGCAAGATTTCCCTACATCTCTCTCAATTTTTGGGTTCTGAAGATCAAAGCTTGAAATCAAGAGATCTGCTTCATCTAGCTTCCAATCAAGCTTCTCTTTGTCATGTTGGATGCATAACAGTATGTACTTGAGTCCCCTTTAGCTGTTATTCTTCTCTTTTACTCTCGACCTAGATATCTCCGTGTGAGAAGTTTTTACCTTTTCATAGATCTACTCTAATCGATAGAAAATCAAGGGCCGATACTGGAGGAGAAGGATCATACAATCCTATGGTGGGTAGTCCATAACTTATCCTTAATGTTAGTTGTTTTTGGAATGTTTGTGTGGGACCCGCCAGTTTCATTGGGAATCATTTCTTAAATTAACATGTCCTGATTATACTAATTAGAATCCTATGATTATGCTCTTTCCAAATATGTGATTAGCTGTTAGTGGCTACACCCCAAACTCAATCCGCCTCATGTTGAAGGTTATTCCATAATTGAGTTTTTACTATTTCGACACATTTGAGCCATCGTTTGGGTGTGCCTATACTTTACCTTTATAAGGGTGAGTCTTTTATCATAAATGGCTTTCTATTATTGAAAATTTCATAATGTCATGTTCCATATATGCTCGCCACTTGACCCGCCTAAGGTAAGTGCTTTCAAATGTTTATTAAATGTGAAATATGAAATGTGACATGGAATGTTTACAATTTATATAACATGGACTTATTAAAAGTGATTGAATAAAGGTTACATGTCCATAGAACCCCTTTCCATGTTGATGGAAGGTAGAGGAGTGAACCTCAAAAATTGATTATGCCCTAATGGCTACCTAATACTAGATTAAATGGTTGCAATGCTACTTATCCTATCCACACTAATGGAATACCAGACATCGACCAATGGTTTCAACTCTACTTGACCTATCCACACTAATGGAAGGAAAGGCTTGAACCAAATGAATTATTACATGATTAAAATATCAAATAGGAATGGACTGACTCGATCTCACTTTGGATTCTGTGAGGATAATACCTTTGGTATCGGGAACCCCATTCAGATTCAAGGATACTATTTGCTTAGTTTGATACCCACCTAGATTCCGGTTATTATCTATTCCTTGGATGCCTCTATACAACCATTGGGTTCCATTATCTATTATAGGATACCTCAGATACACTCGTTGGATCCAGCATTGACTAGTGGGTGCCATGGTGAAATTCCATCGAGCCCACGTCTTTTCCTAGCTTGTTTTACCTTGGTTGATCACCTTGGACTCGGTAGGTGACTTATTGTGGAATTACATAGATTACGCTCCTTGGATTACATTCTTACCCCTTAGCTAGACTCAGATACTACTGAGTTATATTTCTATGAGTTTACGTTACCTTGGTTTTTACCCTGGAACTCCCTCATTGGATATCATTGTTTGGTTGCCTTGTTACATCTTAGGACCATAACTAATTATACTATCACGAGGTGATATCATTGTTGTCTATGTCTCGCGTAAACTATTAACATTAAATGTTAATTGATGAATTAATGAACTAGTTACATGTTCAGAGACCAGCTGAGGGCTGAAGTAGGTACTTGGTTATTTAGTTATATTGTACTGCATTCTTTACTTAATATATGCATGCTTTCACACTGCAATATTTCATTACATGGTCCGGATGTCATACACACCGTTGGTGGTGGCCCACTGAGATATATCTCACACACTCTATGTGGTTTGTTGGGTACCCGGAGTAGATTACATGGTTACATGTATCATCAACGGGAATCACATAACTTCCAATACTTTATTGTGTGGTGATAGGATGAAGCTTGATAGCAGATGACTGAGTAGGATCTCAGGATTCTTAGAGTAGACACTGTTTTCTTCTACCTTGTGGAACATGTTATGCTTGTTGTCTTTTATCCATGCTTTCCAGTTTTCTAGTGACATGACATTACATCATCACTACTTCAGTTGATATAGTTATTGTTATTCTTTCTTATCTATTACAATAGTTTGCTTTCACAATTTATTTATATTGATTCCAATATTTACTATTCATCTATCTCTTTTCTTCTGTGATACTCTCTAATAATTACGGAATAGTCTTCCCACGGACACACCCTAGGCCCTTGCTAATAGTCAACAGCCTTTGGCCTTTTGGAAGATGCGCTTCAGGCCATGTGGGCCACCGGGCATGGGGCACCATTAAGTAACATCCGGGTCTGGGTCGTCACAATAGTTTTTTATCAAAATATATTCTAATTCAATAATTTTCATGATATTTTTAAATTCAATTTAAATGAATAATTAAAAAATTGGCCTTAATGTTATTTTATGATAAATTATATTTTATTAAATGATTTAAAGTTACTAAAAATACAATATTATTCCAAGTTATATTTAAATAATAAAAAAAATAAACTATGTTCCATTCATGGATAAATTTTTCTTTTAAAATTAGTATATTGACCCCTAAATAGTAAAAAATTCTATTAGAGAGGTTATAGTTAAAACAATGTTTTTGCACGGACATGCGCTTTTGTTAAAATAAATTTTCAAAACACATAGGAATTTTATTTGATAATTGTATTTAATATTTAGAATATTTGGGTCCAAAAAATATAATAAGTATCACTTTAATTTAGTCTAAAAGGTTAAATTACCTAGTTTGGAAAACTAGTTACTGTAGTGAAAAAACCAAAACAGTGAAAGTATGAAAACATAGAAGTTAAGAAAAAAAATGATTAAAATAGGGAATTTATTATTTTTTGGAGTTTTATAAAGACCATATAATCCCTAAAATATTTTAATTATCAATTTTGGATCCATGTTAGGTAATATTGACATCCCCATAGTGAATGTTTTTCGATATTTACAAAATTGTCACTCCTCCTCAACTATAAAAGGGAACTCATTACCCTTACTACTTAACACCTTAGAAACAATTTGGATATGACAATAACAACCCAAATAACTTCCAAAAAATCATACCCCCATTCTAGAATCATTATTTTGGTTATAAATCCAACTTAGTAAGGATATAGTGCAAACCTATGGAGGATACCCGAAGAAGAGGTCATGTTCTTCAAAACCTATTTTAATATTATTTATTTTTCCACAATTTAAATTAGTTTTATACCATGATAATATAATAACCTCAGTATATTTCATATATTAATATGTTTTTATGTTATTCTCATGACCTAAAAAAATCTCCACTTCCATCAAATGGGTTATGAAATCATTATTTGTGTGTACGGTAGACTACCGCCTCGTGAACCAATGTCATTCATTTTTTCCATTACCACCTCTCATGGCCAGGTATGATGATGGATACAAAGTATATATATGTTATTTATAACATAATTGTTTTTTCATTATATTATATATACCATTTTACATTCCATTCCTTAGGGGATACGATAATGTCGATTGTGTGTACGGCGGAATATCACCTCATAGAGCGATGTGATTTGTTATTCACTAATGTTTTACATAAAATTTATTAAAGGTAAATATAATGAATATATGTGATATAAATGAAATAATCATGATATTAATGACATATTTATCATTTTTAAAATAAATTATATAATTTTATTTCTTTCAATTCAAAATGATGACGTCATTCTTAGACGTGTGGACTACCACCTCCATGAAGCTATGTGATTATTTTTCCATCATAACATAACAATAAAGATATATATATATAAGTATATAAAATTAAATATTATGGTATTTATTATATTATTATATTTTTTTAAAGATCAAATATTACTTACCATCCACCCATAATGATCATTTAAATATGGAAATGTTACTCATGTATATGTACGACCTACCCATCTCTAAGATCATAATGTTAGTTCATTTTTTATAACCATATTTCATGATTTGTTTTAAAATTATAATTAAAGTATAAATATGGAAATTATTTCATGATTATTATTATTTATATTTTTATATAATGACCACTTTGACTATAGTCAACCTACTGAAGTCATTTTGTCACATAAGACTAATATGGTCAAAACATCCAACATAAACCTAATTGATTAAGTAAACATATAAAACATGGTAATAAGTGAAATAAAATGAATAATGAACTTGAAAACGGTTCTTATTAAATTAAATAATCAATATAAGTTTATAATTCGGGAATATACAAAATAATCATGTCAAAGAGAACTCGAGGTAAGGGTTTTCTCGTTTCAATTTTATTTCTCTGAGATATATTCCTTATTCAATACTTATTATATTTGTGTGGTGTATATGATTCCCATGAATATATTTTATTATGTGTATCCTTAAATTTATGGGGATTTAAATATCTACCTTAGGATCTCTCTTTCATGGTTTTTATGGTTTCAAATGTTACCAAAGTGGTAATGTATTTTTGTCTCAATTTGTTTTCTTTAAGATGCATTTTTTGTTATAAACATATATTATTTTATGAGGTGTATATAATTCCCCTTTGACAAGTTATATAATTAATATATTTATTTTTATGATATTATAAGTTTATTTAATTTTATTATTTCATGGGGATTATGATGAAAATTTCATGTTGGGAAAAAATACCCCAAGGTATCATTGAAGCATTTTTGAGGTGATTGTGTTTGTTGAAAAAGTGGGCCGTCGTGTTGTGGTTGTTGACAAAGCAGACCATGGTATACTAATTTGTTGAAAAAATGGGTTTCAATAGTGAAATGTTTAGTTCAGGGGATGTTGTTAAAAATCCATGATTGATTGAAGAACCTCTACAAATGTATGGGCTATCAAAAGGTGGTACAAAAACAGTACATACTAGGCGGCGTCGTTTCCAGTGTTTGCCAAATTTTTTAGCTCTCAAAATTGAAAGATAAAGAAATGTTTTTTTGGAAAAGGGACATGTGTTCCGGTGTCTTGGAATCTTGGAAACTTGTGAATCATATGTTTTTCATGATCAAAACATCAAAATTTGTCAATGGAAAGAGGGGAATCCATATTTTGGTTTGGGCACGCAAGTGACTTGGGCGATAGAGGCTCATGCGGCTGGACTTGCGCGCCGAGACGAGACTTGCACGCCAAAACTCATGGTACCCAAAATGTCTATAAATAGAGGGTTACCCCTCCTCATTTGTTATGACATTAAACACTTATATAAAATTATTACTCCAGTCGCATAGGTGTTTTGGGTGCATAAGTGGTGGTTTGGTCATGCAAGTATAAAGATATTCAGAAGTTGTTCACCAATTAATAGTTGTGCACCAATACAGGTGTGAGAGTAAAAGTGTTTGAGTATCCCATGTATTGTGTTGAAGAAGGGAGTGTCATGAATGTGGTTTGGAGACACTTGTGTTCCAGGCTTGAAGAAGTGCATCGGGTATTAGAGAAGCACTCCAGGCATAGAGAAGCATGCTGGTCACTCAAGGGTTGCACGAAAAGTTTGAATATTTCCTGGTACATCCGTGGTAATGTTGTATTCATCAATGGATGAAAGTGGAACTTAAAAATAGAATCTACATACAGAGTAAGATGCATTCATTTGTGATAATTAAGGGACCTACAAGCCTTTAAATTGTGAGTGTATCTTCTAAAGAAGCAGTGAGAACACTTCAGTTGAGAGATAAGTGAATTTTTATATTGTGATTGGTTGTAAACCAGGAGGGATACTGAGTCCACTACAAAATTTTTAAACAGCTGTGAACTTTTAGTGGATTTGGTACATCGGCACATCATCGGGGTATGCTCCTAGTACGTAGCCCAGTGAGAGTTAATCTAGTAAAAATCATAGTGTCCTGTGCATGATTTAGTTTTTGTTTATGCTTTTCTATAGGAAAGAGGGTGAAGAGAGTTTTGTTTAATGGCATACCATGGTCAATAGGGTAAGTTGTTTTAATATTCAATGACCTGAATCGCCCATCCTCTTAGGGTATCTAACCCAGTAGGCCTAACAGTTACCAAAGTGGTAAGAGTATTATGTTAAAATCTCATCATTTATCCAGATTGTTTATGATTATGCTTCCAATGATGATATCTTATAATCCATCACTCAAGAAACTAAAAACGTTTCTAATAATATAGTTATTCATGATATTCAAAAGTAATATTACCATTTTTATACTCTTTGATATTTAAACATATGGAGAAAATGTTATTAAGAAAATCTGACATTATTTCTCTCTTTGTTCAGAAATTTGTTTTATTCCCAAAACAAGGTCTTATAAAATTGTTTTCCAAAATGTTTTATTGATCTTCAATGATTTCTAAAATTAAATTATTAACCTTTTTTACCTTTGTAAAAAAATTAAAAATTTATCATATTGCCTTTCTCTAAACAAATCCAATTTGGATATTACTAAAAATGTAAAAGGAATATTCTTATTGTTTTCCAAAAAAGAAAATTTTCTAACAATTTTATAGTGAAAAAGGAATGTTATTTTTAACTTATATAGAATGTATGGAAGTAAAATCCATTATGACTAACATTTATTTTAATTTTCCTTTTCATGTTTATAAGTATCTTTTTAAAGAAACTTTTTTCATAATATTCTGTAAATTCATAGTTTTTAAAAGTGGGTTTCAAAGAAAAGTATTTCAAAAAAATTTATGTTTTTATAATTTTTTTAAGGGAAAAGTATATTTTCCTCAAGAAATATTTTATATTTTATTTAAATATTCCTTTATATGTTTCCAAGGTTGTTTTCATGGAAATAATTTTTAAAATATATTATGGATTTTTATTTTTTTTATGTGATATGAAAATAAAAAGAATATTTTATCAAAAAATGTTTTAATCATATTTTAATGGAATTTCCATTCATCAACATAAAAAACCCTTATTTTTTTACTTATTCTACATTTTGGATATTTTGTAATGATATCATCCTAATTCATTCTCTATATGGATTAATATTCTTTCAAATATATTATTGTGGAACCCATTTCTTTTCCACGGGTTAATAATGTTTCAAAGATATTGTAATGGAACCCATTTCTTTTCCACAAGTTAATCATGTTTCAAACATATTCACATAAAACCCATCTGTTTTCCATCTTTTAATCTAGTTATAAGATAATAATGACTATTTATATGAGTTTTATAATGAAATAACTACGTAATTTATTCATGTAGTGGTTCTTGTACATTATATATGATATGTGTTAACATATAGTACTAGGAGATCCCTTTATAGATTAAATAGTGGGTGCACCTAGATAGAGATATAATGAATTGGGTACATATTATATTCTATAGAGAATTATGTTGGAATTTGACCAAATGGTTATTCCAATAGTAATGTTACTTTAAGTTTTCTATGATGATGATGTCACAATATACAAATACATTTTATCTATGGATTCTATGGGGTTATGATGTTTCATTTGATCAACATTGATATCACATGGCTCATGATTATTGATTCTTATGAATATTTCCTTTTTTAAATACTTATGTCATGTTTTCATGTATTATTATCTTGGTATTGATGGGTGTGATTGTTCTTATATTATATTGATGCACTTTTATTATATCATCAAATCTTTATTCTCACTAATTACATTCAATTTTTAATGCTTATGTTTTCCATTACCATGAATTTGATCTCACCTTTATTATGTTTCCTTTTCTATTGGTTATAAAGAATGATGTTGAATGGATTCAATAAGGGATTTCAAATGGATTATTATTACTTAATGTGAAGAAATAAAAGTTGTGTTAAATGGGATAAATTCTTGTTTAATGTCATGGGATTTTTTTTGTAAGGGGGTTTCTTAATTATCAAAAAAATTAACCATAAAAGGTCCTTGATAATATAAGTGATCCAATTTTTCCTTTTTTTAGAAGGTAAGGTTTGGATTAAAAAATTGGATTATATTTAATGGTACCATATATGAAAATTTAAAGTATATGTAGTAGTATAGGTTTTGGGATTTTCTTAGTTGGTATCAAAGAAAAGGTTTAGATAACTTTGAAGATTATGTGAGGTTATCATAAAAGTAATGATACCATCATCATTATATAAGATTAACGATGATAATATGTTCAATGTATTAGACTCCCCATTTTAGGGGTTTAAGTTGTAAAATTCTGAGGTTATTAATGAAATTTTGGGAGGTGTTATATTGGGTTGGGGTATTTGTAACCCCTTGGATCAAACTAATTTTTTTATTTAGAGTGGAATTTATTTTTACAAGTTTAATTAAAAAATAATAATAACTAAAATGTTGTGTGAAAACTCCACGCATCTGATAAGTACATTGGGCTTAAACCCAAAACTGATGCGAAATAAGGGTGTAGCATCTACCACAGGCCAACAAGTTATCCTAGTTAGTTTTACATATTTATAAGAAAAATTTAATTTAATTTTGGAAATGTATTGGATTTTGTTTGAGTAATAATGGTTGATATATCTTGGAATAATATATGATCAAATACTTCTAATATTTGGGTTTCCAAATTAGTTTGAAAATGATTGATGAATTTTAAGGATAGTTATTTATGGTGTGATTTGGTTTGAACTTTCGGAATTACTCTTGAAATATAGAGATAATATTTTAAAAAAATTGTTTTAATTTTTTCTAAACATTTTTGTTTTGATTAATGTCTAAATATAAGAGGAATATATTTTTATGAGTTTTGGGATTATTTAGTCCTTTTAATGTTTAATTTAGTGATTTAGAAATGAAAAAAATCATGTTGAATAAACATCATTTGGAACAAAAGATGATATTATTATAGAAATTGATTAAAGGATGAAATTTTACCCATGAAGTATATTCCCAAATTCTATTAGTCCAGATGGTAAGAGTATTTTTTATCTCTATGAAGAGGATCATGAAAGATAAATCACTACCAAATAAAGAGATTTTTATAACAGGGGTATATCTATTGGTAAATGTGCATTTTCTGTTGGTAAAAAGTTTTACTAATAAATATTATCATGTCACTAAACTGTTGTTAAAAACTCTGTTACTAAATGTTATTGTGATAGATAAAATATTTTTGTTGCAATTATAATAATACAATCTAATAATATATGTGTTGGTAAAAATGTTTAGCAATAGGTTTCTATAAAAAATTTATATTTTGGTAATATTATTATCAAATTTTATAACCAATTAAAAATAATTATAATTTATTTGTAATTTATATTTCAAATAAAATATTATGTTTAGGTTTTGTTTCAATATTTATTGCTAAAATTTTATATTATATTTATTAATTTTTCAAATATAATACACCTATTTTAACTATAAAATTGAAGAAGATTTTCACACATGTTCAAATATAGAAAAAGATTAATCACATTAATAATGAAATTTAATATGAAATTAATCAATACATAGTAATGTTGATTGATATATAAAAAAGATCATAAAAACACAAAAAACCAAAATCTACCACCAAACCCCCACCCTCACTATCCCCACCACCACCACATAAATGAAAAAATGGATTTTTGTCTCTTGACTCCAATCCTCCATCACCAATCATTGTAGAAGTATAGTTACTCCCACTGAAGATATTTCACCACCCCCTATTTAGACAATTAGAAGTAAAAACTATATCTGTTCCAATACCAGTGAGTAACCTTAAGTCGTTGTGCCACACCATTCCACTCCACGATCTACAACACAAACAACCAAAGAGAATACCCATAAATTAGTAAAAAATATCAATATGAAATGAAACAAAAAATTTATTTATAAAAAATTTATCAGCATAGAATGATTATTTTTCATTCAACATACTTTTTGAAATCTCGACAAATCATGTCAACTCTTGTACCAGTAAGTAACCTCAAGTCACTATTATTCCTCAACCTTAACCTTCAAGATCTACACCACACAGCCAAATAGCTTACCCAAAAATTAATGAAAAATATCTAGATGAATTAAAACCAAATTAAAATAAAATAAAATATAAAAAAATCATATGCATAGAATGAGAATTTTTCATTCATCATATATGTTGACATATCAACAAATCAAGTCACCTATAGTGCCAGTGAGGAACCTCAAGTCGATGTTATGCCACACCATTTGGCTCCAAGATCTACACCACACACAACCAAAAGGAATACCCACAAATTCATGAAAAATATGTTCATGAATTGAAACTAAAATAGATATAAATGAAAGTATAAAAAATGAAGTGAAGGTGAAAGACATAATAAGCACGAAAAAATTATAGAACATTTTGAGTTTCTGAATTGAATGTTTTTTCAAGATGGTGGATACAAGCATAAATGGATTTTGATCTTGATTTTCATAAGAAAATTTACCAGAAGAACAAAAACATACCTGGATATGCAGTGCTTCTGAGAGTACATTTTAACTGAAAAATGATGACATGGCCCCAGTAAGATTCCCCTATGCTTTCTCATATAACGACTTCAACTTGGACCTCCAAAATTGAAACTATACCTATACCTTCATGCCCAGTTTCCACAGTAAGATGATGTTCATTTGATAATACTGTTACATATATATGTTGGCTATTCGATAACCCAAAAATCCCTACTGAACTTGAGGATTAGACCAGGAATCAGAACCGGCTAGGGAGAAAGCATATAAGGTACCCCTGGCTGTTGAAATTCTGATGCTAGAAATAAACTGTTGGCTAATACAAATTTTGTTGGAGGATTAATGTATGCGAAATATGGTTGGGAGGGTAAAGTGATTGAAAAGCCAATGTACTAAACCTATCCTAATGATCTTAAAACCTCTTTGCATTCTTCATGAGTTTCTTATCAGTGATATGACAGTCCAAAACCACCAGTGTGTTTCACTTCACATTTCACAAGTCAAAGATGTGAAATTTATTACAAAAGTATCAATTACAAAGCACATAAAACACATTATTCTAATGGTATGCAAAAGGGAATTTGTAAAGAAAATAACATTTGAAAATAAATTATGTTAATGGATAGAGAAAAAAAGAGACAACTAGTGAATAACGTGAACTTTCCAATCAATTTTCTTTGAGGTGAAACACAAAAAATACCAGAATATGCTGATAGGTAGAGTCCATGGTCTACTACAATAATCATTCTTTGATTCCAACACCACATCAAACACACATAAATACAATTAAAAATTATTGAGGATTTACACCACAAATACATGACTGGTAATTCATAATAGTATTAATATGATATTAATAAAGAATAATCCACTATGACATTAAAAATACATAATAGTCTACCATACAAAAAGTACCTAAACAGTTTTTTCATGTCATCATCTAAAATAGTGTAGCTATTTGGACCATCAAAGAAATATTTATGGTAAGAGAAGCTAAAACAACAAAACAATTGATTGAAATGTGTTTCTGTGTGTGTGGAGTCTAAGATATTCATGTGTCATTCCCCAAAGAGAATATATAAAAATAAAATGATTTTATACATCTAGTCGATCACACCTTGGTGATTTTCATTTAATAAAATCATTATCTCAAACTAAAGGATTGTGTCAAAACCACCATGAAAATTATAGAATTCATGTCTGAGACCATTTAATGACAAAATACATCCATATTTGGACATATTGTCAATACATTGATGAAGGTCAACATAACTCTAATGTGATGAGCACCAATGCATGATGTGATTCCAAAGTTAGTTTTAACACTCATCCATTTCATGAAAACATAGAAATGTTTTATCTAGGGTTTAGGTCATCTCTCTAAGGGGAACTTGAATAGTTGTGCAGATGATGGGAATCATTTCAACAATGAAAAGGGGACAGACTCTCATTTTTTGGGATTTGGTTGATCCAAAATGATGGTTGGCCAATCCCTCATTCTACAAGGAGAGGACCATGTCTAAGAACTTTTTTAGAGTATTAGTTGATTCTATTAATGTGATGGATGATGATGAATATGAAATTCTAGATTACATTCTATGGATTACTGAATGGATAGAGAAGTAATGAAGAAGAATTTTAATTACTCATGATCTATTAAGGGTGCATGTGGGTCACATCTGGCTTTCATTACTCTCCCCCTAGAGACTCTTTAGTGTAGTATGCAATGATATTAAAAATAGAAAATACTCTACTATGATATTAATGTAGAATGATCTACTATGATAATCCAGATATTTCTTATTTATCATGACCATTAAATAAGATAAAAATACTATGATATTAAAAATATAGTTTTCAAAGAGTATAATAAGATACGAGGGAAATAAAGAACTGAAAAATTAAATCTACCTACAACATGACTATTCATGTCAAAAGATATTGGAAGTCGTGGTCCTACCGCTGATGTGAATCAGATATATAATATCAAAATCCTATTAAGTGAAACTTATGTTTCTTCTAGTCATTATTGAAACGTTTCCAATGATACACAACAACAACCATAAGAACAATCTTTAGCTACATCGTTGCTCTGGAAGCATCAACATCATGCAACCATATTCCAACTATCTATTTTAGAACAACCAGATAAAAACCCCCAACAAAGAATAATATGTCATTACCACCCACATACCATCACATAGAACCCCAATAAACAGGAACGAGAAATCAAGATTGAACCA
Source organism: Viscum album (assembly GCA_963277665.1). Lineage (NCBI taxonomy): Eukaryota > Viridiplantae > Streptophyta > Magnoliopsida > Santalales > Viscaceae > Viscum > Viscum album. The sequence continues at coordinate 476,984,157 of OY728135.1, forward strand.
AAAAATGAATAAACAAGAATAACACCTTTTTTAACATGAGGGACTAGAAGCCTTACATTGGTGCCCAAAAAGTGAGGATGGGTCTGTTAAACCAGCACCATGATTTTTATTCCGTATAGAAGTCTGAACTGGTTGATGTCCAATGGGATGAGCCTATGTTTCAAGGCGAAGTGATGAAATAAATTTAATAGTGCTCTATTTTTTTACCATTTTTTAATTCCATAATACTCCCATCATTAGTAGTTTTCCACCTCACAACACTGGAAATTGGGAAATTATTGAGGAAACTTTTTTCCTTATGAAAAAATACACAATCATCCAAGCATGAAAAATCCTCATGGGATAATTATTCCCATCCAACCATAGAAATGTTCATTTTATATCACAACCCAAAAATTAACTAGAAGGTGTACCTTTACTATTTTTTCGATCAATCATGAAGAGTTCTAGGTATATCATGTCACGATAAAGATGTGAACATTATCAGTTTCCATATTAACTTCAGTTACTCCATAATTAGGAAACATAATAGTTTCCACCTATTTAAACTAACAATGATTAGCTTTCCTACATTTCCATGATGGCCAAAACTAATAGAAAACTCTACCACGATTCATCCTATTGGTTTTCTAAGGGAGGATAATTATCGTCGGGGTCTTGGAAGGTGGATGAATCATATTCAAATGAAAGTGATTCAATATTGGGATCAAATTCTTTTCCAAATAAAAGTATGTAATTAGTATTCTAAAATCAACAAGAAAAACAAGATCATGAATATTAAGGCTTGTTTCCTCAAAATTTTGTTGAAACCCTAACTGGAATTCAATTTAAACACTAAATACACGTGATTTTAGGTTTTTAAAACTTCAATAGTATAAGTGCATACCTGATAAGAGGCCCAAACAACGACCGATTGAATGTAAAATGGGTTTTTTCCATGCCCCTCCCTAAACCTCATCTGTATAGTTGAAAGATGTAAAATGAAAGAAAACATTAGTAGGTGAAGGTGTGAGAAATGGTAGATAATCAAGGTTTTGGATGAGGGTGCATTCGATGGTGATGATCCGGGAGTGCCAGTGTAGGTGGATATCACCACTGTGCAAGTGATGAAGATTGGTAGGTAATGGAGAAGTGGGAGTCATGGAGAGAAAGTGCGTAAGGTGAATGAAACCTGTTTTTGTGTTTATTTTTTACATTTTTTAAATGATTAATTAACCATAATATGTTGAATAAATATAAAAAACCAATATAATATCTAATTCAAATTCTGCTCATTTCAATCCAACAATATAAGTGAACATTATTCTAAATATGAAAATAAAATGTATGTATTAGGTGAAAATCATGTTTTCGTATGAAGAAACATCAATATATTCCACTATAAACAGATAAAACAATTTTAGACAAAGAAAAATTGATGTTGAAATGATAATAATAAGAATTTCATTCCCCAAAGTCTAATTTTTATAAAGTAATGAGCAATAAGTCATAATAGGAAATTTACACATGAAAAAATCATGGTGCACCAATTTATGGTCTAGTAAGATCTCTAACGACTAATAAGCATCGCCAAGCCCATGTAAATACATGTATCAGCAGATCGCACAAATATTTCCTGTAGAAACATATTTTTTTTAAATGGATACCAAAGAAAAATTTAAATGAAACGGGTAGATGTGTAGACAAGATTACTCAAATAAAAAATTACATAAGACAAAAAAATCTATCCACTAAGGATAAATTCATCTTGCATGAGTTTGAAAAAAGAAAATCAACTAAATACAAAAAATACAATTAGAGTACATTTTGAAAAAATACCATGATGGAATAGGATTACTATATGTGAACAGGACAAATAATGAATTCCCAGATAGATTGGTAAGTTCATCTTCTCATACTGCAGATCAAAGTGCAATGTACAAGTTAATACTATCAATAATTCCACTCGTGTAAATTAAAAAATATGTTGATAAAATAAAAAATGTAAAACAAATTAATTATTATATATTTTTGAATAAATAATGCTATTGTAATGGATAAAAACATGAAATTTTAAAGAAAATTTAAATTCAGAAATCTTAGTAGAGATGCAAGATCATATATTTTTACCATTAAATAGATAGTATGTTGTTGAGGAAGATTTATGGAAATCACCATTAAACCCACAATATATGAGACACAACCATATATAACATTTTTTCTCCAATCTCTCCTTTAATAAGAAGTGTGCAAGAGTGGAACTATTCAAATAAATGAATACATCAATCTAAAGGGAAATTGTTGATATTATCTGATAAATAATACAATTTACCAGAGATCACAGAGCTTCAAATGGTAAGAATAACCAAATCGACTCCATCATGATGCTTTTTGATCCCCAGCAGGTCACTCATTTTCTATGAATTTGATTCCCCCAAATGAGAAATGCAGTTCCAGAATCCGTGAGGTCCCCTGTCTATTAAGTGTCACCAGGAGGTGATATTTTACTTGCAGAAGAAAAAATATTTCATGGACATCGCTGATGCCAAGGCCATCACCGACAGAGAACCTCTGAAAAAATGAATCATCATTTTCATCACTGTAGCAACCCTACACACATCCCAAGCCAGTGAGATCCACAATGAAGAACCACAAAGGAAATATAGAGGCCAAAACAATACTATTTTCTCACGATAACGAATAACAAAATAAACCATAAAATAAATTAACCAATAAATCTTTATTGAAATTGGAGCTCCAAAAGGAATAATTTTTTTCAAGGAAATGGAACGGAGTTAAATGACTTATTGTCAAATGAAACATATTTCAAATAGAGTTTAATGTTCCTAATATTTATCAAAATATTTTTGTTAATATCAATATAATTTTTTAAGTAAATTGTTAAATGATAGTGATAAAAAAAATATTCTTCAATTATTATTTTTTGTAGTGTATAAAAATTAGTAACTGATTTATATATTGAAAAAAACTATTGGTAATAATAATTAATTACAATAGATTCATTTTATGGTTAAAAGAAATTTGGAATTAATATGATAAAACAACAGATTTAATTGTTAGTAAAGCATTTGTTGGTATTAAACAATTAATAATAACATATATTTTTGTTGGTAAAAAAAATGTTGGTACTTGAGTTTAATTCCAATAAAAATTTATATCTGTTGGAATTGATCATTAATAAAAATATATATACTGTCTATTATAAGATTCTTGTTGTTATAGATCAAATATTTTTTAGTGAATGTTATCCTAGAAAATTCATTTCCAATAAACCTATTTACTTTTTTGATTATCATGGATTTATGGCATTAAGGCCCTTAACTTTCTATTGATCATTCACTTTCTTGTGATCAATGACCATTATCACTCTATATAATTATTTATGATTTTCCTCTATGTCTACATATTCACTTTCCACTATTATTCACCTACTTAGAAACCAAGCTACATGTTATTCCAGATAACCCTCATGTTTCCTTTTTGATTTTATGAAGTGTATATTTTTTTAATCCTTTTTACAATGTGGGTTTACAAAAAAAAGTATTTTAAAATATCCAACTTTTAAATACCAAGATAAAGATCAAATTGTGAGGACATAATTTATTAAGTGGTGGGGAGGTGTAAGAGCCTAGATATTATTCGCAGGTATGTTTGTCTCTTCTAGTTGTTTTTAGGAAAAGAGGAGTTTATAGAAAATTCAGGAGTAGATGTTATGTACTTATAAGTGAATTCCATGTACTTGGTTGACGCGGGTGATCGTGTACTATCTAGGTAATGGTTGAGTACATGGTCGTGTGTGGGGACCTAGAAACCGCCAAAAGTAGAGGCCGGAAAAGGCAAGTATATGACGTGTACTTTCAAAATACACACTGTGTACTTTTTTTATTTCATTAAACAGACCGGGGTCTCTTCTGATGGACATAACCATCTAATTCTTTACCCGTCTCATCCAAGAGCATCTGTATCGTCTTGAATCGTCTCCGAGCCCCCGAATCGCCATCCATTCTATGATTTGACCATTGTTGATTCCATTGGAATCACATCAGTGAGTTCTTTTTTCTTCTTGAACCTCATCTTTGGATTTATTCTCTCTCATGGGTTATCCTCAGTTGAAAATTTTAAAATTTTTTATAGATATATGGAGTTCTAGGGAGATTCAAGGACTGAGATTCATGTATATTGATCTCACGACACTGAGGTAAGTGGTTTGTGCCTTTACATTATTGGACTTTGAATTTTGTGTGCAAAAGTGCCCAATACCCAAGAACAGGTTATTGCGTGTTTATGGTTTTAGCCCTGTTATTATATGTTATGCCCTGATTGATTAGATAGAGGTTAATTATTGTGAATAGGGTTAACTTTACCATTCTATGGATGTTTTCCCCAGGTTTTCTTGTTTTTGACCGTTTGGTCTAGCTTTGCTTATTAAGCTGCTGATTTTCTTTCCATGCCTAGCATTGTTAGGATGGAGTGATTATTATCTGACATTCTATGATATGTTGTAGTTTGTTTATCCAAGTAGTTCTTGAGGTTTACTTATGAAGCTATGTATCATTTGTTCACGATTGACTTACACTGGGCTCTGGGAACCTTGTGTAGGATACCATAGGGAGATTTGACATTGAGGGCTTCTCCAAAGTGTCTGTTTACTTTTACATTACAAGACCACATGGGGGATGGATGTATGTACTCCCTCAGAGTCTCTATAGTTTCCTTGAAAAAATCCATAGTGGGGATTGGATGTTGAGTGATTCCTTATAGTACCTGTTAGTTACCGATATAAGACCACAGGGGGTATTGACGGTGAGTGCTTCCTGAGAGTGTCTTTGCTAAAGCTAAACCAGATGGGTTAGACTACGTGTACATCCCAGGGGGTTACTTGTGTTTGTTTTGGTCGAACCAGAGGGGTTAGGCTATGAGTACTTCCTAGAGGGTTACCTGCTTTTTATTGACTTCTTACTTGATATATGAAAATGAATGCAATTGAATATTTAGGATTGTTACTATGTGTGCTTCCTTGTTTATAGCTTCATTTTGTCTATTTCCTTCCATATATATTCACTGACTATTAGGCACAGATCATTGGGTTTTTTTCAACTGGGATTAGTCTCACACCTTGTCTGGGTCATGATTTTGGGGACAAACAGATTATAATACAACAGGTATAGATAAGGGCAAGCTCCCTTTTATTTCAGGTACTTCATTGTTGTGGAGATGGGGAGCATGAGACCAATATGAGGCTTGCGGTGTTGTGGAGAATTTTATCTATATTCTGTTATACTTTGGTTTAGTATTTTATTCTATCATTGTGACCTTTTTGGATAGTTTCCGAGACATATGTATCATACATCATATATATATATATATGTGTTCTCTAGTTGTTTATTACTTCCATGGTATTTATATTTCATGTTTTAATGCTTCCACTATTGCTATCTATTTTACTTGTACTGTGTTACTCTACCAATCAAGGAATTGTTTCCCCACTATCACACCCAAGGCCCACACTGCTAGTTTGTAGCCTCTGGCATTCAGGGAAATGTGCTTGAGGCAATGTGACCAACCAGTTACGGGGCACCTCTAGGTGTCTCCTGGAACTGGGACATTACAAAGTTGTATTAGAGGCATTATTTTCCTATTGAAATACTATTTGGATCTAATACCCACGGCTAGGATGGAAATAGGTACTTGGTAATAACCTGTTCCTAGGAGTAGCTAACATGTTTATAGGGAAAATCGAATTTACCTCGTTATTGTAATTTTTCTTGTTTTTAAATTTTACAGTTGATTTGATTTTACCATTGGGTGATTCACATGTATTGTGTGATTATCTTTGATGTTATTGAGGATCTATTTTTGTTGCAACATAATGATATGAGGGTATTCTATCTTATGAATCATATAGGCACTTGTTAAAAATCACATTTCATGCATTCATGCCAGGCCATTTAGTGGGAATTAGTGATTGCATGTTGGTGTGATAGATGTTGTGCTAGATATGCATGTTGTTATGATAGATACCTTGATAAAATACCTTCTTTTGATAGGGTATTGAATTATGTAAATATTTAGTTTGAATAAACACCAAACTTTGGGTCTTGAGGTGTTATGGGCCCTCATGTACCGGAATTTGATGGATCATTTCTCTGATATGTTTATATATGACATGTATAAGATTCCAGGATTTGATTCGTAGGGATTATGGGCCCTAAAATATCAAAATTTGACACTTTAATTTTCATTTCAAAATTTTTCTAGGTTCTGTAGTAGTTTTTGAGGTTTACTCTCTAGAAAAACCAAGAATAAACGGCGTGTAATGATGAATACACGCCGTGTGTCCTTCTGTTTGGGAAGGAACTGTTTTTCTTAAGTACACGTTGTGTATTATATATATGTGTTGGGTAGTCTCTAACTGTGTCACTGGCTTTGTGGGAAGAGGCACAGGGTTGAGAAATCTTTGGTGGAACACACTGTGTTCCTGATGTACACGTCGTGTTGTGAACACAATGTGTCCACCCGTGTGAATAACGACACATATGGATAAAACATATGTTTTACATGTCGTGTCAATCTTGAACATGAAATGTATTGTAACCCTTGTATCTAGACATGTAGCCAACTACACAGGTTGGTGAAATCATTCTATTACACTTTGTGTCTGGCACTAACATGCCGTGTAGATTAAGCTATGTAACCGGCCATGTAACTAACAACATGGGTCCGTGAAGTTCATCTGGTACACACCGTGTCTAGAACTATCATGCCATGTGGTCTTGTTTTAGGATAACCGTGTGGATTCTCCATATAAGATAACTTAGGCAGGGTAAGAGGATTCATGTACACATCGTGTGTTAAGACAACATGCCATGTGTTTGGGGTGTTACACGCCCTGTGTTGGAAAAAGTACATGCCCATGTGAAGGATTAAGGGAACATGTCGTGTAGGAATTTTACACTCCATGTATGCATGTTTTGAAAAAATCTTTCAAGATTTTTTCTCTTGTTCCCTTCTTAGACTTCTATGTTTCAACCCCTTTTAATATTTATCTAAGGTGTGAACTTGACCATGCAGAGTCTTTCCACTGAGACATCCACCGGTTGTCTGCAAGTTATAGGGCAGTGATCAGACATCAGATATGGCTGATCAGGGACTACCATTAAGTCCTCCAATTTTGACAGTCTTGTCACCAACCATCAATCCGGACACAGGTGCTAACACACAGTTCTAGGAGGGATTTATGAGGTTTATGCAGACCTTCCAAGGTATACTGCATCCTTCCCCTTCTATGGCAGAGTTGATGTGGGTTTTCCAGCTTGTAGCATCCTCCCACCTTCATAGGGGAAGGAGGAACTCAGGATGTAGATTCATGGTTTTAATCCATGCTTTATATCTTCGAGCATCTCGAGACGCCTCTAGAGAGGAGGGTGAAACTCGCTTTGTATATGCTACAAGACCCCGCTAAGAGATGGTGGGATGTAATCTCACAGGTGGGACGCTAGTGGGTTATGGTATGGGATGAGTTCCAGCGTGCCTTCTATGAATAATTCTACTCAGATACTTTGAGGGACGATCAAGCCCAAGAGTTCATGAGTCTAGAGTAGGGTACTGTTTCAGTTGTGGAGTATTCTTCTTGCTTCACAGAGCTACAGTGGTTCACACCTATTCAATGAGGTGATGAGTTATTTCTAGCAAGGATGTTTGAGGAGGGTCTCTGGAATGACATAGATATCAGGTGATAATATTTAGGTTGACTTCCAACACCTATATAGTCAACCAGGCGCTGATCACGGAGTGAAATTTGGGTGATTTTGGAGTTGTGGGCTAGGGCAGTTTGACATCAAGAGTTGGTATCTCTCCTACTGACAGTAGTAAGCGTCATATGGAATCTACGTGTGGAGATCGTAGTAGGAGAGAGACATATTCAGGTTGCCAGGTGGTGTGCTACCGGTGTGGGAAGAGCGGGAATATGAGGCCACATTGCCCAAGAGATCTAGTGGAGTGTCAATATTGTGGAAAAATGGCCCATCTTCAGTGCTTCTGTCAGTTCATCTCACCAGAAGCTGGTGACAGGGGTTCTTCTATGACTCTACGTTCAGAAGCAGCACCACTAGTTTCTCATCAGTCAGGGAACAAGATCTCTTCTGAACATTTAGGCTGATGTGGAGGTCGTGGCTAGGGTAGACAGTCACTAGGATTTTAGTGATAGTAGGGTGAATCAGCTTAGAGTGGTCAGGTAGGGTCGTAGGGCCATAGGGCAGGTCCGACTTTTGTAGTGGAGCAAAACCAGTAGGATCAGGATCTTAGACCCTTTACAGTTCATGTTTCGATCGTAGTTTCTTAATTTTATAGCTTATGATCTTTTCAATATCGGGGATTTTCATAACATTATATCTGTTGTTATTGTGGAGATCCTTGGGCTATGTATCTTTTCTTCTATTGATATCTTGACACTATACACACTGTTGGGAACATCAACTGTTAGTGTAATACAGTACAAGGAGTGACCTCTATAGCTTGGTGGGTGTCACTTCTTTTGGGACCTCTATGTATTATAGATTATGGGCTATGATTACATTCCAAGAATGGAAAAGTTAGTTCCATTCTAGGCTATTGTCGATTTCTGTCTCCAAAGGGTGAGTTTCACATCACTAGATGGTGGTTCGTTTCTTCATAACGGTGAGTGTGATTTCCAGGCGAGTAGAGAAGGACCCCAGAATCATGGGTTGGGAGGAGTTACAAACCAGATTGCTAGTATGTATCTAGATGACTAGGGAACTTCATAGATGGACTTTCCTCTAGTGGTGGATCGATTTAGGGATGTCTTTCCAGAGGACTTTTCTGGTTTTCCTTTAGAGGAAGAGGTGGAATTTTTTATTGAGCTTGTTCTAGGAGCAGAATAGCTATATATTCATCCTTATAGGATGGCTACACCAGAGTTACAGGAGCTCAAGAAGTAGTTGGAGGAGTTGTAGGCAAAGGGTTTCATCCGACCTAGTAGTTCTCCTTGGGGTTATCCTATCCTGTTAGCGAAGAAGGTGGATGGTACCCTTAGAATTTGTATGGATTATCATAAGTTGAACCAGCTGACGTTCAAGAACCGATATCCCTTTCCGAGGATTGATGATCTCTTTGATCATCTTTGTGAAGACTGGGTGTCCTTGAATATCGACATGAGGTCTGATTACGATCAGTTGCACGTTAGACCATCTGATATACCTCATAAAACCTTCCAAAGTAGGTATGGTCTATAAAAGTATGTGGTTATGCCATTCGGTCTCACAAATGCGCATGCAGTCTTCATGGCACTGATGAAGCAAGTGTTCCATCCATACTTGGATTCTTTCATGGTAGTATTCATGGATGATATCTTGGTGTACTCTCACACTCAACACGACCATTCCACACATCTTGAGATCATTTTGAGTTCAATGAGAGAGCATCAGTTATATGCTAATCTCTGAAAATGCCACTTTCGGAGGGGGAAAATTCACTTCTTGGGTCAAGTTATATCAGAGATAGGAGTATCGGTTCACCCAGACAATGTGAGTGCAATAGTTTCCTGGGAGCTACCGAAGAATGTCTTTTAGGTACAAAGTTTTCTATGGATGGCTTGTTACTTAAGGAATTTTATACAGCACTTCTCACACTTAGAATCACCATTGGTTGGTCTGACTTAGAAGGGTAAGCAGTACATGTGGTCTGATTCTTGCGAGTCAGCCTTTCAGGATCTGAAAGGGAGGTTGACTTCAGCACCGATACTAGTATTTCCAAAGCTTGGAAAGATCTATACTATTTACTATGATGCTTCAAGTATTGGTCTGAGAGCAGTTCTTATGCAGGGAGAAGGATTCATTGCGTACATGTCTCGATAGTTGAGGCCACATGAGAGGAATTACCTGATGCACGATATCGAGTTGGTTGTTGTTGTTCATGCTTTATAATGTTGGAGACACTACCTATTGGGAGAGAATTTTGTGGTTTTCACCAACCACAAAAGTATCATGTATATCATTACTCATTATGACCTAAATTTGAGTCAACGAAGGTGGGTTGAGTACCTTCAATCTTTTGACTTTGATCATGCCTACATGCTTGGGAAGGGAAATATAGTGGCAGATGCGTTGAGCAGGAGGACTCATGTACATGCAGTTTAGGATTCCAGAAGAGAGTAACACCTTATGGATCTATTCTCTGAAATGCATTTGGAGGTGCAAGATAGACAGAGACAAACATTTCTATCTTTTATAGATGTTACATCTACTCTTCTTGATCGAGTAAAAATGAGGAAGCTATCAAGTTCAGAAAGCCTAATCCTATAGAAGAGCGTGTTAGGAGAGGATCATATTCTTGGATTGACAGTATGCAAGGATGAGATCTTGCATTTTCATTGACGTGTGTGGGTGTCAGTAGACATACGCAAGGAGCTGATGCAGGACTTTCATTCCTCATTTTAGGAAGTTCATCCTAGTGTCACCAAGATGTATTGAGATCTACACCTTCAGTATTGGTGTCCATGTATGAAGAGATATGTTTCTGGTTTTTTCATGAGGTGTTACAACTATTAGCAGGTGAAGGCAGAGCATCAGCAACCAGCAGGGCTTTTTCAACAGTTACCCATTCTCGAGTGGAAGTGGAATGATGTCGCGATGGATTTTGTGACAGGTTTATAAGGTATCCTCAAGGGAATGATGTAGTTTAGGTTGTCATTGACAAACTCACGAAGGTTTCTCACTTTCGGATGATCAAGGAGTCCTTCAGTTTTGATGATCTAGGATGGTTGTACATTCGAGAGATTGTATGTCTACAAGGGGTTACTCAATCCATAATTTCAGAAAGGGAAACATGTTTTACATCTTTGGTCTAGTAGGGACTTCAGAGGGCTTTGGGTATACAAGTACTTTTGAGTACAACTTACCATACCCAAATAGATGGTCAGTCCGAGCGTATGATTCAGGTACTTGAGGGAATTCATTGAGCATTCATCATGTATTTTAGAGGATCTTGGGAGAAGCACATACCTTTTGTGGATTTTTCCTACAATAATAGTTTTCCAAAAACTATTCAGATGACACCTTATGGGGCTTTGTGCGGTAGGCTATGCTGATCACCCTTATATTGGATGGAGGCAGGAGAGGTAGCTATGTTGGGACCTAGTATTGTCCAGGAGACCACAGAGTAGATAAAGTTGATTCGGAAGAGGATGGCTACTGCACAGTCTCGACAGAAGTCTTATGTTGATCGGTGGAGATGAACTCTGGCGTTCAAGGTCAGAGATTAGGTTTTCCTACGTGTCACGCCAAGGTGGGGACACATGAGGATTATGAAGTAGGGTAAGATTTCACCGAGGTACATCAGACTATTTGAGGTATTGGAGAGAGTCTGTTCAGTTGCCTATCAGTTGCAGTTACCTCAGAGGTATCAGGATATGCATGACATCATCCACGTTTCTCATCTTCGACATTATTTCTTAGACCCATCTAATGTTTTCCAACCTGAGGAGGATGATCTTGAGGTGGAAGCATCATTCGAGAAGCATCCTATATGGATTGTTGATTGAAGTGTGAAGGTTCTCTGTGGACAATCTGTCCTATTGGTACGAGTGATATGGCGGCATGGGTGAGTACGAGACAAGACTTGGGAGAGGGAGGCGATGTACGATTGTTGTGGCCGAAGCTGTTCGGGCATTCTTCTTCCACGCCGCATTTCTAGGTAAATTTAGTGATGCATTTTTTTAAAAGGGGATGTTTTTAAGAACCCGAATCTTTTTCTCAGGTATATTTTTCTTTTCTAGTTGTTTTTTAGGAAAATTGGAGTTTCTATAAAATCCCAGAGTACATGCTGTGTACTTATAAGTACACACCGTGTACTCGGTTGCCGCGGGTGACCGTGTACTAGCTGGGTAACGGCCGAGTACATGGCTGTGTGTGGTGACCTGGAAACTGCCTAAAGCGATGGATGGAAAAGGAAAGTACAAACCGTGTACTTTTAAAATACACATTGCATACTTTTTTTTATTTCATTAAACAGACTGGGGTCATGTCTGATAGACATAACCATCTTCTTCTTTTCCTCTCTCATCTGAGAGCGTCCGTACGACCGAGAATCTTATCCAAGCCCCTGACTCGTCATCCGTTCTCTGATTCGACCATTGTCGATTGCATTGGAATTGAATCTGTGAGTTATAGTTTCTTCTTGAACCTCATCTCTTAATTTCTCATATCTCATGGGTTATCCTTAGTTGAAAGTTTTAATCATTTTTATAGATCTACGAAGTTCTAGGGAAATTCATGGCCTGAGATTCACATATATCGATCTCACGGCGTCGAGGTAGGTGGTTTGTTCCTTTCCATAGTTATTCTTTGTATTTTATGTGAAAAAGATCCCAATACCCATGAATGGGGTATTGCGTGTTTATGGTTTTAGCCCTGTTATTACCTGATATTCCTTATTTTTCTGGATATAAGTTATTTTTTTTGAATACGATTAACTTTTCCATGATATGGATGTTTTTCCCATGTTTTCTTGTTTTTGACCGTTTGGTATAGCATTTCGTGTTAGGTTCGTACTTTTCTTTCCATGCCTGGTATTGTTAGGATGAAGTGATTATTATCTGACATGCCATGATATGCTATAGATTGTTTATCCAAGTAGTTATTGAGGTTTACTTTGCCATCCATGTATCGTTTGTGTACGATTGACTTACACAGGGCTGTGTGAACCTAGTGTAGTAGACCATATTGAAAATTGACATTGAGGGCTTCTCCAGAGTGTCTATTTACTTTAAAATTGAGAGACCATATGGGATATGGATGTAAGTGCACCCTCATAGTGTCTTTAGTTTCCTTTATATAGTCCATAGGGGGAATTGGATGTTGAGTGCTTCCTCAGAGTGACTATTAGTTACTGATACGAGGCCACATGGGGGATTGATGGTGAGTGCTTCCTCAGAGTGTCTTTTCTAAAGCTGAACTAGAGGGGTTAGACTGTGTGTACTTCCCAGTGGGTTGCTTGAGTTTTTTTTGGTTTAACCAGCGGGATTAGGCTATGAGTACTTCCAAGAAGGTTACCTTCTTTCGATTGGTTTCTTACTTGATATATGAAAATCAATGCAATTGAATTTGTATGATTGTTACTATGTGTAATTCCTTGTTTACTACTTCATTTTGTTTCATGCCTACCATATATATTCACTAACTATTATGCACAAATCTTTGGGTGTTAGCTTACTGGGATTAGTCTCATGCCCTGTTTGGGTCATGCTTTCGGACCCAAACAGATTATATTGTTGCAGGTATAGTTAAGGTAATGTGCCCTTATACTTCAGGTACTTGATTTCTGCGGAGCTGGGGAGCGTGGGACTAAGATGGGGCTTGCGATGATGTGGATCATTTTAACTTCATTCTATTGTACTTTGGTTTAGTATTTTATTCCACAATTTTGACTTGTTTGGATGGGTTCTTAGACATATATATCATGCATCATATATATATGTTTGTGTGTGTGTGTGCCCTAGTTGTTTATTACATCTGTTGTTTACCTATTGCATGTTTTAATGCTTCTGTTATTGATATCTATATTACTTCTACTATGTTACTCTGCCATTGAAGGCATAGTTTCCTCATTATCACACCAAAGGCCCTCACTGCTAGTCGGTAGCCTCTAGCATTCAGGGAAATGCGCTTGAGGACATCTGACCTACCAGGTATGGGGCACCTCTGAGTGGATCTACGAACCAGGACATTACAGGAGGATGTAACACCCTGAGTTTTTAAAAGAAGAAAACTATATTCAATATCATGTATGACATGAAACACTAAGCAAAGAAGTGAATATAAAATCTTGAGACATTATGATATATTTAGAAATTCAATCTATTTGATAGCTTTCCATGCACACAACATCGAGTTTGAACAAAACATGCACTAATACAAAAAAGGGATTACCTAGTGCTAGAGATTTAATAGTGCAAGCTATAAATGTTATTAAATACCCCTTTTCCAGTGCTAAAAAATCTCTATTAAACGTGGTCTTTAAAAATGCTTTTTTTAGTGCTGATAAAGGGGATACTAAATAGTGCTAAAAAAGCACTATTAATAACCCACATCTCTCACCGCATTTTTACAAGCACTGATAATGACCCCCCCTGTAACAACACTTTTAATGATGCATTGATAAATGAGGTATTTTATATGTGCTTGTAAAAAATAACTCATAAAGGGGGTGTTTATTAGTGCTTTTTTAGAAGCACTAACAAATACCCCCTTTATCAGTTATTTTTTAGTTGTGCTGATAATGGTATACTTCAAAAAAAGTAATATTTTTTTAAAAATAGTATATTAACATATAAATATATTTATATTGATATAAATATAATATATATTTTTTAGAATATGTTTTAGATATGGTAAATTGATATTTACAATTAATATATAATATATTTAATGAAAATGGATTATAAAATAATTAAAAAAAATATTCTGAATTAATAAATTTCATATTATTACTAAGAAATAGTCTTTTAATATCAGTTTGAAGAAAAAAAATCAAAAAATTTAAAAAATATCTAAAATAAGTTGAAAACCTAACTCAAACATCAAATAATCATAACTTTTGATCTAGGTGTCCATTTGGGATCAACCACATATCTAATCTAATCCGCCAATGAGATCTACACCCTTAGTGAAAGAGTTAAACATATATCATATTTTTTAAGGCCAAATAAGGCCCAAAAGTCCTCCAAAACTGCGTTTTTAGTCAGGGTACCCCAATTTTTTAACATTCGATGGATTTTCAGCCTCATTTAAGGGAGTCTTTTTGTTTTTTAGTGGAGATTGAATTTATTCCTAGGTATTACATTCATAATGATATTATGGTTTTAACCTTTTACCATTTTTCATGATTTAATATTTTTTATAACTAAAAATATGCATGTTATCTTATATTTACTTATAATAAATCACTCATATAAATGCATATATCAACATATTTATGTAAAAATGTATATTATAATATATGTAAATCAATACTTATTCTAAAAATGTATTTGAAACAATATATAACCATTTTTTACATAATAGATACATTTACATATATGTGTGTATTAATAAATAGATATATATTTTTATTATATTCAAGTACATGTAAATGAATATAATATATAAATATTTTAATAAATATAAGTATATATATGTCACAAAAACATATATTTTACAAATGTATTTAAAAATAATTATATAAATATATGTAAATATATTTATAAATAAACAAAAATATCATTGAACAGAAAAAACAATATGGTGTGGTGGTAAAGGCGTTCCATCTTCGAAGGAGAGGTGTAGAGTTCAAACCCAGGTGGGTACACATGAGGCTAGAAATTGACAATGCGCTGATAAAAGTGATGGTATGGTGAAAATCGATGATGGGGGTTGAGAACTATTAATGGGGTCATGGAAGCACTAGAATCAGGCTCGTGGAAATATAAAAAATATTATTTCACCCCCATTAACAGTGATGCTAAAGGCCCCCTTTAATAGTGCTGTTAAAGGCCCCCTTTAATAGTGATAAAAAACCTCTGTTAAAGGACCTCTTTAACACCACTTTTTTTAGAACTGTTAAAGGGGGACTTTAACAGTTCTTTTTCTATGCTGATAAAAATTTCATGCTTTTAATTTCACCTTGATTGTTAATGCTTTTTTAGCGCTGATCAAAGCCATTTTTATTGTAGTGGTAGTAGTTTAATAAATTATTATTATTGAAGCTTTACCATTATAACCTAGAAATAGAATTGGTAGGTATGAATAGTACTTAATTAATTATTAAAATTAAATGGTTTACGCATGAAAAGTTAAATAAAATGGACACCTATTGATTTGTGATAAAATTATAACCATTTGAAAGAAAGAGAAATATTTTATGAAAAATTATATATTTTTTCTAAAAGATTGTTTAGATTCTCTATGCCAACATAATATTAAAATTAATTTTCAACTCTATTATACAATTTATTTTGAAAGATAAAATTTATTTATGAAATCATAATACAAAAATTATCTTTGGGATATTTTTTGGGATTTTTTTGTTATGTTTCATTTTTTGATGAACAGTGAAACATAATGAATATTAATTGAAAACATTATTTCCATTGAAATTATTTATAATGATAAATTATATTTCAAATTGGGTTTAAATTAAAATTAATTAAATTATATATCAACTAATGAAATTTAGGTCATTGGATCATTCTCATATTGAATGTAGATTTAAAAAATTTGTAAACTCTTGAACAATTTCTCTTTAAAAAAATTGTTTCTCATCACCTTAGTGAGTCTAATTTTTAATTTAAAATTTTTCCAATTCTGTGAATTGAATTCAGAAAAATGGATTCCATATTTTGAATCAACATAATTTTTAATTTCTAATATATTCAACTTAATATTTGACCCAAAAAAATATTGAAAACAATAAAAATTTATTACTGTTGTTTAGGTAAAAATGGATTTACTGGGGTTCAAATAAGAAGATAATGGTCAAAATGACCAATCAACATTTCCAAACCCCATTTTATGGCCATATTTATACCCTAATTAATTTGGTATTTATTTTTATGAGTTTTTGGGACACTTTTCTATGAAATTATTTTATATAATAAGTTAAGTTAGGATGAAGACAAAAAGGGAACCCTCCTTTCTATTTATATCTATAAATCCTTGGGATAGGTAAAATGAAAACATATGTTCAGTTATAAATATAATTTTGAAAAATAAATGATTTTTTTTAACATGATAATTTATTTTAATTTTTTGGAGATGAAATAAGTACTGTAAATTATTAAGAAACGCCAACATGGTAATTATTTAGTTAACAATAAAATAAAATAAATGATATTAAAAATATTAAAAGTGAAGTAAATTGAATTGATTTTTATTTTAAATTATTTTTTTATATGAATATATCAAGTTACACATGTTTTAAAAAAATATATTCAAATTCCATTATTGTATGAATATTTTTAAATTCAATGTAAATAAATAATATAAAAATTTAATTAATGTTATTTTATTATTAATTAAATTTTATTAAATGATTTAAAGTTATTTAAAATTATATAGTCTTACAAGTGATTTTTAAATGATAATAAATATTAAATATTCTCCATTTATATACCAATTTTTTTGAATTACTATATTGATAGCTAAATAATAAAAAATTTGTTAAAGTAGTTAAGGTTTAAACAATTTTTTTACACTTACACACACTTATAATAAATAAAAATTCAAGACATATAGGATTTTTATTTGATAAATTTGATTTAATATTTATATTCCTTGGGTAAAAAAATCCAATCAGGCTCACTTTAATTTTTTTAAAGGATAAAATACCTAGGTTTGAAAACTGGTTACCGTAGTGAAAAATCCTAAATACTAAAAGTAGGGAAATATATAATTTTAGGAGAAAATGTTTAAAAATTGTGTTTCATTATGTTTTAGAGGCATTTATAGACCATATAATCCCTAAACCCTTTTAATTATCAATTTTTGAGCCACTTGAGGTAATATTGACTTCCCAATAGTGAATACTTTTGGGTATTTACAAAAATTTCATTCTTTTGCTATAAAAGGGCAGTCACTCCCCTAGCTTATTCAATCCTTAAAACCTCTTTGGTTCATCAGATATATAGAAAAATAACTTCTCAAAATCCATACTCTCATTATAGAAGCCTTATTTTGTTCCTAAATTCAACTTAGGAAGTATTTGGTGCAAACCTAATGAGGATACTGGAAGAAGAGGTAACATTTTTCAACGAGTGTTTTTATTTTATGTCATTATCCACATACATATATTTTTTTACACTATGATGACATAATAAAATAAGAATATTCCATATAATTATATTTTTTGGTTAATTTCATGACTTATAACCTTATCTCTTTCCATCAAATTGGTTACAAAATCTTTGTTTTTGTGTATGACAGACTACCGCATCACAAACCAATGTCATTCATTTTTCCATTCCCACCTCTAACGGTTGGGTATAATGATTGATATAAAGTATATATATATATATATGATATTTATAACATAATTATACATATATATTCAATATATTATTTATAACATTCTTACATTCCACTCTGTAGGGGATATGATAACGTGGCTCGTTTTCACGGCCGACTACCGCCTCACGATGCAATGTGATTTTTTTCACTAACAATTTAAATGGAAGGTATTAAGGGTAAATATAATGAATATATATGATATAAATGACCTAATTATTATATTCATGAAATATTTATCATTTTGAAAAGATAATATATAATTTTATTTCTATTACTGAACACCGTTCATGGACGTGTGGACTACAGCCTCCATAAAGTGATGTTATTCATTTTTTCATCAAAAAATAATAATAATGATATATATAAGTTTATATAGTTAAGTAATATGGTTATTATGATATTATTATAATTATTTAAATATAAAATATTATTTACGTTCCTTCCATAATGATCAATGATGTAACGACCCAATGTTTCATCAATGGAAATCCCTCTTGATCTAATTAAATGTCTCTTTATCTTTATATAAAATGTCAACATCTTTGGTTATATTTTAAGAATTTTGACCATCTCTAATATAGCCATTGAACAGTGTTCACATGATTAGTATAAATATAGGGCTTTAACAAATCCAATTTACTCAGACAAAATAAGCGATGGCCTCAACCAGTAGAATTACTCCATACGAAGCCCATTTGTCGGAGCTCTAAAAAGAGGTGGCATCCTTGCACTTCGCTCTTGACCAAGCCCAAGCAAAGATGCATCATATCAAGCTCGAACGGGACCATCTACAGGAAAAGTGGAAGTTGATAGAGATTACCACTCGAGCAATGTTATCCGAACCACCCCAAGAGTCTTTCACCGTCGCACACCTTACCCTTAGGTCTTATGCAGCTGTTTTAAGGGTTTATGTAAAAAATCACCAGTACTATGTTCATGAATATTATTTTTGTATATAATAATAAATATACCTCCTAGTCTTTTTTTATACATTGTAAATAGTTTTTAAAGTACAAATAGTGTATTTAGTTATTATTTAATTAAGAATTCTATTTTTTAAAATTATAGGATTTTTGAAATAAATAATATTTTAATAAAATATTATTATTATTATAAAATTAATTTTTATTAAATATAAATGATCTTATAATTTTAGTAATGCAATTATAATTTTTATTAAGATATGAAATCCATTTCTGTCAAAACCCTAGAAGTTTCGATAAATATCTGTTTTTATTTTAAAAGTGAAAATTAAAATATTTATAAAATTATTTAGATAAAATAAATGTTATTTACAGAATCAGGACATCAAAATTATCAAATGGTGAATTTTTCATAATTTTCGGAGACAGACAATGTTTTGGGTAAAAATTAAATATAGTTTAAATATATAATATTTTTTATGATATCATAATGACATAATAGGGATGGAATAAAATAATATAATCTTTATGTTCGGCCAATATATGTTTTACCATTAAAATAGTTCTATTTTGGGTTTGTTTGACTTACTTTTCAAAGCATTAATAGACCCCTCAAGACATATTAAACACCTTGTCTTTTTAAATTATTTTCCATGGGAGTGTGACTCACCTCTACATAATCAACCCTATTATTTTAAGAAGTTAGGACTTTGGCCTTATAAAATATTTTTTTCCACTTCCCTTTTCTAAAAACCATGGTAAAACCCATGGGATGGTTTGTGGTTTGGATTAATTTAATGTAAGGGGACCCAAATGTAAATAATAAAGAATTCCCTCACCTTTCCTATATGAACCCACCCAAGCTCCCACTTCGTCCTCACTCAATTCCTTTGTAGTTCATCCAACCTCTTCCCTAATATATCTAGAATCATACCAAGGTTCCCCAATCTCCCATGAAGCCTCTCACAAGCCTCTCTCTAGCCCTTGGAAGCACACTTCCAAGTAAGGGTTTTTTCTTCCTTTCTCATTTTTGTCCAGTTATCTTTAAGTTGTTTTTCCCTTTTAATTTCAATTATGAATGTTGGGGTATGGTTTAAAACCTACCTCATACTGCCCTATTTATGTTTGAATGATGGGATACCCCTTTCTCTCTCATTTAATGTCTCCCATGTACACCCGTTACTATGCCGAAATTCCGAAAGGAACTTCTCTCTCCTCATTTACATTCAAGCAATACTTTTGTATCATGAATCTAAATTCCATTACAATTGTTGGTACATTTGTCTATATGACCTAATTACTGTCCATTACATGTAAATATGATGAGTGACCCCTTTCTCTTTCATCAACCATTTTTATGAATTCTTATGTCATGCCATTACGCTGCCGAAATCACACCGATTTTCTAAGCCAACGCCTTTGTGTAGTGAATACCATGCCCATTTTTCCATCAAGGGTATTCACCTCTATGAAAATTTACTTATTGATTATGAATTTTCATGTATTAATTCCACATTACTTTATCATGGAATAAATTATTATGTTTTATGAATCATTGTTTTATGATCCATGTGGCACACTTATGCATGAAATAAAATGTTTAAGAAGGGTGTGCCCTTATAAAGCTCCAATGCATTGAGTAAAGTATAGTATCATGATACTTCATGTCCAATGAGTGTTGAATCATTCTAATTAAAGTGCAATGAGGGTTTACTCGTGCTTCATGTTCTATGAGAATTTACTCATGCTTCATGTGCAATGAGCTTTGGATCATGCTAATTACATGTTAAGTGTGGTTTCCACATTTCCATGTTACGATTATCATGCTTTATCAGGACTTTATGTTCATGTTTCTCTTGTGATATATTGATATGCCTAATGTCTAACATGTATTTTACTCCTCATTTTATTCCAGGTGTATTCTCTTACTGGTCTTTATAGCTCACCATTTTCTTATGCATGTCCTCAGGTTATCCCATGGAATGCTAGGTATGAGGGAATATAGTGGTCATGTAATGGAAGATTTCAATAAAGATGTTGTATTTCATGTTATAAGTTTTTATGTAATGATCCTAAGCCCCAAAGTCACTAAACCTCTCGATCTTCATGTTGTATCAAGTGAAGTTTTATGTAATAAATCATGTTAATGTTTGTAATAAAAGCAGGGTTGTCATAAATGAAAAATGGAAATGTTATTCATGCATACGTACAACCTGATATCTCCGTGATTGTAATATTTGTTCATTTTTCATAACCATATTTCATGATTGGTTTTAAATTTTAATTTATGTATAAATATTCTTATTATTCAATGATTATTATTCTATATATTTATATATAATTACCTATTTCACCATATTCAAACTACAAAATTCATTTTTGACCCATAAGCCAAATATGGTCAAAACATACGATGTAAACCTAATTAATTATGTAATGATATATAATAGGGTAATTAGTGAAATATAATGAATAAATTTTTTTTAATGTTTAATTAATAAATTAAATAATTAACATATGTTTATTATTCAGGAATATAAACAATGAGCATGATGAGATGAACTCGAGGAAAGGGTTTTCTCATTTCACTTTTATTTATGTGAGATATATGGCACATTCACCACTTATTCTTGTAAAGTGGTTTATATAATGAAAATGAATGTATATTATTATTATAATGATTAAATTTATGTGGATTCACATATATTTATTATGATATGTATTTCATGGGGTTTATTATTTCAAATGCTACCAAAGCGTTAATGTTTTTTGTCTCAATTTTCCTTCTTTGAGATGTACGTTTTGTTATGAACCTATATTCTTTTATGAGGTGTATATAATTCCCCTTTGAAATGTTATATTAGGAATATGATTATTTTCATGATATTATAAGATTTATTTAATGTTATTATTTCATGGGGATTACGATTCGAAGTTTCCAAAGTGGTAAAAGTATTATGTTACAATCTCATTGTTTATCGAGATTGTTTATGATTATACTTCCAATGATGAGATATTATGTTATATATCTCAAAAAACACATTAATTTTATTTTAATCTAGAAATTTGTGATATTTAAAATTAACAATACCATGTTCCCACTCTTTTGGACTTAAACTAATTGAGAAAATGTTTTTAAGTAAATCTGACCTTATTTCTCTCTTTGGTCAGAAATATGTTTTATTTCCATAAAATGTTATCTAAAAATGTTTAAAAATGGTTTATTACAATTTTATGATTTTAAAAAAGAAAATTTTAACCATGTTTAACTTTAAAAAAAATGAATCTTCATGTTGTTTTCCAAACAATTCCTATTTATCTTTTAATGTAAATGTGAATTGAATAATCTTGTCATTTTTGAACAAGACACTTCTCAAAAATTATTATAGTGAAAAAGTAAATTTATTTTTAACTCTTGTGACATCTATGGAATTTCCCTCTATCATTAATGACTTTTCATTGAATCTAGCTTTTCAAGTTTATAAGTATCTTTTTAATGAAAATTATTTTCATAGTATTTAGAAAATTCTTAGTTTTTAAAAGTCATTTGTGAAGAAAATCATTTTGAAAAAATTTTATATTTTAAAAATGCATTTTTTTAGATGAAATGTTTTTTTATTCATTAAATGTTTTAAATGATTTCAAATATTTTTTTAAATGTTTCTGAGTATGTTTTCCAAGAAAATTATTATTACAATACTTTATCATTTTTTATGCTTTTAAAAGTGATTTCAAAATGAAAAGTTTATTTTCTCAAAAAATATTTTTAATTATATTTAAATGGTATTTATATTCATGAATTTAAAAAAACCCTGTTAATTTTTCTCAATCGATGACTTTTTTTAATGATACAATTCTTATTCATTTTCTATATAGATTAAAATTATTTCAAAGAGGTTGTTATAGTAATCATTTCTTTCTATGGGTTAATATTGTTTCAAATAGAATGCTATGGAACCAATTTATTTTACACTAGTTAAACATGTTTCAAAAATATTAACATAAAACCCATTTATTATCCTTTTTTTAATCAAGTTATAAAATAATAATGATTGCTTCTATGATTTTTATGATGAAATTTCTATGTATATTGTTAATGTCATGGTTCTTAGTCATTATATATGATGGGTGGTCCCATTATAGATAAAATGATGGATGTTCCCAGATAGAACTCCAATGCATTGGGTAATGATTATGTTCTCTATAGAATTATGTTGTAATTTTTCCAAATGGTTATTCAAATTTTAAGAGTTCTTTAAGTTTTCTATGGAGATGATGTCCCAAGATACATGTACATTTTATCTATGCTTACTATGGGTTTATAATGTTTCCTTTGATCAAAATTTATATCACATGGCTCGTGATTATTGATTATTATGACTCATTACTATGTTAAATCCTTATATCATGTTTTCATGTTTGATGATATATGTATTTATGGGTATAAGTATTCTTTTGTTAAACTCATTCCCTTTTATTATGTCATCATATACTTATGATCCCTAATAAAATTCGGTTGTTAAATATTTTTTCCTTACTGATAATTTGAGCTCACCCTTCTAATGTTTACTTTTCCCTAGGTTACAAATAATGAGGTTGATTAGACTATGTCTATAAAGAATCTCATATTGACGATGATGATGATTTAATGTAGAAAAAAGAAAATATATGTCAAGTGGGAGAAATTATCATTTAAAGCCAGGGGAATTGTTTCTGTAAGGGTTTTTCCTAATTCATTAAAACTATAAACCTAAAAGGTCCTTGATAATGTAAGTTATCCACATTTTCCTTTTGATATTGTAAGTTCTAGATGGAAAAAATTGGGTCACATTTATCAGTATCAAAGCTGAAAATGTAAAGTTTATGAATTTAACACTGGATCAGGGAGTGAAAGTTTGGGGTGGTTATAGATCCAAAACTATTAATAAAAACCATTCAAATGATTTATTAATCATTCAAATTTATGCTGATGATGTTATTTTTATCTAAACTAAATAATCTCTTTTCATTGAATTCTCATATTTAATGAATAAATCATTTGAATTTAATTTTAAAGGAGAACTTCAATTCATCCATGGTTTTTAAATTTACCAAACTCAGATGGAACCTTTTTAAACCAAAGTAAACATACTAATGAACTTATAATGATGTTTTTTATGGATCATGATAAGAAAATTATAACATCCATGAGTACAATATGTATGCTGACATTGGATGAAGTTGATCCATCAGTCAACAATAAGATTTATTGTAGTACGATTAGAAGTATAATTTACATTACAATAACCCATTAAAACATCATGTTCAGTATATACCATTGTACTCATTTTAAATCAAATACAAAGGAATATAATTTAAAATCACTCAAAATAATTTTTTGTCATTTGAAAGGAACTAAAAACCGTGGATTATTTTATCCTAAGGAACCCTCTTTTAAACATTCTTATTTTTTTATACTGATTTTGGATGATGCTGAATATATTGGAAAATAAATAGTGGAACTTGTTATATAGTAGGAAAATCCATAATATCATGAAGTATTAAGAAGTAAAAATCTTTTTCTATTCTATATTTGAAGTAGAATACATATATTTTTTGGATTTTCTTCCCAACTCATATAGATAAAACATAATCTTTTGAACTTTGAGATAACATATTTCTTTTTCCAAATCAAGTGAGGAAACACAAGTGTGATATGTATTTCTAAAAATATTATTTAACACTCCCACAATAATAAAATTGACTTGAGACACCATTTTCTATGAGGTCACTTTTAAAAAGGTGATATCATTATTGAATATGTTTGACCAACCCTTCAACTTACTAATTTCTTCAATAAACCCCTTCCTTTTGATTGATTTGACTTTACAAAAGGCGAGTTAGTTATGGTAAACTTGTGGTTATTATATCTTAATATCTTGGTAATCTTAAAATGTTTTTCTTTTTTAAATGTTTTTAATGTTTTCCAAAATGGATTTAAAATTTAATTTTATTAAAAAATTGTTTTTCAATTTTTTTTATAATTTTATAAAAGTGAAGTGCATATGATACTCCAAGGAAAAAATTATTTTCTATATACAACTAAGTGGATGTGGTTCTAGCATAGATTCTTATAGGTAATTATCTCAAAATGAGTTGACTGGGTATGTTAACCCTTTCTCCTTCTTAGGAACAGTGAGTGGGCTTTACTGTACAACTTGTTTGACACTCCCAAATAATTTTCTATGGTTTATTAATATATTATTTTCAAAACCTTAATAATGAAAATTATTTTTTGAAATATTTTATATCAAATATAATTATTTTCTTATTATTTTTTAGATTAATGGATATGATCCCTCTAAAATCCACTAATGCATTAATTGAGGGGATATAATCTCGTTAATAATGATATTGTCCTAAAAGAGACATTTTCTTTTTCATTTTTTTAAAATTTATTTTTTAAAAACAAATCAATTTAGTTTTTTTAAAGATAGATTTTTTCAATGTTTTATTTTAACTATTAAAACCTATTTAAAAAATATTTGTTTTTTGAAATCCTTTTTCAAAAATATTTCAAGTTTTCCAAATGTTTTCAAAAATTAATTTTCATAACTCTCAAAATATCTTTAATGATGATAAACATAGATTTAATTTTTATCTATTTGTTATCTAATCTCATGTATCACTTATTTTTGATAATCTATAAGGGGAAGAACTTTTTGTATCCCATGCCAAAGAAGGAGAGGTTTTCTTTGTGGGAGAAGTTTTCTTTCTTTACTCATGATTATTTGAATTTTTTATTCAAGTGTTTTTTATCATAAAAAATGGATGATATTATTGTTATTCTCACCATTCTTTAATTTTATTGATAAAAAAATTCTTAAAGTGTTTATTTTTATTATTTTAATAATTAAAACTATTATATTTCTATTTATAAAAATAATTTTATTAAATTTTATTGTTTGTTAATTATTTATTATTTTATTATTTTTATATTTATTATTCTATATATATTTTTAATTATTTTTGGTGAAAAATTAATTTTCTAAAGTTTATTTTTACCCTTACGTAAGGCTTGTATTTTTCACATTACCCTCAATAAGATATGTTATTTTTGTTTTACCCTTTCATGAGATGTAGAAAATCTAAGCTACCTTTATACTGTGTTGTTCTTTACCCTTACAAAACCTTTTGTTATTTCAACTTATTTCTATATAGCTCTGTAAAATACCCTTACAAAGAGAATGGAAATTTAATCTTACCATTTTTTTGGATGGTTAATTTTCATTCTACCTTTACATAAATTTATTTTCCACCATTAAAAATATTATATAATATTCAGCTTACCCTTACGCAACATTAAAATAAACCTTACATAATTCATGGTTTCACCTCTTTACCTTTATACAAGCTACCCTTACATAGCCACATTTACACAGTGTATGTACATTCTTTTTACCTTTATAATACTTATATAATTTTATTCTTATCTTTATACAACATGATATTTATGCCTTATATAGGTTTGAAATCTTGGTTGATCTACTTTATTTTATTTTCATGATATTCTTTATATATTGATTTTCTGCATGTTTTTTTCAACTAATTAATTTGTTTTATTGATTATATAAATTCATATTAATGTTATAGATAATATGTGGAGTATTTTTATTGTATTTTAAATGTCTTTATAAATAAATTAAATGTTGTTCTTTATTCTCACATGTATTCATAGCGTAGTCAATTCTCAAGTCCTATAATGCCATCCAGCTTCATGACATAAGGTATTTCAGTTTTTCTTTACAAGAGTTACACATACCAAAGTCTAGATGATACATTATAACTACCTCATTTTTGGAAGAAACAAAAAAATTATTCCTTATAACTCCCTGCTATAGATATAATCCCTACACTATATTATACACCTCCATGACATAGTACTCCCATTAACAATGTAAAAGGCTAACACATTAAATGCATTTAATATGGTCAAGATTCATAGAACCTAGACATCAACGAATTAAATACGCTTATGTATTCCATAAAATTTTCAAAGATATTAATGGTTATAAACAGAGTCCTTTATAGGCTTGGATGACTATAACGCATCTACAATAGCTTGCTCATCCTTTTTTCAATTGCACCCACTTGCTATTTCATGTCTCAAAGATCTATCTTTCTAAATCATATTCATCCTTATAAGAGTGTGTTCAAAATTTTTAATATATTTATCACTATATCTATATTCATATTCTACCCCTTTGTTCCTCATATTCTTTTGGATAATTGAGACTAAGATAAAAATACCATCTTCCTTCTCTTTCTTCTATTTTGGTGCTTACTACCATTAAAGTAAGGGATTATGGTTTTCCTATCATTTTTCTTTTCAAAAAAGGGGATTATTATTTTGAGTTTTCTAACTTCAGTATTAACATTGTAGTTTCAATTGTATCATATTTAATGCTATATCCTAGAAAATGAAGGCATATTTTTTGGAATCCTGGACACCATTAAATCCAAAGGTAAAGTAGTTTAAATCATTAAGAAATTAAGGTGGTGGACATAGGGGATCCCTTGAGTGCGTTTTTTAAACTTCTGTAACAAATATCTTTTCTCATTTACATTCTGAATTTTCTTTTATTTATAACTTTCATTTATCTATTTCATAATTTTTTCAATCCATAAAATGTGATTAGTGATTTTATTATTTAAATGTATCTTTATATTATTCTTCATACTTTATTGTTATATTTTAAAATATTTTTTCAATTTTACATTTATTATTTTATATAAAAAAATTATAAATTGGATTTTTTCCCTTTTATTAAATATAAATTCACCCCATATTTCGATTTTATCTCATATCTTTAAAAAACATATGTGGATGTGTAGGACTCAAGGGTAGTTTGGTATGAGTTATTAGTTTATTTTTTATGTTGGGTATTTTTGTTCAACCTTATACTTGATCCACAATGGGGTATCTTGATTCTTTTTTGATACCCTTTTTGTAATATCACATGATGTTGTACTTATTTATTAGCACTTTTGTTCTTTGTCTGTGATGGTTATTTGGATTCATTATATGTTTTCTATTATTTATATTCATTTGGATACTCATATTAGAGGGTGTAGTCCCTCTTGATATCCTTATAGATCATCACCTCTATCTGGAATCCTTTGGCATATGGGGAGTCACTCTTGAGGCTATATAGAACTACTGGTCTGAATACTATTCACAGTGTGCCAGGGCACGACATTATAAAATGGTATCAAATGATTTTTCTTTTGTCTTACTATTTGGACATGATATACAAGAGACTAGAATTGTGTTGTAACTTAGTAATTAGTTCATGTATGAGAGTGATCAAACTATACACAGGGGAAAGACCATGTTCCTATGAATGTGACTTTCTATTCTTCTAGTTCATTGTAACATTTGTATTTTTATTTTCACCTAGGGAGATACAGTTAATTTATGATGTTATGATTTATGGGATTCAATCTCTTAACATTTTACGGAAAGAGAGGCTGTGTGAGTTCATGCATCATACTAAGCACATAGGATTCATATATCACCTGTATGTTTCTTGTTATTGATATGTCTATTTTTTGAGATTTATTTTAGTCCAAGATTTTATTTATTCGACTTATATCTACCTATGGTTTATGACTATTTTATGGTAAAAAATTACATTGGAGATTTAAAGTATTTGTAACATTTTATATGGTGTTTTCCTTATAAGACTATAGTGATATGTTACATAACCAATTATAAATATAATTCCATAATATATAAGCATATATAAATCTATGGATGATTATCTTTATTTAATAAGGTTATGGTATGAAACCTATAAAAAAATTTCCTTTATTAATTGATGAATGAAAACTTGTTTAATCAGGCCTTAAGATCTAGTAGAAAATTTTGATGAACCAAGGGAAGATAGAATGTAAATCCTAGAATTAATATAATGTGAAATAATTTGATAATGTAAAATTTATATCCTTTTGGTAATGATAATTCCTTTGAAATATTAATTCTATGGAAAATGAAGTGTTGGTTAAATAAATCATTAATAAAATCTTATCAGGTTTTCCCTAATAGCTTGTGGATGAAATTATATCTAACCAGTCCTAGGATTTGAATTTTGTGTAATGATAAAGGTTTAATGGTTATTTTTTGTAAAGTGATGATCACCTAATAGATGAAGTGACTTTTAGGCCGGATGTTCTTGGATTGACCTACTGTATGGGTAGTTAAGGCTACTATGAGCACCTGAGTAATGTGGTTTATGTGTTATGTATTGAAATAGACCCCATAGGGGTGGTTTCACCTAGTATGTAAGGAAATGACCCAAACGAGGATAGTGGGGATAAATGGAGAGCCTAAGATTATTAAACCTCTTTGATGTGTCGTTGTGTCTTCAGACCCTTATGACTTATAATGGACCCAAGAGTGTATGGAGGGTTGGATTCACATCATTGTATGGGACCTTGAGTTGGATGTTTGGTATATTGGATTTTAGGTTACTTGAGATGAGAGTGAGTGTTGTACACCTTGATTAATATACTAGGTTGGAGGAACTAGTCTCTTTACATATGTGACTCGAGAATTTTAGTGAGTCTTTTTTTGGAGATACTTGAGGGTAACCCATAAACGAGTTATCCAATTCTTGTGGATGATTTTAAATATATAAATATTTGGTAGACACTTTAGATTATGCATTTAGAGCATATATGGTGCTGATGAGTTTTTTATGTGCTTATAGTTAAGTGACCAAAGTGCTTGTGCCATGTGTTTATGTCAGCTTCGAAATATAGGATCATTTGGATACCTGAAAATGTCATATTTACATACTTTGGGAATGCAGTGGTTGCATATGTAAATGATTTGGATTCATAAAATTACACTCAAGATGATGGTTGGTCACACACTTGGCCTTGATACATGTAAGGTGTCATGTCTTTTATGGGAAGGAATCTTGGATGTATATAGTTAGTTCAATTAACATACATTAAGCATTTTCTATTGTTTTTTTGGCATTTGATCCTTGAATGAGTAATGATTGAGTTATTAAATGATAATCCAGGTTCTATGGATTGGTCACAAATGAGTCTGTGACCTATGGGTCTTGATCAAATTTAAAAATATGAGAGTGATATTCCATTTTATGTATGTAATTGAGTTGATGTTATGGTATTGGACCAGTACATGTGAGGTGTGGCAAGGTTTAATCTATAGGAAATATGGTTCCTCAAATGGGTTTATTCATGATAGAACCTAGGGTGTTAGTGATAAATATCAATGTTGGGGGTATGGGAAAGACTAGTTTAGTTCCTAGAACTACGGAGTTAGATATATAATCCCATTATATTGGTGAAAGTAGGGATAGATTCTTGATGTTTTAGAATGACACCAATTAGCAAGAGACCATGTGTTGGACCATCGCACAAGTGAAATTCCTGAATTTAAAGAGGAGTATCAAAGGTAATACTTGTTATGTAAGGTTGACCAGTGTTTGAGTGTGGTATATGGTTTAGTCATGTGATCCTAGTTTGGATTTAATTTGACACATGGGTGTGTGAGTCAAGATTCATGACTGGTTGGTGTGGGATTATTATCCCATTTTGATTCGTTGGATCTAGGAAGTGCATACTACTAAGTGTAGTTCCAACCAAGTTTTTCATCAGTTAGAAACCATGTGTGAGTCAAGGGTCAATGACCTTAAGGAGGAATTTTGGGTAGAGTTTTCTAGGGTTTGGTTGGAAAAGGATAATAACCTTATAATATTGGGGTGACATCAGTTAGATTATAGGTTTGTTACATGGATGCTTCAACTGATCAATTATAGTTATGCATTAGTAGAATGGTGATCATGGAATTAGAGTATAAATAAATTTATATTAGTGGAAGAATCCATTGGAGTTAGTTATCAACAAGATTTATAAGGAAATAAATATGTCAGGGATTCCAACATAATCTATTAAAGGGTTTTCCCTCACTTTGGGTGAGTTTTATTAAGTACCAAGGATGACATTCCATGATATTGGAACGAGAAACATTTGATGGTTAGAGTAGCAATTTTTTATGAGTGAGTTTATCCACATTATATCATTGTGTTTTCTTATGGGAAAAAAAATTTAATGAGATCATGGTTTTGACCAAATGTAATGATGATAATGAAACTCCTATGGTGGGTAGTGTTGTGTCAGCCATGGGTTTGTGACCCTCATGTGAGAAGGGTTGTTGATGTGTAATAATAGGCATTGGATAATTGATATTGTAATAAATGATGGTGCACATATTATTTTAATGTAATTTTTATTCCACAATGAATGAAAGATAATGGTTCGTAATTCATACTTATGGGAGTCCATGTGGTCATTTAGATCTTGGGATGTAATGGTGTGATCCAATCATGGTTCGATGTGGTGATGTGTCAAAGATCGGGTGAAGAAACAATGATTGGTGTGGGTTTTTGGTGCTTTATCCCTGAAATTTCAATATTAGGTTGGTTTTAGACCTCACTATGTTCTTATGATAAACACATGACACCTTAGGATATAAAGGTATTGTGATCAGGGGTTTAGTCTGGCACATCAATGACTGAATCCTCGAATTCTTTATTTAGGTCTTCCAGAGGAGGTCTGAATGATGATATTGTGTGTGTTTGTATATGGTGAGTTGGAAAATGCATTAATTATTCTGTATTGGATGTTATGGTAATTTTTCGGAGTAGGCCAGGGCTTTTCAAGGAAATTATAGTGCAATTATGTTGTGATTGGACGGTGGAGACATGTCCATTATGGATTTGGTGTGGGGAAATGTAGGTTGGAACTGACATTGACTGATTCTCTCTTGTGTGTTGAAGTACAATTTTTTGGGAACCATGTGGAGTAGGTCATTGGACAATTAAGTATGTGTTTTGATATAAAAATAAATAGGTAGAAGGCATCATGCAAAAAAAAATTCCTTAATCTAATTCATATGGTGTGAAGTACTAGAGGACCAATGTTTAGTTGGAAAACAAAATGATCCTGAGATAGGATAGGAAATCCCAAATAATCGTCATCTTGGAGTTTTGAAATTACATTTCAATGATTGACTGAGTTTTAATAAATAGATCACATGGTTTTTGGGAGTTGTGCTTCGTAAGTTCATTGGGAATTCAACAATAAAACATGACTATTTGGTATCAAAGTGAAAACCTAAATGGGTTGGATACCGTGGAATAATGACCACCAAGACTTTTCATAGACAAGATGTGCTATGGTGTGAAGTTTTTAATTCTTAGTGTCTGTTTGAGAATCTGAAGTTTTGAGAAGGGATGAAAACTTTTAGTTCGGTGATTTTTTCAGATATCTTATCCCAATATTCATGTTGAGGGAAATGTCTCATGTTTTGTGTATTTTTAGACCATCTATGCTTGTTAGAAACATGTAACCTATTTGAGGTGGGATTCAAGGGTCGTTATCTCCCTTTTTCACTAATGGCCCATGAGGGGTACTAGTGGTAGGATGAGATCATGAAATAGTGGAATTAAATATTAGGTTGAGTGATATTATGATGTCTGGAGATGGGAAAATAAGGATTTCATGGGTTGTTAGGGAAACAACATCAGTTGGATTAAGTACGAGTCATAAATAGGGGATATCAACTAATAAACAGGTATTTAGGGAATCCTATTATATGATCTAAGAACCTTCAAGTTCACTGAACATCCTAATCAAAGTTATATTTCTTGTGAGGTATAAATCTAAGTAAGGATCATGTGTCATGATTAACTGTTCCTGTGATTGAATTGGGTAGACAATGAGAATTAGGTGAAATTTAATAAATTAATTAAATTTAAATATCCATTTATGGGGATAGGAATCCCTAATGTTTTATATTTTAATGATATGGCTCTAGTTTTATTTCCCTAACAAGTCCATGTTTAAATCATTCAGCATGATGTACTAGCATATCACCGCCATGATCGATGACGAAAGTGCTTGGAGGATAACACTTTGAGAGTTTTAGTGCTATATTCTATTGAAGTAAGAGGGGTCCATTTCATATTATGAGATATAAGATAGTTTATATGAGTAATATAAATCCTTTTGTTCAATTTATTCTTGGATGAAGCACTGGGTTTTGATGGTTGTGATGATGTTGCATTGGTAACCTCAGCATTGGTGGTTTTTGTTCCTCGATGATTGAGAGGGTTAGCTGATTCATGAAAGAGGATATAAGATTAGCTTAAGGTTGTGTTTATTTATTCAACCATGATGGAATCTTATCAATAGGATATTATTTTCCTCTTCTAGGGGATTTCCAATTTCTTCCATTAATGTGTTATGACACCTCTTAGTCTCCTTGTTGAACCTAGAGCCCTTCATTTGTTAGACTATAGAATAGAATGACAATTGATAATTTTTTTAGTCACTTGAAAATTAGTGTAGGGAGACCTATATATATATATTGTATGGAACCCATTTATTGAATCCTTCTATCTATAATTGTAGTACCACCCCAACCTTTGACTAGAAACATACACCATAATTTCCATCAGATACAATAAGTTTATACTCTCTCATCAGGCTCAGTGGTGATTATTTGGTATGAGGAGGGTTTGTTATTATTATATATGTATTTATTTATTATGAACTTCTCTTAAGCTAAGTGATGTAGGTTTTTGTCTTGGGGAAGGGGTCATTGTATGATTTTTATTTTGTATATTACTCTACCCTCAAGATAAGAGTTGTAAGTTTCAGTCTGGAGGAAGGGTTCATTGTATGCATTCTATTTTATGTATTAATGTATTATATCATTCCCATTATTTTGAGTTATGGTCTGGGGTAATGGGATATTTTATGATATATATAGAAATTGTTAGTTAGTTCTTGGGATGTATTACTCTTGGGGATATTTCTAATATTTACAAATAAAATTATACAACATCATCCTCAACATGGGTTGGATGTATTCAGTGCATGATACCATAGATAAATTTATAGGCGAGTCGTATTCTATGAAACTGATGAAGTGTAGGATGTGTTTTTCAATGTGAAATACCCTCATATGTGTGTGAGGCATGTTGATTCCTTAGCTTAATGGCCAGTATTATACTAAGTATAGTAGAATATCATTTGGGGGTTTTCATAGGGTTTTTCAAGAATATATTGATATCATTTAAGAAACGTTTGTGACACTACCTTATCAAAGATATATTGAATTTTAGATAGATATATAGCTTAGTGTTACTTCTATATTGATTTATTTACATCATATGACGCCTCTTGAATAATAAAGATGCAGATCCAAATTGAAAATCTTCCACAATGGGGTTTAGTTTGTCCTAGTGTATTCCATTAAGGAACTTCAATTTTTTCAAAGAAGGGTGATGTTGTTATATAACTGGGTATCAATTATTGTCACTTGAATTATGTGACATTAATGAATGGCTACCCTATACTATTAATTGATGATGAATTTGATTAGTCAAAGAGAGTTAACTATTTCTTAGAAATAAATTTGCGTTCAGGATATCATCAGATGTGGGAGAAAGATGAAATTATTTCAAAGAGTTATTTTATATATTTTAATGGGTATTACACCTTCACTGTAATTGAATTCAGTTTGAAAAGCGGTCGATCCATGTTCATAGGGTAGACAAATGTTGTGTTTTGTGTCTTTATAGGTTGGTTTTTGGTGGTGTTTATTGATGAAATACATGTATTTTTAGTGTCCGAGGAGCTTGTAGTGTATTTGTATAGAGACCTAGGATTCTCATACATGGATATTACATATTTTTAGAGGAATATTTATTACATTACATAGACACATACTTAAGGATTGTAATAATTTAGTGCTTTTGGAAGATTGAAACATAATATTCTAATATGGAGAAATATCTTTAATGTTTTCCAAAAATATCTTACCATTTAGTACTATTATTATACATAACACAAATAAAATATTTCTTCACAACCTGGGAAAAGGAAATATTGGAAAGTTTGATCTCAAGTTACCAGTATAGGTAATCACAGGATATATCAATCTATGATCATATGAAAGCATAAGATAAGAATATGTGTATATGATAAAGAACGTAACTTATGATGTTAATAACCAACCTCTCATATATCGTAAACATGAGTCATGGAATACGTATTGGTAGTTATTAAGACATGAATCATAATATAATCAAATAACATGATCTATTAGAGCATAACATTTTCATTATACATAGTTTTTTGGAATAAAATATGCATAGAAAATATTATGTCAGGGCTACCCACGTTGACATTCATAACATTTTAGGCTTGTGATAACCCCCCATGTACCTGATTTAGGATTGGTATGACCTCTCATGTACCCTCTTTTAGGCTTGGGATAACCACCCATGTACCTTCATTTTCGATCATGGACTGACCTTTCGTGTACCTTCATTCAGGCTTGGGATATCCTCTTATATTTCCTCTTTTTTAGGATTGGACTAACCACCTATTTACCCTTATTTCCAGGCATGGGATAACCACCTCTGTACCCTCTGAGCTCAAAGAACATTTATCATCACCCAATGCATTAGAGGGATATATAGGTCCCACTCGTCTTTATTTATACTGTAACCACCATCCTTGGTGATAACGTAACCACCTTCACATAATGAAAATCATACATATGTTTTCCACAACATTGAAAAACATTAATCATATTATAACTCATGAAATGAAATGAGTTTCATAAAAATCTCAACATATAAAAGCATATGAAAAAGAGATAGGTTTCATAATCATTTTATCATTTAATTATATGATAACTCGTTAAAAAGAAGAGGGTTTCATAAGAATTCTATCATGGTATAACCCATGGAAGAGAGGAGAGTTACGTAAACATTTGTTCATAACAAACCAATCAGAGAAATAAAAATAATGGTAACATGGTTCATATTCCTAGTAAAATATAGGTAACATTAATGGATATCAACTTAAATGGAAAATAAATTTTAAAGATTAATTGGGACATTTTTTGAGGAAAATATAATTTCATTTAAAATAAAATTCTAAAACTGAAAATATTTTGAAAAAACATTTTTTTGAAAATAAACATAAATTTTTTTTAAGGAAGCATTAAAAATTATTTAAAACATTTTTTGAGGAAAATGTCCTTTAAAATTAAAAATACACATAAAACATTTTGAAAATATTTTTTTTGAAAATAACATTGAAAACATATAAAATAAGCTTCAAATGAAATAATGGTCATAGTGATTTGATGTTCCGTTCATGATGTACATTTTAAAATAAGGATTTCATTCTCATTTTTAGTAAAATTTAAACAAACATTGTTTTGGAAAGAGACCTGAATATTCTTTTCAAAACATTTTTTAAAAATTAAAACATGGTTAAAAAAAGTTTTTTTAAATAACTTAGGAGATAAATAAAAGATTTTTGAAATAATTTTTAGAAAACATGGTTTTGGAATAATATTATTTTTTGACAGAAAAGAAGATTATTCAAAAAAACGTTCTTTTGGAACTCTTGAGTACATAAAGAGAGGAAAAAGAAGGGAAAAAATATATTCTAATTACATAAATATAGGATAATAAAGTTCATTATTTTCATGAGAAATTGATAATAATATTTAATCATAAGAAACATAGTCATAAACAATCCTGATAAAAATGAGATTATAACATAAAATCCTTACCCCTTTGGTAACATTGAAATGTAAGCCCCATTAAGGAATATCATTAAAATAAAAAATGAATTTCATGTGTAGAAATAAATTCATAACATTACATGTCAATGGGGATATAAATACATCTCTTAAACTGAGATAGGTGCATAAAATAACTTATGTACAAATGAAGGCCAATTAAGACAGAAAAATCCTTGTCAATTTATTAGCTTTTGAAGGAAAAACCCCATGAAAGAGTTATCATAACATGGATATTTAATTAACCATAATATTAATTATAATCCTAATCAAATAAATTCACGTTAAGTATATAGACCACATAAAAAATTGGTGGTGAATATGGTATTTGTCTCATAAAAAATAAAAGGGAGATTAAAATCCCTTACCTTATGTCTTGAATTCCGTCGTACTCATTCAAACTTCATGTATAATAAATATTAGTATTTTTATAAATAAATTAAAAAACTATATTCTTATATATAATACCATAAATTATTTTCTTATGACCTTTTATTGCCATTTTATTAAAAATTCCATGTTAATGTAACGTTTTGGGTAATAAATGCATTGTTTTTCATATATGTCTCGATTTTTTATTTTTGGTCCACTTAATTTGATCATGTTTTCAGAATATATAGTATGTTAAACCTGATATAAATATCATATATATTAATTATATATTTATTTATATTAACTCATTAAATTTAGTGATGTAAAATGAAATATATCATATATGGAGATGGTAGGTCGTACAAACATATGAACATTGTTTTAATTTTCTTGTTAGATTGAAATAAATAAAAGTAAATGATATTTCATAATTAAAGAAACATTATATTCCATATATATATATATATAATATTTTTATTAAAACCATTTTTAATACCTTCCATTTAATGTTATAATGAATCACATCACTTCACAGGGCAGTAGTCTTCCATACACACGAATAACATTATCGCATTCCCAAGAAATGGAAAATATAATGGTATGTGTGACATAATACTTACATAATAATAATAAATCATAAATATAATATATATAATATATAAAAAATATATACATCACTATGTCCATCCTTGATAGGTGGTAATGAAAGATAAATGACATCGGTTCGCGAGGTGTAGTCCGTCATACGCACAAACAATGATTTCATAACCCATTTGATGGAATTAGATATAGTTGTGTGTCATTAACTTAACATAACAACATATTAGTATATTTAAAATAATTACGTTATTATATAATCATTTTATAATTATAATTTAAGGGGTGGAATAATAAATAAAACAAAGAATTATCATTGATTGACTTTGCCACTTCTTCAGGTATCCTCTTTAGGTTTGCAACAAAATCCTTCCAAAGATGGATTTATTCCCAAAATAAAGATTCTAGGATGGAATTAGGGAATTTGGTAAGTGATTTGGTAAGGTATTGTATAAACCAAATTAGTGAGAAGGTGTTAATAAGATGTGAGAGGGGGTGGCCTTTTATAAGTGAGGTTGGTGGGAAACTTGTAAAATTCTAAAAAGACACAATCATACCAAAATTTTTATCTTGGAATATCATCAAAAATGAAAAATTATCAAATTTATAAAATATAAGGTGTATATAGGGATATAAAATTGATTTATAACAAGGTTTTAGGTCATTTTTACCCTTATCGTTTTAGTTTAACCCCCGATAAATCAGTTTTTACCATAACCATGGTAAATAATTTTTACAGTTTTCACTATTCATTTTGGTAAACGATTAGGTTGAAAACATTAAAATTATAAATTATATTGATTCAAAATATGGAATCAATTATTCAAAATTCAATTCACAAATTTAGGAAAATTTAATTTAAAATTATTCCCACTGACGTGATGAAAAAGCGGGTTTTCAAAGAAAAAATGTTCAAATGTTTACAGTGGTTTTATATCCAATTGTGATATGAAATTAATTAAAATGACCTAAATTGTATTAATATATGTATAATTAAACTAATTATACTTTAAAACTAATTTAAAATATAATCTATCTTTTTAAATTATTTAAAAGAAAATGTAGTTTTAAATTAAAATTCAGTATTTTCACTATTCATCAATAATGAGAATTTTTAGAAAGTAGCAAAAATTCACCTTAAGATAATATTGATATGCATATTTCAAAAATGAGTTTTATTTTGAAAAATAAAATTTATAAATTTTTCATGAATTAGTTTTAAAATAAGTGTGCCATGGAAAGGCAATAAAAACACATTTTAGAAAAAACTATAGTTTCTAAGCATAAAATTAGATTTATTATTATCTATTGTATAGAAAAAATCAGATTAATATTAAACAATTTATTAAAAATATAATATTTAAATTTCCTTAAAATCATTCAAAAAAACTGATTCATTCAATTTATTAAAGTAAAACACATTTATGTGCGTAAAATAGATTTTAGAAAAGGATTTTCTTTATTTTCAAAAGGTTTTTAATTTAATTTTTAATTAATTGGAAACCAAATAATTTATTATATATAAATTTTTAAGCCATAATTTCATAATTTATTTAATCATATTCATACCTTCCATTCCAACGGCTAGGTGATATCTATCATATTAAATAATAATATTTAAATAGTATGTTATGTTTGGTTTAAACTCGGTGTTGCATGTAACACAATATAAACATGGAATTTTGTGTAACACAATCCAAACATAGAATTGTGTGTAATTAAATATAAACATAAAATTTTGTGTAATATAAAAAAATGTAGTATTACATGTAATTCAAGTTAAACTCAGTGTTTCATGTAATTTAATATATTAAATAGATTAAATATATTTGAAAAAAAATATTTCACAAAATATTAGGGTGTTACAATATACATACAATTTTGGGGGCTATTTTTCATCAATAATTGTTTAGGAAGCAATTAAAGTGTGATTTTTGGGATGTATGGTCTGTTTCTTGGAGAATTTCATGTTTTAGAGTAAGGTATCTATGGTTATCAACTTGTGATGTTTTAGGGGAAACATTATATTCCATTAGTGATATATGATTTGGTTCTCTATGAGTTTATAGCTCTCCCTTGGAAGTGAATCCTCATGTGGTAAATATGTACCATTCTCAGTATGGTCAATTTTGATGGTCTAGTGTGAAGAGGTAAGATGCAGAGTTTGTGTCACTATATATGGTTTTCCCAGTACTCAGTTTGGTAATGATGATATATGGGTGAACATTAACACTTAGAAGAATAAAGCTCAATTTTAAGATATCAAGGAGTCATGTTTGGTAAGAGTTTTTTCTAAGTAGTATTTGTAGGAGGTGGTGTTTGAGTTTGTGTCCTAGGTGTTTGAACCAAGTTAATAAGGATGGTTATTGTTTTTAAATTTAATGACATTTGTTGTAAAATATGTTTGAGAAGAAAATAAAAAATCACATCCCTTTGTATTTGTTAAAATTTATACTGACTATCAGATTTATAGAATTGTACCAAAAAATTATATTCATAGAATCAGACACACAATGCCAAAGAAGGTTCATTGTATTTAAGAGATGTTGGCTAGAAGAAAAGTCTCATTGTATTCACATTGAATTCAGAATGAATGTATTGATCATATTGAGAAAGAATCTTGCTAGAAGTTAACGGTCATCAAATTCAGTATGAAGTTAGTATTGAAGAAGTGATTGAATCAAAGTCTTCATGACTACAATAAAATAAATGTTATTATTATTTTATAATCATGGAGTTCTCATAAATCATAAGTTAGTAGTAGAACATGTGATTAAAGATTGATGAAAGAAAGGGGGAGTGAAAAGAGATAGTGTCAATTGTATTCAAGCCAATTGTTTTCTGGACAATCAGATTCCAGATTAATTGAAAACAATGGTGTTGATGAAGGAAAGGGAAGTTATAGTACTTTCCTGGAAAAGTCAGGCACTGTAGGATTTGATCATCATCGTATTCAAAGGCATGAATGAAGTCATGAATCATTCTGAAGTTTGTGAAAGAAGACAGGTTTTTAGGCTCATCCAATTCATAAAGGCTGAGAATGTTTGTGGAAAATGTGAAAAACTGAATGTAATGGTTTTCAATCAGACCAAAATCCAAAAGAAACAAATATTCAGGGAATGTAATTTATGGGAAAATAGAAAGAGTTTATCAAGTGGAATCGTCCTCTAAAGAGAAAGAAGGTGCTAATCAGACTCGATATGACATCATATTAATAAATTATTTTTTGAGACCAATGAATAATAAATAATATAAAATAGTATGACAAACAATGTAGTCAGCCATTTCAAAGGGGTTGAATTACCTTTTTTATCAATCATTTGGGCCAAAATAATGAAATGAATATGTTTTGAATTCTAAGTGGGTCAAGAGAAGAAGTATAAGTTGTTCGAGGGAAGATTTGAAGGATATGAATAAAATTATTCTAAATGGGGAGCATGAAATTCAAGGAAGATGTTTTTTATCATCAATTAGATCAAGATTCATCATATCTGAGTTGATACTGATTCATCCTACCGACTACAAAGACAAAATTCTAATTAGAAGATTGCAATGTAATTGTATTCAACAATCATAATAGAGAAATAGAATCAGATTGGATAATTGGAATTGGACTGGTGATTGAAAAGAAAGTATAAATAAGAGATTTAGTTTAAATCAAATTTGTGAAGATTTGATGAATTCAAGATGCACCCAAAATTTGAGGGAAATCAAGAATTGGGGAATGTTTTTGAGCAGGAATGTTTTTGGGATTCCCTCCAAAATCATCCTTATGTCACCTATAAAAGATTAATTTACAATGTAAATTTTTATGACAAATGTAATGTTTACAAAAGAGAGATAATATCCAAAGATTATGGGAGTGAAAGAGGTTTCTTTATTAATCCTTTGTAGGAGAAGTTTTTATAGATACAGTTAATAAAGATGAGACAATATTGAAATGTTATTTAGCTAATAACTATATTCAATGTTCATCGTATTCAGCTGCCAACAATATTCTACTTTTCATTATATTCAGTTGGTCACTGTATTAAGCTGAATTATAGAATTAGGATTTCCATATTGGGATTTTTGGACTGAGTAAAGAATTATGAATTGTTTTAACTATATTATAATGGATCTATATGTATTAGATAAGGAAATCAGATTTCAAGAATCATATGTAAAGAATCATACTGGGAAGATTAGATTGGTAAATTAGAATGAGTTTTCATTACAATGTTCTTGAAGTTCATACAATCATTTGGGTATGAAATTGAAGAATTGTTTTCCAAGTAATACATTTTTGGAATTGAAAAACAAAATAACATGTAACGTGAGTTGTTACAAGAAATTTGATTTACCCTATTTGTGCTAAGAGGGTGCAAACACACTATTGGATTGTCATTAAAGTTCTACACCAGTGAAAGGAAATATTCTACTCATTGTATTCCAAGGATTTTTTTTCTTGTGGGTTTTGTGGTATTGGATCATTTAAAATCCATAACAAAGATGTAGTTATTCATATTGAATATCGAACCATGTAAATTCTTCTGTTCTTGTGGATGTGTGTTTGAATTGTTTTTAGCAGGGATTGAAATCTTTAATAAGTGGTAAAGGTTTTTTCAAGGAAACATAAAAGAAAAATTATCACTGATTCACCCATCCCCCTCTTGATGACATAATTATCATGATTGAGCACATACAACTAGTATTAGAGTTGATGGTATCCTTCACTTAATATATGATTAAGTTTGGAAGATATGTTGATTGATATTTATTAATTGTGTAAATATTAAATTTATTCTAGTTTTTAATGGAAATAATTATCATATCTATAAAGATAGAACATCTCCTTATCTTATGTCTATTGGATATGATGTTCTTGAAGCTACAACATTTGGGTTTCCTCCTATCGATGAAAACATTCCTCTAACTTATATTGATAGTAATAATATTGAGAATGATGGAGGTTCCAATAATGATTTATTATCATCACTTTTTGAAAGTTATTTCCGAAGGGTGAAAGGCGTTTCTATAGACAGTGGTATATAGGAAATGTTTATAAACATATACAAAGGAAATAAAAATGTAAATAAGGAAAATTTACAAATATAGAGGTTGATGTATGAATATTTGAAGATGGGTGAGTATGAATATGTTGGGGACTTATATACAAGGTTGAATGACATTTTTAGTACTATCATATGTCTTGGTTAAAAGTTATAAAATTCTATAGTTGTTGAAAAGATATTGATAATTCTACCTAACAAGTTTGATGAAAAAGTTTCTGTACTGGAAAACAAAGATCCTGAAACATTATCTCTTTATTATTTTCATAGAACTCTCACAACTTATGAAATTAGAAGAGGAAAAACTATGAAATGACAGAAATAGTTGATAGAGAAATGTCTTTCAAGGCTACCAAGAAAGAGAAATAAAATAAGATTCTTATTTTTGATGAAGCTAGTGAATCTGATTCTGAAAATGAGGTATGTAAAAATCTTGATGATATTTTATCCTTATTTTTTAAAAATATGAAAGATGTATACAGAAATAAAAAGGAAATATTCTCTTGAAATGTTTTTAATGTGGATCCATTGGTCACTTTGGGGATAATTTTTCTCAATGAAATAATGAATAGGATAGTGATAAAGAAGAAATAAATCTAAGGAGATCATTGAAGAAATATAGGGATAATGAAAAATCGTATTCCATAGAAAAAGAAATAAAATTCTTCAAATATAAAATAAGAAGTTTCTTATCTAAAGATGAATAATAATAAGGTAATAATGATGAATCCAAAAAATCAATTGAATATGGTGTTTAGAATACTTTTAATGTAATAGTTAATGATGAAGAATTCAAAATTAGTGGTTCTAACAAAGAAGAAACTCCACTTGAATTTCATTTAAAAGAATGTCTTCAGAAGATGAAAATGCTTAAAAAATGTAATATCAATGTTCTACAACAAGAAATCAATAATTTTTTCCTGATGAGAAGGTAAAGCTAGTGAAAGAGTTTGATTATTTAAATAAATATCTTTGGGAATAAAGGTATCATAATGAGCATCTGGAGGTAAGGATAAATGAAAAAGAAAAGAGTTAGAATTTTTCCAACAGAAATTATATAAATCTAATGACAAAGGTATATGTTTCAAAAAATCTATCACTAATTTGGGTAAAAGATAAAGTATTGTGAAACCTAATAAGGATAAAAAAAATTTAATTTCAAAGATTGAGAAGAAGGATGGAATTTTTAATGAAAATAAGAAATCTGGGAAAGTTATATATATAGCCAAAACAAAAAAAAAGTGGTGAATTTAGAAGTACCAAAATACCCTAAGTCCTAAAATGTTTCTAATACTTTTGGATACAATAAAGGTGAAAAGAAAAGGAAGACTCCAATT
Organism: Viscum album; assembly: GCA_963277665.1. Taxonomy (NCBI): domain Eukaryota; kingdom Viridiplantae; phylum Streptophyta; class Magnoliopsida; order Santalales; family Viscaceae; genus Viscum; species Viscum album. The sequence continues at coordinate 477,028,179 of OY728135.1, forward strand.
GAAAATAAAATGGTTGGTGGATTATAGTAGAAAGATAAGAAGGTTGATGAGAAACATGTTCACAATTCTAGTCAATATGAAAGTTTTAGAGGAAAATGCTCATTCTATGGCTATTTTTAGTATTTTGGTGGATTATCACATAAAACATTTTTTTGTTTTAAAAAAAATATTACTATTATTCTCTAGGTTATTAAATAAAAAGGTTGAGGGGCGAGTTAATCTCCTTAAAGAAATAATTCTGAGAAAGTTATTTTGAAGAAACCTGAGAGGTCGAACTAAAGATTATAGATAGATTCCAACCATTTTAAACTATTTTTTAATGGTGTGATAATACTTGTAACATTAATAATGTATTCTTGTTTTTTTACCATCACAAAAAAAGTTTCATAATAATACTCATAAGCTGAAGGTAAATAAAGTAAGGGAATAAGAAAAAGATTTTTTGTTGAAACCAAATTGAATGCTACAAAAGGATAAATACATTGGATTATTGATATTGGGTATTCTTCTAATATTATAGGATATTTGAAGTTGGTAAAGAATGTTAAATACTTAAAACAAGTAACAATGACATTAGGCAATAATGAAACCTTGAAAATAAAAGGTGTTGGATCATCCATCATTGGGGCAAAAAAGATAAAATCCAAGAAACATTTGTATTATGATGGACTGAAAACCAATTTTCTAAGTGTTTCAAAATTGTGTTATGAGATAAAAAATGTTTTCTTTAAAAAATATGTGTTTTTTTAAGTTAATAATATGGTAGTATTGTTATAAGAGGCCAACCTAAAAAAGGAAACTTGTTTTAGGTTCGTGAAATAAAAAGCTATTGTTACATGAGTATGGTGGAAGAGAATCAATTATGGCATAAAAGGATTGGACAAATGTGTCAAAGAAACATGAGAAAGCTATTAAAACAAGATAGTGTTTGATACATTTCCAATTTTCCAAGAAGAATAGATTGGTGTTCCATTATTTTTCATAAAGTAAAGATTACAAACTTAGTGCATAAGAATGTTGAGATTTGTTCAAAACAACCCATGGAGTATATTCATTATGATATCTATGATCCAACAATAAAAAAAGAGGTAATTACATCATTATGTTCATTTATGATTTTTCTTTCATTACATGTGTATGTACATGAAACATAAATCTAATACTTTAAAAATGTTTAAATGTTTTTAAAGTAAAGATGAGAAGGAATTTGAATATTCAGTAAAGAATTTGAGAATAGACAATAGTGGTGAATATAAAAGTGAAGACTTAAAAAATTTATCTTTATAAGTATGGAATTTGGTACAAGCATAGTTCCCCATACACTCATCAAAAAAATGGGGTTTCTAAAAGAAATAATAGAATTTTGGTGAAAATGGGAATAATTATATTGCTTGAACATGGTCTTTCTTATTACTATTAAAGGAAATCCATGAGTACTACTATTTATATTCAAAACTGATTTTTCTATTGGCTTGGTTAATATATAACTCCATATTAATTATTTTATGAAAAAAAGTCCAATTTTGAAACACATAAGAGTTTTTGGGAGTCCATTTATTATAAAAAAGAAAAGTGGAAACATGGGAAAGTTGGAGTAGAAAGGTGAAGATAGAATTTTTAAATTTCTATAATCTAGAAGGAAGATGATATAGATGTTTCAACAAAGAAAAATGAATAATTTTTTATTCTGTTGATGTTAATGTAATTTAATAATATGAGAATGAAAAATATAATCAGGCAGATAAGGAAGTGGAGCAAGATAAATAAAATATTTATGATAATGATATAGACAATTTTAATCCTATTCAAGATTAAGAATTGGACTCAGTTATTTACTGTGATGAGGAAGATACTCGAAAATATCATCCTAGGATAAGGAAACTAGTATAAGCTCAGAAAATTATAGGTGATCAACATAAGAAGGTTCAAACAAGAAGAACAACAAATGCCATTACACATACTTCTTTATATTAAAATGTGGAGTCAAATGATGTGAAGGTAACTTTTGAGTCTCTTGAATGGGTTCAAGCCATGAATGAAGTGTTGGATCAGATTGAAAAGAATAAAACACGAGAACTCTTACCCAATCCAGATAATAAAAACATTATTGGTAAAAAGTGGGTATTCTAGAACAATCTTAATGAAGGAGGTGAAGTGATAAGAAAAAAAGAAAGATTGGTATGAAAAGTGTATTCACTAATTGAAATTATTTATTTTGATGAAACCTTTATAATAGTGGTAAGGATAAAAAAATCATAATTTTTCTTACTATTACTACAAAATGAAGTTACAAGATCATTCAAATGGATGTTAAATCTACATTCTTGAATTCCAATCTTGATAAGGATGTTTACATTGAACAACCTTGTGGATTTGTTATTGGTAAAGATGAATGTTATGTGTGAATATTGAAGAAGGATTTTTATGGGGTAAAAAAATCTCTATGAGCATGGTATTCAAAATTAGATACTTTATTAAGAACGATTAATTTCAAGAAAGGAATAGTAAATATTAATCATTACATAAGACAAAGTCAAGAATATTCCCGCGTCATTGTTTTTTATGTTGATGACATTATCTTTGATGAAAATGATAAAAGAGTTTCTGAAAGATTTTATGATGAGAAGAAAAAGTTGTTTCAGATGTCCATTTTGGGGGAAAATTAAATACTTTCTTAGGTTACAAATATTGAAAAAGGAGATGTGAATTTTTCTTTCCCAAGAAAAGTATGGTAAAGAACTTCCCAAGAGGTTCGATATGGAAAACTAAAAATTCATTTCTACACTGATTTTAGTGGGAAAAAAGTTTTATAAATATAGAGAAGCAAAATAAGTTGATCAGAATGAATTTCAGAAGCTGATTATATGTTTTCTGTATTTTACTACCTTAATACCTGACATTTTTTTGATGTTACCTTATGTAAAATATTTCAAAGTTCTAAAAAATAATCACTTTTACTTGCTGGAAAAATAATTCTTAGATACATCAAAGTCATAAAAAAAAATTTAGAATCAGGTACGATAGCTCATATAGTATTGATTTGTTTAGGTATTCAGATGTTTATTAGAAAAACTTGTTGATGGTAGAAGATCCACATCTTATGGAGTTTTCTTTCAAGAAAATAATTATATTAGTTGGAATCAAAAGAAAAATAATTCAGTAACTCTCAGTATGGTTAAAGATGAGTATATTTCTTTCAATCAAGCCGATACTCAACTGATGTGGAAGAAAACTCAATTAGAAGACATACTTGTGGAAGTTAAGTTACCCTTCCTCTTGGGTTGTGACAATCAAAGTACAATCAATCTCAACAAGAATATAGTTCAAAATTATTTTTTAAAACAAATTGATATCAAGTATAATTTCATCAAAGATCATGTCGAGAAGAATGAATTGAAGATGGAGTATGTTCCAACATCAGAACAAGTTGCTGACATTTTCAAAAAAACCTTTACCAAAAGAATATTTTTCAAAATTGAGGTCGAACATGGTTGTCCAAACTCTTTCTCTTCATGGTTGAGGAATGTGTTTTTATCCCCTCTCTCATATTACATTTGGATAGTGTTTTCAAGGGCGGGGGGATTTTTTTCATAAATTTGTCCTTTTGAATGCATGTAAAAGAGGGAGTTGTGGGTATGTTGTGAATTTAGTATTGTATTGTGTGTAAACTATTATAACTATTTTTTTGAGTGGTTATAGGATTTTTCTTGTATTATAGGAAGGTTTAATAACTGAAGAAGAAAAGTAGAGGAAGAAATTTGATGAAGGTTTTCATAATCAGTACTTTTGGATAGCATGGCTTTACTTTCAATAATTAATTTTTTCAATAATGAGTTAGCTCACATTGGCTTATAATTTTTGATAAGTAATCCATATATTGAGGAAATAAAGTTTTGTGATTTATAAAACTTGTTTAAAAAATATCCAATGGGGTAGATTGTTATTACCAAGCTGATGAGGAATGTTTTTTTCAAAGGTATTGTCTTTTATTTTCAAATAATTTTAAGATGAAAATAAAAAATCACATCACTTTGTATTTTTTTAAATTCAGACTAAAAAACACATTTAGGTAATCAAACTCAATAATCATATTCAGAGCATTAGACTCACAATTCCTATGAAAGTCCATCATATTCAAGAGAAGCTACCTGGAAGAAAAGTCTCATCAGATTCACACTGAATCCCGAATGAAAAGATCAATTGTATTGAGAAAAAATCATGTTAGAAGTAAATGGTCATCATTTTTACTCTGAATTCATTATGGAATAAGTGATCGACTCGTAGTATGCATGAGTATGCTAAAATAAATTTGATGATTACTTTCGGATCTTAGAGTTCTGATAAACCATCATTTTGTGGAAAAATTTGTGATATAATCTGGATGAAAAAAGGGGGAGTGAAAGAGATAGTGACAATAATATTGAACCTAATCGTATTCAATCCAATTGTTTTCTGGACAATTAGATTCATGATGATTATTAAATAAAGGTGTTGATTAAGGAAATCCAAGTTACAATAAATTCCTTGAAAAGTCAAGAACTATAACAGCTGACTGTCATCATATTCAAAGAGATGAAATATGTTATGACTCAAGATGAAATTTGTGAAAGGAGAAAGTTTATCTAGATTATCGGATTAATAAAGGTAGATAATGTTTATTGAAAATGTGAAAAATGGAAGTTATTATTTTTTAGTTAGACCAAAAGAAAAAAGAAACTAATATTTAGAGAATGGAATTGGTGGGAATAGATAAATAATTTCTTGAGTGGAATCGTATACAAAAGAGAAATAAGATTCTAATCGGACTCGATAGGACATCTTATTCATAAATAATTGTTTGAGATCGATGAATATAAAATAAAAGAAAATAATACAATCAAAAATGTATTCAACCATTTCAAAGGGGTTGAATTACCTTATCTATCGATCAAGTGGTCCATGAAAAATAAATAAAGACGTTTTTTATTTCAAGTGGTCCAAGAGAAGAAGTATATGTGGTTTGAGAGAATAATCAAATAACATGACTGAATGTATTGTCAGGGGGACCATGAAATTAAAAAATATATGTTTTGTATCATAAATTATATCAGGATTCATCATATCCAAGTCAATACTGATTTATCCTACTTATCATATTGACAAAATTGGAATAAGAATATTACAACATAATCATATTCAGAAATTAGAATGGTGAAACATAATTTGATTGTATAATTGGAACTGGATTGGAAACAAAAAAAATGTATAAATAAGATATGTAGTTTGAATATGATTCAAGAAGATTCAACAAGAGTGGATGAAGTCAATATGGAACCAAAATTCAAGGGAAATTGAGATTTGGGGAAATCTGGTTGAGTGGGGAAGTATTTTTGGATTCCTGCCAAAATCATCCTTGGGTCACCTTTAAAAGATGAATGTACTTTATACTTTTTATAATGATGTATGTACGGTTCACATAAGATAGAGAATCTCTAAATTTTAAGGGTGATAAAGAGGTTTCCATATTAATATATTGTTGAAGATGTTTTGATGGAGAAAGTGAAAGAAGAGGATACATGATTACAATGTTATTCTTATGACCATCATATTCAGTGTTTGTAATATTCATCTATTTACCCAATTTTTCTTATCATCATATTTGGGTGGTCACCATATCGGGCTGAATTATCAGATTGAGATTTCCATATTTGGATTTCTAAACCGAGGAAGGAATTCTGAATTGTTTCAACCATATCTTGATAAATCTATATCTATTAGATTGGGAAATTAGATTTGAATAATCAGATATGAAGAATCAGAGTGGAATGATTGGATTGAGAAATTATTCTGAGTTTTCATTACAAAGTATTTGAAGTACTTACCATCATCTAGGTAAGAAATTGAATAATTTATTTCCAATGAATATATTTGTAGAATTGAAAAAGAAACACATGTAACTTGAGTTGTGACACAATCTTTTCTTTTCCCTATTTGTTCTAAGAGGGTGCACATGAACTATTATATTGTATTCAAAGTTCTACATGATTTAAAGGGAATATCCTACTTGTTTTATTCAAATGATTGTTTTCTAGTGGATTGTGTGACATTGGATAATTTCCAAACCATACCAATAATGTAGATATTCTTATTGAATAACGATGCTTATAAATTCTTGTGTTTCTGTGATGTGTGTTTGAATTTTTTAGTAGGGACTGAAATATTTAATATGAGGAAGAGGTTGTTTCAAGGAAACATAAAAGAAAAAGTATCACTCATTCACCCCTCCCCCTCTTAGTGATACAATTATCCTAACTGGGAACTTACACTAGGACCAACCTTTTTTACTTTGATTACATGTATACATAATTTATTGAATATTAATAAAACTTTTTATTATATATTGATTGTTTTTTACATGAATCTAATGTAATAATATCCTAGAGTATATGTTTCATTGATAAAGTAATAGCAGTTCCCTTCTATAATGATAACCTTGATGTGCTATGGTGATATTATTAATTAATTTTCTATAGTTAGATAACGTACAATGATGGGACACATAGTATATAGAATATCAAGTTCAAGTACTCATACAAAGATGAGGCTTCTTCAAATGAAATTCAAACCTGCTAATCTTCAAGATGGGAGATTATGAGAACAACATGCCAGTTAGAATTCTTCATGACTTTGTGTCATCAGATATTCCTATTTGAGAGCATCTGTTATGGAACTAAGACTTTAATATTATTATTAATTCATATTAAAATTCATGTACATAGATGTATTTTATTAACCATGATGATAATATTTCATTGAGAATTTGGATGCATTGGGCATGTCATGAGTGACATGCCATTAATGGATAAGTTGAGGATGGATTTTTCCATTCTATCTAAGACCTTTGATTGGAATAGAACCATCATCCTAAATTCCATGTCCATGGTGTAATGACATGTTTATTTAATATAGTCAAGGAAAGATGTATTAATCATATAGGTTGGTGATGTGAATTTGAAACTTTCATGATGAGATATTGAGATAAAGGGATTATATTACACTATGAGCATTCATATGTGGTTTTCATCATTACAACATTAAGTTCTTTCTCTTGAGTGCCTTGACCCATTGACAGACAGTAATATTGGACTTTAGGCAAACCTACCGAATTCCAACAAGAATGAATCCTAGAGGTTTATACACTATGTGTTTCCATTGATCTTGATTAATTTCTATTTGAATTTAATTATTGGATTAAATTTTATTCTTAAGACCGAGGAATAATTTAATTCAAGTTTTATTGGTCGATAACAATCACATAGTAATAAATAATTATTTGTTTATTAAAAAATAATTTCTTTAATTAAGTGAATATATATAAAATATGTATTCACTGAATTTTAAATAAAATGTTTATTTTATTTATTGAATATTTTAATAAATATTTATTATCTTGATTGTGAATAAAATATTTATTTATAAATAAAATATTTATTTCTTTATTCAATAAATTCTATATGAGTTTGAATAAACCAAGACCAAGTCCGGTGACAAATATTAATTCACATGACCATTACATAATATTTGTTATTGCGCAAGCTGGAATGAACCAAAAAATAATAATAATGATATTATTATTATGTTTCATGGAGTTTATTAAAGGTTTTAAATGTTGTTTCATGGCCTTCATGCAATTAAAAAACATTTTATTCTAAACCCAAGCATTATAAAAACAAGAATATGTCTATTGTATTTTGCATCAAAAAATTGATATTTTGAGACTTGTTACGCACAACGAATTCTCTCTCGACTCCTCCTTCTCTCTACCTCTCAAGAACAAAAATCAAAAGAGATATTTCTTCATGAACAAATAATGATCAATAAGGAATGAACAATGAAATACATTTGATTCTCTATTCTAGCACTAACTGATTGAGTAGTGTTGCTCAAAAATAATTGGATAATGTGTCGATCACCACTAGAGGGATTCTATCCTTGGATCCTTATAGCACAATAAAGGAAATCCAAAAGGTTCGTTTTGAACGTTCAACAAAAATGAATGAAGAAGGTTTCTAAGGCCTAGTATTTATTTATTTAGATATTAAATAAATTAATTATAATTTTTTTGTACAATATCTCCACTCATGGTTTCAGGAAATGATTATTAAAATAAATTTTAATATATCACCCACTACCGTATACTTATACTATTATCGAAACAAACAAGTGGTATCATAGAAATCACATTTATGTTTATAATTATTTATTTTATTGTGGATTCATATGAAATCATGGTTTAATTTTCATTTATTATTATTCATCCTTTAATCCGATTTGAGTTAACATGATTCAATATATTAATATTATTTTTTTAGTCTTTCATTTTCAATTTGGTTTAAGAATAGATGAAGAACTACCAGATATGCCATTGGTAAGTGCCAAATATTTGGCTGGTAAAACTGGGTTACATGACATGTAGTTGGAGTGCACGTTGTGTCCCACCGCACATTGTACCTAGATGTTCCAAGAAGTTAATTACACATGGTTCATTTATTGCACATCGTGTGTTGATCGGGCCAACTGGTGTATGAAATGTAGATAAATGGCATGTAGCTAACATGTACACATTTTTTTGTCTATCTGAGATAACATGCCAAAGCCCCAGGCACGTGACTTGGATATAGGAAAACAGAGGTATAAGACGTGCAACTGTACTGTACATGCCTTGTAGTATCCCATTAAAGGACATAATTAAAAATTACATTAAATTGAAAATTGTAGCATTAAAACTTTATTTTTTTATTGGAACACCAATGTGTGTTTGAAAATTTAATAATGTTGTTATAGAATATTAAATACTCAATAATTTATTATAATTAATATGCCATTATTGGTTCTGTTTTTTATTTTCCATGAATGTAATAAATGATGGGTATCTCCAATTAAGATTGGATGATCATCAATATTAAAAGGAATTAATTAATTAATTAATTAGTTTTTTCATGTGTTTTTATCTTAATAATAAATAATGATTATATAAATTAAGGTTAGTCGGTTACCTTCTCATACTCGTAGCATGTATGACTGATCATGAGCATGACTAAGACCTTTGTATGTGTTGAAATTAATTTAATTTAATTTATTGCATGGGTTTGCAATTATTTAATATTAAATTAAATGATAGACTGTGAGTCATCCCTCCATCAATTATTATGTAGGACCTGCATGTCCAAAGATATTGATGTAATCCCCTTTAACATATCCTTTGGATCCCCCCACCAGAATGTGAGTAATAAATACTTGTAATTATTAGAGCACCCCAAGGGTGTAGAGGTGGTTCTAGATGGAAACATGATGATTCCATCTCAATGATACACATATATACAACTGGAATTTATGAATCATTCCATGACTAACAAATTGAGTTATTCCCCTAGGTCCTTGGTTGATTTAATGACCTCTCATTAAATCAAACGTTATATAAGCTTGTGATAAGTTCATTTTATTAATTTATATATTTATATCTATGAATTATTTATTTTATGTATACAAGACCACAATCACGTAAATGAATTAATTAATATGTAAATATAGAAATTAAATAAATTAATTATTCATAATTTTTTTTCTAACACTATTAATTAATTAAGTAAAATCCACTTAATATTAACAATACACATAAATGATAGATAGAGAAAAAAATAATTCATAAATTAATTAAAATCCCTTAACCTAATATTAATTCAGAGTAAGCCTTGCATTACTTGATTGAGAAAAAACCCATAGAACTAATTTTATCACATAGACAAAGTCTGGACACTTGCTTTTATCGAGGATTTATCATGAGATTTTTCGGTTGACTTAAAAAAACATGTGTTGAGTTTAATGGGAAAATTCAGTTTAATAAAAATTTGGAGGAATGCGTTAAAGAAATACAAGTCAAGATTTCAGGGTAGTGGAATTGACTCAACAAATTAAGGAGAAAAATGCCCACATTTGGCAAGACTACCTGCCTAAATTACTTTATTGTGGTTTTCATGGCCAAAGTATAGATAATTACGAAAATTAATGGAAATCCTTGTCACTAGAATGTCATATAAACTATAAATTATGAGTTCAATGTTGAGGGATATAGATAATTGATAAAATAGTGGCATATTTAAAAAATAATTAATTAATAAATTGTCATATAATTTTTAATCAAGAAAATTACAAATAATATGGAATTTTAATTGTAAAATAAAATTTAAATCTCATCATCCACACTATCCCTATGATCCATATTAGAGAAATAAAACTTCCTAACTAGTGGTGATTTCTAAAAGTGGTTTTATGCCTTCGGGTGGTGCAATGCCGTGAATAAAAATATTACATGAAATAATCATCCATGCCTGATCTGCATTCAAAAGAGGCAAGTGATGAAGACATCATTTTCTATGAAATACATTTAGTGATGTGGTTAAATTAAAATTTTTGATGCTTTAATCGATTTCTAGTAAACTAATTATGTCTCATGAAAACATGGATGTGTATAGAATGCTTGAGAACGTCTGCAGTCTATACATTTAGAGAGCTAGACAAGAATAATTTGAGATTACTAAGGAACCTTTTCAGATAAATCTTAGTGAGGGTTCTCTAACTGGGCCTCACTTATTCAATATAATTGGTTACATTAAGTGTATATGTTGGATCAAATATATAGATATGTATTTCTATTAGATGGAACAATACAAGAGGGGGGGTGAATTGTAGGTTTAAAAACCTTTTAATTTTTACCACTGAAGAGATTAGTTTACATGATTTTAAACTAATACAAATACAAACACCAACAATTGTATTGAATATAAAAAGTATGATGTAATGTAATGCTAATGAAATGTAAAACAATTGTATTCAAGATGAACACAATAATCAGAGTAATATAAAGATGAATGATTCTACCTTAAAGCGTATAGAATCAAAAAATACAATATTTAATAGAATTGATGTAATTGAAACAATTACTAATGTATAAGAGATAGGAATGGAAACAAAAACAATTTCCTTTCTAATACAGATATCAGCGGAAATATAAAAGAATTACAATTCTTTTAAGCCAAAGAGAAGGGTTATCCTTTCACCTAGGATAAAAGGTCTGTCTCACCAACACCATGGTGAGCCCTCGATACGATGATCAGACTGTTTGTCTACCTATCCCTGACAGCCCTCGATATGATGATTGGAACGTCTGTCTGCCTATCCCCGGAAGCCCTCGATACAATGATCAGTTCGTCTGTCTGCCTATCCCTGGCAGCCCTCGATTTTGTAGGTAATCAGCACCTCTGTCTTTCAATCACTTGAATTCCCTCGATATGATGATTGGACACACAATGCATATGACAGAAGTCACAAAATCTCTCTCTAGAATCTTGATTGAAGCGAAGTATCACAGTTGTTCCACAAAGTCTCATTCATCGTTCTTTTTCTCAGCATCAAATGACCTCCTATTTATAGGCCTCGGGTTCCAACGGTCATGTTGCCTCCAACAGTCATATTTCTCTGAAAAACTCGGAGGGACATGGACACCTGGAATCATAACGGTCATATTGAAACAGAAATCATGACATTGTTTGGTTAGTTTGTAACTAACTCAACGACATCGTATTGGTTAAAACAAGATATATGTCGATGATAAGAAATGGTACGATTCATATGAAACAATTGTTTTTGACTAAATACCAAAACAAGTAATGAAAGAATGAATAGCAGAGTCAGTACGATACATTTGACAGAGTCAGTACGATACGATTGACAGAGTCAGTACGATACGATTGACAGAGTCAGTATGATATGATTGACAGAGTCAGTATGATACGATTGACAGAGTCATTATGATACATTTGACAAAGTCAGTACGATACATTTGACAGAGTCAATATGATACGATTGACAGATTCAGTACGATATGATTGACCGAGTCAGTACGATACGATTGACAGCGTCAGTATGATATGATTGACAGAGTCAGTAAGATACGATTGAAGATACATTTGTGATTTCTAAAACAAAATATAGAAGTAAAAAAGATAACATTTGACTCAACAGTATATAGGTTCTTGAGTTTAAACTCTCTGAATATTTGGGCACTGATATCATTCTGGCATCACTCCCTTAGAGCCTCTCTAGATTTGTTGTGGATTTTAATATGTACAACATTGAGAAGTCAATTCCAGATCTTCTAACTATTTTCCACCAAGTTGATATGTATAGTGAAAATACTTCTATCATTATATTGAAAAATTTAATGTTCAAGAAAATATCTCTTTGTGCAAAGATTCATCACACCATTCCAAGAAGAGGATGATCAATGGGAATGAAAGAGAATAAGATGTTTTCTATTTTACATGTGGTAAGAAGGTCCACTGAAAGAAAAACAACCCCCATCCAAAGAGTCAAGGGAAGCATTTATGTGTGTTTGTTATTAAGTGTAATTTACCTTTTTATACAAATTAGGTCATAGATATAGCTTGTAGTGCTCACATATGTATTCAAAAACAAGAACCAAGTAGATTTAGAAAGATTGACCAAGGGGATGTAGATCTATGAGTATCCAATGGCACTAAAATTACTTTTGTAGATATTAGGGACCACCACATAACATTTCCCACTAGAATGATCTTGGTTTTGAGGGGTTTTAATTAGGTTCCATTAGTTACCAAAATCATTATTTATATATCCATACAAGATACATATGCATTTATTTACAAATTTGAGAATAAACTCTTCTTCTTTGATAAAGATAAAAAAATTTATGGTATGGAACATTTAAATAAAAATCTTTATGTGTTGGATTACACAAACCATGTACTGGAAATTGATAAGGAAGTTAGTTCACATGACTCATACCACCCCCAACTTTGAAATTACCAATTAGGTCGTGTAAATGGAAAGAAATTGACTAAATTACATCAAGATGGGTTTTTGGATTTCTTTAATTTAAAACCACTTGGTGTATGTCACACATGTTTACCAGAAAAAATGGCCAAATCCCCATTTGGTTGGAATGGTTAAAGGGCTAAATAGCTTCTTGAATTAGTTCATACTCACTTGTGTGGACCATTTCCTATTATGGAAATGGGTGAGTACTCATACTTCATAACATATACTAATGATTTTAGTAAATATAGAGATGGATACTTAATGAGGTATAAGTCAACTTCTTTTGATAAATTCAAGGAATACAAGTATGAAGTGGAGAACCATATTGGTAAGAAGATTAAGAAACTCCACTAAGATCATGGTGAAGAATATATTATTCCAGATTTCATATATTATTTATGAGATTTTAGGATATTATCCCAACTCAATACTCCTTATACACCTTAGTGAAATGATTTAAGTGAAAGGATGAACTACACCTTTTTAGTCATGGTGAGATCAATGATGAGGCATGCGAGTCTTCCATTAAACTTTTGGGGATACATGTTACAAACAACATCATAAATACTAAACCGAGTTCCAACTAAAGAAACATACATTATACCATACCCATTATGGAATGGAAAGAAACCTATGTTGCCTTAATTACAAGTATGGGGTTCAAAATAATTTTCTAATGCCTCTTCAGGTAACAAGATTTCACCACGAGTTACAAAGTGTATCTTTATAGGATATCCCAAATAAAAAAGGGATTATACCTTTACAATACTTCAAATAAAAAGGTTTCGTTTGAAATAAGTAAAAAATTTCTTAAAGAAAATCTTATATATAAAAGAGATAGTTGGTGTGACATGGACTTCAATGCAGTCCAAGATCATGATACACAAGATTTAGTATAGGAAAAACTACACAAATCCTCATGGAAGAAGAAATTGTACTAGAGTCACAATTATTGCATCAGAGTACTATGGAGGTTAAAAAACCAGAATGATATCATTTTCTAGTCATCAAGGATGTTTAATCATTATTATTTGATAATAATTATACTCTAACCTAAAATAAAGTAGTATGTGGCATAGATATTTCCAACTGGAATGAGGCTATGAATTTTGAAATGGATTCCATGTACTAAAACCAAGTCTGGATTTTGGTATACAATCAAGTATATGTGAATCCCAGTAGCTGAAAATGGGTATTCAAGAATAAATCGGACATGAAAGAAAAAGTTAGTACCTATAAGGTGTGATTGGTTGTAAAACGGTTTAAACAGTGTCAAGGAATTGACTACGATAAAACCATTTCACTAGTTTCAATTTTAAAATCCATCAGAATTGTAATTTCCATTATGGATTTTCATGATTATGAGATTTGTAAAATGGATGTCAAAATATCATTCCTTAACATGAACCTTAAGGAAGATCTCTATATGACACACCTCAAAGGTTTTTTTGACTCCAAAGGATTTCAAAAATGTATGCAAACTCAAAAGATGCATTTTTAAATAAATGAAATCATCCAGGCCATGGAACATTCATTTTGACAAGGCCATAATAGAATTTAGTTTCATAAAGAATTAATGTTAGCAATGTGTCTATAAATAGTTTAGTGGGGCTGTAGTCATTTTCTTAATAGTATATTTTAATGATATATTATGAATTTAAAACAAAATATTAGTCTTACAGTATGTTATGGAACGATTGAATAAATGATTCTCTATGAAGTACTTCGGTGAGGCAATATATATTCTTAAGATCAAGATTCATCATAAAAGATCCAATTAGTTGCTTGGCCCAAGTCAACGTACATACACTTACAAGATACTAAAAACATTCAGTATCGAACAATCAAATAGGGGCTTTCTTCAGAATCACCAAGAATTAATCTTTATAGAAAAATGAATCCTTTGACACATGAGGAAAAAAATAGAATGGAAAGGATTTCATAGGCACCAATGATTGGGTCAATCATGTATGTTATTCTATGTACTAGGCTAGATTTAACCTATGTATTAAGTGTAGTATGAACATATCAAGCTTATCCATGTGGCTGCTATTGTATGGAAGTTATGACTATCCTTATGTATTTGAGGTATACTAAGGATATGTCCCTGGTTTATAGAGGAGATGAGTAACTAGTCATAAGTGTATATATATAAGCTAGTTTCTAAAAATGATCAAGATGACATGAGGTCACAAACTCGATACACATTAACTTTTAATAGAGGTTTTGTGAGATGGAAGAGCTCAAAGAAATCTATGGTTTCATATTCTACAATGGAGTCCAAGTATATTACTGCTTCTGAGGTAGAAAAATAGGTAGTATTTATGAATAACTTAATCTGTGAGTTTGATGTGGTTCCTAGTATTAAGGATTATATCATAATAAATTATGATAATACTGTAGTAGTGAATCTTGCAAATGGGCTATGTTCACATCAGTGGTCGAATCACATACTTCAAAAGTATCATCTCCTGGGGTATTTTTCTCAAAGAGGTGAAGTTTTAGTGAGAAGTATATCCATGGAATACAATATCGAAGACCCCTTGAATAAAGTCTTGAATCAGTAGAAACATGGATATCATGTTATTTATAGTGGACTAATGTTTGAAGGTAGTTGGCTCCAATTCATGTAGAATTTTGAGGAATTGGTGTCATAGGACCAACTTTTTGTATGTTGTTGTTTCAACATTAAGTTATTTATATTGGGTGCCTTGACATATTGCAAGAAAATAATACTGGACGTAGGAAATCCTACCTAATACCAATGATAAATAATCCTAGAGTGTCACACACTAATTGTTTCTGTTGATATCGATTAAATCCCATTTGAATTTAATTATTGAAATAAATATTATTCTTAAGACCGAAAAATAATTTTATTCAAGATATATTGATTGATAATATGGATAGGGTAATAAAAAATTATTTAATTATTAAAAAAACTTTATTTTATTATATTAATATATATAAAATATTTTCATTATATTGTGAAGAAAATATTTATTTTATTTAGAGAATATTTTAATAAATATTTATTCACTAGATTGTGAACAAAATATTTATTTATGAATAAAATAATTATTTGACTGTTCAATAAATGCTAGAGGATATTAACTAGACCAAGATTGATTGAGGTGAAAATATTAATTAATAATACCGTTACATTGTATTTGTTATTGCACAAGTTGACCTGAGACACAAAATAATAATAATGATATTATTATTATGTGGTATGGGGTTTATTAAAGGTTTTAATTCTTATTTCATGGCCAATATGAAATTAAATAATAATTTAATATAAACTCTAACACTATAAATAGATTATTATGTCTATTTTATATTGCATCCCAAAATTCAGAATAGAGAATTATTGTACACAATGAATTCTCTCTCAAAGCCTCCTTATATCTTTCTATCATGAATGAGAAGCACAAGATAGATTTATTGAAGACCAAAAAACAAATGACCAAGAATGAAAAATAGAATAAATTCAATTCACCATGCTAGCACTCAACAATTAAGTGGTGTTTCTCAATGATCGCTGGATCATGTGTGGATCACCACTAGAGGAATTCTATCATTGGATCATTATAATGAAACAAAGGAAATATGATATTGTAGTTTTAGATGATCAAAAATTATTAATGAAGAATGTTCCTAGGTCTATGAATTTTTTATTCATATATTAAATAAATTAATTATAAATTCGACATTAAAGAGGAAAAGATTATTAAAAAAAATTATTATATCACCCAACACTGCATGCTTCCACTATTCCTGGAAACAATAGGTGGTAAAGATTCATGATGTTCTATATATTATCATCTTTGATCATGATATCTATTTTGCATCCAATGTTTGGGATGGTCTCTGACATGATTTTTCATCATAGTCATTCCTTATAAATTGTTTTCATCAATATGAGAATGATCATAAAATAAGACTATAAAAACATTGGAAGCCATTTTATACACAGGAAATATTTATTTTATAGGTTTGTGGGTAATAAATCTACCCTTGGTGAAGTTGTCCTACAAAATCAATCATCATTCTACCATCGGTACAGCTCTATTTAAAGGTAGATAAAGAATTTCAGAAGTTATATTCTAATCATAGGAGGAGACTTCTATAACCTGATGTTGGTGATCACGTGTTCTTAAAGGGTTTACCTCACCATAAAAATTGAATGTGTTGGTAGTAAGATTTTTTCACAAAGTTTTAGACCTTTGAGGTATTTAGAAAGTGTGTTTTTTTAAATAGTTTGTTTCCATTGCTATCAAAATGGTATGAAGGAGTGTATTTGGTAATGAGAGTCACAAAGTCACACTTTATATCTTGATTTGATTGATGCTTTATCCCTTTATTTCATGTTGTGAATTAATAATATTACAATGTATATAAATTGCATGCAGATGATTTCTATTATTATTTCATAATTGTGAAATTATTAAAATAGAGATACAATAGATTATATAATGTTGTTGTAGAATTATTTCTTAGAATATTTTCACATTCATTTTATTATTATTAATTAATAGTATGGAAATTTAATGAATTTAAATAAGAGAATTATCCCATGAGTGATATAATTAATTATTCCAATATGTGAAAAATAAAGAATTGGAATAAAAATTATTATCACATGTGGTTTTTTATCTATTATTCAATGAGAATTAATATAATGAAATACTGTGATCACATTCATTTTATGGTACGTTGATGTTGCATCATGATTTAATACATAGTGTGTTATTTCTTGGATGTGATATTTCTATTATATATCTTGAATTATGTTGTTCTATGCCCTATAAGCTGATTTCATATAAATCCCTTTATGTTTTCTATTTGATTATCATATATTTTACTACATTGTTGGTTTACTTCATCTCTTATATTGTTTTAACCATGTGTACATGGCACTATAAATTTGGCTTTACCAATTCTATTTTACTTTGAATTTTTTATATCCCTCAAATATTATATTTTATTTTTCGGTTAACTACATTTAATTTGGATTGTAGACCTTATCTGGTCAATGAACCTTTTTGATTCACATTGTGTTTTTCCCTTGGCTTGGATCTACATCTCACCTCCTATGGACAATCTCATGATTCCACATGCTCACCCAACGTTTCCACCTTTTATTAGTAAAATTGCCTCCACAGTCTATCTATCTATGTAGAATTAATCTCATGGATTTGATCCATACCACCTGACACCTCCTTCAAATTCCATTATGGAACTCTGTTTCTTCATCTGGCATTGACCCTCTGTCACTCCATTCATGGACTATTTGGGTCTAGTGCTGAGAGATTTGAGAGGCTTTTCATGAGGTTTGGGATGCAAGCACTTGGATAAGAATATAGAAACCATGGTTTCCAAGCCATTTTAGCTCCCCTTCATCTTATCCATGTTGATCCCTGCAATTGGTTCTTTGTTCTAGTGGGTACCTGGTAGAACATAGTTGGACCCTAATTCTACTATTACCTCCCATTATAAGGAGTATCAGATCTGGATTCCATTTCATCATAACCGAGTTTCAGAGTTGAAATGTTCCTCTATAAGTGAATTATCTTCATTACTATTCATGCATGATATTGTATCCTTCTTGAGTGTGTGTGCGTGATTTCATCTTGGAGTAGATGGTGTTGATTCTACATGATGGGTTTGATCACCAACAACTAGGTTAATGCGGCTGTCCTCCTTGAATAGATTCACTGGTTATCTTATTTTTAATGAGATTCTATATTTTAATTATTGTTTTTATTTTGTTATAAAACTAATAACCCAGGGTGGTGTTATCTCTATTCACATAGGATAACAGTGGTCTGAATCATGTTTCTTCGTGTGATCTTTCCTTTTTTCTTGTTTATTTTCATTTTGTTCTTGTTATCCAGAACCTCTACTCCAAAGAAACTTGTTCAATCTTATTTAAATTTATAAAAAAAATTGATCATATCAATTTTTAACCCACTAATATTGATGGTAGGGGTTTTAGTATTTTTACCCTACTCAATTAAATTCTTATTTTCCTAAGAGTGTACCATAGTGGCACAACCTAGGGTCGATCACAAGGAGGCCGCTTATACGCACTGTATTTTCAATTGTCACTTTTTATTTAACTAATATAAAACTATTTTATATAATATATATGGGGGTGGATTGAAAAAAACTAAACTAATAAATTCATAATGTATTAATAATTATAGATTATAAATCCAAAGAAAACCGAACTGAGAAAACAAACTAGGGAAGGAAGCAGTGGACATGCTTAGATCTTCAGACATTCCCTTTATCATTGTTGAAAATTTCCTTCTAATTAAATTATCTAATGTATAACTCAAGACCTCATGTTATACACCTATGTTGAACAGAAACCATATCAAGACCTCAAATATGGGTGTTCATCCACTCATGAATGTGATCCAATTTCCCAAAGACCTCCAAGCAATTGAAACCAATTGAACATTTTGGGCTCAATGGGGAGACCTCGCCCAAAGAAATTTAAACAACAAGAAAATTATTTTACAATCATCAGTTGATAAAAATTCATAGAAAACAACAGAAGAAAATGAAAACAAGAGATAAGATACCTCATTCAATCATGCAATCAAATTCTAGAATTATTTAATTGAAAAGTGTTTATAATAAAAACCACAAACTCAAAAGGGGTAAATGTCCTCAGACCGTTTCCGCCCACCACTACTTGGAGTTTATCCCATCATGGCTTAATTACCAATGGAACTCCTCTTCTCCAGAATGGAATCTCTAACTCATCTCCCTCTGGTCCAGACGTCCCAAGAATGGTTTTGGGAAAGAATGGAATGAATTGAGAGGTAGGAGCTCCTCTCCTTTTATAGTCATATTTCATCATCATAAAGTTGTCATGTTTTCGACCCATTAATTGGTCAATTCATGCATGTACCGATTCATAAATATTGTTCATAAATGTGTTGGATGTCCACCGTCCAAATTTCGGATTCATTGGACGCGTATTGAAGGAGTTATGATTTTTTTATTGGCGATCAATTTATCTGGATGAAGCTTCCTAGAAGTTTCATACAAAATTATATCCTTGAATGGACATCCTAACGGATTCCAAACGGCTTTAAATTCATTGTGGAGATGCGTAGGGGTGTTCTCTTTACTATCCAAGTAGAATCGCATCATCTTGAGGTGTATAGGACGAAATTTGATTCCATTACCAATGTTGGTTCCACGCAGTTCACCTGACAAAATCTTTGACTTCATTGATTTTTTACGTCCTCTAGAATATCGATTCAGCCCCCGGTCCTGAAGACAAAGTTGATGGAAATAAAATAAACTTTCAAAAAAATTAGAATCAGAGAAATTGGAAATATATTTTATGATAAATGACCAAAATACCCCTTTGAAAAAAATCTTTTAAAAATCCAGAATTAGACCATTTTTGCATTTAGGCTCAAAATAACACCAAAACCTAAATATGTAACAATTGCCCATTAAATAACACTATTGTGGGTTTATAAACATTAAATTACAGTATAAAATATTTGAAAATATTAGCTTCATAAAATATGCATTAGTGGATCCTCAACCATTCTTAAGGACAACCACAAAATCATTTCCACCAACAATAGTCAAGACCCAATTGAATTCCGCCTTTGAGATAAAGGATTTAGTAAATTCTAATCATATATTTGGTATATACATAATTAGAGAATGTAAGGATCGAACCTTTTACTTATGTCGGTATTTTTATATAAATGGAGAGTTGGAAAGATGCCTCTTTTAGCGCATTAAACCTATTATCATTCCTTTAGGATATAATTTTAAATTGTCCTATGAAATCCCCTAAAAAAGATGATAAGACTCCATTCATGAATAAGACCCCCTATGCTAGTGTTGTAGGAAATCTTATGTATGAAATGGTATTCTATATACCAAATATTAATTATATTCCAAATATTGATACTAAAAAATCACTCACTATTTTTTTATTTTTTGTATATGGAGGACTGGTATAATAGAAATGAAACATGAAATCTATGGTTTCACTATTCACCACTAAGGTAGAGTATATAGCCGTAACTAAAGAAATCAAGGAATCTATATGGATTTATTGTTATATTAATGGGGTATCATTATCTAATGATAGAAATGTAGTTCATTGTGATAGATAATTTTCATTGAATTCATCTAAAAACAATGTATGTTATCGTAGATCTAAGAACATTGAAATTAGACTTCATTTTGTTAGGGATATTATAGAATATGTAATTTTGGGTGTCACCAAGATATACATTAGAGATAGCATGGAATACTATTTGACTAAGTCCATCCCATTATCTAAATTCAAAAATAGTCTAAATATGATGAATTTAGTCCAAATTATATAGTTTAGGTTTTGATAACACCATGCTTAAATACATTTAACTGTAATATGGAGATATTTTGTTCTATTCCACACATAATGATTACATATAAATTCCTTGAAGATAACTACTTTATTATCATATTCTTTACTGTATCATTGGTTTTCTCCATCTCTTGCATGTATTTACTTGTGTGTTCATGGAATTTTCTATACTAGTTTACTATTTTTATTTTACCTTGCATTTTTCTTCTTCACATGGATATAGATTTTCCTTACTGGTTAACAACATTTAATTAGGGTCATGGATTTTTTCAAATCTAATTACCAAATATGGATATCCCTATGCTTGCACCTCTTATTGATACTCAAATTCTTCCACCTATTCTCTCATCTATTCCACCTTCTATGAGGTGAACCATCTTTGTGATCTGAGCTAACCATGAGAAATTCATCCTCTGGATTCCTTCTATACTGCCCGACACCTCTATGACATGACATTATGCAGCCCCACTTATTGTTTGGAATTGACTCAATCCCTCTTCATTTTATGACTATTCTAGTGTAAGTACCCAGATCTTCTTCTTAGGTATGGATCTTGATTTCAGGTTGTTTTGAGGAAAAGAGATGTTTTTGAAATTTTCTAAGTACATGTCATGTACTCTTGAGTACACATCATGTACCCAGTTTCTGCACATAACTATGTACTAGCTGTGTAACGGCTGAGTACATGTCTGTGTGGTGACTTGGAAGACTACCTAAAGTGGGGGCTGGTTGAGACTAGTACAAGACATGTACATTAAATGAACATGTCGTGTACTTTTATTTTTATTTAATTTATAGGATCAGGGTCGTGTCTAATCTCTAGAAACGTCTTCTTTTTCCAGTTTTTGTAAAGGAGAGTGATGATATGACCAAGAACTTCAAATTCCTCTCATTCCTTCATTTGATCTCCGATTGAGACATCATAGAGTGGATTTCATTTCCACCGGGGTGTTCTCTCTTTCCCTAGAATCTTTCTTCTTGATTTCTACTCTCTCTTGAGTTTTCCAAGGATTAAATATTTTTACCTTTTTGTAGATCTAAAATTTTCTAGGATGAATAAAGGGCCTATCTTCAATAGTGATCATCGTAAAACATTGAGGTGGGTGGTTTCTACCTTTCTTTGGTTTTCTTTGAATTATATATGAAAAAAGTGTCGAATAACCTTGTTTAGGGTATTCCGTGTTTCGGAATTTAACAGTGTTTGATGCCTGCTATGGTTTGTTTGTTTGAGAAAGGGTTATTGATTATGAATAAGGTTTATTACCTTACTTATTGGAGTGTTACACATGTATGATTTGGTTATGGTCATTGGGTCTAGAAATCTTGTTAGGATACTTGGTTTTCCATGCCTAGTGTTGTTAGGATGTTGTTGTTAATTATATTAAATGAATTTGTTTTTTTATTATGAAAGTATGACCAAGGGGAACTGACTACGATATATTCCCGAAGTAGGGTTTTTTAATTATGAATTGTTTTTATGTTTGACCAAAGGTATAGACTGTGAGATCTGTTGTGGGTCATTGACTGTAGGGGTTAGACTGTGAGAGCTACCTAGAGATTCATTTTGAAATAAATTTTGGACCACAAGGCATTCACTATTATAGCTACCAAGGGGTCATTATAATGCAGACTGAGGGGGTATTGACTGTGAGAGTTACACGTGTGGTAATTTGTTTTAAATTAGTGCTATGTGGGACCAAAGGGGTTAGACTATGTGATATTTCTCAACGGTTCATTATTATTTTTGAATGGCTGATATGTGAAACTGGTGGGGGTTAGTCTTTGGGTACTTTCTCAAATGGTTTCTTGTGAAGTTTTGAGTGATTTTGATGAGTCTACTTAGCCAAAGCATAAACATGAACTCTGTCTTACTTGATTTTTAGATGGTATTTTGAGATGTATGTTTTATTATTGTTATAAAAAGGATAAATAGCATAGGATAGATCTCATGGTTACATTTTTCAATGTATTGAATAATTAATAACTGTAAATGAATGTAATTGGAAACTGTAGGATTTTTTACTAACAGTACATCCTTGTTTATTACATTATTTCTGCATGTTACCTACTATATATATTAACTAATAGTTTGGCATTGATCTTTTAGTGGTATCATACTAGGATTTGTCTCACACCCTATTTGGGTCACGCTTTTGGACCCAAACAGATTATATGGCTACAGGTATGGATAAGGGAAAGTTCCCTTCTTTATCAGGTACTTGATTACTGTGGAGCTAGAGAGAATGGGACCAAGCTCAGGCTTGCAATGCTGTTGGAGTTTACTGTTTTCTATACTTTGGTTTCAGTATTGTATTTCCCGCATAGTTACTTGTTTTGATTCTTTCCGAGATACATTTTACATGCATCATTTATTTATATATATGCTAAAATTGTTTATAATATTAGTCATTCGATATTTACTTTTGTTGTATTGTATTACTACTTCTTTTATTGATTATTATGGTTTATTCTACATTGTATACTTTTCCAATACGTCCATAGTTTCCCCACTATCAGACCATGGCCCTTTATACTATTTGGAAACCTCTAGAATTTGAGGAAATGCGCTTGTGGTTATCTGACCAAATGGGTTCAGGTCACCTTTGGGCAGCACCCAGAATCGAGATGTTACTAAGTGGAATCAAAGGTGTTTTTTTCTGCTTTGTCTTTCTATTTAGAGCCTATAACCAGGTATATGAAGGAATAGGTAGTTGGTAATAAGTGGTTCCTGGGTTTATCTAACCAATGTACAAGAAAAATCCAAGTTACCTCAAATAATGTAATTTTATGGTTTTTTAATTTTTATATTTGTTTTGATTTCACCATTGGGTGGTCACTTGTTTCCTGCTATTATTGTTGATATTATTGAGGTTATATTTCAATTCAACCTAATGGGATGAGTTTATGCCATCTCATGCATCATATAAGCACTTTCAAGAGATCACATATCATGCATTCTTGTCAAGATAATTAGGGTGTATTATTGATTGCATGTTGTTGTGATAGATTTTGTGCTGGATATGTGTGTTGTTATGATAGATGACTTCCTAGAACACCATCTATTTTGATAGGGTTTTGGAATATGTAATGGTTTCATTTGGATGGATTCCAAGATTTAGTCCCCGAGTTGTTATGGGCCCTCTTGGATCAGAATTTGGTTGGTCATGTCTGAACTTTAATCAAATTTTGTCATGTTATGAGGTGGAAAAGGATGAAATTTTTTTATTTTTGAGAGTATGGGATCTTGTGGGTTGGAATTTTTCATTCCTTAGAAAAAAATTTCAAAGTTTTTATGGGTTCCAGATATGTTTTAGAGGCCTAATGTCTGAAAACCTAGAAAACATGGCATGTGGTGTTACGAACACACACCATGTGTTCTTTTATTTTGAAAGAAACAACCTTTCTTTATCACACTCCATGCACTATATGTACACTCCATGTAGTCTTTAGTCATGTGACTAAATATGTGAGCAGAGACACGGGGTTGGGAAACTTCTGGTAGAACACATCATTTCTATATTTTACATGCCATGTAGATTCGACCATGTGTCCAACCGTGTGACTAATGACACAGGTGTGTAGAACTAAATTAGTACACACCATGTCTAGAGTGAACACATTGTGTAGTGTTACTTCGACATACCCCATGTGGTTTAGCTATGTAGAAGAACTTGGGAAGGATGAAAAATTGAAGTACATGCCATGTATCAGGAGGAACATGTCGTGTGTAGGGGTGTTACACGACCATGTTTGGTAGAGGTAAATGCCATGTTAATGTCTTAAGGGAACATGTTTTGTATAGTTTATACATGTTTTTTATCTAAGTTGTGTAAAGAATGGATGTTTTCCTTCTCCTATTCCTTTATTACACTTCTAAGTTTCAATCATTGATAATTTTAATTTGAGGTGTGTGCTTGACCTTACAACGTTATGTCTCTAAGATGTCCTCCGGTTGTGAGCCAGGTGTAGGGTGATGATCAGACATTGGAAAGAATAGATCAGGGGATACAAACAGATCCTACTATATGACCATCTTGGCACCAGCTATTATACCGGACACTGGTTCTGATGCACAGTTTTGTGAAGTCTTTTTATGGTTGTTACAATCTTTCTAGGTATCACTGTATCCTACCCCATTTATGGTAGAGTTGATGTGTGTGTTCCAACAACAGCATCCTCCCACATTTTTAGGTGATGGAGGACCATAGGATGCATTGTCATGGTTAGAGGCCATTCATTCTATCTTTGAACATCTAGAGATGCCTCCATAGAGAAGTGTGATGCTTGTTATGTACTTGCTATGTGATTCAGCCAAGAGATGGGGGGATGTTATATCATAGGTGGTATATCATCAGGATATATTTTGGGAAGAGTTATATAGTATTTTCTATGATTACTTATACCTAGAGACGTTGAGGGCCGATTGATCTCGAGAGTTCGTGCACTTAGAGTAGGTCGCTCTTTCAGTGATGGATTACTCATCCCATTTTACAGAGCTTCAGTTCTTTTCACATGTTCTGGTAGGTGACGAGTTGTATTGGGCTAGGGGATTTGAGGATGGGCTCAGGTATCACATCTAATTGTAGGTGAATGAATTTAGGTTGACTTCGGTGACTGCTATAGTGAACTAGGTGCTGATTACATAGCACAATCTAAGGGAGTGGGGGAAGTGATCTAGGGAGGTTCAGCATCCAGAGTTGGTACTCCTTCAACAAATAGAAGGAAGCGCCCTGGGAGCTTTCACATAATGTTTCTTTAGGTATCCTGGTGGTATGCTACCAGTATAAGAAGAGTGGGAATATGAGACCTCAGTGCCTGAGGGACCCAGCTGAGTGTTAAGTTTACGGAAAGATGGGTTACCTTCAGTGTTTTTGTCCAGTATTCTAACTAGAAGTGAGTGATAATGGTTCTATTCTGACTTTATTCTCATGAGTAGGACCCCTAGTTTCTCATCAGTCAGGGACCTAGAGTTTATCAAACCGTTCATGTTGGGGAGGTGGTTGTGGATGTGGTGGTCTGGCTACAGGTTTCCTATGATAATAGAGTGGATCATCTCAGGGTAGTCAAGTAGCGTCACAGGGCTACGGTACATGTCATAATTTTTTAGTGGAGTAGACCCAGCAGGATCATGATATCATACCCTATACAGTTAAGGGTATGATTCTATTTTCTTCAATTTTAGCTTCTGCACTTTTTGATAGAGGGGATTCCCATAGTTTCATATCTATTTTTGTTATGGAGAACCTTGTACTCTGTATCATTACTTATGAGGATGTTGTGATGCTAGACACTCCGTTGGGGATTAGGAAATATAGTGTATGTCAGTGAAAGGAGTTTACTCATGAGGTTGGTGGTTGTCACTTCTTATGAGACCTATATGTCCTAGAGATGACAGGATTCGATGTCATTCTCAGAATGGACTGGTTAGTCTCTTTTTAGTCCTTTTTTGAGTGTTATAGTCGTAGGGTGAGTTTTACATCAACATAGGGCGGGTCATTTCTACAAAAGGGTGAATGGTATGTTCAGGAGAGAAGAGATGGACCTGAGCATCTTGGGTTGGGCGGGATTTAATCCCAGATTTCTAGTTTATATCTGGATGACTAGGGGACTTCATAGATGGACTTTCCTCTAGTGGTGATTCATTTCAAGGATGTCATTCCATATGCCTTTTCACGTTTACCTCTAGATCGTGAGGTAGATTTTTCTATTGATCTTGTTCTAGGAGTGTAATAGTTGTCCATTCCTATTTATAGGATGGATAAACTAGAGTTACAGGAGCTCAAGAAATAGTTAGAGGAGTTAGATGAAAATGGTTTCATCAGACCCAGTACTTCTCCTTGGGGTTTGCCTATCCTTTTTGCGAAGAAGGAAGATGATACCCTCAGACTTTGTGTTGATTATCATAGGATGAACCAGTTGACATTCAAGAACCGATATCCCTTACTGAGGATTGATGATCTCTTTGATCAACTTTTAGGATCTATAGTGTTCTCAAAGATTTACTTGAGATCTGGTTATCATTAGTTTCACATTAGACCAATAGATATACCTATTACAACCTTTCAGCGTAGGTACGGTCTATACGAGTATATGGTTAAATTGTTCATTCTTATGAATGTGCTTGCAGTTTCCATGGAACTAATGAACCGAGTGATCCATCCTTACTTGGATTATTTTATGGTTGTTTTATGGACAATATCTTGATGTACTCTCACACTCGACATGAACATTCCATCCATCATGAGATTGTATTCAGTACATTGAGAGAGCTTCATTTAAATGCCAAGCTCTCAAAATGACACTTTTTGATAGACCGAATTCACTTCATGGGTCATGTTATCTCGGATAAAAGATTATCAGTAGACCCTGTGAAAGTGAGAGAAATAGTTTCTTAGGAGAAGACGTATAACATCTTTGAGGTACAGAGTTTTCTAGGTCGGGTTGGTAACTAAAGATGCTTCATACAAGACTCTTCACACATAGTAGTACCACTGATAGGCCTAACTAAGAAGCCTGAAAAGTACTTTTAGAAAGAATCCCATGATTCAACCTTTTAGGAGGTGAAGGGGAGGTTGACTTAAGCACTGATAATGATTTTTTCAAAGATGTGAAAGAAATATATTATTTACTATGATGCATCATGTATCGGTCTGGGAGTAGTGCTTATGCAAGGGGAATAAGACATTACATATGAGTCTCGGTAATTGAGGCCACATCATAGGAAATACCAGTCACACGATCTTGAGTTAGCTGCAGTTGTGCATGCTTTGCACAATTGGAGACATTATCTTTTGGGAGAGAACTTTGTGGTATTCACTGAACATAAAAGTCTCAGGTATATCTTTACTCAGCTTGATATAAATTTGATACAGCAAAGGTGGGTTGAGTAAATTCAATCCTTTGACATCAATCTTTCCAATATTCCTAGGAAGGACAATGCAGTGGATGATGCATTGAGCAGGAGGACTCAGATACATGCAGTTCAAGAGGCCAGCAGTGAGTGGTGGCTTATGACTCTATTATCGGAGATGCATTTAGAGGTGCATGATAGATTGAGGAAGAAACTTGTTTCTAATATGGATCTTACATCTATTCTACTAGACCGTGTGAGAATGAGGAAGCTATAAAATTCTAAAGCTCTATCCCTATGTGAGAGTGTGTCGGGTGTGGACCCTACTCATGGATAGACTATGGGCGGTGATGTGATCTTATGTTTCCATGGACACATATGGGTGACAGCAGACGTAAGTGAGGATATATTACAGGATTTTTATTACTCAGTTTGGTCAGTTCATCCTGGTGTCACCAAGATGTATCGATATCTACACAGTCAGTATTTGTGGCCAGGTATGAAGAGAGATATTGTTGGTTTTTTTATGAGATGTTCCACCTATCAGCAGGTGAAGGCAGAGCATCAGTGACCAAAATGGATTTTATAGCAATTACACATTCCTAAGTGGAAGTGGAATGATGTCACTATGGATATTGTGAAGGGTTTACCATGGTCACCTCAGGAGAATGATGCGGTTTGGGTTGTTATTGATAGACTCATGAAGGTTGCACATTTCTTTCTTATTAAGGAATCCTTCGGTGTTTATGAGTTGGGAAGGTTGTAAATCTGTGAGATTGTATGGTTTCATGGGTTATCCACTCTATCGTTTCAGAAAGGGAAACCCTTTTTACTTCTCATGTATGGTAGGGACTACAGAGGGCTTTGGGTGCACATTTACTTCTGAGTACAACTTACCATCCCCAGATAGATGGCTAGTCTGAGGACACGATTTTGGTTCTAGGGGACATGCTTCAAGGATGCATCCTGGATTTTAGGGGATCTTGGGAGAGACACATGCCCCCGGTGAATTTTGCTATAATAACATTTTTCAGTTGACGATTCAAGTGGAAACTTGTAAGGTTTTGTTTGGTATGCCATGCCTATCACCGTTATATTGGCCTGAGGCAGTAGAGGAATCTATGATGGGACCTCTTCTTGTCCAGGAGACCACTGAGCAGGTAGAGTTTATTCAAAATAGGATGGATACTAGATAGTATTTCCATAAATCTTATGATGATCAACGGAGACAACCTCTGGAGTTCGAGGTCAGAGATCTGGTTTTCTTGCGTGTCACATCGAGTTTGGGATACAAGAGGATTATGAGACATGGGAAGCTCTCATCGAGATATGTTGGGACATTTGAGGTTTTGGAGAGAGTTGGGCCAATTTACTATCAGTTGCAGTTACCTCAAATGTATTGGGCTATACATGACGTATTCCACATTTCTCAACTATGACATTACTTTTCAGACCCATCTCATGTTTTTCAACACAAGGAGGATGACATGAAGGTGGATGCATCCTTTGAGGAGAAGCCTATTCAAATTATGTATTTAAGTACGAAGGTTCTTTGTGGCCAGTCTATTCCTCAATTACGGGTGCTATGGCAGCATAAACAAGTACATGATGAGACTTGGGAGAGGGAGGATGACATACAATCAAAATGGATAAAGTTTTTTATAGTTTCTTATTCACCACCCTTACAAGAGAAAATAAAGGAAGAATTTTTTTATGGGGGGATGTTTGTAAGAACATAGATATTTTTTTCAGGTTTGGATCTTGATTTCGTGTTGTTTTTGAGGAAAAAGAACGTTTTGGAAATTTTCTTAGTACACGTCACATACTCTTGAGTTCATGTCATGTACCTAGTTTCCATGCATAATTGTGTACTGTCCGTGTAATAGCTGAGTAAATAGCTGTTTAGTGACCTGGAATAATACCTAAAGTGGGGGTCAGTTGAGGCTAGTAAAAGATGTGTACATAAAATGAACATGTCGTGCAATTTCCTTTTTATTTGATTAATTGGATCTCGGTCACTTCTAATCTCCAAAAGTGACTTTTTCTTTCCGTTTATTGAATAAGAGAGTGATGAGATGGTTGAGAAATTTGAAATCATCTCATTCCTCCACATGAGATCTGATTGAGTCATTGACGGGTGCCTTGGATTCCCATTGGTGAGTTCTCTATTTCCCTAGAGCCTCTCTTCCTGATTTCTCCTCTCTCTCTTGAGTTATCCATGGTTGAACGATTTTGACCTTTTGTAGATCTATGAAGTTCTAGGCCAATTCAAGGGCCGACCATCAAGAGTGATCATCTTACGAAATCAAGGGAGGTGGTTTGTTCCTTTATTTAGTTGTGTTTGGATTATATATGCTGAAAGTGTTGAATACCATTATTTTTGTATAGGGTGTTTTGGGATTTAACCCTGTTTGATGCCTACGGTGGTTTTTCTATTTGAGAAATCATTATTTATTATGAATAAGGTTTATTAATTTACTTATAGAGGTGTTAACCATGTTTGATTTGGTTATGGATGTTGGGTATAGAAAACAAGTTAGGCTACTTTGTTTTCCATGCCTAGTGTTGTTAGGATGGAGTTTTTGTTTGTATGAAATGCATGTGTTTCACATTATGAATGTATGACCAAGGGGAATTGACTATGAGAGATTCCTGAAGTAGAGTATTTAAATTATGAATTTTTGTTATGTTTGAATAGAGATATTGACTATGACAGCTGTCATGGGTCATTAAACAGAGTGGTTAGACTATGAGAGCTACCTAAAGGTTCATTCTTAAATAAATGTTGGAACATAGGGAATTGAATGTGACAGCTATTAGGGGGTCATTATAATGTGAACCAAGGGGGTATTGACTGTGAGAGCTACCTTGATGGTCGTTTGTTTTAAATTAGTGATATGTGGGACCAATGGGGTTAAATTGTGTGAGATTTCTCAAAGGGTTGTTACTATTATTAAATGGATGATATGTGAAACTAGAGGGATTTGATCGATGAGAAATTTCCCAAAGGGTTTCTTGTGAATTTTTAAATTATTTTAAAGAGTCTTCCAAGCCAAATAAAAAGCTTAGACTCTGTCTTACTTGATTGTTAGATGGACTTTTGAGACGTTTGATTGCTATTGTTATACAAGGGGATAACGATATTAGGATAGATATCGAGGTTACATTGTTTAATGGATTGGATAATTAATAATTGTGAATAAATGTTACTGAAAATAGTAGGATTGTTTTCCTAGAGTACTTCCTTGTTTATTACTTCCTTTCTGCAGGTTACCTGCTACATATATTCACTGATAGTTGGACATAGATCTTTTGGGGGTTTGCTACTGGGATTCATCTCACACCCTATTTGGGTCAGGATTTTGGACCCAAAAATATTATATGGTTGCAGGTATAGATAATTTAAAGCACCCTTCTTCATCAGGTACTTGATTTCAACGGAGGTATAGATCATGAGACTAAGTTGAGTCTTGCGATGCTATTGGAATTTACTGTTTTCTGTACATTGGATTTAGTATTATAATTCTGGCATTGTGACCTGTCTGGATGCATTCCTAGAGACATGTGACATGCATTATTTATTTATATATATGTTGAAATTGTTTATACTATCAGTCTTCCACTGTTTACTTCTGTTTTATGGTATTATGGCTTTTTCTATTGATTATTATTGTTCATTCAACTATGTATACTCTACCACTGAGGGAATAGTTTTTCCACTATCATACATTGTCCCTCTATGCTAGTTGGTAGCCTCTTGAGTTTGTGGAAATATGATTTAGGTTATGTGATCAACCAGGTGTGGGGCACCTTTGGGTGGAACCTAGATTCAGGACGTTACATCTAGTCTAGTCTGGAGTTCTTTGAGAGGTTGTTCATGAGGTTTGGAAAGAATGAACATAGAGAAAATTTGGGAAACCAAGGTTTCCCATCCATAAGAAACCCCCTTCATCATGTTCGTACTGATCCCTACAACTGGTGCTCTGTTTCATTGGATACATCGTGGAATAATAGCTATATAATGGTTCTGGGAAGATTGTGCACCAGAATAGGTATTAGACCTTGATTTCATTTCATAATAACTAGGTTTTGGTGTTGTATATTTGGCTCTGTAGGAGATTTATAATATTTTCAAATCATTCTTGATACTATATCCTTCATGAGTGTGTGTGTGATTATATATATAAGTGGATGATTTTGATTATATTTTATAATTTTGATCACTGCCACCTAGGTCAACAAGGATAAACTCTTTAGATATCATATCTAGTTATCTTCTTTAATTATCAAGTCTATATGTTCTTTCTTAGTTCTATTTGGTAATAAAAATAATAACCTAGGATTGTGTTCTCACCATGCATGTACAATCACATTTTTTCAATCACGTTACATCTTGGAATTCTTTCTACTTTTTTGTTTATTTTTATTATGTTCTTATTATATAAAATTTTTATTCCAATGAAACTTATTCAATTTTATTTCAATTTATAAAATAATTTATCATATCAATTTGTAACCCACTAATACACATCAATGGATCCTCAACCATTCTTGGGTATGACCACAATAATGTTTCCCCAAACAAATTTTATGTTAGGATTTGATAAACAATGTAAATTCATAATAATGAAATTTTTTAATAGAAGTGGTAGGAGTAAAGTGATAGTTTTTCTATGATTATCTTATGATCATTTCTAGTGGAATATAATTCAAACACAGTAGATCCGTATTTAAGAATATTAATGTGGAAATAATACAAAAACAGAGTTCCTAGTATTCAAAAGTTGTAGCGATCATTTTCTTCTCTTTGTAAGAGAACATTTGTGGGAGATCATAATGAGATGTTAATGTAACAACCCTACCTCTGAGGGATTAAACCAAATTATGGATCAAAAAATGATTAGTGAGGATACAGGTAGTATCAAGGGGTACTAGATTCTTCTCAAATGAGACAAACAGAGTTTTAAAAGGGATAGTAGAATAAACTCATGTAAATCACATATCACACACTAAAAGAATAGGTTGAGATCCTCTTATATAGTAAAACCCAAGGAATCTCAAATACATTACACATCTCATGAGTTATATCCCATTGGGTATAATTCATTGAAATATTTTGATGAATTAATTAAAATCCATTAATCCTTATAACCGATGAATAAACCATTGGATGAAATAAATAATATAAATAAATATTATTTCTTACATCATATGAATGGATAATACATGCATCAAATGCATATATTAAATGTACAACATATATAATATCTGGTATATTATATATAAATATATCACATGCATCATATTCATGTGTACATTCACGTCATGTATGTGAATTTTAGTTCACATCCAATAATATCCCTCTTCCATTAAATCCCTATAAGGACTTTAGAAAAAACGTTACAACTCGTTTTGAATCCTTCCAAAATCTTATGGATATGATTTTTTATCAAAATATCATCATTTTGAACAATAATTTTGTCTGAAATTTTATACCTATCCAAGGGAATAATTATGAGACCCTAGAAGCCTTAACAATATTGACAAAAACTATGTAATCCAAATTTTATAGATGTATGAAAAGATAGGACTCCCACAAAACATCAATAATACTCATGTTATTAATGTATCTAGTGTGATCTCCATTAAACATACTCATATCACTATATGATCATGACCACCACAATATGTATTATATACATCATATTTATCCTATATAATGCCTTTATTAAAGACATCAAGTGACTACTCGACAAGGAACATGTTAATCTTTTATTGGTATTTCATTATTTCTTTAATCTTTGAAAGAGACTGACCATGTTGTTGAACACATCACAAGACATTAATATATCTAATAAGTTTATCAGATGTCACGTATTCAAGTAGTTGAACACATAATATGTGAAACAACTAAGTATGACCATTAATTTCTTCAGTCTAATTCAATAAAGGTATTTTTTATTATCTTACAAGTGGGAAAATGCCATCTTAGTTTCACTCTGACCGATAAAATGATCAACAACATACCCAACCACTACCTATATTAGCTAAGTTCATATGTTGACATTAATAAGTATGGTTTCAAATCATGAAAGTTCCCATGCTATGTATCTTAGAAACATTAGGTAAGAACTATTTATAGTAAGAATTCACCCCTAAGTGTATCTATGACCACATGACATTCCAAAGGATATACATTCACAGATTAGTCCAAATATCATGTCTCTACTTATTACTTCATGATTTTATTCTTTATCTCCCATATAAAACTCTTTGTAATGGATATAACAATCTATTAAATATAAACTTTTCATATCACTAAAACCCATTATACTCCATAATTATCATTGATTAGGGACAAATAAAAGTTTATACATTGAGGGGATATTTATCATTCGATCATTCATGAAAATTACTGTTATAGAACACATGAATGAAGGATAAATGGAGATTTCCTTTATTATAAGTATATGATATGTTTACAACCATTACAACCAATATATCATAAAAATATAAAATAATCCTTATATAGTTGAAAAAATAATAGATTTTATTGTATAAACATAACAGTTATATGTAATTCCGGTCACATTCCTATGTGACCATCTAAAAAAATACTCACACTAACCACATAGTGAGTAAATTTTACAAAGAAAGTTAATTTTAATAATGGTGAGATGTAAGAATCATATTCGTTAACTTTAACTATATTAACTTATATTAAAACTTATTATCTTCATAATATCAAACGTTATAATATTATCATTTATTTTATACTTAATACTCTATCTATATAAATCATCATCATCCTTGGAACCCTTTCCATCAAAATATTTCCTTGTAATATTTGGTAATAATGTAATGATTTACATTATAACATTAACCGCATATCTAAAAACCTTTTATGATAAAGTGATATCCACTTTGATATGGTAAAAAAAGTAACCGTTTATATTTTTATTTACCACCATACCATAAATACATTTAGGATACCAAGTGATACACTTTATTTATTGGCTGATGTAAAATTTAGGGAACAATAATGTTCACTTGTTATTGTAATTAAATGTGACTCATATTATTTTTCTTTACCATCACACATCCTAAATGTTTTAGGATATTAAGTAAAACATCAAGATAATCTTAGACTACTGAAATCTTTTATTTGTTAACATTAAACTTCTCTAAGTCCAAAAATACTTCAACTAGGATCAAAGATATCATATTCTCATCACAATATATTTCTAAGATTATA
This sequence comes from Viscum album, assembly GCA_963277665.1. Lineage (NCBI taxonomy): Eukaryota > Viridiplantae > Streptophyta > Magnoliopsida > Santalales > Viscaceae > Viscum > Viscum album. The sequence goes on from OY728135.1 coordinate 477,063,576, forward strand.
CATAAACTACTTTTTATTTTAATAAGTGACATCTATTTCCTTTTAGTGGGAATATTAAAAAAACAACCCATTGTTTCCATATCATATATGGTATTATATGTGTTTGGAATATTTCTATTTTAAAAAGAAAATTTTATTAAATATCTCACCAATGTGTTGTAGGAACACCTTCCCACATATTTTAATAAACATATTGATAAACACTTTATACATGATCACTATTTTATCTAGTATAAACACTTTTATCTGAATATTCATTTCAAACAAATGTAATAGAAATCTAATGAGTCAAAACTATTAAATCTCATTATAAATATTTTTTATCAAATATACCATCTTACCAAATAATATAAATGAGATTAAGATACATAGCTTTTACTCAGTTTAATTTTAGTTTGAAAAATAAATTACATTCAAATTTATGATGCATCAAATATTTTCTTCATCACATGAATATAAAATAAAAACTTAATTAATTATTCCTTTGATTTATAACAATTATATATTAAAAATAATTTTTAAAATATTCATTTGGTATCACATATGTTAAGACCCAGAAATTTCAAGGAATTTTTTTTCTTAATTTTCTCTGGAATTTTACAAGAACGCAGTTTCTAACGGCGCCTGATTTCGAGGCCCGGTGTGCCCAGAAATATTTTCCGAAGTTTAGATAAGGTACTTTCAGTGAATGAATGAGCGGGTTTTTCTAACTTTTGAACTGGTGCTCGGAATTGAATTCTGAGGGCACTGATGGAATCTAAGCACCCTTATTTTCTTAGAAATGCATTTTCTGGAGTTGCGTTTTCTTGGGTGTAGTTTTTAATTTTTTGGGTTAAGTTAAGAAATAAAATAAAGTGGTGCGGCAACTTTATTTTATTTCACTTAAAGCCACTCAAAAGCCACTTAAGCTAAGTTAAGGGGATAGGGTGGAACCCAAAATATCCTACCCACTTGGTAGGATATTTGTGAGATGGGGCCCACACGAGCCCCACCGTTTCTTTCCTTCAAAGTAATGCACCCGCGAAAACTCTCTTTAATGAATGTCAACCGTGCGTTTTTATGGTTAAGAAACTCCTCATAAAATTGGGCGGTTAAATCATTACAATTAATTCATTGAATTAATTGTTCGTTTCTTTTCTTTTGAAATTCAAACGTGTCATGTGCGTTAATAAAATAAGATAACTCGTATTTTATTTCTGTTGGAACTTGTGGCGTGGAGAGGATTTGGAGGAAAGCGTTCTTCTTCGACGAAGAACGCGAAAAACGCGAAAAACGCTCCGACCTCCGAAGAAGAATGCCAAACCCTTGGAGATCAACGAAGTGACGTCATGTTCCGCGACGTCAACGATGTTTCTTCCACGATGATCCTTCTCTTCCGCGACGATCCACTTCTTCAGCGACGGTTAATTCCGCGATGAACTCACGTTCGACGACAACGCTTGTGGTAGGGAATTATGTTTGAGAATGATTTTATTCCCTCATTATTTTCATTCTAAAGAAAACAAGGAAACATAGATCAACATATTATCTAGTTGATCTGTGCACGTTTTCCAAGCGGGATGGGAATTTTTGTTGCGGGAAGTTGTGAGGGCATATTTTTATTATTGATCGTGATCTCATCTGTCACCTTTCATGGTTTCATTTTGGGTTGCCTCTTATCATACTAACGATGGAAGGTCGGACCGCACGAACACGGCCGACCCTCCTTCCCCCCTTGTTGTTTGAGTTTGTTGAGGCATGTGAACGGTAGCGTGGTGTCGTTGCACCACGCGGAAACGAGAAGAACAAACGCGGTGAAGAAGTGGGGCACCGTCGCGCCGCGCTGTTGGGGCCGAACGAAACCGCGGGGGGAGTCGGGACCGAGGAGGCGATTTGAAGACCCCACGTTTTTTTGTCAAAGTGCGGATCGACGGACGATGGTGAGGTGGTCCGCAAAGGCATTTTGAAGGGTTTGCAGTGAAGGTCGGGTCCCGGGATGATCTCTGGCGAAGACTGCAGGCGAATTGGACCACCGGAGCGCGTCCGGTGGTCCGGGGAAGCCCCCGCCAGCGCGCCGCCAGAAGAATCTGCCACGGCAGAAGCCACGGCGGTGAGCGAGGGTCCTGCGGCCGCGCGGTACTGGGGAACGCGGAACGTGGCAGCGCGCCGTACCCGCTGACACGAAGGGGCCCCCAGCGCGAGGGGATCGCGGCTCCTTGGGCACGATAGCTCGGCCAGCGTCGAGGCGCCCAGGCCGGGTCGGGCCGCTCAGGCCGGGCCGGGCCGTGCCCACCCGGGTTGGACCCGGATCCGGTTTGGTTCGACCCTGTTCGGCCCGACCCGGGGGGGGGGGGGGGGGGGGGGGTTGGTCCGGGTCGGTCCGGGCCCAGACCCCCCGTTTTCGGACCCCTCACGGTTTTTCACTCATATCTTGAGCTGTAGACCTTCGATCGACGCACCGTTAGCGGTGATGCGACCCTTGGATCGAGACAGTCGTTTTGTTATATTATACACAAGGTTTTGGAATACCTTGGGTTCAGCCAGGTTGGTTCGGATACAAAACCAACCGGGCCCTCGGAGCAAAAACGCTTATATCTTGAGCTCCGGACGTCCAATTGACATGCCGTCGATTTTGATGGATTCCTCTAATCGAGACGGATCATTTGGCTTACTCTGCTCGGGGTTTGGATGCCGTCAGAGTGCAGTCGGGATGGTTCGCTCACGAAACCAACCGGGCCTCTAGAACGAAAAAAGCCAATAACTCACAGACCAGGTGTCTGATTGACGCGCCGTCTGTCTAGTTGATTTCCTCTTGATGAGATGGAAATTTTAGAATACTTCTCCCAAGTTTTGGTCTCTGTTAGATAGTGGCCGGGTTGGATTGTACCTGAAATCCAACCGGTCCCCTGGAACGGGAAAGCAGATATCTTTCAGACCGGACGTCCGTTTGACGAACTGTCAGCGGCGTTGGTGATCACGTTGAGAAACAGTCCCTTTGAGTTTACCCTATGAGAGTTGGGGTACAGTTGATATATGTACGGGTTGGTTCGCACATGAAACCAACCGAGCCCCTGGGACGAAAGGGCTAGTAACTCACAAACCGGGCGTTTGATTGACGCGTCGTCTATTGCGTTGAGACCCCGGTGACGAGGCAGTCCTTTGGGATACTTCTTCGTGGGACTTTGAGATACTTGGAGTATCGTCCTGTAGCTCATGGAGTGGACCCTCCTAGTGACAATCGTGCGGAGTATGGAGACCGTGTAGCCGACTGAGACTTGATGACTGCTTGACCGACTCGACATGGAGTGAGTCGACTAGCCCAGTGGACGGAGCACTACTTTGTGAGGTGCATACCCATGGTAGATGGAGCACTACCTGTGTGACAGTGCAGACCCGCGGTACTCGTCCGGAGAGTATCTCTGCAGGCTACTAGGGGGTGTGCACTACTGTGTTTGGGTGGAATACCCCGGCGGGAAGAACTACTGTGTTTGGGTGGCTGGCCCGCGGTACTCAACAGGAGGAGTACCTCAGCAGTTTTAGGTTAATAAGAAGTACCTCGGAGTCGTGACAGGACCAATGTACACTCCAGAGACGGAGCTCTTCCGCAGTTACGGTTTCAATAATAAAATTCTTGGTTTGAGTTGAGTCTATGACCTTTTTGTTTCCTCATGATAGAGATGGGAGACTTGATAACTTTGGTATATGTATGGGCATATACATGGGTAGTGGTAATCCGATGATTTCATAATCCTTGGGTTTCCTCATGATTCAGATGGGTTACTTGATAACTTAGGTATATGTATGGGAATATACCTATATAGAGGTTATCTGTTGAGATCTTCTTTGTGGTTATCCTTGTCGGTTTTACTGAGACCTTGAGGGTCTTGGGGTCCCTAATGAGTATCGTTATACTCACCCCTACACGGGATATTCCCGCACCTTGTTGTGTTGGTTGCAGACGACGGGTAGTGCTGACGGAGGCCGAGTGTTCGAGGAATGGATGGTAACCGGAGGTGGACTACATGATGAGTCACTACCCAGAGGTGGACTACATGATGATTTAGTATCTGGGGGTGGACTTCACGGCGAGACAACACTCAGAGGAGGTTGACGGGCGAGAGCGTTGTGTAGGCTATCTGTACCTACCCTTCATGTAGGATCTGTGGTGGATGATCCAGGAGCTGTGCCATCTGTACCTACCCTTCAGGTAGGATCCGAGGAGGATGTCCCAGGAGCCACTTTCGTCCTTCCAGCTGTTGTCATTTTCGGTTGAACTTTGTTCAGCTATAGTTGTAATTTCATTTGGTTTGTATTCTGGCCCATTTACCTTTCAGTAATTCTCTTTGTACTTAGTGTTTTACTTCCTCTTGTACTCTGTGGTGTTTTTTTTACATTAATAAAAGCAATGCCTTACCAGTTAACGATATTTACACCTTTAGTGCTAGTCACCAGCCCCTGGCCTATTGAAGGCAGGCTTGGGGTAGTCACGGCACGGGCCCCAAGGACGGGTCGTGAAAAATTGGTATCAGAGGAGTTGGTTCTACTGCAGTACTTATAACTATAATATTTTCTTTCTGTGAAGCAATAGTGTTAAGTGTACCGAGTGTGGATTTCAGTTCAGGGAGTCTAGTGTTGTTGCGGTTGGCCGACGTATCCATACACCAGGACCCTGACAACTGATTTCCAACTTTGTGCATGAAAACAATTATTGTGTGTGTGTTTCCAGAAGTTTTTAAATGTCAGCTCAAACCAGGTCAGCTCACCAGGTATAATCGTTTGACAGTGTCATGTTGTTTCATTCAGGATGCCTTTTCTCGGATGACCAGCTAGAGCCCAAGGGGATGTGCGTACTGACAGCCTGTCGAGCGACGAGGCTTCGGTACAGGGCCCTCTTGTAGTTGAGGCACCCGCAAAGGCACCAGTGGTACTACTATATGTTGGGCCACCGATGCCACCAGCCCTAGCAGTTGGCGATGCACACCACTTGAGCACGCTGCATGAGTTCCAATGCTAGAGACCACCCAGGTTCCGGGGAGAGACGGACCCGCAGGGTGCTGAGGATTGGCTGGAGGATGTGGTGAGAGTCTTCAGGCTAGTGGGGACACCAGCAGACATCATTGTGATCTTTGCTACCATCCTTCTTCAGGCAGCAGCAGGCAGGTGGTGGAGCCAGTTGTTCCAGTTTTGCGACGGGATGGCCTTCACAAGGGATGACTTCGAGACCTTCATCAGGCTGGACTTTGTGCTAGTAGCTCTACACCCTGAGTGTGTACAAGAGTTTCTTCCATTTCCGTAGGGTTTTTGACCAGTAGCCGAGTCATCTGTGGGCAGTAAACAGATGATGCAGAGGTCCAGGAGGACCAGACCAGCAGTTGGGCGATCTCGGGTTTTAGGATCGGTGGTGCGGGGAACCCGAGGTGGGGTCAGAGCCAGGCGTGCTTGAAACAGACAGTGTTTCTCCTGCGGCAGGAAGGGTCACCTTGCACGTGACTGTACGACCCCCGCACAGTTGATCAGCGGGTGTTGGAGGAGCCACCGAGACAGAAGCAGCGGCTGGTGCTTGAGCAACACCCGAGTAGTGGACAAGGTAGTAGAGCTCCGGGAGCAGGTGGACAGGAGAGGAACTAGTGGATACGTCCCTTGTACTTCTAGTTCCATGTTGCTGTTGTATTCATGTCTTTGTACTATGAGCTGCAATAATAAAAAGACACTTATCTTTGTGATTTTTTCTTTCCTGTACTTTTTGTTTGGTTGATATTGAGTGGTCCTGGTTAAGACTGTTGACTTGACCCTCACTTTTGAGATTTCTACTGGAGGAGACCCAGTGACCTCACACTGATGCCGACCGTGTGACTCACCCCTTGGATGCGAGAGTGACAGTTTGATCTCTTGGTAGTTACGTCGAGGCCTTACGACGTCATCCATGGCATGAATGCATCATTCATGTCGGGATTGACTGTATTAGGCAATGGGTGTGGTTCATCCAGGGGATGAGACCGAGTTTCTCTTTTCGGCAAAGGAGAAATTTTTAGCAGCTCTTTCAGATCATAGGCAAAGAAGTTGCAGGTCATCCAGGAGCGAATGAAGACTGCACTGTGCAGTAAGAAACAGGAAACTGGCACCAGTCTTAGAGACTCGGGCATGTTAAATGTTTCAAGAAGTGGAATATTTAAGGAGTGATGAGTCTGCGAAGCAGCAGACATGGAGGCAGAGCTAGGAGAGAATCATGAGGTGGTATACATCTTAACATGCCACAACCACCCACCTTAGTTATCCCCTCTAGGCTCAGGGAGCTAGAGGGCGGAGGAAGAGTGTGGCTGCATGCGGTCAAGGAGTGTTACCCAATGGCTCTAAAAATGATTCAAGGGACCATCTATGTCCACTACTGGCTGTCGTAGTAACATGCATTGATACGAATCATTCCTTCCTTCCACAAATCTTGTCTCAGACCTAGAGTTTCCGGTAAGCCGTAGACTTGACCCTCATGTTTGGAGATATCTTGGGAGAAGACTCGATAATCGCACTTACGCCGATAGTGTGTTCAGACCCTCGAGGCGAGAGTTTCGGTTGAAATCTCTTGGTGGCATCATCGAGGCCTTACAACGTTGGTTTTAGTATTGACTGGGCAATCATAGTTCATACACAAATTGAAGGTATTAGGAAAAAAGGTTGTGGTTTAACTATGACGTCAGAATGGGTTTTCCTTGGTCGGAGAAAAAAAGGAAACCTCAGGCATCACAGGGTAACTCATGCACAGGAGGGTGTGACTGATCACTCTTGAGTCAGTCAACCTTACCCTCGTGGCAGCAGTCGTTTTGAGTTCCAGTTCTAAACAGGAGTTGGAGACCTCTGGAGTTCGAGGATGACGATCACGTCCTTATATGGGTCTCACCTCGACGAGGTTTACGGAGATGTGACCAAGGCGGCATGTTATCTCCGAGGTTCAACGGACCTTCTTAGTTCATCAGCTGGGTAGGCGGGGTGGTTTACCACTTGACCCATCCACCTCAGTTTCACCAGGTGAAAGACAACTTCCATGTATCTCAACTGAGGAGATATGTGCTCGACCCATCGCATATCATCAACCATGGGGAGCTGGACGATGGCGATGGGGTGTCTTTCACGGAGGTTCTAGTGGGGATCGAGGATCGACAGGAGCAGATCCTACGAGGATGATCGATTCCTCGGGTGCACTTTCTATGGTATTATGGGAACCTCCAGGTGAACACATGGGAGCGGAAGGCTCAGATGCATGCTCTATACCGCTTTTGTGACCCTAGTTTGTGTTGAAGCTTTACGAGGACGTAAAGCCCTGAGGTGGGAGTAATGTTAAGACCCTGAAATTTCAAGGAAATTTTTTTCTTAATTTTCTTTGGAATTTTAAAAGAATGCAGTTTCTGACGGCGCCTGATTCCGAGGCCCGGTGTGCCCGGAATTAATTTCCGAAAAATAGCTCGGGTACGTTCAGTGAACGAACGAGCAGGTTTTTCTAACTTTTGAACTAGTGGTCGGAATCGAATTCTGAAAGAACCGATGGAATCTCAGCGCCAGTATTTGCTTAGAAATGCCTTTTCTGGAGTTTCGTTTTCTTGGGTGTATTTTTTAATTTTTGGGGTTAAGTTAAGAAATAAAATAAAGTGGTGCGACAACATTATTTTATTTCACTTAAAGCCACTTAAAATCCACTTAAGCTAAGTTAAGTGGATAGGGTGGAACCCAAAATATCCTACCCACTTGGTAGGATATTTTTGAGGTGGGGCCCACACAAGCCCCACAGCTTCTTTCCTTCTAACTAACGCACCCGCGAAAACCCTCATTAATGAAAGTCAACCGTGTGTTTTTTTGGTTAAGAAACGCCTCATTAAATTGGGCAGTTAAATCGTTACAATTAATTAATTTAATTAATTGTTCGTTTCTTTTCTTTTGAAATTAAAACGTGTCATGTGCGTTAATAAAATAAGAAAACTCTTATTTTATTTCTGTTGGAACTTATGGTGTAGAGAGGATTTGGAGGAAAGTGTTCTTCTTCGACGAAGAATGCGATGAACGCGAAGAACGCTCCGACCTTCGACGAAGAATGCACAACCCTCGGAGATGGATGATGCGACGCTGTGTACCGTGACATCAACGACATTTCTTCCACGATGATCCTTCTCTTCTGCGACGATCTTCTTCTTCCGTGATGGTTAATTCCGCGATGAACTCGTGTTTGACGACAACGCTTGAGGTAGCGAATTATGTTCGAGAATGAATTTATTCCCTCGTTTCTTTCATTCTAATGAAAACAAGGAAACACGGATCAACTTATTATCTAGTTGATATGCGCACGTTTTCCTTGCGGGTTGGGATTTTTTGTTGCGGGAAGTTGTGGGGGATTATTTTTATTATTGATCGTGATATCATCTGTCATCTTTCTTGGTTTCATTTTGGGCAGCCTGTTATCATACTAACGGGGGAAGGTCGGACCGCACGAACACAGCCAACCCTCATCCCCACCTTGCTTTTTGAGTTTGTTGCGGCACGTGAAAGGCAGCGTGGTGTCATTGCACCGTGCGGAAATGAGAAGAACGAACGCGGAGAATAAGCGAGGCGTCGTCGCGCCGTGCTGTTGTGGCCGAAGGAAACCACGGGCGGAGTCAGGGCCGAGGAGGCGATTTGAAGACCCCACGTTTTGTTGTTGAAGTGCGGATCGACGAACGATGGTGAGGCGGGCATCGAAGGTTTTTTTTTGGCTTTTCAGCGATGTTTGGGTCCCGGGATGATCTCTGGTGATGACCGCAGGCGAATTGGACCACCAGAGCGCGTCCGGTGGTCCGCGGAAGCCCCCGCCGGCGCACTGCGCCGGGGCGGCGTCGCCGGCGGTCGGGGGCGGCGGCGCCGGCGGTTGGGGGCGGCGGCACCGGCGGCGCCCGGAGCGCCACCGGAAGATTCCTCCACGGCTGAAGCCGTGGCAACGAGTGAGGGTCCTACAGCCGCACGGGACCGGGGAACGCGGAACGCGGAAGCGCGCCGCGTCCAGTGACACGAAGCGGCCCCAAGCGCGAGGGGACCGCGACTCCTTGGGCGCGACAGCTCGGCCAGCGCCGAGGCGCCCAGGTCGGTCGGGCTGCCCAGGCCGGGCCGGGCCGCTGAGACCGGGCAGGGAAAAACCCACCCGGGTCGGGTCGACCCGGTTTGGGCCGACCCAGGGGGGTTGGGTCGGGTCGGTCCGGGCCCAGACCCCCCGTTTTTGGACCCCTCATGGGTTTTCACTCATATCATGAGCTGTAGACCTCAGATCGACGCACCGTCAGCGGCGATGCGACCCTTGGATCGAAACAGTCATTTCGGTGTATTACACACAAGATTTTGGAATACCTTGGGTTCGGCTGGTTTGGTTCGGATACGAAACCAACCGGGCCCTCGGAGCGGAAACGCTTATATCTTGAGCTCCGGACGTCCGATTGACGTGCCGTCGACTTTGATGGATTCCTCTAAGTGAGACGGATCTTTTGGCTTACTCTGCTCGAGGCTTGGATGCTGTCGGAGTGCAGTCGGGTCGGTTTTCTCACGAAACCAACCGGGCCTCTGGAACGAAAAAGCCAATAACTCACATACAAGGCGTCTGATAGACGCGCCGTCTGTCTCGTTGATTTCCACATGATGAGATGGAACTTTTGTCATACTTCGCCCGAGTTTTGGTTGCTGTTGGATAGTGTCCGGGTTGGATTGTACCTGAAATACAACCGGGCCACTCGAATGGAAACTTGATATCTTTTAGACCAGACGTCCGTTTGACGAACCGTCAGCGGCGTTGGTGATAATGTTGAGAAACGGTCCCTTTGAGTTTACCCTATTAGAGTTGGGGTACAGTAGAGATATGGCCGGGTTGGTTCAAACTCAAAACCCACCCGGGCCCCTGGGATGAAAGGGCTAGTAACTCACAGACCGGGCGTTCGATTGACACGCCGTCTGTTGCATTGAGACCCATGTGAAAAGGCGGTCCTTTGGGATTATTCTTCATGGGACTTTCAGATACTTGGAGTATCGACCTGTTGCTCATGGAGAGGACCCTCCCAGAGACGAGCGTGCGGAGTATGGAGACCGTGTAGCTGACTGAGATCTGGCGACTGCTTGACCGACTCGACATGGAGTGAGTCGACTAGCCCAGTGGACGGAGCACTACCTGTGTGATAGTGCAGACCTGCGGTACTCATCCAGAGACTAACTCTGCAGGGTATTAGGCGGTGTGCACTACTGTGTTTGGGTGGCATAACCCGGCGGGAAGCACTAATGTGTTTGGGTGGCCGGCCCGCAGTACTCGATAGGAGGAGTACCTCAGCATTCTTAGGTTAGTGAGCAGTGCCTTGGAGTCGTTACACGATCACTGTACACTCTAGAGAAAGAGCTCTTCAGCAGTTACGGTTTCGATAATAAAAATACTAGTTTGAGCTGAGTCTATGACCTTTGTGTTTCCTCATGATTGAGATGGGTTACTTGATAACTTAGGTATACGTATGAGCATATACCTGGGTGGTGGTTATCCGTTGATTGCATAATCCTTGTGTTTCCTCATGATTGAGATGGGTTACTTGATAACTTATATATATATATGGGCATATACCTAAGTAGAGTTTATCTGTTGAGATCTTCTTTGTGGTTATCCTTGTTGGTTTTAGTGAGACCTTGAGGGTCTCGAGGTCCCTACTGAGTATCGTTATACTCACCCCTGCACGGGCTATGCCCGCACCTCGTTGTGTTGGATGCAGATGACGGGAAGTGATGACGGAGGCCGAGTGTTCGAGGACTAGACGGTACCTGGAGGTGGACTACATGACGAGTCAGTACCCGGAGGAGGACTACACGATGAGTCAGTATCTGGAGGTGGACTTCACGGAAAGACGACACTCAGAGGAGGTTGACGGGCGAGAGCATTGTGGAGGATATCTGTACCTACCCTTCAGGTAGGATCCGTGGTGGATGATACAGGAGATGCGCCATTTGTAACTACCCTTTAGGTAGGATCTGAGGAGGACAACCCAGGAGCTGCTTCCGTCCTTCCAGTTGTTGTCTTTTTTTGTTCTACATTGTTCAGTTGTAGTTGTACTTTCATTTGGGTTTGTATTTTGGCCCATTTACCATTCATCACTTCTCTTTGTACTTAGTGTTTTACTTCCTCTTGTACTCTGTGGTGTTTTGTTTACATTTATAAAGGCAATGCCTTCCCAGTTATTGGGATTTACGCCTTTGGTTCTAGTCGTCAGCCCCTAGCCTATGGAAGGCAGGCTTGGGGTAGTCACGGCACGGGCCCTGAGGACGATTCGTGACAACATACCCTTGAAAATTGAAGAATAAATTTTGATAACACCAATACCTAATAGATAAATTCCATGAAGTTCCCAAACCCCTTCAGGTATTCTAGACAATCCCATTATATGGAATCATTATCCATCATTCCTAACAACCCTAGGTTTTAATAAACTTGGATGGATTCTTAATGAAACGTTTTTTAACTTTTAAACTAATGTTTCTTCTTTTGGGTTGAAAATTTACCCACTAGTACTATTTATACAGTACCAAAATCCAAAAAATATATTCCTAGTTATTTCATTCTAAACATGATAATGTTTGTTATAAATTTCTTAAATTCAATTACTTTTTTAGAACATTTACATAAATTGAAATAATATGGATTCCCTAACCATAACATTCCATTTTAGTCTCTTCATATAGAATGTTATGGAACTATACCAATCATAAATATGTGTATTACCGTCCTTCTTATTTAAAATATCAATTGCTTACAATTCACTATCAAGAGAGAAAAATTAGAAAATAAAAAAATTATAAAATATTTCTTTGATCCTGAAATATCCAAGTATCTTACACAAACACACAATTTCTCTATCCCAAGGATATCAACTTCAAGCTTGATCATTCAATTATATTTTTGATGTCCTGTATATTTATACACTTTTAAAATATATAATTGGTATAACATACCATAAAAGAGATGAATTATATAACATTCATATATGAAGTAGATGCTCTATGTGGATTCTTATAATCATTTAGGTAATCCAATAAATTTCTTCACCAATTCAAAACATTTACACAATGGAAATATTTCCCTTCTTTTTTATTTTTCATTTTGATAGGCGGTGTGGACTTTCCCTGACCTCTTTTTTTAAAAGGTTCGGGTTGAATCCTCATTTATTATTAAAGCAAGAAAAGACCTCTTTAATTGGGTAGAGGGGGACCCATTACATAACCCTAAGGGCCAGTGGGAATTTTGACCATTACATGGCCCGTAGGCCCAGTTTTTTGGCCCCAGACCCATTATGTGAATAGTACTGCTACAGTACTCGCGCTGCTAGAGTTACGCAGAGTACCCGCTGCTGCTATAGTACCCTATCACCGCTACAGTACCCACCATTTCTATAGTGCCACCACTTCTACAGTATGCTATAGTGATACTACATTACTTGCACTCAATGGGTTTTGAACCCCCATTTTACATGTAGAATAAAGGGGTTCTTACCACTAAGCCAAACCCCAACTACATCCATGACCTCTTTTCTTATCTCTTTTTCCAGAACTTTTACCCAACTATTCTTGGACCATCAGTATGATACTTAATCCTGAACCAACCATGTATAGTTCTTCAAATATTAAAGAGATTGGGTTAAGGTTTACAAATTTCATTCATACTGTAATTCACAACAAGCCATAAAAACCTTTCTCTTAAAGACATTATAATGAAATATATTACCAATTCAAGATTTAGAGGTAAACACAACCTCTCCAAGGAATTTATGTACAAAATCATATGGATTATATGGTAGGATACCAAGGATATTTATACCATATTGGAGTTAAAAATACATTAGAAACTTCATACAATTCATTCCTTGCCTGTTCTTGATAGATCTTTTTCAGGTTATCAATTATTTGAAAGGAATTAAGAGTCTCTTGTTTCTTTTTCAAATTTGACTCTATTATAACCAGAATGAGTGTGGAGAATTCATATAAATCCTGTTTATTTATTATCATAGTTAACCTAATTATTTTTTTGAATAACTTCACCAGTAAATTTATCATAAGGTGGTTTTTTCAACACATAAAACATTCCTTCTTATTTGAGAACAATCTCAAAATTTCTTTCCAATCAAGAAAGGTGATACCATTAAGTTTTTCATTTTCAAGGACTGGTCTTAAAACCATGCTTGATGATGATTCCATTAATTTATAAAAAAAATTAAAAGATGATTATCATTTATTATATATTTTATTTAATGGATTAAAATTTATGTTTTCCCTAAAAAAATAATAACCATGTCACTACAAAAATATATATGACAGTTTCCAAAAATGACTACTAAAGTTGGAATCAACATCCAACTCAGGTATGTTATATCCATTTAGTGGTAGTTTCTAGGAGTTGTTATAGAATGGTTATTTAGCGGTAGTTTCCGCTTCCAAAAAAATGTTGATGATACATCGGAAGATTAAAATTCCATTATATCCTTTATATTTGTTGGCAGCATAAATCAGTGCTAAAACTAAAAAACCACAACTAAATAAATTTTGACTTTAAATAGTGTCTATTTAAAATTACACAAAACAATAATGTTTTACATATAATGGTGGTTTAAACCATCTCTATATATTTCTTTAAAAAACTCCATAATTTGCAGCCCCAAAATAGAGAAAGAAAATTTAACACAAATATAATTAATTAATTTGGAAATTAGTATAAAAGATAAAACAATGGGTCAATAATAAGGAATTTGAAAGATCAATACTAGATATATGTGATAACCCTATATATCAGGATAATCCGTACATGTATTACCTACATTGACCCACCACTTAGAATCAGAGATGATCATCTTGGGACAACCCATATGGGAGGAAATATGAATACCTTTAAATAACCCACACATCTACACAAATTCACACAAACATTTTAATAGATGTGTTCAAAGAATTTAGAGCCATAGTGACCCATTTTAGGTATGAAAATTAGGCCTAGAAAATAAGGGGATTCTTACTAGCCATATTTGGGAATAGGGGAATGAGTATAATGTATCAGGGAAATCTTTTTTCCCATATGAAGTATATAGATTAAGAGTGTTTCAATCCCATCCCACGCCATTAATTTATATGATATTGACCATTGATCTTACTCTTGATATCTATAATAACAAAATATAGTACCTAGAAAATACATATATTGACTATTAAAGCAATAACCATGCAATAAAACAAACTATAGACAGGCTTAAGGAAATGATAAGAACTATATCAACCAACATGTTCATTAGAATAAAGTAACAACATTCTTAATATAGTAAAGAAAAAATATATTTAAATTCATATCCATGTTCACCAACCCAACTGTGAGATCATATAACCATGAAAGTGACCAACATGGATTACTAGTATGTAATAATTAATAGAATAGTCTAGGAATACATTAAAACATGTAAGAAAGGAAAAAAATTCAATTGGATATTCAATTCCTCAGTCATCCTAGGAATACATCAATGAATTTTGTAGTTAAATCCTTATAAAATCCCAATAAGATGTACACAACCCAAAGATGGTATTAAACAAAGGCATACTTGTGCTAATGATTAAAACCCCTTGATCATGACATAAATTATTCTATAGTAATAAGTTTATGAAAGGATACCAATTACAAATAATCTATAAATCTAGAGTGATCCCTAATTACTACCTGATTACCTCCGACTAACACCCTCTCTATCTCCATCGACACTTATTACTACCAGAACCTATATAGAAATTACGTTGAAAATTAAACAGTGTTGTATATTTATATTTAAACTTAAAACAAATAAACTTTTGTGTAAAAAATGATTTTGAAGTTGTGTGACTTACCTTATCACTACCATACATTGATGAAATATCATCGGGGATAGATCTGGTCATCTTTTTATAAAATTTAATCATCTCTTTCTATAAAGTGTTGAACTTTGTATCTTGCATGATACCTCTATTCCTGAATTTTTCTTCGCATTAAAACAAAACCCCTACCATCATATATTGGTACGGAGTAACTACAACCAAAATTATATTCTTCTACAATTCCTAGCGGCCTGTCAAATACATCAAATGGTAATTGTCCCAAACCCATCCCACACGCTCAACCAGGATGCTTCTTCCCAAGGACTTGACCAACTGAATCATCCTAGGAGACATAGAAGGATTTCATGAGATTTTCATTCCATAGTTATTTTATTTTTACCTATAAATCGAATATTAGTCATATTTGAAGAAATAAAAATTAACATATTAATAGAAGACAATAATTTATTACAATGAAATTGTAATTCATACTCCAACATCTTTGGTAGACTGATTAACATAACTCCCATAAGATTTCATATGAACATCCAACAATATTTCTTTTCAAGAGACTTTGTTCCCTAAATTCGTTGAATGAATTAAAAAAAATATAGATAAAAAATTTAGTATGTGAAATATATAATTTTATATTATAAATATTTATACTAATGAAAATATTACCAGAGGCGATCTGTATTTGGAAAAACTATTTGACCTGGAAGTGTGAGGGATGATTTTTTTTATCAGGACTCGATGCATTTTTACTTAAAATATCCTAAAATAAATAACATTTATTTTAAAAATAATGTATTCCATTTCATCCAATTTTCATATTCATGTATATATGAAAAATGAGATTAATATAATAATATATATTTTAATACCACGTTCTTATCTTGATGAAAACTATAAAAAAATCCATTCATTACTCGTTAGGTACCCATTTAGGTACCTTAGTATACAGTTTTTGAATGCTCAATGATTTATCGTTTAATTCATTCCATTATCTCTATTTAAAATCATTCCATTTCTTACACAAAATTTTCACTATCCACTTTCATGCTATAAAACCAACAATGGGAAAGTGTAATAACATATATGAAAAGAGATTAATTTTTAAAATATTATAATTTAATAACATAATGACCTTAAATTAATCCATATTGTATTAAACTACATTTATTTTTGAATAAATGAATTCATTTACCAATATTGAGGCACATGCCTCCAATCAGCATAGGTAATTGGAAGGGTAACCAACTTCACCACTAGTTAGCCTAGAATCTAGGCAAATAATATTAATACATCATCTATAGGGACCCAATAATAGCCAAATGAGATAACTATCTTCAATCTATTTAGATTGAAGACATATGAATAATTCCTATTTATCTTAGTATTAATATTTCTTGAATATTTTATGAAAAATTAGTTAGTAGTATTAAAATGTGAAATAAAATTATTCACATTAAAATTTGTACCTATAATTTTCACCCTCCAATATCCTCATGAAGAAACAAAAGTGACAACTTGGTCCACCACTACTGACGCTACTACACGGGGAGGTGTTGCATCAGATGCTAATGTGACACTAACGAAGGATATACCAGATGATGATTGAATATAGGGCATGATAGATGGCGTAGGGGGCAGACATAGGGTATCTTAGATGTTGTACACAGGGAGTCTGATGGATTGTTATCTATTGGTGTAGTTAATGGAATGTTGATTGGGAGATGTATGAGATCAATAAAATGCATTATCATTGGAATTCCTATAATTTAATCAAATAAAATTTACTTTAGAATATATATCTCAAAAAATTCAGGCATAATAAAATTGAAATGATTACAAATGCACAGTACTGACAAAACAAATATACATAGATATGATAATGAATGACTACAAATATAACATAAGTGTTTGAAAAATTAGTTTTAATATCTAGAGTAAAATCATAACTATGGGTACCAGTATAATGGAATCAAACTATTATAACACTTTTACCTAGAACTACTACTTAGATACCCAAGGCGTACCATGAAATTTTCTAATCCCAAACATAATAATTTAAAAGAAAATATATATAACACTATCATGTCACACATGTACATCCATGTATAGAAATTAAAAGCTTCATTTCAATATATCACTATCTCAAATCATATGATTCAAAAATTATATATATGATAAAAATTGTAATATATAGAGGGTTTAATCAAATAATATCAGCATTACATCAATCCAAACATGGATAAATTTAAAAATAGAATTTAAACCCATGTGATCATTGTCTTAAATTCTAAAATAATTCATACCATCAATTATGGTTATAAAATAATAGATAATGTTTTATTTTTTCATAATTTATTTTATGCTGAATCATTCCCTCTATATGTATGTAAAATCCCATATTGATCCTAATTTTTTATTATATTATCAACATAAACCTCTAATTGAAATCTCAATAGTCTAATTGTTTAATATTTATTGGTTATAGGTTCTATCTATGAATTTATAATGAATTTTAGTTTAATATAATATATATATATATATATCTTATTAAAATTCAATATTCTCACAGAAACTGATGACCAAAATAAATTAAATAATAAATATGATGAATATATCTCTATTTAAGAAGGAAACTAAATATTTAGTTCTCTAATGTTGTAATTCTATTGGATACAGGTTTAGAATGGAATAATATGAACAAATTTTAGTTTCATTAACTACCAAGGAGAAGGATTTTTTTTACTTTGATAAGATCAAACAATTGTTTTGAAGCAAATGAGTAACTTATATCTCTTTCGAAAATTTTACTGCATAATAAAAAATAACAAGTGGAAGAGATCACATGTTTAATGACTCACATGATGTATAAATAATTGATTAAAATGATATTATTTGAAACTATAAAAAATATATATTCACATTTATTTGTGTCTATTTTAGAATCTTTAAGAAGGATATCACTCATTAGGAAGAATAATTTTTTTTGATGGAAAATGTAAAATCACAAAATGTAGTAACATGAACTCATGTTCTAGAAAATTGAAATGTAAATAATAATAAAAAATAGATATTGAAGAAATATTTTACATTTTTGGAAATTATTTTCTTGAAGAAATTATTATGAAATTTGAGACCAATTAAAGGATTAATGTGAAGTTCTATACATGTGATAAAAACTAGAATAATGCCATTTATGTTAAAAATGCTCAATTAGATATCAAATCAATTGTGATAAAGAATTATGATAAATAATTACAAGAGAAATCAAAGATCCATGATGTTTCTAAGAATAAAAGTTATGTTATTATAATGGAATATGAATATAGAATAAAGAAAAAAAACCTTAACAAAAAATTTATAGTGCATAAAATGAAAGTTTTAAATATAAAAACTATTTATGTGAACTATTCAATACAAGTTTAAATGGAAGTTGATACCTCACATAATTCCAGTAATTATTTATATAAAAAGGTGCATTATCTTGTGGTAAAAGTGTCCTGAGATCATCCAATTATCAATATTTAGTAGCCCCAATGGAAAAAATAAAAATCAACAATTTAAAATTTAAATTGTACTAATTTTGTTTTCTTGTACAGTGAAAGTATGAATTATAAATATGTATAAAAATATAGATAAATACACCACTAAAACCACATGAACATTATAGATAAATTAAAAACCTTAGGAAACTCACATGGACATCATACATTAATGAAGTGAGAAGACAACACTGACAAACACTGCCCTAGGATGTCCTCTATCATGGCTGAACAAAATCTCCATGAGAATTGGTTGATTTCACCATTGTCCTTTACAATCCACAATGAAAATCCCAATTGAAGAAAAAAAGAGAAAAAACCAATAAAAATATTAAGGGAGGTGTTTGGAGGGTGATACTAACCTCAAATAATCAAAGGAACAAAAAAAACACCACAAATTAAGGGCTGGTGAATAGAGTAAGGGAGAGCGTTACTGGAGGTTAAACTGTGGATGACCTCTTGGACTCGAGGGGCTCGGGGGGGGGGGGGGGGGTCACCGAAAATGGATAGAGTCAGTGGGTGGGGAAAGAATGAAGCATCCAAAAAGAGAGAAAGTTCAGTGGTGAGGTCTTGGGGTTCTTGGGGGGAGTGGTATCATCAGATAAGGGAGGGGATCAAGGGAGAAAGTGTGTTTTTTAATAAATGGTTAAAATTTAGTGGATGTTTTTAAACAACCACTAATAAATTATTTCAATTTTTCTAGTGATGGTTTAGTAAAATAAAAATTATTATAACTCTTTGAAATTATAATATATGATTAACATTAAATGATTAAATGTTTGGATCAAGCTACCAAAAAAATTTAATTATTTAAAGGTAATCATTTATTAAAATTTTGGGGTGTTAAAAATAATTTTAATTATAATTGAAATATTGTTAAAGGTATTTTTTAACTCATTTTTTATTTTTCATAAATTTTTTAAAAGTAGTATTATTTATATTTTCCATACAAATCATTTCAAATTTCATTAAAAAGGTGCAAAAAGAAAGTTTTTTTTAACATTTACTGTATGCCCACCCTTCCCTACCATCATAAAAATTATTCTTTATAAAAATTCCCCTATATGTTAACATTATTTTTAAAAGAAGGTCATATTTTTGATCTTATAGGATCATTTTATTCTTGATATTTTTTAAAATAAATGGATATTTATCCACAATTCAAATAGAAAATGGAAAAAAACATTCTTATGGATTTAATTTATTTTTTAAGTGTTTTATATTGAAAAATGAAATATTAAAACATTTTATTTATAATCCATACATAAAAATTATAGATGATTATGGGTGATCTTAATATAGTTCATGATGATGGGTGAGACCGATATGGGTCTCCATTGCAAGGATTACTGATTTAGTCTTCAAATGAAAAAATGACGGAGATAACCAGGTCAGTTACTCCTATAGAATTAAATTGGCTTTAGTTATTCCAATACAGGTTAAACATGAGTGAACAATGTTTATTATTATGATTTTCCAAGATACCTATATTATTCTTACTAACATGATTTTTATAGAAATGTTTTGATTTCAAAATCTAAGTAATGTTTTATAAAATTTTAAAGGTGAATGATTTGTTTTTTTTAAGAAATGTATTCATAAGTTCCCACATGCCAAATGATGCCTTAATTGTTTTCCTGTGATTAATAATGTTTTTATAAGGTTTTAATTGTAAAAATATGTGTAAATTATTTATTTATGTTCTCAATGATTTATTTTTGAAATATATAAATATTTTATTGGGTTTTCATTTTTTTATTGAACTAATGAGTTTCATTTATTTATATGGCACTTAATGAGATTTTAGTGATCGTATTAAATTTTTAAAAGTTTTATACAGGATATAAGGATAATTAAGAACTATGTAAAGTCCAAAAAATCCTCTCTAGACTCATATTAAAATAAGTTAAAGTGTCTTGAATGAGTCATGGGTGTAAACTCAAAGCATTATTTTTGTGGAAAAATGTACATTGTATAGAAGTTTCCACGTTCTAATGTATTTATTTTCTTAATTCTATAAAAATCTAAACCTAAAAGATCACGAGAATGTAAAAAATTTAAATCCTTACAATTAAACTCATATTTATGTGTTTCTTAGGTAATAAATTGTTATAGTTGGAATTAGAGAATGGTTTAGATACCTTTAGAGGTTATGAGAATGTTAAAAGTGACAGATTTAATATGATCATATTAGGATCAATTCCATTTGAAGAAACCTTCAAACCATAATAGATATATATTTAAGAATAAATAGCTAAATATTATCATAAAACAATTATTTAAAATTGATGAATAACAACAACCATATTCTTAACTTTGAAAGAGAATAATTAAAGGAGGCCATGATGAGCGGTTAATTAATGAACCCTACCTATGAGGGAGTATACTGGAATATGGATACATGAATGATTGATGAAGATAAAAAAGAAATTTAAGGGTTCTTATCACCTTATCTAGTGAGATTAACAATTCTTGGGAATAAGAGAGGTTTATCATACTTTTAGTAGTCTCATATAGACTGCACACCACAATATGAGACGATCTCAACCTTTTATATAGGCAGTGCTTGAGGAAAATCATATTCATAATTCATTTAATGAGTAACATACCATTGGGAATATTATTTATTATACACACTTCAATGAATAAATACTAATGAAACCATTTTGGGATAGAATAATATATATATATATTATTCTTATATATCACATTCCTGAAAAAATACAGGCATCACATTCATGTATTAAATATAAAATATGTATAATATCACATATATATATATATATATATCATGTATCATCTGTATTTGTAATTGAATATAATTCATGTAAATTTTAGTTCACATACAATAATATATAACATGCACTAAAATCCCATAAGTACTTTATGTAAAACATCACAACTCTGTGAATTCGTCCGAACTCTTTTGTATATGGGTTTATCAAGCTCTCTCATTTTTGAACAAACACTTTATCCAGAATTGTACCCTTATCTAAGGTCAAAATTGGTTGACCCTATAAGACTTAGTAGAATTGAAAACAACTATGAAATCAATATTTCATAGATTTAATAAAAGAGTTTCCACTAGAAAAGATTTAATTATACTCAAACTACTAAGGGGTTTATTGTGATATCCATAAAACATACTCATATATCTATATGAACATGTAAACCATAAGATGTATCATATAAATTTTATGCATACCTATATAATACCCATTTCCATGACCTTAAAGGTGTACTAGACATGGAATATATCAATATCGTGTTAGCCTCTCTTCATTTTTTGATTCTCTAAAAAACTAACCATGTTGATGAATACATCACAAGTCATTCATTTATCTGAAAAATATATCACATTTAACTTATCCAAGTACTGAAACACATTATATATGAAACAAAAAAGTATGAACATGTATTTCTATAGTATAATTTAATCAAGGGCTAGATGTATTTAACTTTTATTATAAGTGGAAAATTCCCATCTTGGTTGTGCTCCAATAAATGACATGATTAGAAACGTACCCAACCACCCCCTATATTAGTTAAGTCAACATGTATACTTATGTAATTAGGGTATCAATTTATGAAGTTTATAATGTAAGGTTCCTGACCAACCTTATATAATTAAAATTGATAATAAGTATAAATTCCTAATAATACCAATGAATTAATGACATTACATGAGATATAGTTTTTCAAATTAATCCAAGTAATAAATATCTACTTATTACCTCATGTATATATCCTTTATATCTCATATACAAATATTTTTAATGAATAAAATATTCTATTTGTTCTAACCTTGTCATATAATTATGAAAAATATCACTCCATAATGATCATCAGTTAGGGACAACTCAAACGTATATTTTTAGGGGATATTATCATTCGACGGTTTATGTAAAATTAATTACAACACACATAAATGAATTATAATTACATATTTCCTTAATTATAATAACATGACA
This sequence comes from Viscum album, assembly GCA_963277665.1. Classification (NCBI taxonomy): domain Eukaryota; kingdom Viridiplantae; phylum Streptophyta; class Magnoliopsida; order Santalales; family Viscaceae; genus Viscum; species Viscum album. The sequence goes on from OY728135.1 coordinate 477,085,933, forward strand.
CATTTATAACCATTACAACGAATCTATTATGTGTCTTACAACCATATATTCTACACGACCCATGTGTTGTTGCTCCAATAATGGTTTCATCAATAAATCTATTATATTCTCATGAGTAGCCACCCAAATCCTCTTTAAATTCTCTATATCAATGATATCTCATATGATATTGTATTTCTAAAAGATTGTTTTTGTCCTTTAATGAGACCAGGGTTCCTTATCCCGAGAAACAACCCCATTTTTGTCATAAAATACATTTATTCCCCCCTCAATGTTAGGAACCACCCCAAGTTTAGAAATGAACCTATTGATCCAAATACTTTCTTTTATAGTTTCTAATGAAATGATGTATTCTACCTCTACTGTTGATTTTAATAAGGTGGATTATCTTGAACTCTTACAACTAATTAGTCCACTATTTGTAAAAAAAATCCATATTGAGATTTCATGTCATAGTTATCAGAATGGAAACTAGCATCTATTTTAACCCATCCTCTCATTAAAATACTAAGAACATATAATTCATCGATCATAATTACATAGGGATGTTATTCATATAAATCCATTGAATCACACTCATATTGAATTGGTATATACTTATTATTCTCAAATCCTATTAGACATCAAGTCTGTCACAAACCAGGCCTGAATGGAAAAAAATGGAAAAAAATTAAAATGAAAAAAGGGGGTTAAAAATATAATGAATGTCATTTTAATGATGATAATGATATTATTATTATTATTTAAAGATATTGTCATTAATATATTTATCATTGTTATTATTATTATTTATTATTAATATTATTAGATTTAGTTCTCTTTTCATTGTTTTTTAGTTGTTTTTTTGGCTAGGGTTACCCAACACGTCGCCCCCCCCCCCTCTGCTCATTTCGGCGCACACCCCTCCCCATTTTTTTCCCTCTCCTTCTCTTCAGTTGCGCGGAACCCCTGGTTCACTGGTTTTCTTTGCACACTCCGCCGCACCGCATCTCCCTCTCCGGCTTCACCTTCCGACGTGCCGTCGCCCCTCCACAGTTGGTCACCAGACTCCACTGCTCCTGCTCCGTCGACCGCTCGGCCATTCGCACACCTGCTCCTTCTGGAATTTTTGGGAGTGATATAATCTTATCGTTTATGTGTGTTGTATTAAAAATGTTTGGTAGTGCTGTAGAGGTTTGGTGAAATACATTTTAAAAATGTTGTGAAACTATCATGTTTTTCCTTTTGAGCCTGTTGTGATAAATTTTAGAAGTGTTTAATAATTGGTTATAGCGTTCTAATGAGGTTTTAGAAGGGTTGATTTGTGGAATTGATTTTTTAATGGTTTCTTTTGCATGCGATATGTTTTATAAGATCAGGAGTTGTTTATTTAAGTGGTGTTTTGAGTGCGAAACATGGTTGAAAGGTTTTTGAGGGTTGTTTGGTGGGTGCGAAAGGCGTTTACAAGTCACTTTAGGCGTTTTTGTTTTTAAATAGACATTTTCAAAGTATATGAATCACTTTTGGTGTGTTTTCCTTGTTGTGTACTTTTGAAGTTGAAATGTAATATTTTTGAATAATGGAAAAAAAGTTTTGACATGTTTATATCGTGTATCAAGTTTTAAAGTGATGGATCTATATAAAATCAAGTTGTTTTCGATGTAAAGTCTTCTTGTTTTTTCTTAAAATGATTTCAATAATAACTCAAATGATTTATTGGTACATTTATATGACTCTAAAATTGTGCTTTGTAGGAGTTGAATATGCGTTCATTTTTAAAGTGGTGCATTTTTATAAAATGAGACATGTCGTGTGCGTGTGTCTTTGAAATAGTGCTTTGGTATGAAAATGGTGAATTTTGTGTGCAATATCTTGTTTTTTTTTTTGAAATGAGAATGAAATATAATATGTGAATATGAAACTTTTTTGAGCACATGGGAAAACCCTGGGTATCTAGGTGGGCGGACTAGAAGTAGTGCACTAGTGAACCGGATGGGTATCGTCCCTATTTCACTTTGTTGGATTGACGACTGTAACACTAACTAAACATATGATATTTGAGGTTCATGGCCTTCTAAGACACGTGTTCTGAGGGTCGTGGCCTTCTAAGCCATGTTTTTTTAGGGTCGTGGCCTTCTAAGCCACATTTCACCGAGACACGTGGTTCTAGGGTCCCACTCGAGCAAGATGATCCTTAGGGGATTTACATATAGTGCTCTACCATCGATGGAGTGGTGCCTTCCGTCGGTATATGGAGGACCACTTGTGTGTGTGTGAGTGTGTGTGTGTGGGTGTGTATGTATGTGTGTGTGTGTGTGTGTGTGTGTGTGAGTATGTGTGTGTGTGTGTGCCCAAAATGAACCTTCCTATTTCTTTTTAAAAATCGTGTTTGTGAAATGAGTTCCTTTTTAGTGTTTCCTTTAGAAGTTAGCCTGTAAATGTTTTCTTTAAAATCATTTTGAAAGTATAATTTTGAGTAAGCACTTTAAATTGCCTTTTGATGTTGTGGCATGGAACTTTTTCTCGGTGGAATCCTACTGGGATTTTAGCTCACACCCTACATACACCCTTGGGTGTATGTAGTTTCTTGTTTCTTGTGAATCCCAGGTTGCGCGTCGTGCTCAACGAATGGTGGTTCTGGTTGCTGTTGGTCATCATGTGTAGGTTGGTGTTGGTAGCATGGGGATGCACCTTCTCGTGTCGCATGAGGTTGGTTTTGGAGCTAAGTTTTCTATTTATTTTGTTGTTCATTTTGGGTTTTTAGCTGAATTGTAGACCTAAACCTGTTTATAGTTCAGAAGTGTGTTTTGTAGTCTGTTTCAAGTTTCATCTATTTATCTGGTTGGTTGTCTTTTTTGTCTTGAATTTCGTGTAAAACCGTTCCCACTTGTTAAACTTGATACCCGGGCACTTGTGCCAGCCCGTGGGGATCGGGAACGACCTTCGGGCCTTTTCGTGGACCAGGTCAGGCACCGGGTCGGATGGCGACCTGGCCTGGTTCGTGACAAAGTCAATTACATAATATTACATACAAGATATATCATATGGTTGATTCATAAGTAGTTATATCCATTCTTTATAACTCTTTATAAGGGTCCAAAATCTTATTATGATTCAGGACATATAAGACTTGTAAATATCCCTTCCTGAAGATCTCCATGCTAAAACACTTTATCAATTTTCCAATATCTATGTTTTGAAACAATCCAAGAAACATCTTATATATATCACTATAGATCGTCATACTAAGTATTCAATCTACTTTACCCATTTATTTCATTGGACAACATTTTCCTAGACACATATTTAGAGAGTGAAGTTTTAGGACATTATTTACAATAAATTGTATGTCATCTTCAAAGAGTATTAGAAATACCACCACAGTTGCACTGAATAACATGTATACATATGAATCATCTATATTTTTTATGAAACTGAACTATTTTATTTCATAATAAAACAAGACATTTCAACTTTCAGAATCTTTCTTCAGTCTATAAATATAATTTTTTTACATTAAACCCATATCATTCTCATCTGGAACTTCAAAATCCTTCCAATGTATCATATAAACATCCTAGACTAAATTCCCATTATAGAATGTGGTTTTAACATCCATTTTATATATCTCGTTATCATAATTATCTATTATGGATAGAAAAATATGAATGGAATTTATCATTATAATAAGTGAAATTATATCTTCATAGTCTACACCATGACATGTTTGTAACATTTTTTCACCAGGCATTCTTTATAGGTAGACACACTACCAACCATGATAGTTTTCTTATATATGACACACTTTCACCCTAGGTGTCTTACCCCTTTATGATCTTCCACTACGTTAGAAACTTGGTTAGTGTACATGGAGTCCATCTTAGATTCTATATATTTTAACCACTTATCTGAATCATAACTCTTAATGGATTCTTAGTATGAATTAAGTTAAAATATTATGAGCGATACTTATTAATAATCATCCATCAGAAATATATATCTCTTAGGTTCCTGATAAATCCTATTTGAACATTGAGTTTATTATTTAACTTGAGTTAGTTCTGCATCTATAACTCTTTACTGAATCGGTTTAACCTCCATTTATGGAAAATTACTATCTTTTATCTTTAACTTCTTTAAGTTCAACTTTCCTCCAATTGGTTCCATGATTTATGTGTTACTTCTCAAGGAAAACAACATGTCGAGCTACAAACACTTTGTGATCAATAGAATTATATAAATAATATCACATAGTTTCCTTTCTATAACCAAAAATTATAAATTTATCTTATGTAGGGTCAAGTTTATTAAAGGAAAAAACATTATACAAATGATTGAAATCCCAAATTCATTAAAAAAATATAAATTTGGATGTTTTCAATACTATATCTCATATGGTGTTTGTGATTTATTTATATGGAACATGGTTTAGTAAAAATGAAATAATCTTAAGCGAATAACCGCAAAATGAAATAGTAAGGTTTCATACACTCACCAAAAATCAATCCATGTATAAAAAGGTATGAATACTCCATTAAAATACACCATTACATTGATTTGTTTTGGGAGGGGTGTTTTGTGAAACAATTACAAAATCACTTAGATGAGCTATGAATTCTTGGGTCAAGTATTCACTACCTCAATCCAATTAAAGGAAAATTTACCTATTGATTCTGTACTTTGTTCTAAAACACTTTGAACTTAAAAAAAATCAAACTTATATTTAATTATAAATACATACCCATGTTGGATAAATTCATTAGTAAAATTAAAAAAGTACTTGAAACCACCATTTTTTATATAATCATCGGTCCACATACATCCCTATGTATAAGATCCAACAGTTTATAAGCCTTATCACCTTTTCACTCAAAAAATGATTTTTTCATTTTTCTTAATAAATTAAATTCACATGTATCAAACAATTTACAATCAAATGCGTTGAATAATCCATCTCTATGGAGCCTTTGAACATGTTTCTCATCAATATGTCCTAGGCGATAATGTCAAAGGTATGTGAGATTAGTATTAACTCTGAAATTCTTATTGTGATTTTTATAAATAAGATTATCCATATCAAGAATATATAAACCATTAATTAGATTAATAATGGCATAAAACATTTTATTCTTATATATAGAATAACTATTGTTCTAAATAATAAAGGAAGAATCAGTGTTTTATAACAAGACAAAGATATCCAATTCCTTTTTATAGTGGGGGCCTAATTATAATTTCTCACTTCTAGGATTAATTCACTTGATAAAATAATATCATATATACTGATCTATAATATATTTACCCATGATTCATTACTGATATGAATATCTACTTCACCCTTCATCAATTCCTTCTTATCTCGAAGTCTTTATTTTTAGCATAAATGTGTGATGCACACCCAATATCTAATAACTGTGAGTTAGAGTTGGATAAACTGATTTCAATATCATTTAATTTTAGGTTCATTGAATTATTCTCCTTGAGAAGACTTCACAATCCTAGATACCAGTCTTTAACTATTTTATCGTATATACCTATTAATGATCTTAATATGATTAATGTGCAGTATTACATAATCTACAAAAAATACATATGAGAAAGTGAGTATCATGTATTAAATATTTTCATTAATGGATTTAAATGAAAGTGATCCCAATAAAAATTATGACCATAAACATCATATCCTTTTAGTGATCCAAAATCTATATTTCATTATGGGGTAAGTCTTCTAGGTATTCATCTTACCACATAATTATTTAGGTATGGAATCACCCTAATAAAAATAATTGTGACTCTTAGATAGTTGAGTAGATAACCACTTATCCAAATCCATAATATCGATTCACTCAACTATATTTATATAGTATCATATCCATTAGGTGATCCCAGCTATGTTTCACCTAAAATAAACATAAAAAATAATATAACATTGTACAATCAAGGGGAACCTATCTATGGCATGAAACCACCCCACAAGAAAATCTATTGTCACTTATTACTCACTTCCCTGATACAAGATAATCAAGGGGCACACAACTATGACATGTAAATAACTTGATTGATAATTGAGGTCTTGGAAAGTCCTACTTTGTAAGGAATCTCACACATAGTATTTAAAAGGGGTTTCTCTTTTTAAGGTCTATCCAATTTAATATATATAATATACATATTAATTTATTAATTATTACATATTTTTAATCATTTTATTCTCATGTTTTATTCCTTTTTGGTATGAATGATTCTAACTATTTATTTTTGGAACCCCCTATTCCAAACCCCAAATTAATGTGCTAAAACCATATTATTATATAACTCATTAAAAAATCCACAAGCTTGTGTTACTCACCCAAATGTAAAAAACCAAACATATTCATACATATCTAGATGCATCATATATATAAGGTACATGAATTATTTATATAAATTCATAGTGTTATATTATATTTACAAACACCACATGAGTAAGAACTGAGTGATTGAAAGCCATCCCCATTAATTTTACTATCCAAGGCATAAATCTCTAATATAGTTAGTAGTCCAACCCCAAGTCCCTCTACCCAGAGAGACTTTACTAAAGAGAGTATTCAATTCATTAAATCTCTAACACAAAATATGCACACACTATGCCCAAAAAAATTATCAAAATCATAACATTAATTACAAACCGAGTTAAAGGCAGATGAAAACTAAATTTTATTATATCAAACCTAGATCGACATTTGAGGCTCTATCCTAGAAGCAATTTCACATATAAAAGGCCATAAAAAATATTCTTATTTCATAAGAATTTTACTAAAAATTAATATAAAATAAATTTAGAAAATAAATAAAAAATTTATATATTTTTCCAAAACATGAGACATTTGTGAAGTATTCATAAATAAGTGCATATTATAAACATTTTATAATTTATTAAAAATATAAACATTTTATAGTAATTTAAATATGAAATACTTCATGTTTTATATTATATGGAATTTATATTATATTTCATGAATTATAAACATTAATTAGGTGAATTTCTATTGTATAAATATTTTTTTATAATATAAATATCATACATTTTATAATTTATAAAAACATTATAAATCACCTCTCATGATTTCTAAATAAACTATTTATTTATATATCTTAAGGCATGACATTTAACTTGTCTAATGGTATTTTAAAATACTAACCTTTAATATTTGGGAATAAATTTATAAAATTTATTCAATTATTTATAAACAATTTATAATTAATTAATTAATTAATTAAATCCCTAAAAAATAAAATATACCAAAATACTTTTAATTATGATTTATAGAAATTTTTTAATCATAAAAATATTTTAATATAAAAAAATTATAAACATTTTTATATTTACCCTTATGTAGAATCTTTATTATGCATAAGGTTATCCTCCCTTTACCCTTTTATAGACACTATATGTAAGGGAAACTATCCTCAACCTTCATGGAGAGGCCTAAGTGTAGATCCCTTACACCATGTCAATTGCATAAGGTTAAGAAATATTTTCAAAAGACTATGTAAAGGTAATAAAAAGGTTATCTTTACATAGGTTAATTTAAAAAATATCACATAAATGTAATACACATATTACCTTTACACAGATTCCACACCTAAGTGTTATACATAGATTCCCTTTACACATCTTCCTTACAAAAGGGTAATACCATGATGTGAACTCTCCACGTAAGGGTAAGTCATAGGTTACCTTTACACATCCAAATTACATAAGGGTAACCTATAAATTCTAAATCCTATGTATAGGTACTAAAATATTAGTATAAATTTTTAAAAACATTGTAGCTCAATCACAGTTACGATTTTTTAAATAAATTTGTGATAAAAACACATTTGATTCATAAAGAAACTCACTTTGATACTATTAACGGGTTTATATGAACATATTATGATCATTTTCACTAAAGAAAAACCTAAAACACATGAGATATATATTCAAGAATCAACATGTAAATATTATCATAAAAAAAATACTATGAAATCATGAATAACAGAAGCCACATTCTTCTCTTCAAGGAGATCACAATAACCCGTGAAAAAAGAACCCTACCTTTGAGGGAGTACACTGACCAATGTATCTACAAATGATTCATGTGGATAAATAAGAAACTTAAGGGATACTAGCGCCTCTTAGGTTTGGATAAATAGTTCTTCGGAAAAAGAGAGCTTTAGCAGACTTTTGGTTGTCTCATATAGAGCACACACCACAGTAGGAGAGGATCTCATCCTCTTATTTATATAATACATGAGGTTTCTTCTATTCATAAGTCATATCATGAGTTACTTATCATTCGGTTGATTATTCATTGAACACACTTCAATGAATAAATAAAAATGAAACTATTCAAATATAGATGAATAATATATATATATATATCATATATATATATCTTATATATATATATCATATATTTATCATATATATATATATATATTTCTTATGCAGCACATGCATAAAAAAATACATGCATCACATGTATGTATTAAATATACACTATATATATAATATCACACACACACAAATATATATATATATATCAGGCATCATATGAACTTTTTACATGCATCTACACATGTACATTTTTTGGAAATGTCCATTCAAAATGGGTTTTCATAGAAGAAATAGGGCATCTAATATAAAAATGAATCAAAGAGAAAATAACCTTCCAAATAAGTGAACGTGAATAATTAGAATAGATTATTTTTGGAAGAGTAAAATCAGTTGTTGTAGGATATTAACGGTGGAACCCATGAAAGATAACACCCTAATTCTCCTTAGAGTAACATGTCTATAATGGATCATATCATAAAACAACACCTTCTGACATTAAATGGATCTTAATACCCAATAGAAGCTAAAGGATGGATAAATGAATTAGATAATATATTTTATGTTTTGATATATATGAAACATCTAAAGGTAATCCTTTATATTTACCATTTTTAAGTTGATTCCCATTGATTGCGGTGTCTAATTAATATTTCTACAGAAAAGGTTGAGATTAATTATATTGGGTGTATAGTCTTCAAATATATTTTTCTTGAGAAGTATTTTCTTAATGATCATTGAAGTATAGCATAAAAGAAATTCATAGATATAAATTAAAAGGGAGGAAAATCACTGGCTGCTTATGATGAAAATTTTACTAAATTGTCCAGGTATACACTAAATATTAATTTATACCATGAAAGTTAAATTAATAAATATTACATAGGTATGAAACAAATATTAAGAAGATAATTGGAACAATGAGAATATAAATATCATGAGGACATTTCTCTATGTTATAAGAAAGTTTATTTACAATTTTATGACACTTATATACCACATGAAATCAAAAGTGAGATGTATTCTATGTTAAAAGAAATGGATAATTAGTTAATTAATGAATCTAGAGTTAATATCCTGACCCATGTATTATAAATGTGGTAAAAGAAATTTTATAGAATATTTCATAGGATTAGTATAGTGTTATTGATGTGCTAAGCTGAGTCATTAGGCATGTGGATGTAATAAAAATATATCTAATTAGAACAATAATGGGAAAACAAATGATCATTATGTAGTAAGTTGTTTTAATTATAATGAGTTGGTTCATTATTCTAAAACACGTTGGAAGCTGGTTAATCAATGTGTGAATCATCAAGATCAAAAATAGAAAGGTGCAAAAAATACTTTTTCTACTACTACGGAAGATGAGGGACCCTTTAATAAAGTATTGAAAGGTACATTACGTATTTATTATAATTATTCTTTTTTGATTTAGGATCAACACATTATTTTAAATCTAGGAAAATTTCAAGTAAAAAATAAATACCATCTCAAGAAATGATGTAATAGGTTTTAGTAAAAACAAATAGAGGTAGTATAAAGTAAAAATGAATTTATAGAAATATTCTGGTTATCATCTATAAAATGTGTTTTCTGAAAAACCTTATTATATTTCTCAGTGTAACATTTTATTTTATTTTGGGAATGGATTAGCTTTTGGTTTATCTTTCTAAGATAGGTTACATAGTTAAAAATTTAATTTTTTAGATTGATTTTTTATTTGTGTATAATAATGAATTCATAACTTTAATAACATATCAAGAAGAAGAAAATTTAATAAAATATATGACTGAAATATATCTTTTATATTCTGTTAAAAATAATGAAACCGTTAAAATTAGTGATTTTCTACTTATAAATGAATATCATGGTGTATTTCCTGATGATTTTCTTAGTGTTATTCTTGATATATAGGTTGAATTTATTGTTAACATAGTTCATGATTCTAATCAAATTTCAAAACCCCCTTATTTAATGGATCCATTATAAGTTTTGGAATTGTAAAAGTAGTCACAATTGTTTTTTGATAAGTGATTCATTCATCATATCACTTCAAATTAGGGTTCTTCTATTCCGTTTTTTGAAAATAAATATTATTCTATGAAACTTTTTATTGATTATAGGGCACTCAATAACATCAATGTTAAGAACATGTATCCATCATTGACTTTTTTGATCACCTCCAGTGTGATAAGTATTTTTTGGAGATTGATATCTAGTCTAGGTATCACCAATTGAAAGTGAAGAAGGAAGACATTCAGAGAATGAAATTTCATAATAAGTATATACATTATTTCATTGTAGTTATGCCTTTTGGGAAGATAAATTCACCCATTTCATTTATAGATCTTATGAATAGATATTTCCATGATTATTTGGATAAATTTGGGGTGGTTTTCATTGAATAAATTTCTATTTATTCTAAAATTTATGAGGTACAAGAGGAAAATATAAAGATTTTTTTATCAACATTAAAAGAAAATAATTTTTATGGAAAATTTATCATATGAGAATTTTTATTACAATTGATTTTATTCCTTGGGAATATTATTTCTTAAGTTTCCATAATTATTGATCCCAATAAGACTAAATAGGTGTAAAGGTGGTCAAGACCTAAAAATGTCACACTAATTCAATGTTTGCATAGATTAGCGGGTTACTACTAATGGTTTATTGAAAAATTTTCTCATTTTTTGAGCTCGTGAACAATGTTATCTTGCATGTTAGTTAAATTCATATGGATAAAGGAATGTGATGACATTTTTTAATGATTTATAAAAGAGATGGGTTAATTATTCCATATTAGACATTCCATATAGAAATGGTGATATTTTTATTTAAAGTATTGCAATATTGATGGGACTTAGTTATGTTTTGATGTAGAATTATCGAGTGATTGCATTTTCATCATGTTAATTGAAAATCTATGAGTAGAATTACCCTATGCATGATCTTGATATTGAAATGTTGGTTTTTTATTTAAAAATTTGAGGGAATCATTAATATGGGGTAAAATGTTTAATATATACTAACCATAATATATATTCAATTAAAAATTGTAAAAAAATTAGGAATAAAAGATAGTTGTAACTGATAAAGGATTTTGAGTTCATGATTCATTATCATCTATTTAAAGCAAACAAAGTAGAATATGTCTTTAATAAAAAATATAATTCATCAATTCCCATGATATATTTAGAATATGATCCTTTGTTCATGTATTTATTAAATTTTGGCCTCTAAATTGTGCATACATGAACTCCCTCTCTTTTGGTTCATTTTTCAGCACATTCATCTTTGTCAGAAATAATTAAGCCTACTCAGTATGAAGATCATTGTTTTCAAGAATGAGTATTGTTTTTCAATAATGGTATGTTTTCAAAATTTAACATTGAATAAGAAAGAATTTTAAGATTTTGAATGAGGTTGTGTGTGCCAATTGATTCCCAATTAAAGAAGTAATTCATGTGTGAATCTCATAAATCTCTTTTTTCTATTCATCCCAATAACACTAAGATGTATAAATAACTTCAAGAATATTATTGGTGGGAACTAGTGAAGAAATATATGACTAATTATACTATTAAATGTTTAACTTTTACATAGGTAACAATTGAGTGACAACTACTGAAGTGGATGATTTAGAAATTTCTATTGTTTGAATAGAAGTGGGAGAATATATCCATTTATTTTGTGGGGGGATTTCCAAAGAAATATCAAGTTAATAATGAAATTTGGGTTATTGGTGATAGATTGAATAAATATATTCATTTTATTCCTATATGAGATAGTAATTATTGTGATCATCTTTTTAGAATATTTATCAATATTATTTTTATGTTACATGGAGTCCTTAGCTCAATTTTATTTGATCATGATCCAAGATTTTCCTTTAATTTTTGGAAAGGATATTAAAATTCATTGGGCACTGAATTAAATTCTAGTGAAACTTTTCAAACTCAATTTGAGGGAAAGTCAAATTAAATGATTTAGATATTGGAATATATGCCTTGATCTTTCTCATTAAATTATTAGAGTATTTGGGATCAATATATTTCATTAGTTGAATTTTATTATAATAATAATTTTAATTCTAATATAAAGATGATACCTTTTGGGGAATTATATAGAAAGTGGTGTTGAAATTCATCATGTTGGAATGAATTCAGTGAAATAATGTTTTTGGGAGAAGAATTGGTATAAGAAATGATTTAGAAGCTAAAGATGATTCAATAACACATGAGGAATTCTTAGAGAACGTGGGAAAGTTTTACAGATAACTGGAGTAAAGACCATTCATTTGAGGTAGGAGATCATGTTTTTCTTAAAACATATCCATGGAAAAGTGTTATCAATTTTGGTAAAATGGGAAAGTTATGTGTATGATTTGTTGGACCATATGAAATTGTAGAAAACATGTGACCAATTTCTTACTGAGTATCCATACCTCCAAGTTTACCTCAAGAACATGATATTTTTTGTGTTTCCTTATTATTGAAATATATACCAAATGAAACTCATGTTTTGAGTCCTAAGGTGATATATTTGGGAAAGAATATTTCCTATGTCGAAAATTTGCTTTAGATTTTGGGTCATAGAGAGAAATTATTGAAGAGTATGGTGACTATCCATGTTAAGGTTTTAAGTAATAATTGCATGATTAAGGAAGAAACCTGGTAATTAGAATAATTTATGAGGGAAAAATACCCTCACTTATTTAAGTAACAAATAGAATAGCAAGGATGCAATTTCCATAAGGTGGAAGAATGTGACAACCCAAGTAATCCTTGGAATGAATCAATGTTATGATTTATAAGTAATCATTTTATGGATTCATATTCATTATCATTTTATTAATACTTTTAAATAATTTTTTAATCAAAAAAGAAATAGTTTATTCCAACTTAATTGTTTTCCATAATTTATACAGGTTTATATTAAATTTAAATATCATAAATTTATAATATAAATTATTGTTTTCCTTAAATTATACAGGTTTATTTTAAATTTAAATATCATAAATTTATAATATAAATTCTCTAAAAGGACTTAATTTTTTTCCATAATATCAAATTTGTCTTACGGTGAATTTGTTGAAATTTTCCTAAAAAATATTTATTTTTGTGTGAATACTGAAATATATATTTTTTATAAAAAAATATCATTTATTCTTATGTATTTTAAAAGTAACATTCTATTTTGGATTGGTTTTAAATTAAAATTAATACCCATTTTCACAAAAAATCCAATTAATTCCATATAAATCATCATTATTCATTATTTTGATATAAATTAATTTTTAGGTTCAAAAAAATATTTTTTCAGAATAAACTATTTTTATTCTATTTTGGTTTATTTTATTTAAATTTGTTTATTAAAATCTATAGGTTTAATATTGAATGATTTTATATTTGGAATCAGGAGATTAAAAATTTTCATTGATGTCAATGTCATTTTTTGTTATAATGAATTACAATCTTGGTAAATATTTATCACCATAGTAAAGGGTAAAACTGATAAATTAAGGTTAAAGATTGTGATAAGGTCACAAAATATTATATTAATTCTTATTGGGTTAGAAAAATTGAATCCTTATCAACTTATCATAGAAATTGGATTGATTAAGTGCTAGTTAGCTATGAAAATGAATAAATATTATTTTAAAACTTTAAATAATTACAAGGGTTGTACTCCCCTTACTTTTAAAATGTAAGCTCCTCTCCTCACTTATTTAAAAACATTGAAAACCCTATCTCAGTAATCCACTTCCCAAATACCTTCCCAAATTAATTCCTTAGATCCTTGTGGTATTGGTCTCACCATAGGAAAAAACACAGAATGATTAAGGTTTAAGATAAATGAAGTTTTTCAAAGGAATATGTATAAATCTGAAAGGAGATCTTTTATGATTATTTATTCTTCTACCTCTGACAAAATTATAATAACCAATATTATAAAATAGAATTAGTATCTAAAATATACTGATATGTTATTTTTTTATGGTAAAATTATTTTTTCTGTTTTTCCATCCTATATTGCAACTAGAAATGTTGGAATTTTTGATGGGTTATTTGTGATGGCTGGTAATCGATCACAAATAATTGAGAATACTTAAGTTTTTTCAACAAACCATATTATTCATTAGAAAAAACATTATTTGTGATGGAAAATTACAATATATTTCATATCTATCGCAATTAGTCATTGTGAAGAGATTAATAGCAAGGGATAAAATGGTACATTGTAAAAGGTTCCTACTGACATCCTTTTAGCAATGAATTTTATATTTCTATTACCTTGTTGAAAAAAACATAAAAAATAGCTAAACTGTATTATTACCCTCTCTTATTCTCCCCCCATTAATGCATCAAACCCCCTTTCACACAGCCATCACATAACCACCCATATATTCTTTAATCACAAACAATTGTTTGTCGATTGAAGTTTGAATCCCCTAGGTACAAACTCCTATTCTCTCCTCCTTTCTTTTTACGATTCCTCCTCCCCACTTTCTGCAATTGGTTTTATCAAACCCTAGGTGAAAATGTTTACCTGATTTTTATGTCTTTTTGGGTTTTAGGGTTATTGCAGGTTTATTCTTCCATATTTCGGTGTCCACTATCGAAGACAGCACGTTCTGACATTTCATAAGTTGATTCTTCTTGGTTTGAGGTAGTTTCCCCAAAGTTTAACCTTTAAATTTAAAATATTTCCCTATTTGGGTGTTAACCTTTCTTATTTTCAAGTTTAATTGATATTTTCAATCAAAATATGGGTTTTTTGAAGGGTGAATCCCATGTTTTTAAAGACTTCATTAAAATTAATCACTTGTTTGAAACTTTTTTAAAATGATCTGTTAGCATATGATACATATTTGTTTGAGCCATATGCAATTATTTCTTATTTGATATTGGTGATATTTTGAGTTTTGAATGGTTATAGATTTAGGATTATACCATTCGAATGTGGTGAAACCAAGATGAATGATTGATATGCTTACTTATATGATTTTTTATGTTTGAATCATTATAAAGCATGGTATAAGTGTAATATTTGAACTTATTCTACATGGTCATGCTTATTAATTATACTAATTATTTTAATGTTTCTTATCATTCATAAATGATATTCGATTATTAATCTTACGACATTTTAATTTTTCTAATTTTCGATCTCTGTTATAATGTATTAGTAATATTTATAAAATTTTAACGATAATTAATAAATAATTAGTATTATAGAATAAATATTTGTAATAATTTGTAAAGATTTTTTAATAACTTATTAAAATATATAAAAAATTCAAAAATATTATTAAAAATTGAAAATAATTAGTAAAAATGTAGTAATAATTGAAAAAATTGGTATTAATTTTTAATTTATTTTAAATAATTAATAAATAATTAGCTAATATTACTAATAATTAGTAAATATTAGGAAATTATGATAATATATAATAAATTGTTAAAAATATACATAAAATAATAATAACTATTAAAAGTAAGTAATACTTATTAAAAACATTGTTATTAATAATTAGTAAAAAATTGTAATAACATGTAAACATGTATAAAAAATACTAAAAATAGTTAAAAATACACAATAATTAATAAAAATGTTATAATAAAAAAAATAAATAAATAAAATTTGTTATAATAAATAAATAATATTTACTAATAAATAAATAAATAGTTATTTTTAGTAATAATTATTAAATGTTAGTATTAATTATTAAATTTTGTTAATAATTTGAAATAATTCATAAATTATGTAAATTTGTAATAAATTGTAATATATATATATATATATTAAATAGAAAAATATGAAAAATTAATATTATTTATTAAAATTGTAGTTATAATTTAGAAATAGTTAATATTACTTAATAAATAATTTTTTAATTAGTAAAAATTAATAAATATTAGTAATAATTAGTAATAATTTTTTTATTAACATGTACAAAATAATAAAAAATAATAAAAATTATTAAAAAATCAATAATTTGTAAAAATGTTGTAATAACATAAAAAATTAGTAATAATCATTAATTATTTTTTAATAATTAATATATTATAAGTCAATATTAGTAATAATTAGTAAATGTTGGCAGTAATTAGTAAATATTAGAAATAATTTGTGAATAATAGTAAATTGTGATAATTTGTAATAAATTGTAAGAAAATATATGAAATACTGACAATTATTATAAATTTAAAATAATTAGTAAAAATGTTGTAATAATTAAAAAAACTAATAATAAATACTAAATAAAGTTTAAAAATTATTAAATAATTAGTCAGTGTTAGTAATAATTGGTTAATGTTGTTAATAATTAGTAAATATTATTAATAATTTTTAATTATTTTTTAAAAATACAATAACTTGTAATAACTTGTAAACAAATATAAAAATTAAACATAATTACTAAAAAATCAACTTTTTTAGCTTCTCCATTCATCAATAAATGGCTTGTCATTTTGGTTGAAGAAAAGTTTCTAAAAAAAGTAATAACTAATAATAATTAGAAATAATTAGTAAGAGTTCGTGATAGGTAGTCATAAATA
Organism: Viscum album; assembly: GCA_963277665.1. Lineage (NCBI taxonomy): Eukaryota > Viridiplantae > Streptophyta > Magnoliopsida > Santalales > Viscaceae > Viscum > Viscum album. Next base: position 477,102,835 of record OY728135.1, read on the forward strand.
TCCATAATTAAAATTTTATAATAATTTTTAATAATTATCCAAAATAAGTAATAATTATTCTTATTTTTGTTTATTTTTTAGATAAATATGTACTTAGTAAATAGACACCAATTTCTATTATGTGATCACAATTGAATAAATTTTCACAAAATTACTAATGGATATGTTAAAAAATCTTTTCTACATTGTGTGTGTAGAAACATTTATATCGTTTTCGTCATCAAATACCAAATTTAATCTGAAGGAATAATTAACTATCCATTTAAGAAATGTGATCTCAAGAGATTTCAGACCTTTAATAATGTTGGAATTTATATTCTATTTATTAATTTTTAGAAATATTATATTTTTTAGGATCAACATGGTTAATGAAATTTAGTCAAAAATAAAAAATTGGTTCTGGATCAATATTTTTTGAATTTAGTACATGATGTTGTTGAACTATCTATTCATGAAAAAAAAAACTTATAATGTTTTTAAAAATCTGGAATTACAACCATCTCAATTAGAAATTTTTTTGAAATCTGCTACGGAGGCCTTATATCAGGGATGAAATAAAAAAAACATGAATCTATTACAAAATTTTTGGCTATTAGAATATTTTTATCAATTTCAAATAGTCGTTTCAATAAAATATTTTCTTTGGTTAAATTTTTTTTACCTGATGGAAATACATTACCTGTAAGTATCTATAAAAGTAAAAATTTAGTCCATAATTTGGGTCCTAGTTATCAGAAGATCCATGCTTGTTTAAATACCTGAATCTTACATTATGATGATTATGAATCATTATTTAATTATATAATATGTTGTGAATTTAGGTATAAAGAGGCATGATAATGAAAGTCCATATTTACCATGAAATAGTTGAGGTATTTTCAAATTACACCTCGTTTAGAGTGTCTATTTATGTATCACAACATAACTGCATTGATGATATGGTATAAATCAAATACATCCATCAGTAAAAGTTTAAATCATACATGTGATGGTGATTCTTGAAAATACTTTGATCAGGTCTTTCCTTCTTTTATTTCAAAACCTCACAACACACGATTCAATATTTTTATTGAAGATGTTTGTCTATTTGGTGCTTATAGTAGTAAATATTTTTATTGGTCTCATTCTATAAATTTATACAACTTACCTCCATAGATTCTAATAGAAGATCCATATATATATATATATATATATATTAGGCACTGTTAATTCTAGGACATCCAAAGAAGAATATCAATTTTTATTTGAAGCCACTAATTAGCGAGTTGATTTCATTATGAAAAAATGGTGTAATTTCATATGATATAGTTAAAGATCATAATTTTACACAGTAGGTTTCATTAATGTTGACTATCATAAGATATTTATTTCTGTGGATCACACTTTTTGATGGAATAGAAATAATTTTACAAAAGTTATAATTGAAATATATTAACCTTCAGTAGTTCTTGTAGGTATTATGGTAAAATCTATTTTCTATTAATTAACTCCTATTACTTTTGGACCAATAATAAACAACTAAAAAATATATGGTTTTGAGAGAGAGAAAAATTGGATAAATATGAGTATTTTTTAGGACCTGTCATATTGGTCTGATTTTTTGGTTTTTCATAAGTTATATTTAATTCATATTGAGAAGAATGTTTTTAATAAAATATTTTTTAAAATGTGGGACACACCCGATAAGACCAAATATAATGTAATGGAATGACTAGATATTTCCAAAATATATAAGAATGTCATAATCAAATTATTTAGAAATGAAACATCACACAATTTAACGAATCCAAAAGAATCTTACACACTTTCTAAATAATTCTATTTATTATTTTTAAAATGGATTAGAGATTTTAATTTATGGGATGATTATGCTTCTAATTTATCTCATTGTTATAGAAATAGATATATCATCTGGTTAAGAAGTCATGATTATGAATTCTGCATATTGGTCTTATAGGCCTATTGAATTCTCTAATTTGGGATTTTTTATTGAAATATCATATTTATTATGAGATATTTGTGTGGTAACATCATATTATGATGCGTTGAGTATGTTTCAAAAATTACATTATTTTAAATTTATTTAATTTTGATAAAATATTACCATTGTCCTTCTTTGACTCAATGGAACATTTAATATTTCATTTTACATATCAATATAAATTTATAGGCCCATTATAATTCCAATGGATGAACTTATTTGAGAGATGTATGCAAAAAAATTAAAGATGAAAGTGCATAAAAAATCATTGGTTGAAGGGTCAATTGTAGAAGCATACTTGTAGGAGGAAATTTCAAATTTTTTCTCTTTTTATTTTCAAAACAAATTTCCTTCAAAACATACTCACATGGGACATAATGAGACAAATTATGATGATGTCATATACCATTAATTGTCAATTTTTAATCTGTATAAGCTTGATTTTATTGGTTATCATGAATGGTGGATTTCATATGAATAACTTCACATAGCTTAGACATATATTCTGCTCAATTATAAATAAATGACACAATTTTTATAGTAATTACTAATTTTTTATTTTTTTAAAATATGAGTTAAATTTATTTTAATTTATTTTCTAGACTATATGATGACCATATCAAAAAAAATACAATTTACCCATGCAGATCTTGATGAACATTGATTACAAAATTTTTTATATTAATTTCAAGGACTAGTAAGTTAAGTTTCTTAACATGGAATAATAAATAAATTTTATAATTAAATCTATTATTAACAATTTTTATTGTTTATAGGAAACACAACATGAAAGTAAAATTGATAGTCAATTATGTGTGCTAAAAAACCCTCCATATAATTGTTAAAATCTTATAATGGGTATGTGGTTAATGGATTTAAATTTATTATACGCATATATGGTGAATCAAAGAAATAAATTAATAGTGGTGATATTTTGAAAGGACCTCATCACAAAAAAGTGAATTTTCCAATTATGGCATGCTAGATTAAATAATTGAGTTGTGTTGCCTAGGAGAAAATTATGTAACAATGTTTAAATGTTATTGGTTTGAAACTGATCAACGTTTGTGAGTTCATCTATAACATGGAGTCATTAACATTAAATATAAAAATATTCTTACAATAAATGAACCATTAATGTTGGAATATCAAGCACATAATGTTTATTATGAAAATTACTATGCTTTTTCGAGAGATTTAAATAATTGGTGGAGTGTGATAAAAATTAAATCTCATGAAAAAGATTCTTGAAAATGAAAATGGTTCCATAGAAGTTCTACTTATTGAATTGTTTCAAAAAAACATCTCCAAATAAATCTATTTATTGATAATAAATAAATATCAATGATGAAACCCCACCCCATCTAAGGGATAATGATGCGGATAATTCTAATGAAGTAATATGGTATGATGAAACTAAAAGTCATATGGAATTAGATGATGATAAAGAGGGAGATGAATACATTGTCATTGATGAAGATGAGGATTAATATGATGAATGATATATTATATTCTGGTATTTATTAGTTTTTTTATATGTGATATTTGTATTAATAATTATTTATAGGTAAGATTATTTGTTTCAGATGCTAAGAGATAGTCTTGATGATCTATTCTATTCTCTCACTAATGTTGATATTTATTTTTTTATGTTTTTTTATCTTTATTAACAATTATTTATTGGTATGATTATTATATTCTAGGTTGAAGCTATTATTTTTTATATTTTATATCTATATTAATAATTATTTATAGGTCAAATTATTATATTTTCGTATTTATTAGTTATTTATATTAGATATCTATATTGATAATTATTTATAGGTAAGATTATTATATTCAAGTATTTTTTTATAGGTAAGATTATTATATCTTGGTATTTATTATTTTTTTATATTTGATATATGTATTAAAAATTATTTTTGTGTAATATTTTTATATTATGGTATTTATTAGTTTTTTATATTTCATATTTGTATTAAAAAAAATTTATAGGTAATATTATTTTTTCAGATGACTGGAGATGGTCTTAGTGATCTATTCCATTCACTCATTGATGCTAGGATTCCCAATGATGGGTCTTATGACCATTCATGTAACTTGTAGGATATTTCTACAACAACACCTAATAGAAGGGGGTATGATCTTTCTAAATTAATTATTCAAGACCATATTCTAGAAGGGAATCCATCTCTTTATTTTTCTCACCATTTATGGAGGTATGTTCAAATGTTTAAGTTATCTATTTTATATTATGTTTTTTCATTAATTTGGTAATTTTATTCTGATTATTTTTTATTTGCATAGATTTTTTCATTTAGCTATTAGGCAGGCTAGTATGATTCTATGAAATTATTTTTCTGCATAGTGGATTTCATGGGATTAGGTTCCCATTGCAGTTTGACATCAAATGCTTGACCATTGGATTATACATTAATAAATTGTATATTTTATTTTAAATTTACTCAATTTGTAACAAGTTGTTTTTAATTGTATTTCAGAATTTATGGTCCCCAATAGATGAAAGTATGAGATCTCATATCATGGAGGGATTGAAGATTTGTATATGTGATTTTTTTGGTTATTTTTTACAAAACCAAATAAAGAGAGCCATGGATAGATTCTATGTTTTGAACTAATATTTATACACTCATCATACTAACTATATCTCAGTATAGGTATAGGATGGATTATACTACAATCAGATATGAGAGACTTATAAGAGAAGTTTATCATCTAGTTGTTATAACTGAGGGAGGTGTGAGGTTACATATAGGGTTGTGATTCTTACATTTGTTATACATCGATGACATATGGTAAGTAATATTATTTATTAATTTTTATATACTATAAATTTAAAATGGTTTTTATATTATACAATATGATATTGACCTTTTTATTATGGATTTTGAAATTTACAAGAATTTTTACACTGATCCCAATACAAGATAACTTGTCAGCGACAAGCAGTGTCAGATTGTGGTCAATATTTTTTTTTTCTTAAATTAATTATTATTATTATAATAATTTATTATTATATTTTAAGGAAAAAAATTAGAATTCAACTACAAATTTATGAGAGATTCAAGATAATGCTGAAGAAAATTTCATATGTGAGTCATATTTTGATGAAGTTTCTTACATATAGGTAGTTATGCATAGTTTTAGGAAATGTTGGGTGACTGATGTTCGTTTATGATTACCACATACTAGTTATTATGTTAATTTTGTGATTTTATCAGTTAGATTGAAGGGAGATTGTGTAGATTCACCATCATCCATTTCACAGTATGAATATAGGTTGTGATCTTATTATTTGATGATACAAAGCATGCAGAGAGAGAAGTAGGAGTGTGAACAACAACATCAATGAGATGAGTAGATGTTGGAGTATATGTGATGACTTCAACATGGTGTCGGTATGGAATTTCCCCCAAATACATTGACTGATACTTCTCCACTTTATACCATCTAATCCTTAATTTTTTTTCTACTGTTATATATTTTGGTTTGATAAACATATTATATGTGAAATGATGTACTTATGTTATGAACTTTTTTTGTTATCCTTAACTTTTTTATATTTTTTATATTTTTTACTAGTTTTTTAATTATATATTTTTTATTTTATAAAATATTTAATTAATTATGAAATATTTTTAATCTATCATAATTAATTATTTTTAAAACATTACGAACTTATTAGTGATGGGAATAACTATCCTTCAAAAAAATACTTTTTTTGTGACTTACTGTTGCTAATAAGCATATTTTCCAAATAATTTATTGTGATGGGTTTTTTTATGTATTCCCATCACAAAAAACATTTATTGATGGTAATCCTTCACAAATAGTCTATCTCAAAATCCTAAAAATCCAATTGCATGAGAAATGAAAACAATGCTTATGCATACGTATGGACTACCACCTCTATGAAGAGATGTGTTTCATTTTTCATATTTTCTACTCATGGTTGGATAAAATGATGGTTCAAATGACTATATATGATATTTTTTAAAAAAATTATGATTATAAATATAAATGATATTATATACCTTCTTACCCTTCCATTCATTGGAAAATGATAACATCACTCGTTCATATGTGGGGATTATCATCTCTATAAACTGATGTGATTCATTTTTTATTAACACCTCACATGGGTGGTCATAAAACAGGATATAATTAATAAATATAGAATTTATAAAATATTTATGATATTTTATAATGAAAATATTATCTACTTTATTTCTTTTCCACCTAGTAGAAAAACTGAAATGTCATTCTTGTGTACGCACGAACTGTCATCTCCATAAAACACCATGATTCATTTTTCATGAAAATATAACATGGATGTTTATAAAATTATATTCAATATAAAATTTTGATAATAATAAAAAATTTAATATTATAAATGAAATGGAACCATAACCCCTTTGACCACTATCAATGCATTGATGTTATTGTGAGGTTATAAATAGTATGTACCCAAAATGCTCAACATGAACAACACAATTTTAATAACTAAATAAATAAAGGTATTAAATAAAATAAAATGAATACTGATAACATAATTAACTTAAAAAATTTTCTTAATCAAGTAAATAACTAATATTTTTTATGTAGAATTTAGATAACATAATAAGTAATACTGTTCTTAAGGTAAGGTATTTTTTTTAAAATATTATTTTAAATTTATTTTGTTCTTCCATTTCCATGTTCTTAAAAAAATTCTAAACTGTTTTTATATATAAATCAATTATTTTTATATTTTATTTCCAAATACTTTTAAATTTGTTTATAATTTTTTTAAAATGAATATTATTTATGTTTTCTGTAAGAATCATTTTGAAATTCTTTACAAAAGAGATAAAATGTTTTTTAACATTTACTATTGGACTACTGTAACACCTACACTCTAGAAAACCAAAACCAATGTTTAATTTATTAGATTTATATAAGATAAAAGCGATCTCACTATACAAGATTGATCAGTTTAGCGATATTGGTAAACTAGATACATACATAATTCTCATATTACATTCTAAATATAAAAAACAGAGAATAATAAACATTATTACATCATTTATATGATTCATTAAATACTTTTCGTATCTCAGGTAAAGGAAAAACTAAATAGTGAGATTATATGATAAGTAAGGGTTATTTAGAATACAATCTGTCATGATTAAAGAAGTCATAATCAATATAAAATAGTGGATAATAAAAACACATACCATTAAATCAAAAAATTGAGTTCAATGAACATACATGGTAATATAAATATATAAATTACATGTACAATTGATGTTAAATTCTTAATAAATAAAATTTATAATTCTATACATTCATGATCAAAGCTTCCCATCCAAGATATCACGAATCTAGCAATCAAGGATTTCTATCCAAGACATTGTTCGTAATAAATTGGTTGGTTTAAAACAAATACCCATCTATTAATGCATGCATCATATTTTTTTCTCATAAGACCTATCAATTAATCTAGATTCTATCTATAAATGTGCCCCACCCATCACTTCTGTGTCCTATTCATTCTTTATATTTTTAAAAATCAATACAATTCATTCTCAAAATTCTTTATAAGTCAACAATTATCTGTATTGAATCAAGAATACATAATATCAATACTTAATTACCATGATCATAAACCATAAAAAGAATTAATAATGATAGTAGAATTATATTATGTACCTATTAACATTAATTGGTGTTTTCATTGATGAAAATACCGTTAAAAGAATACTAAAATATTTCTTGAGGAAAATACCCTTTTATTTTTTTTGAAAGCATTTATTTAAAGTCTAAAAATTTATAGAATATTTGGGAACATTTTTCCATTGAAAATAAAAATGGAAAATTATATGGAGGCTTCAAATCAAAGTGTATTCATTATGGTGGGAAAATTTGTTCATGCGATGTATGTTAAAATAAAGATTCCTTTCACACCATTGGTAAAAAGTACCTCATTCAGAAAATGAAAAGAAGATTTATATTTTTAAAAAAATACAATGTAAACAATGGTGAAAAATAATTTAATAAATATTTATAATTTATTGAAAACATTATTGAAAATATTTTAAAGAAAATATAGTCATGGAGGAAATTAATTGGAAGGAGAACATGAAAATAAAATTTTAAAAAGAAAATTCCTTACATGTAACATGTAGATTTTTGATCCAAAAGGAGAAGAAATAGAAAATAAACATGTAAAATCAAAACATAACCAAAATATAAGAGAGTTTATTAGGTTTAATATTTTAATATCATGTAATTTTCCCAATGTAAATATGAACATAAACAATCTTTAAATAAAATGATATTATAATAGAAATCCATTACCTCAAGACTTGCCTTGTAAGTAATTGTAAACGCATGTATAATAAATTTAAATTTATTATAATTATATACCTGAATTATATAAATACATATAATATAAAATATTATCCACTTATAATGTTATAACATATATTTATTAATAATTATTTATTAAAATCATTATTTTTGAGTCTTAACTATTTCATTTTTAATGTAAGTTTCGATTCCGTAATTTCGGTCCTCACATATTAATTAAAGGTCCATAATGTCAAAAATGTTAAAAATTATATGGATATATAATATATACATTATATAAATATTTACAATAATCCATGAATGGTGGAAATGAAAAATGAATCACATCGCTTCATGGAGGTGGTGGTCCACACATTCGCACGGGTGATACTTTCACTTTTTAACGGGTAGAATGATAAGAAGGAAAATGATATATGATTTTTAAAAATAATAAATAAGTCATAAATATTATATATAAACATTATATTCATCATAATAACCATCCATAAATGGTGGTGATTACAAATAAAATATATTTCTTCGTGAGGCGGTAGTCTGCACGTATGCACAAACGATCGTCTCATTTCCCATTTGATGGAGAATATATGAATAAAGGTTACACCATCAACATAATAAAATCTTATTATATGGGAGATAATTATTTTATTATATCATCATGGTTATACTATAATTGAAGGATGTATAATATGAAATAAATTGAAAATACTTAATTAAGGGTCATACCTATTTTGGCACTGAAATACTAGCTTAAATGGAAAAGTCATAAAAAATCACTAATAGCCCTGCCTCATGAAGCTCCATCACAAATCCCACCAGCACTGAGAATATCATGAATCCATAAAAACAAATACCTCTATAACCACCACAAAGAAATGAAAAAATCTTATGTGATCCTGACAGATATGTTTATGACCACTGCAAAGAAGTGACAAAATCCTATACAATCCTGACAGATACATTCGCTACCACAACAAAGAATTGATGGATGCTTCTATAAGTCCAATGGAGCTTCGTCTGATTGTGAAGAACTATTTTCTTTGTGGCATGCACTTGGATAATTACAGCACCTGGTGCCTATAAATATGTCCCCCCCACTCTAAAAGTATCGATACCCTGACCTTTCACCTTCTGAGCTCTTGATTCATGAATTGCCTTTTTCTATATGAATGAGTGAAAAAATGAATCACCCAAGGTACCTGAGTACTATGAAACAACTTTCCCTTTACTCCAATTTTCCCCCACTTCATGTGGGGATGGATTTCATAAATAGTTATGTATATTGTGAAGGTAGGAGTCCCTTTTGGGTACTCAGGTCTAAAATGAAGAATTCAACCTTCGTGAATCAGCCTCCAAGAACATGTTAACACCATGCCTCAGCTGGGTCATCATACTTCTCAAAAAACTTTTCTCTATGAAGCCTCTTCTCTTTGTGAAGCACCAAATCTTCGCAAATCCCCTCTCTATGACACTTCTCCTTTAAAATCCCTTATACCATTTGTCCCTAAATACATGTAAGAAGTGATCTCATGGTTCCATGAGTGGTGTTTCATATAGCATTTCCCGACCTTATGCTCCTTCACATTGGAAAACTAATGGATGCTACTTATTCACATAGCCATGCTAACATGAGCCCCTCAAGTGACCATTCCTTCACCCCCATTATTTCCTGGAATTTCTTGTACTTTCCTTCCCCCATCTGTGGGTTAGAAAAAGGTATGTAAATCCCAGGGGTGAGGATTGAGTCCTCTTTGTATGAGTTGTAGGATGCTAATCTTCCTAGAACCCTCATTCCAAACACATGATGTTAAACTATGATTTTTCACATGTGTGGAATGCTGGGGTGGACTCGAAGGATAATGAGAATTAGCACTCTCCCTATCTTCTCTCCCTTTGGGATTACTCTCTATGTGCACCTCAAGAAGTCTTCACATAATCCCTAAAACACCTCCTAGGGATTCCCTCCTGGAGTAAGTCCCAATATCCATATCCTTAGGCTTCTATCCATGTGTAATCCCCACACCATCTTTTGTGGTCGCACATTTCATGACACGATCATTAGATCCGCTGCTACCTCTTGTTTCCATACTGAGCATGACTCACATGGGATTACAGTTAAGCAGTGACCATAAAATCCACCTAGGTTTCTAACCATGTTTAATCCCCATGCCCCTAATCCCATATCAAATTAAACTACACCTATCAAAATTACTTATATCCTTGTATCATGTACAAGGTATATAGGAAGCCTTTCCGAGGTTCAAGAACCTTTATTCCCCACAATCCATCTATTTTGTGCACTTCACATCGGTTCACCTTCATCATTCATGATGTTCAATTGTATGCCCTTTCAAACTATGTGGGTTTTGATCCCTATCTTCTAAACAGGGTATGTAGGAAGCCTCTTTGAGGTTATATTCCAACCAATGGTAAAAACTAGTGATCCCCAAGGTATGTACCCTCCTAATGAGACACTTTACCTTTTCGGGATGTATCCCCCAGATCCACCTCTTCAGGATGTTCTGATTCACATGGGAAACTAACCATGCATAATCCACACACAACCCATACTCATCCAACCAAGAGTGTCCCTCTTGCGATGGGTACCTAACCATGCATAAGCCCCAACATGTCTCTACATCACTATCCTTTGTATACTGCCTGATTCAATCCCCTATCTTGAACTACATGGAATTTTATCCATGTCTTTCAAATAGGGTATATAGGAATCCTCCTTGAGGTTCAATCCCATCATCTATTTTTCATCCTAGTCTCTCCATAGAGTATTTGTGTTTTGGAAATATCATGCCCAACCCAAAGGTTCTACTTCCTTTGGGTCTATATCTATGCTCTCCAATACTCATGATCCACCTTCTCAGGTGTCTCATCCCCCCATTGAACTATGTGTACATTTATTCACATCCACTAGGATTTGTAGGAAGCCTCCCTGAAGTTCAATCCCAATACCACCATCATATTCATGTTGGTTCCATCTCATTCATCATCCACTTAATTAAATCCTCCATCATCCATCCTGATTCATACTTAGGAAATCACATCCTGATGGGGTCACTCTATCCAACACAAGAACCCATCCTTATGTAAGCCCCCAATCACCCCTTCTAACTATGTGAGTTTTGATACCTATCTTCTACACAAGGTACGTAATAATCCTCTCTAAGGTTCAATCCCACACATTGGTAAACTTTGGATTCCTCTTTTCCATGACCCACCTTCCATGATCCTACATTTTTTGTTTTCCGATCAACATCTACAGTGTGAATCCTTCCCATTTTGGGACACACCACCCAAGATCCATCCTCATCAAGCATTCTAATCCATCCATCGGTTAAACATTCTAGGTTCTCCCAATTAGGGATGTACCAATTTAATCAACTCTCATTAGTGTTCAGATTAGTCTTATCTGTCTCTGCTAGACGTTAAACTCATGGCATACCCCGTGTTAAAAATGGGAAGATGGGGAAAACCCCATAGACATCACTACTACAAATACAGATTTTATCAGCACTAAAAATGGCCTTTATCAGTGCTAGAAAAGTGCTGATAATGCCGGTGAAGATAAATGGGGGGTCCCCTATATCAGTGCTCCGAAAAGTGCGGATAAAGACCCCTTTTATTAGTGCTAAAAAAAGAGCTGATAAATGGGGTCTTTTATCAGTGCTAAAACAAAGCACTAATAAAAGAGTCCTTTATCAGTGCTTTGTTTTAGTGTTGATAAAATACCCCTATATTAGCGCTTTGTTTATCAGCACTTTCGTTTTAGCGCGGATAAAGGACCCCTTTTATCAGCGCTTTTTAAAAATCGCTGATAAAAGGTAAAAATTGAAAAAAAATTGAAAAAAAATTAAAAATAAATTAAAAAATACTTCCAATCGGGGGGCTTTTATAGCACATGATCCCCCCCCCCTTACAACGCTTTTTTGCCCCTATACAGTGCCCCACACACCCCCCTTCACCCTTTAACTGTGCTTTCTCCCATATTCCCCCATATGCGTGTGCCCCTGCCTCCACCAGGATTTAAACTCGAGACCTCCCCCCTGCATGCCTAAGCCTTTACCACTACTCTATTTTGATTTGTCTTCCAATTAATGATATATATATATATATATTTAGTTATATATATTCGTATAGTAATATATATTTATATTAATATATATATAGTTATATTATAATATATATATATATATAGTTATATTAATATATATATATAGTTATAATAATATATATCTGTATATATATATTTCGTTATATTTATTTATATAGTAATATATATTTATATTAAAATATATATACTTATATTAATATATATATAAATAGTTATATTAATATATATATTTATAGTAATACTAATATATATATATAGTTATATTAATATATATATAGTTATTAGATTAATATATATAGCTAGATTAATATATATATATAGTTAGATTAATATATAGGTATATAAATATTCATATATTTTTATTTTTATTAAAATGGATGTTATTTATTATTTAGATAAAGCTAATATATTTTATATGTAAATATATTTTATTATTTATATTTATTATTAAATTTTGAGGTGTGAATATATAAAAAATATGTAAATATTGTTATATATTTGATTATAAATAGCATTTAATTATTAAAAAGGATGAAATTTTAAAGACATAATATCAATATAAATGCAATAACTTGGAATAAATTCAGTCCCCACCAAAAAAATCCAATAATGCCCCCTTAAACGAGGCTGAAAATCCACAAAATGTTAAAAAATCGAGGTACCCCGACAAAAAACTCAGTTTTGGAGGCCTTCTGGGCCTCTTTTGGCCTCTAAAATCCCTTGAAAGAGGTCCTATCAAGTCAAAAATGACGTAGATAACGTCACAAGATTTGATTTGATATGTGGTAGAGCTCAAACGGAAACCCAGATCAAAAGTTATGGCTGTTTTATGTTTGAGTTGTGTTTTCAACATATTTTTGATCTTTTTTTATTTTTTATTTTTTTAGTCTTCAAATTGTTATTAAATGACTATTACTCCATAATAATTATCAAATTATTAATTAAAAATAATTTTATAATTTTTTTATAAGCCATTTTCACTAAATATATTATATATTAAGTATATTATCAGTGTAAATGTACATTTATACTTATCTAAAATATATTTAAAAATTATATATTATATTTATATCAATATAACTATATTTATTTATTAATATATAAATAAATATTTTTAATTTTTTTTGAAGTTGACCCTTTATCAGTGCTACTAAACAAGCGATGATAAAGGGGGTCCCTTTATTAGCGCTAAAAAAATGCGCTGATAAAGGGGTGCTTTTATCAGTGTTTTTTAAAGCGCTGATAAAGGCACCCTTTATCAGCGCTTTTTTTAGCACTAATAAAGGGACACCCCTTTATCAGCGCTTTTTCGTTAGCATTGATAAAGGGTTGGCACTGTGAAAAACTGTTTTTGTGGTAGTTCATGCCTCTGGAATAAGATTCCCCATACTTGATGTGGGATTCCTCGAGCTTCTGCACCCTTGAAAAGCCCTCTTATAAGAGATAATTCAGTTGTACCGAGGTTCCAGCATCCAGAAATGCCAACGATTCCCAACATGGCTACTTCAATGTCTGAAGGTTTTGACCCCGACTAGACCCTTTGGAATGTTTGGATGGGAGAAATATAATTTATCGAAATCCACAAAGATATGGAACCAAGAATGAGGTTCACGAACAATGCTTAATCTATAAGGGAGACCCTGACTAGGTGACGAATTATGAGGAGGAATCCATAGAAGAAGAGAACGACATCCCATCATCCTGTTTCAATAAAAGAGAAAACATCTCTCAATAAGTGATGAATTACACCCACCTTTGGAAAAAGGGAATGCGGGGAAACATATGTGGTAATCATCGTCGATGATGACGTGAGGAGGTATGCCCCGGAAAAAGTGTCAAAAACAGAAATGGTGAACCCGACGTGAAATCTTTTATTCTTTGACCATGGGGATTAGTCAGGCTTGAGAAATCAGTAGAAAAGCATGTCACCAGATCCAATCTTCTGGCGCCAGGTCCCACAATGAAAATAGTGGGCCTGGAATGAAACTCACCAAAATTTTGGGTAGTTAATCATTGGTAATTCTAGTTTGCAACATATTCAGTGTTGATCTTTCTATCCTTCCATGGAATAGTTAATGGTGATGGGGAACTGAGCACTGTTTTACTACTATCTGTGTGAATAGATAAATTTTCCTGATTTACAGAACCCAAGTTACAAGAACCTAGTCACCCCCTTTCCATACAATTAGGGTTAGGGGAAATTACAATATGGTGATCTCGCATGGTTACACATCCACCACAATGTCTTATAAAACCTCTACTAGTAGGTTCTCATGCCCCTTTTGGCGCCAAAATTTGGCATGATGAAGAAACCCCAAGACGGCCCCCCTAGACTGCCTCATGAAGCCCCTTCGTGGAGTCCCCAGCACTGCGGCCGTTGTGAAGCAAAAGAGGCGGGATACTCCGTGAATGGAGTTAACATTTGCGAAACCTCTGTGAAGGAAAAGAGGTGGGATTCTTTGCAAATGGATTTGATGTTCGTGAACCCGCTATGAAGCCCAGAAGGCGGGATGCTCCGTGAACCCATTTGACGTTTGCGAGCCCGCCGTGAAGAAACATCGCCCCCTTCGCGCTGAATGAGCTCCCCTATGTGGCGCCAATTGCATATAAATACCGAGCTCCCCCCGAGATATCCAAATAGACAATCCGACCATTCAGCTTCTCAGCTCCCAAATCGCGAAGGATTCTTCCCCTTGGTGAATCATAAGTTTTGTACTTCTACTTTGCGAAGTGCCTCCCCATTGTCTCGTCCTGATCCTCTCTTCCGAGAGGGATGCCTTTCGCGTAGCCTAAGGGATTTCACGAAGGAAGGGGATCCCCAAGGGGACCCAGGTGATCACAAAGAATTTATGATTTGCAAAACACCCTTCACATACACTTGATCAATTTGCTAAGGCAGGGTCACTGTACTTCGCGAAGCACATTGCTTCCCGAAATCCTGCTTTGCGAGGTACCTTTTCTCCACGAGGTTGTACTCCGTGAATGCCTTTCCACTTCTCGAAGCACCTCCCATTCTCACCTTTGTCAGATACTAAGGCTAAGTCACCCCAGTTCACGATGCACATCCCTACGTCAGTGCCCTCCACCATGTAGAGCGACAGAGCATCACAAGGACCCTTCCTCTAGACCCCTCTACTTGGAAAATCCTTTTCCCGTTCGACCCTCCATGTTTGCACGATGTGACTTCAAAGTCCACTGGATGATACTGCCAATAGCGTTGCTTCACCTAATGCTTCTTCGCATAGGCATGCTAATGTCTATTTCTTCTTTGCATAGACACGCTAACATGGACCCCTTAATGGTTCTCTCTGCAAACCCCCATCACAACGGCATTGCTGGTACCTTCCCTCCCACAAGGAGCAGGGGGTATCGGTTATGTAATTCCTTGGGGTGCGGAGCAAACCCACCTCGTCCGAGATGCAGGACGTTAAACTGTCAAGTACCCTCGTCCTCAACACATGACATTAAACTGTTATCTCGTGTCGTGCCTCGCACGTAGGGTCCCCCGCCTTGGACATTCTTCACTCCCCCTGGTCTCCACAGGGGATGATATCCTCCATCTGGGAGTGGCATTTGTCCGCGGGGTAGGGAAACCACCTTTGTGTAATCCCCTGTCCATTCTTGCAGGAGGCAGGCCCACCCCTGCTCCCTCCTTTCATCTTCGGTCCCCATGGCCAGTGGAGGATGTGATAAGGAATAGGCCCCCCTCCTATCTTCCTAGGTGCAAAATCCCTCTCCCTCTACGCATTGTCGCCCTCGATCCTCCATCCCGGAGTATGTCCCGGAACCCTGGGCCGCTCACCGCATAAGCCCCTTCTAGTTTCCCACAGATGCACCCTTCGCGACGTGATTGTCAGGTCTCTACATCCACATGTTTCTTACACCGAGCATGACTCATGTGGGATTAGAGTGAGAGTCGACCATGACACAACTTGGGTAGCCTAGATTGTACGCCCCACACATCCATCTAAACTATGTGGACATTGATCCATGTCAAGGCATGGTACGTAGGAAGCCTCACGAGGATCAAGCCCACCACTTGGTCGTTCCGACTGCATTCACGTCGGTTCACCCACCACCTTGGGCAGCCTAGAGTGTAAGCCTCACACATATATCTGAACTATGAGTACTTTGATACATGTCAAGGCATGGTACGTATGAAGCCTCATGAGGTTCAAGCCCACGACCCAGTCGTTCGAACCGCATTCACATCGATTCACCCACCACCTTGGGAAGCCTAGAGTGTAAGCCCCACACATCCACCTGAACTAAGAAGACTTTGATCCATGTCAATACATGGTACATAGGATGTCCCTTCGAGGCCCAATTCCAAAAAACCATCTTCCATCCTGATTCGTACCCGGGCCGCTACATCCCGGTGAGATCATGCCACCCCATTCCCCTCCATATCATTCGGGAAGCCACCCATGGGTTGGACCCAATATCAGTGTTCCCTTAAGGGGGTTCCTCAATCTGATCCACCTTCAACAGTGTTCTGATCAGTCTGATCCATCTGCGCCAGACGTTAAACTCGTGACATACCCCGTGTTAAACACATGAAGCTAAGGAAAACCTCAGATACATGCCAATGTTATACAATTACTTGCATTCTATGTGGGATGAATTAGGCTTCCACCCCCTCGAGAAGCCCTATAATAAGGGATTGAAGACAGACACAACAATCCCCAACATCCAAAAACTTCAATGATGCCCCAGCGTGACTACTCCCCTAACCAAAGGTTGCTGCCTTGACCGGACCCCTTGGAATGTCCCGATAGAATCGATGTAAATAACTGGTGTCCATGAAGATATGGCAATGGGAAGAGTATCACGAAAAACATATTAAATGTATGAGGGAGAACTGGACTAGATGATGAGTTCCAAGAAGGAATCCACAGAAGGAAAAACTGACATCCCATCATCTTATTTCGATCAAGGAGCAGACGTCCCTGAACAAGGAAAGAATGTCGCCTGCCTTTGGAAAGCGGGAATGCGGGGTAACAAAAATCAGCGTCCTTCGTCCTCGAACGAGATGGATGCGCGTGCCCTGACGAAAGCGTTGGAAATAGAAATGGTGAACTTGACGTGAATTTATTCTCCTAAATATGGAGATTGGTAACACTCAAGGAATCCATAGATTTATGTGTCACTGGATCCAGCTATCCGGTGTCGGGTCTTGCTAAGAAAATAGTGGGCATGACATGAAACTCAACTGAAGTTGGGGTAGTATAATGTTGGGCATCCCGTTCTTCGACGTTTTCAGCATGGATCCCTCTTACTGGGTACAGAATATGGAATGACACTAGGGAATTGGTTGTAGATTTCTTTTCCTAGAAATGCTGATGAGTTAATCTCCCGGCTTCTCAAGAATCTGGTTGCTACTACAGGAACACGATCACCACCCACCCGCCTATGTAGGGGCAAGGGAAATGCCAGCACAACCGCTCTGTGTGTCTCTACTATTTCTGCAATGGTGTCTACATCCACAAACGGGGGGCACCCATGCCCCATATCCCCATCTGAAGTCATCCAACGAAGGGTGATTAATGACCTCATACGTCATTACGAGGAGGAGGGTGTAATCCTAACTTGGGATATGGCCCACCTGGACCTGGTGGTGTCCAGGCCCTGCCATCAACACCACCCCCAAGGGCTCCTCAGGGAGACCCTGCTCCCCACCCCAACATTCAATAATTTTGGTAGCCTGTCCCAAGAACCCCTTGACAACTCCCTACCTTACGCTGGTGAGGTGGGTCATGTCCGGCTCAGCCTGGTCAGAGCCCTGATCCAGGGGATCCAAAAAAGACCCCCCACCTAGCCACGTCAGCGCTGCTGTCCGGCTATTCTAGAGGAGCAGGTAAGTTATGTGCATGCACCACCAGCACCGGCTCATCTGACCCGACGCCAGCGTTGGGCACGGGATGAGGAGTGCGCCCGACAAGGGGTGCCAACATCGATGACTATTGTGGCCTGAGCCATCGCCGACACATATCATCAAGTCCATGCACACACTGAGCAGGGGTGCGTATACGCCCAACCAGGATCGAGGCCCCAACTGCCCCATGGGCAGGCTGGGTCGACTCTCTTGGTCGCAGGCATGAATGGTGATCGTCGCGAACCAACCTGAAGTGATGTCACCCTGTACGGAGGTCCTCCCCATACCACTACTACACAGAGTGTGGGCCTTCCCCACTCCAATTCTTGCTATGGGGGTATGCCCCATGCTACCCCCAACCCGAATGAAGGTCCACCATGTGGCAGTGGCGCTCGGCACGGAAGCCTCTCCCATGCCCACCACACCGGGTATGAAGTTCTTCCTCCTTTCCTTGACCGTCGATGTGGAGATTTTTCCCATCTAGTCCCTCTCCAACATGGGGATCCTCCCTACGTCCTCTCCATAACTGGTGAAGGTCCTCCTCACCTTGGAAACATAAAGGGTGAAGACCAACCTCACTCCACTCTCACCAAGCATGGAGGTCCTGCCCATGCTCATGTCGGTTCCAGCAGAGGTGTTTCACGCACTAGTGTTGTTCATGGAGGCCCTCCCCATGTCCCCTTCGACATCTTCCCTGGTGCTCCTCACACCTCGGCTGTCTCAAGTGGAAATCCTCTCCACCCTAGCACTAGTGCGGCCGAAGGACCCTATGTCAGACATCGGTCCTGTTCTGAGGAGCCACCCAGGGGAAGGACGGCGGGTCGTCATCACCACAAGAAGAATCCTGGGATGTTCTGGAAGGAGATCAAACCAGTCCACTTTTTAGACTCTGAAGTGAAGTGTGACTCAGCTCAGGAACCCTCCCCTCGCTCATCTGTGTCATGGGATGGGGCAGGGACGAGGCGCATCAGCCTCATGCTCCTGGAATATGAGGTCCACAAGATTCCCACCTCCCTCCGTAGGTTTATATAGGAGGAGGAAGATCTAGAGACCCCACAGGTTACGGTTGTGCAATCTCCACCATCATCACTAGAAGCTCTTTCTACCTCCTCGAGAGATCAAGGAGAGATATTGTAGGGACCAATGACGAGCAAGAAGCATCGCGACCTAGCACCAGCATCCCTGGCCCGTGAGCTAGGAACAATGACTGTCAGCCCCTCCTACTACGATATAGCGGCCAGGTCACTCCACTCTTTGGAGGATAGCCCGAGGATCAGCAGACAGTCAGCCTGTTTGCCGTATTCTCCACCAACCAACCTTTTTTCCCAGCGGTATGCCTCAGTACCATTTCTAGTTCCTCAACCACCCCCTATTTGTGAGTGGGGAAATCAAGGGCCATACCCTGAATTTGAGTCGAGGAGATTTTGGAGCATTCTTGCAACGGACCACTTCCCCGAGGAGTTCTGGCCCGCGGCAGCACGAGATTTCTGCATACCTGAGTCCCTCACCCCGGAGGAAGTTGAGTGTCTCCGCTAAAACCTCTAAGAGATGCATCTCAGTCCCTGTCATCATCGCGTGGTATATACAAGAGCCAAGCGCATTTTTAAGACCATAGTGAGCAATATAGTCCAGTCGATCTGGCCGCACTCCTGGTGTCCCAGTGCCCTGAGTCACCAGGCTATTGTGAGGCCCTCCAGCAGCAATGTGTTTAGAGTATTAAGGTACTCTGAATAATTATCAAGGATGCTACTACCACATACAAGTCCATGGCTGGGGACAGTATGCCGCCCTCCTCTTCAGTCTCATCTGGCGGCAGCCCGACTTGCTATGCGATATTAAGGACATTCCCCCAAGAAGGGTCACAGTGCACATGGCTGACGTAGTGGACAACGAGGAAGGGCTGGAGTTTCCTGATGGAGACTTCCCCCCTGAGGGTGTACCACCTATGCTGGACCCATCAGGGAGGATTACTCATCAGAAGAAGAACCTCCTAGGTCTCCCTGCTCCCACCAAGTTGTTGGTACTCAGTCGGAATTCTGGTAAGGGAAAAGAGAATGTTGGGGCAGTCAAGAACTCTAACCCATCAACCTAAGTACAGAAGACGATGGAGGACCCTGAGAAGGTAACGTTGCGCTAGGAAATTTCTGAGAAAAATAGGATGGTCGACGAACTCCTAGCTAAACGCAACTTGTTGAGAAAAATAGGTTGGTCGACGAACTCATGGATGAACATGTGGTAGAGCGATGACCTGACTATGGTGATCCTAGGACAGGGAATCAGGGGTAGGAACAAATTCCCCCGGCGAGATGCCTCTCGGAAACCTTGATCATACCTCCCCCACGAACAGGGTTGAATCCGGAACTCACAGCAAGAGGGTGCGGTATGTCTCACCAAACCCTCTCGAATGTCGCGACAATCCAAGGAATCTGACCCGGGTTCCCCCAGCCGCCCTTCTGGCCACTCCACTAGCCGCTCCACAAGCTGCTAAGGCTGTCTACCATCTTGAAGAGCCCGAAAACGCACTCATGGTTAGTGATCCCCATCAATACTGGGACCCCCACCCAGATGATCCTATGGAAGTACTCATTGATTTCCTCGATGCTTCGGAAACCCGATAGGTGGGTATCCCACCAGATGGCAAGCCATACCCGGTATGGGTGGATGATATGTCGGCCCCTCCGGGTTTCAGGAATCCCACCTTCTCCCACTTTAATGGGACGGGGGACCCTCTATAGCACCTGGACCACTTTAACTCAATGTGTGGACCCATGTTAGGTACTCCATCGTAGCAGGAGGCCGCCAAGCTCTGTTGTTACGTTCAGACGCTGGAGGGTTTGGTGTTCGTCTGGTACATCCAGCTCCCCGTCAGATCCTTGACTAGCTGGGAGGACCTTCGCAGGAAGATCATCTACCAGTTCATCTCTACCACCTAGAATACCATCATCAAAGACCTCTTCAAGTGCAAAAAAAGTCTTGATGAGTGAGTCACAGACTTCATCGCCCGGTGGAAGGGGCTCACATACTCCCTTGACATGCCACTGACTCAGGAGAAATTACGGACGATGTGCATGGGTAATGTCATGGCGGAACTGGTTCCCTCCCTGATTACTCTGAACTATCCCGAAGGGTTCCGAGACTTCTCTGATAAGGGCCAGCACCTCAAAGAAACCCTGAAACAGGCCAGGTAGGCATTCCCGTTTCCCCCTGCAATCCCAGCAAGGAGAGATGTCAGAGCCGAGCCCACCACAGTGGCCTAGATAGAGGCCCCCAGGCAGCTAGAATTGCTACCAATAGCACTGGACTAGTAGCCTCACAGAGGCCACCTGCCTCAGCCGTAGCCTCCAGCTCCGTAGCATCCTCAGAATCGGCAGGCGTCCCCACGCAATGCGCCACCACCTCTCATGCGGGACAATCAGGGTCCACCTCCTCAGCAAGCCCCTCCGGCTCCTCATCAAGGCTAGACTCCATGGTCTCCCTATCCATAAATAAGACACCAAACTTACTCATTCAGTGAGAATCAGGTCCCTGGTTACTTTCATTGTTCCATAGAGTAGGGGATTATGCGCTTACCTGAGTGCAGAAGGCCAGTAGAGGCGAATCTCACCGATCTCCCCAACTACTTCCCCTATCAATGTATTCTGGGGCACACCCTCAAGAAGTGCTATGTATTTAAATACGAGCTTCAAGACCAAGTCCATAACAACATAGTCGGGTTGGGCCCGACCCTGGCACAAGTGGTGGGTGTCTTTGTGAGGTTAGAAAGTGGTAGTGACGATGAAGGTGAGTGGCAGAAGGTTCCTAGCCGCATATCCCAGAATTTCGATGACTGGATGGATCGTAAAATGGTCACTCACGCTCATGGAATTATCCGTGCATGTTTGAACCAACATAAGCCTTCAGAAGTTGAAGCTCACACTTCTGTGTTGTCATCTCAGCCGGCCTCTTCCCAGAAGGGAAAGCAGCGGCGGTGCCAAAAGAAGCAACACACTCCACCAATGTCATCTTCATATCATACTCTCGATGACTTCATGCCCCCTGATATGGGTATTCCCACTAGAATCCCCTCAATGGTGGATGAATCATTGAGTGAAAGTCAGGGGTACACTTTGTTTAATACTGTTGAGTTGGTAAATCCCTATACGACTCCCGAAAAGGGGGAACGCCAGGAGAACCTCCCCAACGTCCATAACTGACGTCAGCGTCGGTGGAGCCGTGACTATATGGGTCATCGGGGCGCATCAGTTGGCACCTCTGGCCAGGTCGTGAATGCCACTCAAACCAGACAGCAGGTGCAGCGCAGAGCTCACCATGCACAACCTCTTCATCTGGCGTCGTCGAGACCGCCTCCACCACCATTTGTGTTATTGGATCAAGTAGAGCCGCTTCGGCCGCACCCCGACCATCTTCTCTCCGCTACTGGTCAACCTCAGTTGTCCAGTCCTCATCCGGCAGCTATTCTCTATGCTTCGACTAGCAGGGTGCGAGATATACCCAGTACCAATCAACTGCCGTTCTAGCCTACACAGCCCATCATGCCTTCATTCACAGAGCGGACTCCTATAAGTAGAAGTTCACACCTAGAACAGAAGTATGATGTTCTGAAGCACCTTACCGACATCCCATCGAGCCTCTCTATCCTTGAAGCCCATATCCTGTTGCCAGATATGTGTGAAGCCCTCAATGAGTCTTTAAGGAGCACCCTCCAGTTCGAGACCGAGGTAGAAGCTGGTGAAGCCTTCCATACTAAAGCAGTTGAGGATGATGAATGTTAGGTCATCATCACATTCTCGGGATAATATTAAGGCTCTGCTATTCAGGGGCACATCTTCATGTTGTACATCACTGGCCAGTGCAATGGTGTGGAGGTTCACCGCTATCTCGTCGACACTAGCTCCGGGATTAACCTTATCCCGACACAGACGCTGAGGAAGCTGGGGTTATCCGAGGATGACCTGACTCCCTTAGATTAAAGGATCAAGGGATATGAAAGGACACAGAAGGCCTCGGTTGGGAGGATTGATTTTAAGACCCAGTTTGGTGGCCTGTTTTCCAGTACCAAATTCATGGTTGTCTCCCAGGACAACGCGTACAATACATTGATGGGTAGTCCATGGCTCCACCTGCATATGGCAGTCCCCTCATTGTATCACCAGTGCCTCAAGTACTCCCTTAACGGTCGAGTAGGCGTACTCCAAGGAGTTGTGTCTCCTTTTTACTCTTGTAAATCATGTTATCTGGATGTTGACTATTACAAGTGTAAGGATAAGCAGATTCTGGCAAGTGAGGTTGAACCCGCCCCAGTCACAAGTGATCCCTAGGCAGGTATGGTTGATGCCTACATCTTCCTAATCCATCAGTTGGAGGCCACAACCCCCGACATGGTAAAGTGGTTTTTAGTTTTAGGTATGAGAGGAAGGAATATTCCCAAGTCCCAGCAACGGAAGAAAATCACCTCATACTCCTACACAAACCAGGCTCGGGTGATCCCAGAACCTCCTACCCCTGTACTATATCGGGACGTCAGGCTCATGGAAATGGAGGTACGTCATACATGTCAGTTTTGCTGGGATGGAATTAACTGTCTCAGGCTGAAGCGCCACTACTACTTTGATGTTATAAAATGTGGCCCCATGGGCCGAAGACCAGATGGGATCATATCAAACACCTTCATCATTGTGGTCTCAGTGGAGCATGAGTCTCCTGATGTGATGACCACTACTGCTCAAGCTGGAACCAACCTCCCACCAGGGTCTGGTGGCTCGGAAGCAACTTCCCCCATGGAAGATTCCTCCATAAGTGGGTAAGAGGATCTGGAGGATGCTCCCCCTACCTTTGAAGCAGGCATCTCTACCACGGTCGACGAACTGGTACAGGTGAACCTTGGAAGAGAGGCAGATCTGAAACCCACGTTGATCAGTTCCTCCATTTCCCTCAAGAAGCAACCAAGGTACGTGAACATCTTTAAAGAGCACTGAGACATGTTATCCTAGAGTTACGACAAGATTCCAGGACTAGATCCTCAGGTAGCCATCCACTACCTTGGTCTCCCGAAAAACCATCGCGAGAAGCCTCCCATAAAGATGCACCCTTCCCATGGTTCCATGGTCGAGGCCGAAGTTGACAAGATCATCAGAGCCAACTTCATCAAGGATGTCTAGTACCCCATGTGTCTTTCCTACATTGTGCCAGTCAGGAAGAAAAATGAACAGATCAGAGTCTGTATTGACTTCTGAGATCTCAACTGCCACTGTCCGAAGGATTAATTTCCCCTTCTGGTGATAGAATTGTTGATCGACGCTACGGCCAGGTTCCAAGCCCTCTCATTCATGGATGGGTATTATGGGTACAACCAAATCTGGATGTCCCCCAAAGACGAGGATTCCACCGCTTTCAGGGCCCCCCATGGTACTTGTTACCAGGTTATGCACTTCAGCCAGAAAAATGCAGGTTCCACCTATCAGCGAGCCATGCACCGCATATTCAAGCCAGTTCTCAGAACATTGGTTGAGTGCTATGTGGACAATCTGATGGTCAAATCTTTCCAGCGCTAGGACCATCTCAAGGAAATTGAGAAAGTGTTCAGTTCCTTATGTTCATACCCCCTGAAGATGAACTTGTTGAAGTTCGCCTTTGGGGTCACCATCGGGAATTTTCATGGATTTTTTGTCAGGTACAAAGGCATCGAGATCGACCTAGAGAAGATCAAGTCCTTCAGCCAGATGCCTCCCCTGCGTAATATTCAGGATCTTTGAGGTCTTCAAGGACACTGAGCCTACATACGCCGATTCATTACGAATCTGGCTGGAAAGTGTAAGCCCTTTTCCTGGCTCACAATGAAAGGATCTACTTCTTAATGAGATGAAGAGTGTCTTGCCTCTTTCGAGGAATTCAAGCAGTATCTGCTCCATCCTCCATTCTTGATGCAACCCGTCTCTGGAAAGCCGTTGGTCCTTTATGTGACCACCCTGGAACTATCTCTCGATGCCCTTCTCTCCCAGAAGAACAATGAGGGGACAAAGAACATCCTTTACTACCTAAGATCCATGCTCCTCAATACGGAGACCAGAGACTCCACCATCGATAAAAGAAACCTTGCACTAGTATTTTCTGTATAGAAACTGCGGCATTACCTGCAGCACCATGAGGTATAGCTGGTCTCTCGAGTAGACCTATTGAAGTACATTAAGAACCTTCCCATGTTTTCTGGACTACTAGCGTGGTGGGCGGTAATCCTCCAGTAGTTTGACATCAGGATCATGCCTCAGAAGGCTATCAAGGGGCATGCATTGGCAGACTTCCTAGTTTCCCATCTAGCCTCCATGGACCAGTCCCTAGACTCGGACTTGCCCGATGAGGCAATCCTCTTGATCTATCATGTTGTTCCATTTTGGAAAATTTACTTCGATGGTGCCTCCCGAAGCCCCACCGGTAGGAGGATCAATGATCCAAGGATCAATAGAGTAGGCCTGGGTATTATCTTCATCACCCTGATTAAAGAAATCGTGTCGAACTCATTCCTATTGTCAAAAGGCTACAACAACAATGAGGTTGAGTATCAGGCTCTCATTACAAGTCTCGAGCCGGCCCTTAAGATCGATTTTCCCCATTTTCATTTGAAAGGGGATTCTGATCTAGTCATCAAGCTGGTCAATGGTGACTATTTTGTCCGGAAGCCAGAGCTCGTGTCTTTGTTGGAGTGAACCCTCCATCTAATGGCTCAGTTCCCTTCTCGACCGTAGGTTACCCATGTCCGTTAGTCATAGAATCGTCAAGAGGACACTTTGGCCAGCTTAGCTGCATCACTTGCAGAGCCCGGGCAGGATGATCTGATTATACATGTGGCCCACCAGAGAGTCATTGCCCCCGCCACCCCAGAGGATGATGACAGCCTGCGAGTAAGCCAGCTTACCGCCAGATCCTCCACGTCAGGAGTCCCAGGTTCTTCAGATGTAGTGGTTGAAATTACCCCCATGTGTAGAGTTTCTTTGGTCGAGTATCTCCTAAATGGTTTCCTCCTGGCTGATCGGGGCGAGCGTGAGCGAATCCGATGCCGCGTGTTGCAGTTTACCCTCTTGAGTGGTCCCAGTCTTGATCATATATTCTATAAACTCAGTTTTGATGGTGCTCTCCTACGTTGGATTCAAAGTGTCAAGATTTCTCAGGTCATGAAAGAGGTTCATGTCGGTTCTTGTGGTGCCCACCAGGTTGGGCCAAAGTATTCCCATCAGATCTGAAGATTGGGGTATTTATGTACCTCTATGATTCATGATTGTATCAAGTTTTCCAAGATAGTTCATGTTAACTTCCTGCATTGGTCGTCGTAACCTCTCCACTCCACCAAGTACTCTTGGCCATTTTCGGTATAGTGACTTGATGTCATGGGACCGTACCCACCGGCGATAGCTTACTGGTGCAGGTTCATCCAGACTGCCATAGATTTCATTTCAATGTGGGAGAGGCAGTGCCACTTAAGGAGGTCAAGTCCCATTCTATCATTGACTTTGTGAGATACAATATCATCCATCGGTTTGGAGTCCCTCACGTTGTCCTCACCGATAATGGCACCAACTTCCAAGCAGCTAAGATGAAGAAATTGTACACCACGTACAATATCCGTTCGAACCATACCTATCGCTATCACGGGAAAGAAAATGGACAGATCAAGGCATTCAACAAAACCCTCTCTAACATTTTTCATAAAATGGTTGGTCATAACAAAAAGAGTTTTGCGGACAAGCTCCCCAACACCCTCTGGTCTTATCGGATGACAACTCAAAATTCCACCCAGGTGACTCCATATTCCCTGGTGTATGGGCCCGAGGCTGTCCTGCCCATCGAGATCCAGCTTCCATCATTATGCACTACAGTCTATGACCAGCAGGAACTAGATAAGGTGGCTAAAATTCCTCTAGATTAATTAGAAGCACTTGACAAGAGTAGGATCCATGCCCTGCACAATCTGGAAAGGAACTAGAATAAGATAGCTAGAACCATCAACAAGAAGAATCGCCTCCACTCTTTTCTACAAGGCAACCTGGTATTGGCCCTCCGAGCACCAATGATCCCTAAAAAGAAACCACCCACGTTGGATTCCAAGTGGTAAGGACCTTAAATAGTCTACAAGGTTTACCCCAATGAAGCATACTCCTTGGTGACCATGGACGTTGTGCGCATAACTCCTCCCACCAATGCCAAGTTCCTCAAGCAAAACTTTTTTTGATTCCCTCAGTCATGCATGCCCTTAAACTGTATGGTACCACATTTCCATAAACTACACGATGGTCCTACATGAATTTAAACTATGCATTGTTCTGCATAACATTAAACTACATCTTAAGAACTATGTGTGGCTTGATTCCCATCCTCATGGGATACGTAGAAATGCTCAGATGCTTCGTCTTGAGCCCAGCCCCAAACTCTTCTATTTGGCCACCCCCCTGGGTATAGATTCCTTAGAGGGTCCTCACATGATATAGAGTAGGCTTCCTTATCCCCACTCATACGAGTATTATAATGTTCGCACCATGTGCCCACTTTCGCTCTTCTATCCTCTCACGTCTTCACCGCACGACGTTAAACAACATGTCCTTCAAGAACTACATATTTCGTGATTCCCATCCTCATGGGAAAAGTAGGAACGCCCGAAACGTTTGTCTATTGGACCATCCCAGAAGCCATAATCTTCCCCTCATGTCAAGACATATGGAAGGGTGCATACTGTTTCCCCAATTCACGTCGAGCTAGCCTCGACCCGGCTGTACATCCCCCTCCCTGGAGATGTTTGCCTCTTTTGTATATCGGTACAACTATGATTCACCCACTCCTTGACTGGGATGCCCTCACCTTCCCCGTCCTGAAGGTCCCCTGGATGGTATGGATGCTAGGGCTAAGGTCCCTCTTACCACTTCGGGCCAATGCCCTCGAGGATGTTGAGCAACAAACCGATATAACTCTCGTATTTCGAATGTGGTCAGCGGCCGATGATCATTTATTGCTCCCATTTCAGGTCACTATAGGGACGATGTGTTTCAAACATGGTCAACAGTTGTCCTTGATCATTGGGACCACCCCAGGATGTACAAAACATCGAGTGTAGTGGTTTGTTCTACCCCGTCGTATCTAATCGAAAAACTCCCCTCGGGCGATGCCAGCTATCTGGACCCATTGGATGGAGATAGCCAAGGCCGGCTCTTTGTTTCCCACACCGAGCACCTCTCATGTGGGATTAAGAGCTGTGATGAGGCAATAACCATAAAAGTGGGCATATGACCTCCCACCTAGCCCAGGTACTCTCTGATAGGATTGTATGGCGTGGTGTGGGATTATGTCCCCATTCATGTCGGGTTACTCATCGTGTCGTAGATATCCCTGGATGAGACCTTTCCCCAACCCTCGTCCTCACTATAAGACGTTAAACTGCAAGCTAGTCATGCCTTCTAGATCGAGGCCCAGCCTCAGGACCCTTGGCCTTTTCTGACCCCCAGCCCTCGTCCTCACTGCAAGACGTTAAACTGCAAGCTGGTCAGGCCCTCCTGACCGAGGCCCAGCCTTAGGCCCCTTGGCATTTTTGGGCCCCCGGCCGTCATCCTCACTGCAAGACGTTAATATGAATGCTAGTCAGGCCTTCCTAACTGATACCCAGCCACAGTCCCCTTGGCCTACCTCTCCCTCCTAATCCACTTCGGCGACCCTTTTCATTGGTTCACCAATGTGCCTAAGGGCACTCTAGTTTAGTAGCTAGAATATCATACTCTGCTCGGACATGTTTTCACCCGCTTTTCAGGCTTTGTGTTCTCCTTCATCAGGGCTTTCATCACCTTTAACACTAGGAGGGACCCCAAAAAATGGCATGGATACTACACCTAAGGGCTCTCCTACCGTTACGGGCCAATTCCCATGATGGTTTCATACAACAAATTGATATAAATCCCGCATTGCGAATATGGTAAGCAGTTGATGCTCATTTGTTGTTCCCACTTCAGGCTAATGCGATATGAATACTATGTTTTCGCCATGATTAACAGTTATCCTCCATCACCACGCCAACCCCATTAAGCTCAAAATGACAGTTACATGATTCACATCCTTCTCCACCTCATCATGTTCAAGTAGAACTTCGAAACTCTCGGTTTTATTCCTCAGTGCACATCCACGCGTTAGGAGGACCAAAGTCGCGATAAAGGCATCATTCGGGGATCTGCACAGATTTCCCATTGGCATGCGTTCCAAGTATTGTAAAAGATATCTTCCTCCCTTGTTTCCCACACCGAGTTTAACTCACGTGGGCTTAGGGATTTGGCTGAGGTCAGCACTTACTTGGAGGGTTTTCACTCCATCCATGGTCTGAGCTCTAAGATAATAAAGTAAGATCTAATCCAGAACTACGTATGGCTTGATTCCCATCCTTATGGGATATGTTGGACCACCCGGATGTCTAGAATTCAGTTCCAGCCCCCTCTCTTAGATATCTCTCAATCTCCCAGTCACCTTGGCCCCTTGGCATGTCCCTCTCCACGAGGGGGATATTTAGGTGTGGTTCAGGGCTACGCATTCCTTCGTGTTGGGTTTTTGGAATCATGCCTCCCTTCTCCTAGGAATCCTCCATCTCTTGGCTACCCTCAAGTTGAGTCCCTTGACCCCTTGTAGTGGTTTGACCATGTGCTAAGTGTACTCCAGTCTAGGACTAAGAGTGTCAGATTCAACTTAGGAAAGTTCCTTCCACTTGTCAAGCTTCATGTTCCTCTTCCTTCAAACCTCCATTATCTCTCACACCCAAAGGGACCCCCAAGAACGGCATGGATACCACACCTAAGGGCTATCCTACCATTACGGTCCAATGCCCCCAAGGGTTTCAGACAACAAATTGATACAAATCCCACATTGTGAACATGGTCAGCGGTCGATGCTCATTTTTTTGTCCCCATTTCAGGCTAACACGACAGGATGCTGTGTTGCAAACATGGTCAGCAGTAATCCCCCGTCGTCATGACAACCACTTCAGGTCTTGAATGTTGGTTGTATGATTCAAATTATGTTACACCCCATCGTGTCCAGGTGGAATCTCGAATCTCTTGGCGTTATCCCCCAATGCACATCTACGCGTCAGGGGGACAAAGCTACAATACGGCGTCGTTCGGGGCTCCTACGGTCCGAGATCTATGACCATAAACTAAGATCTCAATAGAACTATGTCTGGATGGATTCTCATCCTCATGGGATACGTAGGAATGCCCATGCTAGTTTTCTTGGGGTCCAGCTTGAGTTCTGCTAATTTGTCTTTTATGTCCCGCCTTCTGGACTTTCACTACGCGACCGCGTGGCGTATTATGGGATTATGTCCTCATTCATGTTGAGTTTGAAAGAGCCACACCACTCGCACCCATTCTAAAAATTTTCCCTCATCTTTCATGTCTCGCATGACGTTAAAAGGAACCCCCTAGAACTATGTATGGATTGACTCCCACTCTTCTGGGATACATAGGACCGCCCGAACATCTCGTTTTCTGGTCCATCTCATTGGAGAGCTAGTCTCTCCTCCCCTTCACCTATTACCTCTATGTAGGCCCCTTTTCATGAGGTCTCCCTCTCGGAATTGCGTACGGTTTTATATGGAACCATGTTCCCATTCACGACGAGAATGTTTTATTGCACCAAACGCATTCCCCACCTAGCATCGTCTCTACTACGTTTGTGCTTCATGACATTAAAATGAATGCTTGGTCCTATCGCCTGACCCTAAACTACGACAATATCATCCTGGCCGCATGGAAAAAAACGATGCTACATTGTGATGTTATCACTCAATAGGACATCATGTTGGGTATCGGTCATTTACCATACCATTTGTCAACACCTACTAAGGCTTTATTCTTGTGGCGACGCCAGGGCCTGCTACCCTAGGCCAGTCGCTTCACAAAAAAAACCACTCACTTTAATGGAAAAACAATATTTATCAAATATTGCTTATTTTTGTTGGAGGGACACGCCTGCACACCCCTTTTATCCCTGGCACTGGTATCTCACTGTGCCCCCACTTCAAGAACTATGTGTAGCTTGATCCCTATCCTCATGGGGTACGTAGGAACGCCAGTGCACATTGCCTCAGGCCCAGCTCAACTCTTGTTTTTTGGTCCCTTGACCTTAAACCTCTCCAAGGAACACATGGTGGTCAGAATCCCTGGTTCCCATTCACATTGGTTTTTAGTAATTACTCACCCCGAGTCTCTCGTACTTCTTTCCATCCTTGGTCCGAATTCTACAACCCTAAACTATGATCTCCCTATGGTAATGGGTTCGACTCCCTCTATCTAATATGTCTCATTGTCATATTTAGGCGTTTTTTTGGCAAAGAGCCCGAAGTGTGAGATTTTCATGGGGACATTCCCCTCGTTCCATGTCCATGCTTTGTGATCTCGCTATTCGGATCCTCATCCTCTTCCACAAACAAAGGGACCCTCGGACGAAATGGATGCTAGGCATAACGGATCTCCGTGGATGCTAGGACTAAGGGATCTCCTACCATTTTGGGAAAATGTCCCTAAGGATCTCGAACTATATTTTTGTCAGGTACCGTGTTTCGAACATGGTCAATAGTCAACCCTCATTTGTCTGTCCCCATTCCAGGCTAACGCGATATGGATGCTACGTTTCCACCATGGTCAAAAATTATCCTCCATCATAAAACCACCATCATTGTGATCCAAATTTCGAGCGTCATGATTCACACATTTCCACTTCCTCATGTCCAAGTGGAATTTTGACATACTCATGTCTATCTCTTCGCAAATCTAGGTGCACTACATAGAAGGGTTAGCATCATTTGGACAGTATTTACCGAGCATCCCTTTTCCCTACCATGTCCCTTCTAGTGTCAGGAATGTCCCACCACTAATTCATGTTTCCCACATCGAGAACGACTCACGTGGGCTTAGTAGTTTTGGTAGAATGTGTACTGACGCAACCAGGCTCCTCATCATCCTACATGACGTTAAACTGTGATTATAGAACTATGTACGGCTTGATTCCCATCCTTATGGGATATGTAGAGACACCCCGGTATTTTTCCTAGGGTCCAGCCATAGGAACCATATAGTCCTATTCCTCTCCATTTCCGGACCCTAGCCTGATCCCCCATGAGGAAACATGAAACTGCAATTTTTCCCCAAACAAGTTCGGGATGCCCCATGATGGCATTGGGAAGCGATAGCCCCCTTGCCAGAGAGGCCCTATCTGAAAGAAGGAATGATCCATGATCAATCTGATGCACCCATATAGCGTACTCCCACCATGGTGGCATAATTTTGTGGGTGTTGGATTCTGTTAGAACAAACCATCACTCCACATCCCATGCTTTCCGTACCCCTTATTTGGACTCTCGTCCTCTTTCATGTATGGAGGAACCCCCTGACAGTTTGGATTCTTGGACTATGGCCCCCCTACTGTCATGGGCCAACGATTCGGAAGACTAATGGATGAAATTTGTGGTAGGTCCCATTTTCGAACATGGTAAATGGTCGACCCTCATTTGTTTGTCCCCACTCTAGGATAATGTAATAAAAATATTGTGTTTCGAATGTGGTCAAAAATTATTCTTTATTGTCACGCCAACCCCCAAAATGTTTTGAATCCTGGGTATCATGATTCACAGTTCCCATACCCATCTATTAGGATCGATTTATGGTCCCCTGGCATTACACCGTTCGTGCACCAGAGCACACTAGAAAAACAGTAATTCGGTTGTTCTAAGAACTTCATTCTCTAGTTAGGTCTCTCCCATTTCCCAGAAATCCAGACTGGTTGTCCAAACCCCAGATGCTCGAGGCTTGGTTTTCAATCCTACATTTTGATGGGATGATGAGGTGGCTATCCCTTGTTTCTCACATTGGGTCCAACCCACTTGAGCTTAGGGAATGGTCGTTGGACGTTCCGTGAACATCATGAGGATGCGATAAACCAATGTAAACAAAGAAACATGTGCATGCTATGACATTCAAACATGAAAGTAAATTTAAGGGTTTGTAATCATTACATTACCCAGGGGTCGACTCCCCCCATGGACGGATTGACCTCGTTGAAGGAACGTTGCAGATCCTCCACCCTCTGGCTGGTGTCATACAAGAGATGTTGCCGCTTGTTCACCTCCCGCTCCTCCTCAGTGGCGAGAGGGCGCAACTCATCGGCCACAATCTAGGCCCGCTCCACGTCGGCTCGGATGGCGATCACATCCCTATAAGCTTGCTTCAATCCCTCTTCTAATTCTGACAGCTGAGCTTTTAGCTCTGAGACGAGATATGATTGTGCATGGAGGGAAGCAAAATGTTCATCCACTCGGGCCTGCAGTCATTGGACCTCGTCCTCAGCCTTCTGGAGCCTCCTGATGTTTACCTCCTTCCTCCGCTGTGATCCAACACCAAGGCATTGGTCATACTATTGAGTCTTTTCCGCCATAAGATATCAGATGAGCATGTGAGGGCGTTGGGCATCCACTCGCCCAACACATAGTTCGCACAGTCATGAACAAAGTCTGTCCATCTCATTCAACCATAGCGCTTGGGGGGTGTTATTGATGAAGCACATGATCAGATTCTACGTTCAGCGTTGGACTATCTTTTTTTATTCCTCATCAGAGGTTGTCTCTTCCTAGTCGGCGTGATTGGCGGGATCGTATGCAGGAAATGCCCCCAGGAACTCCTAGGTCGGGGCCATGTCAGGCGTCAGATCAGGCATGGTGGGACCTAAATCATCTGGTTGATCCTCATCATCGGATCCCACCTTGATGATCTTAGGAACAATCCTACTGGCGCCCCTGCCGGTGATTAGAGACACTGTAGTTTGGTCAGGTTGGACATTAACCTCCATGACCATTGGCGTGCCCCTGGGAAGAGTGCTACCAGAATCCCCCACCAACTTCGCCGCAGCATCCCAGGACAATTGAAGGACTGTACATGCCAGGAAAGGGACATGGATGGAAATTAACGTGGTCCGGGGATGGCAGTTTTGAATACGACAGAGAAGACATACATAGGTCAAATCTCTTGTCTCGCTCTTGGGTTGATGTCCTCGGAACCCTGAGACGCGGCCCCCCGTATATAGTCGGCATGTCTAGAGACTCCACGGGAGCCGTCTCGACTATCCTAGACCCGCCAGACATGGTAGTTGATACATCCATGGGTGTGGATCCTGAAGATCCCTCTTCGGCACTCGTGAAGAGACAATAATAAGGTCTATGCACAAGGTCCTCCTGAACAGTACGTACGCTGATAAGGAATCCAGAGTAACCTAAGGGTAGACTCTGAAGAAGGAACTTGGGATTTCACCCTAAGGGACTATGTGAAATTTTCATAACCCAAGGATTGGTCGCCGACTTCACCCTCCTCTGGCGGACTCTCCCTACCAGCCTCGTCCCCCCAAGAGGATTCGTCTAATTCTTCCGATAGGGGAAACCGCTCTCTCAGATCAGTGGTCGATAGCTGTGGGGGAATAATATGATACATCAGTACCCTCACTCAGTCTTTAATCGGACATGGGGCACCCCGAAAATGGATGAAGTCCTCCATCTCGGCGATGTATTGCTCCACCTCTACCTATGATGCTACAAAGCTGGCTCTAATAGGTCCAATCCCCAGCAAGTCCATCTCAAGAGGTTAAGGTGATGCCACAATTCAGACGGGCCAAGGAATTGTCAGCTGACTTCCCAGATGTCCCAGGCCTCTGGGAAGAAAACATTTTCAAGTATATCGATGTGGAATAGCCATATCCCTAGGGCCTGCGTAGAGATACTACGGAATCCCCTTAGTGGCCACCCCTCTGGATGACTTTGTTCTATTGGGACCACTGGATCTGCTACCACTGTTGGATCCGTTGTTGCTGCTCCAACCTCAACTGGTGTGAGCTCCGCCTCTCTAGAATCCCTGCCACTGCGGGATTCCATGGTCTCCTTCCGGCCTTGGCCCCAGGATTGAAGAAGATCACCCTCGCCACCCAAGATGGTTGGCTGCTTCAGTATCTCCCCTGGGTAGGCTCCCTCCCAGCTCTGGGCGTATTCCCTTATCATCCCAAGGACAGTGGTTAGAAGAGGAAATGCATTCCGCATTTTCAACTCTTCCCGTGTGAACATGAGCCACATCTGCCTCATCACACACGGGTGATCCTCATGGCGCACCCCCAGATAGACCTGCGGGGTCAGCCGTTGCAGGAACTAGAATTTCCTGGTGAACCGGTGTGGGGTGTATGGCTCACATAGATGCTCGCGGTCTACCCTCGACACCAAGACTCCACCTCGAAAGGCCAGGTGGTAGGCTTGATGCTCTTCTGTATCCTTTCCATCTCCATTGAAGGCCCATATTGGTTGTGGGAACATGTGGAAATTAAATTCCTCCACCTTTAACACTCGGTTTAGAACCGATGGTGTGGTCATCTTGGTCGGATAGCTCCCCACAGTGTTCACGATTGAGGGATGGAAGTTTTACCCCATAGGCGAGATGGGGTTTGGATATTCATATACCCCCCTGATGTGTGCCGCGATCCACCCGTATATGAGGTGGAACGACCCGCATACCCTTTGTGGCCTTTTCACCTCACTGATGTGCCTCAACATCTTGTACAACTAGGCAAGCATCGAGATCCCCCGGTCGACCCGCCCTTCTATCGCCAAGGTGGATGCCATGATGAAAGTGCTTGGTTGCACTCCCATGTTAGTATCCCTCACCGGTAGGATCCAACCACATATTAGGTCTGTGATGAATGTCTCTATCCTAACTATTGGTCGTTGTTCAGTACTGACACTGAACCCCTAGGTCTTCCACTGGCTATTCTCTAGAAGCCGCCAATACAAGTTTTCCTTGCTCAGGGAATCCTTCGGGAAAGTTCGATGCCACTCTGGGAACTGCTTGTTTTCTAGTATGTTCAAGAACTTATTGAACCAGCTCCTGAAGTTGATATCCTTCACGGCCCCGTTGTCCTCTCCAGGCACGAACTCCATCAATGCCATTGCCAGAAACGTCGTCTGCTCGAGATCCTCTCACGCACCCATGGCCGGGGGGAATTTTTCATACATTCCCCCCAGTATCGGGACCCCTGAGATCTGATGAACGTCCCATAGGCTAATGTCGACCTCCCTGTGGTGCAGGTTAAATGTATTGGTACCCAGTGACCACCGACTCAACAGCTCCAGCATTAACTGCTTCGGCTGGTAGATATGGAACTGGGAAGCCCAAGATGCCTCCTATAGGCCCACTCACCTCATCTCTTCCCTGAACTCCTCACACGACGTGCCTACCCTGTATTCCCAATCCCAGTCATCCATGAAATTTCCACCCTGGCATAGGTCCCATTCCTCATACCACCCCTTCTTTGGGTTCCCCAGCGCCACCTTCAGGATGGTTCATTACAGTGGAGGGGACTTCTCCGGCTCCAATGTCTTCGCGTCCACATTTTTCAGATGATTGTACAGGCAGTCGGTGATAACAGGCGAGAATTCCTCCCGGGCATGGCCATCAGGCACCCTGAACCATCGGTGCTGGCACGACGTCCTCTGGAACTAGTAATCTGGCTCATCCTGACCCGTTGTAGGGATGAAGACGTCATACCTTAGCCCAAATCCATACAGAGGCATCCTCCTGCACATCGAGTAATTCTTCTGGCTCTCCAACAGTAGCTCCACCAGAGAATTATGGTCCGAGTGGCTCCAGAAAAGCTCCCCTATCCTCAGACAATTTTCCATCTCATCGCACCGGGCGGCATCCGCAAGGACCCCCTATGAAGCTTCTTGGTGAGCCATTCTGTTCTGGGACTTGGACATTCCCTTGGATGGTTCAGGAAGATCATTCTCAAAGTTAGTTCACGAAGGGTGCTTGTGAAGAATATTCGCGGAAGCGCTTCCTCGGCGTTCAAAGCCGGATCAAAGAGCGCAAACGCTGAGTCGAAGACTTATTGCGCACCGTGAAGCCTCGATTTTCAATGATCACTCATGGAGTACGCAGATCTCTGCGAATCGAGAGCATTAGAAGACAAGATCACTGAGAAAGGAAAGGTAAAAATAGATGGAAGCCCCCTATTTATAGGCAACGACCTTCGAAGCTTCGCGGTGCATCCAGTCTGTGCGGAGCTTCGCGGCGCGCCCAGCCTGTGTGGCCCGTGTCCGCCTTGTGCACCATCTCCGCGAGCCACCACTACGAATGGCTGATGATTTTGGCGATTTACCTTAGACTTCAACCCTTGATCCCTCTACGGATATAAGTCTGAGTGGGGCATTTGTTGGCACCACAATATGGAATGAGGAAGCAACCCCAAGATGCACCCCCCCCCCAGACTGCCTTGCGAATCCCCTTCGCGGAGTCC
Organism: Viscum album; assembly: GCA_963277665.1. Lineage (NCBI taxonomy): Eukaryota > Viridiplantae > Streptophyta > Magnoliopsida > Santalales > Viscaceae > Viscum > Viscum album. Next base: position 477,140,524 of record OY728135.1, read on the forward strand.
CCAACGCTGTGGCCGCCGTGAAGCAAAGGTGGCGGGATGCTCCTTGAACGGATTTGATGTTCATGAACCCTCCATGAATAAAAGGAGGTGGTATTCTATTCGAACGTATTTGATGTTCGCGAACCCTTCGTGAAGCCCAGGAGGAGGGATGCTCCGTGAACCCATTTGACATTCGTGAGCCTGCCGTGAAGCAACATCTCCCCCTTTGTGTCGCGTGAGCTCCGCTCCGCGGTGCCCCTTGCCTATAAATATTGATCTCCCCGTGAGCTCTCCAGATGGAAAAACTGACCTTTCAGCTTCTCAACTTCCGAATCACGAAGGATTATTATGCTCAGTGAATCATGAGCTGTGCAAGGTACTTCTACTTCACGAAGTGCCTCCCCATTGTCTCGTCCCGATCCCCTCTTCCGAGAGGGATGCCTTTCAAGAAGCCTAATGGCTTTTGCGAAGGAAGTGGATCCCCAAGAGGACCTGGGTCATCACAAAGCATTTATGCTTTGTGAAACACCCTTCACATACACTTGATCCATTTTCTAAGGCATGGTCATTGTACTTCTCGATGCACATTGCTTCCCGACATCCTTCTCTGCAAGGCACCTTTTCTCCATGAGGTTGTTCTCCACAAATGCCTTTCCACTTCGTGAAGCACCTCCCATTCACACCTTTTCCTGATGCTAAGGCTTAGGCACCCCACTTCGAGAAGCACACCCCTTCGCCAGGGCCCTCCACCACACAGAGCGACTGAGCTCCACAAGGCCCCTGCCTCTGGACCCCACTGCTTGGAAAATCCTTTTCCCGTGTGACATTCTAGGTTTGAATGATGCAACTTAGAAGTCCCATGGATGATACGGCCCATAGAGTTTCTGCGCCTAATGCTTCTTCACATTGGAATGCTAATGGATATTGATTCCTCGCATAACCACGCTAACATGGACCCCTCGATGGTTCGCTCTGCGAGCCCCCTTCACCATGGCATTGATGGTACCTTCCCTCCCACAAGGAGCAGGGGGTAATGGTTATGTATGTCCTAGGGGTGTGGAGCAAACCCACCTCACCCAAGCTGTAGGATGTTAAACTGCCAAAAACCCTCATCCTCAACACATGACATTTAACTGTGACCTCTCCCCGTGCCTCGCATGCAGGGTCCCCCGCCTTGGACATTCTCCTCGCCCCCTGGTCTCCACAGGGGATGATATACTTATTTTGGGAGTGGAGTTTGTCCATGGGGAAGGGAAACCACCTTGGTGTAAGCCCCTGTCTGTTCTTGTAATAGGAAGGGTCCCCTACTCCCTACTTTCATCTTCGGTCCCCATGGCCAGCAGAGGACGTGATAAGGAACAGGCCCCCCTCCTCTCTTCCTGGGTGCCAAATCCCTCTCCCTCTGCACTCTGTCGCCCCCAGGTCTCCATCATGGAGTAAGTCCCAACACCATGGGCCACTCAATGCGTAAGCCCCTTCTCGTTTCCCACGGATGCAACCTTCGCAACGTGATTGTCAGGTCTTTGAAACCTCTTGTTTCTCACACTGAGCATGAATCACGTGGGATTCGAGTGAGTTCCGACCATGACACACCTTGGGAAGCCTAGAGTGTAAGCCCCAAACATCCATATTAACTACGTGGACTTTGATCCATGTCAACGCATGGTACATAGGAAGCCTCATGAGGTTCAATCCCACCGCCCGGTCATTCCGACCGCATTCACGTCGGTTCACCCACCACCTTGGCCAGCCTAGAGTATAATACCCACACATCCATCTGAACTACGAGGACTTTGATCCATGTCAAGGTATGGTATGTAGGAAGCCTCACGAGGTTCAATCCCACCACCCGGTTGTTCCAACCGCATTCATGTCGGTTCACCCACCACCTTGGGCAGCCTAGAGTGTAAGCCCCACATATCCATCTGAACTACGAGGACTTTGATCCATGTCAAGACATGGTATATAAGAAGTCTCTTTGAGGCCCAAGCCCAAAAAAGCATCTTCCATCATGATTATTACTCGGGTCGCCATATCCCGGTGAGATCATGCCACCCCATTCCCCTCCACAGCATTCGGGAAGCTGCCCATGCATTGGACCCAATATCGTTGTTCCCTCAAAGGAGTTCCTCAATCTAATCCACCTTCATCGGTGTTATGATCAGTCTGATCTGTCTCTTCCAGATGTTAAACTCGCGGAATACCCTATGTTAGACATAGGAATCTGAGGAAAATCTCAGATACATGCATATGGCATACAATTCCCCATGTTCTATGTGAAATGCCTCAGGCTTCCGTGTCCTCGAGAAGACCTATAATAAGGGACTGAAGAGAGACACACCAATCCGCAGCGTCCAGAAACGTCAATGATTCCTCAGCGTGACTACTCCCCTAACCGAATGTTGCTACCCTGACCGAACCCCTTGGAATGTCCTGACAGAAGAAGTGTAATTAACTCGTGTCCATGAAGATATGGTGCTGGGAAGAGTTTCACGAACAACGTATTAAATCTATGAGGGAGACCCAGACTAGGTGACGAGTTCTGAGGGGGAATCCATGGAAGGAAGAACCGACATCCCATCATCCCATTTCGAACAAGGAGCAGACGTCCATAAACATGGAGCGAATGAAGCCCGCCATTGGAAAGTGGGAATGTGGTGTAACAAAAAGCCGCATCCTTTATCCTGGAATGAGATAGATGCACGTTCCCCGGTGAAAGCATTGGAAACACTCTTTCTCATGCTCGGAGTTTATCTAGAAGTGGATGACTGATAGTATAATTTGAAGGTATGAATAGAAGGTGTTCATCCCAACCAAGGGCAGATCCCATGATGATTTGGAGGCTACGGTTCACCACCGTCATCGCCTCCCCCAGGGGTCACTCATGGAGCCACTAATCCTCACTCTGACATCCACCCATTTTGAGAGCCTCTCCATGGAATGCTCTTACGACTCATTAACCTATGATGAAGAGGTAAGGGAAGTTAGAGTCAACCTAGAAATGATCGTCACCTGAGAGATTCCAAGGATGGCTTCCACCAGGCCTCATCAGCACCACCAGCCACCAATCCTCCAAGCTAAAGAGCAATTGTTCTTCACCCCTACTCCATCGACCCCGGTTCAGCTGACTTGACGCCAACATCGGGTGTGATCGCAGGAAGATGCCTATCAGTGGGCATCATCCTCTACAAATTTAGTGGACCATGCCACCAATGACGTATTCTATAAACTACCTATTATTACAGATCAAGCTAACTTCTATGCCAGACCGGGATCGAGAACCCAACCACACATCTGGTAGGTCGGGCTTACTCTTCTAGTTATTGGCATGAGCAGCAGTCATCACGAGCCAACTTGTGATGTTTGGATTTAGTATATATGCCCTCCTTAAACCATATCCAACTAGGGTGGAGGTCCCTCCCGCTCACACTCCGAACATGGGAGTTTCCCCAAGCCTCCATTGATGGAACTATTATAGGTACAATCCATCATATTGATGATCAATATGAAGGTCCTCCCCTGGCCCATGATATTAGGTATAGAGGTTTTACCCGTATTTCAAATTATCACTACGAAGGTCCTCCTTACCTCATAAACCATCAGCATAGAGGTCCTCCCTGTGTTCAGTTTGATCTGTATGAAATCCCTCCTCATACCACCACTACCAACCAGTGTAGGTGTCCTTCCCGCGCCATAGGTGGCCAGCATGGAGGACCTTCTCATTTCCTTACCCACTCAAGTATTTTCCAATCCCGTTCCATTGAGGCTAACCATATTTCCCTTCCCCACATATCCTGTACTCAACATGGGGGTAGGGGGGTCCTCCCCTTGTTCCGTTCAACATATTCTCAGGTTCCCCTTGCAACCCAGCGTATCCAAGAAGAGGTTATCCCCACTCTCTCATCCAACATGGAGGCCCTCCCAACGTCCTTATCAACAACCATAGTGGAGGTCCTTCCCCCTTAGATGACATTAGGCCTGGAGGTTTCCCCCATGTTCTTACTAGAAATAGTAGAGGCCCTCCCTGCTTCAACACCATCCCACACGGAAGTCATCCTATTATTTAAAATTTACCCTAACCTGTGGAACCATCCTGGGGTAGAAGGGAGAACTGTCTCCACCGAATGACAAATCCTACAAATAACTAGATCACAATAAATACAGTACACTTTTCAGACTCTGAAGAGAAGTTTGATTTGATGATGGACCCTTGACCATGATCCTCTGCCTCAAAGTCTGGGGAAAGAACTAGGTGTGTAAGCTTAATATTTTCGGAAAGATAAATTCAACCGATCCCAGAATCCCTTCATATATATATGTATGAGGAGGTATATTTGGCTCCCTTTCTGTTTATATCCATGAAGTCCACTCTATCATCACCCATATCATTCTCTACCTCGAATAGAGATCACAAAGTGTTGTTCTAGGGACTGGTGGACAACGATAACCACCTAGATTCTCCTTCAGTGATCACCACACTAACATAACAAGCATTGTTTGATACTCTTTCCTACAAGGATGTGGTGATTCAATCAGTACCCAGTATGAAGTAGTTTGTCAGCCTGCACACTGTACTATCCACCGACCAGCCTACCACCACAATGGTCTATATCAGTACTGTTACCAGTTCCTCAAACCTCCCCTAGTTGAAGAATGGGGAAACCAAGTGATTGATATCGATTCTGAATGAAGTAGTTTGTGTGACATTCTCATTGTCGACCATCTTCCTAAGATGTTTTTTCCAATCTCTACTTCATACTTCGGTATTCTGGAGCTGTTTTACCAGAATAAAATCTTGTGTTTACACCAATCCCTAGGAAAAACACACATCCTTCTTTTTCATCGTCTATTTTATTTTCCAAAAATACAGAATCATTATGATGACATTGGCTAGAAATGATGCATGGTTGAGTTAGTCGTGCTTCCTATAAATCAGTACTCTGCATTGCCTGATCATAACCAGGATCTTTATCAATGATGTGTTCATACCTTCATTGTGCTCCACTGAGTTATTATTGAGGCATATCCACAGATACAAAACCATGGATGGGGAAAATATGCTTCCCTCCACATCATCCCGATCCAGCAACAACCAGAACTTCTCTACGATATTGAGGATATGCCACCAACAGTTGTCAGTATAAAAAAGGATGGTCTCATAGTGAAGAAAACTGAGGTAGGACTCATCAAAGAAAACACACCTCTGGGGACAATACCATAGCTTTTGGATCCTCCAACAATTCTCACTTTCCATCAAAGTCTCCTACTTGGCATTGCGGACCCCGCTGAGTTGTTGCACCTTGGTCGGGACCCTAACTACGGTAAAGGGAACACTTGGACTTCTAATCCAACTAACCCATCTGATTCAATGTGGAAAATAAAGGATGATCCTGAGAAGGCCACATTGCTCCAATAACTTGCAGAACAGAATCAATTAATTGATTAGATCCTTTATAAGCACATAGTGGAGCAACAACCAGACTATGGTGGTCCCTAGTATGATCTCAATCATCCTCCACGGGGGTAGTAGGGGAAAGTACAAGCTCCACCTATTGAGTTTTCTCATATTTATCTTGAAAATCCTAAATATCCTGATAGGATAGAGGCTGGAGCTTATGGAAAGTATCCATAGTATGCATCTCCAAATCCACCCTATCTATGTGAGGACTTTCCCCCAGCTTCTCCACAACATGTTCCCTCAGTATCCCCTCAGGTTTCTATTTAGGTTGTTCCCTGATCTGTTTCATATGTTATCCCTCCATCAGCTCCTCAGTTCATTCCACTAGCTTCTCCATGATCCGCTGGTCCCACTTATCATATTGAAGAACCCACCAACACATTGTTGGTCAGGGATCCTCGCCAAGAAAAGAAGACATTCAAGGATGATCCAATGGCGTATATCATCACTTTACTTGAGGCCATTGAAACTTGAAAAGTGGAGATTCTACGTAATGGAAATCCATATTTGTCCCACGTGGATGATATATCGATGCCCCTGTGATTTTTGAATCCTACCTTCCCCCCATCAATTGGACGAGAAACCCCCTATAGTATCTGGACAACTTCATCTCATTGTGTCGACCCATGTTGGGAACTACAATGCAACAAGAGGCCACCAAGCACTGGGGTTTGAAACAAACACTGAAAGGGCCCACATTCATCTACTACAACTAACTACCCATCAGGTCTGTAGCTAGTTGGGAAGTTATTCACATACAATTTCTTTACTAGTTTATCTCCACCACACACAAGACTAGTTTCCCTGACCTCTTAAATTAAAAGAAAAGGTTGGATGAGTGCATTGTAGACTTTTTCACCAGGTGTATGGGCCTCACATATTCTCTCGATATGTCACTGACTCAATAGAATCTGTTGAAGATGTGTGTGGGGAATGTAAAGACTAAACTAGTTCCTTCTAACATCACTTAGAAAATCCTTGGTAGATTCTAGGATTTCTCTTATAAGGATTAATGCCTAGAGTAAGCCTAGAAGCATGCCAAACAGGCACGATTTTTGCCTCCCACAATCCCTGCAAGAATAGTATCCATGGATGAGACCACTGTCACGGAATAGGTAGAGGCCCCTAGCCCACTAGAGTTGTTACTAGTAGAGTATCCTCTATAGCATCACCAAGGTCCTTAGCCTCAGGTTCAACATCAACCACCTCAGAATCGGTAGGCACTGCTGTGTAATGCACCATTGCTACCTAGGAATGACAATCAGGTTCCACATCCTCATTAGGCACCATCCACCCTTCAAGGCCAAGCTCCTCAGACCCCTTTATCAGATAGGAGAAACCAGACCTACTAGTTTAAAGAATATTAGGTCCCTGGCTATTTCTAGAGTGTTTTGGATTAAGAAATCCTATATATTCTAGAATATAGAAGACCCCAAGAGGCTGATCTCAATGATCACCCCAAATATTTCTCATATAAAAATATTCCTTGGATATACCCTCATGAATTATTATGTTTTCAAGGACAAGCTTTAGGATCAGGTCGATAATAATGTGGTCAGATTGGGTCTGGCCCAAATATAGGTGGCATGTGTATCCAAAAAGCTATACAAAGATGCTGAGGGTGAATAATAGTAAGTCTCCAGCCCTGGGTCTCAGAAATATGATGATTGGATGGCTTGTAGAGTAGTCCCTCACACCCCAGCACCATCTGTGCCTGCGTAAATCAGACTGAGCCTCCTTAAATCACCACACCATTCCTAGTTACAATTATTTCATTTACGTCTCAGTATTCCACTTCTTAGAAGAGTAGATGATAATGATTCAGAGGAAAGCAAAGAACACACCAGTGTTGAAGCCATATCATATGCTTGGCATCATCATATCCCCATAAATTGAATTTTCCCTAATAATTCACCCAAAAATGGAGGATTTCTCAAGTGATGATCAGAAGTACACCTCAGTGAATACCATTGAGTTGGTGGACCCATACATGGTTCCTATCAATGAGGAGCATCCAGAAGACCCTCCTAATGTTAATGGATGATCCCATCATCGGAGTAACCGTGGATACATGAATCATCATAATGCTTAGGCCAGTGCCTCAAACCAAGATGGGCATGCTACTGAGACTAGATAGTAGGTTTATTGTAGAGATTATCACATGTAGTTCTCTCATCCTATCTTATCAGATTTTTAGTCACCATTGTTTGAGCTCCATGATCAGGCAGAGTTTTCATAACCGCATCATGATTAGCCACATTCATCCATGGAGAAAACTTAGTCATCTGATCATCCAGTATCCATCCTGAATTGTATAGCTAGTGGGCCCCGGGATATTCCCACCACCAGCCATAATCTGATGGTTCAACTAGTACCACCTATTATACCTCCTACCATGTATTAACTCCTTGCCGATAAAAACGTCTACCTAACAAAGAAGTATGATTTTCATAACAACCTTTCCAGCATTCTCACAAAGCTCTGAATCTTCAAGGCTCTCTACCTTTTATAAGATATGAATGAATCCCTCATAGAGGCTCTGAGAATCCCCCTCCAATTTGAAATGGAGGTTGGAGCCGCAAAAATATTCCATGCCAAGGAATATGAGCATACAGAATGCCAATCTTTCATCTCATTCTCAAGATAATATTACGTCTCCCTTCTATAGGGACATATCCACCCATTGTATGTCACGGGCTATCTAAATGGCATGGATGTCTTCCACTACTTTTTTGAAAATGGTTTTAGGATCAATATCATTCTTACCTGGATTCTCCACAAGCTAGGGCTATCTGAAGCTGATCTGGATTTTTCTGACCTAAAAATTCAGATTTATGACCGGATTGAGCGAAGGACATGTGAAAATATTATTCTAAAGACTCAGTAAGGTGTATTGGTTTCCAGTATTGAATTCATAGTCATATCATAGTAAACCACCTATAATTCATTGATGGCTAGACCCTTTCTCCATCTGTATGCGGTAGTCCTTTATTCCTATCACCAGTTCCTCAAGTACTCACTTAACGGTCGAGTGGGTGTACTTTAAGGTGATGCATCTCCCTTCACCTCGTCTAAATCCCTCAATTTATATTTTTACTATTAAAAGATCAAGGACAAGTGGGTTCAAACCAATGAGGTTTATCACACTAATATTTTAGCAAACCCATAGACAGACTTAGATGATGCATTCATCCTCTCGATTCACCGGTTGGAGGCCACCACACCAGATTTAAGGCAATTCTTTTTTATTTATGAGGAAAGGGGAAGACATGTTTCTATATACAATGAATTTTGGAGGATCAAATTATATTCCTATACAAATTAGGCTTGGGTGATACAAGAACCCCCTACCCCTATATGATATTGGGATGTCCACCCCATGGAAACAATTGTACGCCATATCTGCATGTTCCGCCGAGCTAGGTTGAACTGACTCAAACCAATGTTCTTTCACTTATTTGATATCATCAGGCGTGCCCACCTTGGTATAAGGGATGATGGTATCATGTCGACTTATTTTTTCTATATGGTTTAAATAGTATAGGGGTATCCTGATGAAGATTCTTCCGCTACTCAGGCTAGCACCAACATTCCGTTTGGTCAGTTAATCTAGAATAATTCTCCTTAACTGATGATCCTCTTACCTTGGATGATGAATAGAATTTGTAGGATTCTCTTCCTGCATTCTAAGAAGGAATCTCTGCTTCCGTCAATGAGTTGTTACAAGTAAATCTAGGTACTGAGGCATACACCAGGCCAACACTGATCATTATAGCTATTCCTGTAGAATAAAAACAACAATATATGGATTTTAGGAAGAAACATCGGGATGTATTCACCTGGATCTATTAAGAGAATCTAGGAATAGATCCTCAGGTCATCATCAACCATCTCAGTCTCCCGGTATGTCATCGTGGGTTCAAACAACCTCCCAGAAAGATGCACCCTTCTCACGGTGCCATGATCGAGGTCAATGTTTAGAAGCTCAATATATCCAAATTCTCCAAGGAGGTCTAGTACCCTATATGGTTGACCAATATCATTCCTTTTAGGTAGAAGAACAGATATATCAGAGTCTACATCGAATTATGGTATCTTAATCATCACTTTCTGAAGGAAAATTTTTCCCCCTATGATGAATCTATCGATCGATTCCACTACTGGATTCCATGTTCTGTCCATCATGGATGTGTATTCATGGTATAATCAAATCTAAATGGCCCCTAAGGATGAAGAGTCCACTTCCTTCAAAGAATCTCAAAGTACCCTTTGTTACCAAGTAATTCCATTTAACCTGAAGAATTTAGGGGTCACCTACCAGCATTTTATGCACTGCATATTCAAACTGATTCTTAGTACATTAGTGGAATGATACGTGGATTATTTTGTGGTCAAATTCTACCAATGTTAGGACCATCTCATAGATCTTCAGAATGTGTTCATATTGTTATTTTTCTACCATATGAAGATGGACCCCTTGAAGTGTGCCTTCGGGGTTACCTATAGAATGTTCCTCGACTTTGTCTTCACATATAGAGGAATTTAGATCAATATAGAGAAGATCAAGGTCATCCATTAGATGCCTCCTTTGAGAAACATTCAAGAGCTCCGAGTCTTTCAAGGGCACTTTACCTACATATGTCGATTAATTATGAATTTGGTTAGCAAGTGTAATCCCTTTTACTAACTCATGAATAAATGTGTTCTTTATCAATGGGATGAAGAATTCCAGACCATTTTGGATAATATTAATTATTACATTCTTCAGCCTCAAGTTCTGATGCCACCCACCTTAGGAAAACCACTAGTCCTTTATGTGACCACCCTGGAATGATCCCTCAACAAAATTATCACCCAAAATAATAATTAAGGGATAGAGAAAATATTATAATATCTCATTAACATTATATTCTACACATAGGTCAGATAGCCCTCTGTTGAGAAGAGCTTCCTCACGCTGGTGTTTGTGGTGAAGAAGCTTCAGCATTATCTACAGCATCATGAGATATAGATGGTATCCAATGTGGATCCACTAAAGTGTATTCTAAACCTCCCTATGTTGATAGACCTTCTAGATTTTATGGGTCATTATCCTTAATTAGTTTTACATTAGGTTTATTCTGTAGAAATCTATCAAGGGTCAGGCACTGGTAGACTTCCATACTACCAATCAAGGCACTGTAGAGAAGCCAATGGATCTTGACTTATTGAATGAGGCCATCCCTCATTGGATTAGGTTGTGACATGTTGGAAGATACACTTCTATGGCAATTCATGGATCCCCACTGGCAGAAGACTCAACAACCCAAGAATCAATTGGGTAGGCCAATGTATCATCTTCAGTATGCCTATATTGGTTATCTTTCCCTATTTGTTCATATTGTTAGAAGGTTGCACCAACAATGAATCAGTGTATCCGGATATCATCAATAGTATTTTGTTTTCAATTGAGATTGATGTTCCCAACCTACATGTGAAGGGGGACTCCGAGCTAGTCATCATGAAAATCAATGATGACTACGTCGTTAGAAAACTAGAGCTGGTGCCCTTGTTTGATTGCACTCATCAGCTACTGGACCAGTTTCCTTCTCGAAATAAGGCCAGTCTTGTCCGCAGGTCAAAAAATGCTTAGGTTGATGCCTTTTATAGCCATGTTTCATCTATTGTAGAGCCTTACTATAATTACCTACTTATCCATGTCGTGCATCAAAGAGTCATCGCTCCCGTAACATTGGACGATGATGATAGTCAGTAGGTATGCCATCTAACCACTGATACCTCTACATTAGGACCTCCATATCTCCCTTCCATAGCAGAAGAAACCCCTGACTTGATGACTTCCTTTTTAGAGGACCTCCAACATGGAAGTATCCCAACAGACAGAGCCAAACATGAGTGAATCCGTCGATGTGTAGTGCAGTTGACCCTCCAGAGTGGTCTCAGCCTCGAAAAAATCATCTAGAAATGTGGGTTCAATGGAGTGGTCCTCTGTTACATTCAAGTATATGAGATATCCCATGTTATATAGGAAGTGCATGCTAGTTCCTACAAATCTCATCAGACTAGGACGAAACTTTTCCACTAGATCTAATGTTTGGGATACTTCCGGCTCATCATAGTCCATGATTGTATCGAATTCTCTAAGAGGTGTCACATGTGTCAGATCCATAATAATTTTGTGCATTGACTGCCAGAGCCTCTCTATAATACCAATTATTATTTCCCCTTTGCACCCTGAGGGATCGATGTTGTGGGACCATATCCACCAGCAACATCTCGCCAGTTCCAATTCATTTTGACCACCATATATTTCTTCTCCAAGTGGAATGAATTGATTCTACTCAAGGAATTAAAGGACTATTGTATCATTAATTTCTTGATATCTAAAATAATCCACAAATTTGAGGTCCCTCACACTATCGTCACCGATAATGGTACCAACTTTCATGTTCATGAGTTGAAGAAATTTTACGCTAAGTATAACATCCATTCCAATCACACTTATCACTATCATGAAAAGGAAAATGGAAAGATTGAGGAGTTCAGTAAGACCCTCTCTAACATCTTGAAAAACATTGTTGGTTAAAATAATAAAATTTTTTCGAACAAGCTCCCCAACGCTCTCTTGTCTTTCCAGGTAACGAATCATAATTATACCCAGTTGACCCCATATTCCTTGGTATACTGAGCAGAGGAAGTACTACCAATCTTGATTCAATTACTGTCACTCTACAGAGCTATTTATTATCAACAGAATTCAAAAAAGATAGTGGAATTCAATCTGGATGAGGTAGAAGCACTCGATGAGAATCGACTCTATGCCCCTAACCATCTAGAGAGGAACCAAAAAAAGATAGTCCGGAATTTCAATAAGAAACTTCATCTCTGCTTTTTATTTCTGGGTGATATGGTACTGGACCTAATAATGCTGATGATACCAAATAGGAAACCACCCAAGTTAGAGCCCAAGTTTGAGGGACCATATATAATTCACAAGTTTTACCCCAATGGGGCGTACTCGTTGATCAGTATGGATGGAGAGCATATCATTTCTCTCACCAATTATAAATTCCTCAATCATTACTTTGGATAATTTTATTGCATGATGATAAACCACATCAGGTGTACTAAGTGACGTTAAACTAGAAACCCAATTTTTCTTTGAAATGTCCTGTATGACCTTAAAATGTCACCCATACGCCCTTACCACCTGATTTTAAATGGAATATAACCTTCCAAAATTATGTATAATTTTATTCTTTCCCTCTCATAATACATAAGAACACACATTCATTTTTTCTTTGGGACTATCCCTGAGTTTCTCCATTTTCAGCCTCACGGTTTGAGGTTTTCTTTGGAGCACATGGTATGGCATGAGGCCTCTTTGGTCCTCATTCACATTGGGTTTACAATGGCCGCACTATGTGACCACCATTAGGAATAATTCTTCTTCCACCTAAATAATTACTGCATGATGTTAAACTGCACAACATTCAACAACTATGTGTGTCTTGATTCTTTCCCTCACATGATACATAGTAATTCCCAAAAAAAATTTCCACATGTCCAGCACCAGGTACTATAACGACCCAAAGTTGTCACGACCCGACCCAACGGGGCTCGAGCCGCGACTCCCCAAGCCCGCCTCCAATAGGCCAGGGGCTGGCGACCAGCGCTGAGTAGGCTATCACACACATGGGAGGCATTAGCCTAAGGTACCTGTACACACGCACCCACAAACACCTCCATGCAACAGTGAAGAGATATAGAAACTGAAAAGTAAATGCATGCATACAATCTATCCCAAACCAGAGTGCAACAGCAAAAGTACAAGGGCAAAACAGGGCCCACCAAAAGAAAACTACAAAGCGCGTCTAACCTGCTCTGAAGAAGGGAAACGCTGCCACAAACACCCGCCGGAAAGCTCCCTCATCACAGCTCCAGTAAACACCCCGGTCAACTCGCTCACTAAGCTCCGCCTGCTCCGGGTCCTCCTGGGACTCCGTCAAAAGGCCTGTGGACTGCACAAGACACAAACATGTGCGGGCAAAGCCCGTGCAGGGGTGAGTATAAACATACTCAGTAGGCACCCCAAAAACCCAAAACCCAAGGGAGCAACTGAAAGGCAACAGTCCGCTCAACCCAGCCAGAGGGAACCCAGTCGAGATAGAAACTCCATCTCGTGACCATCCTCGGCTAAACACAACTAGTCAGCTCAGCTCTGCTCAGGTGTATGCCCATACATACAGCTTGAACAATCCAGATATAAACAGCTCACGCCACAAAGCCACAAGAGGTACCGACCTCATCACCAGCAACTGTCCACAACCAGGAGAGTACACCACGAACACTGTCATACCAGATGACACTCATCCGAGAGATACACTCTATCGGGATACTCGTAAACATCTCAGACGCTCACCCGTGAGACCACGCTCGTCGGATAGCATCACTGAGGAAACATCGTTGAAACACCATAACCACCAAACTCCTCGGATAGGGGATCGCCACTAGGGTCCTCTAGGGGATACCAAGACCCACTCCGGTATACGTAGCTCACAGATAGGGGATCACTCCCAGGGTCCGCTGGGGTATACCACGACCCGATCTGGCATACGTAGTTCTCACAGATAGGGGATCACACCCAGGATCCGCTGGGGGATACCATAACCCGATCTGGCGCTCGAAAGAAACTTCACACTCAGATAGAGGATCATTGTCCATATAAAGATGGTCACGACGATACCGGAACCCTATCTGGTATAACTCGCGATGTAGGGGATCGAACCGACAATGCCGTAACCCTACTGAAACTACGCACTGAGTAGGGGATCGCATAACCAACGATACCGCAACCCTACTGACACCAAGCGCTGAGTAGAGGATCATATAACCAACGATACCGCAACCCTACTATAAACCACATGCTGAGTAGGGGATCGTATACCCGACGATGCCACAATCTTACTGAGCACGGCCCACCGCGTAGGGGATCATATTTCCGATGATGCCACAAACCCTACGGAGCATATCCCACCGCGTAGGGGATCATATTTCCGATGATGCCACAAACCCTACGGGGTTAACCTGCTAGATAGGGGATCGCCACCCGTAAATAAGCGGTCACAGCGATACCAAGAACCCGATCTAGGGTAAAGATGCTAGAGGATCCGCTCCGGGCCCACCGGAGGGATACCACAACTCTAACAGTTTAAACATCCCATCGAGAGGATCACAAACCCATACGAAGGTTGTGATGCCACACGAACCCTCGTAGGAATGAACCAAGGGATACCCCTCAACCACTGCTGGTCCAGACGTCGCTAATCCGAGCGACTCGCCCCAAAGCCACACTGCGCACCTCCAAAGCCAAAACCGATGCCACCATCGCATTCCACGCGGAAAGACACGCAGGATAGGCTGTTTACTCGCCCGAAACGGAGCACCGTTGAAAAAGGAACTATTCACTGTAGCTAGCTCGCGTGGGGCCCACACAACGATCACAAAACCCATCGAACGGAATGCACCATTGCGATCCTCTCGGAAAAACACACAGGATCGACTATTCATCCGCCAAAATCGGACTCCTGGTGCAAAAGCTGCGTTTCTCCGCAAACGCCAAAACCCGGCCTCGTGGGGCCCGCACCCCGTTCTCAGTCCCAACACCTGGAAACCATCTCCAAAAAGTCTGTCGTACCATCAGGGTCTCAACGCCACTGATGGCACGTCAATCGGACGCTCCGGGTAGAAGTTACAACGGCCCGAAGTCGTAAAATAATAAAATAATATTATTCTATACGACGTTTCTAACTCCCGGGACACGATCCCAAACCATAAAATTCTCAAGGTGATTACAAAAGGTCCGTCTCGACGCAAGGAGCGCGTCGCCGCAAACGGCTCGCAAATCGGAGTTACGGTTTGCGAGTTACGGGGGTTTAAAGAACCCCCGGAACAAACTGGCCGGACCACCGTAGGGTCGCCGGAAACAACCGCGCCGCCACCGGACTCCGCCGCACCGCCGCCGGACTCCGCCGCACCTCCGCCGGACTCCGCCGCGCCGCCGCCGCCTCCACCAGAAACCGCCGCCGCGCCGCCGCGCCGTCGCCGGATTCCGCCATGGCCGCCGCCGGAAAACCGGGTTTTCGCCGGAAAACTTCCTGGAGCCACCGAGAGCACCCCAGTGCTCCAAATTCAGATCCGAAACATGTTTTGGAAAGCTCGGGACCCGAACTATACAAACCATATAAAAATTTGAAGAAAAACAACACAAAGATGGGATCCGGGATTGTAAAACTCAAACCGCCTACCTCGCGGGCGAAACGCCGACGTTCTTCCTCAGATCTGCGCTCCAGAGCTTCCGCTGCGTGCTCCTGGAACGTCCGCCTTCGAATTCTGAGCTCGTGGGCGCTCCGTTTGCTCGATTTGGCGGAGTGGCGGTGAAGAACGGCGAAGAACGACGAAGAACGATTAAAGGGGGGGGGGGGGCGCTGATATTTATATCAGCCGCCCGCCGGCGCCAAACTCGCCTCGGACCCGACGCCCGATGAAAACAAAAGTAAGGTCACCCCTAGGGTAAACGCGTCGTTCTGAACGCAAAGGCGGTCTCATATTTTCCATCCGAGACTCCGTTCAGAAGTTATTCGAGCCGACGCTCGCACACAAACTTGCCACTAATTTACGGAAACGCCCCTGGTGGCGTTTCTCACCGCAGGCCCGCGCTCGCAAAGATTACACCCCGCCTAGGGTAAACGGCACGTTCCGGACGCAACCGTGCCCTCAGATTCCCGTTCTGAACTACCGTTTAGGAGATATCACACCCCCGCCACGTGCATAGTATAAAAATACTTAATATTTTTATAAAATTAATTCCGAGCACACCGGGCCTCGGAATCGCACGCCGTCTTCGCGCCCAGCTCTGGAATTATTCGTAGAAATATCCCAAAGTCTGACAGGGCCAAAAACCATAGTCGCTACATCCTCCCCCCCTTATAACTTTTTGTCCCCGAAAAGCCCTAAGCACAAGGAAAGCGAATGGACTCTCAACTGGGTCTCACACACCAGCGAGCTCACCAACAACAACCACTCAGGGTCTTACCAACGCCCTGAACAAAACTCGAGCAAGCAACAAAAGGAAAGAGTACCGCTAAACAGTGTCTGACAAACTACTGCAGTAAGTAGAAAAAACACAAGGCGTACCTCTATCCATCTGCGGTGCCTCTGGGTCAACAGCCTCCAGGGCATGCAGCTTTCCTCGCCCTCGACCACCAGCTCCCTGAGCTTGGCGTGGACCACCTGGGGGTGGGGGTGGTGGCAACTGGTACTGTCTACCACCGCCTCCCGCTGCACCAGCTCCGACGCCACGTCCGCTACCATGCGGATCTCCTTGCCCGAGACGCTGCCTCTGCCAAGGCGGCCCATCGACCGACTCCCTCTCATCAGCACGTCGGGTCGGACAATCTCTAGCAAGATGTCCCCGACCATCGCAAGCGTAACACCGCCTCTCCTGCGACTGACCAAAACTGGCCTGCGAGCCCTGTGAGCTCCGAGGCTCAGATCCCCCATCCTGGGGTCACCTCCTGAAACGTCGGCCACGTCCAGACCCCTGAGTCTATCGTCGGCTACCAAATGCCGATCCGACCGACGAAGTCTCAGCTCTCGCGTGCCCAACACCAACAGGAGAGATCTTCTCAGCCAGAAATCTCTCCACCACCAGCGCTCGCTCCAGCACTCCAGCATAGGTGGGCAGGCACAAGGAAACCACACCTGCTCGGATGTCCCTGCGTAAGCCCTGCTCGAAGGTCCGAGCCCTAAAGAACGGGTCTCGAACCATATCCAGGGAGTAGCGTGACAGGTCTATAAACCTCGTTGAGTACTCCGACACAGTCATGCTCTCCTGACGAAGCTGCAGAATCTCCTGGATCCGCACTGACCTCAGTGTCACCGGATAAAACTCCTCCCTGAAGAGCCGCTCAAACTCTGCCCACGTGAGTGTCTCCTCATCATGGGACTGCGTCACCAAACTCCACCATCGCCCGGCAGAACCATGCAGAAGGATCGCCGCTAGGACCACCATCTGATCTGGAGGTGTCCTCACTAGGAGGAAAACTCGGGTGACTTCCTCAAGCCATTCATCAGCTTCCTGGGGGTCTGGATCACCCCAGAACCTCAGAGGTTGCTGCCTCTAGAACTCGTGCAGCGCACTCAGCCTGCGCGCAACCTCGTCCTGCCCCGTCGGCACAACCAGCTGCTCGACAGGTTGTGGCTCAACTGGCAGACCACCTGGAGGTGCAACCTCAGAACCTGCGCCCTGCTCCACAGCCACTACACGGGGCGGGTCATCAGCACAATCCTGCTGCGGAACCCTCACTGGCTGTCGTCGTGGAGGCATCCTGAAATACATTCAAGACGCACCACGGTCAAAGAGTATATCTGGAGAGCTGACTCAAGAAGGACAAGGAAAAACCAAAAACCCAGTCCTATATGATGCTTGTACCATTATGTCCCCGCGACCAGTGTACGAATGTCCCGAGTCGAAAGGCAGGTTATCAGAGTCCTGGTGTATGGATATGTCGGCCGCCACACCAACACTGGAGTCCCTGGCCTGAAAGCCGATCTTGAAACACCCTAACACTGCCGCTATGCAACCCAGACCAAGCTCACAGCTAGACCAGCTACGCTCTGAGATTCCAAAGGTGGAACCTCCTTTGATACCACTCTGTCACGACCCGACCCAACGGGGCTCGAGTCGCGACTCCCAAAGCCCACCTCCAATAGGCCAGGGGCTGGCGACCAGCGCCGAGTAGGCTATCACACACATGGGAGACATTATTCTAAGGTACCTGTACACACGCACCCACAAACACCTCCATGCAACAGTGCAGAGATATAGAAACTGAAAAGTAAATGCATGCATACAATCTATCCCAAACCAGAGTGCAACAGCAAAAGTACATGGGCAAAACAGGGCCCACCAAAAGAAAACTACAAAGCGTGTCTAACCAGCTCTGAAGAAGGGAAACGCTGCCACAAACACCCGGCGGAAAGCTCCCTCGGCACAGCTCCGGTAAACACCCCGGTCAACTCAATCACTAAGCACCGCCTGCTCCGGGTCCTCCTGGGACTCCGTCTAAATGCCTGTGGACTTCACAATACACAAACATGTGCGGGCAAAGCCCGTGCAGGGGTGAGTATAAACATACTCAGTAGGCACCCCAAAAACCCAAAACCCAAGGGAGCAACTGAAAGGCAACAGTCCGCTCAACCCAGCCAGAGGGAACCCAGACGAGATAGAAACTCCATCTCGTGACCATCCTCGGCTAAACACAACTAGTCAGCTCAGCTCAGCTCAGGTGTATGCCCATACATGCAGCTTGAACAATCCAGATATACACAGCTCACGCCACAAAGCCACAAGAGGTACCGACCTCATCACCAACAACTGTCCACAACCAGGAGAGTACACCACGAACACTGTCATACCAGATGACACTCATCCGAGAGATACACTCCATCGGGATACTCGTAAACATCTCAGATGCTCACCCGTGAGACCACGCTCGTCGGATATCATCACTGAGGAAACATCCCTGAAACACCATAACCACCAAACTCCTCGGATAGGGGATCGCCACTAGGGTCCGCTAGGGGATACCAAGACCCACTCCAGTATATGTAGCTCACAGATAGGGGATCACTCCCAGGGTCCGCTGGGGGATACCACGACCCGATCTGGCATACGTAGTTCTCACAGATAGGGGATCACACCCAGGATCCGCTGGGGGAAACCATAACCCGATCTGGCGCTCGACAGAAACTTCACACTCAGATAGAGGATCATCGTCCATATAAAGATGGTCACGACGATACCGGAACCCTATCTGGTATAACTCGCGATGTAGGGGATCGAACCGACAATGCCGCAACCCTACTGAAACCTCGCGCTGAGTAGGGGATCGCATAATCAACGATACCGCAACCCTACCGACACCAAGCGCTGAGTAGTGGATCGTATAACCAACGATACCGCAACCCTACTATAAACCACATGCTGAGTAGGGGATCGTATACCCGACGATGCCACAACCCTACTGAGCACGGCCCACCGCGTAGGGGATCATATTTCTGATGATGCCACAAACCCTACGGAGCACAGCCCACCGCGTAGGGGATCATATTTCTGATGATGCCACAAACCCTACGGGGTTAACCTGCTAGATAGGGGATCACCACCCGTAAATAAGCGGTCACAGCGATACCAAGAACCCGATCTAGGGTAAAGATGCTAGAGGATCCGCTCCGGGCCCACCGGAGGGATACCACAACACTAACAGTTTAAACATCCCATCGAGAGGATCACAAACCCATACGAAGGTTGTGATGCCACACGAACCCTCGTAGGAACGAACCAAGAGAGACCCCTCAACCACTGCTGGTCCAGACGTCGCTAATCCGAGCGACTCGCCCCAAAGCAACACTGCACACCTCCGAAGCCAAAACCGAGGCCACCATCGCATTCCACGCGGAAAAACACGCAGGATAGGCTGTTTACTCGCCCGAAACGAAGCACCGTTGAAAAAGGCACTATTCACTGTAGCTAGCTCGCGTGGGGGCCACACAACGATCCCAGAACTCAACGAACGGAACGCACCATTGCGATCCTCTCGGAAAAACACATAGGATCGACTATTCATCCGCCAAAATCAGACTCCTGGTGCAAAAGCTGCGTTTCTCCGCAAACGCCAAAACCCGGCCTCATGGGGCCCGCACCCCGTTCTCAGTCCCAACACCCGGAAACCATCTCCAAAAAGTCCGTCATACCATCAGGGTCTCAACGCCACTGACGGCACGTCAATCGGACGCTCCGGGTAGAAGTTACAACGGCCCGAATTCGTAAAATAATACAATAATATTATTCTATACGACGTTTCTAACTCCCGGGCCACGATCCCGAACCATAAAATTCTCAAGGTGATTTCAAAAGTTCCGTCTCGACACAAGGAGTGTGTCGCCGTAAACGGCTCGCAAATTGCAGTTACGGTTTGCGAGTTACGGGGGTTTAAAGAACCCCCGAAACAAACTGGCCGGACCACCGCAGGGTCGCCGGAAACAACTGTGCCGCCGCCGGACTCCGCCGGACTCCGCCGGACTCCGCCGCGCCGCCGCCGCCTCCACAGGAAACCGCCGCCGCGCCGTCGCCGGATTCCGCCATGGCCGCCGCAGGAAAACCGGGTTTTCGCCGGAAAACTTCTGGGAGCCACCGAGAGCACCCCGGTGCTCCAAATTCAGATCCGAAACATGTTTTGGAAAGTTCGGGACCCGAACTATACAACACATATGAAAATTTGAAGAAAAACAACACAAATACGGGATCCGGGATTGTAAAACTCAAACCGCCTACCTCGCGGGCGAAACGCCGACGTTCTGCCTCAGATCTGCACTCCAGAGCTTCCGTTGCGCGCTCCTGGAACGTCCGCCGTCGAATTCTGAGCTTGTGGGCGATCCGTTTGCTCGATTCGGCGGAGTGGCGGCGAAGAACGGCAAAGAACGACGAAGAACGATTAAAAGGGGGGGGGGCGCTGATATTTATATCAGCCGCCCGTCGACGCCAAACTCGCCTCGGACCCGACACCCGATGCGAACAAAAGTATGGTCACCCTTAGGGTAAACACGTCGTTCTGAACGCAACGACGTTCTCAGATTTTCCATCCGAGACTCCATTCAGAAGTTATTCGAGCCGACGCTCGCACACAAACTTTCCACTTATTTACGGAAACGCCCCTGGTGGCGTTTCTCACCGCAGGCCCGCGCCCGCAAAGATTACACCCCGCCTAGGGTAAACGGCACGTTCCGGACGCAACCGTGCCCTCAGATTCCCGTTCTGAGCTACCGTTTAGGAGATATCACACCCTCGCCACGTGCATAGTATAAAAATACTTAATATTTTTATAAAATTAATTCCGGGCACACCGGGCCTCGAAATTACACGCCGTCTTCGCGCCCAGCTCTGGAATTATTCGTAGAAATATCCCAAAGTCTGACAGGGCGAAAAACCCAAGTCGCTACAAAAGTTTTTATATGGAAGTTACCTTATTATATTTATGTCATAAAATAACATTAAAACACAACATAATGAACTACTAAGTGATAAGTGACCTTTAAACATAAGTTTGTCACTTCTGTGTTTTAAATTTTGAAAATCTGACATACATGGTTATGTTTAAGATTATTTTTGGAGTCTTATGATTCAAAAATAATGTTTGGTGAATAGTAATGTACCCTTTTGAATAGTAAAATACCCTTATGAATATTAATATGACCCTTATGAATAGTTAATCATCCAACATAATAGTAACATTACCTATGAATAATTAAATAAAATTTAGACATCTTAGAAAGTGACAATTTGACCTTAGTAAATGTTTTGGTATCTTGTAAGTCATAAATAAATAATTATAATTAATTAATTAAATTCCCTAAAATGTATTAATAAATTATTAAATCAATGTCTTATTGTTTTTAGATAATTTTATAATACCCTATGTAATTTTTGAATGCACTATAAAATCATATTTAATCTTAAAAACTGTTTTTTATGTAAATTATGATTTTAATTAAATATTAAATTCATAATATTTAGAAACATATTTTTGGAAAATGGACTTCATTTTTGGATTCTACACGTCGACGAATTTTTGGGGTAAATTTTTGGTATTTTTCTGAGATACTTGAATTTTTGATAAATAGTGAAATACCGTAATTTACTAAATAAGCTAAATAAGCTAATTATAGGGTCATGTGTGATGTTCTGCTGATGTAAGCCCACTTGGTTCGGGATTACATTATGAAATTACTATTCTTGGTCATTCAAGACTCAATATTCCTTTTCTTGTGGGGAAATAAATAACAAATGAATTTTATATTAAGGAAACTCCTCTCCCCACCACTATAAAAGCCACCCTTCACACCCTCATTTCCTCACACCTCTCAAGCTCCAATACTTCTCTACACTCTTCCCAATCACCTTTCCTAGCCCCTCCCCCACATCCAAGAGATTTTGGTCTCATCAAAAGACCATTCTTAGGCCCTTAAAAAGGTTCTCAAGAGGAGGATTCTAGAGGACATTAAAGAGAAGGAAGCATTCGGGTACAAGGTAAGGGGAAATTCTCGAATCCAACTATCATCCTTCGGGTTCTCCTTCTTTCACTCCATTTTGATATGGTTACTCCTTAAAGATCATTTCTTCATAATTATCTTACCTTTTCTAGGATATACATGTTTTCTAATGAAGTTTATGTCTTACCAATTGTTTTCCAAAAGAACTCTTCTTTTATGAACTCAACTTTTACCTCTCATTTATGGTTGATGGTTCTTGTATCAAGTATGTTGTTCGCACTTTATTTTGGGAACCCAAATCTTATGAATGTATTCTTATGAGATTAAACTCATTCCTTTACATGGGTTAGTTATTTTAACTTTTGATATGTGTTCTATGTGGAAATCATGATAATGATAATGTTATGATCTGACGGGTGTGCTCGGAATTATATAGCACAATATGAATGTTTCAAAGTGATGGGTGTGCCCAGAATTATACAGCGCTCCAATGCATTGTGTAAAGTGATGAATCTCATGACTAAATTTGAAATGATGTGTGAAAAAATGCTATCTTGGTTTACAAGTACGTGTGGTAGTTAACCACTAAGCCATGATGTTTCATTTTTTATGCATTGTCACATTTCAAATATTTTATTTATTCTTCCTCTCATGTTCATGATCTTTTTCCTATGTTATGATTATGCTCACCCCATGATATATTGTTCTTATCTATCTTCTTACTGGGTTTCTAGCTCACCCCTCTTGATGTATATCCTCAGGTGGCGACATGTACTAAGGAGAGGACAAGTGCCAATAAGAAGCTAGAGAAGAAGAAATTAAATAAATGTTTATGCTAGATGTTGTATTTGTTATGTGTGGTCATAGTTTTCCCAAGAAACTAAGACTTTGGATCCTCTTTGTGTAATACTATTATGTTTTTTATCTTTGAAATGATATAATAGTAATGTAAGAAAAGTCCACGTCACTATAGTTTGTATCAAAGGGATGTTTAGTTAATTTGGAAATTAGGAATAGTGAACCAAAGAGAAAACCACTAGTATGAGATTAAGTAAAAATAAGCACACAAGAATATTTACCTAGGGATCCCATATGTTATGTTTTTGGTATAAATTGTCTAAATGAGTAAGTTATTAATGACTTGTTTACTTATATTGTGTTCTAACCTTTTCTATTTTAGAAAATGGTGGGAACCAGGATAATCCAGGCCAACAAATCTTGCGAGGGACAATGCAATGACTGCCCGAACGACACCCCCAATGATTTGGGAGGTGGAGTTCAAAACTTCATGGCGATGCATACCCAATTATCTCAGGTTATGAACAATAACCATAATAATTGGGAACTTCCTCCTTCACCAAAGAGGGAGAAACTGGATATCAAATGTTTTATGCGGCAAAGACCACCGACGTTTTGTGGATCTTCCAATCCACTAGTTTCGGAACAGTGGGTCAAATCCATGGAGAAGATCTTTTCTGTGCATCACTGTTCTGAGATGGAGAAGGTGACTATATCTGTTTATCATCTAGATGGAGAAGCTTATCAATGGTGGTATTTAATTAAGAACAATAAGCCAAGGGAGGAAATTGAAGAGATGGAATGGGAAGACTTTTAGATAATGTTTCTTAATAAGTATTTCCCAAAAACTCTTCGCACGAAGATGGAGAGAGAATTTATAGAGCTCAAGAAAAAAAAGGAGAATCTGTCACAACCTATGTAGAAAATTTTACAAGTCTCGCAAGGTACACTTTAGGTTTTGTTATCAATAATGATATCAAAATTGATATATTCTTTAGTGGATTAAAACCACACCTTCGAAAGGCTCTTTCAATTCGAGACATTGGGACTTATGAAGAAGTTCTTCAGTGTGCCCTCAAAGTGGATATGGAGTTTGCAGAATGGCCCCACGACTATGGTGATAAGAATATAAATATGGAGTTTCAAGATGGTGGATCTAATGACAAAGGTAGTAAGAAAAATCAATGACCCACATGCCAAAAATGTGGGATGATGCACTATGGGAAAAGCCTCAAAGGGATGGGGAAATTCTTCAAGTGTGGGAAATAAGGACACCATGATCAAGAGTGTCGATAAGACACAAAAAGGAAAGATAATGTAGCCGATGAAAGGAGAGAACCACTCATGGTTCAATGCTACAACTGTAGGGAGAGAGGGCACTATGAAAACCAGTGCACTAAACCTCGAGCTCTTGAGGGTAATCAGTGTGAGCAGCCACCAAATCTATAGGAACAAGGGAAGTTTTATGCCATCACTACTGCGGAGGTGGAGCATGATAATGAAGTCATATAAGGTACACTTCCTATTCACTCATGATTGGAGAAAGTCTTATTTGATTCTGATTCTATGCATTCATTTATATCTTGCAAGTTTGCTAGAACTATAGAATCTAAGCCCCGAAACCTTGAAGTAGAGATATCTGTAAAAACACAAAGTGGGGAAATCATTGCAACACAAGTTTTTGACTCTTCTCCTGTTGGCGTATGTGGGAATATTACTCTGGAAAATCTCGTAATACTCCCCTTGGTGTAATTCAACGCTATAATGGGAGTGGACTGTCTCTCGTTATATAGAGCGCATATGAACTATCAGGAAAAGGAAATATCTTTTCATATTCCGAACCATCCCATGCTCCTATACAAATGCAAGGAAGTTCATGAATCTCCTTTGAAAATTCTTTCAATGGTGTGGGTTTTGATTCCCTATGATGAAGCATACCTCTCCCAAATGTTTAAGTCGAAGGAAAGTGCCAAACTTGAGGAGATTCCCATCGTGAGGGAATACGGTGATGTATTCCCTGAAGAGTTACCTAGAATTCACCCGGATCATGAGGTAGAGTTCTCAATTGAACTCATACATAGATCTACTCCTATCTCAAAGTGTCCCTATAGGATGGCTCCTATCGAACTGGAGGAGTTAAATAAGTAGCTGCAAGAGCATCTAGAAAAAGGGTTCATACAACCTAGTGCATCACCTTGGGGTGCACCAGTACTCTTTGTGAAGAAGAAGGATGAAACAATGCGGTTGTGTATCGATTATAGGGAACTCAACAAGATCACCATAAAGAACAAGTATCCTCTTCCAAGTATTGATGACTTGTTTGATCAGTGAAGAGGAGCTCAATACTTCTCAAAGCTGGATCTTCATTCTGGATATCATCAAGTAAAGGTGAAGAAGGAAGATATTCAGAAGACTGCCTTCCGTACAAGGTATGGGCACTATGAGTTTTTGGTGATGCCCTTTGGACATACTAATGCCCCTGAAATATTCATAGATTTTATTAATAGAGTCTTTATACATTACCTCATCAAATTTGTGGTAGTGTTTATCGATGATATACTCATCTACTCCAAGATCAATGAGGAACATTAAGAACATCTAAGACTTGTGTTGGTGACATTGACAAAGGAGTAGTTGTACGCCAAGTTCAGAAAGTGTGACTATTGGATGAAGCAAGTCGTGTTCTTGGGGCATGTGATCACAAGTGAGGGAATTTCTGGGGATCCTTCAAAGACAAAGGTGATTGAGGAATGGCCCATTCCCTCTAGTGTCACAGAAATCCATAGTTTTCTTGGATTAGCTGGGTACTACCGATGTATTGTGAGAAACTTCTCACAATTGTCAAGCCCGCTAACTAAGTTAACAATGAAAGGGGTAAAGTATGTCTAGACAGAAGAATGTGAGGGAAGCTTCATGGAGCTAAAGAGAAGGTTGATCACTTCACCTGTACTCACACTACCGAAAAGTGGAAAAATATTTGTGATATACAGTGATGCTTCAAAGAAAGGCTTGAGTTGTGTACTCATGAAAAATGACAATGTGATAGCCTATGCCTCACAATAGTTGAAGATCCATGAGTAGAACTACCCGACACATGATTTAGAGCTGGAAACCGTGATTTTTGCCTTGAAAATCTAGCGGCAGTACCTTTATGGCAAGAAGTGTGACATATACACCAACCACAAGAGCCTAAAGTTTATATTCACACAAAAGGAACTCAACATGCGACAAGGGAGATGGTTAGAGCTAATCAAGGATTAAAATTTCTCTATTCACTATCATCCCGGAAAGCAGAACACGGTAGGTGATGCTCTAAGAAGAAAAGAACCTACTACTCAATCCATGTTGCGGATTGAGAAAGACCATATCTTCTTGGATATGAAATGAATGGATTAGGAAATCATAAGGGAAGGGGATACATCCTACCTTTCCCAAATGATTACACAACCATCCATCCAAGAGACTATTAAGGAAGCACAAAGGGATGATGTGGAGATACAAAAGAGGGTGAATGTAGTAATGGAAGGGAAGATGCAAGAGTTCCATATCGACTATGATGGTGTGATTCGGATTGGAATGTGGCTTTGTGTGCCTTCATCACCCGGGTTAAAGAGGGAGCTATTGGATAATGAAAATAGCTCAACATTCTCTATCCATCCTAGGAGTACCAAGATGTATTGTGATCTCCAATAACACTTTTGGGGGATAACATGAAGAAGGAGATTGCAGAATATATATCAAGGTGCTTGGTATGTCAGCAACTTAAAGCTGAGCTACAAAAGTCCAAAGGTATGATACATCCATTCCCTATACCTATGTGGAAATGGGAAAATGTTACTATGGACATTGTCACAGGTCTCCCGAAGACGTCAAAGAGAAATAATGCAATATGGGTTGTGGTTGACCGACTCACCAAGACTACCCATTTTATCATTATTCGGGAAGATCTCTCACTTGATCAACATGCAAAGATATATGTGAAAGAAGTGGTGAGATTGCATGGTGTTCCATTCTCAATTTTCTCTGACTGTGATCCAAGTTTCATATCTTAGTTCTGGAGGAGCCTTCAACAAGCTTAGAGTACTGAATTAAATTTTAGCACTGCCTATCACCCCAAACCAATGGCCAGTCTAAAATGACTATTTAGATGCTTGAAGATATGCTAGGAGCCTTCTCCCTTGAATTCAAAGGTGGTTGGGATCAGCATCTCCCATTAGTTGAGTT
Source organism: Viscum album (assembly GCA_963277665.1). Lineage (NCBI taxonomy): Eukaryota > Viridiplantae > Streptophyta > Magnoliopsida > Santalales > Viscaceae > Viscum > Viscum album. The sequence continues at coordinate 477,168,095 of OY728135.1, forward strand.
CTCATAAAAAATAGATTCCACTCGAGTATCCAGATGGCTCCGTATGAAGCTTTGAATGGAAAGCGATGTAGAACTCCAACCTGTTGGGATGAAGTTAGAGAAAGAAAGATACATGGACCCGATCTTGTTCAAGAGATGATAGAGAATGTTTAAGTCATCTAAAAACACATGAAAGCTACTCAAAGTCAACAAAAGATCAATGTTGACAACCGTCGAAGGGACTTGGAGTTCGACGTTGGAGATAAATTCTTCCATTGAATATCTCAATGGAAGAGAGTCCTAAGATTCGAGAAGAAAGGGAAGTTAAGCCCAAGGTATATTGTACCCTTTGAGATCCTTGACCGCATAAAAGTTGTGGCCTATTGTCTTATACTTTCACCGAATATGGCTCATGTTTTTGATGTTTTTGATGTATCACTACTAAGGAAGTACATACCAGACCCCTCGCATGTACTAAACTCAGAGGTGGTACAGCTGGAAGATGATCTCTCCTATGAGGAGCAGCCAGTAAAGATTCTGGATCAAAGAGATAGGTTTTACGCAATAAGACAACCCATTTTGTCAAAGTGTTGTGGAGGAACCATAAGTTTTAGGAAGCTACTTTGGAACCAGAAGAGTCAATGAAGGAGAAACACCCTCACCTATTTGTGTAATGTGAAATTTCGGGGGTGAAATTTCTTAAGGGGGGAAGAATGTAACGCCCCAAAGTTTTTCAATGGAAATTCCCTTCTAATATTTATGTCGTAAAATAACATTAAAACACAACATAATGAACTACTAAGTGATAAGTTACCTTTAAACATAATTTTGTAACTTCTGTGCTTCGAATTTTAAAAATCTGACATATACTGTTCTATTTAAGATGATTTTTGGAGTCTAATGAATCAAAAATAATCTTCGGTGAATAATAATGTACCCTTGTGAATAGTAACATACCCTTATGAATAGTAATATGACCCTTAATAATAGTAAATCATTCAACATAAGAGTAACATTACCTATGAATAATTAAATAAAATTTAGACATCTTACAAGGTGACAATTTGACTTTAGTAAACGTTTTGGTATTTTTTAAGTCATAAATAAATAATTATAATTAATTAATTAATTTTACAAAAATGTATTCATAAATTATTGAATCAATGTCTTATAGTTTTTAGATAATTTTATAAGACCCTATGTAATTTTTAAAAGCACTATAAAATCAGTTATAATCTTAAAAACTATTTTTTTAAGTAAGTTATTATTTTAATTAAATATTAGATTAATAATATTTAGAAAATTATTTTTGAAAAATATACTTCATTTATGGATTCTACACATTGAAAATTGGTTGGGGTAAATTTTTTGTATTTTTCTGAGATACGTGAATTTTTGATGAATAGTGAAATACAATAATTTACAAAATAAGCTAAATAAGCTAATTATAGGGTCATGTATGATGTTCTGCTGAAGTAAGCCCACTTGTTTCGAGATTCCATTATAAAATTACTATTATTTGTCATTCAAGACTCACTATTCCTTGTCTTGTGGGGAAATAATAAACTAATGAATTTTATATTATGGAAAGCCCTCTCTCCTCTACTATAAAAGCCACCCCTCACACCCTCATTTCATCACACCTCTCAATCTCCAAGACTTATCTAAACTCTTCCCAAACACCATACCTATCCCCTCCACTATGTACAAGAGATTCTGGTCTCATCAAAAGACCATGCTTAGGCCCTTAAGAAGGTTCTCAAGAGGAGGATTCTCGATGACATTAAAGAGAAGGAAGCATTCGGGTACAAGGTAAGGGGAAATTCTCGAACCCAACTTTCATCATTCGGGTTCTCCTCCTTTAACTCTATTTTGATATGGTTACACTTTAAAGATCATTTCTTAATAATTATCTTACCTTTCCTGGGATATACTTGTTTTCTAATGAAGTTTATGTCTAACCAAATGTCTTCTAAAATAACTCTTCTTTTAAGAACTCAACTTTTACCTCTCATTCGTGGTTGATGGTTCTTGTATCAAGTATGTTGTTCCCTATTTATTTTGGGAACCCAATTCTAATGAATGTATTCTTATGAGATGAAACCCATTCCATTACATGGGTTAGTTATTTTCTCTTTTGATATGTGTTCTATGTGGCAATCATGATAATGAAAATGTTATGATGTGACGAGTGCGCCTGGAATTATATAGCACAATATGAATGTTTCATAGTGACGGGTGTGCCCGGAATTATACAGCACCCCAATTCATTGGGTAAAGTGATTAATCTCATGATTAAATGTGAAATTATGTGTGAACAAAATTCTATCATGGTTCACAAGTATGTGTGGTAGTTAACCACTAAGACATGATGTTTCATTTTTATGCATTGCCACATTTCAAGTCTTTTATTTATGATTCCTCTCATGTTCATGATCTTTTGACTATGTTATGATTATGCTCACCCCATGATATATTGTTCTTTTCTATCCTCTTACTCGGATTCTAGCTCACCCCTCTTGATGTATATCCTCAGGTGGCTACATGTACTAAGGAGAGGACATGCACCAATAAGAATCTAGAAAAGAAGAAATTTAATAAATGTGTATGCTAGAAGTTGTATTTGTTATGTGTGGTCCTAGTTTGACCAAGACAATAAGCCTTTGGATCCTCTTTGTGTAATACTATTATGTTGTTTATCTTTGAAATGATGTAACAGTAATGTAAGAAAAGGTCGGGTCGCTATAGGTACCATAAAGCTTTCCATCCTTTTGGCCCCATGGTCTGAATGTCTCACAAGAACATGTGGTATGGTGGAATCATATTTGGCCCTCATTCACATCAGGGTTTTCAATAGATGCACCATGTGCCTTCTCATAGAACATCCCTTACATATGTCCTTGCTGCATGTTGTTAAACTGCATTTCACCTTTAAGAACTATATATGGATTGATTCTTTCCCTCACAGGATACGTAGGAACACCCATAAATTATATCTTTAGGTCCAAACCTCATGTTCTCCAATTTCATTTCTATCCCCTTAGCTAGAACTCTCTTCTAAGATTGTGAATGGTGTGGTATGGAACCTCTTTGGTCCTCAATTACATCGGGTTACTTTACAAAGCTATACACATTTCCCCTTTTGAGATACCTCTCCACCATTCATCCTTACCACATGTTTTTAAACGGATTGACATTTTAGAACTAGGAATGGATTGATTCTTTCCCTCACAAGATATATAGGTACAACCCGACATTTTGTCTTCAGGTCCATCCCCAGGTTTATCAACCCACTTTCCCTTTTTTCCTTTACTTGTCTTTTCATGTCATTTTTTCTAAATTGATTCCCTTAACCTCTATTATGCCTCATCAACATTCTTATATATGTCTTGGTGTAGGGATTAGAGTGTTTTATTATACATGGACATGTTTCCATTCCATTTCCATGATTAATGTGTCCCTTTATTTAGGTCTCTATTATCTTTGACATTCAAAAGGACCCCAAGACGGTATGGATTCTCAGCCTTGTGGATTGCCTACTATTTTGGGCCAACATCCTGGAGGATTTTGAAAAACATTTCGAGATAGTTTCTTCTTTTCGAATACGATCAGTGGTCGACCATCAGTTGTTTGTTCCCATCCCATGCTACATGATTTGAGTTCTATGTCTCGAACATGGTTAGCAGATTTCCTTCACCATTATGACACACTCATTGTGTCCCAAATATTAGATCTCATGATTCATATCGCACTTCACATCCTCATTTTCATATAGTATTTCTAAACTATGAGTTATACACCTCTGTTTACCATTGCGCATTGAGTGGGGGTATCAGTATTGTAGGATCATTATTTATTTTGAACATTTGTTCCCCTTTTCATGTGATTATATGTGCCATAAGATATTTTCCAACCCTTGTTTCTCAAACCAAGAATGGATCATGTGGGCTTAGGGGGTTTGGTAATATTTTTACCCACATGTAAGAATGTTACCACTCATAGTCTGAGATTTATAACAAAAAACTAATATCTCCATCATCCTTATCGTATGATGTTAAACTATGCCTATTGCATCTGAGTTGTATAATGATAAATTACCTAGAAATATGATGTCTTCATTTGATAAGGCACTACCCTTTTGGAATTTTCCATTTACCATGCCATCTTTAAGAACTACATGTGGCTTTATTCTAACCCTATTGAGATACATAGCGATGCTCGAACATGTTGTCCCTAGGTGTAGCTATAGTGTCACAGAGTCACAAAACTTTATGCCCTCTTCTGGGCCTAGTTTATTTCCAGAAGTATATGATGTCCTATGGAACCTCCTTAGTCCTCATTCATTTTGGGTTTATGATAAAACAGACCATGTACCTCCCTTGAGAGCATGTTTCCTCTCCTCTGTCTTTACCACATAACATTAAACTGCAAGGGTATGTCCACACTTCACGCATACCATTTATTTGGATTTTCATCCAACTTCACATCTGAATAGACCCCCAAATAGTATGGATTCTCGACCTTATGGGTCACCTACCATTCTAGGCTAACGTCCTAGAGGATCTTGAACAAAATTTCGAGATAGGTTATTCATTTAAAATATGGAAATCATCTTACCCGCACTTGTATATTCCCATCCCATGATACACAATATGGATACAGTGTCTCGAATATGGTCAACAGTTATCTTCCTTCATTATTCCATCCCTATTGTATCCTTAATATCATATGTTTTTATTCACATTTTCTTTCCCCCACTTTTTTCTGTGGATCTCCGACACCCCTAATGTTGTCCCTCCCTGAAGGTTTTTACGTCGAGTAGGAATGCTGGTTTGGTTGGGATTTTCCCACCCAATATTTATTTTTCACTGTTGTACACTCTCATGTTATGGTAAATCCTGGCATCACTCCATTTTCCCACACTAATCATGGATCACATATGAGTAGGGGTTTTGGTAGGTTCATACCCGCATAAAGGTGTTACAGAACCTTGTAGTCCAAGTTATATAACCTTAAACTAAGATCACTTTCTTCCTATCCATATTATGTTAAACAATGTTTCCTTGTCCCATATGATGTTAAACTATTACATCCATTCCACATGTTGTTAAAATACAAGGGTCAGTCCTATCATGAGACCTTAAACTATAACATCATTATCCAAGCTACAAGATCAATAATGGCACAACATTTTGGTATTCTCGCTTGAGAGGGAATCACATGAGGAACTAGTCACCAACATGACACTTTTCAAGACCTACACCAAGATTGATTCCCAAAGAAACACCCGAACATTCAATCCCAAGCTGGTTGTTACCAAATAAAAGGAAAGCACAACCAATAAAATAACAAACAAGATATTTCAAATGCCTCTTTTTCTCTATGCATTGGTCAGAGCTGCGCAACAGAATTTCTCTAAGAACTATATATGGCTTGATTCATACCATCACAGGATACATAGTGACATATGGACGTCTTATCCCCAGGTCAAGTCATAGAATGGTAGACTCCCCATTTTGGGATTTTTGGGCCTCAAATCCCCTTTTGAGGATGTGTGGTGTGGTGTTGAAATCTATTTACCCCATTTACATTGGTTAATGTACTACACCACACATTTCTCCTTTGGTATGTCCATGTATGAAAATAAACTAAAACCTTACCCTGAACAATTTTGGGATTCCACATGATAATTATGGTATGCTTCAGCTTCCTCACCGGAGAGGATATCCCCCATTATTGTTGGTATTTCACCATACTATCCTTCCAGAACTACATGTAGCTTGATTCCCATCCTCACGGGATATGTAAATACACCCGGACATATTGTCTTTGTTCCCATCCATAGATTCATTATCCTTTTTGGCCCTTTGTCCCCAATTACGGTCCAAGAATTGTGATCTTAAACATCATGTAGTTATTCTTAAGATGTGCATGTGTCATGTGAGTCTTTTTGGATTCAGTCACCTGGGGTTTTAGTTCCCATGTGTTTTGTGTGTATCATTAGACTGAACATTTTCTATTAGTCCAAGCATCATGACTTTAAACTATTTTTCATGGTATGTGCAATATGAACCTAAATGATTTTCACAACAGGGTTTAAATCCCATTATCTAATGATATATTTATTCCACACATTGATTTATGTTTGTTTTGGGTCTTCCATCATCCTTCGAATCCAGATGAACCACTTAATAGTGATGGTCTCATGCCTCTTTGGATCACCTCCCGTCTTTGGCCAACATCTTGATGGAAATTTTGGTAGCAAGCATCATGTCATGTGTTTCAAATATGGTAAATAGTTTATCACATATTTTCTCACCACTTTCATGTCTGGTTAGTTATGGTTCTTGTGTCTCAAACTTGATCTACAGTCGGCCTTTACTTACCAATCACCCTTTCATTCATACCTTGAAGGTATCAACATACTAACCTTCTCCCATTCATGATTCATGGTGGGATTCCATCTTTGGTGTCACCTTTGATATTCACACCCACATATCGAGAAAAACCCTATGTACTATTACTTACTTCCCAAACATAACATGGATCATGTGGGATTAGAAGTTTTGGTAGTGTTGGTACCGATGTAGTTGAGTCACATGGGGGTCCTTGGTTCGAACTCTACGACTATAAACTAGGAGCCTCATAGAGATATGTTTTTTGGAAATAGGTCTTCATGGCCTTCATTCATGTCGTATTTTGTCCCTCACCTCATTAAAAAATTCCCCCTTCCCATATGTTCCTCAGTATTTGCATGGTGCACAAGCCTCTATTGGCTAATTCACGTGAGGTTCATCTCTTTTGTGCCATGAAAACATTATGTGAATATACTTCATAGTCTATGATACATGACTTTAATCTATTTCCCATGACCCTTGAAGTATAACCTTAATATGTGTACATCATCCCAGTTATGTGATTCTAAACTATAAAATGTATCGTCCTTACGTACGAAGTTAAACTACAAATTCATCAGCCTTATTGATAGGATGTAAAACTGCAAGGTGGCCTAATTTCACACTAGAGTGGGTTTTTTATGAAAATAAGTTTGATATTTGTTCACACCAATGAACTCACACCAATGTGATTTTATTAGGGTGGCATAATTTTAAGAGTTTTGGATCTATTTGAACATTCCATCACTCCATCTCTATGCTTTGTGTACACCTTATTTAGAGCCCCATATCCTCTAATGTCTGAAGGAACCCCTTGGTGATATGGATGCTCAGCCTCATGGATGCATACTACTTTGGGACAAAGTTCTAAAAGACATCAAATGATATTTTTAGTTAGGCCCCATGTTTTAAAACTTAGTTAGTGGTTGGACCTCATTTGTTTTCCCCCATTTTGGGATAATGTGATATGTATGATATTTCTAAAATAAGGTTAACAGTTATCCTCCATCATCATTCCACCCTCACTACATTTTGAATTTTGGGTATTGTGATTCAAACTTCTCATTCCTTTTTGTTTGGATTGATTCCAACACCCTTGGAGTTTCCCCGCTCATGCATTAGCACACATTGGGAAAATAAATTTAGCTACTCTAAAAACCCTATTCTCTAGTTGCAGACCCTATCTTATTCAAAAATATTAGGGTAGTCGATAAAACCACAGTAGTTAAATGGTTAGATGGTGATCTCATATCCAAAGTGAGAATTTATATGATATCCCCTTGTTTCTGACATCGATCATGGACCTCATGAGCTTAGGGATTGATCATTAGTTGTTTTATAGATACAATCAAGGTTCAATAATCAAAGAAAGAAACAAATATTTCCATACACACATCTTAAGTAAGAAAACAATCATAAAAACATGTTTTTGAATTTTACAATGAAAATTCCCTAGGGATTAAACCCTTTGATGGAGAATCTTGGCTCTACCTCTCTTTGGCCTGTGGCATCTAGAATTCACTATCACCATCTGAGCTCCCTTCCTTCCTCATTGTATGTGGGGTGATGTCCATCTACTCTGATCCACACTGGATATTGCTCATATTAGATATTGACCACCTCATGAGATTATCAGCTAAGCTTTTCTTTGGAATCCAATAACTAAACCCATAATTGTGAAATGAGTTATAATTGGGTGTTGATGAAAGAGAAACACCCATTCATATACATTTTGTAGATTTGGATCTCCTGTTCATCCTCCTAAAGCTTTTGAATGCTTGCAGAATTCCTCCACTGCCAGGTGACACTGAATTCATGGTCTCTGTCCCATACCTTCCCAGCAAGGTAATCCTGAACAAGCATATGTAGAGTTTATGAATCTCCCCCTTCGATGGATAGTTCATGTAACCAAGATAAAAGTCTATACATCAAGCTTATCCAATATACTTGTGAAGTTTCATAGATGAAGCACTTGAGCATCTTCCATGACTGGCGATGGATAGCCTGACTATCCTCCGCATCAGAGTCAACCTCATCTGGCTCTTCTGGGTTAGTAGGTTCATATTCCAGGAATAAATCCAAAATTTCAAAGGAAAGATCCTCCTATGGCATTGCATTAGATTACATGGGTTCCATATAGTGTGGTTAATATTCATCACTGGATTCTACGTCAATAGTTTCGGGTTCCATCCCACCAACAGTTCTACCCATAGCCGTGATTGTCATAGTCTGGTCGGCTCGGGCATCTAATATCTTTTTTATCGGCATTCTCCTCAGAGAATGAGCTCTAGGAACCCCGACCATACTCATTAGAATTACAACCTCTTCCTGAATAACTATTCATACATAGATAATGTCATTTTGCATGATCGGGAGGATGGGAGTTTTATCTCTATAAGGAATAATACTTACAAAGGCTGAATATTTTATCATGTATCAAGGCTATTACCATATGAAACCCAGGTCATGGCCCCCTATATATGGTTGGGATCTCCAAAAATTCTGTAATGGACACGCTAGTTTCCAAATCCCCACAGGACTCTGTACTCACCATCACTCCCAATGAAGGCCCTTGAGATTATCCCTCTACATTCATTTCCACACTAGAAGGGGCCCTTTATATGAGGCTCTACTGCATAGAATAAATTTTAGTTGAATAACCTAGAAAACCTATGTAAGTTTTAAAAAGAAATGATTTGGATATTACCTCAAAAGTTTTGGTGAATTATACAAGATCTGAGGTTGTATCCTCACTTTCCTCTAAAGTTCTCCCCCTATCAGCATCTTCTACCTAGGACCGCTCTGATTCTTTTGGTAAAGGGAAGTGCTATCTCATATCAGTAATAGACAATTTTGGTGGGGATTTTTGGTTAATTAGTACTTTAAACCAATACATCATTGGACACGAGGTGCTACAAGAATTCACAAAGTATTCCAACTCAGCTACATTTTGCTCCACCTCTATCTAAAAAAATAGAAAACCTGACCTAATGTTTCCAATATTTAGAAGATCCATACCGAACTGATTAATATAATATCACGTATTATAAGTACTAAGTAATTTTATGTTAATGTCCCAGGTTTCCCAAGCATCTAGGTAGACAACATACTCAAGTATGTCCATACAGTGCAACCTATTCCCAAGAACTTGGGTATGTATTCTACAGAACCCTCTTTGTGGAATTCCTTCCTCCCAACTCTACCCAATTGGAGCCATTGGATATGGAACTTCCATTCCTCTTCCACTCCCGCCAGAAGAGGGACTTGGAATCACTGGCCTTATAACTACCGAAACTCTTCCACCTCGATGTGAACTAGCTCTACCACGGTGACGTGTTCTTTCCATTGTCCATCCCCAACTCTGGGGTTGAGGTTTCACCCAATCATCAACATGGATAGTTCATTGTTTCAACATTCCCCCCAGGTAGGCTATCTCCCAAGTTTTTGTGTACTCCTCAAATAGCCCGTAAGCAGTAGTAGGTTGATGTATCTCCTTCTGCATCTTCCCATCTTCCTATTTGAACATGCTCCACATCGGTCTCATCACTCAATGGTGATCCTCAATGCATACACCCATATAGAATTGCGGGGTTAACCTCTGTGTGCACTGGAACTACCTCAAAAAGCAATGCAGAGTATATGGATCATAGATAGGCTCTCAATCTACTCGTTCCACCAAAAATACACCTCATAAGGCCATGAGATATGATTGATGTTACCCATTTACCTGACTTTCATCAGTAAATACTTCCATTGGTAGCGGGAATGGATGGAAATAGAATTTTACCACCTTCCAGACTCTGTTCAGCACCTCCGAAGATGCCATCAGGGTAAGGAATCTTCCCAATGCATTTAGAATATCTATCCAAAGGTTTTAACTGTGATGGGAAATGGGGTTTAAATATTCATAAACCCTCATGTGTGCCGCTATCCAACAATACATAAAGTGCAACAATTCGCAAACACGTTGTGGCCTCTTTCCCTTACTGATGTGTCACAAAACCTTGTACAGCTTCGCCAAAACTTGGATCCCAAGGTTGACGGGTTCCCCATCACTAGAAAGGATGCTTTGATAAATGTGCTCGGCCATGATCTCATGTGCACATCCTCGAATGAAAACATTTCTCTACAAATGAGTGAGGAAATGAACCCGACCAACCTAACCATCAGTTTTTGGTCAGTGTTAACATTGTACCCCCACAACTTCTATTGGTTATCCTCTATAATTATCTAGTAATAACCTTCCTTATTATGCTAGTACCCCCTTGTATAGGTGTGGGGCCTTTTCAGTAGTTTCCTAGGTTCCTCCCCTCCCTTAGCAGGATCTTTTGGTGGGATGTTTATGAAATGTCCAAACCACTATTTAAAGTGGACATCCCTCAACGACTGCTTATCATCGCATAACACCAGGTCCATCAGCATCTTCACCAGCCATGACATCTATTTCGGATCATCCCATACATTCTCTGTAGGGAGGAATTCATCATACATCATCCCCAGTATAGGAATCCATAAAATTTGGTAGAGGTCCCAGAGGCTGATTTCGACCTCCCCATGGTGAAAAATGGAAAGTGTTGGTCCTCAATGACCACCTATTCATTATCCCTAGAATCATTTTCTTTGGTTGGTATATATAAAATTGATAATCCTATGTAGCCTCATACAGGCCTACTCACCCCATCTTTTCCCCAAACTCATCGTAAGATACATATACCTACTAGGACTAGGCCAATTCGTCCATTACGTTTCCTCTCTAGAACCAGTCCCAACTATCAGACCACCATTTCTCCAGGTTCCCTAAGACTACCTTAATAATGGTGTGGTATTGTGGTGGAGATAACTTAGGTTGAAACCCCTTCCCATCGACATTGTTGACATGGTTGTACAGGTAGTCAATGACAACAGGTGTATGGTCCTTTTAGGTATGGATATCTTTAGCCTTAAACCACTGATATTCGCATGGTGTGCCCCTAAACATGTATGCTAGTTCATCCCTACATGATTTAGGGCCAAAGATGTTGTCCCTTGTACCAAATATGTACAAGGAAAATCTATTTCATAGAGGGTAATTCTTATTCTTTTCCATCCAAATCTTCACCAGAGACTCATGATCAAAATGAATCTACATTAATTTTCCAAGCTTGGGATTGTTCACCATGTCTTCCCTTTGAGATGAATTATCAACGAACTCATGAGAAGATTATTTTTTGGTCATTTTGTCCCAAGAATTCATTGTTTTTTTCTTCTTCTATTTCTCTACTCATGAAGCATGTTCACGAAGTATGTTCTCAAAGAACGACTCGCGGAGCACAAGATCGCAGAGCCTTAAAGAACTTGACATGCTTCTCAAAGTAATAAGGGATCAAGATGTTCCTTTTCACTAGGAATCATTCGTGGAGCACCAATCTATGGAACCTGGTTCGCAAAAAGAGTTTGTGAGTTGTGCTAGAGCTTCACAATTCAATATATCAAGAACAAGTTCACAAAGATAGGATCTAGGCAAATGTGTCCCTCACACTGAATTTATAGGGTATGGCCTTGTAATCATCACAGCATCCTCAGCTTCCTAGAGCTTCATGATGATCTCACCCCATGCTTCGTGCACCCTCATCATGAGTTAGCTTCACGATCTACATATTTTCAGTAAAATAACCTCTGAATATGACCCAAATGTTCTTCTCAGATCCCATTATGAGGGGGAAAATTTGTTGGAACCTAAATATGAGTTTAAATAGAAAAGTAATAAAAAATAACCAAAGGGAATTCCTCACGAAGCTCCATCGTAAATACCATCAGAACCACGAATGATGAAAAGCTAGCAGAACAAACTCTATTGTGACCACCACAATGAAATGGTGGAAGCCTCTAAGATACCAATGTATACCTTTTTGACCACTACAAACAAATGATGGAAGTCTCTGCGATCTTGAAAGATACAATCTTGACTACAGCAATGAAATAACAGAATCCTCTACGAGTCTAACAGAGCCTCCTCTGATTTTGATGTTCTATTCCCTTCGTGGAGTTCCCTCAAGGAATTAGGAAATATAGTGCCTGTAAATATAAATCTCACACCCCCCTCAAAGGATCAATACCCTCACCCCTCACATTCTGATCTCTCAATTTTAGAAGCACCTTCTTATTTGCGAACCAGTAAAAAATGCATCACCCAAGGTACCTGAGCACTATGAAACAACTTTCCCTTTTCTCCAATTTTTCTCCACTTCAAGTGAGGATTCCCTTCACAAATCCCTATGTCCATATTGAAGGTAGTAGTCCCTTTTGGGTACTCAAGTCTTCACGGAGCATTCAATCTTTGCGAAGCACCCTCCAATAACATGTTAAATCCATGCCTTAGCTGGGTCATCATGCTTCGCGAAGCACTTTTTTTTGGGAAGTCCCTTCTCTTCGTGAAGCACTGGTTCATGAATCCCATCTCTATGAGTCCTTCATCTTCATGAAGTCAACATCTGTGCGGCCCTAGGGGATTGTATGACGTTATTTCATGTTTCCTCGAGTGGTGTTTCATATAGTTTTTCCCTTCCTTATGCTCCTTTGCACATGCATGATAATGGTTATTTCTTCTTCGCATAACCACAATAATGTGATCCCCTGAAATGATAATTACTCCACCCCATTGTTTCGTGGAATTTCATGTGCATTCATTGCCCCCATTGTGGGTTGGTTCAGGTTATATACGATCCAAGGGTGAGGACTGAGTCCTCTTCATCTGAGCTGAACAATGTTAAATTGTCAAGAACCCTCATCCCCAACACATGATGTTAAACTGTGAGTATCAAAATGCATGGAATGATAGAGTAGAATCAAATGAGAATGAGCATCATTAATCTACCTCTCCTCCTACCTTTGGGATTTTTCACCATGTGTGCCTCAGATAGTCTTCACATAATCTCAGAACCAGGTCTTCAGGCTTCCCTACTAGAGTAAGTGCCAATATCCATATTCCTGGGCCTCTAGCCATGTGTAAGCCCCACACCATACTTCATGGCTACAATTTTCATGACACGATGGTCAGGGCCACCACTACCTATCATTTCCCACCTCGAGCATGACTCACATGGGCTTAGAGTTTAGCAGTGACCATGAAATCTACCTGGTCCGCTAACCATGCATAATACCCATTCCCCTCATCCCATTTGAAGTTAAAATACAACCATCTAAACTATGTGGAACTTTATCCTTGTCTCCTGAGTAGGGTAAATAGGAAGCCTCTATGAGGTTAAAGCCCCTTCATTCCCCATAATCCATCTATTTTGTGCACTTTACATTGGTTCACCTTCACCCCGTATGATGTGAAAATGTATTCCATTTTGAACTACATGGGTTTTAATCCCTATATTCTACATAGGGTACATAGGAAACATCATTGAGGTTAAATTAAAACCAATGTTTAACTTGGTTTCCCCCTAGGTATGCACCCTCTAGATGCAATAATTTCTCTTTTTGGGATGTATCTTCTGGATCCACCTCTCTAGGGTGTTCTGATTCTCCTGGGAATCTAACCATGCTTAAACCCCACACAATCCATACCCATAAAATCAAGAGTGTCCCTATTTTTATGGGAAGTTAAGCATGCATAATCACCATCGTATCTCCAAGTCGTTATCCTTTGTGTACACCCTGATTATATCCCAAATTCTAAACTATGTATACTTTGATCCATGCCTTTCAAACATGGTATGTAAGAAGACTCCTCAAGGTTCAATCCCATCATTCATTTTCCACCCTGGTATCTCCCTCAAGACATTGTGTTTCAAGAAGATAATTCCCCAACCTATAGATTCTACTTCCTTCAGGTCCTTATCCATTTGATCCATTCCTCACATGTCACCTTTTTAGCTGTCTCATCACCCCACTAAATTATGTGGACTTTGATTCCCATCCACTCGGATACATAGGAAGCCCCCCTGAGGTTCAATCCCAAAACCACCATTATCTTCACATCAGTTTCACCTCATTCACCATCCACGTCATTCAATCCTCCACCATCCATCCTGATTCTTACCTAGGATGTCACATCTCGGTGGGGTCATGCCATCCAACATGGGTAGTCATCCATGTGTAATCCTTGAATCACCCCTTCAAACTACATGGGTTTTATCCATATCTTATACACAGGGTACATAGTAATCATCTATGAGGTTCAATCTCAAAAAATGGTAAACGTTGGTTTCCCCTTTTCCAAGACCCACCTTCACTAAATATCCCTTTGCGAGGTTCATATCAACCTCCACGGTGTGAAACCATCACTTTTGGGGACACACCACTCAGGGTCTGTCCTCATCAGGTGTTCTGATCCATAAATTTGGTAAACCATACAAGTTCACCCTCCTTGGGATATACCAATCTGATCCACTCTCAACGGTGTTCCAATCAGTCTGATCAGTCTCCACTAGACGTTAAACTTGCAGCATACCCTATGTTAAACATGGGAAGCTAAGGAAAAAATCAGATACATGATTCTTTCATAATATTCCCCTCACTCAATGTGGGATTCCTCAAGATTTCACACCATAGATAATCCATCTTATAAGGTAGAATTCATGTTTATTGAGGTTCTAACATCCAGACATGTCAGTGATGCCCAACGTTTCTACTTCCCAAACTGAAGATTGCCGCCTCGGCTGGACCCTTCTACATGTCTTGACAGAAGCAACATAACTAACTAACATCCACAAAGATATGGCACTGAGAATGAGGTTCATGAAAAACATATTAATATATAAGTGAGATCCAGACTATATGATTAATTATAAGGAGGAATCCAAGAAATAAGAGACTGACATCCAATTACCTCATTCTGATCAGGGAGAAAAAATCTTTGAAGAAGTGATGAATGATTCCCAGCTTCAAAAAGTCAGAATGTGGGGAAATAGACATGACTGTTTCCATCGACGATGACATGAGGTGGTGTGCCGCAATGAAATCTTATAAAACAAACTCTTCATTAGACAACCTCTTTTATATTACACCTTAAGCCTTCCAATGTTGGTATTTTGATCATATCAAGACCTCTAGATCATGTGGAGGGATTATAGTGAAAAAAAATTTATACTTTTTCTGAGATAGGGGTCTATTTATGTGTTTATAAGAGAGTGAAGTTAGTGTCCCTTTATAATGGAGGGAGAGGACACACTTGAATGTTTTCAAAATATTAAAATATATTGATGTCTTACACAATCCAAATGTCTCCAAAATGACTCATATTTAAATATTATAAGGGTATGGTCTAAATAAAATCAAAAAATGGGGTTTAATCAGTTGTTTTTTCTTATCTTGAAGCCTTGTCCCTTTATTTATTACCCTTTTAACCCATTTTACCCTTAGTCATGGTGATAAATATTCACCATGGTTACTATTAATTATGACCAAAAAATTAAGTTAAGAAAATTAACTAATATCGGCAATGATGATTTCAATTATGGAACCCATATTAAATAAATCAATTCCTTCAATTTTAAAAAATTAATTTTGATATAATTTCACAAAATGCAATGAAAATATTTTTTAGAAAAATGTTTATTGTAGTCATAAAAATGCTTTTATATAAAAATTAATTATAATGTCAATTTCTATATAATTAATTGGATTTTTTAAATTAAATTATACTTATTTATATCTTAAATGAATCAAAAACTGAAATATACCTTATAAGTACTTGATTAAAATAAAATAACTAAAAAAATTATTTGAAAGAAACATTACTTAGATTTCGAAAAAAAGTTAAGCATATATTTGTAAGGTGAATATTATATTTTTTATATAAATTATTTTAATTATTATTTAGATATTTTTCATATAAAATGTTTTCATAAACCTTAATGTTATTCTAATATCATTATAATATCAAAAAAGTGGCAGTTTTTAAAATAAGTATTTTTCACTATTCATCTAAAAATCATTTATTTATGAAAAATCTAGAAAATTCATCCTAAGATAATTTTGACATGATGAATAAAACTAGAAATTAATTTCATCAAAATAAAATAAAAAAATTGATAATTTAGTTTTTAATTACATTTATGAATAAAGATATGTGCATTATGTTATTGTTTATTTAAACATAAAATCTCACTTCCTATAATTAAATATAAGGCATTGATTGTTCCCCCATTCAAAAAATATCATCCTAAAAATTTCTAGAATGTCACCTCATGAATAAATGTTGGTATTTATTCATTATAACTTCTTCAGATTACCCTATTACCCCTTATATTTTTTTGATTTCTCCAAATTATATTCACTAATCGAGTTTTCCAATTCTATAACACTGGTTTTGTAGCATCTAGAATCTAAATAGGTCCTTCATAGTAAGATAAATTAGGTTCTAATTATATTTATTTGAATTAGAGCACATGTAATGGGTCTATAATGTGCTTCCTTATTAAAGAGATGTGGAATTCATTACAAACATTAGAGAGGCTTGGTTTCATTGCCAAACCAAAAGCTACAAATCCATTTCTTTCTAGAATTTCAAATGTCCTAGTGTACTTGGGAATTAGTTTCCCTTTCATAATATAACTTATAACACCCTAACATAGAGATAAATTTAAGAAAAAATGATCTCCAACTTGAAATTATAAATCATTTCTTTGTTTATCCACATAAAAACTTTTCCTACTTTGATCAAATTATTCCCAATAAGTTAGTGTTCGCCATATTTTCCCATTAAATTCTTTTTATAGTACCATTTTCATGATCAAATAAAAGATATTATTATATGAAAATTACTCCAATGGTAAAACATTATCCAAAATACCTTGAATGTAACATGATAATGACCTAGACATGTATTATAATGTCTAAATAGTCCCTTTAGACTATCCATATATCTAAATATGATAATCAGTGCTCAAATATAGCTTAATGTAGACATCCTTCAGAATAATTTTCTTTAATTTTGAATTAAAACATGGGTCACCATCATATAAAATTGAAATAAGTACACCATGAACTCTCACAACTTCATTAATATAGAGCCTCCTAAGGTTATCAGAAGGAATATCTTACCTTATAGTGAGGATATATATTTAATTTGTGAGGCAATAAAGAATAATAAATAAGACATCATTATTTCATAGAGCCATTGAAAATACAGTGAAAAATCACAATATGATATCATCCCATTTCCACACATGAGTAGACAGAGGTGACAAGAATCTTTTAGGATGTTTCCTCTCAAACATTACTTATTTCAAAACCAAGATTATTGATAAAAAAATCTAAAATTTCTAGTTTTATATTATTCCACTAAAAATATTTCTTTAAATCCATATACATTTTGGTTCTACCAGGATATCTAAAGAAATTTTATATATGAACTTCATCTAATAATTCTCTTTTTAAATCACACATGGATGAAAAACGTGGCCTCATTCTAAATTCCAATATACCATATCTAAAGTTGAAGTGTACCAACATACCATCATTCAAGGAATTTATTTTATTTGGAACATTTGTTTCATCAATGTAGGAACTTTTTATTTTATTTAATAAGATGGTTCAGAAATCATTTGGAATAGATGGTTTGTTCTCCCTTCCTTAATGATTCCCATATAAAATATTACTTAATATACTAATATAAGATTTTTATCAATCCTCATTTTAGTAAAAATACCATGATATCTCCTACTCAATACATCATCAACATTATCTTCCTTCCTAGGGGTAGTGTATTGGGAAAGCATAATGTTTGTGCAATTTTAGTTATAACCTTTGGATCTTGTTAAGATCTTTGTATGAGAAGATATATTTAAAACTATTACGATCTATATATATTTACCAATTTTCACTATAAATATAATTCATACATTTCTTCAATCCAAAGATTACGACTACCAACTCTAGATCATGGTTTGTATAATTTTGCTCATAGATATTTATCTGTCTTGATGCATAAACAATAACTCTACTTCTCTACATAAGGAAGCATTATTGTACCTTCTTTGATTCATCTCTATATATCATAAATCCATATCTTCCTGATGGTAAATGTAATATTTATGCATTGAATAATATTTTTTATTTATTCAAAACTATATTTAATTTCTTTTAAACATATTAAATTAACCCATTTATGTGTCAACTTAGTTAATGGGTTATCTAATTGTGAAAAAATTTAAAAAAATCATCAACAGTAACATGCCACTCCAAGAAAACTATATAACCCATTCACATTCATTTTCATTGGACATTACATCACTACCTTTTTATTTTAAGGATCAACTAATATTTTATATTTAGAGACAATATGTAAAAGAAAAGAAATATAATTCCTTTTCTCTAAGAGTCTTAGAAATATTTCACAAATGACTCTTTTTCTTCTCATAACTTTTATATTAAATCAAGATATCATAAATAATATGACAATAAAATTATTGAGATAATCCTTGAATACTCTATTAGTCATATACATAAAGAAATATGCATTAGTAAATCCAAAAATAATTACTGTAAATTCATAATGGCTATACCTTTTTCGAAATGTCATATTTGAAATATCTTCTTTCTTTACTCAGAGTTTATAACACCCAGAATGAATATAAATATTAGAAAAATATTGATCTTTATATAGATAATTGAACAATTCATCTATGTATGGAAGAGGATATTTTTCATTGTAGTAATGGAATTGATTTCCCAATAATCAATGCACAACCTCATAGAAACATATTTCTTCTGAGTAAAAAGAACATGGGCTCCCAATGGTGAAACATTAGGGAATATAAATACCATATCACAAAAATAATATAGTTGTTTATTCATTTACAATAATTCCACAATATCTATCCTATATGGAGTCTTAGATATAGGTTTTTCATCATAGACGAGATTAGTAGAAAACTCAACATCATGCTCAAGTGGATGTCCAAGTAGTTATTCAGGAAACACATCAATGTATTCTTGAATAATAGTTATTCCCTATATTTTAAGGATACCTTTCTCATTCATAGGTTTTGTTTCTCCTATTCTCTAATAATATCATTAATTAGAGCTATTGAAGATGGATCTAGGCATGATTTAAATGATTTAGTCTCCACTATGAAGTTAAGGTATTACACATCTCTATCATGAAATGTAATCTCTTCATATTTTTAATAAATTTGTACAATATAATTTTATATCCAATTAATTCCAAGTATTATATCAAATCTATTCATCGGAATAATAATAATGTTTTGAAATAGGGTTTGTCTATGTGTCATAATGGGAACAAACTAACATAGATTTTTTTTTGAAATATAATTCAACTAGGATTTTTGACTAAAAACAACCTTCCTATGGTGTTAGTTTAATATATATTTTTCTTGGAAAATATGGAAGATATAAAATAGTCAAAATATCTAGAATCAATTAAATCATTAGCTAAATTTGAGGTTATGATCAATTTAACTACAACCACATCTTTGATAACTTCAACCTCAGATATATTAATCGCATAATATTGGCCTTCTCCACTTGAAATGTTATATGGGAGGTTACCTTGATAGTTGAGACATTGGTTTGAATCATGAACCATATATCTATAGTTGGATCGCCTGATAATAGTGGTTTATTTATTTTCCTTTCATTCAATTTCCTTATTATCCCTTTATCAATAGTTGAAAAAATCATGTTCCCATTAATTTGGTACAGGAGTGTTTATTTCACCAATTATCACATGATAGAAATGCCATAACCCCTTTATTATTCATTGAAATATTTATTTTTTTCCTTAATGATTATGTTAACTCTTATTTTATTGATTTCCCTTAAATATACAATATTTAGAAAATAATTTATCTATATTTATATCACTTTATATTATATCATCATGTGATGATTGTTTTTGAGAAAATAGTGCCATTTGTAGGCTAAGGTTAGGCTTCCTAAAGAAATGGTAAATATGTCTTCCTAGATAACTTATGTAATCTATATCATTCCTGGATAATCTTGAAAATTTATCTTTATACTCTAAAATAATTTCTTCTTCCTTCTTCTTTAATGTTGAGAACTTCCTCTACATTTCAACTTGTTTTTCTTAAGGAAATTATTTATAAAATAATATCACTTTAAAAGTTCTCCATTTCATACTTTATATTTCATCAAACTCTTTAGTTTTCTAGATTAATGACCACAATTTATCAATATCTCTCTTAATATAATACATTTCAAGAATAAAATTTTACCTTTCATTACTTCCTGACTCTAGACTTAATCTATATTTGTTCTACAAATGAATTAGTATTTTCATTAAAATATGGTGTATTATGTCACATTAAGTGATAAAAAAAGGCAAATCATGCTATTGAACAACAAGTTTCTTCATAAAATCAAGGATATTCATTATAACCTGAGTCATATGCCATAACATGGCCATTATCTTCTTATTTCCAACACCAGTTGTATTGGAATGCCTAGTAGGGTAACCCATACATTGAGTATGGGTGTTGATACCAATTATTTCATTAGGTTTCATCTCTAAACAATGTAACACATTGAGTTATCTCATAATCATCATGAATATTGAGCCATAAAATAAAAATTCCTATAATGATAATATTTCTCAGAAACCTTAATAAATTTTTATAATTATCATGTTAGTTATGTTCATTTAAAATTAAGTTCTCAAGGATTCTACTAAACTTTATCATATACTAAATTTAACACCCTTACTCTGGAAACACAAATTTTGTGTTTAATTTATTAGGTACAACATACAAGGGATCACACCGTGCATGATTGATTAGTTTAACAATCTTGGTAATCTAGATACATAATTGATTACCATATTACATTGGAAATATAAAAACATAGGAATCATAAGAATTCTTGAATCCTTGATATAATTCATAAAAACCTTATTTATATCCTAGGTGAAGAAAAAAAAATAAATGATGACCTTAGATTCTCAGTAAGGGTTATGTACAGTAGAAGCTGTCATGAATGAATAAGGTATAATCAATATGTTAGAGTGGATAATAAAAAAACATGAAATTTAATCAACAAATTGAGTTTAATAAATATAAATGGATAATATCAATATACAAATAACATGGATAATAGTAGGTGAATTATAAATAAAGTAAATAAATAATTCTAGACATTCATGATCAAGGCCTCCCAACCAAGGTATCTTGAACATTACTGCCAAGGCCTCTTAACAAATAAATAATTCTTAATAAATGGGATGGTGTAAAACAAATACCAGTCTAATATGGAATTCATTTTGTTTTTTATCGTGATATATGTTGATTCATTAAGGGGATGTCTATAACCAATACTAAGTCATCGCTTGAATGTCCTATTCATTCCTCATAACACGAATGACCAATACAATTCTTTCTCAACATTCATTATAAGTAAATAATTATCTATATTCAATAAAGTAAATAAAACATCAATATTTCATCATCATAATCATAAAACATCTAGAGAGATAATTTATATATAATCATTGTATCATAACCCAAATAACATCATTGAGTGTTTTCATCAACGAATGTACCTTTAAAAGATCACTGAAATATTTCATGGAAAAAATACCCTTTTTATTTATTTGAAATAACTTATTTAAATTATAAATTTTTCCAGAATATTAGGAGAAACATTTTATTTGAAAATATCATTGGAAACATGCAATTTAAGCTTAAAATAAATATATATTCATGATGGATGGAAAAGTTGTTCAGGTGGTGTACATTATGATAAATATTTCGTTCAAACCATTGGTAAAAAGTACCTTGTTTGGAAAATGAAAAGAAGATTCATTTTCAATTTTTTTATATAAATTAAAACATGGATAAAAATGAATTTAATAAATATTTTTAGAATATTAAAGACATTTTTGAAATCATTTTAATAAAAATATGGATACTGAAGAAAAATATTGTAAGGAAAATTCAAAACAAGATTTTTAAAAGAATGTCTCTTACATGTAATTTAGTAAATCATTTTTGATCCAACAAGAGAATAAATGGAAGATAAAAATCTAAAAACCATGAATAATAATATTATAATAAAATATATGGGTTATAAGCTATTATTATGGTATAATTTTCCAAAAATAAATCTAAACATTAAAAATCCTGAAATAAAATGAGATTGTAACAAAAATCCCTTACCTAAAGTTTGACTTGCCTCGTAAGTGATTTTAACCTCTAGTATAATAAAACTAAATTTATTATAATTATATAATATAAACATATACATAATTATAATATCATATATTATCTAATTATAACATTTCAACATTCATTTATTAATAATTTGGTATAAAATTCATCCTTTCCAAGTGTTAACTGATTCTCTTTTTCATGTAAGTTTTAGTTTAGTACATTCAGTCATTATATCTCAATCATGATTTCATAATCTACATATTTTTAATCATGATATAAATATCATATAAATTAAATATATACATATTTATAATAATCCATGAAATGTGTACATAAAAAATAAATCGCATCGCTTCATGGTAGGTGCAGTCGACACGTATGCTTGAGTGACGTTATCATTTTTTAATCGGTGGAAGGGTGAAAAGGTAAATGATATATTATATTTATAGAATCATTATTATGACATAAATATAGTATATAAAATTTTATAAATCTTAATAATTACCCATGAATGGTTGTACTGAAAAATTAAATACATCGCTTCGCGAGGCGGTTGTCTGCACATACATACGGATGATGCTTTCATTTCACATTTGATGGAGAAAGAGCTGGATAAAGGTTTAATAGTAAATATAAAAATACCTTAGTACTGATTTTATTATATCATCATGGTTATCATAGAATTGAATGAAGTATAATAATAAATTAAATGAAAACAATCGATTTAGTGTTATACCACTTCTTTGGACAACCTCCTTTGCCTTACACATTAAGCCTTATAATGTTTGTATTTTGATAAAAAATGAAATATATATAAAGGGGAGGGATGTTATGAAGGTATTTTTATAGTTCATGGATGCACTATTTGGATCATGAAGTGTGGATACGAGAGGATAATTGGTGTTCTTTTAAAAATTTGGGAGAGGAAACACTTGGAATTTTTCAATAGATTAAAATATATTAATGTATTACTGACGAAATATGTCTCCAAAATGATTCATATTCTAATATAATAAGGTTATGGTTGAAATAAAGCCATAAAAGTTTGTTTATTTGAGTGTTTTGTGTGTTATGGAAGCCTTATCTATTAATTTTTTACCCTTTTAACCCATTTTACCCTCGATCGAGGTGATAAATATTAACCATGGTTACTATTAATTATGAGAAAAATTATGTTTTCCTTATTACTTAATATTAATTATGTTGATTCCAAATTTTTAATCCATTTTACATTATTCAAATCTATTGGCACACTTATTTTAATGAACAATAAATTAGGATTATTATGTTATTAATGAGTTTTATGTGTTATGACAACATTTTATTAGGTAAGGCGGATTGGTAAGAAATTTTTCTAAGTATGAGGAATACTTTCCTTTTAGGATGAGTCTCCACTTGAAATTACTCATCATTGGGGAAAACTCACCACCATTATAGAAATTTGGATATATATTGGAAACACTAAAAATCAGCTTTCAGTCACCACCATTATGTAAATTTGGTAAAGTATGGGATGACTGAACGCCATATAATGAATCACCATTGGACCAAAAATTTGACAAAGTGTTGAATACACTTATGGCCAGAGTTGATTCAATGCCAAACCTGAGTCACCATTTATGATTACCTTCCTTCAGAATGAAAATTTGACAAAGTATTGGAATAACCTACCACTAAGAAAAATCATCAGTAGCATGTCTCATCACCAGAGAATGTCTCCCCTCAAATGTTGTGTCACCATTCAAATAAATAATCATCACTATTTTATTTATTTTTTATAAACTATATTTAAAGAATACATTATCAAAATTAATGATTAAAATTATTTGAATGATTGTTATTATTTTTTTGATAGAGATGTAATCCATAAGTACAAGGATGTAGGATATTCCATTGATTGTTCTACACATGGAAACTCTTGATAGATGCTGATAAAAGGAGAAGAATGCCTCATATTTAGAGAATCATTTAATGAAATGAGAAATGAGATACAGAATGGAGAGATAGACATGAACATTACAAGATAATGAGAATATTGATGTTCCTTTAATGATGCATCTTTACCCATGATCAACTATAGAATAGGTTAATAACATTGAACATTCATACTAATTCCTAAAGTTTAAATGAAATAGTGAATAGTGTTCTTTTATAATAAAATTTTCTGAAACTCAACTCAAGCTACTAATAAAGCTACAATCGAGGATTCACAAGAATCATAGCTTATCAGACCAAGAAATACACCTTCTTACTTCTTTTATTCTCTCAATCTTTTTATATTATTTTCATTATGAGCAGTGTGTATACTCTATTTTAACATGCACACTGTCAACTACACTTAAACTTGAAGATACCAGATATCTTCTTATCTCTCTCTTCACTTGTTTTCCCATGTGCGGTGGTAAAGGTCTTGCTGTGACCTTTTTTTGTTTTACTCCTATGGATTTTGTGGAAGATGTCCTATGTGACCTGGAAAAATTTTCTATTATGCACCCGATACAGGTTGCGGATCATAGATTATATTATATAATCTTCTTAGAATTGGGTGATTGTTAAGTTGATAGGATTAAGTCTTATCTTGAGACTAAACATATTGTTTTTATTCCCTTGTGTGTTTCCTTTACTTTGTTTTATTTTCTTTCTTTAAATTGAATCTATTTTAAACTAAAAAAACCAAAACATTGATAGTTATTATTCATTAGTGTTTATATAAAGTTTTGATCATGTAAATTGATTTCAAAAGTTAATGTAATATTTTATAATGTTTCAACTAATACTTAATAAATCGTTGAAAAATATTTTAAAATATTAGAACTTATATCAATCATCAATTTAGATTAACTATTTTATTTTTTTAATTAACTAGGGGATTTTAATCAAACCTATTTTAGATAGAAATTTTTAATCGTTACTCAATTGGCTCCCATCTTGAGATACTCTCCCTGAACAGCTTTTGGTATCAAATTTTCCAAATATTTTCAACTCTTATTTTTAGTTGTTTTAAAGATATTAAATTTATTCTAGTTCTAATTTTAACTCTTTAAATGGATAATAGAGAAGAATGTTTTTCTACCAAAAAAACTCCTTTATTTAATGTTAATAATTGTTCTTAGTGGAACATTAATATGAACATACATAGAGAGAGTATGGGTTTTGAAATTTGGAATGCTGTAGAGGATATATATGATTTTTCTACAACTGCTAGAGTTATATGTGTCGAGGCTACTAAACATGCTTATAATAATAATTACAAATCCATAAATGCTCTTTATTGTGGTCTAGTAGATGAATAGTTAAATATAATATATTCATATAAAACTACATTTTGAGATATGGGATACTTTATATGTTTTTTATGAAGTAACAAAAAATGTTAAAGAGATGATATTGAATACATATAGTATTTAATATGATAATTTTAAGATGAACCCCGATGAATTAATTTCTGATATGTATCTCAGGGTCAACAAAATAGTGAACACTCTGAGTTCCCTGGTAAATCCATTATTTTACAAGGATAAGATTAATAGACTACTCATATGCTTTCTTAAAAGGTTAAGAGGAACATCAGTTTCAATAAGGGAATCATGTTATATTAGAAAACTAGTTATTAAGGAATTAATTGGAAATTTGATGATGTACAGGTAAAAACATAAATTCAATGAAGAAGAAGAGGATGAGACAAATATAAAATCAGTAGATTTTAAGAATACTTCATCTAAAAAATAACAGGGAAAATATTCAAGATGAATATTTAAGTAATGATGAATCAAAATCAGACAGTGATGTGTAGATGGACCCTTTTTTCTGAAGGTTTTAAAAGTTATATAAGAGGAAGAAATTATTCTGAAGGCTTAGTTACAATGTAAGGTATGAAATAAAATACAATTGGAATAAATATTGGAAAATTATGACAATAAAAATGAGATAAACTTCTATTAATTCAATAACAAAGGACATGTTAAGGAAGACTATACAAAATTGAAGTAAAAATTAAATAAGAGGAAAAATGACAGAAAATTCAAGAAATCCATGAAAGAAACATAGAGTGCCTCTAATGACAACTCCAGTGACTCAAACTCTACTCTTAAAGAGAATTCTAGATGATCCAACATTTGATTCATGAAAAAAGTATCTAAGGTACCTTTTGTATCTACTTATATAACCGTTATTAATTATGATAAATCTAAAAGTGAACACAATGAAGATGATATGTCTTAAGAAGAAATGTTTGAATACCACAAAATTATTGAGACACATTCAGAAAACTAAAGGATAAATATTGTGTTTTGAAGAAACAACATGTTCTATCCTCCAGTATTAAAACTTCTATTACTATAGATAAAGAAAAAAATGACCATCTAATAAAATAGAATACTGAACTGCAATTTTGCAATGAAAAACTGAAGAAGGATTTAGAAAATTTTCCCAATTGAAGGGAAAAACTTACATCAATTCTAGGTAAATAGATTGATCCAAAGTATGTTACAAGTCTAGGATACCAACCTCGATATAAAACAATAGTTAAGAGAACATTAGTACCTAAATATAAATGTGAAAGCTATATTGTTAGCTATTATTCTAGTGGACCTAACAATGTTTTTATTTCAAAAAGCCTACAATCTACTTACAAGAAACCCATTAAGAAAATTTAGGTTTCTAAATCTTTAGTATCTAACATATCTGGACATTAGAAAACCTGTGTACCAAAATCATTTCTTGTATAAACTTTATTTTAAAGGAATTCTTATTAAAGATCTCCTATAGAAATCTGTGGTACTTGGATAGTGTCTATTCTAAAAATATGACATGATACTACTTGATATTCAAGATCCTTATAAGGGTTGATGGTGTTAATGTTACATTTGGTAATTATTCTAAAGTAAATATCATCGATCTTGGAAAAATTATAAGCACCAATTCACTTTTAATTTCTAAAGCACTATTTGATGATGTTTTAAAATATTACTTGCTTAGTATATCACAATTATGTGACGATGATTTTTATGTAATATTTGAGAACAATGAAAGTCATATTTGTAACTCTCAAAATGATTTAATATTTATATCTTTAATTAATGATAATGTTTATGTTTTTATTATTGATTTTTAGTTTTCTCAAAATTATTCTTGCTTAAGTGATTTTCATAAATAATCTTGGATTTGGAATTAGAGACTATGACACTACAACTTTCAGTCACTTAAAAATCATTCTAGGAAATTTTTTGTCAAGGATCTACTAAAACATGAGTTCTCAAATGATAAAGTTGGTAACACCTTTAAAAAATGGTAAAAATACAACACTTATATTAAATTAAATAAAGAAGTTTCAACTTCTTAACTTCTTGACTTGGTTCATATGTATTTTTTTGGACCATCCAGGTTTTCTAGTCTAAATGGGAATCAATATTTTTATGTACTGGTAGATCAATTTTCGTGGTATACATGGTTATTATTTTTATATCACAAAAATGAATCTTTCTATTATTTTAACAAGTATACTAAAACTGTATAAAACATAAGTGTACTTAGAATTAAGACCCTAAGAAGTGACCATGGTCATGAGATTGAAAATAAGGACATCGAATCCTTCTACTCACAAAAAGGTTATATTCATAACTTCTATGGTTTTAGGACCCCTCAATAGAATGGAGTTATATAAAGAAGAAATAGAATACTTAAATAGATGTCATAGACTATACTTAGGGGATATGACTTAACTGTCTAATTTTGGGTAGAGGCTATAAACACAGCCCACTATATAATAAATAGATTTATAATTAGACCTATCTTAAATAAGACCCCCAATGAGATTTAAAATATTAGAAAGAGTAAGGTTAATTACTTTAGATTTTTGGGTTGAAATTTTTTTATTCATAATCTTTACAAGTTTTAATCTAAGTATGATGGAGGAATTTTCAATGGTTATTCTACTTCTAATAAATCCTATGGTGTTTTTAATAAAAGTACCAAGACTATTAAATAGTATGTTCATTTAAAATTTGGTGACATAGATCTACATGAGACTAATAACTCCTTATAAGACAATGAGGATGATTTATCCACTTTGAACATAAACTCCAAACCTTCTATCTCTATAAGAAAGCAAGAAGAAAAATCATCCAGTTTTGAGGAACTTCCAGAACATGAAACTAAACCTATAGAGGAACATAAAGTTTCCAAGCCTTCTTTTTATAAATTTATTTGGAACCTTAAGTACCATCCTTAAGATTATATAGTAGGAGACCTAGATATGGGTAAAAAACTAGAGATTCTCTAATTAATTAGGTTGAACATCAATCATTCTTTTAATATCTTGTACCAAAGAACATGAATGATGTGATCAATGGTGAATTATGGGTAATGTAAATACAAGAAGAACTCAATAAATTTTAAATAAAGATATTATGGTAACTTTTTGATAGACCCAAACAAACCTTGACTATAGAAACTAAATTAGTGTTTATAAATAAATTTCATGAATCAGACATGATAGTAATAAATAAAGATAGACTTATTGCAAAAGGATATATTCAAGATGAATGAATAGATTATGAAGATTACTTTACAATGGTATCCAAAATTGAATCTATTAGAATACTGCTTACCTATATAGGTCATCTATATTTCAAACATTATTTAATGGATTTCAAGAGTGAATTCCTAAATTGTTATGTAGTTTAGGATGTTTTTGTTGAATAACTCCCTATTTTTAAAAATCCCTATTTTTATGTAGTGTTTTCAAATTAAAATAAATCTTTATATGGATTGAAACATTACCTTAGATATTGGTATGATAGTTTCATCTCTTTAATTATTTCAAAAGGTTTTTTCAATGGTATGAACGATCCTACCCTATTTATAAAAACAATTCAAAAATATGTTTTAGTTGTTCAAATTTATGTAGATGATATTATTTTTGAATCTTTAAAAAATTATTTATGTACTAATTTTTCAAAAATGATGCTAAATGAATTTAAAATGAGTTTAATGGGTGAACATAAATTTTTTCTTAGATTTTAGATTTTTTAAAATAAATAATAAATTATTTTAAATCAAATTAAATATAAAAAATATATTTTAAAATGTTTTAATATAGATAACACTATGATTACTGATACTTCTATGAGCACAACCTGTAAGTTGGGTCATGATGAATCTAGGAAACCAGTGGATCCAAATAGCTATAGAGGTATTATTGGAAGTCTTATCTACTTAACTGCTAGCCTACCAGATATAATTTTTAGTTAACGTATGTGTGTTTATTTTCAAGAAAACCAAAAATTGTCACACATTGTTGCTATAAAAAAATTTCAAATACCTCACGTATATCAATAATTTAGGATTGTTATATCCAAGAGGACAAGTATTTGACTTGGTTAGTAATTCACATGCTGATGATAATGTTTGATACAAAAATAACCTCTGGAACATGTCTCATTTTAGTCAAGTCTCCAGTTTTTTAATGTAGTAATGAAAAAAATTAGTTGCACTGTATACTGGTGAATCTGAATACATAGTTGTAGGTAGTTTTTGTGCTCAAATTTTGTGGATGAAACCCACATTACTATATTATAGATACAAATTATGAAATATACCAATAAATTATTACAAAATAGGTGCTATAAATATTTCTACGAATCCAATGTCACATTCTAGAAAAAGACATATTATTTTAGGACATCACTTTCTATGAGACCATTTTTAAAATGGTGATATCTCTCTAGAATACATTGGTATCAAACATCATATTGCTAATATTTTTACTAAGTCTTTTAATTCTAATGGAATGAACTAAATTAATCATGATTTAGGTATGATTAACTTTAGTTGAGATTAATTTTCTAGGACTCACTATTTTGATATGTATCACCCTTGTGAAATGTCTCACCCTTGTTAAATGTCTCACTGTTTTGAAATGTCTCACCATTTTAAAATATCTAACCATTATGAAATGTCTCACTATTTGGAAATATCTCACTTTTGGTTTTACCTACTATTGTAAATCTTATACCTTTGTCAATTTTTTTCTGATTATATTTTAAGTCGTTGTTTTTGTTTTAATTTTGAAATTTTTTATTTATTAAATTACTTATTTGGTTAAAATTATATTCAGATTTTCATTTTTCAATTTCAATTTTTAAATCTCTAAAATTTCCAAATGATATAAATTAGTCAATTGTGTAATTCCAACACAATTATTTCCTCACACCTTTCTCTTGATCCCTTTGGATACTTTATCTCTTGACATTCAACATTCTCTTTCCTTTTCTCAAACATGTTTAGCTGATATCAATATTAAAAATAAAGTGAGCTTCTGAGTCTTCCTTGAAAGAGTCATGTCCTACAAAGAAGCAGAAAGTGGAGTCTATACGTGTTGCTATTGAGCATGTGAATCTCGAGCTTGTAAAGAGGGATTCAGTACCTAGGAAATAATTTCAAGTATAATGGTTACTAAAAATAAATTAATTAGTGTTGAAAGTTATATAGGAGCAAAGATGGATTTTATGGTTCTCTTCTAATGAGATACATTTTTATACTATTTTGGAATATCATTTTTATCAATTTGTAGAGTTCTGTTTTGAAGAAAATGAAGATTGGGTGAGGATGAGAATATATCGATGAAAGGTTGTATTTTCCTCAATCTAATGGGATGAATGTTTAAATTATCCACATGAAGGAATAGAAAAATACTATTATGGAACTAATATATATTATAGTGAGAATTTTTTATTAAGACTCTCTCACTGAGTTTATAGAATTTGGAGTTTTGAGAAGACTATTCTCCTCTGAACATGATGGTGAATGAAGGCTTCTTTTCATTTTTTTCAGAATATGTTTTGTCCACAAAAAATGATATTTTATACTATGAGGTATCACGATGTCTATCTGTTATGATTAATGAAAAGAGGAGAGAAGATTAACCTTTAAAGATACTTGATTCTTCACATGTTGGAAATAACCAATCCATCTTCGATATCAAATTCCATAATCTACCCTAAGTTTCTTTCAGCTATGCTAGTGAAAAAAGGTCTAGTTGATATAGGTGAAGAATCAATAGTAGATTATGGAGGCTTCTGCATCACTGGAGTGATTTTTAATAGGATGAAAATCAGTTTGAATCCATGGAAGAAGCATTGAATCAAAGAAAGTGAAAGTATTTATGATGAGTTCAACCCTATTGACCATCCTTCGAGATAAAAAAATGTTGTGGACCCTAGTTTAGAACCAAATGAAGTGGTGGAGTATTCTGTTGAAGAGGAAGAGGAATCTTCTGTATGTGGTGATGAGGAGAAGAAGTTTCTTGTGGATGAAAAAAGTGATCCAAACCTATCCAAAAGTCCTCCTACTATAACCTATAGTGCTCTTATATCTCCTAGGATACTCCTTATCTGAGAGAACCTTATTAAATAAGGTAGTGATGAGGAAGAGATGTAAGATTAAGGTGAAGAATAATTTAAGAGTACTTAAAAATCCTAAGAAGAGAATGAAAATGTTGAAAATGTTGATGAGGAAGAAGATGAAGATGAAGATAAAGGAGGTGATGATGAAGATGGTAATGGAAGTGGAAATGATGATGATGATGATAGAGGATATAACCCTAATGATTATAAAGGAATAATTAGAGCTGAGGATGTGGAAATACCTTAGGATCTTATCCCTTCTTATGGAGATTCTATTTCTAGATCAGAAGAGAAACCCATCCTTGTTAAAGAAGTTGACTTAGCTTCTAGAGAATATAAAGATGAATTATTTGAGGGGGAGAAATCCCCAAGTCTTGAAAATCATCGTAATATTGGTAGTATTATTGTTCCTAGAGATAGTGTTCATATGGAAGTTGAATAGACTATTGTTGAATAGTAAGTGAATGTGAAGATGAAGGTTGCTGCTATTTTTGAGTAGTTAGTTGCTGAGAAGATGGGAGTTGAACCTATTTTTAATGAGATACCAAGTGAATTATAAGGATTTCATAAGACACCTATTGATTTACTAGCTGTGGTTGGGTCTAAAGATACGAAGTCTACAGTTTTTGAGACTATTAGTATGTATTCTGAAGGTTAGATAGACTGAATATTTGAATAATGGGATAATATTTTTGGTAGTCCATCAAAGAACAGTGGACCTAATATTTTAAAAGAAAGGTATCTTGAAGGATATTTGGTGAATCAGATTGATGTTGTAGGAAAATTGGAGAGGTTTTTTTCTAATGTGCATGAACCTTCTATTGATAGAGTTATTTCTCCTATCGTTTCCCCAACACTCTTAACTTACCAAGCTACTCTTTTAGTGCCAGTGGGTGTTGTCACCAAAGGTGACTTGGAATCTTTCAATGAAAATTTGATTTCTAATTTTTGTGTAATTTTGAAGAATTAATCCCCGCATGTCACTAAGTTATGTGAAAATGATAAAGGGTCTTTATTTTAGCTGGTGATACAACATATTCATCCAATAATGATGCACCACATTTTGTAATTAGAGATTGAAAATTGAAGACTTTCCAGTGAGCTGGAGTCTATGAAATCTATGTTATATGGGATACAGACAGCCTTTGATACTTATATGAATGATTTATATTAGATAATGGAGAATCTTACCTCTTTTAATTCTACTTCAAGTTTTCCTCATCCTACTATTTATACTGAGATGATAAGGATTCTTATAAGAGAGGAGCTAATAGCTGCTTCAATTGTGGTATCTGACCATCCTCAAGAGTTTTTAAGAGAAATCATATTTAATAGTGATCATGTACTGATTTTTGTCAAATAGTATGTGAATTACATGAATACTAATAAAGATAACATAACCAAATCTATCAAGTATTACCTTTCAAGTATTTACTCTAAGCATGAGATGAATGATCATTTCAAGTATCTAAAAGAGAATCAGAGAATGCCTCCTATAACCCAAGACATTAATGATAAAGTAAATCAATTTAAGGTAATGAATCCAGTGATTCAATGGTTTATGTAAGAAATGAAGTATTTATTTAGTGCAATAGAGAGAGGTGGAAACATCATCACAGATTGCATAAACCTTATGAAACACTTTATGCATGTTCATGGAACTGTTGTTGTGGCTCATGAGGCCATTCTAGTTGTATTTAACCATACAACTCTAGTTACTACTCCAGAGTAATTCAGAGTTGGTGTTACCAGAGACCCTTGGGGACCCTTAAAATCATGTTTTTATCCTTTTTCAATCTCTCACAGAGAAGCAGTTCAGCATCTAAGACCTATCATCATCATAGAGATTTCTCCTCAAAATGGTGTTCTTATAGCCATTCCTAGAGCTCCATCAGGTTCTGATGTTGATACCTCTACATTAGAAAAAGGGAAGTTCAAAGAATATCCTGATCCTTCCACACAACCTATGAATCGTAAATGATTATACACTTTTTCTTTGATGGGAATATTTTTTTTATTTTTTTCATGAAATATTTTGGATATTATTTTAGTATGTTTTTAAAATAGTAATTCTCTAATTATTATTATTCTATTTCTTTATATTATAATTCTTTGATTTTTCTATTTTTTATTCACTTTTTGGTAATATTAAAATGGGTAGAATCATATGGAACATATTTCTTTAATTTATATATT
Source organism: Viscum album (assembly GCA_963277665.1). Classification (NCBI taxonomy): domain Eukaryota; kingdom Viridiplantae; phylum Streptophyta; class Magnoliopsida; order Santalales; family Viscaceae; genus Viscum; species Viscum album. The sequence continues at coordinate 477,202,187 of OY728135.1, forward strand.
AGAATTATTTTGATACTATCTATTCCTTGATACTACTTTATCTCCAATGCCATATGTTCTTTTCTTTACCTTTGATTCCCTGTTTCAAAAAATGATGTCATGATTTATATTTGATACCATGTGTATCTTTATTGATTTTCATCTTTATCATTGATACCATGTGTATAAAATGATACGTTTTGTAATCATAAAAAAGGGGGATATTTTTGGAACCCTTGTTTTAATGATCACAAATCATGTTTACTATGCTTTTAATAAGTTTTATGTGTTATAACATCATTTTATAATGTAAGGATGACTGGAAAAAATATTTAAGTATGAGAAAGTCTCATTATTGAGGTTGAGTCACTACCAAGGCTGACTGACTATTGAGGTTGAGTCAACACCAACAATTACTCGCCATTGGGGATAACTCACCACTAGCATTGAAATTTATCTATGTACTAGAAACACCTACCATCAGCTATGAGTCATTTCCAGAATTGTAGGTTTAATAATGTATTGAATGACTCACTACCATAGGATGACTCACTATTGGACCATAAATATGAAAAAGTGTTGAAAACCCTTACCACCATAGTTGAGTCACTGCTATACCTAATTCATTGTTGATGATTACCTTCCACCAGAATAGAAATTTGAAAAATTATTGGAATGACCTACCATTGAGACAAGTCACTCTCAGCCTATCTCACCATCGGCCTAAGTCAATACTAGAAAATGTATACCCTCCAGTGTTGTGTCACCACTCAAAGGAGTCACTTACCCTATTTTATTTATTTTTAATTAACGATATTTAGTAGATACATTTTCGAATTTAAATAAAAAACTTATTCTAATTATTATTATTAATTGTTTTGTGGAAATTCAATAAAGAATTTGTCAGCAAAGAGTAAAGGGAGACAAGATATCCAGTTGATTGTTCTCCACATGAACACTCCTTCATGCTACTGATAAAGGATGGAGTCTACTACCTCATGTGTATAGAATTACTAAATGAACTGAGAACCGAGATACACACACAGAGAGATAGTGTTGAAAATTTCAATATCAAGAAAAGATTTATGTGCCTCACACAAAACATATTTACCATTGGTCAATAGTAGAATAATTGAAGCACATTGAACATTTATAATACTTCATACAGTGAAAAAAAAGATTTTATAACACTCTATTCTACTGAAAATTTTAGAAACTCAAATCGGTATTCTACTCAAGATACATTCAAGGAGTCACATGCATCAAAGATAACCTGACCGAGCAACACACAGTCTTAAATTTTTTATTTTATTAGTCTTTTTATATTCTTTACATTACAAGAAGTGTGTTTGTACTATGTTTTAACATACACACTATCTCATGCACTTAAACTAGAAGATACTAGATATCTTATCAACAATCTATTTACTTATTTTCCCATGTGATGTTCTAGAGATCCGGTTGTGAACTATCTATTTTTTTACTCCCATGGTTTTTTTGAGAATTTCGTGTGTGACCAAGAAATATTTTATATTGTACACTTGATCTAGGTTTTGGATTAATTATTTTATATAATATTCTTAGCAGCGGGTGATTTCCAAGTATAAAGGATTAAGTATCATCATGAGATTGAACCACTAGTTTTTATTCCGCTGTTCATTTGTTTCTTTATTTTGATTGTTTTCTTTAAAAGGAAATATTTTTAAATTGAAAACAAAACCATAGCTTTGATAGTTATATTTATTATTATTTTTATAAAGTTTTTATTAACTAAATTGATTTCAAAAGTTAAAGTAATATTTTATATTATTTTAGTTGGGTCTTAATAAATCCTTGATAAATATTTTAAAAACATAGAACTTATATAGATTATTTATTTAGAATAGCTGGGTTGTTTTTTAATTAATTGGGGGATTTTATTAAATATGTTTTAGATAGAAATTTTTATTAGGTACTCAATTCAATCCCCTATTGAGATACTCACTACAACAAAAAAATACTATAATCGATAAATATTAGTTTTAATATTATTCTGTAAAATAAAACAAAATCGATTTTTAGAAAAATGTAGGTTTTAATCATAGAAATAATTTTACTAAAACTTAAAGTGTAATGTTGATTAAAATGGAATTAATTAGATTACTATTAATTAAAGGATACTTATTTTTCTTTAAAAAAACTAAAACTAAAGGGTAACTTGTAAATACTTGATTGAATAAAAAGAATTAGTTTTTTTTAACTAAAAAATTCATTAGACTTCCAAAATGTTAAGCATATATTTCTAGGTTCAACATTATATTTTTACATGCATTATATTTATTTTTAAATATATATTTTGTCAATAAATTTTTTTTACGAAACCTTTATGTTATTATTATATCATTTTAATGTCAATAAAGTGATATTTTTTAAAATCGATATTTTCACTATTCACCTAAAAATCATCTATTTCTGAAAAATCCAAAACAAATCTCCCTAAGATAATTTTAACATGATTAATTTAAAAATAAAATTCATTTTAACTTTATAAAATTTAATAATTTAGATTTTAATCACATTATTGAATAAATCTATGTGAATTATGTTATTTGTTCCTTAGAAAGAAGCATACTTACTATAATTGAATCTCGGGCATTAAAATTTCCTTTATTGAAGTCATAACCATTAGTAATTATCAAGATAATTCTAGAGGTTAATATTTTTTTCAAAGAATATAATATTACCTTTATTTTGGGAATTTTTTAATTTAAATTTTTTTCAAAGTAAAGGGATATTTCTCTACATTTTTTTTGTGAAAATAAAATGTGCTTTCGCTTATGGATTCAATTGAGTTCCTCAAGAGTTCTATGATGAAAAAGTGAAAATAATACAAATATTTTTTTCATTATATGGAACTTAAGAATTATATATGATGAAAGGTAATCCTAATATAGGTCATGATGATGGGTGAACCTAATATTTCTCTCTAATGAATTGGGTATTTATTTAGTCTTTGAAGGAAAAAGTGGGGGAAATAACTATACTGGTTACTTTTATCAAATTAACATGAATTAATTTATTCTAATATGGGTTAAAATGAGTTAACATAAGTTATTAATATGAATCTAAAAGATATATATGTTATTATTACAAAGGTTTATTATAGAAAACTTCTAACTTCATGAGGTAAAGAATGTTTATGTACTTTCAAAAGTAAAAAAGCTTTATTTTTCAAAGAAATTTTTTATGAGTTACCACATGCCTCATGATGCCTTCATGGTTTTACTTTTCTCACTAATGGGTTTAAATATTTTTATTTGATTAATGGTTTATTTTTATACGTGGAAATGTTTTATTTATGTGTTCAAATTTTTATTATGGAAATGGAAAACATTTTCAGGGGATTTAATATTTTCATTGGACTAACAAATTTCCTTTATTTTGTATACCTTACTAATATTTTTGTGACATTCCCACACTTTAAAATGTTTTCACAATATTTTAGGCTTAGTAAGATCAATATAATGGTCAAACTTTCTTATTTGGACACATCTTAAAAGAATAAAAAGTGTCTTGAATGAATCATATGTGTAAATTAAATCCCAATTTTTATGGAAATAATGTACACTATGTAGAATTTTACACTTCCTATATAATTTTTTTTCTTAATTATCTAATAATCTAAGCCTAAAAGATCATGGGAATGTAAAAAAATTGAAATCCTTACTATTAAACTCATATTTATGGGTTGTTAAAGTGAATGGTGGTTATAATAAATCTTTTAGTTCAAACCATATTTTCTTAAATTCAATTCCCTTAATATCAATAACTTAATACCTATAAATAATTCCACCCAAATTTATCAATATATTTCTTACTATATTCTAAAACCAAAATTGATGGAAACTTATACTATAATTATTTAACATAAATTTTATCCCCCAAAAAACATTAATTACTCACAAAATTGGTAAAATATAAACATATACCTTAATTTTATATACTCCCCAAAAGATATTAATTTTCCCCCAAAATAGCCTTAATTTAATTGACATTAAATTAATTTTATTGAACTTATATTCCCAAAATCAATTAACACATTTTCTCAATTAACTATAATTACAACAACATCAAATCACATACCAACCCTAAGGTTCACCTATACCTCGATAATATATTCTTCAAAAAACCTAATAAAAATACCAAAATATCACTTTAAAACCCAATCATATAATGCCTAAAAATGAATATATATTAATGTAAATATATTATAAACCTTAAACTTATTAATTCATTATATAAGCTAAACATATTAAATTATCATCATTTGATAACTTCCAAAACTCTAACAAAAGCTAAACCCTACTTTAATACCAACCTTGACGCCTTAGAAATGTAAACCTAGATCGGATTCTAAAAACAAACTCTTTAAATATTGGTTATAATACCAAGTAATGCAATCCAAACTTAACCATTCCTAGTTACAATATAGATAACCAATATAGAGTATGTTACATAGCCATGACCCTATAGTTTTAGTGTTTTATATTGTTAGAAAAACCATTACTTAACAAAACCCATATCTTTCCCATCCAAAGTAAATTTTCCCATTATACAAAGAATTTATTATTTTATAATAAGTGTCCAAAATATATAACAAAATTATTCACATATTATACCCTTCTAGACATATCATATGTATTACTCTTCTTCTTAATTTTAGGAAATTGAAACATAAAAAGGGTGAACTAAACACTCTGTAAGGTTATCTATCATATAATGAAAAAGTAATGAATAATTTCAAATAAATAATTATTTATTAGATAATTTTATATAACTTATAACAAGATCATGTGATATATTTGTGGATAACACATGAATGTAAATAATGACATGGAAAATAAATAAATTATTTCATGGTGATGGAATGTGTAATGTCAGACATATTAATATTACCATCCATGAAACATATTATAACACCTCGTGATTTTATGAAATATGTTTTTTCAAATAATTTAAATTTCTTTGACAACTTTCATTATGCGCAACATCTAGTTTTAACAAAAAATAATATATTATAAATATTATTATTTAAACCTGATCATTATAGCCAAGTCGATAAATTTAGAGGTATGAATTGGAATAACCAAAATTTTAAAATTAATTATAAATGTTTTAGGTAATGAAAATTTATCGATAAATAAGTACATAATTTTTGGTAAATTCATTATATGATTTGAAAATACATTTTTCTGAAAATTTATTTTTATTTAATTTTATGAATAAATAATAAATTTAATTTATTACAATTTTAGAAAAAATTTGAAAAAATAAACATCATTTTCGAATCAACATTTCAATATTATCTTAGGGTGAATGTTTTGGGATTTTTTATGATAGTTTTATTTTTTTAATAATTAGTGAAAATACTATTTTTTATTTACAACTACCTTTTCATTTAAATCATTTACAAAGTTATATTTTATTTTTGAATTAATTAAAATTAAAATTATTTCAGTTATTTTATATTTAATCCCATTTAGATCATTATAATCAATTGAATATTTAATTTTGATTTTAAATTTTTTTATACTTATTAAAATTTTCTCATTAGAAAACCACTATTTTGTCATGTCAATGGATTTTATTTTAAATTATGTTCTGCCACTTTTGGGAATTTAATTTGATAAAATTGATCCCATGTATTTAATCAGAATAATTTATATTATATAATATGTTAAATTTAATTTTTGTTCTTAAATAATAGTAAAAGTAGTAAATAATTTAATTACTGCAGTTAAGGTTAAAAGGGGGTTTTCCCGTTACCCATGCATGTGTAATAATTAATTTTAAACACACCTGTGATATTCATTTATTTATTTGTATTTAATATTTAGAATAATTTGTTCCAAATTATCTAATAAGGATTGTTTTATTTTTATGATAATAGTATAAATTTCCTAGGTAAATAAAAAGAGACAAGTTACCGTAGTGAAAACTAAAATGGTAAAAATGATTAAAATTATAGGCTATGGGAATAACATGTTTAAAACATGTGTATATTTTGGGAGGTTCGGATCAACCATATCATAACTCAACTCCATTATTTATCAATTTTTTAGGCACATGGATTGATAGTGACTTCCCATTATTGAATAGTTTTGGGTATTTACATAAATGGAAATCCTCCTAAATTATAAAAGGGTACCTCCTCCCTTCACTTCTTTAAACCTATTAAGAAAATTGTATTGAAAAAAAAACTAATAAAATATCTCACAAAAGTACTTATAAATTTTATTGATCTACTTTTCTTTCCAAAATTCCAACCCTAGGGCCCTTAATAAGAGATCCAAAGGAAGTTTTTCCAATTGAAGGTAATTGTCTTCACGAAGCTCTTTCTTTTTACGCCTTCTATTACCACATTGATTCACGTTTTAATAGTTATAATATAATAAAACTATTATATACCATATGATGATATATACTTATATTTACTTATTGACCTATATCCATCTATGCTTCCATCAAAGGGGAAACAAAACCATCTATCATGTGTACACTGGACAACCAATATGCGAACCAATGTAATTATTTTTCCATCACCGTCTCTCATGGGTGAATATAATGATGTGTTTAAATCATATATATGATATTATTTATATAATTATACTTCATTAATTATAATATCACATATACCTTTTTACCTTTAAATCCATTGGAAAATGATAACATCGCTCGAGCGTACGTGCGTACTACCGCCTCTATAAAGTGATGTGATACATTTTTCATTTTATTTTGAAATAGATGGTAATAAGTATATATTTAATTAATATATATTATATATATGATTTAAATATTATCCTATAAATCTGAATTAATATTTTCATTTTTTTCATTCCATCCACCGAGAAACATAAAACAAATTTCATGCGTACGTATGACCTACCGTCTCAATGAACGGTGTAATTCATTTTCTTTCTCTAACATTTATAGATTACCCTAAATAAATATATAATGAATATATATTATATTTATATCATGGTTAAATTTTTTGATATTATGGAACCATGATTCAGTCAAAATTATGAAAAATACCAAACCAAAACAAACATAAAAAAGAAGTAATTATCACCCGAAAAAGTGATTTTAATAGGGATTTGTTAATAAACGAGTAATAAAAGGTTATAAGTAAATGATATATGGTATTATATATATGATTTTGGTTCTCTAATAAAATTATAATTAAACTATATTTATTATAAAGTATTTTTGAATGTGTATGAAGAAACTTGAGAATTGAGGTATATGATTTCTAGTGTCTTTTTTATTTCAAGGAGATATATGCCACATTCACCACTTGTTTCTTTTTTATGGTATATATGCTACCCCTTAGAAACGTTATATCATTAATATCCTTATTTTAATTATTATTAAATTTTCATTTGATGTTATTATTTTATGGGGCTTACAATTTAAATGTTTCCAAAGTGTTAAGGGGATCTTTTTGACTCAAATTGTCCTTTTAGAAACATATGATATGTTATGCACCTATTTTACTTTATGTGGTGTATATACTACCCATGAATATATTTTATGAATATTTTTATGAATATTATTGGGATTTAAATATAAATCATTTTTTATTTCCTTTTATTTCCTCTCTTTAATAATTAATGAGTCTATAAGAATATTTTAAAGAAAAAAGACATTATTTATCTATTCGGTCGAAAATCTATTATATCTCATATCCATGTTTATTAAAAAAATTACTGAAAATATTCAATATTATAAAATTATTGTTAAAAGACAATTTTTCCTAGGTTTTTATTTTTTACATTGTTTTTTAAAAGGAATATTTTTATCATTTTTTGAACAAGGTGGTTTTGACTTTTTACCAAAAATGTCAAAAGAATATTTGTTTTAACATTTTTGAAATTAAAACAATTTCCATAAAAATGATCAATCCATTATTTTTACCTTCACTTACATGTATTATAAGTTATTTTGAAATAAAATTATTTCCATAATATTTTATAAATTCTTATATTTTAAAAAGGTGATTTTAAAAAGAAAAGTAATATTTTCTCAATTATGTTTTAATGATATTTTTATTGAATTTCTATTCATGAACCAAAAAATGTTAGTGCTTCTTATGTTTTTCCAGGGATATAATCCAATGGAACCATCCTTATTCTTTATTTGGATGGTTTATGTCTATGATTATGATGAAGATATGTTTATGAAACCAGTTTCTTTCCCATGAGTTATACAATGATGAAATGTTTATGAAACCCATTTCCTTTCCACAGGTTATGTTATGATGAATGTTTTATGATCTTTTCCCACAAAAATGTATGGATTATTTTATATATAGGACCTATATCTCCATCAAATGCATTAGGTAAATATTTATACCTCATGATATATATAGGAAATAAGTTCATGTGCTTGATCTTGTATAGGAAACATGACTATGTTCTTGATCCATTATGGGGAAAAGGTAAATATGCTAGACCCACTATGAGAAATTAGTGAAGATACCTAATCTATTATGTTTTGGGAAATAGGTAGGGATTTCTGATTCAATATGATTTTATGGTATTTTTAGTTAACATTGACATCTAAAATGGTTTCTATACTTATAATGGTTCCACACATATAAGAAATGAACTTACAGAACATGTTTTATTTATGATTATTTATAACTCTTATGAAGCATGTATTTGAAATGATAATGTTTTATGTTTTGACTCATGTTTGTTAACTTTGAAATATTGGGTCTGAAATTTTTAATTTATGTTCATGATCTCATAACCTTATACTCATCCTATTACATCTTATAATCATCGATTTATATCTATCATGTTAATTCTTACTGAGCATATGTGATCACCCTTTCCTATGTTTCATTTCCTTAGGCTATAAATAAATTTTTAAGTAGGGTATGTTTTTGATTTGTACTAAATAGTAATGTCTTTATGGGAGCTGTTTAAGACCTTTTATAAAATAAGAATATTGTGTATCTGGTATCCAAAGATACTAAACCTTTACATTCCCCATGCATGTATTTGTGAAATGTATTGAATATTAATGTAAAAAGATGTGATTTTTTATGTGAAAAGCTTGGGTCATTAAATTTCTTATCATAGGATAGGTTAAGATAACCTTTGGGAACTATGATGAGAAACATTTAGTGAGAACCATAAGGATTAGTCTAAGTATAGGAAAATTTCCTTGGATTTTGGTGAAGGATAGAGTAAGTGGTTTCTAAGATATAACATCCATTTCTAGATACTACATATTTATGTGGCTCTAGAATAGTTGTACCTAGGGTTAATAATACCAAAAAGGGTGCATTGAGCTATAATAAATCATCACCTAGTGCATGATAATGGGCCGGGATGCACACATGGTTTGAACACCTGGGGGATATGGTTCGGAAATTCACAAACTCATTACAAACCATCATGAAGGTTTTAAATAGATCATCATCATCATGTAATTTTATAAAGGGATAGGGAGAAAAAATACAAAAAGGAGAAGCACAGATGGAAACCCCTCGCCCACCCCCGCCCCTGCCAAAAGAAAAAGAAACTATGGGGGCCTAAAATGATGCAGCCCTAATGCATCCCCTTTAAACCTAAGGTTATATAGACTGAAAATATGGTGTCATTATATAGATATTTTATGAATGATTTTTCAGGGTTGATAAATTTTTTCAAAGATTCATCATAGTCATAAAAACTATTTTGGTTTTAATATGGGATTATAGATAAAATGACGAAGTCGGGGTGGAAATAAGTATGATAAAATATGGAAGTACCCTATTTGATATTAGTTATATAAATAGTAGTATATCAGGAAATGTATAAATTAATGATAATTCATTTGATCAATGATTAGATATTGAATTACAAGTGAACCCCCCTCAATGGAACAATGATTGGATCTCAAGTTTATGAATCTTATCTGGTTGAGGTTTTTGGGAATGTCCTTCCTAAAATCTCATTATTCTTCCTTTTGTTGAATTTTATGTCATCTTTATCATGGATTAAATTTAATTATATTAACTCCACATCAATTTTCTTGTAAGTGAAGTCATGTCTGATATTCTAAACCTACCTATGTACATCTATTAGTGTTATGATACATATGAACTTCCAATGCAGATCACATCCATTTTATGGGTCTTTATTATTATTCAAAAGGGGTGTTTATCTCATATGGTTGGGGAGAAACTAAACATATATTATATTCCTATTGTATGGAATTTTTTGATTTCCTTCTGAAAGAGTATCCTAGTATTCCACCAAACCATGAGGTTTATTTCTCAATAGAACTCAAACCTAGTTCTATGCCTATTTCAATGAAACCATATATAATGGTCCAAATTGAGTAGCAAGAATTGAATAAAAACTCTAAGAGAATATTGAAAAGTTATTTATTAATCCAATTGTGTCACCTTGGGGTATAACCATCCTTTTTTAGGAAATATGGATTTATGTGACTCTACATTGATTATCAGGAGCTGAATAAGATCACAATCAAGAACAAGTATCTTATACCCTGTATTGACGACTTGTTTGAAAAACTATATGGGTCCCAATACTTTTATAAGATTAAACATTATTCTATATATCATCAATTGAGGGTTAATAAGGGGGATATAACCAATAAAACATTCGATACTAGGTATGGTTACTATGAATATATAGTTATTTTATTTGGTCTTACTAATGAAACCATTATCTTCATGGATTTAATGAATAAAGTATTTAGAGATTACCATGATAAGTTTATGGTAATATTTATAGATGATATTATTTTATATTTAAAGAATAAGTAATATAATTATGATAACTTTGGAATTATAATAAAGACCCTAAAAAAGGAGAAACAGTATGAAAATTTTACAAAGTATGAATTTTTGTTAAAAAGGTTTCATTTTTGTGTTATATAATATCAAGAGAGCATATATCGGTGGATACATCAATGATAGAGGCTATTGATTACTGGAGCAGACCAACCATAGTGACTAAGATCTATATTTTTCTTGTTTTTGATAGATATTATCTTCTATTTCTGGAATTTTTATCAAGATAGTCCAATTCACTCACCAAGTTAACATGGAAGAGAGAAAAGATGGATTAATGCGAGGAAATTTCAAGGAACTGAGGAGAAGGTTAGTCAGTGCACTAGTGATTACATTACCCTATAGTGAAGAATGGTTGGTGATATATATAAAATGATCATAAAAGTTTAAAGTATATATTCAATCAGAAAGAGATTAATATGTTCTATAGAAGATTGTTGGATCTAGTTAAGGATTATGACTCCTCAATACGTTACTACCCTAGGAAATAGATCAAGGTGGAATATTATTTGAGTTGAAAGGATAATTCTATCGTATACATGGTGGGGATAAACAAAGATCCAATATTTATGGATTTTCAAATGATTTATTTGAAAATATTGAAGGGGCGATAAATTTTATCATTATCAAATAAGTGTTAAATCATCTATCCAAGTGAATATTAAAGAGTAAAAGAAGGAACAAATAGATCTATAGAAGAAGGTGGGAAATGTTTATGAGTTTCAACATGATTATGATTGAAATATAAGGTTTAGAAACTATTTATGTGTTCCATACATACTAAATTTGAATAAGGATCAGTTAGAGTAAGCTCATATTTCCTCATTCTGTATTCATCCTGGAAGTAAAAAGATATATAGAGATTTTAAAAAGTATTTCTGGTGGGATTTCACAAAGAGGGATATTATAGAGTTTATATCTAGGTTATTGGTATTTTATCATGTTAACAATGAGAGAAAAAAGTATAAGGGGATGTTACAACCATTACCCAAACCAGAAATGAAATGGGAAAAGATCACTACAAATTTTTTAATGAGACTCCCTAAAACATCTACAGTGAATAATGTTATATGGGTTGTAGTTGATCACCTTATAAATTTTCTATAATTCATAGACATAAGAGAATATTTTTTTTCAATATTATCATTCCATGATAAATATTAATAATGTGGTAATTTTTCATGGAGTTCAAAATTCTATTGTATCTAATCGAGATCCGAGGTTTACCTCAATGTTATATAGAAGTATTTAACTAGCTTTGGATATAAAGTTATGTTTCAGAACAAATTATCATCCTCAAATAGATGGTAAGTCTAAGAGAAAAATTCAAAACCTATAGGATTTTATAATATTTTGTTCTATGTAATTCAGATGTATTTGGGATCAAGACCTTGATTAAGTTTATTTTTCTAACAATAATATCTTTTCCTCAAGAATTCATATGGATACTTATAAATCCTTCTCTAGAACGAAGTCGATAACTCTAAAATTCTTGGATTAAGTTGGGGAAAGAAATATATCAAGACCCGATCTAGGTGAGTAAAATTCAGAGAAGGTCAGATTCATTTAGTAACACATAAGGGAAGTACAAAGTCGATAGAAAAGTTCTGATAATAATCACTGATGTTATCTTGAATTTGAAGTTATTGAGAAGGTGTTTCTATGAATTTATCCAGGGAAAAAGTTTATGAGATTCAAAAAGAAAGAAAAGTTTATCCCATAGTGTATTTACCATTTTGAAAATCTTGATCGAGTAATGATGATTTATGATTTCTTGGTGCTTCCATCGAACCTATTTCAAGTCCATGATGTCTTCTATATATCTCTACTAAGGAAGTACATACCTAATACTTAACATGTACTGAAATCAGATTTCATATATCTAGATCAGAAAATTTCTACTGAAGAATAAACAATATAGATTTTGGATCATAAAGAGAAAGTTGTATGAAATAAGGCCACTGACATGGTCAATGTTTTGTAGAGAATCCACCTACTTGAGGAAGCTCTGTGGGAAACTGAGGATTTGATAATAATTTTTTATTATTTATTTGTATCAAAGTGACATAATTACAAGGGTGAAATTAATCCTAAGAGAGGTATAATTTAACACCCCGAGATTTAATGAAATATATATATTTTGAAATAAATTTATTATCTTTGACAGCTTGTGTTACACAGCAATGAGTTTTAGCAAACCAGAATACACTATAAATATTATTATTTAAACATGACCATTTTAACCAAGTAATTAATCTTGGTGGTATGAATATGAATAACCAAAATTTTCAGATTAAGAAAAAAAATTTAGATAATGAAAATATATTTATAAATTAGTACTTAATTTTTAGTAAAGTCATTATATGATTTGAAAATATATATTTTTTAAATGATTTTACTAAGTTTGTGAAAAAATAAGAAAATTAATTATTTCCAATTTTAGAAAATTTATTTTAAAAAAATAACATAATTTTGGAACAAAATATAAAAAATATTTTAGGGATAATTTTTGGGATTTTGTAAATATTTTTAATTTTTTTAATGAATAGTGAAAATATTGGTTTTTATTGAAAATTTTTATTTCATTTAAATTATTGAAAATGATCAATTTTATTTTTATAAAATTTTAAATTAATGTTAGTTTAATTATTTAATAATTAATATAATTTAGTTAATAAAATTAATTTAATATTTAATTTTGGAATTAAATATTTTTATACTTATGTAAATTTTCTCTTTGGAAAACTGTTTTTTTTTCATCAAATATATGGGTTTTATTTAAAATTAAAATTTATCACTTATATTAATTGAATTTGTTAAAATTTATTACATAATTGTAATAATCATAATTTATATTTTAAAACATGTAATATTAATTTTTGGTCATAAATAATAGTAAAAACAATAAAAAAATTAATCATTGCGCATAAGGTTAAAATAGGGTTTTGCGCGTTACATATGCATGTGTTAAAATTGATTTTCCACACACATATGAACTTGTTTAAATAAATTTCATTTAATATTTATAATAATTGGGTCCAAATTACCTAATAAGGTTTTTTTTATTTTTTTATTTAAGGTTAAATTACATAGGTAAATAAAAAGAGGCTGGTTACTATGGTGAAAAATAAAATGCTCTAAATGATTAAACATAGCGGAAAATGGAATAAAAAGTTTAAAAAATGTATTTTTTTGTGAAGGTTTGGTTTTACCATATCATTCCTACACTTTATTATTTATCAATTTTGAAGTACCATGGCTTGATAGAAGCTTCCCATTAATGAATAGGTTTGGGAATTTAAAAAAAATCCACTCCTCCTCAATTATAAAACTTAACCTCCTCCCCTCAATTATTTACACTTTTTAAGCAATTTGGATCAACGAAACAATGAAAAAAACAATCCCAAATAACCTTATACATTTTATAGATCCATTGGACTTACTAAAATACCTACCCTAGGGCCCTTAACAAGATATCTAAAGGAGGTTTTTTCTAAGAGAAGGTAATTTCCTTCACTATTCTCTTTACTTATTTACTTCTTCTCTTACCACATTCATTAATTTTATTGGTGATGAAAAAATGAATCTAATAATGTAATAAATTTTTATTCCTTTGATATGAAATAATATTTTGTTTTTTAGGATTCTTTTTGACTGGTTGTAGAGCCCAAACGGAGTTACAGATAAGAAGTTATGGTTATTTTAAGTCTTAATTTCGAAAATAACCAACAAAGGTGATTATGAAACAACGAAAAAAAATTCGAGAAACATTAGCCATGAATATAAAAATTTCAAGAGAGATAATAAACATTAAATAGAATAATTATGGTTCATTGAACTCCATTTCGTGACAATCCTCAGCCACATGAAACTTGATTCAGAAACCTTCACACAATGTAAGTTCAGTTTGCGGAGCTCCGATTCATGGAAGTCCCCAGCCACGTGGCAGTTTGTTAGTTACCTTCGTGAAAAGAATATATGGTTTATAAAACTATTATTCGAAGAATTCCTACACCTAGCAAAGCTTGAGTTGGTAACCTTTATGTGGAATAAGTCTAGTTCATGGAACATCGGTTTGTGGAATTCCCCGACCATGAAAATCTTAGGTGGTAACCATCACATAACATAACTATGGTGCACAGAAGTACCTATCCATGTGGAAGTCTTAAGATTTCACACAAGCCTCTATATTTATTGAAATTTTTTACCTCTTCTCCTCTTATCCTATAAATACACCCTTTAAGTCATCATAAAGAGGAGGATGTGCCAAGCTATGACATCACCCTCTCAATTCACGAAATTCCAAAGAGATTTAAGAATTTGGGTAACTCATATCCCCATGGGAAATATTTCATTAATTCCCTAATGTGAGCCCTTCTATATATGGGGTATTGTTTTAGGATTTTTCACAAAACATCTATCAATGAATAAAATTGTTTTCTACCGTCACTAACCCCCAAGAAAAATGGAGATTCGTATAGTAAACCTTTCGAGCCCAGCCAAGGAAATTTTGGGTTGTGAATTATAAAACCCTAAAATCCACCCCATTTAATATTATGAGTAAATATAATCCTCTATACTCCCTAAAATACCTTGATTCAACCCACTCCTTTCAGTCCCTTTCATATTCCAGGAATTGATATTCTCCTATTGGATTCCCCAAATACCTTGAGATGAAATACTCCTCATGAAAATCCAAAAACCCCACCACCTGACTCATCTAATATGTTAAATCAGAGAGTGTTTCTTTTGAATAAGTCTCACACTATCCATTGGAAGGTATATTTAGCCTAGTATACCTTTCTATATGACATTAAAATGTAGTATACCATATGTGATGAGAGTATTATGGAACCTGTGAAAAGAACAAGATTTATTATGTTTCAATCATAAGATGCCTCATGTAATGATAATAAGATTACTACCAAAAAGATTCCATGGTTATACTACTTAGGTGTAGTCCCCCAAGAATATTCCTCAACCCAATAGCGGTTCTAAATTCCCTTATGACCTGACAACAGGAAGAAGAATGGCTAGAATTAGAGTAAAATACTTACATGTATTCATGCAGCTCCAAAGTAGGCCCCCATGGTCCACCTCATCACGTGTAAGCGCAAATAAAATTCCTCAACCCACAGGGAGGATGAGATTCCTTCTTAACCATATATGAGTAATAAAGGATGGTCATGTCAATTTATAAGTCCCAAACACTACATCCTTTCACATGACAATAAATTGTAGCCTTACCCTATCTCAAGAACATGAGATTCCCTCTTGACAAAAAATGAGGAAGAAAGTATGAGAAAATAAATTCATAATCCATGTACAATACATCCTTTCACATGATGTTAAATTGTAACCATTATCTATTCTATAAACACGTGATTCCCTCTTGACCCCACAATAGGAATAAAGGACTGGTATTTCAATGCCTAAGACCAACTCACCCTATCCTTTTATATGAAGTTAAATTGTAACCTTACCCTATGAAATGAACAAGGGATGACCTCCGTGATAAGTGTAGTATGCCTCATGTGAAAAGCATGAGATTCCTCCTATGATATTCATGAGATTATACCCCATCACCCTGGGTAGATTCCACACATAATCCCCAATCATGCTATTACTGCTCTTAGTAGTACCCTGTGAAGAACCCATGTGTATGACCAATTAATACCATCACTACTTATAGTGGAACCCAAGAAGCTCACGAACATAATCCCTGATCACACCATTGTTTCTATTAGAAGTATCTAGGAAGATATAACGTGTATGACCCATTCACAACATTGATTCTCCATATTTGCATCCGAGAAGCTTCTACGAGTAATCCCCACACCATCCCTCATTGACACTCTTGTGAAACGAGCATCCTTATTGCATGATGTCAAACTGCATGGATCAATCTTGTCATAAGACCATAAACTGCATCATTGAAATACATGGGTTTTTATCCCTATCTCTCAATTAGGGTATGTGGTATGTGGTTATACCCAAATTTACCCAATAAATATTGTAAAATAGTTTTCTTGAATTATACCTTTGGTTATAGAATCCATAGGTACTGAAGAATTAACATTTAGACACTCAAAAAGGTTGACGAATGATTGGGATGTTTGGTTAGGAAGTGTCCAACTATGGTGCCGATTGATTTAAATAAATAGTGGTTTGATTAAAAGAATAAAACAAACCAAATTACTTGAATTAAAAAAAATTAATTAAGATGAGTTGATCATATGTTTTATCTAGGGCTTGATTGGATGCATTTGTTTTTCTTTGGATTTTATGTTCATCAGTTCTATAGTTATCTATTAAATGAAATAATTCCTCAATATCATTATCTGATTTAATCTATACAAAATTTCAAGGATAATCACAAATTAACTTAGGGTATCACATTAATGATCACTCTATTTAATTGGATTGTACTAGTACACAAAATGTGTTGTCGTTAAAGTCAATGAAGATAAAGAAGAATATAAATCAAAGAAAGGAACTCTTAAAATGAAGAATAGATTTAAGAATTTATGAACATAAAATAATATTAAATCCACCCCATTAAACTCCCTAGGATCAAGCATATAAAAGTTTATCCCTGCATTTATATTATTCTATCAAAGGAATTAGGAAGTCGACTTAAAGAAGCAGGATTATTAAATAAAAAACATTAAGAAAAATGAACACTTTGTCGTTGTGTGTAAAATTCACAAGTGTTGGTGTAAATAAATTCACACATTGATTCAATGGTATCAACATGTGAAGAAAATTTAAATATTAAGTTAAAAATAAGAGTAAATTTTATTAAGAAACTAAAACTATTGACAAACTTTCATTGGAAAAATTGACAATGTGATTACAAAATGAAATTGGGAAATTACAATTGAAAGAAGGATTTGTATTCAATGAAAAACGTGGATTATAATTACCTTCACCACCAACTACTTATATAGTAATATTATAAACCTTAGATACATCCCACACTAATAAATTCTATCCAAATTAATTTATATATTCAAAAGGAGGGTGAGAAAATCAAGGGAATTCAATTTTTTGAAGTTGACTGGGAAAATCGTCCAGATTCATCCCCCTTGTTAACGTGTGAATTTGTACATGAAGGAGGCCGAATATAAAAATGATGTTTAAGGAAAATATATTTTTCAATTTTTCCTCTAATATTTTTCAAAATTCAGGTCATTTGGTTCATCTTTTTGGATGTTATCCTCAAAATAGTGGGTATACTTTTTGGGCATTCCTATCGATCCCACCATTTAAATGTCAAATTATGATCCCTTTATCTCCATGAAAACCTCATAATTAGCTCTAGAAACAGTATAATGAAATGATACCCATATTTTTATGTTTCTATAGTAAAAATTTTAGCTTCATTGGGCTTGGTATGTGGGTCCTACTTTTGTTTGATGGGCCTTAGGACCATAATGCTTTGTCCAGAATCTTTCTTCATCCATGCTGAAAAATATGCATCTTCCCTTGGGATTCATCCATATATCCTAAAAAGATAAAATTTTCCAAAAAACATGACTAATCATATCCCAAAATACCAAATTCAATAAATTAATATAATGTTCTCCACAAACATATGATTTATTGGGCCCAATTTTTCATTTTAAACGTGAATTGCACATAAGAAGGGAAATGAAGTTTAATTTATATAATTCCCTAAAAATGATGTTTATGGACTTCAGAACACATGAATATTAATATATAAACAATTAATATTATCCTATTTCATTGGCTAATCACACCCCTCAGCTTCTGTTTTGTTAGTCCCGAGAAAAATGTATCTCAAAAATATGAAATTGAATTTCGTTTTCTGAAAGTATTTTAACAGACATTTCTCAAAAAAATACATCATGGAAAACAACCTTGAAACCTATCTAAATAATTTCACACAAGCTAGGTTGATGAGAATATCCCAATCCCAAGGTCATTACTTTGTTAAAATTCTTCTTCACATTTCATCCAATTTCAATTAAGCATGATGATGTTTTGTTCATCACAAAAGACATAGGGCCCATTTTCTTTTCAATGGGAAAAAATAGAAGTGCTACGTGGGAATCACATTAATCCTTAAGATGAGTATCCAATTTGTTTTTGTTTTTGTTTTTTTTTTGATTTTTTTGAACCACAATAGATATGAAAAGACTAACTATGTTAAAGACAAATATGGAGTCACAATCCCCATGTTTCAGACGCCACACATATTGCCAATTCCATGCTCTAAAATAGAGATATAAATCTTAACTATAGACAACAAAACTATGGAGTCACGATCCCCAAGGGTCGGATGCCACACATTTGGAAAAACATTTCTCTATGTGGTCTTTTTTTTTTATTTTTTTTATTCAAATTAAAAATAAAGTGGCTTCAAATCCTATGCTATGATAAAAGGAACCCAAGAACTCAATCCTACACCCAAAATCCAATAGACATGCATTGTCGAATTTCGATTAAGGGGATGAAAATGTAATCTTTGAAAAATGACATCGGACAACCGAACATTCCAAAAACTATTCTCATAAACATAAACATGCATTCAAGTCATAATCAAGGCATTAAAAATCATTTTAAAATCAGTTTTCTTGTTTCATAGTGTACATTAATTCATTCAAGGATAATGAATTGAATTTTTTATCATAAAATCACATTTTTTTTGAAATCCAAGATTTTCACTCCCCCAAACATAGAATGAAACTTCCCTCAGTTTTTAAAGATAATAGAATAGAGAGATTGGTAAAAAAGAGGGGGAAATTTATTTGAAATTAAATCATGGAATAAAACCACCAGGTTTGCAGTTGATGGCCCATCAAAAATATACTGATCAACTTGGCTTCATGTAAAATATAGACTCCTTTGGGGTGATTGAAGATTTGGTTTGAACTCTAGATAGAATGTATTTTATTTAAAAATATTAAACTTCTTCAACTATTAAATCTCACAAAACAATATTACATCATATTGGAAACCCCAAGCGGTTCCTTTGAGAAAAACACAAAAACACACAAAATAAAAAAAATTATAGAAGCCCGGTTGCCTCCCAGAAGGTGCTTAATTGAAAGTCGTCTGCTCTACTTGTATCCCCAAACATATACAATACCAACATTCAACATTCTAAAGACCCCATATTTCTCCACTTCAACATTATTGAGATGAAGTCTCCATTGTGGTTGACAAAAATATAAAAATTGAATTAGGAATAATCATAAAGGTACTAGTAAATGAGCTAGACCCATAAAAATTGAAATGTGTCCATCCAATATCTTTACTAATATTTCATGATATATCAAGGAGAATTTTATCATTATTAGACTAAAGATATGATGAAATGATGACAAAATGTCTTTCATTATCCCTATTATAGAAGAGTTGAGATATCATGTATGTACCTTGAATTCAATTTCAGGTTGGCTAAAACTTTCAAAAATAGGTGGGGAATTTTAATTGAACATAATTTACTTTTATAAATTGTTTAAAATAATTGGTTCCTTATGAAAATGTTATTCCTCTAAAAAATTGTCTAGTTGAATTAATGTTTCAAACACAAAACTGGACAAATCATTTTCCGGAATGAGTATGGTCTCAATGTTTGTGCTTTCTTCAATTTGTTTAGTGATTGGTGTTTTTTAAAAATCAACATTGGAGAAATATTCAGGAAAATCAACCCATGAAGACAAGTTTCCCTCTTGTGAATACAAAAAATAATTTTCCTATTGATTTAGAGACTCTTCATAAATTAATTGATCCTCTTCAGTTATCCCATATCCAAAGATCATTTCATTTTTAAATTGATGAAAGGTTTTTAGGATAAATGATTCTTCTATCAGTGATGAGTAAAGGACATCCTGAGTGGGAATGGGTTCCTCAAAAGATTTCATTCATTGTACTTCTAATCTCAAATATGAATCATCCAAATTCATTTTAACCATTTTTTTACACAATTTTTTAATTATTTTGTGAGTATTGGGCGGGATATGAGTTTTTACATCATTATATTAATTAATTTTAATCTCTTCAATCATCCTAAAGATTTATGGAAATTGATCCTTTAAAAATTTATCATCCCATTAACTGTACATCTCTTCGGGTGTGGGGTATTCAACCAAGGTTTGGTCAATGAAATTCCCTATGTGTGGTGCTTCCCAATATTTATTTTCCATTTTATTATATAATTGGTTTATAAAGGGTTATTGTGGATGATAATCCATTGGAGTTGATTGAAATTTGGATTTGAGATTTTTCGGACCTAGAAAAACAAAAAGGGGAAAGATTAGAAAAATTGGTTTGAAGAAAGAAGATAAGTGTCTAAGGCACTTACTTGGGTCCCTAGAAACGACACCAAAATTTTGGTGCACCAAAATTTAACCATGAAATATGGTAAAATTATTCACTTGAGTTATATCTTGGGTTATTAAATCCAATGGGATCCAAGAAGTAACCTTTAGACCCTCAAGAAAGTATATGGATGATTGGGATGTTTGGCTATGAAGTGGAAAACTATAGTGTTGATTGATTTGAAGAAATAGTGATTTGATTTAATGAATAAAACAAAATATTTACTTGAATTAAAATAATTAATTAAGATGAGTCGATCAAAGTTATTCTCTAGGGATTGATTGGATGCATTTTTTTCTTTGGATTTTCTTTTCACCAGTTCAATAGGCATCCATTAAAGGAAATAATTACTCATTATCATTCTATGATTTCATCCATACACAATTTCAAGGATGATAAAAAATTCACTTATAGTATCACATTCATGATCTCTATATGTAATTTTATTGTAATAGCACTCAAAATGTGTTGTTGTTAAAGTCAGTGAAGATAAAGAAGAAGACAAATCAAAGAAAGGAACTCTAAAAATGAAGAACAGATTTAAGACTTTAAGAACATAAAATAACATTAAATCCACCCCATGAAACTCCCTAGGATCAACCCATACAATTTTATCCCTCTATTTATTTTATTATATCAATGGAAGTGGGAAGTTGACTTAATGAAGCGAGATTGATGAAGAAAAACAATAAGAAAAATGAACACTCAGCCATTGTGTAAGGAATCCACAAGTGTTGGTGTGAATAAATTCACACCTTGATTAAATGGTATCTACGTGTAAAGAAAATAAAAATATTAAGTGAATAATAAGAATAAATTTCATTAAGAAAGTATGATTATTGAATAACATACATGGGAAAATTTGATGATGCAATTACAAAATAAAAGCAGGAAATTACAATTGAAAGAAATATTTGCATTCAACGAAAAACATGGATGATAATTAAATTTACCACCATATCCTTATATTTGAATATTTTTATACTTAGAGACACCCCAAAATAATCAATAATATCTCCATTAGTTTAGAGAGTCCAAAGGATGGTGAGAAAATCAACAGAATTGGCTCTTTTGAAGTTGACCGATAAAATTATCCAGATTCATCCACCTTGTTTGAGTTTAAATTTATAACTGAAGGTTGATGAATACTAAAGTTTTTAGTAGAAAAATATATTCCCTTATATTTCCTCTAATATCTTTCAAAATTTCTGGCCATTTTGTTCATCCATTTAAAATTTATGCTCGAAATGGTGGGTATACTGATTTGGAGTTCAGATCGGTGCCACCATTTAAATATCAAATTCGAATCCCTTTATCTCCATGATAAATTCATAATTATATCTGACCAAAGCTGAAAGAAATTATCCCCATATTGTTCTATTTCTATAGTAAAAAAATGATCTTCATTGGTCTTGGTTTGTGGGACCCACTTTTGTTTGATGGGCCTTAGGCCCAATATTCTTCGTCCAGAAAATTTCTTCATTCATGCTGAAAAATATGCATCTTCCCTTGGGATTCATCCATAGATCCTGAAAGATAAAATTTTCTAAAACAATTGGTCAATAATATACAAAAATATCAAAGTCAAAAAATTAATATAATTTTCTCCACACATAGATGATTGATTGGTCCAAAATTTGAATTTTAAACATGAATTGCACTTAAGAAGAGAAAAGAAGTCTAATTTATATAATGAACTAAAAGAGATGTTTATTGACTTTGGAAAACGTGAATATTAAGATACAAACAATGAATATTAACCTATTTTAGTGGATAATCAGGATGCCTCTATGAGGTTCAATCCTACAACATCGAGTGTCAAATATTAGCCCCTAGGGACACACTCCGCCACTAAATCCAAAGTGTGGTCATCTCCACCCAAGGGTAACACTTAATCAACCAACCTATCCCTATATGAAATTATCCTTATTCCCAACCTATCCCCATAATATTTTAAACATGAGACCCACCTATCCCCACAATATGTTAAACATGCGACATATCTATCTTCTCAACACATTAAACCCACGACCCACCTATCCCTGTAAGATGTGAAACCTGATACTTAATCCAAAACCTTTATCCCATACAATAAACATGGGATTCCTGTAGTAAAAAAGACTTGGAATACTTACACCATTGGAATCAACTACCTCATGGATAACACATGATGCCTTAGGTTCCATTCTTAAGATGCCTCCTACTTTGAAAGGAGAAGTCTTCATAGGTTCCCAACACACTCAATGTCCAGATATTCCTAGAAATTATAGACATTACCACCCACTCTGAATGAAGTTTGTTTCCCTATAGAGACAGGAGAATCATAATTAACCAACACCCACCTCAAGATGGCACCAATAAAGAGTTTCATTAACATGACTCAAATCTATGATGGATACTCGGACTAGGTGATGATCTCCAAGGAGGAATCCATGGAAGCAGGAACCAACATTCCATTATCCCATTTTGATAAAAGAGTTTACATCACCAAACGCGGTGGTAGATTTTACCCACCTTTGGAATGGAGGAATGAAGGATAAGAAATTTGCATCGCTGTGACGATGCATACCCCAATTGCAATAGTATTAGAAGTAATGTCTTTGTAATTCCAATATAATAACACATGTATCTACCATATACTTAGATGTTTTTATGTTATTTGAATATAATATATCCATATTCACTTCCATAAAATGGTAAATAAAATCATCGATCATGTATATGGAGGACAACCACCTTAAGGACTAATGTAATTTTTATTCCATCACCTCCTCTAACAGGTGGATATAAGTATGGATTTAATATAAGGACCTTGCCTTACAACATTACATAATATTGAATTAAACGAATAATTCACATTGAGGTTCTATTCAAGATTAGATTTTTAGATAATTATGTAATAACTATTACATCTCAAAAGATTAAAAAGTAGACACTTCTACTCAGTTTCCATTTTTTCATAAAATAAAAACTCTTGGAAAAAATAGTCATGTCTAGTTCCATGTTTAAGACAATATGAATTTTCCTTCATCCCATCCTTAACTCTATTCCACATTATGTCCTATGAAAAACATTTAAAAAACTTGGGATGAGCATAAAAAGCTTATTAAGGGATACACAAAGTAGGAAAACGGTTAGGTTTTTAACACAACAGGTAAACCATGAATACTTTAACATAAGTAATACTTTTCACCATTATGAAGTAGTAAATACTCTACACTGAATAAAAGATCACTACATACCCTTTGTAACAAAAAATATTACCATAAAACTCATATAAAGAACACATAACATATAAAGGTAACTTGGGACATAAACATACATAAATGGAATAACCATACGGTTAACTTCCACACATATCAAAAAATGGAATAGCCATACGGCCGACTTCCATACCCAATGCATTGGAGCTTAAAACGTAACCACCCGTCATGGTTTATCATGGCACCACCCATCATATGGTTTATCACATAACCACCTGTCAAATTTCCAATTACCATCATAACATATAAAATATTTCAAATATAAACATTTCACTAATAACATTTCATTTTAAATCACAAGAAGTAATTTCAAGATATTGAAATAATCATTCCATTTTCATAAACCATTTAAAATGAGATTTTTTAATCAAAGTCCCCCATACCACTTTGAATATTTTAAAGGAATTATAATTTTAAAACATTAATTTCCATATAAATAAAAACTCAAAACCATTTTTAAAAAATGGATATTAAATATAATGATTTAGAATAATAAATCTATAAAACATTTAAAACAATTTTTTAGTTAAAGAGTTTTTAACAAAATGAGAGACTCTTGAATACAAATAATTGAGGAATAACATTTAATTTGAACTTTATAATATCACAAGAATAAAGGGATTCATGATATAATATTAAAAGGATAGTATATACACCATATAATAGTGAATTGGTGTATAACAACAATGAAGTCTCAATGGAAATGTAAATTGAGATGAAATCCCTTATAAAGACGGTATCCTTAAATTAAGGAAGATCAATCACATAATTATGTGTGACAAATATAAATAAACCCAATATAAGTGGATATTATGTTTAAAACAGTCATAGTTCATTCACACATATTCATAGGATGACATACTCAATAAGTTCATGTTTAACCCAAATAATTGAAATTCGGTTAAGAAGTTCCCTTGAAAATATTCGAAAAGCCTGACGGCGTCACTTTAGAATTAAAAAAATGAGTTGATGAGATAAAAATGGTATCTAATCACATGGAAATAAAATTTTCATCAATAAGGATATATAATAACATATCCCAACATAATAATATGTAAATGAAAATACATAACAAAAATAAGTCTTTTAAAAAGAGGAGGGTGAAAGGTTCCCATACCGATTTCGTAACTTACAAAACATACGCCACATGAAAGAAGGATCATACAATGAAGAATTAAATACTCATAAATAAAACTATATTACACAAAATTAAAATCATGGGCAGTACATACACCACAAAAAAGTAAATAGTGGCAAATATAGCATGAATCTCACAGGAATAAAAAGTGAGACAAAACCCTTTACCTCGTTGTAATCAACTGAGTCGTTTGATAAAAATTTAATAACCATCACATGAATCATAGAATACCATGAATATAAATATAATCAAGATAATATATATCAAATGACAGTACATAATTCACCACATGCAATAAATAAGTGGTGAATAATGGAAATCTCATGGAATTAAAAGTGAGATAAGAAATCTCCTTACCTTGTGTCCGACTTTACTCGTTTGTTCCTTGTTCTTCATGAATAATAAACTAAAGTTAATTTATACTTTAATATGAAAATTTTTTCAGGAATATTATCCTTTTTATATAACTTATTACCATTTGAAAATCATTATGCAATCATTTATGTTAATAATGGTCGTTTGGTCGATATTTGGTACTTGAGTCAAAAATGAACACCTTATAATTACAAGTTGTCCATGTGGTCAATAGTCCATTATCACCAGAATGATATTCATAATTCAGATATCATATAAATCAAATATATCCAGTATATATATGCATTGTTAACAGTACATAACATTTTGGAGATATGAAATTAAATGCACTATTCGTGGAGACGGTAGGTCGTACGTACACTTGAACGCTACTTTCATTTCTATTTATTATTTTAATAGAATAAAAAAATAATGATACATAGGTATATTATAATTCCAGTATAATATCATATTTAATATCATTAACATCATCCTTTATACCTCCCACATATGGCATTAACGAGGCTTATCACTTTGAGGGGGTGGTAGTCCGCACTTCCTCAAATGAAATTATCACGTTTACCCATATTGGAAACCATAAGGGTATGATATAAATAGAAAATACAGAAACATAAAGAAAAAATAAAAATAATATATATAATATATAAATATAGTGTCATTATAATGGAAACCATGATAGGTGGTAGGAGGTAATAGAACAATCATCATTTCGTGAGGCGTTTGTTTTCCATCTACAAAAACATTATGTTCTTAACCTATTAGATCAAGGTGTCTGTAAGTGTAGTTAGAATAATTCTCATAACAACATCATAGTATATTGAGGATATATTTTTTTCTATAACGAAAAGTAATTATAAGAGTTTAGGGCTTGGAGAAGTAAAATAAAAGAAAAGAAGTTAATAGAAACCATTACCTTTAATTTAGGTAACTCCCTTTGGTTTGAACCAAAATTGTTTATTGAAGTTCCTTATACAAAAGGTAAGTCTTCTAGGTGTAAGGTAGGGATAAAGTGAGCTTAATTGGGTAGATTTTTGACGATCCTAAAGGCTTGATGGTGTGAGGAATTGGTTAGAAGTGGTCTCCTTTTATAAGGAAGAGGAGGGGCTCTTTAGGAAGGTGTGAAAATATTATTTTATAATATAATGATATTCGGTTTATAAAGGTCCAAAAATCATTAGAGTATAAGATAAGATGAATCATGGTCGAAATATAATCATCCAATAGGAATTGGACAGGTTTGGGATTATATTTTAATCATTATAATATTATTTATTTAAATCATTTATTAATGAGGTAAAAAATGAATCATTATTGTGTCATTAATAATTTAATTTATTCGATGTCTAAAAATTATAAAAAAAATACCATGATGTATGAGATATTTTTATCTTTCCAATTTATATTTAAAGTCAAAATATTACTTATATAACACCTTATAAAAACTAATTTACTAAAAGATTTTTGTTTTTGTCATTTCTGCCTTTACTTTAACATAATTGATCTCAAGTGTCATTATCATTCATAAGTGGATCCATGGGGTCCCCAAATCGACCCAAGGATGTCCATGGTCTACCATTACTCATCCAATAAGGTTAGAAAACGTTTTAAGCTAATTTGGAATTATTATAATATTTGTTTTACCTTGAATTACTCTATTTACCTTTAACCGCGGTAAATAAAAGTCAAAAGTTACTATTCGCCAAATATTATTTTCATCTTATTGAACCAAATTTTACTTACTAATAATAAAAATGTATGTAGGTGTTTTTAAATTCAATTCAAATAAGTGGTAAATTTTCATTTAAATGATAAAGTCAGTTTTTTAACTACTACAAAGTGGTTTCACTATTCATCAAAAATTGAAGTTTTTCAGAAAAATACCAAAAATTCAACTTAAGATTTATTTGATATTCCGAATTCAAAAATGATGTTTATTTTTCCAAATTAAAAACATAAAAGTGGCATTAATTAATTTTAAAATTAATTCCCGTTGTTAAAACAAATAGCGTGTTTTTAAGAAACAGTAACTATCAAACGATTGACACTTATTTATGTCCAATTTCAATGTGAAATCAATTCCAAAGACCAAAATTGGATTAAATGGTAAAAATATATTCTAATTACACTTTAAAACCAATTACAAAGATAATATAACCATATAAATAAATTAGATTAAAACACAGTTTGGAATTAAAATACAATATTTTTCACTATTCATTAAAAAATGAAATTTATAGGGAGAATTTCAAAAATTTACACAATGTAAATTTTAATGTCCCCATTCTAAAGAAGGATTTTATTTTGTCAAATATAATTTATTAAAGTGACCAAAACTATATTTAAATAGCGTTCTCCATTAAAAGGCAGTAAATTGTTCTTTAAATGTAAATTATGCTTAAAATTAGATTCATTTACATTTTAAGCCCCTAACGTTTATTGGATAAATGTAAATACATTTAACAAACCTGTATAATCATATTGTATTTAGTTTTTTTAATTCATTCCAATACAATGGCGAGAAGTTAACTACCATTTAAAATAATAATATTGTATTATTAGTGTAAAACATAAGATTTCAAAGAAACCCGTTGTTGTGTATCGGGTACGCTATCGAACATAGCATCCCCCTTAATATATAATTAATATTTTATTCAAAAATATTAATAAATATTAAAATTTTATTATACCTTATTTATCTGGGATGTTTCATCTTTCCCCACTTTTGGGGAATTTCTTCCTCGTAATTCTAAAACTGGGCTTGGAAACTTCATTAAAAGTCCCACATCGGAAAAGAGTCAATAAAACTATAACTTCAAAATAATGGAAGATAAGTACAAAGGTCACTTGAGCTAACCCATACTAGTATTCCATGTATGAAAACATGGATATGGAAGAGATAACAAACTGTCAAGTTCTGATGGAGAGTGATAGAAAACATGATTAGGAGAAAATTAACCACCAGAAAATCACAAACATGTAATGGGTTAAACGGTTCTTGATTCCGCAGTAGGAAATGTTAACAGAAAAAGTTTTTCTTTTAAATTACTTTTCATTGAGGAATTTATTTATGAGATTAACTAAAAACATAAGGAAACATACTTACTTGTTAGGTATACGTTTATCCTTTACTAGATTTCTAACACAAACTCATATTTCCTCCAAACGATGAATATTCAGGATAATGTTTTTACATTAAATGTGTTATAATCAACTTTGAGAGAATAAAATAATCCACAAAAGATGAACTATATATTTCTCTTGTCTTTATATATTAACAAAAACCAAAACGTTTAGTACAAGATCATGTAATCCCTAAAAAGGATAAACTGTTACATAATTAAAAAATATTCTTAATCTCCAAAATTTTTCTAACAATACCCAATGTTTAACAAAGACCATTCAATAGACAATTGTACCTAAAATTCTTCGAAAGTAATCCAAACTGAGATTGTAACCCATTCTCATAAGGATTTAATTACTTAGACTTCAAAGATAGATCTTAACATTCATCTTCAAGTAACACCAGTTACTCATAAAGTGTAATATTGAAAAGTAATTAACCTAATCTCATATTCTCTATGATAGGTCATTCCTTTTCATAAATAAATCAAATCATCATTTTTCCATAATAAAAACATAGATTCTTCCAAACTAAAATTTCAACCATTATTCCACAATTGGAAACCCTTGTATTCTATCTTCCTTAGTCATATAGTGTATCCTCAAAATAGAGAACGTCTTCCACAAAAACCTCTATCACTTAATCACTAAATCATTTTTCTATACTAAGTATATCCATTTGATAAAACATAAGTTCCAAAAATCAATGTATTCTTGTTCCATAAAATCATTTTACTAAAATAATAAGTCATACTAACTAGGGAATTCAAGTAGGCTAATGGTAGGTGATGCCCCCTTGTCTCCCTTCGGTTGTGGGTTCGATTCCTACATCCTTTCTGGATGCGACGAGTTGTCACACATCCTATGGGTTGTCCTTTTCATAAAACTCAAAAATAACCCTAACATGTTTTAACCTCAATGGTTTCCTTATACCTTCATTTTCCTCCAAATTCATTATGGTCTCAACATCTTAATTCTTGAAGTCTTATTTCACCACCATATTATAAAATAAAACAATCCCCAAAATTAATAACATCATACCTTGATCATGGTGTCCATTTGGTTTCATCATCATCTTGTTCATGTAGGTAGAAGGTCCATGCATTGAAATAATAATTTATAGATCCTTCAAAATCATTTTATTCCTTCATCCAAATACACCTTGTACGACATGGGTCATATTGGTGTTTACAGAAAACCTGTTTTAGGATATAATCATGTATGATATATAATTTAAAAACATCTGATAAAACATGATTTTTATAAAATAGTCGAACCTAATTTGAGTAGAAACTTTCAATTTATGGTCCTTTTAAAATACCATAAGTATGAGATGAGATACTATATTGTAAAATCAAATATACATAAGTTGTGCAAGGGTATCCTTCTTCAGCACCATTTTTTTAAATCATAATATTCTTCAAAATCTTGTGATAAGGTAAAATATTTGAAAATGTCTTGATAATATTAACCTTTCTTGAAAATATGAGAATATTGTGAAAATAGGAGTTTTCAAAATACAACCCATGATCCACGATGATAAAGAGGTATAGTGGAGGCATTTGATATCTCAAACAACTACTTGCAAGTGAGTTGTATGCTAGAAAATGTTTCACAATCATCTGAACATGACTTTGAAATAATTAATTCAAGCATGTCATCCAGAAGAGATAGAAATGTCGTTTGAGATCCTCCTCCTTCCATGTGAAACTGACTTTAAATGATCTGAAAAAGTTATAAAACAAGGATTTAACTAAAATAATATATAGGTACTAACCATATGTCTAAAGAAAATTCCTAATCCCTAAAGTTGTCTAAACTGACCTCTAATACCAACTATAAGGACTCAGCCTCAAAACATTATATAATATTGAATTAAAAGAATAATTAACATTGAGGATATTTTTAGGTTTAGAGTTTCAGATAATTAGGACATAAATATTACATCTCAAAATATTACAAAGTAAACACTTCTACACAGTTTCAATTTTTTCATAAAATAAAAACTCTTGAAATAAAGAGTCATGTCTCATTCCATGTTTAAGACAACATGAATTTTCCATGATCCCATCCATGACCCTCTTCAACATTATGTCATGTGAAAAACATTTCAAAAACTTGGGATGAACATAAAAATATCAGTAAGGGATACACAAAGAAGGAAAACTGTTAGATTTTCAAAACAACAAGTAAACCATGAATACTTTAACAAAAGTAATACTTTTCACCTTTATGAAGTATTAAATACTCTTCACTGAATAAAAGATCACTACTTACCCTTTTGTAACAGAAATATTAGCATAAAACCCATATAAATAACACATAACATATAAAGGTAACTTGGGACATAAACATACATAAATGGAATAACCATACGGTCAACATTCACACATATCACTACATTGAATAGCCATACGGCCAACATCCATACCCAATGCATTGGAGGTTATAATTTAACCACCCGTCCTGGTTTATCACGGCACCACCCGTCATATGGTTTATCACGTAACCACCCGTAAAATGTCCAAGTATAATCATAACCCATAAAATATTTCAAATATAAACATTTCCCTAATAACATTTCATTTGAAGTCACAAGAAGTAATTTCAAGATATTTAAATAATCATTCCATTTTCATACACCATTTAAAAATATATTTTTGAATCAAAGTGTCCAATACCACTTTGAATATTTTAATGGAATTATAATTTGAAAACATTAATTTACATATAAATAAATACTCAAAACTATTTTTACGACATGGAAATTAAAGATAATGATTTAGAATAATAAATCATTAAAACATTTAAAACGATATTTTAGTTAAAGAGTTTTTAACAAAATGAGAGGATTTTGAATACAAATATTTTAGGAATAACATATAATATAAACATTATAACATCATGAGTATAAATAGATTCATGATAAAATATGAAAAAGGAAATTATATACACCATATAAGAGTGAATTGGTGCATAACAACAATGAAGTCTCAATGGAAATGTAAATGGAGATGAAATCCCTTATAAAGGGGGTTTCATTAAATTAAGGATAAATCTATCACATAATTATGTGTGAAAAATATAAATACACCCAATATAAGTGGATATTAAGTGTAAAACAATTAGAACTCATTCTCAGATAATCATTGGATGACATATTCATGAAGTATAAGTTTAACCCAAAGAACTGAAATTGGGTTAAGAAGTTCCCTTGCAAAAAATCGAAAAGCCTAACGAAATTACATTAGAATTCAGAAAATGAGTTGATGAGATAACAAGGGTATCTCATCACATGGAAATAAAATTTACATCAATAAGGATATATAATAACATATTCCAACATAATAAGATGTAAATTAAAATATATAACAAAAAAGAAGTCCTTTAAAAAGAGGAGGCTGAAGGGTTCCCTTACCGATTTGGTAACGTACAAAACATACGAAAAATGAAAGAAGGATCATAAAATAAAGATTTAAATACTAATAAATGAAAGTATATTACACAAAATTAAAATCATGGGCATTAAATACACCACATAAAAGTAAATAGTGGCAAATATAGCATGAATCTCATGGGAATAAAAAGTGAGATGAAACACTTTACCTCGTTGTAATCAATTGAGTCGTTTGATAAAAAGTTAATAACCATAAAATGAATCACATAATACCATGAATATAAAGATAATAATGATAATATATATAAAATGTCAGTACATAATACACCACATGCAATAAATAAGTGGCGAACAATGGAAATCTCACAGAATTAAAAGTGAGATAAGAAGTCTCCTTACCTCGTGTCCGACTTGACTCATTTGTTCTTTGTTCTTCCTGAATAATAAACTAAAGTTAATTTATACTTTCTTAAGAACTTTTTTTCTAGTTTATTATCATTTTTATATCACTTATTACCATGTTATAAACATTATGCAATCATTTATGTTAATAATGGTCATTTGGTCGATATTTGGTACTTGAGTCAAAAATAACCACCTTTTAATTACAAGTTGTACATGTGGTCAATATTCCATTTTCTCTAGAATGATATACATGATTTAGATATCATATAAATAATATATATCTAGTATATATATTTATTTATAACAGTACATAACATTTTGGATATAAGAAATGAAATGCACCGTTTAGGGAGACGGTAGGTCGTATGTACGCATGAACGCTAATTTCATTTCTATTTCTTATTTTAATGGAATTAAAACATAATGATACATAGGTATATTATAATTCCAGTATAATATCTTATATAATATCATTAAATCCATCCTTTATACATCCCTCATATGGAATTAACAAGTCATATCACTTTGAGGGGATTGTAGTCCGCACTTCCTCAAATGAAATTATCGTGTTTACCCATAATGGAAAACATAAGGGTATGGTATAAATGGAAAACACAGAAGAATAAAGAAAAAATAAACATAATATATTTCATATATAAATATATTTCCATAATAATGGCCACCATGAGAGGCGGTCGGAGGTAATTGAACAATCATCATTTCGTAAGTTGTTAGTTTTCAATCCACATAAACATTATGTTCTTCACCCATTAGATAGAGGTGTGTGTAAGTGTAGTTTGAATCCTTCACAGAAAAACATCCTCGTATATGGAGGATACGAGTTTTGCTATAACGGAAAGTAATAAAAAGATTTTAGGGGTTGTAGATGTAAAATAAAAGAAAAGAAGTTGAGAGAAACCATTACCTATAATTTGGGTAACTCCCTTTGGTTTGAACCAAAATGGATTGTTGAAGTGCCTTTTGCTTAAGGTAAGGTTTTTAGGTGGAGGGGATGGATGTAGGGAGATTAATTGAGAAGAAGTTGGATGAGCCTAAAGGCTTGAGAGTTCTGAGAAATTGGTTATAAGTGGTCTCCTTTTATAAGGGAGTGGAGGGGCTCTTTAGGAAAGTGTGAAAATATTATTTTATAATATATTGATATTCGGTTTCTAAAGGTCCAAAAATAATTATATTCAAATATAAGATGACTAATCGTCGAAATAAAACTATCCAATAGGAATTGGATAGGTTTTGGATAATATTTTAGTCATTATAATCTTATTTATTTAAATCATTTATTAATGAGGTAAAAACTGCATCATTATTGTGTCATAAATAATTTAATTCATTCGATGTCTAAAAATTATATAAAAACTACCATGATGTAGGACATATTTTTAGATCCAATTATTATTTATAGTCAAAATATTACTTATATAACACCACATAAAAACTAATTTACTAAATGATTTTTGTTTTTCTCATTTTTTCCTTTACTTTAAATTAATTAATCTAAATTGTCGTTATCATCCATAAGTGGATCCATGGGGTCCCAAAATCGACTAAACGATGCTCATAGTCATACATTACACATCCAATAAGTTTAGGAAAAGTTTTAAGGTAATTTTGAATTATTATAATATTCTTTTTACCTTATATTACACTATTCAACTTTAACCGCGGTAAATAAAAGTCAAAAGTTACTATTCACCAAAAAATATTTTCAACTTATTGAACAAAGGTTTTATACTAATAAAAACTATGTATGTCAGATTTTAGAAATTCAATTCCCATAAGTGGTAAATTATCATTTGAATGAAAAATTCGGTTTTTTAACTACTACTTAGCGGTTTCACTATTCATCAAAAATTGAAGTTTTTCAGAAAAATATCAAAAATTCAGCCTAAGATTTATTTGATATTCCGAATTCAAAAATGATGTTTATTTTTTCAAATTAAAAACATAAAAGTGGAATTAATTAATTTTAAAATTAATTCCCATTGTTAAAACAAATAGCATGTTTTTAAGAATCAATAACTATCAAATGATTGACACCTGTTTATGTCCAATTTTAAAGTGAAATCAATTCCAATGACCAAAATTGGATTAAATGGTAAAAACATATTCTAATTACACTTTAAAACCAATTAAAAAGATAATAT
The DNA here is from genome assembly GCA_963277665.1 of Viscum album. Lineage (NCBI taxonomy): Eukaryota > Viridiplantae > Streptophyta > Magnoliopsida > Santalales > Viscaceae > Viscum > Viscum album. Next base: position 477,237,228 of record OY728135.1, read on the forward strand.
AACCATATAAGTAAATTATATTAAAACACAATTTTGAATTAAATTACAATATTTTTCACTAATTAAAAAACGAACTTTATTGGAAAAATTCCAAAAATTTACACAAAGTAAATTTTGATGTCACCATTATAAAGAATAATTTTATTTGGTCAAATAGAATGCATTTAAGTTACCAAAACTATATTTAAATAGGGTTCTCCATTAAAAGGCGGTAAATCGACCTTTTAATGTAAATTATGCTTAAAATTAGAATCATTCAAATTTTATGCCTCTAACTTGTATTTGATAAATGTAAATACATTTAACAAACATGTATAATCATATTGTAGTTAGTTTTTTTCATTCTCTTCAATACAATGTCTAGGAGTTAACTAACATTAATAATAATAATATTATATTATTAGTGTGCAATGTAAGATTTCAAAGAAACCCGCTGTTGCATATCGAGTACTCTATCGAACATAGCATCTCATTTAATGTAAAATTAATATTTAATTCCCAAAAATTTATAAATATAAAAAGTGTCTTATTACTTATTTATCTGGGATGATACATTTAATCTATATATATATATATATTAATTATAATCTAGGAATTATAATATCAGACATACCATCTTACCTTTTAATCCATTGGAAAACAATAACACCTCTCATACGTAAGTGTGAATTACCACATCAATGAAGTGATGTGAAACATTTCTCATTTTATTTTGACATGGAAAGTAATAAAGATAAATTTAATGAATATATATGATATTTATGATATAAAATTGATCCTATAAAAGTGATTTAATATTTAACCTTATTTTATTTCATTCGTCGAGAAAATAGAAACAATGTTCATCCGTACATATAGTCTACCATCTCTATGAACGATGTAATTAATTTTTTATCTCAAAAAATTATAGATTAATCTAAATGCATATATAATTATTATATATATTAAATTTATATCATGTATAAAATTATGAATATGATCGAACCATTCAATGTAAAAGTACTGAAAATACTGAATCAAAACATACATGAAAAACAAATATGTTATTACCTGAAATGTTATTTTAATAATAAATTGTTAATAATAAGTGGGAAATAAAATTTCATAAGTAAATAATATATGTTATGATATATATGATTGTGTTTATTTAATAAATTTATAATAAACCTATATTTATTATATAGGAGGTTTGAATGTGTATTAAGATATTAAAGACTGGTGGTAAGGGATTTCTAGTCTCTCTTTTATTTCTGGGTGACATGCCATATTCACCACTCATTTCATATTTACGGTGTATATACTGAATCGTTGACATTTTATATAATTAATATCATTATTTAATTTATAATTAATGTTTCATTTGATGTTAATATATATTGAGGCTTACAATTCAAATTTTTCCAAAGTGGTAAGGGATTTTGGTCTCAAATTATCTTTTTTAAGTCATATCTCATGTTATACAACTATTTTCTTTTATTTGGTGTATATACTACCAATGAACGTATTTTGTAATTTTTATTATGAATATTATGAAGATTTAAATATCCAGATAAGGTTATCTATTTCATGGGTATTCCGATTCAAAAGTCACTAAAGTGGTAAAAATTTATATTACAATCTCATTCTTTATTGGGATTATGTATGATTGAGATTCCAATAATAAACTATTAGGGTATACATCTCAAGAAACTCATGTATTTTATTTTAATATAGTTATTTCTGGAGAATATATGTTTTCCTTTAATTTTAATCTATTTAATAACTAAATATACTAAAAGAATGTTTTTAAGAAAATAAGTCTTTATTTCTCCCTTTGGTCGAAACTCCATTTTCTTCCATGTTCATGTTTTCTAAAAAAACTCAATGATGTTTATAATATTATCCAATTATTATTTAAATAATTTTTACCCATGTTTTAAAAATTACTATATGGTTTAATATGAATATTCTTCTCATTTTACAAATGTGGGAGTTTTTATGTTTTACCAAAATTGTGAAATAATTTTTTTTAACATGTACATCATGAATGCAATTTCCCACCATCATGAAAAATAATTTATTTGAATATTAATTTAAAAAATTTCAAGGTTATTTACAAAACAAAATCCTTTAATATTTGGTAATTTTTTAGATTTTTAAAAGTTGATTTCAAAATTGAAAGGATATTTTCTTTAAGAATGTCTTAATGATCTTTTTATGAAATTTCTATTCCCCAACGACGACAACCTATTGTGTTTATTTTTTTTACAAGTTATATGATCTAATGGTACCATAATTATTCTTTATATGGTTGTTTTATGTTTATTATTATGATTAATAGATGTTTATTAATCTCTTATATTTCCTATAGGTTATACTATAATGAAGTGTTTATGAAACCAATTTCATTTTCATAGGTTATGATATAATGAATTTTTTATGATATTTTGAAACAAAAATATATGGATTATGTGATGGGTGAGACCTATATATCCCTCCATTTAATTGGGTAAATATTTATATCTCATGAATTAATTAATGGAAACATTGTGAGATGCTTGATCATCTATGGGAAATAGGCTGATGTGCTTGATCAATTGTGGGAAACAAGTCGATGTGAATGATCCGCTATAGCAAACATGTGGTGATTCTTGATCTATTATATTATGGGAAATATGTATGGATTCCTAATCAACTATGATTTTATGGTCTTGGTAGGTAACCTTGATATATGAAATGGTTTCTATACTTATGTCGGTGACACACTTATATGACATGAATTCATGGTACATGTTTGATTTGTGATGATATCTCACTCTTATTATGTTAGTCCTTGAAATGATAATTTTTTATTACAAGACTCCTGTTAATTATATTTTATAGATTGGGTATGAAAATTTATGTTATGTTCGTGATCTCATACCCTTATTCTTATCTGATTCCTTCTTATAATCATTTATTGATATCTTTCATGTTTACCCTCACTGAGCATCTGATCACACACATTCTTATATTTCATTTCCCTAGGTTATGAAGAAAGGTTTAAGTATAGTAATTTTATGAAGTGTAATTAATGGTAACATCTTTATGGGAGATGTTGAAGATCTTTCATGAAATAAGAAAATTATGTATCTAGTCTCCAATGACACTAAACTTTTTCTGTCCTTAAGGGTATATTTGTGAATGGTAATGAATATTCATCTAAAAATATGTTATTTTTATGTGTGTGTTTTTTTCCATTACATATAAAAATACATAATACATACTATTATGGCCTCATTCCATGAAATCATAAGCATACAGTCTAGGCCTTATCCCAAATATCATAAAAAATTTTGCGGACATAAACTAAATACCCAATCCAATTTATCTTATGAGACCTACGGATGCATCAAGGGGATATATACTTCTAGGACCCATATTTTACTAAACAATTTCAATTAATTTATCATATCAAGGTAATTAATAAACAATAAAATACATAATAAATATTCCTTTGTAAGCTATAAACATTTATATTGGGAAACTAGCATATAAAAAGTCAATATTTTCCCTAGTGAATAAATGGAATAACACGATCACATGGCATCTTGAGAAATATGTTTTATATTATTACTAGATCCTATCCTCATTGGATATTAAAAAACATTAAATAATTCTGAAATAAATGAAAAACATATTTATAAAGACATTATGAAGATTCTTTAAAGAGAAAATGAACTATCTTTTTCTTTTGGTATCATTAAAAAATTAAAAATTCATCGAATAATGGGAATAAAATTTTCTTTCAAAAACCAGGAAAACTTGGAAAGGAAGATTAATAAAAAATAATAATCATGACATCATGAAAAGGAGCTCATGCAGTAAATTTTAAAAAATAATTCTTTTTATACATTTATAAAGAATGAAAAAATTGACACGTATAGAAAACACTAAAAAGATCCCTTTGTAAATTTATTAAATATATTAAAAGTGGATATAAAATGAAAATTAATAATAATATATATTTATATGATAATATTCTACATACAATATAAATAATATGGATATGGTAGTGAATAATTTACTACTCACATGAAAGTACAAGGTTGGTTCTTCGCAGAGGGATCCTTTTGGTTGAATTTAAAACCAAAGGGAATTGAAATTGTAATAACATATATAAAACCTATATTTATTTATAGAAGAATAAAATAAATAGTGTTTTAGGGAGATAAAATAATTTATTCCATCAATTAAAATTTATACTTAATCAATCCCGAATTCAAAGTGGGATTAAAAAGGCAACCCTTAAAAATTTTGTAACATTTGAATAAGAACATATTTAAAGGAAAAACATGAAATGAAAAATTAAATAACACAAATAAATAGTGGTACATGATATAAAATTTCAAGGAGTTATTATATACACCATTTAAAATAAATTCAATGCATAATATAAAACATATCACCAAGAAGGAAATTATGTGATATAGATCCCTTACCTTAGACATCTGCTTATTCATTCATGCTAAAAAATTCCATATATTAAAATTAGACTCATTAATCATTTATTTTAAAAACTTATTCACATTTATTACCTTTTATATTAATTTTATATATTCATTTGTTGTATAATTTTTACTTATTTTTCATTAGTTTTGATCATTAGTGTTAGTAGTTTGAACCTTTAATTGTGTACTTCAGTATAATGAATTTCATTTCCTTTACATGCTCATGAGTTCATTATCTTTATTATGGTATAATAATTTTAATAAAAGTTACATAAATATTTTGATCATCCTTGTACATTCCATTTAATTTTTAGGTATGATTAATAAAGACAAATCCTGTAACAAACTTGTTTTGGGTAATTTCTAACACACTAAAGGTGGTATCTTAAAAAGGAGTTAAAAATAAATTTTTATATTATAGAAAAAAATTATTTTAATATAAATATAATATATTACTAGTATCAAATAACTTATATTCTTTAGTAGGATATTCAAAATAGATTCAAATAGTGATTAGTGCCTCAGTATGCTTATTTTAGGAAGTAAAATTTTATGATAAACATTTACTTTTAATATGTATAATATAATGGGAAAAATATATTTAAAGAACCTTGATAAATTTTTAAATATCATATTGATTTATTAAATATATATTTATAACCATACATGAAAGGCAGTGATGAAAAATGAAACACATCATTCATGGAGGTTATAGTTCGCATGTGATATAAGCGATATTTTCATTTTCAAATGGATATATTTGAGGTAGATAATGATTATTCCATACACATAGTAACATTTAAATATACTAATGATAATTAATTTATTATATTTTTATGATTATAACATATTTTTAGTATGAAATATAAGAAAGAAACTTGAAAGAACTCAGTTGAGATAATTATTTCTTCTTTGGACATCGTTCTTTATACCACGTCATAAACCTTTTTATATTGGTATTTTAGGTAGAACAGAACCTATAAGATGCAGGAAAGAGGTTAAGTGAATTATACTTCCACGGATTGGTCATGATAAGGTGCTCATGGTGTGTAGAGAGATGAGGTAGTGAAGGAATCCTTTTATATGTGAGAGTGGTGGAATTTTTATAATATTGACTTCATAATATAAAAATGGGAAGCCATTATCAAGTAAATTGGATCCAATATGGATAAAATTGACAACATATAAGATAGGGGATAATCAATTCTCTATATACTCATTTATATATAATTTTTTGGTGATATTTTCAGTCTTTAAACATCGATTTAACACTTTTACCTTATTTTATCCTTCACCAAAGTGACTAACTTTTACCTTGGTAACTTATTTTAGTGAACAAAAAATGAAATTTTCCATATTACCAAATTTAAAATTTTGATTCGAAATATCAAAACCATTTTACTGGATTAAATTTATATAATTAGTAAAAATTAATTTTAAATTAAGTAAGCATAACCCAATAAAAATAGTTTTAAGAACAAATTAATTTTTAAGAATAAAAATTAAATTTAATCAAAATCATGTTTATTCTTAATATCCATTAAACATAATGGTTTATGGTTAAAAAAGGAGAGTTATGTGACTTTAAAATAAATCCAAAACCAAATATAACCATGTAATTACATAATTAAAGGTAAATTAATAAAAAAAATATTGGAAAAAATATAACTTGATTCCAAAAAGTAGCTAGAATAAATCCTTAATTATATTTGGAAGTGGAGTCTTAGAGACATAGAAAAATGGATTTGTAGGACCCTTGGAGTGAAAAGTGGGCACCTTACCTTCACATACTATAGTGTCAAATTATTCTAAGGTAAATTTGGAAGTTGTTATCTCGAGGACATTTTCTATGGCATTGTCAACCAATTGTCCAAGTGGAAAGGAAAGTATATTTCCCAAGAAATGAGAGTGTGTTTAGTCAACATGGTGATCACCTCTAATTTTTTTGATGCTTTATAACTATATAAATATCCAATAGGTCTCATCAAGAACCTTCAAATTATGATCATGAATTTTTTGGACTACATATATCCATGAAATGAAACTCATTACTATAACATGGAAAGAATACATCAATCCCACAAATATGGGGGTCCTTAGAATAAAAGATCTCATGATTTTTAATGATGCCCTTATCATAAAATTCACATGGAATATTATGGAATATTATGGTCTTTATATTGAGTTTCTATTAACTAGGTTCATCATAAAATTTCTGAATTGGAATACACACTATCCTACCTCATCAATATGGCCTGCCATCAAGAACTCATTCAATGGGATAATGAGAATTTATAAATTGATGGTCTACATGTATTCCAACCTTAATTATTGGAGCTACCCTTGTATTTAAAATCCCCTTGAAGAAAGTATGGTAGTCCCTCCCAAAAAAACATCTCTATTTTAAAGACTTCATCTCTAACTGCCCTAACCATGATGTGATTATTCCTCCTTATATCTCCCTCAAGCAGTAGAGGGATACCTTTATGGACAGGGATACTCTAATATGGAATCAAAACAGGAATGGTCACTTCAATGCCAGAAACTTATATAAAGTAAATTATGAAGGAAACCAGAACAACCATATATGGAAACTCAAATTTAGGTCCCCATTCATTCATCCTTCAAGATCACTACTCCTCTGGAAAATCTAGATATTTCGACACCCTACTCATGATCATATGCAAAGGGGTGGGTCCAGATGGTCTTAGTCTTCCACCAATGCATGTGGGATATTCAAATAATAACTATATTTTTATTAAAACCCTTAATAATTTTAATTAGATGTTGGGACTATTATGAATCAATATATGCATGGAAAACCAGGTTAAAGACTCACAGATCTCCATCATGGATGTATTATAGAGTAAAAAATTAAACAATTAGTGGCTTGAAGCTATTGGATCAGTAATTATGCACCCGTATACATCTAGAAACATGATCATATTTTATATTAAATCCAACTCACATAACATAAGGATCATAGATATACATAGGGATGTCTTTTCTTCCTTCACATTCATAACAGGTTCCATAAAAAACTTTTTTTATGACCGAAATATATTATGGATGTATGGTGTTCATGGAAGGGAAAGAAGAACATTTTCATAAAATATATTCACCGAATTACCCAGATAAGTATATGGATCAATTTGATAATTGATGGTGTGTCTTATGTCATTCAATGTCCCTTAATGTGTCATGGTGTCTTACGCACCCATCGTAGATTCTTCAATAGATGATTTTCTCATTGCATTGATAATGAAACAGCTTATGAGGCTGAACTTTAGGCCATGATTCATGCTATAAAGCATGCTTCCCATCATAGATGGAATCATATAAGGATTGAATATGATTCAAAGCTAGTTGTTAAAGCTATGAGGTTTAGAACCAAAAATGTTCCATAGAAAGTGTTACCTAATTGAATTAAATTTCTTCAGAACACCAACCACCTCAACATAATGGTGTCATATTCATATATGGAAGCCAACCAAGTTGCATATTTTTTTTCAAAGAGAGAAATGATGAAGATGAACTTGATGTGTCCCTTCTAGATCCTTAAATATTGATCATTATTGATTGATGTGGATATTCAGGTTAAGATCCAGTTCCACCTTTTTAAAACACCTTATAATATCTGATCTCTTTTATTTAATTTTTATTAATAGATTTAGGTTCTTATTTATAATAAAATTATCCAGGTAAACCCAACCCATTACTTGAGTTAGATCATCACATGGACTCAAGTGTGTTCCCAATCTCTGTGAGCTAGCAACAAGCATTAAGCATAACAAACAACCTCTTGGGAAAAATTTTACCACTGATAAACTAGAATGACCCATCAATGAAATGAAAATGTCACACTAATAACCTCAGAGTCAATGGTATAACATGAAACATCTAGAGTATGGAATAAAGACTAAGAAGATAGCGTAATAAATATTGTATAATATAAAAAAGACATGCTATAATAGGACATACTTATATACATAGTATTTCAAGACAAATATAAAACTCAAAATAATAGGAACCATACAAAACAAGGCAAATACATACATCCCAATTGATACAAAATCACAAAATAAATCTCTATTAGGTAACTCTATGAGACCACGTCTCCTCCATAAAACACTGGATAATAATAATCATGAAGAGGTAAAAATTTACATAGTTCCATTTACTTTACCCATTTCCTAAAAAATCTACATATTACCCAAGTAATATGTAGGATGGGAGTAAAAAATCCCAATTGGACACAACTATGAATTTATTTAAGTATTTAACCCATGAAAACAAATAAACTAATTTGAAATCACATTTCAAAACAAAACATCTTTGAAAATATTTCACTTTCAAACAAGAATTTTTAAATTCCATTTAGTTTTATATATAAAAAAACATGTTTACTAAAAAATTCTCAAAAAATCTCAAATAAATAAACATGTCTGCGTGGAACAACATGAACAAAAAATCCAACAAGGAATGATAAATATGATCATAAACATCATCACATCATTTAATCAATAAATGAAAATTGGAATCACATATCTCATCATATCAAACATGGAACTAATAAAATTTATAAATAATATAAACCAACCTAGAAAGATTATGTGAACCTAGGTATCTAACTATAAGGTTATAATGCGAATGAGTCTAAAAAAATTATGCTGGCTAGTAAAAAATTGTAGAATCTCTCACAGTCTTCCCTGAGACCAACTCTAAGAGCTCTCACGATATCTTAGGAAATAAGTGGAATATCTCATGGTATTCTTACCTAAGTCTCTTATGTTCCTCGGAACAAGAATAGAATCTCTCATAGTCTTCCTACTTTAATAGTGTCACAATACATTAGACAACCCCTCACTCACACCCTGATTAACCCATGTGACACTCCATGCCAGCAAGATCTTGAGACATGTTCCATACATGAAAAAACATTTTGAAATAAAATTTCACAAACAAATATGCCCATTTTAAATAAGTAAATTTTTAGATGGTAAAACCATTTTATAAATCCATTTTAAACCATAAAACCTCTTTGTGTAATTTCATCAAAAACATGGAGTGAATATAAACCACTCCCATTTGGAAAACCCACCTTAAACACCCAAATTCTCAAACCAAGCCATAAATCTTATAAACACTTGGATAATCATCACCCAAAAATAAAAAATGTAAATTTGATAATCATAAGCCAAATTTAATTATGAATTTATTGGTAATCCCTTACAAATGCATTGCCTATTTCTTTGATTCCATTTTGTGGGTCATGATGTTCATCATCACATAGATCTTGGATTGATCATTGATTCTGGAAAAAATCAAACTTGGGCACTGCCCATCACATGCTTCTGTTGCACTTGAAACCTAAAAGTGGTGTTAGTGTGATACATAGTTATTTATAATTATTTAAAGATCATTGGTGATTTATGCTTTTTAATTTAATTTTTCAATTCAAGTTTAATCATTCTTTTAATCTAAATCAAGAGATCTATTTCTTACTCCTTAATTTCTCATAAATCTAATCAAGGCGATTAATTTTATGAATAAAATAAAATCATGGATCTCATACAGTGGTGACAAGGTTGATATCTGGACAATACAAAACTACGCACCATATAACCAGAGTTACACAACCTTTAGCATATTCTATGAATCATAATTTATTCGGAAATTAATTTAAGATTATGCATTAATAACACGCTTTAAATTAATTTCATATCAACCAGAACATAATGGAACACAAACAACTAGAGTACATGTCGTGTAGCCCACGTACACGGTATGTAGTCCCTTCGAGTCATAGATGGGCTATGAATTACCATACATGACCTACTTGACTAGTGACCGTGTAATTCAGAGATCACATGATGTGTATCCCATTTAACATTTCATGTAATACATTCTCTGAGGTACAATTTACACATTTAGTCCCTATTAATATACCTTGGAAAGATGGTGAGATATGTAAACATCATGTAGCTCAGATTCATATGCCATGTACTTATACCAAATTGTGTAGATTTAAAATTTATTTATTTTACTATGTAAAGCTTGAGACATTTACTTTCATGTGGTCATAAATATAGAATAAACCATATGATCGGTTTTAATATACATAAATATTTAAATGTTTAATTAATATCTACGTAATATTCAAATCTACATATCATGTGTGAGTCATATTAAAATGTGTTACTCTATGTGCAATGAAGCATAACATGTGACTGAAAAAGCATGTAATTTTTGTAATCATACATGACGTACACATTTTGAAAGTACATGATTAGTCGTGTATACCATATGTAACAAGAGTAATATAGTATATGAGTACAGTACATGTTGGGTAGAATTGGATAGGTATTCATCATGTTTCCTCTAAGTTACATTTTTTTGTACCAAGTTAATTTTAATTAAATTTATTTTTAAAATTATAATGGAAGATAATATCAACTAAATTTGGATAAGAATTAAGATAAAAGAATTGATTAATTAAAGATAATAATTAATCAATTTGAATGTGATTTATCTTAAATTAGAATGATTATGAATTGAATGCTATTTTTATTAAATGTGTAATTCATTGCATGCTTGTGGAAGATCATGAGCTAGACCAGACCATTGTATACAATTGGTTTCATTTAATATATTATTAAATTAAATTTTGGGCATGCATGCCTTATCTCATATTATTATGTAGGGCCTGCATGGCCATGGTTTCTTTTATATAAACCCATTTTCCTATCACCTTTGTGTGCGTAAAAAGGAATATGTAAAGGATGGATTTGTTAAACTAGTGGATTTGATTCAAGTTCTGAGTCGAGGAAAAACCAATATAAGGAGATACATCGATGGACAGGTGGGAAGCTATAACACGAACCTTAATTGGTTCAAGGTGCTATACCTCTAGGTCAATAGTTAGTTTATCAGCTGCTAGATAAACTGACCATTAGTAAATCTCATTATCATACCATTTTATTATTTTATTTCTATAAAGTTGGATGATTTTTTCATTATGGGTGTATTATCGCGATCATATAATTTAATTAATTAGAAAATAGGAAATATAAAACTAAAATAACTATCGTATGCATAAATATTAACTAATAAATTGTTAATCACTTAATTAATCCCAATTTATATTAACAAGCTTGTGATAAAGACAAAAATTTGAAATTTACACATAAAAGGATAAAATTCATCAACAAAATATTAATTCAGTATAGTCTTCCACTACTTCAGTTAAAATCAAACCATAGTTTAAAGTTCTTGACCAGCCAAAGTTGGGGTGATTTCAAATATCATGGAATTATAACTTTATGTTTTGGGTTGACTTAACTTATTTATCGTCAATGGTTGACTTCAAAAGCAGGAATTTGTGTAACTGATAGGAAAAGGTTGATAAAATAATTTTAAGGGTTTTAGAATTGTGGAGTCCACTCGGCAGATCAAGGAAATATGGGTTAATGTAGTTGGAATTTGGAATGACTACATAAACCCAATCAAGTTTCTTGAACAACCCATGTTGTGGTGATGATAAGAGGGAATATGTATCATTTCCTCTATAATTTCCAAGAAATAATATATTTCTAAGCGAATGGTGATGGATATTTTGTTTTGATAAAATACTGGGAGACTAATAAATATAATATTTATTTATTTGTCTAAATTTTATCAGATAAAGTACTAAAATTATACTTCTATTTTTTATATAAATGAAAATAAAATGACATCAGACATATTGTTGTGATCCTTACTTGAGAAGGATAACCTTATCAATAGAACAAATTTCAAAGAGTGGAAAAGGCTCTTAGTCATTATACTTTAACATAAAAGAAAAATATATGTATTGGATGATCCTTTTCTAGTTACACCTAGTGATGAGGAAAGTGATGAAGATATATCTCTCTATGAGAAACATTTGAATGATTATATAAATGATCAGTGCTTCATGTTATCATACATATCCAATGATATTTTAAATCAACATTAGGACATGGACACATATAGAATGATGTCTTTCCTTTGGGATCTCTATCAAGATAAGGCGAGATAAGAGAGGTATGAGATATCCAATGCTTTTTACGACTAATCTTGGAGATTCTTCAGCAACTGGGCCTCATGTAGTCAAGATTATTGTCTAAATTGAACACCTAGACATATTAGAGATTAAATTCCCAGATGATTTTCATATAGATCTTATACTTTCATCACTTTCCAAGATCATCTCCCTCTTTATTATTAATTACATTATGTTAAATAGTGATAAGCGTCTATTGGAACTTATTACATAAACTCTCCAAGTGGATAAGGTCATGGGGTATGACAAAACCATAGCCCTTATGGTGAATAACAAAATGAATAATAAGTAAAAGGGTCCAAAACATATAAAAAGATCAAAGATCTCAAGCATTGTCCTTCCAAGAAGAAGAATATCCAGAGGAATGGTAAGGAAAATGAGGCAGTGTGTTTTTCATGTGGAAAGATGGGACACTAGAAGAGGAACTACACCCAGAAGCAAGGGGAAGCTAAAGTTTTATTGTTTATTAAGGGTAATATTTCAATATCTGCACATTGAGTATTAGATATAGCTTTTGGGTCTCACATATATATCCAAATACAGGAACTAAGTAGATTATGAAATATTTCCAAAGGTGAGGTGGATTCGAGAGCTACTAATGGTGAGAGGTTGGATGCTCTATCCATTGGTGACTACCACCTCTCATTTCCAAAAAGAATTATTTAATTTTGAAATATTTTTATTATTTACCTACAGTTACTAAAAACTTTATTTATGTGTCATGACTAGATATATATGGGATTATTGTCATGTTTTGAATTAAAAATTGTTTCTTTTATAAGGAAAACAAATGTTTTTGTATGTCACATTTAAATAACGTTTTTTAATGAAATTATGAAAACCATGTTTGTAAATCAATAACAAATCATGTTCACATGACTCATATAACACCTAGCTATGACATCACCATGTTGGTTATATAAACGAGAAGTGTTTGACAAAGCGCTCTCAATATAGTTATCTAGACTCTTCTATGATAAAATCACTTGATAGATTTCATGCTTGTTTACATGGGAAAATGAAAAAACCACCATTTGGTGGATAGGATAAAAGGGAAAAAGATCTTCTAAGATTGGTACACATTTTTGTGTGTATACTATTTCCATTAGAAGCTAGAGGTGGATATTATTAATTCATAACTTTTACTGATGACTTGAGTAAATATGACAATGTCTAGTAATGAGGTATAGGTTCAATTACATTGAAAAATTAATGTAATTCAGAAATCAAGTAGAAAATAAACTTGGTAAGAAGATAAATAAGCTTCAATCTGATCGAGGTGGTGAATATCTTAACCAAGAGTTCATAGACTTTTTATGGGAGTTTGGTATTCTATCTTAACTCACTCCACCTTATACACCATAGTGGAATGGTGTTAGTACAAAGAGAAAACATACCTTGTTAGACATATTAAGGTTGATGATAAGTCATGCATATCTTCTACTATCCATTTTGGGATATGCATTAAAAAATATTATATAAACATTAAACCAAGTTCCAACTAAAGTGGCAAACAGAGTTCCCTATGAGTTATTGAGTGGAAAGAAACTTTTTTTTCTCATACAAATGTATGGGGTTATGATTCATTTATTAAAGCATTATTATAAAACAAACTAGAACCAAGGGGCATGATGTGTATATTTATAGGGTATTGCAAGGAAATAAGGGGAAACTACCTAAAAACCACTCAGACAAAAATGTGACTATCGCTATACAATATTTTTTTCAGAGGGAGAACATCCATAAAAAAGATAGTGGGAGAAAGATTGAATTTGATAAAGATGATGCTCAAGATATAAAAGAGTAGGTACATGAACAAATTCTATAGGTCTCTGTGTAAGAAGTAGTTTCTGAAACACAAGTACTGCGTAGAAGTGTAAGAGAGTTAAGAGAACCAAAGAGATATGGTTTTCTAGTAACTGAAGATGGTGACTCGTTATTGGTTTACAATGATGAACCCCTCTCCTAAAATGAGGAAATAGGGAGCTCAAAATCTATGAGATTGAAAGAAGCCACAAATTATTAAATGGATTCCATGTATCAGAACCAAGTTTGGGTTCTGGTCGATGCGTCGGTTGATGTAAAGATCATTAGGTAAAGATGGGTATATAAGAGGAAAATGGACATAGAAGGTAAAGTAAATACCTATAAATCAGGGTTAGTGACTAAAGGGTTTAAGAAACATCAAATAATTGACTAAGATGAAACCTTTTCAACAAATTCCATGTTTAAATCCATCATAATTCAACTTGTTATAGCATATTACCATCACTATGAGATTTGGAAGATAGATGTTAAAACTGCATTCCTTAATGGGAACCTTCATGAATATTTCTATATGAAAAAACCAGAAGGTTTTGTGATTCCAAGGGATTCTATGAATATTTTCTAGTAACATAAATGCATTTATGGATTGAAGAAATCATCCATTTCATGGAAAATTTGATTTGATGAAGCCATAATAAAATTTGGTTTCATTAAGAATGAATGTGGTCAATGTGTTTACAATAGTTTTAGTGGAAATTTAGTTGTTATCCTATTATGATATTTCTATGACATATTAATTATTATAAATAACATACTAGTCATACATTCAATTAAGGATTGGTTAAAAAAAATTTCTCCATGAAAGTCTTATGGGAAGCAACCTATATTCTAGGGATCATTGTCATTTATGAATGATCCAAGAGGCTACTTAGACTAAGTCAAAGTACATATATATAATAGATTCTAAAGATATTTAGTATGGAACAATCCAAGAGGGTACTGGTTCCAATGTCACATGTTTTACATATTTCTAAGAAAATGTGTCCTCAAAAAAAATAATAGAAAGAGAGAATGAGTAAAATCCCATACGCTTCAATGATAGGATCAATCATGTATGTCATTTTATGTACCAGACTTGATGTTCCTATTCATTAAGAATGGAAGGAAAATATAAATAAGATCCTGGAGAACAAAATTGGCCTATTGTTAATTCTATCCTTAAGTATCTAATAATAACTTCGGATATGTTACTAGTGTTTGGAGGAAATGAGAAGATTGTTTTTAGAGGTTATAATAATTTTATTTTTTATGTAGATTGTAATGATCTCAAGTCACAATCAGGATTTTTTTTCTATCTTAATGGAGATGTTTTGATCAAGAAGAGTTAAAAGAATCTAGTGGTTGATGATTCTATATTGGAGTATTAGTATATAGTGGCTTCTGATTCATCCAAATAATCCATGTGGATTCAAAAAAATTTCCAGGAGTGTGATATAGTACCTAGGAGTAAAGACCCTATCACATTGTATTGTGACAATACTGTAACATTGGCTCTTGAAAAATAACCAAGGTGACATCAAAGTAAAAAGCATATACTCTAGAAGTATCACCTCTTGAGGTATTTGTATCGAAGGGGTTAAATTTTAGTAATAAGAGTAACCAAAAAAGATAATGTGGTGGCAACCTTCACTAAAGGCCTCTCTCAGCAGAAGCACAAGTATCATGTGAGAGCTAGTAGACTAAAGGTTGTTAGCAGTTGGCTCTAGTGCAAGTGGGAGTCTTTTGGAGTTTGTGACCTAGAACCAATATCAAGGTACTTAATGATAACTTTTATTTATGATTTTTAATATTAATAAAATACTTATCACATAATTATTGTTCTAATATGTAAAATTGTATGTGATAATGTCCCAAGTGTAGTTGTCGCACTAAAAGGTCATAGCAGTTCTCCACTATGATAAGAATCCAGAAGTGCTACGACACTATTCTTAAATATATGTTCTATATATGAATTATATAATTTTAAGGACACAAATGATATAAGCTATCAGGTGTGGAGACTCATATGACTTTGAGGCACCTTCTCATGGTATATTCCATATGTAATATCTAGTAGAGTATTATGAGAATGAGACCCGCCAGTAGGAAATCCACATTTATATGTGTCCTTGGATGTTCCTACCTATGGATGTTTTTATTGGTCCTTATACATTAATATTATTATTAATGAGTATTATGAGTCATGTAATTTTATTTATTGATGAAAACTATAATGACATATGTTTGCGGTGAGGTAGGAAACATTGGGTGTGTCATGAGTAATATTGCATTAATGAATAAAGAGAGAGAGTATTTATCCCTTCATTTCTTTAACAAAAGTTAATATCTCAATCCCTTGGATATAAATGATATATACTAAATAAATACATGTCAATGGTGTTCTATAGGAAATTTCTATTTCCAAAAATTAAAATAAAGATACATCAAGTACATGGGTAGATGGAACTAGCATGAAACCTCCTTGATTTGAGATATTGTGATAAATATATTATATAACATAGTAAGCATCTGTATGAGGTAACATTTAATTTCAGCATTAAATTATTTCTCTATGGGTTCCTTGGCATATTTCTAGATGCTATCCTTGGACTTTAGGTTGTTTCACCTAATTCCATTGAGAAAGAGGGCTATAGGGTCAGATAATAAGTGTTTATAGAATCTTAGGTAAATAATATATTATTATTTAATATTTAACAAATTGAATAAATATTATTCCCACACATGGTTTAATAATTATTCATTTTTTATTGATTGCATATATCTTGTCACCAGTTATTTGAGAAAATATAATGTGAGTAGAATATTTAATAAATATTTTTTTGCTATTTAAATTAATGTGTTATTTATTTATTTATTTATGAATAATGAAATGATATTTTTTTAATAAATACATAGTCATTGTTAAAAACCCAGTAAATATTGAGGATTTGAGGATAGAGCATTAGGCCCAATGAGAAATAATAATATTGAATATTATTTAATTAAATAATATCTAACCTAATTCATAAGTTATGTATATGTTGATAAATAATAATAATAATATTATTATTTGACATGGAGTTCTGCAGGGATTAAATAAATAATAAAGTTAACTTGTGCTATTATTTTATTTTTAACTCTAGAAATATATAAACCCATTTATATTATTTTCTCAATAATCCAATTAATTTTTTTTCTTGGTTGTGCACAATATAATTGGAGAATTTTTTCAAGAACTAGAGAGAACCCTTACCTAAGAACACTTCAAAGAATGGAAGTAAACCTTCTCCCACTAGATCAATGAGAATTCTTTGGGAGAGATTCTCATAGTGATCAAAGGAGAAGAATGAAAGTGCAAGGATCTGTCATACTAACACTTGAATATTCCTTTAGCTATATCTGGAGATTTGTGGAACATTTATGGATCACCGCTAGAGGAAATGTACACTTGGTTTCTACAATGCAATGACGGTGGACCATAAAACTATCACCAGATTCATCAAAAAAGAAAAAAATTCCTTAAAGGTAATTATTTATTTAATTTAATTAATTATAATTAATATGTGGTGATCCTCTCTATAGTTATGGCGTAATTATCCATTTTTTATTTCATTGATTAAATTATACTAGTCACGCCATTCATCACTGTATATATCTTATATTGATCATTGATTATAGAAAAAATCAAAGGTGGGAACCACATATCACACACTTCTTCTACGCTCAAAACCTAAAAAAATGTCATGATAGGTGTCACAAACTCCCCACCATACCACATTCTTCCCCCAGAAATTCCTATGGCACACTCAAAAGAACATAGTTAATGAAATAGTTTTCCCACTAATGATTCCCACTCCCATGTATCATGGGTATTATCACCACACTACCATAGAACATGGATCAATGAGATTAAATTACCATATATCACCTTATTCTGATAATATAGGATAAAAATTGGATACTCCACAATGGTGGTATCAGGATTGGAATCAAAATATTCCCACTATAACACATGGGATTTTTTTGGATGGTATCTCTTTAAATGGGAATCATGGAACACGTTGTGGATTGAGTTCAATCATGGGGGTATCTTTCCCTAATTTGATGCCTAAAAAGAAACACTATAACATGGAATTGAGTGTTATAATAAATTACCAATTTTACCAAATTTCCCAGATGATTATGTAACAATTTAAATGATACCAGAAGAAACACATGATCGGTAACTTGGAACATAAATGGGCGATGATGATGATAATCATATAAATTATGGTGACATTGAGATATCTCTAACTACTTATTAATTAGTCATACTTTCTCAATAATCTCCTGGATGATACTCATTTCTACCAAGGATTGTTTACCCACCTCTTCACAATATAATGGGTATTGGAAATTTCAATATATGATGCCTCAAATGGGGTCATATTGATTGAGGCTTGGTAGCTGTTATTATGTGGAAACTCATCTAATAACAGGTTCCCTTTCCACGCACCTCCAAAATCACACACACATACTCAAATCATATCCTTTAATGTCTGGATGGTCTGCTCAGTTTTGTCCATCCTTCTACAGGTGATATGCAATGCTTAACTTCAACTAGGTTCCCAAATCCTCTTAAAGCGTATTTCAGAATTTAGAGGTCAAACAAGTACACTAATATGAACCTATTCCTAAGGGTAATCTATGAAGATGATCAACCTCCAACACATAGATACATATGAGTTAGTCTACCTTAATTGAATCCTTGATGGTAAGAAAGTGAGATTATTTTTTCAATCGATCAATAATCACCCATATAGAAATTATCCCACTTATATTATGTTGTACAATGATCATTAAATTAGTAGATATCTCATCCCACTTACACACCATAATGGGTAGTGTCTATAATAACCTATCTTATCTCTGATTCTTAGCTTTGATCCTCTGGCAGGTTAAACACCCAAACACAAAATCCAAAACTTCATGTCTCATGATAGGCCACCAATATCAATCTCTTAGTGTATAAAACATAATTGTGGCCTTGGGGTACATGATATAAATTTAATTATGTGCCTCTTGCATCAAATCCTACATCAAGTTCAAAAGAAACACCAACTATTTCATAAAAAGGAGAGAACCATCAGGTGACCAAGACCAATCACCTATGGTCTCCCAACCATTTAAAATACTTCTGGTCTACTAGAAATTAGGGTCTCAAACCTAATTAATCTTAACCCAATTGATGAAAGAATGTGTGACCTATACACTGATCAAGAATATCTTCCCTCTATCCTCTTGCACCTCCAGTCTCAGAATTGGAAAACAAACTTATCAAAACCCACTCATCCATTAATTCTAAAATAGCATGTCATGGAAGCTTCCCGCTCTATGTGTCTATGACTACATTTTCCTTACCATGAATATAAGTAATGTATAAATAAAAATTATGAAGGTATTCCACCCAACATCTCTATATGTGGTTTTGGTTCCTTTGGGTGAAAATATGATCCAATCTCTTATAATCTGAGTAAATTTTAAAATTCTATATAAGGAGGTAAAGTTTATATGTCTTCAGCGAGTGCATCACTATTTCCAATTCTAGGTTGTGGGTGTGATAGTTTTGTTCATGTGTGCATAAAGTATGAGAGGTATATTCTACCACATGGTCATCTTTCATCAACACACAT
This sequence comes from Viscum album, assembly GCA_963277665.1. Lineage (NCBI taxonomy): Eukaryota > Viridiplantae > Streptophyta > Magnoliopsida > Santalales > Viscaceae > Viscum > Viscum album. The sequence goes on from OY728135.1 coordinate 477,257,258, forward strand.
ATTAATCACACACTGGAAGCATCATAATACACAACATGAGCTCACTCAAGATTGGAAAGAATCAAAACTATCATGGATGTAAAATGGGTATGAAACTTCTCAAAAGAACACTAACACTTCTTGTCCCACTCAAAATTCACTCATTTTATATTCAAGGATATCAAGGGAGAATCTATCCTTGATAAGTCTTGAAAACAATGTGTATAATACCCAACCAAGACCAAAAAACCTCTTATCTCAAACATATTATTGGGCTATTTCCAAGAAAAGACTACTCGAACCTTCTCAGGATCCACTAAAACTCCTCTATTAGAAATCGCATGTACCAATAACTTTTCCTCCTAAATCCAAAATTCGAACTTGTAAAACTTGTAATATATAAGATTCTCCGTCAAAACATGCAATAGAACCTATATATGGTCATCATAGTCCTCCTTAATCTTGAAATACACCAAGATGTATTCAACAAATAGAACCATGAAAAAATATAAAAAGTGATGGAAGATATAATTCATAAATTCCATAAATAATATAGATTAATTAGTAAGACCAAATGGTATAACTAAATACTCAAAATGTCTTTACCTTCTTTGAAATGTGGCCTTTCAAACATATTCTTCCTAGAAACTCAACTGGTGGTACCTAGATCTCAATTTAATCTTTGCGAACCAACAGGCTCCCCTGAGATAATCATAGATATCACAAATTCTAGGAAATATATATTTATTCTTCACGGTCACCTAGTTAAGTATAAATTAATATATAGAAATATAGAGTCTTCCATCTACCTTCTAGGAAAATATCACTAGTGAAGTTCATAGTGACACATTGGGATGGATAAATCCTCTTTCCTTGAGATCCCCTAACTATAATTTATACTCTTTCAAATCAAGTAAAACTATCCGATAAGATTTCAAGGAAATTGGGATTTTCCCTGAGAGTTGATTAATGGTGAACTTGACCTCTCATTGGGGAGACAATCCCAAAAAACCCTCTAAAACCACATCTAGGAACCTTTCCAAAACCACTAGAAGATCACCCCCTAGACTTTTCATTAATAAATTGATAAAAAAACTTGTAAAACTAGAATGAAATAAACCCTAAATTCTAAATAATATTTTCTGAATATCCCAGATCATAAATCCCACTCACCTAGAATGATCTGAGTAATCCCATTAGGAATAAAAAATTAGACCCTATAGTGATAGTAGTTAAAAAATTCCTTGAAGTTGATCAAACAATAAATGCTAATGATGAGTTTGAATACATCTAGTTCTAAAATGAGGAAATCCTAAATGGCTTCCACATCAGTAACAAAAACATGACACTACGGGAACTTGAAACCCTCCTTCTTCTTCCTACCAAATGGATTAATAAGTCCATCACAAATTGAATCAACTCTACTCACATACCCAAAGCATAAATTATCTCTTGCGAGATAAGATAATGGGATGCATCAATATAAAATAAAATATATTCCATAGAAGAAGGGATAAACACCATACCTCTCATGTGGCTATCCTATAATATGAATCCTCTTGAACAACCTCCAAAACATGAATATGACCTGCCTCAGGATCTCTTTGAGCCTTATTCCCCCTTTTAAGATCCATATTTCCTCATGGGTGAGATCCTCCACCCTTATAAGCATCAAACTATACTTTAGATCCCTTTGAAAATTTGGAGCTTACAATGCTCCCCCACAAAACAAATTAATAAAAGCACTAAATATTCCCAAAATGCCTACACTTGTGGCACAACCTCAGAGCCTCTATAGAATTAGGCCTAGTGATTCTAGACTTACCATACTCATATCAATCAATAGGCTTACAACCTAATTAATCCCATGAAGTTTCACTTGATGAACGCTAAACACTATTTCCACTTCTTTGGTGAGACTCATATTGATTCCAATTCTAACCTGATGAAGAGCTCTAGCTATCACACACTAAAAGAATTTCACTAAGATCTATCTCGATAATAAATTTTGTCTCTTCCATAGTATCCTTTCCACTACCTCCAAATATGTCAGTTTATAGAGGTTACTAATCGTGGACTTGATCTCTGGCCTCAAGCCTATCTCAAATTATTGATCCTTAAGGTAGTAATTCACAAGAAGGTATGATGAAACATGATCCAACGTAGTAAAACATACAACATAATCCATCATTGAATTATCTCCTTACTTCAACTTCAATAAATCATGGGCATTCACCACCCTTAAAGCTTCTAGGTAGAACAACCAATTAAAATACACCTTGAAAGTGGCCCATGTGAGATCCTCATACTTCCAAGGAAGTTCAATCAATTACCAACACTTTCTACTTGATCCTTATAGCACATACATGGATAATCCCACTTTAAAGGTCTCTAGGATATTAACAAACTTGAAGATTCACTCAATATTACCCAACCACTAATCAAGATCATCGGTCCCCTTTTTCCATGGAACACTGGTGAATATTGCATAAAAACTCCAAATATTGATCCACCATCCATGTATTCTCTCAACTAACCACCTGACTGAATGATGGGATCATATGAATCACAGACTCCACTAGAACTGGAATAAAAAGATGTGTTTTATAATGGATGTTATCCATACCACTCTCTATACACTTGGATGTGATACTTCTAGGTGGAACTGTTTAAAAGACACAGAACATAAGATTCATCAACCACAAGTCAATATCAAAACACATAAAATGAACCAAAAATAACCCCTATAAAGGGTATCAACAAGGTTCATAAGCATCAAACGAAACTCCAAATGAAAAAGAGTAAAATATAAAAACGATTAAGTATTTCCTACTATGCATGGTTTGGCCACATGGTTAGGAAAATCATGTACAAACAATATGGGTGTCACAAGAGGTTGTCAGATAGGGATGTACATGGTTACTACTAACCATGTTCCTTAACCATGAACCTTTTCTAAACCTACCTATTTTCAATCAAAAACATAAGAAAATCCCTCAGGCTCATCCCAAAGCTCAACCCTGACCAATAAATACCTCAAAATATCATAAAAACCCATAAACTATCTCATTACATAAAAATCTCACTTCCCTGATGGAAACTCATGGTTTGACATGAAGAACATCTAATTGGGAACTCCCTCATTCCCACCACTAAATTCCCAATAGTCCTATATTTAGTATGCCACTGAATAACAAAAAAACAACTCTTATGCCATTTTGAGTGAACCAACCTTGGTCAACCTGACTCATCACCTGAGATGTCTCATTACATGGATCGAAGTTTATTCTAGATCATCACAGGCTAGAAACAAGCACCAGAAATAACTAATAAGCCCTTGAGAATGGTTTCACTCATGATAAAATAGCATGAACCATACATGAAATAGTACATTCACACAATGAAAATCAAAGTAAATGTTATAACATAAAACATTCATATTATAAAATAAATACTAAGGAGATACCATCAATAGTAATGTATAACATAAATAAGCCACGACATAAAATTAAATTCATATATACATGGTATCTCAACTCAAGAATCAAACTCAAGATAATGGGAATTAGACCAAACAAGGCCTACACATACATCCCAACATATGCACAATCAGAAAAATGACTCCATATGAGCCAACTCAATGAGACCATGTCTCCTTCACAAAACACTAGAAAATGATAATCTTGAAGAGATACTAATGTACATAGATCCCTTGCCTTTACCTATTGTAAGAAACCAGATATTAATCTCAGGTATAGATCTTGAATTCAGGTTATTTTTGAGTAAAAAGGAAGAAATATGAATTTTATAAGTACATGTTGTGTACCTAGGTACCACATACGGCTACATACTGGTTGTGTAACGACCGAGTACATGGTTGTGTGGTGACCTAGAAAACTGCTTAAAGTGGGGGTCAATTGAGGTTAATACATGGCATGTACATTTAATGAACACGCTGTGTACTTTTCTTTTTATTTGATAAATTGGTGTGAATTTGAATCTCATCCTCAAAAACATTTTCTTCTTCTCTTGGTTCATACAGGAGAGCGATAGAATGGCTACGAACATCGAACCCCTCCCGATTCTCTGTCCGACCATCAATTGAGATGCTTTCAGGTGCATTGGAATCCCACTAGTGAGTTGTCAATTCCCCTATACCCTCTCTTCCTAATTCATCTTCTCTCATTAATTATCATTGGTTTAATGTTTTTCACCTTTTTATAGATATATGCATTTTTAGGTCAATTCAAGGGTCAACATTCAAGAGTGTTGATCATATAACATCAAGGTAGGTTTTTTGTGCCTTTTGTTGTTCTTCATTGGATTATATATGATAAAAGTTTCATATACCCATGTTTGGGTTATTGATAGAATTTTAATTTAACCCAAGTTATTACCTGCTATGGTTTGATTGACTGATAATGGGTTATTTCTTATACATAAGGTTATATACCTTGTTATTGGGACACCCAGCGGGTGTGTTTCCCTTAATTTATTATTTATGGTCGTTTGGTCTAGGTTTCCTATGATTTGAACATTTTTTTCATACCTTGAGTTGTTTAGGATGGAGTTTTATTGATTATTTGAATTGCATGAGTTATTATTGTGAATTTTATCCATGTATTAGTTATATATTACATATCCTACCTTTTTATGATATGTGTGTTGTTTTTCCAATGGACCATGAGAGCCTTGGACCAGGAAAACTATGGGGGTTTCCATGATTATTTACATAGGACCATGAGAGCCTAATTATAGACTTTTACCTAGGTGTATTGACTTTGAGAACCACCCAGGAGGTTGTTTATGATTATTTATGCTATGTGGACCCATGGGGTATTTATCGTGATAGATACATGGAGGTCGTTTATAAGTTATCAATGCCGTGTTGACCTAGGGGTATTGGTTGTGATAGATTCCCAGGTGGTCATTTGTAAATTATTAGTGCTATGCTAAACCAAAGGGTTTAGACTGTGAGATCATTCCCAAAGGGTTGTTTATGAGTGATTGAATAATTTTGATGAGTTTTCCAAGCTAAATCACAAGCTTGGACTCAGTCTTACCTGATTGTCTAGATGGTCTTTTGAGACGTATGTTGTTACTATTACACATGGGATATAAATCTTATGCTATATCCCAAGGTTGACATGATTCAAAGGATAAATAATAAAAGTATATGAATGTAATTGAAAACGTTATGATTGTTTACTTTTGATTACTTACTAGTTCGTTGCTTTATTTGTACATATTACTTGCTATATATATTCACTAATAGTTATGCACAAATCTTTTGGTGGTTTCCTACTAGAAAATGTCTCACACAATATTTGGGTCATGATTTTGGACCCAAATAGATTATATGGTTGTAGGTTTATATGAGATAAAGTTCCCTTCTTCATCAGGTTCTTGATTTCTATTGGAGCTAGATAGCATGTGACCAAGACGAGGCTTGAAATGCTGATGGGTTTTACTTTTTTTTCTATTGTACATTGGTTTCTTTATTGTTTCCCATCATTATGACTTGTTTGGATACTTTCCAAGAAACATATGACATGAAGTATCTATATATGCTCCATTTGTTATATTCCTATTAGTTTTCTGGTGTTTACCTATTTTGTTTGTATTACTGCTTCTGTTATTGTTACAATTTGTTATTCCATTATGTGTACTATAAATATGATGGAATATTTTTACCACTATCAAACCCAAGGCCCTCACTACTAGTTGGAACCATTTGGTGTTTGGGGAAATTCACTTGAGTCCATGTCGCCAACCAGGTATGGTGCACCTTTGGGTGGCACCAGGAACCTAGACATTACAAAGTGTTATTAGAGGATATTTCTTTTCCTTATTTCCTTACTATTTTGAGATAATAGACTAGGATAGAAGGTAATAGGTAGTTGGTAATAATTTTTTCTTGGTACTTGGTTACCCCTGTATAGTGAAAATCCAAGTCACCTCGAATATTGCAGTTTTTCTAGTTTTTCAATTGTTACAGTTGATTTGATTTCACCGTTGGGTGACACACTCGATTTGTTTATTTATGATTTATATCATTTTTTGGTTCTATTTATATTGAAACTCGACGATATGGGGGTATGGAATATCATGCATCATATAGGCACTTTGTAGAGATCACATGGCGTGCATTGTTTTCATGTCATTTAGGGTGCATTACTAATTGCATGTTGTTGTGATAGATGTTGTGCTATATATTCATGATGTTGTGATAGATTCTGTGATAGAATAATTTCTAATTTTATAGGTTATTGGTATATGTAATGATTCATTTGTATAGATGCCAATCTTTGGTCCCTGAGGTGTTATGGTCCCTCATGGATCGATATTTGGTGGATCATGTTTGAACATTAAATGAATTCTATTAAGGAATAATATGAATAAGGATACCATATTTTTATTTGTGAGGATTGTGGGATCTAAGAGATCAAAACATGACAATCCTTGGAAAAGTTTTACGATTTTGGGGGTTCTGGAGGTGTTTCAGAGGCTTAGTATCTGAAAGACATAGAAAACATGGTCTGTGACATTCTGAACACACGTCATGTGTTATTTTGTTTTGGAATAAATAATTTTTCTTATGTTCACATAGTGAACTATATGTACACTCCATATAATAGTTGATTATTTTATTGGCTAGGTGAGCAGAGATATGGGGTTGATAAACGTTTATTAGAATACATTGTGTAATGGGAGTACACATCGTGCTGTAAAAGACCATGTAGTTCTATCCATGTAGAAGAAATTAGGTAGAAGGAAAAATTCAAGTACACATCGTGTCTAAGGATGAAAACTCCATGTGTATGGGGTGTTACATGACCATGTTGGTAGATGTACATGCTCATGTTAAGGCTTAAAGGGAACACATCATGTAGTGGTTCTACACGTCGTGTAACCTTCCTCTGTAAAACATGAATGTTTCCCTTCTCCTGTTCCTTTATTGAATTTCAAAGTTTCATTACTTGATAATATTAAACTGAGGTGTGCGCTTGACATTATATAGTGATTCCACCAAGATGTACTCTAGTTGTACAGCAGATGCAGGGTGGTGATGAAACACCAAAAATTGTAGATTAAGGACCACCAATAGATCCTCTCATCATGCCCGTCATGGAACTGGATATTATACCTAATGCAGGTGATGATATGTAGTTCCATGAAGGCTTTATGAGGATGATGCATACTTTTCAGGGAGCACCGTATCCTTCTCCGACGATGGAATAGTTGACATGGGTGTTCCAGCAGCAGCATCCTCCCACTTTTCCAGGGGATGGAGGACCACATGCTATAGAGTTATGGTTGGAGGAAATGATTTCCATATTTGAGCATCTGGAGATGCCTCCAGATAGGAGGGTGAAGCTCGAGATGTACATGTTGTGTGATGCCACCAAGAGATGGTGGGATGTTATCTCACATGCAGGACGTCGTCGGGATATGTCTTTTGAAAAGTTTCAGATAATGATCTATGACTTCTTCTACCCTAAGACATTGAGGGACAATCGATCTTGGGAGTTCATGCATTTTGAGTAAGACACTCTTTCAGTGATGGATTATTCTTCTGACTTTATAGAGATTCATCACATTGAACCTGTTTTGGGAGGTGACAATTTATCACTAGTTAGACGGTTTGAGGATGGTCTCAAGTATGACATTTGATCGAAGGTGAATGTTTTCAGGCTGACTTCATTAACTACTATAGTAAATAAGGCATTGATTACCAAGCACAATCTGAGGGAGTTGGGAGCTATGATCTAGGTCGGTTCAGCATCTAGTGTCGGTGTTCCTTCATTTGATAGCAGGAAGTGTCGTAGGAAGCATTAACACGGTGATTCTAGTAGTAGGGATATACCTTCAAGTAGTCAGGTGAGGTACTACAAGTGTAAGAAGAGTGGGAACATGAGACCTCAGTGCCCGAGAGTCCCAGTTGAGTACCGATCTTGCCACATGATGGGACCTCTTCAGCGTATTTTCTATTTTTTCTCACCAACAGCGAGTGATATGGGTTATGTTTTGACTCCACATTCAAGATCACAGCCACTAGTTTCTCCTCAAATAGGGAACTAGAGTTCTTTGGGCCATTCACGAAGAGGAGGTGGTCATGGATGCGGTTTCCAAATGACTAGTTTTTAGAGAAATTAGGGTGAATCATCTTAGGGTAACCAAGCCGGGTTGCAGAGCCGTGATACATGTCAGAATTTTGTGATGGAGTAGACCCATAATGAGAAAGATCCCAAACCCTCTATGGTTATAGGTATAATTTTAGTTTCCTCAGTTTTAGCTTCTTCTCTTTTTGATAACGGGAATTCCCATAGTTTTATATCTATTTATATTGTGAATAGCCTTGGGCTCTGCATATTTACTACTGACGATGTTATGAGGCTAGACACTCCGTTGGGGATTAAGAAGGCCAGTGTACATTAGTGTAAGGGGTTCACTCTTGAGATTGGTTGGTGTCACTTCTTCTGGTTACTCTATGTCTTACAGATGGCAGGATTCTATTTCATTCTCATAATGGACTGGTTGGTCTTATTTCAGACCTTTGTTGATTGCTATCACCGCAAGGTGAGTTTCACATCACTAGAGGGAGAATCTTTTCTAAACAATGGAGAATGGGATGTCTGGGTTAGAAAAGAAGGACCCGAGCATCATGGGTTTGGAATAATTGCAACCTATATTGCTAGTTTATATTTGGATGACTAGGGGACTTCATAGATGGACTTTCTCCTATTGTTGGATCGTTTCAGGGATGTATTTCCAGAAAAATTTTCAAGTTTACCTCTAGGGAGAGAGGTATATTTCTCTATTGATCTTGTTCCAGGAGTGGCATCAGTGTCCATCCCACCTTATAGGATGTCTACACCAGAGTTACAGGAGCTCAAGAAGCAGTTAGAGGAGTTACAGGTGAATGGTTTCATCCAACCCAATACTTCTCCTTGGGGTTCTCCTTCTAATTTTTTAAAGAAGGTAGATGATACCCTTATACTTTGTGTGGATTATTGGAAGTTGATATAGTTGACGTTCCAGAACCGATATCCCTTTCTATGGATTGTTTATATCTTTGATCACCTTTGAGGAGCTCGCATATTATCAAAGATTGACTTCAGTTCTGGTTATCATCATTTGAATGTTAGATCAGATGATATACCTATTATAGTATTTTAGAGCATGTATAGTCTATACGAGTATTTGGTTATGTCATTCAGTCTCATGAACGCGCCGGATGTTTTCATGGAACTGATGAACCGAGTGTTCCATACTTACTTGGATTCTTTTGTGGTAGTCTTGAGGCACAATATCTTGGTGTAATCTCACACTCAACACGACCATACCACCCATATTGAGATCATATTGAGTATAATGGGAGAGTATCAGTTATATTATAAGCTCTCAAAATACCACTTTTGGATGGATTATATTTCCATATTGGGTAATGTTATCTTAGATATAAGAGTGTCAGTAAACCAAGAAAATGTGAGAGCAGTAGTTTCCTGGGAGCATCCAAAGAACGTCTTTGAGGTACATAGTTTTTTGGGATGGATTGTTACTATAGATACATTATAATATACCTTTCACACTTAGTAGCACCACGTACAGGATTGAATAAGAAGGGTAAAAATACTTGTGGACATATTTCTAAAATTCAGTCTTTCTAAAGCTAAAAGAGTGATTGACTTCAGCACCGATACTGATTTTTCTAGAGTCAGGAAAGAGTTAAACTGCTTACTATGATGCTTCAAGCATTGGGCTGAAAGCAGTGCTTAAACAGGGGGAAGGAGTCATTGCCTACCGATCATTGAAGTTGAGGCCACATGATAGGAATTACCCAATGCACGATCTTGAGTTAGTTGTAGTTGTACATGCTTTAAATTGTTGGAGACATTATCTTTTGCGTGAGCATTTTTTGGTATACACTGAACACAAAAGCCTCAAATATATCTTTACTCAGTGTGATATGAATTTGAGACAACAAAGTTGGGTTGAGTACCTTCAGTATTTTTACTTTGAGCTTGCTTACACACTTGGGAAAGGCAACACAGTGGCTAATGCGTTGAGTTGGAGGAATAAGATACTAGTAGTTCAGGAGGCCAACAGTGAGTGGAAGCTTATGGCTATGTTTTTAACACCCGAGACTTTTATGTTATATAAATCATCAAAGGAATCTTTTTCTACACAACGCTTGCTTGGCTTGATTTACACGCAATCGCGACCTTCCTCGATAGCTTGCGTCGTACGCAATACCGAGTTTCACTAAACAACAATATGCTACTAAAACTAGCCGTTATGAATAGTAATAACCACTTTTTGAAATTTTATAAATTTTATTTTTCATAATGGACTTCATTTTTGGACTCAGAATATTGAAATTAGCCTAGGGTGAAATTTTGGTATTTTTCTGAAAACTTTCAATTTTTGATGAACAGTGAAACCACTAAGTGGTAGGTTAAAAACTGAATTCTGCATAAAAAATAATTTTACCGCTTCTGTGAATGGAATTTCAAAAATCTGACAGACACGGTTGATATCAGTAAGTAAAATGTGGTTCAATGAGATAAAAATAATTTTTTGGTGAATAGTATCTTTTTACTTTTTTTACCGCGGTTAATAGTAAATAGGGTAACTAAGGGTAAATATGATATTAATATTACCCTAACACATGTTCTAATTCTATTGGATAAGTGTAATTCGACCAAAAAAAACTTAGGAATAAAATATGACCATTTAGGACCACTTGGTTTAGATTAGGACATTTATTATTAATTTATTTAAAGAAGGGTTAAAATAGTTAAAATCAATGTTTAATAAGTAAATCATTTTTAATATGGGGTTATACATAAGATAAATTCGACTATAAATATTCATTAGAAAGAGAAAAAGATTTCCTACATGATGGTATTTTATTTGTAATTTTTGGACATCAAATAATTAAATTTATTTATGACACAATGATGATGCAGTAATTATCTTATTAATGAAATATTGACATAATTGATGTTATAAACACCAAAATAAATGTAATTTAAGACTTTTTATGACTTCCACTAATTTTATAGGTTACTATGATATATTATTGTTGATTTAAACAACTTGGTTCGAACATATAATTCTGTTATGACTTTCACAAAAATCATATATCAAATAGTGTCAAAATTGACACAAAATAGTTTTTAAATCAAATATTATATTATTAATTGTTATTTTATTCCTACAAATCTAAGGTTCGGACAAATGACTTAGATAAGGATATATATATTAATAATAGACAATTTGGGGTTCGTTTGGCATGTTATAGTAAGTGTATTAACCATATAGTGAAAGAAAACAAAAAGACACGGTAAAAGTTAAATTAATTAACTTAGAGTTAAATCTAATTGATAAGGTTAAAATAATACCCTAAACTTGTCTAAATCCTATTGATTGAAAGGATTTAGACCCATCCCCACTTTATCTTCTAAATAAGACCCTTTGGAACCATTATAAACCGATTTTGACTTTAATATAAAATAATATTTTGAGATATTCCTAAGGTGCCCCTCTCCTCCCTTATAAAAGGGCACCTCCTCCCCCTCCTCCTCACACCAAATTGAGCACTCAATCTCGGACAACCCCTGCCATTTTCTCCTCTCCACTTCCCTATAATAATCCTAGAGGTCCTGGTCTTCTTCAAAGTCCAATATTAGTTCCCTAAGTGGAGGATTCAAAGAAGCGTTCCAAAGAAGAGGTAATATCCATTACCGATCTTTTCAATTTCTATCTTCTTCAACTTCTTCTTCTTTATTTTTTTCATGATAAAGTAATAACATAAGTATTACTTACATACTGATATGTTTTTATAATTATGAAACAACCCTAATTCATCTTCTATCCATCCTACGGAAAAATGAAATCACCGCGCGTGCGTACGTACGGAATACCGTCTCTACGCCGTGGTGTAATCTATTTTCCACCACCACTTTACAAGGATGGGTATAATGGTGTAATGAGTAACTATTTATGATTATTATAAATTAATATTAATACTGAAATAATATACATATACTCCAATACAATTCCACGATCATAGGAATGATATCATCACTCGTGTGTACGTACGGAATACCGTCTCCACGATGTGATGCGACTCGTTCTACATGATCATCATTACATAATAATTATATAAATGAATTGAATGAATAAATATGATATATGTTACACTAATACCATTCTGGATATAAGGTATCTATAACCTTAAAAGAAGAATAAGAATGTATTCGGCAAAACACGCATAAGAACAAAAGGCAATAAAGACCCGAGTAACAAGTAACAATGAAATATTACTAACAAGAAGCTAAGAATATGACAATATATTATATCATATCAGTATGTATGATTCTGGAATAAGTCAATAACATTATTTAAACCATTATACAGGAGCTTCGGACACGTACAAAGCAAAATCGGACCTAAGGTAAGGGAAATATCACAATCTCATTTTTTATCCGAGATTGTTTATTCGTAAGTATTTACTGGGGTGTATTTTATCATCCACATCCATGTTTCCTCAATATGTAATATTATTTCCATCCACTTACAATAGTTTAAATCCAATTTTACCCTTCGGTGAGTTTTTAGTAAAGAATAATAAAGAATTCTTTTGTCATTTTTCGTACGAGGTACTTTTTGACTTTTCCGACAAAAGTACGAAGAATGTTTTTTTAACTTATACGGCATGAATGGATTTTTAAAACATTATTTCCAAGAAGCTTCCTTTACAAGTTTTCAAGTTTATTTTTAATCAACTTCTTTTATTTTAAAGTTGTATGATATGTTATTAAAGGAAAAATGTTTTTGAAGAAGAAAGGATATTTTCCTCAAGAATGGAGTTCAAGTGTTTTATCAAAATTATTTTCCATCTAAGATAATAAAGGGTTCTGTTTTTATCCCTATTATTACATTGATTTGATCATGTTGTGATGGAATTATTTTTATGAATTCCTTTATCTTATATGAATTGATTTATTATGTCCTGATGTTTCAAGAATCCCATTTTTGTTACATGTATTATCCGATGATGTATGTTTTATGATTATGTGGCACACATAAGAAAGGATTCATTATAAGATGGGTGGGACCTATATCTCCCTCCAATGCATTGGGTAAATATTTTATATCTCATGAGATAGACAAGGCTGGAACGGTAGGTTATACCGGTTCAGTGAAACAGGACTGAAACGAGGGTTACTCGATTCAGAAAGGGACTTTGTCCACTAAGATAGTCTTGGCAATGAGTCATGACTAACAAGAATTTATTTTCCATGATTATGTGTGCATTCCACAATGTTTCAACTTTTATGTTATGATTATGGGGATCTTATTTTCACTTCTATGATTTATTCCATGTTAAGATATTATGATCTCTTTTGCAGGTTATGATTTTCAAAAAGATATGATATGATTTTTAGTTCCTTTATTTTCCCTTGCTGAGCATTTGAGCTCACCCTTTTATGTTTTCTTTTCCCCAGGTCAGGAAGATGGATATTAAGTAGAATATGCTAAAAGGGACCCTAGATATGATGAAATAAATGGGAGACACTGTAGAATATTTATGACCCAGTTGTTTATGATTCCCAGTTTCTAAAGACACTATACCTATATGGTCCTTTGTGGTTTTGTCATATGTTGTAATAAGTGTGCTTAAATTTTGAAGTATTAACAATGTATGTAAAGTATGGGTCATTATAGTTGGTATCAGAGGAAAGGTATAGTCAACCTTTGGAAACTAGGATGTGAAAGCCTTAGTAAGAACCCTAAGGATAAGTCTAAGCATAGAACACAATCTTAGTGTTTTAGAAATGGCCTTGAATAACCTAGGATAAGACCTTAAGCATGAAAATTTTATTCTTGAATTATGTGGTTTTCCTATTATAATTAGTGCTGCTCACACTATTCTTCTTGATTTTAGTCAATGGCTGGAACCTGAAGGAACCTTGTTAATGCGGAATGCGATGGGCAATGCAATGATTGTCCTCCTGAGCAACCAAACGATATGGGATCTGGAATGAAAAATCTTGTATCCATGCTCACACAACTTTCTCAAGCTATGAATCATGCAGGACTTCCAAACGAGCAAAGGAAGGAGCAAAATTCTGTTGAATCCTTCATGAGGCAGCGTCCACCTTCTTTCAGTGGGTCTACTGATCCATTAGTTACTGAACAATGGATTAGTACTACTGAAAAGATATTTTCAGTTCTTCAATGTTCTGAACATGATAAAGTCATCCTAGCAGTGTATCGTTTGGAAGGAGATGCTGATCAATGGTGGAATCTTATTAAGAATACGAGGAAAAGGGATGAAATTGAGTCTATGGAATGGGACGAGTTCAAGAACTTATTTTTCAATAAGTACTTCCCTCGTATTCTCCGAACAAAGATGGAGAAAGAGTTTCTTGAACTGAAGAAAAGGGATGATGAATCTGTTGGTACCTATGAAGTAAATTTTACAAGACTTGCAAGGTACGCTTCTGGTATTATTATCCAACCTGAGAGTAAGATTGATCGATTATTTAGTGGCTTAAAACCAAGTCTTCGAAGGGCGTTAGCCATAAGGGACTTCAATAGCTACGAGGAAATCGTTCGATGTGCTCTCAAAGTCGAGATGGAGATTGGAGTAACCCATCAGTCACATGTGTTTGATAAGAAGAGGAAGATGGAATTCAAAGGAAAATCTAAAGAGCACACTGAAAAGAAGATGAACATTCCCTTATGCTCAAAGTGTGGAAAGAAACATGGAGGGAGTTTTCTTAAAGGGACAATTAAATGTTTTAAATGTGAAAAGGAAGGTCATCGGGCATTTGAATGCCGCGATAATGGGAAGAATATGTCTAATGATGCAAACAAAGGAAGGGATACATAGAATGAACCTACTACACTTCAATGTTTCAAGTGCAAGGAGATGGGGCATTATGCCAATCAATGCCCAAATCCAAGGGTTGATGATGATGGTCGACGTCAACAAAATCTTAAGGCTAAAGACAAAGGAAAGTCACATGCAATTTCTATCAGCGATGTGGAGTACGATAACGAAGTGGTGAAAGGTACACTTACCATCCACTCTAAAGTAGAAAATGTTTTATTTGATTCTGGATCCACCCACTCTTTTATTTCTAAAGAATTTTCTAAGGGTGTCACCATACTACCTCAACAATTACATGTTGAGTTAGCTGTGACAACACCTAATGGCATAACAGTCGCATCAAAAGTTTATAATTCTTCTCCGATCAAAGTTTGTGGGAAAGTGCTTCCCGAAAATCTTGTGATACTTATTTTAGTGGAATTTGATGTGATTCTCGGCATGGATTGGCTTTCTCTACATGTAGCTCATATCAATTTCCAAAGAAGGGAAGTCACATTTCATATTCCAGATCAATCTACGATCGTCTATCAATGCAAGGATGAACATAATCTTCCAGTGGAAATTTCTTCCATCTTATGGGTATTGATTCCACTAAATGAAGGTTATTTATCTCAAATGGTTGGTGAGAAACTTACGATTAAGAATATGCCCATTGTACGGGAGTTTGATGATGTATTTCCGGAGGAATTACCGGGTCTTCCACCAAATCGTGAAGTTGAGTTTTCAATAGAACTCGTACCGGGCGCTTTGCCAATTTCAAAGACACCTTATAGAATGGCCCCAATTGAGTTGCAGGAATTGAAGAAGCAACTCCAAGAGAATCTTGATAAGGGATTCATACGCCCTAGTGCGTCACCTTGGGGAGCACATGTTCTATTTGTTAAGAAGAAAGATGGATCAATGAGACTCTGCATTGATTATCGAGAACTTAACAAGATCACTATCAAGAACAAATATCCTCTCCCACGCATTGATGACTTATTTGACCAACTACGCGGAGCTCAATACTTTTCCAAGATTGATCTTCGTTCAGGGTATCATCAATTAAGGGTAAAAAGGGAGGATATACCAAAGACGGATTTCCGTACAAGGTATGGACACTATGAATTTATAGTGATGCCATTTGGTCTTACTAATGCCCCTGCTATCTTCATGGATCTAATGAATAGAGTCTTTAGAGACTATCTTGATCAATTTCTGGTAGTCTTTATAGACGATATTCTTGTCTATTCAAAGAGCAGGGAAGAGCATGAAGATCACTTGAGAATTATATTGAAGACCCTGAGAAAGGAGAAGCTTTATGCCAAATTTACCAAGTGTGAATTTTGGCTTCAAAAAGTTGCATTTTTGGGTCACATAATCTCAAAAGAGGGGATATCTGTGGATCCAGCAAAAATAGAGGTTATCGAAAGATGGTCGAGACCAACAACAGTAACTGAGATCTGAAGTTTTCTTGGTTTGGCTGGATATTATCGACGTTTTGTAAAGGATTTTTCACGATTATCTAATCCACTCACCAAGTTGACTCGGAAAGGAGTTAAGTTTGTCTGGACAGAGGAATGTGAAGAGAATTTCAAGGAGTTGAAAAGAAGGTTATCCAGTGAACCTGTGATCACACTGCCTTGTAGTGGAGAAAGGTTTGTGATCTACAGTGATGCATCCAAGAAGGGATTGGGGTGTGTTCTTATGCAAAATGATATGGTGATAGCTTATGCCTCACGACAGTTGAAAATCCATGAGCAAAATTACCCAACTCATGATTTGGAGTTGGCTGCGGTAATCTTTGCATTAAAGATTTGGAGGCATTACCTTTATGGTGAAAGGTGTGATATTTATACTGATCATAAAAGTTTAAAGTATATTTTCACACAAAAGGAGCTGAATATGCGTCAAAGAAGATGGTTGGAGCTGATTAAGGATTATAACTGCTCAATCCATTACCACCCTGGGAAAGCAAACAAGGTGGCAGATGCATTAAGTCGACAAGACCATACTAGTTTATCCATGATGAGGATCACAAAGGATCCAATATTTATGGATTTACAAAGGATGGATCTTGGAATTATAATGGAAGGGGAAAAATCTTATCTTTCTCAAATGAATGTTCAACCATCTATACATGCGAAGATTAAGGAGGCACAGAAAGAAGATGTCGAGTTAAAAAAGAAGGTGAGAAATGTTCTTGAATTCAACCTTGATTGTGAGGGGATAATAAAGTTCAGGAATCGGGATTGTGTTCCTCCTATCCCCGAATTAAAGAAGGAGCTGCTGGATGAGGCTCATAGTTCATCATTCTCTATTCATCCTGGAAGCACGAAGATGTATAGGGACCTGAAAGAGTACTTCTGGTGGGATGGCATGAAATGAGATGATGCTGAATATGTCTCTCGATGCTTGGTTTGTCAACAAGTTAAAGCTGAGAGACATAAATCTAAGGGGATGTTACAACCATTACCCATACCCGAATGGAAATGGGAAAACATCACTATGGACTTTGTCACAGGACTTCCTAAAACATCCAAAGGCAATAATGCTATTTGGGTCATAGTTGATCGTCTTACAAAGTCTGGACACTTCATTGCTATTAGAGAGGATTTCTCTCTAGATCAGCTTTCCAGGATATATGTAAAGTAAGTGGTAAGATTGCATGGAGTACCACTTTCTATTATATCTGACCGGGATCCGAGATTTACCTCGAAGTTCTGGCGAAGTCTTCAGCATACTCTGGATACAGAGTTGAGTTTCAGCACTGCTTATCATCCCCAGACAGACGGTCAGTCTGAGAGAACAATTCAAACCCTAGAAGATATGTTGAGAGCTTGCTCTATGGATTTCAAAGGAGGTTGGGATCAACACCTACCCTTGGTGGAATTTTCTTATAATAATAGCTTTCACTCCAGTATTCAGATGGCTCCTTATGAATATCTCTATGGAAAGAAATGCAGGACTCCAACTTGCTGGGATGAAGTTGGGGAAAGAAAGCTATTAGGACCTGATCTCGTTGATGAAATGGCAGAAAAGTTTAGATCTATTCAACAACACATAAGAGCAGCTCAGAGTCGATAGAAAAGTTATGCCGACAACCAAAGAAAAGACCTAGAGTTTGAAGTGGGTGATAAAGTGTTCTTACGAATATCTCCCTGGAAGAGGGTTATGAGATTTGGAAAGAAGGGGAAGTTGATCCCTAGATATATCGGTCCTTTAGAAATACTAGACCATGTTGGGAAGGTAGCTTACCGATGGGCGCTTCCACCGAATCTCTCTCAAGTTCACGATGTGTTCCATGTATCTCTCCTGAGAAAGTACATACCTGATCCTTCACATGTACTCAGCTCAGAAGTTGTACCGCTGGAGCAAGATCTTTCTTATGAAGAACAGCCGATAGAGATTCTGGATCGTAGCGAAAAAGTCCTACGAAACAAGACCACTCGCTTGGTGAAAGTTTTATGGAGGAACCACCAACTTGAAGAAGCTACAAGGGAGCTTGAGGATATGATGAGGGAGAAGTATCCTCATCTGTTTGTTACAAAGTGACGAATTTTGAGGGAAAAATTCTTTTTAAGGGGGGTAGAATGTAACACCCGAGACTTTTATGTTATATAAATAATCAAAGGAATCTTTTTCTACACAACACTTGCTTGGCTTGCTTTACACGCAATCACGACCTTCCTCGATAGCTTGCGTCGTACGCAATACCGAGTTTCACTAAACAACAATATGCTACTAAAACTAGCCGTTATGAATAGTAATAACCACTTTTTGAAATTTTATAAATTTTATTTTTCAAAATGGACTTCATTTTTGGACTCAGAATATCGAAATTAGCCTAGGGTGAAATTTTGGTATTTTTCTGAAAACTTTCAATTTTTGATGAATAGTGAAACCACTAAGTGGTAGGTTAAAAACTGAATTTTGCATAAAACATAATTTTACCGCTTCTGTGAATGGAATTTCAAAAATCCGACAGACACGGTTGATATCAGTAAGTAAAATGTGGTTCAATGAGATAAAAATAATTTTTTGGTGAATAGTAACTTTTTACTTTTTTTACCGCGGTTAATAGTAAATAGGGTAACTAAGGGTAAATATGATATTAATATTACCCTAACACATGTCCTAATTCTATTGGATAAGTGTAATTCGACCAAAAAAAACTTAGGAATAAAATATGACCATTTAGGCCCACTTGGATTAGATTAGGACATTTATTATTAATTTATTTAAAGAAGGGTTAAAATAGTTAAAATCAAAGTTTAATAAGTAAATCATTTTTAATATGGGGTTATACATAAGATAAATTCAACTATAAATATTCATTAGAAAGCTAAAAATATTTCCTACATGATGGTATTTTATTTGTAATTTTTAGACATCAAATACTTTAATTAATTTATGACACAATGATGATGCAGTAATTATCTTATTAATGAAATATTGACATAATTGATGTTATAAACACCAAAATAAATGTAATTTAAGACTTTTTATGAATTCCACTAATTTTCTAGGTTACTATGATATATTAGTGTTGATTTAATCAACTTGGTTCGAACATATATTTATTTTATGACTTTCAAAAAAATCATATATCAAATAGTGTCAAAATTGACACAAAATAGTTTTTAAATCAAATATTATATTATTAATTGTTATTTTATTCCTCAAAATCTACGGTTCGGCCAAATGACTTAGATAAGTATATATATATTAATACTAAACAATTTGGGGTTCGTTTGGCATGTTATTGTAAGTGTATTAACCATATAGTGAAAGAAAACAAAAAGACACGGTAAAAGTTAAATTAATTAACATAGAGTTAAATCTAATTGATAAGGTTAAAATAATACCCTAAACTTGTCTAAATCCTATTGGTTGAAAGGATTTCGACCCATCCACACTTTATCTTCGAAATAAGACCCTTTGAAACCATTATAAACCGATTTTGACTTTAATATAAAATAATATTTTGAGATATTCCTAAGGTGCCTCTCTCCTCCCTTATAAAAGGGCACCTCCTCCCCCTCCTCCTCCCACCAAATTGAGCACTCAAGCTCGGCCAACCCCTGCCATTTTCTCCTCTCCACTTCCATAGAATAATCCTAGAGGTCCTGGTCTTCTTCAAAGACCAATATTAGTTCCCTAAGTGGAGGATTCAAAGAAGCGTTCCAAAGAAGAGGTAATATCCATTACCGATCTTTTCAATTTATTTCTTCTTCAACTTCTTCTTCTTTATTTGTTTCATGATAAAGTAATAACATCAGTATTACTTACATACTGATATGTTATTATAATTATGAAACAACCCTAATTCACCTTCTATCCATCCTACGGAAAAATGAAATCACAGCCCGTTCGTACGTACGGAATACCGTCTCCACGCCGTGGTGTAATCTATTTTCCACCATCACTTTACAAGGATTGGTATAATGGTGTAATGAGTAACTATTTATGATTATTATAAGGTAATATTGATACTGAAAGAATATACATATACTCCAATACAATTCCACGATCATAGGAATGATATCATCACTCGTGCGTACGTACGGAATACCATCTCCATGATGTGATGCGACTCGTTCTACATGATCATCATTACATAGTAATTATATAAATGAATTGAATGAATAAATATGATATATGTTACAGTAATACCATTCTGGATATAAGGTATCTATAACCTTAAAAGAAGAATAAGAATGTATTCGGCAAAACACGCATAAGAACAAAAGGCAATAAAGACCCGAGTAACAAGTAACAATGAAATATTACTAACAAGAAGCTAAGAATATGACCATATATGATATCATATAAATATGTATGATTCTGGAATAAGTCAATAACATTATTTAAACCATTATACAGGATCTTCGGACATGTACAAATCAAAATCGGACCTAAGGTAAGGGAAATATCACAATCTCATTTTTTATCTGAGATTCTTTATTCGTAAGTATTTACTGGGGTGTATTTTATCATACACATACATGTTTTCTCAATATGTAATATTATTTCCATCCACTTACAATAGTTTAAATACAATTTTACCCTTCGGTGAGTTTTTAGTAAAGAATAAGAAAGAAATCTTTTGTCGTTTTTCGTACGAGGTACTTTTTGACTTTTCCTACACAAGTACGAAGAATGTTTTTTTAACTTATACGGCATGAATGGATTTTTAAAACATTATTTCCAAGAAGCTTCCTTTAAAAGTTTTCAAGTTTATTTTTAATCAACTTCTTTTATTTTAAAGTTGTATGACATGTTATGAAAGGAAAAATGTTTTTGAAGAAGAAATGATATTTTCCTCAAGAATGGAGTTCAAGTGTTTTATCAAAATTATTTTCCATCTAAGATAATAAAGGGTTCTGTTTTTATCCCTATTATTACATTGATTTGATCATGTTGTGATGAAATTATTTTTATGAATTCCTTTATCTTATATGAATTGATTTATGATGTCATGATGTTTCAAGAATCCCATTTTTGTTACATGTATTATCCGATGATGTATGTTTTATGATTATGTGTCACACATAAGAAAGGATTCATTATAAGATGGGTGGGACCTATATCTCCCTCCAATGCATTGGGTAAAGATTTTATATCTCATGAGATAGATAGGGCTATAACGGTAGGTTATACCGGTTCAGTGAAACAGGACTGAAACGAGGGTTACTCGATTCAGAAAGGGACATTGTCCACTAAGATAGTATTGGCAATGAGTCATGACTAACAAGAAATGATTTTCCATGATTATGTGTGCATTCCACAAAGTTTCAAGTTTTATGTTATGATTATGGGGATCTCATTTTCACTTCTATGATTTATTCCATGTTAAGATATTATGATCTCTTTTGCAGGTTATGATTTTCAAAAA
The DNA here is from genome assembly GCA_963277665.1 of Viscum album. NCBI lineage: Eukaryota > Viridiplantae > Streptophyta > Magnoliopsida > Santalales > Viscaceae > Viscum > Viscum album. The sequence continues at coordinate 477,279,022 of OY728135.1, forward strand.
GATATGATATTATTTTTAGTTCCTTTATTTGCCCTTGCTGAGCATTTGAGCTCACCCTTTTATGTTTTCTTTTCCCCAGGTCAGGAAGATGGATATTAAGTAGAATATGCTAAAAGGGACCCTAGATATGATGAAATAAATGGGAGACACTGTAGAAGATTTATGAACCAGTTGTTTATGTTTCCCAGTTTCTAAAGACACTATACCTATACGGTCCTTTGTGGTTTTGTCATATGTTGTAATAAGTGTGATTCAATTTTGAAGTATTAACAATGTATGTAAAGTATGGGTCGTTATAATGTTCTCTGAGATTCATTTGGAGGTTTTCATTAGACAGGGGAAGGTGTTTCTTTATTCTATAGTTTTCACCTATAATCTACTAGATCAAGTACAAATGAGGCTGCTATCAGATTTGGAAGCCTAGTCCTACGGGAGAGTGTGTCAGGTGAGGACCCTACTCCTGGATGGACTATAGGTAAGTATGAGGTTTTTTATTTTCATCGGTGCGTATGGGTGTTATCAAACATATGAAAGGAGATTTTGTGAGATTTTCTTGCCTCATCATGGGAAGTTCATCCTAGTGTCACCAAGATGTATCGATACCTACATCATCAGTATTGGTGGCTAGGCATGAAGAGGGATGTTGTTGGTTTTTTTATAAGATGTTCCACCTATCCACAGGTGATGGTGGAACATCAGTGACCAACAGTGCTTTTACAGCAGTTACCCATTCCTGAGTGGAAGTTGAATGATGTCGCGATGGATTTCGTGATGGGTTTACTGAGGTCGACTTGAGGGAATTATAAGGTTTGGATTGTTATCGACAGTCTCATGAAGGTTTCAAATTTATTTTTGATTAAGGAAACCTTCAGTGTTGATGAGAATTTAAGGTTGTACATTAAATAGATTGTACATTTTCATGGGTTTTTTCACTCTATTGTTTCAGACAGGGATGTCTGGATTACTTCTCGTGTCTGGCAGGGACTACAAAGGGCTTTGGATTTACATGTATTTCTAAGTAAATCTTAATATACTGAGATAGATGGAAAGTTTGAGTGCATGATTCAGGTTCTGAAGGACATGCTATGAGCATGAGTCCTAGATTTTGGGGGCTCTTAGGAGAGACATATACCCCTAGTGGAGTTTTCCTAAAATAATAGTTTTTAGGCTACAATTTAGAAGGAACCTTATGAGGATCTGTACAGTAGGCCATGCTAATCACCCCTATGTTGATGGAGGCAAGAGGGGGAGTTATTTTTGGACCTTGTCTTGTCTAGGAGACCATGGAGCCGGTGGAGTTGATTCGAAAGAGGATGGATACTAGAAAGTCTTGGTATAAATCTTATGTTGATTGATGAAGATGACATCTAGATTCCAAGGTCAGAGATCTGGTTTTCCTTCATGTCACACCGAGGTTAGGAAACAGGAGGATTATGAGATAGGGAAAGCTTCAACTAAAATATATCATGCCGTTTGAGGTTTTGGAGAGAGTCGGGCCAGTTTCCTATTGATTGCAGTTACGTCAGAGGTATCGGGGTATGCATGATGGCATTCATTTTTCTTAGCTACGACATTACTTTTAAGACCTGTATCATGTTTTCCAACCTGAGGAGGTTGATTTGGATGTAGATGCATCCTTTGAGGACCACATTATTTGGATTGAGTATCAGAAAAATAATTTTCTTCTAGACCGGTTTGTTCCTCTAGTATGGGTGTTATGGCAGCATGGGCGAGTACATGACGATACTTTAGATAGGGAGGATGATGTACGATCAGAGTGGCAAGAGTTGTTTGAAGTTTCCTCTTCACCACCCTTGGAAGGGAAATTCAGGGATGAATTGATTTAAGGGGGGGGGGGGATATGTAAGAACATGAATATTCATTTCAAGTATGGATCCTGAATTCCGGTTGTTTTGAGAAAAAAGGAAGAAATGTGAATTTTCTAAGAACATTCTATGTATTTAGAAGTACACACCGTGTACATGGGTACAATGTATTTCCACGTACTAGCAGTGTAACAGCCGAGTACATGGTTGTGTGGTGACCTGGCAGGCTGCCTAATTAGAGTCTAGTTAAGGCTAATACAAGATGTGTACATTTAATGAACACACTGTTTACTTTCCTTTTTATTTGATAAATCAGTGTGGGGTCACATCTCATCCTCAAAATTTCTTTCTTATTCAATCAGTTTGTATAGGAGAGCGACAAAATGAACGCAAACTTTCATCCCCTCCTAATTCTCCGTCTAACCACCAATTGAGACATCATAGGGTGCGTTAAAATCCCACCAGTGAGTTCTCAATTCCCCTAGAGCCTCTCTGCCTGATTCATCCTCTCTCATGAGTTATCATGGGTTGAACATTTTTCATATTTTTGTAGATCTGTACCATTTTATTTCGATTCAAGGGATGACATTCAAGAGTGTTGATTGTACAACATCAAGGTAGGTGGTTTGTTCCTTTCATTTTTTATCATTGAATTATATATGCCAAAAGTGATGTATACCCACATTTGGGGTATTGCCTAAATTGAAATTTAACCCTTTTTATTACCTAAGATGGTTTTATTGATTGATAAATGGATATTTATTATACATAAGGTTATATACCTTATTATTGGGACACTCTATGGGTGTGATTCCCTTAATTGATTGTTTATGGTTGTTTGGTCTAGGTTGCATATGTGGCATACCTTTTTTTATGCCTTGAGCTGTTTAGGATATATTTTTATTGATTATATGAATTTCACTTGTTATGCATATGAATGTTAGTCATATAGTAGTTATAGGTTACATGTGATGTCTTTTTATGATATGCATGATGTTTTTCCAATGGACCATGAGAGCCTTGGTCCAGAAAAACCGTGGGGGTTTCCATGTTTATTTACACAGAATCGTGAGAGCCTTGGTGTAGACTTTGACCGAGGTGTATTGACCATGGGAGCTACCTAGGAGGTCGTTTATGATTATTTATGCTATATTGACCCAGGGGGTATTGACCGTGAGAGCTACCAGGAGGTCATTTGTAAGTTATTGATTCCATGTTGACCTAAGGGTATTGACCATGATAGATTCCCAAGTCATCGTTTGTAAATGATTAGTGATATATAAACCCAAATGGGTTTTACTATGAGAGATTTCCCAAAGGGTTCTTTATGAGTGATTGAATAATTGTGACGAGTTTTCTAAGCCAAATCACAATATTGGACTAGGTCTTACCTAATTGTTTAGATGTAATTTTGAGACATCTGTTGTTACTATTACATAGGGGATAAAGAGCTTAGGGTAGATCTAATGGTTTACATGATTCAAAGGATGAATAATAAAAGTAAATGGATATAATTTAAATCTATAGGATTGTTTACTTTTGAGTACTTCCTAGTTTATTGCTTCATTTTGGCATATTACCTTCTATATATATTCACTAACAGATAGGCACAGATCTTTTAGTGGTTGCCTATTGGGATATATCTCATAGTCTGATTGGGTCATTGTTTTGAACCCAAACAGATTATATGGTTGCTGCTATAGATAAGGGCAATCTCACTTCTTTATCATGTAATTGATTGTTGTTAGAGATAGAGAGCATCAGACCAAGCTGAGTCTTGTGATACTGCTGGAGTTTACTTTTTTATTGTTGTACATTGTTCTATGTATTGTTTTTTAGAATTATGACTTGTTTGGATTCTTTCCTAGATACATGTGACATGCATAATCTATATATTCTCTAGTTGATATATTCCTATCAGTCTTCTGTTTTTTACTTCTTTTTTGGTATTACTGCTTCTGCTATTGTTACTATTTGTTATTTTGCTGTGTATTCTCTGCCAATAAGGGCATAGTTTCCCCACTATCACACCCAAGGCCCTCAATACTTGTCAGCATCCTTTGTCATTTGGGTAAATGTGCTTGAGGCCATGTGTCCAACTGGTTATGGGGCATCTTTGGGTGGCACCCGAAACCGGGATGATACACATATATATTTCAAAACAAAGTCTACATATTTGTAAAGACCCAAAGACTAGTCAATGGAAAGTCCCTTCTTACAATTATGTCTTATAGTATAATCACATAATATTACATATACAATAGAATACAAACATTATAAATAAATAGTGAGTAAAATAAAAGGTATCTCTAGAATTTAATGAATGTATACCGATGTAACAGTAACCTGAACCTTATGAATAGTAATGTAACCCTTATGAATAGTAAACCATCTAATGTAATAGTAACCTCACCAGTTGAAGGATAAATAAAATTTATATATCATATAAGTGACAATATGGTATAATTATATCACAGTATAAGTAAATAGATATTTTAAAAATTATTAACAAAGTGTCGGTATTTTTGTAAATCATGTATATTTAATTACAATTTCTAATTAATTTAATAAATTAAAAAAAATTCATAAAATTTATCCATAAATAATTATTTTTATGACCTATGATTATATGATAATTTTAATAGAGATTAATTAATTTTTCAAAGTGTTAGAAAGGAAGTTTTAATTTTAGAATTTGTATTTTTCTAGTAAATTATGACTTAAATTAAAAATTAAATTTCACATATTTAGAAAATTATTTTCATAAATTGGACTTCATTTCTTCATTCTACACATCAAAAAATGGATTGGTTAACATTTTGATATTTTTATAAAAAACTTGAATTTTTGTGAATAGTGAAATACGGCAATTTGTTGTATATATATATATTACATGTTAGATACACTATCTATTGAGTCATGGATGATATAAGAGCCTTGGATTAGAACTCAAAATAACATATTATTTTTTTCCACAATAATCAATATTATTTCTTTTCTTGAGAAAATTAATAAAATAATGAATAAAATATTAAGAAAACCCTCCTCTCCTCCATTATGAAAACCACCCTCACACCCTATTCTCTTCACTCCTCTTAAGCCTTGTTCCTAGTAAAAATTCAGGTAACATCCCTACATAATCACATCTATCATTACCTTCATCCCTTGGTATCTTCAAAATACCAAATCCTCTCCCTTAAAGAGGTTCTAAAGAAAGATATATTCAAGAGGTAAATTCCTCTTTTCTTTCATTTGTATTCTTTCAAGTTTCTTTCATTATTTTTCTTTCCTCGCCTCCTTTCATCAAAATGTTATGATAACTCTATTAACTTAAATGTAATGTAATTTTATTATTATAATGGAATAATTCATCAGCATCTATCATTTCCCATCCTTTAATACTAGAAATGAAAACACCATCCGAGATGTGTTAATTTATCACATTCAAGAATGACGGGTTTTCAATTTCTATTACCATATTCAATTATGTTCATGAAACTATTTTGATTGTAGAACCAGAATATAATATGTGTATTATGTCTAATTTAATGTTATATAATCATTTGTGAACATGATATTAATTTATAAAGAAAAATGTGTTTGATGTGATCAAAAAACTGCCATTTAACCAAAAGGGTTATCATTAAAGTCTTATATAATGATTCATCTTCAATCCAAACATCCAAATGAATTTTTTAACCATGTAATATTATTTATTTTTTCTAATAAAATACAACATAAATTCTTGAAAACCATTCTCATCTTACATGTTTATCTTTATGATTATATAAGTAAACCAATCATGAAAACCAAGGAAACAAATGCTCCCAAACAATGTAATTGAACCTCTAAACTCAACAAAAAAGGTCATGAATAAACTTAATAAGGATATAATAAATCAGTTAAATGAATTATAGGTTATTTAAATATTAATTAATTAATTTAATTTGGTTATCCAAGACATTAAGTTCAATTGAAGGACACCATCGGGCTTAAGGTAGGGGATTCTACTCGAACTTCTATTGTTCCTTCGGGTTGTTCTGTATTTCTTTTTACCCAAATTAAATTATTTTTTATTTTTATGAACTTATTATAAATGTTTATTACATTCTCAAAACTCATCTATCAAGATATGTTCAGAATTATATTTCAGTGATATACATTTTTTTTAAGTGGTTCCCTCCTTAATACTTCCTGATAAAGAAACCCATTTTAAGGGAACTTCCCGAATTCATACCCAATTTCAAGTGAAATATATAATCTATTTTAATAATAAATATTAAAAAAAAATATTTTTATTATGAAAATTGTTTTGGTTCACTTCTGTTTTTATATAAAATATTATGAAATTTTCTATTTTAAAGGCTCTTTATTATTTTCCTTAAAACCACACCAAAATGTTTTAATGCTAACATTTAATAAATACTCTTATTACATGTTTTAAGTTTTGTTTGACATCACTTAACATGATATATTACTATTTTCACTTATCAATGTCCATGTATGTTTTAAATCCTTTCTTTCATGGACACTTTTATGATACACCCATCTATAATGCTTTATGACACCATTATGAAACCCATTTATTTCTATGGGTAACATTATGTTTATGTATGATTGATTATGTATGATTCTATATATGGAAAGAATATTCATGATCATTTAATTATGGGTGTTTCTAGATAGATCTTCAATGCATTGGTTAATGTGGAGTCTCATGATATGTTATGTGCATTGGTCTTGGTGATTAGCCTTGACTCATGTTACTGTGTGCAACAGTCTTGGTGGTTAACCTTGACTTGTGATCATCTATGTGAAATGAGACTTGACTCATACTAAATTCATGTTTTATGTTTCTTCCACGTTAATACGATTCTATTTTTATATGATCCTATGTTTTATATGTTATGACTCCATATGTTCCATGCCTTTTAATATCATTTTGTCATTCTATATAACAATGTACTAAAGCTTTATTCTTATGTTTTCCCTTATTGGGATTTTTAGATCATCCCTTATTCATGTTATCCTCAGGTTATTCTATGAAGATGTAAGAGTATAATGGAAGTTAGGAACTCAATATGAATATTAAATAAATAAATGTTTTATTTAGTCCCATGTTTTCAGTTTATGTACCTAGTCTTCCAAGACACTAGACTTCACGTCCCTTGTCTTGTAATATGATGTTTAATTATGCTTAAAATCATGTATTGATGTGTGTAAAAGTATAGGGCCACTATAGTTGGTTTCGGCGGATGGTCTAGTTATTTTTGGATATTAGTAATAGAGAACTTTAGTGAGAAACTTAGGGATAAGACTAAGTATAAGAAAACATCCCTAAATTTTGGTATGTATTGAGTAAGTGGTTTATTGTGAGAATACATCACTCTATGTATATGAACAAGTGGATGTGGCTCTAGAAAAAATGTTTCTAGGGGAGAAACCTGAAAAATCACTATTATCTAGACTTGAATGAGAACTAGTGCATGAAAATGGGCCTTACTTTACTCTTGGTTTGGCACTCCGGATGGATATGCTTTTTTAAATTCATAACCTTAGTACAAACCATTGTTAAGGGAATAAAAAAATATCCCATAAGAATATTTGTTTAGAAATATATCAATGATAACCTATATTTAAACCTACAAAATCACAAGTTAGGATATAATTCTCCTTTATAAGTTTATCCTTTTATGTTAAAAGATTCTTTTATTCTTATTAGCTAAGTATTCAAGACCATAATTGTACGTTATTTTTATTTGTTAATGGTTGGAAATAGAAGAAAATGTGACAAAAATCAATGTGATAGGGAATGTGAAGATTTCCCTAATGATATGCCTGATATGATGGGAATGGGTGCTCAAAACATGATGATAGTACTTGATCATCTGGATCAAGTTATGAATAATAACTTGAATCAAGTGGAATTACCTCCTCCTCGAAGGAAAGAGAAAGTTTCCATTGAATCCTTCATGTAGAAAAGGCCTCCAATTTTTAGTGGACCTTAAGATCCCCCATCACGGATCAGTATATTAACTCCTTAGAAAAGATATTATTTGTCCACCAGTTCTCAGAATAAGAGAAAGTCATACTAGTAGTTTATCATTTTGATGGGTAATCTGATTTGTGGTGGACACTGATCAAGAATATTAAGTCCCAAGAGGAAATTGATTCAATAGATTGAGAGGAATTCAATAAGAAAATCAATAAATATTTTCCCTGAATTGTTAATCTAAAGATGGAAAGTGAATTCCTCAGATTTAAGAAAAAATAAGATGATTCCATCTGGGAATATGAATAAAAATTTACAAGGATTGAAAGATACACCTACAGCTTTTTGATGAACACCGAGAGTAAGGTGGATCTCTTCTTTAGCATAATAAATCCATGTATAAGAAAAACTTTGGTGATTCAAGACTTAGATAGTTATGAGGATATTTTTCGTTATTCCCTAAAGGTTGATATAGAGATCAGAGACTCTCAATTGTATCATGGGCCTGATGATAAAAGGTGGAAAATGGAGGCTAGTATGGGTGGTTTGGAAAATAAATCCCATGATGGAAAGAATATTGAACATCCCACATGAAAAAATTATTGGAATAAGCATCTTGGGAACTATCTAAAAGGAACCAAAACTATTTTAAAAGTGGAAATATGGGACATCTAGCAATGAACTGTCGAAGGGATATGAATAATTCCACTAATGTGGAAGAATAAAGGCAGGTTCAGATCAATGCTCAGCCTATAGTTCAATGTTACAACTGCACGGAGCATGGGAATTATACAAACAATTTCCCTAAGCCAAGGGTTGTTGAAGGAAATCAATAACAACCTACAAGGAAACAATGAAGGGATTATTCTATCACTACTACTAAGGTCAAAACGGTCAATGATGTGGTTATAGGTATTCTAGTTATTCATTCAAGAATAGTGAATAAACTATTTGATTCTGGTTCTATGAATTCTTTCATATATTTCAAGTTTAGTATAACTATTCAAACACCACCTCCATAATTGGAGGTTATCTTATCTATGGGAATAAAAATTTAGAAATTACTGCATCTAAAGTATATAAATCCTCCCCAATTAATGTTTGTGCATTGAACCTCCCATAAAAATCTTGTCATACTTTCTTTAGTGGAGTATGATGTTATATTGGGAATGTATTGGCTATATTTATATAAATCCAACATCAACTTTTAGGAAATGGAGATCACTCTACACATCCTGAAGAATCCTCTAATTATTTTTAAGTGTAAGGAGGAAGATGAATCTCCTTTAGAATCATTGTCTCAAGTGTGGATATTAATACCTTATGAGAAAGAATTTATAGCTCAAATGATCGAGACAAAGGAAATGATACTTCTCATATATATGCCCATTGTGAGGGATTACACTGATGTATTCCTTGAATAATTTCCTAGTCTTCCTCCTGATTGAGAGATTGAGTTCTTAATTAAACATATTCTTGGATCTCTGTCTATATCAAATACACCTTATAGAATGGACACTATAGAGCTGGAATAGCTAATGAAGCAGTTACAGGAGAATCTGGAGAAGGGTTTTATACACCCGAGTGCTTCACCATGGGGTGTTCTAGCCATATTTTTTAGGAAGAAGGATGTATCAATGCACCTATGAATTTATTATCACGAGCTCAATAAATTCATGATAAAGAATCCCTGACTCAGATAGATGAATTTTTCGATCAGCTATAGGGGGCCAGTTATTTCTCTAAGGTGGACATTTGGTCAGTATATCACCAATTAAAGGTGTGGAAGGAAGATATTCCCAAGAATGCCTTTCAAACATAGTATGGACACTATGAGTTCATAGTTATGTCCTACAGACTCGCTAATACTTCAAAAATAATCATGGATTTATTGAATAGAGTCTTTAGAGATTACCTCAACAAATTTTTGGTAGTCTTTATCGATGATATTTTGATATACTCTAAGAGAATGTAGGAACATGAGGAGCATTTGAATACTGTGTTGATGAATTTAAAAAGGGATAAACTTTATGAAAAGTACATTAAATGTGAGTTCTGTATGGATAATGTATCATTCTTAGGGCATGTTATCACCAACAAAGGGATATCTGTGGACTCTTCTAAGACAAAGGAAATTGAAGCGTGGCCCAAGACAATATCTGTAATAGAGATCTACAACTTTCTAGGACTATCTAGGTATTATCTATGATTTTTGATGAACTTATCATGATTTTAATACCCAATGACCAAGCAGACATGGAAGGGGGTGAAGTTTTTGTAGACTCAAGAATGTGAGGAAAGCATTAAGGAGGTCAAAATGAGGCTTATCACTGCACTGATACTCAGAATCCCAACAAGTGGAGAACTCTTTGTGGTGTAAAAGTATGCTTTAAATAAGGTATTAGGATGTGTGCTGATGAAAAATGATAATGTGATAGCCTATTCCTCAAGGCAGCTGAAAATCCATGAGCAAAACTATCCTACATAGGATCTAAAGTTGGTGTCTGTGATCTTTGCATTGAAAATCTGGTAGCATTAACTTTTTGGGGAGAAGTGTGAGATATATACTGATCAAAAGAGTCTCAAATATATATTCACATAGAAAGAGATTAATATGCACCTAAAAAGATTGTTATATCTCATCAAAGATTATGATTGCTCAATCCACTACCATCCCTGTAAAGAAAATAAGGTGGTAGATGCTCTAAGTTGAAAGGATCTTTTATATTTATTAATGATGAGAGTTGAAAAGGATCCAATCTTATTAGTTTTATAGAGAATGGACATGGGAATAATTAAGGTAGGAATATCATCAATAATTTCTCAAATAGTTTCTCAACCATCCCTCATGGAGAAAATGAAGAATGATTAAAGAAAATATGTGGAAATTTTGAAAAGGGTTGAAGCTATTAGAAATGGGAAATCCTATGATTTCAATATTAATGAGCAAGGATTTGTAATATTTGGGTCACAACTATGTGTACCATCCAATCCAAAGATAAAGAAGGATATTTTTAATGACACACATAGCTCATCCTTCGCTATTCACTCATGAAGCACAATGATGTATCGAGATCTCTAAGAGAAATTTTGGTGGGACAATAAAAAGAAGAATATTATTGAATATACGTCAAAGTGCCTGGTATGTTAGCAATTGAATGCTGAAAAAAAGAAGTCTGAGGGGATGATGCAACCACTACTCATACCATCCTGGAAGTGGGAGAACATCACTATGGATTTTTTCATTGTACTTCCAAGGACATCCGGAGGAAACAATGTTATATGGGTCATTGTGGATCGTCTTATAAAGACAACTCACTTTAATGAAATTTTATAGGACTTCTCATTAGATAAAATTAAATGGATATATATAAAAGTGGTGATAAGGATGCATGGAGTACCACTATCTATTTTTTCTTTTAGAGATATGAGAATAACCTCAATGTTCTGGAAAAGTCTCCACCATGCTCTAAGTAATGAACTGAACATCAATACAGACTGTCATCCTCAAACTGATGGTCAATCTGAACAAACTATTCAGACATTGGAATATATGTTGAGAGAATGTTCTATGGTCTTTAAATGAGGGTGGGACCAACATCCTCTACTGGTCGAATTCTCTTAAAATAATAGTTTAGACTCCAGTATCTGAATGGAAACATATTAAGACCTTTATGGGAAAAGGTGTAGAACACCAGCATGTTGGGATGATGTCGATGAGAGTAAGCTACTAGTAACTAAAATGGTCGAAGAAATGGTGGAGAAGGTGAAAAACATTTAGCAGAAAATCAAGGAAGCTCAAAGATGACAAAAGAGTTATGCAAACAATCATTGATGAGACATTGAGTACAAAAGTTAGAGACATGGTATTCCTCTGTATATCAACATGGAAGAAGGTCATGAGTTTTGGGATGAAAGGGAAGCTAAGTTCTAGGTACATCAGCACCTTTGAGATTCTTGATCATGTTAGAGCTATGGCCTATCAACTAGCACTTCCACCTACCATGACTAAAGTACAAAATGCCTTCAATGTATCCCTCTTAAGAAATTATATACCAGATCCTTCACATTTACTATCTTCAGAGGTGGTACAGTTGGAGAATGATCTTTCTTATGAGGAGATGCCAATAAAGATCTTGGATCGTAGAGATAAATATCTACATAACATGACTAATCACCTGGTCAAAGTACTATGGTGGAATCATAATTATGAAGAGGCAACATGCTAACTAGAGGAGGCAATGAAGAAAAATTACCCACACCTATTTTCAGCATAGAATGTAAAACAAAATTTCAAGGGAAAAATTTCATTAGATGGGAAGAATGTAATGACCCAAAACATAGTCAATGGAAATTCCCTTCCTACAATTATTCCTTATAGTATAATAACATAAGATTACATATAGAAAAAAATACAAACCTTATAAATAAATAATGAGTAAAATAAAAGGTATCTCTAGAAGTTAAGGAACATATACCGATGAAATAGTAACTCAGCCTTTGGAATAGTAATGTGACCCTTATGAATAGTAAATCAGACAATGTAATATTAACCTCCCCAATTAAATAATAAGAAAAATTATCTACCTTATAAGTGAAAATAAGGTATACTTATATCATAGTATAAGTAAATATATATTATAAAAATTATTAACAATGTGTGGGTATTTTTGTAAGTCATGTATATTTAATTACAATTTTATGATTAATTTAATAAATTAAAATAAAATTTATTTTCATAAAATGTATTCATAAATAAATATTTTGATGAATTATGATTATATGATAATATAAATAGACCTTAATTGATTTTTTAATGTTTTAGAAAAGCAGTTTTATTTTTAAAATTTGATTTTTTCAAGTAAATTATGATCAAAAATAAAAATTAAATTTCAAATATTTAGAAAATTATTTTAATAAAATGTAATTAATTATTTAATTATACATGTCAAAAAATGGCTGTGGTAAATATTTGGGATTTTTCTGAAATACTTGATTTTTTGTGAATAGTAAAATATGGTAATTTGTTGTATATATACATTATAAGTTTAATGAACTATTTATTGAGTCGTGTCTGATGTAAGAACCTTGGGTTCAATCTAATATGCACTTATTAATTTTTTTTAACAATAATAAATACTATTTCTTGTCTTGAGGAAAATAATGAAATAATGATTACAATATTGAGAAAACTCTTCTCTCCTCCTCTATAAAAACCACCCCACCCCCTCTTCTCTTCACTCCTCTAAAGCCTTGTTACTAGTCCAAATTCTTATCAAATACCTCCCTAATACCCTCTACCACATCCATAATCCCTTGGTTTCTTCAAAAGTACAAATCCTATCTCTTAAATAGGTTCTCAAGGTAGATATATTCAAGAGTTAAGTTCCTCTTTTCTTTCGTTTTATTTTCTTTCAAGTTCCTTTTTACTTTATCTTTCCTCACCTCCTTTCATCCAAATGTTATGATAACTATATCACCTTACATGTACTATAATTTTATTATTATAATGGAATAATTCACCATTATCTCTCATTTCCCTTCCTTTTATACTAGAAATGAAAACGCCATCTGAGATGTGTTAATTTATCACATTTAAGAACGATGGGTTTTCAATTTCAATTACCATCTTCAATTATCATCATGAAACGATTTTGATGGTATAAACATAATTTAATTAGTGTATTATTTATAATTTACGTTTATGTAATATTTTCTACATAATATATTAATTTATAAAGTAAAATGTGTTTGATGTTATAAAAAAAATGTCATTTAACCAAAAGGGTTATCATTAATGTTTTATATAATGATTCATCTTCACTCAAAACAACCAAATGAATTTTATGACTATGTGATCTTATGTATTTTCACTAATATCATAAAAATTCAATTTTGGACAACCATTCTTGTCTTACATGTTTATCCTTACATGTATATAAGTAAACCAATCATGAAAACTAAGGAAACAAACACTCCCAAACAATGTAATTGAACCTCTTAACCCATCAAAAAACGCCATGATTGAACTTAATAAGGCCATAAAAAATAAATTTAATAATGAAATGGTTCTGTACATATTAATTAATGAATTTAATTTAGTTATACATTAAATTAAGATCAAGTGAAGGACCCCATTAGACTTAAGGTATCAGATTTTACCCGAACCTCCATTGTTCCTTCATGTTGCTCTATATTTATTTTTACCCAAATTAAGTTATCTATTATTTTTATACACATATTCTATTTTTTTTAAATTATCAAAAATCATGTATCAATATCCATTCATTCTTATCTTTTTGAGATATACATATTTTAAGTGGTTCCCTCCTCAATACTTCCTGATTAACAAACCCGTTTTAATGGAACTTCCTGAATTCTTACCCGATTTCATGTGCAATATATCTTCTATTTTAAGAAACCATTGTTTTTATAAAATCAGAATTTTTATTATTAAAACCATATCGGTTCTCTTATGGTTTTATACAAAAGATTTTTCCCTTTTCTATTTTAAAGGCTCTTTATTATTTTCCATAAAACATCACCAAAATGTTTTAATGCTAAAATTTCTTAAATACTCTTCTTACTTTTTGTCACTTCTATTTGAAATCACATACCGTGATATATTCCTATTTTACCTTATCAATTTACATGTATTTTTTAATTCCTTTCTATAATGGACACTTTTATGATACCCAAATCTCTTATTCTTTGTGACATGATTATGATACCCATTTATTTCCATGGGTACCCTTATGTTTATGTGTGATTGATTAAGTATGATTATATATGTGGAAAGAATATTAATGAACATGTTATGATGGGTGTTCCTAGATAGTTATCCAATTAATTGGGTAAATTTGAGTCTCATGACATGTTATGTGCAATTGTCTTGGCGGTTCGCCTTGACTCGTGCTACCATGCACAATGGTCTTGGTGGTTAACCTTGACTTTTGATCCTATATGTGAAATGAGTCTTATCTCGTGATAAAGTCATATTCTATGTTTCTGAAAAATTAATATGATTACATTTTTATATAATCTAATGTTTTATATGTTATGATTCCATATTTTCCGTTCCTTTTTATATCATTATGTCATGCCATATAACCCATGTGCTAAAGCTTTTTTCTTATGTTTTTCCCTTAGTGGGCTTCTTAGCTCATCCCCTGTTCATGTTATCCCCAAGTTATCCTCTATATATGTAAGATAAGAATAGAAGTTATGATCTAAATATGAATATTAAACAAATAAATTTTTTATTTAGTCACATGTTTTGAGTTTTATGTACATAGACTTCCAAGACACTGGACTTCACGATCCTTGGCTTGTAAAATAATATTTTATTATGATTAAAATCATTTAATGATATCTGTAAAATTATAGGGTCTCTATAATATTCACAAATGAATGTATAGAGTGTGAGGCACAAATCCTATTACTATAACACCATTAATCTAATAAAATAATTTACCCATGTAAAAAATAAAGTAATTTGAAATCACATTTCAAAACTAACCCTATTTGAAAACATTTCACTTTCAAACAAGACTTGTAAAAATACCTTTGGTTTTCAATTTCAAATATTATTTCTTTAAAAAAACATTTCTCAACATGTATCAAATAAATAAAAAATTATATATAGGACAACATGATCAACATATCCAAAAATCCATGATAAATATGAACATAAACATCATCATCATCATATAATCAATAAATGAAAATGGGAATCACATATCTCATCACATCAAACATGGAACTATTAAAATTAATAAATTATATAAACAAAACATGAATGATTAAGTGAACATAGGGATATAACCATAAGGTTCAAATGTGAGTGAGTCTATACAAAGTATACTAGCTGGCTAAAGAAAGAGAAAGCTCTCATAGTCTTCCCTAGGCCCAACTTCGGGAGCTCTCATGGTCTCTCTATAAATAAGTGGAAGATGTCATGGTATTCCTACCAAAGGCTCTCATATTCCATTCAAATAAGAATGTAATCTCTCATGGTCTTTCTCCCTAAAGGTTCTCATGTTCCCTAAGAAAAACCCTTTCTCAAACCCCAGTTATCACAGGTGCTACTCCATGCAACATAATCGCAATACAAGTGCCATACATGAAAAATAATTTCATAAGAAATTTTCAAAAACAAAAATTATAATTTTAAATAAATCACTTCTCATATGGTAAAAGCATTTCTAAATAAATTTTATAAATCAATTTTAAACCGTAAAAACACTTTGAGCCATTTAATCAAACACTTGACCTTTAAATAAACTAATCTCATTTAGAAACCCTCTTTAAACACCCTAATTTCAAAACCAATCCATAAATATTATCAAGAATGGAAAAATAGTGAACTATAATTCAAAAAATATCAATTTGATAAGAAAAAAACCAAAAGGTTATTATGAATTTAATGGTAATACATGACAAACACACTCAAATAGATACACCTACCTCACCATTAGTTCCAATCTCATCACCTCCAATTATAATCACTCAGAAAAGGTAAGAGAAGGCCTCACACACCTAAAAAAAGTAAAAAAACCAAGTCCCTAATAAAAAACCAAGTTTCATCCAGCCCTACCATATAGGGTTACATGCATCCATGAAAATGGAAGAACACGTATAAGGAAGAGAGAAGGATGAAGAAACAAAAAAAAAGAGGACTTACCTCAATTCAACCCACCATGTCCCAAGTGGAATCAAATTAAATAGAGGGTAGAAAGCCTCCTCACTAAAGAGTGGGTTTACATATGATTGGATATTGGAATAAGGGCCAAAAGATATAAAATGTTATTAAGGTAATTTAGTAAAATACTAAATTTTTAATGACCTAGATAGACCTCACAGTTTGGTCGCATGGTTATGTAAAATGTGCACCAACTATTCATGAGCTACTAAATCATAAAAACCATCCACATGGTTACCTCGGTTTCTTGCATGGTTTTTTAAATGATTCCAAAATTGTGAAAATGGGAAATATCATCCCCCCAACACCCCTCACATGTTTATCTGCATGGTTATGAAGAACGTGCACTAACCTTTAACTTTGGTTTATCTTCCCCCAAATGGATTTTTTGACCCCTGAAACCTAGAACCTCCAAAGGTAAAACAATCTATAAATAAAACTCAAAATTAGATGTACCCATGACCCAATGGGTGTCACAAGATTTTTCAAGATCTTGAAATTTTTTGTTAGGTTCCAAAAAGCCAATCATAGATTTATAAATTCAATATATAAATTTTAAATGCATTTTCCCACTTTAAATAAATTTTGGGTCACTAAAAATGTTTCATATATTTTTAATTCATTATTATATCATAATGATGTCATAAAAGATATGGTATTTGTAAAAACGATATTTTTTCTCTATTCACCTAAAATTAATCATTTTTTAAAATATTTAAAAATTCACCATAAGCTAATTTTAAAATGCTGAATTAATAACTTATGTTATTTTTATCAAATTTTAGTTTTAATATTTGACAATTTAATTTTTAATTAAAAATATAAAATACAATGAAAACTATTTTTATATAAAATTTACTTTTTAAAACAATAAGTGTTAAGAACCTTATTACATATATAGTGAAAATGATTGTTAATTTACTTATTTTCACATCAACGCATTTTAATTAGAATAATAATTAAAAAAAATTCAATTTAATTTAATATAAATACACCACACTTTATAAAATCATTTTTTTGGAAAAAATCCCATTTTAATATTAAATGGTTTTAATCACATCCAATTAATTATTTATCTTATGACCATTAAATTTAATCATTTAATTAGTATTAAAACACACCAATCATTCTTTAACAATAATGATAATAATATATAAAAAATTAAAATATAGGTTTTTATAATAAATCAATTTTTTACTTTCTTGTGGTTTTACTGTTACTGTAATTTTCTTAATGATGTTTCAAATTTCATATTAAAAATGTATTAATGTTTACATTGTATTTCAATAAAGTATATATCTGTTTGTTTAGTTTGGTGTTGTATATGATACAAGAAATTAAATAAATTATTTATTTAAAATAATACATACTAAAATATAGGGGTGTTATATTCTACACCCTTAAAAAATCATCCTCACAGTCTGAATTTTAATCACCCGTGAAATTAGATAAGGTTATATATAATATATACCAAACTCAAGATATAATTTCTAATGAGATATCAACCTCACTATATTAGGAAATACTCAAAAACCATTCTTTTAATTTATAATATACATATGTATAAATATTAATTTATTCTTACTATTTGTGACAAATAGGAATCTTTAGTTGGTTATACGAGTTTCTAGTAACATACTTTTTCATAGATTAATTTTCATGATCTTATCCTCTACAAAATACTAAAACCAAATGGTTATAATCGATTAAAATATTAAATTCAATTATATGTGTCTTATCCTTTGACACCTTCATTTAAACACAAGATTTATTTTTTCAACTATTAATTAAAACTAAAACTCTATTATTTCAACCTATATTTCATTAATTTCCATTCTCCCAATATCAAAAACATCATCCCATGAAATTACTATAACTAAATTTACTATGATATTTCTTACTATATTCTAAACCCAAATATCATGGAACCCTTGTCTCCTTGAATTCAATATAACTTTTATCCCCAAACAACATTACTCAATCACAAAATCACATACCAATAAACATAAACCTAAATTATATATAATTCTAAAAAGATATTAATATTTTCCAAAATATCATGAATTTCCTGAACATTAAATTTATTTTTTAATACCTAATTTTTTCAATACTACTCAACTTATATTCCCAAAATCAATTAACCAATTATCTTAATTAACCACAATTACTTTTATATAAAATCACATACTAACCCTAAGTGCCACTTATACTTTTATCATGTATTCTTCATAAAACCCAATAAATATATCCTAAAATATCACCTTAAAACAATCATATAAGTCCTTAAAAAGAGTATGTATGAATTTTAACTTATGATCAAAATTAAACATATTAATGTGGTATGGAATATAAAACTCTTAAATTATAACCATTTTATAACATATTAACATATAAATATATCTAAACCCTTATTTTATAGAGACTAAAATTCCCCAGACCCACATACCAGGATTCGACGCTAAAACACACTCATTACAAACTGTCTTTTCTACTAACTGAAGAAACTATAACATCTTGTTACTAGTTTTTAGGTACTCCTTAATCCTTATTTTAGATCATGATTTGGTTGGGGTTTGTCTTGAGTTGTTTCGGGTGGAAAGATGATTTTTTTGGAAGTTTTTGGGCTATGCATAGTTGGCGCATGGTTTTCCCAAATCGTGCACCCACCTAGTGAAAACCTTGAAACCCAAGGTAGTGGGGGTTTTCATGGTTGAATCATGGTTTGAAAAACCATTTTCCATCCTAGTAGAAACCTTTCACCCCAATAGAGGGATGCTCTATTTGTTTACACCGTTTTTCTAACAGTGTATACTTTCCCAACTGACCATTAATGTGGTAATTTTTAATTCCGAAAAATATTTTGAAAATTACTGAACCCCCTTTTTACCTCTCAATCAACCCCAACTACACATATCATGATTTGAAAGATTTTGGGGGCTCTCAATAACCCCTTTTGGGTTTTCCAAACTGTAATAACCTAGTTCTTTCTTATGGAATGAAATCTTTTACCCTTTGATGATTTTAAATTTAAATGATTAATTGTAGGCAAAGTGATTACCCTTTGAGGAAATTGTTATTTTAGGGGTGTCCAAGGTTTTCTCAGAGCCAAGAACCTATATATTTTGAAAAATAAGGCACATTGCATGGTTAATAGAAACCATGCGGGGTAAGTCGTATGGTTACTACTAAATGTGTGAGGCCTAGGAAGAGAGAAAGATGAGCCTGAACAGTTTGAAAAACTATGTGGATTGAGGTGCACACCCATGATAGAGAACCCAAAGTTTTTGACATTTGGATGAGACATTGTTTTCACATGGTTAGTCAAGTTTTTTGTACAAATTGTGTGAGATAGCCCTCATTAGAGAAGTTGGCACATGGTTGGCGCATAGTTTTTCCAATTGTGTGGCCAAATTGTGCAGCCCATTATTTTGAGACAAATTTACCATTTTCCCCTTATTTAATCTTATAACCTAATTCCATTTCTATTTTCATCAACCGGTGGAAAAAACCTACGTGAGGGATCTCCTCTTGAAGCCTAAACTAGGAATCAAGAGATCTTCTTCATGTGATCTCTGATTCGAGTGTCGTCGGTCTCGTTGGATCCACATCAGAGAGTAATCAATTCATTTTGTGTAATTATTTCTTTTTCTTAGTATCAGATGCACTATTTAGGTGCAAGATAATATGACCTATTTTTATATTCTTCATTTTTTCTTCAATTTTCTCCTGATATGAGTTGAATCAAAAGCTAATACAGGATGATAACTCTACTACGGACATATGGTAGGTGTTCTCATGTTTTTACCTCAATGTAGATGTTTTTACATATATGTCATTGTGTTGAACACCCAATTTTTCACAGCATCACCTTTGTAATGAAATTTTTTCCTTGTTTAAAATGAATAGGTATGACCTATTTAATTAATGATACCATTGATAAATGATTAAAGGTAATTAATTTTGAATTGGAACCACCCCTAGGGTGTGTTTTTTAATAAATTATCCCACCATTGGTGGCATAACTATTGAATACCCTTTAGGTGTGTGTTTATCCCTTATAGTGGGATATTAAATGATTAAATGTAAATTTTAAATTTAATTGATTAAGGAAATATAATGGATGACTATGTCACTAGGATCTTCCCATATAATTTCTTTCTTAATCATGAGTCACTTCTTATATTATTATGCCCATGTGAGATAGTTAAGAGGCTAAGACTTCTAAGTTTAGCCTATGACTTGAGCCACCTTCTGAGGTGAGGTTTAAATGAAATGATCATGGTGACGACCTTGAAATAGATAAATGATATTTATTGAATGTTTATTATATTCTATAGGCGAACATGGGTTCTCATAGAAACAGCATGGATGGACTCATTTGTATGTTTCTATACATATGCCCAAGTGATACTTGGACTCCATAGTAGACTACCAAGGATAGACTCAGAGGCTTAACTACTATATGCTCGAGTGACACTTGCATTCCTTATATGGAATTCCAAGGACATACTTAGAGGTCTGATTCTATATATTTCTATGAGTGATACTTCGGCTCCCTGAGTGGACTTCCAAGGATAGACTCAACGACGATGATGTTATACCATGCCAAGAGTGACACCTAAGTTCTTATAAGGATTTCCAGGGTTGATCTTGTAAAGTATTTGGTTCATGATATACCTATAGTGATACCTAGATTACAAAAAAGGGATACCTAGGACGGGATCAGGTTCTTAATTGAATAATTAATTAATTGATTTATATGATGTGTTTTCCAATTCAATGTTCAATCTTGGATTTGGTTTGAGACTTTCGCCTTATTGATGGCCTGGTTAGGCAACATGTGATCACATATATTTATAGGGGATGGTGGGATAAGTTCCAGGTCTCAAAATTTATTTATTAAACAAGATTTAATAATTAAATTAATTTGATTATAAATTGATAAAGGACTAACTTTTTATTCAGAAACATTCTGGCTAAGGCTGAAGAAGGTAGCATAGGAAGGGTGTCCATGGGAACCTGCATCATTTGGGGTTTTTTATGTTCAGTACTCCCTTTACATATTCTATTACTATCTACATACTATTATTATTATATATTCACTGATCGGATGGCATTAGAACCCATTGGTGGTAGCCTATTGGGATTTTATCTCTCAACCTACTCATGCTGCCTTTGGTACTTAAGAAGATTATATGACTATATGTATGGATAAGTTAAAGTGTAATTCAATAGGTTATATATTTTTTCTTAGAAGAAGAGGAGAACAAGACCGAGTTGAGGCATATAATGCTAACTGGGACAGTGTTTGGCCTTTTTGGTATTTT
This sequence comes from Viscum album, assembly GCA_963277665.1. Lineage (NCBI taxonomy): Eukaryota > Viridiplantae > Streptophyta > Magnoliopsida > Santalales > Viscaceae > Viscum > Viscum album. Next base: position 477,300,868 of record OY728135.1, read on the forward strand.
GTTACATGTATCATACACCATCCATGAATACCTGTTTTGGCTGATTTGTAGATACATGAAATGGCACATCATATGTATATGATTATTCTTATATCATTGTTATATATAACTATATTTTGGATGATTATCTATTGTACGGTTGATTTACTACTTCTGATATTGATTTTTTTTTCTACTGTTATGTTACACTCTGATAAGAGGCTATATTCACCCCACATACACAACCTAGGAGCTCACTACTAGCCGATATCCTCTAGAATTTAGTAATATTTTATTGAGTCCATGTGGCTAAATGGGCTTGAGGAACCTTTTAGTGGAATCTGGGTTCAGGAGGTTACAATGTGGTATCAGAGCATTATTTTCCAGTTTACTATTCTGAGATAACAGAAAGGGATTGGATGGAATTGGAATTTGGTAATGACTTGTGCTTCAGAGTAATTAACCCATGTATAGGGAAAATGAAAAATTTCCTCCAATGAAATAAATGATTTCTAGATTTTTACTATTACAATTCATTTGATTCCACAGTTGGGTGATGAACTTGAATTGTGATGTTATCTTTGATATGATCGTGGGTTCTATTTTTTTCAACTTGACGTGAAAATGGAATCCCATCTCATGCATCAATTTATGAACTTGTTAAAAATCAAATTCCATACATTATTTCATTACATATAGGAAGAATCTTGTGATTGTATGATGTTATGAAATTTTCCATGAATGATATAACTGTTGTGTAATAGATATTTTTTATAGGGGATTAAAACCATATGGTTGGTACTTAGAGTGATTTTCATAACCTAAGTAGTGTTTTCCTGATTAGGCTACATAAGAAACCCTAAGTATCCAATTGTGGTATGTTGTGTCATGGAACAAGAGTCTCATGGACTAGAACGGGTTATGGTGTAGATTAGGTGGATTCCATATTTTGGTTCATGAGGAGTATGGGCCCTTATGGATCTGAATTTAGTGAACCATTGGTTCAACCATATAAAATGAATTTGAAATGAAATGTGACTAAAATGGAAACTAAAATTGTTCATAGTGAAGAACATAACCCCGACCTGACCATAGTATTAGGTATTAGGCAGTATATCTTTCTTTTATACAATATATAAATCACACACACCTGACATAAAGAGCTGGCAGAGGGGTGAGTTATTATATGGGAAGTCTTATACCTATCCTATTTAAATATCTACACTTTTAGTGGTTGTTTAATTTTGATCTGAGGCGTGTCCTTGGAATTTGTAGAGGTATTCCACAGTGGTGTCCTCCAGTTGCATGCTAGGAGGGTGGTGGTGATCATGCTCTAGAGGTTGTGGTCCATGGGATACTATTAGATCCTCTAGTATCTCTAAATGAGGCACTATCTATTTTATTAGACATAGGTGTTGAGGCATAATTTCATGAAGGATTTATGTGTTTCATGCAGACCGTTCACGGAGCACCACAACCTACCCTGAAAATGGAAGATTTGACGCATAGTTCTAGTATAATTATTCAACCACATTTTTGGGAGATGGAAGACCACAAGATGTGGAGTCATAGACAGAGTCCATGCTATCTATCTTTGAGTATCCCTAGACACCTCCCAAGAGGAGTGTAAAACTGGATACTTATATGATGCATGATTTCTCCAAGATATAGTGGAATGTAATTAATCTAACATATCATAATTGGGAGATGTCGTGGAGGTATTTTCATATGTAATCGTTTGATTAATTCTATCTTGAGATGTTGACACTGATAGAGCCTGATATTTCATCCACTTAGAGCAGGAAGCATTATCAGATCTGGATTATTCCACCCATTTTATAGAGCTCCATTTCATTGCACCTATTTTTTGGGTAAAAATTTATATAAATCCAGGAGATTCATGGATGGCCTTGTGTATGAAATCCTATCATAGGTTAATGTCTTTCAACTGACTACCATTTTTGGAATAGTGAACTAAGAACTTATCGTAGAACGTAACCTGGGAGGGGATAAGGGTGTGAGCCAGGGTAGTTCGACACATAGATCTGGCGCTATATCAACTAGTAGTACGAAGCATCATCTTGATCTTACACATGGTGAAATTAGTATCAAGAGAATATACTCAGGTAACCAGGTGAGGTTCCACCGTTGTAGTAAACTGGGATATATGAGACCTCAACAGACATGATACCTAGTCGATTGTTGATCTTATGGAAATATGGTCAATATACAATTATTTTGCAGAAATTTTACTTTGGTAGCTAATGAGAGAGGGTATGAACCAACTCCACGTGTAGAAGTGGGGTCAACATCTTCTCATCAGGTAGGGAGATGGAGTACTGCTGACCTATCAAGATTATGTGGTGTTTGTGGTTGTGGTAGTGAGATTCCAGATTTTTAGCAATAGAAGAGCAGATATGCTCAAGGTATCCTAGCTATATCATAGGGTCAAGGTTTAAGCTAGATATATATAGTGCAAACGACACCTCAGGAGGTGATTCATGGACATTCTCTTATGAGAGGTATTATTCTATTGGCCTGTACTTTAGCATCTTCTATTTTTGATATAAGGGTTTCTCATAGATTTATATCAATTAATATTATGGAGAGCCTTGGGTTCAGCATTTGGTGTTCTGTTGGCCTTATGACACTTGATACTATGATGGGGATTCAAATATAGGATGTATGTTGGTGTAGGGAGTCCCCCCTTGAGATCGGAGGGTGTCACTTAATATGGGACCTCTTTATCCTTGAGATGATAGGTTTTGACATCATTCTTAGGATGGACTGGTTGGTTCCCTATCGTCATAGGGTGGCTTTAATATCACTATTGGGTGGAGAGTTTATTCACAAGGGTGAATAGGATGTCTAGGCAAGTCGACCTTGACCCGAGAATCATAGGTTGCGTGGGGTGACAACCCCAATTTCGAGTTTATATCTGGATGATTAAGAAAAACATCATGAAAATTTCCCTCTTGTGGTTGATTGTTTTAGGGACGTCTTCCCAGATGAAATTTCAAGGTTACCTCCAATTAGATAGGTAGAGTTCTTTATTTAGTTAGTTCCATGATTTTCACTAGTATCCATTCCTCCTTATAGGATGGATGCTACTGAGATGTAGGAGCTCAAGAGGAAACTAGAACATTTTGTGATAAAGGGGCTTATCCAAACCAATACTTCTCTATGGTATTTTCTAGTTCCTTTTGTGAAAAATACAAACAGAACCCTTAGGAAATGTGTGGATTATTGGAAATTGAATTAGCATATGGTTATGAACCAGTATCCTCTATCAAGGATAGATGATCTCTTTGACTATATTTGAGAATATCGGGTTATCTAGAAGATTGATTTGAGATCTGGATATCATAAGGTTTGTGTTATACCATTGTACATGCCTTGTAAAACCTTTTTTAAAAGGTATGATCTATATGAGTATTTGGATATGTCGTTTTCTCTCATGAATGGACCAAAATTAATTATGGTGATGATGAACTATGTTTTTTATCATTATCTAGATTCATTTTTCATGGTATCTAGGGATGATATCTTGGTGTATTTTCACAATCAACACAACCATACCAAACATCTTGAGATGGTAATGAATACATAGAGAGAGAATAATTTATGTTATTCTCACAAAGTTCCACTTCTGTATTAATCAAAATCACTTCATGGGTCACATTATCTTGGAGATAAGAGTATTATTTTACCTAGAAAAGGTGAGAGATATAGTTTCCTAGAAGCATCCCAAGAATATCTTTGAGATATGTAGTTTCTTAGGGATGGATGGATATTATAGGTGTTTCAAATAATACTTTTAACACCTAGAATCACCAATCATGGGATTGACTAAGAATGGCATGATGTTTTTATGGTTAGATTCATGTAATTCATCCTTTCAAGAGTTGAAACGAAGATTGTATTTAAGAACAATACTAATTTTTTCTAGAGCTAAGTAAGAGTTACACTTATTACTACAATGCATCGGGTATCAGTTGAGGAGCATTTATTATGTAAGGGGATAGATTCATAGTGTACAGGTCTCGATAATTGAGGTCACATGAGAGGAATTACCTGATGCATGATCTCGAGTCAGCTGTAGTTGTTCATGCATTGCGTTTTCAGATACATTACATAGAGAGATTATTGTGGTGTTTACAAACCACAAAATCCTCATGTACATATTTACATAGCATGATCTAAATATGAGGTAGTGAAGGAGGGTTTAATACCAATAGTATTTTGACTTCGATCTTGCCTACACACCTAGGAAGGGTAATGAAGTGGTTTATGCACTATGTAGGAGGACTAAGATACAGGCAGTTCAGTAGGCTGGTATCAAGTTGAATCATTTGGATTTTTTCTCTGAGATATACTTGTAGATGTAGGGAAGTTAGGGATATAAATTTATTTTATCCTTAGTTGTGACCTATACACTGATGGATAGAGTGAGGATGTGTCATCTATCATATTCTGAAGGCCTATTCCTATGGGAGAGTGTGGAAAGTGTGGACCCTCCTGTTTTTTATACTATAGATGAGGATGAAATTCTATGTATACTTGGTCTCCTATGGGTTTTGGTAGACATATGTGAGGAGATGATGTGAGATTTCTAGGTTTCATCTAATGCAGTGAAACCTAGAATCACTAAGATGTATTAGGATTTACATCACAAATACTGGGGGCTGAGTATGAAAAGATATGTAGATGGTTTTGTCATGAGGTGTTCCACCTATCAGCAGATGAAGGTGGAAAACCAACGACCAACCAGACTTTTATAGTAGCTACCCATTCTCGAGTGGAAATAGGATGACATCATGATGGACTTCCTGATAGGTTTACTGAGGTCACCTCAATGTAGTGATTACATTTGGGTTGTTATTGATAGGATCAAAAAGGTTGATCTTTTCTTTCCTATCAAGGAGATATTTTTAGTATATAAGGTTGGGAGGTTTTATATCGATGAGATTATACCACTTAACAGGGTCCCTCATACTATATTTTTAGATAGGGAAGCTCAGTTTGATTCATAGTTTTGGAATGGGTTTCAGAGGACATTGGGTACATATATTCTTATGATCACAATATACCACCCTCAGACTGATTTTCAGTCAGAGTGCACAATACTGGTTCTTAAGGACATGTTGTTGGTAGGCGTCCTTGATTTTTGGGGATCATGGGAGAGGCACATACTCCTATTTGAATTATCCTACAATAATTGATTTCAGAATATTATTTATATGGATTATTATGAGTATTTGTATGTTAGGTCATGCTGATCACCCCTGTGCTAGTTAGAGGTAGGAGAAGTAGCTATGCTTAGACCTCGAATCATATAGGAGACTATGGAGCAGATTTAGTTAATTTGGTAATAGATTTCTATTGAAATGTCTCGATAGAAATACAATGTTGATCATTTTCAACAACCTCTTGAATTTAAGGTTGGGGATCGGTTCTTTTTATGTGTTTCACTAAGGTTGCAACATATGAAAATTTGGGTATAGGTTAAACTTTATTCATAATATATCGCTTCATTTGAGGTTCTAGAGAGTCGGATCGGTATCCTATCGGTTTTAGTGACCATAGAGGTATTGATACATACATGATGACTTCTATGTATCTCAACTATGTTGTTACCATTCAGACATATATCATTCTTTTCATCCTGTAGAGGTTGAGTTATAGGTATATGTTTCCTTTTAGGAGAATCTGATTCGTATTGTGGATCGCAGGACAAAGGTTCTCTGAGGCTTGTCAATTCCTCTAATATAGGTGCTATGGTAGTATGACCATCTACATGAAGAGATCTGGGAGTATGTGGATGATGTATGAGCACAATTCCCAGAGGTGTTCATAGATGATACTTCACCACCCTTGGAAGGGAAATTCAGGGGAAAATCTCTTTAAGGGGGGAATTTTGTAAGAACCTGGTTCTTTCATGAGGTACATAATATTTTACCTTCAATAAATTTTCCATATAAATTTTTAATTACATACTAATGTGGTTAACCTTTGATTCCACATGTGTTTTAGGGGTGTTCAGGGCTTTCTCAAATCTCAGAACATATATTTTTGAAAAAATAATTCATGTCGTACTGTTAGTAGAAATTTTGTGGGCTCGGCTTCATGGTTACTACTAAATATACAAATTCTAGGAAGAGAGCAGTTGGAGCCTTCATTGTTTGAAAACCCATGAATATTGAGCTGCATTCCCATACAGGAGAACCTACATCTTTATAATGTGGGATGAGACATGATTTTCAAATAGTTAGTTAAATTTTGCATGCATACCATGTAATGCGACTCTCCTTGTAGCATTATGTGGACGGTTTGTCCAATCATTCATCTAAATTATGTGTCTTGATATTTTGAGGAAAATTTACATTTTTTCCCTTAATTAATCATATAATCTAATTCTATTTAACATTTCTTCAACTTGTGGATAGAACCTACATGGTAGATCTCTAATTGAAGCCTAAACTAGGAATCAAGAGGTCATCTCTCTCAGATCTCAGATTCAAGCGTTGTCAGTATCATTGGATCTGTGTCGGTGAGTACCCAATTCCTTTTTTTCCATTCTTCATTATTCTTGGTATCAGCTACACTATTTAGTTAGAAGCTAATATTCTCTATTTTCAGGTTCTTCATCCATTATTCATTTTTATCCAGATCTATGTCAAATCAGGAGTTGATATTGGACGATCACTCTACTATGGACCTAAGGTAGGTGGTATCATTCCTTTCCCTAAAATTATAGGTGTTTATGAATATGAAGTTGTGATGCATGCCTGATTTTCTAGAGAATCTATTTTGAAATGGGATTTAATCCTAGTTTAAAATGAATAGGTATATCCGATGTAATTAATGAGACCATTGATAAATGATTAAAGGTCATGAACTTTCAATTAGAACCATCGTTTTGGTGTATTGTTTAATAAATTGGACCACTATGGGTGGAGTATATTTTGAATACCCATTAGGTGTTTTATTTACCCATTTCCATTGGATGTTAAATAACTAATTTTTAATTTTTAATTCAATTGATTAAAAAAATGGAATGAATAACCATGTCCCACAGATTTGGCTATATAATTTCTTTCTTAAGCATGAGTAGCTTCTTATATTGATATTCCCACATGAGATAGTTAAGATACTAAGCCTTATATGCTTAGCCCATGCCATGATCTACCTTTTGAGGTGAGGTTTAAATGAAATGTTCTTGGTGATGACCTTATTATAGTTGAATTATATTGATTGAATTTTTATTATATTCCTTGGTTGATACATGGGTTATCATATTAATTCCATTGATGGACTCATTTGGTAGTTTCTCTACTTATTCCCTAGTGATACTTGGACTCTTTATTAGACTTCCAAGGACGTACTCAAAGGATTTACTATTATACACCCCAAGTGGCACTTGGAATCTCTTTATGAACATCCAAGGATAGTCTTAGAGGTATGATTATATATATATGATAAGAGTTAGACTTGGTCTCCCTTAGTTGAAAGCCAAGGATGGACTTAATGGTGATGATGTTATACCGCACCTAGAGCGATACATTGGTTATTATGAGTATCACCATGGATGGTCTTCTAATGTGTTTTGTTAATTATATACCTATAAAAATACCTGAATTCCAAATAAGGGAGTCCAAGGATGCGATCAGTTTCTTAATTTAATAATTAATGAAATTATTTATATGAGTCATTTGACAGGCCAAAGAAAAATCATGTATTTATTCAGAGCTGTATGCCTTATTGATGGCCTATTTAGGGAAATTTTGTTCACATATCTTTATAATGGATGATGGGATAAGTTATAGGTCTCAAGATTTGTTTATTAAATGATACTGATTAATTAAATGAATTTGATTATAAATTTACACATGACTGACTATTTATTTAGAGACATTCCAGCTAATGATGAAGCGAGTAGTAGAGGAATGGTGTCTATGGGAACCCAGACCATTATGGTTTGTTTATGTTCAGTACTTAATTTACATATTCTATTACTTTATGCAATCTATTATTATAATATATTCACTGATAAGATGACATTAGACACTATTTTTAGTGGCATACTAGAATTTTATCTCACACATGGATCAAGATACATTTGGTACCTGAGAAGATTATATGATTGTAGATATGGATAAGGGAAAGTTACCTCATACATGTTTTTGATTTTTTTTAATATTTTTGGATAATAGGATTGAGCTAAGGATTGTGTTGCTAGATGGGAAAGTTTTTTTCCTTTTTGGTATTTTTTACATGTATTTTACACCTTCCATGTATTCTTATTTTGGCTACTTTGTAGATACATGATTAAAAGATCATCTGTATATGATACTACTTATAGAATTTTTATAAAAACTTTTATTTTGTTTTTTTATCTATTTTATGGATTATTTACTCCTTCTACTATTGATTTTATTTTTTCTACCATCATGTTACACTCTAATAAGATGAAATAGTCTCCCCCAGAGACAAACCCTAGGCCCTCACTGCTAGTCAATAACCTCTGGCATTTGGAGAGATGAGTATGATGACATGTGGACAACTGGTCTTAGGGAACCTTTTAGTGGCATTTAGGTTCAAGAAGTTACACAAACCCCTTATTAGGCAGATCTAAGAATGGAAGATCTCGTTCAATCCCTCTCTATTAAGTAGTTCTTCTCTCCTTCCTTATCACTTGTTATATCTTTCATTCCTCTATAGGGTTTGTTAAATCATCATGTGTTTGATGGATATAAACTATATTGTTTTGGATCTTGATTCTAGGTTTGTTTTTGAGATATATGTTATCGTCATTTGTCATTGCAAAATCATGTTGCATGTTTTGTGATACGTGATTTCCATGAAAAATATAGGTGGTTCTATTGATATTTTCCATTTATTAAATCCTTGAATTACTTAATTTGATTTTTATTTATTTAAATTGAATTATAAAAACCCAATTTGTTGTGAATTGTAATTGAAATAAATTTGGTGTGGATTTTGAGAGAAAAAAACCCAATTCTAATGGAATTGGAATTTGGGGAATGTTTTGGAAATTGATGGAATTTCAATTAATTTCAGAACTGGTTTTATAAAATTGACTAAATTTATTTGATAAAAACCAATTATTGGTTTTACTTTGAAAAGGCATAAAATTATGTAAAATCTATGTTTTGGTCTTGAAAGTTAATTGGCATATTGAAATGAGAAATTGGGTGATTGATTTGTAAATGATGTTTTGAATTGAAATGAAATGAATTTTCCATTACTGATTTAATGAGAACATGAAATCCTAGGCAGTTAGTGGGTTATTTGGGTCAAGAAAACTAGGAAGGTAATTTCATTGAAATATATTGATGATGGATACACTAAATAAACCATGTTTAGCTAGTAATATTCCCTTAAGTTGGAGTGGATGATAGTAATTTTCCATTAAGTGGAAGTGGATATTTGTTGTGATCACTCATATGAGAGTGTGAGGATCCTATGATCAAAAACTATAATACCAAAGGGCAGATAACCACATTGTGTGTTATTATTACTTTGATATATATGCCTTTGATTTTGAACTGATTTATTCATTATAGTAGATTTATATAAACTATTTTATATAAAATGTTTATTAAACAATCATTTGAAATGTTTTTCATCATCTAAAATGAAAGCATATTTTTAGTAAATATGAAAATGTACTTCCATATATGTTTTTTTAAAATTGAAAACATGATTTGGTTTATTTTATATGGGATATTATTATTGAACAATTAGTGATACCCTACTAGGATTTCATATCACACCCTACCTTTGCCTTCAGAAGTTTGTAGATTTTCTTCTATCAAATCCAAGCAAAGGGAAAGCACCTATAAGAGGAGGTGGATTATCTTGATCCTTTGGGGTTTGGAGTGCATTGTTCATTGGGAATTGGGTTGTTTATCATTTTAGAATATAAGTAAATTTAGGATGTACTATTTTGGGTTTTTGATATTCATGTTTGACTTTCTTGTAATTTCTCCATTTTGGATTGTTGATCATACTAACTTGTTTATTTATCTTCCACAATTTTGTGGAAAAATTGTTCCTTATTTTATATTGTATGATGTCATGTGCTAGTCGCAAACCCATGGTGATTAGGAATTCTCTTCGAGCCATATCAAGATTGTCATGGGTATCAGGGTACCTAGGTGTTAGGTCCGGTTCTTGATAAAGTTCTATGAAAGGTGTAGGTTGAGCATCTTTCTTTGATGTTAGTATGAAATTGAGAGATATTTTTCAGACATATGAGGTAGTTATGAGTGATTTCCTGTCCATCTCTCAACATAATGATCCTTAATTTACCAAGGGTTGTTTGGAAAAGGCGTATGGAGTATTAATTATAGTCTTTTCCATAATTTTGATTTGGATAGATAAAATCCAAATCTTGTATCTTATCTGATAAGATTAATTTCCTTATTTCTCTTTTTGAGTGTTGATCTGAGTAACTTTAAAACATATTCAATGTTGTTTGGTGATATTGTGTAGCATCAAGCCTCTGAGAAGATATGTGGATAGGATCCTAGAGGAAGATGTTAACAAACCAAAGTGAGTGAATCCTCCTGCAGACTAGAATATAGTTCAAGTTATTATGTGTGTTTTCGAAGATATTGGATAGTCATGTGCACTCATTCCCATCGAGGGTCCTGTTATGAAACCTTAGAGGTATGAATTAAAGAATCATTTATAGGATTTCCTTCTCCAGATGATTCTAGTGTTGCAATGTTCTAATGATCGTCAATATAATGAGGACTGGATGAACAAGATTGATCTTTTGTTTGAGTTTCTAGAAATAGTTAATCCTTTTACAGTGAAATGCTTCACATTCAAGATAGAGGGGCCTAACAAGAGATGGTGGGAATTGATGGTGATGAAAAAGAAGAATGAGGTCTTATAGTGTAAGGAATTTAATGTTCTTTTAAATAACTAGTTCGATCTAGATTCTATGGTGTTGGATAAGACTATGGAGTTTTTTAAACTCAATAAATCTGATAAGACCATGATAGAGTATGTGAACTGATTCACAGAGATTATACAGTTTTTTTACCTAATATTGTATCAAATGAGAAGATTAAGACTTTATGCTTCAATATGGGAATTAAATAGTATATTCCTTATCATGTTTTCTTACTGAAGATCTCTTCTTGTGATGAGGTACCTGATAGGGTGTTTATGGTTGAGCTTGGTCTGGCTAGTAAGTTTGGGTTGATGGGAGTTCCGTTGTATCCCTGTGGTACTTCCATGAGTTCCTCCAAAGGAAAGAGAAAGTGTGATGAGTCTCATTGTTATTCTCTATTGCAGGGTTCTTCTAGACCCACTGTAGTGCATGTTCGATGATTTATGACTTGCTTCCAGTGTGGCAAGACTATGCAATCAAAATGGGCTTTCATTGGGACACCTACGATATATGGTTCCTTCAAATGTTTGGGTCACTTATAGAAGTTCTGTCATATCGTTTCTTCTCCACATAGTGTTATGAGGTCATCAGCACCAAAAGGTAGTGTACTGAAATAAAATAATTCATGATCTAAGGGGTTATAGCCACATGAATCCAAAATGAATCATCTTCACATAGTGGAAGAGTCTCTAAAGGAATTAGATGTGGTTCCAGTGATTGTGAGAGGTACCATCACTATAGATTCATCTTCAGTGAATGTTTTATTTGAAACTGTTGCATCTCATTAGTTTATATAGAATCATATTTTTAATCTTCTAAATCTTCCTACAAATATTTTATATTATGTGATGGATATTACTACACTGGTTAGAATGAAGATATAGCATGGTCTTCATTGTCATTATTCTATTTTCTCTTTATGAAATAATTATCTTTCTTGGGATTTTATAGTTCTTGACATGAATCCTTTTGATGTCATTTTCAGGATGGATTGGATCATTGTTAATAAAGATCGAATTTATTGTTATCTTTAATGGGTATCCCTGACTACACCTGATGGGGAGTGTTGTGTATTTCAAGGAGAATGGGACTTGGGGTCAAGTAGATTCAAACCTTATTATCCATATTTTAGGAAAGTAATATCAGTTATTTCTTTTGATATGAACCATGAATATCTGAGTGAGGATATCCCTCCAGTTTTCATTGAGTTTTCTAACATTCTTCCTTCTGAATTCTCTAGTTTTTCATCAAGAAGAATGGAAGAGTTCCATATTGATTTAGTACCGAATACTCAGCCAATATCTATTCCTTATTACCATATTGTGTCAACTGAAATGAAGATGTTGAAGAATCATTTTGATGATCTTTTTAATAATTGATTTATATGCCCGACTATCACACCCCAACCATGAATATTGATTATTTTAATCATTTTAATTATTTTTAGTCTTTATTTTCAGTTTTGGTAGTTGGAAGGTTCAATTTTAATTTTTTTTTAATATTTTATATTTTTTCATGGTTATCCCATATGGATTAGAGTAACCATGTGGTGCCCATGTAGGTGCCCGGGTGGGTCTGATTTGTGTTCCATGACAAGTTCATGGTTTATAAAAGCATGTGACAAGAATTTGTTTTGGCTCTATAAGTGGGTAGTGTCAAGTGGCATTATTTGATCACAATTTTCTCAACTATGTGTTTGCCTACAGGTAACTGTGTGAGGGGTTCCAGGCTTTGCCAATAGCCAAACACAATTAGGGTAGGGTTTGGTAAACCATGCACTAATCATGTGGTTTTACAATGTTCAAAACAAATAAATTTAATTAAAATAAAATGAGAAAAAAATAAAATAAAATAAAATGAGATAAAATTAAAATAGAATAAATAGAATGTTTTTCCATTATTATTTTTATTATTATTATTATCGATAATAATATTACTATTAAGATGATGATGATGATGATTATTATTATTAATTTATTATTATTATTATTATTATTAGGGTTTTAATAAAAACAATAAAAAAATCATTCCTCTTACCCCTTACACACGACCGAACCCCCCTACTCGCGCACGACCCGCCTCGGCTGAGGCCATCCGGCATGGCACCTCCCTCTCCTCTAGTGGCCAATTCTCCTTCCATTTTGGTGTGAAGTCTCCTATAGTGAGTCTCCTCTTCCCTAATCTCTCCTCTTTTGTTCTATTTTCCTCCTCCTTGTATGGTGAATGTGCCTAGGTCAGACCCTAACCCAATTTTGGGTTTCTCCCTCATTGTTTTTTGACAATTAGGATTTTTTGGAGGTATATGAAGTTTTAATTTCCTTCTACTACCAGTTTTTGTTTTTTGTTAGTTTAGATTTATTTATTTGTCTTTTATTTATAGGAAAAATTCTTCCCACCTATTTAATTTTGATTTCCGACACTAGTTTCCATCCCATGGGGATCAAGAATGCCCTTCAGGCCTTATCTTGGGCCAACCTAGGTGACTAATTCAGGGTTAACGAGGGTTGGTTCATGAAAAAAATGGTATCATAGTAGTCCATTGTTATTTGGGGTGTCAGTATTCATGTATATTATGACTATGAAGACTCGATAGGTAGATGTAGGAAGGATGTCATGAACCCTTTCCCGTCCTAAGCCTCCAGTTTCCAAGGGTAGTCTGATATTTGAATTTTCTTTTTTCTCAAAATGTGTGCATAAGGTGTGAAAATTGGAGTGAGCCGGTGTTATACAATGAGCATGTATGGAGTAGTGACCCATGTACAACCTGATTGCATGGTTTAAGATACTTCCTATAGTTTATGCTCTCTCAGAGCATGGTTTGCTAAACCATGTTTCTAGGTTAGGTATATCCACTAGTTGCTTATTCTTAGAGGTTGTTATGTGGTATATGTTTAGATTTAGTTTTAGTTGTCTTGAGTGGATTTCAAAAATGAACATGGTTTTTAGAAAATTGGTTTTCAATAGGGAAAATGGTTTTTGGAGTGGAAGAATTATTTTTGAAATGGGAAAGGTTTTATTTTATAAGAATTTTTGGTTTCAAAGAAAATAATTGAGGGTGAGGGAAATCATTTTGGGATTTTGGAAACACTTTTTGGAATTTGAAATGAAGTATTCTTGAGAATTTTTCAATGTGTTTTTTAAATATGAGTGACATTTTAAAATTAGTTGGGAATTTTTGTTTTATGTTGAATAATCTATTTTGGAAATGAGAAGTGTTTTGAATTGAACCGTGTTATTTCTATGAGTGATCACATATATAGAGATACACATGCGGTAAATGGAAAATTGGTAGTATATGTGGATGGTTTCTTGATCTATCATAGGGATATATATATATATATCTATATCTATGTGTGTGTGTGTGTGAGAGTGAGAGACTTCATGGAATACCAATGGTGGAAATTTAATTTATTTATTTTTTATGAAAAATGGTTTTCAAAAAGAGAAATTTAAATGTTTTGAAAAGTGAGTGATAAATTTCATGGGGTTTCTTTTTTTGTTTTAAATCGTTTTTATGAGATTTGGGTTTTGAAATTCTGAAAATGAGGTTGGAATGGTGATTTGAGTTTGGATTTTGGTTTCTGATTGAAGTGTGGAATTTTGGTTTATGATGTGTTTTGATTTAGATTCATGCCTCTTATTCTGATCATGCCCCAGAAAAGTCCCAGCAAGGAGTGAACAATCAGACTCTAGGATGTCTTTCTCCATGTTTTGGTGAAGTATGGTTTTGGTAATCGGTGTTTTTCTACGTCTAGTGGTTTAAACTTGTCAAAACTGAGGTGGTTAGAGTTTTTGAGGAAATTCTGAATACGTTTTTATCTAAGTATTCTCATTGGAGACTCTAACCAGACTCTGAATTGAGTGGTGGATCTAAGGAATTTTTTGACATTGGACCACACTCTAGTATCCTTTGTTTTTCCCCCACCATCATTATCTGAAAAACCATATAATGTATTTTTCATTATAACTTATAAAGATATGTTTTATTTGGTGTCATTTATTAGGTTATTTGATGGGGGTTTTGTAATTTTCAATACTGAATGAGGTTGTTTCAATTTTTAATCACCAACTCATGACTATGGGGTTGCATATTCTTCAAGACATTATTTCTCCAGCCATAGGTCTTAGAGTGAATCTTTTCACATCGTTAGGAATCATTGGTTATGGAGGACCTTGGTCCAGTTTTTTTCCTTAGTGATGGGATAGAGATAGTTTACGTTTCTCTATTGTGGATTCATAATATCAAAGGTTATGTTTTGTTATAAAAGGAATAAAGGCCTCTTTTCCTAGTTGTGGTATTTGATTTTTAAAGTTCTTCTTTGGTTTTGGGAACTCTTGACAGTCTTGTTTTCATGTAATTCCAGTGGTTATTCCTTCTCAAATGCGAGTCTCTGAACAATTTTCCTTATGTGTCTAGCCATTGTGGAATAGTTTTTGTTTTCGTTTGTGCATGCCTATAGATACATGTGTCTTGGGAAATAATGAATAGTGGTTTAGTTCAATGCTTGGTTTTGGTTTTTTCATCAAGGACCACATGTGGTGGGGGGTTGGTCTGTGCGTAGAATTCATGAGTGGTCTAAGCAAGTCAGTTCTTAAATGGTGGAGAGACCCACAATAGATCTTGTCATGGTTCCTTCAAGAGTTTCCAGTGCTAGTTGGTTTCTTATGGTGGGGATAACCCTATGATTTTCTCCATGGTTCTACTTATTTTTATTTCCCTTAAAGCTGGTATGGCGTGACTAGTGGAGTGAAAGGTCACATCGAGTTCGTGATTTCATTGTCCTTGTTCAGTTTAAAACTCGAGTATGATTCATCATTTTCTTGTGTGGATATTTAAGGGAAGAATGTTTTTTGGTGGGGAGAATTGTCATATCCTATCAATGAATATTTATTATTTTAATAATTTTAATTATTTTTAGTCTTTATTTTGAGTTTTGGGGGCTGGAAAGTTTCATTTTATATTTTTGGAATCATTTTTACTATTAAAAATTTAAGAGTAACTGTGTGGTGCCCATGTGGGTGCCCAGGTGGGTATGAGTAATAGTGAATGACTTACAAAGGGCTTATTAAACCATGTGACAAGTATTCATTTTGTATTTGTAAGTGGGAATTACCGAGTGGCACGGTTTGATCACAGTTTTTTGAACCATTCATTTTCCTACATGTAATCTTGCGAGGGGTGCTTAGACTTTGCTCATGGTTTGGTAAACTATGAAAAAACCACGTGGTTGTAAAATTTTCAAAATAAATAATTTTTTTGAAAATAAAATTAGAAAAAAAATGTGATAAAATTAAAATAAAATAAAGAGAATTTTTA
The DNA here is from genome assembly GCA_963277665.1 of Viscum album. Classification (NCBI taxonomy): domain Eukaryota; kingdom Viridiplantae; phylum Streptophyta; class Magnoliopsida; order Santalales; family Viscaceae; genus Viscum; species Viscum album. Next base: position 477,317,091 of record OY728135.1, read on the forward strand.
ACCCATAATAATAATATAATTATTTCTATGGATAATTAAATTACCATTAATGTGATTATTATTATTATTACTAAGTTATTATTATTATTAGGGCTTTAATAAAAACCCTAACATACCCATCCCCCTTACCCATTACCTACGATAGACCCCCCTTGCTCGTGTGCGACCCGCCTCAACTGCGGCCCTCTGGCATGCCACCTCCCTCTCCTCCGACGGTCAATTCTCTTTCTGTTTTGGTGTGAAGTCCACTCCGATGAGTCTCCTCTTCCCTCATATCCAATATTTTGGATGATTTCCCTCCTCCTTCTGTGGTGTGTGTGCCTAGGTTGTACCCTAAACTGATTTTGGGTTACTCACTCATCACTTCAGGATGATTAGGGTTTGTCGTGTCCCATCAAGGCCGTCTCTAGCCACCGCTATCTAGGGGAGTGGATTCACCATGGTTTTTGAGTAAGGGTTCTTCAAGTTCGTCATTGTGTCTTAATTTTAATTAGGTATTTTGTGGGTTTTGAGTTTCTGGTAATTTTTTATAGAGTGTTTTGGGTCTCATTGATGTGGTTTTGATCTACAGGTGTTAAGAATGCCTATATGTACATGCATAGGTAAGGCATATATTTATGCCCTCTTTATAGGTATTCCTTCATGGATTGGGGAATATGTTCAATTTATCTAGGGTTATATATATTTATATATATATATATGTGTGTGTGTGTGTGTAAATTCATGTGCATGTAAGTGAAAAGGGCTAGTTTGAGTGGTGATCATCAAAAGCGGCATGTTTGAGGTAGGTTTCCCAATGCATTAGCCATTAAATTAAATATTTTTTGATTTATTACTTTTTTCACCCTTATTAAATGTTATCTAGTGATATATGGTTTATATAATAAATGTTTGATGAAAAATAAATTTAATTCATCTTTGTGTTTAATTACATGAAACTGTTTTATTAAATATGCATACCAAGTGTTTATCAAATTGCCCAGTTGGCCTTTGATTGTAATTTTTGGTTTTAAAATAATTGATTGGGTTGAAATGTGTTTGGGGTTCACAAATTGGTTTATTAAATTTGGTTTCAAATGTTTTTGAGATTAAAAGTGGTGTTTATTTAATTCTTTGTAAATTACTTGGAGTGCATTGGTTCTTTAAAAATGGTTTAGTGTTAGCTGGTTTGTTGAGGTGAGTTTGGTACATTTATAAAATAAGTTACTTTGAAAACTCTATTCAGGATTCACATTATTCCTTGTTTAATATTTATGGTAATGGGTGGTACCCAGATATTACATCCCTCATGTGTTTATGGTTGAAGGAAATAGGGGGGAAATTCCTTGGAGTGATTCAGGGGGGTGACCGTGTTGTGTTTCTTGTGTGTGATGCATGTATATGTGATGGATTTCATGTTTGAAATTGATGGATCACGCCATATTTAGTCTAAACAAGGGATAATGTCAAAAAGAGTGATTATTTGGTGACCTATTATTGCATTAGTTTAGATTACACATTGGCTAGTTTCCCTTAGTATGGGATATCTGCTTTTGGATTGTGCCCCTCGGTCAGGCTAGGTAGGGTGTGATGAAGCCTTTGGGCGTTAAGATTTCATCAGGTAAGGCATGACATCGGGATGAGTCATATGTATAGTCTGTTCTAGATTATTCCCGATCTCCTAGGATCTAACATGTACTTTGGAACTTTGTTTTCTGCAGTGAATGATTGTGGTGCCTTGTTTGGCTAGTTACTCATGTGCACTATTTTTCATTTCCCTTGTTGTGTGGTTGTTTTTCCTTCTTCTTTGTGTCATGTAAACTCTTTGAAAAAGTGATGGGATAGTTTGAAACTATTTATGTAGAATAATTTAAAAATGTTTTTCACATTATTTTTCTTTTTTTTTCTAAGTGAAATCAAACTTTCTATCTAAAATTTTAATATCTAATTCTTAAAGAAGAGAATAGTTTTAAATGAAAAGGGGGAAATGGAGACTGATTTGTTTTAAAGATAAAAATATGGGAAAACATATTTTTTGCAAATTTCATTTCAAACATGAAATTAATGGATCTTATATTTAAAGGAAATATAAATGGGAATAAATTTTTTGGGCAGAGCTACTGTGTTTTAATACTAATGCCAATAGTTTCATCTTTATTTTTAGCTTCGGGTGCTACTTCTTGCTCGGATTATATCATCATAGTGAATTGTTGGTTTGAGGTCGATGGTGACATGTGAGCTCACAAGGAGGTATGTGTCATTTTTTTTATTTCCCCTACTAGTTTTTATTTTTATTTTTCAGTTTTTATTTATTTATTTGTCTTTTATTTATTCACCAAATTGTTCCCACCTATTTAATTTTGATTTTTAATACTATTTTCCAGCCCGTGGGGATTAGGAATGCCCTTCGGGCCCTGTCACTGGTTGACTTGGGTTACTAATTTAGGGTCGATCTGGGTTGGTTCATGACACCAAATATGTTACCTTGGGCGGAACATGTTCTTCTTTATAATAAATATATTTGAACACGTTACCTATGTTTTGAATAATAAAAACTCAACCATTTTATGGTAATGAAAAAGTAAATATTTCCACAGATTGATTATCTATTTGAAAATTTTAAAGGGTATAATTGGTTCTAGAAGATTTATCCCTAATTTGGTTATCACTAGTTGAGAAGAAAAGAATCTGACATTTAGAAAACTACCTTCTAGTGTAGGTATTTTGATTTTTGGGTACCTTATCATGCCATTTGGTCAAACAAATTCTCCTATAGTCTTTTTGATTTTGATGGAAAAGATCTTCTAGGAGTGTCTTTTTTTATTATGGTAGTCTTTGTGGATGTCATCCTTGTTTACTTTAACTATTAGGAGGATCGTGTGCTTCATCTGAGAGTTGTATTAAAATTATTGAGAAATCATTGACTTTATTCCAAGATATCAAAATGTGATTTTTAGATTCGGGAACTGAATTTATTGGGACATGTGGTCTTATAACATGGTATATGAGTTGATCCTGAAAAGGTGAAAGTTTTTATTAAATGATAGAAACCATGGAATGTTTTCAAGATTCAGATCTTCTTAGGGTTAGATGGATATTATCACTGGTTTATAATGGATTTCTCAAAGTTTTCTTCTCCGATGTCCACTCTAACTCATAAGGGAGTGAAGTTTTATTTGAATTATAAATGTTATATTTCTTTTTTTGATTTGAAATGTATTTATATTTTTGTGTATTATTGACTCTTAAAGAGGTTGAGTAGGTCTATGTGGTCTTTTGTGAAGCATCGGTTTTGGGTTTGTGTTGTGTTGTTATACAAGGTGATCACATGGTAGCCTATAGTTCTCAGAATCTTAGGCCACACGAGAAGAATTATCTGACCCATGACCTTAAACTCACAGCTGTGATGCATGAAATTAAGAGTTGGAAACATTAACGTTTCATAAAAATGTTTACCATGTATTTTGAACACCAGATATTGAGTTATATCTTATCTCAAAAATATTTGAATCTTTGATAGAGGCGTTGTGTGGAGTAATTGTAGTCTTTTGACTTTGATATTTTTTATAACTCAAGGAAAGGGAATGTAATTTATGATTCTTTGAGAAAGAAAATTCTAACCTAGGTCATGAATGAATCATTAGAAGAGTGTAACATGATGGAACTTTTTTCAATGTTTGATATAGGAGTGTGGGAAACAATGTTCGGGGTTGTTTTGTCTAGTTTCTAGTTGACCTCTACTATTATGAAGATGATTATTTAGGAACAACATTTTGATGATGAGTTCTGTAGTATTAGAGACTCTCTTTATGGTGGGGAGACCATTTCTAAGTGGTAATTATCCACATAGGGTATTCTATATATTTGAATTTGGTTTTTTGTTTTATTATCAATGAGAATAGATGTGATATGGGATTTACATAATACACATTGGGATTTTCACCCAAGAACCACAAAAATGTTCAATGATTTGCGGTGATAATTATGGTTTCCTAGCATGAGATGGGACATTTCTCATTTTTTTCTCTCATTGTTATACATCCCAAAAGGTCAAGGTTGGGCATCAGATACCTTCATTTTTGCTTTAGCCACTTCCTCTTCCAACATGGAAGTGGGATTAGATCTATATGGACTTTGTGGTTGTGTTGTCGCATACCTAGAGAAAGAAGAATGTGATATGGGTCTTTATCTATAGGCTAAACAAATTGGATCACTTTATACCCATTCATGATACAACCAAAGTTATAGATCTATTAAATATCCATGTGAAAGATATTGTTCATTTTCAAGGAGTTTCATCTACTATAGTCACTCATAGAGATACCTGTTTTACTTCTTTCTTTTGGAGATACCATTAGAAGGCCTTGAGATCTCAAGTTTATTTTTTTATTATGTACCATCCATAGATGGATGGATGGATAGATATATATATACAGATCATTGAGGTATTCTTCATGTCTATGGATATATTTTTGTAGGTCTTGGGATCACCACTTGGGATTGGTTGAGTTTTTATATAACAATAGTTACTAGTCTACTGTCAAAATGGATCTTTTTGATGACTTGTATGTTTGGACATATAAATCTCTATTTTTTTGGTCAGATATTGATGAAATTTCATTGGTTATATCGATCTTGGTTAAAGAGATGATAGAAAATATTTTGTTGATTCATCAGAGAATGTTAATGTCATAGATCCAATATAAATCTTATATTGATCATCATCATAGACCATTGGAGTTTTCATATGGTAAAAAGGTGTTCTTTAATGTTTTTCCTCTTTTGGGTTATTGGCATCTTGGGAGTTAAGGGAAGCGTGATCCTCATTTTTTAGGACCTTTTGAGGCTGTTGAGTAGGTGAGTAAAGTGTCTTACCATTTATCACTTACACCATAGTTTATAGAAATAGAAAACATATTCCATTTATCTTAGCTATAGAAAAATCGTTTCTATCCATATCATGTTTTGAGATGGAGTGATCCTGATGTTGAACCAGATTTATATGTGACTGATCATCCATTCATGATAGTTGATCCCAAGACAAAGGTACTTCATGAGAGGATGGTACATTTGGTACTAGTGCTATGGAAGCATGGTTTTGACACACGTGAGATTTGGGGGACATAGGAACTAATAAGGGAGTAGTAGAATCATATTTTTCGTATGGAGAATTCTTGATAGTATTTCTAGGGACCTAAAGTTCTTAATGAGGAGAGGTTGTAACATATTGTTATTGGTTTTCATGTACTCTTTGACCCTTAGTTTTTATCATTCATTGGTTAGGGTTTGTCTTAGGTTTTTTTGAGTGAAATATTGAAATTTTTATAATTTTCTAGGTTGTGCAGATTTGGAAAATAGTTTCCCAAAACCATTCATCCACCTAGTGAAAATCGTGCAACCCAACACAGTGGTTGTTTTTATGGTTGACGCATAGTTTGAAAAACTATGTTTCCAGCTAATAGAAATTATAAACCCCAGTAGAGGGGTACATGGTTTGTCTAACTATGCATCCCTGCCCATCTAACTTTTCACACAGTAATTTTATATTTCAATAAATATTTTAAAAAATCATGAACCCCTTTTCCCTCCTTAACTCCAACTCCTCATATCATGATTTCCTAGGTCTTGGGGGCTCTCAAGAACCCCTTTTGTCTCCTCCAAACCCCTTCCCAGGTGAATCAAAGTGTGGAGGATCTCGACTGATCCCTATCTAGTAATTGGTTCTTCTCTCATCCCTTCTCTCTTGTTCTCTCTTTCTTTCCTCCATAGGGTTAGTTATATCATTGTGTGTTTGATGGATCAAAAATCTGTTGTTTTTTATCTTGATATTTGGATTGTTTTTTATATCTATTTTTCTATAGTTCTTTAGTGTAAATAATTGTGTTACTTGATTAATATGAAAAAGGTAGATGGTTACATTTATATTTTCCATTTATTAAACCCTCAAATTTCATGAATTTATTTTTATTCCATTCAATTGAATTATGAAAACCCAATTTAATGAAAATTGGAATTGAAATTGATTTGGTTTTAGAAAACCCACAATTCCAATTGAATTGGAATTTAGGGAATGTTTTGGAAACTAATAGAATTTGAATTGATTTTAGAATTGATTTTATAAAATGGATTAAATTGATTTGATAAAAACTTATGATTAGTTATATTTATAAAAGGCATGAAATTATTAAATATCCATTTCTTGGTCTTGAAATTGATTTGGAACATTGAAATGATAAGTTGGGAAATTTATTTGTGAATGAAGTTTTGATTTTAAATGAAATGAATTTCCCTTTATTGTGCAATTTAGAGATTGATAACATGAGAGCCTTGGTAGTTAGTGGGTTATTTTGGAAAATCACACTAAGAAGGTAATTCCCTATAAATGGATTGATGATGAAAACACTAACCAAACCATGTTTAGATAGTAATTTTCCCTTAAGTAGGAGTAAATGATCATAATTTTATCTTAAGTGGGAGTGGATATTTGTCATATCGTTGATATGAGAGTGTAAGGATCCTATGACCAAAAACTATCATTTCACAGGGTAGATGAACATTTTTATTATTTTTATTACTTTGATATATATTCCATTGATTGTGAACTATTTTATTCATTATATTTGATTTATTTTAAATGTTTTATATAAAATGTTAATTAATCCATTATTTGAAATGTTTTTCGTAATCTGAAACGAAAAAAGTTTTGTATTAAATATAAAAATGTACTTATAAACACGTTTTATTGAATATTGAATGAATTATTTTGTTTATTTAATATGTAATATTATTATGTAACACTTGGTGAGAGCCTACTTGAATTTGAGCTCACACAATACCTTCATCATCAAGCATTGTTAAATTTTCTTTGACCTGGTCTGAGAAAATGGAAAGAGCATCTTAGAGGAGGTGTATGCTATAATCCTTTAGGGGCCAGAGTTTCATGGATGTCGGTACTTGGGTTGTTTATCTTGTTATATTCTGAGTACTTTGATGATGTACTATTTTTGATTTTGATATAAATGTTTTACTTTCTAGTACTTTATCTATTTTGAAGTGTTGATCATACTAACTTATTTCTTTATCATCAATTATTTTTTAGAAAAACCATTCCCTATTTTATCTTTTATGATACCTAGTTCTAGTCTCTAACTTGTGGGGATTGTAAATGCCCTTTGGGTCATGTCTTGATTGACTTGGGTATCAGGTTACCAAGGTGTCTGCGGTAGTTTGTGACAGATACACAATCATAACCATCCATAAATACAATATCAATAATAAATGTACAATCACTTATATACCCAAGACCTTTTAAGTTTATAGTTTTATAGAGTTAAAAAACCCGTTACATAAAAAATCCCATGTATTTTCCATGTAAAGGAATTTATCCCAATACACTAAGAATTTATCATTTCAAAATAAATTTTCAACATCTCCCACAAAATTCTCCAAATATAATACCCTTCTATAAATATCATGTTTATTAATATTATTCATAAACTAGTGAAATAAAAAAATAAGATGGGTAAGATAAAACACTTAGTAAGGGTATCTATCCTAGAATTAACAAGGAAAAAATAATATTGTAAGAATAATTAATTATCAAATAATTCCATATAACTTATAACGGGATCAGGTGATATATATGCATGGATAATATAAGAATATAAATAATCACCTGGAAAATAATAATTGATTTTAATGTGATATGATTAGTAATTTTAGACATATTTATCATACCTTAAAGAGTATATGCTAATAAATCACACATAACATCAAGGACTTATTCCAAGGAATTATAAAAATATCATCAAGGCCTTAACAGAGACAACATAAATAATTAGAAGATCATAAACCAAATACCCATGTTATTTTGTCTCATATGACATATTGATGCATTAAAATGCAATATAATTTAGGGACCCACCCATTACTATGGATATTAAATGTATTTGTCAGATTAAGGAAATGACTAAAAAATAAAGTATATAATCAATATTATTTAGTAATTAATAAACATAAGTATTAGAAAACTGGCATACAAAAAGTAAATATTTTCCCCACTCAATAAATAGAATATCTTGATCATAATACCTCTCTATAAATAATTTCGATGGTATAATTAGATCATATCCCAATTTATAATAATAAAAATTAAATAATTTTTACATAAATAAGAAACACCTTTATAAATAAATTATAATGTTTGTTTGAAAACAAGAATAAATATCATTTTATTTTGGAAAATTTTAAAAATGAAAAATTTATAGAATAATGGAAATAAAATATTATATAAAATAATATGTAAACTTTTTAAAGAGTATTAATAAAGAAAATATTTTTATAATGTTAGGAAATGGTAGTCATGTGGTAAATGTTAAAATAAAACATTATTTTTGCCCTTTGGTAATGAAAGTCAAAATTGACTCGTACAAAAAATGTTAAAAATATTTTGTTATAAATTTTGTTAAGGAAAATCAAAGATAATAGAAAATTACCTTTATAAATAATTAAATTATATATATGAAAATTCTTGAAACAATATAAATAATATTGATATGTAATAAAAAGATTTGTGATCGAGAAGAAAGGATTAGGACGAATCCCCCCACGGGTATCCATTTAGTTGAATTTTGAACCATAGTGAAGTAAAATGTTAAAAGGACATATAAAAACAAGAAATAATCGGATTAGAAAAATAATATGGGTTTATATATAGAAATATCATATGATTTCGTTAATTAAAAATTTATACATAATTAATCCCAAATACAAAGTGAGATTGGAAAAGTAATCCTTACTAATTTTATAATATTTGAATTAAAATGCCTTGACATAGAAAAAATAAAATGTATCATTAAATATCAGGAATAAAGATATATAAATGATATAAAATTTCAAGAATGAAATATATACATAATATAAAATAAATTAGGTTCATAATACAATACAAGTCAAAGAAGGAAATTTTGTGATGAAGAACCCTTGCCTTGGGAATTTGCATAGTCGGACATGCTCAAAACTCTTGTGTAATAATCTAAGAAATATTAATCACATATATATGTATATATATTAATATATATTAAATTTTATACTAATATTATGTATTCATTTATTATATAATTATTACTAATATTTAGTTAATCTTAATTGTTGGTGTTTGTAGTTTTAACCCTTCCTTGTTTGCTTCAATATAACTACTTCAATTACCATTATATAGTCATGAGTTAATTATATATAAAATTTTATATTTATTATAATGGAATTGGTAAAATTATTCACGAAGTTATATTTTCTTTCCATTTTTACTTTATCGGTGATTATTAAAGAAGAAACTCATAAGGGTCTTGTTTTTAGTAAATTTTAACAAACTAAAAGTGGTGTATTAATAATGAGTTGAAATTTAATATTAAAATTAAAATAATAAAATTAAATATTAGTATCATATCTTATTATTATCACATATTTTATACATTCCAATATGCTATCCAAAATAAATTCAAATAAATAAAAATGTCTCGGTATGGTCATTTTAGGCGGTTAAATTTTAAGATGACAGTTTATTGTCAATATTATTGATATAATGGAAAACTTACCTTTATAGAACCTTAATAATTTTAAAATAACTTATTTATTTATTAAATAAATTTTTTATAAATATCCAACTAAGGTGGTGATGAAAAATGAAAACATCGTTCATAGAGGTGGTAGTCCGCACATAACACAAGCAGCATCTTAATTATCCAATGGATTAGAGAGTGGTAGATAATGGTTCTTCCATAAACATAATAAAATTTAAGTATAATAATTAGACTTATTATTTAACATTATTATGTTTATAATATATTTGAGGAGGTAGAAGTTGAAGGAAACTTGAAAGAACTTGATTAAGATATTTACCTCTTTGTCGGATATTCTCCTTTAGAAAACACCATAAACCTTATTAGATTGGTCTTTTTGTGTGAAGAAAACCTCTAGAAATTTTTTAGTTGGGTCTAGGAAGGATATTTTCATGTATTACTCAAGCTAAGGTGATCAAGGTGTGTATAGAAGTGGGGTGGTGAAGGGGTCCTTTATAGGTAAGAGGGGTGACATTTTTGTAATATTAATTTCATAATATGAAAAAGGGGAAGTCATTCTGAATGAAATTAGATCAAATATTTATAAAAATTGATGATATATAATAGGTTAGTAGATAAATCCTATATAAAATCATTTTAAAATAATATTTTGTGATATTTTTAGTCTCTAACGCTTAATTTAACACCTTTACCTTATTTTAACATTTACCATACTGAATATCTTTTACCTTAGTAACTTATTTTTATGACCAAAAATGAAATTGAATTTATTAACAAATTTGAAAATTATTATTCCAAATATTAAAACCATTTTACTAGATTAAATAAATAAAAGTGATAAAAATTAATTTTAATATAATTACACATAATGCAATAAAAATAGTTTTTAGAAAAAATGACTTTTTAAGTATATAAATGAATGTACACCTAAATTATGTATAGTATTGATACATATAAAATTTATTTGTTTATGGTTAAAAAAGGCGATTTATTTTACTTCAACATAAATCCAAATCCAAACATAACCTTGTGAATACTTAATTAATGGAAATGACCAAAATAGTTCTTTTATTAGAATACCTATAACTTAGCCTCCAAAAAACAAGGCGTATTTTTTAAAATCAAACCTAATAATTTTAGATGCATTATTTTACTACTTAAATTATTTTTTTCTAAAATTAAAGGTTTTATATTTTTTATTTTATGATAATATCATAATGATTTCATAAAATTTGTGATATTTGTAAAAACAATATTTTCACTATTTAGCTAAAAATATACAGTTTTAGAAAAATCATAAAAATTTACACTAAGACAATTTATAAATTATTAATTAATAAATTAATTTCATTTTTCTAGATTCAAATTCTAAAAAAATATTTTACTTATAATTTAAATCCTAAAATATAATAAAAATTGTTTTCATAGAAATTTGTATTTTTAAAAATTTAATTTCTTTAACCTTATTGTATATCAATTAAAATAAATTATGTATTTATTTTTTTTCATAATGAAATGTTTTATTATAATAATCTATTTAAAATGGTAATTTTAATTTAAGATAAATGCACAACACTTTAAAAAATAGTCCTTTGAAAAATATCCCTTTTTAATATTAAATGGATTTAATCACATCCAATTAATTATATATCTTCTAACCATTATTATTTTTTAATTAATTGGTACTAAAACACATCAATAATTATTTAAAAATAATAATATGTAATGATTTAAAATATATCTTTTATAATAAAACAAATTTTTATTTTCTTTAGGTTTTACTATTATTGTAATTTTCATAATAATGTTTCACATTTAATATTCATAATGTATTAATGTTTACCTTATATTGTAATAAATTATATATCATTTTGTTTTAGTCTAGTGTTTTTTGTGATAAAATCTATTCAATAAGGTTTTTATTTGAAATAATATATACTAAAATCTCAAGGAGTTATAAACTTGATATTTTTATACATATTTTTTAAAATTACTCAGCTTAATGATTTTTTAATGAAAATTAAAATAGAATGAAATTAATATAGAATAATGAAAATATGTAATACCTCAAGAACAATACCTGCATCACTTCTCAAAAATTCGTTAGGAATATTTCACTTTCAATAGTTTTTTTCTTAAAACCGCTCCATATAAATTTCATATTTAAATAAAAAAATTTAAAATAAAATTTGAAATTAATTTACTTAAACATTCCTAAGACAACTCACTAAAAAACGAATTAATATTCCAAACATATGAAAAATATTAATATGATCCAACCAATTTCATTACCATTTAACAAATATGAATTAATGAAATTTATAATAAAACTATAAATGTTCTTGAAGAAAAAAATGTCATAATTGGTCATAAGGGAGGAACTATTGATGTGTAGTATATATGATAACTCCCCCCCCCCACATATTAAACACTATTTATAATGTCCAATTACAAGGATGGTATATATATATAATATATGATAAAGCAACAATATCAACACACTCACACAATTAAGGAAACATAAATTTGAGATCAATGCATCCCTCATGACACTCTTATCACTTACCAAGGACCAAATTAATGGAATCCCTCATCTCTTTCATGTATTAAATGGTAGGTCTTGCAAAATAAAAGAAAATTATAAAAAAAATTACCATTCTTCTATGATATTCATAGTTTATGATTCTTCTTATGTTTTACAACACATGGTATAAATTAGTTTAATGAAAATGTATAATCCTAAGTGTAAAATGTATGTTTTAATAGTGTACATATTATTTAATGATAAAAAAAGAAAAAATAAACATGAAAACATAGAAATTAAAAATTCATGTTTTTATTTCTTTTTTTACCTATAAATATGTGTCTTTGTTTATGGTTACTTATTGACTTTTTAACCAACTTCTTATATATGGTCACTTGGAAGAAGGGGCTTATTCTCAATGAACTTCCATAAGGGACGTGTGCCTCTTACTCTTCTATAAAATGAATTGTATTTAGGAGGATTAGTAATCTATTTTCATATCCCGGATACATGTTAAAAATAATTATATGTGGATCCATGTTTCTTCAATAATCCTTATGACTTCCACCTATTTTTAGATATATGGGGTAATCCAAATTTCACTCATTAGAAAAAAAGTATAAAACGTATAGTTTATCCTCATGTATTTCATGATTCAAATTTATATAAATATAAAAATTCTTAACATAGAACTCTATAAAAAGTGAAATATTAACTACGTTCACAAAAATAAATGGATTTTAAAATTCAATAAAATCATGGAATTATGAATTCCCATTTTTAATTATAGAAAAAAAATCAGAAAATTTAAATTCAAAATAACTTGGATTTACATCATTGAATTTTGGCTCAGTTAAAATGATAATAATATATTCAATTTCACATTTTACTATATTTTCCATGTCATTTACTACCTCTTATATATTTCCAACCAAATTTACAAGCCTTTATAAGATTTTCGGTTGTTCAAAATATAATTGCGCAAAATATTCCATATCTAATAATATTTTTTCATTTTACTTAGAGTTTTGGGAGAAATAATGTATAAGGGGTGGTTTGTTATTTAATATACATGGATAATAATCAACTTGAAACTATTAATCCATGAATGGGTGGTATTCTTTTATATAAGTGTATGAAATCACTGCATGATATAGATAAAAATCCTTTTTAGGTTATGAAAACCGAACTCCAGTGGAATACACGTTCATTTATGAATGTTTTGGAGGAAAAGGATGAGGTAACAAAGTATAAGAGAAGATAAAAAATAAGAAGAAAGTTTGAATCAATCAGCTTCTACTCAAAACATTCACTATATAAAATTGATTTCCTTAGAAATGATGAAATATAATTGACCAAACCATCATGAGAATTGGTCACATTAGAATTTATAGTTTATCATAAACTAACTTAAAATATATCTAGTCGAAGTAGGGGATTATACCATAGAAAAAAATAGAATTATATGGATTTATAACTTCTACCAATTATCTATGAGGCACAAAAAAAGGAGTGTAAATAGAATAAAAAAAGGTGTCTTAAACTAGTGCTACATTACCAAAGGTTATAAGGTGGATGAAAATAAAAATTCAATCCGAATTTTAGTGGTTTGTTGGGAAATCAATCACTCAAATTGTTTCATTTTATGAATTTTTGTTGTGAGATTAAAAGGTATGGATAATTCCTTGGTCCTGTACTAAAAAATATCCTAATAAAAATCCGACCCTTAGTGTGGTGATGGATGTTCCAAATATTTCATGAATTTATCAACATAATTAAAAAGATAAGGAATATAATGGTTATGGTACCCATAATACTTGATATTTTTGCATTTCATTCAATATAAACCCCTTATCCTTATCCTAGTGATTTAAAGGTAGAGAAATAAGGATTTTGGTGTCAACAAAATCAAACACAAATAACAAAATAAAAACCCAATTAATTGACTAAAATCATATCAACAAAACTTCATGTAAAAACTTTACACCCCTAAAAATCATTGAAATTTATATGCAACATGGATCTATTTATTGAGATAAATAATTCCTTATGATATAGAATAAAACCCTAGATTCAATTTATATATGATAATGTTTCTCGGTTTATCTTGATCCATACTTGTACAACACTCTAAATATCATTAAAATCGTCCCCTTGATGATCTATTAGGGTTATATTTTAGTTAAAAACCTTCTATAACCTTTATTTAGTCCCATTTTGAGTCCCCAATTAATTCTTAATCGAAACTACTTCAAAATGCAAAAAAAGAAGTAAAACGGTGGTTGGGGAGTATGTAGTAAGTATTAGGATCAATATACATGGTATAGAACGTTGCATGAGATTCTAAAAGAGCCACTAGAGGATTTTTGGGAATGAATGTCCCTAGTTCTTATTCTCATGACTATATAAGGAACATTGTATGATTTTATGGATGTATTATAAATTATTACATGGATTTGAGGCATATGAAAACATTTTCCTCCCATGAAAATCCTAAAAGTGGTATATTTTTTTTTTCAAAATCATGAATTCTCATTGAAGATCATTAATTTAGTACAAATACACTAAAATGGAAAATTTTAATATAATAAAAAACACATTATATATTATTTGATCCCTTTTGAGATGATAATTACAGAAACCTTTATTGATGAAAATGAGTTCATCAATGGTAGATTGTATATAGCACGGAATTTGTATGGGAAAGGCACCATACTTCATGAGTGGTTATCCATAAAAAATGGATATTTGGAGTAGGATTTCTTAATGATTGGATGGATCATTGAGCCTTTGGGAGGCATTGATGGGTTTTTTAGACTCTAATTTAGTGGATTTCATTTTTTTACATTATCATCCTTTCCTTTCAGGTGTATATAATTACCAGACATGGTATATTAGGTTTTTTATTGTGATCATTTTATAAATAATTTTTCATGTATCATATATGTAATCATAGATCATATTTTCCAATTTATTATATTTCTTTTGAATACGGGTTAAGATTATCCACTTTATAGACACCTTAATTCAAAATTCTCTAAAATCTTGGTATATGGTGTGTGGTTTCACTGATGGAAAATCACCCCCCAATGGAATATTCTAATCCATAAAAATTTATTTCCATCATTTGGTGATAAGGGGAATACACCTTAGGTATGGTGGCATTTCAACTTGGCATGAGTGAGGTTGAGGGGTGATAGGTTGGGTCAGGATGTAATATTGGAATTTAATTACTTATATTCTTTATTTCTCCTATTTTGAGAATTTATTTCAATTTGGGACATTTTATCAATTTTTATTCTTGTTTTTCACATTGATATTATTTATTTTTAATGTTTTGAAGTATGGTTATTTGATTTATGATAGATCAATGTGAGTGTCATAGTATTAGGAAAATTAAATTATTAATATTGAGGATTTATCAAGGTTGTCATAGTATTATGGTAGATAGGTAGACATAAGAATTTGGTTACATAATGCTCAAATGGGATGTGGAACTATTATTTGAAGATATTTCATATCTAATAGTAGTCTAAGGTAGACTAGATGCCTATGAAAAAATATAAATTGGATGGAATGAACAAAATAATATTTGATTCAGAACATGGATCTTGGTTATGGGGAATAGGATGGAAGGTTTCATGCATGTGTGTGTGATTAGGAGGAATGAATATGTATTTAAAGTTTTGAATGTATTTTTAGAGAAAGAAGGACTTGATTCCAAAAATAAGACCAAGTGTTAAAATATTCACAATTATGAAAAAATAGATAGGGGATTAATTTAATTTATTATATCAAAGTGCATATATAAAATGATAGTTTGTGGTGATATAGAATTTTCAAAAAACTAGAATTACATTGATTGTGAATACAATATTGATGAAAAACTCAAGGTAATTAAGGAAAATTATATAGAAGGTTAATAAAAACATATTATGTGTTGAGATTTCAGATTCTTAAGTAAAAATCTATTCTTGTAGTTAAATGGATAATAAATGTGACCATCTCTCTTTAGATAAAACATAATTCCAAATAGAGATAATCAAAAAGTTATAAGATTTGGGATCATAATAATCCTAAACCAATATAAAATGTCATTCCTTTTCTCTTTATTTTCTATTTTCTTTAGGTTTCACTTATGTCTTCAAGTCATTTACTCAAATTTTATAAGAATAAATTAATAATATATATCTTAATAAATATGGATTTTTTTGTTTATATTTTCACATTATTTTCCATAGAGTTAGAAATGATTCATTAGATATAATAATACATTAGAAAATTATTTATTTATAACCATCCACTTCTGACTTAATACCTTATATTTGATCCAATATATTTTTATTTATTTATTTATATTCAATTTTTTATAATATTAGTTTAACCCCTCTTAAGGTTAACCTATTGGTAAATAAATATTTTAACATTATCAAAATCAAAAATATTTTATCCCTAACCCCTCAAATCTCTAAAAACATAAATATCAATATTGAAAGACGCATCAAATGAATCAAGGAACACCATCCTCATGTCTTTAAACTTATTTATCAACACTTACTTATTTAACTTATGAGATAAATTTATAAATATTAGATAGTTTTTCCCACATTTCCTTGGCATTGGTAAATTTCATCACCATCATATATATTTTATTTCATAATACACCAATCAATGTATTTTTATCCTGTAAATATAATCTGAAAAATTTACTATCACTTTCATTCAATGAATTTCAAAATTTACTAAATAATTGTATTCCATGTAAAACAACAAACTATTCCAGATGTTATAATGTTTGAGGTCATTATATTCTTCCATGTTTGAAAATTTTTACCATAAAAGTTTTTTATACCATTATTGCTTATATTGTTATCTATTATGACTATAAAATATATCTAAATGAAAAAATTATCATACCAATAAAGTTTTTCAAAAAAACATAGCCAAATTTTTAGAAAATGCATCATTCATATAGGCAGATAAATTAATCACTCATTGGGTCTAATTCCAATTAGTGATGGTATAAGTTCTATCATGACCCATTCCTACTTGAACCCCTTCTTGGATAGTACTGAATATAGGAGTGACCCTCATAGGTCACTTTGAATTGAAAATAAGTTAAAGAATTGCATAGAATGTATACATCATACAATATGATGGACATTATCCTCTAAAACCCCATAAACAAATAAAATAACCACCAATAAAAAATGACTCTAATAAATAAAAAATACATAATATATATAATTATATAATATGAATGAAATATCATATAGAAACATGAAAATTCTTTAAAAAAATAGCAAAATAAAATTGTTCCTAAGGTAAAAAACAAAAACTCTAAGAAAAAACACCGTACCAAGAACTAGTAATGTCCAACTAGATCCCTAAATCTACCTCGGGAATCTGTAAAAAAATAGTATATAAAGGTAGGAGAGAGTATACGAGTATACGTAGTAAGTTTCTCCATAGAAACTCAGGTTCCAATATGGAAGATTAATACTAAATCCTTATGGAACAAATTGTAAATAGAACTCATTAACTAACTTAGGTTAACCACTAAACTATACTTACCAAGGATTTCTCATCAAATCCACAAACAAGTATAGTAATATAACACACATGATGATATATAAATAAAGGTACCCCATACCCACTTTCCCATGGAATTAATCACCCTCATATCCTAATGACATATGTCTTGGTGCCCCTATACCTATTATATACACATATGATAACCACATAGCACATATTTATACCATATACTATATAACCAAAACCGCATAACCACATTCAAATATCCACAACCACATAATAACATCATCCCCACATCACTTCCACATCGCTACATAATCGTACTACATATCGAATATGTGGGGTAGTTAGTCATCTGTATCACCCATAGCTAGGATGTTGAGGGTATACTCAGAACCCAAAACCTCATGTGGTAGTTATAAAGGTTCCATGAATTGGTTGGTGATGAATATGGAATAAAAAAGGTATAATGGATATATAATAATCACACAATCCCAAGCTAGGGTCTACAAGTTATTAAATAGTTCTATAACCACAACTCTTCACCACGTCATCACGACTAGACAACAACAACCCGCATCACTTATACACAAAAAAATACAACACCACTATAACAAATTAACCACATAGTATCCACATATCCTCCTACATCAAATATTTCATTAACTATTTCATATTTTTCAAGTATTAACCATGTTATTCCACATTATATATTTTAATTTTTGGAAACTATATTATTTACATCAATTGCTTCCTATTTTAAGAATTTGTATTTCAACTATCAAATTATGTTTCCACCATTTGTTATTACCATATTCATCACTTCACTTATTTATCTTAAACTCATTCCCATTATACATTATTCAATCCATTTAATTAATTTAGTATGCTTCTATAATCCCAATAAACTGCAACACTAATAACATTAATTAATTCACATCACAATATCAATAAACCACCAACACCTATTTCTATACCTTAAAAATAAACCCTGTCCAAAATATTACCACCACTTGAATAATATACTATTATAATTTCATTAACCTAAACATACTATAATAGAAAACAAATAAAAAATTCATTTTATCATCTCTTTTTCATCATGTTACCATTTCATGCTCAATAAAATGAATTAAAAATAATTCTATATTTTATAATTTAATTCATTTCCATATTGAAATTATTTATATAATTTAAAACATAATATCATAGATATAACAATAATTAAATAATTATATAATAATCAACAAAATAATAAATAATAATAACATAATCAATACAATTTAGAGAGATTATATAAATCGTATTCCACTCACTTCCCCCCTAACTGATTTATTTAATTTTTTTGAGTGATTCTATCTCCTTACCAAATGAAAAATAGGATGAAAGTTGAACATCAATAATAAAAAATTTAAATAGAGAATATAAATAACATAACTTTAATGAATCTCAAACAACATCACACTAAGAAGAAAAGGGAAAATCGATGATAAAACTCCCACAAGATATTTAAAACACTTCACCAAACTGAAAACAAAGCAATTTACCATAAATCCTTCCCCAAAAAATTTTCTAAATTATATTATATAAATTAATTTATTCTAATAATAAGTAGAAACAGTTAATAATAAAAGAAAATAATTATATTATTACCTTAGATTATAATAACTTGATAAAAAAATTTAAGGACAACAGATTCCATAAAAGGGATGAAAATTTCCAAGAATAGGAATCATAACTGTCTACGGTTTGAGATAAAGAAAAGGAAAAAAATAAAGGTAAGGGTAATAAAAATTATAGTAAAACCATGTGTGATGATATAATTACATGTTGATATGAATCCATGTTATGGTTTAACTCAATCATCATTTATCAATAAACCATTCTATTTAAAACAACTCCCCCTGGCAGCCATTTTATATATGTCTCAACTAAATAATGATATAGCCATCATATAACATGACTTGGACCTATGATACACCTTTCAATGAAAATAATTATTGTGATGCATTATTTGTGAAAACACACTATTTTCCACCATGATAAAAAATGATCATTTTTGAACCTCCTAATTAAAAAAAAGATTTTTTTTAAACCAAGACATTCAAAATATATAACTATGTGTTTTAGATTAAACCATGATATAATCCTAACCTTAAATATAAAGATTAATTTAAATTACAAATCTATAGAAAAATGGCTTGCCCACACCGACAACAACCAAAACCATTACTAACATAGGACAATCATGATGCAATTTCCTCTAAAATCTCATAACACATATCTTTAATCACAAATCACTTATATACTCACTCCAAACACCTATAACACCTCAATAAAATTGATTGATGATATAATTTAGGACTCTATATTATATACTTATCAAATGATTTTGACCCTTGAGAATAAAAACCAAACATGTGAAAGAACAAGATAATCTTAAAAATTAAATTCCCTTTGAGATTCCTTTTAAATAGAAATCACCCCATCATAAGAGCTCAATATATCATAGAATGTAATATAAACTTTAAATCATTTAAAATAAACCAAATATTAATATCATAACATGAATAAAAAGTCAAAAAATCTCTAGATAATAATATTTAATCAGCGACTATTTCTAATATATAATTTCCTCTAAGCTACCATGAATCCATAAAATACAAACCAAGTGAATGATTCATCCTCACAAAACATTCGCTTGATAATCCTAAATATCAATAAGTTGATCCCAAAATATCATATACTCATTAATATCCAACATTCCCCAATTAATGACATAAAATTCATCATAAATATATATCCAAATATGTGATGCATGTAATACATAATGAACACAATAAATCTATGGATTAAGATCCAATTTATACTCTACCTTTGTATATTTATATGGAACCCTGAAATATCTAATAAATTGGGGATAAATATTACTATATCTACCAAACCTATATTTCCCATGATGAATAAAAGAATCCAAAAACATGAAATTAACAGCCTAAAAATCAATAGGTTTCATAATCTAATATTTATATGACTTAATATGGTCTTTAGTAACCTTAATCCACTCATTAAACATAAAAAATTCTCTATTATACTTACACCAAATTAGGTCCAAAACTCTAATTACTCTCTAACGCCAGTTTGAATTAATAAAAATCTTTTAGGCCACCCCTAAAATATATAAAATGGATCCACACTAATATTTTACTGATAGTTACTATTATAATAAAACTCAACCAAAGGTAGGTATTTCACTCAATAACCTTCAAAATTAAGAACACATGAACCCAAAATGTTCTTCAGTGTTTAGATAACCCCCGTAGTTTTCCCTTCCATATATGGATAAAGAATTAATGATAAGGAATATATGGGATATTGGAGTGTGTCCTGATATATTACACACTTGTGATGTAAAATAGGGATATCAATTTGATATGATCATACTCAAAACACTATAAATCCTCATTACAACCTCCATACAAAGAATAAATTAGGAATCCAGTATAATTGACTCTTTGATCAACAATAAATGGGATAAATTCTTTACCTAGTTCATAACCACTTAGATAACATCATATCCACACAAATATAAAGGAAAATTATTATTAAATTATTAAATATATATTTCCACTTTTTTTTAGTAATATTAAATGGCTTAAAATGATTTTTCAAAACTCTATGCTCAGTATTCACCAATTAATAGACCAAACACTAGGACATGAACACAACCACCGACTTCTATATACCTTCCCTCCAAAACTAATTCTTCAAAGAATGAAACATATTGGAAAAAATAGTATGTATAACCATATGTGATATATTAATCTTAATAAGCACTACTTATCACATCACTAATGGAACAACTAAATTACCATGAAAAATATCCATTACTAACCATCCTCTATACATTCCTTAGAAGAATCTCTGTTAATATCATGATATCTCTACACCTAAACCTAAATTTATCCTTGATTGTACTTTCTACCAACATAAATAGGGAAGAATTAATTTTCATATAATACATGAAAACCCCTATACTAATTTTTTTAATATCATATACTAACCTAAATGATCTTTCACCATCCTTTAATCATCTCCAGACTCTTGAGAAATATCATCATATGATATCCTACTTAGTGCATCATCTACCACATTTCCATTACCTAAATTTTAAGAGATATATAAGTCATAATTATTCAAAAAAACTACCCATATTTGTAGATAAAAATAAAAATATCATTAATTGAAGATATATTGTTGTAATTTTAATAACATGAAGATGAAAAAACACTCAATAATAAGATAAAACTACTATAACTTTAGAGAAAAAACTACTCTCACTAGATCAAGATCATGGACAGTATAATTTTTTTCATGAGTATGTAAATACTATTATCATTGAGAAATTAATTCCATAAAATATTTCATATAATCCATGGAACATACTTCACTCATACAACACAAGTCATGTGTGAGTAGTAAAGTATTTCTAGGCATAAATAATAAGTGGATGGGATTCCCATGTGATGCATGACTTCAAACACAATGAGGGATAAATATTCTTAAAAAATATCTCTCAATATTTTGACATGCTATTTAGAACCTATTTCTAGTAGTAGGGAATGGATTTTACACATTGCTAATCAAGTGGTTTTTAAAGCCTTAAAACCCATTTTGAGGGTATTTGGGTCACTTTTTGGCCTTATAAATACCTTATGTGGGGAAATCCAGTAACTAGTGCTGTATTTCACTTCACAAGTATCAATTGTACTACTCATTGATCCAAAATAGACTTAAAGATATAAATTTGTGGTCATTTTAAGTTGGGATTCATTTTGGATCAATACAAAATCAGTAAAAGGAAAAAATATCTCATACTTTCTTCATAGTTCACATACTTCCTTCATGGACTACATAATGTATTAATGTTTAGTGTATAGTTGTATAAAGCTCATATATTCTTTCATATACCACATACATACATCATGTAACTCTTACTTATTATGTGGTTGACACTGGTTTAAAGCATGCTCATCAAAATGCTTTACGATTACATGATCCCTTCATAAACAAAAGTCATTTAAGGTACGATGATGGGTCTCCTTCATGATCATGGTATTACTTTAAAATCTCATAGTTCCTATGTTAATAGAATTTATTCTTTGTTTTTTGATGATATTATTATGTGGAAACATACTCCATACATGTCTTTCCATTATGGGAAGTGGTTATCCATCATCACCTATAAATATTCCCTACCTACATGAAAATATAAACTCTTAGTAAGAACCATCTAGGAGGTAGAAACTTTAAGATATCCCTTGGGTAATCCTTACATTAAATTTGGGGAGAATGGATGACCTTAATAAATTAATCACAAGAAATTTCTCTTCATGAAGAGATTTCATGGATTGAACCCCTTATCTGTATGTTGCTTCATAAAGCCCATACATAGATGCTCCATTACAAATACCTTAAGTGGTTTCCTCATTAATTAATTCCTTGTTCATATTCATCCTTGATGGATATTTTAAAAATACTCTCCTTCAGAAATCCCATGTGTGGATTCAGTCTTCATGAATCCCATATGTATATTCCTCCTATACAAAGTACCCCCCATGAACCACTTACGAGGATGCCCCCTTCATGGATGT
The DNA here is from genome assembly GCA_963277665.1 of Viscum album. NCBI lineage: Eukaryota > Viridiplantae > Streptophyta > Magnoliopsida > Santalales > Viscaceae > Viscum > Viscum album. The sequence goes on from OY728135.1 coordinate 477,340,361, forward strand.
TCCTACCCGGATTCCTCCTTCAAAGATACCCTAGGTGAATCCACTTAAAAAATCATGTACAAGACCATTCCTATTATGAAACCCCTCCACGATCCACCTATATAGCACCCTTTTATGAGAACCAAATGTGAACACCACTACCTAATGTACCCTCTGTGAAAAATCTACACAGATTCCCTCTTCATAGAATCTTCTATGTGAATGACCCTTTGTGGATGCCCATCCAAGAGCCACCTATTCCAAATGTCCATTAAGAATATCCACCCTATGTAGGTAGCCACTGGTCTTTACCATGGGGGATTTTCCCCTGGACCCCTAGTAGGGATTAGTGTTTGGATGTTGTCATAATACTTAATGTTGGTCACATTGCTTTCCTCACTAGACCGGAAGAAGAAATGAGAATAACACTATAAAATTTTATAGCTGGGTCATAATGGATTTTGGTTGTAATTTATACAACCCCAAATTCAAACCTAGTAACACTTAAAATTGAGATACTCCTTCTAGTTTTATTAAAACACCTTGAGTTTAGATACTCCTCTTGATTAATATATTCTACTTTATTCAAGATACTACCCTTGGTTTCCTCATATGAACATTGAGTTGAAATAATCATATAAATTCCCTTACATTCTATTAGACCAGATACACCTAGTTGTTTTATTATATATAGGATTCCACATAGTTTTATTCCGAAAAACAAACATTTATCTAACTCACCTACTAGGTTATGTATCTCAGGGAATCCTGATGTGTTATCCACATTCAATATCCCACTGTGCACTCTCATGTGACATGGTTGATCAACTATATTCTCTTATTTATCATAAAAATAATGAATAATGTTGTCTTATAGGTTCTAGTTAATCTATTCACTCGAATGATTAAGATGTATCCTTGTAAGTCATAGGGAACACCAAGTCTTACCTACATGACTTTAATCTTTATAGAATATGTCCTTAGAAAATGATGTTAAACTGTATGGACTAGTCCTGATATACAACCTTAAATAATAAAACTCAAACTCGTTGGTATTTGATTCTTGTAAATCAAGATACATAGGATTACTCTCTAATTTTCAGTCCCAAGATCAATAAAATTGAATTTTACCTTATGTGATGAGCATAAGATGACCCATTTTTAAATTTATTCTAAGTACTTCTGAGGGTTTCTTTATAAATGCCTTGAGTTAATATTTTTTTCTTGGTTTCTAAAATACCTTGAGCTGATATAATCATCTTAGTTTATATATATCTAGGTATCCAAAAAATTGTAAGACCAAACCACATCAGCTTCCTTCCACATTTAGTTATCAATATATTAGAGGTGTATAGCCATATGTAGACCTTCCATAAGGCATAAACCCCTAATATGGCTTCCTCTTATGTGATGTGCATACGAGAAATATGTGATAAGAATGGGATTAACCAATCATACCTTAGTTGATGAGCCTATGGTGATTTTAACCAACCTCCCCTAGGTGATGAGAATAAACTACCCTATTTTATGAGAATATAATCTATATATTTTAGTTTGTATAATATGAATCATCCTTATCTAGTGATGAGAAAGATATGCCTTTGGTGATGAGGTAAGGACAATCCATCATCACTCATGTGATGAACATGAGATACCCTCAAGGATTGGGATGAGAAAGATATTCTAGGTCTATAATAGGGTGTAAGCCCTAACCAAATATTTTTCTTTTCAATTACTAACAAATAGAATGAAATAAAAAAGGGTTACTCATGAATAATTCCAATTCCAGCGATTAATAGCCACATTTATCCTTATTATCTTTTTAATATGACATTAAGACTCATGGAATTGTTCTTTTTTGCATTAACATATAAGGTATGACATGTCCCATTAATTGGAACCAAACAATATGGGTTCTAATTCCCTTTAGAGGTATATATAGGAATCCCCTCTTATGGGAATGATCACCACATCATAAACATCCAATGAATCCCTTCATAAAGATAGATTTCAAAGTACTCAACTATGGTCCTGAACCATAGAATCATTAATTATTAAGGGAAATATGGAGGACCTCTAATATACACAATTGTTCACATCGACACATGGAATTAATCAAATCTTTCATATTGGGTTAGCCAATAGCACACTATGATATGATAAGGATTCAAAAATACATATAAAATCAATAAAAGAGTCTTAAAGTAGATTAAAATCCCCTAAAATGGGTGTGATGATCCAAACATCACATCCACTTGACCGACATGAATTATAAGGTGTCATTGCAGAAGTCCTGACTAATTCATACCTTTGTAAAGTAGGTTCTCATCAAATAAAAACAATACAGATGAGGAATATTTCATAGTTTCCATTATAATGAGAATAGAAAACCCAACAAGAATCATTTAATTGTGAAAGGAATCAATAAAACATGTACTCTTAATAGTGATGTTTTATTAATGATTTTCTTATTTTTGTTTCCTTTTTAGGACATTTAAGACTACATAAAATTCATATGGTACCACCAAATACAGTAATGAATTCCAATATCATTATGAAATTCTATTTTTATCCAAAATACATCTCAAGGTGTTGTTCACAATCAAATGAGGCACTGAATATATACCATGAATAATAAGAATACAATAGCCCCATGGCCCCAACATATGTTGTAAATGACATAATACCTCTAAAACTAGTTGTTCAACACCCTATTTTGAGGAGACATCTCCATGAATCCATCCTGAATTTAGTGGAAGTACACAAAATCCTTTAAGAGATGAATCCCTAAGGTGTTCCCTACTAAAAATTGTCTACAAGGAGGTAGGTGGACCCTATTGGCATATACAACCACTTCATAAGATCATACATATAGATCAATTATGAATACATCCTATTCATTGGGAATTTGGAGGAGGAATCATGTTATGTCATGGAAACCACCTAAGCTACAGAGGATGTTGTTCCTATCCTGGTCATCCAGACATGGTCACCAGAGAGGGATCCCATCAAGAGAATCCAACAACTGAAAATTATGAGTAGGTTTATACCCTTACGGATATAAAATGATAGGGAAAATACCACCCCTAGAATAGAGGAATTTTATCATCATAATCATCTCTAATTTTATTCATCAGGAATAAATATACTTATATTATTGACATACCTCAAAAAAGGGAATTTTTGTTCCATTACACATATTTCACATAAGTAAATGTCATTTTTTACCCAAAATAATTAAATAAACCATGATATTATCAAAAAATACCAATGGTGGTTGTATCCACTACCCACCCACCACTCAATGATGGGTAGATAATATAATTATAATAGAGGATTTCATAGTAAATGGCCTAAATAAAAATGATTCAATAGAAAAACACCAACCTACCCTGGAGAAACATACCTACTGAGTATGTTTATCATTTTGATGCCACCATTCCTAATTCAACTGGATCACATAAAATGGAGGAGGTTTAACATTGTAAAATAGTATAATCTATCCATCCTAAAAATTTGGGATCATACTAATCAACACATTTGACTATTATATCAATTAATTCTAAAGAGTTCCCACCACTATAGGACTTAATATACTAGTTCATGAAAGTTACCTATGGATAAATCAAGCGTTGGTATCTTAGGAATTACTAAATTCTCTCCCTATTTGGATTGATTCTATTGAAGGAAAACATGCACTCATAAAACTTGAGATTAAGATGCATCTCAAGTGGGTGTATTTGACTCCTCTTCCACCAAACATTAGGAATCCCAATTTCCTAAAATTTTACTGAGTGGGAGATATAGTGTAGCATATAACCCACTTTTTTCCTAGTATGTCCCAATATTTGGAACCCTAGTACAATAAAAGTATACCAAGATTATATTCTTCATGTAGACCTTGGAATGTATTACATTTTCTTATTATAATAATCTTATAGAATTCTATTTTATAAATTGGGAAGATATATTTTATAAATTCCTTTTCATATTTATATTTATATTGAGGAAGATGACCATCTGTGATCTATCCACATGAAAAAAAGGGAAGGGTAGCGTTTCTTATTTCATTAAAATATGGAATGGTTTGAAATATTACTTGGAAACACAAATTCATCAAGAAGATTTACTGGATATTTTTTTAGGGAACCTACTGGATGAGTTATAAACTATGCTCATCGACATAATGTATCAATGTGTCTTAATGGATTTCACAGCTATAGTAAAATGTACAGATTCTGTTATGCAATGAACTAAGGAAATATATGATTAAGGACCACCATCACAAATGTGGAGCTTAGGGAATGTAGAAGTAGATACTGTCACACCCAATCCAAAAGGATTGAGAATACTTAATCTAGAAAGTGTAAAGAATAAAATTTATTCCTTAAATGATAATATGGTTCTATGGTACTTCATCTCTTCCTTGGAGAAAAACTTGACAATGTTTCCAATAGAGAAACTTGATGAGGAAGTGTGTGATGATCATACAAACTACTTCCTTTACCAATACATATTGGGTCACATGATCTATGAATACTTCATCTCCAAGGATATGTGGTAAAATATGGTTGATGATGGTGAAGTTCTATTGGAGAATCCCAAGGTTCTTATGGAATATATGTCATCCATTCTCCATGAAGAAAAAAAGAGAGGGTAAATTACCCATATGGGAATTGATAGGAGTTTAGTGACTAGATGGTCCAAAAATTTGTGCATCATATCCATTCATCTATTAGGGAACAATATAATAAACCAACCATGATCCTAATTCCTTTTGAATCTTATACTCTAATTCCTTCTACTTATCAACCTTTAAATATCTAATATAATTGGTGTATGAAAGAAAACTAGATTTGGGAATCCTCATAGATTCAAAAATAAGTACAGAATCATATATACTATATGCCCCCATTATTAGGAGAACATGCACCATCCCACCAAATAATAAAATTGGTGTCATTCTTCTAAATAAGAGAATGAGAATCGACTCACCGAATGAGATACTCTTATAATAAGGACCAATAGTTTTTCTATATTTCCCTCAATATGGTATTATCCATATCGAAATAATTTTCAACGTTTTCTGAATATTTCACTCATTATAGAGATGATCACACCCTAATAAAATCATGTGATCCTCAATAGGTTTTCTCATCTTCTACTTCTAGTATTGGTTAAGTGTTTGGTGACCCCCCACCTGTCTCCAAAGAAGATTGATTTATGTTTATTTATTCTTCATAATGAAATGATGATAGAATATATACCCAATGTCAGTGCCAATCCTAGGAATTAAGGTCCACACTAGAAATCCCTTTATCATCCACCAATCATGCTATTAAGGAAAGCAAGGGAATCATCATATCTTCTACATATTATCACCTTAAAGATAAAAATTCCATATTTGTGGAAAAATATATCTCTCATTTCCAAAAAGATAAAATTATCTCTAGGAAATGATTATAATGTTTCTTAATGGATTTTTGCCCCATGGTGAAATTCCATCATCCTACAAAAGTGGTCCTCCTTGAAGTGAAATACCCTTACCCATAAGGTTGGGGGAATTTTTATATGTTTCATCACCTCATTATGTGTATTCTATAAATCATTCGACCTTAATGATATCCACACCATCTCAAAGATCATAATATTTCTCTAGTATATGGTCAATATTGTTCATGTCCTACTTATCAATGGCATCAACATCTACCCCTGAATTGATTGAGATTAAGGTGCCACCTACCATATGTAAAATACAATCATGTTCCCATGCTAAAAAATTCATGTGTGGAATGTAGGCAAATCAATGTTTTCATCCATATCTCAATGACAGATGAAGAATGATATATTCATTCCAACTGGAAAAAGTTGGAGGTATTTTTCTTTAACCTTGGAAAATGAGTTTATTATGCTTCCAAGGATCCATAGACCAAAAGATGAAAATTTAAGAGTCCATCTAAATTACTTCCCCTAACATCAAATTTTAGGAAATAAAATTTATATGTGATTTTTAATTAATTATTAGGTTTAAAAGAAGATAAGTGATGGGATAATGAAAAAAATTAAATCCAAATCACAACATCATCCATGTGAAGACCTTGAACAGAACACACAAAGTGTACAATAACATTTGGGCCATACATATCATAATGATAGACACAATAAGTTCTATTACTTTAGTCTTGAGTAAGTGGACACATATTTCACATGTTCATTTTATCATAACCTCCTTGATCTCCAAAATATCAAGAGATCCTATGTGGAAACCACGAAAGATCATCCCAATTATTTTCCCTACCATAAAATTTTGTAACATATTTTTAATGTTTTTTTATCTTTATGATCAGATCTAAAAATAGATAAATGAATTCCTTGTATAGTTATATCATAGTAAGATTCATGAAACATATATGAAAGTAATTATCACTTCAATATGGAAGCATCATGTTGGATGAATTATATCAATCCTAAAACATTTTTGTATATTTTTGAACCGAATGACATAATTCCCAATAGTATGACTTTAAACTATATAATTTACCTTCCTCAAAAAAACAATTTAGACTATATAGACCATATTTATCTTTCATGAATCTAAACATATTCAATTTATTCCTTATCAAATTACATTAACCTAAATGATATTTGGCCTTATTATATGGATTACCCTACCTTTTATGTATAAGATATATCTATATAGAATGTTTCTGTTGTGTAGGTTTACCTACTCATAAAGATTTTTCTTTGACAACTATACACTAAGAAAAAATTGTATCTCCTATTCCTGTCCTTGAGAACTTATTAATATCATGTTTCCTTCTCACTCATGTGAGGACACCTTTCCATTTCATTTCTAATTCCCCAAACATCAACTAGATATTTCAAAAGAATAAAATTTCCCTTTTAAGAACTATGTATGTATTTATTTGTGTGTTTATAGGATATACAGTGATGTCCGGACTATTAAGGCTTGACCTAAAAATAAATTGCAGTTCCATCCCAATGTTATGGTTCAATATGGAATCACATATCTCTCACCTTTTTTTAATCCTCTATCAAAATAATAAAATTTTTTATTCTCGTATAAACGCTAGATATATGAAAGGAAATTTTTATCAATACTATATATAGATTGTTTCTTATTATCACATGATACATAGTGACACCTATAATTCCTAAATTGGGTCCATCTATAAAAATTTACAAAGATCCGTCCTTGTCTTGGTTCTTAACCATTCAATCATTAAAGATGGATCTTTTCCCTATCTCAGCAATAATATAAGTTTCTTATATGTTTAATGAGAATCATATCCACAAAAAAATAATCATAAATCTTTATTTTATGACTCTAAATGAAAAAAAATTTCATCCTCACTACATGAAACTAAATTGTATAGTTAATTTCAACCCCTGTTATATTATATCTCTCAATATGAGTGGTATTCTAATTTCTCCTTGTTTGTCGCATCAATATTGACTCACATGAGGTTAGTATTTTTTTACTGACTCAATTAGCATTATTAATCTACATTATATTCAAAATTATAGATAATGATGAACTTTTTTTGTAACTATAAACTTCTCAATACATGTTCCTTATCATGTGACCTTAAACAACAAGACTTCTGAGTCCTTGTCACATGATATTAAATTTCATGACATATGGTCCAACTTGAAAGAAATTAATTCTCATAAACATTTTTACTCAATGGGATATACCTTTGTCAAATATTATCCAATTTTGAATAATAATCCCAAACCTATAGTTCATCTCTAAGCCTATGTTGTGTTAAAAAAGTCCCCTAGGTTTCCAAAATACAGTTCTAGTATTTATGGTGAGACTTCCCACAATTGAATATATGCTACCGAATATGTATGAATATTACCCATCGAACACTATTCCTTTCTATTATTTGGGTTTCCCCCCATCAATGTTAGATACCTTGATAAACAAACATTGAAATAAGACCACATATTTCTCTTATGAATTATCCAATCCTACGTAAATCCATTTATTTATTACCATAGTCATATGACTATAAAATACATGAAACCTAAGTATAAAATGAGTGAATCTAAACTGAACAACATGAGGTCTAGGTCATAAGACCATAAACTACATGACAAAATGTTATTACCACATGACCTTAAATTGTACGATGTAAATTCCACCTTACACGACCTTATATTTCTTGAGGAGTCCAATCACAGATGATCCTTAAAAAATGAAAAATATTACCCCATTATATCTTGAGTCCTCCAAACATTTTTTATGAGGATTAGTTTACTCTCCTCTTCAATTAGGGCCTATTAATCCTACCCAAATAGCATTTCTATCAAATGATGGTATAACCATAGAGTATTACAAAATCTTTTAGACATCCACTCTTCCACAAAATCCACTTTGTAGAATTTTATTTTAACATAACCTTCATTGCAACTCCCTGAGTAGAGATACCTCTCTTAGAATCCCAATTACCTTGATAAAATCCTCTTGTTTTCACCTTTTAGAGAAATTGGTAATAGGAATTGATTGATCTTTAAAGATCCACCATTTAATGGTGAAAACAAAACAGTTTCTATTGATCCTAAAAAATGACTCTTCGAGGATGTTTTAGTCCAAGAGGAAAGGTCCCACATAACACTCTACACTATTTCCTAATAGTGTGGCATTGGTATATACCATTAATAATGGTCAACCTAATCCATATAGTCATCATTCCATCATCGATGATTCATAAATTTGACGACATATTTACCCTATATATGTCCCCCATATTCAAATGGATCATAAATATCTCTATGTTATATTCCCTAAGGTATTATAGACTTGATTGAGTAGGATCTGAGTCACATGTACATAAATTGCATGACAATTCAATCAATAATTTTTTACCTTAAACAAAAATAATAAAAATTAAACCCCATATGACTTCTAAATATTTGGTGTGGTCCATCATGCATGAATCAAAAACTACATATAAGCATCTACTTTATGTAACCTGGATCAAAATTTTCCTCCCCTATGTAAGATATTGATCTACTCAGGGGTATTCATTTCATACCTCAGGGATTTGATGGTTATAGATACACTATAAAATCATAATTTCATCATTCACCTGACCTATTATAGAATATATACCCTTTATAACAACTATGTGTGTCTGGATTCCTACCATGTCAGGATATATAGTGATATCAGGATATATTATCCTTGTCCCTACTATAAATTATGTTAAATTCAACCTTATCTCCCTCCTAGTAACTGGTGCCTTCCCATTGATGATATGTTTTCTCCATGGGCTCGAATATAAGTAAATTTCATTTCATTATCTCTGTGTGAGATAGGTCTTCACATAACTCTTTACATAAAGGTACTCATAATATGACCCTGAATTTCTTGGAATCTATGTGCTTTTTTCATGAAGTTAAACTACACAGCATATAGTCTATCCTAAAATACATTATACTACTTATAATATTCTATCCTATATGACCCAATATCCCTATATGATATATGAATCCTTTTATAGGTACCTAGAATATGGTTCCTATATAATCTATGATAGTGGGAATACTCTATTCCTAATGAAACTTAGATATTAAATCTTGGGTATAAGTTATGAAGCTTCTCCTAGTTCTGATTCCATACCTGGATAAAAAATAAAATTTCCCCATTCCTATATATGAGATAAATATTTTTTGGGTGTAAATATTTAAGAGATATGTGTGGATTGATTCATATTAACCAGAGATATGTAGTGGAACTTGTATCTTCTATCCTAGTCACATTCCCAAACTTACGTATCATTCTTTAGCCAAATGACCATGACCTCAAATGATGTGAACCCCTTTTCATGATGGCCAATAGTAGCAATAGGGTCTCTAATTCACATCAGGTTTGTCTTCCACCTTTTACTACATGGATTATCTAACCCTATGGTCAATGATATGTGACATTAAAACCTTAAAACATCTGGTCAAAGTTGTATGACCTTAATCTTCATCCTTTCACAATTTAGATCGGAAGAACATAAAATATTTATAAAAATAGGCAAAAAGCCTTTTTAGTTGTGAAATAATAAAATGTTGTACTTCACCAAAGTCAAGTATTATATTACTAAGATACTCCCTTTCATGGTTTATGAAAAAATTAATGCAAAAAACGAAAAACACAAAAAGATATTAGGGACTAAAAATATCCCTAGAAAATTTAAAGCTGTAATTTTTTGACACCATGGTTAAGGTAAAACTTAAAGAAGATATTTCGTTAACTCTAGAGGTTAGATTAATATATTCCATGGGTATATTATCATTCATGACATGACCACTTCTTCATATTGGGTAGAACAACCATCTAAGTGATTATTTACTCATGAATTTTATGTTATATACCTTTATCCCAAGAATGTGTTAAATCAATGGTGGCATAACCTTTAGGGTTCTCAAACCCTTATTCAATATCCCATTCTCCATTAACCTAATTTATATCTATGATATCTGAATAATCAGTAAACCAATTCCTTAATTTGGGATACTTTTCCTAGAAACCCATACCTTTAGTTGATTAATTTTTTTAGTTCGATCTTTAATAGAAATATCACTAATTAGGATTGATCTATTTTAAGAAAAACACTAATTGAATGGGAAAAAACATGTTTCCCAATGAGCCTATAATGTAATCCCTTGAGGATGTTTTGGTCTTATAGGTATGGTGCAACATTATTCCATGATCTATTTATTTATGGTGAAATAGCAATTTCTACAATTTCTAATGGTTACCCTAATTCAACTAGTATCCATTTCTAATTTATTTATAAATTATTATGTTATGATTTATTCAATCCATAAAATAACTATTAAAGTGTATTTAAGAACCCTCAATGTCACACAATCATTCATCATACTCATTTTCAAAGCAAGATTATGGCATATTATTCTTGTTCCCTTTCACATATGGGAATATATCCCTTATTAAAAAAATGTTTGAAATGATTTAAAGAGTGATTATTAATTAATGGTTTTAGATATAACGGTTTGAAATAAAATTTACAACTAATGAAATTATTGGTGTGGAATCCTAATTCCTTTTGATAAAGGCCCAGTTTACCTGTTTAATTTATTTTTGAAAAGAGTATGTGTGTGAGACCCTCCTGAGTACCATTTTATTGTGATTGATATGGATTTTTTAAAGACATGAATGCATTATATTTTGTTTCAAGTGAAGAATATGTTATTGGGGAAATTAATTATAGTAAAATATGACATGATATTTAATATTCCAAGTGGTGTTTTTTCATTTTTTTTGATGCGTCTTGCTAGAATTTCCAGAGATTTTCATTGCTAGTTTAATTAAATTTATATGTGTGAAATCATTCTCAATGTGGTATTCATTGATTCCCAAAAACTTGTTTCCAACCCATGGTGATTGGGAATTCCATTATGGTAATTAGCGGACTGGTTTGGGTTTTATTTTAGATATAATCATAGGCCAATTTGTTACACATACCCAAACAACCCTTCACAAGACACTTATGTGGACACTAGTTCATGAATCCCATGTCTGTATGACACTACATGAAGTACCATCTAAAAAACACCTATGAAGATGCTCCCCATTAATGGATGATCCTATAAAAACTTTCCTTAGATGACACTATTATTCCTCTCTCTTATAGTGGTTTCATGATCACAAGCACTCTCTTGTGTATCTAAATATATCATTTGAGTTAATTTTAGTCTCAATTTTCTTTTCTTTATGTGATATCACTAATTAACATGATGAATTTATTTAGGTGTATTCAAATTCCTCATGAAAATACTGTTAAAGGCATGGAAATTTTTAATTCATGTTTAAGTATATTGTAATAATGATGGAAAATAAATAGAAGATCATGGAGGGATATCAATGAAGAACTTTTTAAATATGTATCCTATAGTAGAATATACTAGATATTATAGATTCACTAGCCATCCAATTCCATATGTATATAAGTTAATATATAAAAGGATTCCACGAGCTCGCTTTAGGATGAGAACATATAAATTAGTTGTAATTACATACTTGTATCATTCTTCCATATGGACACCGGACAATAGTAATTGGCTAGTGGGTCACTTAGAGCACTCCAAAACTAGAAATTCCCCACTAATGTGACACTACTTTCTTGTGGTTTTCTGATGTCCTTATGAAATAATTATTCATGTATGGAATTGTCACTATCTGGATTTTTCCCCTCCACTCGTTTGTTAGTGGAATCCTAATATATATTTAGTTCTTTTTATATGGCACCAGATGGACATTGGATTTGCACCGACTACCCATTGTTACATGTAGAATATATCATTAATAATTGAATACTAAACTTTCTTTAATGGTCTTCTATGGTTCTTCCAATATTATTATAATATCTTTAAACTTGAATTAAATATATTCCAATTCGATAAAAAGATCATCAAGAAGAATTTGAATAGATATTAATAACTTCATCAAGTTCCCCAATGACATCACTTAAAGACCGAAAAGATGATATTGAAATTAACTCAAATGTAAATGTTAAATACCCAAGAGAGTGTTTGTGATTATGAAAACACTATAATAGAGATATATAAACCAATAACACATTTTTAATTATCCAAAACCATTAGCATTATTGAAGTATTGTGTTGGATTTGTTGATAATAATACATGATGTGCAGTGGAATCTCAATGAAGAAAGTTATATTTGTTGAAAATAAAATTATTAACAATAAATGATTGAAGATGACCAAAGTGATGAAGTGATGATTGGTAGATTAGTTGATCCCAAAAGTGATGGCCAATGTTAGTTGTTAGTAATATGATGACTTGATCTTCATGTTGGATTTATTGAAAAAGTGGTTCTTGGTCAAGTAGATGGAGCTTGAAGAAAACTGGAAGTGAAGAATACTAAGTGGTATTTTACAAGAGTGAAACACAACCAAGATAGAAAGGCCACTCCCATGGAATAAGTCATGTTAATGAGAAAGTGGACCAACATTGGTAAAATTATACCCTATTCATTGATCTTGATGAAGATGGATAAGAGTATAGGTGTAGCCACACCCATTGCATAGTTCATGTTGGGGAGACAATAATCAAAATGGGCACCTAGAAAGGGACCATGTTGTAGTGGTCCCCATGGTGGAGTTCTAGTGAACCTTTCCCAAATAGCCAAAGAAGTATAACCATCTCTATGGTAAGATAGGTTATTGTTGGTAGTATGATTTATAAGGCAACATAGCCAAGATGATCTTGGTGAAATCTATAGAGCTCGGTGTGTTAGAGGAAGACATACAAATATTGTTAAACGGTTTATAGTAAAGAAGCCTTTCTTATACATTTTTTCTACATACAATACCTATAGTTCAATATGGAAAACATATGTAGTAACAGACTCATGGTGGAAGAATCCACGGTCAGTAAGTGGGTTTTCACGAAAAAATGTCTATAAGGATAAATATTATTCCTATTGTGGTTAGTTTTTTAGAGTAAAAAGATCAAGTATTTATCACTGGGGCATGGTGATTGTTGTGTAAGGCTCTGATATAGAAAATCAGAATTTTATCACTCTAACGATGCATTCCCCAATCATAAATTTCTCAATAATCATGGGACACATTTTTAACCCACGATTCAAGTGGTTTTGTTTGTTAGTTGTTGTGATTCATTTGGTGAATTTATTTATATTAAATTCAATCTATAAAGGAGTTACAAAAATAATAAATAAATCAGTTACATTAACTTTAGTTATAGTGAATATCATGGAACGAGTTTTGGTAATTTCAAATGTCTCAATCAGGCAATGAAAACTGGACATTTATTGACCCATGATACATATTATTATAAGGGTTATTGACATTTTCTAAGGGAAAGGGTTTTATAGAAATTCTCTATGAATACATTGTACATCCAGAATAACATAGGTAGAAAGGTATGTTTTCATCAAATTTTCTATTTATTGAAGTATAAGTATAAGGTTTCTAGGTGATGCGATGTAATATTTTTTAAAACCATTGGAGAATTTTCCAAATAAAGATATGGATATGTTCTAGAGAAGAGAACAATGAGTATGTGAAGAGAAGCAAGTGGACTTCAATGAAACGCGTCCATACTTAGTGAATCATCAACAAAAAATGATATTGATAAAGGGACCTACATGTCCATAAACTATATATAAATCTTTCCCTAGAGTATTGAGAAATGTAAGAGGAATGTGGAAATGATCCAATAATGACATTGAGATAAAGTGAGGGAAGTGAGCCTTGGATGATAGTGAGTTGACTCAAAACATTATAGGGTAGTGATCTCGGTCAAGGAGTGAAATAGTTAGAACCCCAACATTTTTTAGTAAGGATAGTGGATTTTTGTGCATGTCACAATTCTAATCCATTATTATTATACATATTCTAGTGTGGGTGAACTAAGTAAATACTCTATATCCTATTTACTTTCTTCATGGAGTACAAAAGTGGATAAAATGACCTAAATGAATATTTGGGAATAATTGTGAGTCTATTAAAGAGGTAATTGAATAAATTTAATCAAAAGAGAACAACATGTAACTCTAAAGGTTAAGAGGTCAACATCCTAATAGAATAGTGAGCTATTTATGGTACCATGTTTATTATTATTTTTTGAAAAGCACACCTTGATTCACCCCCCTTACCCCTTAAGGTATGTATCACATTAAGTTCTTAGTGGGATAAATAAAGTTTTATAAAAGGTGAGTTTCGTTTTATTGAATTTATATTATCTAATTTAATTAAATTATTTTTTGAGCTTGGAGTCTTAGCCTACTTTTATAATTTTGGTTTTAATAGAATATTTAAACACTTCAAAGAATAAGCATAAATCTTATATAACACCATATTTTGGAATTGTATATATAAAGGGAGAGATATTTTGTAATGTAACTTGTAAACATCTAATATTTTATAAAATATTTCTATATAAATATTTTTTTTCGTTGATATATTTTGTTACACGCAACACTGAGTTTAAATGAACTGTGATACACTATTAAAATATTATTATTTAATGTGATAGTTATAATTGAGATGTAAATTTGGTGGGAATGAATATGATTAAATAATTTATGATATATATATATCCTAATAAATATAAATTTTTTGATAAATTATTATTAAATAAGCACTCATGTTCTAGTAAGGTTATTTTATGTTTCAAAAATACATCTTCCTCAAACATGATTTTATTATTTTTCATGAGAAAATATTATAATTAATTTTTAGAAATTTTATAAATTTTATTTAAAAAAATAATATAATTTTATAAATTATAATAAAAAAATTATATTAGGGTCAAATTTTGATACTATTCGGAAAAGATTGATTTTCTAGTGCATAGTGAGAAATACCAATTTTTATTGAAAACTATATTTTTGTTTTAATAATTTAAAAGGTTCCATTTTATTTTAAAAAGGATTAAAATTAAAATTAGTTATATTTTATTATTATTAATACAATTAGTTTTATTTTAATCAATTTTATAATTTAATTTGGTATAAAAACATTTTTATACAATAAAAGCATGTTTAAGAAAAACATCAGTTTTCTAAAAAGTTGTTTTCATCGCATTTTATGAACTTATTTCAAACTTAATTTATTCCACTTATAAGTAATAAATTTAAAAAAATGGATTACATATTTGGAATTATGAGATTCAAATTTGGTAAATATTTCCTTTTTATTTATACGCATTATGAATAGTAACTATGGTAAAATTTATCACTTCGATAAAGGGTAAATCATGTTAATCTAGGTCAAAAATAAGTGATAAGGCCATAGGTTTTCATCCTAATTATTATAGTATGAAGTAAATTAGACCCCAATAACCTTTGACTCAAACTATACTTGTTTAATGGCCACTTTTCCAAGAAAATGATCCATATAATATTTAAAGCATAGAAAGTTACAAAATATCACTCTCTTAGTTTTAAATGTCTATTATGTGACCACATAAGGAAAAAATCAAGATTTGAATAAAAATAAATATTAATTTAGATATTAATGAAATTATTTTCATTTTAAAAATTTATTTATAATTTTTATAAATTATATAATTACATTAATTTCTTGTTCAACACTGATACAATTTTATTAATTTACAGAAGAATAAAATAAATAAATTTAAAAATACTAAAACTTATATAAATTGGAAGAAATAATTTGTAAAATTAATTTTATAGATATATATGATATTTTTGGGATGTTTTAAATTATTTAATTATTATTAACACCTTATATTTATGTATTTAAATCCAAATTAAATGAATAGTGTCAAAATTTACATTAATAGTATTTTGTCAAAATAATATTTCATTAAATTATTTAAAATTCATAAAAGTGTTATCTTTGACAATGTGAATGGAATATGGTTTAAAACATAATATATGGTCCATTTATTATTCACTTATCCATTTACAGTATAATTATTAACACATTATGAATAAAATAGAGGAAAATATTATTAAGTTCAAAAATAATTAACAAAGAGGTTAATAAAAAATATAAACATTAAAATGATATTAAAACTTTTCTAAATTTCACTGGATGATATTATTATAACCCTATACAATTTTTATTTAAATTCATGACCATTTTGTCTAATTCTTCTCTAGAATAGTCCTATTATATTTTAAATTTTTTAAAAAATTCAAAAAGTATCCCTAACCTCTATTATAAAAGGGCACCTCCTCGCTCACTTATTTACACCACATTGAGCCATATAGATCGACCAAACCCTACCCATTCCACTTTTTAGCATTTTTATACATGTTATAGAGGTGCTAGAATATTCAAAATACCACCCTTCGGTTCTTTAAGGATGGATCAAAAGGAGGTCTCTTGTAGAGAGGAGGTTTAAACATGAATGGGGAAAGGAAAAACATGAGGTAAGGGGTTTATGTTTCAATCCTATTTTAATTAGGATTTTTTATACATGAATTTCTATTAAAAAAATTATATTTTCCTTATCTTATAAATACTTTTCATTTTATTCTATTCCAATTATTTCTTGAGATTATTTATTTTTCTTTCATTTTTCACACTTTAATTATTTAAGAGATCAAAAGAGTATTTTTTTAAGGAAAATCAACTTTAATTCTATTTTTGGCCTAAAATAATTTTTATTGCATATATATACTTTATAAAAATGTTTTCAATGATGATTTATGTATTATACTATGATTATTTAAGGACATTTTTACTATTTTTTGACTTTTTAAAAAAAACATTACAAGGAATTTTCTTATTGTTTTCCTAACGAGGTACTTTTCGACTTTTTTCAAAAAAAAATGTGAATTTAATGTTGTTAACACATATATAATGAATGTATTTTACTGATATCATGACTAATATTTTATTTGAATATTACATTAAACATTTACAATGTACTTTTCAAAGAAAATTATTTCATTTATAATTGTATGATTTCTTTTAAATAATTGATTTAAAATGGAAAGGTTATTTTTTTCAAGAATTATTCCAAGTTATCTTTGAAAATAATATTTCATCTAAGATTAAATTATTTAATGTTACTTAATAATTACTTAGAATATGATCCAAGGATACTGTCATTATTCTTTCTCTAGAGGGTTTATATTTAAAATGAAAAGTTGTTGATGAAACCTACTCCCCTTTTCATGGGTTATACATTGATAAACTATTTATAAAATACAATTTGTTCTATGAGATATGATATGAATAATGTTTTATGATATTTTTGAATGCATATGTATTATATTATATATATGATTTTTGAGACTTATATCTCCCTCAAATTCACTGGTCAAATATGGATGACTCATAAGGTAAATATGTTATGCATGAACCTGATTTTCATGTTCATAATTTTATGTATTGACCTGTTTTTCATATCTATAAATTTATTTGTGGACCCAGTTTTCATGTCTATAAGATCATGCATAGACCTGGATTTCATTTCTATAAGATCATGCATCGACCTAGCTTTCATTTCTATAAGATCATGCATGGACCTGGATTTCATGTCTATAAGATCATGTGGGGACCTGGATTTCATGTTTATAAGATCATGTATGGACCATTTTTATGTCTATAAGATTTTGAAAGGGACTTTTTTCATGTCCTTAACTTAATGAGGGAACCTGTTTCTATTTATACATGTTCACAATGTTATAAATTTATTTTTATGCCACAATACTATGTTTAAGGATAATAATAAGCTCTTATATCTCATGTTCTTTGATAATTTTATTATTCATGTCTTATGAACTCCAAAGAATTATTCTATGAATTGGGATTATGATATATGATATTCAGGGTATAGATTTCAAATAATAATCTCATGTTTTCATACCCTTATTCTCATTTTATTCCTATGTGATCATTGAAATATTCCTTGTTTACCCTTAGTAAGAATCTAAGATCACTTGTTCTTATGTTTCCTTTCCCTAGTTTGTAAATAAAGGTTTTAAATATGATATGTATAGTAAGGTTTATAGCTATAAAGAAATTAGTGGGAGAAGATAAAGATCATTTATGAATCAGTTGTTTATGTGTCTATGTTTCCAAAGGAACTAGACCTAAAATATTCAAGCATGGATCAAAATGATATGTAATGAATATTCATCTATTTGGATGTAATATCTATGTTAGAAAAGTATGGGTTTTTATAGTTGGTATTATATTAAGGTTCAGTTAACCATTGGAAACTAGAATGATAATACTTTATTAAGAACTATAGTAATAGGTCTAAGTATAGGATAACATCCTATTTTTTTTATCAAGGATGACCGTGGTTAAACCTAAGGTGTCATATATTGAAAATAATGTTTCTTGATTTAAACATATAAGGAATAATGGTTCATGATTATGTTGTTTCCCACTATAATTATCATTACATACACTATGATTTGTAGTTTTAGTCAATTGATGTAAATGGAAGGTATTTTATTAAAAATTAATGTGATGACCAATGGAATTATTATCATCATGAGAAATCGAATGGATTAAGAGCTGGGATCCAATATCTTGAGACTATGATCACTCAATTAGCATAAGTTATTGGTGGTAACATGGATCATTTTTAACTTTAAAATGCCTTAAGGAGGGAGAAACATGTTATTGAATCTTTTATACAACTACTACCAACATCCTTTTATGGGTATTCTGATCCAATGGTCACTGAGTAATGTATCAATGTGATGGAAAAGATATTTTACATTCTTCAGTGTTTAGACCATAAAACATCTAGAAAATATATCTATTATTTTTATGTAAAATAAGATAAATTGTGTAATATTATTATGAATATGGGTAAATAGGATGAAATTTTCTCCATATAATAATATTAGTTAAAGGGAATATGTTTTAGTAAGTACTTACCTATTATTATATATATATATATAAATTGAGATTGAATTCTTAGAGATTAAGCATAAGGATAATGAATCCATTGGTAGCTATTTAGAAAATTTTATAAGAGTTCCATGGTATGATTAATGTTTAATCATCAACCTTTGAAGAAAAATTGACTAATTCTTTAGTGGTTTGAAATCAATTATTTGAAGTAATTATTCATAAGGGACTTTATAATCTATGAATAAATCATTTGATGTGCACTAAAAGTGGAAATAGAAGCTAGAAACCATCAAGGTTTTGGTAATAAGAAAAGTAATATGGAGATTCATGGAAACTATAGTGGTTTGACACATGTAGGGAAGAAAAGGTTTTCAACCTTCAACTTGAAAAAAAATTGGGAAGGAGTACTCAGTTGAATGCCTAAAATGAACAAGAAAATGTTTCTAGTGTGGAAATCCTATCCATTAAGTAAAATAATATTGGAATGATGTTAAGAGTCTAGTCAATGAAATGAATAGAGAGAGATCAATAAAATTCACCACTCACAATTCAGTGATATAAATGAAAATTATTTGGGAACTATGTGAGTTAATGCCCTGATCAAAGGGTTAATGAAGATAGTAATCTAAAATAACCTCTGAAGTCACAAGACATAGGAAATTTTTGTTTAATTACATAATTTTAAGCGAATCATGATAGTTAGGGCACACTTATCCTATTATCTAGAATAGGGGATTCCATATTCATATTTTCATGAATGATCCCTATGAAAATATTATCCTTTAGTGAAATTTGATGTGATTCTAAGCATTGATTATATCACCCTACAGAGATTACATATATATTTTTGGAATAAAGAGATAATATTTTATATTCTTATTCAACCTATGATAATATATCAATATAAGGATTTACCCAAACATCAAATTGAAATATTTTTTTCTATGTTAAGAGATTATTTAATGAATATGGGGTGAATTGTCTTTTAGAAGCATGTATGATTTTATTATGACCTTTTTAGTAATGATTAGTTCATATTGGAGAGTATATAATCAAGGTATATACATTGTTTTATGATAATTTGTGATCATTTAAAATTATTGTTATTTTGATCAAGGATATGAGATCAAATAATTTTTGGGTTTTAAATATGGTTGGTGATATTTTGGAAGAGTCTTAAGGTTAAATACTTATGTAATTGATTATGTTGAAATTTCGATATTATTGTCTCAGGTTGAACTATGATTTATCATAACCTGAAAAGACAGTTTATTTTTGGGAAATATTTATAGGATTAAATAATGACTTATGGATTTCATGATTCATTAAAATTTCTTCAGGTATGACAAAATTACCTTGAATATCTATTTCCTGGAGTAAGAGATGAAGTTCAATTAGATCGAAGCACGACCGAAGGAACAGATTATGCTTCTGAAATAGAAAAAAATCAAGTAATTTTATTTTCTCAATGGATTTAACTGGATAGTAAAATAATCCTTTGAATTTAGTAAAAGGACCCTTGAAATAAAATTGTTATCTATTTACTTTTCTAACTGTGAAATCAATAGTCTTCTAAACCATCATAGATTTACATTTTTTCATGGTTAACTTTCTCCGAATAGTTTTTCTTCCATATAAATTTTTTCACATACCACTTATTTGATCATAATTTAAAACCTAGTTATGTGTCATTCGAGATGATCTTTATACCACATTTTCCCTCTTTTAAGACGAATTTTTATTAACACTTTTTATGATGTTGTCTTCCTTCAAATATCAAACCTTTGATTACCGAGAAATTTTTTGAATTGAGTGGGTGTAATTTATTAAGGGTGGGGGAGAATATAACACCCCGAGATTTTAAAAAATATTTATCTTTAAATAATTTTATTTCTTCAATAACTTGTATTATACATATCACTGAGTTTAAATGAACTAAAATACACTATTAAAATATTATTATTTAATGTGACACGTATAACCTAGACATTAATTTGGTTGGTATGAATATGGTTAAATAATTTATTAAATATATATAAATTTCCTACTCAATATAAATGTGTTTATAAATTCTTAGTAATTAATCACTCAATTTTTATTAAAGTTATTTTATTCTTTAAAAATACTTCTTCTTCAAAACTGATTTTATTGCTTTTTATGAGAAAATATTATAATTAAAATCTAGAAATTTTTGAAATTTTATTTAATAAAAATAATATAATTTTTTAAATAAACATATAAAAATTATTTTAGGTAGATTTTTTGTTAATTTTCTAAAAATATTGATTTTTTAGTGTATAGTTTAAAATACCGATTTTTATTGAAAATGCTATTTTGGTTTCAACCATTTGAAAAGTTCAATTTTTTCAAAATTTTTTAAAAGTAAAATTAGTAAAATTATAATATTTTTAATCCAATTAGGTTAATTGTGAATAATTTATAATTTAATTTGGTATAAATACATTTTTTATACCAAAATGGAATGTTTAAGAAAAACTGAATTTTTCTAAAAGGCAGGGTTCATCACATTTTGCAAACTTATTTTAAAATTAATTTAAATAACTTATAGATGTTTAATTTAATAAAAATAATTCTATATTTTTAATTAGGAGGTTTAAATTTGGAAAATAGTTTTCTTTTATTTATATGTATTATGAATAATAACTATGGTAAAAATTTTAACCTTGATAAAAGGTAAATTGGGTCAATCTAGGTTAAGACTAAGGGACAAGGCCATAATTTTTCAGCATAATTCATATTAGATTAATTTAATTAGACCCTAATAACTTTACTCTTTAAATTTACTTTTTTAATGGACAGTTTTCCATAAAATCCAAAAGTATAATATTTAAATCAATGAAATTTACAAAATGTCACTCTGTTAATTTCAAATATTTATTATGTGTTCATATAGAGACAAAATCAAGGTATGAATGAAAATAAATGTCAATTTTGATATTAATGAAATTATTTTTATGTTATAAAATTATTTCTAATTTTTATAAATTATATAATTACCTTAAATTCTTGTGCAACACTGATACAATATTTATTTAATTATTAAATAAATTAAGTAAATTATTTTAATAATACTAAAACTAATATAATTTGAAATGATTAGTGTTTTCATCAATTTTATAGATAGATATGATATTTTATGTATGTTTTATAGGATTATATTCAAATTTTAATTTTTTTATGTATTTAAAGTAAAATAAAATGAAAAATATCAAAATTGACATTAATAGTATTTTATCAAAATAATATTTTACTAAATAATTTAAAATTAATTAAAATTTTATCTTATACCATGCGAAGTTAATAGGGTTTAACACATAATCCATGGTCTATTTATGAGTCACTTGTCAACTAATAGTAACATTATTAACACTCTTTTATTAATATAGTGTTTACCAAAGTTAAGGTTTAAAAAATTAACAAAGAGGTTAATAAAAAAGATAATGATTAAAATGATATCAAAACTTGTTTAAATTTCGTTGGATGTTTTTATTTCAACCCAATTAACCTTTTATTTGAATTCACAACCATTTTAATGCATTTGGATCTAGACTATTCGTATTATATTTTATTTTTTTATGAAATTCCAAAATTTCAGCTCACCTCAATTAAAAAATGGAACCTCCTTTCTTATTTCATTACACGATTATGAGCCATATAGCTCAACCAACCCTTGTAAATTCCTCTTTTAAACATCCTTATCCAACTTTTGGAGGTTATTATCACCTTAAAAGAGTAACCTTAGGTTCTTTAAGGATAGATCAAATGGAGGTCTCTCGAAGAAGAGGATGTTTGAACATGAAAGATGAAAGGAAAAACATAAGGTAAGGGATTTATGTTTCAATCATATTATAATCAGTATTTTTTATACTTTAATTTAAATTGGGGAAATTATATGATCCTAATATGATTAATTCCCTTTATTTTCTTATTTTCAGGTCATTTCTTGAGATTATATGTTTTCCTTTTTTTTTCCTCGATTTAATTATTTAAGAGATAAAAAGAGTTTTTTTAATGAAAATTAACATTAATTATCTTTTTGTATAAAATATTTTTTCCTCCATATCCATATTTTCTAAAATAAATTCTAATAGTGATTTAAATATTATCTTATGATTTTTTAAATACATTTTTACACATGGTTTTCTTTTCACAAAAAAAATAAAAGCAATCTTCTTTTCATTTTCCAAGCATGGTACTTTTTTAAGTTTTACAAAAAAATTGAAAATAATGTTGTTTTAGCTAATATTCTATGATAAGATTTTCCTGTTTTCATGCATAATCTTTGATTTGCAGCTTACTTTACATTTTTACAAGGTTCTTTTCAAATAAATTTTTTTTCATTATAATTTCACAATTTCTTTTAAAGAAGTGATTTCAAAATGGAAAATATATTTTCCACAAGAATTTTCCTAAGTGATCTTTAAAAATCATTTTCAATCTAAGATGAAATCCTTTGATGTTATTTACGATTTATTTGGAATATGATCAAAGTGTACCATAATTATTATTTCTCTGGATGGTTTATGTTTTTAATGTCATGATTTTGATAAAATCCCCTCCCTTTTACTTGGGTTATAATTTGATGAAATTTTTATGAAATCCATTTCTTTTAATGAGATCTATGATAATGAATATTTTATGATATTGTGAAACATATATGTATAATTTTCTATATGTGATGATTGAGACCAATATCTCCAATTAATTTATTGGTTAAATATGTATAACTTGTGATCATAATATGTTATACATGAACCTGATTTTCATGTTTACAGTTTTATATGTAGACCTGCTTTTCATGTCCATATGTTTATGTGTGGACCAGGATTTCATGTTCATAAGATCATGAGTGGTCCTGAATTTCATGTCCATAATATCATTCATGGACTTATATTTCTTCTCTATAATATCATTTATGAACCTGGATTTTATATCCATACAATCATGTGTGGAACTGGCTTTCATATCCATAAGATCATGCATCGACTTGGTTTCATGTCTATAAGTTTATGCAAGGGACTAATTTCATGTCCTTAACTTAATGAGTGAACCTAATTCTATTTATATAAGTTTTAAAAGTTATGATTTTATGTTTATTCCATAATTCCATGTCTTATATCAATAATATGATATTATATCTTATTTGATTCGATAATTTTACAATTAATATCCTATGAACAACCGAGATTTATTACATGACTCAAAATTATGATCAACGATATGCAGGGTGTAGATTTTAAATGCTAAGCTCATGTTCTCACACACTTATGCTCATTTTATAATTATGTTATCATTGAAATATCCCTTGTTTATCCTTAATGAGAATTTAAGCCCACCCTTTCTTATGTTTCCTTTCCAAAATTTATGAAAAAAGGTTTTAGAAATGATATTAATAATGAGGGTGATAGTTATTAATAACTTAATGGGGGATGATATAAATCATTTATTAACTAGTTGTTTATGTGTCCATGTTTCCAAAGCCACAATACCTATAAAATTTTGGTGTGAATAAAACTTTTATATAATTAATAATCATCTATTTACATGTAATATCTATTTTTGAAAATTATGGGTTACAATAAGTCTTATGGACCATAAATGAAAGGTATGAATATGAATGATAATGCGTTTATTTTCTAATTTAATGACACTACAAGAATAGCTGAAGAACCTTATATACTAAGTGATATTGGGTCTATTAATGATGAAGATATTTCAAGGTGTCCAAGAAGGTAAGATATCCATTTATATAAATAATTGTACAAATAGTTAGAGGAATAAATATTAATACTTAAATATGAAATCATGTCTCTATACATTAAGATCAAAGTACTATAAATTGATGTAGAAAAGAAGAGAGGCATAAGAAAAATTATTGAAGAAATTAAAACATTCCTCATGGAAGATAATTATTCTCAAATATAATATTTGAATATGATATCCACAAAAGTTGAAAAAATCATAGTATACTCAAAATAAAAGAGCCTAATCTCAAAATAGTTTCATAAACTAAAGGAAAAGAATGTTGAGATAGCAGGTTATATCACTGAAGTGGTTAGGAAGAATAAAGTCTACAATAAGAGAAGTTATTATTCAAAGAATCTATTGCTTAATTAAAATCTAAAATGAAGGATCTGGATAACATGATAGATAATATCAACTAAGCCTTGGAAGAGGATATTTTTAGTGTAAAGTATCTCAAGGAAATATTTAGTGTATGAGTTGAAGTAATTATCAAGAATATCCAGCCATTGGAATAAGAATTATAATCAACCAAGAACTAGTTATATTCCAAGGGTAAGTCTAAACTCATAAATGATTTACATTTTTTTCATTTTATCACCCTTTAATAGGTGATGATTAATGGAAGAATAAGTATTCCATCTCAAAGAAGATTCATGAAAATATTCTCATGTCACAAAGATAATACTCCATGGGAAAATCTATTTTTTTCTATGAAGGAACACCACTATATATTGAGAATAAGAGAGCTATGAATATTCCCAAGAAAAGGGAAAGTTGTAAAGGTGATTGAAATAGACTTAAAAATGGCCCAACATGAGGAAAAAACAACTAGATGAGGACTCAAGGAATGAATAGTAATATGTGTTACTTCTATGTGATTCATGGACATAATTTTAGTTTTTATGTTGAGGTATGGTAATATATAAAATGCTTTAAATCTAATGAATAACCTGAAATTTTGAGTCACTAATCACAACAAAGAAGGTATGGGTATTATCCTTATTATTATTATTATAAAAATTTATTAAATAGAAGTTTCATAGGATATTCTTTAGGGATTAAATGAAAATATTAGCACACATATTTTGAAAGGCCTATTCGAATGAGAAATAGATTTCAATTTCTATATGAATAAGAATACTTTATTGAATTTTTGGTAAAGAAAATCCCCAAAACCATTATTGAACCCCATAAATCTTATAGAGATAAGAAAATGGTTTTGAATCAAGAGAAGAGATAACTTGGAGGAAAAAATAAGAAGGCCTATAAATAAGATACATCCCAAATAATGGTGAGCGATGAAAAATTCAATAATTCTCCAAGGGATAGTCAGGGTAGCAATAAGGTTTGGATAATGAAAAATTATCATACTATGAGAGGGGAATCAATTAGTGGTGAACCTATCCGAGAAAAAATATATTGTGAATTGGGATATGTGAAAGAGAAAAAACCCAAAGAATATGATAGGTGGTTATAATTCATCAAAACAAGTTCAAATATGAATATAGACTCTTAAATGAAATACTAATGAAAAATAGTGGCCTGTAGTGACTCAACATCATCCTCAACTTAAGAATTATTGAGGTACCCTTTTCCCCATATTAATTATTTTTTAGTTGTTTGTGAAGAGGTACATAATTAATGTGGTTATATGATTTATTGGTTGATTATACTAGAAAAGTACATGTAGTTGGATCTAAAAATAAGATCTAATATAGGTGAAAATTCGATTTGTTTCACATCACTTAAAGAAGATCAAATGGGAAATCGTAGTCAACACAAAAAATGAGACTCATTTGTTTTTTATCTAATAATGTGGTTTGGTGTTTCGTATCATTGGATATTTTACATGATATCCAAAATATGCTAGGTTATAGGGTTTTTCACACAAGTGGAATCCCCAACTTGATACACAATAATTGGTGTCCTAAACTAAATAATCAAGGAGAGTTGTAATGAACATCAAGGATATTAAACCTTGTTAGAAGTTTTTGAATCCTGTGAATAATTAAAAGGTATGGCATTCAAGTGGTATCATTTTTTCAAATTGAACTTCCCTTTCAATAAGTGGTGTAAAATGTTTAATAAGTGGTATCAATTAGTTCATCATGTGGTATGATCCTCATAACCAAGTGCTTTAATGGTATCTACTAATCATTTTTTGTGATGTGATAGATATCATAGGTTGTGATAAGATGTGAAATAGCCAACAGTACTTTTATTTTTTTATTTGGTATTCAAGAGTGACATGGAAAACCATTTTACTATCTATATAAAATATTATTTCCTATACTAAGAATAGGTATTGTAGTATTATAGTATTTATTTAATTCTCAAGTTCCAAGTGGTATATTCACTCAATGAGACTATAGGTAAAATACAAGAAAGATATGTAGTTTGTCTTAAGAGAGATGAAAATAGGCAAGGAAACCCTATTTGGAAGTTAAATACAAAAGGGGGTTAAAATTTATTGAAATTTCTTCATAAGTTATTGGGTAGAATTGATGAATACATTTACTCTCATAATGAACAGGGGGAAATCTATATAGATAGTGGTGTTCCCTCTAATAAGGGGGATACAGAACAATGGATTATCCATATATATAAATTGAAAAATTGGAAGGACCCTTGTATTTCATTGCTAATAATGAGTAGAAGATAATTTAAAGGGTACATTTTATATTATCAACAAAATCTAAAGGGGGTATTATTAGAAATCCCAGAGGATTTTTTGGTATTTTTTGACAATATGATATGATGTGTGTTGGAATCTTAATAAATCAAGTTGGATTTATCAACAATATCATCGATAAAAATATATTATTTAAGATGAACAAAGTGATGAAGTGATTCTTGGGAGATTGGTTGATCCTGATAGTGATGGCCAAAGTTACTTGTTGAAATCAATAATAATTGATATTCATGTTGTATTTATTTACAAATAGGGTATTGGTTAAGTGGATGGATTTTGGAGGAAAAATTATACTAAATAACAATGAATTGTATTGTGCAAGAGTGTATCATGACTAATGTAGTAATGCCACAACCATAGAAGAGGGAATTCTATTGAGAAGGAGGACCAACATGTCTAAGACCAATCCCTAGTCATTATACATGTTGAATATGGATAAGAGGGCAGGTGTGATAATGATAATTTCATAGAGCATCTTGATAATAAAATTCCTAAAACAAGCAGCTGTACACATCATAGTTCTCCCCGTGGTGGAGTTACATTTCACCTATAAGTAAGACCCATAATAGGATGACCATACCCATGGTAGGATAGGTTGTATTTGAAAGTGGGAGTTAAAAGAGAACATGAATGGGATGAATATGGTGCAATTCATGGTGCTCAACTTATTAGAGCAAAATAGCCAAATGTTGTGAAACATGTTGTAGTGAAAAGGCCATGGTCAAACATATATTCTACATAAAATAAATATAGTGAATGATATCCAACATGTGTAGGACCACACCTATGGTAGAAGAATATGTGGTCAACAGGTGGTTTTTAAATACAAAATAGACAGAATCATGAGGGACACACCTGTGGTGTTTTACATTTTCAAGGAAAAACAACCAAGTATTTTTCACGAGGGTGGGGTGTTGGGCATTTCGGGCTTTGAAATGGAAAATCAGAAGGTTCTTACTCTAATAGTGCATTAATCAATCCTCAATGGTTAAATAATCATGGGAAAACATTTTATCCCATGATTCACGTTTTTTATAAGGTTAGTTGCAATAATTCATTTGGTGAATTTATTTGGAATAAATTCACGATGAAAAGTAGTTATAACAATCATCCATGAAGCAATTAATTTAACTGCGGTTATTTAGGATATCATGGAATGAGTTATGGGAATTTATAATATCACAGTCCATCATTGAAAACCAGACATTTATTTTCTCATGATACCTTTTATTATAATTGATATTTATATTTTCTCAAGGCAAGGATATTGTAATAATTATATGTTTATACATTACACATTTAGAAGAACATATTTATAAAATAGAGTCTGCACTATACTATCCATCGGTAGAAGTAGTATAATAATTTCTCTAGGTGAAGGGTTGTAAGATTTTTGGAAACTAGTGAAAAAGTTTCCAAATAAAGAGAATGGTCTTTTATTTAGAAGATTAAAATGATTTTGTGATGAAAAGTGATTGAAAATCAATAGCACTCATCTATACCCAATTCATATTATATAAAAAGTGATTTTTATGAAGGGACATATATGTCTATAAACTATGTGGATATACTACCCTAGATACATGAGTAAAGGTGGATGAATATGGTAGGAATACAATAATGATAGTGATACAAAGTGAGGGTAGTGGGCCTTGGGTGAAAGTGAGTCTACCCAAAACATTATAGGGAAGTGATCCTAGGAAAGGAGTGACCTAGATCAAACCCCACCATTATTTTGTTAGGATAGTTAATTTGGTTCCTAACATAACATTGATGTTTGCTTCTAGGATATATCCCAATGAGGTTGATCCAAGTAAATAATTTGTATCTTATTTACTTTGTGTATGGACACCAAAAGCGGGCGAAGAAACCTAAATGAATATTTGGAAATAAGGGGAGGTCAAGCGAAGAGATAATTGAATCAGTTTAATAAAAAGATCAAAATTATGACCTTTAATGTTAGTTGGTCAATATAATAATAGTAAAATGATCTATTAAGGTAAAGTGTTTTTTTAAAGGGAATTCCTTGATTCTCCCCCCACCCCCCCCCCCCTCTTAGGGAATATCTCATACTAATACCCAAATGATACTTAACATAAACACTTAATATAAAAATATAGATCAAATTTAAATATAAATTAAATGATATAATAATTTATTTCAGATATAAATTTATAATTTCAAGAAATTTACCCCCTTTAAGGTATAAAAATTCTCCCCCATTAAGGTTCAAAAATTCACTACAAAAAATTCTCCCCTTTTGTAATTATCAAAAAGGAATCATAGAGAGGAAAGATAAATTTCAAAGGTAAATATTTTAAGAAACAATCAAGAGAGATTTTATAAGTGATTTTGAAAAAATAATTAAAAATATAAATTGAAAATAAATTTAAAGAGAAAAAGATGTTTCAAAAAGAGAAATAAATATTTGATAACATCTCTTTACTTCCAAAATATCCCGTTATAAGAGCACCGACTAACTATTGACAACTCTATACATGAAATATTATACCATAATACCACCATCCATTCACTATTAAGTAGTGTCTAGCTGGTGGGGAATTTATAATTCTAGAGTCCTCTATATGACCCACCAGCCAATCAATGAGGTGTAATGGGTAGTCCATTACTTCAATCCAGAACAGTCAAGATACATTTATTAGAGGTCTTAAATTCATTGAATCGGGATAATAAATCATTGGATCGACCCAAGGTACCTCCATCTCCATTTAAGGCTATAAATAGATACCCAAGGTAGCTTGGATCTCATGAAAAAACTTTTGTAACAACTCCTCTCTCAAATTAATGATGATATATCACTAGTAATGTCAATGTTCTCTCAAATATCAAAATCCATTTCTCAATCTCCTAAAGAATCTCTTCTTCCATGTCCTTCCCTCCTCTCAAATTGTGAAATCATTTTCAGATATTTGGTAGTGAAATTGTACCAGGGTTATCCCATGTAAACCTTATTTTCCTCTATTCCCTCTACAGTAGGTGCTCAACAATGTAAAAGTGAGTGATGATTTCCTTGGATATCGATGAATATAAATAGGATGATCACAACCATAATCATAGGGGATAAATTTATGGATGACTATTAATATTAATGGATAAAAAATATAAACCTATCAAACTAAGGGTAGAATACATAGGGGGTCACACTAAGCTATTACAGAACCCCTTTATCAAAACATGTTTTCTCACTATTTCAATTTATGCACTGCATCATTCAAACTTGATAAACATTATTTCATAAATTATATATTTCCATTTTACATTATGCATCTTAACTCAATTAATATTAAATTTAGACTTATAATACATATTTAATTTATCAATTTATCACTTTATCATTTCAATGTTGTTTAGATTTTATTTTACTATTTTTATTATAATTCATTTTTAATAGGTCAATCCACCCCCTCTTTTCATTCATCTCGGACCAAAATTTTATAGCAACGGTTTTTTGAATTTTTATTAAAAATATATTTGTTTTAAAAATTGTGTTTTAATTTTTATTTTAATCATAATTGAATGTAATGTTCAATATTTTTATAATGGAATCTAATTTTTATTCTAGTACTCCCATTTTTTATGGCATATATTATTCCTACTGGAAAAATTATACATCAAATTTTATTAGTGACATTAGTTACCTTGTTAGGAAAATGGTTATGATTGAATATATTCCTACTAAAGAACTATAAGATACATGGAAACTCGGTGATATTAAATACTTTGAGGTTAATGGAAAATCCATGAACACTCTACATTGCAGTATTGATTGAAATGAATTTATTCATGTTTCTACATGTAAAACTTCCCATAGAATATGAAAATTTCTAGAAGTAACTCATGAATGAATCAATAAAGTTAATGATACTATATTATAAATTTATAGGTAAGATTTTAAAATCTTTTCTAGGCATCAAAATGAATCCATTACAAGAAGGTTTACATGATTTACTAATATATTCAATGTTTTAAAGTCTCTTTGTGATGATTTATCTAGAAAACCATAGTTAAAAAGAAACTCTGGGTCCTACCAAAAAATTGGACACCCAAAGTCATTATTATACAAGAATTCAAGGATGTAAAGAAAATAGTGGTCAAAGAAAATATCGAATCTATAATGATGTAAAAATAACTAAGAAGAATCAAGATGATAAGGAGTAAAATGAATCAAAAGATGTAAAGAATACAACCACCTTCCATAAAACCTATGGTGATTCACCTGGAGGTGAATTTCAATATTTTTCTCAACTGGAAAAGAACATGAACAAATTATTCATTAAAAAATAAATCTTCCAATCAATCCAAGAAGGTTAATAAAAAATTAGAACTAGAATTTAAATTCTACAAATGCATGAAAAATGGTCACAATAAGTAAGAATTCCCCAACTTTAAAAAGATGATTAAATAAATGAATCATGGTAAGAAATCTCCCATAGATACAACCTGAAGTGTAAGTGAAGAATCCATGAAATAAAATTCCTCAACCTCTTAAAGTGACTCAAGTGTTAAGTTAATTATGAAATATGTGGACAAATACATCAAGTTTAGTACCCCACTTACCATTTTCTCTTCTTCCTCCACTTATCCTACTTTTCCCCCTCTTCTTCTTCATGTTACTACTCAAGTCACCATAATTTTGAAGAACTAAAATATGCTTGTAATCTACTCAAAATAAATCATTATATTTATTAATTATAAAAATTAATTTATAATAAATAAAAGAAGGTTCTTAATGTAAAAGAACATATTACAAAGGGGAAGGAACAAATATTCAATGAAAATGAAAAATTATCCTTAATAATTGTGAATTAGCCAGTTGTTAATAAACTAGAATCTATAATAAAATCCATTAATAGATCTCTCAAAAAATTCACTCAGGGTTAAAATAATCTAATCAAAAAAAATTTCTCTCAAATACATGTAAAATAATAGGTTGGTCTTCATTTATCAAATCATTCTAACACCTCAAAAAAACCATCAAACCCCCCTTTTATTAAAGGTTGGTCATAAGAAAAGTTTTTCAATTTTTTATAAAATATTTGGACATTTATTATATGAATTTGATTACAAGAATAAAAGATATGGGAGACCATAATAAATCCATCTTTCACCCAATATTTTTAAAATAAAATCTCATACGAAATAAATTTGGATGCCAAAATATTTATTGGATAACATTATTGGAACCATGTTTATTTGGTTACCAAAACATTTATTCAATTTTTTTTGCACAATTATTCTAATATAAATAAAAAAGAAGTAATATGGAACCAATATAGTGGTTTCTCAGGACACGTGTCTAGAAACC
The DNA here is from genome assembly GCA_963277665.1 of Viscum album. Lineage (NCBI taxonomy): Eukaryota > Viridiplantae > Streptophyta > Magnoliopsida > Santalales > Viscaceae > Viscum > Viscum album. The sequence continues at coordinate 477,373,507 of OY728135.1, forward strand.
TCTACAAATTTAATCTAATTTATAAACTAGGAGTTCATGTCACCTTCGGTGAAACATTTTAGGGTAATATAATAAGTGAAGGATCCATTTTTTATAAATAAAATATTATTAAAATGTATTATTTTTAAAAGGATTATAACACAATTTTATATTAATTAGTCAATTGTGTGATAGAGGTTTCAAAATTTATTTCAAAAATGATTATTGAAATGTTTTTAACTAAAATTGAAACTTTTTATTCATCTTATATGATTTTCAAAATGATTATAAAATGAATTTAAAATATAATTTTATCCAAAAAATTAATTAATTGAGTGAACAAGTTATTTAGTCATGTATTTGGAACAAATTCTTTCGTAACTATAGCACACAATCACTTATCAAACTCAATAGTTATCAACTAATATGAGATTTATCCAAACTATAATTCAAGGATGGAATGGTTTTTAAATTATTCAAATATAGTTAGAAAAAAATCATATTTTTACTCTAAAAAGGGAATTTATTCCCCAAAAGTGCATGAAGTAGTTCATCTTGATTTATTAGAACCTTATCAAATGGAAATTATAGGATTTAAATCCTATAACTTTGTTTTTGTTGATGAATTTATAATATTCACTGGGGATTCCTTCTTATCTCATAAAAGTTAAGCATTAAAATACTTCATTAATTTTTCTAAAAATGATGTAAAATGAATATTTTATCAAACTATTTATATTTGAAGTGATCATGGTGGAACAAGAATCACCTTTAAATTATTTTCCTAAATATTTAAAAAATCTAAAGACCATACCCTTGAAAATGTCATTTGATATTTGCATATGGGAACTCATACTGGAATATTGGTACTGAATGATGTTGAACATCTTTCCATAATATCGCACTTAGAACCCCAAAATTTCAATGATTCAATTTAAAATGAAAATCGGGTTCTTTTCATGAAAGTTAAACTAAAACAATTCACTCATAATGATGTATGGAATCTATTATAAAGGCCTCATGATCACCCTAACATAGGCTATAAATAGGTTTTTTGGAATAATATATATTATATTGGTAATATCACTAGAAATAAATAATTCCTAGTAGCTAATTTTTGTGACCAAGAAAATGGAATCAACTATGGTGAAACCTTTTTAACTATCAATCAGTTAGAATCTATTAGAATATTGTATTTTTCACCTCTCACCTTAATTTTAAACTCTTTAAAATCGATGTTAAAAAACTTTTTAAATAGTTTTATTAACAAAAAAAATTGGAACAACCAATTGGTTTTAAAAAAACCTTATTTTACCAATGGTGTTTTCTAATTAACTAAAACTATTTATTGTTTAAAACATGCCCCTATTTCTTTGTATGAATTTTCATATAATATTATTTTATAAAATGGTTTTAAAATGGGAAAATTCAATTCAAATATTTTAAAATAAAACATATCAAATAATGTGTTACTTATTCAAATTTATGTTGATGCTATGATTTTCAACTCAATAAATAAATCTCTTTATTTTGAATTTAAATATTTAATGAAAAATAAATTTGAAATGAGATTTATGGGTGGATATAAATTCTTTATCAATTTTAAAATTTCACAAAATAATGATGGAAGTTTTCGAAAATAAAGAATATATACCAATGAACTCTTATTATGATTCATCATAGATCACATTAAGAAAATTAATACCCCAATGAGTAAAAATTTTAAGATAATATTTTATAAATATGGTAAGTCAGTTGAGAATAGATTTATAGAAGTATTATTGGTAGTCTGCCTTATCTTACGGTGACCCATCATGAAATCATGTTTGGTGTTTTTCTTTGAGCACATTTTTAATAAAATATAAAGGAATGTCATCTCAAATCTATAAAAATGTTTTTCATTCTTTAAAAGGATCTAAAAATAATTTTTTTATCCAAAAGTAACTTATTTTGAATTAACTATTTTTTTAAATGATGATTTTTGATGATGTGAACTATATAGGAAAATTTCAAGTGTCAATTTCCACCTACATGGAAAATCCCTCATCTCATATAGTAGTAAGAATAAAAATTTTGTACCTTTTTCTAAAAATGAAGTGGAATATATAGCCACCAGGAGTTGTTGCACCCAAAGAATATTGATGAAACATTCTATCTTAGACTTTTAGTCTTACATATGTCCATATATGTATTATATTCTATAATACTAGTGCTATTAATATCTCTAAAAATCTTATCCAACACTCTCCCACTAAACACATTAACCTTAGGTGTAATTTATTAAGATATCACTTCTAAAAGGGTGATGTATTATTGGAATATTTTAGGAAAGAATATCAACATAATGATATTTTCACTAATCCTCTTAATATTGATCATTTTGAATTTATAAAGGATAATTAGGAAAGTTATGCCTTTGAAACTTTCTACTTGACCAAGGCTAACTTGGGTAGTCTTTTTAAAATTATTTTTTAAAATCTAGATTTATATTTTGATTCTTTATTTTATCTTATTAAATCTTGATATTATCCTTTTATCTCACTTTGAATACATTTAATGGGGTGACTTATCTCTTAATTGTGAAATTTTCGATAATAGGTACTTTAGTTTACAAATTACTTTTTAAAATAAAAAATAGATTTACACTTATTTTCAAAATTGAGTGTCATATTTTATTAAACAATCAGTTTTTAATATAATTTTACTATTTTAAAAAAGTTAATATAAATTTATTTTGAAACTTTGAATACATTTAGTTTGGTTAATTTAAATAAGTTTGAAGATAATTTTCAAAAAATATATGAGAAATTATGCATATGATCTATTTATTTTCAAAAAAAATGATTGTTTTTATCACTCTTAAAGGAATATTAATGATGAGTGAAAATTACATTTATACTAGACTCTCTAATAATGTTTTTGAGTTTTCTTTGAAAAATTAAAGACTGAAGTATGATTTTGAGGTATGATTTAACATACAAAGGTCGTTTTTCAAATATATTTCCATAAAGAAAGCATACAATGGTGGAAAATTATCAATTTAAGGGAATTATTATCTTGGAAATAGTATGCACAAATTTAATTTTTATTTTCATTTAATTTTAAAAGGGAAATTCACCCCCTATTACCATATTTGTCTAGCCAATAGGTGTCCCTTTGTGGGACACCTACATATGAGGTATTATGAAAATACCCCCCCATGTGGGAACCCATCAATATATATCATGAGGTATCCTCCCACAAATCCCTAACTGTGATTAGTGAATGTTTGAGGTTCTGAGCCTTCGGCATGATTCATTCACTTCTATCATTAACCCCTTTTTAAAATTAAGAGTCTTGTAGTGAACTTTTTATGCTAGATCATACTAGATTTGGGTTGTAATATCTATAACCCCATCTTCCACCCTAGAAACCCCTCATTTCTAGATACACCCATGGGTTTCCCTTAAGCACCTTGTGTTGAGATAATCCTCTTGGTTTACATATTCACCTTGAGTTAAGATACTCCACTTGGTTTACTCCTGAGCGCCTTGAGTTGATATACTTCACATTATTCCCTTATATATATTGAGGTGAGATACTTCTATTAGTTTTCTTATATATGGTATTCTTCCTTAGTGTAATCCCCAAAAATATACCTTCATCTAACTCACATACTCGGTTAGATATCTCTAGGCATCCCAATGTATAATACCCACTAAATAATCTATTTTATGAAATCATGTGGCCTGGTTCATCTACTATCATATCTTATTCCTCATACAGAGCATGAATGGCATGGGATAAGAGGTTTTAGTTGATTAATTCATTATCATGACTATAAAACATAATATTCTAATATAGGTAACACCATTTACTTGATACATTACTTTAAACTATATAATATACATCCTTATCGCAAGACGTCAAATGATACAGACAAGACTTAATAGGAAACCTTAAACATTGTGACATGATCAATATCGTATCTTATTCCTACAAACTAGGATACATAGGATTCCTTGTTGAGTCAATAAGGTTTTCCTTATGAATTTTCCATTTCTTCATACTTGGGGGAGATTTTTGAGTCATTAAGGCTTCCTTATAACTTTACCATTCCTTCTTGTTTTGAAAATCACAAACACCTTATCTCAAGGCAAATTTCATTTTACCCTATGTTTTAATTTCATAAGGAAAAGTTTCCTTCCTCAAGGAAATTTATCCTTACCATGTTTACATAGTTCATATCAAAAAATTTATTAGTGTAGAATTCAGTTTGTAACCAAAACCTCGGAATCCTATAATTACCTAGATATGAAGCATTCTGTTTTAGGATCCGAATTCTCAAAATTTTGATTACGAACTCTTCTACGTTCTAACTCTGTGTTCTCTAAACTCACACTCTGAACTCTTTTGAGTTCTGACTCTGAATTCTCATAATTCTGATTACGAACTCTTCTGAGTTCTGAATCCAAATTCTGAATATGAAGTCTGTGTATGAACTCTTATGAATAATGACTCTAAATTCTTGTTGCGAATTGTTCTGAGTTATGACACTGAATTCATATTACAAATTCCTATGAGTTATGACTTTTAATTCTCATGAACTCTGACACCGAACATTGTAAGTTCAGGTACCGAATTCTTGTGAATCCAGATTCTGAATTTCCTTGAAATTTAGATTCCGGAATTCTATAGAGTTCAGGTTCTGAATTTCTTATAAAACTTAATACGAATATCCTTGAATTATATACACTGAATTAATTTTTGGTTAGACTCCGAACTTTGATTTATCTACATTCTGAATATTGTATTTTGGTTATGCAACCATATTTTTTCCTACACTTGTTTTGTTATAAAACGATGTCATGAATTCAGTTACTAATTAACCGTTGATTGAGTGACAAGTGTACAGGTCCCTCCAAAATTCAAGGAAAAATAAGACCGTTAGAGGAGGAAGTTGACCGTTGAAGTCATGCCTATAAATAGGATCTCATTTGAAAAGATCTCAATATTGTTCTATGACTCTAGAGATTACATGTTGTTGAAGTGATTTCTATAGAAAGAATCTCATGCTTAGTGTGTACTGAACTTGTTGTCCATATTTTATTTGTGCGACTCTGATTGTTGCTGTGCACAATTGAGGGCATCTGGGGATAGGAAGACAGAGGTGCTGACTACTTTAAAGTTGATGGATTTTGGGGATAGCAAGATAGACTTCAATCTTCATATTGAGGGCTTACCCTGGTGTGGGTAAGACAGAATTTCTTGAAAGTATAAATCAAGGGACCTTTATCCAAGGATGTTGGATACCCTACTCCTTGGGTTAAAATATTTACTACTTGTTACTTGTTTTGTTACATGTTTTCCACTGTATTAATATTGTTGGGGAAAGTATAAATATATTATACTTCCTTATACTTGTAATCTGATATAGTAAGATTCTATACGCTTTAAGGTAGAATCTTTTTCTTTGTAAACTTTCATTATGTTTCATTTTCCGGAACCATATTTTCAGAATTTCATTCTTGGAATCACTTTTACGTAATCAAGAAAGTTTGTAAAACTAAGAAGTTTTGTGAATTACCTTGTTTAATCTTGTTAAACATAACCATATTTAAAAGTTCCAAAGGAATTTTTAAACATATACAATTCACCCCCTGTATTTTGATCATCTTTAGATACTTGTTAGAGTATCTATATTATTTCAATCCTACACTTGGTATTAAAGATTATATCATAGTAACTTACCCTCTCAATAATTGGTATTAGAGGATTGGTTCAATATGAATTAATCTCACAATTAGATTCAAAAGATAATTCATCTCATTCTTTTTTGGAATCATTTTTTCAGACTCTTATAGTTCAGATTCATTTTTTCATAGGAATAATCTTGTTTTATATCTTCCTTGCTTAGGAATATTTTCCTTGTTTACAAAACTTTTACTAATAACAAGTTTTTGTGTGGAAAGTAACTCTCTTTAAGATGGCAGGAATCAACGATGGTTCCATAGGCAATCTCAACCCAACAAGACCACCTATCGTTGATGGAAATGATTACGAATATTGCAGAGATCATATGAAGACTCTCATTATCAATACAGGTGTTGATAATTTTTTTGTGCTTACTGGAGGTTACAAAATCCCTAACAAGGAAGTTATTACCTTCACCAGTCAAGAAAATCATGAATATCAATTGAATTATATGGTACGCAATACTTTTATTTTCTCCATGAATATAAATATATATATCCAAATTTCATCTTGTAAAGAAGCAAATTGTATTTGGAAGTAACTTAAAAGTTACTCACATTATAACTAAAAAAGTAATTGAAACAAGAATATCCATGTTCAGAGCTGAATATCATGGTTTATGCTTTCCTTATAGAGAACCCATATGTAAGGTGCAACAAAGGTTCATGACTATTGTGAATAGTTTATAGTCCATGGGTGATAAAGGATTATATGAGGAATCTATTGTTGATAAAATCATAGGCATCATTCCCAATGAATGGTAATCCAAGAGAATAGCTATTGATGAGAATAGAAAGGTTGCTCAAATATACTTAGATGAGCTATTTGGAACTCTTCTTCTGCAAGAGACTAGAATGAAGAGAGATATTGGTAATGTTAAGAAGTAGAATGGGAATGGCAGTGTTACTTTTACTACAACTTTTAATCATAAGAAATCCAAGACTCCTGAGAGAGTTACTAGATACAAATCTAAGAAGATTATTATTCAATCCGAATCTAGTGGAAGTGAATCTTCAGAAAATGTACTAGCCAATGTTTCTTAAAGGATGATAATGATTGTTGGACAGGAGAACTTTCAATCCAGATATAAGAAAAAGGAAAGTAAAGACAAGAAATATTTAGAAGTCACGTGTTATGAATGCAAGAGAGTTGGACATATAAGACCGGATTGTCCTATTCTTAAGAGAAAAGAAAGAAAAGAAAAGAATTATAAGAGAAACAGAAAGAAGTATTACAAGGATAAAGCTAAGAAAGTCTTGAAAACTAACGACACCCAGAGTTCCAGTGGTGGAGACTCTTTAGATGAATCATCAGATTACGAATCTTCTAGATAGAAGAATCTTAGTCTAATAGCCAGACTACCTATTGAAATGCATTTTTTAATGGCTCAGGTACACAGTGTTGAATCATCGACCAATGTTTTTTAAATGAAAATTATAGTAATGATAAATGTTATAACTCTTAGGATAAAGAATCTTATTCTGGTAAAGATGATACTTTACCTTCCTATGAATAAGTTTCTAGATTTTCTAAGCTCCTTGATATTGAGAATTCAAAACTCAAGAAAAAGTTTGATAAGAAAAATTCTAGGAATACTATTTTTACTAAGGAAATATTCGTTCTTTCTAAATATCTTGATATGAAAAATTTATATTTTGAAAATATTTTAAAAAATATTGAGGAAGTAAATTATGAGAAGAATAAACTTTTTAAGGATCTAGAAAACGAAATTTCTAAGAAAAATATTTTTGAGCCTAACTCTAGCTCAAAATAAATTTTTTTTGAAGACAATAACCTAGTTATTAAACTGAAATCCAAAATTTTTTCCTTGAGGAAGTGTTTGTCAAACATTACCTTAGGTAAGGAAAATTTTAATAAGATGTATTCTCAAATCCGACCTCTAAGGAATAGTTCTGGTTTTGGTTATACTAGTTCTAAACTAATTTATAGAAATAATTATTTTGTTCCTCAAAGTGCCCTAATCATCACTAAGTTTCAGTGTGTTGGGCATTGGGAAAAAATTGTTCACTAAACAAAACTCAGTCTTTAGGATTTCATAAATCCTATTTTTCTAAAAAGATGTGGTTGCCTAATATTTTGCTTTCTGAGATTTCTGGATCCAAGAAAGTTTGGATTCCGAAAACCTAACTCTTTCTTAATTTCAGGAAAATAGAGAAATTACCAACAACAATACATGGTACATGGATAGGGGATGTTCCCGACATATGACTGGTAACAAAAACTACTTTGAAAATATTTTCAAGATGAAAGGAGGGAAAGTAACATTCCGAGATAATGATCATGGAGAAATTATTGGTATAGGTAACATCGTTATTCTTGGAAAAACCTTTATTTCAAATGTTTTATTTGTTAAGGATAATAAGCACAATATCATCAATATAATCCAATTATGTGATGATGGTTACCTTTTGAATTTTAGGAATGAAAAGTGCTTAGTACACAATTCCAAGGAAGAATTTATTCTTTCTGCCCATAGGCAAGAGAATGTTTACACACTAAACATAGAAGACCATAGGAACCAAGATCTACCTTGGAATAGTGCAATAGAAGATCATTATTGGTTATGGAATAGATGGTTAGGACACCGTAACCTTATAAACCTAGGTAAACTTTCTAAGAAAATTTTAGTTAAGGATCTATCGGAGCTCAGATTTGATTATTCAAATGTTTGTGACCCTTTTCAATATGGAAATAAACATAAATCATGTTTTAAATCAATCATTTAAGTCACAACTACTGATTCATTACAGTTAGTGCATATGGATCTTTTTAGACCAACACAAATTGGAAGCATTAGAGGAATGTATTCTGTATTTTTATTGGTTGATGATTACACTAGATTTACGTGGGACTATTTTCTAGAAAAGAAATCTGAAGACTTCTCGTATTTTAAAAGTTTTAGAGCCAAAGTTAAAAATGAGAAAAAACATCCATTGAAAACTATTCATAGTTATCATGGCGGAGAATTTCAAAATTCTGATTTTGAAACTTTTTTTAGTAGAAAAGGAATTACTCATAACTTCTCAGCACCCAGAACACCGCAAAAAAATGGTGTTGTTGAAAGAAGAAATAGAATTCTCCAAGAGATAACAAGAACCATTTTGAGTGAATATTCTATAGCCAATCATTTTTAGGATGAAGCTGTACATACTTCTTGTTATACTATAAATTGTGTTTTGATTAGACCTTTTCTTAATAAAAATCCTTATGAGTTATGGAATGGTAAAAAACGTATACTTTCCTACTTCAAGGTTTTTGGTTTCAAGGTGTTCATCCTGAATACTAAAGATAATATACATAAATTCACACCAAAATCTAATGAAGGAAAATTCTCTGGCTACTCCAAAACATCTAAGGCATATATAGTTTTCAACAAAAACACTTGTACTGTTGAAGAGACAGTACATGTCAAATTTGATGAAACTGATCCTTTTGTTATTAAACAACCCCACCCTAAATCCTCATATTTGTTTTCAAAAACTGATTATCAACCTTTGACAGAAGGTCCTTCTGATAAAGAAAATTTCCAAGAAGATACTTCTGAAACATTTACCCTAGAAGATTTCTTACCCTATATTGATGAATAGGTTTTACAAAACCCAAATCAGGTGTTCCTTAAGAATCATCCCAGTGATAGTATCATTGGTAATGTAAATCATCCTATAAGGAATAAATGTTCCTTAAGAAATAAAGTAGAACATCTATCATTTCATTCCCAATTAGAACCAAAAATCACTGATGAAGCTTTATGTGATGATGATTGGATTAAAGCCATGCAAGATAAGCTAAATGAATTCGAAAGGAATAAAGTCTGGACATTATTTGAAAGACCTAAGGAAAATTCTGTTATTCGACTAAAATGGGTTTTCAGAAATAAGTGTGATGAAAATGATATAATTGTAAGAAATAAAGATAGATTAGTTGCTAAAGACTATAAACAAAATGAAGGAATAGTCTATAAAGAAACCTATGCTCCAGTAGCTAGACTTTAATTTATTCGTATCTTACTTGCCTTTGTAGCATTATTCAATTTCCAACTTTTTCAAATGGATGTGAAATGTGCTTTCCATAATGGTTATGTTCAAGAGGAAGTTTTTTTTGAACAAACCACTGGTTTTGAAGTTACAAAACATCCTGATCATGTTTTTAGACTTACCAATGCTTTGTATTAACTTAAGAAAACCCTCGAGCCTGATATGATAGACTTACAAGATTTTTGATTTAAAATAACTATGTTAAGGGAAATGCAGATCCAACACTTTTTAAAAAGAAAGATAAGAAAAATGTTTTGATTGTTTAAATTTATGTTGACGAAATTATATATTTTTTAACTCATCAATCTTTAACTGATTTCTTTGTGGATCTAATGAAATCTGAGTTTGAAATGAGTATGATGGGTGAGTTCACATTTTTCCTTGGTTTTCAAATTTCTCAAAAACCAGAAGGAATCTACATATCCCAACATAAGTATATTAAAGATCTTCTTAAAAAGTATGGATATGACACCACTAAAATTATAAGTACTCCCATTGGTACCTCAAACACACTTGATCATGATGAAGTTGGGAAACCAGAAGATCAAACATCTTTTAGAGGTATGATAGAAAGTTTACTTTACTTGATAGCTAGTCGTCCAGACTTAATGTTTTCAGTATGCTTATGTGAAATATATCAATCCAATCTTAAGGAATCTCATTTAATGGCTGTGAAACTAATTTTTCACTACATAAAGCGAAATGTGGATTTAGGACTCTTTTATACATCTGGAAATGATTTTGTTTTAAAAATATTTTCGGAAGCTGAATTTGGTGGATGTAAAATGGATAGAAAGAGTACATCCAGAACTTGTCATTTCTTAAGAGATTAATTAGTATCTTTTTCATGCAATAAACAACACTCGGTATCCCATTCCGCTGCTGAAGCTGAATATGTAGCAGCTGGAAGTTTTTGTGATCATGTGTTGTGGATGCAACACACACTCACAGACTATGGTATGAGGTTTACCAAAACACAAATTTTGTGTGATAATACAAGTTTCATTACCCATTGTAAAAACCCCACACATCACTCTCGTGCAAAGAACATAGATATTAGGCATCAATTTCTTAGGTATCACACACAAAGAGGAGATATCATTCTTCAATTTATCAAAATGTAAGACAAACTTTCTGATATTTTCACAAAATCTATACCCTTCGATAGATTCGAATACATTAAACAGAAGATAATAATGATAACCGTAAGGTAATTATCTTTGTTAACATCTTTTTGCATCATATCTCCTTATAGTAATAAACTTTTTTTCATAGGGGGTACATTTTTTGTCAATTTTTGAAACTTTTTGTAATAAATATTTTCCTAGTTAATTTTTAAAATTTTTCATAATGAATTTTTTCATATTTTTCGTACTGAAGTTTTTCATATTTTTCATAACGAAGTTTTCAAAAAAAAATTCGAAATGATGTTTTCAAAAAAATTCGTAATGATGTTTTTTCATAATGGATATTTTCATAATGTAGATTTTCATAATAATGATTTTCGTAATGAATATTTTTGTAATGTAGATTTTGGTAATGAATATTTTCGTAATGAAGATTTTCGTACTCAATTTTTTTTTCCATACTCAAGTTTTTTTCGAAATCTAAAATTTCTTCAAGAAGAATATTACATATTACGAATAATATTCCTAGAAACATAAATGGTATGACTCTTTCTTGAGTTTTCATAATCACATTTTTACTTTCTTGTAGTATATTTTGTTTCTTTTAAAATTTCTCAGATTCTAGTTTCCTTATATCCGAATGTTTTCTTTTAAAAACATCAAAAGATCGAATCCTAAAAAAATTTCCATGTGTCTATCATTTCAACCATCATATCTGATCAGAAGAATTCTTAATCATTGGATTGATATGGGAAGATGAACCGTCGCATCAACACTTATAAAAAGGGGACCCTCGATGGTTGTCCCACATCGATTTCAAGCCTTTGCGTGCTGAAGCCCTGCCCCTCCTTCAAAAGCATGTTCCATATTTTCAAATGTTCCTCAATTTTGAATGTCTGGTGAAGTTCTTTCTCAAGATATGTCTCTTGTAAAGCCAATTTCGGAGTGGAAATTATATAGAGAAATGTTGGTGCATCTGAATTTCTTTAATAAATATGATTTCATTATCTCCAAAAACATCAAGCTGAATGGATGGGAGAGTGTCTATATATCAAAGCTAGGGGCTCAAGAATTGGTGTATCTAGATTTTCTTATCGAGTTTTATGAGTCAGTTTGTTTTTTTATGAAAGAAGGTATAAAGAACTTTTCTTTCAAAAGTTATGGAAAAACCTATGCTTTATCTTACACAAAGGCAGCTAGCTTAGTTGGAGTTCCATTCTAAGGGGAAGTTGAATTTTGTTCCCATAAGCTGCCTGATGTACAAAGAAGTTTTTTCAAGGTAAAATCTATGTAGTGTCTTAGACTTTCATATGTCAAGACTGTGAATATTTTTCACCTCTCAATAAATTAATCGTGTCCTTGAATTGTGGGTTCAAGGTTCCATTATTCCGAGAAAGGGTGAAAAGGACACGCTAAAGAAAAGTGATATGTGTATCTTGGATTTTTTGGTAAATCTAAGGAAGATCAATTTGATGAAGCATATTCTCATTACAATAGAGAATATCAAGAATGGAAACTTAAAATCTTATATTATTATGTACTCGGCCATTCATTCCAAGCTTATTGTTTGGTGCTTGGAGTCCTTCAAAATCCCTTGCAGTTCAAAGTCCAATAATTGAAAAGTTATGTTTTTTTTGTGATGATACTCTAAAAATGGTGGAAGTTGGTTTTTCTATGGAATCAGGAGAAATCTATGATCTACCATAGGAGGAAGCTGAAGCCATTCCAAAAGAAAAAGAAGTGGTTGAACCATCTATGAAGCCTGGAAAGAAGATAAAGTTTAAAGAAGTGGAAGGATCAAAGAAAGTTATTAAGGCTAAAGAAACCCAATATGCACCTCCAAAGCCAAAGATGTAGAAATATTATCTAGATGAGGCTGTTGTAAAATGGAGTGAAGAAAAAAAGAACCGAAAGGAAGGAGAGCCACAGTTTGGCTTGGATCCTGCTGAGGCCAATGCTTTGAAAGAGAAGGCATTTGATGAGCTTGAGAAACAAGCTAAGGAAAAGAAGCTAAACAAAAAATTTCCAAGCCTGAAATTTTGCAATAATTTCTGAGGGATATTAAAATAGTATCTGAGAATATCCATGTATCGAAAAATTTCTTGGTAGAACCCTTACCTGAGACTCCAGGGAAAAATTTCATGACTTTGGAAAAACTCCAAGAAAAGGTTTTTGAACAGAAAGAAGCTATGAAAGAAGTGAAACAAGAAGAAGGCAGTAATGATAACGCAGTTGATTTGATAAATCATGTTGAAGATTTTCACGAAAAGGAAACCCCTTCCAAGAATCTATCAATCTCAACTTCTGAGGCAGAGTATTCAAATCTCCCAAATCTTAGGAAGGATGAGGAAGGTGAAGATGAGAAGGGTGAAGAAGAATTTAATAAATTTTCTGAGGAAGAAATATATAATCATCAGTTTATCCACATAGAGGATGTTGAGGCAGAAGCCTAGAAGGAGAAGGTTGATGAATATAGAATTGTTTAGTTTTTTGACAGTGAACATGAGTCTCCAAATGAAGAATATATTCTGAGATCCAATAAGGGAAAACAGGTGGTTGTGGATACACCTATGAAAGAAATTTTAAGGAAGAATGAAGCTGGTGGATCTTCTAAGAGGAAGCTTGTCGAGCTAGAAAATGATCCCTCGCCATGAAAAGTCTCGGATTCAGAATCATCTTCTCTGGTACTTGATTTCATTGTCCAATCCTTGAAGAAGCATGTTGGGACCATCCCAATTTTCCTAAGCATTGATTCCAGATGACATATACTTCAACATAATTTGATCCAAAAATCGGATACAATGTCCATGGTGATGGACAAGTGTTTCAAGTTGGAATTAGACATCAAATCTTTCCTTATCAACAATAAAGACCACAAAAGATCTTGTAAGAAAATGTTTAGATAGTTAAAGAATATAGTTGAAGATTTGAGAGATCTTGATGAGTTTCAAGATGATGTTAAGGAAGCTTTTGATACTGATGATGGTAAAATCAAGCATCTCAGAAATAGGTTTGAGGAAAAGATAACTCTTGAGAAGAATACTCGGATTCTGGAGGTCAAGTACCTGAATGGGAAGTTATACTCTGTTTCTCAAAGATGGAAGAGAAAAAGGGATCTCCAGATCAATATTCAAGAGAAACTAGTGAAGAAAGATGAATTGTTGAAGGCTCAGACAGAGGCTCTAAAGTCTCAGGAAGAAAAGATCAAAGCCTTAGAGAAGAAAGTAGAGGTAGACCACAAAGAGCTAAAGAAGCTGAAAAAAAGAGTGAAAAAATTATACCCAAGGAGATGGAAGGAAAAAAACTGATCTTTTGTTGTATTTTCTTTCCTTGTAAAAATTCTTCCAATCTTAATGAAATTTTGGTTGCTCGTTTTTTTTCATGCTTTGTACTAATATTTTAGGTAATATAATTTCTTTTCCATTCCCTCAAATTCTTTTTAAAAATCACAAAGTGGGAGAAAGGAAAAAATAATACTAAGAAAATAATAAATATCCCTAATTAAGGGGGAGTTTATATAAGGGGGAGTTTTCATTACAGAGATTTCTGTACTCAAGATAATGAAAAATCTTATTCCAGAAATCTAAAATACGATACTTAGTGTTCCAAATCCTAAGGTGGAGTTAGTCATATTCATCTTTTCCCATATGATAAGGGAGATAAGTTTTATTTCGAAGTCTAGAAAAATATTTCTAAGTCCTTATATTCTTTTTCGTAAGGTTTTTTGTGTTTTCCAAAAAGGGAGAGATTTTTAAGTCAATAATGTTTTCCTTATGACTTTTCCATTCCTTCATACTTGGGGGAGATTGTTGAGTCATTAAGGTTTCCTTATAACTTTACCATTTCTTCTTGTTTTCAAAATCACAAACACCTTATCTCAAGGAAAATTTCAATTTAACTTATGTTTTACTTTCATAAGGAAAAGTTTCCTTCCTCAAGGAAATTTATCCTTGCCATGTTTTCATTGTTCATATCAAAATTTTTCTAAGTGTAAAATTTGGTTTGTAACCAATACCTTAGAATCCTATAATTACCTAGATATGAAGCATTTTATTTTAGGATCTGAATTCTCAGAATTCTGATTACGAACTCTTCTGAGTTCTGACTCCGAGTTCTCTGAACATAGACTCTGAAATATTCTGAGTTCTGACTCTGAATTCTCAGAATTCTGATTACGAACTCTTCTAAGTTCTAAATCCTAATTCTAAATACGATGGCTGAGTAAGAAATCTTATGAATACTAACTCTTAATTCTTGTTACAAATTCTTCTGAGTTATGACACCAAATTTAGATTATGAATTCGTATGAGTTCTGACTCTGAATTATCATGAACTCTGACACCGAACTTTGTAAGTTCAGGTTCCGAATTATTATGAACCCAGATTCTGATTTTCCATGAAATTCAGACTTCAGAATTCTATAGAGTTTAGGTTCTGAATTTCTTAGAAAACAGAATCCGAATATCCTTGTATTACAGACTCTGAATTCATTTTTGGTTAGACTCTGAACTTTCGTTTACTTACATTCCGAATATTGGATTTTGGTTATGTAACCATATTTTTACTTACACTTGTTTTTTTATAAAATGATTTTGGGCATTTAGTTACTAAATAACCATTGTTTGAGTGACACATGTATAAGTCCCTCCAAAATTCAAGGAAAAATATGACCTTTGGAGGAGGAAGATGACTGTTGAAGTCGTGCCTATAAATAAGATCTCATTTGAAAAGATCTCAATATTTTTCTATGACTCTAGAGATTACATGTTGTTGACGTGATTTCTAGAGAGAGACTCTCATGCTTAGTGCGTACTAAAATTCTTGTTCAGATTTTCTTTGTGCGACTCCGATTGTTGTTGTGTACAATCGAGGGCTTCAGGGGATAGGAAGACAGAGGTTTTAACTGCCTTGACGTTGAGGGCTTGCATGGATAGCAAGATAGACTCTAATCTTCATATTGAGGGATTACCTTGGTGTGGGTAATAATTGATTTCTTGAAATTATAAATGAAGGGACCTTTATCCAAGGTTGTTGGATACCCTACTCTTTGGGTTAAAATATTTACTACTTGTTACTTGTTTTGTTACAAGTTTTCTTCTGTATTTATATTTTTGAGGAAAGTATAACTTTATTATACTTTTTTATAATTGTACACTGATTTAGTAATATTCTATACACTTTAAGGTAGAATCTTGGTCATTTTAAACATTCATTAAGTTTCATTTTCTGGAACAATTTTTTTGGAATTGCATTCTCAGAATCACTTTTCTGGAATCAAGCAAGTTTGTAGAACTAAGAGGTTTTGTGAATTACCTTGTTTAATCTCGTTAAAGAAAACCATATTTAAATGTTACAATGTAATTTTTAAAAGTATAAAATTCACCCCCCCCCCTCTTGTATTTTGAGCATCATTAGATACTTGTTACAGTGTCTCTATTATTTCGACCCTACATTTGGTATTATAGAGTATATCATACTCACATACCAACTCAACATTCCTCTCTAATGTTCCCTACTAATATCCTTAAAATACATTTTTGATTATATGATGAGCATAAGATGACCCATTTTCACCGTGATTTAAGATATTGCTCGTGGTTTCTTCATATATTCCTTGAGTTAACATTCTCCTCTTAGTTTTTAGAATAACTTGAGTTGATATACTTCTCTTAGTTTCCCTATATATACGCCTCTTTTTAGGTTTAATACCAAACCAAATAATCTTCATTCCTCATGTATTTATCAATATACATGAGTTGGAAATCACATTTGGGCATCCCATAAGGTGTGAGCCCCAACATAAGCTATCCCCCTCTTATGTAATGAGAATAATAATTCTATACATATTATATATTCAAGGGAAACCACGAAAATAAGATTTTGACTAAGAATAAAGAAAAATAGATGTGTGTTAAAAAATAATAATGGGAATATGGGATTTCCAACATGTGATAATTGTGGAACGAAACACCCAGATACTTGACTAATGGGAATAAGCATCTTTTTTAAGTGTATAGAAAGTGTTCATAGGTTCATAAATGATAGGGAAAGTACTAAACCACAACTATCTAGTGATTTAGTTATAATGAGATGGGTAATCATTAAAATCAATGTCCCAAGCATCATGGTAAACTTTTGAAGAAGAGGCCAAGTAGAGAAGGTCAATATTATGTTATTAATATTACTGCGTTTAATGTTTTTAATGATGTTGTGTCATGTGATATTTTCATAACATCAAATTTATAAAATTTTTTATTTAATTTCTGGATCATCTCAATCTTTATATCATTTATTTTTTCAAATAAAATTAGATATTTCCTTGAACTTTAAGAAGGTAGTTTCTAATCAAGAATCCTAGTAGAAATCTTGTTACAGAAATGATATGTCATAAAATTCCCCTTTTGATGCATATACATTCCCTATTTTCAAACATTATTATTATACTTATGGTTGAATTTAATATAATTCATGATATATATTTTATTTCAAATTATAATGTCAAAATTTATTTTTGAGGGATGGATATTAGAATTATTCATGGACATGAGAAATCTCTTATCTTCAAAGGGGTGACTATATATCTGGATCCACCTCCAATAGCTCTATTTAATGAAATTATTAGTGATGAAGAGTATAAAAAACTATAAATGGGAAAGGTGTACCTATAATAAAGGATATACCTATTGTGTAGGAATAAATTAATGTGTTTCTTGAAGACTTACATGGAAATCCACATGAGTTTGATGTTAATTTTTTTATTAATCTCATCCTTAATATAAAATCTATATTCTAAGATTCACTACAGGATGGACAAAATGGAATTAGTAGAACTGAATAAACAACTAAAGGATTTGTGTGATAAGGTATTTATATGACCTAATTTTTCATCATGGGGAGCCCTTATTCTTTTAGTTAGGAAGAAATATGGGTTTTTTCAGTAGTGCATCAATTATAGGGAAATCAATTCCATTACTATAAAGAAAAAGTATCATTGGCCTCTAATTGATGGCTTGTTTGATCAACATCAAGGAGATCAATATTTTTCAAAGATTGATATTTATTCTAGGTATTATCAATTGCATGTAAAGATGTAAGATATTACAAATATGTCATTTTCAAGAGGTATGTACATTATGAATTTATAGTAATTCCCTTTGTATTGACTAATGAACCCTCTATTTTCATGGATATGGTGAATAGTTTATTTAAGGATTATATCGATAATTTCATTTTAGTATTTATTGATGAAATATTGATATACTCTAAAATCTATAATGAGAACAATATTAATTTGTAAATTATTATTAATACTCTTAGAGAAAATGAGTTTTGTGGAAAATTTAGCGAATGTGAATTCTGGATTCAAAAAGTTTATTTTCCTACCCCTGATGTCTTTAAGGATGTAAAATTAGTTAATAATTTAAACACAAAGGTAGTGATCTAATATCCAATTCCAAAAAATATAACTAAGGTACATAATTTCCTTGGATTATTATGTTACTATATATTATTTACTCACAATTTTTCTTAATTATGTAACTCTTTGACCAAGTTAACTTGTAAAGGGGTTAAGTTCATATGGTTAAAAGAATGAAATTGTTTTTAATAATTAAATAATATATTGGACAACATACTAATATTAACATTACAATCAGGAATGGATGGATTTTTGATATACAATGATACATAAAATAAGGGACTTGGATGTTCCCTTATGCAGAATGATAGAGTTATTACCTATGAATCAAGGGAATTAATGATTCATGAATAGAATTACCTAACCCATGATCTTGAATTGTAATTCATAATATTTGAGTTGAATATATCTATGCATTCCCTTTATGGTGAATTTATTTTAAAATATATAGATCAAAACAAAATTAAATCTATCTTCTCATAAAAAGATTTCAAAATGAGGAAAATGTGATGGATATAAATACTCAAGGATTATGATTTCTCAATACACTTCCATCTTAAGAAGGAAAATAATGTGTATAATGCATTTTGTATAAAATATAATGGGGTTTTGACTAAAATGAGGCTTGATAAAGAGCCTATATTGATGGATTTAGAAAATTTTGATATAGGAGTCATTATGGAAGGTAAAACATCACACACATTCCAAATTATTTTCAATCCATCCTTATTAGAGAAAATAAAAACGTTCTCAAATGATTAGAATATTCGAAATAAAATCAAAGTAGTAAATAATGGGAAGTTGGTAGCCATCGTCTATAAATATGGTATATTGAAATTTTTAAGGAGGTTATGTTCTTCATTAATTCCTAATCTAAAAATAGAATTATTAAATTAAGGTTATAGTCAAAATTTCTCGATACATCATGGTAGTACTAAAATGTATTCAGATTTGAAGGAACATTTTTAAGGGATAATATGAAATGGTAAATTACATACTATGTATCAACATGTTTGGTTTATCAATAGGTAAATACTGAGAGACAATATCTGAGAGGATTCATGTAACCACTTCCTATTCCTGTGTTAAAATGGGATTATATTTCTATAGAAATTTTCACTGGATTACCAAAGGCTTTATGAAATAATGATTTCATATGGGTTATTTTTTATCACCATGAAAAATCACACATTTCCTCACTATAAGGTAAGATCTACTTCTTAATCATCACACATAGATATATACTAATAAATTTTTGATATTTCACTATGTACATTTTTCAATTGTATCTAATCATAACCCATACATTACATCAAAATTCTGGAAAAGTCTTTTTAAGGCTCTTTAATCGAGATACATTTCATCACTCTTTATCATCCTCAAATAGATGAACAGTCCAAAAAGAATTTTTAAATATTAAAAGTCATTTTGAGGTCATTCTCACTTTACATTCATGGTACATAGGATCAATATTTACCTTTGGCATAATTTTCATATAATAATAGCTTCCATTAAATTATTCAATGGAACCACATGAAGCATTTTATGGGAAATGATGTCATACTTGAACTTGTTGGGATAAAGTTGGTGAAAGGAATATTTTGCTCTTATAACTTATTTATGACTTAATGGTTAAAGTGAAAACTATTTAGAGTCATATTAAAGTATCTCAATGTAGACAAAATAGATATATTGATAACCAAAATGAATGATTTATAATTTCAGTTGGTAGATCATGTTTTATGGAAGGTATCATCATGGAAGTTTATTTTCTTGCTTCCAATCCCTCCCCTAAATCCCCCCTCTAGTTATTTATTAATCTTGGATACCTTCCCTCAAGTAGCACTGATTACGTTCTAGGAGATTCTCCTGGGTTTCATTTATAGAAACCTCTTTGACGTCATGGTTCCCTCTACCCTCTATTTCCATGTTCTTATTTTTATCTTTTGAAACGAAATAATATTTATGCATATTCCTTAAAAAAATTCAAAGTTACATCATGCCTTTTGAAATTTTATAAATAATTATAGTTGTGGCTTACCATTTGGAAATTTCACCTGGCCTTTCTAAAATACGTGATATGTTTCATATATATTTATTAAGTAAGTACATGTCATAGTTAATTCATGTGATCACTTATGAGTAAATATAATTGGAACCTAATTTATCTTACTAGGAAGATCCTATTGTGATTATTGATACTAGAGAATAAGTGTTACAGAATTAGACAACTCTATGTGTGAAGGTACTTTGGATAAATCATAAAATAGAACAGGAAATGTTGGAACCTAAAAAAGTTATGATAAAGTATGAACATCTATTCATACAGTAGAATTTTGAAAATTTTATGGATGAAATATTTTGAGGTAATAATGTAATACCTAATATTTAATTATCAAAAGTAATTTTTTCTTTCTAATGAAACAATAAAAAAATGTACATAGCTTTATTCAAGAATGTGATTAAAAACTAAATTCAATAAATTAAATAAATTTATTATTAAGAAATTATTATATTTCTTGAAATAATCATGTCAAAATTATCTTATAATTAATTTTTTATAGCTTTTAGAAATAGTTTATTTTTGGGTGAACAGTGAAAGAAACAGATTTTACAAAAACTGACACTTTTATGAAATTATAATGATATAATAATAAATTAAAACTTTTTCAAACCTTTTTTATAGAATAAATATATAATTAATAATTCATATAATTTATATAATTTATATAAAAATATAATATTGAACTTATAAATCTATTCTTAATATTTTTTTAATCTAAATAATGTTTTTATTGAAATAAAATTCATTTAAGTTCTTTTTTATTAATCAAGTATTAACAAGGTAATTTTTAGTTTTGGTTTAGTTTGAAAAAGAAGTATAATTTTATTCAAAATAATATAACTAATTCCATTATAATAAATAATATACTTTATTTTGTTGTAAAATTATTTTTATATATAAAATGAACTTTTTTACCAAAACAGTTTCTATTATGTTTTTCAAATATATTTTAAAAATTTATCACTTATAGTAATTGAATATTTTAAATTTTATTCCATATTTTAAATAATAATAATTAATATTATATAAAAATGTTAACTTATTTTTTTTCATAATGAGTATTAATCATGGTGAATAAGTATCTCTTCTATTAAGGTTAAAATGAGTTAAATGCTTTAGAATAAAGGTAGAAGGATTTAACATAACACATAACACTTGAATAAATAAAATTTTATTTTTATATTTTTATATTATACTTACCATATTCAAATTTATTATTATTTGGATCTACTTTATTATATAAATAAATATATTATATAATAAATTTTAAAGTGGTTATAAGCTTTACAACCACCTCACTTTTACAAGGGAACCTTCTATTCTCTATTATCTACACTACCTAAGTCACTTATCTCAACCAATAAATTACCAAATACCTTTCCAACATCCATCACCATGATATATAATTCTTGGTCTCCCCAAAAGACCACCTTAATAAGACTTAGGGTGTAAGTAAAATGTGGTTATCAAAATAAGAGGCATATATTATTACCGAGATTTTTTAAGTTCCTCTCTTATTAATCCTCCTCCAAATATTCAATAAATATATTAACATAATTATATAATTATATTAAATAAACTAATATTTTGTTATTTTAATGGTATATATATTTTCTATCTCATTACCATCTAATGGAAAATGAAAACATCGCTTGTGTGTGTGTACGACCTATTGTCTCCACTTAATAGTGTAATTAGTTTTTCAACACTACTTTACTTGGATGGTTATAAAGATATAATAAATGAATATATATTATATTTGTGACATTATTATTATTATTTAAATATAATATATCATATACCTTATTTCCCTTCTATCCATTGGAAAATTATAATGTTTCTCCTGTGTACATGTGGACTACCGCCTCCTTGAAGCGATGTGATTAGTTTTTCTATTATCACAATGAATTTAGAATTATAAAATTGTATATAATGAATAAAAATTATATTCATGAAATTATTATCATTATTTATATGATGGAAAATTTTCATAACTTCATTAACTACATACAATGTACAAAATTAATCTTGGAGAAATTGATCAAAAAACCTTAAGTGGTTGATGTAAGCTTGAAATATTTAATGAATGGATTTAAAATTATCGTAAAATAAACATAAAAATGTAATATATATGAAAAGGTTTCTTAATAAATTATGTAATAATTTTAAATTCATAATACAATGCGATCAAACATGTATGACCAAGTAGAGACACAAGGTAAGGGAATCCTTTTACAATCTCATTTTATTTCAAGATTGTTTATGTTCATATTTCCTTCGGAAAAATTATATGATACTCATCACTTAAACCCAAATATTTTCTTCTCCTATGGATATGTTTGGCGAGTGAAATTTTATTTTCAATTTATTCTCTTGTTGGATAAAGAATGTCCAAGTAAGTTACATGTAATGGATATTGAACTTATTTATTCTTTTTAGTTGGGAATATTTAACTTACATATCCATGTTCTTCAAATTTTTTATAAATGTTTTTTTACCAATAAATGAAATTTTTTTAAAAGTTAATTTTCACTACATTTGAATTTATTTAAAAAGTTTTAAAATTAATGTTTTTAAAAGTTTGTGAACCAGTTTTTTATTACTTTTTATAAAAGTGTGTAAAATTTTTTTTCTTTTAACATATACCATATGAACATATTTTTCAGTCGTCATGACCATTCTTTACTTTGAATCATCTTTTAAAATTTTACATGTTTATTATCAAATAAAATAATTTTCTCAATATTTTAGGAATTTTTATTTCAAATGTTATCAAAATAAAAGGGTATTAGTTTCTTAATTGAATGAAAAAATTGGAAGTGATTTATAATTTTTTTTTACAAAAAAATTGAAAAAACATTAAGTAAAGTTATTTTTAAAGTTTTACATATATTTTCCTCTCTAATTATAAAAATAATTTCCTTTATTAAAAAACATCATTTTTGATGAATGGGTGCTCTTCTATCATCCTTTACTAATTCTTGGATTATACCTTATTTTCAAATCAATCAATTTCTTATGGTCAGGTTATCTATCACTCTTTATTTCTCATCGAACATTATATTTCACATTCATGTCCATATTTTCAATATCATAGGTTTAATCAATAATATTTATATTACTTTGATATTATCTCAACATTATAACATTTTTATATATGGTATTAGTTGAAGAAATATTATTAATAAATTTATTTCATTGACTTGGGAAATATTCTTTATTATTGATTCAATATGTATAAAAAAAATTATAAGGAATTTTTAGAATTAATTATAGTGATCATTAAAAGTATAAGGAATGCATAGGTTGTGAAAATGATGGGTGGGGCCCAATTATAGACAATTACTTAATGTATCAACAAGTCTCATGAAACAAAATAATTAGAATTACATATTATATGGATATTTGATTTACACCTATCCATTTATTAATAAAATCTTCATTGTGACCTTTATGGTAAGATTCATGATATATTAGTCGAGGACTTGATGGTAAGATCATGGATATTTTAATTTATGCATTTTTTATTAAGAATTAAATTTGCATTATCCATGTTACTTTTAGATTGACATTATCCTTGTATTTACTTTGACTAAATTTATTTATTTCATAGAATTTGTCTTGATTATCCACTTTTTCATATAGATTATTCCTTATTTACTCATGATATATTCAATTTTATATAACCATTACTGAGAATCTGAGCTAACTTTTATTTTTTTTCCTTTCCCCATGATATGTATAAGTATATTTTTAATTATTTCAAGGATGAATTAATTTTTATTATGCTATGAACTAATATTTACAAAGTAATATGGGAATTATATATGTATCTAGCATTCCAAGACTACTAAATTAATCAATATTTCATAGTGTGATCCCTTATATCTTGTACCAATGTAATAAAGTAAACATCATCTATGAGTTACTAGATATGGGGTTGTTACATAATATCCTCATCATATCCATAATCAATCATCATATATTGGTTGTTTTCTAGAGTCTGATTATAGCTAACAATATTACCTCACTAGTTAGAAAAATACATTAAAATACTTGAATGATTCTCTAATAAAGGATTTTCCAAGTGACCCTTTACAAAAACCTATGGTCTCAGATGAATTTTAACCAATCCATACAACCATTTTTCAGTGAAAAATTACCAAAAAAGTTTATAAACATTCTTTACTTTTATTTAGACATACCATATAATCCATTTTAAACATCCATGATAAATATATGAAACCAAAACAACTCTTCATTTGTAAAATAACCCACAGAAATTCATTTTATAATTATAAAATAAAAAAGGAAAATTTTTTTAATAATAAATCATAAAAGGTTCAACCAACAAAGAAAGGTAACAAAACAACCTATCATAAATCATTGTAACCATTTATATCTTGGATAAGTCCACTAATAAATGGAGTAAAAATCATAGAAAAATAAGAAAGATCTATATACATAAAAATCCATCTATAAAAATTGAGTTGTGAAACCCTAGGAATCTATCACCATAGGTAAAGAGAGAAAATAAATATGTATAGATAAATGAAGCAATGAGAAGGGAAGTAATCACATACATGATGATATCTTGATGATTCTAGGTGAAAACCAAGAAAAACCAAGAGAGGGGGAAGGGGAGATGGAATTCATGTATGAGGGTCTGATGTATTTGAAAATATAGAGAAAATTTAATTAAAGGGGTATGATTTTGGCAAGGTTAGTTTGGGGAATTTATCTTTAGTTTTTTTAACTAGGAAGACCCCGTCGTGGAGAAACCCTAGATTCATGGTGCGATAGACCTCACCTCAATTGGGATTCCTTATTCCAGAACTACATTACGGCATGGAATGGCCTTTATAGATCATGTAATGACCCTAAAACTAGTATCCCGGAGTTGGTGGTTACTTTATTACATTTGTACTAGATATAATTGATCACATCCTATAGGATTAAATAGTTTATTGGTCATGGTACACTATATACATACTTGAATCTCACATTTATTTGAAAATATAAAATATAAAAAAGTTCTTTTTATGAGAACATAATTATTCACCCTAGAATATCTTAGTGTATCAATCATAGTACACTTCTTGGCATCCTAGGGAAACGAAAAAAAATAAGGGTGAGATCAAATACTAAGTAAGTGTTATGTACAGTGGAATATATAATGAGTAAATAAGGAATAATCAATATGGTAATGTAAATAACTAAAAAAATTCCATTTAATAAAAAATTTGTTAATGATAAATAATAAGTTATGAATAAATGATGGTCAAATAATTTCATATAAATAATAACATAATCTTAAAACTCATCCATATATATCATAACAATTAAAATAATCACATGGAAATCAATAAATAATTTCATAATGATGGAATGTATAATGTCAGACATCTAAAACATACCATTGAGGCCTCATTCCAAGACTTCTAAAAATACCATCAAGGCCTCATTCCAATATATCTACAAAAATGGGTAAGGTCTCATCCAAATACTCAATCAATTTTATCTCATGAGACATAACAATGCATTGAGGGACAGCATATTTTTAGTCTCCACCCATCACTTAATAATTCCAATACATTCATCATATGAATAACTAGTACAACTTTATCAACAAGACTTAATAATATAAAAAATATCTATATAGGAAGAACTAGTATACAGAATTTCAATACATTCATATTCAAACTGATCTTAAACCATATAAATAAATAATTAGTATGGTATTATTACAACATATTCTAATTGGATCATACGTAAAATAAAATTTAGTTTTTTTATTAATAGAAATACCATAAAAATATCATTAAAAACATTCTTTAAGAAAATACCCTTTCCACATTAAATTTAACTTTAAAAACTAAAGAATTCCATAGTATTATGAAAAAAAATTTATTTGAAAATAATTATATAAAATTTTAATGTAATATTCAGATCATTGTGTGGTCATGATGGATGGAAATTTTTTCATGTCAAGTATATTAAAACAATGATTCCTTTCACATTTTTGGTAAAGCATCAAATTGAACCTCATATGGAAAATGAAAAGAATATTCCTTTGAAACATTTAATAGAAACTAAAACATGTGTAAAAATGAATTTAAACAATCACAGTATAATAGTAAAAAATTGAAAATATTTTAGTCAAAATATGGACACGAAAGAAAAATATTCCTGATAAAATATAAAATAAATTGATTTTTCCTTAAAAAACATCTTTTGTTATCTTGATTACTTAAAGGACAAAAATCTGAGGAAAAATTAATTTTTTAGGAAATAGCCATATAATAATATAATAGATTTTATTTAATATATAATTATCATATAATTCCCACAATGAAGACTTAAACATAAACAATCTTGAATGATGATGAGATTGTGAAATAAACCTATACCACTTTTGTAACTTTCAAATTAAAACACCTTGGATGAAATAATTTAATTTTTTACATTAAATTACATAAATAAATAATGATACATGATATAAAATTTCAAAGGATCATTATATACACCTCATAAACATAAATCGGTGCATAATATCAAACATGTCTCTATGAAATAATACTGAGATGGAGAACCTTTACCTCTTGTCTGACTTTCTTTATATGTTTAAAACATCCCATATAATAAATATATATTTATTTTAAATATGTTATATAACCATACTCATATATATCAAATCATATATTATTTACTTATAACCTTTTATCACCCGTTTACTAACAATTCTTTATTTAAATCGTTGTTTCAGGTGATAAATTATTTGTTTTTCATGTATGTTTTGGTTTGGTAGTTTAGAAAATTGTACATTGATCATGGTTCCATCATATAAATAATTATAATAATTATATAAATTTCATATATATTCATTATATACATTTTTATAAACATCCATGAAAATTAGAGATAGAAAAATGAATTACACCGTTTATAGAGACGGAAGGTTGTACACACGCATGAATGTTGTTTTCACTTATCAGTTGAAGGAATGAAAGAAAGGTAAATAATAATTTACCTTTATAGAATAATTATAATAGAGTATATATTCATTAAATATAACCTTCTTACCATCCATATAAATCAGAAATTTAAATAAATCACACTGCTTCATGGAGGTAGTTGTCCAGATGTATGGCCAAGTGACATTATCATTTTCCAAAGGATTTGTAGATAAAAAGTTAGATATGATATAATAATTCCATTAGTTTAATTATGTAAAAATTATAATATATATTAATTATTTTAATCTTTATAACCATACAAGTAAAGTGGTGATGGTAGATGAATTTCACCGCACTGTGGAGATTATAAGTCGTGCGTACGCACAAGAGATGTTTTTTCTTTTCATATGATATAAAACAGATAGAAAATGGTCATACCATAATCATAATAACATATAAATATATTTATGATTCTTTATTTATTATTTTAGTATGGGTAAAATTAATTTAGATGAAGTATAATAGGAAATAAATTTGAAAGAGTTGGTGAACATGATTACATCTTCTTCAGTAGACTTCCTTTAGATTCATTCTTAAGGAACCATGGAGTGGTCTTTTAATAAGAAAAGAACATCTAAATAGTTTTTAGGGAATTATATAATAAAAATGGGTATGGTTTTTCAAGATATATGGCTCAAATTGGTGTGAAGAATTAAGAAAGGGGTGTCCTTTTATAACGGAGGGAAAGGACAGAGTCGGAATTAAAAAAAGATTAAAATATAATTAAGTGAATATTGAGAAAAATTATTCCAAATGGACAGATATTCAAATAAAAATAAGTAAAGGTTTATATATCACCATATAATGATATTAAATGGGTTTTATTCATTTTAAAACTGATTATTTTTATTAAACCCCTGGTTAACAAATTTTAACCTTAATCGTGGTAACAAAAGTTTCAATCATAATGATTTATAATTTTTCTTTTAAGGTAAAACCTAGAATATAAATTTAAAAGGTGTAAAATTAAAAAATATTTATTATCCCTGTTTTCCTATTTCAATATGTTTATGATTTTTAAATACTGTAATAAAATATTTTTTTTCATTAAATGTCATTATTTTCATTTTTTGAATTTTTTTAATTTGACTTTAAAGGCATCAAGAAAAAAATTTAATTATAATATAATAATTTTATGCATACTTAATATGATATATTCATATATTTAATTCATGTAACACCATAATCCCTCCAAATTGTTTTATTGTTAATATTTTTAAAATCATTTATTATATTTTACATTAATTAAATATATATTAGGTCGGCATTATATAACCATTTAAGGTAATTATATAATCACTAAAAATAGAAATAAATTATCATGATAAAAAAATTATGTTTTAAATAAAAACGTATAACCAAAATTATCCTTTTTTATTCATATGTAAAAAAATAGAGTTATTAAATTAAAGAGAGTGGCATTTAGTATTTATTTTTTCCTTAATAAATATAACGGTCATAATCAAATACAAATGACAAAAAAAGGCCATATATTCAATATTTATATGGAAATGGATGACATAAACTCATAAAATAATATAAAGGTATGTTTTGGGTTGATTTTGTGACCCTAACTTATGATTTTAACCCTATTTTACACATTTTACCCTTACTAGTGTGACAAATATTTATCATGGTAACTATTCATAATGACCAAAAATAAAATGGGTCAATTTATCATATTTAGACCTCCTAATTTCAAATATGTAATCCATATTTCATGATTAAATTTCTTAAATTGGTATAAATTAGTATAATTTAAAAACAAAAAATGCAATGAAAAAAACATTTTCATAAAAAACACCTTTTAAGTATAAAAAATTTTTATACAAAATTCAGCCATAAAATTGATTCCAATGAAATTAGTTAGATTATTAATAATATAAAATAATTAATTTTACTTTAAAACCATTTAAAAACTAAATTTAAATCAGAAAATTATTTAAACAAAAATAATATTTGCAATAAAAATTAGTATTTTTCATTATTCAATGGAAAATCAAAATACATAGAAAAATCACAACAAAATTAACCTAATATTATTTTGGTATGATGATTTTAAAATTATATTATTTTTATAAAATAAAATTTTTCAAATTTCTATAAATTAATAATAATATTCTCTCACAAGAAGCAATAAAAAAGTTTTTGATGAAAACATTTTTTGAAGAATATAATGTCCTTACTAAAAATCGAGTGCTTATTTTCTAAAAATTAATCAATACATTTTTACTGAGTAGGTATTTTATATATATTTCATAATTTTTTTAATCCTATCCTTACTCTCCAATTCAATGGTAGGGTTATAATATTAATATTTATATAATAACATTTCATGGTTCATTTAAGTATGATGTCCTATGTTGTATACACTAGTGAACATAGTGTTCTTTTAAAATCTCATGGTGTCTCATTATCTCCGCCCCTTTAATAAATTTCATACTCACAATTTAAAATTATTCTCAGTAATAAAGCGATTTACATTTAATGTAACTACCCAAACTTTTATAAAAGAATTTCCTTTTTAAATAAATAAATATCTTATTAGGTAATGTAGTTATAAAAAACACATGAACTACTTTAATTATTTTAGATCATTATAGATTGTAGTATTTTAAATAATATTAATCATTATAGTCATTTATATTACATCCATTTTACAATGATTATTAATATTTTTATATATTAAGGGTTTTGAGAAAGTATAATTGTCTCAAATAGAAGAAACGGTGGCCTCAACCAGTAGGATTGTATA
Source organism: Viscum album (assembly GCA_963277665.1). Lineage (NCBI taxonomy): Eukaryota > Viridiplantae > Streptophyta > Magnoliopsida > Santalales > Viscaceae > Viscum > Viscum album. The sequence goes on from OY728135.1 coordinate 477,403,654, forward strand.
CTATAAATCACATTTATCAGATATTATAAGGGAGATGACATCACTTGGATTTCCCATTGACCAATCCCAAGATGTTATTCAAAAAATACATCATGATAGAAACTATTTATAGGATAAGTTCAAGCTTATTGAGATCATGGCCCAAACCATATTCACCGAACCACCCCAAAAAAGTGTCACCATCGTACACCTTACTCTTATGGAGTACGTTTGTGTAATAAGGGGCTATTTATATAGACCCTAGTAGTATAAAATTTTATATTTTATTTTTAAATAAAATATTGATTAAATTTATCCCGTTTTATTATTACTATATAAATGACTAATGATTTTGATAAAAAATAGATTTTGATTCAATGAAATCAAGTGTATTTTTTTGGAAATATATTCAATTATGAGTCATGTTTTAAAAAATTAAATAAAAATTAAATAAATTTTCTTTTAATGAAATAATATTATTAAATATTATGTATTTGAATGATAATATAATTAAATTAAGTCCAATATAATTTTTATGAATGTAAAAAAGTGGTTAGTGTCGTAAAAACTAGTATTTTCTAATAAATAATTATTTTTCATTAAAAGTGTAAATTAATATATTTATAAAATTATTTTGGTAAAATAAATATTATATATTAAATCATAATGTTGATATTATCTGATGGTAAATTTTTCACACTTTTTTGAGACAGACGAATTTTTGGGTAAAAGATTAATATGGTAAAATATACATTATTGTATTATGACATCATAAATGGAATAAAGTGATTTATAAAATACTATCATGAGTATAAATGACCAAAATTCTGTTTCCCCTTTTAAATAATGTATTTTTTAAGTTATTTTATTAATTTTATAATCTTTTAATGAATCATCCAATAACTATATTATATTTTAAGGTTTTATAATCAATTATTTATGAACATGGATCACTTTTACATCACCAAAGGTATTAGTTTAATTATTTTGTTTCTTATACTTATAAAATATTTAGAAAAACTTATATTTGAAAAAACCCATGGTCAAAAACCATGGTAAGTGTGTGGTTTTGATTATTATTTTATATAGTCCAAATCCTAATAATTCCTCCCTATTTTTCTATAAATACCCACCCAACCTCCCACTCGTCTTCACTAAAAAACCATTGATAATGAATTAACTTTACATATCCCTATATAAATCCCTCCCAAATTATTAATAATCTCTTAATAAACTCCTCCTAAGCTTTTAAAAGAATCCACTCAAGATAAGGGATCTCTCTCTCTCTCTCTCTTCTTTTCCATTCAAGAACCTTGATTGTTTTTAGCCTTTTGAATATCAATTGATTATATTTTCATGAGTTTATAAATATTCATTTACTATCAAATTTCTATTCTAATAATGAAATATTATTTATCCCCTCCCATTGTAACCTTTATCTAAGTTGTTATTATTCCAAAGTAAGGGATCTCTCTCTCTCTTTATTCCCATTCAATGGGACTTTTTTGTATTTAGCCGTTTGAATCTCAGTTTATTATATTTTCATGTTTTTATAAATATCAATTCAATATTAAATTGATTTTATAATAATTATAGGTTATTTATCCCCTACCATTATAACCTTTTCCCGATCTATTACTATACCGAAGTAAGGGATTCTATCCTTCTCCTCTTTATTCAAGCACTTTCATTGTATTAAGTCATTTGATTTCCAATTTTTCTGGTTGTAATATATTTTTAAAAATTACATTTAATTTTCTTATTATTTTTAAGTAATTATAGACCACACTTCACTATCATTAAACCAATCTATGAATCATTATGTACACATGTTATGCTACCAATATTATCCAGTGATTTTTCATGCCAAACTTTTGTGTAGTGAATACCCGTCACAATTTCCACTTAAGGGGATTCAACTAGATGTACCTATCCTTATTGATTGTGGAATTTTATTTATGTAACCCACACTTCTTAATCATGGAGTTAAAAGTGATGAAATATGTTATTATATTGTATGATCTATGTGGCACACAAATACATGTACGTTATATGTATGTGATGGGTGTTCTCGGAATTATATAAACCTCCACTGCATTAGGTAATGTTTTTATCTCATAAGATAACATTTATGGTTCATGTGAGGTTATCCTAAGGACACTGTGTTATTATTTATTAGTGGTTATCCTAGACTTATGATTATGATTTTGTTTTTTTTTTGTTTCCACATTATTATTTTTCCTTGATATTATCATCTTATATCACGCTTTGATGTTCATGTTTATGATCCTCTCCTCTTTTATGTCATCTTAATATACCTATTGATTCACATGTATTTTCTTTATCATGTTAGGTTTTTATTACTCCCTTACTGATATTTATAGATCACCCCTTTCTTATATATGTACCTAGGTTATCTCATGCATTTTTAGAAGAGTGATGGAAATATAAGAGCATGTTAAGGAGTTTGAATAAGGTTGTTATATCCTTGTATTACATTATTTTATTATATATCTAATTACCTAAACACACTAGTCCTCATTATCTTCTTGGATTATATTTTGAGTATCTTTATGTAATAAGTCATCTATTAAGGTGTATTAAAGATGTGTATTGTAATGTTTGGTATCATAGGAAAGTCTAGTTTTTTGGGGGTTTTAGATTAGAATCCATATTAAATTTCCTAGGGATAATACTAAACACAGGGAAACATCAATAAATTTTTATCTCCTATCAGAATTCGATGTATGATACCTAGATTGAGTTTTAGATACATTACCCACCCATAGTTAATGGGGAGGGAGGCGACGACTAGAAGTTTTCCCCGCTTCCTCCAGCTCCCTTCACTCCTGGCTGGAAATGTTACCCCACGGATATCACTGGACCGGGCCAACACGTCTTGGTCACGTCGCAGACATTCCTCGGACACGCCACAGTCACGCTGTGGTCACTCCACGGTCACGCCGCGGTCACGCCGTGGAAATGCCTTGATTTGGACCTGCTCCAGGACAACACTATGCAGTGGTTCGCAATCCTATCGGAATTCGATGTATGATACCTAGATTTAGATTTAGATACATTACCCACCCATAGGTAATGGGGAGGGAGGCAGTGGCCAGAATGTTGCTCTGCCTCCTCTCGCTCCCTTTCGCTTCAGGCCAGAAGATGTTGCCCTGTGAATGTCACTGGACCGGGCCAACACACCGCGGTCACGCCGTGCTCATGCTGCGGTCACGTCATGATCACGCCATGGTCACGCTGTGGTCATGCCGCAGTAATGCTGTGATTTTCCCCTACTCTATGATGACACCTCGCGATGGTTTGCAGTCCTTTCAGAATTCGATGTATGATACCTAAATAGAGTTTTAGATACATTACCCACCCATATTTAATGGGGAGGGAGGAGATGGCCGGAATGTTTCCCCACCTCCTCCCTCTCTCTTTGCTCCTAGCCGGAAGATGCTACCCTACAAATGTCGTTGGACTGGTCCAACACGTCGCGGTTATGCTGCGGTAATGCCGTGATTTGGCCCAGATCCAGGATGACACCCCTCAGCGGTTCACAGTCCTATCAGAATTCGGTGTATGATACCTAGATATATTTTTAGATACATTACCCTCCCTCTTTCCTGGACCCCGGATAGCCCCCCACCCTCCTCCCTGGACCCCAGACAGCCCCCTCACCATCCTCCATGAACCCCGAACAACCCCCAGATAGTCCCTCGGATAGCCCCCCCAACTCTCCTCTCTGGACCCTAGATCCTAATCTAAGATTTCTTCAAGATTCACCCTAAATCCCAATGGAAAAGAGGGTTTTAGATCTTCGAAAGAAGATGAGAGAAGAGTAAAAACCCTAATCAAAAAGAGAAAGAAAGGAGATTATTAGACTCACTTGGATTTTAAATCTTCACTTGATGAAACTCAAAATTCCCAAGTAACATGTACAAGTCAACACCGCCTCAATCTGAGGTTAGGTGTGGCCGACACCACTACAAGTGTCTCACTTTTCTTTGAAATGGACAACATTTTAACTGAAAACAACTACTGGCATACAGAAAACTTACCAAACACATTCAGATTCCGTTGATACTTTAGTAAAAGGATCCATGGGTCATTTGTGACGTGTATGAGTCAACCGCACCTCAATCCGCGGCACGGTGTGCCCGGTACCACTCAAAGTGTCTTTCTTTTGCTTAAAATGGTTACTCTTTTAAGTAAAAAACCGGCATATGGAAAACCAAACAAATGCATCTGGATTGTGTTGATACTTTAGGAAAACGATCCATGGGTCATTTTTTATGTGGAAGAGTCAACCCCACCTCAATCTGAGGTGTGGTGTGGTTGGCACCACTAAAAGTGTCTCTCTTTTGGTTCAAAAAGACACCAATTTAAGTGAATACAACAACTGACATATGGAAAACCGACAAAAGGTATTTGTATTCTATTGAAACATTAGTATATCCATGGGTCATATGTGACGTGTATGAGTCAACCCCACCACAATATGAGGTCCGTTGTTGCTGGCACCACTCAAACTGTCTCACTTTAATTTGACATGGGCTTGATTTTAAGTGAAAACAAAAACTGGCATACGGAAAACCAACCAAACGCATTCATATTATGTTGATAATTTAGTAAAACAATCCATGAGTCATTTTTGAGTTGTACTAGTCAAATATGCTCAATTTGAAGCGTGTTGTGGCTGACACCACTCAAAGTGTCTATCTTTTGTTTAAAATGGACAACATTTTAAGTGAAAACAACAACTAGCATAAGGAAAACCAACCAAACGCATTCGTATTCTACTGAAACTTTAGGAAAACGATCCATGGGTTATTTTCGATGTGTAGGAGTCAACCAGACCTCAATACGAGGTGCAGTGTGGCCAGTACCACTCAAAGTGATTCACTTTTCTTTGAAATGGACCACATTTTAAGTGAAAAGAACAACTAACATATGGAAAACTGACCAAATCAATTCAGATTATATTTCTACTATCGGAAAAGGATCCATGGGTCATTTTTGATGTATATGAGTCAACCATACCTCAATCTGAGGCACAGTGTGGCTGGTACCACTCAAAGTTTCTTTCTTTTGTTTAAAATGGATACGCTTTTAAGTAAAAACAAATGGCATATGGAAAACCAAACAAACGCATTATGATTGTGTTGATACATTTGGAAAACTATACATGGGTCATTTTTAATGTTTATAAGTCAACCCTACCTCAATCTAAGGCATGGTGTGGATGGCACCACTCAATGTATCTCTCTTTTGTTTCAAAAGGACATCATTTTAAGTGAATACAACAACTGACATATGGAAAACTGACCAAAGGAATTAGTATTATGTTGAAACATTATTAAAATGTTCCATGGGTCATATATGACATGTATGAGTCAACTCTGTTTCAATCTGTGGGCCGGTGTGACCGTCACCACTCAAATTGTTTCACTTTTATTTGTAATGGACATGATTTTAAGTGTAAACAACAACTGGCATAAGGAAAACCGACCAAACGCATTCGGATTGTGTTGATACTTTAGTAAAACGACCCATGGGTCATTTTTTGAAATTTATGAGTCAACCCCACCTCAATACGAGGTGTGGTGTGGCCGAAACCACTCAAAATGTCTCTCTTTTGTTTAAAATGGACATCATTTTAAGTGAAAACAACAATTGGCAGACGGAAAACTGACCAAACACATTCAGATTCTATTGAAACATTAGGAAAATGATCCATGGGTCATTGTTTATTTGTAAGTGTCAACCCCACCTCAATATGAGGCGCAGTGTGGTAGGCACCACTCAAAGTGTCTCACTTTTCTTTGAAATGGACATGATTTTAAGTTAAAACAACAACTGGCATATGGGAAACCAAACAAACACATTCTGATTATATTGATGCTTTAGGAAAATGATCTATTTTCATTTTTGACGTATACGAGTCATACTTGCCTCAATCCAAGGAACGGTGTGGCCGTTACCACTCAAAGTGTCTTTCTTTTTTTTAAATTGATACTCTTTTTAAGTAAAAACAACTGGAATACAGAAAACCGACCAAAAGTATTCGAATTGTGTTTATACATTAGGAAAACGATGAATGGGTCATTTTTCATGTGTACAGGCCAACCCTGTCTCAATACGAGGTGCGGTGTGGCCGACACCACTCAAAGTGTCTTTCTTTTGTTTCAAAAGGACATCATTTTAAGTTAATACAACAACATGCATACAAAAAATTAACCAATGGAATTTGGATTCTGTTGAAACTTTAGGAAAATGATCCATGAGTCATATGTGACATGTGAGAGTCAAATTTGGGTCAATACAAGGAATGGTGTGGCCGGTATCACTCAAATTGTCTCACTTTTATTTTTAATGGACAACATTTTAAGTGAAAACAACAATTGGCATACGGAAAACTGAACAAACGCATTAGAATTGTGTTGATATATCAACACAATGATGCATGGGTCATTTTTTATGTTTAGGAGTCAACCCCTCCACAATCTCAGGCATGGTGTGGCCGGTACCACTCAAGGTGTCTCACTTTTCTTTGAAATGGACAACATTTTAATTGAAAACAACAACAGGCATACGGAAAACAAACCAAATGCATTCGTATTCTATTCATACTTTATGAAAAGGATCCATGGGTCATTTGAGACATGCATGAGTCAACCCCGACTCAATCGGAGTCCCGGTGTGGCCGGTATCACTCGAAGTGTCTCACTTTTATTTGAAATGGACAACATTTTAAGTGAAAACAATAACCCGCATACGGAAAACCAAACAAACGCATTAAAATTGAGTTTATACTTCAACCCAATGATTTGTGGGTCATTTTTGACGTGTAATAGTTAACCCCGCCTCAATCTGAGGCACAGTGTGGCCGGTACCACTCAAAGTGTCTCACTTTTATTTGAAATGGACAACATTTTAATTGAAAACAACAACTGGCACATGGAAAACCAACCAAATGCATTCGAATTGTGTTGACACTTCAACACAAAGATACATGGTTCATTTTTGACATGTAAGAGTCAACCCCGCCTCAATCAGAGGCACAGTGTGGCCGGCACCACTCAAAGTGTCTCACTTTTATTTGAAATGGACAACATTTTTAGTGAAAACAACAACTACCATATGGAAAACCAACCAAACTCATTCTAATTCTGTTGGTACTTTAGGAAAATTATATATGGGTCATTTTTGATTTGTATGAGTCAACTCCACTTCAATCCAAGGCACGATGTGGCCGGTACCACTAAAAGTGTCTTTCTTTTGTTTAAAATCGATACTCTTTTAAGTAAGAATAATTGGAATACGTAAAACCGACCAAATGCATTCGGATTATGTTGATACATAAGTAAAACGATCCATGGATCAGTTTTGACGTGTATGATTTAACCTCACAACAATCTGAGGCGCGGTGTGGCCGACACCACTCAAAGTGTCTCTCTTTTGTTTCAAAAGGACATTATTTTATGTGAATACAACAACTGTCATATGGAAAATTGACCAAAGGCATTCATAATCTATTAAAACTTTAGAAAAACGATCCATGGGTCATATGTGACATGTAAGAGTCAAACCCGCCTCAATATGAGTGCCGGTGTGGCCTCCACTACTCAAACTTTCTCAGTTTTATTTGAAATGGACATCATTTTAAGTGAAAACAACAATTGAAATATGGAAAACCGACCAAATACATTCATATTCTATTGAAATTTTGGACAACGATCCATAGTTCATATGTGATGAGTACTCGTTAACCCTGACTCAATATGCGGTGCGGTGTAGCCGAAACCACTCAATGTGTCTCTCTTTTGTTTAAAATGGACATCATTTTAAGTGAAAACAACAACTGATATACAGAAAACCGACCAAACGCATTAATATTCTGTTTAAAATCTAGTACAATGATCCATGGGTCATATTTGACGTTTAAGAGTCAACCCCGCCTTAATCTGAGGTGCGGTGTGGCCGACATCACTCAAACTGTCTTTCTTTTCATTGAAATGGACAACATTTTAAGTAAAAGCAACAACTAACATACGGAAAACTGACCAAACACATTCAGATTCTATTGATTCTTTTGTAAAAGAATCTGTGTTTCATTTTTGACATGTACGAGTCAACCTCTCCTCAATCAGACGCACGGTGTGGCTGGTACCACTCAAAGAGTGTTTCTTTTGTTTAAAATGGAAACGATTTTAAGTAAAAATAATTGGAATACAGAAAACTGACCAAACGCATTCATATTGTGTTGAAACTTTAGTAAAATGATTCATGGGTCATTTGTGACATGTACGAGTCAACCCTACCTCAATCTGAGTTGTGTTGTGGCTAGCACCACTCAAAGTGTCTCCCTTTTATTTCAAAAGGACGTCATTTTAAGTAAATACGACAACTGGCTTATGGAAAACTGACCAAAGTCATTCATATTCTCTTGAAACATTAGGAAAACAATCCATGGGTCATATGTGATGTGTATGAGTCAACCTTTCCTCAATCCGAAGGCTGGTGTGGTTGAAACCACTCAAACTGTCTCACTTTTATTTGAAATGGATAGGATTTTAAGTAAAAACAACAACTGGCATACAGAAACTGACCAAACGCATTCGAATTGTGTTGATACTTTAGAAAAATGATCCATGGGTCATTTTTTGACATTTATCAGTCAACCCCACCTCAATCTGAGGTGTGTTGTGGCCGACACAACTCAAAATGATTCTCTTTTGTTTAAAATGGACATCATTTTAAATGAAAAAACAACTGCCATACAGAAAACTGACTAAACATATTCCGATTATGTTGAAACTTTAGTAAAATTATCCATGGGTCATTTGTAACGTGTAAGAGTCAACCTCGCCTCAATCCGAGGTACAGTGTGGCTGGAACCACTCAAAGTGTCTCACTTTTCTTTGAAATGGACAACATTTTAAGTGAAAACAACAACTGACATACGGAAAACTGACCAAACGCATTCAGATTTTTTTGATACTTTAGTAAAAGGATCCATGGGTCATTTTTGACATGTACGAGTCAACACAGCCTCAATCTGAGGCACGGTGTGGCCAGTACCACTCAATGTTTTTTCTTTTGTTTAAAATGGATACTCTTTTAAGTAAAAAAAATTGGCATAAAGAAAACTGAACAAACACATTCAGATTGTTTTGATAATTTAATAAAAAAATCCATGGGTCATTATTGTCATGTAAGAGTCAACCCCACCTCAATCCGAGGATCGTTGTAGCTGGCACCACTCAAAGTGTCTCTCTTTTGTTTTAAAAGGACGCCATTTTAAGTGAATACAACAACTAACATACGGAAAACTGAACAAAGGAATTATTATTCTATTGAAACATTATGAAAACAATAAATGGGTAATATTAGATATATAAGAGTCAACCTCGCCTCAATCTGAGTGCTGGTGTGGATGTAACCACTCAAACTGTCTCACTTTTATTTGAAATTGATAGGATTTTAAGTGAAAACAACAACTGGCATACAGAAAACTAACCAATCACATTTTTATAGTTTTGATAAATTATGAAAATGATCCATGGGTTATTTGTGACGTGTACGAGTCAACCCCACCCTAATCTTGAGTGCATTGTGGCCGACACCACTCAATATGTCTCTCTTTTGTTTAAAATGGACATCATTTTAAGTGAAAACAATAACAGGCATACAGAAAACCAACCAAACGCATTTGGATTCTATTGAAACATTAGGGAAACTATCCATGGGTCATATGTGACGTGTACGAGTCAACCCTGCCTTAATCTGAATCATGGTTTGTCCGGTACTACTCAATGTGTCTCTCTTTTGTTTAAAATGAACATCATTTTAAGTGAAAACAACAGTTGACATATGGAAAACCGACCAAATGCATTCAGATTCTATTGAAAATTTAGAAAAATGATCCATGGGTCATATGTGACGAGTATGAGTAAACCCCACCTCAATATGAGGCACGGTGTGGCTGACACCACTCAAAGTGTCTATCTTTTGTTTAAAATGGACATCATTGTAAGTGAAAACAACAACTGACATACAGAAAACCAACCAAACACATTTGGATTCTATTGAAACATTAGTAAAACGATCCATGGGTTATATGTAATGTGTAAGAGTCTATCCGACCTCATTCCAAGGTATGGTGTGGCTGGTATCACTCTAACTATCTCTCTTTTGTTTAAAATGTACATCATTTTTAGTAAAAACAACTGGCATACAGATAACTGAACAAACGTATTCGGATTGTGTTGAAACTTTTGCACAGCGATCTATGGGTCATATGTGATGTTTCCGAGTCACCCTTTCCTTAATCCGAGATGCATTGTGGATGAAACCTCACAAAGTGTCTCACCTTTATTGGAAATGGAAAACATTTTAAGTTAAAACAACAACTACCATACCGAAAACTGACCAAATGAATTCAGATTTTGATGATACTTTATGACAGTTATTAATGAGTCATATGTGATGTGTACGAGTCGACCCCACCTCAATATAGGGATCAGTGTGGCTGGTATCACTCCAAGTTTAAGTCTTTTATTTAAAATGGTCATCATTTTAAGTAAAAATAACTAGTATACAGATTACCGACCAAACATATTCGGAATTATGAATGCAACATAATTAATTTTTATGTTTTATTGATTGATAATTAATAATTCATTACATAATTCATTCTTCATGTATTAAATTGAGAATTCAATTATGAATTCTATATTTCATAGGGTAATTGGGTTCATATACATGATTATAATTGTGGTACATTCCATGGTTATAAGAGTATCCTGTTTTTATGTGTTTTGTGTGCTATAGAAGGTTTTTGTTACTTTTAAGAGTGTATACAGGTTTATGTAGTTGAGTGTGTAGTGTTTTTGTTGCTGTTAAGAGTGTATACAGGAGTGGAGGAGATTTTAGGTGGATGGTCTGCCAAATTCTGTTATTACACTATACCAATGATTTACTAAAATAGTTGGTATATTGCTGTACATATTTTTACCATGGTTTTAGTAAACCGTTGGTAAAAAATTAAAATGATAGATTACTCCTATATAGAAATGGTTATTTAAACCATTGGAAAAATAGGATTACACTGCCAATATTGCCAACAATTTTCAAATCGTTGGGAATACTCCTATATACCAACAGTTATTTAAACCGTTGGGAAACTCTAGGATTACACTGCCTTTCCCAATGGTTATATTAATACCATTGGTAATGGGATATCCCTATGCCTTACTTTCCAATGGTTTTCTAAACTGTTGTTATATAGTATACCAACGGTTTGGAGGCCTTTACCAATGGTTTCAAACCTTTGGTAAAGCCTTAGTTTCCAGTAGTGTGAATATGTTTCATAGAATATGGTTGGAGTTTATTAATGATTATTACTACACAATACATTACCAACATGGGAAAGGGAACAAGGTTGTCAATTCTTTGAGTCAAAAAAGATCGTGATAACTTATCTATGATAAGGATCACAAAAGATCCAATATTGTTGGATTTACAAATGATGGATTTAGAAATCATGTAGGAATGGGAGAAATATTATCATTATCAAACGAGTATTCAACCATCTATCCATGATATGATTAATGAGATACATAAGGATGATGTAGAGTTTCAAATAAAGGTATGAAATGTTCCAGAGTTCAACCTTGATTATGATATAATGATAAGGTTTAGGATCCATTTATGTGAGTCATCCATGCCATGTTTGATTTAGTTTTTATATGAAGCTTATATTCTATTATTCTATATTCATCCTAGATGAACAAAGTTATATACAGACATAAAATAGTGTTTCTGGGAGGACAATATTAAGAGAGATATTTCTATGTGTGTGTCTTGGTTCTATGTATGTTAGAACATTAAGGGTGAGAGATAGAATTCTAAGGGGATTCTACAACTATTACCCATACCAAAATGGAAATGGTAAAACATCACCTTGGGTTTTTTTTCTTAATACACTTGGAAATGTCTATTGGACATAATGATATTTGGGTTTTAGCTTTCTTCCTTACAAATTTAGTACAAATTATTTTTATTAGGGAATATTACAATCTCTATTATATTTATATAATATATACTAAGAAACTGGTGATGGTTCATGGAGTACCGCATTCTAAATTTTTTTATTAGGATCCAAGGATTACCTCAATGTTTTTTGAAAAGTCTTCTGTAAGAAATAGATTCTAAGTTTTATTTCATTACTACTCGGAATACCCAAACATATGTTCAGTATGAGAGAACCATTAAAACCGTTGAGGATATATTGTGGTCTTTTTATATGGATTTTAATGTTAGTTGGGATCAAAACCATCCACTTGTCAAATTCTATTATAACAATAGGTTTCACTAAATCATTCATATGGATCCTTATAAATCCAACCATGGAAATAATTGTACAAATATACCTTATTGGGATGTATTTTATAATTACCCAAACCTTTTACATATATTGATCCATTATTTTTAAAATAAATATCCATTAAATAAAAACCAAGGATTAAAAATCTAGTGTCTTTATATGACTTGGTACATAATTAGATAACATGAAACTAAAGAAAAAAATTATATATTAATGTCCATAATTAAATCTTAAATTTATTTGAGCACCTATAATTTCATAGTATATCCTAGGGATTACATAGACAAAAAGGGTGAGCTAAAAATCCTAGTAAGGGTTAAATCATAAAATCGAATCATAACATATGAGTCTGAAGGAATAATAAGATAACACAAAAGGTATAGACCATGAATAATCTTAGGGAGTCATAAAATAAAAAAACAAGGAATCATAATATAATTGTAATATTTGAATGTGGTAGAAACATATAACATGGCATAAACATTATTCAAGGATAACTACCATGATGATATCAGATGGTGGATAGAGTCCCATAATGGAATTGGTTTACTCCCTATTCCCATGAATAATTTCACATTAGAAAAAAATAACCAATGTATTAGAGAACTATATGGGTGAATCCATAATAACTTGTACATGCATATGTTATCCACATAAATAATCCAAAAAATTTAATAAAAAAAAGATTACCCATGTAAATAAATGGGTTTCACAATCATGTCATATGGAATAACCACATGGTGTTTCATAATGGTTTCCATTAATGAATGGATTAAATTATTCTTGTAAATTAATAAAGGAAAGAAAATATTATATCATGATAAATGATGTCTTTTTAATGTGAATATGTGAAAAATAATAAATAATTTCCTTAAGAAAATTACCACTTAAATAATCAATATGAAAATGGGTAATGTATTTTTAAAAAGGGTAAATGCATAATAATTTCCATAAATCCAAAAAATGACTTAAAATTTTAATCCATTATAAAATGTTTAATTTCAGAAAATATTGGTTTATTGAAACATTTTAAGAAGTGTACTTGAAAAGAGTTAAGAAATATAGAAGTTTCCTTTAATCCAGTTTGCTTATCAAGAGAATTCGGAAGGGAGCCTTTTAAAACATGTATTTCCCCATCAAAAAAACTAAAATTGGTATATATTTGTTTGAAATATATGTAGAATGTAGATTTTTTATATAAGAATAATAAATAGGAAATTTTAGGTATATAGAGTGAAATCGTAACTATAAGAAAATAAAGATGTTCGGAGAGATCCCTTACCTCATATTCTAGAATTTTTCCGCACATGATCATAATTTTTGTTAAAAAATATATATATTCATCAATTATATAATTATGAACATATTAAATATATTTTTATTTATTATAATTTTATTAAGTTCAATTATGACCATTTCTATGAGTTATAATGTTCAATTATGTTGTTTCGAGAGGGTTCATTTCATGGTTTCAAAGTCAAATCACTTGGGATTATTTATTGATGTTCTTATCAAATAGGACTAAAAATATAGAAGTGAAATGAAATGGTATTCATGACCTTAAATAAATTGAAATGTTCCTAAAAAACCATATGTTTTCTAACATAGTTATTTTTCATTGATTAAAAATGTTAACATTATGTTGTTAATTCATCTCAGTGGTTTTACCGACCATCACCAACTAGTTTTGTTTTATTTAGTATTACATATATATATTAATTTTATGACATGAAATATTTTATAATATAATTATTTTTATATTATTTATCAATAATAATATTTTTTTGACAAACCATGAGGCTGGTAATGGAAAATTAAAACTCATTATCCCTGAAGATGGTTAACTAACATAATATGGACAATAGTTTTATTATTAGAATAAGAGGAAGAAAGAAGTCAATGGATGGTAGATATTCCATTATCACCATGAAATTATATATATATATATATATATATATTATACTATAGTAATTAATTCAATTTTTTCTGGAAGTGTGAGGGGAAGGGATAAGAAGAAAATAATTTAAAAGAAGTAAAGTCGGAATATTACCTCTTAAATGATGCCATCAAGAAATACTTCATAAGGCACTTAGAATTGGTATTTTGGTGAGACCAGTAACACTAGGATGTGGGGTATAGTTTTGGGAATGGTTCTACGAATAATTTTGGTGAAAATCAAGGCTTCTAAGGTGTGAGTATAAGGGGTGGTGAGGGGTGTTATTTATAAGGGGAGAAGAGGTGTGTTTTGAATATTATATTTATTAGTTTATTTTTTTGATCAATATTATCAATAGTATTGATTCAAGTGACTATATATTGTAAATTGCTCATGTGAATTTATCCTAATGTGTTTCTAAATTAATAATTACCTACAATTTATGTATTTGTCTTATAATATTAAACACCCTAAATTATCGGATTTCATTTTTCACCAAAAAATCAAATATTTAAGAAAAAAATCAAAAAATATCCCTAACCATTTTTTGATGTATAGACTTAAAAATTGGAATCCAATTTATGAAAATAATTTTCTAAATATGAGACATTTATTTTTTTAAATAAAACCCTAATTTATTCAAAGAATACAACTTCTAATATTATAATCGATTTTATGACCCTTTAAATTTTTACTTATGGTCTCATAAATTTATATCTATATATTTACTAAAGAAGACTTTTTTCCACCACATGTCGCTCCCACATCAAATCACTCCACTTTCCCATAACCCTATTACCTCAATCCTACACCTAACCTCTCCCCCCATCGCAATTTTCCTCTTCGTTTACCACTGCTTCAAAACCTCCACAAATTGACATCCTCATCAACTAATGACATCACCGATCTAAGTTTCTGGCAATCTTATCCTCTTATCAAGATTTCACTGATCTACCTTCCTTGTCAACCAAAAATTTTACCGATCTAGATTTTACCAATCTAGGTTTCATGCAATCATATTATCCTCCTACAAACCTCTAGCCGATCATTATCACCGCAAACCTCCGCTCACTCTTCAATACTTAAAGTTCTCATTGTCTGATTCTCCTCCCACATAACACCAGGCGATGTTCCTCTGCAATGGTTCCCAAAACTTCTTTTCCTACCTAAAACTGCCTCTAGATGTCCCATTCTATTTGAGTCCTCTAGTTCAATGAGACATCCTCTCCATGATAGTGATATCGACATGAGCTTATCACATTTGAAGGACAACCTCGACCTCACACTGTCTACTCTGAATGACTCGCTTTAACATCCACCGATTTCATATGATATTAATATATTCCTTCGATACTCCTTCGGCTCAGGAATCATGTCACCTGTAATGGTGGTAACCCTGCATTTACCCAAATGTTCTTAACTCTTAATTGTTGATTGATTCATTTTCCATTCATTGATGTCCATTGAGTTGTTACCAGTGATTCAATTTGTAAATGACTTTATCTCACAATGTCTACTACAAACGGCTCGCTTAAGCCACCACTGATCTCATTCGATATCAATATAATCCTGGGTTCCAGATTTGGCTCAAGAAGTGTTTCTCCTATACTGGAGGTAACCACGTATTTACCAAAACCTTCATTAATGTTAACTGTTGATTGATTTAGTGTCCATTCATTAATTTTTTACTCAATGTATGTCTTCTATCGTTTCCTTCATTTCACTGCTCGCAAAATTACTCCCTACCGATACAATATATTCATTACTATCACACAATCATTTGGATCTAGTTTTCACCATGTTCATCAATAATCTATGTTCAGTGAAGCACAATGAGCAGATTCTAGTTGGTTTGTGAGAAAATTCTGGTTGCACTTAGTGGTATATTATCCTTTATGTATTCTATTCTATTAACCAAGATGAAATTTAATAAAACCATATTTAATGTAGACAGTTGATTGATTCACTATCCATTCATTCATGATTTTCTCAAAGTACATCTTCTGTCATTGCCTTTATTTTCACTACTCTATGAATTACTCCCTATAGATTTAGTATATTCATTGCTTCAACACAAAAATTTGGATCTAGTGCTAATTGTGGTCATCCAGAATCAATTATTAGTGAAGCAAGGTGAGCAGATTCGAATAGTTTATATGTATCATTTTTTCACTTATCATCATAAATCCAAATCCAACAATGTTGACCTAAACTGCGCCTCATTATCTCATCAACTACAATTGAAGATAAATCTATGTCTTATTTTTTCGTGGAGGTTTTTCTTCATGGTTAAATTTGTGATACATATTATCTTTTTTTAGGATGGGTGTTTACATTCAATCATGTTAACAACACAGCTACTTTAAATATTTCAAATTAGTAGAAAGTGTTGAAGAGTGGATGATATGAACCTAGGATCAGGGACTGGACCTTCTATCTTATCCATTTAGTTATGCTGTTTTTATTTTATGACTTTTTCCCTAAAATCATACAAATGTGCACCCTTTTTCCATTTATCTTTCTCTGGGTTTTCTTTTAAAACCCAAAAAATCAATCTTAAGCAACTAGTTTGGCTTATAGTGTTACTAATGTTTTTTTTGTTACCACAAAAATAAACAAGCATTAAAACACATGGTATTTTTTGGGTGATGTTATGAAAATTTAATTGGACCTATCATGGAAAGGGGTTTTTTTGTGAAAATATAATATGTTGAAAATCTTGTCTTGGATTATCTACAAGCCTCAGTTTGGAATGTTATCTCAATATATGAGCAGTATCTATTGTCTTTAGAGTAAAGTGTTTATGTGATGATAAGTTCATAGACACATTTTTGAATGTTCAATCTATTATTAAGTGCATATTTCATATTCTTATCAATAATTTATCCTTTAAATGGTTTTAATTTTTTTATGGAATTGTGTGCAGTTATTTTCCTTCACACTTATTTTATTTCTTGTGTATCTCATAGTTTCATATCAAATATAAATAATTTGTCTTAAAAATGAAATCATGAATAATTATTTCTCATGTTCTTATTTAGGATTCCATGGTTGATGGGGTGGTATTTCTTATAGGGGAAGATGATATTGATGCTATTGTCCAGTTTCTAACTAAAGAACTCAAAACAATGGAAGAAATTATTCAGGTGTGTTTATCATATATTTATGTAATTATTCATATTCTAAATTATATAATTTGGTATTTTTACATATTTCTAATTATTTTTTTTTCATGTGGTTTTTCCTACAATGACACGCATCATCTCTTTTAATATAATTTTAGTTCTTCTAAGATGATTCCTTTCCTCATTAATAATATGTTTTATACTTTTATATATTCTTTCCATATCATATTTTTTAGTTACTTTCATTATTACCCCACTAAAAATATTCATCCCATTACTTGATGCTTCAGTTATACAATAATTTTGTCTCCTTATCTCCACTATTGAAATTTTCTCCAGTATTCACCTTTTATTTTTACTATATTCATTTTTTATTTGATATATATTAAGAATCATTACATATTTACATCGGAGATCCATTATAAATAGATGTGATGAAAATGGATGATGTGTACCACCACATGAAGGTTAGTATGCGTACACAAATTGATTATTTTTCTCATCAATTTTTCATCAGGAAGAAGAGTATTTAGGTAATTATTCATATTCTATATTATGTATTCTGGTATTTTTACATATTTATAATTTTGTTTGTTTATCATATGTTTTTTTCTTGCAATAAAATTCATCATCTCTTTTAATCTGATTTCATTTCATCTAAATGGATTACATTCCTCATTAATAATTTGTATTCTACTTTTATGTATTCTTTTCTAATCATATTTTCCAATGAATTTTCTAGTTTATTTCTAGGTAATAAATTTTTTCTAATGAAACGTGACATGTATTTGTTCAATTTTACTCATTTAAAAATATTAAATTTTATAGAATGTCAAAAAATTATTATAATTATTTTATTAGAAAAGTTTTTACATTGGTATATTTTTTATTTTTATGAAGTATTTATTTCACTTTTATTGATTGTGTTTGTATATGAAATCTGTCCAAACTTATTTTATAATATGTTTTTTTGTGCCTATCAATTTAGTATGTTTGTTGGTATAAAAGTGTTTTTATCTTTTACCTTAGAAGACAACCTTTTCCCTTCAACATGATCCATCTAAAGATTTTGAATCTTGTGTTTTCTCTACTTTTCTAATTCATGTTCCTATTGTGGGACTTCCTAGGAGTTGATTATTACTACCCAATATGTGTCCTTTCTTCTATAAGTTGTATTTCCATACATTAGTTGCATGATTAATCAATGGTACTCATTGTTCGTGTCCTATTCTTCTGTGCAGTTATCAAATAGTGGGATTTGTGCAGTTAAGTTAAAACTCTCTGAAACAAATTTCATGATAGAGACTAATGATTCAGATTCATTTTCATAGTCTTATTCAAAAATCCATTAAGTTATTGTCTTGATTTTTAAAGCACATTTCTTGATATCGATAAAAATACAATCACCAATAATTGGCCCTTTTTATGTTTTCTATTTTCTTGAATGTCTTTGTTATCACAATGCTTCCATTTATTTTTATTTATTTATTTTTTGTATTTTTAGCTTACATTATTTTCATGTTCAATTTTTAACCAAACATGGAATGGTATAAATATGCATTTCTATATCACCTTCTCTATTTAAACATGTCAATGATCATAGGTAATTGCATTCACTGTGGTAAATAGATTTTTTTTAATTCCTCTTAGATTAGTTATTCTTTACATACCCCCTAATTTAATTATATCATTACATATTTGATACACTCTTATTTCTCAAAAAGGATAATAACAATATAATCATATTCTTAAAGAGTACTTGACATACTGTTAACATGTATTAGTATTCTTTTAATCCAATCAATGTGTTATTTCTTTATCCACCTTATCTATTTTTTGTAACTATATTAAGTCAAATAATTCCAATCCATTTCCATGAACATGATTTTTAAGTTACAACATAATTTCTAAGCCTATATGTATGACATAAGGAGGAAGTGATGTTAGAGGATGA
Organism: Viscum album; assembly: GCA_963277665.1. Lineage (NCBI taxonomy): Eukaryota > Viridiplantae > Streptophyta > Magnoliopsida > Santalales > Viscaceae > Viscum > Viscum album. The sequence goes on from OY728135.1 coordinate 477,423,042, forward strand.
TGTTCTATTTCACATAGTTAAATGTTTGTTTACATGGAATGGAATCATTAAATTTAACCACCTAAATTATTATTTCTTGTTTTGTGGACTCTATTTTTATCCATAAGTTATCAAAATTTATTTTATAATATATTTTTGGTTCCTAACAATTTAGGTTGTGTGTGGTTATAAAAATGTTTTCTAGTTTCATTTTCCAAAAATATATTCAAAAATGAAATTGATTATATATATCGACAAAAATTTAGAATATAAAAATGGAAAGATTAGTTTCTTATACATTTTTCATGTTTTTTGGAAAATAAGAATGCAATAAAAGTTAAATCACGTACATAGGCTTAAAATTTCTATTAATGGTGTATTTTTTGGTTTAAATGTTGACAAACTGCTTTTTGGCACCCCTAAGTTCAAAATCTCGGCTTTTCTTTGTTTCATTGTCTACTGTGATGCGAAACAGTTTAATATTATTTGATGTAGTGTTTAGGATTAAGTGGGTCTTCCAAATATGGGGGTGCATCGGCCATGCCTAGACAAGGGAAAAGGAGTGGGAGGGGTAATAAATATTCTTACATGATCTATTATGGTATCTTCTATAGATCTGTAATGTTTTTATCCCATTCAGCTGGTGTGTTCTATTATATGTAGTGTCATCAACCTTTTCTATTTAAATGAATTTCCCATTTTTGTTTTGATATGTTTGTTTGAAGAATATATGTGCAAATGGATTGTGTTCTATTGGTTAATGCATTTTCCTTATGTATTCAGCTTCTTAACCATGTTTTTCATAATATTATATTCCTTGATATTGTTACCGCACTGAAATATGGATTCATTATTGGATAGTTAATTAGGGTTCCATTTAAGAAAACTAATCAAAAAATTCTTTTTTCACTTTTCTTTTATAATAACTTCTTCTATATAAATGTTTCTGGATTTATAATTGAAGATGTGGGTTTTAATGTTTTATTTAAATGGTTTAATTATAGAAAAGGTGCACATGAAGATGGGATAGGGGTCATGGTGTCCGGATAGTTGGGAATGGGTGTTAATAAGTAGTAGCCACTACTCTGTAATATGGTAGTGCATCGAAATATCATCAGTTATTAGTTTCTTTTACTTCAATTTAAGGTGACTTGGATTTTATTAAATCTTATTTAGTCATTATTTTGATTATTTTTCACAATATTTTGTGTCAGTTATATGTATTATGTTCTTACTATAACATAATATGTTCTACAATATATCTATTTATTCCATAGTTTGTTGTTTTCTTTTTTATTCCCTTAACTACTACATTGTTTATTATAATTAACAAAATTTAAAATGTCAATTTCAATGTTCATTTCATTCATGTAATTCAAATCTCTATGATGAAAATAATAATTTATTTCTTAAATATTATCCTATATTTTTTCAAATTTTTTTTATTTAAGATGATATTTTATTACATGAGAAATGCATACTTATTAACTTGGAATAAACATTATATAATTTTTTATAGGGAGAGGCATAAATGATTCGAGATTTTTTATATGTATGGGTTTCCTTATAAGTTATACATTGATATTTATGGATTTCTTATTGAACTATATCCCTATTGTGAAAAAAGGTGTTTTTACAAATATTTTATACATATTTATTTATTGCTTATTAATGTGTTCCATTTTAGTCACACATAGTATTATTTCTTAAACATTAATGTATGTGAAGGTAAATATATTATATGAATGCGTACATCCTCAGCTCATGGCTTATTACATGTTCTTTAACCACTATAACTCCTCCTAACAACTAAATAAAGGTTAAAAAATATATTTGTTTTCTAGAAATGTTTTCTTATTGGTTATCAAGCATTTAACATCAAAATATTAATAGTTACAATTACTTTTAATAAATATGAATTGTCATGTTTTAGAGTAGTAAATATTTTTACACAACATAATATCTCTTATTTTCTTTGATTAGTGGATCATGTATTTTATTTCAGCAATGGATAATTTTTTAGAGCAGTGGAACAAGTTTGAGCATTGAATCATGCATTTTTTTCAATAATGGATCATGTTATTTTTTCAAGAACTGTATCATGAGCTTTATTAGATCAATGAATCATTTTAACATCAACAAATCAGGACATTTAGAGTACTATCTGTGTTAAGTAACCAAAAGAGAATATTGTTTGTAATATCTATTTATGTCTCGAGATGTGGTGAATATCCAATCCATCCATGAATATTCTTTTTAGTCACACTAATATATTCAATGTAGAAATTTTATTCACATATTATAGTAGTAAAAAAAATTTAGTCATACAAAATTTCTTCAATATATATTATAACAACATAATGCAGACCATCTTATCTGTAAATATTTTTATATCGGGATTTAGTATGTACTTAATGAATCTCTATATGATATGAAGTTTTATTACTTAATATTGAAAATATAATCTTCAAAACCCTAAATTTAACTATTGTAAGAGATGATGTTTGATTATGTTTCTAATTTTATGTTGTCACTGTGCATCATGTTTTTAAGAGTACGTAATCTAATCATGGAAGAATTTATATTTTTTTTAATGGGTGAACTTGTGGGAATGGTATCAATGCCACACATTCTATAGGTAATTAAGGATATTATAACATCACTAATTAATATTTGAGGTGTGATTTATTTTATTAAATGTCTAATATTCGACTACTGGAATTTAAATGATGTTTCGATTCCCTGGTCATAATATCTGCCTATTGTTGATATGTGTATTAATGATCTATTTGATATCATTTTTTGAGAACTACATTTCCCATAATGATTCTACTAAATGTTTCTTACATTATGATGTGCTTTCAATTTCTCAAACTGTATTGAAGAGTTACATTAGAATTGAACATAACTATGTACTACTATTTTTAATTTTTCCATTTTAATTTTTTAGAAAACAAACACCAAATTATTGTAATATTCATTTTTTCATTGTATGACATGAAAATAAAAGAAGTGGAACATTAGGAGTGTGTTAAAATAGTGATAATGGGTTTGTTACAATAGGTACAACTATTTATTTTACTCTGGTATATGTTCTTTATCTTCATTGAGTGTTACTTACATGACATCATTGGAACTAACAAAACATCATTTTTTTCATTTCATTTTCACTATTTCTATGATTAATACATACAATCAATTTCTTCTTCTCAATTGGTTACTATTTACTATCATATTTCTAGTTATATGATTTTAATTTTCAATAGTATTTGGTACTTATTATTTAATGTCAAATTATTTTGTAGAAATATATGTTCATTGATTTTGATGCTGATCATTAGTTCCAAATAAATGTTGCAACATATCGAGACTCCACAAAAATAGAAACAAATGCCAAGGAATTGCATCCCCACATGAAGAAAAACATAAACAAAAATATTGAAGAATATGATTGAAATTTTTCAGTGCAATGGAGAGGTAATAATCACTGATTAATGATACTATTCTTTTCAAATTATCAATTCATATTTTATTTACAACATGAACTCTTTATTTTAGTTTAAGAAATATTTTTTGAACATGTTTTTTCTATAGTTTTTTAGTTTCTGATTACTATACCTTGTACACAAAATAGATTACACGATTTCATTATTATCAATTTTTCACTACTGTAAGGATTGATAATAGATATGGGATGTCTACTTGTGCAATCATGTCCCTGAGGGATTAATAGGCTTTTTGGGAACTGGATTTCTTTCTATTTGTGAATACTTTTTGGGTTTTACCTCTATGATGTTGTGTTTCATGATTTTATTTTTTATGATTTTTCGGATGTCTTAACTTTCTTACACTGGAGAGTGCCTTTTGCACCCTGTTAAGTGATCTGCTTTGAGGTCTTGATTCTATCTTGGAGTTGCTGCTCTGTTTTTTTTACAATGGGATATTTTTCTGGTTTTCTTGGGCTGATTTCTCTACTAGAATGCCCTCAATTTTCTGATTATCAATTTCACTACTTTATGGAAGTGTATGGATGTCTTCTTGAGGTTTCTGTTTTGAATAATGGGAAGGCTTATCATGGATGACTAGCTTCTGTACAGGCTTCATGGATTTCATTTTACACAGGTATGACCTCCTTTTTTCTATTTCACTTATGTGAAGGTGGTGTTTCAATGCAGGATGACATTCTAAATAGCTTATTGATGCAACCTTTTACTGGTTTTCATTTCTAAATGGTTGTTTAAATGCTTTAAGGACTTTCTCCAGTTGAATTTTAGCCTTCATTTTACAATGAAAATTGTATAGCAGCGTAAAGGATAAGGATCAAGTTGATAGAGATGCAAAGTTGTGAAGGCGTTGGCTTCCCTTCAGACCTGGATTGGTGGAGTCCCGGTGGACAATACATGCCTTTTTTGAGATCATGGAATAGTTGATAGGAGGTTGTTTTGATCAATTATTGCTTCTTGAGATTTTTATGTCTTTTTCTTGGTATATTTTTTGGTTTGTAATTCTATCAATCTTTGCTAGTGTAAATTCATTGCACCTCATGTTTGTACTACTAATTTTTTTTAAATAAAGTACATTTAGGCATGAATTGGGTGAACAATTCAAGTCACTAATTTTATTAAAAAAAGACTCAAATTTCAGTTAGTTCTATCTTCCCTTATTCTCCTCTTCCCTATTTAAATTGAATATATCAATGATAATATTTAGATATTCAATGTTATTTTATCTTATTTAAATTGTAATATAACTAAGGATTTCTATTTCTCTGGTCAAAATTAATTACCATTCTTCCACATTAATCATTAATTTTTCTACTATTATAATGATGTCTCTATTTCCTAAATTTTTCGATATGACATACCACCAACTTCTATAAACAAAATTAATGTTCATTTGTAAATTTTTAAAATATGAATCCATTTTGAAAATACCAATTGATTTATAGTGTCATGCGAATGCATAGGCGGGGTACTAGTTATCATTATAACGAAACGTAATATTAATTTATAAATCAATTTTATTCAATTAAACTTTATTTTAAATCAATATATTTATTATAAATTTTTTATGAAACATTTATGTTTTATTAAAATAAAAACACTTAATTTATCATTTTTAAAACACATTTTTACTTGTACCATGGTTTAAATATTTCATATTTTCTATATAAAAAAATACCTAAATATTATTTTAAATTTCCATGGGTGATTTTACTATTCTAATAGTAATATTACTATACCTAATAATCAGATGACTGTTTTGATGGTCATGTTACTATTCTAACTATCAGATTACTATTCCAATGATCGGATTTATAATTGTCATTTGGGTTCCCTACCTATAATAAATACCTCTTATTCAATTCATTATTCATTCACTACTATTTTATCACAATTTTATATATACTATTATATTAAAAATTATTGTTTAATTATTTATATTATGTTTTATTTCTACTTCTTTGTTCATGAGTTTTGTCAATCTGGTAGATCGAGCATATCCATATTTTCATATATTACTTATATTATTTTATATTTTATATCCCATTGTGCTATTTGGAATTATTATTATTTTAATTTCTAACTAATGTATTATTATTAATTTTTGAGAATAATGTTTTTTTAGTTTCTCTATGGAATGTATGTGCTTTATACTACATAATTATAAGAATGGAAATTACAATGATAAAATTATAGTTCATTACATTCTTCCCCACTTAATAAATTTGACCCGAAGATTTTCATTTTAAATACTACGGTGAAGACATATGAGGGTACTTATGTTATATGTATTCCTATAGTTCCCATGTTGCATCCTCATACATACGGTTTCTTCATAATACTTGGAATATGTGAGTGTTCTTATTTTATAGAACATTATCTCTATGGTCCAAGATCTTCATTGTCTTCTCCTCATTAGAGATATCATTTTTCGATTGTACCATCTCTAAATTTAGTACATGTGAGGGATCTAGAATTTAATTATTCAATAGGGACAAATAGAATACCTCATGTACTTGAGACATAATTGGTGGAAGTTTTAGTCAATAGTTCATAGCTCTAACATGATCAATATTATCAAATGGTCTAATATACCTAGGAATTAGGTTTCCCTTATTCCCAAATCTCATTACTATATTCCGTGGAGTTATAGAAATGAATACCTTATCTCTAACCTCAAACTCTAGGTCTAATAAAAAATTGTCAACATAGCTCTTTTGTCATATCTGAGCTAATCTAATGTACTATTGAATGGTTTTAACATTTTCTACCATTTTCTAGAACATTTCAAGTCCTAGTAACTTCTGTTCACCAACTTCATCCCAACATGCAAGTTTTATGAATCTTTTCCCACAATGGGATTCATATAAATCCATTTTCATGTTTTATTGAAAAACTATTTGTATGATAACATGACCAGAAGAATATATTGCTTCCATCATACATTGATTTCCATCAATCATGGACTCAAGATTTCTTATAGTTTCTGGAAAATCTTCTCAAATTAGACTTCATTTTGGGGTGATAATACATACTAATGTTTAACTTAGTTTTTAGATCATATTATAGACTCTTTATAAACATGGAGGTAAATATAGGATCTTGATCTGATAAATTGAAAATAGTAATCCATGAAGGATTACCACTTATTTGGAATAATTATATATAACCTAATTGAGTGAAAATTCCTCCTAAATTTAAAGGAAGTGAGAATTAATTTTAAGATGATCCACAAAATCCCATATAGAATTATTTCATCTGGATGTCTTTAGAAAACCATTGACAAATTCTGTTATAATGTTTTCTAATTTTCGTGTTATTATAGGTAATGTTTGCATCAAACCCTTAAACTTTTAACTTTTAGCCTTCTCTTTCTAACATGTTAGAAACTTATATGTAAACTCTACGATCTTCTTCTAAATATTGTCCCACCAGTATTGCTCTCATAGATGTTGATACATATTCAGGCTCCCTGGGTGGAAGGAGATGTTCGATCTATGTGAATCACTCAAAAATACTTCTTTATATTAGGATTTGATGGTACACATAGTCATGACCCAAATATTACAACTCCTTCCTCATGAATTTTAAACTCTGAGGATTCCCTATTTTGGATAACCTTCACCTTCTTCGGAATTTTAACATCATCTCTTTGAGCATCCTTTATCATTTTAATAAGTGGTGGTAGGTAAATCATTTGAGAAAAGAAAGATAATTTTTCTTCCTTTATTATTCTCATGTCCATAATTTTCAAGTCTAATAAGATTTTTTCCTTCTCAATTCTCATCATTGATAATATCACATGATGTTTTCTTCTTATAGAATCTACCACATTATTTTCTTCCCTGGGATGGTAGTGGATTAAGTATTAATACTCCTTGATCCTGTCTAACCATCTTTTCTAGTGTATATTAATATCCATATGTGTGAAAATATATTTTAGGGTATTATGATCTGTATATATATAACACTTCTCCTTATAAAGATAATGCCGCCAGATTTCCAATGAGATGATTATTGATTCTATCTCCAAATGATGCACTAGATAATTCTACTCATGACCATTCAACTTCCTTGGGGCGTAGGAAACCACTTTATCATTTGTAATCAATACACATCTTAATCCCTTCATTGTAGAATTGTTATATACCATGAAGAGTTCCCCACTTGTGGGTATTGTAATTACTAGGACACTAATAAAAGAATTTTTTATCTCTTTAAATCATTTTTTCATTCACTGGTCTAAAAAACATTACTCTCATCCATGTCATCTTAGTTAGTGGGTTAGAAAATCATGATAAGTTTCTCAAAATATCTGAGCAATACCTAGCTGGTCAAAGGAAAAAATGATTCTCCATTATAGATGTCGATCAATGCCACTCCTCGACTCCCATTATCTTAGTAGTGTCTACAGATATCCATCTTCTAGTGATATCATTCCCTAATAATGATACTTCCATAATCCATAACTCGCATTTATTATAATTTTTATATAGATTATCCTTTTACAGGGTCCTTAGAATAGTATTCAAATACCCCTCATAATCATCCTTTCTCTTTGTATATATAATAATATCATCTATAATGACCACAAAAAAACATCATGATGATATATAAAGAGTCTACTCATTAAGTCCATAAAATTTACTAGTGCATTAATGAGTCTATGAACTAACAGTCTACATTACTCATTCAAAAGTTATTCTTTGGAATATCTACTTTATTCAACATTAATTGAAGATATCTCGACTGAAGGACCACCGTGGAGAAATATTGGGGCCTACATAATTGATCTAACTAGTAATATATCCATGGCATGGCATAATTTTTCATTATTTTGATTTTATTGATATCATAATCATCAATGAATATGCTCATTAACCCATCCTTATTCTTTATAAAGTGAACTGGAACACCCCATAGTGATGAACTCTGATGTATAAAACCCTTGTCTATGTTCTCTAGTTATTACTTATTTAGTTCCTCTAACTCAATGGTGTCCATTCTATAGGAACTCTTGGATATGGGAAGAGATCCATGAATATTTTTTATTGAGAACACATACTCACATCTAGAAGGAATAAAGGGTAATTGTTCAAGGAACACATCAGTGTAGTCTCGTACAGTGGGCATGCAATCAAGCATTAACAACTCCTTGAAGTCATTTTGAGTTCCCCCTCAGCCATTAAAAGGGGTTTATGATATAATAAAAAATTAATTTTCAGTCAGTCAGTATCCACTTTTTGTTCTCACAGATATCTCAACCCTAATTTTTTGAGGTGGTGTTTGAATAGTTCTACTAAACTATTAATATATGAAAAAATATGTATAACTTAAATCAAATAGTATATTTGATATTCATGGAATAATAAAACACATTGCTATCACCACACCATTATTAGGATCCACCTCAGAAGCAGTGATGTCATATTAAATTCATTGTTGTCTTGGAGATTTTTTCATTTATTGTCTCCCACAATTCTTGGCTTAGGGAATTAACTCACATGATTCCCAAGTTCATTTTAATTTTAAAACTTTGCAGTAGGTCAAGTGTTGATGTGAAAATTATATTATTATTCCACATTAGTGGGATTCTTTATATTAATTTGGTAATGATTATCCCGATGCCCCCTCTTTTCCACATTTCAAGAATCTATTGGTTCCCTTGAGATAGTTATAGGATGCTTCTTCCCACATGCTTGATGTGTGGGGTGTTGGTTTTTCTTCCCAAAATGATATTTATCCAATGATCTTTATTAAATAAACTCTAATTTAATCTTTTTATCATTGGGTCCATGAGAAAACATAGTGTCCCGAATCTCCACATTGACCTTAAGGGCAACAAAAAATACCCTCATAGCTTTCATATTCATGAATCACAAAGTATTTTCATAGACTATAAATTAATACACTAAGGAAGTCATATATATTAAATTATTTTTTCATGAAAAATCCAAAGGTGTATCATGCATTCCTTACAATGTTTTCCTCATATTCTCCAATAGTCTCGTCTTCTATTTTCTTTAGTATGAAGAAATACCTCTTCATTTTATGATAGAGAGTACAGGTAGAATATTTATTCAAATATATTTTATTTAATCCTTCCCATTCCATTGAATCAATTTCCTCTTTAGAAACTATTTTACTGATCATTTTCTACTATTAATGATCCTTGCCATCAACATTATAGACCACTAGCATGAATTTCACTCTATCAGGGAATTGGAGGATAAAGAATATTTTCTCAATAGTGTTAATCTATTTTTTTCTGATGATTGGATTAGAGTATCCATTAATGGTATAATTCCTATTTCATATAAAGGATTCAACCACAACAAGATATTTTTTAGGAGAAGGTGTTTCTACCACATGATTCAAGTTATTATTCATAACCTGTGATAGTTAAGATATTATTATCATGAAGTTTTGAGCTCCCTATCTTAGTAGGCTGTACATCTTATTAGGTAAATCATCACATTTCATATCACATTTGTTGTTGGTATGGGTTCTCCAATTTCCTTCCATTAACTAAAAAATGAATAATAATAATTAGGGGTTTGAATGCTCCAACAATGAACACATAAAAAATGAAACTATGGTCTTAGAGGAAATAACATATAAATAAATGTATGTCCAAAATTATGAGTCTTGAACTTTTAATCTTTATTGAATATGATAATTCATCCTATACTTGGACTTATTCCTTAAATTACCACTTATTTTCCTATTCCTAATCCCCAAAAATAACAATATCATGTTCTGATACAAAATATAGGGACCCAATCCTTTTGTATATATTTTTAAAATATTTTTAACCAAAATATTCATTAAATTAAAACCAATGATCTATTATACTAGATTCTTTGGAAGACTATGTACATAATTAGACAAAATAAAACTAGAATAATTTTTTTTTATATTAATATATATATTAATCCCCTAACTCCCTTTGATCTCATAAAATTTCATAGGATAACCTAAGGAAGACATAGACAAAAGGGGTGAGCTAAAAATCCCAATAAGAGAATAAACATGGAAATGTAACATAGCAAATGATTTGGTAGGAATAATATGTTAACCTAAAATGAATGAATTATGAATAATAATATATAGAAATATCATAAATAACATGGATTCATAATAAAATGATAATAAATCAATATTTCAATAATATATAACATGAAATAAACCTGATTCAAGGATAACTGTTAATATTATATCACATGGTAGATAGAGTCTCGTAATGTATTAGGTTTACTCACTAATCTCATACATAAAATCCCATACAAAAAAATACCCAATTAATTGGAGCATTATCTTGGTGCACCCATCATACCATGTACATGAATATGTGTGACACATAAAGAAACCAAACAGAAGACATAAACATAAGGATTACTAAAGGAATGAAAAGGATTTCACAAACATGTCATAAGGCATAACCAAAGGCTGTAACATAATGGATTCCATAAAAGAGGATTATATCATTTTTGGAAATTAAGAAAATTAAATTAATCATAAATCATGATAAATTATGTCCAAATGAAGTGAGTATGTTAAAAATATTATAGAAATCCCTTTTTAAAGTTCCTTTTATATGATTCTTTACAAAAATGGGTAATGTATTTTTAAAAGGGTAATGTAATAATAATTTCCATAAATCAAGAAATTTATCTAAAATTTTTTTACATTATAAAATGAGTAATTTTAGAAAAATATTTGTGGATTAAAACATTTTACTAAGTGTACATGAAAAGGGGTAATAAATAGAGAACTCATATTTAATCATATTTTCTTATCGAGGAGAATTGAGAAGTGAACCTTTTAAAATATGTATTTATACATAAAATAAAAATAAAATAAACATTATATATATTTTTGGTTCATATATAAATAATATATAAGTTTTATAAAATAATAACGAGGAGATAAATTGATGTAATGATATTGAATGTGTAACCGAAAGGAAATATGGAGGTTTAGAGAGAAACTTTACCTTATGTTCTAGAATAGTTCTGCACTTGACATTAATATCCTTAATAACAAAATTATATTTATTAATTACTTAACAAATAACATATTCTATATATTTTATTTATTATAATATTATTAAGTTCATTTATAGCCATTTCATTGAGTTTTATTGTTCAATTTCATTGTTCTGGGGGCGTTTGATTCATGGTTCCAAAGTCGGATCACTTTAGGTTATTTATTAATGTTCTTATCAAATAGAGCTAAAACTCTATAATTTAAATGAAATTTTATTAATTACCTTATTGAAATTGAAATTTTTCTAATACTGATATGTTTTCAGGCTTATGGATGTTTATTTCGGTAAAAATGTTAATGTTATGTGGTTAGTTCGTGTGGGTTGTTTTTCCAACCACCACAAACTAATTTCATTTTATTTAGTATTACATCTATATATTAATTCCATGACATTAAATATGTTATAATATACATATTATCATAAATTTTAACCATAATAATTGGTTTTTTACATCCATGAATGTATTAATGTAAAATAAAAATTCATTATCCACACAGATGTTTAATCGATATAATATGGACAATGGTTTCGTTCATAGAATAAGAGGATGAAATAAGTGTATGGATGGTATATGTTACATTATAATCATTAAATTTAATTATATATGATATTATATTAATTAATTTATGTTGTATGAGATAGTTTAGTGGAGGGTTTACAAAGAAAATAATTTAAAAATAGGTAAAGTGAGAATATTACCTCTTAAATGATGCCTCCATGAAATAGTTTATAAGGCACTTGGAATTGTAATTTTGTTCATACCATCATCACTAGGGAATGGGGTGGGGTTTAGGAAGGTTTTTGGGAATAATTATTGAATGATTCATGGATTATGAGGTATGTGAAGAAGGCATGGTGAGGGGTGGTATTTATAAGGGGGAGAGGGGTGTTTTTTTATATTATATTCATTAGTTTGTTATTTTTCCTCGACACTATCAATAGTATTGATTATAGAGAATATATAAATTAAATGGTGAATTTGATTTTGATATTATTTGTTCTCACATCATCCATGACTCAAAAATTCATGTATTTCGCTTATAATGATTAATACTGTAAATTATCAAATCCCACTATTCAAAAAAAATCAAATATCTTAGAAAAATAACAAAAATTCATCCTAAAAATTTTTCAACAAGTATATTTAGAAACTTAAATCCATTTAATAAAAAAATTTGAGAAATATGAGAAATTTTATTTTTAAATAAAATCCTAATTTATTCAAAAAATACCAATTTAAATATTATAATCGATTTTATGACCCATTGAAAAATTAATTATGGTCTCAAAAAATTATATTATCATTATAATACTATATAATAATAATTTTTAAATCCATATTATGTAAATAAACGTTTTTCAAAAATGGTATATTTATTATAAAATTGCAATTAAAAAATTTATGATTTATAAAAATACAAACACTTAATTTATCATTTTTTAATCATTTATTTACATGTACCATGGTTTAAATATATCATATTTTCATTTTATAAAATACCTAAATATTTTTTTACACTTCCATAAGTGATGTTACTATTCTAACTATTATATTACTATTCTTAATGGTCAAATTACAATTCTAATAGTAATGTTGTTATTCCATTGGTCATATTCGTAATGATCATATGGGTTCTATACTTTCTTAAAATACTTCTTATTCCATTATTTATTCATACACTTATATTTTTTATCATGTTTATAAATATTTTCATCTTAAAGATGAATAATATATTATTAGCATTATTTTTTATTGTTATAGCATAGTTCATGAGTGCAGTCATTCAGGTGGATCGAGAAGATCCATGATTTCATATATTACTTATCTTTTTTTATATTTTTTTCTAGTAGTAATATTTTTCATTCTTATTAGTTTAGTTTTTATCTAACTTATCATTCATCATTTATGGAAATAATTTTTTATTGGTTTCTCTATGTGATATATGTGATTTTTACTATTTAATTATAAAAAGAAAATTTTATTGATAAAATTACTGGTCATTAAAAAGTTATAGATAAGAAGATATTAGTAATTTATTTGTCTGAGTAAATTTTTTAGAATGTATAATCCATTCATTAACACATAAAGTCATCTCAGTGTTGACAGAAAAGCTGTTTTGATAATCATTAGTGATACCTGGACCTCCAAATTGGTGAGAAGGTATTTTATGAATTTCGCCATGGTAGAAGGATCTATGATTCGAAAATAAAGAAATGTTGATCACATGTTAAATTGTCCCCTTTTAATTTCATTATCATGTATGGATGTTATCTTATCACGTGGCGCTTCCACTAAACCTATATTGAGTTCACAACGTGTTCCATGTATCTATCCTAAAAAATTACATAATTGATCTTTCACATGTAATGAAATCAGATGTTATACCATTGGAGTAAGATCTTTCCTATGAAGAAAAACTAGTATAAATATTTGATCATATATATAAAGTTCTATGGAACAAGACTACTCACTTAGTTAATGTTCTCTAGTAGAATCAAAAATTAAAAAATATACTTGAGAACTCAAGGATATGATGAAACCGAGATATCCTCAATTTTTATGTTAATGTGATGCAATTTTGAGTGTGAAATTCATTTTAAGGTTGGTGGAATATAATACCCTAATATTTTATGATATATCTCTATTCAAATAAATTTAATTTATTTGATAGCATGTGATACATTCAATCCTGAGTCCAAATGAATTATATTATAGTATACTTTTATAACCTAGTCTCTAAATTGGTGGAGTCAATAGAAATATTTTTTTAATAATTATTTATAAATATTTTAAATGAGGGAAATATATTTATAAATATATACTCATTTTTTAGTAATGTCTCTATATGATTCAAAAATACATTTTTCCAAAAAATGGATATTGTTGTTTTTTTTGTGAAAAACTATAAATAGTTTTTACCAATTTAAAAATATATATTTGGATAAATAAACATCATTTTTTTATTCAATATTTTAAAATTACCTTAGTGTGAATTTTTGAGAGTTTTTTGAAAAGATTTATTTTCTGATAAATAGTTAAAAATATTGATTTTTATTGAATATTTTCTTTTCATTTAAATCCTTTAAAACGTCCCATTTGGTTTTAAAATGGTTTAAAAAATAAAATTAGTTCATTTATATTATTAATAATATAATTTAAGAAATTTTAATTAATTTTATGTGGGATTTTGGTATAAAAAACATTTTATACTTGGTAAATTATTTTTTCTGGAAAACTACTTTTAATAATGTTTTGTTGGTTTAATATTAAATTAAATTCTAACACTTATATGAATTTAATTTGATAAATTAGAATCCAAATTTTTCTTCATCGTGACAAATATTTTTTAATATGTTAAACTTAGTTTTTGGTCATAATTAATAAAAAAAAGTAAAAATCTATAATAATGGTAAGTTTAAAACAGTTTTACTGGGGATTTAAACCAAGAGGTAAAGATATGTATTCCAATTAAACTGGTCTACATCCATTTCTATAGAAATATTTCAATCTCATCATATCCCACCTTCTAATATCTGGCCATTTGGAGTTGTTCATCTTGATTATGACTATGTTACATTTTAATCTTTTTTGAAATTCCAATTATGTCAAATTCCCCACTTATAATAGGACACCCCTCCTTTCTCTTTTTTACATCACATTGATCCGTCTATATCAAAAAAACACAACCCAATTATCTTATTAAAGTCCATAAAAAAAGTAGAGATACTTATCTTATTATAATAACATTCCAAGGATCTTTAATAATGGATCTAAAGGAGGCCAACCAAAGGAGAGGTAATCATCCTACCCAACCTCTTTCAAATTATATTCTCTTTTACCTCCTATAAATCTACTCTATTAATAATAATATATATAATTTAGTATCCCTAAGTTACCTCAATTTAATTATTATTACAAAATCACTAATATTTATCTTATTTTATATCAAATGGGAATTGTATATATTGCCTATGTGTACATCTGGACTACCATATCCACATAATGATACAATTCATTTTACATCACCATATTTCAAGGATGGTGATTATGTTTATGAATTATATTTATGAAATAATTATTTTTATATAAATATAATATCATATCTACCTTATTACATTCCAATCTACTGGAAAGTGATAACATCGCTCATTCATACATGTAGATTATAGCCTACATTGAGTGATGTGATTCATTTTTCATTTCCACATTACATGGATGGTAATAATGATAGATATAATTATTATATATGGTATATAAGAAATAATAATGACTTTGGAAATGTGAATTATTATTTACCTTTATTTCAATCCATCATTCAAAAAGTAAAAGCATCGTTAATGTGTACGTATGACCTACTATCTTCATGAATAGTGTAGTTAATTTTTATATTTGTACCTTTTATTAATGAATCTAAATATATTCATAATGAATATAAATTATATTAATAACATGATTAAAACTATGGATATTATGTATCCCTGATCAAAGTATAAGGAACAAAATTATACATCCGAAATTTTAATAAAAAATGAAGTGATTAACACTAAAAAAATGATTTAAATAATAAATTATCAATAAATTCTTGTTGGAATATTATAAGTGGATAATATATGATATTATAATTATATAAATGAATACATTATATAATTATAATAATGTTAAATTTATTATACATGATGTTAAATCTCTTTTGAATCAAGTCATACTTGAGGTAAGGGATATTTGTTATAATATCATTGTTTATCGAGACTGTTTACGATTAAATTTATACTGATAAAATTTTATAACCTATCAAGAATCCCAATAGTTTTCTTATACTATGATATTTTATTAATATTATATGTTTATATTTAATTATCATCTCCTTAATAACTCAATAAATAGAAATAATTGTTTTAAATAAAACTAACATTATTTCTCACTTTAGTTGAGAATACTTCCTCCTCTATATCCATATATTCTATAGAATTTTTAAAATAACGTTTTTGGTAACCTCATAATATTTTTTAAGGAAATTTTTACCCGTTTTTTACTTTTTAAAAAATCATTTAAAAGGAATATTTTTATCATTTTCTGAATGAGTTACTTTATAAAATTTACTAAAAATATTTAATGAATCTTTGCATTAACGTATACAACATGAATGAAATTTTCCTCTATCATGATTGTTCCATGATTTGAAGCTTTAATTAAATTTTTCCATTATTATTTTAAATGAAAAGATTTTTCTTAATATTTTTCAAATATTTTGGTTTTAAATAATTTATTTAAGAAAGAAAGGGAATTTTATTCAAGAAATATTACAGTGATATTTTAAAAAATCATATATGATAACATCAGTTGATATTAATTATGATTTACTAGTTATATGATCAAATGATACCATAATTATTCTATTTCTAGATGGTTTATGATTATGATTATGTGGTGTTTATAAAACCTATTTATTTTTCATAAATTATACTATGATTGATTGATGAAATGTTTTTGAACCCATTTATTTTCTATGGGATATGATATATGATGAATTCTTTATAATATTTTGGAACACATAGGAATGGATTATGATTATTTTACACATGATCCTGGAATTATTTATCTATCCAATGCATTGGGTAATGATGGATATATTATGAGATAATAAGGACTATAATAGAGAATGATCCTAGTTCGGTAAGGGACCTTTTCTACTGTGATATTATTTAGAGTTAACCTTAACTAATGATAAGATGGAATGGGTAGTGAACCCAATACACTATGATAGTATTTGAAGTGATCATTGAATTTGGAAATTATATTATATTATAGTTATTGTTATGCTAAAATCTTATGGATTATGTAAATGTTATACTCTCATGGATCATGTTATTTGATACATTTTTTATTCAGATCTTATGAACTTCCAAGAATTATCTCATGACTCTCGATTATGATATATGATATATTAAGTAAGTTTTTAAAATGATAATCTCATGTCATCATACCCTTATACTCAAGTGATCATTTATATCACACTTGCTTTACCTTACCAAGAATCTAACTTAACCATTTCTTATATTTCCTTTCTTCATGTTTTGAAGAATAGTGTTAAGTATTATATGTCTAATAAGGGTTAAAGTTGTGAAGAAATTAGTGGGTGATTATGTGGATATCTTATGAAAAAAAATTATTTATTCATTTTACCAAATACACTAATACTATATGATTCTAGAATGGATCGTAATGTTATGTATTGAATATTCATCCAAAAAGATTTAATATTTAAATATGAAATGTTTTCGGTGATATATTATATATAATTCATTTAAAAGATAAATTTCTCTTATTTTGAGTCTTAAATTTATTGAATATGTATTTCTATTTATGTTTAAACTAATTAATAATCACTCATACTATGATTATAATTTTTTAAAAATAAATATAAATTTATATGTTTATAAAAAGATATATTTTAGAGAAAAAAAATTATGTGCGTAGTGTATTTTTATCTTAATAAAGTGATTTTATTGATATTTATTATTTATTTTGATGAAATAAATTTATAATATATTCAAAAAAAGTTATAAATTATCTAAATGGTTGTTATATAGCATCCAAGGAATTTCATACATAGATATTACATCTTAAAAGATAAAGATTCATTTCATTATACAAAAACATGCATGAGGTTCATAAAGGTTTATTTTCTTGGGATACAAGATATAAAATCATCTTATATCATGAATAATCTTCAACATCTCCCAAAAATGTCATCTGATTTAGTAATATTTACATAAATACCCTATATAAATCATTCTTCATTGATTGAGGAAAGGAAACATAGAAAAGGGTGATATTAAATAATCAATAAGGGTAAAAGAAGAAGATATCAATGTTCAAATAAGTATAACATGAAAATATGTGTATAAGAACATGATCTTAACATTAGAAAACAATACCCTTCATATAAAAGATCATAATATTGGTACATGACATAAATCAGGGCAGTTCATAAGACAAGAATCATAAAGCAATCAAATAATATGAGTCATGAGATCATAAAATTGGCATAAGACATAGATTTATGGAATATACATATACATTTAAAATAATTTCTTTAGTAATAAAGGATAATTTACAAGTATATCATAGTTGATTGTGTTTACCCCAAAAATTATCATAGTAGTAAACATTCACTCCAAATATTATCATAGTTGATAGAGACTCTTACAGAATTGGGTCCACTCCCCATTCTAATCTTGTTTATATTATGAGATAATAATTTTTACTTAATTCCTTAGATAGAGGTATAGGTTCCACCTAACACATAATAAAATTCATACATAGATGTACCACAAGATCACAAAACATTCATCATATCATAACCAATGAAAATAAATTGGTTTCAAAATTATTTCATCATAGAATAACCCATGGAAAAAAAATTAGTTTTATAAACATTTTCTCATAGAATAACCCATGAAAAAGAATCATGTTTCAGAAACATTGCATCATTTCATCATAATATAACCCACGAAAAGGGAATGAGTTTCATAAATATATTTTTATCACACATGTAAACCATCTAAAAAAACATGGATAGTATCCTTGGATAATAGCCCCAATAAAATTTACATAACATCAAAATATTTCACCTTAGGTGGAAAATTATTTTTGAAAATCACTTGCAAAAGATTATGAGAAAATATCCTTCCAAATTTGGAATCACATATTTAAAATATAAAGACATACCAAATATTAAAGAAAAAAATTTCATTAAAAATAACCTTGTAAAACTTTAAAGTTATCCTTAAATCATTGAGTGATTAGGATATTGTAAAATAATGTACATATCGTACATGTTAAAATAAATATTCTTATCAGATTTTCAGAAAAAAAATAAAAAACACATCTTTTGGAAAATGATTAGAATATTACTTTTAAATAATATTTTAAAAAAAGGAAATCATGGTAAAATTTAAAAAAATATAATAAGAAAAAAAATCTTTAAAACATTTTTAGAAAACATGAATATAGATGAGAAATGATTTTCAGCCAAAGAGAGAAATAAACTCATTTTTCCTAAAAACATTATTTTGGACCCTTGAGTACATAAAAATGAAAAAATTATAGGAAATTGTGTATTTTCATTAACTAACTAGATTATAATAATATAAATGGATTTATTGAGACAATGATTATAAGATATCATCATCAGAACCAAAATAACAAACAATCTTGATAAACAATTAGATTATAACATCAAACACATACTAATTTGGTGAAATTTGAATCATAATGTCTGTGAAAGTAAAAAAAATATATGGTTTTTTATAACTCATAAAATTCATGATAAAAATCATAAAATACATTCAAGGGTGGTATACACAATGCACAAAAGAATCAATTGGTGAATAGGACATGTGTCACACCGAATTAAAAGTAAGATGAAAACCCATGACCACTTTCGTAACATCTGAACCATAATCCCTGAAGAAAGAATAAAATAAATTGAATCAATAAATATCATTTCAATAATTATATTCATGATATAACATTTCAATGGTGCAGTATATACCCCACACAAAATAAATGAGTGGTGAATTTGGCATAAGTCTCCCATAAATAATTATAAGACTAAAAATCCCTTACCTTAAGTCTATAATTACATCGTACACATTATATACTCCCATATAATAAATATTTCTGTATTATAGATATATTATATAAATATAATTATATATATAATACCATATATAATTTACTTATAACCATTTATTACCTATTTATTTACAATTCCTTGATAAAATCACATTGTAGGTATTAATTGATTCGTTTTTCATTTATGTTTAGATTTGGTATTTTCTATCAATTTACATTTATAATGGTACCATTATCTCTATAATTATAAAAATTATATAAATATAATATATATTATTTATAAATGTATTTAGATTAATCTATAAAACTTAGTGATATAAAATTGAATTACACCGTTCTTTGAGATGGTAGGTCGTACGTACGCATGAACGTTGTTTCCATTTTCTTGAAAGTTGTAAAAAATGTGGTAAAAATATATCACATTTATAGCGTCATTATTATTTAATAAATATAATATATATTCATTAAAGGTTTCATTATTACCTTCAATTTAATGTGTAATTGAAAAATGAATCAAATCACTTTGTGAGGTGGTAACCCTCCAAACAAATGAGCAACGTTTAGGTATTCAGAAAAAATGGAAGGTAAAAAGGTATTTGTGATATTATTATTAAATAAGTATAATTATTTTATTAATATCATATATATAAATTTAATCCATCATTATACCATTTCTTGAGAAGTGGTGACAGAAAATGAACTACATCGGTTCGTGGGGCGGTAGTCCGTTGTACACATGATTGATGGTTTCAATTCCAATTTAATGGAAGAGGAGATTTATGTATATATTATAAAAAAATAAAAAAAATAAAAATGTTATATAATTATGTTATTATATCATCATATTTTAACAATATTTTAATGAGTTGGAAGAATGAATAAAACAGAATCACTCGGTTGACAATGATACCACTTCTTTAGATAACTTCTTTAGTTTTATAAATGAAGCCTTAATAGGAGGTTTCCATGATAAAAATAAGGCCTTTAGAACGTTTTTAAGTAATTAAGGAAGTTATTTGGGTATGTATTTTCTGATAAAAATGGATTTGTATGTGTAATGAGGAGAGGAGAGGGGTTGTCCATTTATAATTGGGGGAGAGGACACAATTGGTATTCTAAAAATGAAAAAAGGTGTACTCAAATTTTCAACACGCCAAAAAGCTCCAAAATGGATAATTATCCAATATTATATTACTTAAGTTCAAAATAGAGATATATAATAGGATTTGGAAAAGTTTTTAGGTCATTTTACTACTTATCTTTTTAGTTTAACCCTAACTAAACTCATTTTAACCTTAACAACGTTAATTAAATTTTCTTTTTTCAGATTTATTTTGACCAAAAAAACAATAGAAATCATTATATATAATTAATTATTATTATTAAAAATATTTAATACATTTTTCAAAATTCCATTCACATATGTTGTAATGCTTAATTTAAAATTAAACTCTTAGACACAATGAAAAATTGGTTTTCCAAAGACAAAATTTCATTAAGTATATAACGTTTTAATATTAAAATTCAACATGAATTTTATTACTATTACCTAAATTTGTTTATAAATAACATTATTTAAATAATCATACTTTTAAATCATTTTTAACAATACAAAACATTTTAAATTATTTAATAGAAAAGTCATTTTTTATAATAATACATATCGTTAACTATTCACCTAAAAATTAATCATTTCATAAAATTCTCCCAAATTCACCCTAATATAATTTTGCCAAGTTTATTATAGAAATGAAACTAATTTTTTTCAAGTAAATTTTATAAAATAGTAAAAAATATTTTTTTATTTTTGCACAAAAATCGATAAATTTTTTTTATGAAAAAGTATTTTCAAAGCGTAAAAATACTTTAATAAAAATTAAGTACTTATTTATAATTTTATTTTATTTTTATAAATTATTTATATTTATATTTTTTAAAAAAATATTCATATTCATGTCACCATTTTTAATGTCGACATTATAATGTTTGTGTTTCAAATAAAATATTGAAAATATATTACATTTCATTAAAACTCAATGTTATGTGGGAAAGAAGCTATCGAAAAAATTAAATTTATTTGAATAAAATCATAAAATATAAGGGTGTTTCATTCTACCCCACATTAAAATAAATTTTCCTATAAAATTACTTCACTCTCATATGAACAACTGAGGATACTTCTACATCATCATATCCTCAGGTTCCAATGTAGCATCCTAAAATTTGTTGTTTTCCATAAAACTATGACCAATTAAGTGGTCTTTTTTTGTAGAACATTCTCTCTAAGATCCATAATCTCTATTGGTTTTTAATTATAGGAAATGTCATGACCTAGTGGTATAAACTCCATATTTAGTACATGTGAAGGACCAGGCATGTACTTCCTTAGGAGATATGCATGGCATATATCATAGACTTGAGATAGGTTCAGTGGAAGATAAAAGTGATAAGAAACTATAACAACTTAATCAATAATCATGAAAGGGATAATATAACTAGGGTTTAACTATACTTTCTTCCCAAATCTCATAAACTCTATCCATTAAGAAATTTATAGAAACACCTTCACACAAACTTAAAATTCTATATCACATCGATGATTGTTATTATAACTAATCTATCAACTTTGTTCTACCTTGATATTATATTGAATATATCTAACTTTATCTACCATTTCATTGGCTAGCTCGGTTACTAATAGGTTTCTATATCCAACTTCATCCCATCACATTTATGTTCTATAATTATTTTCATAGAGGTTTTTGTAAGATATTATTTTAATTCTTGAATAAAATATATAAATATATGAATACTTGACTAGAGGAAGGTGTTAATCCCATCCACCATTGAATTTCATAAAACAATATCATAGGATGTCCTCAAGGGGTTCAATTGTTCTCTCATTCTGACCATATTTCTAAGAATGGTATGTTGTGATGAAACTTAAATATGTATCCAAATCCTATAAAAGACTTCATTATAACATTTAGGAAAACCTTTAATCCCAATAAGATACAATAGAATGTTGTACTCTATGAAAACATACGTTTACTAAATATATATTCTGAAAATATAATCTAGATAAGAATATTATCTAATAGAAATGATGTTTTCTTAATTAGTATAGCAATCTAATAACACCCATATGACATTATTCCTTTTAGTTGTTTTGGGGAGTCTAATGACAATATCCATTATGATGTTTTCCCATTTCCTTTCTGGAATGGGTAATGGTTGTAACATTACATTAGAATTTTTTTCCTCATCCTTAACATGCTAAAATATCAATAACCAAGATAAAAATTCTATAATATCTCTTTTTATTCCATCCCACAATAAAAAATCTCTTAAATGTATTTAAGTCTTTATAATTCTTGGATTAATAGAGAATGATGAACTATAATCTTCCTTTGACAGCTACTTATACAAATCGATTATGGATGGAACACATACGATTCCAAAAACATTACCATTCCATTAAAATCAAGGTTAAACTCAATAACATTTATTACCTTCTTCATTATCTTTATAACATCCTTCTATGCCTCTTTAGTCTTCACTTGAATAGATAGTTAAACAACAATTTTAGAAAGATAATATTTTCCCACTTCCTTTACAATTTACAATTAAATCATCTTTAAATCTAGAAATATTGGATATTTTGTGAACCTCATCATATATAAGATTGTATTATCTTTTTGACTCAAATCACTAGTTTTATTATTCCATTTCCCAAGGTGGTAATGTATTAATAAGTAATAATCTGTAATCTTCTCCAACCATCATCTATGGAACATGTTCATCCCTTTATTTGTTAATATATAATTTAAACTCTGACAATATATATATATATATCACACATTTCTCTATATATATAATCCCACTATTTCATTAATTCAAAAATTACCGCAACTAACACTAAGTCATGAGTTGGGTATTATTGCTCATGAATCTTAATATTTTTTAAGGAATAAGCTATAACCCTTTCAATATGCATGAGAGTGCATACCAATCCCTTATTTTATGAATCAATATGGATTAATAACCTTTCTTCACTAAATGGTATTGTAAGAATAGTTACACTAACTAACCTTTTATTTAGTTCCTTGAAAGTTTCCTCACATTCAACAGTCTCAGGAAACTTGTATCCCTTCTGAGTTAAAATGGCGTGTGTATTTGACACTCATGAAAAATTCTCCACAAACCATTGATAATATCCATCCAAACTAAGAAAATAAGTAATCTCATTCATAAGGGTTATTCTAGGCCTATAACACCCAAAGGTTTTTGAAAAAAAAATCCCTTTAAATAATTTGATTTCATCGATATCCTGTGTTACATGCACCACTCAGTTTAAATAAATGACAATATACTACTAAAATATAATTATGTGATGGTTATCACCTATATATTACATTTTGGGTATTAATTTTAATAACTAAATTTTGAAAAAAATATTTTTCACCCAATTATAAAATTAATTCATTAATTATCAAATGATTATAATTATAAAAAATATTTGAAAATAAAAATGATGATTTTTTTTGAAAAAAATATTTTTAATGAATTCAATGTATTTTTATATTAATAGATTAAATTAATAACTATTTTTGAATTATTTTAATAAAATATACATATTATATATTCAATAAAAAAATTAACATTTATTTAATATTTTTTTAAGAATAGGATATGAATAAACCTTGTTTTATTCTTTGAAATGTATTTTTTTAAACATTTTTCATCATGTATTGCGCACTTATATTGGAATAAATTTATATTACTTATAGGAATTGAGTTTTATAAAATGTATTCCATATTTATAATAAAGATGAAAAAAATTGGTAAATAGATTTCTTTTATTTTTGGTCAATATGAAAAATAACTATGGTGAAATTTATCACCTTAGTAAAGGGTTAATCTAACTAATCTTGGTTAAAACTAAGTCATAAGGAAATGATTATTTATAAAAATTCTTATTTTATGGATTTAAATAAACCCTTATCACCATATTTTTCAATTTTATATTTTTAATTTACCTATGTCCATGAAAATTACTAATATGTTATTTAAATCAATGAATTCCATAAAATGCCACTCTCTTAGTAATAAATATCTTTTATATGTCCACATAGGGAAACAATTAAGTTAAGAATGAATAAAAATTTCTATATTAAGAATAATAAACATATTTTTATAAGGGTGATTTATTTATAATATTTATGTATTAAATAATAACCTTAAATTCTTACACAATATTGAAGATATATTTATTCAATTAAATGAAAAATACAAATAAATGATATTTAAAATTTTAAAAGTAGTATAATTTGATTTATTTAATGTTTTACATGAATATTATAGATTAATATGACATATTATTATTATTTTTAAGGATTATATTCACGTTCCATCATTCCCTTTATGTCTTTAATGTTAAATTAAATGAATAACATCAAAATGGATATTATTAATATTTTATCAAATAATATTTTAATAAATTATTTATAAAAATAAGACAAAGAGGATAATATATTTTCTAAATTTTTATCCCTTTTTCATTTATGATCCAATTTTCTCCTTATATGTAAATTTATAACACATTAAATGTGAAAAAACATTATTGTTGTTAAGGTTAAAATTGGTTAACCAAGTAGTTAAAAAAATGATAAGGTTTCACATGACACCAAAAACTTTAAAATTTTAATTTTATGATAGTATTAAAACCCCATAATATATTTTATTCTAATCCCTCACTTTTTTTAGTAATTTGGAAAAGATAATAACTTTCTCATAATTTAATATTTTAAGAAATTCTAAAATTCCTCCTCACCTGAATTATAAAAGGAAACCTCCTCCCTCACTTCATTAGACAACTTTAAGGACTATATATTGACTAAAACCTGGGAAAATACCTTCTAAAAATACTTAAATTCATTATATAGGTTCTTTTATACCAAAAATACCAACCCTAGAATCCTTAAGAGGGGATCTAAAAGATTTATTTCAATGAATATGTAATCATATTAACCGATCAGTTTATATTTCTTCTCATTTACATCCTCTAAATCCATAGTATTTATCAAAAAAAAAAATCAGTATCCTAAATATAAAAAAATTTTATTATGTTTTTCATTTAACCATTATCAACCTTATTTCCCATTAAATTGGGAGTGAAGGTATCACTCATGCATACGTACAACTTACCATCTCCACATAGACATACCATTCATTTTCCAACACCATATTTAATGGATTGTTATTAAGATGAGTTAAAAGTATATATATGATATTAATCAAATAATAATACATCTGAAATTATAATATCAAATCTATCTTCTTATCATCGTTACTTTTTTTAAATGATAACGTCACTCATGTGTACGTGTGAACTACCACATCCACGAAGCGATATGAATTTTTTTGTATCCTTTATACAAAGTTAGTAATAAAAATATGTTCAATAATTTATATTATTTATAAGATATAATAATAATACTATAAATTTGAATTATTATTTACCATTATTTGTTTCCATCCATCCAAAAATGAAAGCAATGTTCATGTGTATGTATGGTCTATCATCTCATATAATAGTATAATTCATTTTTTTATATATAAGTTTTATGAATGATTATAAATATGTATACAATGAATATATATTATTTATATACCATGATTAAAATTAAGTAAATTATGGAACCATGATCAAAGTATAAGGATTGGGACTACTAAACCAAAAAAATTTGGCAAAACGAAGCAGTCATCACTCAGAATGGTGATATTAATAAAAAATTATTAATAAACAAGTGATAATATGTCATAAATAAATCATATGTGTTATGATATATATGAATATTGTTATTTAATAAATGAATAATAAATCTATATTTATTATACAGATTGTTTTAATGGGTACTAGGAAACACTATACTTGAGGAAAGGGATTTGTGACTCAATCATATTTTAATTGGCATTGTTTATACTTGAATTACCATTGATTAAATCATATCATCCTTAAATTATTAATCTATTTCATTTTATTATACTCCATTTATTACTTTATCATATATTTTCTTTTAATTTTCTTCACATCAATTATTTAAGAGAACAAAAGGGTGTTTTTAAGTAAAATCGACTTTATTTCTCTCTTCGATTAAGAAAACTTTTTCTTCCATATCCATGTTTTCTAAAAATGTTTTAATTATGGGTTTTAATATACTATTAATGTTTTTTAAATCAATTTATACGCATGTTTGAGTTTTTAATAAATGTTTTGAAATAAATCTTATTATAATTTTCCAATGAATGTTCTTTTTAATGAAAATATGACATGAATGTTTTTATTTATATTATAGAACATATATAATCATGACCACTCAATAAATTGAATATTTCATTAAAAGTATCAAATATTATTTTAATTGAAATTTGTTTCCATAATATTATTTAAATATTTATTTTTTGAAAATATATTTTCAAATAAAAATGGTATTTTATACAGGAACGTTTTTATTTATCATTTAATATTATTTATATTCATTGAAAACAACAACCATTGGTGTTGTATATGTTTTACCATGGATGTGGTCCAATGATACCTCCATTTTTCTTTATTTGTATGGTTTCATTTTATGATGGTTACTTCTTTATGAAACCCATTTTCATGGGTTATTCTATGATTTAATAAAATATTGATCCCATTTTCTTTGCATAGGTTATGATATTATGATATAATGGATGTTTTATTATCATGTGGAACACATATATATGGATTCCATTATGTTATGGTGTGACCTATATCTATCTCCAATGCATTGGGTAATGTATTATAACACATGAGACATTTATGGGAAACAAGTTAATCTGCTTGATCCATTATGGAAAATAAGGCGATGTAACTGATCAACAATGGGAAACAGGTGTAGATTCATGGTCTCATTATCATGAAACTAAAAATTGATATATGAATTGGTTTTTATAATTATGATGGTGACACACACACAATTATGACATGAAATTATGGTTCATTATTGAGCTATGATGATTTCTCATTATTGTGATTCATGTATTTTGAAATGATAATATTTTATTCCACAAATCATTTTTAGGATTTTTTTTCATATTTGGTATGAACATTTTATGTTATGGTCAATATATTATATAATTATGATTATCTTATTCTTTCATATGAACATCGATTGATCTTTACCATACTTACCCTTTCTAAGAATATAAGCTCACCCATTTTTATTTATTTTTTCTCTATGTTATGAAGAAGGTTTTAAATAGGGAATCCCTATAAAGAGAACTATTTGGGAATATCTTTAATAGAGTTGTTGAAGAAATTTCACAAAATAATAATATTTTATATCTAGTCTCCAAAGACTTGAAACATTTATAGTTATGGAATGGATATAAATGTTTTGAATTCAATATTTATCTAAAAATATTTCATATTTATTTATAAAAAACTTAGGCTTCTATAGTTGGTAAAAGAGCAGGGATTATCCAATCATTAGAGATTTGGTTTAGAGAAATTTTATAAAAATCCAAGGGGTAAGTCTATGTATAGAATAAAATTTTAAATTTTTTAATCATCATGAATGGACTTGGTTAAACCTTAGGTGTCATAGAATATGGTTTCATGATTTAGATATTTTATAAATTATTTTTTAGGAAGATGTGATTTTCCACTATGATCATTATCTATCACACTATACATTTTGGTTTTAGTTAAAGGGTGGAACCTAAAAGAATCATGTTAATGCTGAATGTGATGGGTAATGAAATGATTATCCACCTAAGGAACAAAATTTTATAGGGGAGAAAATGTATAATCTTCTTGCTATGCTCACACAACTTTCTCGGGATCTGAATCATAACAATTTTCCAAATGATGAAAGGAGGGAACATTGTACTATTGAATATCTTATGAGGAAAAATCCAACTTCTTCTAGTGAATCCACTAATCAACTAGTATATGAGTAATGTATCAGTATAAATTAAAGGATAATTTTTTTTCTCATATGCATAGAACATGAAAAAGTTATCTTATATGTTTTTTGTATGGAAGAAGAAGAAAATCAATAGTGGAATATTATTAATAATATGGGATAATAGAAATAAATTTACTCTATGATTTGTATTTGTATCAACCAATATTTTTTAAATGATATTTGTTTTCTGAAATAAATGTGTGTTATATTATACTATATAGTATTATACAGATATAACACATAAAGTATCTGAAAAAAATTGCTTTAATAAAGATCATTAAATTGATCAGAAAATAATCCAATTAATATTCCAAAAATTAAAATAGTAAAAATTATAAATTAAGAAATTTATAATGGTAAAATTTATATATATACAATATGATAGAACTATCACCCCCTTGGACAAACTATAGAAATGAAGAAAAATATATTAGAAAACCATTCATCATTATTTTAGATGCCGAAAAAGAAAGTAACTCTTAGAGGAAGTTTCGAACTGATGAAGTGAAGTCATATTCGGACTCAGAGACCTATTCCGGAGGAACGGAGAGTGGTGCACGAAATTAAGGAGGACTTGTGTGAAAAAATGTTGTCCGCGTGAAGTAAGTCCGAGATTCGCATAAAAACAACGGGATAGCGCGCAATTTTGCGCGCCTGGTTCCACACGTTGAGGCTTTACACACCTACAGGTCCTGGCATGGAAGATTTTGCGCGCCGCCTGGATTCCGCACTGGTGGATGCCTATAAATAGAAGGTGACCCCAATCATTTTTAGGTTGAGGAATTCGGACCATCTCCCATGCACGCAATTCGGACTCCCGCGCGCGTAAGATGAATTCCTGGTAATTACCCTTTTCGCGCAA
This sequence comes from Viscum album, assembly GCA_963277665.1. Lineage (NCBI taxonomy): Eukaryota > Viridiplantae > Streptophyta > Magnoliopsida > Santalales > Viscaceae > Viscum > Viscum album. The sequence goes on from OY728135.1 coordinate 477,453,076, forward strand.
CCTTTCCCCGGGGTTCGCCTTTGCGCACAACCCCACTAGCTTAACTGAATTTTCCAACTCCTACGGGTTCGTCGTTTTCACGCAATCCTTTCCCCTTGTGCGCAATCCTCTCCAACTACATGCAATCCCTTCCAGTTGCACGCAATCCCTTTCAAATTGCATGCAACCACTCTGATAGGTTTCTCCATGACTTAGGGATCGGCCATTGCCCCCGCGCACAATCCAGGCCCTTTACGCGCAATCCCCTATCTGCGTGCAATCCTCTGACCCAATTGCACGTCATCCCGGTGTTTTTCATGCAAACCTACTCTTTGCGCGCAAAACCCAGGACCCCTCACCTTGACGCCCCTTGGTTGCCTCTCTGCACTGGTGCCTGATGTCTTCTATGCCGGGCATACACGCCATGCGTTGTTTTCTCGTGCAGCCTTCCAGGATCGTACTAAGTAACCTCAAGGTCCCTTGGGCGGTGTTTCACGTTGCATTTCTTTTCCTTATGCTTCTTCTCATAGGCACGCTAACGGCTATTGATTCTTCTCATAGCCACGCTAACGTGGACCCCTCGATGGTTCCCCCTGTGGACCCCCTTCACTACGACCTTGCTGATGCCTTCCCTCCCATAAGGGTTAGAGGGTGTTGGGCATGTAATCCCTAGGTTTGTGGAGTGAACCCACCTCGTCCAAGATGTAGGACGTTAAACTGCTAAGCACCTCATTCTTAACACATGACGTTAAACTATGGTCTAACCTCGTGCTTCGCACGCAGGGTCCCCCCCAGCTCGGACATTATTTACGCCCACTCATCTCCACGGTAATGGATTCTTCCTCACATGGAATGAGATACTCCTTTTTAGAGTGGCATTTGTCCTTGGGGGAAGGGCTGCCTCAGAGAGTAAGCCCCTATCCTCTCTAGCAGATGGTAGCACCCATGCACCTCCGTACGGGCCTCTATCCTGGAGTAAGCCCCGACACTAAGGGAAGATAACCATGTGTAAGCCCATGTTTCCTCTTTGGGCCACTCAACGCGTAAGCCCCTTTCCACCTCTCATGGACGCACCCTTTGCGACGTGATCGTCTGGTCCCTGCTGCCTCTTGTTTCTCACACCGAGCATGACTCACGTGGTCTTAGAGCATGCATCGACCATGACATCCTCCAATGGTCCACCTCAGAGCATAAACCCCATCCCAGAAAACAACGCGGACTTTGATCCATGATAACGCATGGTACGTTGGAAGCCTCCATGAGCTTCAAGCCCACCACCCGGTCGTTCTTACTTCTTCACGTCAGTTCGCCAACACTTTGGGCTGCCTCATAGCGTAAGCCTCAGATTTCTCATCCCGTATGATGTTAAACTGTATGCCCTCATCCTACATGACTTTAAACTATATGACCTTGTCCCGCATGATGTTAAACTGTATTCCCTTATCCTGTATGATGTTAAACTATATGCCCCGAACTATGTGGACTTTGATCCATGCTAACGCATGGTACATAGGAGGCCTCCACGATGTTCAAGACCATCACTCAGTTGTTCCGACCCCTCCACGTCGGTTCACAACCACCTTTATGGGCCGCCTCAGAGCATAATCCCCATACCTCACACCCACATCTCATCCTGACCTCTCCCTCAAGCCCACGTGCCTCGGGAAGTTTATTCCCTAGCTCGAAGACCTCACTTCCTCCAGGCTCTAATCCATGCGTTCATTCTCATGGGTCGCCTCTTCAGGTGTCCCACCGTATCACCGAACTATGCGGACTTTGATTCCCTTACATGGGGATACGTAGGAAGCCTCCATGAGGTGCAAGCCCGTCACTCCTTCACTCATCCTAATCCTTATGTGGGCCACCACATCCCGGAGGGATCATGCCACCTTATTCCACTCCACAGTATCCGGAAAGCCTCCCACGTGTTGGCTCCAACATCGGTATTCCCCCTAGGGGGTTCTTCAGTATGATCCACTCTCAGTGTTCCAATCTGTCTGATCCATCTCCGAAAGATGTTAAACTCATGGAATACCCTGTGTTAAAAATGGGAAGTTGAGGAAAACCTCAGATGGTACACAATTCCCCGCGTTCTATGTGGGATTCCTCGGGCTTCCGCACCCTCGAGAAGCCCAATAATAAGGGACAGAAGTCAGACATGCCAATCCCCCAGTGTCATGTCATGCCGATGACACCCCAGTGTGACCATTCTCCTCACCAAAGGTTGCTTCCCCAACCAAACCCCTTGGAGAATCTCGGCGGAAGTGGTGTAATTAACTGGCTTTCATGCAGATATGGCGCTAGGAATGAGCTTCACGAACTCATCCTAAATCTATGAGGGAGACCCGGACTAGGTGACGAGCTCCGAGGAGGAATCGACGGAAGGAAGAACCGAAATCCCATCATCCCTGTTTCGATCAAGGAGAAAACCTCCCTGAAAAAGGAATGGATGCCTCCCACCTTTGGAAAGCGGGAATGCCGGGAAACAAGTCGCGCGTCCTCCCACCGCCTGATGGACGCGCGCGTGCGCCCTGGCATAAAAGCATCAGAAACAAAAAATGGTGAACCCGATGTGAATCTCTTCTCCTCAATACAGTGACTGGTAGCATTCGTGGTATCGGAAGATTATCATGTCACCAAGTCCGGGCACCTTTCATCGGGACGTGAAACCAGCCAGTGGTTGAGGAAGTCAAGACGTTGAGCACTCCGTTCTGCGACGTCGTCAGTTAGGATCCCCCTCACCGAACACGGAAGACCAAATGGCGTTGGGATATTGGTTGTTGATTTCATTTCATGTTAGTACTAATGGGTTCATCTCCCTGCTTCCAGGAATCAGATCGTTGCATCCGGAGCTCGATCTCCACCTTCCCACCGGCACAGGAGTAGGGGCAGTACCGACACGGCCACCCTGCGCGGTCCCGACTTTTCCACAGTCGCTCTTACTCCGACCGCCGTGACTTCCGGGTGCTCATGCCCCCTCTCCCCATCATAAATCATCCAACGAAGGGTGATCAACGACCTGGTTCGTAGGTACGAGGAGGAAGGGGTCATCCCCAATAGGGACATGGCCCATTTGGATCTAGAGGCAGCTACGCCTCACCACCGTCGCCTCCCTCGAGGGCCGCGCAGGGATCTGCAGCTCCCCACTCCGACGCTCAACTACTTCGGGAGCCTATCCTAAGAGCGCCTTGACACCTCCCTCCCCTCCGCTAATGAGGTGGTGGATGTCCGAGTCCACCCAATCGGAGACCCGTCCCAAGGGTTCATGGCAAGTGCCCCTGCCAGGCTACGTCGACGCTACCGCCCAACTCCCTGAGCCGAGGAGCAGGCAATCTTCTTTCCCGCACCACCGGCTCCATCCCATCTAACCTGACACCAGTATCAGGCGTGAGTGGAAGAGAATGCCCGCCCTGGGGCACCAACATCAGCAACCATTGTGGCCCGAGCCACTACTGAGTCCTGTTACCACACCCCCACACACGTTGAGTAGGGGAAGTCATATGCCCGACTTGGATCGAGGTCCCGACCACCCTGTAGGTAGGTTAGGTCGACTATCCCAGTCGCGGGCACAAGAAATGGCCCCTGCGGACCAATCCGTGGTAGTGCCACCCACCATAAAGACCCATTCTGTGCCACTGATCTGGAAAGCAGAAGGCTTCTCCACAATAGCTACGCTCTGGGTATGGATTTTTTCAGTGCTCACCGCACTAGTTATGAGGTCACATCCCCTACCGCTGGCCGCGAGTATGGAGCCATTGCGTATCTGGTCGGTCACCCACATGGAGGTCCTCCCCATGTCCCTTTCAACATCTGTCCCAGTGCTTCTCGCACCCCGGCCTTCAGTCAGCTGTGCCCCAGCACTGTTGCGGCCAGGGGACTCCTTGACGGAAATCATCCTTGACCTGGGGAGCCACCCATGGGTAGAAAGGCGGGACATCATCGCCATAAGAGGAATGTCAGGTAAGTCCGAACGGAAATCAAACCAGTCTGTTTCTCGGACTCTGAGGCGGAGTATGACTCAACGATGGAGCCTTCCCCCCAACCCTTTGAGTCGAGGGTAGGGATGGGGACACGGCGAATTAGTCTCGTACTCCCCAAATGTGAGATCCTCATGATTCCCACCTCCCTCTGAAGGTATATCTAGGAGGACGAGGACTTCGCGTACCCCCAGGGGTCGAACCCGCAGTTACCACTGGCCTCTTCGGGAGTACCTTCCACCTCATTCAGGGAGGGTGGGGAAATTTTCTAGGGTCCGATGGAAGAGTTGCAACATGACACACCCTCGGCAAGAACCGACGCTGTGACAGGAGGCTTATTCGCTAGCCCATCCTATCGTGACATGGCATTCAGGACACTGCTGCCCTTGGAGGACGACTTAGGGATCGGCGGCCAATCGGCCTGCTCACCGTATTCTTCGTTGGCCAGCCCACCGGCCCACCGGCCTACATCGGCACCACTGCCTGTTCCCCGGCCATTCTCAGATGATGAGCAGAGGCAGCAAGGGCCGGATCCCGAACTAGAGTCGTGGAGCTTCTGGACCATCCTCACAGCGGGCCACTTCCCTGAGAAGTTTTGTCCAGTCGTAGGATCGTATTTTGATATGCTAGAGTCGCTCACCCCGGGATAGCTTGAATGTTTCCACCAGACTCTCCAGGTGACTCACTCATGTCTTCTCCATCAGCTAGCGCCTTATCCCGGTAGTCAAGCACATCTCGAGGATATCGGCGAGCAGTGTCATAGGGTCGACCTGGATGCGCTCCCCACGGTTCGAAACCCCAAGTCACTCGGCCACCATAAGGCCCTCCATCAACAATGCATACAGAGTTTTCAAATACTTCACAAGGTTATCGAGGAAGCCATACCCCATGCACACGTCCGCGGATGGAGGTAGTATGCTGCCCTTCTTTTATTTGCGATTCACCAACAACCCGACTCACTGGGAGGCACTGAGGGAATGTCACCAAGGGAAATGGAGGTCAACATGGACGACCTTTCAGGTGAGGTAAACAGTGTGAAGCTCCTCGATAGGGACTCACCCCTTGAGGAAAAGCCGCTACTGGACCCATCTGGGAGGATTACTCGCCAACAGAGGAGCCTCCTAGGTCTCCCCACACACACGGAGGCATTAACACTGAGCTAAAACATCAGCAAGGGTAAAGAGCATGTCGGGGAAGTCAAGCTCGCCGACCCATATTCCTCAATACAGAAGGCAGAGGAAAATCCCGAGAAGGCCATGCTACGCCAACAGCTTGCTGAGAAAAAGATGCTGGTTGATGAGCTCTTGGTCAAATGCATTGTAGACTGGTAGCCTAACTACGGTAATCCTAGGCTAGGACATCAGGGTCAGGAGCACCTGCCCCTTGATGAGATTCCCCCGGGCAACCGTGACCATGTCATGTCTGTTGACAGGGGAGAGGCTGGAGCCCATGGCAAGAAGGCGCGATACGTTTCGTTGAACCCTCCTGAGCAGCGTGATCACCTAAGGGACCCCTCTCAGTTTCCTCCCACTGCCCCGAGAGTCGCTCCACCAACCACCCTGAAAATTGCTGAGCTTGAATACCGGATTGAAGAGCCCAAAAATGCGCTTGTGGTTAGAGATCCCCGTCAGGACAGGAACCCACGTCCGGACGATCTAATGGAAGCACTCATCGCCCGCTTAGAGGCCATGGAAACTTGGCAGGTGGCAATCCCACTAGACGGTAATCCTTACCCAGCACAGATGATATTCCGGCCCCGCCGGGATTTGGGAACCCCACTTTTGCCCCTTTTAGTGGTACTGGATACCTGCCACAACACCTATCCCACTTCAACTCGAGGTGCGGGCCTATGATAGGGACTCCGGCATTGCAGGAGGCGGCCAAGCTCCATTGCTTCGTTTAGACAATGGAAGGACCAGCATTCATCTGGTACAGCCAGCTCCCTGTCGGATCTATGACTAGCTGGGAGGACCTTCGCAGGAAATTCCTCTACCTATTCGGTTCCACAACCCAGAAGACAAACATCGCAGACCACTTCGGGTTAAAACAAAGGCCCAATGTGCAAATCGCGAACTTCGTCACCTGGTGGAAGGGGATCACGTATTCCCTTGACATGCCACTAACTCAAGAGAAATTACTAAAAATGTGCATAGTGAACGTCAAGGCATAGCTGGTTCCTTCTCTGATCACTCAGAATTACCCCAGAGGGTTCCGGGACTTCTCAGACAAGGCTCAGCGCCTCGAAGAAGCCCTGCAACAGGCCAGTCAGGCATGCTCGTTTCCTCCTGTAATCCCTGCAAGGAGAGCCGCTAGATCCGAGCCCACTGATGTGGCTCAGATAGAGGCCCCCATGCAGCTAGAGTTGCTACCATTGAGGCCAGATCAGCAGCCCCATAGGGTTCCACCCCCACGGGCACAACCACCAGCCCAGCAGCGACTACCTCAGAATCGGCAGGCGCCTCCGCGTAATGCACCGCCACTACCTAGGCGAGATAATCAATCTCTGCCTCCTCGGAATGCTCCTCCGGCCCCTGGTCATGGATAGCCTCCAAGATCCCCCTTTCTAGATAGAAGGAACCAGACTTACTCGTTTGACGATTCCTAGGTCCCCGGTAATTTCTATAGTGCCTTGGAGCAAAGAATCGTGCAGTTGCCTGAGTGCTGGAAGCCAGAAGAGGCGTGTCTCACTGATCACCCTAACTACTAACCTTATCACTGGACCCTGGGTCACACCATCCAGTGATGCTATGTGTTCAAGGATTGGATCCAAGACCAGATTGACAACAACATAGTCAGGTTCGGCCCAGTCTCGGTGCAAGTGGCAGGTGTCTTCGTGAGATCAGATGGCAGTAGTGGCAACGAGGATGAGTGGAAATAGGTTTCCAACCATGGGTCCCGGAAGTATGATGACTAGATGGCCCGCATTATGGTCGCCCGTGCCCATGTCATCATTCGTGCCCACCTCAGTCAGCCAGATCCCTTAGAATCGGGGACTACCACCTCGGCATCGTCATCCCAGCCTACCTCTTCCCAGAAGAGCAAGCGGCGGTGCAAGAAGAAAGAATGTGCCCTTCCAATGCTGTCATCATCCCACACTCTGGGCAATTTTATGCCCCCGGAAATGGGGATCCCTCTGAGACTCCGTTCGGTAGTGGATGACACCTCGAGTGAAAGCATGGGGTACACTTCGGTTAACACCGTAGTTTTGGTAAATCCCTTTTTGACTCCTGATGACGAGGAATGCCAAGTGGACCTTTCCAATGTCTCCAGTCGTTGCCAACATCAGTGGAGCCATGGCTATGTGAATCGCTGGGTCGCGGTAGTTGACACCTCTAGCCAAGTCATGCACACCATTAAAACCAGGCAGCAGTCCCAATACAGAGCTCAGCACACGCGACCCCTTCATCCAGTGTCAATAGGTTCACCTTTACCACCATTTGTGTTTTTGGATCAGGCATAATCGTCTCGGCCATGCCACGAACAGCTTTGTCCTACCACCAGCCAACCACAACCTTCTGGTCCTAATCGGGTAGCCACTTCCCGGGCTTCGACTAGTGAACAGCGAGTCGTGCCTAGTACCAGTCAGTCATCAGTCCCACCGGAGGAGCCCTTTATGCCTCCAATCGCAGAGCGGACTCCTGTAAGTTGATGTTCGCATTTGGCTCAAAAGTATGATGTTCTAAAGCACCTAGCTGGCATTCCGGCAAGGCTTTCTATCCTTGAGGCTCTTCTCCAGTCGTCTGAAATGCGTGAGGCACTCGCCGAGGCTCTAAGGAGCCCCCTCCAATTTGAGACAGAGGTAGAGGATGAAGAAGGATTCCACACCGAGGTGATTGAGAACGTCGAATTTCAGGCGGTTATCTCATTCTTAGGTAAATATGATGACCCCCCCCCCATACAGGGGCACATTCGCCCACTGTATATCATCAGCTAGTTCAATGGCGTGGATGTCTGACGCTGTCTTGTTGACACGGGATCTGGGATTATCCTAATCCCAACTCGGACACTACAGAAGATGGGGTTTTCTGAGGATGATCTAACCCCCTCCGACCTTAGGATCCAGGGGTATGACAGTACCGAGAAAACTCCACTTGTCATGATTCACTTGAAGACCCAGTTCAGAGGCCTAATTGCAAATACCGAATTTATGGTTGTCTCTCGGGACACCACCTATAATGTGTTGATGGGTAGGCCATGGCTCCACCTTCACGCAGTGGTTCCCACATCGTATCACCAGTTCCTCAAATACTCCCTTAAGGTTCGATTAGGCATGATCCATGATATGCAACTCTTTTTTCCTCTTGTAAAGCCCATTATCTAGACGTCGACTATTACAAGAGAAAGGACTAGAAGATCCTGGCAGGTGAGGTCAAGCCTGCCACTGTTACAAGTGATCCCTGGGAAGGTTTGGATGACGCTTATGTCTTCCCAATCCATCGGTTGGAGGCCACAACCCCCGACATGGGGCAGTGATTTGTTGTTTCAGGTACCAGAGTAAGGCATATTTCCGGGTCCAAGCGGTGGCGGGAAATCACCTCGTACTCCTACACCAACCAGGCTTAGGTGATCCCCGAGTGTCCTATCCCTGTATGATATCAGGACGTTAGGCTCATCGAAACGATATGACATCATACGTGTTTGTTTATCCAGGCCATAATCGACTGGCTCAAGCCGACGCGCCACTACTACTTTGACGTTATAAAGTGTGGCCCCTTGGGCTGAAGGCCAGATGGGATTGGATCAACCGCCTTTGTCGCCATGCTCTCCGTAGTGCATGAGTCTCCTAACATGACGACCACTGTCGCCCAAGCTGGCACCAGCTTCCCATCAGGGTCTAGAAGCCCCGAAATGGCTCCTCTCGTGGATGATCCCTCCACAAGTGAAGAGGAGGACATAGAAGATTCTCCTCCTGTCTTTGAGGAGGGTGTCTCCACCATGGTCGATGAGTTAGTGCAGGTGAACCTCAGTAGCGAGGTGGACCCATGACCCACATTGGTCAGCGCCACTATGCCCCCCAAGGAATAGAAACAGTATGTAGACTTCCTTAGACAGCACCGTGATGTGTTCTCTTGGTGTTATGATGAGATGCCAGGACTAGATTCCCAGGTAGTCATCCACCACATTGGACTTCCATCAAACCATCGCGGGTTCAAGCAGCCTCCTAGAAAGATGCACCACTCTCACAGTGCCATGGTTGAGGTCGAAGTTGATAAGATCATCAAAGCCAACTTCATCAAATAAGTTTAGTACCCCTTGTGTCTGGCCAACATTGTTTTGGTCAGGAAAAAGAATGGATAGATCTGGGTCTGTATCGACTTCCGCGATCTCAATCGCCACTGTCTGAAGGATGATTTTCCCCTTCCAGTGACAGTGTTGTTGATTGATGCCAAGGATGGGTTCCGAGCCCTCTCCTTCATGGATGGGTACTCTGGGTACAAGCAGATCCAGATGGCCCCCGGGGATGAAGAGGTCACTGCCTTCAGGGCCCCCAAGGTACTTTCTGCTACCAGGTTATGCCCTTCGGCCTAAAAAATATAGGTTCCACCTATCAAAGGTCCATGCATCACATATTCAAGCTGATTCTCGGGACACTGGTGTAATGCTATGTGGATGGCCTAGTGGTTTAATCTCACTAGCGCCAGGTGCATCTTAAAGACCTTGAGAAAGTGTTCGGTTTCCTCCGTTCTCACCACTTGAAGATGAACCCTTTAAAGTGTGCCTTTGGGGTCACCTCCAGAAATTTTCTTGGCTTCATTGTTAGATATCGAGGCATCGAGATCGACAAGGATCAGATCAAGGCCATCATCCAGATGCCTCCCCCGAGTAATATTCGAGAACAGAGAGGCCTCCAAGGCCACTTATCCTATATACACTGATTCATTGCGAATATGGCCAGAAAGTGTAAGACCTTTTCCTGGATCATGAATAAAGGTGCCACCTATCAATGGGAGGAAGAATGTCAGATCTCTTTTGAGGAAATCAAGCCGTATCTACTCCAACCGCCGGTCTTGATGCCACCCATTTTTGGAAAGCCACTGGTCCTTTACGTGACCGCCCTGGAATGATCCCTCGGTGCACTTCTCTCCCAGAAGAACAACGAGGGAACATAGAAAATCCTCTACTACCTCAGTTGCATGCTCCTTGATAAGGAAATTATATATTCTCCCATCGAGAAGAGCTGCATGGCGCTCGTATTTTTCGTGCAGAAATTGCAGCACTACTTGCAGCACCACGAGGTAAAGTTGTTCTCTCGGGTAGACCCGTTGAAATACATCATCAACCGACCTATGTTGACCGGCTGATTGGCGTGCTGGGCGGTGATCCTCCAGCAGTTCGACATCAGGTTCGTACTTCAGAAGGCTATCAATGGACATGAATTGTAAGACTTCTTAGCTGCACTTCCAACCTCCACAGATCAGCCACTAGATCTAGGCTATCCTGATGAGGTAATCCTCTCAGTCGATAATTCCATCCCATGCGGTCAGATGTACTTTGATGGTGCCTCCCAGAGCCCCACCAGTAGAAGGATCAATGATCCTAGGCTCAACAGAGTGGGCCTGGGTGTCGTCTTCATCACCCCGGAGTAAGTTGTTCTGCCATATTCGTTCCTGTTGTCAGAAGGCTGCACCAACAATGAGGCAGAATATCATGCCCTCATCACTGGCCTCGAGTTGGCTCTTGATATTGACGTACCCCATCTGCATGTGAAAGGGGAATCTGATCTAGTCATCAAGCAGGTCAATGGTGACTATGTTGTCAGAAATCCAGAACTTGTTCCATTGCTGGAGTGCACCCTCCGTCTAATGGCTAAGTTCCCCTCTCGGCCAGAGGTCATTCATATCCCCCAGTCGCAGAACAGTCGAGAAGATGCTTTGGCCAGCCTAGCCGCTTCACTTGCGGAGCCCGAACAGGGCGACACGATTATCCACAAAGCACACTAGAGAGTCTTTACTCCCGTCATCCCGGAGGATGATCGTGGCCCGCAGGTGAACCATCTCACCACTGGTGCCCCTATGTCAGAATCCCCGGGGACTTCAGATGCAGTAATCGAGACAGTTCCTGATTGGAGGATGCCCTTTGTTGAAAATCTCCAGAACGACAATCTTCTGTCAGACCGAGCCAAGTGCGAGCGAATCTGACGTCGCGTGCCACAGTTTACCCTTCAAAGTGGTTCCAACCTTGAGCATCTCCTTTACAGGTGAAGATTTGAGGGTTTTATCCTTCGTTGCCTTCAAGGAGTCGAGATCCCACAGGTCATGCAAGAAGTGCATGTTGGTTCCTATGACGCCCTCCAGGCCGGGTCGAAGTTGTCCCTCTAGATTCGGAGGATGGGGTACTTCTGGCCCTCCATGATCTACGACTGCATCGAGTTTTCCAAGAGGTTTCATTCGTACCAAGTTCATGCTAACTTTGTGAATCGGCCACCGGAGCCTCTCCATACTACCAAGTATTCTTGGCCCTTTGCAGTCTAGGGGTTGGATGTCATAGGACCTTACCCACCGGAGACGGCCCGTTAGTGCCGGTTCATCCTGACCGCTACGGATTTCTTTTCAAGTGGGCAGAGGCAATTCCGCTTAAGGAAATCAAAGCCTATTCTATCGCTGACTTCGTGAGCTCCAATATCATCTATCGATTTGTATTACCTCATGCTATCCTCACGGATAACAGAACCAACTTCTGAGAAGTCGAGCTGAATAAATTGTACGCCAAGTACAAAATTCACTCTAACCACACCTCCCGCTATCATGCGCAAGAAAATGGAAAGATCGAGGCTTTTAACAAAACCCTCTCTAACATTCTGCAAAAAATGGTTGGTCAGAACAAGAAAATTTGGCCGGAAAAGCTCCCTAATGCCCTCTGGGCTTATAGGATGATGACTCATAACTCCACCCAAGTGACTCCGCATTCCTTGGTTTACGGAGTTGAGGTTGTCCTTCCCATCGAGATTCAGTTTCCCTCATTGCGCATGGCAGTCTACGGCTAGCAAGCGCAGGATAGAGTTTCCGAAATCCATCTAGTTGAATTGGAAGCACTAGATGCAAATATGCTTCACGCTTTACATAACTTTGAAAGGCATCAGAGCAGGATGGATCCAGTTTTCAACAAGAAGGTTCGCCTCCGCTCCATCCTACAAGGTGACCCAGTGCTGGATCTCAGAGAAACAATGATTCCTGGTAGGAAATCACCAAAGTTGGAGACCAAATTAGAGGGGAATTTCATTGTCCATAAGGTCTATCCCAATGGCGTGTATTCCCTGGTGACTATGGATGGTGAGCGTGTAAATCCTCCCACCAACACCAGGTTTCTCAAATGGTATTTTTCCTAATCCCTTGGTTCTGAGTTCAATGACCTAAAACTATGACCCTTGCATGGTCTAGAATGACCTTAAACTACATATTTTCCTACATCCAGGCCCCTCCGGTCTGAGTTCTAAGACCTTAAACTAAGACCCTTATGGTCTAGCGTATACTTAAACCGCGTGCTCGTCCTCACTGCAAGACGTTAAAATGCAAGCTGTTTAGGCATCCCTGACCAAGGCCTAGCCTTAGGCCCCTTGGACTCCTCGGGCCTCTCAGTCCCAGCCTTCACCCGGAGTGTGCGGTGCAGTGTAGTATTAGGTCCTCATTCGCGAAGGTTTATCTGATGCACCATGCACACCCCCTGGAAGAAGTGTCCCGTATCGTTCTGCATAACGTTAAACTGCACTTCAAGAACTACGTGCGGCTTGATTCCCATCCTTATGGGATACATAGGACCGCCTGAGAACCTATATTTCAGGTCCAGTCCCATCTCTTAGGAGATCCCACGATCTACCGGTCACCTCAGTAATTTGGCTTGTCCCTCCCCACGGGGGACATATATGTGTTGTACAGGGTTTTTGGCACTACACCCCCTTCCCTCGGGAATCCAACATCTTTTGGACGCTCTCAGACTGAGCCCTGTGACCATTTCCAGTGGTCTGCTAATGTGTTCAGAGTACTCTGGTCTAGGACCTGGAGTGTCAGATTCGACTTAGGCAAGTTTTCGTCCACTTGTCAAGCATCATGCTCCCCTTCATTCAGGCCCCATTATCATTCTCACCTAGAGGGACCCCCAAGAACGGCCTAGATACAACACCTAAGGTCTATCCTACCATCACGGGCCAACACCCCTGAGGGTTTTGGGCAACAAATTGATACAAATCCCGTGTTGAAAATGTGGTCAGTGGTTGATGCTCATTTGTTTTCCCCTATCTCTAGGCTAACGTGCCAGGATATTGTGTTACGAACATGGTCAGCAGTAATCCTCAGTCATCGTGCTGGCTTCTTCGGGCCCTGAATGTTGGTTGCATGATTCACATTATGTTCCACCCCAGCGTGTCAAGGTGGAATCTCAACACTCCTTGCACTAACCCTCAGTACACCCCCACACGTCAAACAGACCATGATGTGTAACGGTGTCTCTCGGGGCTCCCGCGATCTGAGCGCTAGAGTATGTGCTTGGGTTTTTTTAAGGATTGTGTGCAGCTTGACCCTCATCCCCATGGGAAAAAAGGAGTCACCCATACATTGCGTTTCGGGCCAAGCGTAGCTAGGAGATAGCATCTCCTACCCCCCTGATTGTTGGACCCTCATATGCCCCTTTGGCCCGAGACCCCTCTCCCGGAATCTCCCGTAGTGACGAAATGAGGATATTCCCTCATCCACACCAGGTATGGCTCGCCGCATCGTGCATATTCCCCAGGTCCAAGCCATACGACCTTAAACTGTGATGTTAGGTCCAAGCCATACGACCTTAAATTTTGATGTCAGGTCCAAGCCATATGACCGTAAACTGTGTTTTCTGGTCTAAACCATACGACCTTAAACTACGTTGTTTGGTCCCACCACATGACCATAAACTGTGACGATATCGTCCTATATGCACGACGATAAATGGAACTGCATTTTGGTGACCTCCCCATTGGGGACATCACATTGGGTATTGGTCAATTTCCATACCATTTTTCAACGCCTGTTATGGATTGATTATTGGGGCGACGCCAGGAGTTCCTGCACTAGGAAGGTCGCTCCACAAAAGAAAAACCACTCACCTTCAAGGAAAAACAAGATATAGAAAACACCGCTTCTTTTGGTGCAAGGGCTATACCAGCATGTCTCCCTCTTCCTTTGCGCAGGCACCATGTCGTGCCACGCCACCTCTCAAGAACTACATATGGCTTGATTCCCATCCTTATGAGATATATAGGATCACCTGCGCACTTCCCCACAGGCCCATCCTAACTTTTCGTGTTCGGTCCCTCGGCCTAAAAAAGTCCCTACGAGCACATAGTAAGTTGGGCCTTTCCCCCATTCACGTTGGGTTTCTCAACCATTTTACTATCTGTCTCCCATTCCCCTTATCCTCCGGTCCGAGTTCTAAGACCTAAAACTAAGATCCTTTCGCAGTCCTACCTGACCCTAAACTGCATTTTTCCCTATATCTGGACCCCTTTGGTCCACTCTCTAAGACCATAAACTAAGATTGTTTAAGAAATATGTCTAGCTTGATTCTCATCCTTATGAGATACGTAGGAACACTTGGACATTTCATCTTGGGTCCAGCCCCAGGGATTACCAAATCTCATCCCTCCTTACTATCAATACCTCATCCTGACTTCTTAGGGAGTGGTGTAATCATGAAATCTACCCCGAATAAGTTCGGGATGCACCCATAGTAAAGTTGGGATGTGGCAGTTCTCTCGCCAGAGAGGTCCTATCTGAAAATTGGGAAGATCCATGTCCGGTTGGTACATCTGTATAATGGGCCTCTATCATGGTGGTGCAATTTCGGGAGTGTTGGATTCTGTTCGAAAAAACCTCCACCCCACTTTCCATGTTTTTCATGCCCTTTTATTTAGATCCTCATCCACTTTTATGTTCGATGGGACCCCCTAACAGTATGGATGATAGACCTACGGTCCACCTACTGTCCTGGGCCAATGTCCTAGAGGACTGGTCATGTTTGATGGGACCCCCTAATAATATGGATGATAGAAATTGGTCCACCTGCTACCACAATATGTATGATAGACCATTGGTCTGCCTATTTTAGCAATATGGATGATAGACCTATAGTCTGCCTGCTATCCTGGGCCAACATTCCAGAAGACTGATCGGCGATATTTGAGTTAGGCCCCATTTTGTGAACATGTTCAGCGGTCATCCCTCATTTATTGTCCCCATTTCAGGCCAATGCGATATGGATGTTGCGTTTCCGCCACGGTTAACAGTTTTCCTCCATCTTCTCAGCCCATTGTGTTCTAAATTCGAGTAACGTGATTCACCTTTTTCATATCCCTATGTTTGGATGAATTTCAATGCCCCGGCATTGCCCCACTCATGTGTTAGGGCACCTGGAGGAGATGATACATCGATCGGTCTGAGGTCCCCTCCCGTCGGCTGGACATCCCTCTTCTCAGAAATCCAGGCCCGATTTTGGATGTGTGAATCTTGGTTAATGCCCCATAGTTGAACAAAATGATAACACGAGCATCCTTTACTTCTCTCTTTGGGTGCGACCCACCAGAGTTTAGGGGTGAGTTGTTATTTATTTCTGAATTATGGTGTGCATATTAGATCAAAGGTACAGATAAATAGATTGGTCCATACATGGGTCAAAATGTTGAGCAGTAAAAGCAGAAAGTTCATGAGATGGACAAACAAATCCCTTAAGGATCAGCATGCTGGATCGATCTTTCCAACACTGTTACCCTTTGGCCTGTAGCCTCCAGGACTACTTCTCACTCCTTGACAGCTCTCTCTTCATCGGCAACCGCAGAGCATAGCTTGACAACCTTATCTTGTGCCTTCGCCCGCTCGTTTTGAGGTATGGTCATCTAGTGACTCGCTTCCATCATTTTCTCTTGGGCATCATCTAGCTGGGCCATCAATTGGTCCACGAGCTCAGAGAATGTTGCAATGAAGGCCTCTTTCTCAGTCATCTTCCCTTCGAGGAACCGAACCTCCTGCTCTGCCCTCAGAAATGCTCAGGTGCTCGCCGATCTTTCTCGACACTGGGCAATGTATGTGTGTCGTCTTCTCTCGCGTATCTTCTCGACCATGTAATAAAACCGTCAGATGAAGGCGCTGAGCGTCAGCCCCTCTGGCGTACAGGAAACGCAGCCAGGTCTGTAGTGATCCCATCCGCCTCAGCCAATCCGACTGGGGCTGCCTGAGAATGTGCTGGATACACTTCCACCAATTGCACCGTGTCTTCCGGCTCTCCTCAGCTGCTTCTGAGTCCGAGTCGTCTACCTCCTCAGGATCAGCGGGACGATACACCGAAAAGGCAGCCAGCAGGCCGGCAACAGGATCTGCCTCTGGGATGTCTTCATGAGGAATACGACTCTCGACATCCGAGCGACCTTCCTCTCTCACTCCGATAGTGACAGTGCCTCCGTAAACTTCCGGCCTCTCCTCAATGACAGCGCTGCTAATGTCCGCCACCCCCTTATCACTAATTTCTGGGGCCGACTCAGTGCGGGGAGTATGTTCTGAACGAGGTGGTATGTCCGCCACTGGTCTACTCGCGGACGTCCCAGGCTCCGTAGCCTGACGAGCCTCCAATGTTGAGATCACTGCACAAGGTGTACCCTGATTAGTTGGGATCTTCTGATAGCAAGTGGAAGTAGTGAAGCGTGGGACTTACAGGAACCCAGAGCGTCGACCTCCAGTGTTCGGGCTGCTACAGGAGATACCATGACATGAGAACCCTTTTCACTTGTCAATTCAATGATGGGCGTCAGATCCCCATCATGTCCCACCGGTTCCTCTCCTCCCTCCTCTAGTGGGGACGCCTGACCAATACTTAGGCACTCCTAAGTGAGGTAGAGAGATGGGTTGGAAATCACAAAGGATAATGGACAAAGAATGAAAATGAATGAAGATAGAGACAGACCTCGAGTATCTCGGTTATGTCTAGATCAGAGCTGACAATCTCACCGATCTCCCGGAGACTCCCTTGGTAGGTCACCCCCTGCGACCCCTCACCTTTGGGTTCTCCTTCTACTTCGTCTTCTCCGGTCTCCTCCTCCCCCTCCGACTCCTCGTCACTGTCACCTTCTCCCGGCGGCATCACTTCCAGATCATGCTCTTGGCTGAGCATCACTTTCACTAGGAAATGTGGCTCTCCACGTCGACCCCTTTGGCATGGCCGTCAAATAATCATTCCACCGATGGAAGTTCGCTCTGTCAGTAACTCGAATGAGCCCGACCTCTGGCAGCTGGATCCCGTTCTACTTTATCTTCTGCCAGATGGCTTCAACGCCCAGTGATTGTCGCAGGGTCATCCAGGCCGACCACAGTTCCTGGAAAATTGAATATTGGGAATGTTCAAGCAGGTACCATATCTATTTCCCGGGTAGTCCCATGACCGCCTCATGTGACCCCCCTATGGGAAATGAGGTCGCTGATTCACTGTGTGATGTTCCCTCCGCTGAGGTCCCGGCCTGCGTAGGCCTCGCTGCCTGACACACCCCTGGTTCCCCCCTTCTAGCAGCACCTTTTCTGCTCCCCCGTCACCCGGTTTCCGCGCAGGTAGCCTCAAGTTGCTGGAATAACATTCATAAAATCCCCTCAGGGCACGCAATGGTCCAGTGCTTGGCATACTCAGTTACTAGGTCAACGTCGAACCCGGTGGGAGGAAGAGTGATGACGTCACCGGAACCGAAAGTGGTGAACATCAACCACATCTGGCGTAGAACACAAGGATTCTTCTCCTCCCAGACAGCCGTGAATACCTTCTTTGGTATTCGTTGGAGGCACCTGAATTGCCTGGTGAATTGGGATGGCATGTAAGGCTCGCAGATCACCTTCCCGTCGATCCAAGCCACAAAAACCCTGCCCCTGATGCTCTAAAAATACTCCTGTTGTTCTAGAGATCATCACCCATTGTCCACCATCTGGTCGATTGGGTGGGGAATGGGATGAAGTTGAAGTTGGTGTGGTTACCAATGCAGATCCTGATGCCCTCCTTATTAAGCGTCATCTGTGCCACCCTGGCGATGTTCAGTAGGGATGGTCGTAGGCCGTTTCCCAGAGGAAGTATGGCATTTGGGAAAGTGTACCCGCTGAGATGAGCCACCACTGAGCTGTGGAAGATCTTCGAGGGTCCACATACCCTGTGAGGTGTCCCCCCTCATGAGATGCGTCCCATGATGGAATACAGATTGGAAAGAACGAGGACCACCAAGTTGAACCGTTTGTTGGTGGCCATGGTGATCGCCATCACCAGTGTTGATGGAAGGATGCCCATCCTCTCGTCCCGCATCGGCAGGAGCCACCTGCTCAGGAAGGCGGTGAGGAACCCGGCGTACCAGACGTTCGGGTCTCGAGCCTCAATGACGCGGTATCCCCATGATTTGTATTGCCCGGCCTTCAGGGTCCTCCAATACGACCCATCATTGCTCCTCTAAGCCGCGTTTGGGCACCTTTTTCCCCATCCCGGCTTCTTGATTACTGGGTCCTTCTCTAGGAACTGGCTGAACCAGCCCTTGTAGGAAATGTCCTTCAGGATGTCCTTGACCCCCATCCTCTCTTTGGCCAGCTCCAACAGGTGCCACATCAGCATGGGGGTTCGTGACCTGTCTTCCCAGGTGTTCTTTGGAGGAACAAACTCATCATATTGGTAGCCATCCAGTGGGATACCTCCGATGAAGTGAACATCCCAGAGGATGATTCCAACTTCCCCATGGTGAAGGTGGAATGTGTTGGTATCAGGAGACCACTGGGCGAATAGCTCCAGCCTGAGATCAGGTTGACAGTGGAAGTGGAACTGTGACGTCCATACCGCCTCGAACAGGCCAATATGTCGTAGCTCGGCCCCAAACTAGTTGCAAGTATGGAGAACCCAGAACGCTCAGCCCCACTCACTGGTGAAGTTGCCCCCGGACATCACGTCCCAATCTTTCATCTAGCCCTTAGTGTCATCTATGATGCTCTGACGGAACATGCTTGCGTAGAGGGCCGGAGAGTTCTCTACGGCAGGCTCATCCCCAGTAATGGTCCTGGTCCTCGGGTTCAGGACATATACGTCCATATGCCTAGTTTCCCTGAAAGGATGGCCATTTTTGGTGATGTTGTAGCGGGGAAGCTCATCCTCCCGGGTCACCCATGACCGCGGTGTGTCCACCTTGAAGCCCGACAGGGGAACCTCCTCTAGGATGCCAATGTTCCAGAACAGGAGGTTGTCAGATAAGGGATATTCCTTTTGGGTGGAAGTCATCAGGTTGAACAAGGTTAGGTTGTTGGAAATGATCACCTTGGTGCCATAAACCTCCTCTTTTGATGCCATTTCGGTTGTACGAGCGGCGGCTTCCCCCTCATCAACTTGGTTAGCAGCTATATTGAATATTTCGGGTGTTGCACGAAATCAGGATGTAGTGCATGGAATCGGAGATAGTTGTGCTAAATCTGAAGATACGGTGCAAAATCCTGGATTTGGGCGTGCAATCGGCACACTAGGCGTGGAATATCCCGAGTAGGCGTGCAAATGCGGCCAAAATTTGGAAGGAATTACGTGCTGACAAAGCATTTTTATACATAGTCACGGGAGCAATTTCACGCATGAGAGTGGTATGCCTATCGCGCGGAAAAGCTTGAGTACGGAACTTGGGACATAGTGCCCCTTTTTATAGGCGAGGCCAGGGTTCCGCACCCCGTGGAAAGAGAATTCCGCACTGATTCATCATTTTGTGTGCCCCGTCGGATTTTTTTTTGCGCGCAAAATGCCCAAGAGATACACTGCATCGGCGTTTCCCTCAGAATCTGATCGTTGCGACCTCTCGCCGATCCAATTCCAAGGGGGGGGGCATTTGTAGATGCCGAAAAAGTCCTTAACTCATAGAGGAAGTTTCGAACTGATGAAGCAAAGTCATATTCAGACTCATAGACTCGGTCCGGAGGACCCGGGAGTGGTACGCAAAATTAAGGAGGACTTGCAAGAAAAAATTTTGTCCACGCGATGGAAGTCTAGGATTCTTGTAAAAACACCGGGATGGTGTGCAATTTTGTGTTCCCGGTTCTGCGGAGTGAGGTTTTCTGCGCCGACTGGTCCTGGCATAGAAGATTTCACGCGCCGCCTAGATTCCGTGTCGGTGGATGCCTATTAATAGAAGGCGAACCCAACTGTTTAGAGGTTCAGGAATTTTGGAACAGCTCTCGTGCGCACAATTCGGACTCCCGCACGTGCAAGATGACTTCTAGGTAAAACCCCTTTTCACGCAACCTTTCCCTGGGGTTCTCCTTTGTGCGCAACTCCACTGGCTTAAGTGAATTTTCCAACTCCTCTGGGTTCTCCCTTTGCGCGCAATCCTTTCCCCTTGTGCGCACTCCTATCCAACTGAACGCAATCCCTTCCAATTGCGCGCAGTCCCTTCCAAATTGTGTGCAATACCTCTGATAGGTTTCTCTATGACTTAGGGATTGGCCATTGGCCCCGCGCACAATCCAGGCCCTTTGCACGCAATCCTCTATTCGCGAGAAATCCTCTGACCCAATTGTGTGTCATCCCTGTGTTTTGCGTGCAAACCTTCTCTTTGAACACAAAACCCAGGACCCCTCACCTTGACGCCCCTTGGTTGCCTCTGTATGCCAGCGCCTGATGTCTTTCATGTCGGGAATGCACGCCAGGAGTTGTTTACCCATGCGGCCTTCCAAACTCGTACGAAGTAACCTCAAGGTCCCTTTGGTAGTGTTTCCCATTTCGTTTCATTTCCTTATGCTTCTTCACATAGGCACGCTAATGGTTATTGCTTCTTCGCATAGCCATGCTAATGTGGACCCCTCGATGGTTCGCCCTGCAGCCCCCCTTCACTACGACCTTGTCGATGCCTTCCCTACCACAAGGGGTAGAGGGTGTTGGGCATGTAATCCCTAGGGGTGTCGAGCGAACCCACCTCATCCAAGATGCAAGATGTTAAAATGCTAAGCACCTCTTCCGTAACACATGACGTTAATCTATGGTTTGACCCCGTGCTTCGCATGCAGGGTCCTCCTAGATCGGACATTCTTAACGCTCACTCGTCTCCACGGGAATGGAATCTTCCTCACACGGAATGAGATCCTCCTTGTCAGAGTGGCGTTTGTCCACAGGGGAAGGGCTTCCTCAGATCATAAACCCCTAGCCTCTCTAGCAGAAGGTAGAACCCATGCACCTATGTACGGGCCTCTATCCTAGAGGAATCCCCAGAACTAAGGGCTGCTAACCACGCGCAATCCCCTGTTTCCTATTTGGGCCGCTCAATGCGTAAGCCCCTTTCTGCCTCTCACGGACGCACCCTTTCCGACATGATCATCTGGTCCCTGCTGCATCTTGTTTCTCACACTGAGAATGACTCATGTGGGCTTAGAGTTCGCATCGACCATAACATCCTCCCATGGGCCACCTCAGAGCGTAAGCCCCATCCTAGCAAACTACGTGGACTTTGATTCATGCTAACGCATGGTACGTAGGAAGCCTCCACAAGGTTCATGCCCACCACCCGGTCGTTCCAACTTCTTCACGTCGGTTTTCCAACACTTTGGGCTGCCTCAGAGAGTATGCCCCAGATTTCTCGTCCCGCATGACGTTAAACTGTATGCCCTCATCCCGCATGACGTTAAACTGTATGTCGTCCTCCCTCATGACGTTAAACTGTATGCCCTCATCCCTCTTGACATTAAATTGTATGCCTCGAAGTACGTGGACTTTGATCCATGCTAACGCATGGTACGTAGGAAGCCTCCACGAGGTTCAAGCCCATCATTTAGTTGTTCTGACCCCTTCATGTCAGTTCACAGCCACCGTTATTGGCCGCCTCAGAGCCTAAGTCCCATACCTCACTCCCACATCTAATCCTGACCTCTCCCTCAAGCCCACGTGCCTCAGGAACCTCATTCCCTAGCCCGGAGACCTTACTTCCTCCAGGCTCCAATCCATGCGTTCATTCTCATGGGTCGCCTCTTCAGGTGTCCCACCGTATCACCGAACTACATGGACTTTGATTCCCTTCCATGGGGATACGTAGGAAGCCACCATGAGGTGAAATCCTGTCACTCCATCACCCATCCTGATCCTTACCTGGGCCGCCACATCTCGGTGGGATCATGCCACCTCATTCCACTCCACAGTATTTGGGATCCCGCCCATGTGCTGGCCCCAACATTGGTGTTTCCCCTAGGGGGTCCTTCAATCTGATCCACTCTCAGTGTATTGATCAATCCGATCTGTCTCCGCAAGACGTTAAACTCATGGCATACCCCGTGTTAAACATGGGAAGCTGAGGAAATCCTAAGATGGTACACAATTCCCCGCATTCGATGTGGGATTCCTTGGGCTTACACACCCTCGAGAAGCCCTATAATAAGGGACAGAAGATAGATATTACAATCCCCCAGCATCAAGACATGCCGACGACACCCCAATGTGACCATTATCCTCACCGAAGGTTGCTGCCCCTACCAGACACCTTGGAGCGTCTCGGCGGAAGCAGCGTAATTAATTGGCGTCCAGGCAGATATGGCGTTGGGAACGAGCTTCACGAACCCGTCATAAATCTATGAGGGAGACCCAAACTAGGTGACGAGCTCCGAGAAGGAATCCACGGAAGGAAGAAACGATATCCCATCATCCCGATTTCGATCATGGAGAAAACGTCCTTGAACAAGGAATGGATGCCACCCACCTTTGGAAAGCGGAAATGCGGGGCAACAAGCTGTGCGTCCTCCCCCCGCGTGAAGGATGCACGCGCGTGCCCCGGTGTAAAAGCGTCGGAAACAATTATAGAAAATAGAAATATATAAACATGAGAGGAATTGAGGTGAGTAATGAATGGAAGAATTAATTGGTATTTAAATGATGAAATGTGACCATTGGAATAGTAATGTTGTTTTTGGAATAGTATCCTACCCATATGGGAATAGTAATATGACCTTTAATAATTGGAACATGGTCGTTAGAATAGTAATTTGACATAAAAATAATAAAATGTAATATTAATAGTACTTATCATGAATAATTTATGTAAATATAAATATTATACTGCCAAAAAATAAAAACCATCTATAAAAACAAAAAGAATATATAAACATTTTTAAAAAATAATATTTTAACGTACTTCATAAAAAACATAATTTTTGACTTATTAATTAAATTAATAATTTTAGAAAATTATTTTTGAAAAATAAATGTCATTTTTTAAATTAGAACATTGAAATTTTCTCATTTTTATTTTTTATGAATTTTTTGAAATACTTCAATTTTTAGGTGAATAGTAAAAATACTGCTTTTTATAACTGATGTATTTTAAATTACGTCATTCATGATGTAATAATGAACTATCAATTATAAAATTTTTGGATTGAAAAAAATATTTAATTTTAAAAATGAGTCATCAAAATATAATAAAAATGACTTACAAACCTAAAAATTACTCTCCAAGACTAAAGTCAAATGTATTCCTTAAAAATAAATTTTTAAATTTTCCACTTTTCTTTTTAATAAACTAGTGAATTATAATTATAAAGGGGTTTAATGTCCTAAAAATAATCAATTATATTGATATATGATTCAATATGGAAAAAATATAACTATTACAATTTTTACCTCGGATATAGTATTTTATTCAATATTTTTTCTCAAAAAAAGTCATCTCCTCATGTATAAATAACCCCTCTCCCTTACCTTAGAAAACCACTCCTCTATCACATAAAAAGGGAAAAATTATGCCAAAATACCCTCTATTTATCCTCTTATAATCCTTTTAACTTTATATTATAACCAACTCCAAACATATAGGTATTTTAGAGCCGTATAAAAGAAGAAACGTCTAGAAGAGTGTATGTTTTAATCAACTCTTCTTTGTGTTTTCCACTTCTCTTCCTATATTAATCTATCCATTTCAAAACCAAATATTATAATATTAATTACATGTTATGTTAAAATTATATTAATAATGAAATCATGGAGTAAAATTTATAATTAGTAGGTATTTATATTTCCTATATCTCTTTCATCCCCATCAGACAATGTCCTATTAGCAGTCGGTTAACGACCAACAAGGACATTTCCATTTCTTTTTTATCACCAATATTATGGATGGTAATAATAAATTATTTATGATAAAAAATTAAAAATATATTTATTTTAATCTTATATAATTTATTCTACTTATGTATAAATTACCTTGAAAAAAATAGTCAAATCAAATCAAAATTGGATGTTTTTAATGAAATCATGATATCAAAACACTTCAAATTCAACAATGGAAATTAATAACTATAGTAAAATGATAATAATTGATAAATTGTGATAAAAATTAGATAATTTACTTCTTGATAAATGTTTTAATGAACCAAATTTTATTATTAGGAGGTGAGAAAACAATGAAATAACGGGGGATATAAGGTAAGGGGACTCTCAAAAATCGTCAACACCAAAGGCATTATATTTTAATGATTTTTGGATCATCCATATTTTAAGGGTTATAAGGGAACTCTAATTGGCCTATAATCCCTGAGGAATACTTCTGTTGATATTTACTCACATACATAGTGCAACAACTTACCACTAGAAAATATTTTTATCATGCCAAAGGTCCCAACCATGTAGAACTAATTAGTAAACATTTATCTATACAACTACATGGTTCCTAATATCGATGTCATTTTGCATACCCTATCATCCTTTCAATTTGGATAGACATGTGGGTGCGGTCCTTATTTTAAATTTCTCTAAAATTCAACATATGGGGCCTTCCTTCATCGATCTTCTCCAAGTTTGATGCACCATGATCCATACCATCGACTAGGGAAACACTTTATTTTATCTCTACTCAAAAAATACCACCATTGTAGAATGATCCAGCCTCCATCACTTGATTTTTACACAAAACTGGGACATTCTCAACTTCTTTATCACAATACCTCAATACCATCTGTTGAGGCTCGAATGAGCATGCTAAAACCCAAACTCTTTGTTTTAGTTCATCTTCTATTTCACATTGATTTCAGTTTTAGTGTTCCTCTAATATCTAAATGATTTACCATAAATATTAGTTATCTTTTATTTCATGGACATACATGTTTTTAACCAACCAAATTTTTTTCTCATCCATTGTATAAGTATTTTTAAAAAAACTTCAATTTGAAAAAAAATCTCTTGAATCCTCTTGAGATTCTTCTCCTTTTAATGGTTAAAACAACTTGTTATGTCATTTTATGATCACCCTTATTTATTTAGGAATCCTAAAGTTCATTTCATAATGTATGATATGTGAAATATTTTAATAAAACCATTCCTTTGCATGGGTTATTTCATGACTATTATTTTTATCCTTCCATGTGTCATGAATAATTATGAACATTTTCTGATAAGATGGGTGGATCCATAATTATATAGCCCTTAAATGAATTTGGTAATGTGTTGTGTTTCATGAGATACTTTTTATTATGTGTGACCATTATTCTATATTTGTTCACAATTATTATGTAATGATTATACACATATGTTATGAATAAACATGATATTATCTTTATTCACAACTATGTGTGGTATTTGACCACTATGTTATGATGTTTCTTAATTATGAATCTTCTACATTATATACCTTTATCAAGTGTTTAGATCATGATTTTTATTATGATCATACTCTTATGATATAATGATTTTGATTATTCTCACCCATGAACTATTGATTCATGTCCTTTATTTCTCTTCTTACTAGGATTTTATCTCACCCCTTTTTTGATGTATATCCTTAGGTGACTACATTTACTAAGAATAACATAAAATAATCATAAGGATAAAGAAGTAGAATTTAAATAATTTTTTTATTTTATCATATGAAATTGATTTATGATACTAATTTACTCAATAAACTAAACCTTTAGATCATATATTTGTATCACTATTATGTTGTTTTTCTTAAAAATGATTTAATATCCATGAAAGAAACTTCTCGTTCACTATAGTTGGTATCAGATCTATGGTTTAGTTAAATCTAGAATTGTTACTGGAAAACATTCATGAAAAAAATAAGAATAGTCTTTTTATAAGTAAACATCCAAGAAGAATAATTTTAGGAAAAGGATAAACAAAGTGATCCCATAAGACATGCCATCAGAACTAATTTTTATATAAGAATAAATTACATATTTATTATTTATTGACATATATTTTCTTCAAACAATTTCCATTTTAAAAAATGGTGGTAACAAGAAAAAAATATAACAACAATCTATGTAAGGGATAATGTAGTGATTTTTAGATTGACATCCCAAATTCCATGGGAGGTGGAGTTCAAAACATCCTTGTGATGCACTCAGTTTTATCAGGATATAATCAATAACCTAAAAAATGTGGAATATCAACCTTCATCGAGGAAGGAGTAACTAGTAACTGGGTCCATTATGTGGTAATAATGACAAACATTCACTGGGTCTTCTGATCCACTTGTCCCTGAGTAATGGGTTAACTCAATGGATAAGATCATTCATGCTCTCCACTATTCTAAGAAGTATAAAGTGAATCTAATGTGATATCATTTAGATGTAAAAGCCAGATAATGGTGGTAGATGATAATGAATACCAAGATGAAGGATGAAAAAGAAGATATGGAGTGTGAAGATTTTAAGAAAATATTTCTTAATATGTACATCCCTTAAACGCTTCAAAAAAGGTGGAGAGAGAATTCTTAGATCATAACTAAAAAGAAGTAAAATTAGTAAAGGTTTATGAGGTAATCATCATAAGTCTTTCAATTTATGCCTCAGGTTATTTTATCATAAACGATATAAAAATAGATAGGTTATTTTTTGGTTTAAAACCACACCTTGGAATTATATACCTATTTAAGGCTTTGAGAGTTAAAAAAAAGTAGTTCAATGTTATCTCAAAGTAGAGATGGAGTATGAAAATTATTCCCATGGTTATGGAGATAAGAAGAGAATAATGGATCTTCAATCTAGTGGGTTAAAAGAAAAGAGAGTAAAGAGGATCTACCCACCCAAATGACAAAAAGTTTGGAATATGAATCAGGGGAATAGCCACAAATGGATAGGTAAATGATTCAAGGGTTAGAGATAAGGAAACCAAGCCCATGAATGTTTAAGAAACATGAATAATCTATCAAAAATAATTGAGAAAATGAAGGCACCTATAATTCACTATCTATGTTTTAATTCATCAATTATATGGTGAAAGGGAACTATACAAGAAACTTCATTAATCCATGGATCCTTGAGGATAAATATCTTTAGTAACCAAAAAATTAAATGGAGTAAGGGAAATAATATACCAAAACTATTGTTGAAGTGGAGTGTGAAATTAAATAGGTAATATTTACACATCCTATTCACTCAAAAAATGGAAAAAGGTTTTATTTTATTCTCTTTCTATAAATTCCTCTATATCTTCACATTTTTTAGAACTATTGGATCAAATACCATTTTCCATTAAGTAGATATATCTATAAAAAACTATTGGTGCAATAATTTAAACTCAAGTGTTGGACTTATATCTTATTAGTGTATGTGGGATGATTCTTCCAATGAATCTCATAATCCTTCCCTTAGTGTAATTAGACACTGTACTAATAATTGTTTAGATATTATTATATAGAGCACAAATTTACTATTTAGAAAGAGAAATATCTTTGTATTTTTCTAACCAACCCAGGATCCATTAAAAATTCAAGGAATATCATGAAAATGATTTGTAAATTCCATTAAGTGTGTGGGTATTGATACCCTATGGAGAATCATACCATTCCTATATGGTTTATTCAATGTAAAGCATTAACCTTGAGAAAATTTCCATCATTGGGGAATAAACTATTGTATTCCCCAAAGAGTTTCTAGAAATTCCACCAAATTGTGAGCTAGGGTTCTCAGTATATCTTATACCCAGAGCCACTCCAACATTTAAATTACCCTATAGTATTTCCCCTATTAAATTAGATATTTTAAATAAGCATAGGTAAGAGAATTTGGAAAAGGTGTTTATAATCCCTGGTGTATCATCTTGTGGTGCACCAATGTAAATTTTAAATAAAATGGATGGATCGATGTTGTAGTGTCTTGATTACTGGGAGCTCAACAAGATCACCATAAATATAAAATATCTCTTGCTAAGGATTTGTGACTTGTTTGATCAATAACTAGGACCACTGTACTTCTCAAAGTAGGATAATCATTATGGTTATAATTGGCTAGTGCCGAAGAAGTTAGATATTTAGAAGATAGACTTAATTAGAAGGTATAGACAATATGAATTCATAAGGATTCCATTTAGAATTACTAATTCCCCTGCAATATTTATGGATTTAGTGATTATAGTGTTTAGAGACTACATTGATATATTTTTTGTAGTCTTTAACTGAAATATTATCATTACAAAAAGATTAAGGAATAACATGAAACGTATATATGGATTGTACAAGGGACATTACATAATCATAAAATGTATGATATGTTCAAAAACATTTACTTCTGGATGTAGTAAGTCACATTCTTGGGGAACATGATCACAAGTAAATGAATTTTGTTTAATCCCTCGAAGATAAAGTATATTTAAGAAAGGCCCTGAACCACCAGCTTTATAAAAATATATATTTTTCATAGATTAGTAGGGTATTACCACCATTTTGTGAGAAATTTATAAAGATTTTATATCTCATTGACTTTTTTATCATGGAAAGTGGTAGAGTATGTATAGACATAAGAATGTGATAAAATATTTTAGGAGCTCAAGAAAATGCTAAACACTACACCTATACTCACAAAACTATCAAGTGGAAAATGTTTTGTGATATATAGTGATTCATCAATGAAATTTGTGGGTTGTATACTCATGTAAAATTTCAAATTGATAGTCAAAACCTCATAAAAACAGAAGATACATGAAAAAAACTACCCAACATTAGATCTGGGGTTATCAACTATGATATTCACCTTGATGATTTGGTAAAACTACCTCCACGGTGAGAAGTGTGACATATATATCAATAATAAAACTCTAAAGTATATATTCACACTGAAGAATACCAATATGTGTAAGTAAACATAGTTATAGATAATCAAGGACTATGATTGCTTTATCCACTACCATCTACGAAAGGTGAACAAAGTAGATGATGCTCCAATTATAAAATAATCTCCTACCCTATCCATGATACATACCTTAAAAGATCTTATCTTTATGGATATGCAATGGACAGATCTTGAAATCATAATGATTCTGAAGACATCATACCTTTCTCAAATTATTTCCTAACCATCTATACTTGATAAGATTAAGGAGGAACAAAAAGATGTTTTGGAGCATAAAAATGGTGAAAGTATTAAATGAAGCATAAAACACCAATTTTTATGAATTGTGTTTTTATAATATAATTTCATTGATCACTTGTGTTATACAAAACACTAAGTTTTAATGAACCACAATATAGTATTTATATTATTATTTAAATATAAACATTATAAGTTATCTATTAAACTTAGTGGTAATAATAAGAATGACAATCTTTTAAATAATAAGATTAATGATTTATATAAATAAAATATATTTATAAATAATTTATTATGTTTTTTTAAAGTCATTATATGGTTCAAAAATACCTTTTACTCGAAAATGATTTTTATTGTTTTTTATGAACAAATAATAAAAGTTATATTTGAAAATTTTAGAAAATTTTATTTGAAAAATTTGACTACATTTTTTGAATCAAAATTTCAAAATTATATGAGGACTAATTTTTGGGAATTTTCTGAAAAGACTATTTTTTCAATGAATAGTGCAAAATATTTTTTTTATTGAAAAATACCTTTTCGTTTAAAGAATTTATAAGGTTATATTTTTTTAAAAATAGTTTTAAATGTAATAATAGTTCAATTATATTATATGTTTTCCAATTTACATCATTAGAACCAATTTAATATTGGATTTGGACATAAAAATTTTTAATCATTAGATGTTTTTTTCTTTATAAAATGGTTTTTTGTGTCTGTGGGTCTAATGTTAAATTAAAATTTTGCAATTATTTGAATATAATTTATAAAATTGAATCCATATTTTTAATCATAATAATTAATATTATATAATAATTTTATCTTATTTTTTGTACAAAATAATTATTGCGTTTAATGTTAAAATGAGTTTATTAGGTTGTTAAACTAAAATGATAAGGGGTAAAATGCCATAAATAACAAGTATATTGCCCATTTTCTTTTAATACTTCAATATTATCACATTTATGTCTCAATAATTTCCCATTATGGAGACTTTTTCTATTAATTACATTGATACACTTTATTTATTTCAAATATTCCATGTGTGTCATCTCCCTCACTTATAAAATACCACCCCATATCCTCTATAATTAACACACACAAAACCCTTTGGTTAAGAAAATACCAAAAAATATATTCCTTACTTCCATACAAACATCCTATATTCATTAGTTATATTATTATTACCTTCTAATAAAGCATTAGGTATAAACCTAAGTGGATATCTAAAGAATAAGTAATATTCTTAAATAATAGTTTTTATTTAATTTCTTCATCCACCACCATTAAAACTTATTAAAATATTAATATATAATAACAAAATTATATAATATATAATTATACTTGATTTATAAATTTAATAACCTATATCCATCTCCACTTTCATCAAATGGGAAACAATCCCATATCCCATATGTAAGGCGGACTACAGCCTCATGAACCAATATAATTAGTTTTCATTCACCGCATCTCATAGATTGATATAATAAAGTATTTAAAGAATATATATTATATTAATAAATTAGATATACTTTTTTAATTATAATATCATGTCTAGCTTCTTACCTTACATCCATTTGGAAAATTAAAACGTCGCTCATGTGTATGGTGGACTACCACCTCACGAATAGATGTGATATTTTTTTTCCATTTCCATTTTACTTTGATGGTAAAAATGATATATTAAATAACAATTTAAAATATTTGTGACATATTTATACCTATTTAATTATAATTTCACATATACCTTCTTACATTCCATTCTTTAGTGGATATGATAACATCGCTTGTGTGTACGGTGGACTACCGTCTCACGAAGAAATGTGATTTTTTCATTAACACTTTACATGGAAGGTGATAAGGATAAATTTAATTAATATATGTTGTAGATATAACATTATAATTTTTTTTAAAGGTCATATATTATTTACCTTTATTTTATTTCAAACATTAAGAAAAATGGAATCAATATTCATGCGTACATATGGCCTACCATCCCCATGAATAGTGTGATTCATAATCTATATCTAATATTAATATATTAATTTAATACATATATAATGAATATATATCATTTTTATAATTTTGGAGATAATTTATCCATGATCAAAGTAAGATGACTAAAAATATCAAACCAAGCATATGTGAAAAGGAAAGTAATTATTACCTGAATCATGATTTTAATAAGGAATTGTGTATATACTACCTACTATCTCCATGAATGGTGTGATTCATTTTCTATCTCTAAAATTTATGGATTGAATCAACACACATATAATTAATATATATGATATTTATATCATGTTTAACATTTAAAAGATGATGGAACCATGATCAATGTAAAATGACCAAAAATACCAAACCAAAATATACATAAAAAATAAAGATGTTATTACTAAAAACATTATTTTAACAAATAATTTTCAAGAAATGCGTAGTAAAATTTCATAATTAAATCATATATATTATGATATATATTAATATGGATCTTTAATAGATTTAATATAAATATATATTTATTATATAGGGCATTTTAACATGTATTAATGATGTTGAGACTTAATTATATATTATGATATACCTCTCAAGAAACACATTATGCTTCTTTTCCTATGGTTATGTCTTGATAATACATGGTTTCCCTTCATTTTCTTCTCTTTATTAAATCAATATTCCAAAATAATATTATTAATTAAAACCAAATTTATTTCTCTCTTTGGTCGAAAACCATTTTTCTTCCATGTCCATGTTTTCAAAAAAAAAATATTTAAAGAAGGTTTTATTATTCTCCAAGAATTTATTAATGCCATTTTTACCCAATTTTTGAATTTTTAAAAAATATTTTTAAATGAATATTCATGTTGTTAATGAAATTAGTAAACATGTCTCTATTTTTACATGTTTAGAAATGTTATAAACTTATGTGTATACTAGAAATCTATGTCTTATGCTAATTTTAAGACCACATGTCTTAGGTTATTTGATTATTTTATGATTCATGTCTAATTAACTACCATGAATTATTCCATGACTCTCATTTATGACATAAGATATATATGGAATGGTTTTCAAATTTTATTCTCACATTCTTATACCCCTATGCTCATGTAATGTTGATATCTCCATTTATTACCCTTACTTAGCATCTGAGATCACCCTTTATTATGTTTCCTTTCCCCAGAATAAAATGAAATGTATTAGGTATGGTATGTTAATGAAAAATAATCAAAGATAATATTTATGTGGGAGATTCTAAAGATCTTTCATTAAATAAGAAAATTGTCTACCAAGTCTCCAAATAATTAAACCATTAATAACCTAAAGACTGTATTTATGAACTATATTGAATATCCATCTAAAAAATTATAATATTTTTGTATGAAAATACTAGATTTCTATAGTTGGTATTGGATCAATGTTTTTATTATCCCCTGAAAATTAAGATCATAAAACTTTAGGGATAAACACATAAGATGAGTCTATGTATAGGGTAACAACCTAATGTTTGGTTAGGAATATATTATGTGGTTATTCTATAAATAAATTCTTATATGAACACTACAAGTAGACATGGTTTTCTTATATGTTCATCTTCAAGAAAAAACTCCAAAAATATTTGGTCGAAAATATCCCGTCCATCATTCTTGTGTACAGTGAATGTGAAATTACTGTGCACCTTGTTCAAAACTCTCAAGGGATATACTCTGATTAATCAACATTTTATTTATGTTCTATAGTTAAGGATGTGAATACATAATAATCATGGATGGACTAGGATAAACCTAAGGTGTCATTTATTGAAATTAAGGTGTCATGATTTAGACATCCTATAAATGATTTTTCAGGACTATGTGTTTCTCATTATGATTATAGTTTCACACAGTATTCTTTTTGGATTTAGTAAACAACTATAACCTAAATTAATCATGTTAATTTTGAATTAAATGGACAATTTAATTATTTTCCTCCTAAGAAACCAAATATTAGGGGATCAGTATTGAAAAATCTTATTTCTATGATCGCACAACTTTCTCATGATATGAATCATGTTTAACTTTCAAATGAGAAACTGAAGAAAAAAATCATGTTGAGCCCTTTATGAGGAAAAATCCACCCTCCTTGTTTTGAGAATCTTACCAAATGGTCACTAATAAATGGATCAATGTGATGGAAATAATATTTTATGTTCTTCAGTGCTCTTACTATGAAAATGTTGTCCTGGCTATTTATCTCTTGGAATTTTATATAGATTATTGGTGGAATCTTATTATGAATATGAGGTAAGGGTATATAATTGATTCAATGTAATGGGATGTTTTTAAGAGTAAATATTTCAGTAATCAATTCCCTCCTATTCTATGTACAAAAATGGATAAAGAATTCATTAAGATTTAGTAGAAGGATGATGAA
This sequence comes from Viscum album, assembly GCA_963277665.1. Lineage (NCBI taxonomy): Eukaryota > Viridiplantae > Streptophyta > Magnoliopsida > Santalales > Viscaceae > Viscum > Viscum album. The sequence continues at coordinate 477,486,725 of OY728135.1, forward strand.
TCTATTGGTACCTATGAAGAAAATTTTACTATACATTCGATGTATACTTCTGGTTTAATCATCCCTGAAAGAAAAAATGATCGATTCTTTGGTATCCTAAAAACAATTCATTATAGGAATTGGATATAATATACATTATAAGATATGAATAAATTATTCATTTTTCATTTCAGGAAGAAATGGGAATTAGATATTATGACCATAACTGTGATTTTAATTAGAAATGAATGATAGAGTCTCATGGGAACTCGAATAAATCACATGGTGAAAAGAAACTTCAATCACCTACATGCTAAAAATGTAAAAATAATCACTTAGGGAAATTCCTAAAATGTTTGAGAGGGTTTTATATGTTCTAGAATCCTTACCATTGAGATAAATAATATATTAGTGATGATAAGAGGTAAGTTAATGAAATGAATAAAGAGAGAGATTAATAGAATCTTCCAACCACACTCCATTGTTTCAAATGGAATGTTTTTTTGAATTATTCGTATAAATTCCCTAATCCAAGGGATAATTAGGACAATAATCTTGAATAACCTCTAATGAGAAATAAAACGGGGTAAATTTTATAAAATCGCATCAACATTATTGAATAGTGATAATTAGGGAACTCCATAGTTGATAATTTCATTTTGGATTTTTATAAATTTACTCTATAAAAATAAAATTATGAATCCTTTAGTGAAATTAGATGTTATTATGAGTATTGATTATATATCTCTACAGATATTATAGAATATGGAAATCACATTTGATATTCTGAATCAACTTATTATCATATATCATTGTACGGATGATCCATAATTTTCAATTAATGTTTTTTTGCTAAGATAAGAACTTATTTAAGTAATAAAATATGATTTTTCTTTTAGAATAATTTATAGTTTTATTATTAATTTTTTGAAGTGAATCAGGTTTATATATTTTCTTTATAAGACCTTATTATTGAGAAGTTGATAATTTAAGGATATGAGATCGGTTCATTTTAATCTGTGGAATTCAATTTTGGTCAAAAATATATTATAGGATCTATATGTTTAACTATTTATAGAATGGTTTAAATAAATCCTTATATCTTATTAGATAAAATTTTTTAACTTTTTTTTGGTAAATATTTAGAGAATAGTGGAATTATTTATGGATCTTATAATGATTTTATTTTTTCAAAATTAAAAAATATCATGATAAATATTCATGTAATGGATTAAGAAATCTAGTGGAAATCAATTGAATCACAACCAAAGGATGGAATTGTTATTATGATGTTAGATAAAGGTGATACTTATATATATATATATATATATATATAGAAATTTGAAATTATTAATCGTATCATGATGGAATCTTGTCATTTGGAACTTCCCCCAAACCTCTCTCAAGACCCTAATGTGTTCCATGTATCTCTTCTGAGGAACTATATACTTGATACACAACTTTTATTGAACATAGAGGTAATACCACTAGATCATGATCATTATTATGAAGAAAAAATGGTGGATATTTTAAATCATATAGATAATGTTCTATGAAATAATACTATGCACCTGATTAATGTTTTAGGGGAAACCAATATCTTGAGGAAGCTATATGTGAACAAAAGGATGTAATGAGGTAGAAGTATCCTTATTTTTTGTATTAGAGTGATGGATTTTGGGGGAGAAATTCATCTTAAGGGGGTAAAATGTTACACACTAAGTATTTATGAAATATGTTTTTAAAAATAAATTAATTTTTTGACAGCTTACATCACATGAAACACTAGTTTTTAACGAACTAAAATATACTATATATATTAATATTTAAAATTGAATATTATAAAATATCCATTAAATATAGTGGTATGAATAATAATAATCATTTATTTAATACTAATCATAATGATTTTATATAAATAAAACGTATTTATAAATAAGTACTTATGTTTTAGTATTGTATTTATATGCTTTCAAAATACATCTTTTCCTCAAAAATGATTTTTTCTGCTTTTAGTGAACAAATAAAAAACTAATTTGTTACACTTTTAGAAAAAAAATTAGATTTTTTTATTTTTGGAAGAAACATTTCAAAATTATCATAGAATGAATTTTATTACTTTTTTGAAAAGATTAATTTTTGGATTAAAAAAGTGAAATGCGAGTTTTTATTGAAAAAAGCCTTTTGGTTTAAAGAATTTACATGGTTACATTTTGTTTCAAAAAATATTAAAGTAAAATTGGATGAATTTTTTTATAATTAAACTAATTTAGGTCATTAAAATCGTTTTCATATTGAATTTTGATATAAAATCTTTTTAAACTTTTTAAAAATTAGTCTTTGGATAACCACTTTTTCATTATGCCTTTGGGTTTAATTGTAAATTAAAATTTTCCAATTATATGGATGTAGTTTGGAAAATTGGATTCTATATTTGGAATCAGAATAATTCATATTATATAATAATTTCAGCTTAGTGTTTTATCAAAATTAATTGTAAAATAAGTAAAAATTATTTATCACGATAAAAGTTAAAACGGTTTTATCGGGGGTTAAACAAAAAATATAATGGGTAAAATGAATTTAAAATTTGTTCATAACCCATTTTATATAAATATATCAAGCTTATCAACTATAATTTTATATTATGAGCAATTTTTTATCCTAGTGTAATGTGATAAATGTGGGTACACTTTATTATTTTCAAATATCCCGTGTGTGTCATATCTCCCACTTATAAATGGCCACACACTCTCCTATCCTCTTCACACATCCAAAAACCTTTGAATTATAAGATCTATTCCAAAATATATAATATAATTCCATCACCACATCCTAGTTTTCTTAGGTTGATTATTAATCCACCCTTATAAGGATTTAGGTATAAACCTAAAGAGGCTCTCCGAAGAAGAGGTAAAATTCATAAACATACATTTTTGCTTTATTTATTATTCCAACTCTTTTAAATATTATTCATATATGATTATATAATAAAAAATATATATACAATATAATAATATTATATTATGTTAATATCAAAACCAATATCCATCTCCACTTCCATCAAATGGGAAATGAAACTATCACTCGTGTATATGGTAGACTAACACATCGCGAACCAATGTAATTTTTTTCCATCACCACTTCTCATAAAATAATATAATTATGGGTTTAAATAATATATATAATACTTATAGCATAAATATACTTCTAAATTATAATATCACATATACCTTATTACATTTTTTTTCCTTTTGGAAAAACTGACATCACTCATGTATATGGTAAATTATAGTCTCAATAACCTATGTGATGTTTTTTCCACTTCAATTTTACTTGGATCATAATAAGGATACATTAAATAAAAATAAAATATATTTGTAACATAATTATTCCTATGAAATTATTATATCACATATACATTAGTTATTTACATTTCAATGGGGTCTGTGATAGTGTCGCTCATGTGTACGGTGGACTACCACCTCGCGAAGCGATGTGATTCATTTTTCATTAACAATTTACATAAAAGGTAATAAGGATAAATATAATGAATATATGTTATATATATGTCATCATAATGTTTCTATAATTTTAATATATTATTTAACATTATTTCAATTCATTCATTGTTAAAAATGGAAACAACATCCATGCGTACGTATAGCCTACCGTCTCAATGAATAGTGTGATTCATTTTATATCACTAAAATTAATGTATTTTTAACATCTTCGACTGATTTCCTAGGGAAACAGTATCTGGTTCGGTCTCCACATGGCTTTAAGCATGCCTCCCCGTATGCTAGAGGTTGTCGAGTAATAGTGAGAGTCTATTGATGGTATTTTGGGGATATTATACCCTCTAGAACAGAGTTGCACATCAGTATAATCAAAATAAAATAACAGACAATAGTGGAAGCTAAAAGATATAATTGAATATAAAAGTGTCCAACGCTAAATTATAGCAATGCATGTATGACAATTGACTCTATAAGTATAAGCATAAATAATTACAATATTAAATACATTGTAATATAATGATAACTACCTAGCAACTAGATCCATGAGAATCTCAAGAATAAACTTGTTCCTCTACCCTAAATCCATCCTAGGAATGTAAATCATAACATTGGAAGTTGGATGATTCTCTTTAAGAATACTTATAGACATAAAGTCTACTCTGGTACCGATGGTGCCTAATCATGGTTTGAGATAAAATCTCAATAATTTATCACCCATAATGTCTATCCCAATCCAAGTCAGGTAATATAATTAAGTAGTGTGTCATAGTAAGTAAATTATGGATAGTAATAAATAATTAATTAAAATCACTGTAATGGGTTCTACTTAGACACCCATCCAATTAACTAATTTGGTATAAGCCGATGTGTCTGAACTAGGAACTCCTATATTGGTAAAGTAAGTGAAATAAGTTGTGAGGAGTTGTACTGTCCCCAATCTTGTGATTGTTCTTGGATGACACATCCATACTTTTCCATTTTCAAAGATTCAATATTTTTTTTAAACATTTAAATACTCTTTAACTCAATACAAAACTCTTTATAAAACATTACTTTATTCTTTATGAACATAAAGAGACACCCTAAGCTTGTCCATGTCAATCCAAAGGGACTTTCTAAGTATCACCTAAGGGGCTCTGCATATAACCAATGTCATGGAATCTATCCATGGTGACCCAAGAATTAAGTCCCATGTGTCACATAGAACATGGTGTTAAAAGTAATGTACTAGACTCTAATTCCATACCTATTATCACACGTAAGGGCCCAAGTCTTTCTTGAGGCCTAATACAACCATTGTTTCATCAATCCCATATAAGGGGTTTCCCCTAGGTAACCAGTGTCACTCGTCTAGAGGTGAAAATAGATAATACTTGATGAGCCCATATTAGGGACATCAGATATCACCCTCGGTGTGTTTACTAAACATTAAAAATTCAAATAAAAGGCATGAGATCTCACCCAAGGGGTTTTTTAGGTCCTCTAGTCTTGATACCTTGAGAGGGGGGTGAATCAGGGTATGACAGATTAAAACAATTGACCCTTTTGATCTTGTTTTTCTATTAGACAAAACCCTCTTCTCTCTCCCTTCCAATGCAGAGTTTGAATAAAACTTAAAGAATGCATAGGAAATTGAATTTTTTTATTAGTTTACCCTCACTGGGCTACGTCCAAGGAGCATACACTGGCAGTGTTCTGATATACCAATTCAACTATAAGAGAACTATTGTTTACATGTTCAAAGTGGACTCATTGTCCCACCTAGTTTACAACCACTCACAATTTGATAACTCACTGCTCTCCCAACTGAAGTGAGATCAATGCTTCTTCAGAAGATCAACATACAATTTATAGACCTGTAGGTCTCATCATTATCACTAATGAATGCATCCTTCACTATATGTAGATGCTCTGTTGAAGTCCAAATTTCATCCACTGATGAATACCACTTTACCACAGATGTTCTAGGAAATTTATAACTTTAACGAAACCCTAGGGTGACTTTGGTTCCCCTTTAACTAGTGCACATCCTCTGCCTTCATTGCAGAAAACCCAACTTGCGCACCACACTTGCGTGCCACACAGCTTTCATAGCACAGTTGTGCAGTTGCGCAGTACACTTGCGTGGCACACTTGCGCGGTACACTTGCATAGTACACTTGTGTGTCATGATTTCCCCGCACACATGCACACCCCACTTGTGCGCACACCTTACTATGCACAGCACTCCCACTTGCGTGATCAGATCTTGGATTTTCTCTATGTGTTGAGCTCGTTAATAAATAAACAGGGTAGCCATCTATTTATAGGCAATTTGAGGACTTGTGTTCCACACTTGCACGCCATACTTGTGAACCATACTTGTGTGCCACTTTCTTTCCTTTTTCATATTTTGATATTATGATCTTGAAATATGACTTGTGGACCACACTTGTGTGCCATACTTGCGCACCACTTTAGGACTTGCGTGCCACACTTGCACACCACTTTTGGACTTGCGCGCCACTTTTCCTTTGCCAAATTTTTGATGTGCTGAATTTGAAAAATTTCTGGCATACAACATTATAAACTTCCTTAACACAATATTACAACTCCCTTTGACAAAAACGCTTTTCCCCATTCTCCAGGAAAACCCCTTTTTCAACAGTTTGAGTCATTGAGACTCGCTTTGTCAACAAACAAAACATGGAGTCCTATATTTTCAACAAATACAATCATCTCAAAAATTCTTCAATGATACCTTGGGGGATTTTTTCCCAACAATATCCCCCTTTGGGTTTGTTGAAAACTCTTCTCAAAACAATTCTCCATTCTTTGATACCTCATTAAGGCTTCATTCATCTCCATCCACAATTCAGCTCTTGTGATATAGATAGAGATCAATGATTTACTAAACACATACTCTAATCCCACATGATCAATGCTCAGCATGAGAAATAGGAGTATCATGAAAAGCTCATCAATGACTCACTTCATTTCTAACAACACTGTTGATACCAACCTGATACCAATTGAAAATTCTGATTTTATCACGATCATCAGCTATCATGATATCTATTCTTTTATAGATCACATCTAGAATCCTCTGATTTAATTTTATCCCCCTATCTCATTTCTCCCCCAATCACGATGATCCACCTGTCAGCTTCTCCCCGTGTCTTGACTAAGAAATTTTCTCCCCCTTGAATAATCACATTTTCTCACGTTTTCTCCCCCTTTGGCAATGAACCCAAAGGGCACTCCTTTGCAGTCTACAGTAGGGTAAAAACACATATCACAACATAAGGGAAAAACACACCATACCTCAGGGAGAGGGGAGTGGTCCCACATCGACAGTTTTCATGTGTGGGGAGTCGACTGGACTCTCAGAGCCAGTGAATACCTCTCAAAAGCTTCTTTGGGTAAGGCCTTTGTCAGAATATCTGCAACATGTAGCTCTGTAGGCACATTCTCTAACTTCACAAGCCCTTGCTCCACCTTCTCCTTGATGAAATGATATTTTATCTCAATGTGCATTGTCCTTGAGTGATGAACTATATTTTTTCTAAGATTGATACACTTGAGTTATCACACTGGATTCTGATCGGAGACTTCACTTCAACTCCCATATCTTCAAGTTGTTTCTTCATCCACAATAACAATGTGCATAATTGAGTGGCCGCAATATATTCATCCTCTACAGTGCTCAGAAAAACTCAATCTAGATTCTTGATTATCCAAGAAATACCCAATATACCAAGATAAAATGCACCTTCTGATGTTGATTTTCTATCGTCTGCTGATCTAGTCCAATCTGCATTTGTATATCCCAATAACTCTGGCTGAGATTTTTCATTATACATCAGACCAAAATCCACGGTGCCTTTGATATACCGAATTATTCTTTTTTATTACGATCATGTGGCTTTCTTTTGTATTTCTTTAGTAACGTGCTTCTTGGCATGTGGAAAAAACAATATCAGGTCTTATTGCTGTTAGGTATAGTAAATTTCCGATAATATGCATATATTCAGTGATATTAACTGCCATGCCATTGTCATCTTTTGATAATTTCATCCGGGTAGCAATCAGTGTCTTCATCTCCTTGGAATTCTCCATTCCAAACCTTCTTAGAACCTCTTTGGAGTATTTGGATTGAGAAATTAAAGTTCCATTACTTCCTTGTGTCACCTGTAAACCAAGTAAAAATGTCAGATCACCAATCATGGACATTTCAAACTCACTTTTCATGAATTCAGAAAACTGTTTGCACTTAGCTTCATCTGATCCACCAAATATTATGTCATCAACATAATCCAGCACCATCATCCTTTTATTACTATTGTTTTTGAGGTAGATATTGTAATCAACTCCACCACATTGAAATCCAAGCTTCTTCAAATATTGATCCAGCCTTGAGTACCATGCTCTTGGTGTTTGTTTCAACCCATATACTAGTTTATTCAACCAAAAAACTTTATTCTCATCTTCATGAATGAGAAAACGATTTGGCTACTCAATTTACACCTCTACTTCTAGAAACCTATTCAGAAATTCATATTTGACATATATCTGGAACACTTTGATCATTATTTGCACTTCTATGGCTATAAATAATCTGATTGTCTCTAGTCTCACAATCGGTGCAAATGTCTTATCAACATTTATTCCCTCTATCTGGGAGTACCCCTTGCACACTAGTCATGCTTTGTTCCAAATCATTGTGTCATCTTCGTTCATCTTGTTGAGATAGACCCATTTAGTCCCGATGATATTCTTATCTGCTGGCCTCGACACAATCTTTCATGTCTGATTCTTCTCAATCTGATCTAGCTCTTCATTCATTGCCTGAATCCAGTTTCCATCTTCAGCTACAACAATGAAGCATTTCATCTCAACCTATGATAGTAAAGATGTTTGCTACATTGATTTCATTATTCTCATCTGAACTGGAGATGATTGATCGCCAATAATATTCTTCCAGTCAATTTCAGCTTGACTCCTTGGATTTCGGGTAGATACAAATTTTACTTCCTCATGCTCATCATTAGTATCTTCTTCTGAATCAACATCATCCACTTCTTCTCTATAAGGACTTGGCCTTAAAAATAACATAATCTTGAATTAAATGAAAAATTCACATTGAGAATCTTTTCAGGTTTAGAGTTCTAGAGAATTAGGACATAACTATTACATCTCAAAAGATTAAAAAGTAGACACTTCTACTCAGTTTCCATTTTTTTCATAAAATAAAAACTATTAAAAAGAAACATGTCTAGTTCCGTGTTTTAGATAGCATGTCTTTCTTTGATCCCATTCTTGAACCTATTCATCTTTAAGTCCTGTGGAAAACATTTCAAAAACTTGGGATGAGTATAAAAAGCTCAGTAAGTGATACACAAAGAAGGAAAACTGTTAGTTTTTCAAAACAACAAGTAAACCATGGATACTTTAACATAAGTAATACTTTTCACCTTTATGAAGTAGTAAATACTCTTCACAAAATAAAATATCACTACTTACCCATTTGTAACCAAAAGATTACCATAAAACCCATATAAATAACACATAACATATAAAGGCAACTTGGGACATAAACATACTTAAATGGAATAACTATACGGTCGACATCCACACATATCACTAAATGGAATAGCCATACGGACAACTTCCATACCCAATGCATTAGAGGTTATAACGTAACCACCCATCCTGGTATTGACGGAACCACCCGTCATTTGGTTTATCATGTAACCACCCGTCAAATGTCCAAGTACCATTATAAAATCATAAGACATAAAACAAATATAAAGGAAAGAAAACATTTCCACATTTCAATCACAATATATATTTTAAATATATTGACATAAAAAATCCATTATCAAAACCATTTTCAATACCAAAATACATAAAAGAGTATATGGTATTTATTTTCTTTTAAAAATCATTATGGCTTATTGAGGAAGCCAAAGATCAAATAATACTCGTGGCGGCGGAAAAGGTCGTTGTCACCGCTTATGTTAAAAAAACATTCCTTTTTGTCATTTAGAAAAATGATTCATAGAAAATTATTCCCTTTGAATGAAATGAAAATTCAAAGGTGTTTATACATCATATAAAAGAACGTCTTGTATTAAAACAAATTATTCCGCAAAGAAAAGAGATTGAGATGAAGTCCCTTACCTCATGTCCGACTTGACTTGATCGTTCTTTAATATCCTTAATAATAAACTCGAGTTAATTTCTACTTGATTAAGAACATTTTTCAAGTTAATTATCCCTTTTATATCACATATTACCATGTTATTAACATTATGTAATCATTTAAGTTAATAATGTTTGTTTTGTCGATATTTGGTACTCGAGTAAAAAATGAACACCTTATATTTACAAGTTGTCCATGTGGTCAATAGTCCATTATATCCAGAATGAAATTCATTATTTAGATACCATATATATCATGTATATCCGATATATACATGTATTTATAATAGTACATAACATTTGGAGGTAACAAATGAAATGCACCGTTCATGGAGACGGTAAGCCGTACATACGCATGAACGCTACTTTCATTTATATTTCTTATTTTAATGGAATTAAAACAATAATGATACATAGGTATATTATAATTACAGTATAATATCATATATAATATCATTAACTCTATCCTTTATACATCCCACATAAATCATTAACAAGTCACATCACTTTGAGGGGGCGGTAGTCCGCACTTCCTCAAATGAGATTATCGTATTTACCCACTATGGAAACCATAAAGGTGTTCTATAAATGGAAAATACAGAATCAAAATATATATCATATATCAATATAGTGTCATCATAATGGCCACCATGAGAGGCGGTAGGAGATAATTGAACAATCATCGTTTCGTGAGGCCATAGTTCACCGTCCACAGAAGCAGTATGTTATTCACCCATTAGATGGAGGTGTGTGTTAGTGTAGTTAGAATCCTTATCATAACAATATCCTAGTATATTTAGGATACTAGTCTTGTTACTAAATAAAGGAATAAAAATATTTTAGGGGATTGTAGAAGCAAAATAAAACAAAAGAACATAAGAGAAGAAATTACCTTTAAATCGGGTAACTCTTTTTGATTTGAGCCAAAGGCTTCCTTGGGAAGACTTCTACCCAATTTGAGGATCCTAGGAGTAATAGACGGATGTTTAGAGATTATATGAGTAGATTTTGTATGAGCCAAGGGCTTGAGAGGTGTGGGTAAGGGGGTATAGGTGGGGGGCTTTTATAATAGAGAGGACGGGCTCTTTTGAAAATCTTGAAAATATTATTTTATTATATAATGAATTTCGGTTTATAAAGGTCCAAAAATCATTAATGTAAAATATAAGGTGACCCATGTTCAAAATAAAATCATCCAATAATAATTGGACAAGTGTTGGATATTGTTTCAAACATTATATTATTATTTATTTAAATTATTCAATAATGACGTAAACATTGAGTCATCATTGTGTCATAAATAATTTTATATATTTGATGTCTAAAAATTATAAAAAAATTACCATGTTGTAGAAAATATATTTAGCTTTCTAATTAATATTTATTTTCAAGAAGATCATTTATATAAAAAAAATTAAAATTGTGTTACATAGGTATTACATACTTTGGTTATATTTTCCTTTCTTTAAAAATAATTTGATAAAAGGTCGTTGTCACACTGAAGTGATTCCATGGGGTCCCAATGTTGGCACACGGCATCCCATGGTCGGCCATGAAAAATACAAGAGGATGTGGACACTTTTTGGGGTCATTTTATATTATTATTATTTTATTTTATTACCCTTAACTACCTGATTACAGATTAATCACGAAAATTAAAGATAATTACCGTCGTTACTATTCGTAATGTCCAAAAACAAAAAGTTATTAATTACATAATTTGTACCTTATTATTCCAAATATGGAATCCATTTTACCAAATTCCAAACACAAAAATTTCATTAATTAATTTAAAAATAATTCTCATTGTCAAAACCAATAGCATGTTTTTAAGAAACAATATCTATCAAAAGATTGACAATTGATTATGTCCAATATCAAAGTGAAATTATTTATAATGACCACCATTGGATGAAATGGTAAAAATATATTCTAATTAAACTTTAAACCCAATTAAAAAAGTAATCTAACCATATAATTAAATTAGATGAAAAAGCATTTTTGAATTAAAATCCAGCATTTTTCACTATTCATTAAAAAAATGAACATTGTTAGAAAAATGGGAACAAAATTATCCAAAGTAAATTTAAATGTCCCAATTCTAAAGAAGAATTTTATTTTGTCCAATATAATGTATAAAAGTGACCAAAACAATATTTAAAGAGGGTTCTGCATCAAAAGGTTATAAATCAACCTTTTAGTAAATATTAGAGTATTTGTGCTTAAAATTGGATTCATTCGCATTTTAAGCCTCTAAAATTTATTAGATAAATTTAAAAACACTTAACAAATATATATAATCATATTTTAGTTATTTCTATTCATTTCCACCAATAAAACGGCTAGGTGTTAACTACCTTTTAAAATAATATTATTATATTGTTAGTGTGTAACATAAGATTTCAAAGAAATCTGTTGTTGCGTATCAGGTATGCCATCGAACATAACAACCACATTAACGAAACATTAATATTTAATTCAAAAATATTAATAAATATAAAAATTTCTTATTCTTTATTTACCTGGGATGTTACATCCTTTCTCCCTTTTGGGAATTGCGTCCTCACAATTTTATTCACTTATCAAATAATTGGGGGTATTTATCCCTCATAGCATTTTCAGATTCACATGTTGCCTCGTAAAACATATATATTTTAAACAAAACCTTCACCTGACGAATTACCTTATTCCGCAAAACTTGCTCTCTATGTTCAAGAATCTGGACTGGTTTTTCCTCATAAGAGAGATTCTCTTACAACTGAAATACGTCTGGGCTCAAAAAAATGAGATGGATCTGGCATATACTTTCTCAACATTGAAACATGAAAAACATTGTGTACTTGGGAAAAACATGGAGGTAATGCCACTCTGTATGCAATTTAACAAACTTTATCCAGGAAGTCATATGGTCCAATGAACCTTGGACTCAACATTCCTTTCTTACAAAAATGCATCACACTTTCCATTGAGATACTTTGAGAAAAACCTGATCACCTACCTCAAAAGAAAGTTCCTTCCTCTGGTTATCTGCATAACTTTTTTGCCTGCTCTGAGCTATTCTCAAGTGCTTTTGAATCAACTAAACTTTCGTTTCCATCTCTTCTACCAATTCTAGTCCCATCATCTTCCCTTCACCTACTTCATCCTAAAAATCTGGAGTTCGACACTGCTTCCCATATAATGCCTCAAACATAACCATCTATATACTGGAATAAAAACTATTATTATAATAAAATTAAACCAAAAATGATGTTGGTCCCATATTCCTTGGTAATCCATCATGCAAGCACATAAAATATCCTCCAAGGTCTGAATTTTTCATTCTGATTGCCCATCTGATTGCGGATGAAAAGCTGTACTAAAATTTAATTCAGTACCCAACAACTTCTGAATGACTTTCCAAAAGTTAGAAGTAAACCTGGGATCATGATCAGATACAATGGAGAGGGTAAATCCATGTAACATTATTATCTCTTTAACATACAACCGAGAAATTTATCTAGAGAGAATGTATCTCGAATAGGTAGGAAATGAGTAGATTTAGTCAATTGATCAACAATAACCCAGATTGCATTATTACCTCGAGATATCTTTGTTAATCCCAAAACGAAGTACATAGATATATTTTTCTATTTACACTCTAGCACCGGTAATGAATGAAGCATTCCTTTTGGTAACTGCCACTCTGCTTTAACCTGTTGACAAGTCAAACACATCAGAGTAAAATCAGCAATATCTCTTTTCATTCCATCCCACTAGTAATACACTCAAAAATCACTGTACATATAAGTACTACCAGGATGAACTAAAAACGGGGAACTATGAGCCTCGCATAACAACTCATTCTTCAATTGTGAATCACAAGGCAAACATAATCTCTTAACAAACCTCAAAACACAATCATTATCAATGTTAAATTCAGGAAACTTACCCTTCTGAAGCAGCTCTATCTTTTTCTACAACTTACTGTCTTTCTTTTGCGTTTTCTTAATTTTGTCTAATAGAGATGATCTCACTGACACCTGAAACAAAACAGAAGAACTTACTTCACCAATAACTTCTATGCCAAAGTTCATCAAATCAAAAACCAAAGAATCTCGTTCCAAATGTAGCATGGTTAATGAAGCATTACTTTTTCGACTCAAAGCATCATCCACATTATTTGCTTTTCCCAGATGGTAATGAATTGTACAATCGTAATCCTTGATTAATTCCATCCATCTACTCGGTCTCATGTTCAATTATTTCTGAGTGAATATATACTTTAAACTTTTTTGATCGGTATATATTTCACACTTTAATACATACAAATGATGCCTCCAAATTTTTAAAGCAAAAAACCATAGCAGCTAATTCCAAATCATGTTTAGGGTAATTTAACTCATGAGTTTTCAACTGACGTGAATCATAAGCAATTACCTGATCATTCTGCATAAGGACAAAACCAATTCCTTTCAACGAAGAATCACTATAGATAACAAACTCACCATTTCTGGAAGGCAGTGCTAAAACTGGAGCATTCACCAATATTCTTTTCAATTACTCAAAACAATCATCACATTCTTTTGTCCAAATGAACTTGACACCATTTCTAGTTAACTCATTAATTGGACTAGATAACCATAAAAAAATTTCAACAAACCTCTGGTAAAAACCTGAGTCAACATAGCCATCGTTGTAGTAAACTGTTCAATTCTAATTCTGACCATCTCAAGTTGCTGATTTAGAAGATTATTCTCCTCTGTATGCCTTCCCAACATAGATGCCTTATTTACTCTATGGAAAACCGTTATTAACAATGAAATATATTAGGCTAAGAAACATGGTAATCTGTAAATGATGTATGATTTCAATATTAACATAAATTACTTTATATATATTAATTTAACAATACCCAAACTCCTAAAGTTATCTAAACCGACCTCTAATACCAACTATAAAGACTCGGCCATAAAACATTACATAATCTTGAATTAAATGAATAATTCACATTGAGGATATTTTCAGGTTTAGAGTTTTAGAGAATTAGGACATAACTATTACATCTCAAAAGATTACAAAGTAGACACTTCTACTCAGTTTCCATTTTTTTCATAAAATAAAAAGTCATAAAAAGAAACATGTCTAGTTCCATGTTTTAGATAGAATATCTCTCTTTGATCCCATCCTTGACACTATTCATCTTTAAGTCCTATGGAAAACATTACAAAAACTTGGGATGATCATAAAATGATCAGTAAGGGATACAAAAAGAAGTAAAACTGTTAGTTTTTAAAAACAACAAGTAACCCATGAATAATTTAACATGACTAATAATTTTCACCTTTAGGAAGTAGTAAATACTCTTCACTAAAAAAAGATCTCTATTTACCCATTTGTAACAAAAATATTACCATAAAACCCATATAAAGAACACATAACATATAAAGGAAACTTGGGACATAAACATACTTAAATGAAATAACCATATGATCGACTTACACACATATCACTAAATGGAATAGTCATACGGACGACTTCCATACCCAATGAATTAGAGGTTATAACGTAACCACCCATCTTGGTATTCATGGAACCACCCTTCATTTGGTTTATCACGTAACCACCCATCAAATGTCTAATTACCATTATAAAATCATAAGACATAAAAAAAATATAAAGGAAAAAAAATTTACACATTTCAATCAAAATATATCACTTAAATATATTGACAAAAAAAATCCATTATCAAAACCATTTTCAATACCAAAATACATAAAAGAGTATATGGTATTTATTTTCTTTTAAAAATCATTACGGCTTGTTGAGGAAGCCAAAGATCAAATAATTCTCGTGGCGGCGGAAAAGGTCGTTGTCACGACTTATGTTAAAATAAACATTCCTTTTTGTGGTTTAGTAAAATGATTCATATAAAAATATTCCCTTTGAATGAAATGAAAAGTCAAAGGTGTTTATATAGCATATAAAACAATGTCTTGTATTAAAACAAATTATGCCTCAAAGATAGGATATTGAGACGAAGTCCCTTACCTTGTGTCCGACTTGACTCGATCGTTCTTTAATCTCATGAATAATAAACTAGAGTTAATTTCTACTTGATTAAGAAACTTTTTCAAGTTAATTATCCCTTTTATATCATTTATTACCATGTTATCAACATTATGTAATCATTTAAGTTTATAATGTTCTTTTTGTCGATATTTGGTACTTGAGTCAAAAATGAACACCATATATTTACAAGTTGTCCATGTGGTCAATAGTCCATTATATCCAGAATGAAATTCATTATTTAGATATCATATATATCATCTATATCCATTATATACATGTATTTATAATAGTACATAACATTTGGATGTAAGAAATGAAATACACCGTTCATGGAGATGGTAAGTCGTACGTACATGTGAATGCTACTTTCATTTCTATTTTTTATTTTAATGGAATTAAAACATAATGATACATAGTTATATTATAATTCCAGTATAATATAATATGTAATATCATTAAATCTATCCCTTATACATCCCACATAAGGCATTAATGAGTCACATCACTTTGAGGGGGCGGTAGTCCGCACTTCCTCAAATGAGATTATCGTATTTACCCACTATGGAAACCATAAAGGAGTTCTAGAAATGGAAAATACAGAATCATAAAGAAAACAGAAACATAATATATATCATATATAAATTAATTTCCATCATAATGGACACCATGAGAGGTTGTAGGAGATAATTGAACAATCATCGTATCGTGAGGAAGTAGTTCGTCGTCCACATAAACAGAATGTTCTTCACCCATTAGATGGAGGTGTGTGTAAGTTTAGTTTGAATACTTCACATAAAAACATACTATTATACATAGGATTCTATTTTTGTTTCAAAAGTCATTAATAAAAAGAGTTTATGGGGTTGGACAACCAAAATAAAACAAAAGAACATAAGAGAAGACATTACCATTAAATTGGGTAACCCTTTTTGATTTGAGCCAATGGCTTCCTTGGGAAGACTTCTGCCCAAAGTGAGGCTTCTAGGAGTAAGAGAGGGATGTGGAGAGATAATAAGAGTATATTTTGGAAGATCAAAGGGCTTTAGAGGTGTGGGTAATGGGGTAGAGGTGGGGTCCTTTTATAAGAGAGAGGAGGGGCTCTTTTGGAAATTCTGAAAATAATATTTTATTATATAATGCATTTCGTTTTTTAAAGGTCCAAAAATCATTAAAGTCAAAGCTATGGTGGCCCATCTTCAAAATTAAATAATCCAATAAGAATTAGACAAGTTTTGGATATTGTTTCAAACTTTATCTTCTTATTTATTTAAATTATTCAATAATGATGTAAACATTGAATCATCATTATGTCATAAATAATTTTATTTATTTGAGGTCTAAAAATTATAAAAAAATTACCATGATGTAGGAAATATTTTATATTTATAATGGCTATTTATAGTCAAATATATCATTTATATAAACAAAATTAAAATTGTTTTACTTAGGTGTTACATATTATAGTTATATTTTCCTTTCTTTAAAAATAATTTGATAAAACGTCACTATCACACTAAACTGATTCCATGGGGTCCCAAGGTTGGCACAAGGCATCCCATGGTGAGACATGAAAAATAAAAGAGGATGTGGACACTTTTTGGGCTCATTTTATATTATTATTATATTATTTTATTACCCTTAACTACCCGATTACTAATTAATCGCGAAAATTAAAGATAATTATCGTTGTTACTATTCATAATGTCCAAAAACAAAAAGGTATTAATTACATAATTTGGACCTTATGATTACAAATATGGAATCCATTTTACCAAATTCCAAACACAAAAATTGCATTAGTTAATTTAAAAATAATTCTCATCGTCAAAACAAATAGCGTGTTTTTATGAAACAATATCTATCAAAAGATTGACAATTGTTTATGTCCAATTTCAAAGTGAAATTAATTATAATGACTACCATTGGATTAAATGGTAAAATATATTCTAATTACACTTTAAAACAAATTAAAAAGTTAATCTAACCATATAATTAAATTAGATGAAAAAGCAGTTTTGAAGTAAAATGCAGTATTTTTCACTATTCATTAAAAAAATGAACATTGTCAGAAAAATGCCAAAATTTTATCCAAAGTAAATTTAAATGTCCCAATTCTAAAGAAGAATTTTATTTGGTCCAATAGAATGTATAAAAGTGACCAAAACTATATTTAATGATGGTTCTCCATCAAAAGGTGATAAATCGACCTTTTAGTGAATATTAGAGTATTTGTGCTTAAAATTAGATTCATTCACATTTTAAGCCTCTAAAATTTATTAGATAAATGTAAAAACATTTAACAAACATATATAATCATATTTTAGTTATTTCATTTCATTCTCGCCAATACAAAGGCTATGTGTTAACTACCATTTAAAATAATATTATTATATTATTAGTGTGCAGCGTAAGATTTCCGAAAAATCTATTGCTACGTATCCGGTATGCCATCGAACATAGAAACCCCATTAATGAAACTTTAATATTTAATTCCCAAATATTAATAAATATTAAAATGTTTTATTGTTTATTTGCATGGGATGTTACATGATCCCCCTACATTTCTTTCTTCCTCATCACTCTCAGCAAGAAATTATTCATTGACCTATTGAATGATCTCCTCATTCTCTACTACATTGACATCATTACTCTCAACTAGTTTTCCCAGCCTTTTGTTAAATCATTTATATGCCTTACTTTTCCCTGATTATCCATGTAATATCCCTTCATCTCCTCATGACTCCTATTTCCTATGTTTTTCCTTGTTGAGGATAAAGCACTTACTTCCAAATATTCAAAAGTATTTCACCATTGGATACTTTCCTTAACACATATTGTATGGAGTCTTTCCTTCCTTCAGACACAACAAAGCCCTATTAGAAATGTAGACCAATGTCAAAACTGCTTCCTTCCAAAATTTATTTGGTAGGTCTTTTTCAATGAACATCGTTCTGACCATGTTATTGATGATCCGATTTCTCCTTTCAACCACTACATTCTGTTGGGGTGTTCTTACTAAGGAAACTTGATGCTTTATCCCATGTTTCTCGAGATAGACTTCCACCTGACTGTTTGTGAATTTCGTACAATTTTCAGTACGAAGCTTCAAAATTTTCTGCCCAAGCATCCTTTCACACTCCCTCTTATACTGTTTTAAGCAGCTGACCACATCCGACTTATGGGAAATAACAAATACCCATGCCATTATTCTATAGTCATCAATGAAAATAACATATTACCTCTTTCCATCAGTTTCTCTTGGTGTGATAGGACCACAAACATCAGTATGCACCAATTCGATCAATCTTGTTGACTTCTTTTCCTTTTCCTTATACGTATTTCTGATAAGCTTCCCTTGTTGGAATGCATCACACGTGTGAGTAAGATCACATGATAGTTTAGGGAGGTATCTTGCTACATCACACTTCACTAAATCTTCCAGGGATGGTTGGCAAAGATGACCAAGTCGTTTATGCCACAACTTTTTTTCTTCCTCTCTAGACAGAAAACACATATCTTCTTCTCCACTTACCATGTAAGGATTTCCCTTTGTTCTTTTTCCCTGTAGAACTAATACCCTGTCTCTTCCATTGATGACACACATCTTCTTAGTAAACCTTATAGAATTTATTGAGTCACATAGTTGACTGACACTGAGAAAATTGTGACTATGGACTTCAACTACTAAGACATCATCACGTCTCATCTCTTTTCCCCCAAACATGTCCTTTCCTGTGCCAATAATCTTAATTACTTCATCATGTCCAAACTTGAAATCTCTTTATTTATCATATTTTATGCCTCTAACAAGATCTTTATTACCTATCATGTGAGATGTGCAACCACTATCAATGATCCACACACCAGAGCGATCTGATGCTTTAAGGGAAATTTATGGCACCACGGCCTTCTCATCCTTCTTCTTTTTGGTCCATATTTGTGTCTTCACACTCATCATGGATTGAGACTTCTGTTTTTTATCAGATTATTATGGACTAGCTTCATCTTGCAAAGCTGCAAATCTATTTTTCATTTTTAACTCACTTGTTGGTTTATTGATCTGCTGCTTGCGAACATTATGATTCTTTTTTGGCACATTCCTCTGTATGGTTGAAGTGTAGTACCTAGCCATGTTCCCAAATCCTCCACACCAAAAAACAGTGTCTTTCAAAATATGTTCTAGAGAACCATTCTCTGTTTATCTGCCACCTTTTTTCTTGTTCCCTTCGATATCTCTTGGTTATGGAACACACATACTGTGAATGTCTCATATTTCAACAACAATAACACCTGATATAAGGTTCATTCCTTCGTGTTACTTCTTCTCTACGAGTTTCCCCTTGGGATCTCTAAATATTCTGATTCTTCTTTATGCCCAAATCACCCTTCAATCTCGGGATGGTTGCTTGCGGTCTGACTTCAATTTTCACAGATTTTTGTATCTGATCAAGCCCTGAAATATCCTTAACATCTGAGCTCAATTTATTATTCTTTCCTACTGAACTAATAGGCTCCTCTTTAATCATTTCAGTCTTCAGAAAAACCTGATTTCCCAAGAATGTGTTGGGAATCAATGGTTTTTCTTGGTCTTTAACTTTTCTCCGCAGACCGATAACTTCCTCTTCAAGCTCTTCGATATGATTGACATGATCTTTCCTTGTGTTTTTTAAGCCATAAAACTCCCTTATTTATTCTTTAATCATGGGTTTATACTCACTAACTGATTATGAGTTCTCTGGTTTTGATGACTTGTGTTTCTCAATTTCTTCCATTAACTCAGACTTCTCTTCTTCTTACTGCTTCATATATAGTTTGGCATCATAAACAATTTTGTTATCTTTATTTGTTTTGGATCTCTAAACATCTATCTCTTCAAGTGCATCCTCTAACATAGCATTCATATCTATTCTTCCTTAAACTTCTTCTTTTTCATCATCACCTTCAGTTTTTTTCTTCTCCTGAGAACTACCGACAACTGCCACCATAGCATTTTCTCCACAATCTTTTCAGATCTCTATCTCTTCAACCTCCTCAGCCTCAGACTCATCTGAATTGTCGCATTCTGTTGAAAGGAGATTTTTCTTATTAAAGAAATTTCTCTTGAACAGTTTCTTTCCTTTCCCATAGGCTAATGACTTATTCTTGGGAATTTAAACTTCGACAACATCATTATCTTCTTGGATATTTTTGGGACACCTTGCTGCAAGATGGCCAACCTTTCCACATCAAAAACAGGCCAGTAGAAGTTTCCCTTTAAACATTCCTTTTCCTCTTTGATGGTTTGAGGTGAGGAATTACATCACCTCGTCTGTCTCTTCTTCTTCCTGAGAATCTTCAATAGTGAGCTTCTTCATGGCCTTGAATGCCACTTCTTTAGATTTCCCCTTTTCCACAGCCTCGTTATCATCATTTCGCATTTCATATGTAACCAAGGTACTATGAAAATTGTCCAATGTTAGCTCTTTTGGATCTTTATCTTCTAGTACTAAAACTTTTTGATTGAACCGAGGTGGACTTTTCCTCAAGATGCACTTTACAATATTTATGTCTTCAATGACTTCTCCCATACCTTTCATATCTTTCACAACAACATTTACCCCGTCAAAGAATCCATCAACAGACTCATTTGGGTTCATTCTTAGATCTTCATACTTGTTCCATAATACTTGCATCTTCGCTTCTCTGACCTTTATATCTCCTTCATATATGTTCAAAAACTTTTCCCACATAGCATGTGATGTTTTTCATGATATCACCTTGGTATATATAGCATTGGATAGGGCTCCTCCCAAAGCATTGATTCCTTTTGCATCAGTATCCAATTCTCTTCGCTCAACTTCTGATAATGCACTTATATTTATATCAGTTGTGATACCATGAATTTCTGTTGTAAACACATCCATTCCCAAAGATTGAAAGTAGTGTTGCATCCGATTCTTCCATAGCTGAAAATTGTTCCATTCGAAGATCGGAATCCCTTTATAATTAGTGACCTCCATTTGAAGAGAAACATTGATATCAACCTTTATCTTTGATACCAATTTTTAGGTCCACTAGGCTAGATACCCTGAGTAAGGTGGGAATTAGCGTATGATAGATTAACACAATTTCCCCTTTTGATCTTGTTTTTTTGTTAGACAAAACCCTCTTTTCTTTCCTTTCTGATGCAGAGTATGAATAAAACTTAATTCATGCACAGGACACAATGATTTTTACTTGGTTCACCCTCATTGGGCTACATCTAAGGAGCATACACCGGTAGTGTGCCGATGTACCAATTAAACTATAAGCGCATTGTTGTTTACAAGTTCAAAATGGACTCACAGTCCCTCCTGGTTTACAACCACTCACAATTTGAGAACTCACTGGTCTCTCAACTGAAGTGAGATCACTGCTTCTTCATAATATCCACTCACAGTTTATAGACATGTAGGTATCTTCATTAACACTAATGAATTCATCCACCACTGTATGTGGATGCTATGTTGAAGTCCAAATTTCATCCACTGATGAATACCACGTTACCACAGATGTTCTAGGCAATTTTTAACTTTCAGGCAACCCCAGGGTGACTTGTGTGCCCTATTAACTAGTGCACAACCTCTACCTTCATTATGGAAAAAAGAACTTGCGTGCCACACTTGCACTCCACACTAGCGAAGCAAACATGCGCGCCACACAGCTTGCGCAGCACACTTGCGTGGTTGCGCGGTACACTTGCACGGCATACTTGCGCAGTACACTTGCACGGTATACTTGCACGTCATGCTTTCCCCATACACTTGCACGCCCTACTTGTGCACACACTGAACTTTGCGAGACACTCCAACTTGTGCGATCAGAGCTCGGATTTTCTCTAAGTGTTGAGCTCATTAATAAATGAGGAGGGTAGCCGCCTATTTATAGGCATTTTGAGGACTTTCACGCCACACTTGTGTGCCATACTTGTGCGCCATACGTGCACGCCAATTTATTTCCTTTTTAATATTTTGATATGATGATCTTGAAATATTACTTGTGCACCACACTTGCGTGCCATACTTGTGCGCCACTTTAGGACTTGCACGCCACTTTTGGATTTTCACGCCGCTTTTCCTTTGCCAAAATTTTTATGTTCTGAATTCGAAAAATTCATGGCTTACAACATTAGAAACCTCCTTCACACAAGATCACAACTCACTTTTCCAAAAACACTTTTCCCCATTCTCCAGAAAAACCCCCTTTGTCTACAGTTTGAGTCATTTAGACTTGCTTTGTCAACAAACACAACATGGATTCCTGCATTGTCAACAAACACAATCATCTCAAAAATTCTTCAATGATACCTTGAGGGATTTTTTCTCAATAGGGTCCTTAAGTTGGAACCTATTTTGTCACCCTCATCATGGAAGCATAGAATCTCACAAGCAATGCATACATATATATACACACACAACATTCCAAGAAAGTAATATTTCATTTTTTCAAGCATTTGTATTACCATAGGCATGTTGCTCAAGGAAAAACTAAACGATAAATTGTCACTTTATGGCTTAAAAGATATCACACCTCATCTGAGGGTTTTTATTCTAAAAACATGACATTGTATTTCAATAATTCATTTAATTTAATTTAAAGGGTTCAATTAATCTCAAGTCATAAAGTATATATCATACAGAAAAAAGTGAGTGTGTGAGGCAAGACATAATATCAGGGTGAAACATGCTTAAAATTTAACACAATGAAAATAATAGAGGGCACATGATTTAAGGAATATTAAAAAGACATTAACAAAAGGGCATAAGAAAGGTATTCTACCTCAAGAATAAGAAGACCGAGATGAACACATCATCACTTAACATTTTCATTAGTGACCACTCGAAGTTGCTATTTCCTGCCTCTGATCAGATTCACCTTTTCACATATATAAGGACACCTAGCCCCTATATACATATTCACATGGCCATGAATATGTACAAGGGGATCCTTACATATATGCTTATATATGCATATACCCATTTACACTTACATACATATTCATTTTTCATAAATATAAATAAGCACACCTTGTCACAATATATATATCCATGACTCCATGGGTGAAGATATATATACATATATAATAGAAGAACTTTCATATGTATATTCTCACCTATTCATATGAAGGTATGTCTCCTTTGACTCTGTTGAATTGAACATGCCTCAAGGATGACCAAAACACACTACAGATAATACTAGGGACTCAGAATCACCAAAAGACCCCAAATAAAACAAGGATAGACAATGTAGTGGGAGAAAAACCTACCTCAATTGGCGATGGAAAACTAAAAAGAACTAAAGTGCATTTCCTTCAGTGAAAAATTCCGAAATACGGATGAAGAAGTCTCAGGACATGCACTGCATACCCTAACAATGGAAGAAAAAACAAAAAATGAATTAAGCCTTGACCTGGGGTTTGGTTGAACAGAATCAGGCAATGGGTAACGTAAAAAATAGCCAACCATGGGAATAGAATGGAGTTAGAGTCCCTACCTCGATGTGACTATAGAGAATCTCAAAGGAATCGTAGTGCAACATTGAGAAATGGGAGCTCGATGGAGGGAGGGTAGCATGGACATAGAGGAGAGGAGGGGGGCTCGTGAGACACTGGGAAGGATAAGGGAGGGGGTAGATTAGGTTTTAAATTTTTTATTTTTAGTTTTATTTAATTAATTTATTTTCATTAAAAAAACACAGCACACGGTTTGGTTCGCACAGTTATCCAAACCATAGGCTAACTATGTGATGAACAATGTAATTATACTGTCCATTTAGCACTAATCGTGTGGTCTATTTGCACATTTTGGCTAAACTATGTATAGCATGTGTGGGAAATTTATACTTCTTTACTACAACTTCATGGTTAGCTGATAAGGGTTGTATGGTTTCAGACAAACTATATGCCCTGTGCATAACCTACAAACCTTTTATTTTCATAGTTTGGAACTCCCAAAATTAAATAATACTCTTGAGGGACCCATTGGAAATTTACCCAAGTCCAAAAACACAACATTCAAGTGTTCTAACTCTCAGAATTACGTTTCAAAGCTTGGTTCAAAGAACAGCCCATCCAGTAAATGCCAAAATTCAATTTTTTGTGTAATTTTACCTTGACTCAAAACATGAGTCATTATAGGATTGATCTAAATAAATATGTAATGAATATATATATGATTTTTATATTATTTTTAACATCTTTTATATTTTTAAGCATGATCAATGAAAAAGGACCAAAAATATCATACCAAAACATACGTGAAAAATGAAGAAGTTATTACCTAAAATGCGATTTTAACAAGGAATTTATAATAAAAATATGATAAAAGGTCATAATTAAATCATATATAGTATGAAATATAAAATTAATTTTATATAATATATCTATAATAAACCAATATTTGTTATACGGTAGGTTTGAATCTGTATGAAAGATATTGATACTTAAGGTAAGGGAATTTCATCTCAAATTGTCTTCTTTGGGACATATCTTATGTTATGAACCTATATTATTTTATTAGGTATATATACAGCCCCTTTGACATGTTATATAATTTATTTATTTATTCTAATGATACTTAAAGTTTCATATTATTTTATTCTTTAATGTGACTTGTGATTCAATTGTTACCAAAGTGGTATGGTTTTGATGTTACTATTTCATTGTTTATCAGGGTTGTTAATTATTATACTTACAATAATGAGATATTATGATCTACCTCTCAATAAACACATGTATGTTCATCTTATATAGTTATTTCATTAGAATACATGTTTTCCCATTATTTTCCTATCTTTATGAGCAAAATATTCCAAAATAATATTTTAAAAGAAAACTAACTTTATTTCCTTATTTAGTCAAAAAAACCTTTTTCATACATTTCCATGTTTTCAAAAAAAATATTTAAATAAATATATACTATTGAAAAAAAATTAAAGAGGTCATTTTTACCCATGTTTTAATTATTAAAAAAATTAAAATAAATCTTAAAGCCATGCTCTAAACCAGGATCGTTAGTCTTTGAATGAAAATTGTTGGGACCACTTTGAGTATGAAGATTTTATTTGCTGTCAATAGTTGTCAATACTGGTCAAAATGAATAAGGAGATGAATAAGGTCTCCATAGTTAATGGAGAATGCAATTCAGACAATTTTTAACTAATCCTAAGTTCAATTAACATGTGTCAAAGGTGACACACTGTTTAAAAAAAATGAAGAATGGTGAACTATCATCCATCTAATAATGATTATAGAAGAATGAGGATTTGAAGAAGATAATGCAATGCTTCATGATTTCATGATAACCATGCAAGATCTAACTTGAAGAAAAGAATCATATTATTTGTATGAAGTATAGAATGATGGTTGGAGAAGAAGAGAGAGTGTGGATAGGATTGACATTATAAGATGGTTGTGATTTACACATTGCCTTGAAATTAGACGATTGTTTCACTATTCTTAAAGTTCCAAATACATGTATCAATGTTCATACACTATCTGCAACATTTTAGGGGTTTGAAGAAGCCTCAATCCTTCACTTTTGGATGAAGATATATGATTGGAGTTCTTTGGAATTAACACTCTAAAAATGAATTGAGGATATGAAGTGAGGATGAATAAGTACTTTGGAATTCAAATTCTATATATCATAATAAGAAAGAAGGATGATTTCTGAAGATGAATAGAAGACATTAAGTAGTGCATTGTCTAGGAACTATAAGAATGTCCAAAACTATGACAATGCTTTTCTGATTTGTATTTCACAAATATCATAAGTTTAGAGAACTTGTGATGAAATCCTTATGAAGGATGCAAGGAATAAATATGAGTTTGGAAAAAGAAATAAAGTGGTGTGAAAGTATATGTGGCACACAAGTTTGGTGTGCAAGTATAAGTGGCGTGAAATTATATGTTGCGTGCAAGTCATATTTCAAGATCAACACATCAAAATATGACAAAGGAAAGTGGTGCACAAGTTAAATATTGGTGCAAAAGTGTGGTGTGAAAGTATAATTTGTGCGCAAGTATAAGTGGAGCACAAGTGTATGTTACTCGCAAGTCATATTTTAATTTCATTACATCAAAGTATTAAAAAAGATAGAAAGTGGCATGTAAGTTATGGAGTGGAGCGCAAGTGATGAAGTGGCATGCAAGTGATGGAGTAGTGCATAAGTGCTGGAGTGGTGCACAAGATGAGTAGCATGCCTCTCGCATAGGGTCACCAAGATGCCTATAAATAGACAGTTACCCTCCTCATTTTTTAGGCTCAACACTTAAGAGAAAATTTGACCTCTGATCACACAATTATTAGAAAGTGGAGCACAAGATGAAGTGTTATGCAATTCAGGATTTATTCATAAGGTGAGTAAGTAGGGAGGCGGGCAAGTAGAGTGGCGCGCAAGAAGAAGTGTTGGTCAATTTGTAAGAGGCATGCAAGCTGGTAGTTGTGTGCAACAAGTGTGTTGTGTCTAATCCTGAAGTGGCATGTAATTTAGGAGTTGTTTACAATTGTGGCGTGAAATTAGTTGTTGGTGCGCAAGTAGGGAGGCATGAAAGTAGGGTGGCGTGTAAGTAGGGATTGGCTCACAAGATGTGAGTTGTGCTAGAAGTTATTACCAGCTTTTGGTTAACTGCGATGATGCTAATTTGAGCTGTACTTCATTGATTTAACAATAACAAAGAGAACTTGGAATTCTAGAAAAAATAAGACGAAGAGTTTAGTGTAGTTGGTTTTTCACTTAAAGAGAAAGTGTGAAGAAGAGTAGTTTTCAGTGCAGCTTGTTTCTCATTGAAGAAGTAGAAGAAGAAGAGTATGAAGCTTACAAGGTTTCTCTATACAAAGAATTGGTTGGTTACTTTCATTCTTCTAAGTATGTAATAAGGATAAGAAATTGGTTTAAAAAGTCCCCAACACTAATTCACCCCCCCCCCTCAGTGTTAGTCATATCCCAAACTGCTCCACTCAATTGGTATCAAAGGTAGGTTCAACTCTGTTGAATTATCTACATTGAATATATTCTCTTTTGAATAGTTGAGATTCTTTCCTAATTCAACAATGAAGTTAAATTTTAATGAAGGTTCATTTATCTCTGAGTATAATTCTATATACACTACTAGAAATTTAGGCTATATCCACAGTTCTAAACTATGGCTATAGGCCCAAAAACTCTGGCTATAGGTTATAGCCACAGTTTAATGAACCGTGGATGGTATTGGCGTGGCTATAGGTCGGATCCTATAGCCACGGTTTGAAACCATGGCTATAGGGTCATACCTATAGATGCCAATAAAGGCCACCTGAACCGTGGCTATAGGGCTTTAGCCTGCATAAAAAAAAGGTTGTTGGGAGGACTGCACCAGCACCCCCCAGTACCCCCCATCCCCTGCTCTTGCACACCTCCACTGTCCCACCCCCTGCACCTTGCACCCCACCCCCTGCCCCCTACTCACTACACACCCCCCTCCCCCTAGAAATCCCCCCACCCTACACCAGCACCCCCCATACAAGGTAATCCAAATCCCATGGAATCACCAACTTCTTTGGAAATAGCCGAACCAACACAATTGAGTCGAATTCTACTTCATCAATCTCCTCAATGCAAATATTACACAACATAAGGCATGTATTCATCGAACTCACCTCTACCCCAATTGAGGTACCCATTCAGTAGAAGGAATTGAATCACAGAATCACCAAGCCCCTATTGTTCTGAACCAACACACCTCTCCTCGTCTCCCCCGCAATACATGATCCAAACACATTAAATTTTAATGTTAAGACCCTATTATTCTAAACCAACCAGCCTCCCCTTATCTCCCCTGCAATACATGATCTATACACATTCAATTATAATCTCATATCAGGAGGCTTCCATTGAAGTCGCCTTTTCTTGACTAACATGGAAAGAATCACTATTCATACAAATCCGTGGATGAAATATTATCAGGGTAGTAGAAAAAATCCCTCCCTTGATAATCACTCCCAACTCTGCCCCAATCATTTTCACATGAACCTGAAAATAGATTGAGGAAGTCCTCTTTCCTTCTCTTACATTATTCCAACCATCCTAAATAGTCCCACACACATCCAAGAAAAAACATAAATGACTCATAACCTCCACCCCGGGCTCTCCCCTTGGAACAAGGCCTAAATAATCTCCTACATGGATTTCCCGCTACTGTTGATATTCAGAAATTGTCCCATAAACCTCCAGATCCCCCTCACCCAGTCACTTTGAAAAAATAAGTTCCAAGATGATTCATAGTGTGGCCTTTGTACAACAGTGACATCCAAAGGCCAGAGCCACCCCCTAATTCTAAATATTCTCCTTCGTTGGAAGCACTTCATGTCTCATTCAGCAAACAAGAAAAATCATTTGGTTTGGGATATCCTTGTACCAAAGATTCAAAGCCAATTCGTTCATCCCGCATCTTACATGAACCAAATTTCCGAACTCCCTGCTCATGCACACCTCCCCTGCCCCACCCCCATGCACCTTTCACCCCACCCCCTGCCCCCTCCTCACTATACACCCCCTCCTCCTAGAACCCCCCCCACCCTGCACCAGCACCCCCCAATGGAGGTGAATATAAAGTAAAAAAACACAAGACCTGTAAAATAAATAAAATAGTAACAATATGTATACATGTGTGGTCAATGAGCATAAAATTTAGTTGTTCATTAATATTAATTACTTTAATATATCCCATAACATGTTGGGTCATTGAATATAAATTAAAATAAATAAAATAGTAACAATCTACATACAGATAACAAGGGTGGTCCACCAAGTGCTAACAATGTCACAACGATACACAAATAAGCTCCAATAAATTGGTTGTTTGAAACATTCCTGATAGCATCAGTAAAAGCAAAAAAAAGATTAAAGACTTTGAACAAAGGATGCATAGAATTCATACAAACTAAAGCTGTGAAATAAGATTAATTACATTGTAAAAAAAACTACGTAAACTAGAAAGATGTCAATTCAAGTAAGTGTTGTTTAAACATACCATTAACTTAAAAATCATCAAGGGAATTCTAGAAAGGGAATCAATTAGACCAGTGAATTGATTGATCTGTAAATACCTGAATAAATCCATAAATACATTAAAAATGATAATTATCTTATCTCAAGTATCAGTTTCTTACAGTGTACCAAGGCTTGAAAGCGACCCAAAACTATGAGGAATGTTCCTTGTCATTGAGTTGTATGAGAGATCCCTGTATGTGAAACAAATCATTATAAAATAATATTCAATTGAACAAGAACCTTCTATCATAACAGATTAAAAAAAAGATAAAAGTAGACTCAATAAATGAAAATAAAAATATGAAAGAACTCTAAAAGTATAATTTATAGAATCCCCCCTGGACAGAAGCCCCCCTGCTAGACCCCCCTGGACAGCAGCCGCCCCACCCCCCTGCTGGACCCCCCCTGGACAGCCCCCCTGGACAGAAGTCCCCCACATCTGTTGGACCCCCCTGAACAGCCCCCCTACTAGATAGCATCCCCCCTATTGGACCCCCCGGGACAGAAGCCCCCCCACCCCCTGCTGGACCCCCTGGATAGCAGCACCCCCAGGATAGCCCCCCTAGACAGAAGCGCCCCCCCCCCAGACAGACCCCCCCTGCTGGCGATCCCTGGACAACCCCCCCCCCCCTGCTGGACCCCCCCTGGACAACCCCCCCTGCTATACAGCAGCCCCCCTGGACAGTAGCCCCCCTTCATATTAGGATGATCTCCTTGATGTATTATTGGATCATATCGAATGTTGGGTCAGTTGGGACTGGCTAGTTTGTTGTGGTATTCCTTACATAAATGGAAGAAATTGGAAAGGTACCATGCAATTTTAGGCATGAAGGTAAGCATTTAATGGGTTTCATGACCATTTGAATATGTTAGAGGGTCATGACACACGAACTAGGCTTTAAAGATAATGACATAGTGGCTTCCAAAATAAAAATGAATGATTGGAAATAGAATATGGGGAGGGTGAGGTTATCCTAGGTTTGTGCTAAAGGTCCCTATGCATAAGAATAGTAAACATATTTCCTGTAATCATCATCAAAATTTGACGATCCCATATTTATTATTTACTTTACATGGGCTGCAGTCAAATTATAATTCTTTTATCCCAACTACACATGCTATAATTTTGTAGTATATTGATAGTGTGGGGTCGAACCCATGGAGAATATTTGGTAGAATAAAAAACTGGACTCCAAAATTTTTTTTAGGAGTCCTCAAAATTTTTATTGTTTTTGGGATATGATTGATGCTATTGAGTTTTGTTTAACATTTAGTAATAAATAGGGATCATGGTCTATTTCGGGATTGAGGTAAAAAGGATAACATTGGTCCTAACATGGAATAATCCTAGGGATTAGGCAATGAAGTGGATTTTAAAACACTATTTTGTCATGTAAAACCCAAAATAGATCTATATAAGAGTTAAATATTCCTTAGTTTTGATATAGCTAAAAATGACGATTCTTTAATCCTAGTTTTAATGGTAGAAAGTGGAAAATGTTAATAGTCATAGCCAAATCAACTCTAATCAGGCCAAGTTAAATAGTATAAATATAATATGGTAAAGGATTCATAAAATAATTTAATACATAGAATTTATTTTACATTGTTACTATCATTTGTGTTAGATGGTTCTGATTTAGAAATTCAATAAGATCATAAGACTAATACACTCAACCCTTCACCTTAGTGGTTTAGCCACTCCGGACTGTGATAATTAAGATCGAAGAAAAAAAATTGTTTAGAATTGATTTGGGAGAATGAAATAAGGGAGAAAATCAGAATTTCTCCTCGCCCCCGGCCCCCTCTCTCTGGCCCCTACACACCCCCGGCCCGCCCCACCTACACACCCCCTCCCCCTGCCCCCCACCTGCACACACCCCTCCCCCTGCCCCAGCACACCCCCTGCCCCCCCCCCACCTGCACACCCCCTGCCACCTTCCCCCCACCTGCACACCCCCTACCCCCTCCCCTTCCCCCCCCACCTGCACACCCCCTCCCCTTCCCCCCACCTACCCCTCCCCCCTCCCCCACCTGCACAAACCCCTCTCCCTACCCCAGCACACCCCCCTGCCCCCACCTGCACACCCCCTACCCCCCTCTCCCTATCCCTACTGTATATTGACATTTAAAATGAATTCTAGTACATCTATAAAAAATCATTTAGATGAGGTTAATAAATTAATGTTAGATTTAGAAAATATTAATGTTTATGTAGATGATGAGGATCCAGAAATGATCATATTAATCACTCTTGAAAATAGATATAGAACACTTGTTACGACCATGATGTATGGTTGAGTCTATTTAACATTAGAAGATATCAAATCAGCCCATTTGTATAAGGAATTGCATTCTAGAACAAAAATAAAAGGTGAGGATAATATTTTTTCACATGGGGGAGACCTTAAACTAAAGGTAAGAAAAAAAAATTCAGTAGGGACAAAAATAAGACTAATAAATAACCCAAATCTAGGATAAGCTCTATGGATATAAAAGTAATATGTTTTCACTATGTTAAACCTGACCACATTAAGCCCGAGCGTAGGAAACTCATGCGTGATTTAGAATCCAAATATCCCACTAACCTGTATTTTCTGGTTGATTTAGGCTATGAAATTTGTTTAAATCTTGAATGTGTCCATTTATACACTCAATCAAGAGTGGGTCCTAGACTCTAGTTGTTCTTTTCATATTTTCCAATAAAGAGAGTCATTTTTAGAGCTGGTCAAAAAGAGAGAAGTAGATGTATTCTTAGGAAAAAATAATAGTCACAAGGTTGAGAAAATATGATCCATTATTATATAGTTAGATAATCAATCCCTCATCACCATACTTAATGTATGGTGGGTCCCCATCCTTTAATGAAACATAATTTCCTTAGAGGTCCTAGATCAAAATGGATTTACCTCTACACCAAATCTCAAGATCTCTAAAGGATCAATAATTACCATAAAAGGATCTCTAAACAATCGGTTATATGTTTTGAATGGGAAGAACCATTTATGGAAATTGGGCAGTGTCTACAATACAAGCACTAACAATAATATACTATAGCATATAAGATAGGGAATTTCAGCTTCAAAGTCCTAGAGGAACACAAAAACCAAGGGCTATTGAGTAACATCACAACTATAAATCTTTCATTTTCCATAGATTGTGTGATGGGAAAATCCAAGAGGGTGGGTTTCAATAGGTCTTATTTCAATGCTTCCATCCCACTTGAATACATACACTCAGATTTTTGGGGGATATCCAGGACAAGTTCTTCTGTTGGAGGATCCAATTTCCTCATCTTAATATAGACCAGTTAGTTATTAAAACTAATTTCCAGCTTGGTGATTGGAATGAAAAGATTTATATGATACCTCTTGATGATTATCCTACTGTGTTCAAACCAAAGAAAGTATTCCATTTAAAAAAATCTTGGTCTGGCCTGAAACAGTCCTCATGGAAGTGGTTCTTCAATTTTGATTCAATTTTTCTAGGTAACAAGTTCATTAGCATTCATTATAATTCCTTCTTTTATTTAAACTCAACTAAAACCTACATCATTTACCTACTATTGTATATTGATGACATGATCATAATTTTAAAAGACATAAATATTATCTATATTGTTAAATCCCAATTGAAAACTATGTTTTAAATGAATGACTTAGGTGTAGATAAGAAAATCCTAGGTGTTTAAATCATTAGGGATAGAATGAATAAACTACTTTATCTATATTAGCATGATAATATTTTAAAATTTATAAATAGGTAAATATTGGAATCTCTCAATATTGTTAATTTCCTACATGAACAAAATTTTAAATTGTCCTTCAATCAATCACCTACTGCTGAAGTTAATGTTGAATTTATGTCTAGAATTCCTTATTTTAACATTGTTGGTTGTAAAGAGTATACTATGATTATATCTAGAACTGATTATTCATTTTCTATCTACACTCTATGATGGTTCATGGGCACTCCAGGGAAGCTATAATGGTATTCCCTTAAGGGGATCTTGAGGTATATTTCTTTTACTTCTAATATTTCATTATTATGTGGTACAAATGTGGATACTACTTAAATTATTTTTGGTTTGGTTGATGCTAAATATACTGTTAATGTTGACAATTGTAAATCCTTAACTATTAATGTGTTTACTGAATTTGGAGGTTTCATTTCCTAGAATTGAAATATGTAATCTATTGTTGCACTTTCAGCTACTGAATTTGAATACATAGATTTAACTGAGGTAGTTAAAGAAACTTATCGATTTAGAATTCATGGTGGAAGGGATATATCTAATAATAGACATAGTTAGCTTAAGGTAGATCTACAGGTTAGTAGTCATTCTAATTCCCAATAAGATTTGATAAATGTTAATGATATTGATCAAAAAATCAGTGTAATCAGATGCATGGAACTCGTCATACATTACCAATCCAAGAATACAGTTTACATCAAAAGTGAGTCTCAATATTAGTATCATCAGAATCATGATAACCCTTATCCACACCTCCTACAAAAACACCACCACCACCTCTCACACCACCAACATCATCATCGGCATATGCATTCGGACCGTCACCAGCACTAGGTCCAGCACTAGGTCCAGCTCTGGCTCCGATAGAAGAATCTACATTAGAAGAACGCATCGACATCAAAAAGGCATCAACCGTTGTAGCTGATTCTGGTGGAAGTGTAGAAGAAAGGGAAGAGATAAATTTCATCATATTTACAATTATCACATGTTCTGATTTTTGAATTACTTCTTAATTGCGGCATTCATTTTTTCCACCGTGAAAAAACCAGAACCGGTACTCGAAGAAACATTAGTAGACCAATATCGATATAGTACAATCTTCTTCCTAGGTCGACAATGCACTCTACCCTAATGCTCATCTCCTAATTCCTGATGTAGATGATCGTTTGGGCCCAAACTGTCAGGTTATTTTTCTGCCAATGCCTCTAAAGCATTTTGTTGATTAATATATAACATAAATTAAAATGATAAAATAATATAAGGAATTAAATTCAGTAAAAATCAAAGAAATTGAATTATACTTACAATCGCCTTCTCGGTGTCGGTATTTGGCACAGTACCATCTTTCTTTTTCCGGATTATACAAAACAACGTTTAGTGAGGAACGTGACCCTTGATATTCGATTCCATTTTCTAGAAAACGAAGAAATAAATCAAAATTGTAAGTTAAAAAATTACACTAAACAAAGATAAATATTTTAAATGATAAATTACCTGCGTCTGCTCATGATCTGTTAATGAAGTGTGTCCGTGAGTATAAATGTGTTTCATTTCACTCTTATTTGTTGTATTTCTGTTTTATTTATCCTATAAACAAATAATTATATACATTCATTAACATAAATAAAACAAGTAATTTAAAATCGTTTTCAAATAAATAAATGAATATATATATATAAATTTAACAAACACCTTAAATGATGGACTCTTCCAATAGCTGATCATCTATTTATATTGTGATATTGGGCAATCTTGAATCATAGGTACTTCTTCAAGTAATGTACCAACTCTCTTTTTCCAACCAAGATATAAATCATACTTGTAGACTCGCCACATTTCACCTAAATCCATTATCCTTACAGCCTTTTCATTTTTTCCATCAGGAAAATTATATCGAAGCTGAAATGGACATAATATTTGTTAAGAAAATATTATAAATTTTTATATATATATATGGTGATTAACATTACTTACCCAAATCTCTACCCAGGATTTGTCCTTTATTTGTTGTCCAACTGCCATCCAACTTATCTGTTGAACCGAAATGATATTGTTGTGTCTATAATGTTTTCCCTTAAAACATTTACATTCTGTGCCATTCTTATTAATTATAGCATTGTACTCATTGTAATAAACAATGATTTGCGGGTGCTGAATCCAAACCTCGTGCATTTTTGTGTGGCCTCGTCATCTGGTAGAGGCTGGAGCTAATCATGAAACCAAAAATAAAATAAAATAATATATATGAATTTATAATTAATCAGTAACAATAATGTTTAAACAAATATCAGTAGATGGGGGAACTATTGAACCCTAAAGTGCTGTGTCTGGAGGGGGGGTAGCCTCTATGGTAGGTGAGATATCTACAGGAGTACTATGTATAGTAGATGCAAATTTTACTGATGGAGGAAGAAAACCCGATGGATAACCCTGTAAAGATGAGGGTGGATATGGATATGGATATGGTGGTGGGATATATGGGGGCATAGTACCGTATATACTAGATGGTGGGAATGGAAAATGAGGGATGGGAGTCTGAAAACTACCATCTGATGTATGTGCGGGAAAAAAGGGATATGGAAAAGGTGTGTATGGATAATATGGAGGTGGCATAATGAGAGGATGGCCTCCTGGTGTCTCAAGAGGCTTAGTAGTAGGCTGACCTCTAGAATCAGTACCCCCACCACAATATCATCCTCAGTGGAATAATCCAAGCGTCTCCTCGACGATGCATCCTAAAATAACATAGATGATAAAATAAAACAAAATATAACAAGATAAATAATATGAAAGACCAGAATATTCAAACGCAATTGGTACTTACATTGTTTCCAGGAGGAGACCTATGTTGTTCATTTCTCGGTATTCTTCTACTCCTTCTAGTATCATCATAATTAGACATTTTGACCTGGAAATTTAAAATAATATTCTTAAATAAATCGAAACAATGAAAAATGTTAAATAATACAATTGAATCATAAAACAATGAGATACATTTTCATGTGTGATATGTATATTGATAAAATATCAAGAATTTTCTATGTTCAAGATTTACTAGAGAAGTGGTTAAACATAAATTGGTGAGGCTATTAATAGTTTTATATTTGATAATGGTATAAAATATACTAGTTATTTTGATATCGGGTATGGAAGTTAAAAAAACACATACAATATTAAGATATTATCAGGTAAATTCTTACAAATGTGTCAACGCTATGTGGGGTCTGTGACAATTTTTGGTTCACAATCTGTTCTAACAATTGCATCATCCGTATCATCAAATGAAACATTTGAATAAATACCGACAGGTTCATCCACAAAATCATTGTCATCCATTCCTTCATCAAAAATATGTCTTGGAATAACATAAACAATAACACCAAATTGTGGTTGTAACGGGTCACTTACATAAAACACCTATTTAGCTTGTGACGCAAGAATATAAGGTTCATCGGTACGAAGCTGGCGGTTCATATCAATCATTCTAAATCCACAGTTATCAATATGCGTTCCTTGTCATGTAATTGAATCAAACCACTTTAATTTCATCATTGCAACACGACCATGTGCATAGTAATCGAATAAAATGATTCTTTCAACAACACCGTAATATGATATATTTTCTGATCGAGGCTGCCTGTCTGATGCACTCGCATAACAATCTGTTGTGGCACTTATCGTGACATCTTCATGCTTTGTTGCCATTTTTTTGCACAACTATTTATAAAAAATTTAAATCCATTGACAACCATTGACTTACAATCACGTACCACATCATTTGGACCAAAGGACAATGCTTTTATTTCATCTGATACTTCAATCATGGGTAGAGTTAAAACCTAAAAGATACCATCATAGAATATTAAATAGAGACATGTGATTATGTTATGAGAAGAAGAAAACGAAATCTATTACCTTTGACTTTAACCAGGCAGCAAATTCTTTGTTGTGCAACAGTTCCTTCCTCTTAATAGATAGAGAGTGATGTCTCTTTTTTATAATTTCTAAATGTTCTCAACAGATATGAAAGCATTAAAATGCCAGAAGATATAAAGAAATAACACAATGAAAAAAATACATATTTATTATTTTACATACTTGATATAATAATCAAGCACACCATAGTTGAATAATACTGTGCGGTGTGCCATTTCACACTCTTGCCTGCTTAAAGTACACAACGAGTACGATCCAGATATCCCCCCTATTTGGGGCAGTGATGGAAATGTAGGCTCAATGGGATCATATTTCTCATCTTCAGTTCTCATTATTTGATTAGACCTCGTAGTGATGTTAGCCAAGTACGATGAAAAGAAATCTATGCATTCTTATGCTAAATAGAATTTCACAATAGAGCCTTCAGGATGATATTTATTTCTCACATAAGATTTCAATGTAAACATCATTCTTTCGGTAGGATATATCCACCGGCTCAAAATAGGACCACCAAGGAGAACTTCTGTGGGAATATGCACAGTCAAATGTAACATACATGTGAAAAAGACGATGGGAAAATTTTCTCCAAGTCGCAAAGAATATTCGGTGCTTCTATTTGTAATTTATGAACAACACTTCTGCTCAATATTTTGGCACAAAGATCTCGATAAAATTGACATAACTTAATCAAAACAACTCTAACATTATGTGAAAGTTGAAGTGCTCAGATCAGTGTGAATCACTGAGAGGGGGAGGGGGTGAATCAGTGATCCCTTAAAACTTTTTACTAATTGATTCTTAATAAATTAAACCTCTATGGCTTGTTAAGGCCTCGATCCACTCTTCTTGTATCTCTCAACCTTTCCCGAATAATGCAGTAATGAAAAGGCACAGGACACAAGGATTTACAAGGTTCGGCACCAAAGGCCTACATCCTTGCCATGCTCTCCCAGCATGGATTCTCCCATTATAACTTGTTAGAATTACAATGGTCGATACAGAGTCCCACTGTATCTCTCCTGAGTCCCACAGGAGGGTCTTTATACTGCGTCCCACAGTGTTACCAGAGTCCCACTGGCCTGCTCCAGAATCCCACTGAAGACTTCTTCTCCCTGAGTCCCACAGGGTCTTCTCTTGGCTCCTCGAGTCACACGAGTAGCTCTTCTCCACTTTACGTTCTTCAAGTATCCTCAGCAGCCTGGGATAAAGGCTGCTGGCCTTGCTCTTCTTCTGATCACTTGTGGTGAACAGGTCTTCTCGTCTTGCTCAGGATTTATCTCCTTCTTCTAAGGATGACCTGGCCTCTCTCCAATTACAGAATACTCAGGCAACTGATATCTTTAACTTCAGTCTGGTCCAGTCTCAGTTCACTTCAACATCATGCACTGAGTGCAAGGCAACTCTTCATCTTCATGCACTCATAGCATGGGTTCTCAAATCTCTTCAAGATCTTCAAGTCTTGGACTCTTCAGATGCACACCACTGATTTAGCACTGTTCTCGTGTGCACGTGCATGCATGCATGCATGCACTCCCCTGATTCTCTTCTTGGTGCAGTAAACCCTTAGAGGGTGTAATTCTTTTCAGCACACACCTACTTCTCAAACTTCACACACTTTAAGCAATTTTTCTACACACATAAATGTGTGTTCTTCTTTGTGTGGATGTCCTCCCTTTTCTTCTTCTAAGTGTATACACACTTCTTAGTGCACACACCTAGGCTCGGCCTTCACTTGTTAAGCACACACAAATTCTACACTTTGCACACACACTTGAATGAGTTCTTCTTTGTTGTGGCCAACACTTCATTTCTTGCACACACCCAAGGCTTCGGCCTCTTTGTTAATTTTGCACACACTTGAGCTTGGCCTTCACACTTCTTGTCGCATACCCTTAAATGGCCGTAGGGTGTTCCTCTTCAATTTGCACACACACACACTCAAATGAGGTGTGGTCTTCACTTCACCCACACAAGGCTACGACCTTTCACTTCCTTTGCACACAAGACTTGTTCTTTTATTCTTCTTTGTACATACAAGGGCTACGGCCTCCACTTGCATTCTTCTTTTGCACACACTTCCTCTCGGCCTTCAACTTTTACTTTGCACACATAAGAGGCAAAGCCTCGTTCCACTTCTTGCACACACTTGTCCTTTCTTTATTCTTGCACACAAAATACTCGGCCTTCTCCATTGAACACACAACACCTTCTGCCTCAAACAGAGCGTGCAAGGTGTGATCTCCTCGGGTGCAAGGTGCAAATGCCGCGGGGGCGCGCAGGGTGTCAAGGACAGCCTCGCGGGCGCGAGGGTTCAGTCGCGCAAGGTACTCCTGCCGCGGGGCACGCAAGTGCTGCCACTGCGGGCTCCAACCAAGGGCGCGCAAGGCTTGGTGTGACCCCGGTTCTTCCTGCTGCTCAAGTGAGGCACGCAGGGGACCCTTCTTCTTGTCGCGCAAAGGTGTTGCGCGCAAGGAACTTCAGCCGCGCAAGATACTTGCACGGAGCTTCAAACTCTTCGCGAGGCAGAGAGATGCGCTCATGGGACTTCAAAAATTCAGCGCATCAGCCAGCTTTTTGAGAGCCTCAGGCTCTTTTTATAGGCGAAGAAACGCCTCAAATCTTCTGCGTGGGATAACTTCAATCCCGAAGATTTCGGATCTTTTAAATCTTTAAACGATCCGCAAATCCCGTTTTTATTCTCTGTTTCACGCGGGATCCATTTATGTTTTTCTCCTCTACGTGCATGCGACTCATAACGCATGCACGACCTTCGGTTTAGGCTCATCCCATGCAAAAACACCAACCACGTGGCCTCGGCAACTTTGCTTGCCTCGGCCGAACTCGAAATCCTCCAAACATTGCATGCATGCTCTCTTTATTGCATGGATGGATTCGGTATGTCCAGACGAGCACGAGTGTGCCTTCGGTTTACTCAGAGGTGGCCGGGAGCTCGAAAACCATCTTCAGGTTGCCTCTGGTTCGAGCGGAGCTCGCGGGAATGCGCGGGGAGGCCTCTGCCGAGCTCGGGGAAGAGGACGAGGCCGGGGCCGTCAGATCAGATCTTCAACGGCCTGGATTAGATCACGGCTCCGCGGATGGATCGTGCGGCGCAGATCAAGCGCGCGATGGCTCGGACGGCCAGGATCTCTTTCGCGGGAAAATCCCGCGTCCCACATCGAAACGGCGGCCGAATTTTCCGCGGCTTATCAACCAGGCGCCCGCCGCTACTCCTCAGTTGCATCTTCTCCCGCCACGGTGCCGCCCCGCACCGTGTTCTCCCTGCGGGCGCGCTCTGCGCCTACTCTGCTCCTGCGGGCGCGCTCCTAGCGCCCACTATGCTCTCCGGGTGCGCGGGTTTCACCACCGCGTGTCCTCGGGGGCTTACACACGGCCCCCCTGCCTCTCGGGCTGGCCACATGGGATCCCCCCTTGGGCGTGGCGCCTTAGGCCCACATGTGCCTTGGGGGTCGAACCCTTAAGGCTGGCTTGAGATGGCCTATTTTTTGGCAAAGGACAGAATATTACTTTGTCAAAAACAAAGTAACCCATGAATATAAGACAAGTGCCAAATGCCAAATGCCTATCTTTCTCATTTCTCCTTCTTCCTCTCTTCTTCTTCATTTGAAATTCCTCCATTATCTTCAACATGTATTCATCACTTAGGAATGGAATTCCAAACGGTTCTTCTTCTTCAACCGAACTCCTTAATCACTTAAATTCTTCAAAGTGCTTCTTTGATCAAATCAGAGATCAATTGGATCTTCTTCACATTCACATTCACTAAGTGTTAGTGCATGGACTTCTTTAATCCACATCATCCACTTAGTAGTTGTGGATGGATCAGCTTTCATCACCTCATGCATTGTCATTACAATGCATGGTCTTCTAAAGCTTGTTGTGACATTGTATCCAGTTGATACAAGTTCTTGGAACTTAAAGATCAGTTCAACAATCGTCTGATGTTACTAGAGAATGTTTCAACCACATCTCCTATTCCACTTAGTGAATCTCCTAAGTGACATGCCTCTTAGTACCATGGCCATTCTCCTTTCCTCACCAACACCATCACAACCTTTGGCATTCACATCTTGACATTCCCTGACTTCCATTCATTCCAAGACAACTTCATGTCTCATTGAAAACAAATGCAACACAGTGCACTTCAAAAGTAAATGGAGAATGGAAATGGGAATCAACTCATGTAACAAGACATGTTAATCATGGGTTTTAAGAGATTTGAGTTTCACATCTTGTGTATTCACCCTTTTCGAAATATTACATAAATAACCATCTAGAACCTTCAAACATTCCAAGACCTGAAGAAATTGGTTTTTCTCCACATTTTTCATCGACTAATAGGAAACAGGTAATTTCCACTTATTTTGACCAATTAACTCAGGATGAAGTCTTTCTCTTATACCCCAATCCATCAAATCACGACGACACCACAAATCATCTTTTGTTTTGCCATTGACATTTAAAATAATAGAAAGTAACATCTCACAAATGTTTTTCTCGATTTTCATTACATCCAAACAATTATGTAATAAATTCGATGACCAATACGGAAACTCAATGAATATGCTTTTCTTTATCCAATTGCTATTGGAATTAGAATTAGCATGCTTTCGATTTATGATATTTGATTGACTTTTTCCAAGAACATAATTCAAATCATCAAATACATTGACAATATCAGTCCCTGACATTCATTGAGGTGTCTCATCTGTCTCGATGGCATTATTGAACTATCTCTGATTTTTCCGGTATGGATGATCCATTGGTAGAAAACGTCGATGCCCTATGAAGCAGAAAGTTTGTCGAAATTTTAATCTTCAGAAACGTGTATTTTTCATACAAATAGGACAGGATATTTTCCCTTTTGTACTCCAACCATACATCATTCCGTAGGCATAGAAATCATTTATCGTCCATAATAAAGTTGCACGAAACATAATGTACTCCTTTCTGAATGCATCATATGATTGTGCACCAACAATCCAAAGCTCATTTAACTCCTCTATTATTGGTTGAAAGTATATATCAATATCATTTCTAGGATCACTGGGTCCAGATATCAATATACTCAGGATAGTGAATGGCCTCTTCATACACATCCATGAAGGATAGTTATAAATGTGAATGAAAATAGGCCAAGTACAGTGTGCCGTATGCATTTGGAGAAATAGGTTGAAACCATCACAAGATAATCCCAATCTAACATTTCGTGGGTTGGCTGCAAAATCAGGATGTAACATGTCAAATATCTTCCAAGCCAACCCATCTGTAGGATGCACTATTTCATTGTCATCCTTATTTCTTTCATCTGCATTCCATCTCATATTCTTTGCCATTTGTTCTGAAATAAAAAAAATTTGAAGCCTGGGAATTAAAGGGAAGTGCCACATCACTTTATGTGGTATGCAAGATTGAGATCCGTCTTTATTAATCTTCCACCTTGATGTGTCATACGTTTTTTACTGACTCAAGTCTGCATTCTCCTTCCAGAACAAACAACAGTGTTTGAGACAATAATGAATCTTACTAGATGAAAATCCAAATTTGTCAACCAACTTTGATGCCATGTAATGATTTTCTGGAATACATGCATCATCAGGCAGTAAGTCCTTAATAAATGTAAGGATATAGTCGACCGCAATGTTACTAAATCCATACATTGTTTTCCCATGATATAATCGCATTAAAAACTCAAGTTTGCTCATTTTTTCACAGGCTTGATATATTGGGGTATTTTCATCTTCCATCATCTTTCTAACACTCTCAACATCATCATCCAGATTATTAGATGAGAGCTGTATTCCAATATTCATTTTCCCTTGAACTGGTCTACATGAGGAGCTAGCTTCAGAAACAAAAGGAAACCGATCAAAAATCAGTTTTTTCATACCAATCTTTTCTGCTGAATCGATGTCATTCAAAACTTGAGCTTTATCTTCATTGTGATACCACACATGATAATTTTTCTAGAAACCACTTTTAGTGATATGGTAACTCACTTCCTCACGAGTTAACCAAGGTCTTCCAACATAATCAAAACATGGTCATCGAATCAATCCGCCATCTGAATAATTAGTGAATGCAAAGTCCAAAAAATATTGTAACTCCTTCTGAAATTCATCAGTGATCCGATCAATCTTCTACATCCAGTATCTATCCATTCTGAGGCAGATAAACATACATTAAATAAATAATATAGAAAATGACTTAACATTATATTTATTGTTTCATAAGATATTAAGTAATCATCAATAACAAGTCAATAAATAAATCATAACAAATATATTAAAATTATGGTTTAGGGAATTCATAAATTTTTTAAATTATAAAAATTCACGAATAGTCATACATAAGTTCCAAGAATGAGGATTGATTATAGAAATAAGATTTTATATGAAATCTAAGAGATAATAAT
The DNA here is from genome assembly GCA_963277665.1 of Viscum album. Lineage (NCBI taxonomy): Eukaryota > Viridiplantae > Streptophyta > Magnoliopsida > Santalales > Viscaceae > Viscum > Viscum album. The sequence goes on from OY728135.1 coordinate 477,530,631, forward strand.
AATCAATTCCTAAAATTTTTTGGGTTAATTCCTAACGATTTGTGATGTTTTGAATTAAATCTACAAAGATTTATTGAAATTTAGAGACATTTTGAAAATATAAACCATATCATATACCAAGAATTAATATTAATGAATTGGCTGATAATTACAATAGTAATAAGATGAGAATAATAACTAGTGTCTAAATCTATACTTTAATGATGGTGGTCACCTTATAAAAGGGATATCCCATCAACTTGGTTGTTACCACCCTTTCTCGTATCTATGAACTATTGGGTCAAATACAGGAATAAAGATCCCCACATAACCTCAGTGGTCCATTTCAATTATTGTATGGATGGGTGATGAAGTGATATCAATGTTATGTGTACCAATATACTGTAATAGTCCCCCACACTAACATTAATCATACCCTACTCTACATTGTTTTCATTCTACTAAAATCCTTGGGAATTTCTAGTCTGGTTGAGTTGTTTAGTGATTTTTCTCAGTTTTATTTTGTGCCTTACCCCATACCCCATTAAGTAGTGGTAGATGATGGAAAATATAAACCATATCATATACCATAGTGTAAGTACGTGACATCATTCCATTGTTTACTTTTAATCATGGAGTATAACACCTCATCATGGTGAAGGAGATTGAAAACTCTCTATAATCTTCTTTTATCATACCCAACCACCAAAAAAAACCAACTTACCTTTTTCACACATGAAGGCACAACCCAAACACCTACATTTTTTTAGGGATAATGTACAACCTATTAAATAATTTTTTCCTAGGTTAGCATAACCAATACACTACTTTTGATGGAGGCACAACCATGTGTGAGTTGAGTGATTGCAACTCGATAAAAATTTACACCACAAAGTAAATTCATTATAACGAATATAGAATAATTAAACCAATCAGAGTTGTTGATAATTATTACTAGTGTAGAATAACTGGATTTAAACCTTCACATTGTAGATATAGAACAATTTATCTTGGGCATTCTTGCAAGAGAAATGAGTAGATAAGAAGTATTAAAACCCATTGGTAAAATGCATTTAACATTTATTATCTAAATAACTATTATTAATTTTTTTAATGTCAATTATAAAATAAATATCATATAAATGCCAATATGAAATCCTATTTTTGTATTTGTATTGGTACTTAAAAGAATGCTCCCCAAAATATCCAATCTCAAAGAGGGTAGAGCTTTCAATCAACCCAAGACTAGTCAATTCCCAAAACATCCATTGTTAAAAAGGCACTTGAAGTATAATGCATAAAGTTTCATGCCCATTAAGGTGTTAGTGTAGGGTATAAGAATTTATATACTCAATAGGTAACCAATGACATACCTCAAATCACAAGTGAATAACCAAGTGTAAGTGTGAACATGTATACTAATTATCATGTTTAAATAAATAACATTTTTAGGAAAAAAAGCAAAATAATATTAAAATAATTGTAAACAGGTAGTTGAAAGACAATGACAAGTTATATAAAGTAACTCTCTATACTAGGAAAATGCATATAAGAACATACCTAAGTTTATATTCTTTAATGGGGATCATTATCGATTTCAATCGAGAGATATAGAAATATGGTTAGACATCTTGTCTAAGTTAGGTGTAGGGAAATCTTATAGGCAATCCCACCCAGGTGCACTTCTTGAGTTAGGTCCTAAGCCCATCCCATGGAATGGGGAAGGATTATACAAAGTGTAGGCCTCATACCATCCCATATAATGATTAAAGGGGTATACTCATTTATAACTCAAAATCATATCCCATGTAATTTACATGTACATAAATGGACAGAAAACATGCTTAAAAATATATAATAAAAAGGAAAAATATAAACATACCCTTTATAGAAAGATCATAATCATATAAAAGGGTATTCTATGAATATGGTTTATATAAGAAGGTAAATATTGGATAAGTAAGGTTCTTTACATAGTGAAAATCCTAACTTTTGGAATTTATGACTAAACTATCCAACTTCTGAATTCTATAAATTTCAGAAATACAATGTCTATTACACAAAACACATAGAAACAGATTAATAATTACATAATAGTAAATAGAAATATAATAATTCTAGAATAGTAAATAGATGACATAATAGTAAATAGATTAAACCATGAATACTAGAATACGAGATTAATTATGAGAATTAGAATGAAATATAAACCATGAAATACCATTGAATAACAGTCGACAGAATACCAGTCAACAGACAAGAGCCAAAAAACATGAAATAAACACAAACCCCTCCTTGAACTCCTCCTACAAACTGAAAACTTATTAAACATAATAAATACTACAAACAATATTCAAAGAACCCACAAAACAGGAGCCAAAAAAATAGAAAATGCACCAAAAGGGGGTGGAGGAGGGGAGAAACCCTTCGGCCGATGCTGCACCAAATGGATGAGGAACACCCAAATAAGGGTATGGAGAAGGGGAGTACCGCATGAGGGATGAAGTAACCCCGAATAGAGAAGTCGAGCCGCGATTGGATAATCCGCACTGTGGATGAAGGAACCGCGATGAGGGATGGAGGAACCGAAGCTGGAGAGGACAACAGGAGAGGACAACAGCAAGTGCATGAGATGACAGCCGCGAGGGAAGAGAGGAGGGTGTGGTGAGAGCAGTCGTCAGGAGGAGGAGCGGTCATCGGGAGGAGGAACCGTTTTCGGGAGGAGGAGCGGTCATCAGGAGGAGGAGCGGTCATCAGGAGGAGGAGGGTGTCGTGATGAGGTTTTCAAATCGGGGAAGGAGGAGCCCAACAGGAATCAGAAAAAAAATGAAACGCAAATGTGTATCCACGGATGGAAATTAAACCGTGGGTATAACCAAGCTATAGCCAAGGACTTATAAAAATGTGGCTATAGGTCCGTGGCTATAGCTTAAATTTCCAATAGTGATATACCAAAACCATGATGAATAAGAAAATAAAGAGAAGAGAAATTTAATGAATAAATACCTCTTATCTAAAGAAGAGGAAGTATCTGTATCTCTAAGCCTTGCTGACAATGAGGACATATTAGACATGGAAAGTAATGAGATAGTGGATCATGTGTTCACCAAGAATATGGAAAACCTTCCTACCTCTAGTGATCAGGATATATGTGTTAGTACATTTGAAAACTATTCTCATGATGAAAATGCTAGCACATGCAGTGATGATCAATCTAAAACATCTCAAGAATTATCAGTTAACATATTAAGAGTCATTCTGCATGATTTCCCTGAATAAAGTGCATCCCTTATTTGTGTATTATTTCAATGTATGTAGGAATATTTCACCCAGCTCGAAGAATAAAATGATGTTTTAGAGAAGGGATTTCAACCAAAAATTATTGAATGTCTAAAGCTCTCTAGAGAGGTTGGATAATTTTAAGAAACAAAGAGGGAATTTGAAATAAGTTACTCAATATGGATCAATGAATTTTAGGAGAAAGTGGGCATCGATAAGTCTCTAGAAGAGAAGATCCATGAACTTTAATATGGTCTAAAAATGAGCACTGAAGGTAAAAATTTATATCTCGAAGAAAATTTCAAGAAGATCAAGGAACTTGACACTCTGTTAGAAAACAAAGTAAATATTCATGAAGAGGAAGTTGAAATAATGAAGAAGGATTTTGAAGATAAGATGACTATGATTGAAGAACAAAAATTCATTCTCAATATGATATGTCTAGAGTCAGAAGCTTAGTTAACCAATCTTGAGAAGACACATATTGTGTCTCCACAAAAGAAGGAAATATTTGTTTCTAGTTTTCAATGAACACTAGATGATTCTGCTGTAAAAAGACCTCCAACATGTGATAAGAAGATCATGAATTCCCTAATTGATCTATCACAAGAATCTAAGAAATTGAAGGTACCATCCATGCCAACTTGTACTATTGTCTCTAAAAATGTTTCTATAAAAAGTACAGGTTGGAAGAAAAACTCTAAACAAGTATAGATGAATAAAGGTGATTATAATCCTACCACCATGAAGAGGGTGGATATGAAGAATAATATGGAATATGGTTCCCCATATATAGCATAACACATCAAAAATAAGGCTCAGCAATCTAATACAGAAGATATGAAGAAGTCAATATTTTTGGGTCAATGCTAGTGTTCTAATAGATTTGGGAATTGTGCACTGGATTGTTGGTACAATCCCTAAATGTAAAAGAATAGATATATCCCATGTCAAGGGGGGTAATTATAGATAAGAAGAATTAACATCCACAGATCTAGAATCATATATATATTGTAAACAGATTTGGAATGTTGGACAACATCTGTGATGTATGCAATGGGAGTGGTCATAAGAATAGTTCATGCTTATCTCTAAATGTATTCAAAGCTAATAAGAATAAAAGACCACAAAATCTAGTTAAGAATGAAGAATCTATCTTAGAAAATCATCAGAAGTATGTTGCAAAAGAAAATTCTCCTAATAAGATTACAAGGAGGAAAAATGATAATTCCATGTATTCTAAATCCAAGAAGTTGACGGGTAGTGCATCCAAAATAAAAATCAAGAAGGATGACACTCTGAAGAATCCATGTGGAAATTACAAACATGTTACCATAGTTCCTAGAGACATATTGGTTATCTATCCTAAAGATTTGTAAATAATGATAAAGGAGGAAGATTAATAGGTTAAAGCTAGTAAAAAAAGTAATAAGAAGATTCAACGTGATGAAGAAAAGGTGAATAATAGGTTGCAAAAAAAGGAAACTCTCATGTTCAGGATGTTTTGTGTGTGAGGTGAAAAAAGGATGGCCACACTCCTAAAAATTACACTGAACTTATTCTATCCCGAGAAGTATTTATCACAAAGATAATAATTGCACCAGGATATTCTAATGCTTGGAAAGATATTGAAGAAAAAATATTCCCAAACAAACAAATGGAATAAGTATTGAGATCCACACAACCACAGTCATAATTGAAGATTATATGTGCAAGTGTAAGGAGTGGAGAAAATGGAGCATCTTGGTTGAGAAAATCATCCCAACCTTCCTGCTCACATTGAAGAAGCGAGGATGATCCACCTTATTCCCTTAAATATTTGGGTATTGTATTTCTTCTTATAATACAGGGAATTGAAGGTGAAGTAAGCTCTCAGGGGGAAGAACCTGAGAAGTATTCTCTCGATGGGGAGACACATGAAGAAGATTCCAGAGTCAGTATCTTAATTATTATCAATTTTAGTTGGTATTAAAATCAATTACACTGAATATTGTCAAAGGATCATGTCATTGGAAAAGGTATGCTATCTCTCAAACTCTCGACATTTGTTACTCAAAGTAAAAAATTATTTTACAAATGGGGGTAACTAAGTCAATAACTGACATATGAAGAGTGATAGTTCCCCAAGTCCACTTATCCTACCAATTACACTTGAATGTTTTTGATGTTTTTTTTGAAGTGAGTGAAGGATTTTCATGTTGATTATTTCATAGAACATTTATTATCCTAAGCCTAAAATGAAAGTGGAAATCCATTGAATACAAAGTACATGATTTCTCATCTCATAAGGTATCATGATCAGTGGATAATGGACAGCATTGTTGTTTTAATAAAATCATCTTGTTTTCTACACCAAGAATTACTCAAGTAGACTTAGAGTAAAATGGTTGATGAAACATTTCTTAAGAAAGGACAGATACCCTTTTCCTATGGACTTTTTATTTATTTTCAATAAGGGGTAGAGAAAGAGAAATAAATGTTTTAAAAGTGATGTGGGAGAAAAATAAGTAAATGGGAGAGAGAAGATTCTCATTTTGACATTGACACATTCATTTGATGAGAACTTTAAGGTATTGAAAAAAATACAAAGGGGAGATTGTTGTGACCACTTTGTATATGAATATTGTATTTTTTGTCAATAGTTTTAAATACTGGTAAAAATGAAGAAGGAGATGACGAAAGTCTCTATAGTTAATGGATATTTCAATTCAGATGATTTTTGAGCTAATCCAAAGTTCAAAGAACTTGTTTCAAAGGTGACACATTTTTTACAACAATGAAGAATGGTGAAGTATCATCTATCTAAGTATGATTGAAGAAGAATGAGAATTTGAAGAATACCATGCAATGATTCATGTTTTCATGAGAACCATGCAAGATCTTACTTGATGAAAATAATCATATGATTTTCATGAAGTATAGAATGATGTTTGAAGAAGAAGAGAGTGTGGGGAAGGGATTGGAATTCTAATATGGTCATTCATTACACATTTCATTGAAATCAGATGATTTTTTCAATGTTCTTAAAGTTCCAAATACATGTATCAAAGGTCATACATTGTCTACAACATTGAAGGTGTTTGATGAAGCCCCAGACCTCTAATTTTGGATGAAGATAGATGATTTTATTTCTTTTTAATTAACGCTACAAAAAGGATTGAGGATTTTAATTAAGGATGAATAATTAATTTGTAATTCATATTCTAAACAGTATAAGAATAAATAAGGGTGATTGTTGAAGATGAAGAGAATACATGAAGTAGTGCACGGGCTTGGAACTATGAGAATGTCCAAAACTATGAAGATGCATTTATTATTTGTATTTAACAAATATCATAAGTTTGTAGAACTTGTGATGAATGCCTTATGAAGGATAGGGGTAAAGAAGATTTTTTGGCAAAGGAAATAAAGTGATGCACAAGTATATGTGGCGCGCAAGTGTGGCGCGCAAGTATATGTTGCACATAAGTCATATTAAAATATCAAAGTATCAAAATATGACAAAGTAAGGAAATTAATGTGCAATTAAAAGATTGTTGTGCAAGTGTGGTGTGAACGTATAATTGGCGCGCAAGTATAAGTGTCATACAAGTGTATGTTATGCGCAAGTAATATTTTAATGTCATCGCATCAAAATATAACAAAGGAAATAAAGTGGAGCATAAGTGATGGAGTGGCACACAAGTGATGAAGTGGCATGAAAGTGATGAAGCATAGAACAAGTGATGGAGTGGCACACAAGTGATGGAGCAGCATACAAGTGATAGAGAGGTGTGCAAGATGAGTTGTATGCCTTGTGCGTAGGGTCACCAAAATTCCTATAAATAGACGGCTATCCTCCTCATTATTTTCAGGATCAACACTTAAGAGAAAATTTGAGCTCTAATCATGAAAGTGGTAGAAAGTGGTGTGAATGCAGAAGTGTCCTGCAAGTCGGGAGTTATTCATAAGGCGCGCATGTAGGGAGTTGCACAAGCATAGTGGCGTGCAAGTAGAAGTGGTGCGCAAGTTGTAAGAGGCACACAAGTTGTGAGTTATATGCAACAAGTGTGTTGTGTCTAAGCCTGAATTGGCATGAAAATTGTGAGTTGGGCACAATTGTTGAATGTAAGTAGTTGGTGGTGCACAAGTAGGGAGGTGCACAAGCAGGGTGGTGTGCAAGTAGCTGTGAGTTGTGCTAGAAGTTCTTACTAGCATCTGGTTAACTGTGATGAAGATAAGTTGAGATGGATTTCATTTATTAGACAATCACAAAGAGATCATGTGATTCTATCAAAATAAAGAATAAGAGTTTAGTACAATTGGTTTTTCACTAAATGAGAAAGTGGGAAGAAGAGCAGGTTTTAGTGCAGTTGGTTTTTCATTGAAGAATACAAAGAAGAAGAGTGTGTAGCTTACAGGTTTGCTGTATAGAAAGAAGAGGTTGGTTACATTCATGGTGCTAATTAATTAATAAGGAGAAGAAGAAGGTTTTGGAAGAACAGAGTAGCACTGTAGCATCAAACTAGTCTCAACAGGTGGAAGATTCTTTTGGTGTTGGAAACTCTTTTAACAGAGAGAAGACTGTCTTTAGAGGTAGTATAAAGAGCCAGACAGAGGTTTTAAGATACTTTCTACACTGGAAGTATAATGAACCAGCAAGTGTAAGGGTATATCCTACTCATTGAAGGACCCCGGGACACCCTGAGAGGGGAGGGGTGAATCAGGGTGACCACTTTTTCTTTTAATGTGTTGGATCTTGTTCCCACGTTGGTAGGAACTTGTTGAACCTGTATGATGATTATGATCAAAATGAAAACATTCACATGCACAGAGAAGACACAACCATTTTTACTTGGTTCACCACTAAGGGATACGTCCAAGGAGAATACGCCGATAGGTTGCCGGTCGTACCTAAATCCACTATGATTCACTAGCTGTGGATACAAAAGTTTGGGTACAGACACTCTGTCCCAGGCTCACTGCCTTTACAATAGTTCAGGGATAGCTCACTACGTCCCTCGGGTCACTCCCGTTGACTCCCCCTGGCTCACTGCCGTTGGTGAAGTCCCACTCAGTTTATAGACGTGAAGGTCTCTTCTTCATTTGCATAAGAGTGCATCCTTTGTTGTATGTAGATGCTCTATTGAAGTCCTATTCTCACAAGAAGAATATCACTTTTCCCCGAATGAACCGAGTAGTCTCTCGGCTTTCGTGCAGCTCCAAACACGCCGGTGGACTTCAGCAAAACCAGGCGCGCTTCTCCAAGACAGTCGCGCAAGTCCCACTACGGTGCGCAAGTCCTCACTGGCGCGCAAGTTTCATCAACACAGTTGCGCGACTCTTCCTTCCCCAACTACAAACTTGCGCGGTCCACTTCCTTTCTCTTCCAAACCACTATGGGCGCACAGCCAAACACCGGCGCGCAAGCTCTACTTGCGCGACAAAACAACCACATGCGCGACTCAAACACCTGCACGATGAGAGCTCGAACAATCTCTCGGCCTTGAACTTCGTTACAAATGAAGAGGGGTGGTCCAGTATTTATAGGCAAACTGGACCCCCTGCGCGGCAGCGCGCAAGTCCTCGATGGCGCGCAAGTCTTGTCTTCAATAAACTCTGTCGCGCAACTCACTTGCGCGACCCAACCAACACTTGCGCGACCTTCTTGCCTTAGCCAAATTTTGATGTTCTGATCCTCAAAATCATATGGCGCGCAAGTCTTTCATCCTCCAAGAGCACGGCGCGCAAGTACCATTGCCAAAAACACTTTACTTTATTGGCCGATTTTTAGGCCCAAAAATTTGACAAACACTGGGAAACAGCGCCACCTTCACTACTGTTTTCTGCTTGAACGGTATGATCACTTTGTTGGTACACACCCTGAACTTCCACTGAGGATTGACAACAAACACAAACCATACACCAAATCATGCTTTGAAGAACCTGGTTCCAACACTCATTACAAGTTGGAAGAGGATTTTTTTTCCTTCCCCCTCCAAGTGTAGGGAGAAACACTGGGAAGCGATTATTTCTTTCCCTACTCCAATTGTAGGGAGCCACAATAACTAGAGGATTATTTTCCTAGTCAGCCACTATAACAGTTACTACATTATAGTGGAGATTATGTGCATTGATCATTCCCATACACAGCAAGGATGTAGATTCTCTTATTTGGTGGTGAACCTTGTAAAAATATCATATTCATATTTTTATTGCTTTCATATTATTGCATGTGATAGGGAAAAGAGAATAAGAGAATCAAGATCCTAACAGGTCAAGAGGTACAGGGATAAAAAGAATAAATTGGTTTAAAAAGTCCCCAACATTGATTCACCCCCCCCCCCCTCAGTGTTTGGCATATCCCAAACTAGTCCTCTCAAAAACGTTAAAATAAATTTTTTTAAAAAGTTGTATAGAAAGAATAGAATTTTCCACCATCATAAACATTAAATATTTGAAAGAATCCATTATAATTTTAATGTTTTTTTTACAAAATATATTTATAAAATATTATTTTAAATTATAGTTTTCAATAGTGATTTTCAATGAATGGTTATTTTTCAAAAGAAATGTTTCGAGTGATCATTAAAAATCATTTTCCATCTAAGATGACATCCATTGATGTTATGTAAGTTTTACTGTGGATATTATTCAATAATAGCATATTCATTGTTTTTCTAGATGGTTTATTTTTATGATGACATGATTCTTATTAAACCACATTGATTACAATGATCTATGCTATGATAAAATTTTTATGAAACCCATTTATTTTCATGGGTTATAATCTAAATAATTTTTATGAAACCCATATCTTTTCATTGTTTTTTATGCATTGAATGTTTTATGATATGGTGATGCACAAATTTATAGATTATGTGATGGTTGGGACCTATATATCTCTCCAATTCATTGGGTAATGATGGATAAATCATGAGTAAATATGTTATGTGTGATCATGATTACATGTTCAAAATGTTATGTGTAAACATGGTTACATATTGAAAATGTTATGCATGAGCCTGATTACCTGTTCACCAAGTTAGGTGTGAACCTGATTACTTTTTCACAGTATTATTTGTCGACCTAACATTCATGTCCATAAGATTATGTATGAACTTTTTTTATGTCTAGAATATTATGTGAGGGAATTATTTCATGTCCTTAATGAAATTATTAAACCTATTTCTTTTTGTACATGGTCAAAATGTTATATTCGTATGTGTATGAAAAATATCTATGTCTTATGCTAATTAAATTTTTTCATGGCTCATGTTATTTGATTCCATTATGATTCATGTTTGATGAACTACCAAGATTTATTCCCAGACTCAGATTTATGATCTATGATATAATGTGTATGGTTTTCAAATGTTGTTATCATATTCTCATACCCTTTTACTCATGTTAATTTTATGTCTCTCATGTTTACCCTTTTTTAGAATCTTATCTCACCCTTATTATGTTTTTGTTCCCCAGGTTATAAAGATGGATTTTAAGTATGTTTTCTCTAACAAGGGTGCTAAAAGATAAGATCATTATTGGAGATATTAATGATATTTCATCAAATAAGAATATTTCATACCTATTCACCCAAGACACTAAACCATAAAAATCCTTGGGCATGTATTTTTAGAATGTATTTATTATTCATCTAAAAAGATGTTATCTTTATATATGAAAATCATGGGTTTCTATTAGAAGAGAATCTTAATTAATTTCATATCAATGATGATGGTGTTATTTGATTTGGAACTAGTATTTATGTTCATTCATCACATAAGATAAAGAAGGATCTTTTTGATAATGTGAATATCTCATCTTTATCAATCCATCCTAGAAGAACCATTATATACCATGATCTCTGAGAGCATGTCTATTAGGTCAACATGATGAATGATACCGCTGAGTATACCTTAATATTCTTGGTATATTGGCATGTTAAAGAATAGTGATTAATGTCCAATGGGATGATGAAACCATTTCATATAACCACATGGAAATGGGAGAACATATTTATGAAATTTTTCATTATTCTCCCAAAGATATCCAAAGGAAACAATGTGATATGGGTTTGGTTGATCAAATCACCAAGACTGCTCACTTCATCACTATTCAGAATTATTTCTATCTTGAAAAACATGAAATAATATACCTCAAGGATATGGTATGGTTTTATTTGAAACCGGACACAATCATATTGGTTCATGGTTTAAGGTTCACTTATTGATTCTAGAGAAGTATTCAACATTATCTAAATACTGAATTGAATTTAGTATGTCCTATCAATACCAAACTAATTACCAGTTTGAAAGGAACATTTAGATGCTAGTGTACATGCTGAGAGACTGATCTATGGAATTTAAAGGAGTATGGGATCAACTTCTCCCATTGGTTAATTTCTCATATAATAATAGCTTCAACTCGAGTATTCAGATGGCTTTATATTAAGCTCTTTATGGGAATTAATGTAGAACTCCTTCTTGTTGGGATGAAATTGGTGAATAAAAACTACTTAGACCTAACCTTGTAAAAGATATGATAGATAAGATTCAATCCAACAAAAAACAATATAAAAAATTACCCAATGTTCATAAAAGTTCTATATTTACAACAGTCGAAGGTAATTGGAGTTAGAAGTTAGATATAATTTTTTCCTTCGAATATCACCATGGAAGAGAATCATGATCTTTGGAATGAAAGGGAAGATTATCCATTGGTACATTGGACCATTTGAGATCCTTGATTGAATAATGATAGTGGCTTATCATCTTGATCTTTTAATAAATATGGATCAAGATCACAATCTCTTCTATGTATCTATCTTAAGGATGTATATACCTGATCCCTCACATGCTCTGAATCTAGAGGTGGTAGAACTAGATAATTGCCTCTCATATTAGGAATATCTGGTGAAGATATTGTACTATAGAGATAAATATCTATGCAATAAGTAAACTCACCTTACCAAAGTGTTTTTGAAGAATGATAAATATGAAGAGGTGATGTGGGAACAAAAGAAAACATTGAAATAGAATTACCGTCACCCATTCTCAAAGGAGAATATGAGTAGAAATTTTATGGATGAAATTTATAAAGGGGGGGAAATGTAACAACATATATTTTCTATATGATTTTTTTTCTTGAAATAAATGTTTCTTATATTATATCATATAGTATTATACACAGACAACACATAAAGAAACTAAAAATAATTTATTTCACTAATAATGATTGTCACACTAATGAGAAACTAAACCCATAAAAATACTAAACATTATAATGGGAAAAAAATATAAAATAATAAAATTATAATGGGATAATTTATATCCTTCCAATCTTCTAGAATCATCACCCCTTTGACCAAACTACAGAAAACAAACAAAATATTAGTAAACAACTCAAAACTATAAAAAATGGAAATACATAACCATGAGAGGAATTAAGGTGAATAATGAATGAAATAATGATTTAGTATTTATTGGATAAAATTTAACCATTGTAATAGTAATGTGACCTTTGGAATAGTAACATGGTCTTTGGGAATAGTAACATGGTCGTTGGGAATAGTAACATGACTATTGAGAATATTAACCTTACTGTTGGAATACTAATTTGACCACAAAATAAAAAAAAATCATATTAATAATATTTTTCATGATTAATTTAAGTAAATTTAAATATTATACTTCTATAATAAAAATATCATGATTAGAAACATAAAGAAAACATAAACACATTTTTAATAAAATGTATTTTATGGTATTTTATAAAAATAATATTTTTTATTTCAAAATTTAACATAACATATGATAGAAAATTATTTTAATGAAATTAATTCCAATTTTTAAATTAGAACATAAAAATTTTCCAAGGGTGGTTTTTTGGTAATTTTTTGAAATAATTCAATTTTTATTTGAATAGTAAAAAAATGTTTTTTCATCACCGGTGTATTTTAAATTACATAATTCATGATGTAATTATTACCTAATAAATTATAGAAATTTTTTCTAGAAAAAAACATATTTAATTGATAAATTAGTGATTAAAATACAATAAACATATTTTCCAAACCTAAAAATTTCTTTCTAAAGTCAAATGTATTCCTTAAAAACAATCTTTTAATTTATCCACATTGCTATTTAATAAACTAATGAATTTGAATTATAATGGGGGATAAAGTCCCAAAAACATTATATTATATTTATAGATGATTAATTATGTCATAAATATAAATATTACTATTAAAATGTTTACCTTGGACATAGTATTTTATTCAAAATGTTAACTAAAAAATACTCTTCTTCTCAAGTATAAATAACCTCTCTCTCCCCCCTTAGAAATCCAATCCTACCTCACTTACCAAATAAAAAACACTAACAAAATACCCTTTATTGAGATATTTTTAAAAATTATGGATGTTATGACGTAACCAACTACAAGTATAAATGGATTTTAATGTCATAAAATAGAAGAAACACCGACAAGATGGTATGTTTTCATCAACTCTTCATTGTGATTTCCCTTTGTCTTCCTATTTTTCTCTATCCATTTCAAAAAAACTTCTAAGAATAATTATAAAATATTTTAAAATTATATTAATGATTTCAAACTATAGTTAATGTAATAATTATGAGGTATTAATATTTCATTCATCTCTTTCATTCTCTTCAGACAGTGTCCCGTTAATGGTCGGTTAACCGCCAATGAGTTTGTTTCCAATTATTTCATTTCCCCAAAATTATAAATTTTTATAATAAATTATTTATGATAGATAAATTTATAAATATATTTATTTTTAGAAAATTAATTTTATTATACTTATGTACTAATTACCTTGAACAAAATAGCTAGATCGAAGAAAAATGTGAAATGTTTAATTAAAAAATGATATAAAAATGATTCAACATAAAGAATGGAAATTAAGAAATATAATAAAATTATTATAATTGATAAATATATAAAAAATTATCATTATTATATTCATTTCATTTTTAATGATCCTATTCTTATTATTTAAGAGGTAGAAAGAAATGAAATAAATTAGGATTTCATGGATGGGTACTCTCAAACCCAAACATTCTTTTGGTTCATCTTCTATTTCACATTTAATTCAGTATTAATGTTACTCTAATATCCATGATATTTTTATTTAAATGTTAATTATATTTTATTTCATGTATATACATGTTTCTACCCATCTAATAATTTTTCTATACTATTTAAAATGATTTTTCAAAAAAAATCAATTTCCAAAACAACTCTTGAATCTTCCTAAGTTGTTTCTCATTTTAAATAATAAAATGATATTTTATGCCAAATTAAAATCTCTATTATTTATTTTGGTATCCTATAGATCATTCCATGAAGTATAATATTTGAAATATTTTATAAAACTTATTTCATTCCATGGGTTATTTTATGACTACAATTGTTATCATTCCTTGTGGAATGCATGATTATGTTCATTGATGTGATAGGTGGGATAATAATTATATATCCCTATAATTAATTTTTAAATTTTATGTTTCTCATGATAAAATGTGTATTATTTGTGAACATGATGTTATCTTTGTTCACAATTACAATATTACATTTATGAACATATGTTATGCATGAACATGATACTAGCTTTGTTTATAATCATGTGTTGTATTTGACCACTATTTTATGATGTTTCATTATTATGAATATGAAACATTCCAAGCCTTATCAAATATGTCCCTCGTGATATCAATGATGATCTTATTCTATTTAAATGATGATTTTGGTTTTCCTCACCCGTGTACTATTGAATCATGACCCTTATTCCTCCCCTTACTAGAATTTTCTCTCACCATTTTCTTTTAAGTATATCCATAAGTGAATACATTTAATAATTATATTGTGAACAAATTAAAATGAAAAAACAATAATAATTTTAAAAAAATTGTTTTATTATGTATAATTGATGTATGAGCCAAATTTTTTCAAGACACTAAAATTTCAGATCCTAGAATTGTATCACTATTATGATGTGTATCTTAAAAATGATTTAATATTAATGTATGAAAAATTTTAGACTTTGTAGGATGAGTTTAAGAGGATCATTTTTAGTAATTACACCCCCTATATTATGTTCTCAAGGATGGAGTAGAAAATTCATTAACATATGTAGAAGGGTAATGAGTCTATTGGTACCTATGAAGATAATTTTGAAAGAATTTAAATGTATTATTATGGTTTAATCATCATATATGAAAGAAAAATTGATAGATTATTTAGTGGAATAAATCCATGTATCAAAAAGTTGTTAACTAAAAGATACTTTACTAGCTATGAAAAAATAATTTATTGCCCACTCAATGTAGAAATTGAAATTGTATATTCCCATAGTTCCCATGGTTTTGATAAGAAAAGTAAGATCAAGTCCCATGAAAATTTGAATAAATCACATGGTGGATAGAAAATATAGCCATGTATATGCCAAAAATATGAAAAAAAACATATAGGGAATTTATTGAAGAAATGGGAGGAGATTTAAATTTGGAAAGATAATTCCTAAAATTTTTGAATGTTGAAAGAGGATAAATGTTCTGGTTAATGAAATATAATAAAAATAAAATTCTAACTAATTCACCACCCTAATCCAATGCTTTCGGCGAAAGCTATATGAGCATTATTCCAACCTATGCACAAATCCCATGGTTTTTTATGATCAGCATCAATAAGATCTTAAGACCAATGATAAATGTAAATTTTCATGTGATAATGATTGATAAAGTTGGTTACAATAATAACATGGTGAAAGGTATACTTATCGCCCACTCTAGAATAGCTAATCTCTTAATTGATTTTGGATACAATCATAATTTTATATATATATAATTTTCTATCGGTATCATAGTATAACCTCAATGATTATATTTTTGAGTTATATATGAACAATCCTAATGGTATTAAGCTTGAATATTATATCTATAGGTTGTCTATGATTAATGTTTGTAGGAATGTGATTCTAGAAAATCATTATGATTGTCCCTTTAGTTGAATTTTAATTGACTATAAATATGGATTGGAATTCATTTTATGAAGACCATATCAATTAGTGGGGAAGGGAAATCATATTTCATATTCCAAATGAACCTATGATTGTATATGGATGTGAGGATGAATATTAAATTCCAATGAAAATTGATTCCATCTTTTATGTATTAATTCTGATCCATGGTGTTTATCTATATCAAATGGTTGGGGAGAAACACATAATAAAGGGTATACCTATTTTATAGGAATTTTTTATGTCTCTCTAAAATAATTCTCTTATATACCTCTGAATCATGATGTTGATTTTTCAATAGGACTCATTCATGGAGTTGAGTTTATTTAAAATAATATATATATAATATCCTAAATTGAGTTTTTATAATTGAAGAAGCAACTCCAGGAAAATGTTGACAAGGTATTCATACACACCAGTACATCAGCATGGGGTGAACCTATTCTTTTAGGATGAATGATGGGTCAATGTGTCTTTACATTGATTATTTAGAACATAACAATATCACTATCAAGAAAATTTATCATCTCTCTCATATTGATGAATTATGTGATCTAATATCGAGAGATAAATACTTTTACAAGAATGAAATTCGTTATAGATCTCATCAATTGAGGGCCATGAATGATAATATCCCAAGATGGACTTCTATACAAGGTATGAACACTATAAATTTATAGTGATTCCTTTTTTCATTACTAATTACCACACTATCCTCATGGATTTAATTAATATATTCTTTATAGATTACCATGATCAGTTTTTGGTAGTCGTTATAGATGTTATTCTTGACATTCAAAGAGTAAGGAAGAGCACAAATATCACTTGAGGATTATGATGAAGAATATGAGGAAACAAAATATTTTTGAAAAATTTAAAAATTGTGATTTTTTTATTCATAATATTTCATTCTTGTGTCGTATACTATCATGTGAGTGTATATCATTAGATCCTTTAATGATAAAAATTATTTAGAAATGGCCTAAACCAACCACGATAACTGAAATATGTAGTTTTATTTTATTTTTTGGATATTATCGATGTTTTTTTATATATTTCTCATGATTATATAATCCACTCTCCATGTTGACTTAGAGAGGGGTTATTTTAATATATATGGAATAATATGAGAAGACTTTTAAGGATATGGATAGAAGGTTGGTTAGAGATCCTGAGATTATACTACCTTGTAGTGGTGAATGGTTTTTGATATATAGTGATATATCAAAGAATGAACTAGGATGAATTCTCATAAACAATTATATGGTGATAGAATATTACTCATGCTAATTGAAGGTTCATGAGAAAAATTACCCTTATCTTTACTTGGAGGTAGCTGTGGTATTTTTTCCTTAAATATTTGGTGGAATTATCTTTATGGAAAAATGGTGATATATATAATGATAAAAAATGTTTAAATTATACATTCACTCAGAAAGATCTAAATATGTTCTAGAGAAAATGGTTGGATTTGATTAAATATTACGACTGCTCAATACATTGTCAACCTGGGAAGGTGAACAAGGTAGAAGATTACTTGAGTCGAGAGTTCTATGTTATTCTATCTATGATGAAGATCACAAAATATCCAATATTTTTAGATTTTTAAAGGATGTGTATGAAAATATTGAAATAAGGGAAAATTGATATAGATTTAAATAAATGATCAGACATATATCCATGTGAGGATTAAAGATTCACAAAAGGAGTATGTTGAGCTACAGAATAAGGTGATAAATGGTCTGGAGTTCAATATTGATTGAGAGGGAATGATATGGTTCATAAATAGTGTATGTGTCACCTCAATACCATATTTTAAAAGGCAGATATTAGATGTGTCTCATTTTTTATTATTCGGTATTCATCCTAGAAGTAAAAAATATGTACAGAGACCTAAATGGGTATTTTTTGTGGGACAAAATGAAGATAGATTTTGTAAAATATATATCTTATAGGATGGTATATTAGTAAGTTAAGGCTGAGATATATAATTATAAGAGGATGTTACACCCATTAACCATACCATAATAGAAATAAAAAAACATCACTATGGGTTTTTCTATAGGAACCCCCAAAACATATAATGACCATTTTACTATATGGGTTATAGTCAATTGTCTTACGATGTTTGCACACTTCATTTCTATCATAAAATATTTATATCTTGATCATCTTTATAGAATATACATTAATGAAGTTGTAATATTTCATAGAGAACTAATTTCTATTGTATCACCCTAAAGTGTTGGTAAGTTTGAGAGAACCATTATAACCTTAGAGGATATATTGAGATTTTTTCTATATATTTCAATGGTGTTTGGGATCAACACCTTCCTCTAGTTGAATTTTCTTTCTATAATAACATTAAATCAAGCATTCAAATGGATCCTTATGAATACATATATATAATTATGTGTATAACTACAATTTACTAGGATTAATTTATATAAATAATGAGATAGGGACCCGATCTAGAGGATGAAATGGAATATATTTAGAACTATTTAGTATCACTTCAAGGCAACTCATAGTCGACAGAATAGTTATATTGAAAATCATTGATGTGATATGGAATTTTATGTTGGTGGAAAGTTTTTCTATGAATTTCTCCATATAATAAGGTTGTGGGATTCTTAAATAAATTAAATTATAGACCTAGGTATATTTTCCCCTTAGTAATTGTTAATTAAGTATAAATGTATCTTATCTCTTAGCACTTCCACCAAACCCCTCGCAATTTTATGGCATGTTCCATGTTTCTCTTCTGAGGAAGTACATATTTGATCCTACACATGTACTAAAGTAAGAGTTCATACCACTAGATAAAGATATTTAAAACGATGAAAATATGGTATAAATATTAGATTATATAAATAATGTGCTATAGAACAAGACTATTCACCTGATAAAAGTCATCTTGGGAAACCTCAATTTTGAAGAATCTATATGGGAACCATTAGATTAAATGAAATAGAGATATCATCATTTGTTTATATCTGAGTAATGGATTTTGAGGGATAAATTCATTTTAAGGGGGGAATAATGTAACACCCTAATATTACCAAAAAATATTTCTCTTTAAATAATTTTATTTCATCAATAGCTTGTGTTACACGAAACATTGAGTTTAAATGAACCACGATATACTCTTAAAATATTATTATGTGACAGTTATCTCCTAGACATTAGATTGGACAGTATGAATAATACTATCTAAATTATGAATAATATATTATTTACACATTTATGAAGTTAATTCATTGGATATAAAATTATTATAATTAAAAATAAAAAATATTTGAAAATAAAACTGATTTTTTTTATGAAAACTTATTTTTAATGCGTGCAATGTATTTTTTTATTAAAAAATTCATTCACTATTATTCGTTAATGATTTTAATAAAAAATTTATTTTATATATTAAATAAAATATTTTAATAATCATTTAATAATTTTCTAAGTATGGAATAAGAATAAACCGATTTTTATGCTTAAAATTATCTTTTTCAAAAAAAAAATTTACTCGCGTTTCCTCAATTATTTTAAAATTAATTTATTAAAATTATAGGTATTTAATTTGATAAAATTCATTACATATTTGGAATCAATGGGTTCAGATTTTGTAAATATAACCCCTTTTTCTATATGAATAGTAATTGTGATAAAATTTATCACCTCATTAAAGTGTATATCAAGTTAATATTGGTAAAAAAAGTGATAATGATATTATTATTGATCTTAATTATTATTGAATGAATTTAATTATACACTAATGAACTTAAGATAAAATTCGATTTGTTTAATGGACACTTCTCCATTAAAAAGACCAATATATTATTTAAATCAAAGAAAGTTGAAAAAAGTCTCTCACTTAGCTTTTAATTTCTATTATGTGTCTATATAGGGATAAAATTTAGTTAAAAATGAATTAAAATGTCTATATTGAGAATAAAAAACATATTTTAATTTTTTTAATTTATTTATAATTATTATTTATTAAAAAAAATCATTAAATTCTTACACAATGCCAAAACAATATTTATTCAATTAATGGAAAAATAAAATAAATGATATTAAAAATATTAAAAGTAATATAATTTGACCGATTTAATATGTTATGAGAATTTAATATATGAATATAAAATATTATTATTGTGTTAATGTATTATATTTAAATTATATATTTTTATTTATGACTTTTAAGTCAAATTAAATGAATAGTGTCAAAATACACGTCAATGGTATTTTATCAAAATAAAATTTAATTTAATTACTTATGAAAAATAAAAATATTTAAAGAGGATAATTATGATATGATATGGTCTAAAATTTCATGCATTCTATATTTATTGGATAATTTTAACCTTATACGTAAAATTATAACACATTGAGTGTGAAAAGGATGTTATCAGAGTTAAGGTGAAAATTGGTTAACCAAGTGGTTAATCCAAAATATAAGGATTAAAATGATGACAAAAAAATATCCAATTTTTCTTGTATATTGTAATGAAAACCATGTACTATATTATATTCTATTCCTGATAATTTTGGGGTTATTTTGGATAAGTAATAACATTATTATAATTTAATATGTTTAGAAATTTAAAAAGACCCATGTACCACGTTTATAAAAGGGCACCTTGTCCATCACTTATATACACCACATTGGTCCTTATATATCGATAATACCATGAAAACATACCTTATAAAATTACTTATCCACATTATCGAGGTTCTTTTCTTCCATAAATATCAACCCTAGGATCCTTAAGAATGGATCTAATAGAGTTCATTCAATGAAGAGGTAATCACCTTAACCGATTTCATTCTTTTTTACTTCTCTATTAACTATTCCAATACCAGGAAATTTATCATAAAATAAAAAAATTTATTGTAATAAATATACCTAAATATTATTATGATTATGAATTCTTCATTATCCTCTTTCTTTTCCATCATATGGTTAATGAAATTATCACTCGTGCGTACATTCGACTTACTATCTCCACATAATGATATAAATCATTTACATCACCATATTTTGATAAAGGGTTATTATAATGAGTTTAAATTTTTTATATGATATTTATTAAATAATTGTAATACTATAATAATAGTATAAAATATACCTCATTTCCTTCCAAACTGTTAGAAAATAATAATGTTGCTCATGCGTATGTGTTGACTACCACCTCCACGAAGCGATATGATATTTTTTTCCATTCCATTATACTTTGAAAATAATTATGATATATTTAATGATTTTATATGATATATATGATATAATAATGATGTTTTAATTTAAAATTATCATTTACCATTTTTTGTTACATCCATCTAAAAATTAAAACAACGTTCATGAGTATGTACGGTCTACCGTCTCCATGAATGGTGTAATTAATTTTTCTATATCTAATTTACATGAATTATTATAAATATGTATATAACGAATATATATAATTTTTATACCATGATTAACATTTTATAAATGATGGGACCAGGATCAAAGAATAAGTATTAGGACTAGATAATATAAACATGCTTTGAAAACGAAGCAGTTATCACCGAGAATAGTGATTTTAGCAACAAATTATTTATAAAAGGGTGATAAGATGTAATAAATAAATCATAAATGGTATGGTAGATATAAATATGGATATGTAAAACATGTATAATAAATTAATATTTATTATATTGGAGGTTTTAATGTTAACGAGGAAAGGAAATACTTGAGTTAAGGGATATATGTTTCAATCCATTTTTAATCAGGATTGTATATACTTGAATTTTTATATATGAAATTATATAATCCATATATGATAAATCCAATAATTTTATTCAACTCTGTTTACTTACTTAAAATGTATTTTTTTATTCATTTTCATCACTTTAATTATTTATGTGATCAAAAGTGTTATTAAAGAATATTCATAATATATCTCTCTTCAATCAAAAAAAATTCTTCCATATCCATTTTTTATAAAAAAAAATGAAGGGTTTTACTATTATATTATGATTATTTAATTTAATTTTAAAAAAAAAATATTTTTTAAAAAATGGTTTAAAATGAATCTTCCTTTCATTTTCCAAACAAGGTAATTTTTTTAAAAAATATGAAAGGAATTTGGTTTTAACTTATACGGAATGAATAGATTTTCACACCATCAAAACAACTCAATACATTGAATATTACATTATAATTTTCCAAAACTATTTGAAAGTAAATTTTTTATATAATATTTTCCAAATTTTTAGTTTTTGAAATATTATATTCAAATGAAAAGGATATTTTACTTATGAATTTTTTTAATTACATTTCAATAGTATTTTTATTCACTATTGATTATAACCTTTAGAGTTTCTTATGTTTTACTAGGGATATGAACCAATTAAATCATTTTTCTATATGGTTAATTTTTATGATGATGATATGTTTATGAAACCCATTTTCATGGTTTATTCTATGATTTGATGAAATATAGAACTCGTGTTTTTCTCATGGGTTATGATATAATAATATAATGGGTGTTTTATGATCTTGTGTAACACATATGCATGGTTTCCATAATGCGATCGGTGGAACCTATATCACCCTCCAATGACTTGGGTAATGTATTGTATCTCATGAGATAGTTATGGGAAACAAGTTGAAGTTCTTGGTCTGTTATAGGAAATAGGTCGATGTGCTTGATCCGCTATAGGAAACATGTGTTTATGCCTAATTTAATGGTCTTGGGGGGTTAACCCTAACATATGAAATAGATTCTCTACATATTTTGGTTCCACGAACTTTTATGACATGAAATTATGGTTCATGATTGAGTTATGATAATTTATCATTATTATGATTAAAGTATTTTTAAATGATATTTATTTATTCCATATTCATGTTTATGAACTTTTTTAGATTGGGTATGAACATTTTATGTTTTTTTCATGATCTTATGCCCTTATTATGATCTTTTTCTTTCATATGATCATTTATTGATATCTCACATTCTTACAATTATTGATCATCTAAGCTCACCCACTCTTATGTTTCCTTTCCTCAGGTTATAAATAATTTTTTATGTAAGGTATCCCTATAAAGAAAACTATATAGGTCGTTCTTTTTGGGATATGTTGAAGATGATTCGTGAAATAAGAATATTTAATATCATGCCTCTAAAGACTCTAAATATTTATAGTATTTGCATGGATTGAAATGTTGTGAATTAAATATTCATCTAAAAAAGATGTCATATTTTGGTATTCAAATCATAGGCCACTATAAAGTTGGTTTCCAATAGCCTTTATCTTTGATAGATTCATCTATATAACCTCTCTTTATATTATTTGACATAAAAAAGGAAACTTTTTAGCCAAAATTTACACATTGTAAATTGTCCCTAATTTTTATCCTTCCTTTAGGACTCTAGTAAAATTATTTAGTTATTTTCATGCTCTTCCTTTCTCTTTGAATTTATAATAATATAATCATTAAAAACTACCAAAAAATGATCAAGGTATTCTATAAAGACATTATCTATTAAATCCATAAAGAAGGAAGGGGAATTAAAAAGAAAACATAGAATCACTATATATTCATAGTGTTCATAGCTTGTATAGAAGGTTGACTTGGGTATATCCTCCTTATTAACCCTCAAATTATCAAATCCAAAATGTAGTTCAATCTTGAAATAGTATTGAGATATATGATTTTGTTCAAACCTAACATCGATATTGTTAGGGGATACATGTTCTTGATTTTGATCTTGTTCATATCTCAATAATTAATGTAGATTCACGTCGATGTATCTTTCTTCTTTAAAAATTGAATAGGTTCACCCCATGGTGACACACTTTTCTAAATAAATCCCTTATCAAAATTTTACTAGAATTTTTTTCTTAAATTCTTGAAACTTAATTAGGTTTATTCTATTAGGAGTCTTCAAAATATATGGGTCACCATCTATAAGTTTTATTAAGAACTCAACTTCATAATTCAGTGGATGAATAGAAAACTATTCTATAATTAAATCAAAAAACTCCCACACAATAAATATATCATAAATTTTGAGTTTCACCCCCACCCTTTTGAGATAAAAAACTTTTGAATAAAAATCAAGACCCACACAATAGATGTGATTTCATTTGGAAATTCATATTTATCATCTCATTGATAGATGATCATAGGTTGTCTTCAAACATAGAATATAACTTGCATTCCTTGGTAATTTATGTGGGATTTATATAGATAAATCCAATCCATGTCTAAGATTACATCAAATTCAACAAGAGGGAGAGTGGTAAAATATCATGGAATCACATTCCCATAAAAATCAACTGAGGAAGAATCATAAAATTGAGATTTCATAACCATACTATTAGAGGTTTTCACCTCTAATTAAATATATATTCATTGGGAATTAGAATTAACAGTCTTAAATACATTTAATTATATAAGTTAATTAATATAACTGTACTCAAATCAGATACTTTAGTATTTGAGCTTACCTATCACCACCCCCAACATCATTTTTATATCTTCATTCCCATAGTAAAACCAAAATTGACAACATTACCATATATAATATTTGATTAGAGTGATCAATCGTTATTAGGATGTATAAATCATTAAATCTTATTTTCAATTTTTGACATGTCAGGTTTAAGCAAGGTCATTCATGGTTATCATCTATTCAAATATTTAATGATTATTCGTAAATATTTTGTGAACTTCTAAAGAATATACCCCAAGGAGTGTCAAAAATGGTGTGTATAATGTCCCATTGTATTTCACCAGCTGATGATTGATTCAAGTCCAATGATACATTTTTGGAGTTATTACCCCTATGTACAACAGTTCCAAATACACATCCACTTACAGTATCTATATAGAGATGTAATTTCTTTTAAATTAGTCTCTCTATCCTTAACTATAATTCCATGACATTTTCCAATACTTTTAATTATCCTTTTAATTTTTTTAGAAAAATTATAAGACATATCCATTGGGATATCACTAAAGTTTTCTCATAATATCTTCCAAAGGATAAAAAAACCTTTCCTCTATCACAAAACAATAGCAACCCAATATTTAAATTATAGATATTACTTCTTAAAAGTTGAATATTCATTTCATTATACAAAAACATGAATGGTGATGGTGATGGTTTAGAGACTTTGTAGACTAGATACACAATCTTCTCATATCATGAATGATCTAAAACATATCCCATAAAGTTATTGCCATTTATTACACATCATATACAATCTCTATGAAAACATTTATTCATAAACTAGGGAAATAAAACATATGAAAGGGTGAGATAAAATTCTCAGTAAGGGTAATAATGAAAGATATCAGTTATAAAATAAGAATAACCTGATCATAAGGTTATGATAATATGAGAATAACATTTTAAAACCATACCATTTATATAAAAGATCATAATATTTAGATATAACATAAATCTTGGAAATTCATAAGACATGAATCATAAAGGAATAAAAAAATATTATTCATGAGAACATTTTATTGTAAAAAGAAATAGATTTTTGGTATATATATAAACATATAAAATCATTTCCTTTATAGTCAATGCTCATTTCCAACACTATAATAGTATATTGGGTTAACTCTACCCAACAATCATAGTAGTCAAGTTTCACTCCTAATATTATCATAGTGGACATATTCCCTCACTGAACTGGGTTTACTCCCCATTATAGTCCTATTTATCTCATGTTATATCAATATTTACCCAATTCACTAGGGGAAGATATAGTCCCCACCCATCACATAATGAAAATTATACATATATGTTCCAAAATATCATAAAACATTCATTATATAATAACCCCTAAAAAGAAACGTGTTTCCTAAACATTTCAGCATAGAAAAACCCATGGAAAAGAAACGAGTTTCATAAAAATTTCATCATAGCATAACCTGTGGAAATTAAAGTAATTTCATAAACATTGAATCATTTATTAATATTATAAACCATGTAAAATTAATTATTCTTATAAAAATATTTTCATTATAAAAAGAATCTATCTTGAGAAATAATAAGGATGTCATCCTTGGATCATATCTCTAGTAAAGATTAAGTAACATCAAAGGATGTCATCTTAGATAGAAAATAATTTTTCAATATCACTTTTAAAATTTATTGAGGAAAATATACCACCCAATTTTAAATAAGTTCTTTAAAATATAAAAATAGTGAAAATGTTAATTAAAAACTTATTTCATAATAACCATAGAAATTTTTAAGGGAAGCTTTCACATTTTTAATAAAAAATAAAAAGAAACTTGTTTGAAAAATGAAAAGAATATTCATTTTAAACAATATTATAAAAATTCAAACATGGGTAAAAATTTCTTTAAACTATCATAAGAGAATAGTAAAACATTCTAAATATTATTTTTTGAAGACAAGGACATTGATGTGAATGGATTTTTGACCGAAGAGAAAAATAAAGTTGGTTTTCTTTAATAACATTATTTTAGACCCTTGAGATCATAAAGAGGTTAAATTTGATGGAAACATGTATTTTTCATGAAATAACTATATTATAATAAAATTAATATGTTTCTTGATAGATATATCATAAGATATCATCATTGGATGTATAATCATAAAAAATCCTAATAAATAATGAGATTGTAGCATCAAATAGTTAATACAACAGTAAGGTTTAAATTTTAAGACCTATTAATGGAAATAGCATAGATGGAATTTTATTTCACAAATAATCATTATATTAATAATAAAATACATTCATGGGGTTTATATATATATAATAAAAAGAATCAAGTGGTGAACATGGAATGTGTCCTACAAAATTAAAAGTTATACAAAAATACCTTAACACTTTGGTAACCTTTGAACCATCATCCCCTTGAAAGAATAATTTAAATTAAAACATTAAATATCTTTTAATTAATTATATTCATGATATAACATTTCAAAGTGATAGTATATAAACCATATAAAAATCGAGTGGTGAATTTGGAATAGGTCTCCCAGAAATAAATGTGATACTAGAAATCCTTTACCCATACACATTCATACATCCTATATAATAAATAGAGGATTATTATAAAAATATTAAATATATAAACATATATATATTATATTATATATGATTTATGTGTGACCTTTTATTATTATTTTATTAACTATTCCTTGTTAAAATAACCTTTTTGGTGATAATTGTTTCATTTTTCATGTATGTTTTGGTTTATTATTTTCATCCCTTTTACATTAATAATGGTTAAAAAATATCTATAATTTTATCCATTATATAAATATAATATGTATTCATTACATATGTTTATATAGTAATCCTTAAAAGTTAGTAATAGAAAATGAATTACATTGTTCCTGGAGATGGAAGGTCGTACATATGCATGAATGTTATTACCATTTTCGAGATAGATGGAGTGAAAGGAAGGTAAATAGTATATAAAATTTATATAGTTTTTATTATTTAATATATATAACATATATTCATTAAATTTATCATCATTACCTTTCGTGTAATTAGTATGTGAAAAATGAATTGCATCACTTCGCGAGGTGGTAGTTCATAATATACATGATTTACGTTATCATATTCCCACTGAATAATAGGTAAGAAGGTATATGTGATATTATAATTAAAAAAGTATAATTATGTTATGAATATCTTATATAAAATTTAGATCCCCTATTATACCATTTAATAAGAGGCGGTGATGAAAACAAATTACAAAAGTTCATGAGGTCGTAGTCCGTCGTACACAAGATCGACGGTTTCATTTACCAATTGATGGAAAAGGATATAGATGTATGTTATGACAAAAAAATTGTATCATACTAGTATATATTATATAATGATGTTATTATATCATTATATTTGATAATTATTTTAAGTATGCGGAATAATATATAAAATAGAAACGCTCAGTTGAGAATGATATTTCTTATTTAGAGAACCTCTTTAGGTTTATACCCAAAGCCTTATTAGGAGGGTTATGATCAAAATATCTCCCATAGTATGTGGGGAGTTAAGTAATAAATATATTTTTAATGTTATTGTACTAACCAAAAGTATTTTTATGTGTAAATAGTATAAGAGAGGTGGTGTCCTTTTATATGTGGGGGATATGACACACTAGGAATATTTCAAAAAAAATACGTATCTGCATATTAAACATTTAAAAAGGATAAAAAATGAATAATTATCAAACCTTATACGAGATAAGGTAGATATATTCCCATCCAATAGGATTTGGACAATATTTTTGAATATTATACCACTTTTCTATTTATTTTAACCCCTGATAAACACTTTTTAAATATAACCATGATAATTAATTTTTACTATTTTTGTTATCCATTTTGATAAAAAAAATTAAGTTAACCTTGATATATAAAATTAATTATTCAGATTAAAAATATAGAATCTATTTTTCTAAATTCAATTCACTAAATTGGAAAATTTTAATTTAATATTAAACCCAAACAAGGGATGAAAAATCAATTTCTTCAAAGAGAAAATTTTCGTAAGTGTAGAATGTTTTGATATCAAAAGTCATCATGAATTTGATTCAAATGAAAAAAATTGGTTTAATAATAATATAATTAAACCAATTTTACTTTTAATATATTTTAAACATTATTTTACTATGAAAATTCATAAAATGATAAGGGAGTTTTTATTATAAATCAGTATTTTTCACAATTCACTAAAAATTATCATTTCAAAAAATTCTCAAAATTTCACCCTAACATAATTCAGACATTTTCATTAAAAAATGTTGTTATTTTTTTCAAATTAATTTTCTAGAAGTGTCAATAATTATTTTTATTATTTATTCACAGAAGGAAATAAAAACATTTTTTGTAAAAAGGTATTTTGAATGCATATAAATCCAATACTAAAAATTATGTACTTATATAAAAATGTGTTTTATTTTTCTAAACAATCTATACCAAGTTTGAAAAAAATTTGTTATTTCTATTCATTACACCATGTATAATGTTTGGTTTATAATGGTTATGTTTTAAATAATATTATTGATAGTACATTATGGTTTGTTAATACTTGTTGTTACGTGTAATGTAGACTATCAAAAAAATTAAATTTATTTGAAAAAATATTTCATAAAATCTGGGGGTGTTCTATATTAATAGGTCAAGAATGAGAATAAATTATTTTTAGGGTTAAAAGTCGTTTTTTTTAAAAAAAGTACTAGTTATTATACAAATATTATAATTATCTTATTCGATATTTATAAGTATTATTGTATAAAATTAACTTCGTTTTTTATTTTAGCATATTTGAATTATCTAAGGGTGAATTATTTGTGTTTTTCAGAAATATATGATTTTTAGGGTGAATAGGGAAATCCTGATTTTACAAATAATGTCACTTTTATGAGATTAACATGATATTAGAATAAATTGAATATTTATGAAACCTTTTTCATAGAACAAATATAAATTTAAGAATTAATATAATTCATTTAAAAATATAATTTTGAACATAGATTTTCATGTTTTTCATTTTTGAAATCGATGTAACAAAGTATTCACAAGGATCCATTCAGTTTTGGTTCAGTTTCAAAGTTAAATAAGTCTCATTTGATTTATCATAATCTAATTTATTCCATGGGAATAAAAATTATATATGATTTTTTTTATAAAATTATTTTTATTCTTTTATTATAAATTTTTCTTAAAATAGTTTTTCGTTGTGTTTTACAAAAATATATTAAAACTAATTTAAACAATATATGAAAATATAATATTGTAAAATAGATTCAATATTTGGAATCATCATAATTAATATTAGGTAATAATACCAACTTAATCTTTGTTCATAATGAACAGTACCCATGGTAAATATTTATTACTTAGGTTAAGGGAAAATGAGTTAAAAGGGTTAAAAATAAAGGGATAAGGCATAATGATAAGATAATTCACTTTATTAAATCTCATTTGACGTATGTATTTCTACCTTACCCTAATCATCATAGAAACTATGATGATTTGGATTCGCTTGACTTTAGTCAAACATGTATTATATTATAAAGTTTCACGTGTTTACAATATTTCCCCCCACATCACATATAAAGGGGTATAAACTCTCCCTTATTCTCTATAACTACTTAAATATCTTAGATCAACCAATATAAACCTAAATAACTTCCCAAAATCCATCTCTATTTTCTAAATATCATCATCTCTGTAAAATACTTCTCCAAAAAGGCTTAAGATGTAAGAAAAATGATGTTACCAAAAGAAGAGCTATATATTCTTACTAAGCTTTTTCAAGTTCCATTGCACTTATATCTCTACTAAATCATTATTAACCATCTTAAAATACTTAAATCATTATATTCACCATAGATAGATGTTGTTATATTAATTTTATATCTATTTTTAAACTTCTTTTCATTCTATTTAAAATAAAAACATCAATCTTCCATACGAATGGCATACCATCTCCACGTAGTTGGGTAATTAACTTCATCACCAATTTACCTGGATGGTTATAAATATTGAATTAGTAAAAAAATATTTTACTTTTATGAAGTGATATGATTTATTTTTCTATTATCACCATGATTGTATGATTCTAAAATTTAATATAATAAATAAAAAATTTATTGATGATATTTTTCAAATTATGGATATGATGGAACCATTTCATAACACCATTAACCATAAAAAATATACTAAATTAATTTTGGGGAAATTGATTGAACAACCTGAAGTGGTCAACGTAAATAAGAACTATACATTTAATGGTTCCCAAGTTATCATAATTTGAACAAAACAAATGAGATATATATGAAAATAATTCTTATGAAAGTAATTAATAAGTTTAAATTGATTATTTAGGAGGATAAAATCTATCAAATAAAGAAAGAATCCAAGGTAAGAGTTTTTAACTTAATTTAATTCTATTGATACTTATGTTATATTCTATATCAAATTTATTTTATATAGTTTATATACCATCCCATTGACATATTATATCCTAAATTACTATTTATTTATGGTATTTCAATTTTCAATTCATGTTTTTAAGGGGGTCTGATTCAAAAGTTATTAAATCCATAATTTTTTACTTTAAAATATCACTCTTATTCAGAATTTTTCAAGTTTTAATTTTTTTTGGAATAATTTTATTCTTTTTATATTATTAAATCCCATCTGTTTTATTATCCTATGGTTATTTTTGGGTTTTATGGATTTATTTTTTACTTTTCCTCTCTACGGTACTCAATAACCAAAATAATTTTTTTAAAGAAAACCCACCTTATTTATATATTTTGATTGTAAATCATTACCTTCCTTAAACGTTTTATTTAAAAAAATTATGGATGTTTTTATCCAATTTTAAATGATTGGAAAATCTATTTTTTATAACCTTCCACTTTTTCCTAATATTTAAAAGGAATCTTTTTAATTTTTTCTAAACAATCCATTTTTTTCTTTTTACAAAAGTTTGAATGTAATGTTATTTTAAAAGAATATAGTGTGAATGGATTTTCCAACATCCACGTTCATTATTCACTATTTATAATATTTTAAATTCTATGGGGTTTTTGAAAAAAATCATTTTTCCATTATTCAATTAATTTTTATTTTTATATTAAATTTAATAAGGTTCTATTTTTATTGGATGAAAAGAATTTTAGAAATTATTTATATCTTGATTTTTAAAATAAAGAAACAAAAAATTTAGGGAAATATGTTTTTAAATTTTCACCTATGTTTTCCACCCTACTTCTCAAAATAATTTCCATTATATCAAAACTTTATTTATAATGATTTGGTGGTCTTCTATCATCCTTTAATAATTTATAGATCATACCTTATTATGTGATAATTATCTTTATTATGATCATCTTCTATAAAAATATTAATTTATAATTAAAAATTATATTTATCCTTCATGTCCATATTTTCAGTATCATTGATATATTCAGCATTATCTTAATAGTATATTGTATCAATATATGTTATTAATTGATGGAAGTTTATTTATTTCATTAACTAGGGAAATATTTATGTTATTTATTAAGGATTTAATAGGTTTATTTGTTGATTGGAAAGGAATATTGTTTATACATTGTATTGTTGATTCAATATATAAAGAATGCATAGAGAATATTTAAGTGATGGGTGTGTCCTAGTTATTAATATCCCCTTTATGCATCCACAAGTATCATCAGAAAAAATAAGTGGACACAATAATTGGGTAATTTTTGTATACCAACACATTCGATAAATGTGTCTAGGAAAAGTCCTTCACTGTAATATTTAAGTTATTTAAGTCAAGGCCTTGATGGTAAGAACAAGAATGTTTGAAATTATTTTTTTTCTTTATTAAAAATTATGTTATAATTTTCCATGTAGTTGTGTTATTTTCCATGGATATATTTTGAGAAGTTATTGATTATATAGTATATTTATTGGTTATTTACTATGTTATTATTTTTACACCTTAGATAATCATGATATATTTTTTCTGTTCATATTTACTTACTATGCAACTAAGCTCTCCCTTTATTATTATTTCTTTTCCCTTGGATATGAAGAATTGATATGTTAATTATCTATAAGGATTCAATAATGTTTTTCTTTCAATATTTTATTTTCTAATGTAATATGGAATTAATGTATATATCTAGTCTCCCAATAAAGCTAAACTAATCGAACATTCATATTGATATCCCATTTTTTTAAAGAGGATGGGGTCGAAGCCTCATTTATTATTAAATCAAATCAAAGACATTTTAACTGGGTAGAGGGAGACCCATTACATAGCCTAAAGGATCAGTGGGAATTTAGGCTATTACATTGCCCATAAGCCCAAATTTTTGGCCCAAGGCCCATTTTGTGAATAGTATTTCTACAGTACCCACCTGCTATAGTCGCACATAGTACCCACCGCTGCTACAGTACCCTGATGCCGCTACACTGTCTGTCATTGATACAGTACTCGCCAATGCTACAGTACGCTGCATTACTACTACTATACCTACGCCCCATGGGTTTTGATATCCCATGTATCTTATACCGTTGTAATAAAGTAAACATTGAATTTGGGTTAGTGGAGTCTGAGTTGCTACATTATCATCCTCATGTAAAATTTTACAAAATTTAACATAATTGTTTATACAAAATTTAATGAATTTAGAGGATTGATAATTACGGACTCACCTCACATTTCTCTATTATATATGAAATCATCAACATAACACCTTATAATAATCACAAATAAATATATTATAATGGGTCTTGACCTATTATTCATATTCACTTATATAACATTTTAACAAAAATTGAATCTATTATACCTATGATCAATTATTATTCCTTATCCCAAGGAATAACCATAGTAAAATCATGGGAGGCCTTACTTGAAAAAAACCATATAGATAGTCATTAGAATAGATGAATAATCCTTATATAGATGAGATTTCTTTTAATTAACTGGCTTGAAGCCCTCCCTAACCAACAGTGGTTTATTGTCTTTATTATCAATTAATTTATAAAAAATATATATATTATACCCCAATAAAACAGTGAATCAGACTCCTTGTGTCCTATATAAACCTTCCTTTTCTACGTACATCTAATTGAACATGTTTCTACACCTCTATAGCCCTTTAACCATCTTATAGCTTCACAAACTATTGATTAATTCAACTTTCATTGTTTTTATAACCCATATCACCCAATGATAGAAAAAAACATCATAAGAAATCTTTAACATGCTTATGTAATATGATCATTATTTTCTATTGTAACAACCCATAATTTCACAATATTTTTTATTTAAATAAATATTATGTTAATATATTTTTCTATACACAAAACTAAACTAAAATGTGCTAAAAATATTAAATGAATATTATTAAGATATAAAAGTTGAATAAAGATTATAATAAATAAAAATATAGTAATCAACTAACATTTATTACATTTAGAGGATAAATAATTAATATTATTAAATAATAAAAAATGATTATTCTTTCTCAAATAACTATTTTATGTGTAAATAAATTAAATTAACCACTTTAAAATGATTATGATGATAATATATGATATAAAAATATATAAAAAATAGATTACAATTCATTAAATTATAAATAAGTATGGAATAATATCAAGAAAACTTTATATTTAAATAGGTTATTTTTCACTTGAAGAATTTTTTATTTATATTTTATATTTCCTTTAAAAATTAGATTTATAAATTTTATAAATTTTATAATTTTAGTTAGATAAAAATTAAATTATTTTTGAATTTATAATACTGAAATTAGTTTAGTATAAATTATTTTAATTTTCCTAAAATAATTGATTTTTAGGGAATAATGAAAATATATATTTTTTACTAAATCCATAATGTTTACAACTCTATTTGGGTGTGGGTATAACATACAAAAATATAAAATAATAGGATCAAATTTTTATCTAAATATTAAAACTATAAATTTTTTAAAAATCATTATATATAAAAAAACTAGTTATAACATTTTATAAACATAAGTAATATTTTCCAACAAAAGAAACTAGTTTTTGAATTTTCTTTTAATTTAATATTATTTTTTGTAAAATTTGGTTTTTTATTTCATTGAAAGTCACATAACATATATTTTTTTAATAATAATCCAATTTATATCATGAAAATCAAGACATTATGAATTTTATCCTCCAAAAAAATAATCTTAAAAATAAACATTTTTTAATGATGATTTTTTACATATTACATATGCTAATGTTTAAATTGTTTTTTTATTATATATAGAATTTTATGTGAAAAATGGATTTCATATTTAGAATAAACAGTTTAAAATTATTTAATATGTTCTATTTTATTTTTATGCATTAAAAATGATTTATGTAGGTAAAAACTCATTATCATGGTAAAATCCAAAAAGGTAAAAAGGGTTAACTAAATGGTAAAAAGTCCTAACATGTTAAAAAAATGTTTATAGATAAGTGGATGAGGTTTTTAAAAAAAATCAAAATTTCATTATTTTTTATTTTATACTATTTTTTACATGTGAAATTATTTCTCTCTTAATATTAAGTTGGAATATTTAAAAGAATGTTATTTTCACCACTTATAAAAAGGGCCTCTCAACACCCCTTCAATTCCACTCCCAAATTTCATTTTCATATATAAAATATTACCCATTTATTTCATATAAAATCTTATTACACATCCTTAATCATATAGATAACCTATTTTTTTCCTAACTCCTCTATTTCCATGGTGACCTTTATAGGAAAACCCATGTTCTCAACATGAGTACTAATCTTTCCATGATTTCTTTTCTATTATAGCTTAATTTTCCAAAACTAATTTTCTCATTCCTATATAATTACATATGTATTATTTTTATACTAAATTTATTTATTCTATACTAACAATTATTAACCACCTTTCCACTTTTACTTTAAGAATATGAAAAACACCAATTATGAGTTTGTGGGGACTATCGCCTCCAAAAAGTGACATATATCATTTTTCATATATATTATTTATTATTTATTAAAATATATTAAAATATGACTTAAAAACATTATAATTTCTATATAATATCATTATTCTTCTATAATTATGATGTTATTCCAAAAGAAATCACTTTCATAATCATACTCATCCATTAATTTTAATATTTTCATGTTTGGGTTAGTTTATCGAACTACATGAGCAATGTAATAACATAATGTTGTGTAATAATATGATAACATAAAATAAAAATAATAAATGATATAAATAAGTATTAATGACATTACTTTGGTTTTATAATGGTTAAATTAATGTTAAACTCATCAATTAAGTTGCCAGCATTTGTTCATTATAAAAATCACTAAAACTTGTTCATCACCAATTCCAATTTTTAGGATCCTAACTAAAAAAACCATAAAATTAAATTATTATTTCATAAAAAACTATAATTAATTAATTACATTACCTTGTATAATCTTATAATGGTGAACATTTGAAGAGGAATAAAGAAAAACACCACCATTACGAAACTCGATTAAAACAACTAAGATTACTCACACCTAATATTGAAAATGGATAATAATTTACTAATATACTGGAAGAGAATAATAAAAAATACTTTTAATAAATTATTAGGGATATGAATATGGTTCTGAAATAGGTGATTAAGATAGTTATTTTTTATACAGGGGATCCAAGTGCTTTAATTTAAGTAATGGGTTAAGGTGATGGATTTTATCCCTCTTTATTTAATTTTAGGAATTTCCACTATTATAATACTTTTTACATCCACATGATTATGATTCTATGTGTTCATAATCAATAATTTAATATCCAAATGATGTCCTATTTATGACATACTACCATATCTCTCATTAAACCCATTCTACAGTCTATCTTTTATAGTAGTAATGCTACAAAAATCACTCATTGATTTTCATTCCATATATTCAAGTTGTGAATAATCAACAATATTTTCTTTCAAGGGTGTTGAACCAGATATAAATATCCTTAATTTACTGGGTACTTACATAAATAAATCCCACATTAATTAATCATAGAATTCAAATGATGGAATAAATTATTATGTTATATGATCAATGTGGTTCACTTAAGGATAGACATATGAAGGGTACAACCTGGTATATCTCTAATATATTGGGTAATGAATTAATGTCTATAGTGATTAATTTTTTAGGATATATTGGAAGCATTAATTGGAATTTTTTTAAATAATCCAACCATAGTAGCCCAAATTCGGTTGTTACTTTATTACATTGGCATTAGATACAACAAATCATATCTCGATGGAGTAAATATATTAGAAGTTTTGGTAAACTATATACATAATTTAATCTCAAATTATAATTTAAAACTTATAATACAAGATAATATTTTCTTTGGTATCACTATAAAAAGTTTTATCATTTATGTGCATATCAGCTATAATACCCCTTTTAGAATCCTAGTGAAGGAAAATATAAGAAAGGGGTGAGCTCTAATGCTCAGTAAGTGTATGTGTACAATGGAAGTTATCATAAATACATGAGGAATAATCAATATATAAAGGTAAATTACTTGAAAATATTATATTTAATCAATAACATGAACATGAATAATAATATGGAAGCAATAAATGATGATCAAAATAATGACATATAAATAGTCACAGGAGCTAGAAACTTAACCATGGATATTTTAACTAATCAAATAATCACGCGAACATCAAGAACTGATATCATAATGAGGGAATTAATAGTGATGTAAATCATATCCATACTTTGATGTCCTTATTCTAAGACATCTTAAATAAATGGGTAAGGCCTTAGCCAAATACCTAAGCATGTTTGTCTCATGAGACCTACTGGTGCATCAAGGGGCTATAGAGGGCCTCACTCATCACTAACTAAGTCCAATTAAATCCTCATATTACAAGGGATAAACATAATAAATATTAACATTAATGTTTAAAAAATATAATATAAAATTTTAATACTTTCCCCAATCAATAAATAGAATCATAAAAAATCCAAAGTAATATGGTGAACAATATCAAAATAGCACATCCCTAGTTGAACTTATTATAAACCATCAAGATAAATAATAAGGATCGAATCATTACAACATATTCCCATTATATAATAATTTAAATATGTGTTGTTTTTATATATGAATATAAATACCATAAAAAATTTATTAAAAATTTATTATGTAAAATAACATCTTCACTTTGAAAAACAACTTTAGAGACTAAAAAATTCCAAAGTATTAGGGAAAAAATAAATTTTAAAACAAAAATAAAAATATGTAAATGATTCTTAAAATAAATTAATGGTTATATAGGTGGGTAATTCATACTTATAGTTTTAAAAAATTCACAATGATATAAAAAGGATAAAAATAACCTCATTCAAAAAATAGAAAAGATTCCTTTCAAAAAAAATTTAAAAAATTAAAACATGGGTAAATATTATTTTAATATATTATTTTGATAATGATAAAAATGTTTTTAATTTTTTAGAAAACATGGATATGGATGAAAATGGATTTTCGACCGAAGAGAGCAATAAAGTCATCTTTTCTTAAAAAATAATTCTCAATCATTTAAGTTACAAGGATAGGAAAATAGTAATATTACTTAAAAAAATCATCAATAACTAGAGGATAAGAAAATATATTTTTTTATGATAAAAATATTAAATAATTCCCCCAATGTATACTTAAACATAATCAAACTCGAATAATGATGAAATATTGAAATAAGCCCTTATCACAGTGGTAACTTTTGAATCCTAAGCCCTATGAATGAAATAATATAAAAATAAACTTAAAATAACATGAAGACAAATATATTAATTATATAAAATATAACACATGTATTATATTCACTAAACAATATAAATAATTAGTTAATATGACATATGTCGCTTGAAAATAAAAGTGATATGAGAAACTCTTACATCGGTTTTGATTTCCTTCATACATATCTATAACTCTTGTATAATAAATATAGATATATTATAAACCTATTAAAAACAGTAAACATATACATAATACCATATATGATTACTTATAACTTTTTATCAAATTCTTATTAACAATTATTTATTATAATTATTATTCTAGGTGATAACTGCTTCGATTTTTATGTATGTTTTAGTTGGGTAGTTTTGGTCCTTATATATTGATCCTGGTTCCATTATATACAAAATTTTAATCATGATATAAATATCATATATGTTCATTATATGGGTATTTATAATATTATATAAAATATAGGGATGTAAAAATGAGTTACGCCATACATATGCGTGCTTTCATTTTTTGATGGATGGGATGAAAGGATTTTAAATAGTAATTCACCTTTATGAATAATTATTATATAATATATATAATATATAATAATAAAATATATCCTTATTTCCCATCATGTCAAAATAAAATGTAAAACATATCACATCTCTATGTGGAGGTGGTAGTCCACACATACGCATGATGATGTTATCATTTTTCAATGGATTGGAAGGTGAGAAGGTGGATATGATATTAAAATTATAAAATTATGATTATATTATAAATATTTTATATATAAATTAATTATATAATTATATCTATCTTTTAGATATAGTGATATAAAATTAATTACATTGGTTCATGAGGTGGTAGTCCGTCATATACATGATCGACAATTTCTTTTCCTATTTGATGGATGTGGATATAGATATATATTGTTCAATTAAAATAATAACATATCGGTATATGGGATGTATTGGTGTTATTATTTTGTCATATTATGACAATATTTAAAATTTTTATAGGAAGAAATAAAATGAATAAGCTTGGTTAATAACTATACCATTTCTTCGAAGAACTTCTTTATGTTTATACCTAAAGCCTTCTTATAATTATTTTCAAATCAAAAAGGGACTCTAGGTCATGTAGAGGTGTGTACTTAAGGTAATTGAATAGTTATTATCCAAAAAATGTATTTTTTTTATGTGTGAATAGAAGAGGGTAGAGGGTTTCCTTTAATAAGTGGGGAATATCTCACACTTGAAATTTTTAAAAATAATAAATTATAGCATTTTTTTTACATAAAAAGGCCCAAAATGGATAATTCTGAAACTTTGATGTAATAAGATCTATATATTTCTATAAAATAGTAATTTGATAAGTTTTTATGTCATTTTAAAAATTTTATTTTTCATTTAACCCCATGGTAAACTCATTTAAACCTTAACCATGGTAATTAATTTTTACTATTTGTACTATTCATTATGTCCCAAGATTAAGTTTCCCTTATAATATAATATTAATTATGTTGATTCCAAATATAGAATCTATTTTATAAAAATCAATTCCTATAATTTGAATAATTTATTTTTTCATGTCTGAGTTTTCATTGGTAGTTGTACCTCAAATTAATATTTTAAAGCTAATCCGGCAGACATGAAGAAAAACGGATTTCTAAATAAAATTTTTTTAAAGTTTAAAAAATTATATAAAAATTGAATATATAATATATTTAAATAAAATAAATTGTATTAATTTTAATATATATGAAATATTGAAAATTTTAAAACCATTTTATGATAAAATGAAAAAATTTAAATTCTCTAAATAAAAAGGCAGTTTTCAATAAAAAATCGTATTTTTCACTATTTATCATAAAATTAATCTTTTAAAAAAATATTAAAAATTAACTCTAAGATAATATATAAATGATTATTTATAAAGTGAATTTAATTTTTCCAAATAATGTTTCTAAAATTTTCAAAAAAATATTTTAAAATATGTGGGCAAAATAGGATGAAATCGTTTTTTAGAAAAACATAGTTTTTAAGAATAAAAATATATTTATTTTTATTACGTGATTATAGAAAATATTATATGACTGATATAAAATTTTATTGAATTTAAAATATATAAATTTCATTAAAATAATTTACTAATAGTGGTTAATTTAATTTACAATGATAATAACATATTGCCCGGATCAAAAAAATTTAGGAAAAAATTTAAATTACTTTTAGATGATTTTTATTTTCATTTACATTAAATTTATAACCAATTAATTTATTTTATACTTGTTTAAATGATATAAATTTCATAATTTAGTTATTCATATTCAAAACCTCCATTTTAATGGCTAGATTATAATGGTTATATTTATGTAATATATTTTCATTGGTCATTTAATCTCAGAGTTGCGTGTTATATACACTATAAAACATAATGTTGTTCATTTAAAATTTAATTATTTAGTGTATTGTATGTTATCAAAGAGGTTAAATTTATTTAGTAGAAATATATCAAAAATTATCAGGGTGTTACATTCATACCTCCTTTAGTAAATTGCATCCTTATAATTTCAACTTACTCTTGGAAAATAAGGGTTTCCATTTTAAAATTCCATTTGTGGAAAACCCACATTGAATAAGGGTTAATAAAACTTCCTCTTGAAAAGAGGGAGATAGAATATGATGTTTACCAGGAGTAATACTTAACTAAGTTTCTATGTTAAATAAAATTGGTGGGATATAAAAATATAGACAAGGAATAAAATCATAAATAATTTTGGTGTGATAGAGATCATTAATAATAAGTGAGTGAGTGATCAAGAGCAAAACTAAGTGAGTGAATGATCAATAGAAAAAACAGCTATCAAAAAACCATAAATCTATCATGATTTAAAATAGAATTGATTCACCATATATGAAGGTAATAGGATAAAAATTTTGTTTCGATATCCTTTTCCTAAATTTGAGAGATTATTTAACTATCAAGATAGTTAAAAACAAAAAATATACTTAATTAATATATTTTTATTTTATAAGAAAAATTTTATCCTTTTTTATTCTTTAATTAATTTATACTTCATTTCTTACTCTAGGAAAATAATACCCAAGGTGAATTTTTTTATTCCTAAATCACTAAAATTAATATTTAATAGATCATAATATCTATAAAATAGTGAAATTCTTTCTATATATCTCTAAATACTTACTAGTACAAAAATGGATAGCATAATTTATCTCATATAATGCATTAATCTATAAAACCTAAACAATACATCTAAATGTATACTTTATACATTATATAAATAGTTGACCTTAAGAATCCTCAATAATACATCTGAAAAAATTCAATCTTCAGATAATTAGAAGGAATGTTACTAAATTTTAATAATCAATATAACATTATATTCCCCAAATAGTATAAAGTAGCTCTTAATGTCACATAACAAATATTGAATACCTTGACCACCAAAATTCCATAATGAAAACATAAATTATTCTAAAAATTATTTCTTCCTTAAATAAATTATCATATTATTGAATATATTCTATAAATAAAAAATGCAACAAACTCCAACAAATATAACATAAAATATTAAATAAATAAAAAATTTCAACGCTGCCAATATTGTCCCATAAACTATTAATCATATTTTTTATCTCAACATCAGTCATGTATTACGTGATATCTTCCCTTAATTATGTATTTTCTAACAAGAACAACCTTCCACTGAATTAATTTTCTTAGTCATCAATACCATTAAACTTATGCTTTCATATCCTTAAATAAAAACTATTGCAGTACAATCCTTATATGTTTTATGATTCTTATAATGAGAATATAATTAATATAATACTTATAAAACATATTCCATGAATCTAAATACACAATCACATTAATCATTCCCATTTGGATTTAGTAATAGTGTAATCTTAACCTTGATACCTTATCTTCTTATGAGGTATATTCCCTTGAATCAAGGCGAATTTGTTTGCATAGTTCCTCATCATATTACAAGTAA
Source organism: Viscum album (assembly GCA_963277665.1). Taxonomy (NCBI): domain Eukaryota; kingdom Viridiplantae; phylum Streptophyta; class Magnoliopsida; order Santalales; family Viscaceae; genus Viscum; species Viscum album. Next base: position 477,573,248 of record OY728135.1, read on the forward strand.
AACACTAAACAATGGAAGATTACTTCTTTCCCTTAAAATAAAGAACATGGTTTCCGTTCATTCCACACTTTAATAATACATGCATCCCCTTCAATCATGAATCAGGGTGTTTCTTTCCATAATTATAAATATTGGGAAAATATTTTATTCCCTTCATCCCCATATCTATTTTTTTATATGACACTCTTATTATCTTTATTTCATTAAAATACATAATACTTTATGAAATATTTCTCTCTATTTATAACACTTTATAATATATTATAATATAATGATAATTTTTGGTAGACTATTTCCCATTAAATTATTGGATTTATTCCATAAAAAATGGTCAATATTACTATTTAGATTACATTAGTAATCCATAACATTCCTTGATAACATTGTAATTTTGACTTCATAAATAGTAACAATTTTTTCTTCCTTTTCTCTTAATCTTGGGAATTTTCTCTCTAAATATTATCATTACCCATGAGGAAAATATTTTCCCATGAAGAGTAAAATAAAATTACTCTATTCCATGCTTGATATTTAATCCTCATCCATATATTTTTTTAATCAATGACCACCACTGATTTGTATCCCCTGATATATAATAATCTAAAATGATAAACTTCTCCATTTTATTAATTTCTAATGGAATAAATATCTTCTCTAAAGAGATTATCCATTATTTAGCAAAAAATATATTAATATTTCTGTTGAATGATAAAGATTACCAATGAATGAAGTATTCTAACATTGTTACATCACATTATAAATCATTAGTATGATATTTATAAGCCATGTTATTGGTCATAACTTGAGTCATCATCCCCAATATGGTCATAATTTTATCAGTTCTCGTTGTAGCTCTAGATCCTGCTTCATGATCTTTCTCAAGAGGAAAATCCCTACATGGATTATGTGAATTGATATGATTCCCATTCCTTCTTCTGGGAACCATTTCTAAACAATTTTATACACCATATTAGGTCATAAAATTATGTATCATAATGTATAATCCCAATACTAGTGAAACACTTAACATAAATTGGAAAATTTATGCAAAGATAATCTTGTAATAATAAAAATTGTTTCTTTCAGAAATTTTTTAAATCATAAAAATATTTTTAAAATTATTAATAATTGTTTGTACTGAAAATGTGAATTAACCCAAGCATATCCTTCTATAGTTTAAAACCAACTATGCAATAGGTTCCATTTTCATGCACAAGGTGACAAAATATTTAATTCTTAATAGACCCTTTTCAACGTTTTTACCCCTAGGTACATCTATTATAAATCCACATCCACCTATAGTGTCTAATCTAGAAAATATTTCTAGTAAATCTATTTTATATCTACCTTACCAAAACATTATGATTTTATCCAATACATAGACTTATCCTTTAACTCATTCATAGGGTTATTTTATCTAATATATGTTTTTATAAATCTAGTTCCCATGTTTTCTACTAAGCTATCTATAATACCAACTTTGAATACCCTAACCCTAGAATCCCAGATTTAGTGGTTTCTTTATTACATTGGGACTAAATACAATGAATTGTATCCCTAAATATTGAATAGTTTAGTATTCATGGTAAACTAGAAGCATATTTGAATATCATGTTATAATTAAAAACATGAAATTCAATATAGTATTTTATTTGAGAATGCCATATTTCATTTTAACATATCCCTGTATAGCAATCATAATACACATCCTAACATCCTTGGGAAGGGAAACATAAAAAAGGGGTGAGCTCTATTTCTCATTAAGGGTGTGTGTAAAATGGAAGCTATCATGAATACATAACGCATAATCAATACTAAAAAGTAAATAACTGAAAAACGTTCCATTTATCTAATCACCTAAACCTAAATAATATTATGGTAGTAATAAATTATTATCACAATAATTCCATATAAATAATTACATGATCTTGAAACATATCAATCAATATTTTGACTTATCATATAATCACATTGACATCAATAAGTAATCTCATAATGAGGTAATTCATAATTTGGAATATCGTAACCATACTTTCAATGCCACATGAAAAACTATATAATAATAAATGGGTAAGTCCTTTTCCAAATACCCAATCTGGTTTGTCTCATGAGGCCTACCAATTCATCAAGGTACTATAGTATGCCCCACTTATAACATAATAATTACAATGAATTCCACATATTAAATGGGAGAAACATAATCTATGTAATAGTTCCTATTGAAAAACTTGTATATAATATGTTAATACATTCCCAAATAAATAAACATAGTCATAAACCCTCCAGAAAAATATGAAGAATGGTATCAAAATATTATATCCCTAATCAAACTAATCATAACGCATATATATAAATAAAAAAGATTGTATCATTATAACATAGTCCTAATTTATCATAAGTTAAATAATGGTTATTTTTTGTATATAAATATAAATTCAATAAAAATTTCATTAGAAATTTATTGAGGGAAATACCCTTTCCACTTTGAAAGTCACTTTTAAAGACTAAAAATTTCCAAAATATTTGGGAAAAAATTTCATTTCAAATAACTTTAGAAATTTATAATGTATGTTCAAAATAAATTAGTGTTCATGGTAGTAGGTAATTCCATATATTCTATTTTAAAAAGAAATTCTTTTCACAGTGTTTTAAAAAGGATAAAAAGTAACTCATTCGGAACATGACAAGAAGATTAATTTAAAAAATATATAAAAAGTAAAAAATCAATAAAAATTTATGTAATAAATAACGTGTTATTGATAAAAAAATATTTGAAATCATTTTTAAAAAATATAGAAATTGAAGAAATAATATTTTCAATGGAAGAAAGAAGTTAACAATGATTTTCTTTAAAAAATCTCAATCATTTTAAGTAGCAAGGAGAGGAAAATGGTACTATTACTAAATGATCTCATGAATAACCATAAAAGAAGAAAATATATTCTATTTATTATATAAAGATAAAATAATTCCACCATGGGACATAATCAATCTTAAATAATGATAATATTGTGAAATAAACCCACACCACTTTAGTAATATTTGAATCGTAATCCCCATGAAAGAAATATATTCAAATAAAACATCAAATACCATGAAGATAAATATATTTATGATATAAAATATCAAATGGGTATTAAATACACCACACAAAATAAATAAGTGGTGAATATTACATATGTCTCATAGAAGTAAAAGTGAGATGAGAAACTCTGACCTAATATCTGATTTCCTTCAAATGTGTTCATAAATTCTATATAATAAATATGTATTTATTATAAACATACTAAAAATACATAATTATATATAAAAAAACATATATTATTTACTTATAACTTTTTATCACCCATTTATTAATAGTCTTTAGTAAAATTACTACTCTGGGTGATAACTGCTTCGTTTGTTTTGTATATTTTGGTTTGGTAGTTTCGGTCCTTGTACTTTGATCATAGTTAATTTTTATACATAATTTTAATCATGATATAAATATCATATATATCATATATATTCATTATATATATATATAATATTCCATAAAAATAGATATAGGAAAATTAGTTACACCATTTAAGGAGACTGTAGGTCGTACGTATGCGTGAATGATGGTTCCATTTTTTTGAAAGATTGATTGAAATAAATTTAAATAGTGATTAACCTTTATGTAATTTTTATTATAATAGATATATAATATATATTCATTAAATCTATATTTTTGACCATCCAAGTCAAAATATAACAAAAAATGTATCACATCGTTGAGTAGATGTGGTAGTCCACATTTACACACGGTGAACCCTATCATTTTCCAATGGAATGGAAGGTCAGAAGGTAGATATGATATTATAATTATATAAGTATAATTATGTCATTAATTTCATATATAATCAATAAATACATCATTATATTCATTAACTATAGATGTTTATAGAAAATTAATTACATAGGTTTGTGATGCGGTAATCTGCCCTACACACGATCAACGGTTTCATTTCCCATTTGATGGAAGTGGGGATGGATTTAGGTTATGAAATTAAAATAATAAAATATATTTATAATTTATATAATTTTATATTATTTTATCAAAGTATTAGAATATTATAAGGGTTTATATGAATAAAAAAATGAAGACGTGTGGTTAAGAACTATACCTACTCTTTGGACAATCTCTTTATGTTTTTACCTAAAACCTTTTTATAATTGTTTTATAATAAAACCAGGGACTATAGGTATTGGGTAGTGATTTAATGATTTTTTTGTGTAATTATTGGATTAAAAAATTTATTTTTAATTGTTATAAGGAGAGAATATGGTTGGTCTTTTATAATTGGGGGAGAGGCCACACTTGGAAGTTTTGAAAATAATTAATTATACCCACATTTTTTCACATGCCACAAGGCTCCAAAATTGCTCATACTATATCATTAGATGAGTTAAGGTGTCTATATTACCAAAACAATTTAATTGTAAAATTTTATATGTGATTATAACCCTTATATTTTTATTTTAACCTCTGTTAAACTCATTCTGACGTTAGCCGCAGAAATTAATTTTTACTGTTTTTAATATTCATTATTTCAAAAAAAAATTATTAAGCAAATTATATAATATTAATTATTATGATTTAAAATAATTAATCCATTTTACTGAAATAAATTCACAAATTTGGAATAATTTTATTTAAAATTAAACCTATAGACAAGAAGAAAAAAAAATTTCCAAACGAAAAGTTTTAAAAAGTATAAAAAGTTTCTATATCCTTATTAAAAAACCTTGGTAATGTGATTTTATGATGCCTAAGTGATGATATTTGGTGATATTCTTAGTAATTCCTCATGTTTATGTTTTATCCATATTTTCTTATTATTCCACATGTACTTATGGTCATATTATGCCTCTTTTCCTTATTTCCATGTTCTTAAAATATTGAATATTTTAAGGATTATTATAAGAAAACTTTATTTAAAACCCTATAGATAGGTCTAAGGGATAAGTTTATGTATAGGATAATATATTAATGATTTGGTAAATTATATATTGTGTGATTATCCTAGAAATTACTTCTCTATTTTGATACTAGAAATTGGATACAGTTGTGGCACAGATTCACCTATGGGTGATAACCCTAAAAAAGGCTAGTTGAGTATCAACTAAATAATTAATCTAGAGAATGATGTGTTGTGACTAAATCTTCACACCATGATTGATGCTCTTATAGGATATTCTTTGGTTAATCATATATATCATTATAATCTATTATGAAGTATTTATTATGTTATATAATTAGGTTAATGAATATGAGAGAACCCAACCTAAAGAAACCATGATCAAATCAAGAGTGATATATGTTGAACTGAAATCTAGTGTAATAAATATAAAGAGTAACACATTATGAGGTTGAAATTTTCTTCTTATAATAATTCTCTTATAATAGTAGTTGTTCATCACTCACAATTGAATCCTTTTAGTTTTATTAATTTTTGAATCCAGGAGAAACCAAGATAACAATTCATTCTATTTCCAATGTGGAGACTATCCCAATAAGAAACCTAATAGAAGAAAATATGGAGTGAGAAATGTTTTTATATATAATCAGTTGTCACAAATTATTATTAATAATGTGAACTTAGTTGAGTTACTAAACACACCAAATAATAGATTTATGTATTCTCATGGAAGCTTGGGTAATGAAGATGTTGAATGAAAAAAAGATTCAATTTAGTTCATGTCAAAACTGTAGTAAGAATTGTGAAGGGAAATGTATTAATGGAATTGGGAGATTTTTTTTGTAGAAAACGAGGACATAGAGAAACTAATTATTGAGTAAGAGTAAAGATATTGATGTGCATATTAAAAGGAATTAGAATTTATTTAGAGCTACAATCAATATTTCAATGTATTAAATGTGTGAGAATTTTTAATTTTATAAATAAATTCCCTATTATAAGTTCTAACAAGTATGATGTCCACCATCAATATAATGCCTATGAAAACACAAATATAGAAGTTCTTTTCTGAAAATTATACAGATTGAGGAATGCTCATCATCCACTCAAGAACTATGAGTTTCATATTTATATCTCATCCAAACTACTCATATATACCTAAAATTATTTCTAAGGATATCAAATAATCACCTAAATGACTATATGTTGAATTATTAATAAAAACCTCTAGTTGTTTTATTATGGTATACCATGTATATAACTCCCCTCTAATTCACATGTATAGGAATGTGACTTCTATAAAATACTATTATCCTTCCTTCGGTCAAATTTGATGTGATATTATAAATGTATTAGATATCTTGAAATGTAGTTCATGACATTCCAAGATAGGAAAATAACATCTAGAAATTGTCCTATTACAACCTATTAAGACAAGGCTGAGTATAAACTCCCTATGAAAAATTACTCCCATTATATTAGTTCATTTAACATAAATAGTTATAGAAACACTCAATGATAGTTATATTATTATTATGAGGGAAAATATGCTTCCTCTATTTAAATAAATGATATTAAATATGAGACCTCATTATAAAATTAAATCTTATGTCCTAGGCACCCATGTCATTTAAAGAGGGTAATAATTAAAATTGTGAGGATATAATTTATTTAAGGGGGTGAATGTATTGATCAAAATTTTCACTATGTATTTTTAGTAATTATTTTTTGTGAAACCTATAAATGAATTATAATTAGGAGTTAATTAATATTATGTAAAATAATAATGAATTAGTGGAATGTTATGGGAAAAATTTTACAAGTCTTATGTGAAACTCTTAAATCTTAGTCATTTATTATTATAGGAAGATCGATAGATTATTTTTTGGACTAAGAACCCATATATAGAAATATTTAGAAATTTAATATTTCAATATTTATGAGAAGATATTTAATTGTGTATCAAGGTTGGAATGAAATTTAGAGATGTATAATAGTCTCATGGATAGAATGATAAGATGATAAGGATAGTGAAAAAAATTGTGAATAATTTATATTATGAGAAGAAGGTAAAAAACTATAACTTTCCTCATGCAACATGTTTGTGAATAAGCTCTCAGGTAATTTTCTTCAAGTATATGGTAAGTTCTATATCTTTTGATAGGATGGAGACATTACTTAAAACTATCATGGATATGTAAACCCCTAACTTCCAAATATAAATGAAAATAGAAATATGGTGGATGTTTATCCTAATATACAATGATTTAAGTGTGTATAGAACAGACACATTGACAAAAAGTTTCTAAAACCATGAATGGTGTGGAGAAACCAAAATAAGCATTGGAATATTCCATGGGATCAACATCATGATTTTTCTATTAGGAAGGATAATATCGAGCCCCAAAATGATGTGCTGGTATGAACTTTTGTTGTTCACTCAAAGCATGATAGTACATTTTTTATTATAGTTATATAAATTACTTTATTTAATTATATCTTACAAAGAACATCAAATTGAACCCTATTATTTTATAAGTAGAGTTATTAGTTAAAACTCTTAGAAGATCTATTCATGCATAAAATGTATATAAATATTCCCCTATTAAATTTGATGAGTACAATATCATTGCTAATATGTTAGCCATTACTATGGTGGAATTTTACATAATACAAGAGTTAGATTGTCTCTCAATGTATAATACCAACACCAATTATAAAATCAAGGAAATTATAGTGGTTTTAGAGAGAAAAATAGAATTATTTTTAAATAAGATATATCCAAAACTATGTTTTTTCAATAAAAACATATTGTATATGTATTTATAGAATGATTGGTGAATAATGAGATGAAAGTGAAAGAAAAAAAAGATATAATTTGTAGAAATTTCTTAGGAGTACATTGATGCATTTCCTAAAGAATTATCTATAGGTCCCCTAGAAAGAGAGGTGGAATTCTAAATTAAACTAATACCAGGATCCAAATCTATATCAAAGACCCTATATATAATGGAATGCATGAAGATATAGGAATTTAAGAAACAATTACAAGATCTTTTTGAAAAGTGATTCATTAAAACAAGTCTTTCTCCTTGGGAATAACCTATTATCCTGTGAAAAAGAAATATGTATCAATGTAGATGTGCCTTGATTAAAGATAAATATATGGGATTATAGTAAATAACAAATTCCATCCTCCTAGAATTGATGATTTATTCAACCAACATCATAAAGATAAATTCATTTCTCTGATTGTACTCTAATCAGGGTATTATCAACTAAGAGCAAGGAGAGAGGATATTCCAAAGACATATTTTTGAACATGGTACAAAAATTAGAATTTTTTTATTCCTTTTGATTTTACTATTTCTAAAACTATATTTATTGATTATATGACTAGTATTATTAGGGACTACCTTGATAAATATGTGGTGGAAATTATTGAAATTAATTTGATATATTCCAAAAGTCATGAGTATCATGAGGAACACCTAGGGCTTATATTACAAACTCCAATGGAGTAATGGTTTATGAAAAAATCATTAAATGTGAGTTCTAGTTGTAAGGAGTGGATTTTTTTGGACAAGTTTTCTCTTTTAAAGGAATGTCTATTGACCCAACTAAGAATAAGGTAATAGAGGAGCGTCCTCATCCAACTACATGAATAGTTATTTGTAGTTTCCATGGTCTGGAAATATACTATAAATTTTTTTTGAAATAAATTTCATGCATTTCTAATCTAATAACCTAGCTAACTCAAGAGGTAATTATGTTCAATTGGATTAAGGAGTGATATGAAAGATTCCAAGAACATAAGAATAGGATTTTTAGTGAACTAGTGCTAACATTACCCTCTAATAGAGAAGGATTTTTCGTTGATAGCGATCTATCACCAAAAGGAGTTGGATGTGTGATGATACAGAATAAAAATGTGACTACGTATGTATCTCGATAATTTAAGACTCATGAAAAGAATTATACTAATCGTAATTTGGATTTAACCATAGTTGTTTTTTCTTTAAATATATGGATACAATATCTTTATCAGGATTTGTGTGATATATACATAGACCACGAATTTTTGAATTACATGTTCACATAGAATGAATTGAACGTTACATAAAGGAGATCATTTGAGATTCTAAAGGACTATTATTGTTCAATTCGTTATCAACTAGGTAACTCAAATGATTTATTTAATTCACTGATTAATAAATAACTTCAAGTTATTGTGATGATGATAATTGAAGGAGATCCATTGATTGAGGAAATATAAATTATGGATATAAAATTTATAATGGGAGGGACATTCTCAATAGTATTCAAAATGATTTATAATCATCATTATTGGAGATATTAAAGAATGTAAAAAATGAGATGGTCTTATGATATAAATGAAGATAGAATCAATGAAAATGGGAAGTTTCGTAATTTATATCTTGATTCAGAGGGTATATTAATGTTTAGGAAAATGTTATGTATCGCATCCATCCTAAATTTAAATAAACAAATCTTTGAAAAAGATTATAGCTCATTATTATCTATACATCTAAAAATCACAAATATATATATATATATTCATTAACATTGTTTTTTTGTTAAAATTAAAAATTAAATTGATAATTATACTACTATATGTTTCTTAATTAATCTAGTGAAGTTAGACTATTATATTTCTAATGGAGTGTTGCAACCACTTATTATACCTTTATGGAAGTGGCGAAACATCATTATTGACTCTGTTACTTGAATTACTAAGACATTAAAGGGTAACAATACCATGTGTTTAATCATTTATAGATTAACCAAGTCTATGAATGTCATCTCAATATGAGAGTATTTCTCATTAATGGGCCTTGCACACCCTTATATTTTAGAAGTGGTGAGAGTTCAGGGTGAAACACTATAGATTTTCTCTAAACATGATCCAAGATTTACTTTTAAGTTCTATAAGATACTATAAAAGGTTATGAAAAAAAATCACCTAATCACATCATATCATCATAAAACTGATGGGAATTCTGAGGGTACTTTTCAAATATTAGAGGATATTTTAAGGGAATAGTCACTTGATTTTTAAGTGAGTTAGGTCCAACATCTTTCATATATTAAATTCTATAAAAACAAAATTTTCTACCCATGTATTCAAATAAAACTATAAGAATATGTATATGGGAAAAAGTATATAACTCTATTATGTTGGAATGATGATGGATATGAAAAACTATTGTGACTAGACATTTTGAAATAAACCATGGTAAAAATAAAATTATTCTAGTGATATATCAAGGATGACCAGATTCATCAAAAGATTTATTCTAAAAATAAAAAGAAGGATATAGAATTGAATTTTTGGGATTGTATACTTCTCAAATTATCACCATAAAAATTATTTGTGATATTTGTGGAGAAGGTAAATCAATTTCGAAGGTACATTGGACAATTTTATATTCTTGGTTCTGTTGTAGTATTTGCATATTAGTTGGGACTTCTTACTAATCATCCATATTTTAAATATGTCTTACATATGTCCATACTACTAATGATAATATATACCCAATGAATACAATTAACGATAATGATGTGGAATTGGAAGCTAACCTTTCATATGAAGAAGAACTAATCCATATTTTTTATGAAAAGGAAGAAGTACTCAGAAACAAGACAACATAACTTAGGAAATTCATTTGAAGAAATCAAAATTTTGAGGGAGAAACCATGTTACCAAAATAAAAGATAAAGAAAATTTATCCTCATTTATTTTGAAGTGTCATTCAAATTTTTGGGGTGAATATTTCAAAAAGGGGATAATATAACGCCTTAAAATTTAACTATTTTTTTATTCTTTAAATAATCATTGTGTAGGTATTTTGTTTCACACACAACACCAAAATAAATTCATAAAATATTATATATACATTATTATGAAATTACAAGAATAATAGAACCATTATTAAATTAAAATATGGTAATCAATTAAAAAATCTTACATTTAGAGAACAAAAAATTATTATGATTTAATATTAAAAAAAATCTCTACAAAATATATATTTAAAGTGTTAATAAATTATAGAAAAAACTATTAAATTAATTTTATGGTAATCTATAATATTAATATATATGAACTATTATATTAAAATTATTTTAAATAGATTTTTTTTAATAATATTAATAATACTTAATGTTCAAAAAGAAACTTTTTTAATAAAAGTCCTTTTTGTTTGTTTTAATATGGAAACTAAATTTATAAATATTTTAATTTAAATTAGAAAATTTAAAAACGAATTTTATGACTTTAGAATGTCAAAATTATCAAAGTATGAATTTTATGGATTTTTCTAAAATACCTTTTTAGGTGAATAGTGAAAATAAAAAATTTACAACAACTATAACTTTTATGACGTTATCATTATATAATAAAGGACTAGAATTTATTAAAACATTTAAATTGATAAAATATGTTATTAATGATTAAAACTCTTTATTTTCAAATACCATAACATTTTTTTAAACCTGTGTTTAACATTATATGAACTTATGCAATAGTTTCAATTAATGAATCTGTTTTTGTCTTTCCATTTAAAAAAATATTATTTTGGAAAAATTTAGTTTTGAATTTAAATAAAATCCACATAAAATTTATTAATGTTATAATAAAAAAATACATCTCATGAAAATAAAAAAAGCTGCAGATTTTTTCCAAAACATAAATTATAAGCTAAAAATAGTTTTTAAAAAAACTAGTTATTATGAGTTACATGCGCTATTTTTAAAATTAAAATTTCTTATACAAAGAAATATTATATAATAAAATGGATTTAAAATTTTGGAATAATTAGGTACAAATTATGTAACAAGTTCCATGTTATTTTTATCATTAAAAACAAATCACTTAGGTAAAAATTAGTTACCATTGTAAAAAATGGTAAAAGTGAAAAAATATAAGATTAAAATACATGAAAACATTTTGAAAACATGTGTAAAAATGGGTTTTTAAGGTTTTATTTACCTTATCTCATCCCCCAATCAATTATTGTCCATTTTGTCTTTACATAGAATGTGAAACATATTTTATCTTTATGTTAAGAATTTATTTTCACAAGAATGGAATTTCCTTCACCTATAAAACGATATCACCTCGTCATCATTCCTCACCACTCCAAAGCCCATTGAGAACGAATTTCCTCTACTTATACCTCTCTAAATCCCTCCCAAATAGTTTATAAAATCCAATGGATCCCTTATCAATATTTTAGAAGCTACTAATAAAGGTATGGGATTCTCTCCCTCCTCTTTTTAATTCAAGCACTTCCTTTGTTATAATCCTTTTTATTTCAATTTCACTATGATTATATGTGTTCATAATCAATTAATTACTATATAAATGAATACCTAATGATGAGATACTTCCCCTCTCTCTTATTAAACCCATTCTATAATCCTCTTTTGTTTAACCAGCATGTTGTCGGAATCACTTAATGTTTCTTCATATCATAATTTCATTTTTTAATACCAAACCCTATTATCATTCAAGCGTATTAAACTAGATATAAGTATCCTTTATTGAATGGGGTATTCTATGTATGATACCCACCTTCATAATTTCTATGACATACTATTAGAGTTTAATGTTATTTGAAAGAATTGAAAAACATTTTTTAGGAAGAAATACATGTAGCTTATAGAAGAAAATGTTTTCGAACACCTGAGGTATTACATTATACCCCAATTAAGAAAACTATACTCAAAATTTACATTATAAGAAATAGGATAAATTTTACTTCATAATTAAATGAATAAAATAGAATCCCTTCATGCTTATGATCACAAAGGTTTTGATGAAGATAATTTTTTATAGAAATGTTATAAGGAATTATTCCCTAAAGATATTAAATTTAAATGGTAACCCTACTAATTCTATAATTTGAGACAACAAAGCCTTAGAAGGGATATATAATTCTCTCTTAGATAATAAGGTCCCTCTAAATTATACATAACTCTTATATTAACAATCTTTTAAATCTTGAGATGTTTTTTAAGGATTCCATTTATGAAACCCGCATTATGTAATCATGGGATTGAAATGAGAGAATATATTATTATGTTATATGATTTATGTGACACACATAATGATAGATATATGAATAGTGTTTCCATATAGTGCTCTAATAAATTATATAAAGAATTAAATCTCTAGATATGACATATTTATGATACCTGAGTATCATTCCCTAGTAATATTTTATGATACCTTGGTGAACAATATAGATAATGCTATTTTATGACACCTTAGTGATGAACTTTGGTGATATTTTTATGAAGGTATTGTGTTTATTTTATAAAAACATTTCAATATTATTCCAAATGTATTTATGATTATGTTATGCCTCTTTTAATTATGATCATATTCTTATATTATGCCTCATGATTTTTCCGTGATGTTCTTTTATACAACATTTTCATTATTTATCCATTCTTATGAAAACTTTTCCCAGTAAATCTTATATAGTGAGGTTATCCAGGATGGGATAATAATCAATAGATCCAAGATTGTTAAAAAATATATTTTTTCTTATGTTATATATGTATGTCTTGTATTGTGTTTCTAGTTTTCTATATAATAAATCTCAAATGGTCCTGTAGAGATAGTCAATGTAATAATTTTTTTAATGAATTATATTAAAAATCATGTATCAAGTTGTGGATAAACAATTGGGTTCAATTGATTGTGCACTATTAGTGGGCCTAAGACTTCACACCTGGATATACACTCCTAGTGATATTATTTGGTTAATAAAATTATATTTACAATCCATTAAAAAGGATTTGTTATGTTATAGAATTTGGTTGTGGAATATAAAAGAACCTAATAAAAGAAAACTAGATTGAACTAAGAGAGATTTAGGATGAACTAAAAATAAATTTAATAATTTTGAAGAGTAAGACATTTTATTTTCAATTATTAATATTAAAATAATTATCTTCTATTATTTTCATCCCTAATAATTAACTCCTTTTGTTTTTAGTAATGACTCAATTTTGAAGGAACTAAGTTAACAGTGGATTCTAGGGATAATGTATAGATTATACCAATGAGAAAACTAATGGGATAAGAGTTTGGGTGAGAAATATTCTGGTTAGGCTTCATAAGCTCTGCCAAATTATGATTAATAGTGTAAACGTACATGCGTGTCCAAACACACCAATTAAGTGAAGGATAAATCCTGATGGAAGTTATAGTAATGAAGATAATGTTGGAATATAGTTTCAATTTCTATCACATCAAACATGTTTTAAGAATCATAAAGAGTAATGTTTTGGTGGAATTGGGAGATTTTTTATGTGTGGAAAAGGATGGTATAGAGAAACTAATTTCCTATAAAAATGGTGTGATCAGTGAACATTTTGAATGGAATTAGATTTCATCAAGATATTCCACTAATGTATCAATTTCTTAAATGTGGGGAACATGTGAATTATCCAAATCAATGACCCAGTGCAAGGTTTAATAAAGAAGATTGGAATCATAAAATTACATGAAAATTTAATGCTTATGCAATCAAAACTATAGAAGATAGATCTGAAAATTATGTAGAGTGAGGAACACTGATCATCCACTCAAAAACAATTAGTTCCATATTTATATCTCTTCCAACTAACTACTATGTACATAAAATAATTTATAAGGATATAAAATCATCACCTTGATGAATAGATATTGAATTATTAATATAAACTTTTAGTGGTATGATAATTGTATCCCGATTATATAATTTATCTCATAATATATTTTTATCAATGTTTGATTCCTATAAAATATTATTATCTATCATTTATTCAAATTCAATCTTATATTAAGTGTGGATTTGATCACTTGACATTGAGGCCATGATAATTTAAAAGATATGAAAATAACACCTAAAAATTAAACCATGACCACTTATTAATACAAGGTTGATGATAAAATCTCTATGAAAAATAACTCCCGTTATATTGGGGTATTTAGCACAAATGGATATAGAAACACTCAGCACTTGTTAGGTTCATATTATGTTTGAAAATATGGGATAGTTACTCAAAACCAATGATAATGAAGATAAAGCCTCATTAGAAATTAAATATTGATTTATAGATAAACATAACTTTTTAAAAAAGGTAATAATAAAACTTTTTAGGATATATTTTATATAGTGGGAGAATGTGATGACATTAAATTTTAATATACATTTTCCTTAAATAAATATTATTCTAATAGCTTGTTCAAAACTCAAAATCTAACTAGAATAAGCAGAAACCTATTGGATTAACATTATTAAGAAATTATAAGTTTAAAAACTCCTCTATTAAATAAATATATAATAATTTTTAAAAATTTCTTCTGTTCAGAGGATAAATAATTAATATAACTTAATATTAAAAAAGGATTTTTCTTTCTCAAATAATTTTTTAATGTGTCAATAAATTAAATTAACCTTTTTTAAATAATTATAATGGTAATATATGATATTAAAATTCATTGACTAATATATTAGCATTATTTAAATTAGTGATTGTGTTGGAATAATATCAAGAACACCTAATGAACAAAAAGGATATTTTTCAACAAATTTAGCCAACATTATATTTAATATTTTTTAAAAAAAAACTAATTTTATATTTTTTAGAAATTTAGTTATATAAAATGAATATAATTTTTTAGTTTATATTTTCAAAATAATATTACAATGAATTTATAGTATTTTTTCTAAAATAATTGATTTTTAGTGAATAGTGAAAATTATAATTTTAACTAAAACCATGGTGTTTATGACTCAATCAAGAAGTGTGTATGGCATAAAAACTTATAAAATATTTTTTAGGACCAAATATGTATGTGAGGTATAAATATATTCTTTTTTATGAATACCATTCATAATTTATAAAACCTATGTTTAACATTTTTTAAACATAAGTAATATTTTCCAAAGAAATATATTATTTCGATCTTTAATTTAATTAAATATTATATTTATAAAATTTAACAATTTTTAATTTTAAATACACATAAAATTTATATGTTTTCTAATAAATCAATTCATGTCATGATAATCAATAAAATAAATAATTTTATCCTGTACAGAAATTTTAATATTAAAAATACACTTTTTCGATAGGTTTTTATCTGTCATATGCGATGATGTTAAAATTGATTTTTATTACAAAAATAAATTTTATCTAAAAAAATTGTTTCATTTTTGGAACTAGTAGGTCCAAATTGTGTAATAAGATTCATTTTATTTTATGAAAAAATGAAATAGGTAAAAAGGTAGTTACTACTCAAAAATCCAAAAAGTTTTCAAAAAAAGGTTAAACAAATGGGTAAATGGGATAACATGTTTAAAACGTATTTCTAATTGAGTGGTTGGGGACTGGCTTGGCTAACTCATATCTCCAGTCTATTATTATCTATTTTAGAGATTATTTAACTTCTAAAACATGTGATCTCATTATATTAATTTGAAATATTTACCAGAATGCCACACTCACCATGTATAATATTGTGGGTCATCATAAAAAACTAAAAAAATAGAACATAATACAAGGAATACATAGATCACATAAGAAAACATAAAAAAATGAACCATCCTAAAATACTTCTTTATTATCCCATCATATTTCACCTCAATTCATAATATTTCCTAGGGACATTTTTCAAAAGTGATCATAAATCCCAATATGGGACAAATAATAAAAACAAATAAAAAAACATCAACATAAAAAATGAGTCAAAATATAAGAAAATATAATAATTAAAATAGACATAACACAATCATAAGTACATGAGTCATAACATAAAAATGTGGCTAAAAAACAGGAGACATTCATAATTTTGACACAAAATTTCATCAATAAGTTGTTGTAAAAGTACACTACTAAGGTTATTCATCAATGTATCATAAAAAGTCACCCTAAAATACTTCCAAGTTATCATAATCATGTTATATATAGAGATTAATTATTTATCCAATTCATTAGAATGTTATTATGGCGCACCCTTTATATGCTTATCATTATGTGGGAAACATCAATCATGTAACATAAGAATATATTCCTTCATTTCAATCCCATAATTAAGGAATTTGTATTTCATATATGGATGTCCCTAATCAATTAGGATAGTTATATCTATGTGAATACCCTTCAATGAATATATGGTTGGGTATTCAGAACATGGAAGTATGGCATGTAAAATCAAGGAGTGACTTCAGAAGCATAGTGGATATACAAAAATGGATTATGGGATGGGATTATTAAGACAATTGAATAGTATCTCATTAATATGTAATTATTGGGATAGTGTAGGATTGATTATGAACACATATAATTATAATCATATGGAAATAAAAACTCTTATGAAAATGATAGTTCCTGAATTAAATATATGAGGGAGAATTCCCTTACCTTTCTTTCAAGCTTCTAAAATATTGATAAGGGATCATTTAGACATTATAAATTCCATAAGAGAGATTTATGAAGGGATGGATAGACGAATATCTGGATCAAATGATTTTGGAGTGCTGAAGAATGGGGTAGAGGTGAGATTTTTTGTTGGTGAAGGGAGTGGAATTATTATAAATATAAATTATTAATATAAAAATAGAGTATGTTTCACATGTAATGTGAATCCAAAATAGAAAATAATAGATTGGGGGATGATATAAATATTATCATACTTCAACCACACATTTTTTAAAATGATTTAAACATGTTTTTATGCCTTTTACTCTTATATTTTTTCATTGTTACCATTTTTTCCATTGTAACTAATTTTTACCTAATAAATTTAATTTTAATGGGTAAAAATAACATGGGCCTTATTGTGGGATTTAGACCTATTGATTCCAAATATTAAATAAATTTTATTATATAACATTTTTATTAGCGGGAAAACATATTTTTAACATTTTCCCATGTAAAGCCTATGAACCATTTTTTAGAAAATGTGTTTTCTTTAGATTGAAATTTATGTGTGGGATAAAAATTGAAAAAAAAATTATTTTCAAGATATAAATTGGTTTATTATAAAAAATTATGTGTCATTAATATCATTCAAAAATATAAATTTTCCAAAATTATATAATTTAAATGAAAGGCCAAAAAAATTCTATTTAATTAAAAATATTATTTAAGTTTATAGAATATTAAAATAGGTTTTATAAATTTAAAATAGTTTTTAACATGTTAAATTTTACTCCAAAAACACATATTTGATCAATTAAAAGGCTTTAAAAATTATAGGTCATTATTATTGTTGTAACACCCTTTTTATAGAATTGTGAAATAACCTTCAAAATAATCGAAGGATGGAGGGAAAAAATTGTCCTCCTAGAGTGTGCCTCAATGAGGTAAAACATTCATTAAAAAGATTCATGTAGGTCTATCCTACATGGTACACCTATATAGAGAACCTACATGGACAAGAATGTGTAGACCACATTCATGATCAACCTATGTTATGGACTTGAAAATAAAATCACTTTATCACAAGGTCTTGGGTTCACCTATAAATAGGACCCATGGGATCCATATTTGAAAAAAAATGAAACCAGAAGAATTTTTTGGAAGATATTCTCACCCATTTCCCTCATGAAATTCTCAAAGACCTTATGTTGGACTACAAAACATGAGGATTAAGTGGAAAATTAAATTAGGATAGGACTGAGATATCTAATTTTTAGATGGTTTAAACACCAAGTAAACTAAAACTTCGTGATGAAACACCCTTGGAATATTTATATAAAGGAGAAGAGATACCTCTTCTCTCTAACATGTATAACCTATTTCTAATAACACCTAAGTAAACCCATCAAGTTAAATTAATAGTCTCACCCATGTGTTGTTTCCCATGTTGTTCTCCACCTAATAGTCCAATTCATATCTCCCAAGAATCACCTCGGTAATGTGCCCTTCAGCTCGCCTAAGTATCACCTAGGATAGGTACCCTTTATCTCACCCAAGTATCACATGGGTGAGGTACCCTTCAGTACACCCAAGTATAACCTAGGCCTGGTACCCTCCTACTCACCCAGATATCACTTGGCTAAATTCAAACCCAGTTTTCTCAGGTATCACCTATGAAAAGAACCCTTCAGGCTCTCTCTCGTACCACCAATGATAGAGCATCCCCTTATTCTAGTCCCTTGTATAAATGGGGATAATCTAAGACCACATCCAAAGCCTCCAGATATGTATGATTAGAGTACATGTCACACCAATAATTTCTCTCAATCATACATTCTTATGGTAAAAGATGTTCTAAATTTGAGCTCCCTGGAAGAAGGGGTCCTCCAAATTTTCACAATCATAAATTCTCATGGTAATTTGGATCCCAGACTTAAGGATGGTGGTGGATGGATTCTCAGGTGGGGAAGTGACATTTGTTTCCTAAAATGATAAGTGGGTTAGATGAAAACCCACCCTTATCATTTGTAGCCTCTCTCTCGAACACTCTTCCAATTATTGTATGATGGTGTATATGGGCATTTCCCCTAGAGTAAGACCCAACAATTTCTTATGGTAAATCTCCCACCTTCTACACCCTTGACCTCATCTACTTGTGGATTAAGGATATTGTGGGAAATTCCAGATCATCAATATCCTCATGTTTCTCACACCAAGCATGACTCGCATGGTCTTAGTGATTAGTGGTGATCATGTCACTAGTATGATCAAATATCCTCAGATGTTCTTTACACTAGGTATTATCTCTAAAACACCTGAAATACATGGGATTTGATCCTCATTATAATGGGATATATAGTAATACACCATGAGGTTCAAACGTAACATTCCAAATACACCATATTTTGTATTGGGAATATCCCCCAAATGATGAGGCTATATTCCATCTAGGACCTTACCATCTTATCCTTATCATCCAATATTTCTGGTGAAGGTCATATCATCACAGGGAGATATTCCCATCCATATCGAACAGAAATGGAAACTCGAATATAACTTTCACATCATCCTTTTCTTGGAATCTTTTGCATTAATGTCCTCACTACATGACACTATACTGCATGCTTCGGTCCTTATCACATGACCCTAAAAGATATAATGTGTCATAGTAAGTTTCATTGAACAATGTTGGTTCTGATTCCATTCATAAGGATACATAGGAGGCCCCTCTCATGGGCCCACCCCTAATATCAAACTCCAACCACCTTCCTAGAAATAAATAAACTTCATAGAACCAAGTCATGAATATTTAATACATGATCCTTTAAATAAAGAATTACTAAGTAAGAAAAGAAATTAGATGGATAAACACTAAGGTATGTAAGTAGATCTCTCAATGGAGAACCATGGATATGTACAGATGTTTCCATTAATGGAGAACATTTGATACATAAAGTAGATTAGTCTTACTTGTATATGTGATTGATTGAAAATGAAAAGCGTGACCAGTTTTATTATATAGTTTATAAAAGATTCATGAGTATGAATTAAATCTATAATAGATTCTTAGGGTATACAATAATTCCCCCCAAAAGGGAGTGATAATATTGACCTCACATCCTCTCACACAATGTGAATTCCTAGGGTTCAATGGAAAACCTTTTAAAGAATGACTACCTTTGGAAAGAAGGAACATAATTCATCATGGATTTAGGGACCATTGGTTGTTTCTGGTTCCATGAATATACCCCATTATAAACAACCTGAAATGGGATATGAAAGGAAGGTGGTGTATTTTTGTTAAAGATTGGGAAACTATACTCAACCCCTGAAAATTGACCATCAGGCATACCGATTTTCATCAGAAACAAAAATGGTAAACCCAAAATGAATCCATTCATTATAAAAAATGATTACGTCCTTTATGTTTGAGTCCCTTTTTTACTATCACAAAAGGAAAGTGGATAAAAATGGATCATTTATGAAAATAAATTTCCAATATGTTTCTTTATTGTGATGTAGTTTGGACTAGTTTTCTTATATGTGTTTGTTGTATATATATATATATTCAATCATTATCAAAATAACAATCTTAAATCCAAATGGAATCCCATCAACTTAGATATACACATGCTTTGGGTGTTACTTGAGTTGGGTCCTCATATAGACAGAGGATCATGTCGCTGACCCAGCATATCCAATGTCAAGTATCAAATGTACTATTTTGGGGGTACCGCCTCAATGGCACCATCCTGATCATTGATTCTTCATGAAAATCCATCCAATATATATATCCCCAAAAACTATCCAATTAGCGATGGTTGGTGGAAAATAATTATACGACCCCCATTATCATCTGAAATATTTTCAGGAGCCTTTCCCCAAAATGCCACAACAAATTCATCCCTTGCCTTAGGGAGGCAAATAAAGAGGTCACCAAGGTCCTCATATCATCATCACAATAGTCCCCATAAAGTTATCCTTCTAGATACTACCACCACAAAAATATCATGACATCATGTCCTCAGCATGACGACTATGTCTACTTATGGGCTCAGGATCAGTTCATTAGACTCGAGAGAATAAGATTTTCCACTGAGGATGACAATAAATCAATCAGAAATAGGATCACATCCTCATTACCATAATAGAATACCACCAACAATATATCGTGGAATACCATGATTAGTCCCATATACTTACTTTCAGACATCAATTATTTTAACACAATTTTCTAATAACATGAGAATCTTGTCTGCATGCCCCGATAGAAAATAGGGGGAATAAATATATCCCTACCTCCTAACATGATGATTATTGATATTTCATGAAAATAAATGGAGGATAATATAAGGGATATATCCCTACTCCAACCATGGAATGGTCATATATACTCGTTCCTACTATAGAAGTCACCCCTTACATCCGGGAAATGATGGGAAGACATTCATCTATTCATGTCCACATTCTAAAAGTGTACTAGGATATAATGATTACATCAAAAATGGTTAGTATTCAAGAACATGACCCAACTATTTCATTTTATGTGGCCCATAAATAAGATATTGTGTCCACCCATGATCACATGCATATTCCTACTCTCATCTGATAGGGTCACCAAAAAAATCCCATGATAAATGGACAACATGATTGGACACATACCACTATTCTAACTAGATATCATTGTTTAATTTTTGTGGACTCCCTAGTGTTGTTATGTGTCCTTTTAAAACCCCTATAATATTTTCATCATATCCTATAAATGAAATAGAAGTCTTCTAGGAGGGATTTTGTGCTTCAAAGTTTCTATCGACCTCATTCAACTCCAGTTACCCAAAAGAGAATCTATAAAAATAATCTTCACCAAAGGAGATTTAAAATTCAAGAGTAGTCCTATAACCATTACCACATAATGTTTTTTTCATCAGTACATCAAACATCAATAAATAGAATAATAGGATCATACTGATTCAACACAAAATTATAGAAGTAGTAGTCATAGTCATGAAGGTCTTCCTTGAATCTTTTCTACAATAAAATCAAGATGTCCTCCCCAGAATGTTTAACATGTATACCACATTCAATTCTATGAACTGATCGATCATGATAACGCATATCTTTATGAGAACCATGGAAACCCTCCTTGTGGTCAGAATACCAAATTTTAAGAAGCTCATCCCCTTACCATCATCTACCCTAAAGGTCCTCCCAAGGGTCTACACCTCATAATTTAACACTGTAGATGGATTTTAGGTTGTAATGGTAGTACTCCCCATGAAGTAATTCTATGTGAATGTCGTACCTATAGTGATAATTCATTTTAACAAATGTCCCTCCCCTTTCCAAATAAATTGTGACAAATATGTCATACCATAAGGTTCTTGGGAAGATGAGTCCAGTTATGCATGATGCCTTATAATTGAAAAGATATATTCCTTCTCAACCAATTGATAGCTTAAGGTAGTGGTATTCACTCAAACCACCCATGGGTCATTCACATTCCAACATGATGGAGAATATTCCACCCAATCCCACTATCTATAATAATGTAGTCAGAAAACATCCACTTTTGACAGATCGGGTTGATGAATCTCCCATGAAAAATGAAGAGAATACATTGTTGATGAAGATAAAATTATCTAATAATAACACACCAGTCATGTTTTGGATATTATCCACCCCTTAATATAGTATTCTATAGATATTATTATAATAATGTTTGAAAGTAATTTTCCTGAATTTATATTCAACTCTTCAACACTTGAAATATAAAAATACTTCGTTATTATAGATATAAAAATATTGTTAAGGTAATAGAAGAAATTTTTCATCAAATTGAATTAGATAACCCTATAGATACACAAAGTTATAAACTAGTAAAACAATGAGGGGGCCTTCAATGAACATGACATAATTATTTTTCAAGAAATTTCAATGGATTATTTATTCACCATCTAATATTCATTTCTGGGGATAGGGGAACATGGAGAATTTCATTTCACCTCACTTCCCAATCAAAAATGTCCACCAAAAGTGACATCATGTAAATTCATTACTTCTAGCTAGCTCATAGAATCAAGTTATTCTCATGAACAATGGTATGATAAAAAAGAATCATCCCTGAACAAATATCAGAAACATCAGGATTGATGAGAATGGTCTATTGAAAAACTCATAAATCAAGCATCCTAAAACATTGATCAAGAATCCCTATTAAGGGAATCTAATCATTAGTTACCATTGATTCCTTAAAAATAAAATGAATTCTGTGCAGACCATGTGGTGGACCCATAGCATTCTCACATGTAGATTCATAAGATCAATAGAGAATCCACAGTGGGTGTAGCTGTGGCGATATAAGGTATCCCTAAACTGGAGGGAAGAAGGAATTTCTACCAAAACATCCTCTCTTGACACTATTAAATCTAGTTAGAACTGATCTTGATGTGGATCATGGGAAACCCAAACCTATATTTCTTTGGGAAGTTTTATCACAACCTCCACCCTAACAAAAATCAGTCCTTTACTATTTAGGAGGAGCATCACAAGGTGGACCATCCCATATCATCCAATATTTTGACACACCTTCTTCATTGGGGATATGTATGATGAAATATTCAAGATATTACCTTAGTATCACTCTTATGTAATCATCTCCAAAATAATTCATTAATGGAAGGATTTGGCCCAACGATGGCTATAAATAAAAGAAATATATATAGGGTGAAATGGATCCTAAAGATCACATCCCTGTCAGATGATATTCCTAGGGAAAATGATTGTCTTTTCATTACTACACTATTAAGACATCTACAAGGAATTTCTCATTATTAAACATAATTATCCCCACCCATGTAGATTCTATGGAGTATAAAGCTAATATAGAAAAAACATAGGGGGTGGTTCTCTTCGATGCATGGTTCACACTCATATAAATGAATATGGTGTTAGAACTAGAAATTAGAAACTTTTCAAAAATTTATGGGTTCTTATGAATGTTAAAATATCACCCCCTCTATAATCACGGACCAAAGAAATAGGTAAAGGCATGACTACATCCCATCTATTACCCAAAATATTTGAACCAAATACATTAGTGGAGAGTTTCACTAAATATGATATAGAAATATCGAAGTGTAGGAAACTAAATTTAGAACTACTTTGAGGTAATTTCCTCACTAGATATGTTCTTCAAGTGGAGCCCCATCTCACCCTCCCAACTAGCACCCCTTAAAAAGAAGGGATCATCATAACAGTGAGAGTAGTGTCAAAACATACACCCAACATGGGATCCAGACAACCAATATACATGGACCCCATAGTGGTGAGATATCAAGAGTTCCCTTCATTTGGAATGAAAACAAAACTATGTCAGACGTATCCTCACAGGACATCCCATTCAGGTTACCAACTATGAGTATAGGAAAGCCTCTATAGACAGTTCACCCTATTTTCCCTATTCAATATCTTGTTTAATAGGTCTTCCCCACACCCCCGATCTTTTCAACACCATTGATTACATGGAATCCTAGTTCCAAAAAATGTAATGACGAAGGGAACTAGTAAAACTAGAGAGGAATCATTAACCTGAATGAGTGGATGCAATTATTCCCCCACCAAAATTTAGGAATTATAAATCCAAAACAACATCTGAATCAATTTGTATCTTGATGAAGTTCCATGATGGGAACTCTTGAGTAGCAATGGGTAGCCAAACTCTGGTTTTTAATGCAAAAAATTGGAGAGGCCAACCTTTATTTAGTATACCAATTTACTATCCAGATCAATCAATGGATGGGAATATATTCACCAGTAGATTATCTATAAATTTAGTTCTACACTGCATAATACGATAGTCCTAAAACTCTAAAATTGCAGACAATGAGAAAATGAGATATTCTTATATTTCATTTGTTGATGGAAGGGTTTGACTTAATCTCTAAACATGAATCTTCCTCAAGAGGACTTGTTGGGTATTTTAATTGATAAAATTCATGATAAACTATGAATCATTCTCATTATAGTAAAATATATTGGTGGAATTTGGGATCTCACCATATTTTCACAAAGGATGAAAAATTACATTTTTTGAACCAAAGTTGAGTCTCTTCCAGCACTGAAAACTCAGGGAAAGAGGATAGGTAGAGTAGATGATGTGGTTATCACCCTAAAGACCACTTATAAACCAGACCCAACTCTAAATCCCACACCATCTCACATGGTACCCCATCCTGAATAGAAACAAATAGCAATAAAATAACCATTGAGATGAGAGAAAATAATAGACATGTTCACAATTTAAACATATAAAGAATAATGTTTACTCCTTTTAAGATGATATGGTTACAGGTTATTTATTAGAAGCTATAGAAAATAACTTTTTAAAATTAATAAAACCTAAGTGGAATGAGAAAGTGAGTATCAATGACCAGCTAAATTATTTACCCTTTCATCAAACATTGGGGCACACCATCTGGTATTTCTTTGTATTTAAAGATATCCTATAAAAAATGGTTGATTCTGGGGAAGTAAAGCTAGGAAAACCACAAGCACAATTGGAAAGTGTTTACACTAATACTCAAGAGGAATAAAGTGAATGGAAGGATATTACCTAAAAATTTGTACAAAATTTCAATTATTTTATTAACAGAAATAAAACCAATCAAATTCATGTTATCCTAAAGATAATGTGAAATCATCTAATTGTACCCCCAATTCCTTTTATCATGGTACAAAAAACATTATTAGCATCATATTCATTAATGATATGATATTACATTAAAAGGAATAAAAGAAGAATAAAAAATAAATTATATGAGGATGAGACTATACATATGCTTAATCTAGTCTTTACTCTCTTAGAATTAAAGCCTTTAGTCCTAAGAGTATGAGCACAGTCCCAAAAAAATGGAACCACGGGAATTTTCCTACCAAGTGGATTCCTCATATGATAAATAACTAATCTTTTGTTCTATTAATTTCATTTAATTAATGGATCCCTTATCCAATGATAAGAAATACTATAAACATGATTTCTATAAGCATGACAATAGCACTAGGGAAAGATTCCACATAAGCCGAGGAGGAAAGGGGAGGTGTAGATGTGATCAGACCCAATCATATGGCCACATCCCCATAGGATCTATTTATACTATTGAAAATCATGTAACATCCCTTCAACGAGTGTATAAATATAAGTAAGATGTGCCTTCATTCAATAATTGTATTCCGTGAAATATTATTTTATAAGATTGGCTGGAAGGGATGTAGCATCCTCGTATGTCTAGATGGGTGGGTAGGCTAAGTCGGCGTAATCCAATGCTAAGAGGAATTTCCTAAATGTATGTTAAACAAAATGATTTTTTTATTCCAAGGACTTAATCCCCAAAAGTGACATCTAGGGAGATTCCCACCATAGGGAAGTGTTAACCTCTATTCCAAAATTATGTTATAAAAAAGTATATAGTTCCATCCAAACTCTCAATTTGAATGCTATTAGTTTCTCAACAAACCTCTCGAAAGAACTTATAGAGTCCCCTCTAATCCCCAATGAGTTTGTAGCTGAATTCACCACTACTGAGGTATTTCATGTAGAGAAAGACCACATTGCGTTCATGTGGTTATTTCTTTCATTGAATAGGATAAGGATGATATTATACATGAAAAAATCATATACCTGTACTTATTTGTAAAATTGGATGACATTGACATATAATAAGTGTTCCATGATAATGGATTAGATGTTAATCTCATTCCAATCCAAATACTTTTTCAGTTGGGTTATAGTGAAGTCGACTTGTCCCTATCTACTTTGTCACTAAAGGATATGTTAGGAGTGGAAAAACCCCTTTTGGGGTTATTCATAAGACACAATTTGGGGACCTAGTGTCCAATTTTGAATTTTTTGTCATTCTATAGGATGCTCACTTGAACATATTTCAAAGAAATACTTGGTTACACCAACATGCAGTGATCCCTTCATAATTTCACCAATGATTCAAATAATATGTTAATGGGAAAATTGGTAAATTATATAGTGATAAATCTCCATTTGAATCCTTTGAATCTAAATAAATTGATCTAGGTTATTACCATAGGGATGGGAAACAAACCCATGATTGATGACATTACTTGGGTTACTACACATAATGGTTTATAAATAACCCCATCTAATCCAGGTAAAAAAATTGGGGTGAATATGTGATTTACATAAACTATATTTAAAATGTGAGTTTATAGTTTTTCATGGACTCATCAACCCTCGTAATATCATGATTTTTAGATGAAAAATCTATCATTGAAACATATTTGTCCTCCCAACAGTGGTGAAACTTTAGGTAAACATTCCTTCAATTTGTCCCTATAAATTTATAAGACCCCAGCATCAACATCTGAACTTGAGGTAATTTTTGTTCCATCACTAAGAAATGGAAATACCTATACCTCGTGATCTCAAAATATTGATCGCTCCTCCAAATATAAAGATCAACCTTAATCATCGATCGATCCCTATATGTGTATGATAGAAGAGGAATAATAAGATTAAGAGGGAGATTAATATGAATATGAATAATAATAGGAAGAGGAAAATGGCCTCAATTATTCTCCTCTATAATTAAAGGAAGTTTTTTCTACCCTCATTGATGAACTATGGCAGATAAAGTTCTATATGATTCAGGAGTTATGACAAAAAAAATCAGTTTGTCTATGTCCCTTGATGATTAAGAGGTATATTCCACTTTCTTAATGCATAACTAAGATGTATTCACCTAAAATTATATATAAATTTTGAACCTTGATCCTGATATATCCACCCACCACCTGGGTCTTCCAAAAGATCAATGTGGTTACAAAAAGGCATCCAGAATAACATTCCCAACTCATGATACAAAAGTCAAAGCCAAATTTGATAAGATCATCAAGTAAAAATAAATTCAGTAAGTTCATTACCCAAAATGGATAACCAATATTGGAATGGTCAAGAATAATAATAGGAAAATAATATTTTTCTTCCAATTTAGTGATATCAACCGATATAGTAAAAAATATAACTTATCGATTCCCATTATAGAACTTATGATTGATGTAATTGGTGGATACCAAGACCTATCCTTTATGGATGGTTATTTAGGATACAATCAAATTTGAAAGGCCCCTAGAGATAAAGAATCCACTACCTTTGGGGAACCCCAGTATTCTGTTTCTATTGGGTGATGCCCTTTGTCCTAAAGAATGGTGATGTTATATACCAATGTGTGATGCACCGCATATACAATCCCATTTATGGGTTAGTCTTTTGAGTTCTATGTTAATGACCGGGTGGTAAAATATCATCAATGTTTAGACCATCTTTGTAACCTCAATACGTTTTTCATCAAGCTATGATAGTATATCCTAAAAATGAACCCCTTAAAATGTGATTTTGGTTTTACCTCATTAATGTTATCGTATTTATAGCATTCCATCATGGAATGTAATTTGATCCAGATAATAAAATGGATTTCCTTGACATGTCACCTCCTGTAAACATCAATGAGTAGGGAGTAAAATAAGGAATGCTTTCTTACATTTTATGATTTATATCAAATCTTGTGGGAAAGTGTCTAGCTTTCACCAAATTAATTAAAAAGGGGGTCACCTATTAGTGTACTCATGATTTCTAAGAAGCGTTTAATAGTATCAAGAAATATCTTTTGATTCCACCAGTGTTGATCCCCCCTATCAAAGTAAATCCATATATCATATATGTAATATCATTAGATTGATCATTGCGTGCTTTACTCACACAAAATAATGATGTAGGAAATGAAAATAGTCTCTATTATTTTAGTCGTTCCATTATCAATACTTGGACTTATTATTTAGATATCGATAATAATTGTTTTTAATTAATCATAATGGTTTAGAAACTAAGGCACTACTTATAGAACTTGATGGTTGATTTGGTATCTTCAAATGACCCACTCAAATATATCCCCAATCTTCCCTTATTGACTGGAAAGATGGTATATTGGGCATTCATTCTACAGTAGTTCAACACTCATTTTGTACCTCAGAAAGAGATAAAATTCCAGGAAACACTAGATTTCCTTACAGAGCATCCCTATTTATAAGAAATTCATGTGTGTACCAAACATCCAACCAAGGAGATATCCTCAATCCAAGGCTCCCCAGAAACATGGGAGATATATTTTAACGATTTGTAATTCTAATAATAAAAATAATGGAATTCCCTAGGATCAATAAAATCAGTTTGGTGGTCATTCTTATCTTGTTGTCAAAGGTCGTTCTACCTTATTCCATCATGTTTTTGGAAGGATTAACCAATAATAAGTTAAAATAAAAATCCCTCATTACAAGCTTAGAAATCATGTTGAAAATACCAATGAACCATTTAAATGTCAAAGGTGATTCATAGTTGGTAATAAAGCATGTAATAGTGATTAACCTATCAGAAATGAAGATTTTATCCCCGTGATTGATTATGAATGAGGGTTAATGGAAGAATTCCCCTCATAACAAACATTGTCTCACATACCATGCTCATAGAATTCTTAGTAAGATGCATTGTAAAATGAAACTATAGCCATGGAAGATTCGGGCATCTATGAAAAAATCATCAGAATTTCACATCATAGAATGGTATCAACATTTGTTCATAGAAGCATTGAGTAGATCAGTGATTTCAACTCTATACCTTATTTATATAATAATGTGAATGGATATATCATTCCCATCCAAGACTACCTCCAAAGTGGTACAGTTTTATAGGAATGATATAGTAAATAACAAATATAATGATGGAAGGTTAATTCTACCCTCTATGAAATATCGAGTCATTAAAAGTTCCTCTATAAATGAGGCTTTGAAAGAGTTACCCTCGGATTCATTGATGGGGAAGATACTATCTCTATTGTGAAAGAAGTACATATTCGTTCTTGTAGAGCCCATCATATGAGAACCAATCATTCTCACCAAATTAGGAGGCTTGGGTGTTTATTTCCTTTGATGTCATAGGATTTCACCCAATTCACCACAAAGATTCATTTCTGTTATTTTTATGCCAATTTCATCTATCAACCCAAAGAGTTATTGAATATTTCAAAATACTCCTAGCCCTTCTCTATGTGGGGAATATTTTTTATGGGGCCATATCCTACTACTACAGCCAAGCAGTTTAAATATATCCTCACTACTACCAGTTTATTCTCCAAATGGGCCAAAGAAAAATCCATAAAAGAAGTCAGGACAAAAACATTATCAATTTTTTGAAGTCAATCATCTTTACTATATTTTGTGTCCTGCTCACAATATTGATTGATAATGGAACCAACTTATGTTCATTTTAATTAATGAGGTTGTATAAAGATTAAAACATTGACTCTAATCATTCATCCTTCTATAATGTAGAGGATAATGTATAGAGATAAAATTTCATCAAAACTCTATAAAACATACTCAAAAAAATTTTAGACAAGGAGAATAAATCCTAGACCAGCATGATTCAACATTCCATGTGGGCCTAGGGTCCTTCTCGTCCAGCGGTGGTTTTTGAGCTGTCTCAGGTGGATTTCTACATTCATCATGCGTCCAGGGAAGATTTTATCAACGCATGGTCTAGAGAGGTCAGAAGATGTGGCTCTTGGCATTTTTCACTTTCTAGGTGGTCATGGGACTGCCACTTTGGACATGATTCATTTTTGGATGTGTTGTGGTTATCGCTCCCAGGGTTACCTCTCCCTCATCATAACCCGGCGATTCTCAGGGAAGTGGGTAAATTTTTTGGGTCCTTTCTCTGTGCTGACGAGAAAACTAGATCCCTTCAGGCAACGTCGAACCCTAGAATATGTTTGTTGTTAGATCTGGTTGTGAAACGTACGTCTTCGGTCTTGATAGAAGCATGAAATGGATTTTCCTGGATACAAAGGTTATTTTATCATCAGGTTTCACGATTTTCCACCTTTTGTGGCTTACATGGTCACTTGGAGGAAACCTTCCGGCGGCGTACGGAGGTAGCTGAACCCTCCCGACGGGGCCCGACGGTGGTTTTGGGTCGCAACCCGCCCTCCTTGGTTGGAAAGAGAAAGGATGAAGTTTATATTTCCCCGCGCTCCTTTTCAAATTCAAAATTTTCAGGGGACTATGGTACGAAGAATTTGGTGTGTGGTGAGAAATCTGCTGACATGGTCTCTTGGCGGTCAGCTCCCCCTTCAGATTGCAGGGATCTTATCTCCTGGTCGTCGGTTTCAGATGTGCAGGTTGAGGTCCTGTTTTGTGAAGAGAAGTTCATTCCTCATAGGGATTCAGAGGTCTGCCTGTCTTTCTCATTGGGCGGTACGTTGCGGGCTCTGTCTCCCCTGGCGTCTCCTCTCTTGGTCTCTTCTCAACTATCATTGAAAATGCTTCAGAAGTCCATGGTGAGTAAACTATCTAAGCATTCGGTGGAAGAGGGGGATTCAGATGGCATGGCTTCTGAAGTGGAAAAGGTATTGGTGATTTCCCGTCTATCTCCACAACAAATATTTCTGGTATCTCAAGTCCAAGGGGACTTGGGATCCGACTCTATGGGTTACCGGTCTTCTGGAAGGGTGTCTATCCTATAGGATGATGATGATGCTTTTAATAATGTGATCTTGTCACTGAAGAAGATCTTGCGCGAAGGGAGTATGTATGTGCCTCTTACTCGGTCCATGACCAAGGGGAAAGGTATTATTACCCCCCCCCTCCATCCAAGGTGCACCTCTCGTCATACCCGAAGGCCCGTAAGGGTGCTTTGTAATGTTTTCTCTTATCATTTGGAATGCACGCGGCTTTGGTGCTCAAGCCAAGTGTGCTTTTTTGGCTACAGAAGGTAGGAAAGCTAAAATTTATTTGGTGGTCGTGTTGGAACCGAATCTTGATCCAAGAAAGTTTACATGGGTTTCTAAGAGGATGGGGTTCCCTAATTCCTTGCATGGAGGTGAGGTTAACACTCAGATATGGATTGGCTGGAAAAATAACATATCGGTGACGGTGGTGAATATATTTCCCTAGTGTATTGACACTAGGATTGATATTGGTGGATTTTATTTTTTATTCTCGTTTGTCTATGCGAACACTAAAGTCAGTAGAAGAAGGGAGCTATAGAATCATTTGAAAAAAACACAAGCGGGCCCTCTCCTATGGTTCGTGGGAGGGGATTTTAACACTGTTGCGGACCCGTCAGAACAGAAAGGCAGTTCAGGGTTTAACCTGGAGAGTATCTTAGAGTTTCAGGAGTGAATGTTACATGCTGGGCTTATGGATTTGTGTTTCATGGGATCAAAATTCACATGGTGAAACAATCATAAAGTTTTGAGTCGCATCTGGAGTCGGCTGGACAGATGCCTCACCAACATGCAAGGTCTCGATCTCTTTTCAAAAACTTTGATCACTCATCTAACTCAGATTCTTTCAGACCATGCACCTCTTTTAATATAGATCAGATGTGAAGCGGTGATTTGTAGGTCGTTCCACTACTCAGGCGAGTGGCACCGCGATCCAACGTTTTCTCACTTGTTGGAAACTTCTTGGCTTAAGAGAGAGAACTCTCCTGGACAGTGCTGGTGAATCGCCTCAAACGACTTAATCAAGACATCAGGGATTGGCTGATCAATCAACCTAACTCCTCTAACGGGGTGGTTAGCATGCAGACTAAGATAGAGAGTCTGGAGGGAGATCTTCAGTTGGCCTGGGATGAGAACACTTTTATTATTCTTTGTGATAAGAAGGTTGCTCTTGCAGAAAAACTCTTAGAGATGGAAAGAGTCTTCAAGGAGCGGGATCGCGTTAAATGGCTCAGAGAAGGTGACCGTAATAATACCTTATTTCAAGATTGAATTAAGGAAAATAGAAGCACAAAGATAAATATCAATATGGAGGACGGTTCTTTCACTACAGATGTTAATATTGCTGGAAATATGGCGTTGAAACATTTCTAGGGTCTCCTGGTTGGGGAGTTCATGTTGTGTTTTGTGAGGGATGATATGGATAACACTGGTTTCTTAAGTTGTCTTCATCTTTTGGTGAATGATGGTGATAATTAGTGTCTCTCCTCTCTGCCACAGGAGGAGGAGATCAGGGAGGCCCTGATGATCATTCCCAAGGGAAGTGCACCCGGTCCAGATGGTTTCCCTGCTTCGTTATACAGTTTTTCCTGGGGGGGTGTTGGGCCAGGTGTTGTGCAAGCTATCTAGGACTTCTTCAGAGGGGGGCACTTGGACAAGGGTGTATCTTCTTCTAGGGTGGTTCTAGTTCCAAAAGTCAAAGATAACATGCTAATCAGCCAATTCCGGCCCATATGTCTTTGTAATGTATCTTATAAGATCTTGGACATGGTGATTGGGGGGAG
Source organism: Viscum album (assembly GCA_963277665.1). NCBI lineage: Eukaryota > Viridiplantae > Streptophyta > Magnoliopsida > Santalales > Viscaceae > Viscum > Viscum album. The sequence goes on from OY728135.1 coordinate 477,607,001, forward strand.
GCTTTCAAGACTTATTCCCAAAGTGATCTCGGTAGAACAACATGGGTTCATACAAGGTCAGAATATTCAGGGGGCGGTTGGCATCGCTAGTGAGTTGGTTCAGGACATCAACAAGTGCACGGTGGGGTCAAATGTCATTCTTCAAGTTTATATGAACAAGGATTATGATCAAATGGAATGGAGCTTCATCATCAAGGTTATGAGGGGGTTTGGGTTCCAGGAACGGTTTTGTGATTTGTGTTTCAGTTGTTATTCCTCGCGGTGGCTTTCGGTGGCTATGATGTGGAAGTGTTTTGGTTTTTTAAAAACTGTCTGCGGTGTGATGCAAGGTGATCCCTGTCTCCAACCTTGTTTGTTTTGGCACAAGATTCTCTATCAAGGAATCTGAAGAAAGGTTTGTTAGAAGGAAATATGAAACCATATATTGGAAAAAGGAACACGGGGAACATCACCCACCTGATGTTTGCTGACGATGTTCTGTTTTTCATGAATGGTCGGTGTAGATCTTTAAACCATTTCAGGGAAATAATGTCCAGTTACAACAAGCTCAATGGAAAATCCATCAACTACTCAAAGTGTCATGTATTTATATCTGATAAATGTTCAGGAAATAGGTGTAGAGATATACAGAGGGCTAGTGGTTGCAAGCAGAAACCTCTGCCCATTTTGTATCTTGGGGTACCAATATCTTCTGGCCGGGTCAAGAAACAACATTTTAATGGAATCATGGATCGTCTGCTTGGGAGGATTCTCAATTGGAAGAACAATCTCCTTTCATTTGGGGGATGGGTCATACTCATTAATAGCGTGCTTCTTTCTATTCCCATTCATGTGTTCTCAGTTATCAAACCTCTGAAGGGTTCGATTCAGAAGATGGAAGGCATCCTTACTGCATTTCTTTGTGATTCCAAGGCAGAAGGGCGGTGTCATTGGGCCTCTTGGAAGCAGATGGTGAGACCAACTACTGAAGGAGGCGTCGGCCTGTATGACATTCATGAGACCATCCTTGGTTTACAGGCTCATCTTGCATGGGAGATTATCGTCGGGGAGACCCTATGGGAAAAATTCATCAGAGGGAGTTACGGCTGGAGTGAGGAGATCAACACGCATGGAGTGACGAGGCTGGACAAGTGTATGTTTGATCATATAGAGTAATTTCATGGTTACTCCATATGGATTATCAGCAATGGGAATATTAGCTTCTGTAATGAAAACTGGGCGGGTGGAAAGCTGGACTTTGAAGGCTGCCTGTCTCCTAACATTTCATTCAGGGAAGCTTGCAACTAGTATGATGTCATACATGAGGCGTTAAACCACACCCATATGAGAAATTTTGAAGATATTGTGATGAAAGAGGAACTGGATGTATGCTGCTTTACAAAGGCTGCTTCCAATAGGTTCAGCGTCCGCGACTACAGGAGAATAATTCAGAGCGAGAGACCCATGGTGGAAGGGGGACGGGTTACTTGGTGCAATGAAATTCCGATGAGGATGAACTTCTTGGTGTGGAGATTCAATAACAGAGCTCTACCGACGGAGGATAATATACATAAAAAATGGATCTGCATGGCGTCTTGGTGTTATTGATGTGAGCACCCCAGTATCGAGACAGCAGTTCATCTTTTCTTCTGAGGGAAATGGGCCTCACTTCTTTGGTCTTCCTTCACTCACTATCCTCTTGAATACGGTGAAACTTTGACCTATCGGGACTTTGTTTCATCTTGGTTCTCGGGGACGCAGAACAGGGCCATGAAAAGAACGATTAGGACCATCATCTTGATTGCTGTCTGCTGGGTCATTTGGGAGGCGCGTAACCAGGTTAGGCTGGGCTCCAAAAGATCTCTTTTGTCTCCTCTGATTAGACTTAAATCTCTCATTGTGGAACTGGTTTCCTTGGTTAAAGGGGGGAGTGATTCGGTTTTTCTTTGTAACTTCCTTAAGAGACCATGCATGCTTCAAAGGAGGGTTGGTTCTTGGGTAACGTGGCATCCTCCTAGCCACGGGTTGAAACCGAATATCGACGGGTCTTTAATGGAGGGAGTGATGAGGGGAGGAGGTTTACTGAGAGACTGTTGGGGCTCGGTGTACGTTGCCTTTAGTGCGTTTTATGGTCCTGGTAACTCATTGGGGGTGGAGGCTCGAGCTCTCCTTTCTGGATTTATGGTTTGCAAGAGGAGGGTCTTGACGGTGACAGAGGTTGAATCAGATTCAGAGGTCCTAGTTAGGGTTGTTCAGGGATGTTATGGGTTTCCTTGGGACTTTACTTGTATTATTAGAAGGTGCAAGTCGGAAACAAGACAAGGAAGGTTAATTCATCATAGCTGGAGGGAATCCAACTTTGCAGCTGAGTCGCTTGCTCGTTTGGGGAGGCAGGAGGACAATCTTTTGGTTTATGATAGTCTTCATTCTCTTCCCCTGGACTGTTTATGTGTGGTTCAAGGGGATGCCCTTGGCCTGAACCACGTTCGTCCCCCTTGAAGGGATTTCTTTGGTTCCTCTTGTTATCCTTTAAAATAATAATAATAAAATAACTTTTAGACCAGGATAGTGTGATCATTCAAAAAGAAGGTTTTTCTTTATTCATTCCTATATGGATAAATGGTTTTGGATCTTAGGACCCCAATGGTACATGGGATGAAACAATTGAATCTTGAATTGAAATGGGAAGGGTCTTTTTTCATCCATAAGATCTATTAGAATGGTGAATATTCATTGATTTCCATGAATGGTAAGCTATTACACCACCTAAAAAACAAAATTCTTGAGAAATGTTTCCTATGATTAATGAATGGTGGTCCAAGACATTTGACCCAAAACAATAATACACCATTAGTCCTTACCACATGATGTTAAACTACACAGAGTGGTCATTTTATTGCAATCCTAAAAGGCATGACCCATTCCATAATAGTCACATGATGTTAAATTGTATGAATACATCTTCAGTACGTGATGTTAAAATGTATTATTACCATGTAAAATTATCATAGTATTCCTATGTAATAATCCTATGAAGCCTCTTATAATGATCACATGATACTTTTTGAATGTGTTGATTTTTGAAATGTCTAATAATATTTTCACATGAGATGATTTCCTGAATTCATGGGTAGATTTTTGCATTAGATGATTTCCTAAATGCATGGTAGGATTTAATATATATTCCCCACACTAAATATCATGGTCACTCCTTCTATAACATAAGAGTTCAAATTTCATGACATTAAAAGGCATGGTCACTAGTCCTAGATACAAGACCCTAAAAGATACATTGATCACCCCTACACCATAAGGGAAACCCTAACCATTCCTTGTTTCTCACACCGATCATAGCTCGTGTGGGATTAGGAATATTGGTAATGGAATCCTCACATGGTCACGTTGTTTTTTGGTACAAGAACAATGACCCTAAATTCTATGTATCTCATTCTAAAGGTGTTTATATGATGTGAGATCCCAAACCTTCTCTTTAAGTCCTAAAACCAATGACCTAGTAGCATGATGATAAACTATGATTCCCTCATCCTTTCCATGTGATGTTAAACTGCATGGTTGGTTTCCCATTTATACAATATTTAACCATCCATTATTGTGTCCCTCACATGAGAGAACCATCATTTTTTTGTTGGTCCTCTACCACACCTATATCATAGAACTATAAAAGGAATTAATTCCTATCTATGTAGGATACATATTGATTCATAGATTCTTCATCCTAGACCCACCCATGAAATAAAAAAATCCCCCACTCTCTTACGTATGATCCACATCTTCATGGGAGAGTCCATCATAGGTTTTCTTTCTCATCATAAACTTGAATTAATATATGTGTGTGTGTGTATCCCCTCCTCATGTATGGCTAGAGCTATGCAGGGAACCTATATCTTAGAACTATTTATGTATTGATCTTCATCCTAACGATGTATGTAATGATGTCTGGGTTTTATATCATGGTCCAACACCATAATTTGATTAGTGTGGGACATATTGTCCAGAACTGCATGTGAATTGATTCTTATTACTATGGGATATATAATGATTATAGATATCTAATCCTAGTCCCAGTTACAACAATAAAGGGTTCTCCATTGTCAGGTGTGTAGCCTCAATATTTTCATAAGAAACCAACATGGGTCCCCTCATTTGAAAACTCAGGGTTAAGGAAAATGTTCCTTTCCTCATGGATGAGTAAGATCTGTACAAGGAATATCCCAACCATTATTTATCAATCCTAATCAAAATGATCATTTCATACTCATTTACCTTCCTTTCACAAGTCAAACTTTGTGCATGGGAATTCATATCCTCATAAGCATTATATATATATTGGTTATGAAATAATTCCAACTCCAAGGGACACATTTATTTTGATTATGCATAATATTCCCAATTGTGGCTCTTTATAATGAACCTCAATGTGCCCTATAAACTATAGGAACAATCATCCTTAGTAGAATAACCTTTTATCTCCATACTCCCTAATAGCATCATAGAGAAAAATTCTTTTCTAACATGGTCATCATTCATTGCATAAATACTTGTCTGATCCCATTTCTTGAATTTTAAAACCTTGAGATCATGGTTTAAAACTTTTCCCCTTCATTACTAGAGAGTGATGAACCATTATTGATAATATTACCATGAAATGGAGAATCATATGATACCTAGAAGCAACACCTGAATGGTGTTTTAGGGAAATTTCAATAACTCCTTAAATTCTCTAATTTCTCACATCAAACCTGAATCATGTGGGATTAGATATTTTTGAGTGATTGTTCTGTATTTCATTGTTATGTCATGCCATAACAAGAATCGAAAACTGATTCTTATCACACAAAATTAAAGGGCATGGTTGGTCTTGGGTGTAAGAACATAAAAGCTACAACATGGGTCAATACTGCATGGCCTTATACTCTAGCCAACTAGCTAACCGAGCACTATAAATTTAAACAATGTGAATATATTTTTGAGTTATTCTACATGAACATTGGGAATCTCTATTCACATCAGGTTTTCCTCACTCCCTTACCCTAGGAAACCTCATATATTAATTTGTAGAAATGCTGAACGATGATAAATCATAGTATCCTTTCATCCTTGTTATATGACATTAGACTACAGTTCAACATCCAATCTGTAAGGATTTAATCTATATAGTTAAAATCCGTAATATATGACGTAAAAATACACATTTTTGTGGTCCTATTATTAGAGGACCACAGTTCCTTTTATTGGTCTCCAATGAAACCTAATAATATAACTATGTGTTGGATGATTCTTATTTCCATGGGATACATAGTGACACTTGTATCCTTCATTTTAATCCTATATTCTAAAATAAAAAATGTATTTTTATGTATATTACTTTATTATCAGCCATAACCCTAATCAGAGTAGGATTTTCTAAATCTTTCCTTAGTTCCCTCATTTATAAATTTGTGATTGAAACAAAATTTCCCCACAATTGTATACAAATAAGGTCTATGTAGTGAATTTTACATCCATGGACAAGGATAATTTAAATGCTCTCTTCCTTGTATACTAATCATATCTATATCGAAAGGAATTTTCCACATGGATATGGTTATTCTTGATTTTAAAATACTCCTCATTGTACACCTTGGATACATCCTATTTTATATAAACTTTACATCATTGATTGGTAAATTATGTCCTCATAAATCTCCCTCAGCTATAGAAAATAAGATAATCCAACTTTGCAGTAAACCTTTTTTAATATGAAAAATATGTCCAAATTTGGATCTACATAATACACCATAATGTGGCCTATCAACCAGAGGAACATTAAGAGAAGGTCCTTTTATATTCATACACCCTAACAACATCATAGTAGAACCCTCTTTTTTAACATGTTCTATAGTCTTTCCCTTTATACATTTCCATTTCAATTTCTACATATTCAAAAACATAATTATTGTGACTTAAAAAAGTATCTCCTCATTCCAAAAAGTTGTTGGATCATTATTGGCCTCATGCACCACTATGATTAATTTTCTCATAAATCATGGTCAAAGATGCTCAACCTAAAACATAAGCTTCATTGGTATAGATTTAAAGACCCTAAAATACTAACAAAAATAGATATAATGATCACTAAGATGAAAACCTACAGATGGAATCCTAGGAAAAATTAAAACCTCTATGAACTAGACATGTGTTATACATTATTTAGGAAAATTAAGCAATTGAAAAAATAGGTACAAAATTTTTTAGGTTGGAAACCAAGAAAGGGATGCCTAAGATAAACCTGAGTCTCACTCACTAAGTATTTTAAATATAAATTAGGAAAAAATTAGGGATATGACATAAAAGATACAATATTTCATAGGATCCATTACATTATCCTAGAAATATTCAAACTATGCTCACTAGTTCTCATAACCTAGGAAAAAAATAGAGCAGTATCCTATTTCTATCATTTAAATTTGAACACACTAAAAAATAGAGTTTAGTCAAAAGATACAACCACAGTATTATGTTATGATTTCAAAAAAAAAAGAAATATCAGGGAAATGGATGATTGTGAAAAAAAATCATTTTTATTTATATACCAAAAGATGTAAGGAGAATGCACATGTCAAAATATCTCTATATTGAATTACAATATGCATTCAACATAAATTTTAAGTTGATGGATTGAATTTTGAGCATTATAATGTCCTCTTGGAAGATGGCCACTTCCTTGGGTTTGGAATCCTTAGTGTGATGGAGATCGTCCCTCTCCACGATGACAACACCTTCTCCCTATATTTGAACATCCTCTAGTTACTGGTGAAGCTGTATAAGTGCCCCTCTAGTTATATACAACACTTGTTGGAGGTGTGCCACTTCATGGGACTTCTCATAATATTAATGGTAGCACTCTTAAAAATCTATATTATGATTGAGTTCCACCTGAGATAATGAGGCTCGAAGGTGGTCAAATTTTCTATGCAGTCACACCTTTGTCAATAACTCCTATAAATTTTTCTATTTCTTCTACTGCTAAATAATCCTTGTTGCAGTGCAATGGAACAAGTGGTAGTAAAACCCAATATATCTCAATATTATTAAAATGATCTAGACATAATAAAACGATTAAGGTAGATCCCCCAAAGGTGTATTTATGACCAAATCCCATATATCTTGGAAAAAATTAATAGCATACCCAAAAATCATTCCTGGTCTCCAGGTTTTCCGTAGAGCTAGTCTCGGGGGTAGAGATGTATTCTAGGATAGATTTTCAAAAAGTGGAATCATGTTTTTCTCTTTCTGGGGTATCATCAGCCCTACCTTATTCCATAATTCAAATTGTGGTAATGGTTTATTCTACAATAACAATAGTTGATGTGGATGGAACTGAAAATTAAATTAGATTTATCATCAACATTAGAAGATAATAAAGATATGGGAATAAAGGACAATCAAAGGTCTAGATGAAACTCACTCATTTATGGTTTATACATTGGGATTGATTCCTCCCTAGAATCCCTGGTCTCAGTAGTTTTAATGGGGATCTCCTGATGAGGAATATATTCTTGAGTCTTCTTAGAACCTAAAATGGAAGGTTCATGAGAATCTCCTAGTTCATAAACATGAGCCAGTGTTCCCTTGGTAATAGGAGTATGAGGGACCTCGGTGCTCCAGTTTTGGATTTCCATGGAAATTTTTTCTATAGATAAAGTTTCACAAGTCAAGATCATTGATTCAATACATCATAAATAAGGAGGTCAATTGTGTGTGAAAACATAATAGAGGGAAACTCATTCCCATCCAACTCATTATTAATGTTCCCAAATTCATATAGAGTTGAAGGGATATTAATGTGTTTGATAAAATTTACTATTTCCATTATGTCTTTAACTAAAATTTCATGGATTGGGACATACTCACCAGTAGGGGTGTTTGAGATATTTGGTTCAGGACAAAAATCTACCTCATCCACTCCACCCACAATTGTTTTGGTGGTAACCCCCTATCTTAGCCTAGCTATGAAAGAATCACTATCACCTCCCACATCATACAAGAAAAGGTCTTGTCCATCCCCTTTTAAGATACTAACAAGGTCTGTGGTTGTTATCCCATGGTACTTTACTATGCACGGAGAATATGAAATATTATGAAGAGTGGAGAGTTAGTAATTTCTACATGAACTCCTATGATTCATGATTGACATTACCAGAATTCTTCTCTCCCTCTGTAGTAACAAGGATAGATGTGGTATTGTCAGTTGACACTTCTCCTATTGAGGGTATGGATGCACCAATAAGGGTATTTTCCACATCTGGAGTACCCTCATTGGTTCTCATAGGTTCAACTCTAAGTCCCTTATGATAAGAGAGATGATCGATTTATATAGTCCACCAACATGATCAAATGTGTATTCTTGGAATTTTGAGAACAAATGATGTCATGAAAACTCACCATGAATGGAAATTTTCTTGGCCAGTGTATTTACTCTCCATTGTTCCTCCACTATCAATGGATGAAGGCTAGAACTTACCTTCTATAATAATAGTACCGTAGGAGGAAATAGGTAGTTTTCTCCCATAAACTTTTCCACCATGAGTATCTAGACTAGAGACAATTCCCCTAAATCAAGAGCGGATCCCTCGCACATGAGCCTCAGCCCAGTTGGTGAGGTATCCTTAAGTGCATCCAAAAGACCCAAGTTCAAAACCAGGTGGAGGCATATTTTTCGGTACTGTAGCAGGTACTGTAGAAGGAAATGTAGTATAATTACACACTGTGCAGTACTGTAGCAGAACTGTACATTGTGCAGGTACTGTAGCAGCACTGTACATTGTGCTGGTAGTGTAGCAGTACCGTAGAAGGTACTGTTCGGCACTGTAGCATCTAGAACTATTAACCTTGGGCTATCGGTTTAGGCTTGGAGACCTTAAGGCTTCTGGGCCACCCAGTCCTTTGGGTCAGTAGGGATTTCGGGCCACCTTTGAGGACTTCAGGCCAGCTCAAGTACTTCGGGCCACATGCAGTTTCCCCAGACAGACTCTACAAAAAAGGAGTAGCCCAAGAAGAGGATACAGAGTAGGTGCACTCACCAAAGTAGAGACAAATGGATTTTCAGAATGAGAGGGTGTGGATATTCCATTGGGACTAGACTGTTCTTGCAAGGGAAGCCTATCCAGACATCCATGCGAAGATGGAGAGCTACTATCACGATGTAGATGTTGGGGAGGGGCGGTTCCTTGTAGATAGTCTGGTTGAATTCCCTAAGACCTTCGGGTCATGTAATCTCCTAAGCCTACGGGCCTTGTAATCTCTGAGCTTGAGGGCCTTGTAAGGGTTCCCCCTCATCCCCTGAAAGGGGGTTATCAAAAATCAATAAAAAAGAAGGGCTTCAGACCATTCAGGTAAAGAGTGGATCTCTCAGCCCTAATAGGGGTGCCTTTCTGACCATGTCTTGGTGACTTCACCCCTAAGACCTATTTCTATCCCCTTGGTAAATTAATGATATGTTTTTTTATCTAAGAAATCCCTTATTCAAAAATAAGGAGGGAAAAGCTAATATAAAGTAGGCATACATCAAAAACATTTACAACCCATTCATCAGTTGTCTAATCAGCCACACCCTCAGCAATACCACATTTCATCATATCAATCACCTCATCCATGGTTGTAATTAGGTCTTCACTAGATTATATAAGCATCTACTTCTTCTAAACATAATTTTTTATATTTGTAGGATTAGTATCATAATGCATATCATGAGGTTTCAAGATATTTCCAATCTTTAGGATGTGCATTCCTACCGAAAGAAATATCCACAAATCCTTGTGGTCATAGGTCTTGTTTTTATATAATTGAGCTACCTTAGGCCGCACATCATCAGATTTTTTATTGGAAAACTAAAAAAAGACACAACATCTCTTGACATTACTAGACTATTGGTCCCCTCAACTCTAGAAGGATACTAGACATCTAGAGGCTGAGTTTTATCTCTATTATGATGACTAAATCATCTGAGATCGATAGATATGGCCATTTTAACTCTATCCTACCAGGTTTTCTGTTTCTGAGACAATTTTGGGGGTTTCTAAGCTTCATCTTCATCATCCTTAGGTTGATAATTATTACCTGGTCGTCCCCATCTAGTAGTTTTCACATCTTCTACTCAAGGGATGCTCTTTTTCAGCACTCCCTAAGGGTACAAAGAGATCCATGAATTATCATACCTAAAAGGTAGCTTAATGGATGCATCAAATTGAGGAAGCTTGATTACTGCTTAGCATACCTCCAAATCCATGAGGAACCAGAACTATCAATCTTTCATGGGGTGCTTCTATACTCTAACATGAATGGGAGTTGATATAGTTGGTCATCACAATCACTTGAATAAACGCACAAATCTATATGGACCATAGGCTTAAAAAATAATCTCACCATCAATCCATGATTCCTATACACAGTCTATGAATGTTATCATACATGACCTCATCTCATTATCACCATTCCCATTGTCAGTGAATGTTCCGGTGGGTGGATCCCCATAAGGGAAAAGGTTAAATTCTCCCAATGGTTTCAAATTCATTATAACTTCACATTACTTCAAGGAAAAATGTAGGATACTAGTGTTAGATAGAAATACTAGTTGGAACCAGCCTCTAGGAAACCTTACCTCACCCAACACAATGTATGAGCTAAAATGTGCCACAATCCAACCCCATGACACATAAAATAGCCCTACAATCCAGAGCGGGATTCCATGTATACACATTCAATGAGAAATGATGGATCTTCTCCAAAACATGTACTTCCATACCCTTGTTCCCCATTTTTATCAACTTGAATACCATTTAAAATATCACTAACATCACATTTCCATTAGATTCATGGATCGATAGCATATAACTACTCATATACATTGCTAAAAATATTTCAAGGAGTGTTTTGGTGGTAATGAAATACTTTATTGCATTCCACCTCCAATAACATTGGCCCCGCTCCAATATAGGAAAAATTTTACCATGAATTACCCACTTTTCCAATAAGGGACATTCTTTTGGGCACTAGAATCTAGAACCCTTTACTTTTAGTTCTAATAAAACGTTCATCCATTCCTCATGATGAACGCTGCCCCTATGTGTGTGTCTTACTTATTGACTTTCTACGTTTAAATTAGTAGCTCATGATCCAATGTGAGAGTTCATTCAACATCATCCCATGTTACATTTGGTGGGATATGTTCATCATACATATCTTTGAGAATGGGCGCTCCTAGGATCTTATAAACATCCCATAAATTGATGTCTAATTCTCTGTACATCATGTAGAAGGTATTTTATATGGGATTCATTATATTTGAATCTCGGGGATGATATCGGGATGCTTATACACATACATTCGGGCCACCTAGATAGCCTCATAGATTTCAAACTCCTTTATATTAACTTCAAATTCAATATAATTTTTATTCACCTAGTATGCCCACATCCCCTCTAGTTTGACACCCCCTCCTACATAGAAATCCTAGTACTTCATCCAACCCTTTGATTGTTCTGTCCTACAAGCATGAAAGACATATGAGTAGTAGTGTGATTTTGACTATAGAGAATGATTCTTCAAATATAGAGCATAGGTGATGTGGTGAATGACATATGTGGAGGGTTTCATTACATTATTGATGAATACACCCTTGGATGAAATGTTGGAATTGGTAATGTTCTTGTACTCAAGGAACCAGGAATACCACAAATAATTATTTGGCCTCGAAATAAGTATGTCGTTCAAAACTATGTGGACATAGAGTGACAGTTGTTCACTCTCAGGATATTCATGATGATACTTCTTCATATGCTTTGTAAGATATTTAAGGGTGGAATCACACACTTGGTAATAATTCATCCCAGTGATGACTTGTATCCCCTTGATTCATGCACTATCTTGTTCATTAGAAACTCAAACCATTTTTCTAGCCAATGAAAATATATGAAGAAAACATGTAGGATATCATTAGTCCTAAAATGAAATTTTAATAAAATTGAAGGATTTTTCTGAAAATAGGTGACCATGCATAGGTCACTTACCCAAGTGACCTTATATATTTCACTCACCCAAGGAACCCAGTGGAAGCATCCTGCAGAAGTCAAATGGTGGAATTAACTTGTTCAAGTGAATTCTTACTAAGAGGAAGTGTGGGAGAGGTGTGTGAGAGAGGTACATGGATAAATTGCACGATGAGAGTAAAATGAGGGTTAAAATTTTGAGCAAAGTGGAGAGGGGGGGGGACCACATGTGAGTGACCCTATTTATAGGCACCACTAAAATACATGAGATACCTGTGGAACAATCATGTGTAGCCAACCTACGCGTGATACCTGCGTGATCCACCTGGTGTGATCTACTTGTGTGGATAATCTACACAATAAACTTGTAATTTCTCTACTATGTGAGAAAAAAGCATTGATGTTCACTAAAAACGCTATCATGAATGTATGTCATCACATAAAGATTATGGAGTGAAGAATCTATCAATGCTTGTGATTCTTTCTACCTTGTGATTAAATCCTCATTGTCCCTATCAAATCCAATCCTAGGGTGTTTTGGTACACCCTTTTTATTGAATCATGAAATAAACTTAAAAAGAAGTGAATTACCAAGTAAATACAAATCTCCTCCTAGATTTCACCCAACCAGTACCTATGAAACTAATAGATCGCATAGGAACCACTTTCATAGAAATGCTTCACATAGGTCCAGTATGAATGATCTATCTTCTTGAGCACCAATGTGGACCAGAATATGTGGAACACCTACACGATCCACCTGTATGATAGACTTTCACAAACAACCTTCTTAGCCTAGGTTCCTAGGTTATCCTATAAATAGGACCCTTGGGATCCTCATTTGACACAATTCGAATCCAAATGAAACCGCTAGAATCTATGCTCACCCAGGTCCCTCACAAAAGTCTCAAATTCCTTCAAGTAGACTATTAAACTTGAAGAATAATAAGAGGTATTCAAGAAAGTATAGAGATAGCTACGTTTTTTAATGTTTAAACACCAAGAAACCAAACCTTTATGAAGAAACACCCCCTCTCTTTTCCACAATAGGTCTAAGGGTAGCCTATTCTCCCTAAATTGTGCGAAAAACTTCTAATAATACCTAAGGAAAACCTTGAAGTTCAAAGAATGGTCTCACCTAGATTCTGTTTCCAATTTTTCTCCACTAAAATTTCAAGACATCTTTCCAATGTATCAACTTTGTGAGGTACACTTCAGCTCGCCCATGTATCACCCAAGCAAGGTACCCTTCACCAGTCCCAAGTGTTACCTAGGTGAGGTACTCTTCAACCAGCCCATGTATCAACTGGGTGAGTTTACCTTCAGCTCACCCAAGTATCCCCAAGGTGAATTCAAACCCAGTTCATCTAGGTATCTAATTGCACAGTGATTCATTGTTTCATTTTCACCCCTATGCCACTGTGCTAAACTTGTTTTGGATTGTAGATTTCAAATATAATAAAAAAATTTCACTTCATGTTTGATTAATTTATTTTGTTTTTATCACTATTAAAAGGAGAAATTATACTATTTTTATATTTTCATCGAAGGCGGAGGTGATTTGGAACCCCCATAGATGATCTAGAAGAGAAATGGGCCAAACTGCATGGAATCTCATAGACATATGTCCACTGTTTTGATAATTACAAGAATTTTGTACGTCCAAATTTTTTAAAAATTTGTGGTACTCTCCAAAACATCATGGGATACAAATCTTATCAAGTAACCAAAGCCCAATTCAGCCATCTAGTGTCCTAGAAGAACCATTCTGTCTAGGAGATAGAATCTACCCAAATTCAAAGGTTTAGTTCAGTATTTTGACCATATCTCACAATTCAAATGTCTAATAGCCTCCAAATTTGACATTAATATATAAAATAGTTCGGTAAAAAACTCTTATCTTTTTTCCAAGTCATTATATGGCTTTCTACTACTCCAAAACTGAGACACAAGTGGTATCTCAAAAACAGGGTGCTCAAAACCATGTCCCATTTAGGCTATAAAAAGCCACCATGGGCACCTCATTTTTAAGTTTGAACCATGATACAAAATCTTCCATTTTTCAGTCATATGGGAGTCTCCTAATCATCCTAGAAGTTCTGGAGGCCCCTATCATCATAGGGGGGTCAAGGATGAAGAAGGGGTTCCACCCGACTTTCCTCCTCCTCTCGATGTTGGGGAAATTGGTGGGTGTTCGTTGTGAAGGAGCTACATATTTTGTAAAGGGAGTTTTGTAAATTTTAATACTACTGGTTATATGTATTTGGGGTTTGAAAAAATTTCATTTAGAAGTATCTTACTTTGATTTATAATTTTTTGATTTAACCGAATGAAATGCTCTTTACTTTTAACCGATCGGTGTGAGGTTTTGAGTGTGTGACTTGTGTTGTTCCGATTGGACAGCACGAGAATCCTTTTCTTCCCCAATTATTTGAGATTTTAATTTTTTTTGGAAGCTATTATACTATGCTTGTGATCTGGACATTATCTATTAGATTTTTATGTCATGGTTTGGCTCAATGTGCTTTGATATAAGAGTTTGGAAAGTAATCGGGATTCCGATTAATTTCAACCAAAGACTTACATCAAACCTTAATTAATGTCTAAGAAAAATTAACTTTAAATCTGTGTAGTGAACTCACAATGAACCCTTTTATCTCATAATTATAAAACACCACCATTCCTTTTCAACTATTAAACTCTTTAATTAAGTCATTTTGTTTTAAAACAATTTTCAAAACCACCCCAAATTTTAGTCATTTTTATTAAAAATAATCATTTTAAACCTATCAAAGCTTCTTGAGAGATGACCTAGGTTCTTCCCTATACTATAAATAATTCTTAAAAACATAATCAATTTGACGTGTCATGACAACGCGGTCAAATTTTGGAATTGTTTCCAGGGATCTCTTCGGTTTTTATTGCATGTTTTTTATAAGATATTTGTAAATTTTGTGAATATTTATTTACCTTTTCAATCCTTTTGTGTTCTGATCTATTTATTGTATAGGTCTGGTTCATGATGTGTTTTACTCCGGGAGATTTACCTCCTTTAAAACCCAAACTTGAGAGGATCCTACGTAAGAGACACTGAGACACGGAAGAGAACCCTTTGAAGGACACACAAAACAACGACACTCTTCTTGATCCTTCTACTACTTCTTCTAGAACCGACATCAAAACAAAAATAATCTTGGGGTGCGCTGGTTTATAAGACCCCAATTTCTACAAGAACCCTAATTTATAATATGGCACAAAATACTTAACAATTTGTTTCAAGGTCTAGTGTACCCATTCAAGGTGTCCATGAGGTGAAATGTACTCAATTCGAGAAGAAGGTGGACACGAAGTTTCTAAGAGGTAAGTACACTTCTTTGGAAACTTTCTCTTTCCCAAGGGAAATACCGATCTCCTCCTATCCATTTTGGTATATGATCGTCTGACACCCACTACTATGATCAATGCCCCCAATTGAGAGAAAATTCTGAGAGTTGTGAGGAAATCTTTCTAGGACGCCCCTATAACCAACCCTTTAGGAAAGAACCTTACTATTCATCCAACCCTAGGTGGAAAGAAAACCAAGACTATAGGAAGGGGGTATTCAAACCAACCTCAACAATAATAGAACCAACAGGCTCAGAGTAGTAATCCACCACCACCACCAAGAATCCTCAACCACCGCAAAGGCCTTTCCAACAACCCCGTCCAAAACTCAAGCTTAGCCTAGAAGATACGATGAATAAATTTGCTTCCAAAAATCTCCAATTCTAAAAAACCACTTAGGAATCCATACAAGACCTCATAACCAAATTAGGATAACTAGATAACTTGGTGAGGGAAATTCAATGTCACAGGTCAGGTAAACTACCATCTCAACCATTAGTCAACCCTAGAGATAAAGGAAATTTTAGTGTCATAACACTTAGGAGTGTAAAAAAACTAGAAAGTCAAATGAATCCTCCATTAGAGTCATCCCCTCATGAGTAAACCTTTATCCCAACCATTAATAATGATCCAAATATTGAAAACCCATATCTTGAGAGAATCCCCTCCAAAGGAAAGAGTGTGTATATAGATGAGTCTCCTAGACAACCTATTCCTCTTCCATTTCCCCAAAGGTCCACCAAACCTAGAAAAGAAAAGTAAACTGAAATTGATAAGGAAAAATTGGAAACTATCAAAACATTGCAGGTTAACATCCCCTTGATTGATGTCATGAAGCAAATTCCACGATACGCCAAGTTTCTAAAAGATATTTCTACACACTGAAGGAGACTTCGAGGTGATGAGAAGGTGAGCTTTGGGGCAATCATTTCATCATTGATAGATCCATCACTTCCCACTGAGTGCAATGACCCTGGAACATTCTAAATTTTGTGCACCATAGAGGAGTATTATTTTTCTAACGATGTGCTTGATTTGGGCCCCTCTATTGATGTGATGTATCACTCCATTTACTCTTATTTTCAGGTTGGTGAACTGAAGACAACTAGAATTTTCGTTCAGCGAGAAAATCATTGTACAACACTCTCTTCTGGTGTGTTAGAGGATGTTATTGTGAGGGTGAAAATTTTAATTTTTCCTACTGATTTTTATGTGCTTAAAATGGAAGATGATAGGATGAATGGACATGCCCTGATTATAATGGGGAGACCCTTCTTGAAAACCTCTAAACACATAATTATTGTCCATAATGGTACATTATATATGGAGTTTGGTGGTTACATTTTCCACTTAAATATCCTTGATTCCAAGAAGCACCCCTTATAAGAACATTCCTCTCTCTCTGTTAATTCAATTAATGTACTCCCATCCCCTGAAAGAACATATTTTGTTTCCCCCAATACCCTTTCTGATTTTTGATCATTGATTGAAATTTTAGGAAATGAATCATGCATTTATTATTGTAGTTTTCTAGAGAAAAAATTCAGGCATTCTTATTAATTTATTATTTCGTGAACACTGAGGATCCACTGACCATCAATGATACTGCTAATCTTGTAAAATCTCATTCCTCATCTGAGGATGATACCATTTTGCAGTTATATGAGATTAGTGACCTCTCACATTCACACACAATCCCATCAATCCAAAATCAACCTAAATTGGAACCGAAACAACTACCTCAAGATTTAAAATAATCATATCTTGAGAATGGAATCAATCTTACCATCATCATTGCTAGTTCACTCCCTCCTGAGCATGAATTGTGATTTCTTGAACTTTTGAGGGAGTATAAACAAGCATTGGGATGGTTACTTGAAAACGTTCTTATTATTATCCCATCGGTTTGTACATATCAGAATTTGTTAAATGATGATGCTAAACTAGTGAGGTAGGCACAACATCGACTGAACCCAAACATCCTAGAAGTTGTGAAAAAATAATTAACAAAATTATTGGTAGCTAGAATCATTTACCCCATATTTGATAGCCAATGGGTCAGTCTCATTCAAGTAGTTCATAAAAAATCTGTCTTATTGTAATTAAAAATGAAAACAATGAATTGGTTATAACTCGTGTGCGGAATAGTTGGTGTGTCTGTATAGATTATTGTCGACTAAATCAACACACTACGAAGAACCATTTCCTATTTCCATTCATTGATCAAATGCTATAGAGGCTATTAGGTAAATATCATTGTTGTTTTCTTTATCGGTATTCTGGATACTTTTATATCCATATTTCCCCTGAGGAATAGGAAAAGACAACATTCACTTGCCCCTTTGGCATATTTGCATATAGGAGTATTCCATTTGGTATGTACAATGTTCCAGGTACTTGTCAATGATGCATGGTTAGTATTTTTTTGAATTACCTGGGGAATTGCATGGAATTATTCATGGATGATTTCACTATTTATCGATCCTCTTTTGATGAATTTTTGAGTAGTATTGCCTCAGTACTACGTTGCTTTATTGAAACAAATCTCATATTAAATTATGAGAAATGTCATTTCATGGTGAGAGAAGGTATAGTTTTGGGACATGTAATTTTTGGGGATGATATCCAAGTAGATAAATCAAAAGTGGATATCATTTCTTCCCTACCATTCCCCAAAAATGTATAGAATGTGTAATATTTTCTAGGTCATTCTAGATTTTACCATCGTTTCATTTGTGACTTTAGTAAGATTTCACTCCCACTCTCCTGGTTACTTAAAAAGGAAAAAGAATTTGTTTTTGATAAATAATGTGAGGAAGATTTTAGTAAGATAAAATGGAGTCTCATGTCACCCCCAGTGATCCAAACACCTTGGTGGGATTTTGCATTTGAGATAATGTGTGACGCCTCTAACTATGCAGTTGGGGAAGTCTTATAACAAGGGTTTGATCGAGATTCACATGAAATTTCCATAGCCTCATGTACTTTGGATACTACCCAAGAAAACTAAACCACAACTGAAAAAAAATTCTTTCCATTGTGTTCGCCTTGGATAAATTCAGGCCATATCTTTTAGGGTCCAAATTCATTGTGTTCTCAAACCATGCAACACTCCAGTATCTCCTTATGAAACTGTAATCCAAACCACATCTCATTCGCTGGATGATCCTCCTTCAGTATTTGAATTTAGAAATTATAGATAAAAAGGATTAGAGAATTTGGTGGCTGACCATATCAGTAGGATTCACCCATACCCCTTGTATTCCCATAAATGACATGTTTGCTGTTGAGAAAATGTACCGAGTGCAAGATGTTATTCCTTGGTATGCTGAAATTGTAAATTATTTGGTAGCATATTGTATTCCTACTGATTTCAACAAAAACCAATCCATTTGTCTAAAACATGAGTCTTGTTGGTATATTTGGTATGACCCCTACCTTTGGTGCACATATAGTGATCAAGTCCTTAGGCGTTGTGTTCCTGATAGCAATTTTTAGTCTGTCCTTATATTCTTTCACAGTCTTGCTTGTGAGGGCCACTTTGGTCCCCAATAGACTGCTCGCAAAGTCCTTGATTCTGGTATCATTTTTCCAGAACTTTTTTGGGATGCCCATGATTTTTGTAAATCATATCCTTGTTGTCAAAGAATGGGTAATGTCTCTAAAAGAAATGAAATTCCGCAACAAAGATTACTCTTCCATTATATTTTTTATTGTTGAGGCATTGACTTTATGGGGCCATTTCCCAATTCCTTTGGAAACTTGTACATTCTTATGAAAATTGATTACGTGTCAAAATGGGTAGTGGCATGAGCCACAACGATGGATGATTCCAAAATAGTTGTATAATTTCTAAGAACCCAATTTTTTGTAGTTTTGGCTTACCTAGGTTCATCATTAGTGATCAGGGTTCTCATTTCTACAACCAAACAATGCAATCACTTTTGCATCGGTATGGGTTAGTCATCGAGTGTCTACTGCATATCACCCACAGACCAATGGTCAAGTCAAGGTGTCAAATAGATAGGTAAAACAAATTCTTGAAAAAATGATTCAACCCAATAGAAAAGATTTGATTCTTAGACTTAATGATTCATTGTGGTCTAATTGTACTGCTATTAAAACCCCAATTGGAATGTCACCTCATAGGCTTGTTTTTTGGAAAGAGTTTCCACCTCCCTATTGAGATTGAGAACCGAGCCTACTGGGCCATCAAACAATGATATTCTAATCTTTCTGGTGTAGGTGCTCAAAATAAGTTACAAATTCAAGAGCTGGAGGAAATGAGAAGAGATTCATATGATAAATCTAGGATTTATAAGGAGCAAACCAAGGCTACCCACGACCATCTCATCCATTATCGTTAATTTCACATTGGGAATAAGGTCTTCATCTACAATGAAAGGCTGAAGTTTCATCCAGGTAAGCTTCATTTCCAATTGTTTGGACCATACAGTGTTACTAATGTATCTCCATTTAGTGTTGTTCGGGTTCAAAATGATGAAACCAAGCAAACCTTCCCTGTCAATGGGCAACGACTTAAGCACTTCCACGGAGCCCTTCTGAAGTTCCCAATGGAGGAACTCCATGTTCAAGAAGCAACATACCAATGACACCCACCAAGTTTTATCCTTACTTCCCTCATTCTATTTTATTATAGTGAGGACACATCACACTCTAGGTGTTAGGGGATGGGTATATTCCTGGGTTAGTTGGGAATTTTCATCTTTCTTATTTTTCTCTTTTTAGCTTGCTAAATTGTATTGTTACTTTCCCCCTCCCCCCCACCTTTATGCCAGAATATTAATTTTTTTATTCCCACTTTATCATGGAAAATGATGCCTTTTTAATCATGGAAGTTATTGAAAATGCATGTGGAATTTCCATATTTCATGTTGTTCTAACATTCAAAAAAAATGATGAAATGTGCATTTCTGCAAGAATTCAATACTATGGTGAGACTTTCTTTTGAAATTTAATTCTTTATCGATGATAATAATGATTGTATCATTATGAAACCTTTGAGAAAAAAGGTTCCATTTTTTGTGAATTGTTTAAATGAAAATTGTGTCACTTAATTTCTCCACACATCTTTGCAGCCAACCATGAAGTGTGAAAATTTCTTACTTAATAGAAGGTAAATATAAGTTAGGTTGATTTTTTTCTACTTTCCAAAATAATTTTTCCATATATTCATTCCTTATCTGATCTATTTCATTATTGTACCAGATTGACCTATGCGTGTGTACCTATTATCTGACTGTTTTAAGCCCTCAAAAAACAAAACAAAAAAAGGTTGTATTGGCCAGGTCAAAAACCACCCTTCCTCAAATTTTGATCATGTTATAACTATTACAATTAGTGTCGCGAGGAGATCAAACATGGGTTGAGAAAGGAGAATGAGATTTTTTCCAAGTTCAACTTTTGAAAAAAAATAAGGGGACTGATGAAATGTACAACATATGGGGATCTCTAGGTCGAGAGCTTACGGTTTGACTTATGAGAATGATTAAGTGAGTGGGTCTTGAAATTTTATTTCAAAGGATGTGGGGAAGGTTCGGTTAAAATGATCATGTAAGTAGACAATTTTTAAAATAACTTATATTTACACAATAGAAAGTAGAAAGAATAGCATGAAACAGTTGTCACACACACACATGGAGAATTAGTGACATGTTTAATTTTTGAATTATTTTCTTCAATTTTTATCATGTATCTCTTGGAATTTCATTATGATACAATTTTTGATATGCCTTTTTCCATGCTCACTGAGAATAACTCCTCAGTGTGATTTTTGATTTGATCACATTTATATCCAGAATTAAATTTTCATTGAATGTTAAATCTTTATGATGTTGGAAATATCTACATTCATAATTTCTGGAAATGTGATTTTTCCTAGGAGTGTAATTTTTTAGGTGTGGGGGTGTGATCGTACCGCAATTCACTGTTTCATTTTTTACCCTTACACCACTATGATAAAATTGTTTTGTATTGTAAATTTCAAATATAAAAACAAATTTCACTTCATGTTTGATTAATTTATTTTGTGTTTATCACTATTAAAAGGTTAAATTATACTTTTTTTGATATTTTCATTGAAGGTGGAGGTGATTTGGAGGACCTGAAGATGATCTAGAAGAGAAAAGGGCCAAACTGCAATGCATCCCATAGACATCTGCCCACTATTTTGAGAATTGTGAGAATTATGTACATCTAAAATGGATGAAACTCTGTGGTCCGCTCTAAAACATCATGGGATACAACTATTCTCAAGTAACCTAATCCCAATTTTTCCATCTGGGGCCCTTCTGAACCATTATTTCAAGGGGACAGAATCTACCTGAATTCAAAGTTTTAGTTTGGTATTTTGACCCTATCTCCCAATCCAGAAGTCTAATGGCCTCCAAATCTGACATGAAGATATTCAATAGGCCTTTCAACAACTCTTATCTTTTTTCCAAGTCATGATATGACTTTATACTATTCCAAAACCGAGACACAAGTGGTATCTCAAAAATAGGGTGCTCAAAACCATGTCTCATTTTGGCTATAAAAGGGCACCATGGGCACCTCATTTTCAAGTTTGAACCAGGAGCCAAGATATACCATTTTGGAGTCCTACAGGAGTCTCCTAATCATCCGAGAAATTATGGAGGCCCCTGTCCTCATAGAGGGGTCAAGGGTGAAGAAGGAGTTCCACCCGACTTTCCTCCTCCTCTCAATGTTGGGCTAATCGGTGGGTGTTCGTTGTGAGAGAGCTACACATCTTGTAAAGGGAGTTCCAACAGTTGAAATACTACTGGTTTGATGTATTTTGGGTTTGAAAACATTTCATTTAGAAGTATCTTACCTTGATTTATCTTTGTTTGATTTAACTGAATGAAATGCTCTTTACTTTTAACTGACCGGTGTGAAGTTTTGAGAGTGTGACATATGTTGTTCTGATTGGACAGCACAAGAATCCTTTTCTTCACTAATTATTTTTTGATTTGAATTTTCTTGGAAGCTATTATACCATTCATGTGATTTGGACCTTGCCTATATGATTTTTATGTCATGGTTTGGCTCAATTTGCTTTGATATAAGAGCTTGGAAATTAATCGGGATTCCGATTAATTTCATCCAATTACTTACAACAAAACATAATTAATCTTTGAGAACAATGAACATTAAATGTGTGTAGTTAACTCACAATAAAACCTTTTATCTCATAATTATAAAACACCACATTTCCTTTTCAACTATTAAACTCTTTAATTAAGTCATTTTGATTTTAAAAATGTTTTCAAAACCACCCCCAATTTTAGTCATTTTTATTAAGAAATACACGTTCTAAACCTATCAATTCTCCTTGACAGACGACCTAGGGTCTTCCCTATACTATAAATCAATCTTAAAAACATAATCAATTTGACGTGTCATGAAAACACAGTCAATATCATCTAGATGAAGCACCCTTCATTACCTCTCTCATACCACCACTGACTAATCATCCCCTAACCCTGGTCCCCCATATTAGGGGGCCAAGCCAACACCTCCTCCAAAGACTCCATAATTGTATGATCGGATCATCAGACACAATATTTTGTCCTGTCTATCACAAATTATCTTGGTAAAGGAAGAACCACATTTAACCTCTCTCATATGAGGGGACCTCATAATGTTTAAAATAATACATTCTCATGGTAATAAGGATCCTAGCCTTTGGGATAGTGGTGGATGGTTTCTCAAGACAAGCGGTCACATATATTTCCTGAAATGTGTAGAGAATCAGATGAAAAATCCTCCCTTATCATCCATAGGCTCACCCTTTCCCACTCTTCCACCACTCATAAGAGGATTATTGTTGGAATCTATAATGACCCATACTTTACATACATTGTTAATACTTCAAAATTGAATCTCACTTATTACAACATATGACAAAACCACAAAGGACCGTATAGGTATAGTGTCTTTAGAAACTGGGAAACATAAACAACTGGTTCATAAAGCATCAACTTTGCCTCCCACTTATTTCATCATATCTAGGGTCCCTTTTTGGCATATCCTACTTAATAACCTTCTTCCTGACCTGGGGAAAATAAAACATACAAACAAGGGTGAGCTCAAATGCTCAGCAAGGGAAAATAAAGGAAATAAAAATCATATCATATCTTTTTGAAAATCATAACCTGCAATGGAGATCATAATATCGTAACATAGAATAAATCATAGAAGTGAAAATGAGATCCCCATAATCATAAAATTAAACTTGAAACTTTTTGGCATGCACACATAATCATGGAAAATCATTTCTTGTCAGTCATGACTCACTGCCAAGACTATCTTAGCAGACAAAGTCAATTTCTGAACTGAGTTCACTCCTCGTTTCAGTCCTGTATCACAAAACCGAAATAACCTTCCGTTCCAGCCATGTCTATCTCATGAGATATAAATCTTTACCCAATTCATTGGAGAGAGATATAGGTATCACCCATCTTATAATGAATCCTTTCTTATGTGTGCCACATAATCAAAAATCATACATCATCGCATAACACATGTAACAAAAATGGGATTTTTGAAAGATCGTGACATCATAAAACAAATCATATAAGGTAAATGACATCATAAAAATAACTCCCTCGCAACATAATCAAATCAATGTAATAATAGGGATAAAAACAGAACCCTATATTATACTAGATGTAAAATAATTTTGATAAAACATTTGAACTCCATTCTTGAGGAAAATAACCTTTCTACTTCAAAAACACTTTTCTTTTCTTAACATGTCATACAATTATAAACTTAAAGAAGTTTATTAAAAATAAACTTGAAAAATTATAAAGGAAGATTATTGGAAATAATGTTTTAAAAATCCATTCTTGCCGTATAAGTTAAAAAAAACATTCTTCGTACTTTTGTCGGAAAAGTCAAAAGTACCTCCTATGAAAAATGACAAAAGATTCCTTTCATATCCTTTAATAAAAACTCACCGAAGGGTAAAATTGGATTTAAAAAATTGTAGGTGGATGGAAATAATATTACATATTGAGTAAACATGGATGTGGATGATAAAATACACCCCAGTAAATACCAAAGTATAAACAATCTCGGATAAAAATGAGATTGTGATATTTCCCTTACCTTATGTCCGATTTGCTTTGTATGTGTCTGAAGCTCCTGTATAATGGTTTAAATAATGTTATTGACTTATTCCAGAATCATACATATTGATATGATATCATATACGGTCGTATTCTTAGCTTCTTATTAGTAATATTTCATTGTTACTTGTTACTCGAGTCTTTATTATCTTTTGTTCTTATGCGTGTTTTGCCGAATAAATAATTATTCTTCTTTTAAGGTTATAGATAACTTATATCCATAATGGTATTAGTATAACATATATCATATTTATTCATTCAATTAATTTATATAATTACTATGTAATGATGATCATGTAGAACGAGTCGCATCACATCATAGAGACGATATTCCGTACGTGCGCACGAGTGATGATATCATTCCTATGATCGTGGAATTGTATTGGAGTATATGAGTACTATTTCAGTATCAATATCACTTTATAATAATCATATATAGTTACTCATTACACCATTATACCCATCCTTGTAAGGTGATGGTGGAAAATAGATTACACCACGGCGTGGAGACCGTATTCCGTACGTACGCACGCGCAGTGATTTCTTTTTCCGTAGGATAGATAGATGGTGAAATAGGGTTGTTTAATACTTATAATAACATATCAATATATGAGTGATACTGATGTTATTACTTCATAATGAAACAACTAAAGAAGAAAAAGTGGAAGAAGAAATAAAGATGAAAGAATCGGTGACGGACATTACCTCTACTTTGAAGTGCTTCTTTGAGACCTTCTTTTAGGGCACTAAAATTGGTCTTTGAAGAAGACCAGGACCTCTAGTATGTCTCTAGGGTAGTGGAGAGGAGAATGTGGCAGTTTTTGGCCGAGATTGATGGCTCAAAGTGGTGTGAGGAAGAGGGGGAGGAGGTGTCCTTTTATAAGGGATGAGAGGGGCACCTTTTGAATAACTAAAACTATTATTTTATTATAAAGTACATTTCGGTTTTAAATAGCTCCAAATTGATATATGTCGAAGCTAAGGTAGGGATGGGTCGAAATCCTATCATCCAATAGAATTTCGACAAGTTTAGGTTCCTATTTTAACCTTATCATTTAGATTTAACATTAAGTTAAATAATTTTACTTTTACCATGTCTTCTTGTGTTCTTATTCTATAAGGTTAATAAGCTTACAATACCATCCAAACGAACCCCAAGTTGTTTATTATTAATATTTATAACCTTATATAATTCATTTGGCCTAACCTTATATTTTTAGGAATAAAATAACAATTACCAATATAATATTTGTTTTAAAAACTATTTTATGTCAATTTTGACACTATTTAGTAATTGATTTTTGTGAAAATCATAACAGAATTATTAGTTGGAAAAAAGTTAATTAAATCAATACTAACATTTCATATTACCCTATAAATTTAGTGGGATTCATAAAAAGTCTCAAATTGCATTTATTTTGGTGTTTATAACATCAATTATGTCAATATTTCATTAATAAGATTATTACTAGATCATCATTGTGTCATAAATAAATTATATTATTTAATGTCTAAAAATTAAAAATAAAATACCATTATGTAGGAAATCTTTTTAGCTTTCTAAGGAATATTTATAGTCGAATTTATCTTATGTATAACACCATATTAAAAATTATTTACTTATTAAACTTTGATTTTAACTATTTTTACCCTTCTTTAAATAAATTAATAATAAATGTCCTAATCTAATCCAAGTGGGCCTAAATGGTCATATTTTATTCCTAAGTTTGTTTTTTGTCAAATTACACTTATCCAATAGAATTAGTACATGTTTTAGGGTAATATTAATATCATATTTACCCTTTGTTACCCTATTTACTATTAACCACGGTAAAAAAAGTAAAAAGTTACTATTCACCAAAAAATTATTTTTATCTCATTGAACCACATTTTACTTATTGATATCAACCGTGTCTGTCGGATTTTCGAAATTCCATTCACAGAAGCGGTAAAATTACGTTTTATGCAAAATTCAGTTTTTAACCTACCACTTAGTGGTTTCACTATTCATCAAAAATTGAAAGTTTTCAGAAAAATACCAAAATTTCACCCTAGGCTAATTTTGGTATTCCGAATCCAAAAATGAAGTCCATTCTGAAAAATAAAATTTATAAAATTTCAAAAAGTGGTTATTACTATTCATAATGGCTAGTTTTAATAATATTTTAATAGCATATCGTTGTTTAGTGAAACTCGGTATTGCGTACAACGCAAGCTATCGAGGAAGGTCGCGATTGCATGTAAAGTAAGTCAAGCTAGTGTGTAGTGAAAGATTCCTTTGATGATATATATATAACATAAAAAAAAACCTTACTCATAAAAATCTCGGGTGTTACATTCTACCCCCCTTAAAAAGAATTTCGCCCTCGAAATTCGTCACTTTGTAACAAACAGATGAGGATACTTCTCCCTCATCATATCCTCAAGCTCCCATGTAGCTTCTTCAAGTTGGTGGTTCCTCCATAAAACTTTCACCAATCGAGTGGTCTTGTTTCATAGGACTTTTTCGCTATGATCCAGAATCTCTATCGGTTGTTCTTCATAAGAAAGATCTTGCTCCAGCGGTACAACTTCTGAGCTGAGTACATGTGAAGGATCAGGTATGTACTTTCTTAGGAGAGATACATGGAACACATCGTGAACTTGAGAGAGATTCAGTGGAAGCGCCAATCGGTAAGCTACCTTTCCAACACGATCCAGTATTTTGAAAGGACCGATATATCTAGGGCTCAACTTCCCCTTCTTTCCAAATCTCATAACCCTCTTCCAGGGAGATATTTATAAGAACACTTTATCACCCACTTAAAACTCTAGGTCTTTTATTTGGTTGTCGGCATAACTTTTCTGTCAACTCTGAGCTGCTCTTATGTGTTGTTGAATAGATCTGACATTTTCTGCTATTTCATTAACGAGATCAGGTCCAAATAGATTTCTTTCCCCAACATCATCCCAGCAAGTTGGAGTCCTGCATTTCTTTCTATAGAGAGTTTCATAAGGAGCCATTGAATACTGGAGTGAAAGCTATTATTATAAGAAAATTCCACCAAAGGTAGGTGTTGATCCCAACCTCCTTTGAAATCCATAGAGCAAGCTCTCAACATATCTTCTAGGGTTTGAATTGTTCTCTCAGACTGACCGTCTGTCTGAGGATGATAAGCAGTGCTGAAACTCAACTCTGTATTCAGAGTATGCTGAAGACTTCGCCAGAACTTCGAGGTAAATCTCGGATCCCGATCAGATATAATAGAAAGTGGTACTCCATGCAATCTTACCACTTCCTTTACATATATACTGGAAAGCTGATCTAGAGAGAAATCCTCTCTAATAGCAATGAAGTGTGAAGACTTTTAAGACAATCAACTATGACCCAGATAGCATTATTGCCTTTGGATGTTTTAGAAAGTCCTGTGACAAAGTCCATAGTGATGTTTTCCCATTTCCATTCTGGTATGGGTAATGGTTGTAACATCCCCTTAGACTTCTGTCTCTCAGCTTTAACTTGTTGAAAAACCAAGCATCCAGAGACATATTCAGCAACATCTCTTTTCATGCCATCCCACCAAAAGTACTCTTTCAGGTCCCTATACATCTTCGTGCTTCCAAGATGAATAGAGAATGAAGAACTATGAGCCTCTTCCAGCAGCTCCTTCTTTAATTCGGGGATGGGAGGAACACAAACCCGATTCCTGAACTTTACTATCCCATCACAATCAAGGTTGAATTCAGGAACATTTCTCACCTTCTTTTGTAACTCGACATCTTCTTTCTATGCCTCTTTAATCTTCACATGTATAGATGGTTGAACATTCATTTGAGAAAGATAAGATTTTTCCCCTTCCATTATAATTCCAAGATACATCCGTTGTAAATCCATAAATATTGGATCTTTTGTGATACTCATCATGGATAAACTAACATGGTCTTGTCGACTTAATGCATCTGCCACCTTGTTTTCTTTCCCAGGGTGGTAATGGATTGAGCAGTCATAATCCTTAATCAGATCCAGCCATCTTCTTTGACGCATATTCAGCTCCTTTTGTGTGAAAATATACTATAAACTTTTATGATCAGTATAAATATCACACCTTTCACCATAAAGGTATTGCCTCCAAATCTTTAATGCAAAGATTACTGCAGCTAACTCCAAATCATGAGTTGGGAAATTTTGCTCATGGATTTTCAACTATCGTGAGGCATAAGCTATCACCATATCATTTTGCATAAGAACACACCCCAATCCCTTCTTGGATGCATCACTGTAGATCACAAACCTTTCTCCACTACAAGGCAGTGTGAGCACAGGTGCACTGGATAACCTTCTTTTCAACTCCTTGAAATTCTCTTCACATTCCTCCGTCCAGACAAACTGAACTCCTTTCTGGGTCAACTTGGTGAGTGGATTAGATAATCGAGAAAAATATTTCACAAAACGTCGATAATATCCAGCCAAACCAAGAAAAATGCGGATCTCAGTTACTATTGTTGGTCTCGACCATCTTTCGATAACCTCTGTTTTTGGTGGATCCACAGATATCCCCTCTTTTGAGATTATGTGACCCAAAAATGAAACTTTTTGAAGTCAAAATTCACACTTGGTAAATTTGGCATAAAGCTTCTCCTTTCTCAGGGTCTTAAATATAATTCTCAAGTGATCTTCATGTTCTTCCTTACTCAAGAATATTGTCTATAAAGACTACCACAAATTGATCAAGATAGTCTCTAAAGACTCTATTCATTAGATCCATGAAGATAGTACGGGAATTAGTAAGACTAAATGGCATCACTATAAATTCATAGTTTCTATACCTTGTATGGAAAGTCGTCTTTGGTATATCCTCCCTTTTGTCCCTTAATTGATGATACCCTGAACGAAGATCAATCTTGGAAAAGTATTGAGCTCCGCGTAGTTGGTCAAATAAGTCATCAATGCATGGGAGAGGATATTTGTTCTTGATAGTGATCTTGTTAAGTTCTCTATAATCAATGAAGAGTCTCATTGATCCATCTTTCTTCTTAACAAATAGAACAGGTGCTCCCCAAGGTGACACACTATGGCGTATGAATCCCCTATCAAGATTCTCTTGGAGTTTCTTCTTCAATTCCTGCAACTCAATTGGGGACATTCTATAAGGTGTCTTTGAAATAGGCAAAGCACCCGGTACGAGTTCTATTGAAAACTCAACTTCACGATTTTATGGAAGACCCGGTAATTCCTCTGGAAAGACATCATCAAACTCCCGTACAATGGGCATATTCTTAATCGTGAGTTTCTCACCAACCATTTGAGATAAATAACCTTCATTTATTGGAATCAATACCCATAAAATGGAAGAAATTTCCACTGGAAGGTTATGTTCATCATTGCATTGATAGACAATCATAGATTGATCTGGAATATGAAATGTGACTTCCCATCTTTGGCAATTAATATGAGCTCCATATAAAGAATGCTAATCCATGCCAAGAATCACATCAAATTCCACTATAGAAAGGATCACAAGATTTGCAGGAAGCACTTTCCCACAAACGTCGATAGGAGAAGAATAATAAACTTTTGATGCGACTGTTGTGCCATTAGGTGTTGTCACATCTAACTCAACATCTAATTGTTGAGGTAATACGGTGATACCCTTAGAAAATTCTTCAGAAATAAAAGAGTGGGTGGATCTAGAATCAAATAAAACATTTTCTACTTTAGAGTGGATGGTAAGTGTACCTTTCACCACTTCGTTATCGTACTCCACATCGCTGATAGAAATTTCATGTGACTTTCCTTTTTCTTTAGCCTTAAGAGTTTGTTGGCGTCGACCATCATCATCAACCCTTGGATTAGGGAATTTATTGGAATAATGCCCCATCTCCTTGCACTTGAAACATTGAAGTGTAGTAGGTTCATTATGTGTATCCCTTCCTTTGTTTGCATCATTAGACATCTTTTTCCCATCATCGCGGCATTCAAATTCCTGATGGCCTTCCTTTCCACATTTGAAACATTTACTTGTCCCTTTAAGACAACTCCCTCCATGTTTCTGTCCACACTTTGAGCATAAGGGAAAGCTCATCTTCTTTTCAGTGGGCTCTTTAGATTTTCCTTTAAATTCCATTTTCCTCTTCTTATAAAACCCATATGACTGATGGGTTACTCCAATCTCCATCTCGACTTTGAGAGCACATCGAACAATTTCCTCGTAGCTATTGAAGTCCCTTATGGCTAACACCCTTCGAAGACTTGGTTTTAAGACACTAAAGAATCGATCGATCTTACTCTCAGGTTGGATAATAATACCAGAAGCGTACCTTGCAAGTCTTGTAAAATTTGCTTCATAGGTACCAACCGATTCATCATCCTTTTGCTTCAGTTCAAGAAACTCTTTCTCCATCTTTGTTCGGAGAATACGGGGGAAGTACTTATTGAAAAATAATTTCTTGAACTCGTCCCATTCCATGGACTCAATTTCATCCCTTTGCCTCGTATTCTTAATAAGATTCCACCATTGATCAGCATCTCGTTGCAAACGATACACTCCTAGGATGACTTTATAATGTTAAGAACATTTAAGAACTGAAAATATCTTTTCAGTAGAACTAATACATTTTTGAGCAACTAATGGATCAGTAGACCCGCTGAAAGAAGGTCGACGTTGCCTCATGAAGGATTCCACAGAATGTTGCTCCTTCCTTCGCTCGTTTGGAAGTCCTGCATGATTCATAGCTTGAGAAAGTTGTGTGAGCATGGCTAAAATATTTTCCATTCCAGCTCCCATATCGTTTCGTTTCTCAGGGGGACAATCATTGCATTACCCATCGCATTCCGCATTAACACGGTTCCTTCGGGTTCCAGCCATTGACTAAAACCAAGAAGAATAGTGTGATCAACACTAATTATAATAGGAAAACCACATAATTAAAGAATACAATTTTCACACTTAATGTCTTATCCTAGGTTATTCATGGCCATTTCTAAAACACTAAGATTGTGTTCTATGCTTAGACTTATCCTTAGGGTTCTTACTATGTCTTTCACATCCTAGTTTCCAAAGGTTGACTATACCTTTACTCTGATACCAACTATAACGACCCATACTTTACATACATTGTTAACACTTCAAAATTGAAGCACACTTATTAAAAAATATGACAAAACCACAAAGGACCGTATAGGTATAGTGTCTTTAGAAACTGGGAAACATAAACAACTGGTTCATAATGCATCAACTTTGCCTCCCACTTATTTCATCATATCTAGAGTCCCTTTTTGGCATATCCTACTTAATAACCTTCTTCCTGACCTGGGGAAAAGAAAACATACAAAGAAGGGTGAGTTAAAATGCTCAGCAAGGGCCAATAAAGGAAATAAAAAACATATCATATCTTTTTGAAAATCATAACCTGCAAAAGAGATCATAATATCTTAACATGGAATAAATCATAGAAGTGAAAATGAGATCCCCATAATCATAATATAAAACTTGAAACTTTGTGGCATGCACACATAATCATGGGAAATCATTTCTTGTTAGTCATTACTCATTTCGAAGACTATCTTTGTGGACAAAGTCCATTTCTGAACCGAGTTCACTCCTCGTTTCAGTCCTGTATCACTAAACTGAAATAACCTTCCGTTCCATCCATGTCTATCTCATGAGATATAAATCTTTACCCAATGCATTGGAGGGAGATATAGGTCCCACCCATCTTATAATGAATCCTTTCTTATGTGTTCCACATAATCATAAATCATACACTATCGCATAACACATGTAACAAAAATGGGATTCTTGAAACATAATGACATCATAAAACAAATCATATAAGGTAAATGACTTCAAAAAAATAATTCCCTCACAACATAATCAAATCAAGGTAATAATAGGGATAAAAACAGAACCCTATATTATCTTAGGTGGAAAATAATTTTGATAAAACATTTGAATTCCATTCTTGAGGAAAATATCCTTTCTACTTCAAAAACACTTTTCTTTTCTTAACATGTCATACAATTATAAACTAAAAGAAGTTTATTAAAAATAAACTTGAAAACTTATAAAGGAAGATTCTTGGAAATAATGTTTTAAAAATCCATTCTTGCCGTATAAGTTAAAAAAACATTCTTCGTACTTTTGTCGGAAAAGTCAAAAAGTACCTCGTACGAAAAACGACAAAAGTTTCCTTTCATATCCTTTACTAAAAACTCACCAAAGGGTAAAATTGGATTTCAAAAATTTTAGGTGGATGGGAATAATATTACATATTGAGTAAACATGGATGTGGTTGATAAAATACACCCCAGTAAATACCAAAGTATAAACAATCTCAGATAAAAATGAGATTGTGATATTTCCCTTACCTTAGGTCCGATTTGATTTGTATGTGTCCGAAGATCCTGTATAATGGTTTAAATAATGTTATTGACTTATTCCAGAATCATTCATATTGATATGATATCATATACGGTCATATTATTAGCTTCTTATTAGTAATATTTCATTGTTACTTGTTACTCGGGTCCTTATTGCCTTTTGTTCTTATGCGTGTTTTGCCGAATAAATTCTTATTCTTCTTTTAAGGTTATATATTCCTTATATAAAGAATGGTATTAGTGTAACATATATCATATTTATTCATTCAATTCATTTATATAATTACTCTGTAATGATGATCATGTAGAACGAGTCGCATTACATCATGGAGACGGTATTCCGTACGTACGCACGAGTGATGATATCGTTCCTATGATCGTGGAACTGTATTGGAGTATATGAATATTATTTCAGTATCAATATCACTTTATAATAATAATTTATAGTTACTCATTACACCATTATACCCATCCTTGTAAGGTGATGGTGGAAAATAGATTACACCACGGCGTGGAGACGATATTCTGTACGTACGCACGCGCGGTGATTTCTTTTTCCGTAGGATAGATAGATGGTGAAATAGGGTTGTTTCATACTTATAATAACATATCAGTATATGAGTGATACTGATGTTATTACTTCATAATGAAACAACTAAAGAAGAAAAAGTGTAAGAAGAAATAAAGATGAAAGAATCGGTGACGGACATTACCTCTTCTTTGAAGTGCTTCTTTGAGACCTTCCTTTCGGGCACTAAAATTGGTCTTTGAAGAAAACCAGGACCTCTAGGATTTCTCTAGGGAAGTGGAGAGGAAAAATTGGCAGGGTTTTTCTGAGCATGAAGGCTCAATGTGGTGTGAGGAATAGGGGGAGGAGATGTCCTTTTATAAGGGAGGAGAGGGGCACCTTTGGAATAACTAAAACTATTATTTTATTATAAAGTAAATTTAGGTTTTAAATAGCTCCAACTTGATATATGTAGAAGCTAAGGTAGGGATGGGTCGAAATCCTATCATCCAGTAGAATTTAGACAAGTTTAGGTTCCTATTTTAACCTTATCATTTAGATTTAACATTAAGTTAAATAATTTTACTTTTACCATGTCTTCTTGTGTTCTTATACTATAAGGTTAATAAGCTTACTATAAGCAGCCAAACGAACCCCAAGTTGTTTATTATTAATATATATAACCTTATCTAAGTCATTTGGCCGAACATTAGATTTTTAGGAATAAAATAACAATTACCAATATAATATTTGTTTTAAAAACTATTTTATGTCAATTTTGACACTATTTAGTAATTGATTTTTGTGAAAATCATAACAGAATTATTAGTTCGAAACAAGTTAATTAAATAAATACTAACATGTCATATTAACCTATAAAATTAGTGGGATTCATAAAAAGTCTCAAATTGCATTTATTTTGGTGTTTATAACATCAATTATGTCAATATTTCATTAATAAGATAATTACTGCATCATCATCGTGTCATAAATAAATTATATTATTTAAGGTCTAAAAATTACAAATAAAATACCATTATGTAGGAAATCTTTTTAGCCTTCTATGGAATATTTATAGTCGAATTTATCTTATGTATAACCCCATATTAAAAATTATTTACTTATTAATATTTGATTTTAACTATTTTAACCCTTCTTTAAATAAATTAATAATAAATGTCCAAATCTAAACCAAGTGGGCCTAAATGGTCATATTTTATTCCTAAGTTTGTTTTTGGTCGAATTACACTTATCTAATAGAATTATTCCATGTGTAGGGTAATAGTAATATCATATTTACCCTTAGTTACCCTATTTACTATTAACCGCGGTAAAAAAAGTAAAATGTTACTATTCACCAAAAAATTATTTTTATCTCATTGAACCACATATTACTTACTGATATCAACCATGTCTGTTGGATTTTCGAAATTTCATTCACAGAAGCGGTAAAATTATGTTTTATGCAAAATTCAGTTTTTAACCTACCACTTAGTGGTTTCACTATTAATCAAAAATTGAAAGTTTTCAGAAAAATACCAAAATTTCACCCTAGGCTAATTTCAGTATTCCGAATCCAAAAATGAAGTCCATTTTGAAAAATAAAATTTATAAAATTTCAAAAAGTGGTTATTACTATTCATAACGGCTAGTTTTAATAATATTTTAATAGCATATCGTTGTTTAGTGAAACTCGGTATTGCGTACAACGCAAGCTATCGAGGAAGGTCGCGATTACGTGTAAAGTAAGTCAAGCTAGTGTGTAGTTAAAGATTCCTTTGATGATATATTTATAACATAAAAACAAAATATTACTCATAAAAATCTCGGGTGTTACAGAATCCCTCTTGGATTAATCCCTTATTCTTTCTTGCAGGACATCTCCCACCATCCACAACCCTTCCCTCATATACATGAGGATGAAGAAGATTGTGAAAAATGTAAGATCTTTCATTTATTCATTCTCATGTTGAGCATGTTTGACATGGTATTAGTGGTTTATATTTATCAAGTCACTTGCACAATCAAATATCCACAAATGGGCCTCCCGTTAGGTGTAATCCCTAAAACACCCAAACTATATGTGCTTCAATTCCCATTCTACTAGGATGTGTAGGAAACCTCCATGAGGTTCAAACCCAACATTCCGAATACACCACATCCTTTATTGGGTCATAATACAAGTAATATCATGCACCTATTGTAATGTCTCAGATTTTTCCGTTTATTATTTTAAATATTATATTGAATTATTTTAATACCAAGTGCGAAGACGACACATCATTCTGAGGTCCATTGAGCCCGGAATGGTGGTTTGAAATTTTTTTAAGTTAAGTGAGTCGGCACTTGTGCGCGGTGGTTGCAGTTTCCAAAACGGATGCCCGGATTAAAAATATGAGCACACCATTGCGTCCGGGATGATGACTTTACCTTAGAATGAGGCTAACCTCGATCGGTGCGGGTCGAGGGAAAAATTTAATTTTCAGACGTTTTAAGTAAAATAAAATAAATTAAATTAACAAGTTTATTTTATTTCATTTAAGGAAACATCTGATGCAGCGCGGCAACGACACAACTATTTCATAAATTAATGGCACGTCTTAATGAATTTTAAATGACAAGTCAACGTCATTAATACTGCCCCATAATTAAATGCCACTAGGTTTCCCTTTTTAATGGGTTAACCAATTGTTGATCGTTGTCAATGCTCGAGAGAAACCTCTACCGAATCCGCGAGGCGTTAGAATAAATTCTCGGCGATGAACGACTACAGATCAAAACCAAGGATTGTTGCGCCGACGTTGAAGGATCTCGCCGACAATGTTAGCGCGGAACTTTCGTCAACGATCGGTCCTTTTGAAAGGTAGGGTTTGTTATTTCGATTTTCTTTTCCCCGTAATTGAGTTTAAACGTCGAACGCGGATCAACCACGAACAAGTTGATCTGCGGACTCGTACATTTTTGCAAGAGGGATTTTCTTTGGGATGATTATGGGGAATTGATCCATGCCTTATGTTGTTGTTGATTCATACTCCGTTTAAGCCTATTAACGAGAGCGGATCAATGCCGTGACGAATGACGGCGGAGGTTCGTTCCTCATTTTTGTTTATTTGGATTTCTTTCCCCTTCTTTCCCCAAGTTTTCTTCGCGTTCTTCATGGGGCGATGAACAACGGATCGTTGCGCATCCAGTATGCGACGCAACATTCCCAAATCAAAGGTTTGACACCACAATGAACTTATGGAGGTGCAGCGACGATGGCGGACGACAAATCAGAACGGATCCGAGAGAGCGTTCTTCGCGTGTTCTTCATGCAGGAAGATAGGAACACATTTTTAGAGCCAATCGGAGGCCCGAAAATGATGGAAGCGGCTTGGTGGTGTCGGGGAGACCAAAACCTGGAAGTTTTTCGGCAATCGGATGACCGGATTGATTATTGGAGCACCACGGGAGGTGTTCCGGCAAAGGGCGCCATTTCTGGAAATTTCCAGAACACACAGCGTGTACTTCTGAAGAACATGCCATGCAGTACTAGCGGCGGTGGATAGGGTTCGGGGTCAGAGAAGAATCACACGGCGTGTGACCCCGGTCACACAGCATGTTGGACTTTCCCCGAAGCTCGGCGTGTACTTTGGGTAATACACGGACACAGGATGATCTACATGGCTTTAGGCGGCACGGCGTGTACAGCGCGACAGAAGCGGCTACGCAAATCTCAATGTGTATCTCACGGGTACGCAGACACGGGATGGAGTACACGATCGTGTACTCCATCACACGGCTAGGCGAGGATAGTAACGCGGGTCACCCCATGTGCAGATTACACGGGTTGGTGTACACGGGTTGATGACCGTGTATGGGAACATGGACAAGGTACACGAAGACAACCCCAGTTACCCATACATGGCGTGTACTCAGTACTACACGTCGGGTACTATGTTTTTCTACACGACCGGCCTCACGACACGGGCCGTTGTACACGGGCAGTTCCTGGGGTCATACAATATGGCGTGTACCATTTCTACACGACGTGTACTTTTTGGAAAACGGCATGGTCCTTGTGTTCACCGTGCCTTGGACATCTTTCGTTTGGGTTAGTGCCCCTTCATCTTGTTCCCCTGAAGGTCAGGCATCATTCCCCCATGCAGGATTGTGATCCCTTCAGCAGGAATTTCTATGATAGAGTCAGGCATCCATCCGAGAGGCCCGGATCGAGATCCTCTATCCATTCATGACCCTAGGTAGAGTCAGGCATCAACATGACCAACCTTACCGGGCGTTGATCCTCTACCTAGCTGGTGTATCACCAAACTGGTTAATTCGGATGAGTTGCGGTATCCGCCATGGCCCTGGTAGTGATCCTCATCTGGGTATCGTGATCTTTCCCACTCAGGAGTGTGTCTATCATAATGAGTGCTTCTATCCATCGTGATCTTTCCCACTCAAGAGTGTGTCTCCTATAATGAGTGTAGTTTTCTCTCGTGACGGTTCTTGACGAACAACATTTCTCAGACAGACGCCATCAGAGCTATAAGACTCGTGGAGTGTGTTCTCCCAGAACGAGTGCATCACGGAATCTTTGAACAGAACCCCTTGCGGGGGTATGCGGTTGTGTGACTTGTCTCTAGACCATGGGTATGGGTTTTGAGTATATCTGGTTTGTTCTATATGTTCTGTAGACATATACTATGCATAGATGACTGTGCCTTTACTTTGTGTGCTTCTTTGGGGTTTACGGGGTCCTCTACTGAGTATTGTTATACTCACCCCTACACGGGCTTTACCCGAACGCATGGTGTCTTGTGCAGATGAGCAGCCTTTCAACAGAGTCCAGGGCGGACCAGGAAAGGACCGATCTTTTTGAGTTCCCTACAGGCCGAGGTGATCCTAAGTCTACGAGCGGTAGTCCCAATACCTTTCTTTGCTTACAGGCTGGACTTTACAGTTTTCA
The DNA here is from genome assembly GCA_963277665.1 of Viscum album. Classification (NCBI taxonomy): domain Eukaryota; kingdom Viridiplantae; phylum Streptophyta; class Magnoliopsida; order Santalales; family Viscaceae; genus Viscum; species Viscum album. The sequence goes on from OY728135.1 coordinate 477,645,384, forward strand.
GACTCTAGTTTGTTTGTTTTGGTGGGCTTGTATTCTGGCCCAGTTTACTTTTATAGCACTCTACCTTTCGTCGTACTCTTTTGGTTGGGTTTAGTTGTATGCATTCATTCTTTTCCTTAGTGGTTTTTATATTTCAGAATTTTGTGGTCTTGGAGATGTGTGCATGTGTACATGTGCATAGGAAATGCCTACCATGTTAGTGATATGCCTTCTCGGTGCTAGTCACCAGCCCCTGGCCTATTGGAGGCAGGCTTGCGGAGTCACGGCACGGGCCCCACTGGGACGGGTCGTGACAGAGTGGTATTAGAGGTGGTCGGTTCTACCTTAGGACCAAGAGTCTATGATTTTTGTTTGGGGAAATAGTGTTAAGTGTTTTGGGTTCGGCTTTCAAGCCAGGGACCCCAGTGTTGGTGCGGCAGCCGACGTATCCATACACCAGGACTCTGATAACCTGTTTTTTGACTCAGTACATGAAAACACTGGTTGCGGGGAAATAAAAGGAACATGCATCATATATGAATGGGTTGTGTTTTCCATGTCCTTGGTGTCAGCTATCCAGATATACTCATTGACCATGACACATCGTGTTTCTTTACAGGATGCCTCCGCGACGCATACCCCCTAGGGTTCAGCAGCACGATCATGAGGATGACCCCCTCAGTGAAGAGGCTTCGATACAAGGACCAGTTCCCCAGTCGTTTCCACCAGGTGGTGCATCGGCTATACCACTACCAGTGGAGCAGCCAGTGGTACCTACAGTACCGACCGGCGTGGAGCGCAGGATTAGCACGCTCCATGAGTTCCAGAGACAGAGACCCCTCAGGTTCCAAGGCGAGCCTGACCCACAGGCGGCTAAGGACTGGCTTGAGGTGGTGACCAGATTTTTCCATCTTGTGAGGACACCAACAACCCATATGGTGATCCTAGGAGCGAGCCTTCTTCAGGGATTGGCAGGAAGATGGTGGAGTGTGACTACACATACTCATGAAGAGGAGACTCTTTCATGGACAGAGTTTGAGTGACTCTTCCGGGAGGATTTATCTCCACTTACACTGTGATCTGTGTGCATCCAGGAGCTTCTTCACCTCCCGTAGGGCAGTATGACGGTGGCTTACTATTCATCAAGGTTCACCAACCTCGCCAGGTACTCGGTGGATATGGTCTGGGATCAGTACATCAAATCTCAGACCTTCGAGTGGGGTTTACGAAGAGACATCCGAGCTAGCATCATGCCTCTATGCATATCGACATATGATGGAGTTCTCAAGCGGTCCTTGGTGATCGAGAGCTTCTTGGCGGAGCAGAGACAGCCGCCAGTAGTCAGCAGCAGGCAGACAAGTGCAGAGAGTCCGGCAGCAGGGAGTCGACGTCAGGCACAGGGATCTGGACGTGGGAGACGTCATAGGAGGACCCAGGACAGGGGATCAATAGTCCAGGGCTCTCGGGCTGGATCCAGTCAGCCTAGGGAGAAGCGATGCTATGCATGCGATGGTAGGGGGAATCTCACTAGAGATTTCCCAACATGTCGAGCTGCTGACAGGTAAGCAGTGGATGGACCACTTAGGTAGAGGAAGAGAACAGAGCAGGAAGACCCGCCAGGCGGCAGATGCAGTAATGGAGCTGGGAGAGTTGTGGGTGGTGGCAGACGCTTTGACTTACTTCCACCCCCACCCCCAGGAGGTCCGCACCTGGCTCAGGGAGCTGGGGGTAGGGGAGTGGACAGCTGCATGCGGTCGAGGCATACGACCCAGGGGCTCCAGGGATGATTCGAGGTATGATCTGTGTCTTTTCAACCTTAGTTGTCATACTCATAGACATAGGTTCCAGTCATTCCCTTATATCCACCTACCTTGTACAAAACCTCGAGATTCCGGTAAAACCGTTGACTCGATCCTTACACTTGGAGACACCTACAGGAGGAGACTCGACGATCACGCATCTTTGCAGACAGTGTGATCTTACCCTTGGAGGAAAGAGTTTCGGTTGGAACATCATAGTGGTAGCGTCGAGGCCTTACGACGTCATTATCGGTATGTATTGGTTATCTTCGTTCCATGCCCAGATTGACTGTTTTAGGTGAATTGTGTGGTGTGTTCGCCATGATGGAACGAGGTTTTCCTTTGTTGGAGAAAGGGAAACCCAGGCAGCACAGAATGGGCTCATGCATAGGAGGGTGCAGCCGATCACTCATGAGTTGGATAGGCTTACCCTCAGAGAAGTAGATGTTGTGAGCTCTCAGTTTCTAGCAGTGTTGGTGGAGTATGAGGACGTCTTTCCCGAAGACGTTCTAGGATTACCTCCTTGCCAGGAAATTGACTTTTTCATCGACTTGCACACCGGGACGACACTGGTTTCCTCATCAGCATATCAGATGGCTCCCACAGAGCTTCACGATCTGAGGGTGCAGTTGGAGGATTTGCAGAGAAAGGGTTTCATGAGACCCAGCGTCTCCCCCTGGGCTACTCCAGTTTTGTTTGCCAAGAAGGAAGACGGGAGTCTGAGGTTGTACGTGGATTACCAGATCCTGAACCAGGTGATAGTGAAGAACAAGTATACACTACAGATAATCGATGACCACTTCGATCAGCTAAGAGGGGCACAGTGGTTCTCGAAGGTTGACCTCCGGTCAGGCTATCACCAGCTACGAGTGCGGGACGAGGATATACCGAATACAGCTTTCAGATGTCGCTACGGTCACTATGAGTACTTGGTGATGCCTTTCGGTGTGACAAATTCCCCTGTTGTGTTCATGGGACTAATTAACCAGATCTTACAGTTGTACTTGGACCGGTTCATAGTGGTCTTCATCGATGACATCTTCATGTACTCGACGTTAGAGGAGGAGCATGTGAGACACCTACGGATGGTACTGAACGTACTTCGGGAGAACCTACTTTATAGGAAGCTCTCAAAGTGTCAGTTCTGGATTCTGGAGGTCCACTTTCTGGGTCATGTCATCTCAGCAGATGGTGTAGCTGTGGACCCATCCAAGGTGGAGGTTGTGTTAGCATGGGAGCAACCACGGAGCGTGATGGAGGTGCGGAGCTTTCTTGGGTTTGCAGGGTATTACTGGAGATTCATCCCTGACTTCTCCCGGATATCAACACCGATGAAAGCCTTGATCTGGAAGGGGAAACCCTTCGTGTGGACAGAGAAGTGCCAGCAGGATTTTGAGAAGTTGAGACTGAGTTTAAAGAGCGCCCCAGTCTTGAGATTGCAAGAGGAGGGTGTCGGGTACATAGTTTTCTACGATGCATCAGGGACCAGGCTTGGCTGTGTCCTGATGCAGCGGTATGCAGTGATTTCTTATGGTTCGCGCCAACTTAGGCCACATGAGCAGAACTATGCAACCCATGATCTCGAATTAGCAGCAGTAGTCTTCTCATTGAAGATGCAGCGGCACTATCTTATGGGCGAGCGGTTTATTGTCTACTCTGACCACAAGATCCTCAAGTACATCTTCTCACAGAAGGATCTGAATATGAGGCATAGGCGTTTGCAAGAGTTCCTTTAGGACTATGATTTCATGGTCATTTATACTCCTGGGAAGGGGAACAAGGTGGAGGATTCTCTTAGTAGATGTTCGAGCTCACAGCTGTCGAGTGAGGCGACACAGCAGTTAGACGCGTTACAGTTATCCTTCATGGATAGAGAGGATACAGCTCACCTACAGTCGATTTTTTTCACCCCTCCACTCTTACAACGAGTTAGGGAGGCACAGCTTGGGGATGTCGACTGTGTGACTTTACGTGATTAGTTATCCATATGACATTCTACTCATGGATACTCCCAAGGTAGGAAGCATGTACTTCTTTTCAGAGGACGCACTATTGTACCAGTGGCATTACAGGAGGAGATCCTGAGGGAGTTTCATACATCCCCCTTAGCGGTACATCCTGGACTGTCAATGATATACCAAGAACTCCGACGACAGTTCTGGTGGTCAGGCATGAAGAAGGCAGTAGTAGAGTTTGTTTCTCGATGCCTCACATGCCAGCAGGTGAAGGCTGAGCACCAGGTCCCAGCAGGGTTAGTTCACCCCCTAAAAGTTCTAGAGAGGAGGTGGGATGGAATATTGATGGACTTCGGGATGGGCTTACCACGGACGTCCAAGGGGAATGATTCCATCCAGGTGATCGTTGACCGACTCACCAAGTCAGCCCACATCCTAGCTATTAGGGAGCAGAGTTCTTTGGAGATCTTGGGACACCTCTATGTGTAGGAGATAGTTCGGCTTCATGGCGTCCCCTTGACTATAGTCTTAGACCGAGATTCCTGCTTCACATCCCGGTTGTGGAAGGGATTGAAGGAGGCTTTTGGGACTCAGCTACGCTTGAGCACAGCATTTCATCCCTAGGAAGATGGTCAGACGGAGAGGACCATTCAGGTTCTGGAGGACATGTTGTGAGCTTGTATCTTAGACTTTTTTCATAGTTGGGAGGACCACCTACCACTGTTAGAGTTTGCGTGCAACAACATCTACCACTCCACCATTGGTATGGCACCGTTCGAGGCTTTGTACATGAGACCCTTCTGGTCACCACTTTGCTGGACCGACCCCGGAGAGTCATCACTCATGGGTCCATAATTAGTGCGAGCCACCACAGAGAAGGTGCAGATCATCCAGAAGAGGATGAAGACTACAAAGAGCAGGCAGAAGTCTTATGCTGACAGACGACGGAGGCCTCTGGAGTTCGAAGAGGGAGACCACATCTTTCTTCGTGTCTCACCTCGACAAGGTTTATGGAGATTTGGCCGAGGTAGCAAGCTATCTCTGAGGTTCATCAGACCCTTCTAGATACTGTGTAGAGTTGGCAAGGTGGCGTACCGCCTGACTCTACCGCCACAGTTACATCGGGTACATGATATCTTCCACGTGTCCCAACTGAGGAGGTACGTGCACGACCCATCGCACGTCATCGACTGGGGCGAGCTGGACATCGAGGATGGAGGGACCTTTGCTGAGTACCCGGTGGAGATCGAGGATCGACAGGAGAGGATCCTTCATGGGCGATCGATTCCCTTGGTGCGTATCCGGTGGAATCACGGGAATCTTCAGGAGAGCACGTGGGAGCAGGAGGTTCAGATCCATGCCCAGTACCCTCATCTTTCTATGTAGCCTTTGTTTTGGCTTTTTGGGGTCGTAAAGCCCCAAGGTGGGGAGAATTTAATGTCTCCGATTTCTCCGTTTATTATTTTAAATATTATATGGAATTATTTCAAGACTAAGCGCGAAGCTGGAACATCATTCCGAGGTCCAGTGAGCCCGGAATAGTGGTTTAAACTTTTTTTAAGTTAAGTGAGTCGACACTTGTGCATGGTTGTGGCAGTTTCCAAAACGGATGCCCGGATAAAAAATATGAGCGCATCATTGCGTCCGAGATGAAAACATTACATATGAATGAGGCTAACCTCGATCGGCGCAGGTCAAGGGAAAAAGTTAATTTTTTGATGTTTTAAGTAAGATAAAATAACAAGTTTATTTTATTTCGTTTAAAGAAACATCCGCTGCAGCGCGGCAACGACGCATATGTTTCTTAAATTAATGGCGCTCCTTAATGACTTCAAAATGGAAAGTCAATGTCATTAATACTTCCATGTAGTTAAATGCCAATAGGTTTCCCTTTTTAACGGGTTAACCAATTGTTGATCATTGGAAATTCTAGAGAGGAACTTCTGCCAAATCCGCGAGGTGTTGGAAGAAATTCTCGGCGACGAACGACGACGGATCGAAACCAAGGATCGTTGCGCCGATGTTGAAGGATCTCAACGACAACGGCAGCGCGGTGGTTTCGTCAACGATCGATCCTTTCAAAAGGTAGGCGTTGTTATTTCGATTTCCCTTTCCCCATAATTGAGTTTAAATGGAGAATGCAGATCAACCATGAAAAAGTTGATCCGCGGACTCGTACGTTTTTGCAGGAGGGATTTTCTTTCGGATGATTATGGGGAATTGATCCATGCCTTATGTTGTTGTTGATTCTTGATCCGTTTAAGCCTATTAACCGGAGTGGATCAACGCCGTGAAGAATGATGGTGGAGGGTTGTTCCTCATTTTTCTTTATTTGGATTTCTTTCCCCTTCTTTCCCCACGTGTTCTTCGCGTTCTTCACGGGGCGATGAACAACGGATCGTTGCACATTCGTTCTGTGATGCAACGATCCCAAATCAAAGGTTCGACACCTCAACGACCTTATGGAGGTGCAGCGATGATGGAGAACAACAAATCAGACCGTATCAGAAAGAGCGTTCTTCACATGTTCTTCATGCGGGAAGATCAGAACACGTTTTCAGAGCCGATCAGAGGCCTGAAAATGACAGAAGTGGCTTCGTGGTGTCGGGGCGACCAAAACCTAGAGGTTTTGTGGCAATCGGATGACCAGATCGATGATCAGAGCACCACGAGAGGTACGCCGGTGAAGGGCGCCGTTTCTAGAAATTTCCAGAACACACGGCGTGTACTTCTGAAGAACACACCGCGTAGTACTGGTAGTGGTGGCTAGGGTTTGGGGTCAGAGAAGAATCACATGGCGTGTGACCCCGGTCACACGGTGTGTTGGACTTTCCCCGAAGCTCGGTGTGTACTTTGGGTAGTACACGGACACGGGATGATCTACACGGCTTCAGGAAGCACGGCGTGTATAGCGCGACAGAAGCGGCTATGTAGAGCTCGGCGTGTATCTCACAGATACGCGGACACGGGATGGAGTACATGGCCGTGTACTCCATCACACAGCCAGGAGAGGCCAGTAACGCTGGTCACCCTGTGTGCAGATTACACGGGTTGGTGTACACGGGTTGATGACTATGTACGAGCACATGGCCAGGGTACACAGTGCCAACCCCAATTACCCAGACAAGGCGTGTACTCAGTACTACACGCCGTGTACTATGTTTTTCTACACGACTAGCCTCACGACACGGGCCGTTGTACACGGGAAGTACCCGGGGTCAGACAACACGGCGTGTACCATTTCTACACGCCATGTACATTTTGGAAAACGGATTGGTCCTCTTGTTCAACGTGCCTTGGACATCTTTTGTTTGGGTTAGTGCCACTTCTTCTTGTTCCCATGAAGGTCAGGCTCATTCCCTCATGCAAGATTGTGATCCCCTCAGCGGGACTTTCTGTGATAGAGTCATACATCCATCCGAGAGGCCCAGATCGAAATCCTCTATCCATTATTCACCCTAGGTAGAGTCAGGCATCGACGTGACCAACCTTACCAGGCGTTGATCCTATACCTAGCTGGTGAATCACATAACTAGTGAATCCAGATGAGTTGCGGTATCCTCCATGGCCCAGGCAGTGATCCTCATTTGGGTATCGTGATCTTTCCCACTCAGGAGCGTGTCTCCCCTAATGAGTGATTCTATCCATTGTGATATTTCCCAATCCGGAGTGTGTCTCCCATAATGACTGAATCTATCTCTCATGACAGTTCCTGACGAACAGAAATTCTCAGATGAACGTCATCAGAGCTATAATACTCATGGAGTGTGTTCTCCAGGAACGAGTGCATCACGGAATCTTCGAATAGAACCCCTTACGGGGGTATGTGGTTGTGTGACTTGTCACTAGACCACGGGTCTGGGTTTTGAGTATATCTGGTTTCTTCTATATGTTCTGTAGACATATACTTTACATAGCTGATTGTGACTTTACTTTGTGTACTGCTTTGTAGTTTTCGGGGTCCTCTACGAGTATTGTTACACTCACCCCTGCACGGGCTTTGCCCGCACGCCTGGTGTCTTGTTCAGACGAGCAGCCTTTCGACAGATTCCAGGGTGGGGCAGGAAAGGACTGAGGTTTTTGAGTTCCCTACAGGCTGAGGCAATCCTACGGCTATGAGCAGTAGTCCCAGTACCTTTTGTGCTTACAGGTTGGACTTTGCTGTTTTCAGACTCTAGTTTTTTTGTTTTGGTGGGCTTGTATTCTGGCCCAGTTTACTTTTACAGCACACTACCTTTCATTGTACTCTGTTGGTTGGGTTTATTTGTATGCATGCATTCTTTTCCTTAGTGGTTTTTTAAAATTTAGCATTTTGTGGGCTTGGATATGTGTGTGTGTGTGTGTGTATAGGTGCTTAGGCAATGCCTCCCATGTTAGTGATATGCCTACTCGGTGCTAGTCACCAGCCCCTGGCCTATTGGAGGTGGGCTTGGGAAGTCATGGTGCGGGCCCCACTGGGACGGGTCGTGACACCTATCTTGTGAGGCTATATTCCATTTAGGTCATTCCCAACTTATCATCATCAACCTAAGTTCTTATTGAAGGACATCTCATCGCAAAACTATATTCCCTGTCAGATCAACCAGAAAGGGAAGCTCCCACAGAAATCCCACACCATCCTTTTCTAGGAAAATTCATCCTAGATGTAATCACTTCATTACACTAAACTGAATGATTTGTTCATTTTCACATGACCCAAAAAGGTATAATGTGTCCTGTTAAGCACACTGAACTGTATGTGATCTGATTCCTTTCAAAATGATATGTAGGAGGCCCCTCTCATGGACCTGATCTCAATATCAAAACTCCAAATGCCTCCCTAGATGGAAATAAACCCCATAGCTCCCAATTATGAGGATTTAAAACATGATCCATTAAATAAATCATTTCCAAGTAAACAATGAAATGAGATGGAGAACTATTGATATATGTAAGTGGATATCTCAATGGAGAACTTTCAATACATACAGATGTTTCCATTGATAGAGAACCTTTTATACATATAGATGATTTATCCTTCATGTATATGTGATAGATTAAAAATGCGAATGGTGAACAGTTTTATTTTGAGACTTATAAAATATTCATGAACATGACTTAAATCTATATGAGAGTTCTGGAGTAGGAAAAAATTCCCTCCAAGAGGGTGTAACGAGCCCAAAATCATATCCTCTTGACCAATGTATGTTCTTGAGCATCATTAGGAAAAATCCGTAAATGACCTACCTTTGGAAAGAAGGTCCATAAATCATCATGGATATAAGAACAGTTGGGTGATTCAGGTTCCATGAATAAACCTCATTACAAACTATCCAAAAGGGGACGTGAAATGAAAGTGGTGGCATGAAGTGAAATATTAAGTGACCATAATCAACCCCCCACAATCAACCATCAGGAATCCTATTTTTAATGAAATCACATATATAATTATAAATTCATAAAATTTATAGTTTTGGTAAAAACATCATTTTTATTATTCAACTAAAAATAAACTATTTTAGAAAATCCTAAAATTAATACTATGATAATTTTGAAATTCTAAATTTAAAAAATGGTATTCATTTTATATAATAAAATTTAAAAATTTATAAAAAAATAAATGAAAATAAAGAAAAACTATTTTTATTAAAAAATGTTCCTTTTTACATTAAGTGTTCTTAATATTATTCTATGTCATCCCTATTTATATAATGTTAATAAACTAGTTCATATATTTTATGATTATATATTATCATAATAATCCGTTAAAAGTGATCGATATAATTTATTAACACCATAAAATTTTATTTGAGGGAGAACATTCCTTTTTAATATTAAATCATATGAATTTTTAATCCATTAAATTTAATAATTTCTTATAGATTGAAATCATTCAATTTAATATGGGTATTATTATTCTTATAATTAGTTATGAATTTCCATCTAATGTGTCAAAAATCATTTTAGTTTGGTGTGCTCTATATTACAAATTATACAAAGATATTCAATAGATTGATAGTAGCTAAAAGGGATATCTTCGTATCTATGGGAGGATGAAGTATATTGATACCCATTGGAAATGATGAGAACCCTAATGCATGGAGAAATTAGAAGAGGGGAACCTATTTCGAAGGGGGAGCATGAATCAAAATCAAATGGATGGATTAGTCAACCTTCCTCCAAAACCAAAGATCCAACCTAGATTCTTTTAATGTGGAATGTTTGACTACATAAAACAAAAATGTATGGAACAAACTATAGCATGCTATAATTTCAATTAGATGGGTCATTTTCAGTGTTATTATTGTAGTGCTCTGAGATTGGTTGTTTAGGACACTTCTCAGGTGTCACGGGCATCATATTCTTCGACAGGATAAGGGAAGCATATTCCATCTCATTAGTATAACAAAGCTAGACATGACGATTCTAGGAATACCATGACTCCTCAGGTACTGAAATCTCAATAGGGAAACAAGGAGAAAAATGTAGTGATGAAGAAATTATATAGAGTTGAATAAGTTATTGTGGATGATCATCCAAGAACATCTATAGTGCAAGGTAATATTCTTTTGAATTCTACCCTTATGAAAGTTTTGTTTGATACAGGTACATAAAATTCCTTTATTTCCTCTCGTGCTATTGATTTTCTAAGTTTAAAAGTTGAGATGATACCTTCTATGATAAAAATAAAAACTCCACTTGGTCAAAGAGAGTGTCGTGACTTTGTGTGTAGAGCATGTACTATAACCATTGATGGAGCCAAGATGAAATGGGATTCCTCCGTTCTTGATATGGTTGTCTTTGAAATAATCCTGGGTATGGATTGGTTGACAACTTACAAGGATTACATCAACTGTTATACCAACAATTGAAAATGGCATCGAGCATCTCTTTCAAGGACATAGGAATATAAAGGTAGGTTCAATAGACTTATTGACACTAACATTTGGAAAGATCTCATACTATTTGGCATCATTGTCTTTAAAATCTATGGATGAGATTGAGAAGACTAGTTTTCTAGTAGTGGCGGATCAATTTCCAGATGTGTCTCTGGAAAACTTCTCACGGTTACCACCCATAAGGTAAATGGAGTTTACAATTGATCTCCTTCCATTGTCAAGTCTTATTTACCTTACAACTTATCAGATGGCACTTAAAGAGTTAAGTGATATGAAAGTGTATTTGGAATATCTGGAAAGAAAATGGTTCATTCAAACTAGCACATCTATATGGGCATCACCGATCTTGTTTGTGAAAAAGGTGGATGAAACTCTAAGGTTGTGTGTGTATTATTATAATCTTAAACAAGTTACAATAAAGAATTGATATCCACTTCCATGCATTGATGATCTATTCGATCAATTGAGGGGATCTCAGTAGTTCTCTAAAATTGAATTTTGATTAGGATATCACCAATTACGGGTTCAGAAGGAGGATATTTTTAAGATAGTTTTTAGAAGAAGATATAACCATTATGAGTATATGATAATTCATTTCGGTCTTACAAATACACCAGGGGTCTTTATGGAATTAATGAATCATATGTTTCAGAGATATCTAGATTCTTTTTTAGTGGTGTTTTTGGATGACATATTAGTTTATTCAAAGACAAGGGATGAGCATGAGAATCAATTGGCGATGGTGTTGTGAATCTTGAGGTATCATCAGATGTATGCCTAATTATCTAAGTGTGATTTTTGGATACAAGATGTACCGTTCCATGTACATTTAATTTCTAAAGAAGGTGTTTCTATATATTCAAAAAATATTGAGGCTACGATCTCTTGGAAACCACCGATGAACGTCTTTCAGATACATAGTTATCTTAGATTGGCCGGTCATTATCAACTCTTTGTGTGTGATTTTTCATGATTATCTTTGCCTATGACAGCTTTTACAAAGAATAATGTTCCATTCCAATGGGATGAGGAATTTCATATGTCTATTCAAGAGTTGAAAGTTCACCTTACATTAGCACCAATCTTGATCTTTCTGGAATTAGGACAAGGGTACATAGTGTATTTTGATTATTTAGGATCAGGGTTGAGGTATGTTCTCATGAAAATAGATCATGTTATTGCTTATGGATCAAGGTAGATGCAATTTCATGAAAAGAATTACCCAAAACACAAATTGGAGCTAGCTTCCATAGTCCATGATTTGAAGATTTGGCATCATTATCTCTTTGGTGATAAATTTATTGTGTTTATAGATCATAAGAGTTTGAATAATATTTTCTAACAAAAGTATTTGAATCTAAGAAAAATAATATGGATATAATATCTCTAAATGTTTGAATTTGTATTAATTTATAAATTGGGTAAATTCAATTTGGTGGTGGATGCATTAAGTAGAAAGTTATATGCTCAGTTGTAAAAAGAGTCTTCAGATCCGTGGTAGTTGATGTTAGTGATAGCAGACATGAGCTTGGAATGTGAAGACTGAGGTGATGTTGTAGTTTTAATTCTAGTTTATTTGTTTCCTAATTTGGTAATGATGGTGAAATAGGCATAGAAATCTGATACAGAATGTGTGTCAATGATTTCAAGACTCATTGGTGGGGATACCATTGAGGGTTGAAAAATGGATGGGAGTTCAATTTTGTGGTTTAGAAATCAGATGGTAATACCTATGGATTTTTAGGAACAACTTCTTCATGATTACCACCATTTGAGATGGGTTGTTCATCTTGGAATACAAAATATGTATAAGGTGTTGAAAGCATAGTTCTAGTGGAGTGGTATGAAAAGGTTAGTGGATGAGTTTGTTTTGAGATTCTTAACTTGTCATCAAGTTAAGGAAGAGCATCAGTGACCAGAAGGTATGTTGCGGTTTTTACCTATCCCTGTGTGGAAATGGGAACAGGTAACTATGGATTTTATAACAAGTCTCCCAAGAATGGTTTGGAAACATGATTCCATATGAGTGATCATGGATGATATCAAAAAGTCAGATCATTTCATCTCTATTTGTGAATCTAATATAGCAGAGGACTTTTCAAAAATCTATATATGAGAAGTGGTAAAGAGGCATGGAATACCAGTTTCGATAATGTCTGAAAAAGATATGAGGTTTACATCTCATTTTTAGAAATCCTTATAGAAATCCCTTGGGACTCAGTTGACTATGAGTATGATGTATCATCCTCAGATGGATGGGTAATCTAAAAGGATAATACAAACATTGGAATACATATTGTGGGATTGTATAATTTATTTTGGTGGCTCATGAGAAGAGCATGTTCTATTAGTGAAGTTATCATAAAACAACAGTTATCATACCTCCATACAAATGGAACTATTAGAATCATTGTATGGGTGTTCTTGTCGTTCACTATTTTTTTGGGTGGAAACACGTGAGACTTAACTAGTTGGGCCTAGCCTTGTCTATGAGACAATGGAGAATATTCAGTTGATTAGAAAATAGATAAATATGACACATATTCATCAAAAATCATATGCAGATAATCTTCAATGACCATTGTACTTTATGATGAGTGATCATGTGTTATTGAGGATCTATCCAAAGCTTGGACATCATCATTTTGGGAAATGTGTAAAGTTATCTCCTAGATACATATGCCCTTTGGAGTTACCGGAACAGATTAGTGAGGTATAATATCATTTTGCATTGCCACCATAGTTTAGTGCGGTGTATAATGTGTTTCACATATCTAAATTGAAAAATTATCATCATGATCCTGACAATGTGATTCAATGGGATTGTGTTGAACTAGATCTGGATCCTTCATTGGTACATATCCCGGTGCAGATTGTGGATAGGCAAGAGAAAGTCTTGCATGGAAAATGTATCGGTCTAGTGAAGGTTTTGTGGCAACATGGTCAGATTCGGGAAGAGTCCTGGGAACACAAGAAGGAAATGATCGAGCAATGTTCAGAACACTTTTAGTAAAAGGAAGGTTTTCTATTTTTGGGGATGGAAATACTAATGATGGGGAGAATGTAGCACCCCCAGTTTCAAGTAAATAACCCTTATTTACACCTTTTAAGAATGTAAAGTATATGGTTAAAGTTTGGGAGAGTTTGGAGAACTTTTTGAGTATTTTTGGGGATTTTTCTATGAGTTCATGGTTTGAGCACAATTTGGGAAAACTGTGAAACACCTATAGGAAAATGTGAACAAGTAGACAGGGGCTAAAGGGATGGCACATGGGCAGCACATGGTTTGTCCAAATCGTGCTGTAGCCTAGGAGAAACCATTCTTTATTGGACAATGATATTTGGAATGGTTGGCACATGGTTTTTTAAACATGTGATCCAACCATGTGAGGTCTCCCTTAAGGAATAGGTAGAAGCATGGTTAGCACATGGTGTTTCCTAACCATGTGACTAAACTTTGCACGGGTCAAAAATTAGATCCTTAAATTGTGGATCTAATGCATTTTCACCTCTAATTACTTTTTTTCCCCAAAATAACCCTAACTTGGGATTTTACTCTCTAAAGGACAAATAACCTCTCCCCATTGAATTGCAAGTGATATGAAGCCATTTATTGGTGCGTTGAAGCTTGATTCTCATAGTAATTCATCGTTTTTGGTAGTTTTGATTGGTTTTATTAGATATAATTCTCTCTCTTTCAATTTCTTAGATATATATCCAATGTTGTTAAATATAAGATAATTGATGCCAAATATGTTTATATTTGTCTTCTTTTATGATAGGGGAAGATATATAAGGCATGTTTTTGAAGATTCAACCTGGTTTTGTTGGAATTTGAATGTCGTTCTTCATTTTCATCATAAAACCCAAGTTATGTGGTTTGATTCCCGACTCCTCTATTCAGAACATGAAGGGTCAGTTTCAAATTTATTTTTTTATTGAAGTTGGTTATGAAATTAATGCTAATTTCTTATTGGAAAATCTCTTTAGTGATGGTTTAGAGAATTGTGAAAATTGGCCATTTTTTTGGAATGTGAAATTGGTAACTTGATTTTAAAATGATGATTTTAAAATGATTGTTTTGTTTTGTTTTATGTAAAAGTGTTTTAAAAAAAGGGTTGGTTTTATTTAAATGGTTTGTTTGGATGATTATTAATAAAAATGTGGTTTTATTGAAATGGTTAAAATGGTTGTTTGATATTGGTTTTTTCATAATTTTTGTGGGTATTCATGTGAATTCATGATGGATAAGGGTAAGGAGTCTCCCCAATAATTGTGGGATGAATAAGGTCTAGATCTCTCCCACATCAAAATGGTTCATTAAGTGATGACATAGTGAAAGGATGACTCACCACTCATGAGTATAGTTAGTTCTAGGTTGCATATATGGATGGCTATGTGGATATGTGGAATTGAAGGGATTATGCCAAAGTGAAATTTATGAAATGGTTTTGGAACACTGTTTGGTTTCTTTTCTTGGAAATTGTGGCTATCTTGAGAAAACTATTAAATTGCAACTTATTGATATTTGGGTATAAACTATTTTATAAATTTTTTTATATAAATTTATTTATATAAATGTTCTAAAATGTTCTATTATAGTGGAATGAGTAGGTAATTCATTGGGGAAAATCTACTGAGTTGCATTACTCACCCTTTCTTTGGAACTTTGGTGCTTTTGCAGATATTTTTTATCGAGACATGGGAAAAGATAAAGTATCACACATCTTTAGTAGTACTTTATAATACTTGGGTTGTGGTGGAGTTGGAGCATGAAGCATGAAGCATGTGTGGAGATTGGATTTTTCATTGAATTCTTTGAGTTTTATTGTTTTCCACTATGAAATTTGATATTGTATCCTTCCGCTATGGTACTTGGTTTTAGTTTGATTTTGATAAAGGAAATGTTGAGTTTTCTTTAATTATTATCATGCATTATATAGTGGTTAGTTTGGTTTGTCTTTTTTAGTTAGTTTCTTTATTTTTAAACGGAAAATCATTCCCCATGTGTATTGAAGCGCTTTGGCATTTATTTCTAGCCTTTGGTGCCTTGGGGATGTCACTTAAGGCCAAGTAATGTTCCACCACCTTCTCAATACAATGATGATGTGCGAGATGCTACAGACACTTTGATTCAAAAATCTATTTTATAAATGTTTTAAACGAGTTTTAAAAATGGATTTATTATTTCAATAACATGGAATGTTTTTCAACATATACAATATTTACAGAATTTACCATTTTTATGATGATTTAATTATTTAATGTTTCTTTTATATGTTTTCCGAGTTCTTTACAAATAAAGTACTTTATTTATTATGTATGTGGTTTTTAGATTTTAAAAATATTTTTACCTGAAAAGGGTATTTTAATGTTTGGAAGTGTTTTACACATGGGTTTAAAAGAGTTTTCAAGGATTTTATTCACAATTTGGTCCTTGGAAATTATATACGAAGGGTTGAGCCCCATTATAACTCAAGGGTGAGCCCAATATAGATTATATGAAGAGTTTATCCCCATTATAGCTCATTAAAAAGGGGTGAGCCTAATATATCTTATACAAAGGGTGAGCTTCATTATATCTCTCCAATGGATTGGTTACTCCAGAGATAGAAGTCGACCATATGGTTATTCCATTTGTAAGGGTGAATGTAAGAGTGATGTGGTAATGATGTCACAAGACACCTATGTGATTTTCATATTCTTACTAATGAGTTTTCAAGAAAAAAATTTCAATGAGTTTTCACTTTTTCCCTGGACTAATGATTTAATTTCTCTATGTCCCTTATTGAGCTTTTTTTGCTCATCCCTAGTTTTAAAATATTTTTCACTGGTCTTAATATTGGTAAGGACAAAGTAGATGTCAAGATGAAATTATTGAAGATGTGTATTGAAAAGAAATCATGTTTCATTTTAAAAGTGTTTTCATTGGTGTAAAAAATGGATACTAAGTGTAAGTATCCAATTCTAATGTATGAGTTTACTATGTAATATTTTGTCCAAATTCTCTAAGACTCTAAACTGAAAAGTTCCTCAGATGTGAATTCTAGTTCAAAAAACACTATAATAAGTTATGTTTAAGTAAGATTAATTATAAACAAGGGTAAATATAATGAATATATGTGATATAAATGACATAATTATGATATTCATGACATATTTATCATTCTTTAAAAATAATATATTAGTTTCTCTCTTACCTTTTCACTCACTGAAAAAGTGATAACGTTGTTCATGCACATGTGGAACACCGCCTTCATGAAGTGATGTGACTCTCTTTTCTTTACCAAATCACAATAGTGATATATATAAGTACATATGATAAATTAATATTGTATTTATGATATAGTTATCACTCTTGAAGAATAAAATACTACTTACCTTCTTTTCCATAATGATCATTTAAAAATAGAAACATTAATCCTGAATACATATGGTCCATCATCTCCATAATTGTTGCGTTAGTTCATTATTCATAAAAATATTTCATGATTTGTTTTAAAGGTTATATTTATGTATAAATATTATAATTATGTCCTTATTATTATTCTGTATATGGTAGAACAATATTATATGTACAAGAACCAAAACTTTAATTTCTATTTTCTTATTCCATATTCAAAACTTATTTTTTTTTTGTAGTGTATATACTATGAATGATTGTATTTTATGATTATTATACTTAATGTTATTTGTATTTACATATCCATTTTAGGATATATATTTCTTGGGTTTTATAGTTTCAAATTTACCAAAGCGTTAAGTTATTTGTTCTTAATTTTCTTTGTTTGAGATATATGTAATGTTATTCACCTATCTTCTTTTATAAGGTATATATACCGATCCCTTGATATGTTATATCATGAACCTACTTATTTTAATGGTATTATTAGTTTCATTTAATGTTATTCTTTCATAGGAATTATAATTTAATGTTAACAAAGTGGTAATAATATAATGTTACAATCCCATCATTTATCGAGTTTTTTTTATTTTTCTTTCAATGATAATATCTTATGATTCATATATCAATAATGATCCTGAATTTTATTTTCCTATTGTTATTCATGACATTTTCAAGTAATAGTACTATTTTTTCACTCTTTGGTACTTAAAACAATTGATAAATTATTTTTAAGAAAATCTGACATCATTTCTCTCTTCGATTGGAAATATGTATTCTTCTAATTTTTTTCTAAAAATGATTTCAAAAATATTTTTAAACTTTTCAAAATGATTTATTAAAGAAAAATTTTACCTATTTTTTCTTTTTAATTTTTTTCAAAGGAATATTCCTTTTTATTTTCGAACAAGGCACATTTGTAACCCTTTTACAGTGTAAAAGGAATGTTCTTTATAGTATGTACGGAATTACCCACTGATATGACCATAATTACTTTGATTTTTCCTATAAAAGTTTACAAGATTATTTTTAAAGAAATTTTTTATTAATATTCTATAAATTCATAGTCTTTTAAAAAAATTACAATGAAAATGACATTCGAAATATTTTATATTATAAAATTTAATTCTCAAAATGAAAATGATATTTTCCCTAAGAATATTTTTAATGATCATTTAATAGTATTTCCATTCAAAAATGTCAACATCTCTTTCTATTACTTATTATCCAATGGGGATATTTTGTAATGATACCATCCTAATTCTTTCTTTTGATGGATTAAGATTATTTCAATGCGAATGTTATGGAACCTATTTCTTTTCCATAGGTTAACCATATTTCAATGAGATTATTATAGAAAACATTTCTTTTCCATGGGTTAAACATGTTTAAAAGATATTGTTATGGAACCCATTTCATTTACACAAGTTAATCATGTTTCAAAGAGATTGTCATGTAACCCATTTATTTTCCATAGGTTGATCACATTATGAATGAATAATGATTGTTATATGAGTTTTATCATGAAATGAAATTTCTTTGTACTTTAGTCATGTTTTGGTTCTTGGATATTACTTATACTATGGGGTGGCCCAGATAGCACTGAGTTATCCCATTATATTTTATATGATGGGGTGGCCTAGATAGTTTCAGTTGATCCCATTACAACTTATATGATTAGGTATCCAAGATAGCACTGGGTGAGCTCATTATAGCTTAAATGATGAGTGTTCCTAGATAGCTTTCCAATGCATTGGGTAATGTACCTTGTCTTGAGAATCAAGAATGAGAGAGTTACTTGAGGGTTTCTCCTATGGATTTAACTAGGATCTAGTTATTTCTGACATGGGATTAAAATTAGTTATGAAGAACAATTTTACAAGATACAAACATGTTATTGTTATTATTGCTATGAATTTATAATGTTTCTTATGATCAAGATTGATATTACATGGCTCATGATTATAGATTAGGATGGCTCTTTAAATTTATTTGTTTTATTATTTGATGATCTAGGTATTTATGGGTATGAGTTATTTTATGATTCGCTCATACACTGTGATTATGTCGTCATACCCTTATGCATTTCTTATGCTCATTGACGACATTCAATTGATGATGATTTTGTTTCCCCTTACTGAGCATTTGTACTTACCCTTCTTGTGTTTTATTTTCCAAAAGTTTTAATGAATGAAGTTGACTGAATTATATCTATAAGTTATTTCATATGGATGATGAATATTACTTAATGATAAATAAGAAAATCTAGGTTAAGTGGGATAAATGCTCATTCAATGATATGGGTATTATTTATGTAGGAGTTTTTTTCGATTCAATTAAACTATAAACCTAAAAGGTCCCCGAGAATGTATGCAATCCAAATTTTTCTTTTGATTTTGTAAGGTTTATATAGAAAATTTTTTCACAATTATAATAATCAAATCCAAAAATGTAAATTTTACGGCTTATACACCAGATCTAGGAGTATAGGTTCTAGAATTTTATAGTTGGTATCAGAGGTCAGATTAGATAACTTTGGATATTAGGATATTTTAATGTGAGGATATCTTAAGAGTTATTGACAACGTCATAGGTCTATAAGATTAAGAATTATCACAAGTTCAAAGTCTTATACATGACTTTGATGTTTTGATCAATGAGATCTTAAAGTGAATAATGGCATTTTAGGAGAAGTTTTAATAGGTTGAAATATTTGTAATGTTATTTTTTAACATGAAGTATTAATTTAAGTTTTTTATGAAATGATATTTAAGGTATTGATAACCTTTAGTGTTTATATGATCATGAATATTTAGAAGACATGTTTTATTATATAGTTAGCCATAGGATTTAAAATTAATTTGGTGACTAAGTGATTAATTTTAATTAAGAAGAAGATCGACATATTTTGGGCTAAAAATATGAAAGGTATAAGATATAATTTGAGTTTAAAAAACTCTTTAAATTTGAGGTTATTGAGGTTATTTGGGATATATGTTTATGGATTGATTTAATTTGAACTTTGGGTATTACTATTGAATTTTGAAGATTATTGTATCACATGATGATTTAATCATTTTGGGAATTATATTACCATGTTCTAACCATTTTGGATTTGGATAATGTCTAAATATAGAAGAAATATCTTGTAATTCTTTTGGGAATTATATGGTCCTTTAAATGATTATTTCAGTTCTTTAGTCATTATAAATTCATCATGAATTGACATCATTGGGAGAAAATGATGGGATTGTGGTGGAAATTGATTAAAGGATGAAATTCTATTAATAAAGTAAGTATATTTCCATATTATCTTAGCTTATAAGGTAAGATAATTCATCAAATCTATGAAAAGTATCAAGAATCAAAATTTTATCTTATTACCATAATCTCTAATGATATCACTGGCATTTTTCACACCTCTTTGGTTTATGGTTTTATGATTATTAACATTCTCTTTACCATTTACCTTGTAGAGATAGATGATCTATACCAATATATATCCTTATTTGGGATTTAAATTTTTATTCCATATTCAAATCTTCACTTCCCACCAATGTTCTCCTATTTGTTTGATTGGTATTTATTATTCTAGATGACCCTCATACTTTTATTTCACTTTTATCAAGATGTTTCATTAAACTTTTTACGATGTATATTTACAAAAAATGTATTTTAAAATTTCCATACTTTGATTACATAGAAAAATTTCAAATTATGAGGATTAATTTTATTGAATGGGGGAGGATTTAACAACCTTGGTTTTTTAAAAGAAGAAAATTATATTCATAAGTGTAAAGGACACAAAACACTGAGCTTAAACAACCCATGATATATATAACTTTTATAAACTAGCTATTAAACTATTAGGTATGAATAATAATAACTTAATTATGAAAATTATTTGGTTTTCACAAAGATAAAATGGATATATATTTATTTTAAATAAAATAGGATTCATTTAAAATAAAAAATAAATGTTTTCAGAAAAAAAAACATTGTTCTAAAAGATGGTTTAATCGAGATTTAAACACATAATTTAAAATTAATTTTTACCACTTATAGAAAATTTGTTTGGAAAATTAAACTTAATTTTTTAAATTTTAACACCAAAATTATCTTAGGGTGATTTTTTGGTATTTTTAAAAAAATATTCATTTTTTGATGAATAGTGAAAAATACAGAATTTTAATTGAAAACTTACTTTTAATTTAAATAATTTATAATGTTAAATTATAATTTGTATTGGTTTTAATGTGATATTAGATAAATTTTACATCAATTAATAAAATTTGTTTATTTGGAATCATTCTCATTCTGAACTATGATATAAAAACATTATAAACTTTTGAACATTTCCCGTTAAAAACCCGCTTTCTCATTGTATCTACATGATTAATTATAAATTAAAATTTTCTCCTTATGTGAATTGAATTTGTAAAAATAGATTCAATATTTTCAATAAGATTAATTTATAATTTCAAACAATATCAACTTAATTTTTGACCAAAATGAATAGTAAAAACTATCAAAAAAATTATTTAGCATTGTTAAGGTAAAAATGGATTTACATGGAGTTAAACTAAAATAAAAAGAGTATAAATGACATTAAATATTATATTAATTTATTTTTTTAAGTATATTTAGACCTTGGAAATTAAATTCTCTAATATATGATAATTTATTTCCACTTCTCTTTGAGTATTACCCACATAATAAGTTAAGTAAAGAAAAAGACAAAAAAGGAACCTTCCTTGATTTTAATATCTATAAAGCATTGGGATGGGAAAAACAACATATGTTTGGTTATGGATTTAATTTTAATGATAAATGAGTCTCTGTTATCATAATAATTCATCTATAATTTTTATAGATCGAATAATTTCTTAAAATGCTTATGAAATTCTAATGTAGTAATTATTTAGTTAATAATTAAATAAAAAATGATATAAAAAATATTAAAATTGAAGTAAATTGAATGAATTATTGTATTACATTAATTTTTAGATGAATATATCATGTTACACATTTGTGTACATAATATATTCGAATTCTATCATTTTCCTAATATTTTGTAAATAAAAATTAAATGAATAGTGATAAAATTGACATTGATTTTATATTATAATAAATGATATTTTATTAAATGTTTTAAAATTACTATAAATATCATATTATTCCAAGTTATTTTTAAATATTTTAAATATTAAATATGGCCAATGAAGGACCCTAGACCACCCTCAGGGGGGGTGAATCAGGCTATCGACTTTTTCTCTTCTTTACTGGATCTTGTTCCTATGTTGGTAGGAACATGTTTAAATCTATATGATGGATATGTGTAGTAATTAAAACATTCACATGTATAAGCAAAACATAACACTTTTACTTGGTTTACCACTAAGTGCTACGTCTAAGGAGCATACGCCGACAGGTTTCCAGTCATACCTAATTCTATTAATCTTCACTAGTTGTGGATTACAAAGGTTTGGGTACATTCACTCTATCCCAGACACACTTACTTTATAAAGTTTCAAGGATAGATCACTAATTCCCTTGGATAACTTCTGTTTACTCCCCCTAGCTCACTACCTTTGAAGAAGTCTCACTTAGTTTATCGACTTAAAGGTCTCTTCAATAGATTGACATGGAAGTCTTTGTCTCTGTTCAGCATGAGACTCTACTTGCATTGAAGTCCCGATTTGATGCTCTTTTATATTCTATCTTATACTTTAGTGCAATAACTAAATGGACTAAATATTATTATTCTTTTTATCTAGAATCACAATTACTCATTCTTCTTCTATGATATAAAATATCATCAGTGAATGAAGTATCACTTCTCTTTTGTGTACTATTTTTTCTTCCACAAACTCTCCCAGATTCTGTAGACTATCTTTGATCTACGTACTACACATACTTTGTATACCATGCCTTCTCGGTGTACCATGCCTGCTCGACATACCATGCATGCCCAGCATACCGTGCCTGCTCAGGGTATTACACCTTCTCGGCATACCGTGCCTACTCCGCATATCACCTTTGCATACCACCTTCGCATATCACCTATGCATACCTCCTCCATGTATCGGCTCTGCATACTGCCTTCATGTATCGCCTCTGCGTACTGCCTCTGCGTACCGTTTCTTCTTACAACTTCTACTTCTATGTAATTCCTTCTTCTGTGGACTATTCTTTCATACTTTTCAAATTGTCTCTTCCTTCCATAGACTTCTTCTTCAAATTATGAAAATCATTTCATCTCCTATGTACCACTTTGTCCTACATGGAATCTCTTATGTTGAATGCTCCTTCTAATTCCACAAACCATTTTTTCTTCCGTATACCACTTCTTCCTTCACATAATCTCTCCCGCGTACCACTTCCCTTCGCAAAATTCTTCACATGAGAATACACTGCTGGAAATTTTATCTTTACCAACAATTTAAAACCATTGGTAAAAGCTCAAAAACTATTGGTATAAACTATACCAACGGTTGTCCAAACCATTGGGTCTTGAGCCGTAGGGATAGACATATCCCAACAATTTTATGAGAATCATTGGAATATGTCTAAAAAATTTAGTATATACAAATGGTTTCATTAAACCGTTGGTATAAATGTTTACTAGTGGTTTTAAACTGTAGGTAATAGTAAGAATTATCTCTATACCAACAGTTTCCCACAAAATACTGGTAAATATGAAGTAAAATTATCTAATAAAATGGTTTACAAACCTTTGGAATATAACTATACCAATGATTTACATAAAGCCTTTGGTATAAGTTCTGATTTTACACATATGCCAACGGTTGTAAACTGTTGGCATATCCTTTTTGTACCTGCAGCAAGCCGTCTTGCTGGCCTCCCCCTGTGCAGCAGTAGTAATTCCACCAGGCCTCCAAAATTCATACACAATATAATACTTGCATAATACATACTCATATAGCAAGTAGAAGAATACACCATTAAAAAGTATACTTGCATAATACATAAATAATTCTGTATGAATTCATAGAGAATTCATCCAACACATAATTCATACACAAATATAAATACCTCTAATTCTATATTTAATTATCCTCTACACACATACCGAATTAACACATAATTCATAAGGTTATTATATAAAGTATACACATACAATAAGTATACCCATACACATTTAACACATAATTCATAAGTTAATTAAATACATAAAGAATTCAATTCAAAATTAAGGGGATTTGGGGGGTTGTTCAGGGGTTTGGGGTGGCTATCCATGGGGGTGGGGGTGGGTGGGAGGTGTCTAGGGTGGTGGTGGTGGGAGGGGATGTCCAGGGTGGTGGTGGTGGTGGGGGTGGGGGGGGGGGGGGGGGTCCAAGTGGGTGGAGTGGTGTCTAGGGGGTGGGGTGGTGTCCAGGGGGGCGGGGTGGTGTCCAGGGGGATGGGGGTGGCTTTCTATGGAGTGGGGGTGTCCAGGGGGTGGGGTGGGGTTTAGCGGCGGGGGGGGCGGGGGGTGGTAGGGTGGTCCAGGGGGTTGGGGGATGTCCAAGGGTGGTGGGGTGGTGTCTAGGGGGGTGGGTGTGGCTGTCCATGGGGGTGGGGGTTTCTAGGGGGGTGTCCAGGTGGTGCGGTGGTGTACAGGGGTGGGGGTTGTCCATGGGGTTGGGGGTTTCCAGGGGTGGTGGTGGGGGGGGGAGGGGTGTCCCGGGTGGTGGGGGGGGGGGGCTATCCATGGGGGTGTCCATGGGGGTAGGATGGTGTCCAGGGGGGGTTGTGGGTCTTTCCAGGGTGTGCGGGTGTCTTGGGGGGTGGGGGTGTCTAGGGGTGGGGTGGGGGTGGTCTAGTGGGTTGGGGAGGCTATCCAAGGGGGGTGGGGTGATGTACAAGGGGGTCGGGGTGGCTGTCCATGTGGGTGGGGGTGTCTATGGGGGTGGTGGTGTCCAGGTGGTGGGGTGGTGTTTAGGAAGGGTGGGGGTGTCCAGGGGGTTGGGGGGTGTCCCGGGGGTGGGGGTGTCTAGGGGGGTGGGGGGGTTGTCCCTGGGGGTGTCCAGCGGGGTGGGGTGGTGTACAGGGGGTAGGGGATTTAATGGTTTTAATGGAATGAATTTCATGTATTTTAAGATCATTGGTATTTTTAAATTTTTTTGAATAGTGTTTATTTAAATAGTATGTGTTTCTTTAGGAAAAAATGAATGCTTTTGGTGTGTATGGTTAGAAGGGGGATTTGATTATTAGGTAATGGATTACATTTTTATTATGGGACAAAATACTATATGATTTTTGAAATGGAACCTTAAAAGAGATTTTTATAAACCATTGGGAGTTTTAAATAGAAAGAAGACTCTATTATGTGATTTTGAAATGGTTTTATGAAAAATTATTTATGATGTATAATTATGGGATTTGTGATTTTGTGTCTCTTGTTTTAGAACATCAGATTATTGTACTAAAGGTTTTGTTTTTGCTAATTTTTTAGAATGTTACCACTATAAATTAATCAAAAAGTCCATA
Source organism: Viscum album (assembly GCA_963277665.1). Taxonomy (NCBI): domain Eukaryota; kingdom Viridiplantae; phylum Streptophyta; class Magnoliopsida; order Santalales; family Viscaceae; genus Viscum; species Viscum album. The sequence continues at coordinate 477,670,891 of OY728135.1, forward strand.
GGGGGTATCTGAGGTAGTCATTCTTGTGATCCAACTATTGTCTTCCTAGTCATGGTCTACACTCAAACTCTTGTGGAAGTGGAATAACCATGTTATCCTTAGATCATTTATTATGCATGGGAGTTTCTAAAATACCATCCACTATTTTTTATTGGTGATCAAGGATCCCAAGAGGCAACTAAGTGGGTATCTATGATTAATGGGATCTTCGAGTTGTTAGAAACCCTATAATCCACGGGGTTGGGGGCTGTCTAGGGGGTGGGGGGCTATCCAGGGGGTGGGCGGGGCTGTCCATGGGGGTAGGGGGCTATTCAGGGGGGTAGGGGGTGTCCAAGGGGGGTGGGCAGGGCTGTCCAGGGGGTACGGGGTGTTCAGGGGGTTGGGCGGGTTGTACACTGGGGTGGCAGGGTTGTCCAGGGGGTAGGGGGTGTCTAGGGGGGTGGGGGTGGGTGAGCTGTCCACAGGGGGTAGGGGTGTCCAGGGGGGTGGGAGGGATATCCATGGGGGTGGGGGGATATCCACGGGGGGAAGGGGTGTCCAGGGGGTGGGTGGGCTGTCCACGGGGGTGGCAGGGCTCTTGAGGGGGGTCGAGGGTGTCCAGGGGGGTGGGCGGGCTGTCCACGGGGGTGGGAAGGATGTCTATGAGGGTGGGGGGGGGGGGCTGTCCAGGGGTTATGAGGAGTCCAGTGGGGTGGGTGGGCTGTCCAGAAGGGTTGTGGGGCTGTCTAGGGGGGGTACGGGGTGTCCTAGTGGGTGGGCGGGCTGTCCATGGGGGTGGGCGAGCTGTCCAATGGGGTAGGGGTTGTTTAGGGGGTGGGGGTGTCTATGGGGGTGGAGGGGCTTTCTAGGGGTTAGGGGGTGTCCAATATGGTGGGAAGGGTTGTCCACAGGGGTGGAGGGCTGTCCAAGGGGGTGCAGGGTGTCCAGGGGGTGGGAGGGGCAGTCCAGGGAGTACGGGGGGGGGGGGGGGGGGGGTCCACGGGGGTGGGTGGGGGGACTTTCTATGGGGTACGAGGAGTCCATGTGGGTGCGTGGTCTTTCCATGAGGTTGGGGGGTAGTCCAGGGGGTATGAGGTGTCCAAGGGGGTGGGTGAGCTATCCACAGGGGTGGGCAGGCTATCCATAGGGGTGGGGGGGCTATCCAGGGGTGGAAGGACTGTCTAGGGGGTTGGGTAGGGCTGTCCAAGGGAGTACAGGGTGTCTACAGGGGGAGGGGCTGTCCATGGGGTGGATGGGATGTCTAGTGGGGTGGGCAGGGCTGTCCAGGGGGGTGGGAGGGGTTGTCCCGGGGGGTGGGAGGGCTCTCCACAGGGGTGGCGGGGCTGTCCAGAGGGTACGGGGTGTCCAGGGGGGCGGGCGGGCTGTCCACGTGGGTGGGGGGATGTCTAGGGGAGGGGTGAATCAGTCAAAACAAATAATCAAGTAAATTTTTATTATTTATAGATAAAAAATAAATATAATGTGACCTACCTAATCACACATTTATTCAGGCACAACAAATCAATAAGCATCAAAGGTTAGTAATATTAGTAAAAAATGTAACATATCAATCTGTCCCTCATCACCATCACTATCATCACTATCATCATCATCCTCACCCACATCCTCATCACCATCCTCATCATCTTCCTCACCCTCCACAATGCCCTCTTCCTCTCCCTCGTACTCAACCTTGGCCTCCTCATCGCCCTCCTCCTCCGCCTCGCCCTCCTCCTCCACCACGCCCTCCGCCTCTGCATCGACCTCCTCCTCCGCCTCGGCCTCCTCCACACCATCATCTCAACCCCCAATAGAACTACCACCTAGTGCACCATATATAGAACGCATTGATGAAATATATTCATCACAAGCTGTGCTGTCTTCTAGTGAAAGTGTTGGACGTAAAACATCCATCAGTTTCATAAATGCAATGTTTTCCCTAGAAGACTGTTCTGCCATCTCTGTGGACCTTTTTTCAGCCTGTTTCATATGTGACTTAACCTACTGGAACTCAATGGCACTATAACTCATACCTGATGAGGTCCAATACCTTGTCAGAACTATAATCATCCCAGGTTGGTAGCGTACTCTACGAGGGTGCTCATCTCCCAATACCTGATGTAAGTGATCATTTGGCCCAAAAATTGTCAGGCTCATGGGAATCAAGGGCCTCTAAAGAATCCTTTTACAAATATAAATAGATTATTAAGTTAAAAAATAGAGATTAACATTTTAAATCTACAAATTAAAACATACAATCTGCTGCTGAGTCAGTTCATTAACAGCACTTCCATCTTTCTTCCTTCTACTCGAGCAAAATAGTTTTTCTCAAGGCACACATCCTTCTATATTCAATTTATGCCTCTACAATGACATTGAATGTAGGAAATCATATTTTAAAATAGGATACCAATAATTATTTTCATAACTAAAATTATATAATAACTTTAGAAATCAAATAAATTATGGAGGTATTAATAGAAAGTGCAATTATTAAATAAAAATAATAAACTATCATACCTATTGCCTCTCATGATCCGGCATCATAGTACGTCCCAATGTGTGGACATATTTTTTAGCATAATTTGTTTTATATTTATTCTAGATGAATCCTAAATAAAATTAAATAATTAGTACTAACGAAAAACAGGAAAATTTTTATTTAAATACCTCCAATGTGATTAATACCTTAAATTGGAATGTCATCCAATGAGTAATCATCTGTCGGTACTGTTATAACAGACAATCATCCATGACAGGGAATGCCTCCAACTTTGTGCCCACTCTAGCATGTCAACCAATGTACATCTCGTGCTTATAAGATCTCTAAAGCTCGCCTAAATCTTTTAGATGTGCTGGCCGCGCACCCTCACCATCGGGGAAATTAAACTGTAGCTGACACCAAAATATTAATTCAAATAAATACAAAAAATAATATATTGCATTAAATACAATAGATTTTTTTACCCATATCTCTACCCATGCTTTATCATTGACTTCATTTGGTAGTTTTCACCATGAGAGTGGGCTGACAGGAATGATTTTGGAGAATTTGGAAAGGGTCACCAAAAAACTCCACCATTTCTGCCCTTATTTTTCAATCATTTTACTATCTTCATTGTAGTCCACCATCAACTATGTGTGGCGGTTCCACACCGCACGCATGCGTGTACTCCCCCGCCCCACCTCCTATCAATATATGTATCTGTTATGAAATAAAAACAAATATTGTATCAATACATGTTATAATGAAAATAAATAATGGTGTAAAAATTTGTTTGGGTTGTATAAGTATACCTGTGGTAGTCTGATCAATGGGAACTACTGGATCCACAAAAACTGAAGGAACACCCTGTACAGATGGAGTAGGTCCCAATGTATGCTCTGTAGGGATAGGCTCTGGTGGAGCAGGAGTCGAAGAAGACGGAATATAAAAGCCCAAAGAGAAGGAAGTAGAAGTAAAAGATGATGACAGGGATGGCTGGACGAATGCTGGATGGAGAGTGGGAATCATCATTACATATAATATAGATGGGTGAGGAGGATTATATGTAAATGGTGGTGAAAACATGGGAGGCCTAAATATCCCATGTGTCTCTAACAGCACATCGGGATCAGAATGTGGGATGGATGATATGTCAGTGGGAGGGGCAGGGTCTAATCAGGTTCGCTGACTAGATCGTCTAGCTCTCATACCACCCCCTCGTATGATCACCCTGAGAATAGGGACCACTACTAGGCTGCTCATCAAATAACTTTATCCTAATAGAGGGATCCTGATTTTTTTTAAAAAAAAAATTAATCACATGACATTATATATTATCTAAATCAATATATTTGAAATAAAATACTCGCTACATGAACTAGTGGTGGAATGCCTAGCTCAATCATGCAATGATTGTTGTCCGTAATCTATTTTCATCGCCTCTCTTCAATTGGTTTCATTTCCTGCATTTTAAAACAAATATGGAATTAAATAGAAAATGATAACTAATGTGTAACCCAACAAACAAAATAAATGAGAGGGAATAAGGGGGATTCAGGGATAATTTAACTATCCATTGTTTTAGGTTATCTTGAGCATATATATAATGAAGTTAAAAAATCATACAATATGTAATAAAGAAATTTAATTTTTAATAGGAAGGTTATTTACTATGTGTCACCCATCTATTTAAATCACGGAACATTGATTCTACTAGATTCATAAGGGGTAAGGCAGTTGTCAAAATTAAGGAAAAATTTAATTTCTTTAGCCCAGGTAGATGATGCAGGTATCAATACATGTTTTTCAGAAGAATACAAACCATCATGTTCATTACCAAGTAAAATGTTAAAGAGAGGTCATAGAGTTTTAAAAAATTTATACAAATCATAGTTGAAGCATTGAAATGTTCCCCAAGTTTGAAATATTGGTTTCATAGGTTTTAATACAGTTCAATTCCAAATTAGAAAATGCAATTCAAATAAAATTTCAACCAATAAAAATTAAAAATTCACATAATAGTCTGGTCAGATACAATATATTTGTAATCAATATTAAATCAATTTGAATAGTACCAAAGTTAACGACCCAAGTTGAGGTAAACCAAAAAAATTGAGAACATGAATGAATGATTTTATATATTTCCCACCACAACTTCAGGTTCACAGTCAACTCTAACAATTGAGCTATCAGAGTCATAAAAAGTAATAAATAGACTATTTCCAATGATAGTAGGGATGGTGTCAATTCCATCATCACCATCATCAAAAATATTTCTTCGAAGTACTTCAATAATGATGCCAAATTCAGGTCGAATATAGTATTTGACATAAAAAACATGTTTCTCCATTGATGCCAACACATGTGGTTCATCGGTAGCAAGAATGCGAGTCATATCAATTACTCGAAATCCAAAATCATCAATAAATGTGATCTGCCTCGTCATCGAATCAAACCACTGGTATTTCATCATTGTGACCCATCCATGAGAATAATAATCTAATATTATTATTTTTTCAACGACTCCATAACAACCTACATTTTCAAATCGTAGCCTACTATCTGACGCACTAGAATAATGTTCTGTTGTGGCAGTAACCATAACACCATCATGTTGTGTTCTCATTTTGTTTTCTTTTTAGTGATAATAAATCTATACCCATTGATAACAATTGATTTATAGTCACGAAACACAGTATTAGGACCAAAAGCCAAAGATCTTATTTCCTCAGAGACATAGTCAACATGAAAACATAATACCTAAAATATAAATCAATATTAGACTTAATTAAATATTTTTTTAATTATTTTAAATAGTAATATTATTACCTTCAATTTTAACCAAGCATAAAACTCTTTTTTATGAAAATTCTCCCTCCTTCTCAAAGATAAAGAACGATGCTTTCTATTTATCATATCTTTATGTTCCCTGCAGATAAAAAAAGGAATAGATTAATATATATATATATATATAATATATACATATTGAATTTAAATACAATATGTAGTCATCAAACAAATCACAGTTGGAAAAAACTGTGTGATGTGGCATCTCCCGCTCTTCAAGGCATAATGTCATCAATTTATATGATCCAAGAAATCCTCCTGTTTGAGGAAGTGATGGAAAACTGGGTTGAATTTTCTCATACTATTCTTCTTAATTTCTAATTGGTCTGTTCATTCTTGTAGTAAGATTAGACAAATATATAGAGAAAAAATACATACATTCTTGATCCAATTAACTGTTCACGATAAAACCTTCAGGATAATTCCAGTTATGGACATAAGAATTTAATGCGTGCATATTTATTTTAGTTGGATAAATCCAACGAAAAGAAATAGGTCATATGAGAAGTATTTGAGTTAGAATATGGATAGTCAAATGCAACATGCATGTGAAAAATGATGGTGGAAATATTTTCTCTAACTCACAAAAAATTAATGGGGAATCAACCAACATTTTTTGCAAGAAAGACTTAGAAAAATTCTTAGCACAAAGATCTCTAAACAAATGGCACAACTGAATAACAACCACCCTTACATTATTGGAAAAATGATGAAGAATTTATATTGGAATAAACTCATGCAAAGGGATGTGATAATCACAAGTCTTCAAAGATTTTAGCTTCAACTCTCTTATGTTGACCAATTTGTAAATGTTTCTTGAATAGCCATCAGGAACATTAATAGTCTCTATTACCTCCAGAAATTACTTTTTTTCTATAGGTGTCATCACATAAGAAGCACATGGAACTTTCCATTTATTTTCACTGATACTCATAGGATGCAATTCTAGTCTGATTCCCTAATCCACCAAGTCACACCGAGACTGTAAATCATCTTTTGTCTTTTCCTTAACATTTAGAATAATCAAGAGCAACATTTAAGATATATTTTTTTTCAGTGTGAATTATGTCTAAGCAATGACATAAAAAATTGGTTGACCAATAAGGAAAATCAAAGAAGATACTTCTCTACTTCCAATTGTAATAGGTTTTAGTAGAAACATTCCTTCTCATTGCAGATTTCATTTGACCCTTCCCAAATGAAAAACTGAAATATTTAAATTCATTAAGCACATCAGTTCCAGAAATAAAATGAGGTGGATCATCGGTCTCCATGGTATTGTCAAATCTACGATGATTATTTCTATATGGACGGTCTATTGGAAAGAATCGTCGATGTCCCATAAAACTGAAACTACAACAATGTTTCAGTCTTTTGGATCGTGTATTCTTCATACAAACAAGACATGATAGTTTTCCCTTTGTGCCCTATCTAGGCATCATTGCATAAGTAGGAAAATCATTGATTGTCCACATAAGCACAGTACGCATATGAAATATGCATTTTAAACATGCATCATATGTGTGCACAACCACATCCCAAAGAAGTTTAAACTCTTTTTATTAAATGTTTCATATATACGTCTATATCATTTTCATGATCAGGAGGGCCAGATATGAGTATACTCATGAAAGTGAAAGGTTTTTTTCATACCAAACCATGGGGGAAGATTATAAATGTATATAAAAACCACCCATGTTTTGTGTGACGTAAGAATCTTCCCAAATAAATTAAAACTGTCACATAAAAGACCCAACCTCACATTACGCATGTCAGCTGCAAAATCAGGATATCGAGCATCAAATCTCTACCATGAAAATCCATCTACCGGATGAACCAACTCATCATTAGTCTTTTTTATCTCAGTATCATTCCATCACATTATTATTGATATGTCATCAGACATAAAAAGATTCTGGAGTTTGGGGATCAATGGAAAGTGACACATTACTTTCTATAGTACACATGATGGTGTTCCATCATCTTTTAGCTTCTAGTGGGATTTGTCACATTTTATACAATCATTTCATTCATCATTTTTCTCACAGAATAAACTACAATCGTTCAGGTAAGCATGAATTTTGTTTCCTGAAAATCCAAGTTCCTCAACTATATTACATGCCATATAGTGGTTTGAGGAAATATATACATCATCTGGATGTAAGTGCTTTAATAAGGTAATAATGTAATCGATTACAGTATTATAAATCCAATACATAGTTTTCCTATGAAATAATAAGATTAAAAATTCCATCTTTTTCATTTTACCACATTTTTGATATACTAGAGTCGTGACAACATCATTAAATTTTTTCGCCCTGATAATAACATCATTTTCATTATACACACCATGTGTGCTCATATCAAAATCATCTTGGGTCGAAATCCATTATTTTTCATGATGATGAATAAACGGAAACCGGTCATATAACAAATTCTCTAATCCAATCATCTCATTTAGATCATCCAAACCTCTCATTTGGATCATTAGAAATTTGAGATGTCATTTTCTCCCCATTATAATACCACATAGATTAGTTTGCTTGAAAACCATATTTGGTTATGTGGTAGCTAACTTCTTCATGGCTCAACCAAGGTCTTCCAACACAATTGTAACAGGGGCAGCGTAAGTGATCACTATCTGAAGCATTGTGAAATGAATAATCTAAAAAGCTCTCCAAATTGTTTTGAATATCGCTTGAGATATGATCGATTTCATACATCCAACTTCTATCTATTTTATAAAAAAAATTTATAAGTGATTTCGTCAAAATCGATTCAATAAGATTGAAGTTTCATCGAAAATATATTTAAGTAAACGAGAATTGTTCACTTTATATGAAACCATGACCGACGTACTACTCTATATGAGAATCATAATTTAAGACAAAATAATACTATATTTATAACAAAATATCTTTGAAGAACTATACATGAGTGTACAAGATCATGTACACTTGTAGAGGAGAATTATCCAGGAGTTGAGTAAATTTTTGATCGATGAAATTTTATATTTTAGTAGATTATTTGAGTGATCACATACATTGCCCAAGGGGGTGGGGGTGTCCAGGGGGTGAGGGGTGTCCAGGGGGTGGAGGGGTTGTCTAGGGGGGTCATAGGTGTCCAAAGGGTGGGGGGGATGTCTATGGGGGTCGGGGTGTCCAGGTGGGTAGATTTCCAGGGGTACGGGGTGTCCAGGGGGTGGGCGGGATGTCCACGGGGTGGTGGGGATATCCAGGGGTTAGGGGTGTCCAGGGGGTCGGGGGCTTTCCAAGGGGGTGGGGGCGCTATCCAGGGGGTACGGGGTGTCCAGGGGGGTGAGCGGGGTGTCTAGGGGGGAGGGGTTCCAGGGGGTGGGGGCTGTCCAGGGGGTACGAGGTGTCCAGGGGGTGGGCGGGCTATCTAAGGGGTGGCGGGGCTGTCCAGGGGGGTACGAGGTGGGTGGGTGGGCTGTCCACAGGGGTGGAGGGGCTATCCAGGGTGTACGAGGTGTCTAGGGGGGTGGGAGGGCTGTCCACGGGGTGTGGGGGGGGGGGGGGCGGGTTGTCCAGGGGGTACGAGTTGTCCAGGGGTGGGCGGGTTGTCTGCGGGGGTGGCGGGGCTGTCCAGGGGGTCTGGTGGGAGGGGGCTGTTCAGGGGGTACGAGGTGTCCAGGGGGGTGGGCGGGCTGTCCAGGGGGTGGTGGGGCTGTCTAGGGGATACGGGGTGGGTGGGCAGGCTCTCCACGAGGGTGGAGGGACTGTCCGGGGGGTATGGGGTGTCCAGGGGGGTGGGTAGGCTATCCATAGGGGTGGGGGGAGGGGGGGTGCTGTCCAGGGGGTACGGGGTGTCTAGGGGGTGGGTGGGCTATCCATGGGGGTGGGGTTGGGGAGTCAAGGGGTGGGGGGGGCTTTCTAGGGGGTGGGGCCTGTCCAGGGGGTACAAGGTGTCTAGGGGGTGGGAGGGTTGTCCAGGGGGTTGGAGGAGCTGTCAAGGGGGTATGAGATGGGTGGTAGGGCTATCCATGGGGGTGGCGGGGCTATCCAGGGGGTACATGGTGTCTAGGGGGTGGGCGGGATGTCCACGAGGGGTGGGTGGGTTATCCACGGGGGGTGGCAGGGATTTCCATGGGGGTGGAAGGGTTGTCCAGGGTGTGTGGGGGGTGGCTGTCCAAGGCTGTGGGGGGATGTCCAAGGGGGTGGGGGTGTCCACCCCCAAACTAGGGTCATAAAATCCAATCGTTATCCAATTGTAGCATGATTTCAAGTCTATTAAAGATGACCAAGAAGGCTATTGGTGCATGTAACATCCCCGACACAGAATCCACTAAACTGGTGCTCCAAGCCGGGTGGTTACATGACCTTAAGCGCGCCTCCCCACATGCCAAAGGCTGCCGACTAGCAGTGGGGGTCTATGGAGTCAAGTAGGGAGACTATACCACCTTTTTATCAGAGTAAACTGCAACAAAAATAAACCAAATAGCGGAAAAAATAACCAATAAACAAGGAACATGTATAACGACCATTTCCAACAATAAACATGCCATGTCATACTAAAGGTGTAAGAGTGAACAAAACCCAAAATAAAGACAACGACCAAAATCCCCAAACTGGTCCCGACTCTAAGTCTGGATCCTCTACCAAGTGCTACCCATGTTCACTCAACTATCTAGCAAGGACCCTTACCCTTCTCCTGACCTACAAACATGAAGTATGCTCGGGTACCCAATGACGGCCCGAGCAGGGTGTGAGTACAACTCAGTAGGCCACCACCAATGGTGTCTACATAATATCGAGTATAAAAAATTAGTGCATGCAAATGGAATATGAATGATAATTACTAAGTAATTACTTACGGTTCCATTAACAAGTTCAGGGCCAAAGCCATTGACACTTCCATTACCATTCATTACACACCAATTATCATCACTTACCAATTCATCACATTTCTATGGGTTAATCACATACATTATGTTACATGGGTCTAAGGCCAACAATCACAAGTAATATGGTAAAAAAATAGTTGTCCTATATCACAAGGACTAACCCCCTCATAATAATCATATCCTCACCTCAAAGCCTTAGTCCAGGTGGATGCAACCGTTAGGAGAATAGATCCTCGGTCCTCATTCCTAACCCATGCATTTAGGGAGGAGTTCAGAGCATCAGTCTTTACTCGACCTGTGGTCATAGATCCTCAATTCATACCCCACACTACCAAGCCATATGCACATTCTTATATATAAGTAATCATCAACCGCTATACCATCTCCCTTAGGAAAACACCATTCACAACAAACCACATGGGAATTCCCATTATGCCTTAACCCATTAACGCATTACCATTTCACATCATTTAACCATTCACCTAATTCCCACGTGTTATTATTATCTCACTAAGAATTCAACACTAGACTCATAAGACATCCCATTATGGTCTTTAAATCAGTTTACACATTAACCCATTTAACCCGTTCATCATTCCCATGAATCAACCATTCAACCCATTCCATATAACACTCAGGTTATTACCAAGTCTAGGTGCATCACCTAAATTCTATTCCAAGTTCAACCAAACATTCCAACATATTCATCAAGGTCGCTACCATTTATTACAACATGGACACTTGTTCAATATCATTCCCTAAGTATGGGAAAAGCTGACACATCCCATGGATGGCCCTAATTAGGTCAAGTCATTCCCAACGCATCCCATGGGGATCGTGAGAGTTTCCATTTACCATTTTAAACACCAATATTACCAAACATTCCAAGTTTATTCAAAACATAACCAACGGAAAGCAAGAACACAACTAAACATGCACAAATACCCAAATAACCATGGGATATCACCTGTAGACCATCTACCTCAAAACTGTGGTTGTACGCACTCTCAATCGAGTCCTTAGACCTCGATCCAACCATCCTTTGGAGATTCAACCTAAAAATCACCCAAAAGATAGGTTTTTAGAGCTTCCGAACAAGAGGGAGAGAAGATACAAACCCTAAACCAAAAGAAGAAGCAATGATGATATTAGCCTTAACTGGAGCTTCGATCCACAACCAACGACGCTCTAAAAGGCCAAGAATCAAAGAATAACCACCCTTGGGAAGCTAGGGTCGGACAAGTTTGTCACTAGGGTTTGAGAGGGGATGAATGGACAAAAATACCGAGTTTGGGTTTAAAATCCCAGAGTGCCAAACTTGTAATTTTTTCCAACGTTAAGATCTTGCACGGTTTAGCCGCACGGTTTGGCAAACCGTGCACAAACCGTGCGCATGCTACTTCTCAGAGGAGAAGGGTTGCATGGTTTACCTGGGCAGGCCGCACGGTTTACCCTGGTTGTGTGCAGGCCGTGCGCCCTGGCCTGTCTTGCCCAGTTTTCCATTCTTTCGTGCCCCGAGCCCCCGAAACACTCCCAAGGCCTCTCTTACTTTCAGAAGACATCCCTTGAAACCCGGAACAAGGGATTCATCCAAAAAATAATGAAAACATACCCTTCTCAAAAACGGAATCTCACAAACTCCCCACCTTATAACGGCTCACCCTTGAGCCGAGTTCCCAAGCCACATTTCTCCACCGAAGATAAGAGTTAGGGCGACTGAGCCCACATATCCGATTCCCACTCCCAAGTTTCTTCCTGAACACTCCCATTCTTCCATAGTACTCAATCTAATGGCACAACCTTTCCCTGTAAGATCTTTTCACTAGATCCACCACACGAACCGGATGCTCCTCAAAGGATGCATCAGCGTCAAGCTCCACATCCTCAATATCTACCATGTGAGATGGGTCAGGATTATACCTTCGATACTGCAACACATGAATCAAATCATGCATCCCACCATACTGATGTGGAAGAGCCAATCAGTAAGCCACTAGTCCGATCCTCTCCACAATCTTAAAAGGTCCCACATACCTGGGCGCCAACTTACCCTGCTTTCGAATCCGATGGTGACCTAAACTTGGCGACACCCAAAGGAACACTTTATTAGCCACCGAAAACTCAAGAGGTCTATGCCTCTGATGTACATAAAACTTTTGTCTACTCTGATACATAGTCATCCGCTTCCTGATCAACTTAACTCTCTCTGAAGTCTCCTGCCTGAGACTTGGCCCCAACAACTCAGATTCATCGGCCTCTAGCCAACGCGATCGAGATCTACATGGCCTCCCGTAGAGTGCCTCAAACAGTTCCATCATAATCGTATCTTGAAATTTGTTGTTTTAGGAAAACTCAACTAACGATAGGTGCCTCTCCCACGAACCACCAAAGTCCAAGACATAAGCTCTTAATATGTCTTCCAACACTTGGATCGTATGCTCCGACTGCCTGTCTGTCTATGGGTGGAAATCCATACTCCAAAACACTTTCGTACCAAGCGCCTTCTGCAACCATTTCTAGAAACGAGATGTGAAACACAAATCTCAGTCCGAAACTATGGTTTACGGAACACCATGCAACCTCACTATCTTCTGAACATACAACTCACCCAACTGGTCGACTGTAAAGGTATCCTAGATCGTTAAGAAATGATTCACTTTCGTTATCCGATCCACAGCCACCCTGATTGCATCATTCTTCTGTGGAATCCTTGGAAGACCCAAGACAGAATCCATTGTTACATCTTCCTACTTTCATTCTAGAATGGGCTATGGATTCAACAAACCACCTGGGCGTTGATGCTCGTCCTTCACCTGCTAACTGGTAAGGCACCATGCCACAAATACCACAACTTCCTTCTTCATTCGAGGCCACCAAAACTGTCATCAAAGATCACAAAACATATTGGTCAAACCAGGATGCACTGCCCACTTTGATGCATGTAACTCACACATCAACTCTTCCCGCACACACTTTGGCACAACCACATGATCTCAAACCCGAACAACACCTTCCGCGTCGATGGCCCAACCAGAAGGTAGATCCCTACCTTTAATATTTTCCTTCATGATCAAACTCTCAGGATCATCATGTTGACCTTCCTTAACTAGACTCAAAAGAATCAAATCCATTATTAAGGAAGAAAGAGTGACCTGAACACTCTCCTCCTGCACCTCCAGGTGTATCTCTGCAAAGAAATCCATCACCTTCCACTCGGTGTTGGACTCTTGAACCACCTGATTCTGAATCTTCCTGCTTAGAGCATCAAAAACAATGTTTCCCTTTCCCGGAGTGTACACCAACTCAAAGTCAAAATACTGGGGCTATTCCTCCCATATTCGCTGCCGAAGATTCAGATCCCGTTGTGATAAGATGTACTTTAAACTCTTATGATCGGTAAACACAGTAAACCGTTCTCCCAATAGATAGTGCCTGCAGCACATCAGGGCGTACACCACTGCAGAAAACTCAAGGTCATGGTTGGGATAGTTCTCCTCATGTGGTCTCAACTGCCTTGACCCATAAGCCACAACCCACTCATCCTACATCAACACAACCCCAAGTCTGATTCCGAACGCATCACAAAACATGATGTACTTATTACCTGGCTCAGGTAAGATCAATATAGGTGCGGTCATCAAGCACTTCTTCAACTCTTGGAAGGCGTTATCACAAGCCTTAGACCACTCAAAACTAATTCCTTTCTTGGTCAAGCTCGAGATTGGTGCTGCCAAGTGAGAGAAATCCTGAATGAACCTTCGGTAATACCCGACCAAACCCAGAAAACTACGAACATCAGAAAAACTCTTGGGATGCTCCCAAGATACAACTTCTTGCACTTTATCTGGACCCACTGTCACACCTACCTCCAAGATGATGTGACCCATAAAATGCACCTCACCTATCCAGAATTGACACTTTGATAGCATGGCATATAGCCGATGCTCTCTTAGCATACCCAATATGATATCAAGATGTTGGGCATGATCATCATGAGTTTTCGAGTACACTAAAATATCATCAAGAAAGACAGTCACAAACTGATCTAGATAGGGATGAAAGATTCAGTTCATCAAAGCCATAAACACCGTCGGTGCATTGGTTAAGCCGAAAGGCATTACCACAAACTCAAACAACCTGTACCGACTTTAGAAAGTTCTTCGCGGTACATCAAAAGACCTCACCCTCATCTGGTGATAACCCGACCTCAAATAAATCTTGGAAAACACTAACGCATCCCTCAACTAATCAAACAGGTCATCAATTCTAGGAAGAGAGTACCGATTTTTCACAGTCAATTGATTCAACTTCTGGTAGTCAACACACAGCCTCAACGACCCATCGGCCTTTTTTGCAAAAAGCATGGAAGATCCCCAAGGAGACGTACTAGGACGGATAAACCCCTTACGCTAAAACTCCTCAATATAAAACTTCAGTTCCTAGAGTTTTTCCAATTCCATTTGGTATGGAGGAATAGAAACTGGCTCTACTCCCTGTAGTAACTCGATCATAAGCTCGACATCCCTCTCGGGTGGTAACCCCGATAAATCCTCAGGAAACACATCCTGAAACCAATACACCATGGGAGTAAATTAGATTTCTCCCCTCCCTCATCATCATCAAGCTTGAGACATTCCACTTGAGCCGTGAGTCCACTCATCTGTTGACAAAACAACCCTGCACACCCTGCTCGAACATCCCACTCACCATGGTTGACATAAGTGTCACCCTCATGTGACCTTAATGATACTCTGCGATGATAATAGTCTATTTGTGCCCAATACAAGACCAACCAATCCATTCCCAAGATTAGGTGAAACCCTGACATCTCGAGAATGAACAAGTCCCACAGAAAACGATACCCACCAACTTCCAAGGAACATCCCTTTCACTGCTTGGTATCCTCAACCCGCACTCCAAACGGGGTGTCAATTGACATAACTCCACACCCCCTCCATAGGTAAACACAGCACTACCACAAGTTGAGAAGAAGAAAAAGAGTGTGTGGAACCTATATCAAACAACGCACTAGAAAACATAGAAGATACAAGGATCGTAACTCGAATAGTTGACGGTCCGACCTCGCCATTACTAGGTGAAAACTAGTCTGCCTGAAGCTGGCTTACCCCTCTACCCTAGGCTCCAGCCTGAACACCCTATGCCGCACTACCCTGCTGGCATGATCAATCTTGCCCTGGAGTTCCACGTCCACCGCCCCTACCAGTACAGCCCATGGAGCTCTAACTGCCTACCTGATACGGGGCAACTGATCCCCTTCCCATACCCAGTACCTTCTTTTCATAATCATGCTCACCTTCCTGCCGTGGGTTCGTGTAGAACCTCTACACATGCCCCATCCTACCGCATGAACAACACTCAACTGATGGTCAAGGACACTGACCACACATATGTCCCGACAAACTGTACTAATAACAGAACACCTGGCTCCCACCCTGATAGGCTGACCCCCTTGCTGGAAACTTTCTAAATGATGCTTCCAACCTTTAAAAGATGCACCACATGTCCGCCCAGTTGGCACGACAAGCCCACCACTCGAATCTCCATTCAGGTTCCCTTAATAGATGAGTGTCTAATCCATCACCTCTGCAAACTTCTTCAAGCGAAAGATATTTACTTGAGACCTGATCTCATGTCTCAACCCATACTGGAAAATCATTGCTATCGCTGCCTCATCCCATGCTAACACTGGGATGAAGCATCGCAAATCAGTGAAGTGACTAGCATAGCCCATCACCGATAGTGATCCCTGAGTCAAGCTCATAAACTCTGTATCTCGTTCCTGACTCAAAGACTCTAGGTAAAAATGCTCCAGAAACTTCTCCTGGAAAACGTTCCATGACATCCCCTCAGCCTGCTCGGTCTGAGCCTGAATGTCTCACCAACACCTTTCTTGGCCCCGCAACATGTAAACGGCCAGCTTTACTCACTTTTCAGCAGGGGTCTCCAGATGATCCAGTATCGTCTGGACAGAATCTAACCATAACTCCACTGCCTCTGGCCCACCCTCTCTGGTGAAATTTGGAGGGTGCTACAACTGGAACTCCCTGGTCAGCTCAAACATAGTCGGTGCAACCTGCCCTGGGTCCCAATCCATCGTATGCATAAGGCAAGCCAAGTTCTCTCAGAACTGGTCTTCTCTACCTTCATTGATCACCACATTTTTGTGCTCTTCTACCAGAGGGGTGGTCTTAGCAACATCCTCCCATTGCCCAACTGGCAATCGACGTCATGGTGGCATCTCTCTACATTGCCAAGCACGAGATTTAACACGCATACCAAAAAACATTGACAAATTCATCAAAATGATCTTTACTAGATACAACAACCCATTTTCATATTCTAATTAAACAACATTAACACCTCAAATTTACCTCCCCGACCATCCGTACCACAGGCCATGGTCCACATGGGGTAAACAACCATGCACTTCCACCAAACTCACACATCATTTTACAAAACATTTTCCACTTCGTTTCAAACCCTTATTTTTCATTAAACAACATTTACCCACTTGTTTTATTTCATTATTATCATTATTTCTTGGTTTCATGAAATGCATGATGCATCCTACCTTCCTGCCTCACACACTCATCCCGTGCATTTTCCTAACATGATGTTTGCCACCTATCTCCCTAGGTGCCTACAATGATGCATGAATGAAAATCCTTGTGTCGTTAAGACCACGAGCCAAATATCATAAAATAGTCACATAAAACCACATGAGCATCACCCAACGGTGAAATATCATCAACTGTAATAACACACAACCAAGAACCACATTTCCCACCCAGGGTGACTTGGGTTTTCCCTCGTACATGGGTTAGTTACTCCAAAGCATGAGGTCAATACCAAGGCCCAACACATATTAACCCTTGGAAACCTATCCCAAATAACAAGACCTCGGAGAAGGAGAAGAAATAACTCCTTTGATACCACTTTGTAACGTCCCCAACCCGGAAGACACTAAACCGGTGCTCCGATCCGGGTGGTTACACGACCTTAAGCACGCCTCGTCGTAGGCCAAAGGCTGCCGACTAGCAGCGGGGGTCTATGGAGTCAAGTGGGGAGACTATACCCCCTTTTTATTAGAGTAAGCCGCAACAGAAATAAACCAAATAGAAGAAACAATAACCAATAAACAAGTAACATGTATAACGACTATTTCCAACAATAAATATGCCATGTCATACTACAGGAGAAAGAATGAACAAAACCCAAAATAAAGACAATGACCAAAATCCCTAAAATGGTCCCGAATCAATGTATGAATCCTCCTCCAAGTGCTACCCATGTCCACTCAACTATATATCAAGGAACCTTTCCCTTCTCTTGACCTACAAACATGATGTCTTCTCAGGTAACCAATGATAGCTCGAGCAGGGTGTGAGTACAACTCAGTAGGCCACCACAAACAGTGTCTACAAAATATCCAGTATAAACAAGTAGTGCATGAAAAAGGAATATGAATGACAATTACCATGTAAATACTTACAATGCCATTAACAAGTTCAGTGCCAAATCCATTGCCACTTCCATTACCATTCATTACACACTAATTATCATCACTTAACAATTCATCACATTTCAATGGGTTAATCACATACATTATGTTACATGGGTCTAAGGCCAACAATAAAAATCAAGAGGGTAAACACATCATTGTACTATCTCACTAGGACTAACCCCCTCATAATAATCATATCCTTACCTCGAGTCCTCAGTCTGGGTGGATGCAACCGTTAGGAGAATAGATCCTCAGTCCTCATTCATAACCTGGGCATTTGGGGTGGAGTTCAGAGCATCAGTCTTTACTCGACCCAAGGGCGTAGATCCTCAAGTCATGCCCCACAATACCAAGCCATGCACACATGCTTATATATAAGTAACCATCAACCGTCATTCCATTTCCCTTAGGCAAACACCATTCACAACAAACCACACGGGAATTCACATTATGCCTTAACCCATTAACACATTACCATTTCACATCATTTAACCATTCACCCAATTCCCACGTGTTATGCTTATCTCACTAAGCATTCAACACTAGACTCATAATCCATCCCATTATGGTCTTTAAATCAGTTTACACATTAACCCATTTTACCCGTTCATCATTCCCATGAATCAACCATTCAAACCATTCCATATAATCCTTATGTTATTACCAAGTCTAGGTGCATCACCTAACTTCTATTCCAAGTTCAACCAAACATGCCAACATATTCATCAAGGTCGCTACCATTTATTACAACAAGGTCACTTATTCAATCACATTCCCTAAGTCCAGGAAAAGCCGACATATCCCATGGATGGCCCCAATTTGGTCATTTCATTCCCAACGCATCCCATGAGGATCGTGAGAGTTTCCATTTACCATTTTAATCACCAATATTACCAAACATGCCAAGGTTATTCAATACATAACCAAGGGAAAGCAAGAACACAACTAAACATGCACAAACACCAAAATAACCATGGGATATCACTTGTAGACCACCTACCTCAAAACCTTAGTTGAACGCACTTTCAATTGAGTCCTTAGACCTCGATCCAACAAAACTTTGGATCTTCATCCTAAAACTCACCCAAAAGATAGGTTTTTAGAGATTCATAACAAGAGGGAGAGATGATAAAAACCTTAAACCAAAAGGAGAAGCAAGGATGAGATTAGCCTTACCCAGATCTTCGATCCACAACCAACGGCGCTCTAAACGGCGAAGAATTGAATAAGAACCACCCTTGGGAAGCTTGGGTTTGCTAAGTTTGTCACTAGGGTTGAGAGGGGATGAATGGAGGAAAAAACCGAGTTGGGGTTTAAAATCCCAGAGCGAAAATCATGTAATTTTTCCCAACTTTAAGAGGCCGCACGGTTTAGCCTCACAGTTTGATAAACCGTGCGCAAACCATGCACATGCTACTGCCCGGAAGATAAGGGTTGCACAATTTACCTGGGAAGGAAGCCTGGTTTACCCTAGTCGTGCGCAGGCCATGCACCCTGGCCTGTCTTGCCCATTTTTCCTTTATTCTGTGCCCCAAGCCCTGGAAACACTCCCAAGGCCTCTCATATTTTCAGAAGAAATCCCTTAAAATCCGTAACAAGGGATTCAACCAAAACATAATGAAAACATACCCTTCTAAAAACAAGGATCTTATAGTGTAAACCATGAATACCATACATATAAATCACAACACACACAATTGTAAAAACACCACCAAATATCATACATGGATCAGATTTTATTATCCATATTTCGATGGCACACTACTCATAGGAGTATGAGACTTGTTATATCATTAGGTGATATGGAGTTGTACAAATGTTAAATTTGTATGAAATCAATATAGATAGTGGATAAGAACCTGAGTGAGATTTATTTGCAGAGATCACTTATCCTTGGAAGGGTAATAATGAGTGTTGGTATGGAACTTAAATAAAAGTCTTAACATGTGAAAGAAAGTATATATTGTAACACCCCAAGCTTCTACGGTACGCTTCTCATTGAATAATGTGATAGCGTGTGTTGTACACAACACCGAGTTCTAACACACCATAACCAATCAAACTAGCCGTTATGAATAGTAATACCTAATTTTTGAAATTATATATATTTTATATTTTAAAATGGACTTCATTTCTGGATTCGGAATATAGAATTTAGCCAAATGTGAAATTTTGGTACTTTTCGGATAACTTTCATATTTTTATGAATAGTGAAAATTAATAAATTTTAATTAAAAACAATTTTTTTAATCAAAATAATTAATAGTGATAAATTATGAATTTGAGTGGTTTTAAAGTATATTTAGAATATATTTTTACCATTTAATATAATTTTGGTCATTGTAAATAATTTTACAATTAAACCGAACATAAACAAGTGTCAATCTTTTGATAGTTATTATTTCTTAAAAACACACTTTTTGTTTTAACAGCGGGAATTAATTTTAAATTAATTTCTGAAACTTCTGTGTTTTGAATTTAGAAAAATGGATTCCATATTTGGAATAAGGATGTACAAATTTTGTAAATAGGTAACTTTTATTTTTATACATTTTCAATAATTACTGCGGTAAATATTTTATTTACCATGGTTAAGGGTAAATCCGGTAAATAAGGGTTAAAAATAATATTATAATAATATTAATTACCTTAAAACGTGTCCTAGACTTATTTGTTGATACATGTTCGACCATAGGCATCTTTGGGACGATTTTGGGACCCCATGGTTCCACTTGTAGGTGATAGGGACACTTTTTTTTAATTAAGTTAAAATGAATACAAAAATGACAGAAGCATATATCTTTTAGAAAAATAATTTTTACATAGGGTTATATATGTTGGATTTTAGATTATAAATATTCATTAGAAAGATAAAAAGATTTACGAAATAGTGATATTTTATTTATAATTTTTAGACATTAAATAATTTAATTTATTTATGACACAATGATGATGAATTAATTACTATAATAGTGAAAAATTAAAATAATTGATATTATAAATACCCAAATAAATATAATATGAATCTTTTAATGAATTAAACTAATTTTATAGGATAATATGATATATTTGGATTGATTTAATGGACTTTTTTCGAAGTAATCAGTCTGTTATGAGTTTCACAAAAATCAACTATTGAATAGTGTCAAAATTGACCTAAAAGAGTTCTTAAAACAAATATTATATTATTAATTGAAATTAAATTAATAAAAATCTAAGGATAGGCCAAGAGACTTATAACATGATAATTGCATCATTAATGGACCACTTGGGGGTCGCTTGGATGTATATAGTAAGTTTATTAACCATGTTATATAAAAATACAAAGAGACATTGTAAAAGTGAAACAAATTAACTTAGAGTTAATACTTAAAGATAAGGTTAATATAAGTCCCCAAACCTGTCTAAATTATATTGTATGAGTTGTTTTCGACCCATCCCCACCTTAACATTTAAATAATAAACTTTGGAGCCATTATAAACCGAATATGAATTTATTATAAATTAATATTTCTAGATTTTCCAAAGGTTCCACTCACCCCTCTTATAAAAGGGCACTCCTCCTTCTCATTTCTTCACACCTTAAAAGCCTTTTGGTTCGGCCAAACTCTACCCAAATACTCTCCCAACTTCCCTAAATACAACCTAGAGGCCTTAGTTTGATCATAAAGCCAACCTATGGAGCCCTTTTGATCAAATCAAAAGGAAGAACCCGAAGAAGAGGTAATGATTTCACCACCTTTTTCCAAGTTCATTTCTTCTTCCACTTCTTCTTTCTTTGTTATTACCATTCTAAAATAATAACTCCATTATCTTATATATACTGTGATGTTATTATAAATATGGTACAACCATAATCAGTATTCTATCCACCCTTTGAATAACATGTCACCATACGTGCGTACGTATGGCTTACCGTCTCCACGTCGTGGTGTAATTGTTATTCAATATATTATTATTTGGATGGGTATAATAATGATATGTAACTCATGTAAATAATAAATATAACATGTTAATGATTCTGTATATATGATATACCATCCATTTATATATTATTTTAAAAAAATGATATTGTCGCTCGTGCGTACGTACGGACTACCGTCTCCACGAACGTGATAAGATTCATTCTCCATCATATCCATTCAAGTATAATTATCATTTGATGATTTAAAAATGATGTTTAAGGACTTGGTATCATTCTGGATATGAATAATATACAACCTATCCATTACAAACATGTCTTACGTAACAAAACATATAAAAGAAAACAAGTAAGTTAACACCCAAAACAACGATAATACTAAGATATTATTATCAAATCAATATTAAAAGATCATATATGATATCATATTAATGTATATGATTCTTGTATAATTTAATAACAATTATATTACCATTATACAGGAGGTTAACCTACCCCAACCAAGGAAAAGTACAAGGTAAGGGTTATTTCACAATCTCTTCATTATCCGAGGTTGTTTATACGTAATAATCTACTTGGATCTCTTTATCATCCACATCCATGTTTTCTTAAAAATGTATTTCAATTTTTTTTTATTATTTACAAGAATATGGGTTAAAGTCATTTATACCCTTGTTTGTCTTTTTATAAGAGGAATCTTTCCATCATTTTCAAAACAAGGTCCTTTTAACCTTTTCAACAGAATTAAGGTAAGAATGTTTTTTTAACTTATACAGCGGGTGCGGTTATTTTCCACCGTTATAAAATTTTCAAAGCTTCCCTTAAAAGCTTATAAGAATATTTTCAATGAAAATGCTTTATTTTATAAAAATATGACTCTTAAATTATTTCAAAATAGAAAGATATATTTCTCTAAAAAGAGTTTTTATTTCATCTATGTCAACATCCTTTGATGGATTTTACGCTAATTTGAAGTTGATTTATTATGATACAAAACTTATATATTGTATTGATGGTTTTGTGATATGTTTGACTGTGGATGTGCTATTTTTATACCATTCATGGTTTATGGTGAAAGTATTGACATTTCGTATGCTAGTTTGGATACGAATGTTTATGTTATGTTTAAACCTTTTTATATGGGAATGCATTGGACTTAATATGTGACGGGTGGAGGCCTCTATAGCTCCTCGATGCATCGGTAGGTCTCATGAGACAAACTAGTGTCTTGGCACAAGGCCTTGACAAAATCTTATTTGTAGTCTTGGCACGAGGCCATGGCTATGTGGTTATGATAGTCTGGCATTATGCATTCCATCATTATGAAAGTGGTTATTGATTTTGCATGTGATTATTCGATTAGTAGAATATCCATGTGAATAAGTAAATGGAATTAATTCATTTTATTTATTCCATAACATGTTGAAAGTTCAAGTTTGAAAGGCTTTTGTTTTAGTTATACATTTCCATAAATGTTTATTCTTATTTATGAAAGTTTCCGCTATATTGTTATCCTTACTGGGCATTTGAGCTCACCCCTTTTATATGTTTTATTTTTCCCAGGAAGTGAAGAAGTAAATTATGAATGACCTGCAGGGATATTATGTGGGGATATGAGTGTGGATTATGGAGACAATATGTTGTTGTAGTAGTTTTTCTGTTTATGATGTAATGTAAGACTTATGAATATATCTAGTGTTTCCAAGGCCACTAAACCAATCGGTCTTTCGAGATTTGATCTTTCTTGTGATCATTCCAATGTTATGTAATAATGCACCGACTATGGGTAGTAGGGTCGGGGCGTTACAATTGGTATCAGAGGAAGTTTAGTACAAACCTTGGAAGCTAGATTTAGATAAACTCTGATTAGATCACGTAGACCTAAGAAGAACTTTGAGGATTAGTATAGAAGAACTTCCTAGAATTTTGGTATTGTAGAGATTTTGTGAGTTTTCCGAGCAATAAATCCATGTCTGGATACGAGCAGGTAGAGGCGGCTCTGGCACAGATGTACCTCGGGGTAAAACCCGAAAGCACCGCTTTGAGCTAGACTCGAACGGGAACTGGTGCACGACAACGGGCCTTGCTGCACTCTTGGTTACGACACTCCCGGGGGATATGCTTAGGATAACTCTCATTTTCTTTACAAATCATTTTGAATGGATTATAAGTATATACTTCCTCAATGAAAACATTTTTATGATTATGGATTATATCCATAAATAGTTCAATTTATGTTATGTGTTTTATAAGTATGGGATTATGTATTTTGATTCATAAACTGATCTAGTTTATGACATTATTTAGAAATGGCGCCTAGTGGAAGAAATGGAAACCGTATCAATGCACGAACTCCATGTAGGGATTTCCCTCCTGCTCAAGATAATTATAGTGGAGCTGGTGATGCAACTGGTACCGATCAGCTAATCACCATACTGGGACAACTCACTCAAGTTATGAATAATAACCTTACCCGTATGGAGCACCCTGATCCGCAGCGTGGAGGATCAATGTTATATCAATTCATGAGGCAACAACCACCAACATTCAGTGTGAGTACAAATCCCTTAGTAGTTGAGCAAAGGATATTTTCCCTAGAGAAAATATTTCAGGCTTTGGGGAGCAGTGAAAGGGAAAAAGTTATCATGGCAGTTTACCGCCTCATTGGAGATGATGATAAATGGTGGTCATTGATTCAAAATATGAAGGAAGAGGATGAAGTATCAAATATGGAATGGAGGGAGTTCAAAGATCTGTTTTTAGAAAAATAATTTCCTCGCGACTATCGAGTAGAGATGGAAAGAAAATTTCTGAGTCGGAGACAGAAGGAGGATGAGAATGTCGCAAAGTATGAGGCTAATTTTACAAGGTTAGCAAGGTATGTTGGAGATTATATACGTAACCCAAGAAGTAATATTGATTGTTTCTTTGATGGGTTAAAACCATTTCTTCGTCGAGCATTAGTCTCACAATCCTTTACATCGTACGAATACATTGTCTCATGTGCTATCAAGACCGAAAAGGAATTCTCTAAGTCTTATGACTTTAAATCAAAGCAAGAGAAGAAGAGGCATGCTGATCAATCTGGGAATGGAAATAATGGGAAGAAAGGAAAGGTTGAATATCCATCCTGTGGTAAATGCGGGAAGAAACATCATGGTACTTGCTTGAAGGGAATGTGATTCTGTTACAAATGTGGTGAAAAAGGCCACCAAGCTCATGATTGAAAAGGGAAGAAGGAAGATACCAACGTTCAGTGCTACAATTGCAGGGAGATGGGGCATTATGCAAATGAATGTCCTAAGCGTCAGAAGAACTTACCTCAGAAAAGGCCAAGGGATCAAGGCCAAGCTTATGCTATCACTACTGCTGAGGTAGAAGCTCCGAAAGATGTAGTGGCAGGTAATTTAATGGTTTCCTCAAGTTTAGAAAATGCATTATTTGATTCTGGATCATTGCATTGTTTCATATCTTCCCAGTTTTCTAAGAAAATTAGATATTTACAATTCGATTTAACAAGGGAGTTGTCAGTTAAAACTCATAAGGGAAGTATCATTGCAACAATGTTTTGCGAATCAGTCCCCATTAGAGCACATAAATGTTATTTATATGCTGATCTCATCATCATACCTATGATTGAGTTTAATATAATCCTCGGAATGGACTGTCTTTCGGGCTATGATGCGAAGATTTATTGTAAGAAGAAAGAGGTTACGATTCATGATGATAATGATAAGGAACACCTTATCTTTAGAGCAGAATCGTCACCACCTAATTCTTATTTCGATCCACCCTCAATAGCTCAACTAAATTCAATTATTGGGGAGGAAGAGAATGAAATAACTGTGGGTGAGGAAAGGAATGTTCAAATAGAGGATGTACATGTTGTGAAAGAATTTGTAGATGTATTTCTGGAAGATTTACCTGGACATCCTCCAGAACGAGAAGTTGAGTTTTCCATTTATTTAATTCCTGGATCAAGGCCTATATCGAAGACCCCTTATATAATGGTCATTGTGGAATTAGTTGAACTAAAGAAACAACTAGAGGAATTGAGTAATAAGGGATTTATTCTCCATAGTGTTTCTCCATGGGGAGCCCCTGTTCTTTTTGTTAAAAAGAAAGATGGATCTATGAGGTTATGTATCGACTATAGGGAGATCAATGCTATAACAATAAATAACAAGTATCCCCTACCTCGTATTGATGATTTATTTGACCAACTACATGGAGCTCAATACTTTTCAAAGATTGACCTTCGATCTGGATACCATCAGTTTTGTGTAAAGAAGGAAGTCATTCCGAAGACAGCATTTCGAACCAGGTGCGGGCATTACGAGTTTACTGTAATGCCTTTTGGATTTACTAATGCACCCTCTGTATTCATGGATCTGATGAATAGATTCTTCAAGGAGTATCTCGATGAATTTGTGGTGGTATTTATTGATGATATCTTGGTATACTCCAAAACCTATGAAGATCATTAAAATCACTTGCGCATTATCTTGAAGACTCTGAGGAGGCAAGAATTATATGGGAAGTTTAGCAAGTGTGAATTCTGGCTTCAGGAGATTTCATTTCTTGGCCATATTTTCTCTAAAGATGGAATCTCTGGTGATCCTTCTAAGACCAAGGCAATCCAAGAATGGCCAGCACCTATGAGTATAACTGAGGTACGCAGTTTTATTGGTTTGGAAGGTTATTATTGACGTTTCGTCCAGAATTTTGCCCGATTGGCTAACCCATTAACGAAGCTCACACGTAAAGGGGTTAAATTTGTTTGGACAAAAGAGTGTGAAGAATGTCTCGAAGAACTGAAGAGAAGATTAGTCAACGCTCCTATATTGACTCTACCAACGGGGAATTATGGGTTCGTTATTTATAGTGATGCATCAAAGAAAGGACTTGGTTGTGTCCTTATGCAGAATGATAGAGTTCTTGCCTATGCATCACGACAGTTGAAAATTCATGAACAAAACTATCCTACTCATGATCTCGAGTTAGCAGCTGTGATCTTTGCTTTGAAGATATGTAGGCACTACCTCTATGGTGAAAAATGTGAGATTTATACTGATCACAAGAGTTTGAAGTATATTTTCTCACAAAAAGAACTCAACATGAGGAAAAGGAGATGGCTTGAATTACTCAAGGATTATGATTGCACGATACACTACCACCCGGGGAAAGCAAACAAGGTGGCAGATGCTTTGAGTAGAAATGACCATGGAGTTTTGGACAATATGAGAATTGAAAGGGATCCAATTTTCATGGATCTAGTGAAGATGGACATGGGAATAACCAGGGAAGGAGAAACATCAATTCTTTTTCAAATGGTTTCCAAACCATATTTACTAGAAAGGATTAAGAGTTCTCAGACCGATGATAAATAATTTAAAAAGAAGATTAAAGCTGTGAATGATGGGAGATTGAGAGACTTTGTGAATGAAGATGGAATTTTGAAATTTGGGAAGAGACTTTGTGTTCCCGATATACCTGATCTAAAAAGGGAATTGTTGGATGATGCTCACAGTTCCAATTTCTCTATACACCCTGGGAGCACCAAAATGTATAGAGATTTGAAGGAACATTTTTGGTGGGACAATATGAAGAGGGAGATTTCTAATTTTGTGTCATGATGTATGGTTTGTCAGCAAGTTAAAGCTGGAAGGCAACAACCTGGAGGAGTCATGCAACCTCTTACCATAACGGAGTGGAAATGGGACAATATTACGATGGACTTAGTCATGGGGCTACCAATGAATCCTAGAAGGAACGATGCAATATGGGTTATTGTTGATCGTCTTACCAAGTCAGTACATTTTCTTGCTATAAGAGAAGATCTACCCCTGGAACGTCTAGCAAGACTATATATTAATGAAGTTGTGAGACTTCATGGAGTACCCCTATCGATTGTTTCTGATCGTGATCCCCATTTTACTTCAAGATTTTGGAAAAGTCTTCAGAAATCCCTGGATACTGAACTTCATTTGAGCACTGCTTACCACCCTCAGACAGATGGACAATCAGAACGGACTATTCAAACCTTAGAATACATGTTGAGATCTTTCTCAATTGACTTTCAGGGTATGTGGGATCAATATTTTCCACTGGTAGAATTTTCCTATAACAATAGCTTCTATTCGAGTATTCTTATGGCACCATATGAAGAGTTATAAGGTAAGAGATGTCGTACACCAACTTGTTGGGATGACATTGGTGAAAGAAAACTTCTAGGTCCAGAACTGGTGGAGGAAACGATGGAAAAGGTGAAGGTAATCCAAAATCACATCAAAGCAGCTCAAAGTAGGCAGAAGAGCTATGCCGATAATCTAAGGAAGGATTTGGAATTTCAAGTCGGTGATCATGTTTTCCTGAAGGTATCTCCATGGAAGGGAGTCATACATTTTGGTAAGAAAGGTAAATTGAGTCCCAGGTACATCGGACCTTTCGAAATTCTAGAACGAATTGGGGTTGTAGCTTACCGATTGGCATTGCCGCCAAGTCTCTCTAAAGTTCACGATGTGTTCCATGTATCTCTGTTGAGGAAATACATGCCTGACCCAACGCATGTACTCACCTATGATGAATTAGAACTGGAACTCGGTATATCTTATTGAGAAGGGCCCGTCAAGATTCTTGATACGAGAGAACAAGTGCTGAGAAACCGGACGACGCGTCTGGTAAATGTTTTGTGGAGAAACCATAAGAATGAAGAGGCAACGTGGGAACCCGAGGAACTTATGATGAAGAATCACCCGAGTCTTTTCATGTGATAAGTATTCTAGAAAATTTTCAGGACGAGATTATTTGAAGGAGGGGAGAATGTAACACCCCAAGCTTCTACAGTACGCTTCTCATTGAATAATGTGATAGCGTGTGTTGTACGCAACACCGAGTTCTAACACACCATAAACAATCAAACTAGCCGTTATGAATAGTAATACATACTTTTTGAAATTATATATAATTTATATTTTAAAATGGACTTCATTTCTGGATTGGGAATATCGAATTTAGCCTAAGCTGAAATTTTGGTACTTTTCGGATAACTTTCATATTTTGATGAATAGTGAAAATTACTAAATTTTAATTAAAAACAATTTTTTTATTCAAAATAATTAATAGTGATAAATTATGAATTTGAGTGGTTTTAAAGTATATTTAGAATATATTTTTACCATTTAATATAATGTTGGTCATTGGACAAAATTTTACAATTAAACCGAACATAAACAAGTGTCAATCTTTTGATAGTTATTATCTCTTAAAAACACGCTTTTTGTTTTAACAGTGGGAATTAATTTTAAATTAATTTCTTCCACTTCTGTGTTTTGAATTTAGAAAAATGGATTCCATATTTGGAATCAGGATGTACAAATTGTGTAAATAGGTAACTTTTATTTTTAGACATTTTGAATAATAATTGCGGTAAATATTTTATTTACCATGGTTAAGGGTAAATCCAGTAAATAAGGGTTAAAAAATAATATTATAATAATACTAAATTACTGTAAAACGTGTCCTAGACTTATTGTTTGATACAGGTTCGACCATTGGCATCTTTGGGACGATTTTGGGACCCCATGGTGCCACTTGTAGGTGACAGGGACACTTTTTTTTAATTATGTTAAAATGAATACAAAAATGACACAAGCATATATCGTTTAGAAAAACAATTTTTACATAGGGATATATATGTTGGATTTTAGATTATAAATATTAATTAGAAAGATAAAAATATTTCATACATAGTGATATTTTATTTATAATTTTTAGACATTAAATAATTTAATTTATTTATGACACAATGATGATGAATTAATTACAATAATAGTGAAAAATTAAAATAATTGATATTATAAATACCCAAATAAATATAATATGAATATTTTAATGAATTAAACTAATTTTATAGGATACTATGATATATTAGGATTGATTTAATTGACTTTTTTCGAAGTAATCAATCTTTTATGAGTTTCACAAAAATCAACTATTGAATAGTGTCAAAATTGACATAAAAGAGTTCTTAAAACAAATATTATATTATTAATTGATATTAAATTCCTAAAAATCTAATGTTCGGCCAAGAGACTTATAACATGATTATTTCATCATTAATGGACCACTTGGTGGTCTCTTGGATGTATATAGTAAGTTTATTAACCATTTTATATAAAAATACAAAGAGACATTGTAAAAGTGAAACTAATTAACTTAGATTTAATACTTAAAGATAAGGTTAATATAAGTCCCAAAACCAGTCTAAATTCTATTGGTTGAGTTTTTTTAGACCCCTCCCCACCTTAAAATTTAAATAATAAACTTTGGAGCCATTAGAAACCGAATATCAATTTATTATAAATTAATATTTCTAGCTTTTCCAAAGGTGCCCCTCACCCCTCTTATAAAAGAGCACTCCTACATCTCATTTCTTCACAACTTCAAAGCCTTTTGTTTCGGCCAAACTCTGCCCAAATACTCTACCAACTTCCCTCACTACAACCTAGAGGCCTTAGTTTGATCAGAAAGCCAACTTAAGGAGCCCTTTTGATCAAATCAAAAGGAAGAACACGAAGAAGAGGTAATGATTTCACCACCCATTTCCAAGTTCATTTCTTCTTCCACTTCTTCTTTCTTTGTTATTACCATTATAAAATAATAACTCCAGAATCATATATATACTTTGATGTTATTATAAATATGGTACAACAATAATCAGTATTCTATCCACCCTTTGAATAACATGTCACCATACGTGCGTACGTACGGCTTACCATCTCCACGTCGTGGTGTAATTGTTATTCAATATATTATTATTTGGATGGGTATAATAATGATATGTAACTCATTTAAATAATAAATATAACATGTTAATGATTCTGTATATATATTATATACCATCCATTTATATATTATTTTAAAAAAATGATATTGTCGCTCGTGCGTACGTACGGACTACCGTCTCCACGAACGCGATAAGATTCATTCTCCATCGTATCCATTCAAGTATATTTATCATTTGATAATTTAAAAATGATGTTTAAGGACTTGATATCATTCTGGATATGAATAATATACAACCTATCCATTACAAACAAGTCTTACGTAACAAAACATATAAAAGAAAACAAGTAAGTTAACACCCGAAACAACGATAATACTAAGATATTATTATCAAATCAATATTAAAAGATCATATATGATATCATATTAATGTATATGATTCTTGTATAATTTAATAACAATTATTTCACCATTATACATGGTTTTAACCTACCCCAACTAGGGAAAAGTACAAGGTAAGGGTTATTTCACAATCTCTTCATTATTCGAGGTTGTTTATACGTAATAATATACTGGGATCTCTTTATCATCCACATCCATGTTTTCTTAAAAATGTATTTCAAAACATTTTTATTATTTACAAGAATATTGGTTAAAGTCATTTATACCCTTGTTTGACTTTTTATAAGAGGAATCTTTCCGTCGTTTTCAAAACAAGGTCCTTTTAACCTTTTCGACAGAATTAAGGTAAGAATGTTTTTTTAACTTATACGGTGGGTGCGGTTATTTTCCGCCATTATAAAATTTTCAAAGCTACCCTTACAATCTTATAAGAATATTATCAAAGAAAATGTTTTATTTTATAAATATATGACTCTTAAATTATTTTAAAATAGAAAGAGATATTTCTCTAAAAAGAGTTTTGATTTCATCTATGTCAACATCCTTTGATGGATTTTACGCTTATTTGAAGTTGATTTATTATGATACAAAACTTCTAAATTGTATTGAAGGTTTTTTGATATGTTTGACTGTGGATGTGCTATTTTTATATCATTCATGGTTTATGGTGAAAGTATTGACATTTCTTATGCTTGTTTGAATACGAATGTTTATGTTATGTTTAAACCATTTCATATGGGAATGCATTGGACTTAATATGTGACGGGTGGAGCCCGCTATAGATCCTCGATGCATCGGTAGGTCTCATGAGACAAACTAGTGTCTTGGCACAAGGCCTTGAAAAAATCTTATTTGTAGTCTTGGCATGAGGCCTTGGCTATGTGGTTATGATAGTCTGGCATTATGCATTCCATCATTATGAAAGTGGTTATTGATTTTTCATGTGATTATTCGATTAGTAGAATATCCATGTGAATAATTAAATGGCATTATTTCATTTTATTTATGCCATACCATGTTGAAAGTTCAAGTTTGAAAGGCTTTTTTTAGTTATACATTGCCTTAAATGTTTATTCTTATTTATGAAATTTTCTGCTATATTGTTATCCATACTGGGCATTTGAGCCCACCCCTTTTCTATGTTTTATTTTTCTCAGGAAGTGAAGAAGTAAATTATGAATGACCTTCAGGGATATTATGTGGGGATATGAGTGTGGATTATGGAGACAATATGTTGTTGTATTAGTTTTTCATTTTACGATGTAATGTAAGACTTATGAATATATCTAGTGTTTCCAAAGCTACTAAACCAATTGGTCTTCCGAGATTTGATCTTTCTGGTGATCATGCCAATGTTATGTAATAATGCACCGACTCTGGGTAACTAGGGTCGGGGCGTTACATATATTGGTTATATTTGATTCCAATTTTTTTTTGTAGAGTATCATAGTGTACAACCCACTCCCCTCCCTAGACAGCCCACACCCCCCACACCCCTAAAACCCCTACCCCCGGCACCCCCACCCGAATATCCCCCCACCGCACCTGGACACCCCCCATCACACCTAGATATCCTACCCCCCTCCTCCCTGGACAACCAACACCCCCTCTCCCACCTGGACAGCCTACACCCACACCCTTGGACAACCCCCCCCCCCCCCCCCTTGATAGCCTACACCCCCTCCCCACCTGGATATCCCACCCACCACCACCCCTGGACAACCCATCCCCTCCTTGGACAGCCCACACCCCCTCCCATGTAGTCCCCTACCCCCTGACAGCCCCTTGGACAGCCCACCCCTACCTGGATATTCCACGTCCCCACCCCCACTGGACACCCCCCCCCCCCGGATAGCCCACCCCTCCCTGGACATCCCACACCCCCTCCCCTATAGCCCCCACACCCATAGACACCCCCCGCCCCATCAGGACAACCCTCCCACCTAGACAGCCCCCACCTGGACAACCCACCCCACCTGGACAGCCCACCCCCACCCCCACCTAGACATTCCCCACCTGGAAACCCCCCTGGACACCTCACCCCCTCCCCCACATAGAAACCCCACCCTACCCCCCTAGACAGCCCACACCCCTCCTTCATCATCCCATACCCCCTCCCCCGCACCCCTATAGCCCCTACCCCATGCAGCCCCTACATCCCCAGACAATCCACCCCTACCTAAACAGCCCCCCACACATGGACAACCACCCTACCCCTCCTGCATCCCCCTTAGGTTAATTTTATTTAAAATCATTTTATTCATTAAGAAAGGAAAACCATCGTGCATTAGCCATTTCATTCCAAACAACACATTCAATTTATCAAAACATGACAAATTCAATTTATCAAAACATGAAAAATTCAATTTATCAAAACATGAAAAATTCAATTTATATGGATCTACAGTTCACTTAGAAAATTTCATTGGGGAAAGGGGAAATCAACTACATTGTTAATTCCAATTTAAAAATTTGGCCAAGCACTTAGGAGGTGTGGTGGTGTCTTGGACGCGTGGTGGTGTCCATGGGGGCTGTCTAAGGGGGGGGGGGGTATCCAAGGGGTGGAGGGTGTCCAGGGAGGTGGGGTGTCTAGGGGTGGTAGAGGTGGTGGTGGTGGGGGGGGGGGGGGCTGTCCACGGAGGGTGAGGGGTGTCCAGGAAGGGTGGGGGTGTTCAGGGGGTGGGGGGCTGTCTAAAGGGTGGGGGGGTTTCCATGGGGGTGGGGGTGTCTAGGGGGTGGGGTGTCCAAGGGGGTGGTGGTGTCGGGGGGGGGGGGGGGGTGGGCTATCCATGGGAAGTGAGGGGTATCTAGGGAGGGTGGGGATGGGGGTGTCCAGGGAGGGTGGGGGTGGGGGTGTCCAAGGGGTGGGGGAGGGAGCTGTCCAAGGGGTGGGGGTGTCCAGGGGGTGAAGGTGCAGGGGGTGGGGGTTGTCCAATGGGGGGGGGGGGAGTCCAGGGGGTGTGGGGGGGGGGGGTCTAGGGGGTGTGGGGGTGTCTAGGGGTGTGTTTTGTCCAAGGGGGTGGGGGTGGGGGTGTTCACAATTCCAATCCATCACCCAACCAACACCAATTCATCCTCAATATCAACACCCTTCCCATTATTCCTTGAAAAAAAAAATATAAATACAAAATCCAAATCCAATTTTAAACTAAACTAATGTCTAAAGAAACTACCATATCACCACACTAAACAAACACTTTACCATGTTTGAAATGTAGAACCAAAAACAAAAAACAAATCAAAGTGTTCGGTACTCCACAGACAACAAGAACTCTAATATAGCCAAGATCAAAACATCAAATAGAAAAAATAGAGGGAGAACATTAAAACTAAGGTAACACTTACTAATTTGAAGTTTAGAAATAAAAATTTGTTTGATTGAATATTGATCTATGGATGTAAGGAGTTTCACGGCTAACAATACTTTGGGAGGAGCTCTGGATTAGGGTCTTCAATTAAGAGAGTGGGAGTTGGGGTGCTGGGGTGCTGGGTATTTGGGGGGAAACATTCCCAATAGTTTTTAAAAACTGTTGGGAAAGCCTCTATTTACCAACGGTTTATTAAAACCATTGTTATATCTTAGAGAAACTAAATATTTCCCATCGATTTTGTCCAACCATTGGGAAATCTTAAGTATATTTACACATTTCCAACAGTTTGAACAAACCGTTGGAAAATGTTTCCTTTTTTATAGTATAACAATGGTTTGAAGAAACCATTGGTATATATCCGTTGGGAAAACATCAGATTATAGTAGTAAGACTTTCAGACCTAATCGAGTTCTTCCATAGTGATGATCTTTTCTTATCGAATTCTATCTACCTTAATAATGGGATCAACACTCCTTATATAGGAAAATAACTTCGCAAATTTTTCTAATCTGATTTACCGAAATTTTAAATGTGGGACAATCTTCACCCCATACTGAACTCCATCTACGTACTGTAAGCCTCCACCACATACTATAAACCTTTACCACGTACCTTTGACCTTATATGTACCGTAAGCCTTTCGGTCTACGCACCGTATCTCTTCCACCAATTCTGATCCATCCCATATACCATGACTCCTTCCACCGTGAACTATTTTCGGTACTGCAAACTATTCTGCGAACCTTCACGCATACCATTCATGCTATATGGTATGCGACCGCGAACCGTTCCAAGACATGGTATGTGGTTAATTTTCTAAGGTACATGGTTTACTTCCTTTTCCAATTTACTTAGCCATTCCGCATCCCGTTCACTCCTATACAGAAATCCTTTCAATGAAAAAAACAAAATCCCGATTTGGAGGTACATAAATTTAGCAAACACCAAAAAATGATACCAGCTTAAATATCTGCTTCAGAAAGAACACTCATGCTTCTTCACTATCATGTTTTTTCTTCAACAATCAGCTACTGTTATCATGAACCTTATCGGTCATGATATATAGTCTTTGACCGATCACCTTTAGCATCGTCATAGTTACAAAGGAAAGTATTGCAACTTCACTGTTTTCCAGCAACATCATTCTTTACAATTAGAACTAAATAATATTTACATCACCTTTTCTACACCTTTCCTTCATAAGGCCTACATCACATGTTCTAAAAACTTATGATATTCAATAAATAAAAATCATCACAGCATCATATGATTTACCACACTCAATAACATTAGAGTTTTTCTTCATCTCCTTCTTCATTTTGATATTCATTGACAAATGATGAAAAACAATACAAAATTATACACAAATTGGTCCCAAAAACCCATTCATAGACCAATTTTTCTTTTTTAGGGATTATATTGTCCCTAAATAGTAAATATTTTGTTAGTGTTTTTAAGGTTAAAATAATGTTTTTGCATGCTACATGTGTTTGTATTAAAATTATTTTTTAACACCCATTGGATTTTTTATTTGATAAATTTGATTTCATATTTATAATTAGAGGGTATAAATTATTTAATAAGGATCATTTTATTTTAGTCTTCAAAGAAAAATTACCTAGGTTAGAAAACTAGTTACCGTGGTGATAAACCAAAATGGTAAAAATAAGGAAACTTTGAAGTTAACGAACAAAATGTTAAAATAGAGTGTTTTACTATATAGTTGAGGTGTTTACAAACCATGTATTCCATTAAACCATTTAATTATAAATTTTATATCCACTTAAGGTAACATTTACCCCAAATAGTTAATAAATTTGGGTATTTACAAAAATACCACTTCTCCTAAACTTTAAAGGACACTCAATCCCCTCACTTATTCACACCTCTAAAGCCATTTATCTTGGAAAATACCTTCCCAAGTTACTTTACATAATCCCCTCCCCTAATCTTGTAATTACTTATTTTTTCTAAAATCCAACCTAAGAAAGATTTAGTGAAAACCTAATGAGGATACATGGAGAAGAGGTAATGTTCTTCAATGAGCGTCTTTATTTTATTTATTTCTCCACCTCCTTCAATTTTTATTAAACCATTCTCATATAATAAACTAAGTATATTAATTATACTGGGATGTTATTATAATAATTTCATGACCTAAAAATATCTCTACATCTATCTAATGGGTTAAAAAATCATCATTTGTGTGTACGCCGGACTACCGCCTCGTGAACCGATATCCTTCATTTTTTCATTACCACCTCTCACAATAGGGTATAATGATGGATATAAAGTGTATATATATATATATTATATTTATAAAATAATTATAAATTTTGATTCATTATATAATATGAAACTTCTTTACATTCCATTCCTAGAGTATACGACAACGCCGCTCATGTGTATGGTGGACAACCACCTCACAAAGTGATATGATTCATTTTTCACTAACGCTTTACCTGTAAAGTGAAAAAGGAAAATATAATGAATATATGTGATATAAATTACATAATAATTATATTCATGAAATATTTATAATTATTTAAATATAACATATCATTTTTTATCTTACCTTTTCACTCACTGAAAATGTGATAACGTCGTGTGTGTATGTGTGAAATACCACCTTCACAAAGTAATGTGACTCTATTTTTTTCACTACACCAAAAGAATAATATATATTAGTATGTATGATTAAATAATATGGTATTTATTATATAATTATAAAATTTTTAAGATAAAATATTACTTACCTTATTTCCATAATGATCATTGAAAAATGGAAACATTACTCATGAGTTTGTACATCATACCATCTCCATGATCGTAACATTAGTTAATTTTTCATAAAAATATTTCATGATTAGATTTAAAGGTATAATTTATGTATAAATATGATAATAATTACATGATTATTATTCTTGAGATGATAGAACTATATTATATGCACCATAATAGGAACTTTCATAACAAATCACGTATGAGA
This sequence comes from Viscum album, assembly GCA_963277665.1. Classification (NCBI taxonomy): domain Eukaryota; kingdom Viridiplantae; phylum Streptophyta; class Magnoliopsida; order Santalales; family Viscaceae; genus Viscum; species Viscum album. Next base: position 477,708,062 of record OY728135.1, read on the forward strand.
AAAAAAGGTAATTAACACTTGAAACATTGAAAATAATGAAACATTATTAACGAACAAGTGATAATATTTCATAAAAGGATAATATATGATATTATAAACAATAATATTATTCAATAATAATTTAATATCATGTTTAAAATCACAATAGATGAGATTAAATCATCATTAACCAAATAGGATTTGTGCGGTAAGGGTTTTTTCATTTCACTTTAATTTCTTCTATATATATGCCATATTCACCACTTATTTTTTCCATGTGGTGTATATACTACCCATAAATATATTTTATTATTATCATCCTTAAATATATTTGGATTTATATATCAATTTTAGGATCTATATTTCACAGGGTTACTATTTCAATGTTACCAAAGTGGTCAGAGATTTTTGTCTCAATTTGTCTTCTTTGAGATGTATATTATTCTATTCATATTTTTTCTTTTATGAGGTTAATATAATAATTATTTGACATTTTATATCATTATTAACTTTATTTTACTGATATTCAATGTTTTTTTTAATTTTATTCTTTTACGGGGGTTATAATTAAAAGTTACCAAATCTGTAAGAGTCTTACATTACAATCCCATAATGTATTAGGATTATTTATGATTATTCTTACAATGATGAGATAATATGATATATATATTTCAATAAATATTATTAATGTTATTATAATATGGGAATTCATGAAATTTTCAAGTAATTGTAACATTTTCCACTCTCTGGTACTTAAAACAATTGATAAAATGCCTTTAAGAAAATATGACTTCATTTCTCTCTTCGACTGGAATTCTATTTTCATACAAAAAAACATTTTCTAAAAACATTTTAAAAAATTTTACAACCTTTTAAAATTATTTATTAAATATTTTTTAACGCATTTTTTCTTTTTTCAAGTTTTTTGCAAAATAATATTCTTTTAGCTTTCCGAATAAGGAACTATTCTAATCTTTTTACCGGGTAAAATGAATATTCTTTACAACATGTAAAAAATTAACCATCAATATGAAATTAATTACTTTTAATATTAAATTTTAAGTTTAAAATATTATTTTTAAATAATTTTTTTCTTAACATTACGAAAATTCATATTTTTTAAAAATTTATTCACAAAGAAAAGGATTTTCAAAATGTTTTATGTTTTAAAAAGTAATTTTAAAAATATTTTTTTTCCTCAATAAGGGTTTTAATGATATTTTATTGGTATTCAAATTCATAAACATAAACCACCCTTACTGTTACTTATTATCCAATGAGGATATTTTTTAATGATACCATCATCATTTTTTCTCTGGATAGATTAAGATTGTTTTGGATCCCATTTCATTTCCACAGGTTAACAATGTTTCAATGAGATTATTATGGAACCTATTTATTTTCCATGGCTTAACCATGTTTCAAAGTTATTTTTATAGAAAATGTTTCTTTCCATAGGTTAATCATTTTTCAAGGATATTTACATGAATCCCATTTACTTTCCATGGGTTAATCAGGTTATGAAATAATAATGATTTTTATGAGTTTTATAATGAAATGAAAGATCTTTGTACATTAATCATGTTGAGATTATTGTAAATTACTTATATTATGGAGTTCCCCAAATAGTTCCAGGTGAGCCTATTATAGAGTAAATAATGGAGAGGCCTAGATAGAGTTGGGTGAGCTCGTTCCAACTTATACATTGGGGCCACCCAGATAACATCGAGTGAGCCCATTATACCTTAACTGATGGGTGTGATCATATAATGCTCCAATGCATTGGGTAATGTACCATGTATTGAGAGGAAATATGGATGGAGTTAACTAAGGATTTCTCCTATGGATTTAATTAGGCTCTAGTTATTTTATAGATGGGTTTAACTTGTGTAATGAAAAAAATGTTCTAAGATACCAACACTTTTTTGTTATGATTTAGATTGGTTTGTAATGTTTTTTATGATTAATATTGATATCACATGGCTAATGATTATTGATTATGATATCCCTTTCCTTTTCTATGTTTTCATATTTGATGATCCAATTATTGATGGGTGTGATTTGTTTGATGATTTTTATATGAACTCCGGATATTTTTTCATACCATTATGCACTTATTATGATCATTGATGACATTAATTTTTTAATGTTTATGTTTACCCTTATTCAAAATTTGATATCACAATTCTTATGTTTCATTTTACTAGGTTATAAATATTGAGGTTGAATGAATTATTTATAGAAGTGATTTTATATAGATGAATATTAGGACTTAATGTTAAATAATAAAACATGGGTTAAGTGGGAGAAATGGTCATTTGATGACATTTTTATTGTTTATGTATGATTTTTTCAAAATTTTATAAAAATATATACCTAAAAGGTCTTGAGAATATAAGTGATATAAATTTTCCTTTTGATATTGTACGTTTTGGGTGGAAAACAATGGGTCAGAATTATCGGCATCAAAGATAAAAATGTCACATTTATGATTTCAACACTAGATATGAGAGTGGGGGTTTTGGGGTTTTATAAGTACTTTGGCCACTGTATGGCCATTCCAATGTTTATATACCAAATATAAGAAAAAAAATACCTAAAATTATCACTCCCATATCCTATAAAACATTTTTAAAGTCATTTATAATGAATATATCTAATAATATATCTAAGGATATTTTTGATTAGTATATGAAAAATATATTTCACTGAATAAATAATTTTTACAACACGTAAGGAATACACTAGAACTAATTATAATGATTGTGGGTTTGTAATTATTCCTACATTACCTTATATAATTAGATCCATATACTAATACCAAGTCATCCTATATATTTTCACATTCATGAGTGATCCCTGAAACATTTTAACAAACCACATACCTCTTGTATAATTCAGGAAATATCATGGTCATTATTAAATAAAATATTTTATTTATCTTATGAAATGTCATCTCATATCAATCAAATGACGTGAATTTAACTACCATACAAGTTTAGATGGTATAGACTCTTCTAAGAACAAAAAAACTAAAATGATTCTTTGATAATATCCTCTAATCCCTAAGAATATTTAGATCCTAACAATATTCTTAAGAATCTACCCTGACATATCTACATTCTCAAAATCCACTATTATCTTGACTTCTATTCCCATGTTTATAAGAATCATTGACCCCAAAATCTATAAATAACACAATCGAAAATTTAAATAAATAACATTCCCTTAAATTGACTCCAAAAAACCTTTATATTATTTTATTATAATTTCCATGATCAATTAAAATCTAAGATGTTTCAAAAAATAAAATGAAGAATGAACCCAAGTATAGAAGAGATACATTGTTCATTGGTACTATAAATCCATCATTGATTTAATTTTCCCAAATGACCAAAAAGGATTTTTAGAGTGACTATACAATCTTTGGAAATTCATCTTTTGAATATCCACCACTAGAATTATGAGATGATTATAATGTAAGTGAAAATATTTCTTCAAAAACCATTAGAAACCATTAATATTTTTAAATAAATTATTAATCCATTAAATTTGGGAACTAATTTCTTGATTTAGCATATGATAAATAATGTGTAGTCTTAAGAAACATCACCTTTTTATTGAATAACACTAGATCACTCCATAAAGAGGTACATTGTTAAATGAATTCATTCACCTCAATCTCTTTAAACAAAAAAAAATTGAATATTTAATCTCCATTAGATATATATGGTATTATAAAATGGAAATAATATTTATACTATAAACCAGGTCAATCAGGAACTCTAATACCCAAAATAGTTGTAGAATAAAAAAATATTAAAAGAAACATCTAGAAAAAATCTATAACTAAGTATAAATTAGTCTTTCCAACTACTCAAACTACTCTTATTAATGTTTTTTTCAATTTAAATAGTAAAATATCCCATTTTTTCCTATATGATCCCAATTAACTATCGTATATATTCCCTTCTCAGATACAGGTATATACTACACCTATATGATTATAAAATAACACATCTCACAAGTGATAATGTTTTTTTCTTAAAACCAATCCAAAAAATTCATACCTAACATTAAATAAAATTTTGGAATATCCAAAATAAGGAAGTCCTTTAATTTTTCATATTATACTACAATGATTTTTTACATAGATCATATTCTCATCAAATTTATTTTCTTACATCGAGGAGATTTAACATTTAATACCTGAACTGATCTCTCTAAAAAAATAAGATGTCATAATAGGAATACATAAATAAATTATTATAAAGAACCATTTTCAATTAAATAACATTCAAGTATATATATTTTAAAAATAGTGCCTCGTACAGTCAAATGACAATCTCCATTGTATTTAGGTTCCTGCTATAGAGTCAAAAAGAGTATTGTACCTATAATGTAGTCTTGAATTTATGACCACAAACTACCCAAATGAGTTCTATGTCTATGAGTATATCATGTACTCTAATAATATTCATTCCATATATCTCACTATATATTCAACACTCACTCATTTAATGTTAACTTACCTAGGAATGTATTATCATTATCTATATAGAACCTTAACCACTACCCCATGTGGTTTATCTTATTAAAATGATAACAATTTATTATTTTTTTAAAAAAATGGAGATCTTTTATATCAATTTTACAAAATTTTGTTCACGTGACTCATCCAACCATGTTGATAATTTGGGTGAATTTTTCATGTTGGGTTCATCCAAAACCCTTATTTCCCTACCAATCCTAGGTTTGATACCAGAAAATCAAAAATACCAACTTCCTACTTCCTAAATTTAATTTTAGACCTCAAACTATTGAAAAAGGTACCTATAAGGGTCCATTTTTCCATGGAACACTCCAAAAAAATTCAATTCTTGAAACTAGGATGATCAGGAACCCTATTCATTATGTTGATCTTCCAACCAATGTAATTTTGATAAATATAATGATCATTGATAAGATATTCTATAAAAAATGTGAAAATAACAATAAACACACACATTCCAATAGAATAATCCCAACAAATATTGGAATAATACAGTCTATAAATTGGTCCTACTCAACAAGGGAAAATAGTACATCTTATATTAAGGGTAGAAATGGAGTTAAAAGGGAACCCTCTAACTATAAACTATACCTAGCCTGAGTTACAAGGGACTTATCTTCTAAATCCCAACTCATTACCCAGAATAAAGCCTAAAAAATTCCTCCAATGAAATATTCCTTACATGAGTGATCCATGGGGAAGTTCCTCCAAAGTAATGGTCAACACTCAAATTTTATTCCTTATAATCAACCTCTCTTACAAACCACCACCTTTTATCCTTTTACAACAATCCTCCAACACATTGACTCTATGAAACATCACAAAAAACAAGTTTCTTTACCTCATAATTTTATATATGAGCTCTATAAAATGTAAAAGGTAATCCTAAATCCACCACTGTACAATATTGTGGTCATACCTCTATTCAGATAAAGAATCTAGTTTAGAATCATAACATGAAATAGAAATTTTAGTGAATATTATTAGCTCTCCCCATATATCATAATGATGATTATTAAATATACTTTTAAAACCAAAAAATATATATGTAATTCCTTTAAAGTTATCTCTTTTTGAGGATTACTACCACACTCTTATCAACCAGATATTTTTGTAGTGAATTCCACAACTTCCACTAGATCTTATCTACTACATCCATAACTTTCCTTCCCTCTTCATCAAACTATCCTCAAAAATATATTTTTCACAAAATTTATATATCTAAAATTATATCCTAATAAATTAACACAATTGGTCACCATTATGTATTATTCGGCAACCCTGAATCCAAACATCATCAGTGAATATAAACCTGATCCATCATTTCCTCACCATGTTAACTTTTAGAATAAAAATTGTATAGGTTCCAACAATTAACCAGAAAAGAGTTCTCACATCAATACACAATAATATCTCTCTTGATAATTTTATAGGTTAAACCTAATAACCTCCCATTTGAAGACAATTCTCAAGGTTCTCACTACAATCCAAACATACCAACTTCTGAATGAAACTTTATGTTCTCCCATTATTGTCTCAAAATAGTTTCATACCATGGCCACAATTATCCAATCCCCATTTAGAAAATTTTTTCTATGTTATCAGAAATATTATTAATAATTCCATAAAATAATTAAACATTCTAAATACCTCAATCGGATTTTAATAAATAAAAAATTTTCAATCTCTATTTTATTTTTTAAAGAAACATTGTATACCATGTATATGGACTCACTACTTCAAGAACCTATGTTTTGAAACTCTATCACTCAGCTTCTATAATTAGAGAGTATTCTGGTATATTAATTTTTAACAATACCATATTAAGTGACCATGAACCTAAATGTATCTTCTAGAAATTATGATATCATCATAATAACAAACTCCAACAAAAAAAATCATAGAAAAAAATTATATTAATTAGTAAAACAATGAATAGAATGGTCCTTTAATTCCATTAGTTTCTAGCTTGGTTCTAAACAATCCATGAATATTACTCTATCATAGAGGAAATTTTGAAACACTCAAAAACTGTCAAAATATTTTATACTAGAGATAGAAAATAAAAAAGTATTTTTCATCACTCTATTGTAAAAAAACATGTATGTGGTTGGGGTTATTCCTCTTCCATAATTGATGTGGTCATGGATGAATTCCCATAGTATTTTCAAGTGAGAGAAAAAAAACCTTCTTACTTATAGACTTCGAGTATCTTTTGTAGATCTGACCCTAAATGGAGTATCATCTTCTTTATTACACATTTCAATGTTACTAGTGAAATCTTCTAAAACTATAGGTATGTCCACCAATAGGTCTTCTATAACACCAACTACATATGAAATCTTAACCTACATACCATAATATGATCTGCATTATTCCACTATGGTTCTTTATGGTGAAACTTATTAAATACCTCATAAATTTTCTTAAGGAAAGGACAACATCATTTTTCATGATGCGTCATTGATGAAGGTAAAAAGTATAATGGCCTTCTGATTGAAACCAAAACTGGCCAAGATTCTATTTTCCAATACCTACTTCCAGATAAATAATATATCCTAAATTTACAAATATATTTTATTGACACTCTGATACCATAACCTTCATATCCTAGATGTCAACTAATTCAACAATAAATGCTCCTTATAAAACATTTATTCATAAAAAAAATTTATCTTTCATAATTTTTCATAATTAGGAAACCCTTGTATTAATCCTATACCATTCACAAATATTCAATTTCTTATTTAACAGATCTAGGACTATGCCACACCCCTTGATTATGTTAATTATCCTGACAGATCCACCATATTTCTAAAACCCTCAACCGCTATCAAACCAAAGTATCTAGAAACAAAAAAAAATACTCCTTTTCTCAATCATTGTGTGGTGAAATAACCATATCTAATAACCATGAATCAAATGGGTAGGGGAAATTGGTAGCAAAACATGAACCCCCTATAATCTATGGGAATTTTTATAACTATAAAAAATTTTCATTCCAAAGTATGCCTTTCAATCCTCTAAGTCTTTTATAAATAATTTTCTCCATAATAATAGTTGTAAACTGGGAACTAGCTATAATGAATTGAGTTTTTCATACACAAACATTACATCTTTTTAGATGAGTATTCAATACATAACAATACTATTCTTTCTAGAACAATAAAGGTTTAGAGTCTTTGGATATTAGATATATAATCTTCTTGTTTTATAAAATATCTTCAATATATCCCACAAATATCTTCTCATATATTACTCCTCTTAGACATACCCTACTTAAACCTTTATTCATCACCTGGGGAAGGAAACATAAGAAAGGGTGAGACTAAATTCTATGTAAGGGTAAACATAGGAGATGAAAATCTATGATCATATTAATTCATAAGATAAGAATAAGGTTACGTGATAATAAAAACAACTTATGAAGTTCATAACCAATATGTCATAGATTATAAACATGTTTCATGGAATAAAAATTATCATTTAAGAAATCATGGACCATAAGAGTGAGAAATCATAATAAATCAATCATAAACCATAAGATCATGTCATAAAAGTGTTTAACCATCCTAAATATTTAAAATCATTTCATATTTCAAGTTTTAATACCCAAAACATTAAGATAGTGGATTAGGACACACCTATTTCCCAAAGTAGATCAGGACACACTGATTTCCCATTATGGATCATTCCCATCAAATTTTTTTCCATTGTTATCTCATGAGATATTAAGCTCTACCCAATTAATTGGAGTGAGATATAGGTCCCACCCATAACATAATAAAAACCAAACTTATGTGTTCCGTAGGATCATAAATCATTCATCATATCAAAACCCATGAAAATAAATGGGTTTCATAAATATTTCATCAACATAAAACCCATGTAAAATTAATAGGATTCATAAAAAGCATGCCATAATAATCATAAAAAATATAAATAAATAATCACTATGTAATCCTTGGATCATATCCATAATAAAGACAATGTAACATAAAAAATGTTATCATAAATAAACAATTATTTTTTTAATATTACATGAAATAATCCTTGAGAAAAATATCCTTTCTATTTTGCAATTTTTTTTAAAATACCTAAAAGTATAAAAGAAAAAAATTTATTTGAACAGAAACCTATATGTTTGTATGCTGAAATCTAAAGTATTAAGGTATTATGATATTGGGAAAATACTCTTATGTTGTATAGTTTAAAAAATCATTCCTCTATACGTTTTTTAGAAAAGTCATAAACAACTTGTTTAGAAAAAACATTACTTTTAATAAAACTTGTAAAAAAATAAAAATGATTTCAAAAAATTGCAGGAGAATCATAAAAATAATTTTTCTAATCAATTTTAGAAAACATGGACATGAGAGATAAATATTCCCTAGTTGATACGTAAACATAATTAATCCTAAATAATTATGACATTGTGAAATAAACTCATAACTCAAGTCTTACCTTTCTTCAATCATATTCAACCCTCCAATATAATAAATATAGATTTATTATAAATTTATTCCATAAAATTAATTATATAATACCATGTATTATTTATTTATAATATCTTATCACCCATTTTTTAATAATTTTTTATTAGAAGCACTGTTCTGGGTGATAACTGCTTTATTTTCCATGAATGTTTCAGTTCAGAAGTATTGGTCTTTATACTATGATATTTAGTAAAATAATTTCTATAATTTTAATCATGGTATAAAAATAATATCTTATAACTATATAATTATTTATAATCATTCATAGAGAGTAGAAATATAAAAATAAATTACACCGTTCAGGGAGATGATAGGCTATATGTATGCATGAACTCTATTTTCATTTTTTGATTGATAGAATGAAATAAAGATAAATAATAATCCATATGTATAGAATAATTATTATATCATATATATATATATATCATATATATTCATTAAAACCATCATAATACACATCTATAAAATATGGTGATGAAATATTAATTGTATCACTACGTGGATACGGTAAGCCGTACATACACACGAGCGATACTGTCACATCATGTTTGATGAAAAAGGTGGTATATAATTGTGTTTTAATAATAATATTAAGATTTAAGAATATTTAGGATGAATAAGTTATTATTTTATGAATAACATCATAGATTTAGATGTGGTTATGAAGAACATAAAAAGAAAGTGATTAGTTAGAGAGATTACCACTTATTCAAAATGTTTCATTTGGATCTTATCTAAAGGGATCTTGGGATGATATTTTCAGAAGAAAAAACCTCTAGAATATGTATAGATAATTTTATAAGAGAAATTTTAATGGGATTGTCAATATAGAAGGCTCATAGTGGTGTAAAGATTTGAGAGAGGAGGTTCCCTTTTATAATTGAGGTGAGGTTCATATTTAGAATTTCTCAACATATTAAATTATAATAACTTAATTTTTAATATAGATAACAAAAAATTATCATGGATTTTAAGATAAGATAATATAAGATTTTAGTATCATAAATAAATATATTTTAGACAATATTTGGTGTTTTTTAATCCTTATCATTTAGATTAACCCTCAGTTAACCTATTTTAATTTTAACCATGGTGTTGATTTCTTTAATATTAAAAGTTTTTAATTTTTAATTATATAGTTTAAATTGGATTGTAAATGGAAAATTTATAAAGCTTTAGACCATATAATAATCGATTTGTTTTTTTAATGATTTTTATGATCTTTAAATAATTTAATAATTATTAATCCAATAAAATATCATCATTGTCAATTTTGATACTATTCACTACTTTGACTTCAAACAATATCAATAAAATATTTAAAATTAGAATAAAATATTTTATTATAACCCTAATATGTCATGTTAATCTATAAAATTCATTTATTATCTTAAATATCCCAAATTATACAACTTTTAATATTTTTTAAAATCATTTATTTGATTTTCCCTTTAATTGAATAATTACTGCATTAGTGTTGTGTAAGAATTTAGGGTAATTATATAATTACTAAAAATTATAAATAAATTACCCTAATGAAAATAAATCTCCTATGTTTATAAATAATATTTATGGCCTAACATATACTTTGGATAAATCCATTATAAAAATATTATAGTTGTTAAAAACATGAATCTGATATCTTTGACATTTTATTAAAATAAAATATTATAAAGGTCATAATCTTATATAAATGGCCCCAAAAATTCATAAATTAAACTATTGGATGATTATGGTAAAAAATTATTCATCTAATAAAATTGAGAAAAATTTCAGGGTAATTTTAAAGTCCTTATGATATTATTTTTACCCTTAATTACATGATTTACCCTTTACTATGGTAGCAAAGTTTACTAAGGTTACTATTTTGATTAAGAAAAAATAAAAGTGAAAAATTAGAAAAATTTGGATCTAATGATTCAAAATATGGAATCCATTTTTAAAAATGTAAAATATAATAGTTTTAGAATTTAATTTAAAATAAAAACTAAAAACTCAACAACAAATAGTGTTTTTTGGAAGAATTACCTTTTTAAATATAAAATGTATTATAGTAAATTCAATTATAAAATCCACTTAAAAACATAATTGGATTATTTTAAATCAAAATAAACTAATTAAAATTTAAAACCGATCCAAAATGTAATTTTACCTTGTAAAAACATTAAAATAAAATACAACTTTCAATAAAAATCCATATTTTTCACTATTCCTATAAAAAGAAATGTTTTTAAAAAATTATCAAAAAATAATTTTAAGATAATTTTAACATGAAGAATTAAAAAATTATTTTTTTGTCAAACACATTTTCTATAACTTTTAGAAATTAATATTTACTCAAAAAAATAAGAAAAACTCATTTTAAAAAAAACATATTTTTGAAGAATAAATGACATTACTATAAAATGTATGATTATTTTCTAAGAATGTACTGATACATTAATATTGAGTTATAAATTTCTATATCTTATAAATTATTTATTCCTATTAATTCCTTCCAAATTTAACAGTTAGGTTATAACGAATATATAATATTTTTATAATATTTCATGGTTCGTTTGAACCTAATATTGTGTGCAACATAAGTTATCAAAGTAATAAAAATACTTAAAAATATATTTTATAAAAATCTAAAGGATTTAAATTATACCCCCTTAAATTAAATTTCACCCTCAAAATTTGTTACATGGATACAAGAAGATGAGGATACGTCTATCTCATCACATCTTGAGGTTCCCACATAGCTTCCTCAAATTAGTGGTTTATCCATTCAACATTAACCAAATGAGTGGTTTTGTTTTGTAGAACACTCTCTCTATGATCCATAATATCTATTTGTTATTCTTTATAAGAATGATCTTGATCCAGTTATATGATCACTGAGTTTAGTACATGTGAAGGATCAGATATGTAATTACTCAAGAGAGATACATGGAACACATCATGAATATGAGAGAGATTCGGTGGAAGCGCCAAATGATAAATTACCATCCTAATATGATTAATTATTTCAAAGGGACTGATATACATAGGGTTTGGTTTTTCCTTCTTTCTTCCATAGAGAAATTGATTTAAATACTTTATCACCAAAATCAAATTCTATATCACATCAACAATTATCAACGTAACATTTATTTCAAAATTATAATGTCCTTACATGTTGTTGAATGACTGTAACCTTTTTTTTCCATCTCATCATCCTGCTTAGGTCCCAAATTTTTTTTAAACTACATTCTAAAATGTTGGAGTCCTACACTCCTTTCAATAAAGTTTTTTATAAGGACCTATCTGAATTCTCTAGTGAAACCTATTATTGCATAAAAACTCAACTAGAGGGAGGTAATGATACTAAACACCTTTGAAATCCATAGAAAAGGATCTTAGTATAACCTCTAGATTCTGAACTATTCTCTTAGACTGACCATATACAATTCTAAAACTCAACTTTGTATCAAGATCTTACTGAGGAGTTCACTAAAACTTTGAGGTAAACATCAGATCTCAATAAGATACAATTGAATATGATAATCCATTAAATTTAACCACTTCTTTAATATATATATATTCTAGAAAGAAGATCCAGAAAAAAATATTCTCTGAATGAATTGTACTGAATTCACATGGAAATTAACTACAAACCATGATTACCTCAATATAAAATGTAAGATAAAAAATAAATGTTACCAATACTTTTAATAATATGTATATAAAATTTATAAGAATTACTCCTTGAATATATTGGTCACATATACAAAAACAATGGTTTGTATTTCCATAAATATCACATAAAAACTTTAAAAGGGGTGTCAAAAAATAAACCCATTATTGTATCCATAACTCTTATATTAATTTTACATGGATAAATATAAACTTACAAATTTTAATTCACCATTATTCCTTATACAAGATCTTATCTTATAAAAAAATTGTTTCATTAGAAGCTTAGGTTCATCCTTTTACCAATTGAATATAAAATTTGATTTCATTATTCTATAATACATGTAAAACTAGATAATCACATGAAATTTATCAAAAGGATGAACAATAAAATTTTCATAGGGATCAATCATACAAAATCAAATATGAAAGTCCAAACTAAGGAGGGGATAATAATGGTGCTCTAATTTTCATTATTCACTTCATCCATTGTGATTTCATAAGATTTACCTTTTCCCTTTGTCTTCAATGTTTTTTGTATCTTATCATCCATATTATCCATTTAATGGGGGCATTGATTCTCATAATTCCGAAACTCCTCACACATGAAACACTAGATTTTGGGTGGTGCATTAGTTGGCATCCTATCCTCTGTTTCCATAACCATCCCATTAATCACATTTAGAATTTAATAGGAATTATGAACTTCATTTACAAAGTTAAAATAACTCTTAGTTTCATTCAAACACTTCCCTTGATGTTTCTTCCAACATTCTTTACATTTAGATGACTGGAATTTCTTTTCACCAACTGATTTATTCAATTTTTCATGAGAATAGATCTTTCTTTTCTTATCAAACCATGGGAATGGTAGGAATATCCAATTTCCATTTCTACTTTGAGTTTATATAAAATTATTTATTCATAGCTACCAAATACCTAATAGATAATTCCTTTTAGAGATTTGGTTATATGACACTAAATAAGAAATCAATATTACTTTAAGAGTTGATAATTAAACCATTCATACCATTCAAGACTTATAAAATTTTTGTCATAGGTACCAATGGATTCATCATCCTTTTGATTTCACTCAAGAAATTCCTTCTCCATATCTGCACATAGAATATGAGGAAATTAAAAACTGAATAATATCCATTTAAACTCATCCCATTCCATGGATTCAATATTTTCTACATGCCTTGTATTCTTGATATGATTCCACCATTGATATTCTTCTCCTTCTAGATGATAAAAATCTAGGGAAACTTTTTTATATCCCAATAATTGATGAATATAAAATATTATCTCATTGGTGTTGATCCATCTCTTAAAATATAGTGTATTAGAAGAACCACTAAAATAAGTTGGATGTTACCTCATGAAAGATTCAACCGTATGTTGTTCCCTCCTTTGATCATTTAGAAACATGATAATGATTCATATTCTAAGAAAGTTTAATGTGCACAGTTACAAGATTATGCATTCCAACTCCCATAACGTTTGGTTGCATAGGAGGAAAATCATTAAATTTTCCATCACAATCAGAATTAACATGATTTCTTTGGGTTCTATCCATTGACTAAAACTAGAAAGCATAGAGTGACGAACCCTAATTATAGTGGATAATGACATAATTATGACAAATCATTTATAAAATGTCTAAATTGTGTCACATTCTTATATGAAAACTTAGCTTTAACATAGGTAATTCATGATCTTTATCAAAACATTAGGATTTGATTATTTACTTAGTTCTATCCCTATGGCTTTCATAATATTTTTTTTACCCTAATATCAAATGATTGTCTAAACCGTTCTTTGATACCAACTATAATAGCCAGAGATTGTCATACACAAATATTAATTCTTTTTAGATGAATATTCAATACATAAACATATTATCCATGCCAAAACTGTAATAGTTTAGTGTATTTGTATATTTTATATACAATATTCTTATTTTATAAAAGATCTTAAACATCACCCAAAAAGATCATCCACCTAAACCTTTCTTCATTAAAAGGGGATGGAAATATAATAAAGGGTCAAATTAGATACTCAGTAAGAATAAATATAAGATATATCACTCCATGATCATATGAAATCAAAAGATAAGAAAACATTTATGTGATCATGAACATAACTAATCAATTTTATACCCAACATGTCATAGATAATAAACATGATTCATATCATTTCATAAAACATAGACCATAAGAGTGAGAAATCATCATAAATAAATCATGAACCATAAAATCATGTAAGAAAAGCATGTAACCATCATAAATATAGACAAATTATTTCATATTTCAAGGATAACCACCAATACCATCAACATTATGGATTAGGAAACACCTATTTCCTACTGTATATTAGGACGTACCAGTTTCCCATTGTGGATGAAGCCCATCAACTTGTTTCCCATTGTTATCTCATAAAATATTAATATTTATCCAATGAATTAGAGTGGGTTATAGGTACCAAAAATTACATAATAAAAACCATAATTCTTATGCTCTAAATTATCATATATCATTCATCATATCAAAACCCATGAAAAGAAACGGGTTTCACAAACATTTCATCAATGCATAACTCAGATAAAAGTAATGGGATTCATAAAAATCATGTCATTAATAAAATAAACCATATAGAAAGAGAATATGGATATTATACTTGGATTATATCCCCAATAAAGTATATGTAACATCAAATACTGTTATCTTATATAAATTTTTTTTAAAGATCTCTTGAAATAATTCTTAAGGAAACTATCCTTTCCATTTTGAAATAATTTTTTTTAATTATGTGCAATTACAAAATAACGAATTTTCATTGAAAATAAACTTATATTCTTGTACACTAATCTTCAAAGTATCAAGTAATAATGATGGTGGTAAAATATTATCTTTCTGTATAATTTAGATAAACATTCCCTCTATCTATTTGTTATCAAAAAATTCACAAAGAACTTTGTTAAAAAAATGACAAAATGGTTCATTTCAAAATAATTTTAAAAAAAACGTCTTTAAAAAATTATAGGAGAATAGTAAAAAAATGAAATCATTTTTATAAAATTTTAACAATTAAGAGAAATATTCCCCAGCGAAGACTTAAATAGAAACAATCCAGAATAATGATGGGATTGTGAAATAAACACTTAGCTCAAGTATTGCCTTTATTTATTTCATGTTCAAAACATTGATATAATAAATATGGATATATTATAGATTTATTACATAACCTTAATTATATCATACCATGTATTATTTATTTATAACATCTTAACACAAATTTATTAATAATTTTTTATTAAAATAATTATTCTGGGTGATAACTACTTTGTTTTCCAAGCATGCTTCAGTTTGGAAGTCTTGGAATTTATAAATTGATATTTGGTATCATAATTTAAAGAGTTTTAATCATGGTATAAAAATAATATATAATAATTATATACATATTTATAATCATTCCTAGCGATTAGACAAAGAAAAATGAATTACGTCGTTCATAGAGATGATATGATGTATGTATGCATGAACGTTATTTTCTTTTTTAAATCGATATAATGAAAGAAAGGTAAATAGTAATCCATATTTCTAGAATAATTATTATATTATATATATTATATATATTCATTAATATCATCATAATACCCATCCATAAAATTTTGTGATGAAAAATGAATTGTATCTCTATGTGGAGATGTTAAGCCTTACATATGGATGAGCGACAATTTCACTTATTGATTGATGAAAAAGGGGATATATAATGGTGTTTTCATGTTAATAGTAATATTTCATAATATTTAGTATATTGATGTTATTACTTTACAACAAAAAAAATTATAGATTTTTAGGAGGTAAGTAAGAGTAGAAAAAGAAAGTGATTGGTTAGAGTGATCATCTCTTCTTCAAAACTTCTCCTTTGGATATCCTCTAAAGGGATATAGAGTTGTTCTTTTGATAATAACATCACCTCTAGAATGTGTATTGAGATTTTTATAACAGATATTACTAGGGTATGGTTGATATAGAATGACCATGGTGATGTAAATAAGCGAGGTAGGAGGTGACCTTTTATAATTGAGGCGAGGGACACTTTTGGAATTTCCCAAAATATTAAATTATAATAAATTTATATTCCATCAAAATACCACAAAATTACCATGTATTAGAATATAAGTTAATATAAGGTTTTGATATCATCAAAAAATAGATTTTATAGAAGTTTTAGTGTTATTTAAAACCTTATCATTTTGATTTAACCTTAGTTAACCAATTTTAATTATAACTATGGTATCAACATTTTAAATATTAAAAGGTTGTAATTTTTACATATATGGTGTAAATTGGACCATAAATAGCCAAATTATGATATTTTAGGCCATATAATAATTAATTTTTATGTTTTAAATATTTTTATGATTTATAAATAATTTAATAAAATATTAATCCCATAAAATTTCATTATTTTCAATTTTGATACTTCACTACTTTGAATTTTAAAAATATCGAAACAAAAATTAAAATTCAAATAAAAATATTTTATTATATTATTAAAATTTTAAGGTAATATTTATAATTTTTGGATCATCTTTAATATCTAAAATTATGTTACTTTTAATATTTTTTTAAAATCATTTATTCGATTTTTTCTTTAATTTAATAATTACTACATTAGTATTGTGTAGGCATTTATGGTAAATATTTAAAGAATAAAAATTATAAATAAATTACCATGATTAAAATAATTCCTTTTATATTTATAAATAATATTTATTGTTGAATATATCCTCTATATAATTTCCTATTATAAATTTTATAGTTATTAAAAATGTGAATGTGACATCTTTGACTTTTCATTACATAAAATATTATAAAGGTCATAATCTCATCCAAGTGGCATAAAAAAGTCATAAATTAGACTCTTATATGATTAAGGTAGAAATTTAATCATCTAATAAAATTAAATCAAGTTTTATGGTAAATTTATAGTCCTTACCATATTATTTTTACACTTAATTACCCAATTTACCCTTTACCGTGGTAACAAAATTTACTAAGGTTACTGTTCATATTGACTAAAAAATAAGTGAAAATTTAACGAAATTTATACCCAATTATAAAAAATATGGAATAAATTTTTCAAAATTCAAAATACATAACTTGAAGAATTTAATTTAAAATAAAATCGAAAAAATGAAATGAAAATCAAATTTTTCATAAGAATGCCCTTTTTAAATGTAAAATGTCTTTATACTAAATTCAAGTGTAAAATATACTTCCAAAACCATAATTGGGTTATTTTAATTCAAAATAAACTAATTAAAATTTAAAAATAATCTTAAACATAATCTTACCTTGTAAAACCATTAAATGAAAATACAATTTTCAATAAAAATCAGTATTTTTTACTATTACATGAAAAATAAATGTTTTTAAAAAATTATTTAAAAAAATTAATATAATTTTTATATTATTAATTAAAAAATAAAATTAAGTTTTCAATAAAATATATATAACTTATATAAATTAATATTCACTCATAAAAATATGAAAAACTCATTTTTAAAGAAAATGTATTTTTGAAAAATAAAATGACTTTACTAGAAATTGTAAGATTATTTTCTAAGAACATAACAATAAAATCATATTGATTGGAATATTTATATTTATTTCATAATTTTATTATTCCCATTAATTAACACAAACCTAATGGATATGTTATAATGAACATATAATATTTTAATAACATTTCACAATTCTTCTAAACTTTTTATTGTGCGCAACACAAGATATCAATGAAATAAAATTATTTAAAATAATATTTCATAAAAATATAAGGGTGTTACACTATCCTAATATCATCATCACAATATCCTACCTCCTTAATTGTATTAAAATGTTACCATTGAAATTATCATCAAAATTTTCTTCTATGTCATGTCCCACTTCTCCTAGATTCATCATAAAAACATTCCTTTTATCGGTTACCACTATGATAAACACCTCATTTATGGATTAATATCCATTAAAATAAATTATGGACAATATAGGAGTAATAAGACCATCCTTCTCCAGAATACAAATCTCCCTTCATCAAAATCATAAATTTGAACCTTACTATTTTAAATACCATTCTTTGAAAACAATAAACACCAAGTGGATCTAAAATGCACAGGTGATCGAGACTATAAATTAGAATTCATTAATATTATCCCAACCATGTTTTCAATTCCACCTAAATAACATAATATCCCTAAAGAAAAAAATTAACAAGAGTACCTTTGATATACCTAGAAAACTTTTTTTACCAATGTTATCTTATTCGTTACCTTATTTTAGACTTATTAAACCACTAAAATAGAAGTACCCAGTAGTCTCCCAAAATATCATAACTCCACATTATCATTGATTTTCAGAAACCTGATAAACATTGAATTAATTCTATATAACCAAGATTTGATAAAACTTTTTAGAGAATTTTCTCTATTGTGTCAATCTAGAACCCATGCATCCCATACCACATTCAAGGTTCTGAACTAGAAAATTTGAACTAAAAAATTCCATATTGTAAAATAAAATACAAAAATGAACATATAAAACAAATATAACTAAACATTATTATGTTACACGACACACCCTAATAAATTCAACATCTAAAACTAAGAAAACCATTCATCTTAGACACCATGTTGTTCTCCCCTTCAATTATACTATTGTAACTTAAATGATCATCAAAAAGATATTTTTTATATAATATTAAATAATGAATAAAAACAAGAAAAAATGAAACAATATAAATACACATAGAAATAACATAATTTATAATTTTGTCCTACTCTATAGGGAATCACACTAAATAATATATTAATTTGAGAAACTAAGTAAAAAGAGAATCCTCCTAGAAACACTACCCATATCAAGTTATAAGGTACCTTTCTTTTGGAACACTACTCATCATTTACAAAAACTCCTAAAAATTATTCCAATGTAATTTTCCTTCTACAAGCACTATATTGGGATGTTCCTCCAAGAGAATGGTTTCCACTATGATTATATTTCTTCTTGTATAACATCCATTAAGACTATTCCCTTACAACCTTCAAAAATAAGACTATGATAATATAGTTATCTTCAAAGGCCCACAAAACAAGTGTTATCATCTCATAATTTTATATATAACCTATGAAGTATCCAACAATTCATCATGGTTTAACCAACTTTAAAACATTACAGTCGGACCTCTATTTTTCAAAGGATACTAGCCAAGCATCACCACCTCAACTATCCCTTCCAGTGAACAATTATTTCTCTCTACATAAACCTTTATAATTATTCTTACATATCCTTTTAAAACCACATGTACATCTTATGAAATTAATTCATATTTATCCTCACATGAGGTATACTTGTGCACTCCCATAAAGAAAAATAGTGTATCTAACAACATCACTTTAGAACATCTATTTAATATCCATAACTTATATACATTTTATGTCACTCCATTACATTTAATGTAGTTTCAAACATATACAAGTGTCCAGAATAACATCCATCAACATTAAAACACTTATTCACCATGTCTACTACATCCACTGGCATGAATACCGAAATCCTTAGTGATGGTTAACAAGTTATATCATAGTTTACCCATGTGTACTTCTATAATAATATTTATAGAAGTTCCAATATTTAACTAGAAAACATTTCTCACACTAAAACACAATAGATGTATCAATATGGATTTATTTATGAGGTAGAAGGAATAAATAACCCTTATTGTATTTACCTTAATTTAACCACCTTAAAATGTCTCTTCTCACATACTATTGTAACTATTAGTGGTTCCACTCCCCATATAATCAAAAGATAAGAAAGGTCATGACCTATATCTGTTTACATAATCCACCTATAAAATAATAACCTTATTGATATCTATTTTATGTATATTAAGGTAAAATATAGATACCTGTGGTCAATGTAGAGGCCAAAGATCCATCTCAAGGGGAAGGGCCTTTATATACTCATTTTTTCCCATGATTATTAAAAATAAAAGTAGTTTTTTTAAGTCTAGAGGAATATTAAATTATTATAATATCAACCAATTATGTTTCATAATCAACACTAATTTATATAATTTACAAAATGGTTTCAATTTATTACATTTATATTGTATTTTATGTTTAGAGTTTTAAAGAATTAGAAAAGTCCTTAATAAACCCATGTCCTAATCAAAATAGAAATTTGTTTCCACTATATGAAGAACTTCTTAAAAAATTTATATTTTCCTCATTCAAGTCCAAATTCACATATTTAGAGATAGACATTAAATATGTTTCTACTCATAATTGGCCCTAAGAAAAATATTTAAAATATTGCATGAGAAAAAAAAGGTTATTAAGGGATATAAAAACAAATGAAACATTTTAGTTCAATAAAAAATATAAAAACCAATAAAAATGGACACCTTTTTTAATATAAAATTAAAGTATATAAAACAATTAATAATAAAATTTTAAAATTAAAATTTTTCAATAAAATCCTTTATAACCCATAAAAATCATACAAGACCCATGAGGTAAATCTTTAGAAAACATGAGAACTCATGAAATTGATTTCTCATGAAAATATACCATTAATTTTAAAAATCTTATATAGTTTCATATTAAAATAAAAATATTTCATTGTAAATGAAGGAAAAAATAGAAAATCATGTTGGAATTTTGAAACATTATACGTAAAATCACCCATATAGAAACTATTACAAATGAAAAACCATCATAGTTAATTCTATAAATTTCTTAGGAGTAACTTATATCTAATTAACTCTATCATAATACCCAATGTATTAAATAAATATGTCAAGATCATCCATCATAATAGCTATACCAGGATCACCCATCATCATATAAAATAATTAAAAACTTTAATATGAATAAAATACATAATATATTGAAATTTAATCATTAAAATATTACAAATTATCATTTTATACCATAAGAAAAAACACATTTTATTATCCCATAAAATGAAAATAAATATCATTTTTTAAAAAATATTTATGAATTCAAAAAACAATGGTAAAAGGAAATTATATAAAAAACTATAAATTTTTTTATAGGATTATTTATAAAAAGTTATGGATATAATGGTGGGAAAATAGATTTATTTTTATATGTTTTTAAAAAAAATTATTTCTCACTTTTTGGAATGTAAGTAAAAATTGAATTTTATAGAAAATTTTGAAAATATTCTAGTTAAAATTTCTATAAATAAGGTATAAAGTAGTTGAAAATAACATTTAACAATCAATGATATAAAAATAAGAAAAATCATGAACCATTTTAAATAATGTGGATATAGAGGAAAAGGAGTTTAAAACAATCAAAATAATATTTTAATGAAAATTACATACCACATTGGTATCTTTTGAATAAAATAGACATTGAAGAAGATAAATTGAAATGTATTTGTAAAAAAAATTAATTTCTAGATATTTATGATAAAATAAATTCATTGGGATGTTTATATTCCAAAAAAATAAGAGGTGAAAATTTCATAAGTCTCAGAGAATAGAAATTGAGACAAAAAATATCATACTTTATACCTTGACTCACCATATACATATTTTAATTTCTTGAATAATAAAATTTTATTAATTATATACAAGATTAATAAACATATTCATTTTTAGACCTTTGCATTCACTCATTTTATTTCATTTATTACCATTCCTTATTTAGTTATTAATTCTGTTAGGTTTGCATTGAAAATTTTAAGGTCATTCGGTTTAAAATTTACAAAATAAACTTTGGTGCATTGACCATGGTCAAGGGGTTCATGGTTCAATTATCAATAGAATATTAAAAAATTATATTTATCATTTTTATACATTAAATATACATTTAGAACTATATAATTAAGGCATTCATAAAAAATGATTTATTTCATTTCATGGAGATGATAGTCTATACATACACCTGAATGATGTTTTCATTTTTAAAATTAATTAAATGAAATAAAGTAGATAATGTTTTAAATTATTTTTAAAAAATTATTATTATAAATGTCATATTTTTTATTTAAATTAATCCTTATGACCATCCATGTAAGGGGGAAATGAAAACTAAATTACATTGTTTCTTTGTGGTGGTAGTCCACACATCTGCATGAGCGACATTATCCATTTCCAACATATGGAAGGGTACACAGGTATATAATATATTATCTTCAAGAATAATAATTATGTCATAAATATCATATATATTTATTAATTACTTTATTATAATAATCCATTTTAGATGGTTATAAAAAACAAAACACATTTCTTTTTGGTGGTGGTAGTCCGAAAGTATATACGAACAAAGTTTCCCTTTCCTATAGGATGAAAAAAAGATATAAAAAGGTTGTTCCATAATCCTAATAAATGTTTATTATAGTTAAGATATTTATTTCATTATGTTATGATGTTTAGAATATATTTTAATTATATATGTGAATAAATAAACTCAAAAACATTCAATTAATACTTATACCTCTTTATTGGATATCATCCTTTGGAATACACTATAATACTTCTAGGATTAATCTTCTAGTGAGACCAATACCTATAAGATGTGTGTGGGTGGGGAGTTAGGATGTATTTTAGGAATATCTTGGTTAAGCTATATTTCTCAGTGTTTGTATAGAAGCGAGGATAAGAGGTTCCATTTTATAAGTGAGTCGAGTCACACAATTCTAAATATTAAGAACATTCAAATAATATACTATCATTTTCACGGGAAAGTGAAACCAAGGTAACCAAATTTATAAGATAAGATAGGTTAATAAATAACTCCACTAAATAAATCATATTTAGACATTTTTTTATGATATGTGAAGTCTTATCTCTTAGTTTATCCCCCCTTTTAACCCTTTTTACCCTTACCACGATAATAATCTTTTACCATAGTAACTATTTATTATGAATAAAAATGAAATTGACATTATTATAAAATATTAACATGTTAATTACAAATATATAATTTATTATACATAATTAAAATTCTAGAATTAGAAAAAAACAATTCTAATATATTTTCACAAAACACATAAAATTTTTTTTTGGAAAAATAATTATTTTTATGTGTAAAAATGAAGTTATAATTATTTAAGCCAACTAATCTTGAGTATGGGTGAATAAAACAAATTTATTGGATTATTATTAAAAAAAATTAATTTTAATTGACATTATTACCATGAAAACCTTGAATGAAACCTTCCAAACACACTATTTATTAAAAAGAACCAATAATTGTTTTTAATTAGAATAAAATATAACATAATCTTTAAAAAATGAAGCATGTGTTTTCATTTTCAAAATAACGTTTTTAAATGATTTATTTTACTCTTTAAGAAAATATTTTTTCTATCCAAATATTTTAGGAATTTTTAAATAAATCATACATCATGATGTCATCATAAATCTTATGATATTTGTTAAAATTAAAATTTTCACTATTCACTAAAAAGTCACCCATTTAATAAAAATACCAAAAAATTCACACTAAGCTAATTTTTATATGATTAAATAAAAAAATGAATTTATTTAATATAATTAAAATTCATAAATATATAAATTTATCTTTTAAATTAAAATAAAAAATGTAAATAAAAATTTCATTTAAAAAAAATGATGATTTTAAACATTAAGGATTTTTAAAATTATTTCATATCATTTACAAAAGTGTGTTCATTTATTTACTTGAGAATTTTATAATCATAATGTATTTATTTATAAATTTCATTTTAATAATGTATTATTTACTTTTGTTTAGTGTTGTGTATATCACATTCTATTCAATAAGATATTTACTTAAAGTAATACATTCTAAAATATTAGGTTTCAATATTCTCACCTCTCCCTAATGAAATTTCATCCTCATAATTTTTATCATGTGTCTAATTGATATGGGTTTAAACACCTTTATAATGAATTCCAAGGAGTGGAAGATGAAATTTTAGACCATTAATTTAAAAATGATATTAATAATGGAACCTTAATATGAGTAGTAATGTGGCGTGGGAGATAATTATACATAATTTCAATGAAATAAATTCTAGTATTTTTGAATGGTTTTAAGGAATCTATAGTGATGAAATTTCCTTTTGAAAAGAACTATAATGTTTATGTTAAGAGTAGGAAATATAATTACCCATGATTCACATATATTATAAGTATATTAGATCTAAATAGATGAATATTCATTACATAACATAACAAAATCACACTAGATCCATATAGGTTTAGTGACTTTGGAAACATATAAACATAAGCGCTTGGTTGATAAAATATCTACATCATCTCTTACTTATTTATTCATAAATAAAACCTTTTTTAACATATCATACTCAATACCATTCTTCATATCCTGGGGAAAATAAACATAAGAAATGGGTGAGATCAGATGCTCAGTAAGGGTAAATAAGGGATATATCAAACAAAGCATGAGCATAAGGGAATAAAAACATGAAAAAATATTTTAAAATTATAACCTATGTATTAAAATCATAATATTGAGTCTTGGAATAAATCTTGGATGTTCATAAAACATGAATCATAAAATAATAAAAGAATATAATCCTTGATAGCATTAAATATACATAAATCACAAAATTTTTGGAATAATCATAGAATTATAACATCGTGAACAAGTATAAATAGAAACATGTTCACTCATTAAGTTAAGAACACGAAATAAGGACCTAACATAAACTTATAGACATGAAACCTGGTCGATGCATAATCTTATGAACTTTAAACAAAGTTCCATTCTTAACACTGTGAACATGTAATCATCTTCATGCATAACATTTTGAACATATAATCAAGTTCATGCATAACATTTATGAACATGTAATCAAGTTCATACATAACATTTTTACTCATGAGTTATCCATCTTTACCCAATGCATTAGAGAGAGATATAGATACCTCTCATCATATACTAAAAACCATACATATTTGTTCCAAAAGAACACAAATCATTCATCATATCATACTCATTAAAAAAATGGTCTCCATAAAAATTTCATCACAACTCATTGAAAAAGACCGAAATCCATAAAAACCAAGGCATCATAAAAATAAGCCATCCAAAGAAAGAATAAGGATGATATCCTTGGATCATATCCCTAGTAAAGAATAAGTAACATAAAATACTATTACCATAGTTGGAAAATTGATTTTGAAAAATCACTTGATATAATTTCTTAAGGTAAATATCCTTTCTATTTTAAAATCATTATGTTTTGAGAAATAAACTATAAAGGAGAACATTTTCTTTGAAAACAACCTTATAAGCTTGTAAAGGAATCTTTAAAATATTATCGCATCATGAAAGAGGGAAAATCGAATAATTACATATAATTTTAAAAAAACATTCCTTTTGACTTTTTTGAAAAGAAACATTAATGTGGACTTTTTTAAATAAAGTAACGTAATAATATCATATAATTAAAATAAGTGTTAGTCAAATGAACCGATTATGTGTATTCGCTGTAAATCCACATAAAATGAGTGGATATACAAAATAATATAATCCAAATCCACTTCACAAATAAAAATAGAATGACATAATCAATGAATTATAAGTTAAACCCAATGAATGAAAATTGAGTTAAGAAATCCCTTACCTCAAGTCATGACTTTCTTTATTCACATTGAAACCTCCTCTTCTTAGAAACAACTCCTTTATATATTCTCTAATGGGATATAGGGTTGGTATTTTGGAAAGAACAACACCTATAAAATGTGTCTCGGAAAGTTTATAAGAGAATTTCGTAGAGTTTGTTTGAGTTAGAAGACTCAGTGTAGTGAAATGTGGTGAGGGATAAAGTGTCCTTTTATAATGGATGAGAGGGGCACTTTTGGAATTTCACAAAAGATTAATTTATAATAAATTGAATGTCAATAAAAATACATGAAAATGGAAAGGGATTCAAAGATAATTTGATATATGGTTTTTATAACATCAACCAATATATTTTGACCATGTTTTGGTGTAATTTAAAACCTTATCATTTTGGTTTCCCCTTAGTTAACCTATTTTAATTTTAACTACTATAACCACATTTTCAATATTAAAAGGTTTTGATTTTTACTTATAATGTTTCAATTTAACTATAAATGGAAAATTTATGATATTCTAGACTATAAATTATCCAAATTTTTCTTATTTAGTATTTTTATGATTTTTAAGCAATTTAATAAAATATTATTTTATAAAATATCATAATTTTCAATTTCGAAACTATTCATTACGTTCACTTTAAGAGAATAAAAAAATAAAATAATTTTAAAAATAATAATTTAATACACCCCTAATATGTCATAATCCACTAAAAAATTCGTGTAACACCTTAATTAATTCATATTATATTTATTTTAATATTTGAAATATCATTTATTTTATTTTTTATTAATTATATAATTATTACACCATCGTTGTGTAATTATTTAGGGTAATTATTTCATTACTAAAAATTATAAATAAAGTACCATGATGTATATAAATATTATATATTTCATAATATTATTTATAGTTTAACACATCCTTAGGATAACCCCATATTAAAAATGTTCTAATTATTAAAAACATGAATTTTACATATTTGATTTTTCTTTAAATAAAATATTATAAATGTCATAATATCATTAAAATGGTCCCAAAAGTCATAAATAAATTTATATCATGAAAATAATTTTATTAATTTTAAAATGGATACTTATATTAATGCATAACCTACTTTCGTCCCCATTTGGACACATAAGAGATATTTAAGACAAAGTGACATTTTTTTACTTTCTTGATTTAAATAATATATAATAAATTTTTATGGAAAATTGTATATTAAACAACTAAATTTAGAACCTTATGTTCTAATGTTATAATTGAATTAATCCAATAATTAATAAGATGAAAAATCATAGCCTTGTCACTCATTTTTAATCTATATTAACCCATTTTACCCTTTACTAAGGTAATGATTTTTTCCATAATTACTATTCATATTAACTAAAAATTAAAGGGAACTATTTGATAAATTTGGAACCAATGATTCCAAATATGGAAATCTTTTTTCAAATTCAAAAAATATAAGTTTCATAACTTAAATTAAAATAAAACAAAAAAAACGCAACGAAAATAGTTTTTTTTGAAAAAATGACTTTTTAAAATATAAAATGATTTTATACTAAATTCAAGAATTAAATCCACTTAAAAAATAATTATTGGATTATTTTAAATAAAAATTTTCTAATAAAAATTTAAAAATAATCAAAAACATAATTTTAACTTGTAAAAACATTAATAGAAAATACAGTTTTCAAAACAAAATCAGTATTTTTCACTATTCCTTGAAAAATAAACATGTTTAGAAAATTATCAAAAAATAATTTTAATATAACATTGAAATTATGAATTCAAAAATTAAATTATTTTTTTCAAATGAGTTTTATATATTTTCAAGAAATTACTATTCACATGAAAAATAAGAAAAAATCATTTTTGAAGAAAACTTGTTTCTTTGAAGAATAAAATCACTTTACTAAAAATTTGTCTGTTAATTTTATAAGAACTTACCAATACATTCATATTGACCTTGATATTTATATTTATTTGATAAATTATCTATTCTTATTCATTCCTTCCAATTTAATGTCTAGAAAATAATGAACATATAATATTATAATAATATTACATGGTTCATTTAAAATCACAATTGCATACAATGTAAGCTATCAAAGAAATAAAATTATTTAAAGAGAAACATTTCAAAAAAATCTTAGGGTGTTATATTTAACCCCCATTAAAAATAATTTCCCCCTCGAAATCCATCACTTGGATGAAACTAGATGGCGATACCTCTACCTCATCACATCCTCAATTTCCCGTGTAGCTTCCTCAAGCAGGTGGTTTTTCTATAAAACATCAACCAAGTGAGTGGAATTATTTTGTAGAATGATATCTATTTGATCCAAAATCTATATCAATTATTCCTCATAATAAATATAATTCTCCTGTGGTATTAACTCTAAGTTCAGTACATGTGATAAATTATGTATGTATATCCTTAGGAGAGATACATGGAACATACCATGTACTTGAGAGAGGTTCAATGGAACCACCAATTGGAAACCTATTATTTAGATATGATTAATAAATTTAATTGGACATATATAACAAGGGAATATTATCCCCTTATTTCATCCATAGAGAAATTTTCATAAGGACATACACTGTAACTTAAAATTATATATCATGTCATTGATTATTAGTATAACATTTCAGTCCACATTGTACAGTCCTTACATACTACTGAATGGATCTAACCTTCGCTTCCTTCCCATAATTTTTCTCAGGACCTAATAGTTTTCTTTCAACAAATTTATTCTAGTATGTTAGAGTTATACACATCCTTAAATAAGGATTCATATTAATTCTCTAGTGAAAGCAATTGTTGTAAGAAAACTCATCTTGAGGAAGGTGTTAATACCAAAAACCTTTTAAATTTATGAAACAAGATCATAAAATATACTCCAGAGTTTGAATTATTATGTCAAACTAACCATATAACTGAATATTATATATAGAGATGAAACTCAACTATATATCAAGAGCATACTTAAGACTTTTCCAAAAATTTGAGGTAAAATAAAGATTCTAATAAAATACAATTGAATGTGGTATTTTATGCAGGCTTACAACTTCTATAATTTATATTCTAGAAAGTGGGTCCAAATAGAAATATTCTCTCATAGGAATGAAGTGTGCTGACTTTATAAAGTGATTGACTGTAACTCATAATTATATCAACTTCAAAGTTATGATAACACTAGTACAAATATGTCCTATAACAACACTAGTAAATGGGATTTATCAGTATTATATAAGTTAAAATAATGTGAGCGATGTTAAAGGGTTAGATTTAACAATGATCACAAAAATTCACTAATTAATGCCCCCTTTACGAGTATTAAAAAAAATGATTAAGGAGGACTTTATCAAAACTTTTTAGAGCCGTTAAAGGCCACTTATATCAGTGCTAAAAAAGTGATGATAAAGGTCCCCTTTATCAGTTATTTTATTAAGCACTATTAAAGGGGGTAATTTTTTTGTTCAGCAGCACCTTTTATTAGTGCTTCCCATACCCTTTATCAGCACTTGTTACCCACATTCCTGGGTGCTTCTCCTATTAGCCCTTTATATAATATTCCAGCCTTTTGCACGCGCCACTACCTCTTGTGAGTTTCTAACCTGAGACCTCCAGCTTATACGCCCATACTTTTTCTACTCTCCTATATTGTTTTGTTATATATTGTATGATATATATACATATTTATATATTTTTTGTTACATTTTTTATCCATATATATATATACACATATAATTATATATATATCTATATATTTTCAAATACATTTATAAAATATGTTTTTGTGTGCGTGTATGTGTGTGTTTATAAATAAAAACATACATACATATATGTATTTATATATATGTCTACATCTATAAATATAATTGTACATATAAATATTTATTTACATATATTATATATTAATATTTATATACATATATTATAATATATAGATAAATATATATAAGTTTGTCAATACACAATATATATATATATATAAACATTATATATACATTAATTGTATAGGTATATAAATATTCACACATTTTTATTTTAAATAAAATGGACATGATTTTTTATTTAGATAAGGTTTATATACTTAGAAATATATTATATATATAAATATGGATATATATTTATTTATAAAAGTAATTTTTATGTGTTAATATATACAAAATATGTATATATTTTTTTTATTTGATTATAAATAATAGTAAAATATGAAAAATGATAAATATTTAAAACCATAATTCAATATGAATGTAATACCTAGGAATAAATTCAATTTATACTGAAAAAATAGAACAATACCCACTTAAACGAGACTGAAATTCCATCGAATGTTAAAAAAATGGGATACCCTTACTAAAAAATCAGTTTTGGAGGCATTATAAACCTTTTAGGCCTAAAAAATGTGACATGTGGTTTCCCAATCACTAGTGTGTAGACCACATTACAATATTCGATTTGATATGTGGTAGAGTTCAAATATAAATCTGGATTAAAAGTTAAGCCTATTTGAAGTTTGAGTCACGTTTTCAAATTATTTCACAGCATTTATTAATTTTTTGATTTTTTATATCTTCAAATTATTATTTAATGACTATTAATCGATAATAATTAGTAAATTATTAATTAAAATTATTATTTTTTAATTACTTTATAATCATTTTTTCGCTAAATTTCTTATATATTAAGTGTAAATGCATATTTATCCTTATATAAATTATATTTAAGAAAATATAACACATACACACACATATATATATTACTATAAATATATTATTATGTGAA
This sequence comes from Viscum album, assembly GCA_963277665.1. Taxonomy (NCBI): domain Eukaryota; kingdom Viridiplantae; phylum Streptophyta; class Magnoliopsida; order Santalales; family Viscaceae; genus Viscum; species Viscum album. The sequence continues at coordinate 477,739,225 of OY728135.1, forward strand.
TATATTATTTTTAATGATTAATTTTTTTATAAAATTTACCCTTTATGGGTGCTAGTAAAAAAGTGCTGATACAGACCCCCCCTTATCAGTGCATTTTTACTAGTGCTGATAAAGAACCTCCTTTATCAACACTTTTTTACTATCACTGATAAAGATACCCCCTTTATCGGTTCTTTTTTTAGTGTTGATAAAGGGTGATTTTATCAACGCTTTTAGCTAGCACTGATAAAGCCAATCATTGTTAAAATACTATTTTGTAGTACTATAAACCCTAAAGGTTATCAGTACCTTTAATGATATACCCATGATGTTTAAAGGCATTCCTCCTCAAAAAACTTTTTCACAATTTATAAACCAAATGGTTGAATTTCCATAAATGTCTATCAAAATATCTGTAATTTTAATAAACTTCCATCACATAAAACCTGAAAAGAAGTGTTAAATACTTTGAACTTATTATCAACCATAAACTCATATATCCACGATGGTATTGAAAACTCTTAAGTTAATATTTCATATACATACATGTTTTGAAATCCTTATATGTTTCAAAATACATGGAGACATATATACTTCAAGATACCATTGGTAAAATACTTTTACAACATAATTATTGATTCCAAATACATAAAAAATTTAATCCTTCAACATTATTAATTTATATGCAATAGGTACTTCGTTTTTTGAGAATTTAGTTCTTAGGTTAGGGCATTGATTTGGATAATTACTAGGTTCCCCACACATAAGACATTGAAATCCTAAAAAATTTGTCACTCTATGACTTTCTTTTCCACACAGATTACATTTTCCCCTCCATTTGAAATATTCCTCAAAGATCTTATTCCCACCTTCTTTTCATGTAGGAAGGAAAATATTCTTTACTGTATGTTCATAACCACATTAACTTTCAAAAAATTCCCTATTCCTCTTATTTTATGTGTTAGGAATATCATCGAAGTTCACATTGTTAATCATATATTGTAATTGCTGATTATGCATAATCACAATATCTTTCCCTCCAGCCATCATACAATTAGGTTTCTCATAGTCACCGAATTTTCCATCAAATTCATTGTTAACATGATTCTTTATGGTTCTATCCATAAACTAAAACCAAAATCATAATGTTAGAATCACTAATCATAGTGGAAAACCACATATTCAAAATAAATTATAGGATGCTTAAATAATGACACTTTATATGAAACCTTACGTCTATACTTAGTTATTCATATTAATCATCTATTTAAATCCTTCTTAATGGGTTGTAAAGATTTTGTGAATTTCTAAGGCCTTTCCCCTAGGAGTGTCAAACTACGTGTACAACAAGGCCTATTTTCGTGCACCAGGTGCCAATCGAGTCCAACTCAATGCGGCCTTTTCCAAGTTATCACCCCTATGTACCTCTGTTATAGAGCCACATCCTATTGTAGTATCCATACAAGGATTTAATTTCTTAGAAACCACTTTATTTATCCTTTACCAAAATTCCAAGACATTTTCCTATATATTTAATCATCCTTAGACTTATCCTTAGAGACATCCTTAGAAATATCCTTATAAATATCCATTTAGATATCACTAATGTTTATCATTCTTGTTTATTGTGGTTAACTAAATCTTTTCCCATATACCAACTATTTTGAACTATGCTTATCATATATAGACATTACATCTAAATAGATGAATATTCATTACATAACATAACAAAACCACACTATAACCATATTATTTTATTGTCTTTGGAAACTTGGAAACATAAACATATGTCTTATAAAATATCTAAAACATTGACCACTTATTTCTTCATAACTATCACCCTTTTTTACATATCATACTTAATACCATTCTTCATATTTTGGGGAAAAAGGGTGGTCTCAGATGCTCAGTAAGGTTAAATAAGGGTGATATCAAACAAAACATTAGCAAAAGGCTATAAGGACATAAACACAATATTTTAAAATTATACCATGTGTATCAAAATCATAATTAGGAGTCATGGAATAAATAATGTATTATCATAAAACATGATTCATAATATAATTAAAGAATATAATCCATGAGAGAATAACATTAGGCATGAAATTTTTGTAATACACATAAACTTATAACATTTTGAACATGTATAAATAGAAAAAATTTCACTCATTATGTTAGGGACATGGAATCAATCCCTCACATAATCTTATAGACATGAAACTAGGTCCATGCATAATTTATGGACATGAAATACTAGTCCATGTGTAATAATGTGAACATGTAATTAGGTTTATGCATAACATTCTAAACATGTAATCAGTTTCATTCATAACATTTGTGAACATATAATTAGGTTCATGCATAACATTTTTACTCATGAGTTATACGTATTTACCCAATGCATTGGAGGGAGATATAGGGACCACCCATCATATACTAAAAACCATAAATATGTTTTCCATAAGAACATAAATAATTTATCATATCAAAACTCATGAAAAGAAATGGTTTTTATAAACATTTCATCATAACTCATAAAAAAGGACTAAAATACATAAATATCATGCCGTTATATAGATAAACCATCCAGATAAAGAATAAGGATGTAATCCTTAGATAATATCCCTAGTAAAGCATAAGTAACATAAAATATTATTATTATAGATGGAAAAAGGATTTTGAAAAATCACTTGAAATAATTTCTTGAGTTAAATATCATTTATGTTTTGAAATCATTTTTTAAGCTACAAAATTATGTATGAAAAATATTTTTATTGAAAAGAACCTTGTATGCTTATAAAGGAATCTTTAAAACATTATGGCATCATGAAAGTGGGAAAAATTTTTAATCATGAAGAATTTAAAAAACATTTCTTTGGAATTTTTTAAAAATAAAAATTAAAGATGATTTTTAAATGAAATTCCATTACAATGATCATATCATTGAAGTGAGCAATAATCAAATGAATCAATTATGTGTAGTCACCATAAATCCACATAAAACGAGCAAAGATACATCATAAGATAATAAAAATTCATTTCACGCATAATATTATAATTAAATAATAAATTAAGTATAAGTGTAACCCAATGAATGAAAAATGAGTTAAGAAATCTTTTACCACAAGTATCGACTTTGTTTGTTCACGTTGAAACCTCCTCTTCATCAAAACTAATCATTATATCTTCTCTAAAGGGATGCAACCTTGTAATTTTGGGAAGACCAACACACATAGAATGTGTCTAGGGAAGTGTAGAAGAGAATTTGGAAGATTTTGGTTGAGTTAAAAGACTTAAGGTAGTGAAATAAAGTGAGGGAGGATGTGTCCTTTTACAGTTGTGGTGAGGGGAACGTTTGGAATTTCTCAAAAGATTAATTTATAATTAATTCAATCTCAGTACAAATAACTCAAAATGGAAAGGTACTCAAAGATAAGGTGGGGTAGGTTTTTAATCCCATCAACTAATAGATTTTGAATAAGTTTTGGTGTAATTTTAAACTATATCATTTTGATTAAACCTTATTTAACCTATTTTAGTTTTAACTATGATAACAACTTATTCAATATTTAAAGTTTGTAATTTTTACATATATTTAAATGACAAACTTATGAAATTTTCAAAAATAACTTATACCCTTTATCCTTAATAGTATTTTTATTATTTATAAAAATATTAATAAAATATTAATTTCATAAAATATCGTTAGTGTCAATTTAGACACTATTCATTACTTTAACTTTAAGAAAATCAAGAAAATAAGATAACATAGAACCAAATAATTTAATACACCACTAACATGTCATAATTCTCATGAAAATTTATGGAGTACATTAATTAATTCAAATTATATTTCTTTTAATATTTTTAATATCTTTTATTTTATTTTTTTATTAATTGAATAATTAATGCATCACCATTATGTAATTATTTAAGGTAATTAATTCATTGATAAAAATTAAAAATAAGTTACCATAATGTAGATAAATATTTTAGAATTCAGAATAATATTTATAGTTGAATATATTATCTGGATAAACCTATATTAAAATTTTTATATTTATTAAAAACATGAATGTTACATCTTTGATTTTTCATCAAATGAAATATTATAAAGGTTATAATATCATACAAATGGCCCCAAAAGTCATAAATAACACTATATTATGAAACAATGTCTATAAAGTTCAAAATGAACACATATATTCATTCATAACGTACTTTTGTTCTCATGTGGACACATAAGAGATATTTAAGACAAAGAAAGTGGCATTTTATAACTTTCATTGATTTAAATAATATATAAGTAATTTTATGGATAGGTTTCCATTTAAAAACTAATTTTAGAACCTTAGGTGTTAAGGGTCGAATTAAATTTATCCAATAAGAAATATGATGAAAACGTATAGCCTTATCACTTATTTTTAATCAATATTAACCTGTTTTACCCTTTATTGAGGTAATACGTTTTCCATAGTTACTATTCATATTAACTAAAAATAAAAGGGACATATTTACTAAATTTTTGAACCATAGATTAGAAATATGTAATAATTTTTTATAAAATTAAAAACATTGAATATACGTAATTTAATTTGAAATAAAACTGCTAAAACGCAATGAAAAATATATTTTTTCAGAAAAAATTAGTTTTTAAATATAAAATGTTATTATACAAAATTAAAGTATAAAATCAACTTTAAAAATAATAATTGGATTAGTTTAAGTAAAAATAAATAAATTAATATTTAAAACTAATCCAAAAAATAATTCAACATTATAGAAACTTTAAAAAATATAATTTTCAATAAAAATCAATATTTTTAACTATTCCTTGAAAAATAAATGTTTTTAGAAAATTCTCAAAAATTAAGTTTAAGATAAATTTAAAATTATGAATTCAAAAATGAAATTAATTTTTTCAAATACATTTTCTATAACTTCTAAAATCTAATATTCACTCATAAATATAAGAAAAAATAATTTTTGAAGAAAATGTATTTTTTTTTAAGAATAAAATGTCTTTACTAAAAATTTGTGTGATAATTTTCTAAGAACATAAAAATACATTAATATTGATTTTTTTCATAAAATTTATATCAAATATTGTTTAATATTATTCATTACCACCAATTTAACAGCTATACAAAAATGGACACATAATATTTTTATAATATTATGTGGTTTGTTTAAACTCATGGTTGCGTGCAACGCAAGCTATCAAAGATATAAATTATTTAAAAATAAATATTTCATAAAAATATTGGGGTGTTATAGGAAACTTATAATTTCCTAAATATTTCTTCAATCATTCATTTTCAATTGTGAGACTCATACCTATGAATGTGTTCCAAAAAGAATACCATTATATATAGAAAATATTTTCTACACAGGACATGGTAGATTTACCATAATATTTATTAGGTTGAGGACTATTTTAACATCAAAATATATAATAATAGAAAATATACTTATTTTATTTATTTCCATAATATAAGTGAAATTTTATCCTTCTTTTTTGTATTGAGTAGTTTTCCACCACTCCTTCACCTCATATTCTTAATGATAAATAACAAATTGAAAATTTTCATACCTAAGGAACTAAAATTATCTATTATTGGGTTATATGATACATAAAAGGATTAAAAATTATTCCTCTTATTGTTATCCATTAACAAAAACTAAAAAGGTTTTCACATGTTACAATAATACCAAATATGAATAAACCTTCATATGATGAAATGATACATTAATATCTAAATCCATAATAATAACATATGTCACGACCCCCTCCGCACAAAGTGTACCCCTCCTGGGCCGGCAATGTGAAAAGGGAGATAATGACCCCCGAGTCCTGCCTCCAGTAGGCCCCGGGTTGGAGACTAGCACCGAGGGTATAATAAACACTCAAATGGGAGGCGTTACCCTCTAAGAGAACACATGCATAAGAGAGAGATAAGATAGACACAAAACAACACCTACTCAGAACTGAAATATAAAAGAAACCCATGTACATATATGAAATGCCATACAAAAGTACTACAACTGAAAGGGAAAACTACAAGTACCAAAAAGGGAGTAAAACAGAAGCGACCACATGCCCGAACAGCTCCTCCAACCACAAGCTAGTAGTTACCAGCTTGATCTCCAACCTGCTCCAAGTGACCTAAAAACAATTTATATATGCGTAGGGTGAGTATAATAGTATACTCAGTAGGATCCTCCCCAAAGCATCTCATGAAAAAGTAAGGATATCATGCTAAAGCATAGTGAACAACAAGTGAAACTAAATCGTCACCTAAACAGGTATACTAAGTTCCCAACCTCACCATGGCTACTCTCACCAAGTAATGCATACAAGAATATAGCATTTAGTAAAGAATATCAAGGGTAACCTGCTACTACATCCCCATTGGTTTTCTTCTTTTCCCCAACGACATACATCATGTGCATCTCTCTCCAAAGGCTTGCCCGAATACACCGGGGCTAAGCTCCACAATCTACACCATGTGCACCACAATGTCTTTCCCGCAGACACCAGGGCAAAGCACCACACCATCCTCACAACAAAAATTAACCAGGTAGTTTCCGGGAGCCACCACAACTCGCATAACGTGTATCATACGTCGGGTATTATACCTCAAGCCATTACATCCCATACACAGAGTAAGGATCCTCAAGACATAACAACCTATACACGTTACACCTATAGTAGTCCAAAGGATATTGTATCCAAAATATATGTGTGTGAATAACCACAAGCCATTACATCCCTCTACACAAATATATGGGGAAAACTGACCAATGTGCCTAATGGCTCTAGTATCTACCAAGAGTAGCGAGTGGGGTAAAAGGGGGTAGTCAGCCATTCTTCCACCCACCAGAATGTTGGGGAAAACACCCCCCATGGCTCAGAATCCCCAGGGTACCAGTTTCCCTTACTGAATGGGTGGAGTAGCGTATAGAAACACAAAAAGGAAAGAATATACTATAACTCACAACCACACTATGGGAATAACCTAGTCTTAGACACAACTGCAGCTAACGTCTCTCAGACTCTGGGCTTCCACTTCTAAGACTAGGTATCCTATAATCACACAACCATTTAAAGAACATCATTAGGTTACTTCATTCCCCTTTTTCATCAATTCCACTTTACGTTAATTAATTCTTTACACATTAATTAACCATGAACAATCTTCATTAAATTAATTATCATAACACCCAAAGTCAAATGTTCCTTCAAAGTTACAACCTCGTCATTATATTCCAGTATATCCATCCCTATGGGTTAACATAAATTATTCAAACATTCATTTCAAAATTAATTTCCCATATTCTCAGGTATTCTAGAAAAGCATCATATGCTACTAAACACAAGGGGGCTCAACACAGTGAGTATATATACTACTCGTCGAGTCTGTGCTGCATATAGCAAGAGCGTAGACCCATTCTACCTAGATAGGATAAACACGGAAAGCACATGGAATACCCCGCGTGTCTTCACCCCTTTCAGAATAAGGGTAAGCAAGACCAACTGCCATGAGTAGTGGAAAAAAAGTAGCTAAACAACCAAAGAATCCACAAGCAACCTACAACCACATCCATCCCATTCCATCATCCCTAGTGTCCTCCCCAACACCCACATGCATAAACCGATCCATCTAGCCACTCTAGGAATCATCCGCTGCCACAACCACAAGTCCTCAATGCCCCCACATATCACAACACCCTCCCAGGGTCACATCACCACACAAGCAGCAAGAAAACAAACATCACATCAATTTGGGCTCTTGGCCCTTTAACAAGGCATCTAGCCATCATACAACAAGCACCAACAGATTTCAGGTTTACCAACCAACTGAATTAAACACATCATCATCCTTAATTTGATTAACACCAAGTTAGAACAACACCCTCAACAACAACAGCAACCAGATTCATTTACATGCCTCTTTATCTTTATCCAATTAATTATCAACTAATTCCGGATTTATGTTCTTTATCAATTTCATCAAGAGCAACATGCTAACAAGCAAGGCATATATATGACACTATCTAGAAAATCAAGAGGCAAACTGTTATCACAACACAAAACAACATGTGATCAAACCAATTATTTTAATCTGGTTCAAGTATTTAATTAGGTTAATTCCAATGTGATCCAAAGGCCAAAACATGATAACTCTACGATTTCACATAAACAATTAGAGAAGCTACAAATCCAATACCTCAAATGTTTTTGAGGAAACCCACAACGATCAAAGAACGCCCAAGAAGACCGGGCCGATTCACCAAGGATCCTACCTAGATCTCCTCTCATAACACATCCAAGACCAAAGATCATCATAAATGACATCCACACACTTAGATATACCCTTAACGGGCATAGATCTATGATCCTGAGAGAAGAGAAGGAGTAGATCTAGGTAGATCTATGAAACCAAACAAAAGGGATCACTTACCTCGAGAAACTGGATTCGATTCATGAAGAGAAGCCTCTGAATCACCTCCAAAATGCTTGGGAGAGGTTATCTAACCTTAAAGGGAGAGTAATCCCGAGTTATGACCACTTAGGAGATTAAACAAGGTGATTAAAGTAAAAACGAGTTAGATCCACAATTTTAGGATCTAACTTTAAGTGCCTGCATGGTTAATCCGCACGGTTTAACAAACCGTGTTCTAACCGTGCATTAGCTTCTACCTCGACAACACTCGTCAAACGATTAGTCCACACGGTTTGGCAAACCGTGCGTTATCCACTGCCCCAATACCAGCCTTTCATGGTTTGGCCGCATGTTTTAGGCAAACCATGCGCCAACCGTGTGAAATCTAATACCCTTTAGCTTTCCTTAAAAGTACACCCAAAAGCACCCCACAAGTCACCTTGACTTCCCGGAACACCTCTAGATCCAAATTTTCACAAAGGAATGGACCGGAGAGGTCCATGCTATTATAACATACAATTTTCAATATAGATCATTCCATAAACAACCAACCTTAAAACTTTTCAAAATTGGCCTGAATATATTCAAAAAAATAGAAGGATTTAATCACATATTTTTCCAAAATAAACTTAATATTTACCTTCAAATAACATTGATCACTCATTATTTCACACACCAAAAAATATAAATCAAATCATATATTCTCCAAAATATACAAATCATTTCCATAAATTACTTGAATACAAATAAAGATACAATTAAATAATATATGATTCCAAAAGATAACACAATATTTATTCCTCAAATAAAATCAACTAATTTGAAATAACATCCCATATTTGCCAATAATATACAATTTACCTTGATTCATGTAATGTTCTTAGAAATATATTGAACTTATTATAAAATAACACCAACCACATAATCACTAAATCAATTTTTAATCCCATGGTTATCTATAAAATAAAACACATATCCCAAAAAAATATAACAAAACTTTATCTTAATTATATATAATTACCTCAAATTAAAGATCATATTTTACCTTAAGGATATATTTATAGATTTTATCCCCAATATAATAACATTCATCCCAAAAAATCTTTATAGAAAATCATATGATAAACCTGAGAGTTACATATATCATAAAAGGGTATCGATTACTTTAAACTTATGATCAAACATAGATATAATATCTAATTATGTTTTTTAAAACTCTTAAATTATCGTCATTTGATAACTTCCTAACCACTTAGGTTACCTAAAACCTTTCTTTAATACCAAATATAACACCCTATGACACTGAAAACCCATAATTACATGATTTATAACAAGGGTTTCACTTTATTAAATTTCTAGGATTGTAAGGTCTAGAGTTATAGAGAATTTGGGAAACCATTTAAATAATAATACCCACATATTCAAATAATTTTATATTTTTCTACTGTATGAAGAACTCCTTATAAATGATATTCTTTATTTATTTAAGGATAAATTCAAATATTTATATATATATATATACTTTATATATGTTTCATCTTATCTTTATCCATGTGAAAGACATTTGATAACACGAGATGAAAAAAAGTTCAATAAAGGATATAATAAAAAATTATTGATGTTTCCCTTTCATTTTATTAATGTATAATTCATTTTAGTTTAGTGTTGTTTATATCACATCCTCTTCAACAAGATATTTATATAAATTAATAAATTTTAAAGTCTAAGGTGTTTACACTATTAGAGTTCCATTAACACCTATGCCTTATTCATATATAGTTTATATTATTATAACTATTTATAGAATAAATCTCACAAGTTATCCTATGAGAAACCATCATATTTATTTTCATAAAGCAATATATCCTTCCATAATAAAACTATCCCATCTAGAATAATATAAATTATCACCAATAATATCTCCTCAAATATACCAATTAGTTTGAAAACATTGTGAATAAATTAAACCCACTATTATGAGCCCTTCAGTTCCACATCACCATGAATGGGTAGGGTTTTTAACATTTAAAATCCCTAAGTAACATCAATTATTAAAGTTTATACCCATGGAAAACCATAATCTATAACCTAGATCACTAAAACTAAACTTATCATGAGTTGTGAGTCCAATAGTGCTTCCGATGATGGGGTTTGTACTATTTTATCCCTTTTATGCTCCTCAAGTCGTCACTAGGATGACATGTAACTATAATAAAATCCTACTAATTTAAAAATATTTCATTCATGTGAACCATTAGTCTCAAGTAAAATTTAAAAAGCTTCTTTCTATATAATTTTCCCATCACATACCCTTATTTAAGATGTTTCAATATATCATTGAACCATTTCAATCTCATATCAAAATAAATAAACTTTTTATAAAGAATAAAATTTTAAAAAATATATTCATAATATCACTTTATAAATCATAGTACTATACACATATAATATAATAAAATCCATATTAAAGTCATGAATACAAATAAATTAATTAATTACACAATTTATGATGTATTCCTATCAAGTTTTAATTAATTACATCATCACTAATATATTATTTTAGAAAACATTAAATATTTGTAGGTGACATTTATTTGATATAAAAATATCATTATCTAAATTTAGTTATTTATCTATGTGAGTATTTATTTTATTTCATAAAAATTATTACAATGTCAACGAATTAATCACACAAAAGAAAAAAAAAATTATCAAATCCATGTATATCACTATATGATTATTGAAACTCACTGAAATCATTCATTCCTTATAAAAACTAAATATTCATATAGTGATATTTATTTTTTGTTGTTTAAACCTACAAGATATTTTAATTAACATTTTTTAGTTTGATGTTAAGTCCTTTAAATTATAGGTATTGAAGATTCATAAATAATATATTAATAATAATTTATGATTTTTATTCAACACACATGGATTCATGGTAATTTTTTCCTATAGATAAAGCATCAGATAGTGAAACAGATGTCATGCTAGTACCCAAAATGATGTTTTACCCTAGGTATGATTTATTTTTCAATAAAACTAAGGCCCCCAAGTTGAGTCCATCATGGGTGAATTAATTAATTAATTCTATTCTATTTATTTAATTGATCGCTTAGATTATTGAACAAAATCCATTTTACATAAACCTCCTTAAACCCTCTCATAAGGTGTAGACAACATAAACACTAGCTAGAGAGAGAAAGAGATAAAGAGAGGGAGGAGGATAATGAAGTCATTAAGGGAGATTTGATTATCTATGGAACTGAAGAAAAATATTCATAATTTTAATTTCCAATGGCACCCAACATAGAATTTATCTTCACTAACAAGATAACCAATCTCTAGGTTGGGATTTATTATTTTCTTATTGGTCTATTCTTTATAATTTCATGCACAAAAAAATGGTTTGGGAATTTAATTCCCAAGTACATGTCCCTAAAAATTTAAATATTTCTATTTTAACTTGAAAATTTTTATTCATGTATTGCTTCCCTTTTATTCTTCACCATTGGAATCTCATGCATAATGACTGATGAATAGATGATTGTGTTAATTGTAAATCCACTACTTCATTCCCCATTTCTTAATAATTTCATCACTTGACATTACCACAACTAGATGTTCAATTACTGGGATTTGTATTGATGATATATAGATATTTATGTCCTGAAATCGATAGATTTGGGATTTTCCATAAGGATCAGGGTATACGAGGTCAATGAAAAGTGATGGAAGAGTTGTGGGAAGGTGCATTGATATGGGGTTTTGGTGTATAGAAATATAGGATTTATGGGAAGTTAAATATAAACCCCTTATGATCTTTTTTCTTGAGAAATCATGGTAAAAATCTACAATAATGGGAAAATGTCATTTTATGTGGCATTTAGTAGGGATTTGGGATCAATAAAATCTAAGAATGGCGATGATGAAACAATTTATTTTGATATTCTAAATCAAATCTTAAAGGAATTTGATATTCAAAATCCAATCTTAAAAGCACAAACACATATCCTATGTTCTAGGGAAACACATCATATAATTCCTAGGTTGTGGTAGTTAGAGTTTCACTAAGATATAAATATAACATTACATGTATCCATAAGTAAAAAACCATATAACACTAATACCACTGTCTCATCCTCTACATAGAGTACACACCCAGGTGGTTGTTTGACCAAACATGTTGTATACCTTTTAGGGAATTAAGTGTTTTTCCCTCACACAACACTATCTATTATGGTACACAATGAGTATCCAATCTCTCCCACATTCCATGTAACCTATAAACAAAATCATGTAGGTTGACCCTTATATTCCATATAGTGATTTGGTAGAGGGGAAGACTACCCTAGAAGGGCCACATTCCATGTAACCCTAAATAAAATGAAATCTAATTCTCAATCATAGGAGAATATTCATATCTCCTTTCCTGGGACTAATATTTCGATTCTTGATTAGTCTTTATTAAGAATTTCTCCACATAGGACATGGTGGAGAATGTATCTTTAGCATTATAGGTGTGATGGAAGGTGATATATATAGTTTTGTCTCTTATTCTCTGTAGGGATAATGGAAGGGTTCAGGTATGGAGATCAAAGATTTATCAAAATTAGTACCACTGGTGGTATGTTTATGTCATGGAATGGGTCCCACACATCATAAATAAGGTTATCACCCCCACATACTTTGGGTGCATGTCCATTATCTACAGAATCGATACCCCTTTTCATATAGGTCAAACAAGGCATGGGTCCTTCACCAATTTCAATTACCCCCTCAATCAATACATATGATTTGATAAAGAATTGGACCCTTGTTATAGTATTAGAGAGTTTTCATATTTTTATTGGTTGAGGTAGATCAGACTCATGGTGATACTCGATGGTTCTCCGATAGCTAGGTTATTAAGAGCTATATTTTCTTCTATATTCTTGTTTCTCTTGATTAAATAATATATGGGGTATTTTTTATAAGTTATTGATGAACCAATTGTTTCTTTGAAGGTTTTTTATTCATTGTGAACATTAAAATATGTTTTTGATCTTGTGTTGTATATAAATTTTTGAGGATACCTTTTTAGGAGGAAATTTTTAGAATGATAAATCTAGAATTTCTATTAAATGAATTTTCTAAATGTCTATAAATAATTTATAGAAATTATTTAATGATATTAAAAGTACCAAAAATCATGATCAATAAATATTATTAATGATTATATCTGAGTTTTTTATAGGAGAAATTTAAGGTTATCAAAAATAGATTCTATAATTTTGAGATTATGTATATTCACTGTAATGGGATTTAGTAAGAAGAATGTAAGAAGAAATTTCTGTCTTTTGGAAGGAGTTTTAGAAGGAATTTTGGAAGGTTTTTTGAAAAAGTTCACTAAAGATACACATTGTAGTATGTATAACATGATTTTGTATTTTTGGAAGAATGAGATAAGGAATCTGATCCTTTGAAGGTTTCAGAATAACAAGTAATGCAACGCTTCACTAATCCTTAATGTTTCAAGATCATGAATATTTTGTATATTTATGATTCAAGCTAGGTTTTTAAAAGTTATGGATTGAGATAGTTGATAAAATTATCAGATAGAGAAATATGTTTTTACTAAAAAAACATTCAAGATCTCAATGGGTGTAGAAAATGGATGGAGGATACCATTAAGATATTTTATAAGTTCTCAAGATAGAGACATTTTTAAGTCAAAATGATGAATAATTTTATGAGTCCATCAAAAAAGAACTCTAGAAGGATAATCCATGATAATGAAATATATTTTCTTAAAGAAAAATCAATGAAGATGAACTATGAGTTTCCATAAGATAAGATATGAAGAAGATATGAGAGTTTATGGAAGGTAAAATTTTGATGATCTTTTATGATTTCAATTAATGTAATTTTGAAAGAATCATAATAGATTTACTGTATAGGACAGAACCAAAAGGTATTATTTTCTTCCCTCAGAAGAATATTTTCTAGAGTAATTCAAGGACATTAAATTATTATAAATTTATGGATTATAATGATTCTGAGATGTACATACGACATCCATCATTCATGATAGAAAGATAATGATTCAAGATGATTTTTAGGAATATTTGATGATAATTGATACAAGAATGTGAGTAATACATTATAATGTTTATTGACTCCAATTTATTCTAAGGATCTAATCGAAATCATGTGAAGAATGTATTGTGCTAGAGATTAGAATTTTTAATCTATTTATCTACATCATTTATCAGTATATGTTTGAGTATATATAGGGTGAAATTATATTTTTAATGTTATTGAAAATATTTTTAATTGAGAGAAATTTAAAAGAATAAGAAGAAGAATTTATGAAAGAAAATGTTCTAAATATAATGAACTGAAAACCTAAATTGGGATAAAGTGATGATTTTTTCTAATTCATAGGATCAGAGGAAGACCATAATTATTACTAAATATGTTATAGGATCATGAGATCTTTCATATATTGGTTGAAGAATGTTTTGTGAAATAGTGATAACTAATATTTGTAGGTCAAGGGTGATTCTATCCCACCATCATTTGGATTAATTGTGATTCTTTACCAACCCAATTGTGTACATATGATGGATTTTAGTGGAAAATTTATGTATTGGGTGATTATAAACACAATAAGTACTATATAACAACATTTGGAGTAAAATTTTTAAAAATTGTGTGCCTTGTATTTTTTTCTTATCTTTATATACAGGTGATTTCATGACAAAATTTTGAGTGGATTGGAACTCTAACAACATTCATGTGTTTATTTCTATGGGATAGAAATTATGAAAATATCACCACTGATTCAACCTACCCCTACCCCTTAGTTGTGCTAAATTTGTAGAAACTTTAATTGGAATCAAATATATGATTTCCTATTTAGATCATTTCGTTAATGTATGGAGTATATAAATTCTATTAACATTAACGGATTTTGTATATTAAATGGAAATAACTATCATTGTTAAAATAATAAGATAATACCCTATCTTTTTTCACATGGACTAGAAGTGGTAAATGGAACAACCATTAGATTTCCACTAAGTGAAAAGGATGAAACAATGAATTTTACTAATATTAGAAATCTAGAAGATGGTCATAATTCTCGAAATTCTATTTGTAAGTTTCATTCATACAAACTCAAAAAAAAGGTGATGGGTCTTTAAATGAATAATGATATCTGTTATAAAATTGAAATCACTTATAAAGGAAATATTTAAGAAAGTGAAACATCAATTTTGGTGGAGTAAATTTGATTATCTAAAAATAGTAGAGGATGATACCATTGATGAAAACCTCAAAAGGGTAAAATAAATAGTTAGTAATATTAGAGGTTTTGGAGAAATATTTTCAGATTCAAACTTTGTTAAAAAACATGATAAATTTTCTTGATATATTTGATCATAAAATATCAACTATTGTATATTGTGAAACAATTTAACTTAATGTTCGTCAAAGAATTTTCATTATATATGAAATGAGGAAATAAATTTTATGTAATAATAATGAAAATGATGAAACTTATTTTGAACTAGTAAAGAATAAAAATATTTTAGAAGAAGAGGAAGAATTATTAAATAAATCATAATAAGTATGTCTAGATGTTAAATAATATTCATGAGCGATGAAATTTATAACTAAAAAAGGGAAATGTAAAGTAAATTATAGTGTTAAAACTTCCACTAAAATGTTTTATGCTTGGTGAAATTGGAAACTTTGATTCAAATTTCATAATAAATAAAAGGATAGTTTTGAGGGTGGGGAAAATTATAAATTAGGGAAAACTTCTAAATAAGTCAAGAGATCTAGTGAAAAATGTTGATTTTTAGGATGAAGCTAAAAGATCGTGATTTTTAAATAAGTTAAGATTTACTCAAATAAATGTAAATCATCAGATGAATAAGTCCTTCAAAAAAATCACTAACATTATGTCTCATGTTAAAAAGCACGGAGAAACTTCTTTTTATTGCAGTAGGATAAGGTGAAGAGCCATACATAGAATATGTTTTGAGGTCATTACTTGAAGTACATATAAAAAAAATATAATATTAAGAAGGAATCCAAATGACATGATAAATTATAATTTTTTAAAAATTAATAAGAATATTTTGATAATATTAAATCGATGGAAGAAAAGGTTGGAGAGTAAGAAAAAATATTGAAAGAAAATGATGTAAAATTTTCTATGAATGAATAATAATTCAAGAAGACTAAACCAAGATTCCTTGAAGATGAAGAATCCTTTAAAATAGTGAATGATGATTTTTATAAATCTATATAATCACAACACCAATCATCATAAATTTTTAAAAAATAAAACTATAATAAATAATTTCAAAGTCATTAGGATAATTCAAAAGATTTTATGTTTATCTCAATTAACTAGGTAGGTTCAAATGAAAGAGAATTAAATTCATTGATTAAATGGTATAGTGAAAATTTAAATTAATTTCAAAATTAATCAAAATAAAAGGTTGGAACCCAGAAGAATAATTTTCCACAGAAAAGAAATAATGATATTAAAATATTCTAATGAACCTCAACAAAAATATTTCAATCAATATTCATATAAATATAAAAGAAAAAGATTCAATGGGTGTTATTAGTGTTATAGAGAATTTGGGAATAAATCTTATAAATCACGGTACAATGTGTCACTTTCTTTGTAAATTAATTAGTCAAATGGTAGAAATATTAGAAGGATGATAAATTCTGACAATATTAATGATAGAGTTTGAAAGTTGAAATTTTTTTTATGATAGAAAGATCTAAATTTAAACTATCTAAAGGAAAAAAATATGAATGTATTGACACAGTGTGTGGAAGGAGTGATCAATCTAATAACAATTTATAATAAATCATGACAACTACACCTAGATAATTCCTCTCATAAATAAATAAAAGAAATATTATAAAGAAAAGATTGAATAAAAGTTAATATTAGTTGAGGTTTAACTAAAAACTAGATAAAAGGGGAAGTATTGGATTTTCGATAGTGTGTGCTAATATGAAATGTTAGGTGATATGAAAATCCTAAAAATATCATATAAAATGATGGAGGAATAGTTATATTTCGGAATGACTATTCACTCAAAATAATAAGATTTGTCACAACTATCATTGAATCAAAAAAGATGAAATCCAAGGATGTTCAAAATATTAATAAACTTGAACACAACATAATAAGTGTTATCTATATTTATGGTGATGGAAATGATGTTATCTTCATGAAGGATTATATAATTATAAAAAATTACAAATATAGAATGATTATTACCAAGGGATTCATAACTTGAAGTTATTTATTTCAAATTAGTGATCTAAGAGAATCTAGTTATTTGAGTGATAAAGATGAAAATGAATTATGGTAATGGATAATTTTCCATCTTGGAAAAGGAAATATGAGGAAAATATCTATAAAAGATTTTTTAGGGATCTTAATCAAATTAATAGGAAAAGATATATTATTTTTGAAACATGTGATAAATGGATGAATGGGCATAAAAATTCATCTGATAGTATAGATTCAATATTCCCAACCTTTTGAACTTAGTCACTCTGATTACTATGGACCAATGATATATCAGTACACTAAAGGTTATATATACTTAAAAACCTTCATTGTTGGCTTTATACGAATGAATATGGTAATGTTTATGAAACAAAAATATAAGGATGTAGATATGTTCAAAATATTACAGAAGAAGGTTGAGAGGGAAAAATGTGTGTATATTAGAAAACAAGGAACAAATAATGGAATGGAGTTTATGTATTACTACTTTGAAACTTATATACTAAGGAATACAACTAAGAATCAATGTAGTTCTCCTTATAGTCGACAAAAAATAGAGTAGTAAAGGGAAAGAACTGAGTCTAGCTAAAATGGGAAGATCTATGATTTCTAAGTATGAAATATCAAAATACATCTGGAGGGAAGTGGTGTGTATGGTGGTACGTGTTCAAAATATATTTTGCTAACATTGGAAATAGAAAAAACTCCCTATAAAATGTTGTAAATAAAGTGTCCTACTGTTGAATACTTCGTATTATTTGGGAGTCCATGAATGATGAAGATTAAAAATATAAACATATGATATGTTAATAAAAGGGTAGATGAATAAGTATTCTTGGGTTATAACACAAATGAAAGAAGATACATGTGTTGGAGTAAATGATCACACAAAATTATGAAATCTGGTGATGTTAATGTTATTTAAAATACGTTTAATGAAACAAATGAAGGAAATGGTCATTCTAAAATTGTAATGAAATGAATATTACAGCCTTCCAAAATAACTAAATAAAAAATGAAATTAATTTATATGGGTTACACAAATTATCTCCATATATTCTTGAAATGACTATGATCTAGAGAAAAATGAAAAATCTAAATTACAAAAGATATAGAAATTGGTTGAACCAACCAACATTATCAGAAGAATTGAAGCTCCAGTTCATATGATAAGGAAACTAAAATAGGAAATCAAAAAATAATCATGTATAAAATTTAACTATGATTACTATTAGAAATTACTTCCATAAATAATGGTTTGAATCCAAGAATGAAGAGTTTGAAAATATTTAAAAGAATGTCACTTGGTAACTCATTTTAAGACCAAAAGATAAAAATATCATAGGAACTAAATGAGTGTTTTAGAATAAACTGAATGAAAAAGATAGGTTTTACAAAATAAATATAGGATCATTTATAAATGGTATTCATAGGTTGAATGGTTTGATTTTTAAGAAATATTCACCACTATTGAATTAATTGAAACTATTAGAATGTTCTTGGAAATTAGTACACATTGAAGATACAAAATGTATTAGATGGATGTTAATTCATCATTCTTAAATGGGGAATTTATGGAAGAATTTTTTATTTAAAATCTAGAAGGATTCATCTTTAACAACAATGGATGGAACATATTTATGATGAATAAATCCTTTTATGGGTTAAAGGGGGATCCTCATGACTAGTGGTCAAAACATGATAATTGGAAGAAAACACTCAATTTCTTTGAGGAAAATATTATAGAAATATTTATTTAAAGGTAAAAAGTTCAATAACATAGATTGTTATATTTTATATTTATGTTATAATATTTTTAATTTATTAATATCATATGTGGTAAGAGTTATCATAATTTTAATGAACCAAGATTTTGTATCCTTTAAAATACACACTATTTTCTATAACATTTTTCACATGCTACAACCAATGTAAAAAACCAACAAATAACATGTTAAAATTATAAATAAATCTATATTAATTACTAATATGGTATACTATTAAAAAATTATATGGTAAAGAATTAATATAATTTAATATTGATGAAGTTTATTTTTAATACAATCCATTTTCTTGGTATAATGTATTATATTTTAAAGGATAAATTTTAGAATTTAAAATTTATAAAATAAAATTTATCTATTAATTCCTCAAATCATAATTTACTTAGTATGAATTTTTTAGTTTATTCTCAAAAGGTATATTTCTAATCGAGAAATATGGTCTATTAAAAAATTATAGTTTTTATTATTTTATCATTATGTAATCTTATACTAGAAAATTAAAAAACCCTCTATGTAATAAAATATTTATTTAATGAATAAAATTATTAATTATAAAATATTATTTCAACTTATAATTCTATGTTAAATATTTTTTAAAACACAATTAAAATGTTATTTTAATAAAAAATGGTTTTTTTTTATTTTCTTCTAACTAAGTGTTTTGCTTGTGATATTCAATTTTGGATTACCATTAAAGCCTCCTGATTTTTTTATAATAAATAAATTTATTTCACTAAAATTAGTATCCATGATAATTATATCTTATATATAAAATTAAAGCATAAAAATGTCAGTGTTCTAAAAACTTCTTTACTCGGTGATGTCTGTTTATTTTAAAATGTAATTTTCCCAAATTTAGAAATTTGATATGATAAGATTATTCTATAATTTAGAAATAAAGGGTTAAAAATATGCAATAATTTCAATTTTAATTTTTTTTTTCTGAAAATTAATTATTAAGGTAAAAAATAGTATCCTCATAAAAAGTAAAAATAGTAAAAAGAGGTTCAAATAGTGAAAATGGATAATAATGTTAAAAAATATTTTCAATTGAGTTTTTGAGTTTATTTCATACCTTATCTTGTCCGGAACTCCACTTTTATTCCCTTTTGATCCATTTACACTTCAATAGTTCCATTTTATTATTGAAAAATGATGGTTGTTTCCAAAAGTGTCATTTTATATTATAAAAGGATATCACTTAAACTAATTTATAGATATATATAACATTCAAATTACTCATTTAAAATAATCCTTTATAATCAACCTATAACCTTATCCCACAAAAATAATCCATTGGTCACTTATATTTAGCCCATTTCCTTTAATTTCAAGGTAACTTTCAAGGAAAAATCAACTCTCCAACACAAGTATTATCTCTTTCTTAAGTAATTATTATTAATATTACTCTTAAAAATATTGTATCACCATAATAATATAATGAATTAAATGTAACTATTCTAATAAAATGTTGTTATTAATTCCATTACTTTAATTTATTCATTTCCATACACATAGAAAAAACAAAAGTACATCATTAGTGGGTTGCGCAGACTACCGTCTCCACGAAGTGACATCATTTATTTTTCATTATTAAAATTAATGGATGGTATTAATGGTGGTATTGATGAATAAATATTATACATATAATATAATTATTATTCTTAAATTTCAATTTAATATCCACCTTCATCCCCTATAATGCTTTGAGAAACAAGAACGGTAGTCGTGCATATTTGCAGATTACTGACACCACAATGAATCAATTTTCATTTTTAATTTACAATTCCATAAATTATTAAAAAATCCTAAAATATTTTTCACCATAGTAAAAAAATATCATTAATCTAATATTATAATTATATTACATAAAAAATAAACACATCCTTAATAATACTCACCAACTAAGTTAAAGCATGTTCAAGTTTGGGCCCTTTTAACCACCTATGAGAACAATGATTTAAAATATGATTATGAATGACTGTAGAAAAATGCAAAATAATAATTTTATTGTCACGACCCGCCTTCACCAAAAGGAGGGAAGGGTCAGCAGATTTCTAGGACCTTTCTTCTTTAAGTTGAAGGAGAGATAATGACCCCCGAAACCCACCGTCAATAGGTCCTGGAGTGCCGACCAGCGCCAAGGGTATATAATCACTCACTAAATGGAAGGAATTACCCTTTTTTCGTTTAATAGGATTGGGAGATAAGATAGTAAATATAAAAACACCAAAACTAGAAGTGCAATAAAAGCCAAAAAAACCATTCCCATATGCATGTTCCAAAAGTAAATACCACAAAGTACAATGTGACCACAAGTTAAAGTACCAAATAAGGAAAAATAGCAACTGCAACTGCCCCCATAGGTCCAAGCTAGTATGGTCCCGCATGATCCCTGATGTTCTCCTGGAAACCTAAAAGCAGTTTTATATATGTAGGGTGAGCATACAAGTATACTCAGTAGGGAAAAACCAAAGACTCTCGTGCACAAGTGGGGAGACATACTAAAGTCCCGTGAGAAACAGACAACCAACACATATCGAGAAATTCACCCATCCCGCTCACCGACCACACTCACTAAATAATGCAAGAAAAGTATTGTATAATAAAGAACATCGATGTTTGGGTACCCCGCGCCACTTTCCCACTGTTTATTGAAGACATCCTACACATCGAACCAATCCCTCCACTGCCACACCCCGCCCACACACACCTGGGCCATAACCTCATGCAATACCACTGCCAAACCCCGCCCGCAAACACCTGGGACACAACTGTCTCACGTAACCATGCCTGAAAACACCTAGGCTAGAACAAACACCATCACACCCGAAGACACCTGGGCTAGAAGATCCACTACCACGCCCAAGACACCTGGGCCTCATCCCAAAGACACCTGGGCCTCATCTCAAAGACACTTGGGAAACCACCTTCCCGCACACACCTGGTCCTCAAATACCACACCACCCTGCCCGAAGGTTCTTGGGCAAATAATGGACTTCAGGCCATCACAGCCTGCCTAAAGATACTAGGTCTATCCGGGAAAGGAAGCACAAAGGAGTTATTAACCAGCCACTAATATAAGTGTTGGGAAAAACACTCTCCCCCATGAAATGGGGGTGTTCGTCACTAAGTGCTCAAAATGGGTGGGGCGCGAATAAGAAACACAAAAACTACAAGTATATATATAGGTAAAAATTACTCTCCCAAGCATATGTTTTTCTTCAGTCTGCCTAAAGAACATAATCAGTACCATGACCAAGGCACAACTCACACCAAACGAAAACCCATTTATCCCATCCTTGTTTCATGTTCATTGATAATGTTTAAATAAGTTATTGCACCCACTTAGGCAACTAGAAAGAATAAGCACAATCCAAGGAAAGAGTACAGTGAAACATCAACTTAAACATTCACACCCGGTTCTCTTGTAAAGTCACAACAATAAGGGGATAAGTGAGATCCCTCGAAGTACTGGAACCAAAATAAAAACCCCAAGGTACAGCCCCATGTTCCTAAAATCCTAGAGCCAACAGCTTCTCAACAATAGAGGATCCCACCCCAATTCATGATATAAACAAACTAACCACCCGACCTTAAATTCACAACCAATGGAAGCATAACAACAGGGGATCCCATCCCCAACCACATCACCCAGAAATCGACTGAGAATGAAAACAACAATCACACTACTATCACCAAAGAAAAGCAGGCCCATGCCGATATTTTTCAGGCTTAAATGATTTAACACACTCCATGATACCAATTCCTCTATACTTCAACCAGGGTTATAACAGAAAAGGGTTGATTCTGGTGCTGTTAATTTTATTTAGCCAGATTTACGTAATTTGCCAAATTCCTTTACAGGGAAAGGGTTCACAACCACAATAAAATCCATTTAAACATCACCAGAGGTAAGGGTTCATTAGTGCACAGATAAAGACCACCAATGGCCATAATTTTCAGTAGGCGTAAGTCCACACAATTAATAAAAGAAGATCATAAAACAAAGTAGCATCATCGATCGCGACACCCCCTTCGTTCTTTATAGAATTTGTTCATTATCATCATTTAGGTTTGGTTCATCCGATTCTACAGAATCAAAATCATGCCCACCCCACATGATACACACAAGGGAGAGACGAAGGAGAAATTCCCTACTTGATTGATCGAGGATAGGAGTTTATCTTCACACACTAGGAACAGAAGGTGAGCGATTCACAGGGGTGGGGCCTTGAGAACTCAAGAAATAGCAGAAAAAACGATTGGATGGTGATCGAGAAAAGAAGAAACCCACGGAGAAGCCTTTAGTTTATAAGGTCTAGGGACGGTTGAGATAAGAACATGAAACCGCGTAAGGAGCAGGGGGTCGTGGGTTGACCGGGAGGCCCCACACGTCATTAAAGGGTTCCTGGCCTTTAGGGGCAGCTTAAACCGACACACCCAGGGCCATTAATTGGCATTAATGGGCCTTAAAACAGGCTTAAAGGGGTTCAAAATAGGGTTTAAAACCCAATTTGTGCAAAAAGGAGGCACTGCTGGAAAAACCTTTGGGGGTAGGCAGGAGCAACCGGTAGCCGAGAGCTACCGGTGCCTGACAGTGACCGGTAGCCGAGCTACCGTTAGGTTGCATCTATGGGTAGTCGAGAGCTACTAGTAGGCCGAGCTACTGGTAAGATGCGGCTACCGGTAGACTAAGCTACCGGTAGGCCTACTACCGGTAGGCTAAGGCTACCGGTAGGCCTACCGTGGGTCAAACTTCACCGAGAAGTTGGGATGGCCTCCCAGACCACCCAGAAAACCTCAAGCATCAGATTTTTCACTAAGTAATGGACCTCCAAGAACCCGGCCCATTACATTAGATACCTCTCAAACTATTATCTCCCTAGAGAATCAAAACAGCCCAGAAGGAAAGAGAGGGTCCAAACAACCACCTCTAAAGATACCTCTCAGGAGTGAACCTCATGTTTAACTAAAACACATTCCACTTAAGAACCAAGAAACATACATGTTTGACTGACCGGTCTATGGGTTGGGGAGTCTCTTCCCCCATTTCAAGATACTATATTTTTTGGGTGACATTGACTCGCCCGCACGGGTTTAATCGCATCCACCTTAATGTGTCTTGATTAGGGGTCCGATCCTTCCCTCCCCATAGCTAGGTCTCTTCACACACATTCAGAGAGGAATGAAAAACCACATATTTCATAGCCAATAAGGTAAAACAATCCACCACAAAAAGTATAAATAGAACAACACAAAACTCAAAACAACTCAGGGTACTGGGCACACATCTATGATTCCCTCTACCACGTACTCTCCTCAAGCCCACCATGTCTCCATAACACATGAACCGAGGGAATGGTTCACCCATGAAGCACCTTCTCCTCACGATCCTCGATCATCACTGGTCTTTCAACAAAAGTCATGTCGTCCTCGATGTCTAGCTCTCCCCATTCAAGGATGTGTGAATCGTAGTGAAAATAACGACGGAGCTGAGACACATGGAATACATCATGTATCCTTAGTAGCGGCGCTGGTAACGCTAGCTGATAAGCCACTTTTCCGACCCGCCGCAACACTTCGAATGGTCCGATGAACCTGGGAGAAAGCTTACTCCCCTTGTCGAACCTCTATTGTCCACGCCGTGGGGAGACCATCAAGAACACGTGGTCTTCAACCTCAAACTCCAAGTTCCTCCTCATGGTATCAGCATACGACTTCTGTCGGTCCTGGGACACCTTCATCCTTTCCCGTATAAGCTGAACATTCTTTGTCGTGCTCTGCACCACCTCCGAGCCAAGGATGCCAGCCTCTTCGACTTTGGTCCATCACACAGGTGAGTAGCATGGCCTCCCGTACAAGTCTTCAAATAGGGCCATACCAATGGTAGAGTGATAGCTATTATTATAGGCGAACTCTAATAGAGGCAAGTGTCACACCCATGATCCTCCTGAGTCCAGAACGCATGACCGCAACATATCCTCCATGTTCTGGATGGTGCACTTTGTCTGCCCATCTATCTGGGGATGGAGAGTAGTGCTACGATATATCCGTGTGCCAAAAGCATGTCTCAATCCTCTCCAAACTCGTGAGGTAAACCATGCATCCCTATCCGAGACTATAGACCTCAGAACTCCATACAACTGCACCATTCATGCACGTAGCTTTGTGCCAAATCATCCACTACACTTGACTCCTTAATCACCAGAAAGTGAGCCTATTTCGTCAACTGGTCCACTACTACCCATATGGAATCGTATCCCCATTGAACCTTGTGTAGTCCATTGAATAAATCCATAAATATGTCCTCCCACTTCCACTCGGGGACATCTAGAGACTGCTGCAGGCCGCCTGGAACTCGGTGTTCAGCCTTAACCTGCTGACACACTAGGTACTTGGCCACAAACTCCGCCACTGCTCGCTTCACTCCGGGCCACCAAAACTGTCTCTTCAGACCCTGGTACATCATGTAAACTCTTGTGTGTACCGCTAGGGGTGATTTGTGGAACTCACTGAGAACCTTGCCGCGCATCACTTCTGGAACAAACAGCTTCCCCTGAAAAAAAATCTGGTTTTGACCATCCTCCGTCCATCCTTGTGGAGAATCGATCTGGTCAACACGGTCATGCATCACTTCACACTCTGGGTCTCCCCACTGAGACTCCTCCACTTGCTGAAAAAGAGATGACTACACTTCCATCTGATACAGGAAACCTCTACAGCTATCCATCTTCGCATCTAGGTGTAAGGCAGCCAACTCCTCCATTTCCTTACAAGTGTCTGCCAATTCTCGGACCGCATCTTCTTTTATATCCTACTCAAAGCATCAGCCACTACATCCCCCTTCCCTGAAGTGTAGGAAACCACGAATTCATAATCCTGGAGGAAGTCCACCCACCTTCGCTGCCGCAAGTTTAGGTCCTCTTGGGAGAAGATATAACTCAAACGTTTGTGATCTGTGAAGACCACAAAGCATTTTCTGATGAGTTAATTTCGCCATAACTTTAGCAAAAAAAACAACTGCTGTAAGTTCCAGGTCATGGGTGGCATAATTACGCTCTTGAGGGCATAGCTTCCTAGACCCATAAGCGATCACCCCTTGTCGCTGCATCAACACACATACGAGGCCTTGCCCTGAAGCATCACAGAACACCTCATATGCCGCCCCTTCTTCTAGTAAACTCAACACTGGGGAACTAACCAACTTCTCATTCAGATAGCTGAAGGTTGCCGCACACTGCTCACTCCACACGAAAACCTGGTCTTTCTTAGTCAAGGCTGTCAAAGGGGCTGCAACTCAGGAGAAGTTGGGTAATAACCTCCGGTAGTAACCCACCAGCCCGAGGAAACTACGACCCTCTGCCACATTCTTGGGTGATACCCAAGAAACAATTGCTTCAACCATTGATGGGTCCACCACTACCCCTTTCTTGGACACTACATGCCCAAGAAAGTGCACTTCTCGCATCTAGAACTTGCATTTAGACAACTTACCATAGAGTTGGTGCTATCAGAGGACCTCCAAAACCATCCTCTGGTGCTCCGCGTGATCCTCCTCTGATCTTGAATAGATCAGGATATCGTCTATGAACACAACTATGAACCGATCTAGGTACTCCCAGAAGATGGATTTCATAAGCCCCATGAACACGTCCGGGGCGTTCGTGACACCTAAGGGCATGACTACAAACTCAAAGTATCCATATCTGCACCTGAACGTCGTATTCGGGATGTCTCCCTCTTTCACTCTCAACTAGTGATACCCAAATCACAGGTCAATCTTCGAGAACCACCCTGCCCCTTTCAGCTGGTCAAAAAGATCGTCTATCCTCTGAAGAGGGTAGCGATTCTTGATCATTACCTGATTCGGCCGCATGTAGTCTATGCACAACCTGAGACCACCATCTGCCTTCTTTGCGAACAAGACTAGAGCACCCCACGGTGATGCACTAGGTTTAACATAACCAATCTTCATCAGATCGCCAATATGAATCCGCAAATCCCGTAGCTCCGAAGGTGCCATCTGGTAAGGAGACATTGAGATCAGCCGAGAACCAGGCTGCAAGTCTATCCTAAACTCAATATCCCGTCGAGGGGGTAGAGTCATCACCTCCTCAGGAAAGACGTCCATAAACTCACGGACGGTCTCTGGCACCTCCACCATTTAGGCATCTACTGACTCTACTGATATCTCAGATAGCAAGGAGAGGAGGGGTTCTTATCACCTGCTTCAATATTGACTGCTCCGCTCGCCGGTGAAGGTAACACACCGACCGACCAAGTCTAAGAACACAACCCTTCCTCAGAAGTAGTAGATGACGGCACACACAGAGAACAACCAGTCGATGCCTAGGATGACATCGTATAAATGTATCTATAGCAGTAGTAGATCTCTGACTGACTGATGTGGCCCTATCATCAGTTTGCATCCTCGAAAAACATATAAAAAGTCGGTCTGACCTCCGACTAGTGTGCTCAGCCCCAGGGGCACTAAAAGTCTCTCAACATCTAGACCTAAGGCACATGCTAGATTGGGTGAAACAAAGGAGTGCGAAGCTTTGATATCGAACATGACATAAGAAAGGGTTCTAAACAAACTAATCATACCAAGAACAACCTCCAGCCCTGCTGGAAATGCTGCCTCTACGGCGTGTAACTGTCCACACCCAGCTCCTCTGCCCCTCGGTTGTCGGCCACCTCCCTACTGGTCGGAACCTAGAGGGTCCTGATGCTGGAGACCTGGTGCTGACGGCCTTCCCCTTTGATGGTCCCAGCTGGATCCCCTCTCATGACACGCCTCCTAGAGTGTGCATCCACTCTACCACTTCAGCCTTCTTCTAGACCTCCAAGTATGTCGACAGGGTAAATGGGGTAACAACATAATAGAGGGAGGGTTGGAGAGCCTCCTCTAAATGTCTTTCCCGAGACTCCTCATCCGAAAAGAGGTCTGGAGAAAAATGTAGGAGGTCCTTGAACTTGATTCCCAACTCCCTTACTGACATACTCCCCTATTGGAGGGAGAGTAGCTCCTGCATCTTCTCTGCTTTCATTGTCGAAGAGAGGAATTCCGCACGGAACTCCCTCTTGAAATCATCCCATGCCACCTAAACCTCTCTCCACTCCCCCAGGTAAAGCGTCCACCACTGATGCGCTACTCCCCGCATCTGGATGACGGCCAGAGGAACCCAGTACTTGGTCGGGGCCTGAATCAGGCCGAAGGCTATCACCATCTCTTCTAGCCAGCCCTCTGTCTTCATGTCAGAGGTTCCACCCTCATTCTTCTCGAGGGTTTGTTGCTAGAAGGACCGAAGTGTCTTCTTCCAATGGTCATCTTCCTCCTCTCAATCAGCTCTCTGCCGATCGGCCAAGGTTGTCTCCGGGGCCTCGATCTCCTACACTACACATGGTCGCCTCCCATGTTCCATAACTGCAAGGTAATCAAGGAATGCCTAAGCCCAAGTAGTGCAGAATATTGTTCTTAAAAGTTCTTAAACTTCTTATTGATTTCAATTCCCAAAACACCCATGAAACACGAGAACACAAGTCATTATGATGCATGTCCCTTTCCTAGGGTCTCTACCCTGCAATTAGTTTGGCCTCACTCAGTCATTCGGTAGGTCCAGAGTCCTCACATCAGATCACGGGGGGCCATAAAATCCAGTGTCCTAGCCAGTCTTCCCTGGCTTAATTCACACACCAAGTTCACCCAACACTGTTTCCCTACCATCCCATGCAATCCTCACTATGCCTAACTCAAGAATCCATCCTATCTCTCAACCATTGCATCTGATACCATTCTGTCACGACCCACCTTCACGAAAAGGAGGGAAGGGTCAGCTGATTTTAGGTTCTTCCTTCTTCATGTTGAAGGAGAGATAATGACCCACAAAACCCGCCTTCAATAGGTCCCGGAGTGGCGACCAGCGCCAAGGGTATAGAATCACTCACTAAATGGAAGGCATTACCCTTTTTCTTGTAATAGGACCAAGAGATAAGATAGTAAATCTCATAACACCAAAACTAGAAGTGCAAGAAAAGCCAAAAAAACCATTCCCATATGCATGTTCCAAAAGTAAATACCACAAAGTACAAAGTGACCACAAGGTAAAGTAACAAAGAAGGAAAACAGCAACTGCAACTACCCCCAAAGGTCCGAGCTTGTATGGTCCCGTGCGATCCCCGAAGTCCTCCTGGAAACCTGAAAGTAGTTTTATATACGTAGGGTGAGCATACAAGTATACTTAGTAGGGAAAAACAAGACTCTAGTGCACAAGTGGGGAGACATACTAAAGTCCCATGAGAAACAGACAACCAACACTTATCGAGAAATTCACCCATCCCGCTCACCGGCCACACTCACCGAATAACGCAAGAAAAGTAATTTATAATAAAGCACATCGATGTTTGGGTACCCCGCACCACTTTCCCACTAGTTATTGAAAACATATTACGCATCGAAATAATCCCTCCATTCTCACTACAGTCCCACTGCCACACCTCGCCCGTAAACACCTGGGCCATAACCTCATGCAGTCTCACTGGAAAACCCCGCCCAAAAACACCTGGGCCACAAATGTCTCACGTGACCATGCTTGTAAACACCTAGGCAAGAACAACCACTGTCACACCTGAAGACACCTGGGCTAGAAGATCCACTGCCACGCCCGAAGACCCCTGGGCCTCATCTCAAAGACACTTGGGAAACCACCTGCCCGCACACACTTGGGCCTCATCCCGAAGACACTTGGGAAACCACCTACCCACGCACACCTGGGCCTCAAACACCACACCACCCTTCCCGAAGGTTATTGGGTTAATAATGGACTTCAAGCCAGTACAGCCTACCCGAAGATACTTGGGCTATCCGGGAAAAGGAGCAGAAAGGAGCTAATAACTAGCCACTAATAGAAGTGTTGGGAAAAAAACCCTCCCCCATGAAATGGGGGTGTTCGTAACTAAGTTCTCAACTTTGGTGGGGCGCGAATAAGAAACAAAAAAACTACAAGTATATATATATAGGTAACAAGCACTCTCCCAAGTTTAGGATTTTCTTCAGCCTACCTAAAGAACATAATCAGTACCATGACCAAGTCACAACTCACACCAAACCAAAACCCATTTATCCCATCCTTGTTTCATGTTCATTGATAATGTTTAAATAAGTTTTTGTACCTACTTAGGCAACTAGAAAGAATAAACACAAGACAAGGAAAGAGTACAGTCAAACATCAACTTAAAAATTCACACCCAGTTCTCTTGTAAAGTCACAACAACATGGGGATAAGTGAGATCTGTCGAAGTAATGGAACGAAAAGAAAACCCCCAAGGTACAACCCCATGTTCCCAAAATCCCAGAGCCAACGGCTTCTCAACAAAAGAGGATCCCACTACAATTCGTGATATAAAAAAAGTAACCACCCGGCCTTAAATTCGCAACCCCTGGAAGCATAACAACAAGGGATCACATCCCCACCCACATCACCCAGCAATCGACCGTGAATGAAAAAAACAATAAAACTACTACCACCAAAGCAAAGTAGTCCCATGCCAGTATTTTCATATTTAAACGATTTAACACACTCCATGATTCCAATTCTACTGTACTTTAACCGGGGTTATCACAGAAAAGGGTTGATCCTGGTGCTTTTAATTTTATTTATCCGGATTTACGTAATTAACCAAATTCTTTTACAGGGAAAGTGTTGACAACCACAATACAATCTGTTTAAACATCACCAGAGGTAAGGGTTCATTAGTTCATAGAGAAAGACCACCAACGACCATGAATTTCAGTAGGCGTAAGTCCGCACAATTCAGAAAAGAAGATCATAAAACAAAGAAGCATCATCGATCACAACCCCCCCCCCCCCTCGTTCTTTATAGAATCTTTTCATTATCTTCATTTAGGTTTGGTTCATCTGATTATAAAGAATCAAAAGCATGCCCACCTTGCAAGATACACAAAAGGGAGAGACGAAGGAGAAATTCCCTACTTGATTGACCGAGGATCGAATTTTATCTTCACACGATAGGAATAGAAGATGAGCAATTAGCATGGGTGGGGCCTTAGGAACTCAAGATCTAGTAGATGAAATGATGGGAGGGTGATCGAGAAAAGAAGAAACCCACAGAGAAAACTTTAGTTTATAAGGTTCGGGGACGGTTGAGATAAGAACGTGAAACCTCCTAAGGAGCGGGGGGTTGTGGGTTGACCACGCAGCCCCACACGTCATTAAAGGGGTCCTGGCCTTTAGGGTCGGTTTAAACTGATGCACCCAGGGCCATTAATTGGCGTTAATGGGCCTTAAAATAGGCTTAAAGTGGGTCAAAATAGGGTTTAAAATCCAATTTGTTCAAAAAGGACGTGCTGCTGGAAAAACCAGTGGGGGTAGGCAAGAGAAACCGGTATCCGAGATCTACCGGTAGACCGAGCTACCGGTAGGCCCGCTACTAGTAGGATAAGGCTACCAGTAGGCCTACCGTGGGTCAAACATCACCGAGAAGTTGGGATGGCCTCCCAGACCACCCAGAACACCTCAAGCATCAGGTTTTTCACTAAGTAATAGACCTCCAAGAACCCGGGCCATTACAGTTATTATCTATTATGAAAATAATTATTAATATATAATTTTTATTAATATTATATTATATATTTAAATTATAATTAAAGTATTTTTTATTCTCTAAAATTATCAAAATAAGATGTTTTCAATTTGGTTTTCACATAATGTAACCAAAAAACATATGGAATGAAATAATAAAATTTTAGATCAAAATAAGTTATATTTTATAAAATCATAAATTATATATCAATAATGAAATTTGTATCAAATAATGTCTAATGATATAGAAATAATTAAACATACAAAAAATATATAAAGTTATTTACATTTAATTTCTATAAAACGCTATAACTAATTAGTGTACTCATGATAAATAATTATATTATGGATTATAAATGGGTAATATTTATATGTGTGGTTACAAAATAGGTTATTAATTTATATTTCTTTTATGGGTAGATAGATTATGATCAATTATGTAAGGAAACAAGGTAAGGGATTTCATCTCAATTTTACTTTATTGAGATATTGTTTGTATTTATACATCAATTATTATTTAAGTGGTGTATACAATTAATTAGTTATATAAATTTCATGAATTGTGTTTTATTTATGGGATTTTAATTTTAATTCCATGTTATCCTATTTATTGGGTTTTTGAATAATTTTTTACCATGGTCATAATGATTTTTTCTCAATTTCTCTTCATCAAGACCTTTTTTAATATTATGAACCAATTTCTTATTTATATAGTGTATATACTACCGAAGAATTTATTTATGGATTATGCATGACTTAATTCGTAGTATTTATTAAACTATATGATTTTTTAACTCCCCAATATTATATGAAATATTTCTATTTCAAATAAATTTAATTTCCACGATAGCTTGTGATATAGGAAACCCTGAGTATAAATGAACAATAATGTAGTATTCAATTATAAATTATCTATTAATTTGGTGGAGTGAATAGTAATAAACAATTTTTGAAAATAATATGTCTAATTATTTTATATAAAGAAAATATATTGATAAATAAGCA
Source organism: Viscum album (assembly GCA_963277665.1). NCBI lineage: Eukaryota > Viridiplantae > Streptophyta > Magnoliopsida > Santalales > Viscaceae > Viscum > Viscum album. The sequence continues at coordinate 477,772,361 of OY728135.1, forward strand.
CTCAATTTTTAGTAAATTCATTATATTCTTCAAAAATAACATTCCCTCAAAAATGGGTTTTGTATATTTTTCTGATCAAAAAAATATATTTACTTTTTTCTAAATTTAGAAAATATTTCTAAATAATGAAAATAATTCTTTAAATTATCATATCAATATTATCTTATAATTAATTTTCAAAAAAATTATGAAAATATTGATTTTCCAATGAATAGTTAAAAATATTGTTTTTATTGAAAACTAACTTTTCATTTGAATAATTTAAAATTTTACTTTTTATATAAAAAATATATAAAAAATAAATTATTTAATTTATATTATTAATAATATAATTAAGTTCATTTGAGTTGATTTTATGTTTTATTTTATTATAAACACATTTTGTACTTCATAAAAAAAATTCTCAAAAATTTATCTCTATCAATTTTTGTGGGTTTAATTTTAAATCAAATTCTTCCACTTATATGAACTTAATCAAGAAGAATAGATACCATATTTGGAATAAGTAGGTTAAAATTTGGTAAATTTTTCCCTTTTATTTTGGTAATTATAAATTTTAACCATGGTAAATATTTATCACATCCGTAGGTATAAAATGGGAAAACATGGTTAAAACCATGCGCTAATGTCTCAAAATCAACCCAGTATATGCCTTTATTTCGTTTCTTGGGGTAAATTCAGAAAAATACATTTAAAATTCAAATTAATGGAATTTTAGTGACATTTTCCATTGATGATTATTTGTAAATTATTTTAAGTAATGAAAATTACATAATTTTACTCTCTTGACTTTAATATCTCTAAATTTTGAATAAAAGCATAAAAGGATAAAAATATTGGTTCTAAATGTTTATTTAAAATTTGAATTATTGTTTTTTTCAAATTAATTTATTTTAATTTTCAGTGATGAAATAATTAACTTAAATGCTTACACAATGATCACATAGTGCTCTAAAACCAGTAGAGAAATCATATAAATGATTTAGAAAAACTCTAAAAGTAATATTTTTTGGGAGATTTATAGTGCCTTAAAATTTTTATAGATTAATATAATATATTATTAATATTTTAAAGGTTTATATTTTAATTATATTTCTATCTTGATTCCTTTAATTTCAAATTAAATTAATATAGTAAACAATTACATTCACGATATTTTATGATATATAATAATTTATTAATTTATTTAAAAATAATAAAAATCATGAAATATGAAAATTAGGATGATAATTTTTCTAAAATGTCATCCCTTTTCCATTCGTAAGACAATTTTTAGCTTATTTTTATAATTATAAACCTTTATGATTAAAAATTTGTTATCACAGTTAAGGATAAAATTGGTTAACGAATGAGTTAATCTAGAAGATAAGGTTTAAAATGACACAAACACCTATCAAATTTTAATATTATTATTATTTTTTGACTTTATACTCTTTGAATTATAATTCATGGCTATTTTTAAGCATTATAAATGATTAAAACATAAATTATATTTAAATATTTTCAATAATTTTAAGTGTGTAATTTATATCCCTTATAAAAGGATACCCCTTCCCTTTTATTACACCATGTTGAGCAATATATCATGAAAAAAAATTTAAAAATATATTCTATGAATCCATATACGTTAATTATAGGTTCTATTCTTCTTAAAATATCATTCCATGGGTCCTTAAGAAATGATCTAAAGGAGGCTTACCAAAGTAGAGGTAATCATCCTACCTAATATCATTCAAATTATTTTTTCTTCTACCTCCTAAAAATATATGGTTCGTATAATCATATAATAACTTTAGTATCCTATGTATCCTAAAATATTATTATGATTATGTAACCACATGTATTCACTCTTGTTTCTATGAAATGAGAAGTGAAAGTTTCTCTTGTGCGTGCGCGTGGATTATCATCTCCACGTAGCGATACAATTAATTTTTCATCACAATACTTCATTGATGGTTATTATTATTGTTTTAATGTTTATAAATGATATTTGTGACATAGTTATTCCAATTTAATTATAATATCATATTTACCATCTTAACATCCCATCTATTGGAAAATGATAATGTCGCATATGTGTATGTGTGGACTACCACCTCCATGAACCGATGTGATTTTTTTCAATTACTAATTACATGGATGCTAATAAGGATATATTTAATCAATATATATGATATATATGATATAATAATAAATCTATAAAGTTGAATTTTTATTTAATTTTTTTGTTCCATTTGTTGAAAAGTAGAAACATCATTCCTGAAAATGTACGACATACCATCTCAATGAATGTTATTATTCATTTTTCTATCTATATACATTATATATGAATATATATATAATATTATATTTATATCAATATTAAAATTCTATATATAATGGAACCATCATAAAAGTACAAGTACTATAATTAAAAAATCAAAATTCTCATGAAAAGTGAAACAGACAACCCCCATAAATGATGATTTTAATAATGAATAATTAATCAATAGGTGTTGAAATGCTATAAATGGATCATATATGATTTTATATGTTTGTGATATTCTATGGTATATAATTATAATAAATTTAAATATATTATAATGTTTTTTAGAGTGATTACAACCCAAATCAAACTCAACACAAGGGATTTATTTAACAATCTCATTTTTTATCGGGATAGCTTATGATTAAGTTTAAAATGTTGAAATTATATGGTATAACAATCAATAAACTCATGATTTTTCTTATCCTATGTTTTAATTTTTAAGATTATATCTTTCCCATTCATTTTTATCTCATTAAGTAATCATGATACTAAAAGAATACTTTTAAAGAGAACTGATGTTTTTTCTCACTTCAGTGAAAAATCCTTTTTGTTCTATGTCTATGTTTGATAAAAATTTATTTCAAGAATTTTTATAATATTATCCTATGATTTTTTAAAATAAATTTTAACCATGTTTTAATTTGTTAAAAAATAGTTAAAATTAATTTTCTTATTATTTTTCAAATATATATTTTTTTAATTTTTACCAAAAATGTGAATAGAATATTTATTTTAATATACACAACATGAATATAATTATCCACTATCACAACCAATAAATGATTTTTAGATTTAATTACAATTTTAAAAGTTTATTTTCAAATTAAATGTTTTCATTATATTTGGAAAAACATTTATATTTTAAATAAGTAGTTTCAAAGTGAAAAGAGTATTTTCCTCAATAAACATTCCGAGTGATCTTTTAAATACATTTTAATCTAAGATGGCATAGATTGAAATTAATTAATATTTTAATGGTGATATAATACCATGAAAGCATACTTATTATTTCTATGAGTGGTTTATGATTTTTATGAAAATATTTTTACAAAACATATTTATTTCCATAGGTTTTTCTATGATGAAATGTTTATAACACTAATTTCTCTTCCATGGGTTATGATATAATAAATATTTTATGATATTTTCACACAAATATATATTATTTTCATTATGTTATCAGTGGGACTCTAATTATTTATCCCTTTAATGCATTGGGTAAAGATGGATATCACATTAGATAAAAATAAGTAGAATGGGGAGTGATCCAAGTATAATAAGGGAATTTTTATACTATGATTGTATGGAAGTGAACCGTTACTAAGGATAATATAGAATGGGGATTATACCCAATCCTATATGATATTCTTGGAAGTGATCCCTGACTAGGGAAATTATTTTCCATGCTTATATGTACTCTAAATACTTATTTCTTGTGCCATTGTTATAGTCTCATGGAACATGTTATTTAAATTCATTTATGATACATGTATTCTAAAATCAATGATTTATACTAGGATTAAATATTATAATATATGATATACTAGGTATGGTTTTAAAATGTCAATATCATATTTTCATACCCTTATATTCTTATAACGATAAAGTGGTCATTGGTATATCCCTTGTGTACCCTTACAGAGAATATGATATTAACCTTTCTAATTATTAATCTCACTAGGATATAAATAAAATTTTATATCATGATATTTATAAGGAGGGTGATAGTTAAGAATAAATAAGTGTGAGATAATGTATATCTTCTATGAACACGATTTTTATGTATACATGTTTCCAATGACACTATACCTATATGATTTAGTTGTGGATCATATTTCTATGTATTGAATATTCATCTATTTAGATGTAATATTTATGTATGAAATGAATAAGTTTATATATTTGTTATTAGAGAAATTTTTATCTTTCTTTTGAAACCAGGATGGGTAAAATTTTGTGATAGCCCATAGGATAGTCCTATGTATATGAGAAATTCCTATAATATGATAAATAATGGAGAATAGTTTTCCTAGAAAAACATCCCTATCTGGACACTAAAAGTAGATGTGGTTTTGGAACAGATACATCTAGGTGTAATTACCCAAAAAAGAGTTGGTAGAGTATATCTCACTATCTATCTAGTGAACTATAAGTTAACCTTAATATTTATCAAGTTTGACATTAATGTAGGATATGATTGGGTTAATTCTATTTTTTTTTTTACAAACCATTATAGTTGATTTGAATATATGATGAACATGTATGACCTAGGATAAACCTATGGTTTAATAGGATGAAAATAATGCTTCCTAATTTATCCATCATGTAAGTGATTTTTCATGATAATAAACATCCCACAATGATTATTGTTTCTCCCACCATGATTTTTGGTTTTATTCAATGGATAGAACCTAAATGAAACATGATAATGCTAAATACGACACAGAATGAAATGATTTTCCTATTGAACAACCAAATATAATGGGATATATAATGGAAGATCTTGTTGTTATGATTACAAAACATTCTCAATCTATGAATAATACTGATGTTACAAATAAGAGTAGAAGGGAACAATTTTATATTGAGTCCTTAATGAGGCAACATCCTCCTTATATTAGTTGGTCCATTGAACCACTAGTTGTTGAGAAATGGATTAGTACCATTGATATTATATTTTTTGTTTTCCATTATTTTGGAATATGGAAATGATATTTTATTTTTTTATCATTTAGTTGGAGAAGCTGATCAATGGTGAAATCTCATCAAAACATGTGGAAACATGAAGAAATTGACTCTAGGAATTGGGATGGGTTTATGCGAATATTTTTCAATAATTACTCTCCTTATATTGTTTATATAAAAATGGAGGATGAATTTAATTATCTAAGCCTGATGGATGATAAATCCATTAGTATATATGTGGAAAATTTTATAAGCCATGTGAGGTATTTTTTTGGTATTATCATGTAACCTAAAATTAATATTGATTGATTCTTCAGTGTCCTAAAACCAATTATTTGAATGGAATTATGCATATGGGACTTTAATGGATTCAAATAAGGATTTGATTTGAAATTAAGATGAAGATGGAGATTAGATTTATTAATCAATATCTTATATTTTATATGAAAATAATGATGGAATTCAATGTAAATTTTAGAAACCATTGAGAGAATAAGATGATATTTTTATGATTTAATTTTGAAAGCAAATATGTATGAGATTATTACAGGTGAACTGGTAAAATTTTTATGTGTTTATAGGAAGGTCATCATTAAATCAAATTAAAAGGTGATGAGAAGAATCTATTATCAAATTATGGAGAGAAAGTACCACATAATTCACTACTAAGACTCTAGTGTCTCAAATGGAAGGAGTATGGGAATTAATATAACCAATTCTCAAATAGGAAGGTTATTGATGATGATCGATGTCAGCATCCTCTTAAACCTAGGGATAAAAGGAAATTCCACTTGATTACTATTAACTATGTGGGGAAAGATAATGAAGTTGTTAAATGTATACTTACCATTCACTCTATAATTTTTAATGTCTTATTTAAATCAAGATCTACCCACTTTTTATATCTGATGAATTTTCTAAGGGTGTCACAATACCACCCCAATTATTAGATGTTAAATTAGAAAGGAAAAATATTAATGGAACAATGATCACATCTTAAGTATATGATTCTTATCTTATTGATGTTTGTGGGAATTTTATTCCTATAAATCTCATTATTCTCCCTATAGTTAAATTTTATATTATCTTTGACATGGTTCATGTTTTATTACATAAATAAAAAATCAAATTCCAAATAAGGGAAGTCACGTTTGATATTCTGAACCAACCAATGATCTTTGATTAGTGCTATGATAAATATAAAAATATGATAGAAATCACATCAATTATATGGGACTAGATTCCTATCAAAAATGGATGTTTATATTAGATGGTTGGAGAGACACTCATCATTGAATATATTCCTCTTATAGGAGAGTTTGTGGATTTTTTTTCTGGAAGATTTTCCTAGGCTTCCACCAAATCATGAAGTTGATTTTTCAATTGAATGAATACATAGTGCTACACCTATTTCAATGAATCTCTATAGAATGACACATGTTGCGATGAAGGAATTAAAGAATCAAATCTAGAAGAATCATGATAGATTATTCATTCATACAAGTAAATTAGCATAGGGAGAACCTATTCTTTTTGTTAACAAGAAACATGGATCAATGCAACTCTACATTGATTACCAAGAATTTAACATGATCAAAATCATGAAAAAGTATCATCTACTCCATATTGATGCTATTTTGATCAATTACATAAATCAAAATACTTTTCAAAGAATGAACTTTAATATGGATATCATTAATTGAGTGTCAAGAAAGAGTATATCCTAATAAATAATTCTATATATGGCATGGAAACTATGAATTTATAGTGATTTAATTTATTATTATTAATTACCCTAATATATTCATGGACTTAATGAATAGAGGAATTAGAGATTAATTAGATCAATTTTTGGTGGTATTTGTATATGATATTCTTATATATTTATAGATAAAGGAAGAATATGAATATCACTTTATAATTATACTGAAGACACTAAGAAATGGAAAGTTTTATGAAATATTTAACAAGTTTGAAATTTTGCTATAGAAAGTTTCATTTTTTGGTCATATAATATCATGTGAGGGTATATTAGTGGGTAAATCAAATATAGAATTTATTAAACGTTGAACCAAACCAACCGTTGTGACTAATATTTGATGTATACTTGGTTTGGATGGATATTATGGATATTTTTGATGAATTTCCCATGGATTTCTAATCCACTAACCAAGTTAACTCAGAAAGGAGTCATGTTCCTTCATACAAATGAATGTGAATGAAATTTCAAGGAACTAAAGAGAAGGTTTCATAGTGCACCTATATATACAGTACCCTATAGTGGATAAGAGTTTTTGATCTATAGTGATGTATCAAAGAGGGTTTTAGGATGCATCCTCATACATAATGATATAGTTATAGCTTTTTCCTCATGATAATTGAAGGTTTATAAGAAAAATTTCCCAACTCATGATTTATAGTCAACTACTATTAATTTGTTAAAAAAGATATAGATACATTATCAATGAAAAGATAGGTGTGACATATATACCAATCATAAAAGTTTATAGTATATATTTACCCATAAAGAGTTTAATATTAATTAGAGAAGATTGTTGGATTTTATTAAAAATTATGAATACTCGATGCATTAACACCTATGGAAAGCTAAGAAGTTGGAATATTCTCTGAGTCAATATCATCATTCATGATTATCTATGGTGATGATAATAAAATATTTTATATTTTTGGATTTAAAAATTATGGAACTGGAAATCTTGTTAGAGGGGGAGAAATATTGTATTTATCAAATGAGTGTTCAAGCATATATCAAAGTAAAGATTAAATAAGCATAAAATGGATATGTAAATCTAAAAAATAAGGTGAGAAATCTTCCTAAGTTTAACCTTGATTATTGTAACACCCCGAGCTTCCACGATACGCTTCTCATTCAATAATACAATAGCTTGCATTGTACGCAACTTCGAGTTCTAAAACATCGCGACAAATCAAAGTAGCCGTTATGAATAGTAATAACCACTTTTTAAAATTATAGAAATTTTATATGTCAAAATGGACTTCATTTTTGTATTAGTAATATCGAAATTAGCTTATGTTGAATTTTTGGTATTTTTCTGAGAACTTCTAAAATTTTATAAATAGTGAAAAATACTTAAAACAACTTTTTTAATCAAAATAATTTATAGTGATAAATTATAATATTTGATGGTTTTAAAGTATAATTAGAATATATTTTTACCATTTTATCCAATGGTGGTCATTAGAATTAATTTAACATTGAAATTGGACATAAACAATTGCCAATCTTTTGATATAAATTGTTTCTTAAAAACACGCTATTTGTTGTGACAGCGGGAATTAATTATAAAATTAATTAATGCAACTAATATGTTTGGAATTTTGTAAAATAGACATCATTTTTCAATTCGGAATATCAATTATAGCTTAGGGTGAAATTTTGGCCTTATTCTGAAAAACTTCAATTTTTGATGAATAGTGAAACCACTAAGTGGTAGTTAAATAACTAATTTTTCGTTTAAATGAAATATTACCACTTCTGTGATTTGATTTTCAAAAATCCGACATACATGGTTGTCATTAAGAATTAAAATGTGGTTCAATGGGATAAAAATAATTTTTTGGTGAATAGTAACTTATTAAGTTCTTAATCGCGATTAGTGGTAATTAGGGTAGTTTAAGGTATAAATAATACTTTAATAATATTAAATGACCTAGACACATGTCCCAACCTCATTGGTTGTGTCATGGCCGACCAAGACAAGCCATGTCCTAACTTGGGGACCCCATGGAACCACTTTTGTTGGGAAATAACATAAATTAGTTTTTATTTAATGTTAAAGTGAAAATGACACTAACATAAATTGTTCTACTAAAACAATTTTTAATTGGGGTTATACAAGTCCAAATTTTGATTATAAATAGTCATTGGAAAGCTAAAACGATTTCCTACATCATAGTATTTGTTTTATAATTTTTAGACATTAAATAAATTAAAGTATTTATGACATAATAATGATGCAGCGATGACATCATTATTTAACGATTTTAATAAAATGAATAGATAATGTAAAATCCAAGGCTTACACTTTTCCAAAGCCAATTGGATGAGGATATTTCGAAACCTTATCACCTTAGCCTCGAATTATATAAGTGTGGGACCTTTAGAATCCGAAAAAGCATTTTGAAATAATGTAACATTTCAATCTTTCCAAAAGTGCCCCTCCTCTCCACTTATAAAAGGCCCCCACCTCTCCCACCTCATTTACACTTTCAAGCCATTTGGCTCGGCCAACCTCTGCCCAAATACTCTCCCAACTTTCCTCCCTTACTCATAGAAGCCTCACTTTGGGCAGAACTCTTCCCAAGGAAGCCTTTGGCTCAAATCAAAAAGAGTTACCCGATTTTGAGGTAATGTCTTTTCTAATGTTGTTTTGTTTTATTTTTCTTCTCCAACCCCCTAAACTCTTTTTATTCATTTATTTTGTAACAACACCAGTATCCTCAATATACTAGGATGTTTTTATAAGAAGTATTCGAGCTACACTTACACACACCTACATCTAATGGTTAAAGAACATACGGTTTCTGTGGATGGCGAATTTCTGCCTCACGAAACGATGATTGTTCAACACTCATATAACACCTTCAAAGGTGGCCATTAAGATGTCACTATTTTTATATATGATTTATAATTTGTTTATGTTTTACTTATGCTTCTGTATTTCTCATTTATGTCATACTTTATGATTTCCATTATGGTTAAAACGCGATAATTTCATTTTAGGAAGTGCGGACTACCGCCCCCTCAAAGTGATTTGAATCGTTAATGCCATATGGGGGATGTATAAAGGATGGAGTAAATGGTATTATACACTATATTATACTGGAATTATATTATACATTTATATCATTATGATTTAGTTCCATTAAATATGAAATTGAAATGAAAGTAGCGTTCATGCGTACGTACGGCTTACCGTCTCCATGAACGGTGCCTTTCATTTCTTACCTCTAAATGTTACGTAATATTATAAATAAATGTATATACTGGATATATAAGATATATATGACATCTAAATCATGAATATAATTCTGGATATAATGGATATTTCACCACATAAACAACTTGTAATTATAAGAAGCTTATTGTTGACTCAAGTACCAAAGATCGACAAAACGACCGTTATTAACTTAAATAATTACATAATGTTCATATCATTGTAATAAGTGATATAATAAGGATAATGAAATTGAAAATGGTTCTTAATAAGGTATATATTAACTCTAGTTTATTATTCAGGAGGTTAAAGAACGGTTGAGTCAAGTCGGACACAAGGTAAGGGAACTTCTTAACCCAATTTCCATTCTTTGGGTTAATCTCCTTCTTTCAAATTATGTCATGATATTATTATGTCTTATATTGTATTTTTACATTATTTATGTGTACTTATAGTGAATACACATAATAGACCTACTTTATAAAAAAATGATCTTTTTAAGGACTTCGTCTCAATCCCATTTCATTGAGGCATATTTGGTTTTATACACAACATTCTTTTATACGGTGTATAAACCCCTTTGACTTTTAAGTTTATTCAAAAGGAATCTTTTTATACGAAGAATTTTGCTAAACGAAAAAAGGGAATGTTTTTCTTTCCATACTTATGCGGCGACAATGACTTCTTCGCCGCCGTGATCACTATTTGAGTTTCGGCTTCCTCTTCAAGCCATACCTTTTTTAATGAAAAATAAATACCATGTTATACTTTTATTTTATTTTGGTATTGAAAATGGTTTTGAAAGAGTTTTTATTATATCAATGTGTTGTATTGATATCTTGTGATTGAAATGTGGAAATGTTATGTTTCCTTTATGCATGTTTTATGTGATACGATTATGTTATGGTTTATGATATGTTTAAACCTATTCATATGAGGAATGTATTGGACTTAATATGTGACGGGTGGAGCCCGCTATAGCTCCTCGATGCATCGGTAGGTCTCATGAGACTACTAGACGTGGAATTGGCCGAGGCCCTTTCCCAATTTGATTTATGGTTTTGGCCGAGGCCTTAATCATTTTAGACGTCTTGGCCGAGGCCTTGACAAAATGTTTCAGAATGTCCGGCATTATACATTCCCTCATTATGAAAGTGGTTATTGATATTGCATGTGATTATTCGACCAGTAGAATATCCATGTGAAGAAGTGAATGGCATTATCTCATTTTACTTATGCCATATTATGTTGATGATCAAGTTTAAAAGGCTTCTGTTTTTGTTATACATTGCCTTAAATGTTAATGTTTATTTATGAAAGCTTCCGCAATATTGTTATCCTTACTGAGCATCTGAGCTCACCCCTTTCAATGTTTTAATATTTTCCAGGATGTGAAGAAGTATTTTATGAATGACCTGCAGGGATAGTCAGAAGAGGATATGAGTGTGGACTATGGAGACTTTGTTATTGTAGTTTTTCACTTTATGATGTAATGTAACGTTTATGAATGTATCTAGTGTTTCCAAGGCTACTAAACTAATCGGTCTTTCGAGACTTGATCTTTTGTGATCATGCCAATGTTACGAAGTAATGCACCGACTCTGGGTAGCTGGGGTCGGGGCGTTACAGTTGGTATCAGAGGCAGTTTAGTACTAACCTTGGAAGCTAGATTTAGATAAACTCTGATTAGAGCACATAGCCCAAAGATATACTTTGAGGATTAGTATAGAAGAACTTCCTAGAATTTTGGTATTATAGAGATGTTATGACTTTTCCGAGCAATACATCCCTGTCTGGATACGAGCAGGTAGAGGCGGCTCTGGCACAGATGTACCTAGGGGTAAAACCCGAAAACACCGCTTTGAGCTAGACTCGAACGGGAACTGGTGCACGAAAACGGACCTTGCTGCACTCTTGGTTACGACACTCCCGGGGGATATGCTTAGGATAATTCTCATTTTATTTACAAACCACTATGAAGGGTTATGAGTATATACTTCCTCAAAGAAAACATTTCTTTTTATGATTATGGATTATATCCATAAATAGTTCAATTTATGTAAAGTGTTTTACAAGTATGGAATTATGTATTTTGATTCATAAACTAATCTAGTTTATGCCATTATTTAGAAATGGCGCCTAGTGGAAGGAATGGAAACCGTATCAATGCACGAACTCCGTGTAGGGATTGCCCTCCTGATCAAGATAATTATTGTGGATCTGGAGATACAACTGGTGCTGATCAACTTATTACCATACTGGGACAACTCACTCAGGTTATGAATAATAACTTTACTCGTATGGAGCACCCTGATCCGCAACGTGGAGGATCAATGCTAGACCGTTCCATGAGGCAACAACCACCAACCTTCAATGGGAGTACAAATCCTACAGTAGCTGAGCAATGGATAAATTCCTTAGAGAAAATATTCCATGCCTTGGGGAGTAGTGAAAGGGAGAAGGTTGTCATGGCAGTTTACCGCCTCACTGGAGATGCCGATCAGTGGTGGTCGCTGATTCGAAACACAAAGGAAGATGATGACGTATCGAATATGGAATGGAGGGAGTTCAAAGAGCTTTTCTTAGAAAAATACTTTCCTCGTGACCATCGAGCAGATATGGAAAGGCAATTTCTGAGTCTGAGGCAGAAGGAGGATGAGAATGTCGCAAAGTATGAGGCTAACTTTACAAGGTTAGCAAGGTATGCTGCAGATTACATACGTAACCCAAGGAGTAAGATTGATCGTTTCTTTGATGGGTTAAAACCATTTCTCCATCGAGCTTTGGTATCACAATCCTTTTCATCATACGAAGATATTGTCTCGTGTGCTATCAAGACAGAAAAGTAATTCTCTAAGTCTTATGACAACAAAGTAAAGCAAGAGAAGAAGAGAACGGTGGAACAAGAGACAGATAAAGGGAAAAAGGGAAAGAAGGATTTTCCATTATGTGATAATTGTGGGAAGAATCACCCTGGTACTTGCCTAAAAGGAATGGGAGTTTGTTATAAATGTGGAGAAAAGGGTCACCAGGCTCGTGATTGCAAGGGAAAGAAAGAGGCTGTCAAAGTTGAATGCTACAATTGTAGAGAAATGGGTCATTATGCAAATGAATGTCCTAAGCGTCAGGGAAACTTACCTCAGAAAAGGCCAAGGGATCAAGGAAAATCTTATGCTGTTACTACAGTTGAAGCAGAATAACTAATGTATTGGTGCTTTTGGACTCAAGGATTATATTCTGGTTATAAGAATAATGTAATATATATATATGGATTGTACTGCAGTACTTTTTGATTTCAATAAGGTTTTAATATGATTAAGGTAATCATATTTTTAGTATGTGACAATAAGAGAAACTTTTCTTTGTTTTGGGAATCTGATAAATTGATTTTGGAATTTAGAGACCTTTTAGAGAAAGTCTGGACGGAGGTATTTTGGATAACTATTAAGGTTGGAATGGATTAAGTTGAACTTTGGATAGTATTGTTTAAGGCTAAAAAATTTATGAAGATTATTTTTGGAATATTATGATACTATAGGACAACCTGCAGGGTGGGGCATAACCCGTCGCGTCGGACAAAGCTGGAGGAATCGAACCCACCACCATAGTGCGACAAGCCTTTATTTCCTACCACTAGCCTACAGGAAGTCCCTGGTTATTACAAAATAGTTTTACTAATCTAAATGGTATGTGTTAACATTTTGAACCTTATACAATTAGGATAAATAGAATATTTTTGAGTTCTGTTACCATTTGGAGTAAAAGTTGGGTTTGTGGTAAAAATTTATTAACGAATGAAAGTATACATAACAAGTATGTATATTCCCTTACGTTCTTAGTAAATCTCATAAATAAATTCCTCAACATTATAAAATGTAACTTAAAACAAAAATGTTGTCAGTTAACTTTTCCAACTGGGGATTCAATAACCGTTTAACCAATCACAAGTTTGTGATTTTCTTATGGTTAAACTTTCTCCTAATCCTGTTTTCTATAACTCTCCATCAGACCTTGATGGTTTGTTTTTCTTCCATATCCATATTTTCATAGAATCTTAGAATGGGCTATATCGGGCGACCTTTGTACTTATCCTGCTTTCTTTTAATGTTATGTATTTATTAACCTTATTTCCGATGTGGGTTTTCCACAAAGGTATTTTCTATTTTCAACCTTTTATTATCAAAGAAAAATTTCAAATTGCGAGGACGCAATTTATTGAAGGAGGGGAGAATGTAACACCCCGAGCTTCCACGATACGCTTCTCATTCAATAATACAATAGCTTGCATTGTACGCAACTTTGAGTTCTAAAACATCGCGACAAATCAAAGTAGCCGTTATGAATAGTAATAACCACTTTTTAAAATTATAGAAATTTTATATGTCAAAATGGACTTCATTTTTGTATTCGTAATATCGAAATTAGCCTATGTTGAATTTTTGGTATTTTTCTGAGAACTTCTAAAATTTTATAAATAGTGAAAAATACTTAAAACAACTTTTTTAATCAAAATAATTTATAGTGATAAATTATAATATTTGATGGTTTTAAAGTATAATTAGAATATATTTTTACCATTTTATCCAATGGTGGTCATTAGAATTAATTTAACATTGAAATTGGACATAAACAATTGCCAATCTTTTGATATAAATTGTTTCTTAAAAACACGCTATTTGTTGTGACAGCGGGAATTAATTATAAAATTAATTAATGCAACTAATATGTTTGGAATTTTGTAAAATAGACATCATTTTTCAATTCGGAATATCAATTATAGCTTAGGGTGAAATTTTGGCCTTATTCTGAAAAACTTCAATTTTTGATGAATAGTGAAACCACTAAGTGGTAGTTAAATAACTAATTTTTCGTTTAAATGAAATATTACCACTTCTGTGATTTGATTTTCAAAAATCCGACATACATGGTTGTCATTAAGAAGTAAAATGTGGTTCAATGGGATAAAAATAATTTTTTGGTGAATAGTAACTTATTAAGTTCTTAATCGCGATTAGTGGTAATTAGGGTAGTTTAAGGTATAAATAATACTTTAATAATATTAAATGACCTAGACACATGTCCCAACCTCATTGGTTGTGTCATGGCCGACCAAGACAAGCCATGGCCTAACTTGGGGACCCCATGGATCCACTTTTGTTGGGAAATAACATAAATTAGTTTTTATTTAATGTTAAAGTGAAAATGACACTAACATAAATTGTTCTACTAAAACAATTTTTAATTGGGGTTATACAAGTCCAAATTTTGATTATAAATAGTCATTGGAAAGCTAAAAAGATTTCCTACATCATAGTATTTGTTTTATAATTTTTAGACATTAAATAATTTAAAGTATTTATGACATAATAATGATGCAGCGATGACATCATTATTTAACGATTTTAATAAAATGAATAGATAATGTAAAATCCAAGGCTTACACTTGTCCAAAGCCAATTGGATGAGGATATTTCGAAACCTTATCACCTTAGCCTCGAATTATATAAGTGTGGGACCTTTAGAATCCGAAAAAGCATTTTGAAATAATGTAACATTTCAATCTTTCCAAAAGTGCCCCTCCTCTCCACTTATAAAAGGCCCCCACCTCTCCCACCTCATTTACACTTTCAAGCCATTTGGCTCGGCCAACCTCTGCCCAAATACTCTCCCAACTTTCCTCCCTTACTCATAGAAGCCTCACTTTGGGCAGAACTCTTCCCAAGGAAGCCTTTGGCTCAAATCAAAAAGAGTTACCCGATTTTGAGGTAATGTCTTTTCTAATGTTGTTTTGTTTTATTTTTCTTCTCCAACCCCCTAAACTCTTTTTATTCATTTATTTTGTAACAACACCAGTATCCTCAATATACTAGGATGTTTTTATAAGAATTATTCGAGCTACACTTACACACACCTACATCTAATGGTTAAAGAACATACGGTTTCTGTGGATGGCGAATTTCTGCCTCACGAAACGATGATTGTTCAACACTCATATAACACCTTCAAAGGTGGCCATTAAGATGTCACTATTTTTATATATGATTTATAATTTGTTTATGTTTTACTTATGCTTCTGTATTTCTCATTTATGTCATACTTTATGATTTCCATTATGGGTAAAACGCGATAATTTCATTTTAGGAAGTGCGGACTACCGCCCCCTCAAAGTGATTTGAATCGTTAATGCCATATGGGGGATGTATAAAGGATGGAGTAAATGGTATTATACACTATATTATACTGGAATTATATTATACATTTATATCATTATGATTTAGTTCCATTAAATATGAAATTGAAATGAAAGTAGCGTTCATGCGTACGTACGGCTTACCGTCTCCATGAACGGTGCATTTCATTTCTTACCTCTAAATGTTACGTAATATTATAAATAAATGTATATACTGGATATATAAGATATATATGACATCTAAATCATGAATATAATTCTGGATATAATGGATATTTCACCACATAAACAACTTGTAATTATAAGAAGCTTATTGTTGACTCAAGTACCAAAGATCGACAAAACGACCGTTATTAACTTAAATAATTACATAATGTTCATATCATTGTAATAAGTGATATAATAAGGATAATGAAATTGAAAATGGTTCTTAATAAGGTATATATTAACTCTAGTTTATTATTCAGGAGGTTAAAGAATGGTTGAGTCAAGTCGGACACAAGGTAAGGGAACTTCTTAACCCAATTTCCATTCTTTGGGTTAATCTCCTTCTTTCAAATTATGTCATGATATTATTATGTCTTATATTGTATTTTTACATTATTTATGTGTACTTATAGTGAATACACATAATAGACCTACTTTATAAAAAAATGATCTTTGTAAGGACTTCGTCTCAATCCCATTTCATTGAGGCATATTTGGTTTTATACACAACTTTCTTTTATACGGTGTATAAACCCCTTTGACTTTTAAGTTTATTCAAAAGGAATCTTTTTATACGAAGAATTTTGCTAAACGAAAAAAGGGAATGTTTTTCTTTCCATACTTATGCGGCGACAATGACTTCTTCGCCGCCGTGATCACTATTTGAGTTTCGGCTTCCTCTTCAAGCCATTCCTTTTTTACTGAAAAATAAATACCATGTTATACTTTTATTTTATTTTGGTATTGAAAATGGTTTTGAAAGAGTTTTTATTATATCAATGTGTTGTATTGATATCTTGTGATTGAAATGTGGAAATGTTATGTTTCCTTTATGCATGTTTTATGTGATACGATTATGTTATGGTTTATGATATGTTTAAACCTATTCATATGAGGAATGTATTGGACTTAATATGTGACGGGTGGAGCCCGCTATAGCTCCTCGATGCATCGGTAGGTCTCATGAGACTACTAGACGTGGAATTGGCCGAGGCCC
Source organism: Viscum album (assembly GCA_963277665.1). Lineage (NCBI taxonomy): Eukaryota > Viridiplantae > Streptophyta > Magnoliopsida > Santalales > Viscaceae > Viscum > Viscum album. The sequence continues at coordinate 477,789,727 of OY728135.1, forward strand.
TTTCCCAATTTGATTTATGGTTTTGGCCGAGGCCTTAATCATTTTAGACGTCTTGGCCGAGGCCTTGACAAAATGTTTCAGAATGTCCGGCATTATACATTCCCTCATTATGAAAGTGGTTATTGATATTGCATGTGATTATTCGACCAGTAGAATATCCATGTGAAGAAGTGAATGGCATTATCTCATTTTACTTATGCCATATTATGTTGATGATCAAGTTTAAAAGGCTTCTGTTTTTGTTATACATTGCCTTAAATGTTAATGTTTATTTATGAAAGCTTCCGCAATATTGTTATCCTTACTGAGCATCTGAGCTCACCCCTTTCAATGTTTTAATATTTTCCAGGATGTGAAGAAGTATTTTATGAATGACCTGCAGGGATAGTCAGAAGAGGATATGAGTGTGGACTATGGAGACTTTGTTATTGTAGTTTTTCACTTTATGATGTAATGTAACGTTTATGAATGTATCTAGTGTTTCCAAGGCTACTAAACTAATCGGTCTTTCGAGACTTGATCTTTTGTGATCATGCCAATGTTACGAAGTAATGCACCGACTCTGGGTAGCTGGGGTCGGGGCGTTACAATTATGATATAATTATAAGGTTTTAGAACAATTTATATTTCCCAACCATACAAGATTTAAAGAAGTAGTTATTGGATGATGCTAATAGATCAATATTCTCTATTTATCTTTAAAGTAAAATGATGTATAGAGATTTGAAAGTATATTTATGATTGGAAAGCATAAAGAGATATATTGTAGAGTATATATAATAACAATTGGTATGTTAGTAACTTAAGTCTAAGAGACAAAAGTTTAAGTGAGTGTTACAATCACTACCCATACCGGAATGGAAATGGGAAAATATCATCACTGATTTTATCTTCTAACCCTCCAAAAAATAAATAGTCAATAATTATATTTTGGGTTGTTTTAGGTCACCATAATAAGTCAACACACTAAACTTATATCATATTATATTTTAATCCTGATCATATTTCAATGGTATTAATTAAGTAAGTGGTAAGGGTTCATGGAGTACAACATTATGTTGTATCTCATCAAGATCTAAGGTATAACTCAATATTCCAGAATATTCATCAGGGGGATCTTGATATAGATTTAGGTTACATTACCACATATAATCCTTTGACAGATGGAAAGTCTAAGAGAACCATTAAAACCCCAAAGGGTATGTTGAGATATTTTTCTATGAATTTCAGTAGTGGTTAAGATCAACACCTTTATATAGTCAAGTTTTCTTACAACAATATATTTCACGCAAGCATTGAAATGGATACTTATTAATATATCTATTTAATGAATTATATAAATTCAATATTCTATGATCAATATGGAGAATAAAATATATTGGGACTTATTCTAGCTAAAGAAATGGTAGAGAATGATATACCCATTTAGTGGCACATCAAGGTAGCTCAAAGTCGATAAAAAAGTTATTATGGAAATCTTCAGTGACATTAGGAATTTTTAGTTGATGAGAAGGTATTATTATGAATTTATCTATGGAATATGGTTATGTTATTCAGAAATAATTGAAATGTGGGATCTAGGAATAATGAAACCTTCAAGAGTTTTGATTGAGTAGGGATGGTAGGTTATCACTTGGTGCTTCCACTAAACCTCTCTCAAGTTCATGATGTGTTCCATGTATCTCTCATAATAAAGTAAAAATAGGGTCCATCACATGTACCCAAATTAGAGGTTTTAAAATGCAACATGATATTTTATATCAAGAACAACTAGTTCAAATAATTGATCATAGAGATAATGTGGTATAGAACAAGACTACTCATATTGTTAATGTTTTTTGGAGGAATCATAAATTTAAAGATGCAATATGGAAACCCAAGGATGTAAAGAAATACTAATAAACTTTTTATTTGTACCAATGTGATAGAATTTTGAGGGATAAATTTATTTTAAGGGGTGGGGGTAGAATGAAAGACTATGATATTTTCTTATATATTTCCATTCAGATCAATTTAATTTCAACGATAGCTTGCAACACACACAACCCTAAGTCTAATTAAACAATATTGTAATATACCATTGTAACCTAGCTGTTAAGTTGAAAAAGTGAATAGTAATAACCATTTTTTGGAAAAAAATGTATAAATGATTATATTAATAAAATCTATTGATAAATATGTACTCATGTTTTAGTAAAGTCTTCATATGCCTCAAAAATACATTTTTCCTTAAAATGGTTTTTATTTATTTTTCAAAGAAAATAATATAACAAATTTATACCTCTTTTATAAAATTTATTTTACAAAATTAACTTCATTTTTATATCATCATATCTAAATTATCTTAGCATTATTTTTTTAGAATTTTTAGAAATATTGATTTTTTAATGAAAAGAGAAAAATACTAATTCTAATTGAAAATTCTATTTTCATTTAAAGCTTTAACAAGTTAATTTTTTTTAAAAAGGTTATAAAAGCAATATTTCTTCATTTTTATTAATAATAATCTAATTATTCTAATTAAAATTCATTTTATTTTATATTTTAGTATAAAAAAAAAATTTCTTCAAATTTTTTTCCAGGAAAGCATTTTTTCTCATTTTCTGGGTTTAAATTTAAATAAAATTATACTACTATATGAATTAAATCAAGAATAATTGATAACATATTTGGAATCAAGAGATTCATATTTTTTAAATATTTTCCTTATAATTTTTGTCATTATGAATAGGAACCGTGGTAAATATTTATCACCTCATTAAGGGTAAAATGGGTAAAACATGTCCAAAACCATGATATAATGTATAAAAATTAACCTAATACTTTATCTTATTTCATTTTATATAAAAAATTAAAAAATATCCATGTAAAATTTGATTATATGTAATTTTTATTCCATATTTCTTTGATAATGACATTTATATTATTTTATTTAATGAAAATTCCAAACTACCACTCTCTTAACATTAATACCTATAAATTTTTTACATAAGGATAAACATATGATAGGTTTGGTTCTATATGTTTATTTAAAATATGAATTATTTTTTTATCAAAATAATTATTTTTAATTTTTAGTGATGAAATAATTCCTTTAAACATTTACACAGCGTCGATATAGTGCTTGAGCAAGTAGTAGAGAAATAATGTAAATGATTTAAAAAAACAACTCCTAATGTAATATTATTTAAGTTACTTGTAGTGCCTAATTAATGTTATAGATGAATATATCATCTTATGGATGTGTTAAATGCTTATATTTTAATTAAATTTCTACCATGATACCTTTAATGTCAAATTAAATGAATAGTTTCAAAAATTATATTAATGATATTTTATGAAAAATAATATCTTATTAAATTATCTAAAAATCATATAAAGCATACCAGAAGACAAGTAAGAAGATAAATGGTCTAAATAGTCATCCCTTGGAAATTTAAGATATAATTTCAATCTTATAAGTAAAATTATTACCCTTTAAGACTGAAAATGTTATTATCAGAGTTAAGGTTAAAATTGGTTAATGAAGGGGTTAACAAAAATAAAAGGTTTAAAAATACACCAAAACCTATCTAAATTTCATTGTCTGATTATATTTTGATTATATAATAATTTTAATGGAATTAAGGTCTATTTTAAAGTATTATACATGGGAAATATTTTAATTATATTTAAATCATTTAAGTAATTCAAAGTGTGTCTTTTCTGTCCCCTATAATTGTACAACCATTATATATTTTATTTAAACTACTTTTTTAATTATATCACCACAAAAAGCATAAAAAATCACTTCTAAAACTCCCAATACATGAATTAGTGGTTTCTTTATGTTTAAAATACCATTTAATGGGTACTTAAGAAAATATATAAAGGAGGCCTATAAAAGAAGAGGTAGTCATTCTACCTAAACTCTTTCAATTTATTTCTTATTCTACCAATTAAAAACAAATTATATTCATCATAAAATAATACCTTAAGTATGAAAAATATACATAAATAATATTATTATTGCGGGGAAATCATTATTAACCCTCTTTTCTATCAATTGGGATTTGAAAATATTGCTCATGTGTAGGTTTGGACTACCGCCTCCACATAGCGATCCAATTCATTTTGCATAACCATCATTCGTGGATGGTTTTTATGATGGTTTTAATGTGTATAAATTATATTTATGAAATAATTATTATTTTCTAATTTTAATATCATATTAAACTTCTTACCATCCCATCCGTTGGAAAAGTACAATATCACTCGTGCGTACGTGTGGACGGCAACCTCTATAAAGTGATGCGATTTGTTTTTAATTTCCAATTTATATGAATAATAATAAGAATTTATTAAATAAATATATATGATATATGTAATATAATAATTATATTTGAAAAGTTAATTTTTATTTACCTCTTATTAATTCCATTCACTTGATATAGAAAATAACATTCATGCGTACATACAGACTATGATCTCCATAAACGGTGTAATTAATTTTTTATCTATATACTTTATGGATGAATCTAAAAATATTTATAATTAATTTATATATGATATATATATATCATGATTAAAATATGGATATTATAAAACTATGATCAATTTATAAGGACCAAAACTACCGAACCAAAACTCTCATTGAAAATGAAATAGTTAACACTCAGAAATGACGATTTTAATTAATAATTATTCATACATGGGTGTTGAAATATTATAAGTGGATCATATATTAGATTATAAGTCTGTAATTGATTATTATAGAAAATCATAATAAATTTAAATTTATTATACATGAGTTTATAGAACTTTTAAAGAAATTCAAACTCGAGGTAAGGGATTTATGTCATAGTCTCGTTATTTATTGGGATAGTTTAGGATTAAGTTTTAGAGGAAGAAATTTTATGATATAACTATCAAGAAAATAATGTATTTTATTATCCTATATTTATTTTGGGAGAATAAAATTTTTCCATTCATTTTACTCTCTTTAAGTACTCAATAGGCCAAAAGAATATTTTTAAAGAAAAACAAACTTTATTTTTATCTTCACCAGAAAATACTTTTTTATAAATGATTATATTTTATAAAAATGATTTTAATGTAATACAATGAATAATTAATTTTTTTAACATGTTTACTTTAAAAAAATGTTTTAAAATGAATCGCATTGTCATTTTCCTAATGATATACTTTTGACCTTTTATAAAAATTTTAAAAGGAGTCTTTTTTTAACATACACCGAAGGAACAAAATTTCCAACCATTATGAGAACTAAATTCTTTGAAGAATCCTTTAAAATATTACCTAGTTCCTTTTAAATAATTTTTTTCATTAATATTTGTGATTTTTTTATAGTTTAATTATGTGATTTCAAATTAAAATTTTCATCTTCCACATGAAATGTTCTAATTGATCTTTTAAATGCATTTTTATCTAAGGTGACATCCTTTGACATTACTTAACTTTTACTAGGGATATAATTGAATGATATTGTTCTTATTATTTCTTTGTATGGTTTATTATTGTGATTTAAATATTTTTATCAAATCTATTTATATTTCATGGGTTATTCAATGACGAAATGTTTATAAAACATATTTCCTTTCAATGAGTTATTATATGATGAATATTTTATGATCTTTTGGAAAACATATGTATCATTTTCATTATGTGATGAGTGGAACTGAAATTATATATCCCTATAATGCATTATATAAATATTGATATCTAAATAGAAGATAAGTATTGGAATGGGGAGTGAACCTAATTTAGAGATGGATCAGTTACTCAATGATAATATTGATATTGATTATTGACTAAGGATATGATGGAATGGGGAGTGAACACAATTCACTAAAATAGTCTTAGAAGTGAGCCTTGACTAAGGAATTGATTTTCCATACTTATGTGTATTCGAAAAACTTCTTTCTTATGATAATTTGATACACTCATTTCCCAAGTTCATTGAATTCCTTTATGATTCATGTCTTATGAACTACCAGTCATTACACCATGATTTAAGATTATAATATATGATATGATTGGGAATGATTTTAAAATGTTAATATATTATTATCATACCCTTATGTTCATATTATTCTTAAGTTATTATTAATATCTCCCATGTCTAACCATACTAAGAATCTAAGCTCACCCTTTCATATGTTTCATTTCCCCATGATATGAGAAATGGTTTTAGTATGATATGTCTAAGAGGGGTGCCAGTTGTGAAGAACTGATTTGGAGATGATGTAGATCTCTTAAGAAATAGTTAATTATGTATCAAAATTTCCAATGGAACTTGACCAATACAATTATTTTGTGAATCATAATTTTATTTATTGAATGTTTATCTATTACGATGTAGTATTTATGTTAGAAATGTATGGGTCTCTATAGTTTTCTTTCTCCCAATTAATTTTGATTCAAACATTACCAAAGTTAAAAGGGATTTCATCTCAAATTTCTCTCTTAGATACCTATTTTTAAATGTTCAAATTATTTAAGTTATATATTGTATATACTACCTATTTAATATATTATGTAATGAATTTCCTTTAATTTATGGTAATTGAATATCAATTTGAATCTCTATCTTTCATGATGATGTGATTTAAATTCTCCTCATGTTGTATGTAATTTTAATGAATCAAAAAAAATAATGGGGGTTGTATTCACTATTCTTGACCATTATCTTACAAGATAGATTAATTATATCCTATGATAATTTTATTTTTTATTTACACATTTTATGGGAAAATATTTTTTCACATCAAAGTATTATTCCTTGATAAATCTAATGTTTCATTAAAATTCATTTTCTGAAGGATAATTCTTATTAATTGTAATGGATTTTTCATCCATATCCATGTTTTTTCTTCTAGAAAATGATCTCCTTTCCCTAATGGAAACACAAGTTCTTTTATCTCCAATGATCATATTGTTACACTTTATTAATTAAAAAACGTTTTTTATCCTTTTGATAATGCGGGATTTTCAAAAATGGAATTTCAAAATATTCAAAAGCTTTTACATCATTTCAAATAAACTATTTTATTTTAATCTTCTTATTTTTGATAACTTTTATATCTTCAAAGGATATTTTATTTGGAACTCTTTATAATAAGGTTTTCAAAAGATTTCTATTTCCCTTATTTAAGATAATTTTAAAAGTTATTTTCTCTTCATCTTTCATAACAACGTTTAAGAGGATTTGTAAAATCTTTTTTATTTTATATTTCCTATATGGTTTATGTCTCATAAATTGATTTTATGATCATTCGATATATTTTATTATGATATGACTCGTTTTTTAAAATGATATTTTTGATATCCTATGATATTTTTTTGTTTATTTTATGTGTGGAAAATATTATAATCCTTATGAGGTATGCTTTTGGTATTATCCTACAACCTGGTTATAAGATTGATCAATTATTAAGTTGCTTAAAACCAGGAATCTAAATGTATTTATCCATAAAATACTTTAGTGTATTTGAGGAATTTCACGACCCCTCCCCACAAGGTGTACCCCTCCTAGGCCGGAAATGTGAGAATGGAGATAGTGACCCCTGAGTCCTGCCTCTAGTAGGCTCTGAGTTGGTGACTAGCACTGAAGGTATAGTAAACACACAAATGAGGGGAATTACCCTCTAAAAGAACACATACAAAAGAGAGTGATAAGATAGACACCAACCAACTCCAACTCAGACTGAAATATAAAAGAAAACCCAATTACACATATGTAATTCCATGCAATAGCTACTACAACTGAAAGGGAAAACTGTACGTACCAAAATAAAGTAAAAAACAGAAGTGACCATGAAGCCCAAACAGATCCTGTAACCCCAAGCAAGTAGTAACTAGCCTGATCTCCAACCTACTCTATGTGACCTAAAAATAGTTTATATATATACATAGGGTGAGTATAACAATATACTTAGTAGGATCCTATATGAATCCTCACATGAAAAAGTAAAGAAAGCATGATAAACCACAGTGAACAACAAGTGAAACTAACTCATCACCTAAACATGTATACTAATTTTGTAGCCTCACCACGGATACTCTCACCAAGTATCGCATACAAGAGTATATAATATAATAAAGAATATCAAGGGTACCCTAGTTCCACTTCCCCACTGGTTTTCTATTTTTCCCCAACATCGCACGTCCTAAGCATCTCTCTCTAAGAATGCTTGCTCATAGATACCTGGGGAAAACACCACAATATGCACCTCGTGAAACACAACCACTACGTCCACTTAACCAAAGTAACCAAGTAGTTTTTGGGATCTACAATAACTTGCATAACATGTATCATAAGTTTGGAATTATACCTCAAGCCCTTACAACCCATACACCAAGTAAGGATCCTCAAGCCATCACAGCCTATACATGTTACACATATAGTTTTACATAGGAAACTATATTCAGAATATATGTGTGTGAATAACCCAAAGCCATTACATCACTCTACACACATATATTGGGGAAACTAACCACTATGCATACCATCACAAGTAACTACCAAGATAAAAGAGTGGGGGCCAAAGGAGGTAGTCAACCATCCATCCTCCCATCAGAATGTTGGGGAAAACACCCCATAGGGCTCAGAATCCCCAGGGTGTTAGTTGACATAACTAACATGGTGGAGTAACATATAGAAACACAAAAAGTAAAGAATGTAATATAGCTCACAACCACACTATGGGAATAACCTAGTCTTAGACTCAACTACAGCTAACGTCTCTCGGACTCCTGACTTCCATTGCTAAGACTAGGTATCATATAAGCACACAACCATATAAAAAGATTTAATATAGTACTTCAATCCCTTTTTATTAGTTTCACTTTACGTTAATTAATTCTTTAAACATTAATTAACCATTAAAAATTCCACATTATATTTCATTAACATGACACCAAAGTTTCATGCCCTCTAGGAATAAAAAAACCAATTCTACATATTCTTAGAAATGTTACCTCTATATTGCATCCCGGAAAGCTCCAACCCATGGGTTAACATAATTTATTCAATCATTTATTAAAAATATTATTAAATTTCCATATTCCTAGGAATTTTATAAAAACATTATAAGATAATAAACACAAGGGGGATCAACATAGTGAGTGGATGAACTTCCCATCAAATATTTTCCACTTATAGCAGGAGTGTAGATCAATCCTCCCTCGAGAAGCTAAACACAGAAAGCATGTGGCATACACTGTCGGTCTTCACCCCTTTTGGAAGGAGGGTAAGCAAGACCAGTTACCTTGAGTAGTGGGGAAAGTAAGGAAGATAACAACCAACAAGATTTAGAAAACATCCAATCATTCACATCCAACCCTTTTCATCATCTCCATTGTCCTCCCCAACACCCACATGCATAAACTGGTGCATCTCTCAAATCTTGGCATCAACTACTACCACAACCAATGGGCCCCCCTTCCCCCACATATCAAAACAGCCATCTAGGATCACATTATAACACAATTAGCAGGAAAAAAACATCATATGAACTGGGCTTTTTGCCCTTAAACAAGGCATTCTTCTTTCACACGCAATGAGCTCTCATAGCTCCTAGCATAAGGATCTTGGCCTTTACAAGTAAGAGGGTAACTCAAAACCCTATGAGGAATTATCTTTTATCAAAAAAATAATTTTTTAATCCATCTTGAATTAACTGATTCATTAATAGTAGGTTATAAATATGGGAAACCTAAATATAAATATATTAAAACTATCATAAATAATTAAAAATGCTTACTGCACTAATTTGACTAACATCAAATTACAACAACGAAAAAAAAATTAATTTATATGCCTATTTTATCTTTGAAAAATAATAATTATTAATATGAGTATATGTTCATTACCAATTTTCTTCAATAATGACATGATAAACAAGGCAAGCATATATATCACTCTATCTGAAAAAACAAGAGGCAATAACATATGATCAATTCCAATTTATTTATTTAGTTTAAATATTTATCACATAAATTACATTGTTATCTAGTGGGATAAAACATGATAACTCTACAGTTTCATGTAAAAGAATAGTGAATCCATGAATCCCCTACCTAAAAAGGTTCGTAACTTTCTTTATACAAGAATGATCCACACAACAGATTACGATTTCCTCCCCCACAACAACTGCATCCACCCGAGGATGCCGCAGCACGACTGCACTAACGGACACCCAAGAAAACTCTATTAAAATCATGGAGATCACATGACATAACATGTCAAGGATAAATGGGAGAATAATCGATGATGGATCGACACTTACTTCTTGCACCAAAATAGGCGGTGCACATGCAGCATGAAGAAACTTCAAGGGGAAACAATCCAAGTATTAAAGTTCAATCACACCACTCAAATGGAAATATATAAGGGTTTGAGCATATCGCACTAGGGAATAGGAAGGTAGAACTAGGGATGAAGATATATCGCACCTTTAGAAGATTTAATAGAGCATCAGTTTAAGATATTCTGTATTTTCTATTAAAAGGAGATCATATCAAACCATGTGGTTTTACCAAGTAAAGGCATCCCGAGCCTTAGGAAAACTAATATAGGAGTTATGGGCTTTGAATTGGCCTTAAATCCCTTAAAACATGCCCTTGAATGCATTTTTTGTCAAAGAAAATGCTAAATGGGTGAAACTGTTGGAATATGGAAACACTATACACCTACCGACATATGGAAACACTGTACACCTACTAAAGTCTAGAAACACTATACACCTACTAATGCTTGGAAACACTGTACACCTACCGACATTTGAAAACACTGTACACCTACCGACGTTAGCAAACATTGTGCACCAAGCGACGCCTGGAAACACTGTACACCTATCGACGCCTAGAAACACTATACACCTACCAACGCCTAAAAACACTATACACAAAACTAGAAACACTATTCAAAGAACTAGAAATTTGGAAAAGTGTTGGTGACAAGCCACCTTGACCTCCCAGAAAACCTCAAACACAAAATTTTAGTAAAGGAATGGAGTCTAGGGGTGCGGTATATTACATTAGATACCTCACAAAACATTTTCATCCTCGATAATTCAAAACCAACGTAAAAGGAAACAGAAAAGGGGTCAGAACAACCACCCATCGAGATACCTATAAAAAGAGAGAAAGCCAAAAAAGCAACAAAAGAAAGCCTTCTCATGAAAATGAAAGGTCTAAAAAAATACATCATCATTACAAGAAAAGAGTTAAACATCAAAAAACTTGGGGTACTGATCATATATTTGCGACTCACATTCCCATGTACTCTCCTCCACACCACTGTGTTTCCAAAATACACGAAACAAGGGGATAAAATGCCAATGTAACACTTTCTCCTTATGTCCCCAGATCTCTATAGCCCTCTCCTTGAAGTACTCATCATCATTAACGTCTATCTCATCCCAATCGATAATGTGAGAGTCATCGTGAAGATAACAATAGAGCTGTGACACATGAAAAACATCATGTATCTTACTCATTTGTGGGGGAAGTGACACTTGATAAGCCACAACTCCCACATGAGACAACACCTCAAAAGGACCAATAAAATGGGGAGACAACTTACTCCCATGACCAAACCATCAGTTCCCACAACAGGGAGTCAAATTCAAAAACATGTAATCCACAATATCAAACTCCAAAGGTCTCCTATTTTGATCGGCATATGATTTCTGATGATCTCGAACTGCCTTCATCCTATCTCGAATATTTTGAACCATCTCTATCATATTCTATACTAGTTCCATTCTGAGAATTACTAACTCTCTAACCCCAGTCCAACACAATGAAGAATGGTAAGGTCAGACATACAAGGCTTCAAACGATGCCATACTGATGGAGGAGTGAAAACTATTTTGTAAGTGAACTCTACCAAGGGTAAGTGCCTCATCCATGAACCTCCAAAATCCAGGACACAAGAGCGTAACATTTCTTCAAGAGTTTGGATGGTTCAATTTTTCTAACCATCCGTTTGTGGATGGAAAGTAGTGCTGCGGCATAGCTAAGAACTGAAAGCATGCTAGAGGTATCTCTACACCCTAGAGGTAAAATGAGGATCTCAATCAGAAATGATCATCCTCGGGACTCTGTGGAGTCTTACCACCTCTTCCAAATACTACCTCAACAAAACCTCCACTGAACTTGACTCCTTGATCTCTATGAAGTGGGATGATTTCATTAAACAATCTACTACCACCCAAATAGCATCCTGGCCTCCATGAGATTGAGGTAAAACAGTAACAAATTACATTTATATTTCCTCCTACTTCCATCGAGGAACATCTAATGGATGAAGAAAACCACCGAGGACATGGTGGTCAGCCTTCACCATCTGGCATACTAAAGATCGAGACACAAACTCTGTAACTACATGCTTCATCCTAGGCTACCAAAAATGACATGTCAAGGCTCAGTACATCTTTTCCATGCCAGGATGCACTGCTAAAGGAAAATTATGGAACCCTATGAGAACTATCTCACGCATCTCCAAAGGAACGAAAAGACTTTCCTAATACAACACTCAGTGTTGTTCATCCTCATACTAACCATTAGGGTCCATTCTACAAACAACTCAGTCTCTCCAAACCCCCACCTATAGATCCCCCAACTGGGACTCTTCCACCTACTACACTAGAGATGACTTCATGGTCATCTAAAAAAGACAACATCAGCCCCCAATTTCTCCTATATTGAGATGTAATCTTGAAATTTCTTCCATCACTCTCCAGGAATCACCAGATTCATGCACTACATCACTATGTGACTTATTTCTCAGCACATTATCCACAACATTCCCCTTTATAGGTGCATACAATATTTTGATGTCATATTCCTATAAGAACTCCATCCACTAACATTGTCGTAAGTTCAATCCACACTGGGAGAAAACATACCTCAGGCTCTTATGGTCGGTGAAAACCAAAAAGCGCTCTCCAATGTGGCAATGTCTCCACAACTTCATAGAAAAAACCATAAACCCTAACTCAAGATCATGAATGGAATAATTATTTTTATGAGGATGGAACTACCAAGACCCATAAGAAATTACCGATATATTCTACATCAAAACACATCCTAACCCCAAATGAAAATCATTATAGAAAACATCAAACTAAACTCCCTCTACTGGAATAAAAAGAACAAGATAACTGACCAAATTCTCAATTAGATACCCAAATGATTCTTGACACCAATCAGTCCACACAAACTCCTGATCCTTCTTGGTTAATGCTGTCAGAGGAGTCTAACATAAGAGAAATCATCTACAAACCTCCTGTATTTTCCTATGAGACCAAGGAAACTTCACACCTCTTCCACTATCTTGGGGGAAAACTAATACACAACTGCTTCTATCTTTGATGGATCCAAATATAATCCATACCGGGATACAAAATTCCCCAATAAATGGACTTTTCGAGCCCAAAACACACACATAGACAACGTTACAAACTACTACTATTGATGAAGAACTCCCAAAATGGCATGAGGATGCTCTGCATGCTTCTATATATATGTAGAGTAAACAAGGATTTCATCAATGAAAACCACCATGAACTTATCATGGAACTCAAGGAACACATAGTTCATCAATCCCATGAACACAACTGGAGAATTTGTTACACCTAACAATACTACAAAGAACTCATAATGCCCATGAAGACAATAGAAAGCAGTCTTCATAATATCCTCATCCTTCACACGCATCTGATGATATTTTGATCGCAAGTTGATCTTTGAGAACCAAATTTAACCCTTCAGTTGGTCGAATAAATCATTAATCTATAGAATAGGATAGAGATTCTTCACTATCACTTTGTTTAAGTGATGATAATCGATACAAAAATGCAAAATTCCACCAGTATTCTTCACAAACAAAACTGGTGCACCCCATGGTGACACACTCATCTGAACAAAACTGCATTATAACAGACTATCGATCTATATACACAGCTCCCGTAACCTAGTAGGGGTTATCCTATATGGAGACATAGAGATATGATATTCTCCTGATTGTAGTTCTATCCCAAACTCGATCTCTCATCAAGGGGGTAATGCAAAAACCTCTTCTAGAAAGACATCAGTGTACTATATTACAACCCTAGGATACACCATCTACTAAACCTATAAAGAACTCAGCATCAGCTCAGCCATCAAGGATGATAAGGATGAAACATGCCTCTCACCTATACAAGGGTCTCATTCGCCAACAAACACTACTGAATCTCCATCAGTATCAAAGATCATCACCTTCATCCTAAAGAAATCCACGATATCCTATACTAAATACAACCAATCCATGCGGAGGATGACATCATATGGTTGTATCCGTAAACATAGGAAATCTTCCCAAGAGCGGTGCTACCCCAGCATTAACTCACAATCTCAACATACTTCAAACAAGCCAGCTTAAACTCCAACTGGTGTAGTCAATGCTAAGGGCACTAGAATCCTCTCTAAATCATGTCCCAAAGTATAGAAAAGGGAATGTGATATGAAGGATTGCATCACTCCTGAATCAAACAAGTCATACACCCAATTAGAAAAAAATCAAAGCTTACCTCGAATGATGTCTGGATCTCCTGGCGCTGGCAATGATATTGAATAAAGCCTAGAATGACCTCATCCATGGTATCTGTGACCCTAATGAAGACCACCACCACATCCTCACTCTACTCTCTAAGGACAAGGAGCATCATAGGGATATCCTTTGATTCACCCATCTACTCTATGCTAATCCAAAGCTGCTGCAACCTGTTACTCCTACCTCGGATGGAACTGACTCAATAGAGGAACCTGGAGCAGAACACCTAGTGCACAATGATCACTCTGAAAGGTCAGGCACTCTTGCTGCTGATGAACATGGCCACCATAATAAAAAATAGTTCATAATACCTTGGCATAGTCCTGAGATCACCCCTAGAGAAACGAGATGTTGAGGGCTGAGACTTACCCCAGTCAAACAGAAACTCTTCTACCATGAAAATCGGGAACCCTGAACCACATATTTTCTTCATGAGGAATCTTGATGACTCCCATATCATGGATATCGAGTTCTAGATAACATCCTCTCAATGACCTCTTCCCTTGCTTGCACCTCAAGTTATGTCTTCAGCATAAACAAGGTGGCCTGGCACTGGATCTCTAGATGCAAAGCCTCCTCAAAATGACTCACCCTGACCTCCTCATCTGGAAACAGGTCTGAATCATATCATAAAAGGTTCCTAAAATGGATTCCAAACTGTCACACACTGGAGATCCCCAGTCAGAGGGTAAGTAGCTCCTAGCGATTAGACACATTCGTGGTTGAAGAATGAATATCGACTCTGAACTTTTCTTGGAACTACTCCCACAAGATCACTAACTCCTTGCGATCCACAAGGAATAGGAACCACCACTGCCTTGCTTCCCCATGCAGTATCATCACAATCAAAGAAACCCAGTGCTCTATCTGAGCATGGATCAAACTGAAGGATATCTAAACATCCTCCAACCGATCTTTTGTGACTACATCTGAAATAGACCCCTCGTACCTCTATAGTCTATGGCACTAAAAATCTCAGAGTATCCTCCTCCACATGTCGTCATTATCATCCTCTACCCTGTGGCGATCTACTTGTGTAGCCTCCTAGACATCTTCTACGCAAACCTGATGAGGACGTCAACCTAGATCCATACCTTAAAAATAAAAAATAGTCAGAGCTCCTAAACCTAGAATATGAAATACTCAACATTAATTAATTAACTATTTTATTTTATTTATTTTAGGTTAACCAATCCCAAATTCCACCCATTCAAACACAAGCACAAAGAAGAATGATTCCTGATCCTTTCCTAGGTATCTACCCTGCAACCTAAATCACCTCATCTAGTAGACAATATAAACATAAAAATCTGTGAATTAGATCACAGGGGGCCCTAAACACCTATGTTTCATCTAGTATATAGTGTTTACATCACTTTCTAAACTTAACTGACATTGTTTCCCTACTAACCCATGCAACATCTCCTGTGCCTAACACCAAACTCTATCCTATCCTTCAACCAGACCTCTAATACCACTCTGTCATGACCCCCTCTCCACAAGGTGTACCCCTCTTGGGATGAAAATGTGAGAAGGGAGATAGTGACCCCTGAGTCCTGCCTCTAGTAGGCCCCGAGTTGGAGACCAAAACTGAGGGTATAGTAAACACCCAAATGGGGGTAATTACCCTCTAAGAGAACACATGAAAAAGGGAGAGATAATAAATACAACAACCAACTCCAACTCAGTCTGCAATACAAAATAAAACCTTAGTACACATATGTAATGTCATGCAAGAACTACTACAACTGAAAGGGAAAACTGTAAGTACCAAAAGAAAGTAAAACAACAACGACCACAAAGCCCGAACAGCTCCTGTAACCCCAAGCAATTAGTAACCAGTATGATCTCCATCCTGCTCCAAGTGACCTAAAAAATAGTTTATATATATACTTAGGGTGATCGTAATAGTATACTCAGAATTATCCTCCCTGGAGCCTCTCATGTAAAAGTAAATAAATCATTCTAAAGCATAGTGAATAATAAGTTAAACTAACTCGCCACCTAAATAGGTATATTAAGTTCCCAGAATCACTATGGTTACTCTCACCAAGTATCACATACAAGATTATATAATATAATAAATAATATCAAGGGTACCCCACTATCACTTCCCCACTCGTTTGCCGCTTTTTCGCAACGTCACACGTCCTAAGAATCTCTCACCAAGAAGGCTTGCCCACAAAAACTTGGTCGAAGCACCACAGTATGCACCTCATGAAAAAAACACTAAGCCCACATAACCAAAGTAACCATGTAGTTTTTGGGAGCCACCATAGCTCGCATAATGTGTATCATATGTCAGGCATTATTTATCAAGTTGTTACATCCCATACACCGAGTAAAGATCCTCAAGCCATCACATCCCATAAATGTTATCATCATCATCATTATTTATTTAAAAAGAGGAAATAAATAGGGAACACAATGAAAAAAAGATCTAGGGGGCCTGAAATAATGAAGGCCAAGGGCATCCCATATAACTAGATTAACTCCCTCTGGTGTCAAATGATTTGGGTTGTAGAAACATGTCATACCTGATCCATGAGATGCAAGCTTCTCCAGATGATCAACCACCTTGTTACACCTATAGTTTTAAATACGAAACTATATCTAGAATATATTTTTATGAATAATCACAAGACATTATAGCCCTCTACACACATATATGGGAAACACTGACCACTGTGCCTACCAGCACAATTAACTGCCAAGAGAAGAGTATGGGGCCAAAGGGGGAAGTCAACCATCCATCCTCCCACCAGAATGTTTGGGAAAACACCCCCTAGGGATTATAATTCCTGAGGCATCAGTTTCTATAACTGACAGGGTGGAGTACTGCATAGAAACACAAAAGTACAAAATACACTATAGCTCACAACCACACTATGGTCATAACCTAGTTTTAGACTCAACTCCAGCTAATGTCTCTCGGACTCCTGACTTCCACTACTAAGACTAGGTATCCGATAAGCACACAACCATTTAATGTGATTTATTATATTACTTCATTCCATTTTTATCAGTTTCACTTTACATTAATTAATTATTTAAACATTAATTAACCATTAACAATTTCACAGTATATTTCATTAACATCACACTAAGGTTTCATTCCCTCTAGAAATAACCAAACTAAGTCCAAAGCTTCTTAGAAATATTACCTCAACATTTCATCCCAGCAAGCTCCAACCCCATTGGTTAACATAATTTATTCAATCATTTATTAATATCATTATTAATTTTCCATATTCCCAGGTATTCTATAAAACCATTATAAGATACTAAACAAAAGGGTCTCAATCCGGTGAGTAGATGAACTACCCTTAAAGTATTTTCCACCTAGGGAAAGAGAATATACCCATCCTCTCTCGAGAAGATAAACACGAAAAGATCATGGCATAACCCATGCGTCTTCACCCCTTTTGGAAGGAGGGTAAAAAAGACTGGCTTCCTTGAGAAGTGGGGAATGTAAAGTAGATAAACAACCAAAAAGATTTAGAAAACATCCAATCATTCACATCCAACCTGATTCATCATCTCTAGTGTCCTCCCCGAGACCCACATGAATAAACCGATGAATCTTTCCTCTCTTGGCATAAACTGCTACCACAACTAATGGGACTCCTTACCCCCACATATCACAAAAACCATCCAAGATCACATCACAAAAAAGAAGTATGAAACAAACATCATATCAACTGGGCTCTTGGCCCTTAAACAAGGCATTCTTCCTTCATGCTCAATGAGCTTTCACAGCTCCTAGCATAAGGCTCTTGGCCTTTACAAGTAAGAGGGTAACTCAGAAACTTACAAGGAAATATATTTTATCAAAAAACCAGTTCTTTAAACCATATAAAATTAACAAGTTCATTAATAGTAGGTTTTAACTATAGGAAACCTATAAAGAAATCTATCATAGCTATAAAAAATAATTAAACATGGTTACTACACCAGTTTGACTAACATCAAATTACAACAACAACAACTACATTCATTTACATACCTATTTTATCGTTGAAAAATAATTAGAATTAATCTTAGTTTAAATTATTTACCAATTTCCATCAATAACGACATGATAAACAAGCCAAGAATAGATATCAAAAAATCTGAAAAAACAAGAGGCAATAACATACGATCAATACCAATTTATTTATTCGGTTTAAATATTTATTACATAAATTCCATTGTGATCTAGTGGGATAAACATACTAACTCTATATTTTCATGTAAAAGAATAGTGAATCCATGAATCCCCATCCTCAAAAGGTTTTTGATGCTCTTTATACGAGAACGATCCACACAACGGATTACGATCGCCTCCCCCACAACAACTGCATCCACCCGAGGATGCCAACACATGCCTGCACCAATTGACACCCATGAAAACTCCATTAGAAGCATGGAGATCACATTCCATAACATATAAAGGAGAAACAAGAGAATAAGGATAAAATAAAACACAATAACAGAGGTAGACCATATCTTCTATTGATGATGGATCGACACTTGCTACTAGCAGAAAATAGGGGGTGTGTATGCAGCAGGAAGAAACTTTAAGGGGAAATGATCCATAGATTAAGGTCAGATCACACCAATCCAATGGGAAGAAGAAAGGTTCGAGAATATCACACCAGGAAATAAGATGGAAAAACAAGGTAGAAAGATATCTTATCCCTTTAGAATATTTAATGGAGATGTGGTTTAAGATATGCTGGATTTTCAATTAAAAAGGGGATTACATTAAACCACATTGTTTGACCAAGTAAAGGAATAATGGGCCTTAGGAAAATTAATATAGGAGTTATGGGCTTTGAATCAACCTTAGACCCCTTAAAATAATTCTTTGAATGCATGTTTCGTCAAAGAAAATTCTAAATAAAAGAAACTGTAAAAAGCTGGAAACACTGTACACCAACTAATGTTTGGAAACACTATACACCTACTAATGTCTGGAAACACTATACACCTACTGACACCTAGAAACATTGTACTCCTACCGATGATTAGAAACACTGTATACCTACTGATGTTTAGAAACACTATACACCTACTAATGCCTGGAAACACTATACACCTACCGACGTCTCGAAACACTGTACACCTACCGACACCAGGAAACACTATACACCTACCGATGTTTGGAAACACTGTACACCTACTGACACCTAGAAACATTGTACACCTACCGAAGTCTGGAAACACTATACACCTACTGCCATATGAAAACACTGTACACCTACTGATGGATGGAAACACTATACACCTACAAATGGTTAGAACACTATACACAAAACATGAAACACTATTCATAGAACTAGAAATTTGGAAAATTGTTGGGTATAAGACACCTTGACCTCCTATAAAACCCCAAGCACCAAATTTTAGCAAAGGAATGGATCAGAGAGGTCTGGACCATTACATGGAAACCATTTAATGTGATATCTATATGGAAATATAGATTGTTGTTGAACATATATTTCTTTGATTTTATAAGAAATTAAATATGGAATTCATAGAAAATTCTACAAAACATGGAGATAAGAAGTTGAGATTTCCTTTATGATCTATGTGTGGAAGAAAACATGGAGGAAATTGTCTCAGTATAACTATTATATGTTTTATGTGTTGAATGAAAGGTCATAAGGAAATAAAATTCTAAGATATTGGAAAGAAGAAGTAAGATTATAATGGAGAGAATGCACAACATAATGCACCACCCATATGACAATGTTTTAAATGCAAGGAGTATGAGTATTATGCTTACCATAGTTCAGATCGGAAGGTTAATGATGATGATCGATGTTAGAATCTTCTTAATCCAAGTGATAAAGGGAAATCTCATGTGATCTATATTGACAATGTTCATAATGATAAAAAATTGGTTAAAGATGCACATACCATCCACTCTATAACTACTAATAAATTATTTGATTTTTAATCTACAAATAATTTTATATTAAAATAATTTCTTAAGGGTGTCACAATACCACCCCAATGAATAGATATTGAATTAGTATTGAAAAATCTTAATTTTATGATGATAAAATCTAAGATCAATGATTATTTTCTAATTGATTATTGTGGGATTTTTTCCTAAAAATATTGTTATTATCCCTATAGTTGAATTTTATATTATCTTTTTCATGGTACATATTTCATTACATAAATCTCAACTAAAATTATAATGAATGAAATTAATTTTTGATATTATAAAACAACCTATGTCTATCTATTATTGCTGTGATAAATATGAACATCTAATGGAAATTAGTTCAATTATATGGGTCTTGATGAAATGATCCAGACCAGAACTTCTGAACCTAGTGATAAAAATACATACTTTTTAAAACATTAGTTGAATTAAAAAAACTTCCAGGATAAAAATTTTGTGTCATTGGGAATTGAGTACATTTACAACTAATCACATTATACAATACACATAACTTCTAAAAATATTATCCACACATGTAATTTCCTTATATGTATCTATTTGATTATGATTTCTATGGAAATGGGGAAACATAAGAAAAAAGTTATCTATGAATCCTAGGAAGGGATAAATAATGATAACATAGTATAAATCAACATCATGGGTAGGAAATTAGGCTTGATAAAATAATATAAACATGAGGAAAAGAGTCATAGAATGATCATAAGTACAAGATATGTAAGAATATAATAAATATAGGAGACATAACATGATCATAATTATAGGAGATATAACATGATTATAACTACATAAGGCATTAAATTATAACAAGTACATGAGGCATAACTTTGAAATGTGTCTATAACATAATCGCGGGACATTCATAAACATGTCACCACAGCTCATCACTCGGGTGTCATAAAATATATTACCAATGATTTTGGCCAAGGTATCTTCACCCAATTCATTGGAGAACTATCAGGGTGAATCCATCATATTACCAAGTATTTTAACCAAGGTATCATAATAAATTACTAGGGTGTGATACTAAGGTATCATAAACATTTCATCTCTTAAGATTAATTCTTTACTCAATTAATTGGTCTCATAGGATTAACTTACATCACTTAACTCTATCACATTACTCAATACATTTGGGATATATTAGGGTACAAAATTTATATGTATTAATTTATGTGTTATACATTATGAAAATATACATATATCCATAAATAATCATATAATGATAAACAAACTGAAAATTAAATGGGTATCCAATGAAATTGAGTAACAATCTAGGTAAATAGTCATCTATCTATATAATGATGTCTAATGTATTTACACTATATAGATAATGGTTATATAGTTTAGTCAATATTTTCCTCAATAAATATATGGATGATTTTATAATTGTACACTCTTAAATCATATGAGGCATATTTGGGTATCCACATGGGAAATGAATTAAAAGAAAATTTATGCATAGTTGATGGAAAGACCAAGTCAGTGGCGGGACATTCTCAATATAGATCTTAATGACACCATAAATTATGTTCCTAATGAAATTAACATATATGTGAAAGATAAATTCCATGAGGGTGATATAGAGTGATAGAGAATATTATCATTGGTTATAAATTAGCTTGGAAAAAATCCCTTTCAAAGGGTTAATGTGGTAATCTTGGTGAATACCCAACAAAAAAATTTAAAAGATATAAGATGTTCACTTTGTGTAGGATAATACCCCAATTGAAGGAATCACAACAAAAAGTGATGGAGGGTAAATTATTGGCTTATGGATATCAATTTAATTTAAATATAAATAAGTATATTTTGATTCTTTATTAAGGATCATAAACTATATTTGAATTATCCATAGAAAATATCCTAAGAGTATTAAACCAGATGCATAGTAAGGGACCACTCACAGTGAACCAGAATGATGGAGAAGATATATACAACCAATTATTTTTATGGTTTTAACACCTGGATCCATCTAATCCAAAACAACATCAACTTGTAGAATCTATATAGGGATGTTGTTTCTATTATTACCACACACACTTTTGTTTTCCAAATTTAGGTTAGTTTTATAGCTAGATGATTATAATGGATTAGAAAATGGATTTAATGATGGTAAATAAATAAACTAGCATTAAAAACATATAAAATGGAATATGATTCCATGAAATACATATAATGTAATTATATGAAAATAAATTTAAAAATATAACATAAAAAAAGTAATTAACTTGAAAATGAATGAGGAGAATTGAGGAAACACTTACATTGGGGGATGCTTCTTAAAGCTAGAGAGGGACACATTATAACCATGGAACTAACTTGGACAGACTATAGAGAGAGTAATTGAGAGTGAAATTAGGCTTGACATCTTCTATGAGTAAAGTGACGACTGAAAGAGGGTATTTATACTTGAGGAGGGGTGGTTTTAAGTGATTAAATAATAAATATTTTTTTATTGAAAGCTATCCGGTATTGGGTGTCACTAATTTCAATGAATTTTGTTGATAATTAGTGTTTTAAATTTTGGTTAAGGACGTTTCATACCTCAAACACCAATTTAATTTTTTCATTTTGGGTTGCCTTATGTATTTAACTTTTAATTTTAACCTTTTACATTATTTTACCTATACTATGTTAAATATTTTTTTACCACAATAGTTTTTTTTTGTGTATAAAAATAAAATTGACCTAATTAGCATATTTGGATCTTATAATTCCAAATATGTAATCCATTTTACATAATTAAATTTATAAAAGTGATAAAAATCATTTCTAAGATGATAAATGTATAACCCAATAAAAACGAATTTTTATGATAAAATTTTGTAATTCAAAATACTAAGCATGTGTTTATAAATGTAATACAATATATACAATGCCATTCCTAAAATAAGATTTTATTATGAATAAGTATGAATACATTTTAAATCTTGATAATATCATAAGAGTTATCATATATTTTTAAAAAAATTATTTTCACTTTTTAACCCAAAAAATAAAATTTTAAGAAAATTCACAAAAAAATTACGCTAAACTAATTTTAATGTACTGAGTCCAAAAATAATGTTTAGTTTATCGAAATAATTTTATAAATATGATAATTTATACATTTAAATAAATATCCCTATTTATTAAAATTTATATATTTCATAGATAAGTAAATATTCTGACCATTATAAAAATTACTTATGTAACGTCCTGAACCAGAAGCCACTAAACCGGTGCTCCGAGCTGGTTCGCCACAAGGCCTTAAGCGCACCTCCCCGTACCCCAGAGGATGCCAACAAGCAGTGACGACCTAGGGTGTGATAGTGGGGATATTATGCCCTCATACCAGAGTAAGAAAACAATGGAAATAACTAGGTATCATACACAACGGAAAGTAAATAGAGTGCAGAATTAATAAACAACTGAAATAGAACAAGCTGTAATAGTAAAATGCTTTAAAATCCCGAACAACTATGCAATAAAATACAACACTGGTCACCCAATGGGCCGACCATACATATACAAGTACAAAAGAAACTAAAAGTAAAAGTAAAGGCCTCTGCTACTCACTCTGAGCCAATCCACGTACCCGATCTCCAGACAATATCGAACTGCGGCAGCCTGATCAGTAGAACCACGCTAGTAGCTCCGCTCAATCATGCAACACTGGGCCTCAGCCCCATCCACCATGAAACTTGTGCTCAAAATTAAAATCAAACATAAGGTCAACATTTCCACCGAGGTGCACGTGTAGGGGTGAGAAATAATCTCAGTAGGGAACCCCGACAAGCAACCTATAACTGTGCTGCCATGTGTATGCAACAACAACATGCTCGGCCTAGCTGGAACACAACAAATGAAGTAAACTAAACATGCAACCACCGTCGAACCTAGGTTATGTAAACCTTATAAACTATGCAAGTTCCACCATGGATGTCCATATCTATATATGTACACATGTATAGTCCCATACCTATAAACATATACATAAATATGAATATTCATGATTAAGTGATTCAAATTACAAGAACAAAATTAGCAATCGATCCTTGTGACCATAACCCCAATCTCTTGGACATCATGTGCAAGGGAATTGAGCTGGACGTTGTTGCACTCAAGCTGTGTATCATTAAGTCGATCTATGGGTTCGTAATCCAATCGACATGTTCCTTCTTCAGCCAACACCGGAAATAAGCCTCTGAAAAAGATAAACAAAAAAAAGTAACCCTATGGGAAGTACTCACAGCCGGTCCACTCTGGTTCAACCAAACAAACACAAGCAAGAAGATAACACAATAGGTAACCCTCTCGGATGTACTCACAACCTATCCCCTCTGGTCCTACCTAGCAACACAACCAAACCTCTAGGCGGCACACATAGTATCACCCCTCTGGCTTAGATAAATCATAGACTCTCTGAGGAAGCACTTACCATCAATTCCCCATATAGTCTCATAACATTCAAAGGCATAGACAATCAAGGAAGCACTCACGTCGATTACCCTGTGGTCTTGCAACGATAGCTATAGACTCTCTGAGGAAGAACTTACATCTAATTCCTCCTGTAGTCTCGAAACGTAACTAAGGACACTCTGAGGAAGCACAAAGTCCAATTCCTATATGTCCTGTGAATGATACTAATTTATAACTGACTCTTTAGGGATGACCTTAATCGTCAATTCCCTCTTTAGTCTACCGCACTAGGTTCACACAGCACTGAGCAGTCCAGTCATGCATAATCAACTGTAAGCAGCCCTAAGTAAGATCAACAAACTAATTTCCTAATATCTAAAATTCATCAAAAACATTTAAAAAGTAGGCGATACATGCAATCAATTATATCAAGGCAGGCAATCAATGCAACAAGGTCTGCCTCACAAGCATCCTAATCCAAACGACTATAAATATCTAAAACAAGGGAAACACCCATGGGGTGATCCTCAAACATGCTAACAAGCAATAATTATTCATCTAACATCCACAAGAATACAAGCAGTATAAGGCATATACTAATGCAGGATCAAAACCCTAACCCGAGATACCTGATACATGGGTATCTGACACTTTTGCACAAAAACTCAAAGACATTATTCGTTAGGAAACAAACCACCTACTCAGGAACACAAGGAAAGGTTGGAATCCAAAAGAGTAAGAAAGACTCATCTCATTAGGCTTAGAAGCTACCAACTAGGAAGCACCTCTGGTAAACACTACAACATCAGGAACCCAGTCAGATATAAAAATTAGTGCGGGTGGCCTGAACGCCCAACCCAACAATACATCAAAATCCGAAAGGGATCACCAGTTTGGTACAGGTTCTAGATGAAACCCAATCACCATCTCTACCCAAACCCGACATAACAACTCAGGGTCGGTAAAACAATGGGCACCCACTGGGTCCCTCAGGTCAAACACTGAGGAGGCATTATACTTAGGATCCTCCGGGTAAACACGAGTGAAGGCATCCTATGCGGGATCCTTAGCAAAGAGTAAGGGAGGAATCATACACGGAATCCTCAAAGGAAGGACACCATAGGCATTCCTTAACATGGTTCCTGTCAAAGGGAGTATAAGAGAGAGATCCTACAAGGGACTCCCTAGGTCAACACACAAGTAAGGGAATCCCTCAGGGGATCCTTAGAAGTACCTGGTCCCAAAGCCTCCAAGGCCAGAAGGGAACGTCTCACAAGGGAAAAATCCCCTAAAGCATGGGTTATAGGAGATATCTCATAGATAATATCCTATTAAAGGTATTAACTAAGTTGGTACGAACACCCAACCTATCATCCACCCCCAATCTCACTCTCCGGTGACAACTGAACACAATAAGTGGAGGAAGAACCCCTCCATTTATATGGAAAACACAAAAACTCCATTTATATTACCTATAAATGTAAAAAAGCATTCCAAAATTGTGATATACGCGAAAACATTCTCAGAATAGACTACTCACATGCCCAATTCTGACTTCTAGAGCTCAAGATATCTCAAAATTATGAAACTGAAGCAGTACCTGGCCAAAGTACATGGCCAGAGCAGAATGGGCCTGCTTGTGTAATAGTACACAAAATGTACTTTATTGTACATGGCATGTAATTGTCAAAAAAAGTTACGCTGTGTCCATTTTCACCCGAACACATGCCCATGTACCACTACAGGACGTGTACTTAAAGTACATGGCGTGTACTCCTTAAAAACCACTATTTCGTGTTTTATTTCACACGACCAGCCACACGACTACCCACTACACGGCGTGTACTCAAAGTAAATGGAGTTTAATTAAGGAAACTTTTTCTTCCCTAAATGGGAATAACACACTGTGTGTACCCCTGGAATACATGCCCTATATTCTGGGTTTTCTGACGGGAAATCCCTGAAAACGCCCGAAATGCCCGTTTTCACCCCGGAAACAACAGATCGATCCCCATGGGCTCACAAGAAAGAAATATAAGGATTTAAAAACCTAAACAACTGGTTTTAAGGGGAAATATGGAAAAAAAATATAAATGGCCCTCCCTTTGGGCGGAAACAGCTGAAGCTTCGGTTGATTTCACAGTCCACGGATGCTGCACGCCGACTCAGCCCGTCGAGGGCTTCGAATCGTTACCACTCTCTCTTTCCTTCTCTCCCATTTTCTCAATATCCAAATTCTTCCATAGGTCATGTCCAAGGATGATTGACATAGGAGATGTGTTCAAGGAGGAGGAGGAAAGAATAGAGAAGAAAAGAAAAGGAAAGAAGAAAAGAAAAGGAAGAAAAAGGGGCTCATGCCGGCCCCGACGCCCGACATGAGTTTATGGCTTCCCTAGGCTAAACTCCCCATTCCGGACTCAACGGCGTAGATGGAATCTCAATCCGACACTCCTTTTAAAATTTATTTCCAAACGAACCTGAATAAATTAATATTTAATTTAATAATATTAAATATTAATTATTCCACCTAAATTCGAACAGCTTAGATTTCCTCCAAACTTCTATCCTAGGGTAAAATCCCTATTTTGGGACCAATGAAGTTGTCAGAAAAATTATCCGAGATTTGATGGTAGGTGAAAATGACAATTTTACCCGTCATGAGCATCCAACATCAAAAATTCAAATTTCTTCCCAAAACGACTATTCGGAGAAACACGGGTTCTTACAAGCTCACCACCATAAACCTTATTGTCCCTAAGAAGCCCAAAAAAAGGACTAGAAACCATACTCATAACTCGAGCATCTGCACAACCAAGCTATCTAGACTGTCCAACGACCTTCCTTATAGCATTAACCGCCACCTCCTACACAGAAGATATTCAATTACGACCAACTGGTACTCCCCACCATAGGAACACCCATGTCATCATCTTAAAAGGAAACTCCAAGCTCAAAGTCCCACTGGAAAACACCAATGTTTAACCTAAACAAGGAAACCACCCTAAAAAGGGACAATGGTGCACTCCCCACCATATGGATTTCCTTACACCGCTTCGAGAGCACAACCAAAATAGGTTTCACCATCAACAGGGAAGAACATTAAGAAAGAAAAAGGATATCAATGTAGGTTCGAAGATCTCTTAGCATACTCAAGATGAATCAAGATAGTGCATGATCATCTCTTACAAGAGTACACTATGATTTCACTAAAGGCATGTCTAGATCCCTCTGAGCCACACTAACATCCTACCAAAACCCAACCAGGATTCAAGAATGGGTCAACCATTTCACGGTAACCAAAAATTTCACAAAGTAACCTCTACAACACAAGGACATTCCAAAACAACTTTTGAGATCCGAGTGCATAGAAAGTATTGAAACATCGGTCCTCGGTGCAGACCCGACCACTCAATGATTTAGATTCAAATGATGACGACTACAACAACAACATCAGAAACACTGGTTAACCAGGCCAGGCACCCGAACAGGCCTACTCACCGAAACCAGTCGAGAAAAAAAAACACCGCCAAAAGGCATTGGAAAACGCTGACCAACATTTCACATACTGGTTTCCCTAGAACAGGAAAGTCATCAACCTACAAGGGTTTGAGTCAGAACCAAGGGTATCTAGGTCTTCCACATATCCCTACAGAAAAAGCCTCACAACTAGGTCACAAGGTCTAACCACCTAGCCCAAAAGATCCAAAAACAATCAGAAGATGGTAATGATCACAACAACCAAATAAAGTCAAAACTGAAACACAGCCTACAAGGGCCCTGATCCTTTCCGAGAATCCTCAGAAGGAACTACTCCTTAAAGGTTACAACGAAAACAGAAGAGACAAGCTGAGATAACACCCATTCGGTATCTCCATACAAAAATACCACAAGGAGGACCAGTTAACAAGAAAAGTCTTGGTATCTATCGACATCGTTCTTAACGATCCGACTAGAAAACCATAGAACTAAGAAACAATACCCAATAAAGGGGTTAAACAGAAAGGCATCACGTGCCACATAGACCAACTAGGGTCACTGAACCACCTGTGCACGAGGATGGAGTCATTATCCTCACACCAATGCCTCAACGTAGATCCACATAACCTACCATCAGAGTAAAAAGTATGTGTAGGCAGACCCAAAGGTCTCAGTCATCTGTAAAAACACACACTAGCATGCCTATTTGCTATGAATCCTATGTGCCTAGTATGATGCATGAGACGCCTCTTACCTTTTCCGGCCAAGAGTCAAAATCCATCCCTGACATTTTACCAATGTCCAAGAGCCAGGGATCCGTAGTAAATCAAAACACCACACAACATGTGCATAACTCAAGGAGAAAATCATATACAACTCTAACATCGGAGAATCAGAACATCAATCCCAAACCTTGGAAACTAGGACTTCTAACCGGAACAAGTGTTCGCGACGCACTAGCCTGATATCCATCACAGGTCCCGACACATTCCTAATAATCTTGTCTACTATATCCCAAATAGTAATAACCAATAAGGAAAACTCCTCTGATACCACTTTGTAACATCCCGACATGGAGGCCACTAAACCGGTGCTCCGTGCCGGTTCACCACAAGGCCTCAAGCGTGCCTCCCCGTACACCAGAGGTTGCCGACTAGAAGTGAGGGCCTAGGGTGTGATAATGGGGAGAATACTTCATCATACCAGAGTAAGAAAACAGTGGAAATAACTAAGCATCATACACAACGGAAAGTAAACAGAGTGCGGAAGTAATAAACAACTGAAATAGAACACTCTATAATAGTAAAATTCTATAAAAGCCCGAATATCTATGAAATACAATACAACGATGGTCACCCATTGGGCTTACCATATAGATAAAAGTACAAAAGAAACTGAAAGTAAAATCACATGGCTCTACTACTCACTCTGAGCCAATCCATGTACCCGATCTCCGGACAATATTAAACTGAAGTAGCCCAATCAGTAGAACCACTCGAGTAGCTCCGCTCGATCATGCAACACTGGGCCTTAGCCCTATCCACCATGCAACTCGTGCTCAACCAGAAAATCAAATATAAGGTCTACACGTACACTGAGGTGTACGTTCAGGGGTGAGAAATAATCTCAGTAGGGTACCTCGATAAGCAACCTATAACTATGATGCCATGTGTATATAACAGCAACGTGCTCAGCCTAGCTGGAACACAACAAAGGAAGTAAACCAAACATGCAACCACCGTCAAACCTAGGGTATGTAAACCCTGTCAAATGTGAAAGTGACACCATGGATGTACATATCTATATATGTACACATGTATAGTCCCATACCTATACACATATACATAAATATGAATATTCATGATTAAGTGATTCAAATAACAAGAAAAACATTAGCAATTGATCCTTGCGACCATAAGCCCGATCTGCTGGAAATCCTGTGCAATGGAATTGAGTGGGACGTCGTGCCACTCAAGATAGGTACCATTAAGTAGATCTATAGGTCCGTAATTCCATCGACATGTACTTACTTCGGCCAACACTGGAAATATGCCTCTGAACAAGATAAACAGAAACAAGTAACCCTATGGGAAGTACTCACAGCCTGTCCCCTCTGGTTCAACCAAACAAACACAAGAAAGCAGATAAAGGATAGACTCTCTAGGCAGCACACACAGTCTCCCCCTCTAGTTTAGATAAAGCATAGACTCTCTGAGGAAGCACTCACCATCAATTCCCCCTATAGTCTCATAACATACAAAGGCACAAACACTCTGTGAAACACTCACGTCGATTCCCCTGTGGTCTTGCAATGACAGATACACTCTATGAGGAAGCACTTATGTCTAATTCCTCCGGTAGTCTCCATACGTAACTAAGGCACTCTGAGGAAGCACAAATTCCAATTCCCATAGGTCCCGCGAACGACACTAATTTATAACTGACTCTCTAGGGAAGACCCACATCATCAATTACCTTTTTAATCTACTACACCAGGTTCACACAGCCCTGAGCAGTCTAGTCGTGCATAATCGACTGTCAGCAGCCCTAAGTAAGTTCAACAAAATACTTGGATAATAGCTAAAATGCATAAAAATCATATGAATAGCAGGAAATACATGCAATCAATTATATCAAGGCAGGCAATCAATGCAACAAGGACTGCCTCATAGGAAACCTAAGCGAAACGCCGATAAATAGCCAAAACAAGGGAAATAACCATAGGGTGATTCTCAAACATGCTAACAAGAAATAATTATTCATCTAAACACCACAAGCATACAAGCAGTCTAAGGAAGATACTAATGTAGGATCAAAACCCTAACCTAAGATACCCAATACATGGGTATCTGACACTTTTTCACAAAAACTCAAAGACATTCAATGTAAGGTAACAAAATACCTACTTAGGAACATAAGGAAAAGTAGGCATCCAAACAAACAAGAAATATGAATCATGTCAGGATCAGTAGCCACTAACTAGGAAGCACCTCTGGTAAACACTACAATATCAGTAACTAAGTTAGATATAAAAAAACATTGCGGGTGGCCCGAATGCCCATCCCAACAATACATCAAAAGCTGAAAGGGATCACCAGTTTGGAACGGGTTATAGCTGACACCCAATCACCATATCTACCCAAACCCGACATAACAACTCTGGGTCAGTCAAACAACGGGCACCCATTGGGTCCCTCAGGTCAAACACTGGGGAGGCATCATACTCGAGATCCTCCAGGTAAACACGAGCGAAGACATCCTACGTGGGATCCTTAGCAAAGAGTTAGGGAGGAATCCTACACGGGATCCTCAAATGAAGGAAAACATAGGCATTCTGTAACATGGTTCCTATCAAAGGAAGAACAAGAGAGAGATCCTACAAGGGACTCCCTAGGTCAGCACACAAGCAAGGGAATCCCTCAGGGGATCCATAGAAGTACCTGGTATCAAAGCCTCAAAGGCCAGAAAAGAACGTATCACAAGGGAAACTTCCTATAAATCATGGGTTATAGGAGATATCTCATTGCTAATCTCCTATTAAAGGTATCAACTATGTTGGTACAAACACCCAACCTATCATCCACCCCAAGTCTCACTCTCTCGTGACAACTGAACTCGATAAGTGGAGGAAGAACCCCTCCATTTAGATGGAAAACCCAAAAAATCCCTTTATATTACCTATAAATTTAAAAAGGATTCAACCATTGTGATCTACGCCGAAAAACTCTCATAATTGACTACTCACACACCCAATTCTGACTTTCAGAGCCCAAGATATCTCAAAATTACTAAACTGAAGCAGTACATGGCCAGAGTACATAGCTAGAGCACAATGAGCCTGCCTGTGTAATAGTTCACGACGTGTACTTTACTGTACATGGCGTGTATGGTTCACAAAAAGTTACACCGTGTCCATTTTCACCCGAACACATGCCCATGTACCACTACACGACGTGTACTTAAAGTACACAACATGTACTCTTTAAAAACCACTATTCCGTGTTCTATTTCACACGACCAGCCACACGTCTACCCACTACACGACGTGTACTCAAATTACACGACGTGTACATAATAAAACTTCATCTTTTTGAATGGGAAGAACACAAGGCGTGTACCCCTGGAATACATGTCTTGTATTATGGGTTTTCTGACGGGAAATCCCTGAAAACGCCCGAAACGCCTGTTTTCTCCCTCGAAACAATAGATCAAGCCCCATGGGATTACAAGCAAGAAATATAACGATTTATAAACCTAAAAAACATATTTTAAGGGTAAATATGGTGAAAACATAAATGACCCTACCTTTGGGCAGAAACCACCGAAGCTTTGGTTGATTTCACGGTCCACGGATGTCACACGCCGACTCAGCGTGTCGAGGGCTTTGAATCGGTGCCACTCTCACCTTCCTTCTCTCCCATTTTCTCAATCTCAAAATTCTCCCATAGGTCACAGTGAAGGATGAGTGACATTGGAGACATGCGCAAGGAGTAGGATGAAAGAAGAGAGAAGAAAAGAAAGGGAAAGAAGAAAAGAAAAGGAAGAAAAGGGGGCACGGGCCGGCCCCAACGCCCGACATGAGTTTATGCCTTCCCTAGGCTAAACTCCCTATTATGGACTCAAAGGCGTAGACATAATCTCAATAAAAGTATCCATTTAAAAGTTATTTCCAAAAAAACCTAAATAAATTAATATTTAATTTAATAATATTAAATTTTAAATATTCTGCCAAAATTCGAACAACTCAGATTTCCTCCGAACTCTTGTCCTAGGGTAAACTCCATATTATGGGACCAATGGAGTTGTCAGAAAAATTATCCGAGATTTGATGGTATAGGAAAATGAAAATTTTACCCCTCATGAGCATCCAACAACAAAAATTAAATTTTTTTCTCAAAACGACTGTCCGAAGAAACACGGGTTCGTACAACATAGAAGTTTCTTAAAATATATATTCTCATAATTTGTTTTGTGATATTATTTTATGATATAAAATTTTATCTAAAAATTATATGGTTATCATTAAAAACATTTTTAGAACAATATATTTATATTCTATAAAAATAATAAATTTTTTTATCATATCATTAAATAATACCTTTACTATTCCTAATTGTATTTTTCCATGATGTATAATGTTATTATGAAATGTAAATGAATTTATTTTTTCTCATACTAAGACATTCATTTTAAAATAAGAGTTCTATACAATAAAGTAATTTTTAGGGCGTTACATTCTTGACCCATTAGATAAATTTCAACCTCTCAATTTTACTTATTGAATAACACTTACTAAACCTAAATATTCACTTAAATGTTATATATAGAAAAGAATAATTATGAATAACTAGGATATGTTAATCCTATGTGGTCATACGGTTTATACCTCATATAAACTTCTAGGGAATTTTTTTATCTATATAATTCTATACACCCAAATATTACTAATCCTAATTCCCAAAAAATAACCAAACTATTATATGATACCAAATGATATTCCCTAGACTTACATTTCTGAATTTGGTGCTAAAAACATAAATTTTTGATACATTAAATAAATTAATAAAATTCCATGATCAAAAGTTCAGTGTGTTTGGGGAATAGGTACATTTACAACTAAAAAAATGGTAAAATACATATAACATTCACAAGGATTATCCACTCATATAGATTCATTATATATATCTCAATGATTGATATTTCTTGGGAAATGGGGAATGATAAGAAAAGGGTGAACTATAAGGCTCAATAGGGGATAAACAACTAAAATAGAGCATAAATGAACATCATGGGTAAGACATTAGGCTTGATAAAATAATATAAACATGAGGAAAATAGTCATAGAATAATCATAAGAATAAGAGACATAACAATATCATAAGAATAAGATAAATAACATGATCAGAAGTACAAGAGAAATAACATGATCAAATTCTCTCTTTAGGACATATTTTAAATTATGAACCTAATTTTGCTTATGTGGTGTATATACATACTATTTTAGATATTATATCATAAATTAAATTTTAGTAATGGTATTTTAAGTTCAATTTAAATTCATCTACTTTTCGTGAATTTCATTTAAATACTCAACTAGTTGTAAGGGGTTTTTAGGACTCAAGTCTTTCCCTTAAGTCATAATAACTCTTATTGACTATTATCTTTCAAGATTGATCTATTTTGACCTATGAGAATTTTATGATAAATATATACCTTATTTTATAGAGAATACATGTTTCACATCAAAGTATTCTTCCTGGATGATTCTATTTTTTAAAAAATTCATTTTGTAAGGATAATTTTCATTACTTTTATTAGTTTTTTCTAATATATATATGTTTTTACGTTACAACAATAATTTAATTTTGATAGTAGATAAAAAAAATTATTTTATCTCTAATTATACTTATATTCCCCTTTTACATTTTAAATATTTTTATTAATCTTTTATCAATGTTGGATTTTTAATAAAGGAATTTATTTAAAAGGTGTTCCATACCTTCAAATAAAGTTTTTATCTTCCACTCCATATTTTTTATAACTTTTATTTTATTTTTAATTATATTTTAATTTTAAATCATTATATTATATGTTTTGAAGAATTTATATTTCCCTTATCAAATATGTTTTTGAAGGTGATTATCAGTTCATCTTTAATAACAATGTTTTAGAGGTTTTTTGGAAAGATTTGTAATTTTACATGTATTTTTCCTCCATTGTTAATCTTTGATTAAGTAATGTTTTGATCATCCACTACATTTTATTAAAATATGATTCTTTTTGGAAGATGAGATTTTTGATAACCAATGATAATTTTATTTTATTCTTTGTGTTTTTTGTATTGTTTAAGAAGCACATTATTTTTCTATAGGTTAATTAAGATATATTAATGACTGATTGTATATGGAACACATATGTATGAATGATTATGGTGGGGCCTTATATCACCCACTAATTAATTTTTTTATGTTTATGTCTCTTGAGCTCAAAATCATACATGAGAGGATTTATCCCATGACAAAAGGCACATGGGGGGTTTATCTTGAGCCAATGAAGTATATGGGATGATTTATCCCAAGCTATTGAGGTATACATGAGGGTTTATCCAAATCCAAAGGGTATATAAGTTGATTTATCCTAAGAAAATGAGGAACACAATATGATTTATCTCAAGACAAAGGGTACATAAGAGGATTTATCCCTAATACAAAGGGTTATAGTTGGGGTTTTATCCAAATCCCATGGGTAAACAGGTGCATTTATCCCAATCCTAAGAAGCTATATGGTTTTTTTGTTATAATTTTCCTACGCTTTTTATTGGGCCATATTTCCAAGATGTTCATCAAATTATTTTAAATTTTATAGATGTATTTCATTTCCATGAAATTCTATGATTTCATGGTAATACCTTATTTTTAATATATTTCACACTTTTTTGTAATACCCACATGTTATATGATTATTATGATGTGTTTGATATATTTCATATATTTTATGCTTCCTTAGTGATTTTTAATGATATTATGCTACTCAAACATGTTTTATGATTATAATATAATGTTTTTTGATCCTTTTTTATGACATTTATATCTTTATCATGTTCTCCCCCTTGTTTACTATTTATTTCTCTATGATATGTTTTTACCTTACTGAGAATTTGATCTCACTCTATTCATATATTTTAAATCCAAAGGTTATGAAGATGATTATTTCATGTGAGATATCTAGAAAAGGTTCTATAGGAGAAAAGTTATTGAGAAAGTTTCACATGTATTAAAATAATATATTTATGTAGCTAATATCCAAGACACTAATACTACTAGTCCTAGAGTTGTGAGAGTATTTGAGAGATTTACTAATTAAATTAGAGTATTATTGTATTATTTTTGTATATTTATATTGGGTTGTTATAAGAATAAATGATGAAATGCATTGAGATGTCTATGCTTGGGGGAATGAATTTATTTCTTTTTCTATATATCATGAAAACTAGAAGATATCACTTTGTATCATAAGAAAATTATATGAAGGAATAATTAAAAAAATTTAGCCTAGAAGATTAAATGGGAGCCACACCAATTTTTATTATCACAAGGCTATGTAATCATGTTTCTAGACAAAGTGTGCACCAAAAAGAAATTATGAGGATAATTTGTTATTAACTCTATATTAAAATATATCAACTAGATATTGTGTTTTTAGTAACAATATTTTCATGATATCTATGATTTCCTAAGGAATATCATATTGTGGATTTGAAGAAAATTTTAAGACTTTCTAAAGAAACTCTAATCATTATCTAGATGTATAAAGGAGGCAATATGTTCATGTTTCTAGGGTTTATAGACATTGATTGGGTTAGAGGCTCTGATGATCATAAGTAAGAATTTGGAGAATAATTTTTTTTGAATGAAATACTTTTATGCTAGAATACTAATAATTTTTTTTGACCATAAGTACAATTGAATTAGAATATATTTCTACTAAATATTCGTGTACTCAAATGTTGTGGGTGAAGAATAATATAGAAGATTTGAATGTAAAAGATGAAAAACCATTGAAAATTTCCAATTATAAAAAGGGTGATTTTGATCTTTTGAAAATACAAGTAAAACCATTAAGATCCAAACATATTTATATCAAATATAATTTCACCTAATAATATGTTTATTTAAATGATCTTAAACAATAATATACGCGAACAAAGGATCAAATTGAATATGTATTCACAAAATCATTTTCAATGGAATTATAATACTATGAGCTTTTATGAGTTATTTTTTTAATAAATAAATTTATTTTATGGATTGCGTTATAAGAAACACCAAGTTAAGCTTTTTATATATACAACACTAGCTTAGCTTGAATTACATGTAACACTGAGTTTTACTAAAACCATGATATATTAATCATATAGTTATTTAATATTGACCATTATAACCTAGCCATCAAACATAGAGATATGAATAGTAATGAGTAAATTTTAAATATTAAATTTAATGGTTTTACATAAAGTAAACATATTTGTAAAAATTGATTAATTTTCAGTAATTTCTTTTTATGTTTTGAAAATACAATTTTTCGAAAAAAATTATTTTTTACTTCTTTTGATAAACAAAAAAATAATTAATTTTTTAATTTTTTTGGAAAATTAATTTGGAAAAATAAAATTCATTTTGAATTTATAATGTCAAAATTATCTTAGGATGAAATTTTGTTATTTTTCTAAAAGGATTCATTTTTTGATCAATAGTGAAAAATACTGAATTTTAATTGAAAACTGCCTTATAATTTGATTAATTTATAGTGTTAAATTATATTTAAAAATGGATTTAAAGTAAAATTAGTTCAATTTTATATAAATTGATACATTTTAGGTCATTAGAATCATTTTAATATTAAAATTGAATATAAAAACATTATAAAATTTTGAACAATTTCTCTTTAAAACCTCACTTTCTCATCCTATCAGTGGGATTAATATTAATTTAATTTTTTTCACTTCTATTAATGAAATTTGTAAAAATAGATTCTATATTTATAATCACAATAATTTATAATGTATAATAATGTCAAATTATTTTTTTACCTTAATTAATAGTAAAAATAGTAAAAAATTATTTACCTCAGTAAGGTAAAAATAAATATACATGGGGTTAAACAAGAATGATATGAGTAAAAATGACCTAAAATATTATATAAATTTTATTTAATGAGTTTATTTTACTCTATAACATCAAATTATTTTTAATATGGAAATTTATTTCCACATTCCTTTGAATATGAACCATATAAAAAGTTATGAAAAGAAAAAGACAAAGCATACACTTTTCTTACATTTAATATCTATAAAGCCTTGGGATTGGGACGAAAAGGCATATGTTTAGTTATATATATCTTTTTAAATATAAATTAGTTATTTATTATATTAATTTATCGTTAATTTTTATAGATAAAATAATCACTTTAAATGCTTATGAAACACTAACATAATAATTATTTAGTTAACTACTAAATAAAATAAATTATAATAAAAATATTAAAAGTAAAGTAAATTGAAAAAAAATATTATGTTAAATTATTTTTTAGATGAATATAACAATTTAAACAGGTTCGAAAATAATATATTCTAATATTATTATTGTCTTCATATTTTTTAATTTAAATTAAAGTATTAATTTCAAAATTGATAATAATGTCATTTTATAATAAGTGATTTTTTATTTATTGATTAATGAAAATACTATATTAGGTAAAGAAATGTTTAAATATTAATAAATATAAACTATGGTTCATTAATGGACCATTTTTTCTATTATGATGACTATATTGACCATTAAATTGTAAAAACTTGATTAGCGTGGTTACGGTTAAAGTATTATTTTTACGCGTTACATGCACTTGTGTTAAAATTAATTTCAAACAAACATCTGATTTTTTTACTTTATAAATTGGATTATCATATTTATAATTAGTGGTTCCAAACTATATAGTGAGGATAATTTTATTTTAGTCTTAATGGATAAATTAATTAGGTTAGAAAACTAATTTGTATAATGAATAACCAAAATGATAAAAATAAGGAATATTATGAGTTATGGAACCAAATGATTAAAAAATATGTTTTATTGTGTGTTAGAGGTGTTTATAGACCATATAATCTGTAAAACTCATTAATTAAAAATATTTGAGACACTTGAGGTATGATTGACCTCCCAATAGTGAATAGTTTTGAGTAATTACAAGAATGCCACTCCTCAACTATAAATGGGCAATCACTCTCCTCACTTATTCACACCGCTCAATCCATTTGTATTTACCAAGATATACCCAAATTAATTCCCAAATTCACTACACTTATCCTATAAGACTTATTTTTGACATAATTATAACAAATAAAGTCTTTAGTGAAAACCCATGGAAGATACCTAAAGAAGAGGTAATGTACTTCAGTGAACATCTTTATATTATTTCTTCCTCGACCCACTTTAATTATAATTATACCATGATTATATAATAAAATAAATATATTTCATATACTGAGACGTTTTTATGTTAATATTATAACCTAAAACTATCCAAACATCCATCAAATGGGTTACGAAGTCATCATTCATGTGTAAGGCAGACTACTGCCTCGCGAACTGATGTCATTCGTTATTCTATTACCA
This sequence comes from Viscum album, assembly GCA_963277665.1. Taxonomy (NCBI): domain Eukaryota; kingdom Viridiplantae; phylum Streptophyta; class Magnoliopsida; order Santalales; family Viscaceae; genus Viscum; species Viscum album. Next base: position 477,829,337 of record OY728135.1, read on the forward strand.
CGATTCAAGGTTGGGTATAATGATGGAAATAATTTTTATATACCATATATATTATATTTATTATGTTATTATACTTTTTTTAATTATTATATAACACATACCTTCATGATTTAAAGTTTATGGGAATATAATGACATTGTTCGTGTCTACGACGAACTACTACTTTCCGAAGCAATGTGATTTGTTCACGCTTTACATGGAATGTATTAAGGATAGGTTTAATAAAAATATATAATATATATGAAATTAAAATTATACTATAATGATAATATATATATAAGTATATATCATTTATTTTTCTTTCTTTCAACATGATAAGAAAATGGGCACAACATTGATGTGTATGTACAACCTACCATCTTCACCAATGGTGTATTTCATTTTTTATCAATAAATACTATATATTAATATAAATACACATATTATTAATATATATGATATTTATACCATGGTTTAATTTATATATATTATTAAATCATGATTAATGTAATAGGACCAAAAATGTAAAATCAAAATATATGCGAAAAACCAAGCAGTTATTACCTGAAACGTAACTTTAACATGAAATTGTTAATAAGCATTTAATAAAAGGTCATAATGAAATCATATATTGTATGATATAAGTAAGTATTATTATATAATAGATATATAACAAAATCATATTTATTATAAAGTAGGTTTTAATGAGTATGTTGGAAGTTAATACTTAAGGTAAGTGGATTTTTAGTCTTACTTTTATTTCCGTTGGACATATTCTATATTAAAAACTTATTTATTTTTTGTTGTGTATATACCACCCTTTAATGTGATCTATAATGAATATAGCATATTTAATGATAATTAATTTTTCTATTAATTTTATTATTTCACGGGGATCATGATTAAAAAGTTACTCAACCAATAATGTATTTTTGTCTCAAATTGCATTCACTAAGATATATGTTATATTATGCACCTATATTATTTTTTGAGGTGTATATAATTCATCTTTGAAACATAATATTATTAATTTATTCATTATCATGGTATTTTAAGTTTAATTTTATATTATTCCTTCTTGGGGCTTATGATTATAGGTTACCAAAGTGGAAATAAATTTATTTTACAATATCACTATTTATCGGTATTGTTTTTTAGTATAATTGCAATGATAAAATCTTACTACCCATATATTAATTATTCTAATGAATTTTATTTCCCTATGCCTATTCATGATACATTCAAGTAATGGTACCATTTTTATACTCATTGGTACTTAAATAATTTGAGATTTTTTAAAGAAAATAAGACTTTATTTTTATCTTTAGTTGGAAATATATTTTCTTTCAAAGGCATGTTTTTTAATTTTTTTACTCTCCTATTATTTAAAAAAAATACATTTTCCTAGTGTTTTAATTTTCTCAATTTTTTTCAAATGAATATTCATGAAATTTTCCAAAACAATTCTAATTTTTCTTTTATCAAAAATGTGAAAGGAATATTTATTTTTACATGTATGACATGGATGGAATTTTTGGAAATCATGAGGAATCATTCCATAGAAGCTTCCTTTTTCAATTATAAAAGGTTTTTTTCAAATTAAATTATTTCAAAAATGTTTTATGTTTAATTTTTTTAAATTATATTCAAGGATTACTTTATAATTATTCAATGGTATTTTTCAAAGAAAATAATTTAGAAATTGTTTTATGTTTAGAAAGCGTTTTAAATTATTTTAAAGGATTCCTTTATAAGTTTTGAATGGTTATTTTCAAATAAAAGGATTTCCAAAATGTATTATTTTTTAAAAAAAATTAAATGATTTTCAAGGATTAATTTTTATGTTTTCAAGGATTTTTTAAACAAAAATCTTTTTAAAAGGTTTTAAATTATAAAGATATTTTTTAAAAGAAGAAATGATATTTTCTATAAGAAGTTTTTTAATTATTTCTTAAATAATTCTTTATAATTTTTCAATTTTATTTTCAAAAAAAGGATTTTGAATTTTTTTTTTGAATTTTATTTTCAAAGAAATGTTATTTTTTTTATAAATATTTCAAGTGATCTTTTAAAATCCTTCTACATATAAGATGACATACTTTGATATAATTTATACTTTAGAGGGGATACAGACCAAGGATACCATTATTATTCTTTCTAGGAATGGTTTATGTTTTGATGGAATGTTTTTTATGAATATTTTTTCATTTCCATGTGTTATACCATGAGGAAATGATTATGAAACCCACTTCATTTCATGGTTTATTATATGATGAAATTATTATGAAACCTGTCTATTTTCCACAAGTTATTATTTGAAGAAATTTTTATGATACACATTTCATTTCATGGGTTATGATATGATGAATGTTTATGATATTTGGGAATGCATAAATATGGTTTTAATTATGGTATGGTTGGGACCTATTTCTCCCTCTAATTCATTAGGTAAAGATAAATTCACTAAAATATCAAAGGGTAAATTGATGGTGATCCCAAGCTCATAAAGGAGGGTATATAGGTGATCATCCCGAGCCCATAAATGAGGTTACATGGGTATTCAACGCAAGCCCAATGTAGGTACACGATTGGTCATCCCATGCCTAACATGTTATGAATGTATTTATGGGCATCCTTGATGTAATATTTTATATGCTTATATGTATTTAACAAATCCATTTCATATGACAATATTATTCTATCATGGATCATGCTCTTTGACTTCATTTTGATTCATGCATTATGAACTTCCAATCTTTATGCCATGATTCAAGTTTATGATATTTGATGTACAAGGTACGATTTCCACTATTACTATCATGTTATCATTCCTTTATTACCATGTTATGATTATGTATCTTCCTTGTTTACCATAAATGCGAATTTTATATCACATTTTTTATGTTTCTTTTTCCCAGGTTAAAAATAAATGTTTTAAGTAGGGTATGTTTGTGAAGAGTAGTAAAGGGAAAGATATTAATAAGATATTTTGAAGATTTTTCAATAAGTTAGAAGATTTTATAACTAGTCTTCAAAGACACTAAACTATTATGGTCCCTAAGCATGTACTTTTGTAATGTATTGAATATTTATATAAAAAGATGAAATATTTATGTATGAAAATCTAGGGTCACTATAGTTGGTATTAAACGAATGATTTAGTTATCCTTTAGAAACTAGGATGAGAAATATTTAGTGAGATCCCTAGATATATTTCTAGGAATAGTTATAGGGATTTCACTAAGGATAAGTCTAAGGATGATTCAATGTTTAGAAAAATGTCTTATAATTTTGGTAGAGGAAAAAGTGAGTAGTTTCCAAGAAATTACATCCTTGTGTGGATACTACAAGTAGACATGGATCTGGAATAAATATAACTAGGGGTAAAAAACCCCAAAACCCCATATTGATCTAGATTTGATCAGTAACTGGTTCATGATAGTATGATTTTTTTCACATCTAGTTTGACACTACTGAGGGATACACTTTGAAAATTCATAGACACTTTATGTACCATCATGAAGGATTTACATATAATATTACTGTGAATGACCTAGGATTAACCTAAGGTGTCCTAGATTAAATAATGTATCATGATTTAGACATACTATAAGTGATTCATCATGATTATGTGTCTTTTCACTATTATATGTTTTCTCACATTATGATTTCTAGTTTTAGTCAATGGTGGGAACCAAAAGGAACTGTGTTAACATTGAATGTGAAGGACAATTTATTGACTAGAATCCAAATGGGGTCATGAATGGAGTAAACGATTTTGAGAATATGTCTAATCAGTTTTCACTGAACATGATTAAAAATGTATATCTTAACCAATTCTCATACTCACTAAATAAAAGAAGTAAAGAGTTCACTGGGAGTTTGGGTATTGGATACCATAGAGGAAAGAAGATTTAGTTTCTTATGATGGAGGAAACACCCATGTAGATGTATTAGAGGAACAATAAAGTGTTTTTATTTTGGAAAAGAAGGTAACAATGTATGTAACTACAAAATTAAATGAAGAGTTAGTTTAACACAATAGATGATAATATTGGTCTCACTATGATATCATAGATGATTGAATGTTTCTATTATGTAAATTTTAGGAATTATGAAAATAAATGTACGAGGGGGAAATATAATAAAGGGAATCAATAAAGTGGTATGAGTAATGGTTATATTGATGATAATAAAGAGACTATAAATGAAAAGTGAAAGTAAATAGGTGTTGGGAATATTCCTAGATAATGGTTTGAGGAGGAAGTGGGATGAAGTATTTATGTATTGGAATTCAAATATAATGTTATACTAATCATGAAATATATAAGTATTTCTCATTATAAATTTTTCATTAAGGATTTAAATGATGATATTGAATGATGGATTGTAAAAGTGATTTAATAACAAGGTAATATTTTATAGAAAACACATGATTAAGGGAATATATTCCCTAATATGTTCTTTATGTTGATATTATGATGTTGGGACAACGAGATGGTTGATATAGAGAATATAAATTGGATAGTATTGGTTACATTGGAACTGATTAAGGATTTATTGAAAATGTGGTTTATGCTATCATGGATGGAGTTTAAAACATTTTTAGATTTAAGGAATATATCTAATAATTTGTTTTATATGTAAGGAATTAAGAAGAATGTATGTTTTCAAAATGGTTTTAGGGTAATTCCAGTTATTACCATGTTTCAAAAGAATATATGATGATTGTATTCACTTGTTTGGTATGTGACAATCAAGAGACAATTTATAGTGTATGGGGGGGATTAAAGATAAGTTGATTTTGGAAATTTAGTGAGCTTCTTTATAAATTTTTAATTTTAATCTTTTGGAAGGTTTCTAAGGTGAAAATTTTATAGATTGGTTTATGTTGAACTTTAGATGATGTTTTAGAGATTACTTCACTATATGATGATTTATGCATTTTAGATAACATATGCTAACCATTTTTGTTATGATGATAACTAAATATATGAATTATCATTATATTTATGAATCTTAAACTACTGTAAAATGACCCTATACCCACAGTTTTGAAAAAAAACATGGGTATAGGTCACCCCTATACCCACAGTTTTCCAAAAACTGCGGGTATAGGGATTGGATGGGAACCTATACCCACAGTTTTGGAAAACCATAGGTATAGGTTGAAAATTGTCACTTATACACACATTTTTTGGAAACTGTGGGTATAGGGTTTTTTTCAAGACCTATACCCACAGTTCTATAGAAACTGTGGGAATAGGTCATGCCTATACCCAGAGTTTTGAAAAACCATGGGTACAACTTTCCCGCGTTAAGGTCAGGAAAAAGAATTTCCGCGGGATTTTTTTCATGGGAACACCTATTGCCATAGTTTTCCACCTATATCCATGGTTTAGATAAATATATATAAGTAAATATATATTTATATACTTATATGTCAATTTGGTGTAGTGGTTAGGTGTGTTAATGGTATACCGATGATCTAAGGATCAAAAATTGCGACCAACATTTTTTAAAACCTATACCCACTATTTTAAAACCATAGGTATAAGTTTAATGACACAATGGCATAAAACTATTCCCATAGTTTTAAAACCGTTGGTATAGAATTTTCAAACCATGGGTATAACTTAGATCTATACTGAAGGCTAAACTTTACATGGTTCCCAAAACTGTTGGTATAACCTATACCCACATTTTTACGGGCTATACCCACGGTTCAAAACCATGGGTATAGGTGCCTTTTATAGTAGTGTTATGATATGATTAGTTATTTTGGAATAAAAAATTCAATTTCATTTCTTAGAGTAAGATATAAAGTGGAAATTGCCCAAGTATAACCAATGGGTGAGATTGTGCTTATGAAATAGAATGAAATCAACTAAGTATATGAAAATTATTCAACATTAGGAAAAGGATTCTAAAATAAGATGTTGTAATGTTATCATCATTTTTTGATGATATCATTGAAATTTTTCATACATATTTGTTTTAGAGATTTGTGTTAGTCAACCTTCTCGAGATCACCAACTTTCTAGTGATCAATGTTCTCTATCACTCTCAATCAGTATTTGGGTGTTAGTTCTCTCTTTTATATCCATGTTTTCACATCCCACCTATATTATCTCATGTGAAAACCATGTTATGAGTTACATTGGGTAACTATTATTTTTTCATATCTCCCTTTTTAAGGAAAATTTTATTATTAATTTATATGATGTGGGTTTCTATAAAGGAATTTTTAAATGTTAAACCTTTAACTACTGAGATGAATACCAAGGGAGAAATTCATTTTAAGGGGCATAAAATGTAACACCATGACTTTTTATGAGTTATTTTTTATGATTAATTATTTTTTTTATTGTGTATAATAAACACCATTATAATCTTTAACTACACATAATACCATCTTAGATTGCGTTACACGCAACACTGAATTTTAGTAAAACCATGATATATTAATAATATAGTTATTTAAAATCGACCATTATTAACTAGCAATAAAACATAGCAATATAAATATTTATTAATACTTTTAAAACATTTAAATTAATGGTTTTACATAAAGAAAAAATATTGATAAAAATTACATAATTTTTTGATAATGTCATTAATTGTTTTGAAAATACTATTTTCTCAAAAAAATGATTTTTTACTTATTTTAATGAAAAATAATAAAAAAATTTCTTACACTTTCAAAAAATTAATTTAATAAAATAGGCTTAATTTTGAATTTAAATCAAATCATCTTAGGGTTATTTTTTGTAATTTGTTTGAAAAGTTTCATTTTTTGATGAATAGTGAAAAATATTGAATTTTAATTAAGAAATCCCTGTTCATTTAATTAGATTATAGTTTTATATTATATTTTAAAATGGTTTTAAAGTAATATTATTTAAATTTTATATAAATTTATACATTTTAGGTCATTAGAATAAACTTCATGTTGAAAATGGATTAAAACTTTATAAACTTTTGAACAGTTTCTCTTTAAAAACTCGTTTCCTCACCCCAAAACTCTGTCCAATAATACTATAATATTTATTTTGGATGGAAATTTAGCCAATAAATTAATTAGTGCAAGCCCAAGGAATATACCCAAATAAGAGGTATTGTTCTTCAACAAACATCTCTGTTTTATTTCTTTCTCCACACCATTTAATTATTATTATACCATGATTATATAATAAACTAATTATATTACATATACTAATATTTTTTTATTTTATGGGAATGACCTACAACCACACACACATCCATAAAATGTGTTACAAAATCATCATTCATGTAAATGACGAACTACTGCCTTGTGAACTGATGTCGTTTCTTTATCCATTACAACATTTCAAGGTTAGGAATAATGATGGAAATAATATTTATAAATGATATATATATAAATATATATGATATTTATGATTTTATTATTTTTATATAATTATTATATAACACATAAATACTTGCTTTCCATTTTTTGAGAATTCGATAACATCATCCATGTGTACGGCGGACGACCGCCTTGCGAAGCGATGCGATTCTTTCACGCTTTACATGGAATGTATTAAGGATTAATTTAATAAAAATTTGTGATATATATGTAATTAAAATTATACTAAAATGATTTCATATATATATATATATATAATTTATTCTCTATATTTCAGTACTATAAGAAAATGGAAACAATGTTTATGAATATGTAGGGCTTACTATCTCCGTGAATGGTGTATTTCATTTCATATCACTAAATATTATGGATTAATATAAATACATATATATATAATATATATGATATTGATACCATTGATTAATTTCTACTGATGATGAAATCACGATCAATGTAAGAGGACCAGAAATAACAAATCAAAACATAGGTGAAAAACAAGTTGTTATTACCCAAAATGTAACTTTAACATGAAATTGTTAATAAAAAGGTAATAAAAGGTAATAATAGAATCATATATGGTATGGTATATATAAGTATGATTCTTTAATATATGTATAATAAAATTATATTTATTATATAGGAATTCAGAACAAGTACAATTGAAGTCAAGACTTCTGGTAAGGATATTTCTAGTCTCACTTTTTTTTCTAAGAGACTCATGCCATATTCACCACTCATTTATCCTATGCGGTGTATATAATTACCTATGACATGATATATCATTAATCTACCTCATTTCATGATAATTATTTTTTTATTGATGTTATTATTTCATAGGGATCATAATTCAAAATTTTCTCAAGCGGTAAGGAATTTTTTTCTCAAATTGCCTTCTTTGAGACATATGATATGTTATGAACCTATATTATTTTATGAGGTTTATATACAGACAATTTAAAATATAATATCATTAATTTATTTTTTCTAATGATATTTTAATTTTCATTTTATGCTATTCATTCATGGGTATTATGATTCAAGGTCACCCAAGTAGAAATGATTTTATGTTACAATATCAACGTTTATCAATATTTTTTATGATTATGCTTCCAATGATAAAATATTCTGATTCATATCTCAATAATTATCATGAATTTTCTTATACTATGGTTATTCATGATATCTTCAAGTAATTGTAGCATTTTTATACTCTTCGGTACTTAATTTATTTGAGATAATGTTTTTAAGAAAAACCAACTATATTTCTCTCTTCAGTCGGAAATCTATTTTCATTCAATGCCATGTTTTAAAATAATGTTTTATTAATATATTATGATTTTTAAAAAGGAATGTTTACCATTTTTTTACATTAATTTTTTTAAAGTGATCTTCATTTAATTTTCTAAAATAACACCCATTTTAATTTTATCGAAAATGTGAATGGAATATTCATTTTTACATGTACGACATGAATGAGATTTTCCGACATCAAGACCAATTATTTATTTGAAGCTTTTATTATAAAATTTCAAAGGTTATTTTAAAAGAATAGGATTTTAAAAATGTTTTATGTTTAAAAAGTTATTAAATAATTTCCATAGATTCCTTTATAAGTTTTCTAATGAAATTTTCATAGAAAAGGATTTAAAAAATGTTTTATTTTCAAAAAAGATTTAAAATGTTAATCAAGGATTACTTCATAATTTTTTAAATTTATTTTCAAAGAAAAACATTTTGAAAATTTTTTATGTTTAAAAAGTGTTTTAAATTATTTTCAAGGATTCCTTTATATTTTTTCAAGGTTATTTTCAAATAAAATTGTATTCAAAATGTTTTATGATTTAAAAAGTGTTTTTCTAATAAGAAAGGATATTTTACTCAAGAAAAGTTTTAAATGATTTTTCGAATATTTATTTATAATTCTAAAATGTTATTTTAAAAAAAAGTATAATGAAATTGTTTTTTGAAAGTGATTTTCGAAGAAATTTTATTTTCATTATGAAATGTTCCAAGTGATATTTCAAAATATTTATCCATATAATATGACATCCTTTGAAATAATTTATGATTTAATGGGAATAATAACCAAGGATACCATTTTTAATAATTCTCTAAATGGTTTTTGTTTTGATGGAATGTTGTTTATGAAACCCGTTTCCCTTACATGGGATATACCATGGGGAAATTCTTATAAAACCTGCTTCTTTTCATAGATTATTCTATGATTAAATGATTTTGAAAGATGCCTATCTTCAATAGATTATGATATGATTAAATGTTTATAATACCCATTTCATTTCATGGTTTATGAGATGATGAATGTTTATGATCTTGTGGAACACATAAATATTGTTTTCATTATGATATGGGTTGTATCTATATCTACCTCCAATACATTAGTTAAAGATAAATACTCTATGAGATCCAAGGGTACATAGGTTGTCAACCCAAGCCCGTACAGGAGGGTACACATGTGGTCATCCCATGACTATAAAGGATGGGACAGAGGTGCTCAGTACAAGCCCAAAGCAAGTACATGTGTGGTAAGCCTAAGCCTAACATGTTATTAATGTCTTGTTGGGTATCCTTGACATAAGATTTTATATAATTATGTGTATACCACAAATCCATGTCTTATGACAATATTATGCTCTCATGGATCATTCTATTTGATTTCATTATGATTCATGTATTATGTACTACCAATCTTTATGCCCTTATTCAATTTTATAATATTGGATATACAAACTACGGTTTTCCAATGTTATGATCATATTATTGTACCATTATTTTCATGTTATGTTTATGTATATTCTTTTTTTAACCTTAATAATCATTTGAGAACAACCTTTATTATGTTCTCATTCCCTGAGTTATGAAGGAAGGTTTTATATAAGGTATTTTTGTGATGAGTACTAAAGGGGAAGATCTGAATGTGAGATATTGAAGATATTTCACCATGTTAGATGATTTTGTACCTAGTCTCCAAAGACACTAAAATATAATGGTCCTCAGACATATACTTTTGTAATGTATTGAATATTCATAAAATAATATGTAATATTTATTTATGAAAATCCAATATCCCTATAGGAATGATTTGATGTGAAAAGGATAAAACATCATGATTATCCAACCCCTTCCACTTAAAAAAAATATATGGGGTACCCCTAATTTACTTTGGATTCTATTGTCAAAGTGGGTGAAGTAGATCACAACTATTCTGATGATAATTTTCTATTATCAAAGAATCAAGCATCATCATATCTCAAGGTTATTTATAATTATAGAATATTTTTATTAATGGATAATATATAAGGTTGATAAAAAAAGATGATGCAAGTTTTAGATTATGTAATTTCGCCGATAGTATATTCAATAAGAAGAATATAAGAGGAAGCATCAATATTATAAATGAGGATATTGAAGGAATTTTTACAAATTTAATCAAAAATACATGTTGCAGTGGGTGTAGTGTAATGTTGAATGTTTATGAAAGTGTGTGATAAGAAACTAGATACATTGATGGCTTTGAAAGAATAAGTCAGATGATGCTTCACGGATCCTCAAAGTTTCTTACATCGTGAATAATGATATTATTCATGATTCAAGATGGGTTGTAAAAGTTTAAGATGGATATATTTTATTAAATTATTGGACATAAAAATTGTTATTTTTTGAAATGGTCATTTGAGAGTTAATCAGATGGAGAAAACTAAATAGATGATACCAGGTTGAGATTTTATAAGTTCTCTAGATAAAGACTTTTATAGGTCCACCAGATAGAGAATTTAATAAATTCATCAGACAGAGATCTGTAGAAGGATAAAATATGAAGATGTAATATGATATTTTAGGAGAAAAATTTATGAAGGCTAACAATGAGTTTATAGAAGAACAATCTATTAAGATAATATTATAGTTTTTGGTTCTAAGCACAGTGAAAGTGATATTTGGGGCTTTTCTCGGCACTACCACAGATTCGGGTAAGGGATATGCTGGATTTTATCAGCTCTAAGAAGAAAGTGCTAATAAAAGGGGGGCCTTTTTCAGCACTAGATAAAAGCACTGATAAACTGGGCCATTTATCAGCACTATTATTAGAACTGATAAAAGTTTTTAATAAAAAATATTATTAATTTATATAAAATTATTATATTTATATTCAAAAATAATGTTTATTTGTATACAGTAATTAAAAAATGTATTTTCATAATTAATATATACATTTTAATAATTTAAATATATATATAATTAATTACATTAAATAATAAATATATTTATTATATTTTTATATTTATAATTGTATATAAATACTTTTTAAATATGTATATTTATAATTATAATTATAAATAAATATCTGTTTCCAATGAATTTGGTTAGTTGTTGTCTGAATATAATTGACGTTCATATATTATATATTCATCATGAATATTCATTTATATATTACACTCTCATTACTATTCATGTTGTCCATATATATGATGACTCATTTTTTATGAGATCTATACTTTACTCGGTGTATATGATTCAATCATGTTCCCATGAAGCTATTATGCTCTCATAAGTACTTAAAATCATGATAAATATATTTAAATAATAAATATATTTATTATATTTATAATTATAAATATTTATTTATATATAATTAATTTTTAAAATATATTTATCATTACAATTATATATAATTAAATATATATATATATATTTAAATAATTATAAAATTACAATAAATTTTTTAAATGGTAAATATATTTATTTATTATATTTATAATTATATAAAAATACCATTTAAATATATTTATATATATATATATATTTTTTATTAAATATATGTCTTTAATTAATATATATATATATATATATATTCATTATAGACATATATTTTTTGAAATTTTTTAAATGAAAAATATATTTATTATATTTATAATTATATATACACTTTTTATAAAATTATAATAAATATATTTATTATAATTTTATAAATATATATATTTATATATTAATATACATACATACATATATAAATATATTCATATTTATATACGAATATTTATAAATATATTTATTTATAAATAAAATTATAAATAAATATATATATTTAAATAATTAGAAAATCATTATAAATATATTTATAATAATTATAATTTTACAAATATATATAGTTATAGAAATATATTTATAAATATATTAAAATATTTATACACACACATATATATATATATAAATATTTATAATTATAATTATAAATAATATATATATGTAAATAATTATAAAATTATAATAAATATATTTATTATATTTATAATTATAATTATAAATAAATATATATTTATTTGTAGTCATAAATATAAATAAATTTATAAGTATATTTAAATATTTATGAAATTAAAATAAATATATTAAATATATATAGTCATAAATATAAATAAACAAATATATATATACATTCAAATACTTATGGAATTAAAATAAATATACTTTTTATATATTTTTTATAATTTCATATTTATTTAAATAAGTAAATTAATATATTTATATTTATGACTATATATAATTAATATATTTATTTTAAATTAATAAGTATTTATATATATATATATATAAATTTATTTGTATTTATAATTATAATTAAAATATATATGTAATAAATATATATAAATTTATAGTTATTAAATAATTATAAAATTATAATAGATATATACAAATATAATTATAAATAAATATAGATATGTTTAAATAATTATAAAATTATAATAAAGATATTAATTATATATAATTATAAATAAATATTTATTATTTATTATCAGTATAGTTTTATCAGTGCTTTTTGTGCATTGATAAAGACATATCTTTATCAATGCAAAAAAACAGTGATAAAGACATGTTTTATCAACGCTTTCTATTTTATCATTGATAAAAACATACCTTTATCAGTGCTTTTAGCTAGCGCTGATAAAAGGTTTACTCGGTTTTATAAAAAAACTATAACAGACTCCTACTCCTGTCTCACAACTCAAGCTCTCGTGGAAGTCGAACTCTGCCGCCAACTCCTCCTCCTCCACCTTGGCCATTGACTCCTCCTCTTGTTTTGTCGCCACCAGGAAGCCCTCCTCCTCCTATCTCGCCTCCTCCTCCTCCTCGGCCGCCGAATCCTCCTCTGTCTCTACTGAGAATCCCTCCTCCACAATCATGAATCACCCCTCCACTTATGCCACTGAATCCCGCTGCTGTGAAGCCCTCCTCCGTGTACCCCACCTCTTCCACTGAACCCCACCTCTACTACGAAGCCCTCTTCCTCTACAAACCCACCTCCGTCGCAAAACCAGCTTCTCAGGTGCTACCACTGTGAGTATTCTTGTATGATCTAAGTACATTTTTGGGTCAATAAGAATATGGTTAGATATTGGGTACTTGTGGCCCAGTTGATGTTTAGTGGCATAGGAATTAGTTTGTTTGTTAGGTGATTTTGAGAATGGAGGGAATGTTTGACTGGAGATCATATCATAGAATATAACCCATCCATTTTTAGATATGTTTTTTCATTGTACTTTCACATGTTTTTTATCTTATATTTACATATGGATATGGTTTATTGTTTCTGACTATATACATATAATGATGTCGATGTTTCTTTTATATTTTTCTTCAATTCTAGAAGAATTTATTGTTTATTTTTCTCAAGAATTTATAGAATATGAATGTTTCATGTTGATTTTAGGATATTTTGATTATATATTATCATCAACTTTCTTGCCTATGTTGGAGGAGTAGATTATAGATATCATTATAGCCATGGATAATAAACAAGATTAATTATCATCCACAGGAATTACCCCATCTAGTAATATATTTTCATCCACTATTCCACCAACCCCAACCCCAACCCATGAAAAAGATTCTCTATAAGATTTGGAGCAGTAGAATAATGAATAATAGGGCACTGAAAAAAATGTGAAAATGGAATTATGTGATGAAAAATACTAAATAAGAAGAGGAGTAATGGATATAAGAAGAAAAATAGGAAAAAATTAATGAAGTAATGATGAAACTATTCTTGTAGGATTATCCTAACCACTTCATGCACCAGGAGGAATATGATCATGTACGTGATCCACTTACTTATTAGGTCATGAGAAGAATTTCTTGTTTAATACAAATAAATACTATGATACCTATAAAAATTGATATAACTCAAGTACCCTAACATCCTATCAAAATATATATGTTTTTGGTGCACCTTGAAGGGCCAATCCCAATCCATGCTAGAAACACCTCGAGGGCGTAGATCCAAACTTGAAGCCTAACCCAATCATCACTCAACAATGTAATTTTTAGTAAAGATTCATAAATATGGGCACCATTATTTGGAATAAGTCTTCCCTATTCATGGTTTTAAAGTTTATAATTGAGGATATGACAATCTATATGGTTCACCTCCCTGATGAAGCATCCTATAACCATGATCTTTGCTTAGGATAGCTTAGAGTAATGATTAATCTAGCTCACTAGCTAATTCCCTAGTTATGTTGTTGCTATCAATGCATCAACCAAAAACCCAAATCCATATATGGTAAGCCTATATGATAAAAGATAGTATTTAGGACCAACCCTAATGAGATTTTAGAGTCTTAAATGAATCATTCAGACACTGTGGAATTGGTTGGGAATTTATAGTCATTACGAGAGGGTCAAAAGTACCATGACCAAGTGTCACTTAGGTCTTTATATATCACTTATTCACTCCTCAGTAGTATTAAGGGAGTAAACTATAGGATTCATACTATTTATTCAGGTGAGACATGATAAACCTTTTATAGATTTATATTTTATAAAATTTTCGTTATTTTTATTCATGTATCCTTTATATAGTTTCTCATTTGGCAGTTATGTATTTGTGAAAATTCCTTTGTGGCTCTTTTAAAATTATTAAAGTGTTTTGAAATATTTTTTACAAAATTATATGTTTTCATTATACCCTTTTTTTGTTTTAAATAGCTTTAAAATTATTTAAACACTTGGTATGGACTTAGGTTTCATTCCAAGTGTTTTTCAACTCACTCTATTGAATTTCATAAAGGTATTTTAATGTTTTTAAAGAATATTTAATTGTCATTTTATTTTAAAAAGGGTGTGTTATTTTAAAGAGTAAGTTTTGTAAATGGTTGGTTTTTTTAATGGTATTTCAAGTGTGATTTTATAAATATTTTTCAAAGGAATTTGGTGTTAGATTCTATGGGGATGAGTCTTATACAAAAAAATGAAATAATAAATATCATTAAAATTTTGAGTTCCCTTTATTTTAAAAGCCCATTTTGTGTATTTATTTTGTTAAATATTAATAACACTAAATCAAATAGGATGGATATGAATAAAGAATGGATGAATTCCAATCATTTGAAAAAAGAGTATGAATATGGAGTGAAAGAATTTATCATGTTTGCAAAAGATCATGGATATAAACCTTCTCAAATCCTTTTTACATGTTTATAATGTTTTTATTCAATAAAATTTAGTCCAAAGGAGTTATAAGAACACTTGATTTGTCACAGAATATATCAAATTTATAAATGTTGGAATAAACTTCGGGAAAAAGTGAATGTAGCTAGTGGCTAGAATAACACTACATTTCTTTTGGATCATCTGATATGATTACAACTGTGAAAAATAAAGAATACCGTATCGAGGACGTGATTACAGATGTGAATGATGATGAAGATCATATAGAGAGAATTACAAGGATATTTGAAGATAAACTTCTTGATTTTCCAAAATTGTTTGAATAGTTAAAGAGTTGTGCAAAAACACCATTGTATGGTGGTTGCACCAAATATATAGTATTTTCAGCTATACTGAAGATGTATAATTTGAAGTCAAGAAATGTATGGAGTGATTCTAGTTTTATATAATTACTTTCTCTCTTTAATGACATGATCCTAGAAGATAATTAACTCCTGGGATGAACATATGACGCCAAACGAATGTTATGCTTGATGGGTATGATCGCTAAAATAATACATGCTTTCCCGAATGACTGTATATTATTTCATAAGGACCAAAAATCAATTAGATAATTCCCAAAGTGTGGTGCTTTGCAATATAATAATGATTAATCCAATCCTATGAAAGTTGTATACTAATTTCCAATCATTCCAAGGTTTAGGCGCCTATATGGAAGTGAAGAGACTATAGGGAAATTGAAATGGAATACAAATACAAGAAATAAATATGGGAAACTATGTCACCCGATAGACTCTTCTCAGTGGAAGAGAGTTGATCATGAGTATCCTAAATTTGGAAATGAGTTGAGAAACCTTCATCTTGCGTTATCTATAGATGGAGTGAATTCTTTTGGTTTTGAAAGTATCTCTCAAAATACTTGGCTAGTTATGTTGGTAAATTATAACTTTCCACCATGGTTATATATGAAATAAAAATACATCATGTTATCTATGCTTATATCAGGACCAAAGTAACCAAGTAATGATATTGATGTTTATTTGGCTCTATTGATCTAATATTTTAAATTATTAGGGGATTTTGGTGTTACATTGTATGATGCTTAAAGAAATGAAGATTTCAAATTGAGATCCATGTTGTACGAGATGATAAATGAAATTCCTACTTATGGAAATTTTTCAGCATATAACATTAAAGGAACTCAAGGGTGTCTCATCTATGAACAAGGTACACAGTCAATTAGGTTGAAACAATCATGAAAATCCATGTTTCTAGGACATCACAGATTTCTACCCCAATAACATAAGTATCGATCTTGGATGACATAATTTGATGAATGCTCAGAAGAATATACAACACCGTCTCCACTAACATGTGATCAACTGTTTGAGAAAGTAAAATATGTGTACAATGCTTTTGGTAAACCATTTTTGACCAATATTATGAAAACCATTTGGAAAAATAGATCAATTTTTTTGAATTATCATACTAGAATTTTCTGTACGTCAGCCATTTTCTCGATGTTATGCATGTTGAAAAAAATATATGTGATAGTGTCATCATCATATTTCTAAATGCACATGGGAAAAAAGGATGTAATTAAGGCAAGGTTAGACATGGTTTACATGGGAATATAAGAAGGGTTGGTGCCAATGAATGTTGAAAAACAAACTTTTCTTCCTCCAGCTTCTTACAATATTTCCAGACAAGAGAGATAGCAGTTTTAAAACTTATGGAATGATGTAAAGGGTCCATATGGGTATTCATCAAATATCAATAACATCATGTTAATGAACAATTTAATGTTAAAGGGTATGAAATCACATGACTTCCATGTTTTTATGCAAGATATAATTCCTATAACTTTACGTTGATTTTTTCCCAATAATGTATATCATACATTAACCATGCTCTGTTTCTTCTTTAATGATATATACAACAATGTTATAAACCTGGAAAAATTTTCATCTATGGAAAGAGAAAGTATCATCATATTATGTGAATTGGAAATGTTCTTCCTGCCAGCATTCTTTTATATGATGGTCATTTGATGACTGAATTGGTGAGAGAGATTCAACTATGTGAACCTGTACACTATATATGGATGTACCCCATTAAACGGTATATGAAGATTTTGAAAGGGTATATCAAAAATCAAATTTGACCAAATGGTTGTATTTTGGAGTGATATATTGTTGAGAAATCTGTTGAATTCTCTACTAAATACCTGTCTGGTGTGGAAATCATTGGTATACCAAAAATCTTGTCACACTGGGTGACTTTCAGGTTAAGGAATTTATGGAAGATATGTTTTCACAATCAATATTACAGATCAGGATTAGGCCCACCTTTATGTTTTTCATAATGTTTTGGAGGTTTACCCATATGTTGAAACCCATAATGAAATTAATAGGAATTTCAATCCCTAAAAATCTGAAATATGGATATCAAATACACATAATCAACAATTTATAGGATGTTTTCAGGACCATATTTTTAAGGAGTTAGATGAAAATCAAAATTCAATTTCATAATTACTTTGATGGCAAGCTAGAGTACCAAGTGTGTATGTATTATCTTATAATGTTTATGTGATTAATAACTATACATTATATACAAATGAGCATGATGAAAATAGTACCATGCAAAATAGTGTAGTTACACTCATGGATGTAGTGATTCATGTTTCTGGAACTAAGGAAAGAAATCCAATTTACATGAATATCTCATAATTTGGCATCATAAAAAAATATGGGATTTGGATTATACAACATTCCAAGTGCCAATTTTTTAATGCAAGTGGGTTGATAACATGAGTGCTGTTAAAATAAATGAATTGGGATTCATGAAAGTTGCTATTAGTAAGGAAGGGTACAAATACCAACCATTTATAATGGCATCATATAAAATACAAGTATTTTATGTTGTAGATCCCGAAAATCGAAAGTGTTTAATTGTTATGTTATTGACTAAAACCACTGAAGGGTCAGATAAAAATTCAACCGAGGATGACCCTTTCATTGGGATGTCGCAATCATTTCATAGTAGTCCCAATTTTGATGACATTTTTTACGTCAGAGGATACCACAATGAAGGGGTTTGGATCGTTGATAGAGGGGTAAAATCGCATTAGCCTTTAAAAAAATAAAAAGATAGTTCAATAGTCAGGTTACATTTTTTTGTAATATAAATCGTGTTAACTCATGTTATTATCCATTTTCTGCTGTATTTATGTACTCTAAATTAAATGTTAAACCTCATATATATATAATAAATTCCACACGTGTTGGTGCTCCAAATCCCAAGGAACAACATGTATCTCAACCAACTACTGCTTGTAGTGCATAGGAACAGCCTTCTAAATGTGATGATGCTCCCATTCTTGAGGAAAAATAGGTTTCTTAACTTTCTATGGCTCCTAGTGTAGAGGTACAATGACCATTTGCATATGCCAATGCTACCACTCCATAAGAACACATTGACGATCATGATTTCAATGAAATAGTAGGAAATGAAGGACCGACAGTGCAGAAAAAACAAAATCATTGTAGTTTAACAATGTTATAAAAAATCATCAAGGTGAAAGACAATGGCATCAAATATGAGGTTAGATGGAATGCACGAGGCAACATGTTATCCCCAAAAATTCCATGTTCAACAGTTACATTAGAATTGTCACTCAGAAACACAAGAAGATTGATGTAGATTCATGGAAACATATTGTGTCTAGGCTTAATACACTCATATGGGAATAAATTACAGTAACATTATGATTTCATTTATTTATTTTACTAAAAAATAAAATAACGAAACATTGACTTACTCTTCATCATCTATTGCAGATTGCAATTATAGTAGATGACTACCACAAGATATATATATTAATGATTATTGGAAGGATTCATAGGTGATTTTACCCAATTATAAAAATTTAGTATCTTAAAGATACTGAATGGAAAATAAACCCACACCCACCGCTTATCTATGCACATTTGATAACCCAAGAAGTGTGAGATGCATTTTATGGACATCGTGTAGATTTGTATTTTCAGGTTCATTGTGGCTAGTAATATGTTGTTTGATAATATTTCTATTCATCACTTTTATTGATAAATTTTTATTTATGAAACAAAAAAAATGAGTTCTATAAATAAGGAATGAGAATCAAAACAAGTGTACCCCTATCTTAAAGTAAGGATGGGGTACACTTCACTTGAAAAAATGGTACATATTTTAAATATACCGTAATACATTTTTTGTGACATGAAGAAACACCATAACTATGTTCCTTTGTTTATATGTAGATTTATGACTCAAAATCCAAAGCAAATTTCATCCTATGCCATGTGCTATGGAAGGAGGCATGTGTAAATAAATATGGGATACTAATGAATGAAAACAAATAAAAAGTGTGGGAAACATGTGTAAGTATTACATAATATATATTTTTCTTTAAATCATTATTACATAACAATGATCACTTATTGTCTAATATTTTCTATCTGACATAGTCATAGGAATAAACAACACCTATTCTTGATGAAAACAAACTATATGTGGTCCTGAAGTGGCTATAATAGTATGGCCGCCTCAGAGGTTCAGGTTTTAGGGTGACACGCTGAACATATTTTGAGAAAAAAAACAAGAGAATGGTCAAAGTGAATTAATAAAATAGATGATAGAAAGAATATATTCCCTTGAAGTACAATTCTAATGGATGATAGAGATAATGGAAACTTTAATGGTAGAGAGGCAAATAGAAGAAGAAACTCAAGAAAAGCCACCACTTCGAGATCCCACCCCACCCCCACCAGCCATGGAGATAGAAATTCTCCTCAAAGAGATATCTTAGCAGAGGTAATCAATTTTATAATAAATTTTTCTATGAAATGTGAATCAAAAATACACTGAAACCTTTCCTATTCTAATATTATACAGGGTGATAATGACTGTGATTTATATCTATCAACACCCACCCATCGTCTTTTGGCAAGGGATGCGATGTTCAATATGAAAATTGATATGATACACAATAGACCACTTCCAACAGGTCATGTGTGAGTGTCGATCAACATATCCCATGAGTTGAGTATAAAGATAACTATTCCAATTCATGAGAATGATATTAATACAGTTAAAAAAGATGCTAGAACATTCATCGCATAACTGTTAAATCTTGTAAAAAAACATGTCGATGAGGTGGTATTCATTTACAATTTACTTTTCAAGCTAAAAAATTAACGATTAATGGAAAAAGGTATGAACCGATGAATGTTATTACAGATAGAAAAAGATAATGGGATGAAACTAAATAAAATCTCAAAACCATTTAAAGGATTAACCAATCTATCAAAAATATCTACAAAAGAACAATTACCTCACCCGTTCTATATCCATATTTACCATCATTAGAGGTTTCTGTGGATACAAAGTTAAAAGATGGTTGTAATCACATAGTTAATTTTAAAGAACATATGCACGAAGATAAATATTAATACTTCATTAGTGTTGGGAGTGTAATTTAAATTCTCAATTATGAATGGCTAGGTGGCTTAGTTGTAAATTTATACATGAGGTATGTTTTCATGATTTTATTTTTCAAAAACTAATATTATATGTTAATTATGACTAAATACATTTCATATTTTTGGCATCAAAATTTTTTGGACACATTGTTCCTCACATCACCTCTACAGAACAAAAAAATAGATAAAAAAGAATGAAATAGTGGCAGGTCTGGTCAAATCCTTTGAAAGAAATTTTTTGAATAAGAGACTCTGTTTAATATGAATGATAAAGGGGTAAGACTCTATAATTTAATCATATAAAATTTATTTTCATTTATTTCATTAATTATTCCTTTTTGTGTTTTAGGTATCATTGGATGCTCATTGTAGTAAATTTAGTTACCCTAATGATTTCTTTTTTTGATTCAATGCATGGATATCTAACAAACCATACACACATGATGACATTTGTAACTTTCTAATACACTATATAGAATGTTTTAGAACTAAAAATAAAGGTATATAATTTATATTATCTTTTAATGAGGATTCTGTTATGATAGGGCGATGAATCAATATCATGAAAAAAAGGAATGAGGCCAAGGGCTAAGGATAATAAAGAAGACAAGTACTATGAATGGAAAATTATCAGGGTATATATAATAAGACTTCACTACCCAAACACATATCAAAACAAATTACTTATTCTAATCAATGTTTATATAGTTTCCCAAATAAACCAATGGAAAATATTGTGGTTATTATGTTTGAAAATTTATGAGAGATCATATTAAATAAATAAACTAGCATCCCTAAAGAGTTATTTTTAAAGATAATTAATATTTCAATTAAAATATTTTTTAATAATTTGTGTATTTATATTTTTCTAGTACTACTATAAATTTATAAAAGACTCATATTCACATGATGATATAGCTGTGCTCGGAAATGAATGGGAATCATACCTGATGGAAGAATGTACAGAAATAACACGAAAATGTGAATTACATAAAATTAGTGGATTATTTCATATTTATGTTTAATTTAATTATTTTTATTATTACTAACATAATAATTGTTTTCTTATATATATGTATTCCCTTGTTCGAGTCAGAGCAGTTTGTTCAAAGATGCTCATGCTCGCGAGAGATTGGGCTTCAAGGATGCAACTGAGATAATGACAATAAGGAAATGGGTCAAGAATGTATAAATGTGAATTAATAATAATAATTAATTAATTAATTTTGTTATTATTTTATCTACTATTTATAATTTAATTTCCTTATCATTTTTATTTAATACTTATTTATTTTTTTATAGATATTTTGGGAAGTTATATTTTTCTTTCAACTATCCGCAACAAGCCAGAAAAGAGAGAACATGATGAATGAAAAGTATGAATTCTTAGTAGTTGAATGAAAAGTATGAATTACCAAAATATCTTTAATGAATATTTTCTTAAAAAATGTACTAATTAACCACACCTCAATCTGATACACAATATACTTAGCATGACTAGAAGTATATGTTTTGAGTTTATAATATTCTTCGATCTGTTAAGATTTATGTCTCATGAACTACCATGATTTGATCTTTGAGTCATGATTGTGATCTATGATATACAAGGTAAGGATTTATAATATTAATATAACCTCATAAAATATTTATGCTCAAATTGTCTCTTTTTATTTAAAATTGATATTAATTTATGTAAAAACAACAAGTGACATACTAAAAACTGAGAAAACGCATTTATATTGTTTTTATACTTTAGTAAAACAATCCATGAGTCATTTTGGATGTGTAGGATTCAAAAATACCTCAATAATATGCATGGTGTGGTTGGTATCACTCAAAGTGTCTCTTTTTAGTTAAAATTGACATTAATTTAAGTAAAAACAACAAGTGGCATAATAAAAGTGAAGAAAATGAATTAAGATTGTTTTGATATTTTAGGAAAACTATATATTAATCATTTTTTATGTTTAGGAATCATCCTCACCTCAATATGATTCACAGTGTGTCCATTATAACTCAAAGTGTCTCTTTTTATTTAAAATTGACATTAATTTCAATAAAAACAACAAATGACATAATTAAAACCAGGAAAACACAAATAGATTGTTTTTATATTTTAGAAAAATGATATATTAATAATTTCTAATGTGTAGAGATAAGCCTCACCTCAATATGACAGATTATGTAACTAATATAACTCAAAGTGTCTCTTTCTATTTAAAATTGACATAAATTTAAGTAAAAACAACTAGTGACATACTGAAAACTAAGAAAATGAACTTGGATTATTTTTATAATTTATGAAAATGACCCATGAGTCATTTTTGACTTTTATGAGTCAACAAAACCTCAATATGACACATGGTGTGGCCGGTATCACTCAAATTGTCTCTTTTTATTTAAAATTGATATTAATTTAAGTAAAAAAACAAGTGACATACTGAAAACTGAGAAAAATCATTTGTATTGTTTTTATATTTTAGGAAAATGATTTATTAGTCATGTTTTCTGTGTAAGGATTAACCTAATCTCAATATAAGGAATTATGTGGCTGGTATAACTCAAAGTGTCTTTTTTATTTAAAATTGACATTAATTTAAGTAAAAACGACAAGTGACATACTGAAAATTGAGAAAATTCATTCATATTATTTTTATATTTTAGTAAAATGATATATTAGTCTTTTTTGATGTGTAGGGATCAGTAAAACCTCAATACGATGCATGGTGTTGTCAGTACAACTCAAAGTGGCTCATTAATTTAAAATTGACATTAATTTCAGTAAAAATAACAAGTGAGATACTAAAAACCAATAAAATACATTCTTATTGTTTTTATACTTTATTAAAATGATACATGAGTCATTTGTGACATGTATTAATTAACCAAACCTCAATCTGATACATGGTGTGGTCGGTATCACTTAAAGTGTCTCTTTTTATTTAAAATTGACATTAATTTAAGTAAAAACAACAAATGACATACTAAAAACTGAGAAAAAACATGTATATTGTTTTTATAGTTTCGGAAAATGATCTATTAGTCATTTTTTACATTTAAGGATTAGCTACACATTAATATGATGCATGATGTAGATAGTATAACTCAAAGTGTCTCTTTTTATTTAAAATTGACATTAATTTAGGTAAACACAATATGTAATATACTAAAAACCAAGAAAATAAATTCATATTGTTTTAATAATTAAAAAAAATGATCTATGAGTCATTTTTGATGTGTAGGATTCAGCCTCACCTCAATCCGACACTCGGTGTGACCGGTATGACTAAAAGTGTATGTTATCAGTTTAAAATTGACATTTTAGTTCAAAACATGTCACTCACTAAAAACCAATAAAACGTGATCTGATTGTATTGATAATTTATAACAGAGATTAATAATTAATTTTTGACATGTATTAAGAAGTATCACATCAATCCAACACACGATGCGACCATTATGACTCAAAATTCATGTTTACAGTTTGAAATGAAATTTTAGTAAAAAAACACAACTGAGTTACTGAAAACCGATCAAACACATTTAGATTATTTTTTTACTTTGGAAAAATGATCCATTCATAATTTGTGATAGGTAAGAATCGGCCTCACCTCAATACGATGCATGGTGTGGCTAGTATAACTCCAAATGTGTCATTATTTAAAATTGATATTAATTTATGTAAAAGAACAAGTGACATACTCAAAACCGAGAAAACATTTAGATTATTATGATAATTTATGAAAATAATCCATCACTTATTTTTAATGTGTATGAATCAACTTCAACTCAATATGATGCATGGTAAGACTGATATAACTCCAAATGTGTCATTTTTATAAAATATTTGCATTTTATTAATGAGTTATTTCATATTAATGTTTAATTTATTTCTTTGTAGTATTAATAACAATTTTTTTCTTATATAGGTTGAATATTTTTCTTAGGTTGAGTTGATTTTTTCAATAACTGATTCCATGGGCAGACATTTTTTAGAGGGAGTCACAGGCATCAAAAGATGAAATATTAATGTTTTAGAATGTTTATTGGACAATTACAAATGTAAATATATAAAAAATTGTGTTTGAAATGTAAATAGTAGTGTTTTTTTGTATATAACATGGAGGGAAATTTTTTTATTCATGATGTAAATTAAATATATATAGAATTGTTTTAAATTATATCATTTTTTGAAATTACATGGAAATTGTAGATTTTTTTCTCTTGGGTGTGCTATTATATTAATAGCGCATATAGGAAGATATGCTTTAATCAATACTAAAAATAGCAATAATAAAGGGAGACCTTTATCAATGCTTTTTTTAGCATGGATAAAGGATTCCCTTTATCAATGATTTTTTTAGCGCTAATAAAGGGGACCCATCTTTATCATCACAGTGATTAACAATGTTTTTAGTGCTGTTAAAGGACATTTTTCATGCTATGAAAGACTATATGTATAATAGTTTGACTCAGTAAATTTCATATTAAATGGATAATTCACATATTTTACATGATAGTAATGTCATGACCACCAAATCTTTTCCAAATAGTATTTACTATTACACACACTATAACTAAGAGGAGATATATTCTTGTTAAATTTATATTTAATTTATTTAAATATGAAGAAATAATACCTCATTCTTTAGATCATTATTCATAGTGATGTTGATATACCAAAACCCATTCTAGTAATCTATCATTTTTTTTGTAGGAACCATGCTTAGAATCCCTCTAAAAATTATCCACATGTGTTTTTATGATCTCTGAAAACATTGATGAATCATCGGTTTCTAGCCTGGTCAATTGATAATCTTGCTCTATCTTTTTTTATGTCATCAGGTTTCTTAGGTCTTGGAGAAATTTTATTGATCTTATAATTAAAGATAGGTTGTGATATGGAAGAGGAGGATTCTAGAGAGAAATCTATTGTGAATAATGATTCTCGATTAACCCCTATTAGAATATATTAGTGGTCTATTTATAGACCTAGGGTTAGGGTTTTTAATTTAATTAATTGCACAAGTTTCCTCAATTAAATGTTAAACCCATTTATAACCACATGACATATATTAAAATAATATATATTTTTTTATTCCATGGTGTGAACTAATTGAATTAATGCAAAATATTATTTTAATATCTTGTAAATTAATATTTATCACTAGACTCAATCTTGGTTCGCTAGTCCTCCTAATCATTTATTGAATACCCAAATAAATTAAATATTTATTCAATAAATAAATGAATAAATAAATATTATATATCTATGAAATTTTAAACGTATCCAGTGAATAAATATTTATTTAATTTATGATATCACTAATTCTGAATAAAACCATTCATTAGTTTTTATTATAATATTTATTCCTATAATTAAATTATAATAGAAATTAATTGAGATCAACAGAAAGATATAGTGTGTGACACTCCAGGTTTCATTCTTATTATAATTAAAAAGGATTAACTAAATTCCTAGATTAAATTCCAAAAATAGGTCATGGAACCCAAGAGAAATAAGTTAATGTCACAATGTTGACATCCACAAACACGCACGCTTTATTTAATATAATCCCTTTTCCATAATATCTTTTCAATATAGTTTCGTGCCCATGTCATCAAGCTATATGAATGACATTCCTTTCATTGACTCAATGAAAAAACTCTTCAAAAATAGTGGCTATAAAAGTTAATGTATAAGTTCTATTTCAATCATAGGGATGAGATATCAACATCTATAAATATGGACGGGAAAATCCTTCCTCTAATTATTCATTAATATCGTGTCATTTTTTATATAACCAACTTACACTAATTTATGTGAATAAATATAATAATAGTTTTGGTTAGTATATCTAAACATGTGAGTCATGAAATACATTAATAATAATCATAAAGTCTAAGTACCATTGCACACACTCATAAACAGAAATATCCAATAACACATAAACTTGTAGAATTCCTACTTTTGGGTATTTTCTCATAATATCCCATCTTTGTGATTACCAAGTTTGAAATTCAAGAGATGAAGTCTCATATTCTTCTGATTACATTCACTTAATATCCAAAAAACATTATGTCCCATTATAGAGTGTTATCCAACCATAGAACTTGGATTATGAATATCATCATGGTGTTTCGAGGTTCTTATAATAGAGGGGAATTACTATACCCTTTTCAATTTGGTAGATACTCAAGGAAATTATTCCATTATATTTATGAATAACAATGAAAAATATATAATAATCTGTTTAATTAATATATAAATATTTGAATATATATTTAATAAAAAGTAAAAACTGTTGCTTCTAGAATACTAACTCCAACAGACTACCACTTGGACTAGAGCCAACTGACAATGACTTTTAATCCACTATAAATCACATGAAGATCATGTATCTACTAGTTTAAGGTGTTATTCAATGGTTCCCCCTTGTTTTCATCCATGGAAATATTTCTCATTGTAACTTAACCCTTCTGAGAAAAATCCCTTATGAAATGATACTTCTAAGGTATGTTCTTTATCTACTGATGTGACCTTGAATCCTATGAAAGAGATATTATTGCAGTATTATCACAATAGAGTGTTATAGTTTTTTTACTCTTAGATACCATGTTATGATTTTGGATAAAGTTTCATATAAGAAATGATTATTTAACTACCATAGAAGTGATAATATACTCATACTCTATTATAGAATCGGTGACCATGAATTTATATAAGATCATACAACTGTCATAATATTCTTTGAGGTTGAATATGTATCCCGACTATGATTTTGAATCCACTTGATATGTTTGGAAAAAAACGTCTCTATATCCTATGATGAATATATCATCATCTTCTTTCATAGACCAGGAACATATCCTTAGTTTGTCTTATCTAATTAAGGATAATATTTAATTCAATCAAATCATGGTCACATGAGCAAGAAAGCCATCTTTCAACTACAATTAAGGTGTAAGCGACATCTATCCTAGTACAGAATATACCATGCACAACTGTCACAATCACTGATGCATATATAGTCATTCCCATCCATTCTCTTTCTTCAAGAGTAATAGGACACATTTTATTGGAAAGATGAATTCCATGTGACATTCAAATTAATCCCCTCTTACATTATTCCTTATTGAATCGCTCTACTATAATTTCACTATATGTACTTTGAATTATAAAAATAAGTCTCCAAGATTTATTATGATTGATCTTGATCCCAAGAATATATATTGCTTCACTTAATTCCTTTATGGAGAAGCATGAGTTTAACTTGGATTTAATGAACTGTAAGATTTTTATTTCATTTCCAATACATTATATTCCATCGATATAAACTACTAAGAAATTGATATCACTCCCACTAGAAAACTTCTTGATAAAAGGATCACATTTTTTCATTATGAAACCAAATTCAGTTATGGATTTATAAAACCAAATGTTTTATAACCTGAATCTTTCTTTAACCCATAAATGATTATTTTCGATTTTCATATTTTGTGGGAAACATTTGGAGTCACAAACCCTTTAGGTTGTGTCATATTGACATATTTATAAAGGTTACCATTAAGGAATATTGTTTTGATATCCATTTTACATATATTATAGTCATGATAAGATTCTTTGGAAGGTATAATTCTAATGGACATTAACATTTTAATTGGTGAAAAGGTTTTTTCATATTCGATGCCTTGATTATCTTTGTACTATATTACTACTAGTAAAGACATATAAGTATTGAATTGTGCATCCATATCTAGTTTCTTCTTGAATAACCATTTTTATCCAATGAGAAATACATAAACTAGATGGTCTACCAAATTCCATACATAGTTTTGATAAATGAAATCCATTTCAAAATTCATACCCTCATTCCACATG
This sequence comes from Viscum album, assembly GCA_963277665.1. Taxonomy (NCBI): domain Eukaryota; kingdom Viridiplantae; phylum Streptophyta; class Magnoliopsida; order Santalales; family Viscaceae; genus Viscum; species Viscum album. Next base: position 477,858,573 of record OY728135.1, read on the forward strand.
GAATCATATGTTCCACATATTGTACCCTTGTTGGTTACAAGATCATTATTATCAAATAAAAATGAGTCACTATCCTCCGTGATTATAAAACCATATCTTTCAGGTTCTCTAACCTCTCTTATACACCAATTTAGTACTTGTGTCTCTAAAACTTTTTCTTTTATGGGGATTTGTAGATTCTATTCCTTCAATGGCTCGAAGGCCTTCATTTTTTTATTGATTTTTGATAATCCAACTTTCAAGGGGTGAGGTAGATCCCTTAAAAGGCATGTAGGTATAAGTATTACATGGCCTGTAGAACTTAGAGGAATTCATATGCCTGTAGGCTTCAAATATTACATACAACCCAGACTAACTACTTGGAACTGCTCCTACCCAGCATCTTCATCGTAAAATCAGCTCTCCACCTTTGTATGGTTGTTCGGCTAGGCATTCCTGTGCATGAACAGGATTGTCCCGATGGTAGTTTCCATACCCTCTCATTCTTGCAATATTTTTATCTTCTACTGTGGTGAAAGCTCCTTGCTCATCCTCCTTGTAGAGCTTGTTCCTCGTAGGTCTTCTGGTTTGCATCAGCACTTAAGGTGGACCGAAGTCCTATAGGTGGCCCGAAGGCCCTACTGACCAGAAGGCCTGGGTGGCCCGAAGGCCTTAAAGGATTTGGGGACCAAATCGGTGGCCCGAAGGCCCAAATGGGGGCATATTTCTGGCTGCAACAGTGCCAAACAGTACCTGCTACTGTTCCCTCTACAGTACCTGCTATAGTACTTCACAGTTCCTGTTATAGTACTATTATAGTACTACTACAGTACTACTATAGTACCCCCAGAAATAATGCCTCCGCCTGGATTTGATCCAGGGTCTCCCAGATGCACTTACAGAGTCCTTACCAACTGGGCCAACTCTTGTGTACCTTGAACCTGGACATTATCGAAGTCCATCTTATTCCCACCATCTCTTTTAGATATGTCATCAATCTCAAGGAATATGATATGTTTTACCATAATTACATTTTTTTCAAGTTTTCATATAGGTAATATCCCCTTGTCCACTTTTGGTATCCTATAAAATTATAGTTTGTTCATTGGGGTGAAATATTGTTACCTGAAGATGCCTTAAGAAATTATTTATACCCCCACAAATGTAAGTACAAAACACGCATTTTTACACTCCTAAAATGGTATAGAATACTATCTTCACCTTTATTTGGAACCTATTATATTATTTTTATTTTTTTCTATAATACATATCCCTAAGAGGATAATAGAATACTCACATGACTCATCATTGATCTCAATATATCTAACAATACGGGGTTCCACCTTTCTATTACATTATTTCTTTGATATGGATATAGAGGATTGAGTTTTGATAAAATCTAAAACTCTCAAAAATAACAAATAAATTCTTCATTAAGATCATCCCAACCATGGTATAATATTTGTTTGTTAATATTCATACCAAGATGGTTCTCAACATTATTCTTATGTGATTTGAATTTATCAAGAGAATATGACTTATGCTACATTAATTATACACATCCTTATATATTAAAATCATTAGTCAATGTTAAGAAGTATGAGTACCCACCAATTTATTCAATTGAATATGGGATACACATATCGGTAAGAAATAATTCAAGAATCTATTTAGCCCTTTCACCTTTTCCACTAAATGGGGATTTAGTAATTTTTCTTATAAACATGCATGAAAAAATATAGGTGTATTTAGTTCAAATGAATCAAAATATTCATCTTAATATAATTTCTTCAATTTTTTTACATGACCAAGTCTATAATTTCATATTTGGGTGCAGTATGAGTCAAGTGAACTAGATTTGTTATGGATTTATATTACATGGTTTTTATAATCCAACTTGTAAACACTGGTATTCAAATATGCCAACTATAAAATATTATTTATTTATAAATGAAGAAAAGTTTCTTCTAAAATTTGAAAAATAAATCCATCTATATAATTTTTAGAAATAGATATATGGTTTATGGTGATTGAAGTCTCATAATAAAAAAATTTTAAAATCAAAATCATTCTCATTGACAATTTGAGGTGGTAGATCCTAATAACAACGACTACAAGTTTGGATCTATTTCATGCTCATATATCTACCTAACACTAAGAAATCTTTCAGAATCTACTTGGTTACTCTATTTTGAATACATATTATAGCTCCACATTCTTTATCTAATATTCCAGTTTTAGAAATAGATAAATTACACTTGATAATAAATTCACATGAAGTTTCCCCTTTGTTATTTTCCATGGTGTAGTTCTTATTCAAGTGGACCTTCTTGAAGCATGTAAAATAAATAGCATCATGTTCCCTTACATGCCCCCTGATCTTTTTATTCTTATAAGGGTATCATAAAGAAGATTTACTTTTAGAGATCTTCACTTGGACTTTTCTTTTATTTACCATAAGGATAGTAGGTTTTTTTCGCTTTATATGTTTTTCAACTTGGTAAAGTAGTAGGGGAAGATCGGGGAGAGGCTTATCTGTGATTTTTATATTGAAATTGACAAAAGAACTGGAGAATATCTGAGGGGGTGATGAGAAAATGAGATCAATACTTAGTTTATCATCAATATTAATTCCAATAAACCATTAACAGTCATTACAACCAATGATATTGAATTCATGAGTCTAAGATGGCATAAATTATCCCTATTTACTTTTAATGGGTTTCTAGGAAATCTTGAACTATTCCTATCTAGATCTCCCTTAATATTGACTGTGGATATGATGTAGCATGCTATAATCATCTATGTATTCATGTGAATTTATGAGTTAATTAGACATAGATGAAAGTAGTAAACACCAAACCTTGACCACATCACTCAAATGTTTATCATAAATAGATAACTCATCATCCCTTATCTCACACATGAGCCTCAATCCAGTTGGTGAGGCATCCTTAAGTACATCCATGATACCCAAGATCAAAACCAGGTAGAGACATATTTATGGGGGTACTGTAGCTGTACTGTAGTAGGTATTGTAGCAATACTATACACTGTGTGGGTACTGTAGTAGAAATGTACACTGTGTAGGTACCATAGCAGAACTGTACACTGTGCGGGTAATGTAGCAGAAATGTACACTGTGTGGGTACTGATCGGTATTGTAGTAGCTGGAACTATTCACCTTGGGCCATCGGTTTGGGATTATAATCCTTAAGGCTTTCGGGCCACCCAGGCCTTCAGGTCAGTAGGCATTTCGGGCCACCTTTAAGGCCGTCGGGCCACCTCAAGGTCTTTGAGCCACATGTTGTTTCCCCAAACAGACTCTACAAAAAATGAGTAGCCCCAAAAGAAGATTTAGAGTAGGTGCACTCACCAGAGTAGAGGAAAATAGATTTTCAGAATGAGAGGGTATGATTATGCCATCGGGACCAGTCTGTGCTTGCACGGGAAGGCTATCCAGATATCCATGCAAAGGTAGAGAGATACTATCATAATGCAGATGCTGGGGAGGGGCAGTCCCTTGTAGATAGTCTGGTTGAATTATCTAATACCTCTGGGTCATGTAATCTCCTAAGACTGCGGGCCTTGTAATCTCTGAACCTACGGGCCTTATAAGGGTTCCCCCTCATCCCTTGAAAGGGGGGTTATCAAAAATAAATAAATAAAAGAAGGTCTTAGAGCCATTAATGAATTCAGGAATCATCCCTTTTCTCCTCTTCAGAAGGATTAGGAATTGAGTATTCTTGTATATAATAATTTTGTTTAAGGTGTAATTCTACCCGACGGAATCTAAACCATTCCTATAAATTAGTGCAAGTGAGAATAATGTTTTTCTCAAAAATTGAATTCATGGATAATGAAGTTGATCATATTTTCATTATTATACTATATAAAAATATTAAATCATTATTACATCACATGATTAAAGTTAATGTAATACAAAATAATAAATTTAGTTTAATTATTTCTCCCACTTTTTTATCAAGTCCCAATTTCCCTCACCATTGGACTCAAAATTTCTAGTTACTTAGAAATTCGAGTGTAAAAGATCTTTATGCCACATATTATAACCCATGTGAGGGTTCATTCAATTACCAAAATTTATTTTTGTATGTAGTTCTTTTTCAAATACAGTCTTGCAACTCCTTGATCTATTGGGTTGACTCCCCAATCTAGAAACCCTAAAAGATATTTCATCAAGATATTCCTCCATGTTAGATCATGTCTAGTGAGTGATACTTCTCTTAATTTAAATAGTTTAAGTCAACCCAAAACATTCATAAGATACACAAAAGAAAATTATGTTTCCCAATGAGGGTTTTCCAAATACATAGTTCAGTGGTTACATTCACAATCAAGTAATATAAGGTTTAATCTAACTTAATATTATGTTTAGGAATTTTATTAATTATGAATATTTGTTTTCTTTTTTATTCAATACATGTATTTTTAATATAATATGGATTTTAATTTATGGATTAACCTTGTAATGATAAAATATTTATGAATAGTCCATTTCTTTTAATTCCCTCTTTTCATATCAGTATATTTATTTTTGTGATCACATTATTAAATCCAAAAACTAAATCATTCATAAGACAAAAATAAAATAAATAAATAAATGGAATGACCATGAGATTTTTGTAATGGTTTATTTATTGAGTGGATAATAAATTAACCTATGAACATGGGAATAAACTCATTGTATTGGTGTTAGAAAGAGATGAAGCATCCCACCAATCCACCATTATAATTCCCATGTTGGTTTCATCTCAATTTCATCTTGGACTGCCTCTACCTTCTCTCCATCTTGAACAAACTTCATGCGCCATCAGAAAATTCTTTTATTACATGTGATTTATAATTCAAATGAATATGAGGGGAACCAAATGATTGGTTAATGGGTAATTGGATAAAACAACATTGTAAATGCTGGTCATACATAATAAAATATGGAGGGATGACTCCCAAGCCATTATATTTAATTTATACATAATTAATTGAAAGAACATGCAATAAAATTAAATTAAATAAAAAGACATACATAGGTGCAATAAATCTTAGGATCCTTCATTAACATGAAATGATTATGCATTTAAAATAACTAGATAACATTTATTTCAATTCAATATTTGATATTATAGTACAAGCATGAATTAATCCAATTAATTATATTATAAATTAATTAGTTCATTTTATCATATTTCATCCATTAATTTAAAAATTCCCACACACTATGATTTTACATAAATTAAATAATTATATTTTATTTAAATCTCAATAATATAGTACATAGCATTGTACATGGAGGAAACCCAATTATTACTTATCTGAACTGCACAATATGGTTTTAATTTTAAACAACACACTCATACGACATATTTTGTAAATGGAATGTTTCATAATTTTTTGGATTGTATTACCAAATTAATCCCACATGGAACACATGTAAATTACATAGCATGTGCAATTTAATTCATTGATTCTTCAGTATACAATAACCATACATGGATTCGAGTTTCAAATGTTATGCAAAATTAATTAATAATTTCATATAATATAATACCTAATGAATAGAATGTACTATAAACATAATGACCTATAGAAATATAGTTAATGAGGTTTAATGGGGTAATTTATTAAATAAAATATTTATATATCAATAGGTAAAGTACACGACACGTGAAATAGAACCACATGATGTATATTTCCACACTCTGAATATCCACATTACACATCTTAAGACTCTATATGTACTTCATGCATGTATATATGAAGTACATGTAATTTTGAAAGAATTCATGGTGTGTAATTTACATAGAACGGTTCTTTATCTATATGTTTCATTTATTAAATACAAACAGTGAATTAATTACACAACATGATTTTACCATGTGTTTTACTTAATGAAGACATGTGGACTATATGGCGTGTAGTCAATATACAAATTGTGTACTCCAACAATTCCATGTTCCACCCTGACTAGTCAACATGTGGTGAATTTATTTCATGTAGTGGATAATAATTACATGATCAAATAAAGTTTTATTGGGTATTCATGTGAAATAAATAAGGACACACAATGTGTAACAAATGAGCACACTCTCTATAACTTTATATTATTAAGCCCGGATTCATGGAACCTATGGATGGTTTATTTGGCTGTGATATTCATTAATTACTAACAGATTTTGGTAATATGAGAATGAAACGAAGAAGGGGAAGAATAGATTTATATTATAGATTAAGAATTAATTAAAACTCAAAATTAATTTTAACTTTAAAATTCACAATGATCAAGAATCAAATAAATAATTATAAATTTGATATTTATCTCCAGAGTCAATCATGGTCCCATAGTCCTCCTAAATAATTATGAGATACCCAAATAAGTTAAATATTTATTCATTCAATAAATATTATATATCTTCATAATTTAACAATTTTAATTATAATAAATATTTATTTAATTTATGTGATCATTAATCCTAAATAAATATATTCCCTGGGTCTGAGAAAAATATTTATTCAATTAATTATATTAAAATGGAATTTAGTTAAGATAAAAAAACACTTAGTGTGTGGACCTCTACTAATCTTTCTCATTTTTATTAGACGAGATTTCCATATTACCACTATTAATATCTAATAATGGGTTAAGGCACCCAAGATAATTAAGTTGATTTTGAAACACTTACAACTGCATATGAGTGATAATTGTGTAATATAATCTCATTGCTACAATATCTTATCAAGAAGGTTTCATGACCATGTCATCAACCTATATGATTAAAATATTTCTCTTAGATTATATGAAATAATATTTTAATTACACTATGTACATGGAATTTAATGAGAATATTCTATTTAAATCAAAGTACTAATATATCAAATTCCATAAATATATAGAGGTCAAATCCTTCCTCGGCGTATTTTTTTAATTAAAATCAATTTATAATGGACCCAATGTACCCTACATCTAGAAAACATATTGAATTAAGATTTTCGGTAGTAATTCTATGTTTGGGAGTCAATAAACTAATTAATAATAATATTTAAGTCTAAGGACCATTACACACACACACATATAGGAATATATAATTATACATAAACACTTATAATTCCTACTAGTGGTTATGTTCTTATAATTATTATCTTGAAGATTACTAAGTGTGAAATTCATGAGATGAATCCACATATGGTTATGAGTAATCACACATGATATTTAATATACTATATTACCATTCATAGAATTTTATCTGACCATAGAACTAGGATTATGAATATCATCATGGAATTTTAAGTTTTTCATCATAGTGGGTATCTATTATAACCTTCTCAATGTGAAATATAACCAAGGAAATTATAAAATTAATTTCATGCACAACAATGAATATTGGGTAATATTATTTATAATTAATATTCACTTCTTTTAATATACAAGTAACCCAATGTATAAAGAGTTGGTTATAGAACACCAACTCCAATAAGAGTTTCTAGAATGAGAAATATTGAAGGAATTTTGTGAGTTGAATTAAGGAAATCCCAAAAGGATCAAAACATATTATTTTTAAAATCTAGAACTAAAAGGTGGTGTTTTTTAATAAAAAGAACATTTTATCGAAGAATTACATAAAGAATTTACATTTTTGAAAATTCATACATTATAATGATGTTGAGTTGTTCATTCAAAACAAAAAATTCACAATAAAAATCTTGTGATTCTAGTTGAGTATTTAGGATTTTTTAAAGATCATCGATGGTGGTATTTGAGTAATATCTTATGAGTTTTTGATGCCAATTTATTCAGAGGCTTTGGTGTAAGTCATGAAAAGAATGTATTATGTGGGAAATTAATATTTGGAACCTATTCTTCTTTCTTATTTATCAAAGGAAGTTTAATTATATAAATGGTGGATGGTTATTTTGAATGTTAATAAAAATATTGAGGACTACAATTTACTATGAATAAGAAGAAGTTATAAAATTAATTATTTGAAAGGATTAGTTATTATAAGGTTTTAATTTAATCTACATCACAATATTAGAGGAAGATCATCATAATTCCTCACGAATCCATAAGTTTATGAGTTAATTCTCTGATTGGAGGAAGAAACTTTTGTAAAATAATAATAACCAATATTCTTAGGTCGATAGTGATTCTATAAAACAATCTTTTAAGTTATGGGGGATTCCTTCCCTAACCAATTTTGTATCTATAATATAGGTTTTTGGAAAATATGTGTATCAACTAGTATAGAATTCAATAGGTATTAGGTACCCATATTGGGACTGAACCTTGTAAAAACATTATGCTTTTAATTTATTTTTATTATCATTACATGTGAATGAGTAAAAGTCATAACTTTTGGAATATCAAAACTCTAACAAGTTATAAATGTTTATTTCCAAGTGATGGTATTTATAAAAATATCACCATCGATTAAACTCTCCCACACACTTCTTAGTGGTGCTACATTCTAAGAGGCATCAATTATTATTTCTCTATTTTATTATTGTTTGATATAACTTGTTTTCTTATTATTATTTTTGTTTTTCTTGGAATATTACTAGGTATATATTTATTCACCTGTATATAGGTGTTTTCACTCACATGTTTTATGTCTTAGTAAAACAATAGAATGTTTTTAGTGATCTTGGTGTCCATGGTGTTAGTGGAGCCCAGTGGTGCTATGAGAAGATAATAGCAGATTATGATAATGTCTATAACTAGTTCATTGTGGGTACATATCCACCTTATTTATTTATGTTGATTTTCCTTTTTGGGTTGTTGAAAATGTATATTTCCAATTTTTATTATATTATTCCCCGGTTATTTTTCATGGACCTTAGAGGTTAACACATATATTATATATAAAAGTTAGTCTCTTTTATTTATCATATATAATTATTTATTTTTTGGAGATGCATGTAGTATATTGGTTAATTAGTCTCTGACATCTCATATTGAGTAATATGTCTTCTCAGTGCAAGTCACCAACCTCTGGACAATTAGAGGTTGGGTTGGGATAATATGATCAATTTATCTGTACTAAGGATGGGTCTCAATGGGTTGGATCTTGTCAAAGTGGTGTCAAAGTGGATATATCTTAGGGATGGAGTTTGGATTTATCTATCTTATGAAGATTAGTTTGGGATGTTAGTATGAAAGATTCAAATTTCCTTGAGTTTGGTTTTCAGGATAAGGAACCTAGTGTTGGTGAAACAACTGATGTATCCATTCACTAGAACTTTGATAACCTACTTGTATACATAGTATGATAAAGAAATAGTTATAGGGAAAAAATAAATGATATATTAATTATAATGGAATATATCATTAATTTACATGTCCATCTTGAATTAGATTCCCATATATGCATTCCTAACCATGGTCAATCTTGTTAAATTTGATGAATGATACGATGTAGAGAGACAACTAGGATACCATGGTAGGTTCATGAAGTTTTCATGGTAGTGATTAAACTTATTATAAATGAAGTTTTGAGTGATAGTATTATATCTAGGGAAAAGACCATAATTTATTTAAATTTTATATCCACATAGAAATTCCTCCAACCATTGTGCAGTGAGAAGACCCATCATTAATAGAGAATGCTAATGTTCCTCAAATTATTTTATATCTAAATATTCTAGTAGGATATAATGATGATTCATGTAGGCTATATTCATTTCACGAGACTTAGTGAACGGGAATAAATATGTTCTTCTATAAGATTGACCTTTAGAAAGCCAAAGTCTAGATTTAAGTGATGGTTAAAGTATTTTTACTTTTTTTATAAAGCTATTTATCATATGATATTATTTTCATAAATCATTCTCTAAGGTGTAGTGAGTTAATTTGGTGGTTGTTCTTGATCTGGAACGACCCAATGTTTTTCCATGGAAATTACCTTCTTATAAATATTTCATAAAATCACATGAAAACACAACATAATGAACTAATAAGAGCTAAGTGACCTTTAAACATAACTTTGTCACTTCTGTGTTTGAACTTTAAAAAATTCGACATACACGGTTGAAATCAGTAATTTATTTAGAGTTTGATAGGAAAAACATAATTTTTGGTGAATAGTAACATACCCTTATGAATAGTAACATACCCTTATGAATATTGATATACCCTAATTAATATTAAAATTATCTATGATAATATATAAATAATATTCATGTTGAAAGTATGATATACCTATATTTTAGAATAAATAAATGAATGTTTCAAAACTAGTTTTTGATAATAAATTATAATTATAATTAAATATTAAAATAATCATATTTATAAAATTATTTTTGAAACATAGACTTCATTTTTGGATTCTACACATCAAAAAATGGTTAGGGTGAGTTTTTGGGATTTTCCTGCAATACTTGAATTTTTGATGAATAGTGAAATACCATAATTTACAAAATAAGCTAAATAAGCTAATTATAGAGTCATGTAAGATGTTCTGATGATGTAATCCCACATGGTTCGGTATCACATGATAAAATTACTATTATTGATCAAGTATGACTTGCTATTCCTTGTCTTGTGGGGAAATAATAAATTAATGAATTTTATATTGAGAAATTCCCTCTCTCTTCCACTATAAAAAACCCTTTACTCCCTCTCCTCTTCACTCATATCATGCCTTGTTCCATGCCAATATTTTTCCCAAATCTCTCCCCAACATCCTCCCCCAAGTCCAAAATCTCCAAGCCTCTTCAAAATACTAAAATCTCTACTCTTAAGAAGTTCTCAATGAAGGAAGTCTCAAGAGGTAAATTCCTCTTTCCAATTTCATCATTTCATTTAAGTTATTTTCTTTTTGTTTATTTCCTCACCTACCTTAACCAAAATAGTATGATAAATCTAGTAAAATACATGTAATGTATTTTTTTCATTCTAATGGGATATTTCATTATCTTCTCCTCTTTCCCCACCTTTTATTTCAAAGAAATGAAAGCACCATTTGAGATGTGCTAATTTAGCACATTCAAGGACAACGATTTATCAATTTATATTATAATAATTAATTTTGGTCATGAAACAATTTTGGTTATGGTTGAACCATATTAATATATATGCAATATATCATATTTTTAGTTCTTTAATCCTTTTTGTACAAATGGTATTAAGTTATAAAGCAAAACATGTTTTGAGTAATCAAACCCACCGATAAACAAAAACGCTTGTTACTATGGTTTTATATAATAGTTATACTTCAATATAAGTAACCCAATTAATTTTAAATCAATTTAATCTCCTTTATGTTCACTAATATCATATAACATCATTTTTGGACAACCACTTCTATCTTTTATGTTTATCCAAACTTGAATATAAGTGAACTGATCTTTTATAACCAAGTAAACAAACAAGCCCGAACAATGAAATTGAGCATTATAACTAATCAAGAAGGCCTTGAATGAACTAAAAAGGGTTATAGTAAATCAATTAAATATATAAGATGTTCTGGACTTATGAATTAATAGGCCTAATTTGTTTATTCAGGTCTTTAATAACAAGAGGATAACACCAACGGATTTAAGGTAAGGGAATCTCTTCTTTTCACTCTTAATCAAGATTGTTCTATAAGGTATGCCTTTTTGTGTAATACCAATTGATGGGGTATGTTTTATCACCTCTCCCATACTTCCCTAATGTTTTATAGGTGATGATAAACCCCTTATATATCTCATAAATCTTTCTTAGTTTCACCCGATACTAGGCCGATAAACCGTAATGGATTCTACCTGAACTTCCTTTATTACTTCGGGTTGCTCTATCTTTCTTTTTACCATAATGTAGTCATCATTTCTTTTTATGTAAAACTTATTCATTCTGATTATATACTCCAAAATCATGTTCCAAGATCTATCTCTCATTCTCTATCAGGGATATACATTCTTTTAAGTGAATCCTTCCTCGATACTTCCCAATAAGCACACTCGTTTTAAAGGAACTTCCCAAATTTTTACCCAATTTCAAGTGCACACTATCCAATGTTTTAAGGCACCATTGTTTTTATAAAATCAGTCTTTTTATTATGAAAAATTTCATGGTTCAATTCTTGTTTTTATATAAATTATTACCATCTATTCTATTTTTAAAATCACTACAGTATTTTCCATAAAACCACACAAAAATGCTTTAATGATAATGTTTCTCAATTATATTTCATATATGTTGTCACTTCTATTTGACACCACCTAACATTTTGTAGGACTATTTTACCCTATGAACTTACATGTATGTTTTAATACTTTTCTTTCATGGACACATTCATGATACACCCATTGGTTATGATTTATGTCATGTTTGTGATGCCCAATTCTTTCCGCAGGTACTGTTATGTTTTTGTATGGTTGATTATGTATGATTATTAATGTGGCAAGAATATTTATGTGGTAAAAATATTTATGTGGAAATAATATTCCTAAATATTTTAAGATGGGTGTGCCCAAATAGTGCTCCAATGCATTGGGTAAATTTAGGTATCATGAGATGCGACGTGAAATGGAATTGGCAGTTAGCCTTGAACCATACTAAAATGGGAAACAAGATTGGCGGTTAGCATTGACCCTTACTAAAGAAATTTTTTATGATTCTTCCACATTTATATGATTCCATGTTTATATAAACCCATGCTTATATGATATGATTTCATAAGTTCCATGCATTGGATATCGTTATGTCATACCTTTTAACTCATGTTCTTAAGATGTATCCTTATGTTCATTCCCTTACCGGGCTTTTCAGCTCACCCCTTTGTTCATGTGTTCCCTAGGGTACCCTATGAAGATTTGAGGGATCGAATAAAGTTAATATCTCTTTATGAAGATTAAATAAAGAACTATTTTTAGCCCCATGTTTTATGTTATATGTACCTAGTATTCCAAGACACTAGACTTAATGATCCTTGGATTCTACTCTGATGATTAAATATTTTTAAAATCATGTAATATTTTATGTAAAAGGCTTGGGTCTCTTTTGTTGTTATTAGAGGATGGTCTAGCTATTTTTGGGGATTAGGAATAGAGAACCTTATTGAGAACCATAGGGATGAGACTAAGTATTAAAAAACATTCCTAAATTTTGGTGAGTATTGAGTAAGTGGTTTATCAAGAAAATACATCCTTGTATGAATATGAGTAGGTAGTGGCGGATCTAGCACAGATGTATCTAGGAGTAAAACCCGAAAAAACCACTTTGAGAAAGACTCGAATGGGAACTGGTGCATGAAAATGGGCCTTACTGCACTCTTGGTTACGATACTCTTGGGGGATATTATTTGGTAGATTCATGAGCTTAGTACAAACCATTATTACTGAAGATCCTTTGAGCGACATCTCTCCTGCTTTCAATGGAGGCTAGGGTTTCCGTAGGTTTTCGTTTCATCTTCCCCCTTCGGTCTAGTTAGGTCTCAATTCAGCCTCTTCTAGGTTGGCTCTAACTCGGTGTGTCTTGTCATCAGCGCGATGCGGTGGGGCTTTGGTGAAGTTTGGTGGTGTCTTTCCTTCGATAGGGTTCAGCGACACATCGGATTCCACTCGACACGATGCGTATCGTCCTGCTTGTTCTGTTGGGGATTGGAAGCTTCATCTCCTGCTCGGTTTGGATTGTCAAAGGCGTGGCGCGGTTGTTTCGCGCGGAATCCGGGGATGACCTCCTGGACGGGAGATTCAAACGTTCCGATCGGTTTCTAACGGGTTTGTTCGTAGAACCGGAAACATCCAATGATTCCACATCCGTTTGGACCTACTTTCCAAAGGCAGGCGCTCATTAGCATGTGGGCTAATGAGGCTTAGGAATTTGCATTGGTCGAGAGGATGGGAGGTCGGACTCATCACACCTTTTTGAGGGGAATTATTGTCTACTCCGGGACTCTCTTTATAGATTTAAGTTAAGTTCGTGAATCCTTATTACATTACCAAGTATAAAATGAGCTTTCCTTTAGTTTTAACAATCAATGATTAAATATGCAAGAAATTTAGAAAATCTTTTATATGTATTCGATGTTCTTCATCAATATAGAATCATCTATATCTGTTTAGAGATTCTTGGTCAATGGTATCCTTCAAAACATTTATATAAAAGTCTCTTGGTCATTTTGATGACCAGGCTGGTTTTAAAGCCACTCAGTGGGGCACTTGAAGTTTATCGTCATTCAGAAGGACAGAGATTATTTCAATGTTGGGATCGAACCCATAAATGGGCTACCTACGTATCCTTTGTTTTTGAAAAAAGGAATCAGAACCCACGTAGTTCGAGGAATGGGATATGATGTTTTATGATTGATGGCTCAAAGATGAATGTCATAATTACTTTTACACTCTAAGCTCACGTGAGTCATGCTCGGTGTGAGAAACAAGAGGTATTGGTAAGATTTAGACCATTGAGCCGTAAAAGATGCAATCATAAGAATTTTGTTTTGGGGCTTATGTATAGATGACTGCCCAGATAGGCGAAGGTTTAGGATTTACTTTTAGGGAGAAAATCCAAGAACAGGGTCCACAAAGTTATATGTGCTTCATGGAGATTTGAATACTCTAATCTTGGGGCTTACTCCTAAGGAGGATGCCCAAGTTAGGAGGGGACTTATGATTGGGTTTTATTCCTGAAAAGGAAACCCAAATCAAAGAAAATTTGTGACTGGTTAAGAGAAATTTTAAGAGACTTGGGGCTTACTCTTAAGAAGGATGCCCAAGATTTATGACTAGGACTTATTCCTGAGAAGGAAGCCTAGGTTAGGGGATTTGGGGCTTACTCCTGAAAAGGAAGCCCAAGGTTATGACTGAGTCTTTATTCCTGAAAAGGAGACCCAGGTTAGGGATTAAGGTTTGGGGCTTACTCCTGAGGAGGATGCCCAAGATTAAAGGACTTGATTGGGGCTTATTCTTAAGAAAGATGCCCAAGATTTATGACTAGGACTTATTCCTGAGAAGGAAGCCTAGGTTAGGGGACTTGGGGCTTACTCCTGAAAAGGAAGCCCAAGGTTATGACTGAGTCTTTATTCCTGAAAAGGAGACCCAGGTTAGGGATTAAGGTTTGGGGCTTACTCCTGAGGAGGATGCCCAAGATTAAAGGACTTGATTGGGGCTTATTCTTAAGAAAGATGCCCAAGATTTATGACTAGGACTTATTCCTGAGAAGGAAGCCTAGGTTAGGGGACTTGGGGCTTACTCCTGAAAAGGAATCCCAAGGTTATGACTGAGTCTTATTCCTGAAAAGGAGACCCAGGTTAGGGATTAAGGTTTGGGGCTTACTCCTGAGGAGGATGCCCAAGATTAAAGGACTTGATTGGGGCTTATTCTTAAGAAAGATGCCCAAGATTTATGACTAGGACTTATTCCTGAGAAGGAAGCCTAGGTTAGGGGACTTGGGGCTTACTCCTGAAAAGGAAGCCCAAGGTTATGACTGAGTCTTATTCCTGAAAAGGAGACCCAGGTTAGGATTCTCTCATCATAAAGGATGGGGTTGAAATGAATGAACTCTCAATCTTTGGTGACATAAAGATGTTTAAATCACTGGGTGTTTGAGAGGTATTTCACAGAATTCCTTTCAGATAAGGATGTCAAATCAAGAAATCATGCCATAAATGGCTTTTGAAGAGTATCTTGAAGACTGAATCTTGAATAGGAAGGGTGAAATGGATTAAGAGGGGTATAAATGGGCAAGATGGGCACCCAAAAAGCTAGGGGCGTGCAAGTCTTGAAGGTCGCGCAAGTCCTGCGTCGGCGCGCAAGTGTTGGTCGCGCAAGTATACTTGCGCGACATGAGGGATACTTGCGCGATTTTCAACCAGAGTTGAATTACTTGAGCGACTCTTTATTAAACCCTTTCCCATCCTCTTGAGGTTCTTCCAGAGAAGGGACGTGCAAGTTATATTGAAGGAATTAAGTTGGCGCGCAAGTGTTTGATAAGTTTCAACACTTGGGCCTTCCTTCTTCTCTTTAGATCTTCCATTCTAGGTAAGAAATTACCTTAGAAGTGTTCCGGAAGCTTTGAGAAGAGACTTGAGCGTCGGGAGCTTTGATCCGAGTTTCTGGAAAGAGATCCTCTCGAATGGGGGGCCCACAGGGTCTATTTATAGGCAAAATAAGGCCCTGGGCGGTTACCGAGCGGTTACCGAGCGGTTACCACTTAGGTCGCGCAAGTCACTTGCACGACCATAAGGTGTCGCGCAAGTACTTGCACGACCACTAGGCGGCGCGCAAGTGTACTTGCGCGACCATGAGGGAACTTGCGCGACCTATGGGCAATGTTCTCCGTGTTCATCCCTTTGTTGATTTTTGATGTTTCTTCAAAGGATGAATCACTTTGAGATCAGATATTCCCTTTTCCGACCTTTAGATTCTGTGACGAAAGGAGCGTCAACAAAAGTCCCCCCTCAGAGTTGGATCCGGAAAGAAATGAGGATTTGACTCTGAGGAAATCGAATCCCTCCAAAGGAAAAGGGAGTGCGCGCAAGTCTTTCAAGGCGCAGAGGGCAGCGCACAAGTGTGCTGGAACTTGACTTTTATTCAGATTTCCTTTGTCTTTTGTGTGGGCAGTTTAAAGTCATGCACGCCGGACATAAAGGGGCTAATGTTTAAGGTCGAAATAGCTTTGACCGAAAAATGGATTCAATTCCTTGATAATTTATCTGAAAACAAATTACCATACTCAAGTATGAGAGAAAATATGTAAACTATGACTTAAGAATATTTGAATCTGAGGAATGATATGAAAAAGAGCTAAATAGCATTAGAAGAAGTAGTTTCCAAGAATGAAGTTACTATTATTTAACAAAACCTGTTAGGGGGTTGAAATATGCAGGGCCACCTATGGGCATTGGCTGCATAGTCAAATAAAATAGCATCTTTTGGCTGACAAGTCTGTTATGTGGACTGTTTATGCAAGGCCACCTATGGGCACGTGCTGCATAGTTAGGCAAAAGAACTCTCAGAAATTTACTTTCCTAGTGCTAAAAGCCAGTGAAAGTTTATGGAGATTCAAATTTTCTAAAGCATAGAGTTTGTTGTATGGAAAGAGGTACTTGAATATGGAGAAGATATTTTCAAACAAGAATATCGAAGAACTGGATGAATATCACTCCTACGAAGGTCTGACCCAAACGTAGGGAAGAAGAATAAACCATAGACTTGAATACTTTCAGATCATGAAAAAGGATATGGGACAAATATGTTAAGGATGGCTATTTTTGCGGATCCCTACATACTGTCGTTTAAGACAAATAAGGACAAAAGAGGCATTCTTCCCAAGAATGAAGTTACTATTATTTAACAAACCCGTTAGGGGGTTGAAAACATGCAGGGCCACCTATGGGCATTGGCTGCATGGTCAAATAAATAGCATCTCTTGGCTGACAAGTCTGTTATGTGGACTGTTTATGCAAGGCCACCTATGGGCACGTGCTGCATAGTCAGGCAAAAGAATTCTCAGAAGTTTGACATTTTTGTGACCATAAGTCATGAAAAGGGTTATGAAGATCTGAAAATATTTAAGGTTAGGATTATAATACATAAAGATGGGTATTTTCCAATGTATATAGAGATACATAGGTCAATGAAAACCATAATCATGTTGTGGCTGGGTCCTGAATTGAAACTTGGACTTCACTACGTATCTCGTAAGAATGAGAATCAAGCCATACGTAGTTCTTGAAATGCAGTTTAACGTCGTGCATGACGAAAGGATGAATGATCTTAGTTTTTGGGGTCATATAATTCGGACTATAATAATGAATACACAGTGTGTGTTTTCATGAGGACTTTTCAGCCAAGGGACTGAAAGTGAAATTTGGGGTTAGGCCCAAAAGACTTGGGACTGGATACGAGGGACACTCGAATGTTCCTACGTATCCCATAAAGATGGGAATCAAGTCCACGTAGTTCTAGAAACTACCCTTTGTACAAATTTGGTTCGTACATGTGAAGGGTGAAAAGGGACTTTAGTGCAATGATGGTTTTAACCTAAGATAAAAAGTTTAGGCATTACCATGTATGTACGTAGTCTTTTTGAAAATGAAAACCATGATTGAAAAAGAATCAATGTTAATAATGGTTCCTTCTCAAATGAGGAAATCAAAGAATATTGTAGTTTATTGTCGTACTGGACAAAAGTGTTGTATAGTTTAACGTCATATAACAAGGACGAAAGTGAATCAATGTAAAGATATTGATTCCAGGGGTGGTTTCACAAATCATCATCATATGAGATGGTGGTGAACCAATGTGAAGAGATTGTTTTTGGGCTTGAACCTTTGGGAGGTTGCCTACATACCCAGCCTGGAGGGCAAGGATCAAAGTCCGTGTAGTTCAATTAAAGAATGAATTAATGATCAAGTTGTTCTTGTGGACAATGATCTAAAAAATGTTGTTGGGACTTACACATGGTTAGTGACCCAAAGGGAGTGTTATGGTTGATGTTCGCTCTAAGCTCACGTGAGTCATACTCGGTGTGAGAAACAAGAGGTAATAACAACCTTAACGATGCACAGTTTAATGTCATGTAGGACATATCAAGGATTTTCTGTACAGTTTAGCGTCATGTAGTTAGGACGATGGGGACAATACAGTTTAACGTCATATTGGACGAAAGGGGGATTGTGCAGTTTTAATGTCATGCTGGACTTTTGATGATTATATAGTTTAACGTCTTTCCAGACGTGAGAGACTTTTATACAGTTTAGCGTCATGTAGTTAGGACGTCACAATTTAACGTCTTGCTGGACATATTTGCAAATAGTTTATGGTCGTATATATGGACCAGGAATGTTGCAGTTTTAAGGTCATGCTGGACTGTTTATGGAACTTTTTCACAGTTTTAATGTCGTGTGGGACGAAGTTGCGGTTTAAAGTCATACTGGACCATTGCTGTATAGTTTTAGCGTCATATAGCAAGGACGAACTGATGCTGTACAGTTTAAAGTCATGTAGCTAAGACTAAGGTGAATCAATATGAGGATATCAGTTCTGATCTTTTTACAGTTTATCGTCATGCTGGACGTTGGAAGTGCCACACAGTTTAATGTCATGTTGCTAGGACACAATATAGTTTAATGTCATCTCGGACAGAATACAGTTTAGTGTCATGTAGGACAATAAGGGACTTAACACAGTTTAACGTCATGCTGGACGATGAAAGTGCCACACAGTTTAATGTCATGTCGCTAGGACAAAATATAGTTTAATGTCATCTCGGACAAAATATAGGAACTTCTATATAGTTTATTGTCATGTAGGACAAAATCAGGGACTATGCAGTTTAAAGTCTTGCAGTTAGGACTATTGGTGCTGCACAGTTTAATGTCATGTTGCAGGGACAAAATTTAGTTTAATGTCATCTCGGACATTGAAGGTGACACAGTTTAACGTCATGTTGGACGAAGTTGTAGTTTAAGGTCATACCGGACCTTGGTGTAGTTTAAGGTCATACCGGACCTTGGTGTAGTTTAAGGTCATACCGGACCTTGGTGTAGTTTAAGGTCATACCGGACCTTGGTGTAGTTTAAGGTCATACCGGACCTTGGTGTAGTTTAAGGTCATACCGGACCTTGGTGTAGTTTAAGGTCATACCGGACCTTGGTGTAGTTTAAGGTCATACCGGACCTTGGTGTAGTTTAAGGTCATACCGGACCTTGGTGTAGTTTAAGGTCATACCGGACCTTGGTGTATGAACCAATTGTAAGTCTTGGTTCTAGGAACAATATTTTGTGTTTATACAAAATACTTCTTCAGAAATCTGGCATTAGTTGGAGTCGTGATGTGTTCTCCATCCATTGAAATTAGAGAATACGCTCCATTGGAATAGACCTTATGTACTGAATAAGGCCCTTCCCATTTTGGTTCAAGATTGGGAGGTTTCTTTCCTGGTATCATTGGTGTTCTGAGAACCAATACCAATTCTCCCTGAATGAATGAACGAAGACGAACTTTTTTGTTAAAAGCTCGTGCTATTCGATTCTGATAGATTTCCAAGTGGTGCAAAGTGCACAATCTTTTCTCATCTAACTGTTCCAATTCATTCAATCGCTTTTGGGATTGCTCATCTGTTGATAACTGATCACAAATGGCTATTCTGAGTGAGGGCAATTGAACTTCAATTGGCAAGACTGCTTCTGTTCCATATACCAATGAATATGGAGTAGACCGCGTTGCATTGCGAGTGGTAGTCCGATAAGCCAATAAAGCATGATAGAGTTTATCAGGCCATGACCTCTTATCTTTATCCACCATCTTTTGCAGTATATTTGAAAGAGTCTTGTTGAAGGCCTCTATCTGACCATTAGCCGCTGCATGATATCGAGATGAATGGTTGGACTTAATGTTGTATTCTTGATACAATCTCTTTACCTCAGAAGAACAGAAGATGGTGCCATTGTCTGTCAATATGGTATGAGGGACACCAAATCTAGTAATGATGTTAGACTTGATGAAGCTAACAATGCATTTAGAACTGACTTCTTTGAGAGGTACTGCCTCTGCCCATTTGGAAAAGAAATCAGTAGCAGTAAGAATGTACTTAAACTGTTTGGCCGTAGCTGAAGGGTAAGGTCCCACCACATCCATTCCCCATTTGGAAAATGGTCATGAGTATTTAGCTGTATGAAGCAACTATGGAGGTTGATGAATGAAATTGGCATATACTTGGCATGAATGACACTTCTTTGTGAAATTAACACAATCTTGTATCATTGAAGGCCAGAAGTATCCAAGCCTTCGAATTTGATCAGACAATCTATGTCCAGACTGGTGGGCACCACAGACTCCTGCATGCACTTCTTTTATGACAGCCATTGTCTCTTCACCATCAATACATCTGAAGAGAACTCCATCAAAACCACGTTTGTAGAGAATTTTCTCAAGGTGGTTTGGACCATCATAAAGAGTAAAATTGACCACACGTCGCCGAATTTGTTCTCTCTCGGCTCTATCAGGTGGAAGTGTTCCATTTTGAAGGTATTCCCTGATAGGTGACATCCATCCTGTAGTATGACCATATGGTTCAGGAATGGGACTAATTTCATTAATTTCCTCTGTTCTGACTTGAACATAAGGTGAAATTGCACGACGGTGGGCAATACAGATGGTTGTCTCGTCCCGATTTGGATCTGCTAAAGTTGTGGCTATATTAGCCAGTGCATCAGCTTGAGCATTTTGTGATCTTGGGACATAAGAAAATGTCGGTTTTGAAGGGAATTCCGACATTAACTCTCTGACGTAATCATACAAAGGGATTAATTCTTCTTTTCTGATGGCATAATCCCCATTGACTTGTTTGATTACCAGGTCTAAATCACCTTTCACCTTTAAGTGATTCACTTGTGCTTGAAGCGCTAACTCCAAGCCTGCAATGAGAGCTTGGTATTCAGCTTCATTATTGGTACCACCTTCCCACAACAAAAAGGAATAAGGTAACACTGCCTTATCTGGAGAAATGAGCACAATTCCTAAACCAACTTTGTTGAATTTAGGATTTTCCATTTTCTTCCCTGTTGGACTTCTAGAAGCACCATCAAAATACATTTCCCATGTTTGAGGATTCTCTTGAATAGAAAAAACTTCCTCATCAGGGAGTTCGATATCTGAATACGTGTCTTCCACTGAAGGGTGTTCAGCCAGGAAATCAGCCAGAGCTTGGCCCTTAATTGCCTTTTGAGACACATACTGGATGTCGAACTGCTGTAAAATAACCGCCCACCTTGCCAGACGTCCTGTAAGCATTGGACGACTAAGGATGAATTTGAGTGGATTATTACGAGATACCAATTGGACTTCGTGATGTTGCAGGTAGTGTCTCAGTTTCTGAACTGCAAAGATTAATGCTAGGCAGCATTTTTCAATACTCGAATACCGGGTTTCTGCTTCAAGCATAGTTCTACTGAGATAGTAGAGACTATTTTCTTTCCCAGCATCATTCTTTTGAGCGAGAAAGGCACCCAATGATCGCTCTAAAGCTGTCACATAGAGGATAAGAGGTCTACCCTCAACAGGTGGCATGAGTACTGGTGGACTTAAGAGGTATTTCTTGAGAACATCAAATGCTTCTTGACATTCTTTAGTCCACTGGTAAGTGACTCCTTTCTTCAATAATTTGGTAAAAGGTAAACTTTTGCCTGCCAAATTGGCGATGAAACGCCGAATATAGGCTAAGTGTCCTTGAAGTCCTCTTAATTCTTTCAAATTCTGAGGAGGTGACATACCAAGGATTGATTTGGTCTTCTCAGGATCGACTTCAATACCACGATGGCGTACAACAAAGCCGAGAATTTTCCTGAGGTTACCCCAAAAGCACATTTTAAGGGGTTCATCTTCAAATTATGTTGTCGAAGCTTGTGGAATATGATTTCCAAATCAGCCAAGTGATCAAAACGTTGTTTGGATTTAACCACCAAATCATCTACATAGAATTCAACAAATTTCCCTAGAAAAGGTTTGAAGATACGATGCATGGCGCGTTGATATGTTGCACCTGCATTCTTTAAACCAAAGGGCATCACCCGGTAACAAAACACACCTTGAGGAGCTCTGAAGGCTGTATATTCCTCATCTTCTGGGGCCATTCGGATCTGATTATATCCAGAATATCCATCCATGAAAGAAAGTACTTCATAGCCAGCCGTCGCATCAATTAAGAGTTCTGTAATCGGAACTGGAAAATCATCTTTGGGACAATACCGATTAAGATCTCTGAAATCGATGCAAACCCTAATTTGTCCGTTCTTTTTCTTTACTGGGACAATATTAGCCAACCACTTGGGATATTGAACTTCTCTGACGAAGTTAGCTTTGATAAGCTTATCCACTTCAGCCTCGATTTTGGAAGCATAGGTTGGGTGTGTTCTTCTCGCGGCTTGCTTGAATCCTCGATGTTCTTTTGGCAAACCCAAATGATGGGTGGCAACATCAGGATCAAGGCCAGGCATCTCTGTATAATTCCAAGCAAAGATATCTTTATTTTGCTTTAGAAAAGAAATATACATCTCTTGTTCTTCAAGGGTCATGGCCGCACTAATTAAAGTGGGGCGTGGATCTTTCTCCGTACCCAGATTTACTTCTCTGAGTTTATCCACAGTGGTAGAGATACCCTCTTCAAATGCTGGAGGAGCATCTCTAAGATCTTCCTCTTCCTCTTCATCATGTGTTATATCTTCCGTTTCTACTTGCAAAGTAGATGAAAAAACGAAATTCTCATGATCATAAGAGATGTCAAAATTTTCACATTTTGAAGAAGAAGCTTCCATTTCCGACCCTATTGATGAAAAAGGGTCTTCTTTGGGAAATAAAGAGGAGATGATGGATTGAGAATCGACATCAACATTCACCTCTGGTGTTGCTATAACTTCTTCTGGCCTGATTAGCGAAGTATAGACTTGTTGGATTTCAGTAGACGAAATGAAAACGTCACCACTTATGCTTTCATCATTGCTTGGTAAGTTACCAATTTCTCCCATGTTGTCTGGCTCGATTGCCGTAATTGACATTATGGATCTTTCCATAAGAGTATTTTGATTTGGGCCTATTTTGTTAATTTGACTGATAGGTAACACATAATCTGTACTCACATGTGAAAATGGATTTATTGGAATTTTTTCCAAACCATATGGAGCATTAACTTTGGTAATTTCCTTCATTGTAGATTTTTCTCTTCCCTTCATGTGATAAAATTCCGCCTCAATGTATTGAGACTCACATGTTTTGAACGGGGCCTTATCACCATATAATGTTCCAACTTGACCATCGAAACAGTATTTGAGACATTGATGGTATGATGACGGAATAGCTGCATGCTGATGTAACCAGGGTCTTCCAAGAAAGATATTGAAAGCTGAGTCTTGATCAACAATCATGAAATCTGAATTGGAAACAAGATCTCCAAACTGAGTTCTGAGCATAACTTCTCCCAGTGGTTCTTGTTCATTTTTATCATATCCTTGCAACATCATGGTAGAAGGAGATAAATCAGATTCCGTGAAGCCCAATCGACGAAGTGTGCGAATGGGCATGAGGTTGACTCCTGAACCATTGTCAATAAAAGCTCTTCGAACATCTATACCATTGACTTTTCCAGAAAGGTACAAAGGTTTTATGTTCCCATGCACAACATCATCTTCATCTTTATCAGTAAAAGATATCACTGCATGGCATTCTACAGGATTATTCTCTATGTGATAAATTTCAGCTGCAGCAATTTCAGCTTCAAACTCCTGAGGACTTGACAAAGATTCGATGAGTGCTTCCCGAAGATCTTTTGATAGATTCAAAGCATCTAAAATTGATAATTTGGCTGGTACTTGGGCCAAGTGTTTCAATATATCATACTTTTGATCTAGAGGCCTGCGTTTCCCAATAGGAATATGCGGTTTAGCAGGTATCTTGGAAGCAGATGCTTTGGAAGCTGATGCCTCCTGTATTGAAGTTGGCAACATCTTTGGTTTTGGAAAATTAGACTGATTAGATCCATTTACTTGCTGAGATAAAGAAGATGGAACATTTAATCGGTCTTCCAAAATAACTGTGCCGAAGCTGAGTTGGCCATTGGCAGAAGAACTTGCTTGTTCATTTTGAGCTCGCTGAAGGGCTCTACCACGAGTTTCTGCTGGATATACAGTGCTAGCAGGGGTAGAATTAGAGTAGTGGCTTCGGAAAGATCCACGTCTTCCCCTATATCCTGAACCTCTAGAACTTCCTCGGGTTCCTTTATTTGATACAGGGAATTCAGGCTCATCAAGACTGGAATATGAATCTGTTAATTGAATCATATTAACAGAACCAAAGATCAATTCTTCGTCTGATAAAGACTCTGCCAAGTTAGCCTGTTTAGGCTGTGCCGTTTGGTGGGACGGTGCCCGTGACTTTGAAGTAGATGGCATGAAATCTGCCAGAGTCAAAGACAATTTAGGCTTTGATACATACTCATCTTCTCCGGATTCCTCTTTCTTCTTTGAATTGCGCTGCCCTTTTGAGGATTTGTCTTTTGATGGAGGCTTTACTGCATCTTTTGTAGGAGACACAATTGGCTTCTTAAATTGTGTTCGCAAAATGGAATGGGTCCGATTGATTGTCTTTCTGACCATCCAATCATCATATTTTTTCGCAGTTTTTCTTTTGACTTCCTGCCACTCGCCTCCTTCCTCTGGATCTGTAGCGGTAATACACGCTACATGAGCTGAAGAACCCTTCAATTTGACTTGTCCCAAGTCAACCATCTTTTGTAGGAGGTCTTTAAAGACAAAACACTCCTGGATGGGATGTCCCAACATTTGATGAAAGGGACAATAATTGGGACGGTCTTCATCTCCTTCCTTGTTTGGTCTCTTCGGCACTGGTAATTGAACCAAATTATTTTCCAGAGCTGAAATGAAGTAACCAGGAACTTGCTCACTTCGGAAAGAGTATGTTTTACTCTTCATATCCTCAAATTGTTTTCGTCGTTGATCTTTTTGATCATTTGGATGAAACAGCCTTTGTTGTTGGCGTTCAGGAGGTGGAGCCCTTCGAGAAGATGAAGGTTTTGAAGTAGAAATAGGTACAGGTGCCTGTTTAAGCATAACTATAGCAGTTTCTGCTTTACCCATTCTTCTTCCTGGAGTTGATGGAATTACACGAGATTTAACCTTAGCCTGCATAAGGGAATCTTCAATCTGTTGAGCGATTGAAGTAAGGTCTCGAAACCCTCCTGTGTATTTCACAGGGATCAATGGCGTGCGTAATTCGTCACGCAAATTTGCCACACAGATTGGCAACAATTCCTCCTGAGGGAGTGATAAACTCAAGGAATACGTTAATCCCTTCCAACGAGCAATGAAATCAGAGACTCTTTCATTTTCCCTTTGCTTGCAGTTTGTAAGATCGAAAACTGTCGTTTTTGGCAAAGTTGAGCTGAACTGAAGAAGGAATTTTTGACGAAGATCCTCCCATCCGATGACTGACCGGGATTTCAAGCTTGTATACCAGACAAAAGCTGGTCCTTGCAAGGTTCGCACGAAGCATCTGAGTTTCACTGCTTCTTGTTGCTTTGGAGTTCCCATCATAGGATCACAACAAGACACGTAATGCGTCAAATGTTGTTCAGGGTCACCTGATCCATTAAAAGTAGGGAAAATAGGGTTTCCAAAACTGGATGGAGGAGAAATTGAATCTACCCATTCAGGGTAAACTTTCTTTTCAGGTTGAACTTGCACCCGTTTCCCTTCCATAGTTTCTAACCGAGCTGTTAATGACTCAATAGTAGTTATTAACTTTTGAGAAACGTCAGGTTGAACTTGGTTTTGGGTAGGTGCAATGAATGGAGCTTGGACAGCCGTGGAGGTTGGTGCTGCAACTAATGGTAGTGCTGCCAACCGTTGTTGCGTTTGACCCGTAGGATTAGACCTCTGTGGGTGTACTGATAAAGGAGGACATTCCTGATCCATCTCAGTAGTTACAACAAATTCCTTCGGCTGTCGGACTTCAGTATTCTTAAGAAGAAGACTACTCTGAAGTAGTTCTGCATTCAACCTTCTTAATTCTTTCATTTCTTCCTCCTATTGTGCAAACCTTTGCTCTAATGAGAGCGATTGAACTCCTTCAGAGGAAGGGTGATAAGTAACCTGATTCTTTCCTTTCCCCTTATTGGATCCTTTTCGGAGAGGGGGAAGTGGGTTACTTGAAGGAATACCCAGATTTTGGGTAAGCCTTTGATTACGTGTGCGCACACCTTCTTCATTTATGTCTGTGTGCACAACTTCTTGAGCAGGAACCTCTTCATCTGATCCCTCTGATTGAGCCTCATCTGGTGAATCAGCAGCAACGGCAGTGATGACATTAATGGATGCATATTTCATGGAATCCTTTCTATCAGTATTTCTGTGATATTGTCTCCTTTTATGTCCATGATAAGACATGGCATTCCGTTGAATTGACCCCTCAGGAATTTCTTTGTGAACCGTCACTTGGAGAGAATCTCCTGACATCTTGGCTCTTCGTTCCTCTTGAGGTTTATTCCCTAATCGAGAGAATACTGACTTTCTCTGAGGGAGGGATTGAAGATTTGAAAAAGTCCCCAGTCCGGTGGACTGGGGATGTTCCTGTTGCTTCCGCTCAACTCCTCGAATCCCATTCGTTGATTCTAAGGGTTGGGTTAGAGAAGTCCCCAGTCTGGCAAGCTGGGGTGTCTCTTGACATGCTATGTCTGAGATCTTCTTGAAATCTCTCTTGATCTTGCGGATCTTAGTTCGGAAATTAGCTGGATGCATTAACCTGTATCCACTTTTATCACCTGGTTCAACAGACCGTTGGATGATTTCCGAAACTTCTGTCATTTGATGACGTGTTTGCTCCAGACGAGAGGCTTGTGCAATATTCTCGCCTGCTTGGTGTAGGAGCAATTCAACAACCTGTTCTCTATATACTTGATTTTGAGAGGAACTAGTTGAAGCTTGATCTCGAGCAAGATTTTGATTATGAACAAAGCCCATTGACTGTGGCCGGCCATGGGCAATAACATTGCATGAGACCATTTTCGGCGGGCTTTGCTGACCGGAAAGCACTGTGAAATGTAGTGCTCCGTGAATACCCCATCCTCTGATATGAACATTAGATGGAGCATTGGAAATTAACTGACGCAATCTTCTTAGTGCGCCAAGGCATGAACGTTGAAGGGTTCTCTGTTGCTTTTCAGCCTTCGGATACCGAGAGACTGATAGAGATGCCAAATCAATCTGGCGTTGTAACCCTTCTATTATCTTAAGATGATTTTCATATTCATCGTAAGATAATACCTTCTTCTTTAATTGACAAAGAGTTTTCCATATGTTAAGACGAATATCATGGATTCCATCATCCGTCAACATCTTTGGAATGTCATACTGTGAATCAGCCAAAGGCCAAAACATGACTGGTACTTCACCTTTTGCCAGTTTTTTCCTCATGTTCAGCATTTCCTCTTTATCATTAAATGAAGATTCTTCTACCTGTTTGGACCAGAGTTGGTGTTTCCTTGTTGCTTCATCGGATTCAACAAGATTGGTAGAGGAATCACTATTCATGCTGGAAGATGAATGACCCAGGGAAGGTTCGGAGAATAACCTGAACCCCAAGCTATCTTCTGATGGAGAAAGAGTTTCACCTGCCGATAGTAAAACTTCAGACATGACTGGTTTTACGTTTGCAAGTGCCTCGAGATAGGAGGGCTTTCTCGTCACTACATTGCCTTCTGAAGAATTTTCCACACTATGTGAATCACTACTGCGGAGAGGACTTTCGCAGCGAAGTTCATCACCATGAGGAGGACCTTCATGATGGGTTACAGAAAAAGATGAAATCTCTTGCTCCTTGGTCTTCTGACCACACAGAGGGTTCCTGTGGTTCTCATCTGAAGAAGAAACTTCAAGATTGACCGAATTTTCATGAAGCAAGTCTTCATGAGGAAGTGTCTGTTGAAGACCTTCGGGATTAATGTTCCTGTTATTGGGAACTGAGGGAGTAGAATCTTGAATTCCGACAGATAAATGTCTGAGGGCTTCAAGAACTCCAGCATTGAGCAAGGCCTTGTTGCAGATTGGCCTTTGATCTCCTGACTGTGCTGGGCGGATCATTTTCTTAGATGCCTTCTTACTCGCTTTAGAAATCACTTGATGACGAAAGTGATTGCTCTGAGCAGGTGTATGTGCCTGATCAGGAAAGATGGTCAGGTTAGGCTGACGATCATCGCTCAAATCAGGTGTATGTGCCTGACTTGGTTGTCCATATGATATGGGGGAGTAGGCCCCACAACCCTCTTGGACTGGAACAGATGTGTGTGTCTGTTCCGGAGTGAATTGTTGATGTGTCACTCCACTGCTAGGGATAGATTTATGTGTCTGTCCCTGAGATGATGCTGAAGCTGTTATGATATCCTGGCAAGCATCCAGAATATGAGCAGGAATTTTCTTCTGCTCTTTCACCATTGACAAAATATGTTTGGTGACTTCAGCCGCCAGAATAGGGATATACGTCCATTCCGGGCTTGGAGTAGGTGTATGTGCCTGCTCCTGTCCTCCTTTTCCTGTTAGTGAATCCTGACAGTACTCAAGTGTGGAGGCAGAGAGTTTAGTCTGCCTCCTGTTTGTCGTCGGGGCTTTCCGACTGACTTCTCCGTGCGCTACCAAACGAGACTGTTGGTAGGCTTGATTAGTATTAGCAGGTGTATGTGCCTGGTGATTACACTTCGCCAAACGCTGTTGACGAGATCCATCATATGTAGTCAGACGAGCCTGCTGACTAACTGCTGATGTATAAGCAGGTGTATGTTCCTGCCTATGGTACTCCGCCGGAATTGCCTGGCGGGATCGGCTTGATGCTGCCAGACGAGTCTGCTGGACAGCGGGATTAAAACGAACAGGTGTGTATGTCTGCTCGTTATTTTCCACCAAGTTAGGTTGGTGGACTTCTCCGGAGATGGCAGGGATGACAACCTGCCTATTATTAACCGGATTCCGTCTCTGGTGATTCATCTTGCCTGCTCGGGTTCGAGGAACCTGAGCTGAATGCCTGGAGCCGGTACCCTCATCATGTTGAGGGCGCACTACCGCACGAGTCTCGCGGCGATTGTTGATGGGAGCCCTTGAGAAGGACTCCTGTCTTTTTGAATTAAGGTCCTGCGGGACCTGCTCATTCACTTCCTCGGAGTAAGGGAGTGAATGGAAATTGCGTTCCGGGGATAACGACCCGAAACGGTTGGAGACGGTAGTCAGCACCGTCTGCTTCTTGATTGCTGGTCGCCGTTGTCCGGACGACCAGGTAGAATTGTTAACTTGGAGGGCTTGACGAGCGGCCTCCAGAGTTGGGATAGTACCGTTGCGACGGTACTCCTTAACCAGTGCATTAGAAACATAGCGTTGAAGACGCTGAGTTGGTGATGTCATCCTCAGAGCGGATGACGTTCCAGCAGGAGTAGCATCATTGGTTTTCACAGCAGTAGACCTCACAGTAGAGGTGTTCCCAGCAGCAGTATTCAAAGGGGTGAATTTAAGGAAAGCCATTTTTGTAGAAGATCTTGAAAAAAAAAGAGTGCCTGTTCCATGTAACAGACATAATCAAGATGAATCCGGCCACTGCATCTTTTGGATGAGCACATGTCAATGATTGCCTTGTTGTCCCAAAGGGCCTAACAGATAAGAAGAACATCACTTTAACTTGGTTAAGGATTCACGTCGGGTTCACCATTTTTGTTTTGCGCGGAATCCGGGGATGACCTCCTGGACAGGAGATTCAAACGTTCCGATCGGTTTCTAACGGGTTTGTTCGTAGAACCGGAAACATCCAATGATTCCACATCCGTTTGGACCTACTTTCCAAAGGCAGGCGCTCATTAGCTTGTGGGCTAATGAGGCTTAGGAATTTGCATTGGTCTAGAGGATGGGAGGTCGGACTCATCACACCTTTTTGAGGGGAATTATTGTCTACTCCGGGACTCTCTTTATAGATTTAAGTTAAGTTCGTGAATCCTTATTACATTACCAAGTATAAAATGAGCTTTCCTTTAGTTTTAACAATCAATGATTAAATATGCAAGAAATTTAGAGAATCTTTTATATGTATTCGAGGTTCTTCATCAATATAGAATCATCTATATTTGTTTAGAGATTCTTGGTCAATGGTATCCTTCAAAACATTTATATAAAAGTCTCTTGGTCATTTTGATGACCAGGCTGGTTTTAAAGCCACTCAGTGGGGCACTTGAAGTTTATCGTCATTCAGAAGGACAGAGATTATTTCAATGTTGGGATCGAACCCATAAATGGGCTACCTACGTATCCTTTGTTTTTGAAAAAATGAATCAGAACCCACGTAGTTCGAGGAATGGGATATGATGTTTTATGATTGATGGCTCAAAGATGAATGTCATAATTACTTTTACACTCTAAGCTCACGTGATTCATGCTCGGTGTGAGAAACAAGAGGTATTGGTAAGATTTAGACCATTGAGCCGTAAAAGATGCAATCATAAGAATTTTGTTTTGGGGCTTATGTATAGATGACTACCCAGATAGGCGAAGGTTTAGGATTTACTTTTAGGGAGAAAATCCAAGAACAGGGTCCACAAAGTTATATGTGCTTCATGGAGATTTGAATACTCTAATCTTGGGGATTACTCCTAAGGAGGATGCCCAAGTTAGGAGGGGACTTATGATTGGGTTTTATTCCTGAAAAGGAAACCCAAATCAAAGAAAATTTGTGACTGGTTAAGAGAAATTTTAAGAGACTTGGGGCTTACTCTTAAGAAGGATGCCCAAGATTTATGACTAGGACTTATTCCTGAGAAGGAAGCCTAGGTTAGGGGATTTGGGGCTTACTCCTGAAAAGGAAGCCCAAGGTTATGACTGAGTCTTTATTCCTGAAAAGGAGACCCAGGTTAGGGATTAAGGTTTGGGGCTTACTCCTGAGGGGGATGCCCAAGATTAAAGGACTTGATTGGGGCTTATTCTTAAGAAAGATGCCCAAGATTTATGACTAGGACTTACTCCTGAGAAGGAAGCCTAGGTTAGGGGACTTGGGGCTTACTCCTGAAAAGGAAGCCCAAGGTTATGACTGAGTCTTTATTCCTGAAAAGGAGACCCAGGTTAGGGATTAAGGTTTGGGGCTTACTCCTGAGGAGGATGCCCAAGATTAAAGGACTTGATTGGGGATTATTCTTAAGAAAGATGCCCAAGATTTATGACTAGGACTTATTCCTGAGAAGGAAGCCTAGGTTAGGGGACTTGGGGATTACTCCTGAAAAGGAAGCCCAAGGTTATGACTGAGTCTTATTCCAGAAAAGGAGACCCAGGTTAGGGATTAAGGTTTGGGGCTTACTCCTGAGGAGGATGCCCAAGATTAAAGGACTTGATTGGGGATTATTCTTAAGAAAGATGCCCAAGATTTATGACTAGGACTTATTCCTGAGAAGGAAGCCTAGGTTAGGGGACTTGGGGCTTACTCCTGAAAAGGAAGCCCAAGGTTATGACTGAGTCTTATTCCTGAAATGGAGACCCAGGTTAGGATTCTCTCATCTTAAAGGATGAGGTTGAAATGAATGAACTCTCAATCTTTGGTGACATAAAGATGTTTAAATCACTGGGTGTTTGAGAGGTATTTCACAGAATTCCTTTCAGATAAGGATGTCAAATCAAGAAATCATGCCATAAATGGCTTTTGAAGAGTATCTTGAAGACTGAATCTTGAATAGGAAGGGTGAAATGGCTTAAGAGGGGTAAAAATGGGCAAGATGGGCACCCAAAAAGCTAGGGGCGCGCAAGTCTTGAAGGTCGCGCAAGTCCTGCGTCGGCGCGCAAGTGTTGGTCGCGCAAGTATACTTGCGCGACATGAGGGATACTTGCGCGATTTTCAACCAGAGTTGAATTACTTGAGCGACTCTTTATTAAACCCTTTCCCATCCTCTTGAGGTTCTTCCAGAGAAGGGACGCGCAAGTTATATTGAAGGAATTAAGTTGGCGCGCAAGTGTTTGATAAGTTTCAACACTTGGGCCTTCCTTCTTCTCTTTAGATCTTCCATTCTAGGTAAGAAATTACCTTAGAAGTGTTCCGGAAGCTTTGAGAAGATACTTGAGCGTCGGGAGCTTTGATCCGAGTTTCTGGAAAGAGATCCTCTCGAATGGGGGGCCCACAGGGTCTATTTATAGGCAAAATAAGGCCCTGGGCGGTTACCGAGCGGTTACCGAGCGGTTACCACTTAGGTCGCGCAAGTCACTTGCACGACCATAAGGTGTCGCGCAAGTACTTGCACGACCACTAGGCGGCGCGCAAGTGTACTTGCGCGACCATGAGGGAACTTGCGCGACCTATGGGCAATGTTCTCCTTGTTCATCCCTTTGTCGATTTTTGATGTTTCTTCAAAGGATGAATCACTTTGAGATCAGATATTCCCTTTTCCGACCTTTAGATTCTGCGACGAAAGGAGCGTCAACAGCGGTGGAGCTTTGACATGGTTCAGTGATGTATCTCTTCGACGTGGGTCTGCACTGTTCTAGCTTCCGCTTGGCTCACCCTGGCCTACTGTTTCTACGACCTACTTGGATAGTTGATGCTCGGTCGCGACGAATTTCTTCCGGTGAGGCCCGGTGTGATCTGTCTTCTCAATCTCATTGTTTCTCTCTGATATGTGGTCCGATGTGATTGGTATCTTGGTTCAGGTTGGTGTGGTCCGATTTCAACATCGTCGTGCTTATGGTGGCTTGAAGACGGATCATGAATGACTCGAAGGGGGAGGGTCCTAATTCAGAGTTTCTACGTGGTTTATTGCAGGATTTTTGGTACGGTAATGTTTGTGTTAAGCTGGTTTTGGCATGCTATTTGTGATCTTTGGGATGCTCTGGTAATCGTATTGGAACTGTATGCATTGTTTTGGTGGATTGGTCCCTTTCGGGTCTGGGATTCAATGTCGCATCATGGTGGTTTTCCCTTCTTGAATGGTTTGATGTTTGAGGGAGGGAAGTTTGGGATCCAGATGACTTCATGAACATACTTCAGAGGAGGTTTTAGAGCTTTCGATTCATCCTTGCAGAGTTTTTTGGATTTGGTTGTCTGAGAGGGTATGGCATTAGCCATCAGATCCGGCCTATTCTAGACACCGGACACTTGCTTGTCGATTAGCCTTGCAATGGTGGAGAGCTTCTTCATGTTGACATGATGGGGAGGATCAGTTTAGTGATGTATTTATTGTTTTTATTCATTCTATCCTTTGTGGGTATTGTCCTATGTCAATGATTTCTTTGGGTTTCCACCCCCTTCATCCCTTAAAAGGGGGACTTTCCATATAATAAAAAAATTTGAAGGCCTTCGGTCCGTTGGATGGTTGGATGTACAAACCATTATTAAGGGACAAAAAAGAGACCATAAGAATATATGTTAAGAAATAAATTTAGGATAACCTAGATTTAAATCTAAGGAATCAAAAGATAGGATATACTTATTCTTTATAAGTTTATCCTTTTATGTTTAAAGTTTCCTTTTTAAGCTCAATAAATAAGTATTCAAGACCTCTAATTGTACGTTATTTTCTTAGTTAATGGAGGGAAATAGAAGAACACATTCCAATAACCGAAGTGATAGGCTATGTGAAGATTTCCCTAATGTTATGCCTGATATGATGAGAGAGGGTGCTTAAAACTTTATGACAGTACTGGCTTAGCTAGCTCGAGTTATTAATAATAACTTGAATCATGCAGAACGTACTCCTCTTCCAAGGAAAGAGAAAGTTGCTGTAGAATCCTTCATGTGGAAAAGGCCTCCCATGTTTAGTGGATCTTCTAATCCCCTCCTTGAAGAACAATGGATTAACTCCAATGAAAAGATATTCTTCTTCCTCTAGTGCTCGGAAGAAGAGAAAGTTGTACTAGCCATCTATCATTTTGATGGGGAAGGTGATTAGTGGTGGACACTGATCATGAATAAAAAGTCCCAAGAGGAAATTGATTCCATGGATTAGGAGGAATTCAAAAGGATGTTTTTCAAAAAATATTTTCCTCGAGCCCTTCGCCTCAAGATGGAAAGAGAGTTCCTCAAACTCAAGCAGAAGGAATATGAGTCCATCGGGGCATATGAAGCAAACATTACAAGGCTTTCAAGGTACACTAGTGGATTTGTCATGAACATCGAAAGAAAGTCGGATTGATTCTTTAGTGGACTAAATCCAATTCTATGAAAAGCATTGGAAATTCGAGACTTTGATAGTTATGAGGAGATTGTCCATTTTTCCCTCAATGTTGAAATGGAGATTGGAGAATCTCAGTGGTCTCGTTGGCCCAATGACAAGAAGAAAAAAATGGACAAAAACATGGGTGTTTCATCAAATAAATCCCATGATAGAAAGAAGTATGACTTTTCCCCTTGAAAAAAATTGTTGGAAGAATCATCCTGGTAACTATCTGAAAGGAACCAAGAATTTCTTCAAATGTAGAAATTTTGGTCATCTCGCCAAGAACTATCACTAGGATATGAATAATCCCACTAATGTGGAATAAGAAAGGAAGGTTCAAGTCAACACTTAGCCTGTAGTGTAGTGTTACAACTACAAGGATCATGGTCATTATGTGATAAATTGACCTAATTTAAGGCTTATCAGAGGCAATCAACAACAGCCTCCAAGGAAACAAGGGCTTATGCTATCAATACGGCTGAGGTGGATCCGAACAATGATATGGTCATAGGTAAACTAGTTATTCATTCATGAATATCGAAAATACTATTTGATTCGGGTTCTAAGAATTCTTTCATATCCTTTATGTTTAGTAGTAATATTCAAACACCACCTCAAAATTTGGAGGAAAAGTTATTTGTGCAAACAACGAATAGGAAAATTATTGCATCCATGGTTTAAAAATCCTCCACGTTTAACATTTGTGGAACGAACCTCCCAAAAAATCGTTCCATACTTTGTTTAGTGGAGTTTGACGCTATCTTGGGAATGGATTGGATATCTTTATACAAATCTGACATCAACTGTCGAGAAAGGAAGATCACTTTTCACATCCTGAATCATCCTCTGATTATTTAAAAGTATAAGGAGGAATATGAATCTCCTTTAGAATATTCATCTCAAGTTTGGATATTTATTCCTTGTGAGAAATCATATCTATCTTAAATGATTGAGACAAAGGAGAGAATCATTCTTGAATACATTCCCATTGTGAGGGATTACACTGATGTATTCGCTGAAGAGTTCCCAAGTCTTCCCCCCAACCGAAAGGTTGAGTTCTCAATTGAACTTATCCCTAGAGATCTGCCTATCTCAAAGACACTTTACAGAATTACCACAGTAGAGATGGAAGCGCTAAAGAAGCAGTTACAAGAGAATATGGATAAGGCTTTTATACGCCCGAGTGCTTCATCATGGGATACACCAGTCCTCTTCATCAAGAAAAAGGATAGATAAATGTGCCTCTTCATTGATTATTGTGAGCTCAATAAAATCATGATAAATAACAAGTATCCCCTTCCATGGATAGATAACTTGTTCGATCAACTTTCTAGGGATAGTTATTTCTATAAGGTGTAAATTCAGACAGGATATCACCAACTAAAGGTGAGGAAGGAAGATATTCCTGAGACTACCTTTCAGATTAGGTTTATACACTATGAGTTCATAGTTATGCCCTTCAGAATCACTAATGCTCCAGAAATTTTCATGGATTTAATGAATAAAGTCTTTAGAGATTAGCTTGAAAATTTTGTGGTAGTCTTTATTGATGATATTCTGATATACTTCAAGAGAAAGGAGTAATATGAGGAGTATTTAAATACCATGTTAAATACTTTGCGAAGGGAGAAGTTGTATGAAAATTACAGTAAATGTGAGTTCCGGATGGAGGAATTATCATTCTTGGGGCATGTCATCACTAGCAAAGGAATATATGTGGACCCTTCCAAGATGAAGGCAATTGAGGAGTAGACCAGACCAACTTCTGCAATGGATATCCACAACTTTTTGGGTTTATCCGGGTATTATCAATGATTTTTGAATAACTTTTCATGATTTTCAAACCCAATGACCAAGATGACATGGAAGGGAGTGAAGTTTTTCTGGACATAGGAATGTGAAGACTGTTTCAAGGAGTTGAAAAAGAGTCTTATCACTACACCAGTACTCACACTCCCTTCAAGTGGTGAACTCTTTGTGGTGTATAGTGATGATTCTAATAAAGTCATAGGTTGTGTGGAAATGAAAAATGATAAAGTGATAGCTTATGCCTCAAGGTAGCTGAAAATACATGAGTAAAAATATCCCATGCATGATCTGGAGTTGGGAGTGGTGATCTTTGTGTTGAAAATATGGCGACATTACCTCTATGGGGAGAAGTGTGAGATATATACTGACCACAATAGTCTCAAATATAAATTCACATAGAAAGAGCTTAATATGCATTAGAGAAGATTTATAGAGCTAATCAAAGATTATGAATTCTCAATCCACTACCATCCCGTTAAGGCAAACATGGTGGAGGATGCTCTAAGTAGAAAGGATCATGCGTCTTTATCAATGATGAGAATTGAAAAGGATACAATATTCTTATATTTGAAAAGGATGGATAGGGGAATCATTAAGGGAGGAACATAATCAATCCTTTATCAAATTATTTCTCAACCATCCCTCTTGGAGAAAACAAAGGATGATCAGAGAAAGGATGTGGAACTATTGAAAAGGGTGGAAGATGTTAAAAATGGGAAATCCTCCGATTTCAAATTTGATGAGGAAGGATTTGTAAGATTTGGGACACGATTATGTGTACCATCCAATCCAGAGATAAAGAAGGAGATTTTGAGTGACACACATAGATCAACCTTCTCTATCCACCCAGGGAGCACAAATATGTATCAAGATCTCTAAGAAAACTTTTGGTGGGACAATATGAAAAGAGAGATTGCTGAATTTACATCAAAGTTCTTGGTATGTCAGAAAGTGAAGGCTAAGATACAAAAGTCAAAGGGGATGATGCAACCACTACCCATACCAGCTTGGAAGTGGGAGAACATTACCATGGAATTTTTCACTGGACATCCAGGGACATCTAGAGGAAATAATTCTATATGGGTCGTTTTGGATCGTCTTACAAAGACAACTCACTTTATCGCAGTTCGAGAGGACTTCTCGTTGGATCAACTTGCATTGATTTACATCCAATAAGTGGTAAAGATGCATGGAGTACCACTATTTATTGTATTCGATCGTGATCATAGATTCACTTCTAAGTTCTGGAAAAGTCTCCAACATGCTTTAAGAACTGAACTAAACTTCAGTACGACCTATCATCCTCAAAATGATGGCCAATCTGAGCAAACTATTCAGACACTGGAAGTCATGTTGAGAGTATTCTATAGAATTCAAAGGAATATGGGACCAACATCTTCCACTGGTTGAATTATCCCACAACAACAGTTTCTACTCGAGCATCTTAATGACAACATATGAATCCCTTTACGGGAAAAGGTGCAGAACACCAATGTGTTGGGATGAAGTCGGTTAGCGTAAAATGCTAGGACCTAAAATGGTCGGAGAAATTGCATAGAAGGTGAAAACCATTCAGCATCATTTCAAGGTAGCCCAAAGTCAACAGAAGAGTTATGAAGATAACTGTCGATGATACCTTGAGTTCAAAGTTGGAGACATGGTATTTCTATGCATATCTCCATGGAAGAAGGTCCTGAGGTTTAGAAAGAAAGTGAAGTTAAGTCCTAAGTACATCGACCCCTTTGAGATCCTTGATCGAGATGGAGTGTAGCCTATCGACTGGAACTTCCACCTACCATGTTGAAAGTACATGATGTATTTCATGTATCCCTTTTAAAAAAGTACATACTAGACCCTTCACATGTACTCTCTTCGGAGGTGGTATAATTGGAGGACAATCTATCTTATGATGAGAAGCCAGTGAAGATATTGGATCGTAGAGACAAAGTTCTATGAAACAAGACTACTCATCTGGTCAAGGTACTATGGTGAAACCATAAGTATGAAGAGGCAACATGGTAACTGGAGAAAGAAAGGAAGGAAATGTACCCACACCTATTTTTTCTTAAAATGTTAGATGAAATTTCAAGGGAGAAATTTCTTAAGGGGGGAGAATGTAACGACCCAATGTTTTTCAATGGGAATTATCTTCGTATAAATATGTCATAAAATCACATGAAAACATAGCATAATTAACTACTAAGTACTATGTGACCTTTAAACATAATTTTGTCACTTCTGTATTTGGAAATTCAAAAATCCGACATACACAGTTTAAATGAGTAAGTTATTTGGAGTTCGATAATAAAAACTTAATTTTTGGTGAATAGTAACCTACACTTATGAATAGTAACATACCCTTATAAATAGTCATATAGCCTAATGAAGAGTAACACTGCCTATGATAATATATAAATAATATTCAAGTTGAATGTATGATATACCTATATTTTAGAATGAGAAAATCAATGTTTTAAAACTGGTTTTTGATATAAATTATAATTTAAATTAAATATTGAAATAATAATATTTATAAAATTATTTTTGAAAAATGGACTTCATTTTTGGATTATACAAGTCAAAAAATAGTTAGGGTGAATTTTTGGGATTTTTCTTAAATACTTAAATTGTTTATGAATAGTGAAATACCCTAAATTACAAAATAAGCTAAATATGCTAATTATTAAGTCATGTATGATGTTCTTCTGATATAAGCCCACTTGGTTTGGGATCACATTATAAAATTATTATTATTGGTCAATGAATACTCAATATTACTTTTCTTATGGGGAAATAATAAATTAATGAATTTTATATTGAGAAATCCCCTCTCTCCTCCATTATAAAACCCCCCATCACCCCCTCTTCTATTTACTCCTATAAAGCCTTATGCCTTGCCAATATTCTACCAAAATCTCTCCCCAAGATCCTCCCCCATGTCCAAAATCTCCTAGACTCTCCAAAATACCAAAACCTCTCCCCTTAATAGGTTCTCAAATAAGGAATTCTCAAGAGGTAAATTCCTCTTTCCAATTCCTTCATTTCATTTATGTTCTTTTCTATTTGTTTATTTCCTAACCTCTGTTAACCAAAATATTATGTTAAATCAAGTAACCTAAATTTAATAGAATGTTCTCATTCTAATGGGATATTTAATTATATTCTCTTATTTCCCCACCTTTTATTTGAAATAAATGAAGGCACCGTTTGAGATGTGCTAATTTAGCACATTCAAGGACAACAATTTATTGATTTCTATTATAATCTTTAATTATGGTCATGAAACCATTTGTGTTATGGTTTAACCAGATTATTATATATGTAATATATTATATTTTTTGTTCTTTAATCCTTTTCATACAAATGGTATTAAGTTATAAAGATAAACATGTTCTTAATAATCAAACCCACTGATTAACAAAAACGGTTGTCACTATGGTTTTATATAATAGTTCGACTTCAATATAAGTAACCAAATTAATTTTAAAAACATGTAATCTCCTGGATTTTCAATAATATCATATAACTTCATTTCTGTACAACCACTTATATCTTTCGTGTTTATCCGAACATGAATATAAGTGAACCGATCTTTTAAAACCAAGTAAACAAACAAGCCCGAACAATGAAATTGAGCCTTATAACTAATCAAGAAGGCCATGAATGAACTAAAAAGGGTTATAATAAATCAATTAAATATATAAGAGGTTTTTTAATTATTAATTAATAGGATGAATTTTTTTATTCAGGTCTTTGATAACAAGAGGAGAACACCAACAGATTTAAGGTAAGGGAACCTCTCCTTTTTACTCTTAATCAAGATTGTTCTCTATGCTATGACTTTTTTGTGTAATAACAACTTATGGGGTATGTTTTATAACCTCCCCCATACTTACCTAATGTTTTATAGGTGAAGAGAAACCCCTTATATCTCCTATCAATCCCTCTTAGTTACTCCTGATACCATTCCGATAAACTGTAATGGATTCTACCCGGACTTCCTTTATTCCTGCTAGTTGCTCTATCTTTCTTTTTACCAAAATGTACCCATATTTTATTTTTATGTAAAACTTATAAATTATGTTTATATGCTCCAAAATCATGTTCCAAGATCCATATCTCATTCTATTTCAAGGATATATATGCTTTTAAGTTAATCCTTCCTCGATACTTCCTAATAAGCACCCTCGTTTTAAGAAAACTTCCCAAAATTTTACCCAATTTCTAGTGAAATATATCCTATGTTTTATGCCACCATTGTTTTTATAAAATCAGAATTTTTATTATGAAAAATTTCTTGTTTCAATTATGGTTTTTATATAAATTATTTCCCTCTATATTTTTAAAATCTCTATAGTATTTTCTTTAAAACCGCAAAAAATGCATTAACGCTAATGTTTCTCCATTACATTTATTATATGTTGTCACTTATATTTGAAACCACCTACCATGTAATAGGCCTATTTTACCCTATGAAATTACATTTATGTTTTAATAAT
Source organism: Viscum album (assembly GCA_963277665.1). Taxonomy (NCBI): domain Eukaryota; kingdom Viridiplantae; phylum Streptophyta; class Magnoliopsida; order Santalales; family Viscaceae; genus Viscum; species Viscum album. Next base: position 477,899,529 of record OY728135.1, read on the forward strand.
TTTCTTTCATGGACACTTTCATGATACACCCATTGGTTTTGATTTATGTCATGTTTATGGTGCCCAATTCTTTCCGTGGTTACCGTTATGTTTTTTTATGTTTATTATGTAAGATTATTTATGTGGAAATAATATTTATGTGGTAATAATATATATGTGACAAGAATATTCATGAAAATTTTGAGATGGGTGCGCCCAGATAGCACTCTAATGTATTGGGTAAATTTAGGTCTCATGAGATGCGATGTGAAATGGGATTGGCGGTTAGCATTAACCAGTACAAAAATGGGAAACATGATTGGAGGTTAGCATTGACCCATACTAAAGAAATATTTTATGATTCCGGCACATTTATATGATTCATGTTTATATGAACGCATGCTTATACAATTTTATTTCATATGTTCCATGCTTTGGATATCATTATGCCATGACTCCTAACTCATGTTCTTAAGATGAATCCTTATGTTCATTCTCATACTAGGATTTTCAGCTCACACCTTTGTTCATGTGTTCCCTAGGGTACCCTATGCAGATGTAAAGGCTCAAGGGATGTTATGATCTCTTTATGGAGATTAAATAAAGAATTGTTTTTTAGACCCATGTTTTATGTTATATGTACCTTGTCTTCCAAGACATTCGACTTAACGATCCTTGGCTTGTAATATATTGATCAACTATGCTTAAAATCATGTAATGTTATATGTAAAAGTCTTGGGTAGCTATATGATCAGAATCATTATCTACATCTAAAAGATGACAGGATTCTTGATTGTGACGCTAGAGGAATACATGAGATCCCATTCCCAAGAAAAAGTAGCTTCTAAGACTTGTAGATGTTTTGTTTATTCTGAAGATTGTCCTTAAATTGTCTATAGTGGATGAGGTTATATGAATCATGACTTCCAAAACCATATTTCAATATTGGGTAGTTAGTTGATCGATTGACCATCATGTATGTGGAAACAACATTACTAAGGACCTCCTAGAGATAATTAGGATGGTTGGTATATTGGAATCATAGGAAGAGGAGTTGGTAGTGAATGATGAGGAGGATCTGTAGGAGGACATCACACTGATCTACTCCCACTACCACCACCCTAGGTAGTCCACGTACTTTTTGAGGGTTATAGATCATGGATGTGACCAGATGCAAGTAATGGAGGGGTATTAACTGGTGGCAACTGACATGAACTATGGTGTGTTCTACGTCTAATATAAATAGGCTCATATATGTAGATACCCAAATCATCCATTAAATTATTGTTTCATCCCTATTTCAAGAGCTATTGATTCTGATAATTCCTCCATCATGACTACTACATCTAGATACACCCTCTAGAAGTAACTTCATGCTCACTCACATCTAATCGGGGTATGATATTGCATTTAGTGGAGAGAGATTTCATGGGACCTCATAGTGGTTGTGAAAAATACCTATGATATCATCCATGGTATAGATAGTTTATCCTATGTTTTTACATGATGAAACCGCTAATATGAGTTATTAAAATGTCATCAAACAAATGGCTTGAGATACTACTTTGTGGATGAGTGGGACCTTTAGTCAAGACAAGTAGGGCATGTGTGTGATAATATGTAAATGATCACCCATTAATTGGAATATTTGGCTCTATTTGTGGAAAATGACATAGAATATTTTTGAGATTGTGTGTGTGTGTAGGGGGGGTGGGTTATAAGGTTGTTTTTACAAAGTATATTTTAGGTCTACTTTCTTATATAGTTCTCAACTTCTGCATTGATATACATGTTAGGAATGCTTTTATATCTTTTCATCTTTTCAAATGACCCCATCAGAGCATAGGGTTTAGAAAGTTCTGTTATAGGACATAAAAAAGAAAAGTTTCATCATACATAGTGTGTTCCCCTTGGATTCTTAAATGTTTTTTTTCCAAGGCGTATGAAATCGTGAGGATTTTTAATTACAATCAGTGCCTAAATTAGGTGAAAATCAAGAACATGTACCATATAAAATGGATCTCTGGACTCTTCAATTATCTAAAATGAGTGAATTGGTTTTCAAATATCAATCATAGGTCAATATATCTCAAATTTTGAGTTCAAGAGTAGGATATTTTGATTATGTAATTCTTAATACGCTATGCAAATTAAAATTTTTTGGTCATTCCCTTCAGTGTGATGAATGACCTGGTTGTTTTCAAAAGACATAAAAAAATATATCTTTCTATATTCCTTGGATCAATTGATAATTACCATCATTAAGGAATTCTATGTTTATTTAAAATCAGAATATGAGCATGTTCGGCATATGAGGATCATCCTAGACTGCTTTTGGAAGAACCATTTATATAAAAATATTTGAAAGTGGATTTTTTTATTTAAGAGGCCCACTACCTTGAGTATGTCATTTACGATGGTGGAGTTGTAGTGTAACTAGTAAAGATAATGAAAGTGTTGGATTGGGAGCCACCCAAGATTTTGGTTGAGGTGTATAGTTTTCATGTCATAGTACTATATTACCAGATATTCATGGATGACTTATACATAAATGTGGAGACTAAAGAAGCCATTAATAGAAGGTGATAGTTAGTTTTTTGGTCCAGGTGATGTTATATAGATTTTAAGGAGATGAAATAGAGGTTTATGAGTGATGAATTCATGATATATCCATGGGACGAAGTCAAGTGAGTGGTATTATGAGATAAATATAAAGCTATGAGTTTTTGTTTTCTAATGTGGAGGATGGAATTAATTATTTAGTGGTACCAACATTTTATAATCCTCTATAAAAACTATATGTCCCATTATATAGAGTTTTCTGAAATAGTGTTCACCTTGAAGACTTATAGGAATTACCTTCCTAGAAAGATGTTCATAGTCTATATGGACTATAAGAGACTTAGATACATCATTACTCATTGATATATTAACCCAATTTAGAGACATTGTTAGGAGTTCTATCATGAATATGACATTGATATTGTTTATAATATAAGAAAGGGAAACATAGTGGATGACTCCAATATTAGGAAGTCTCATTCTTAGTTTTTAGGGGAGGCATATTGTTATTCAACCTTATTTTATTTCTCCTTATTCGATGAGGGGGAAGTATATTTTGATCAATGGTGGTGTCCACTCCCTTTTTAAATGTGTGAGGGACGACCATCTAAGATACATAAATTTTGTGGTTTTTTGATACCATATATTCTCAGGCGATGCACCATTTTAATATTTCAAAGGTGGGGAGAACATAATCTTATTCAAGGGATGGATAGTGGTGAGAGTCTCACTGCATGAAAAAGTGCTGAGGGAGTTCCATATTTCACCCTTTGATATGCATCCTATATATTCAAAGATCATACAAGACCTCAAGTGCCAAATTTTGTGGGTTGGTGTGAAATATAATATTATAGAGTTTATCTCATTGTGCCTCACTAGTTAGTAGGTGAAGATGGAGCACCAACCCCAACGGGTTTAGACTAACCCCTTTAGGTTTTGAATATGAAGTTAGATAGAATATATATAGATTTTAAGATGGTACACCTATGATAAGTGAGTGGTTAAGATTCTATTTTTGTATTCATAGATAATTTGACCATATCTTCCATATTATTTTCTCTTTGGAAAATGGTTATATGAGGAGATTAGGATTCTTGTTATCGGGGTAGATCATCCAATTATATTTGATACCCTTGGTATTTATCTCCTACTTGTTAGGCCCAAATTATGTTTTGATTGTATTTATTCTCAATATATCAATCTTCTGATCATGTTGAAGGAAGAAAGAATTTTGAAAAGGTAATTGAAATATATAGAAAATAAGAGTAAGTAAAGTTGTCTATTAAATCTAGAATCCTAAGGATGGGAATCATATTCAACATTAGATCCAGGACATATGGATGAGTCAATACAATCCATCAGATTGGGATATTGAGAAAAAGTTAAGAGCTACTAGATATTGAATTCCCCATCATATTCAGGATGAATTTTGTCAGTTATCAGTTTTGTTGGAAAAGAAGAAAGCAATTTTGAATCACATTTATTTTGGTGAAAATAATACTCAACAATCATATTCATGAATTCAGATCCATAATTCTTGAAAAGGTCCATCATTTTTAGGAAAATATGGCTGAAATAAAAGTCTCATCAGATTCACACTGAATCCAGAATTAAAGTTTGATCATTTTTAGAATGTATCTTGCTGGATGTAAATGGTCATCAAATTCACCCTAAATCTGATATGAATGGTTTGATCATAATGGTGGAAAATAAAAGTCTGTATGACAATGATTTAAATTTGAAGATGATTTCCTGATATTGGAGTTCTCATAAATCTAAAGTTATTGGTAAAACTTGTAATGAAAGCTTGATAAAATAAAGGGTGAGTAAAAGAGATGTTGAAAATAGTATTTAGATTTATTAGATCTGGATATAAAGAAAAACAGTGTTGGAGATCATATTCATCCTGATTGTATTCAGGCCAATTGTTTTGTGAATAATCATATTCAGTATGAGTTGAAAAAAAGGATGTTGCTAAAAGAAAGTGAGTCACTATAGCAACCAATTGTCATAATATTCAAAGGTTAAAGTCACGTGTTCTGAGTTTTAAAGAATAAAGTTAATGAAGATGAAGATTTTGTGATTATCATAATGGGCTCATCAGATTCACAAAGGATGATTCCTTTTGTGGAAAAAGTGAAAAAACTGAAGGTGCGGGTTTTCAGTCAAACCAAAAGCTAAAAGAAACAAATATTTATAGAATAAAATTGATAAGAAAAGAGAAATAAGTTATCAAGTGGAATTTTATTCAGAGGTTAAATAATCTATTGACTGAACACAACAGCATGCCATCATAATCAATGTAAGAATTATTTATAATTTATTAATGAAAGGAAAAGAAAAGAAGATGATCAATGATGTAGTAAACCATTTAAAAGGGGTTGAATTCCTTTGTTTATAAATCCAGTGGGTCAAGAAAAATAAACATGTATTTCAATTGGGTCAAGAGAAGAAGTGAATAAGTAGAATTGTTTCGAGAGTAGAGATGAAGGAAATTGTTGAATGTGTTGTCAAAGGGAGTATCATATTAAGCAATCAGAATGGAGAATATAAATGGAGATAAGATTAAGAAATCATATCTGAACTAGTGATTAAAATTAAAGTATGAAGAAGAGATAGAGTTTGAATAATATTTGATAAGAGTTTATGAAGTTAATATACACCCTAAATTAAAAGGAAATTGAGATTTTGGGTAATTTGGTTTCGTAGGAAAGTTTTTGGTATTTATACAAAAATCATCCTTGGGTCACCTATAAAAGGAGAATGTACTTTTTACTTTTTCCAATGATGGATGTACTATTCACAATAGAGAGAGAATATTTGAATTTATTGGTAGATAAAGAGGTTTCAATATTGATCCATTATAAAAGAAGTTTTTACAGAAATAAGTGAAAGGAGAAGATACAAGATCACAACATTACTCAAATAGTCATCATATTCAGTGATAATTGTATTCAACTATCTACCATATTCTTCTTGTCATCCTATTGGGAAGATCAACATATCTGGTTGTATTATCAAATTGGGGTTTCCGTATTGATACTTCCATACTGAGGAAGTAAGTGTTCTAAATTTTCTAAAATGTATTCTAATGGAGACATATTTATCAGATTAGGAAATAGAATTTGAAGAATTAGATTTAAAGAATCTGAGTGAGATGATCAGATTGGAAAATCAGACTGATTTTTCATTATAAAGTCTAGGAGGTTCATACCATCTTCTAGGAAAGAAATTGAAGAATTGTTTCAAAATAATATATTTTTCAAATTTGAAAAGATGAACATGTTACATGTGTTATTACATAGACATTTCATTACACTATTTTTTCTAAGTGTGTGCACACACACTATTAGATTGTTTACATAGTGCTACATGAGTGAAAGGGAATATCCTATTCATTTTATTCTACATAAAGGAATGTTTTCTAGTGGATTGTGTGGTCTTGGATTATCTCCAAATCATACCAAGGATGTATATATTCTTATAGAACAATGAAACCTGTAAATTCTTATGTTACTATGGATTTTTATATGTATTTTTTTCAGTAGATAATGAAATATTTAACAGGAGGCGAAGTTTATTTTAAGGAAATATAAAAGAATAATTATCATGGATTCACCCATCCCCCTCTTAGTGATACAATTATCCTAACTGGGTATTTACAAGTGGTATCAATGGCTAATATTCCCTTCTCTTATTCGTAGATGAAGTATCTGAAGAACTATTTGTGATGGATAAAATGATATGTGTGAATAGTACGAGGATTCCAATATTAAATGATATGTATTATCATATCATGAAAGGATGAATGCTTCTATATCTAATGTCTCTTAGGTATGATATTTCAAGAGATGTTACAAATGGTTTCCCTCCTCATATTAAGAATTATCATATCACTAATATTGATAAGGAAAACCTTGAGAATGATGGAAGAGCTAAAAATGATTTACTCTCATCACTTTCTGAAAGAGATTTTCTAAGAGTAAAATGAGTTACCAGTTCCAAAAGAATCTAGGACAAGCTGAATAGTATTTATGAAGGCAATACAAAATTGAGAAAGGAAATTTTAGAAATACGAATATTGAATTATGAAAACCTCAATATAGGTGAGAATGAATCTATTTATAACTTATTTACAATGTTAAATTACATTTTGAGCAATATTAATTGTCTTAGAATAAATTTAGAAGATTCTTCTATTATTGAAAAGATCTTGAGGATGGATAAAGTTATGAAATGACAAACAAAAGTTGATATAGAAAGTTCATTTATGGATTCCAAGAAATAAAATTCAAATAATATTCTTGAAGAATAAAAAGTTGGAGATTCTAATTTTGAAAATGAGGTATGTAAAAATATTGATGAAATTTTATCCTTAATATCTAAAAATGTGAAAAGAGGTATAGGAAATTATAAAGGGAAAATTCCCTTAATTTTTTTTATGTATAGATTTGGGAATTTTGTTTCCAATTTTCCTTGAACAGGTAATTAAGAATAAAGTGATGAAGACGAAAGTGAATTAGAATAAATAAGACCAACAAGATCTTAGAAGAAAAAGGGTGATGTAGAAAAATTCTATTCTAAGAGGGAAGATAATAAGTTCTCTGAATACAAAAGGATAATTTTATTGTTTAAGGAATATGATAGTGAAAAGATTAAAAACTATGTTTAAGAGAACACATTTATTGGAATAATTAACGAGGAAAGTTCTTCTAGCAGTAAAAATAATTGTTCTAAAGAATAAAAGGTAAAGCTGAATCCAAAAAATCTATTAAGTATGTTAGTGAAAATACTTTTATTAAAATAATGAATAATGTATAATTTGGAACCAATTACTCTAATGAAGATGAAACTCAACTTCAAATTCATTTTAAAGAAGAGTTGAAAGAATGTTTTAGAAAGATCAGAATACTTGAAAAGAAAACTAAGAAATTGGAATATGAATTTTCCTCAACAACTCAAGAAATATTTTCAAAAGAGAAGAAAAATATACTGTTAGAGATTTCCTATTTAATTAAATCTCTTAAATAATAAAATAATTATAATTAGAATCTAGAGATAAAGCTAATAGAAAAAAGAAGAAGAGTTGAAACATGTCCAAAAAAAACTTTCTAAAGTTGAAGAGAAAGGTACAAGTTTCAAAAAATATATCTCTAAAGTTGGGTTAAGTTATCATATTTAGAAACCTAATAAAGTTAAAAAAAATTACCTTCGAATGTTTAGAATAATGATATATTTGTTTCTAAGAAGAAGAAATCTGGGAAAGTTATGTATGTGGACAAGTTAGAAAAAGTGAAGAATTTAGAGGTTTCAAAATACCATGATTCTGAAAATATTTTATCTGAATCCAGAAAAATTTCAAATATTTATGATTCCTTTACGAAAAAAAAAGATAAATAAGATTATTATTGATAATATAAAGGATAGTTTCCTAGACAATAAATACAAGAATGTTTCTAAGAAAATGGTTACAATTTCGGTCAGTATGAAAACCAATTCATGTCAGCAATTTTCTAAAAAAAATTGGCAAATAATCTTTCTATGGATACTACTGGTATTGTGGTGGATTTGGACATATTGAATATATTTGTTGTTTCAACAATAATATTACTATTATTCCATAGGTTATTAAAGGAAAATTTTGAGGGGGAGTTAATTATTTCAAGAGAAAAAATCCAAAAGGAATATTTGCAATAAACCTAAAAAGTTTTGTGCGAAAGTTGAAAATATGTTCCAACATTTGGAAACTACTTGTGAAAGATGTGAGCAACCCATATATCTTAATAAAGGATGTCTTGTTTTGTTACCAGCACAAGAAAAGTTTCTAAATAATTCTCAAAAGTTGGATGTTGTGGAAGTTAAGAAAATTATATCTATTGAGTCCAAAAAGAAAGAGTGCTTAGTTATCTATCCAGAGCACATTGGCTTGGATAGAAAATTAGAGGAAGTAAAAAATTAGTAAAATAAGAGAGGAAGGAACATACTTATAAAGAAATAAGAAATGTTGACAAAAAAGGTATCAATATATTTTGTATATGATCAAGAAGATAATGATATCAAAAGTTGTTCAACAATTTTTCCAGAACAAAAACAAGAATTGACCACATAGTTCAAACTAATTGTAATAAAGATGTTACTAAAGATAAAAAAGTTGACATCCTCATTAAAAGATTATATAGATAATAATTTTATTACAAAACCCGAGAAGGATGAATAGAAGGAAGAAATCATGTCCAATGAAAAATCTAAGAAAAAGTTGAAGAATTCAAGACTAAGAGATGAATATCAGTCTGATTGTTGTTTCTAAGGAACAATGGTGGTTCTTATTCCCAAAATCTTTTTATACTTTTATGAAATTTCTGGTAATTGAAGTAGTGGAAATAAGGAAGCTATAATTGATGAGTATCTTACTATTTTTTTAAAAATATATTAACAATGTTATGAAGAGTATGAGTTTTTGAAAATTTGTGTTTTTATACACCTCAACTTCTGATATGTTTGTTGAGGTGGGTTCAAGTTACTTTTATCTTAAAAAATAATTTCAAGGATTTACTCAATCATGTTTATATTATAAGAAACATGAAAAGGGTATTACATGAATGTTGTGTTGTAAACAAAATTGATCAACTTGATTATACACTCTTGTTTTATACACTGGGTTCACTCATGTAGTCTTAGAGTTTTTTAGAAAAAAGGTTCATTGTTAAGAAACTCATGTGATACCTATGTTGAATAAAATATTCAAGATTCAAATATGAAAAGTTACAATGCCTGGAAATGAGATATTTTTAAAGAAACATGTCATAATGGCCCCTATGAATTTTATTGTCAATAAGGGGGAGAGATAATAGAAATGGGGATAGGAAAGAAATAGGGGGAGAAAGAAAATTAATGGAGGGAAGAAAAAGTTAGAAAAGAAAATAATACCACTTATTATTTTGAAGTGGTTGAATATATTGAAGTGGGTATTGGAAACAAAAACAAAGGGGAAGATTTTTAAGACCAAGTTATGTTTTGATTGTCTTTTTTGTCAATAGATCAATCTACTAATCATGTTGAAGGAAGAAATAATGTTGAAATGATAATTGAAATATGGATCGAAGAAGAGTGATTAATGTTATCTATTGGATTCCGAATCATAAGGATGAGAATTGTATTTAGCATCGGATGTAGGACATCTAGATGAGTTAATATGATCCATTGGATTGGGATATTGATTAAAAGTTAGAATATACTAGAAATTGAATTCTCCATTTTATTCAGGAAGAATTTTGTTGGTGATTAGTTTTTATGGAAAAGAAGAAAATAATTCTGAATCACTTTTATTTTGGTGAAAATCAGACTCAATAATCGTATTCAGGGATTCATATTCACAATGCTTGAAAAGGTCCATCGTTTTTCGGAAAGGCTGTATGGAAGAAAAGTCACATCATATTCACACTGAATCTGGAATGAAAGGTCAATCACTTTGAGAATGTATCTTGATGGATGTAAATGGTTATCCGATTCAACCTGAATTCAGTATGAATGGTTTGATTGTAATGAGGAAGAATCTAAGTCTCTATGACTATAATTTAATTGTGATGATGCTTTGCTGATCTTGGAGTTCTCATAAAACATAAGTTAGTGGTAAAACTTATGATGCAAGCTTGATGAAAGAAAGGTTGAGTGAAATAGATGATTCAAATTGTATTTAGATTGATCAGACCTGGATGGAAATAAAAATAGTGTAGGAGATCATATTCAGCCAGATTGTATTCAATCCAATTATTTTATGAATAATCATATTCAAGTTGATTTGTAAAGAATGATGTTTCTAATAGAAAGTGAGGAACTATATCATCCGATCATCATCATATTCAACTAAAAAAGTCACGTATACTAAATTTTAAAGAATAAAGTTAATGAAGCCAAAGATTTCATGATTATCATAATGGGATCATTAGATTTACAAATGATGAGAAAGTTTGTGGAAGAATTGAAAAACTGAAGGTGTTGGTTATTAGTTAGACCAAAATCCAAAAGAAACAAATCTTATAAGAATGAAATTGATTTGAAAAGAGAAATTAGTTTTTAATTAGAATCATATTCATAAGATAAATAATCTTCTGATCAGACTTGGTATTCCATCGTAATCAGAGGAAGAATTTCTTAGATCTAATAAATTAAAAGAAAATAAAAGTCGATGATCATAAATGTATTCAACCATTTAAAAGTGGTTGAATGGATTTATTTATCAATTAAGTGGGTCAAGAGAAAGAAATGTTTATTTTAACTATGTCAAGATAAGAAGTGAAGAAGTAGAGTGGTTCAAGATTAGAGATGAAGGAAATTGTTTAATGTTTTGTAAAAGAGAGTATTATATTTATAAATCAGAATGGTAAAATAGAAACAAAGACCGAATTAAGAAATAAGATTCAAAATAGTGATTGAAAATAAATTATAAAGGAGATATGTAGTTTAAATAATACTTGAGGATATTTGAGAAGAGTTGATGATATTAAGATGCACCCAAAATTCAATGGAAATCGAGATTTGGGGAAATTTGGTTGAGTAGGATAGTTTTTGGGGTTCCAACCAAAATCATACTTAGGTCTCCAATAATAGGAGAATGTGCTTTGTACTTTTTCTGACCATAGATATACTTTTCATAGAAGAGAGAGAAACTCTAACTTTCTAGGGAGTGAAAGAAGTTTTCGTATTGAGCCTTTGTTGAATAAGTTTCCATGGAAAGAAGTGAATGGAGAAGAGACAAAATCGCAAAATTACTCAATTGATCATCGTATCAAGTGATCATTATATTCAACTGTCTATTGTATTCTACTTTTCATTGTATTTGAGTGATCACCGTATCTAGTTAGATTATCGAATTGGGATTTCCATATTGGGATTTCTGGACTAAGAAAAGAATAGTTCTTAATTTTATCAACTGTATTCTGACAGATTCATATTTATCATATTGGGAAATTAGATTTGAATAATTAGATCTGAAGAATCGAAGTGAGAAGATTGGATTGGGCAATCAGACTGAGTTTTCGTTACGAAGTCCAGGAGGTTCTTACCAGTTTCTAGGTAATAAATTGAAGAATTGTTTAAAAATAATACATTAGTATAAGTTGAAAATAATCATAGGTAATATGTGTTATTACACAAACATTGCTTTACCCTATTTCTTCTAAGAGGGTGCACACACACTATTGGATTGTTTACATAGAGCTACATGACTGAAATGGAATATCCTAATCATTGTATTTCAAATGAAGTATTGTTTTCTACTAGATTGTGTGGTCTTAGATTATCTCCAAACCATACCAAGGACTTAGAAATTCTTCTTTAATAGTGAACATTGTTAATTCTTGTGTTTCTATGGATGTGTATTTGAATTTGTTTCAATAGGGAATGGAATCTTTAATATGAGGCAAATTCTGTTTAAATGAAACATAAAAGAAAAAGTATCACTAATTCACCCCTCCAACTCTCAGTGATATAATTATCCTGACTGGCCATTTACACTAATAAGATTCTCGATGCACATTTTGTTAATGAAGGATCTTAGATGATGCATTCAGAACTCAATTCTGAATGAGTGAGGAATTCTACCCTTAGATAGTAGTCATAACGAGTGAATCAATTACATTCATAAGGATATATTGAGGGATTTTGGGTTCGAATATAGATAGATTTGGGAAAATTAATTTACCTTAGTGTAGTTCATGTAAATAAATAGCTACCAACCCAACCATGGAATATCACTATTCATGGACATATATGAGAGTCCATGTAGATAACCCCTATTTTGGGAGGAGGTGGGAGAGTTGTTACTAATGGAGTCAGAGTTGGTGTAAAATATGAAAGAGAAGGTTCAGGTGATCTAAGAGGAGATGAGGACTATATAGAGTCGTCAATAGTCCTATGAAGACCACAGATAGGGTCTTTTGGTGTTAAATTATGGAGATCATGTTTTCATGAATGTCTCTCTATATTGTTTTTTTGGTGATTTGGTTAGGGAGGAATGTTATCCTTGAGGTTCATCGGTCCATTTTAGATTTTATGTAGAGTGGGTTAGGATTATTACCACCTGGAGTTTCACTCATAGTTCAACCGAGTGCACAATATCTTCCATGTATTGAAGGTGAGAAGATACAAGCATGACCCATATTAAATCGTTGACTAGGGAAAGATAGACATTGAAGATGACACCACATTCTCAAAGAATATTTTTCTGATCGAGTACTATTAGGATAGAACTCTTTGTGGGGGAGATATTCTATTTGCGTGCATAATTTGAAATCTTGGAAACCATTAAGGGATCTCACCAAAGTAAGAAAACTAGATATAGGGTTTGTACCATCAACAGTTTAAGTTTGTTGTACTTCTTTTGGAGAAAGTATTTGATGGTGGAGAGTATATAGAGACACTAATTTTTTATATTAGAGGAGTTAAAATATATTAAATTATATTTTAAGTATTTTTATTTAGATATTTCATCAAATTTTATGTCATGAGGCTTAAAAAATAATATATTACTAATAGTCTATTCAAATGTGTTTGATAAAAAATGATTCCCTCTCTAGATGGAGCATCATATGGGGGAATTGAAATTGTGATTGGCCAGAAAATGAGGGTTTTACCCTAAGGTCAGTATAATATTATTTTGTTCCAAGGTCCATGAGTTCAGATTATTATACATGTATTAATTAATTAAAAAATATTATTAATCAGATCGTTGACCTAAATCCCCCATACTTAAACCTTTATAACTGCTCTTGTAAGGTTTAGTCACCACAACCCCCAAATAGAGAGAGATGAAAAGATCGAGGAAGACTCAGATATTCATGGAACTAAGGAATGAATGTATTCCTCATAATCACCAATGATAGCTTATGTGGATAAAATAATCACCAATGGGATATCCTTTTTCAATGTTGGATTTTTTTGTCATACTCAATTATTTGTTATTTCAATAATGGTAATCATACTTTTGGAATTTTTTCTAAAATATGTTTCCTTATAAAAATATTTGTTTCCATTTTAGCTTGAAATATTTTATTTTAAAACTACATCCTTTTTTTTCTTTTTTGTTTCCATATAACACAAAATGGGAAATGATCAAATTACTATACTGGGTTTTAATCCCTTTTTTCCACACTATTTCATTCCACAATTCTTTAGTCATTCATCATTGTCCATCCCCATATATGGTTGTTTGATAAATAGGACCTCGATTAATGATAAATTGAGATCTAGGTCTTGAGGTTAAGGTATTTAGACAAGGACATGAGAATTGGGGTGTACGATATCAACAACATGTGATGGAAGAGTCACATGAAGGAACAACTAGATAAGTGATTACTGTGGATTTTCATGTGAAGACCATATGTTCATTATTCCAATGAATAAATGGATGGATATTGACATTTAGAGGCACACCATCATCTTGGATAAAATTTTATCTAGTTTTAGGAATGATCAAAGGTAGGAATTGTGTTGATGATATGACTTAAGAACATTTATAGAATATTATCACAGATACATGAACTCATGACTTGTGTTCTAGTATAACACATCATCTAATACCTAAGAGGAAAAAATATGAATTTTTTCAGAGATAAATGTAAAAGATTCTATATCTGAAGGCTATATATCATATAAACCAAACTTATCCAACTAAGCATGTATAGAGAGTGCATTCCTAGGTTTTCATCTTTCCACACATACCATTTACCCCTTGGTACATGCCATGTGTTTTATTCATCACATGACACATTTTATGATAGTATACATCGAGTATCCCAATAGTCTCACGCACTTTTTAAAAAATCACACATGTACTATAAATAGACCATTACACGGTATTTATTGAGGAAAGACATGGTTATACCTCTCTAGAAGGTCCACACATGGTGTACCCCTAAAGTACAGTCCATGTAATTTTTTATCCAAGGAGGATTTTTATATATTCTTTCTCATGAATCAAATTTTGGTGTGTGAGTAGTCCAATTTATACTTTTTCCATGTTTTATGTGGTGGTTCCCTTCTCTTAAACATTAAGGTGATCCATGAGGTGATACATATAGTTTAGTATATATATCATTGTATGGAAAATTACATAGTTATTTCATAGTAATCAAAGCCTTCTCAGGTTTGGTACCCCTTGGCAGTGAGTTTATGTTATGTCATGATTCACCCAAATCACATATTGGATTGGTTACCCCCACCACATACTAAGGGAACTTTTCCTCTATTTGTGGAGTTAGTACCCCCCTCAAAGATCTCAGATAATGAATAGGTCCACTGTTAGGGTTCATTATCCCCTCGATAGAAACATAACATTTGGCATGGTGTAATCCCCCCATTATAGATACAAAGTGGTTATATGGGGTACTTGGTTTCGGTATATTAAACTAATAGTGTTGTTTTTTATCTCTCCTATAACTATTCTATGAAGGTCAAGACTTTCTATAATGCTCTATGTTCTATTATTTAATACATATCTATGTTATTTTTTTATGTTATACATTTAATTTTGTATCATTGGTTTATAAAATTATTTTACTCATTATTCCTTTTTGGTTTTTGGGGTGGCCTATTGGTTATTTATATACTCATCCATATAGGGTAATATTCACCCAAATGTGTCTTTTCTTATGTATATGATAGAAATTTCTATGAATACCATAGTGGTCATAGTGTTGGTGGAGCCTAGTGTTTTTGGTAGGTGATAATAGTAGGTGAAATTCATCTATATAACTAGTTTATTATGGGTATTTCTCCACCCTATATATTTAGGTTGGTTTTTATTTATTGTGTTGTTTGGAATGTATCTTTCTAATTTTTTATATTGTATGGAATAGTTATTTCTTATAGATCTTAGATGTTGATGAATGCATTATATATAGATGTTATTACATTTTATATATCATTTATTATTAGGTCTCATGTGGAGATCCATGTTTCATACAGGTTTATTTAGATAATGCCTCTTTTATTAAGTGATATGCATAATATATGCTAGTCACCTACCCCTGGCCTATTGGAGGCTGGATTGGGGTGGCACTCTTAGCTTATTTCTACCTAGGAGGGATCCTAGTGGTTTAGGAAATACTAATGAAAATCATTGGTCAAAGTAAAAAATTAATCCTAAAATAATTATACTCATAACCAAATAAATCAATAAAAAACTAAAGTCACAAATCACCCTAATAACTTTGTATTTTTCTATAATTACATTGGGAATATATATTTATTACTTAATTAATGAGTTCTAAAAATAACTTATTCATGAATATCAATATCAAAAAAATATAAAATAATTAAAATGGATGTAATACCATTTTTCATAATTTTATCCTAGAGATATACCAAATTCCCCTAGGAATAACTCTACAAGACCATAAGCTCAATCCTTGATAACCCACGGTTGGAAAATAACATTGGGGGGATATTTCAAGTATGTAAATAAATAATCAATAAATAATATTAAACTTTCAACATTCTCTTACCTCAATCATAATGAATATGAAACAAGTATCACAAACGATATTTTTGATGCTATATATAACCATTGTTTAATTATTCCCATGAAAATAAGACCAAGATAACCATCTTCAAATTTAAATACTATGGATTTCTTTGTTGAAAACATCTAAAAATTGTAAATGTGATTTAAAAGATGATATAATATCATGGGAAATGTTGAAGGGGATTCTTAACAATTTATTATTGAAAGAAAATTATTTTCTCATGTAAAACATTTTTTAATGGAATAAATATATTGACAAATATATCCTAGATTTTTGTAAGATGTTAATGATAAGTGATGTTTTAAATTTTAATGAAAATATTATTTTAAAATTATTTTATGAATTAAATGAATATATTTACCATTTTGTGAAATTAAAACTATTATATTTACGTCAATATGTATGTAAGCAAGCTATTTAGTTGGATAATCAAAATTATAAATCATAAAAATTGACACTTAGTAAATACAATAGAGGAAAATATTTCTATAAACATACATTCTCTTGTAAATCTAATGTTTTTATAAAATAATCAAGGTGAAACAAATGAATGGATAAATGAAAGAAATTATAGTGGAATCACTACTAGAAAAAATAAAAATAATTTTAAAATAGAAATACTTAGTGTTTAAAATATCATATACATTAATATTTTTATACAATTTTTACTAAATATCATGGAAAAAATTGATTCAAAGAATATGTTGGTTTAATATAGAGTGTTGTGCACTTTAATCTTCCAAGAAGTAGATTAATGGGAAAATTTATTATTGAAACATGTGACATCCAGAATGGGGATCCACTAAATTTGTTCCTTAAGATGGTTTTTCACATGACCTCAAGAGTACCTCCCAATATTCTAGAGTATGTTGACTAGTAGAAAGGTTCTAAAAGTGGAATAGTGGGGAGACTATACCCTCTAGATCATAAATAAATACAACATAAGTAATGATAAACAAATTAAATGGAATATAATAACAACTAATAATCAATAATGATGAAAGAGAAAACATTCATGAACATCCTATAATGTAAAAAATATAAATATAAAAGGTAATATAATGTACATGGCTAGAATTCCAGGAATAAATAAATTAAAGACTCCAACTCTAGATGGATTCCTGTGTACAAGCTCATCCTCAACTCCTGAGCTCCCTTATCACATTCATATCTATAATGAAAATATATTATAGAAAATTTAAGATACCTAATCTATAACCATGAGTTTGTTTTGGAACCCTAGTGTAAGGGAGGCCCAAATAGGGTGTGAGATATAATTAGTATCCCACCACCAATGGTGTCTAATGCAACACACTCTGTGAAAATAAAATAAAGTAGTGTGAAGGTATATCAAATTAACCAGTGTTGTAAATGTAAATGAAAACTTGTCATCTCAGGTTCCTCATTGACACATTAATGACCATACCTTATTTTTTATAATCCAAAAATGTCTATGAATAAGTTTCATCATGTATATATATATGCATATACATAGACACTAATATCCTCATGGAAATACAAATACTGGAGAGGAACCATGTCTTAGCACCCATACATCCATATGATAATAATATAGTATGTATTTCCTTTTCATAAGTGATGTCATGAACAAAAATCTTAAATGAATTATAATAAAGGACTCCATGCCCAGGGACATCATTCCCATGAATCATAATGTAAGGGACGCCATACCCAAGGACTCCATGTACGAGTATCATAATATAAGAGATGATATACCTAGGGATACCATGCCTGTGAAAAATAATATAAGAGATTTCATGCCTGAGTATGATAATATAAACGATTCCATGCCTAGGTATTCCATGCGTAGGAATCATAATTTAAGAGAATTCTTGTCCAAGTGACACACCTGTTTTTTCTTCTAGTTTTGACTTATGCTCTAGTTCGATGTGAATTCTGGTATTTTTCTTAGGTTCCAGGTGTGATGGGTGATAAGATTTTAAGTATCTTCTTGTATAAGTTTTCCCCCATGGATTATCCTTGGATGTTTTGGAATGTTTTGGAGAAAATAGTGAAGGTTGGACTTGGCCGACCCTGGCGCACAGTTGGGGCACGGTTAGTGCCAACCATGCGGCCAGTCCAAGAAACTATGCAGTAGGTTAAAGAACCTACCACATGGATACCACACAGTTTGGAAAACAGTGAGTTTGATTACTATGTAATTTTGTGGCTGTTCCATCCATGGACAATGGCTATCACATGGTTTGTTAAACCGCATGGCTTAATCGTGTGACTTGACCAATTTATAATTTTTAGGGTTTTCCAACAATAACCCTTTTTTGGGATTTTAATCCAAAAAACTGAATTTCTTTTCCAATCAGTTCGTTTGGCCCTTTGGGTACTCTCAATTCTTCCTCAAGCCTCCCACCTACTTCTAAGGAGATTTCAAGTGGGAATCTTCAAGGGTTTGGTTGGACCTCTCAAGGTAAAGATCTCCTCTCATATCCCTCTCCCTATCCCTCTAATTTTATTTTGAGTTACTTCTATCTCATAATAATGTAATCCTAGTGTTTTTATTTACCCTTTTTTATGTTTTAGGTTTTTTTCTTTTAGTTCTCTTCTTGGTAGATCTATGGTTTTGGAACCCTTGTGAAGCATTTTAGGTTGTGCGTTGTCGCTAAACCATGGATCCGATGTAGGCTTTCCCATGCACTTTTCTTTCTAATTTAGGAATCATTAGTTTCATACATTTTGAATCCTTTTTGTTAAATAAGTATGAATATATGATCCTTGGTTTAAATTTTTTTGTGAAAATGGTTGTTTTAAGCCTTGTTTGGTGATAATTAGGCTTGTTTTGGTAGGTTTCGCACACCAATTGTTCGATGAAATGCCTGATTGGATTTTATGAGTAATTTGTGGTATTTAAAGAAGGGTTTAACTTTTTTAATAAATATTTACCATGTGGAATAATATATTTGGGTTTCTTGAAAGGATTTTCAATGGTTTTAACTTAAATGAAGTGTGTATATGGCTTTTGAAATCGGTATGTTATGTGATGATGATTTGTGGCCTGGTTGGCATTTTTCAAATAAAATGGTTTTGGTTTGAAAGTGAAATCGATTTTTAAGGAGTATTATAAATGTATTTATATGGTAATGGTGTGTTTGAAACCTCTTCTTGAAAGTTGTATTCCATTTTGATAAATACTATTTTTGTTGAATGTTTAAGGGCCCACTCGGGTACTTTGTGAAAATGATGAAAAGTGTTTATTATAAAAACCTATATTGGATGTTCTCATGCCTCACATATGAATAATGGATGGAATTTCCTTGCATTGTAATCTTTGGGATCCATTATCCGGGTTCCTTTGTTAGAACCCATTGTGATCTATTTATTTTAAGGCATGAGAATAGTCCTTGGGGATACTTTGGGTGAGGCCTATTGTGAATTATTATTATCTATATATTGTGATTGGATACTTGGATAGAATAGGTTGTATCACTCCCATTATATACATGATACATAAGTACATGGAACATTGAGAGAATATTATGAGAATGATTGGTACACTGGTAGGTCACCTACTGACCAGTGGCCTATAGTAGGTGGATATACTGGGTTTATTAATTTGTGATTTTCCCTTGGTCTATCTAGAGGAAGCGAAGCCAAGCATATTGAGCATTTTTTTTCATCATGTGTGGCATGATACCAGGTATGTGGTCTCATGTAGGATGTCTTCTGAATTATTCTTGATCTCTTGGGTTCACCTGTTTCTATTAGCTCTTAGTTGTTTGCATTGATTCTTGGGATACTTTTATGAATATCTTTATTGCCCTTATGGTGAGCTTATTTTAGTTCTATATTGTATAATGTTTTCCTTGGAAAGTGATGTGTTGGTTTTAAAAATGTTTATGAAAAATGTTTTCAATGAAAATTGTTTTATCCTCTTTGTGTAAGTTGAATATATTAACATCACTTTCCCCTTGAAAATGCTAATGTCTCACTAATGGAATGATCTGGGATAAGGGAAATGGGTTATATTTTTTTATGTAAGACTTTTAGAAAATCATAATTTTATAAATTATAGTTCAATATTTAAAATTGAAATTTATTTTATTTTAAAGGAAGTTAATTTGGTAAATAGATTATTGGGCTAGCCTAATGAGTTTTAATACTCATGCCTATAGTTATCATTTGTTTTTTAGCCCTTGTGTAGGTTTAAACATGAGTTTGTTCACCTTGAGTGATGTTTGATCATTATGTTGGAGAGTTACCCATGAGGCCACAAAGAGATAGTGTGATTTTTTGGGTTATTTTTGTAGTTTTTGAATTGTTTTTGTTTCCTATATAATATGTTCAGCTCAATTTAATTTTATAGTGGATATTCTTGTGCATCTTTCTACTGCTTTTCTATTTTGTTCATTTATTGGGTTAAATTATTCCTTCTTCATACTCGGTTGATGCCCAGAACTTGTTTCTATCCCGTGGGGATTGGGAACACCATTCAGGCCTTACCACAAATCGGATTGGGTGAATGGTTTGGGGTTGACCCAGGTTGGTTTGTGAGAAAATGGGATCAGAAGAGGTTGTCTTTTTTGAGGACCTTAATTTTTAGAGAACCCTATGTTATTTTGGGATGTTAAGGTAGATGGAGTAGGATTTTTGTGAATTTAGGGGTAGGTACAGGAAGAGTTTCACAAACACTTTCTCATTCAGATCCATAGGATTTCTTGGGAAGTCTAGTTTGCTAGTTTTGGTACATTAGTGATTATTTGGGGTTTGAGATATGACAAGGGGAGTTGGGATAATGGTATCCTTGAGATCACAGGGCATATAAATCCATGTAGATCTGGGGAATGGTCCTAAAATTCTATCCGTGTTGGTGGTGTGTTTGACATATATCCACTAACTATATTTTCAATTCACCCACCAACAGTAGTTCCCACCTGTGAGTCTCCTTGAATCTTCTTGAGTACTGAAAAATTGTTTCCAAATCCTTGTGTGAGAATTTTGGAAATGGGTTTTAACAGAATGTTTGGATTTTTAAAAGTGTTAAATGGATTTAAATAATTTACTTTAATAAATATTTTTTAAAGTTGGGTTTCTATAAAACAAATGTTTTAGTAAATCGTACTATGAAAATAGGATTTGGTGATTTTTTTTAGAATGGAAAATGGTTGTTTAAAAGAGGGTATTTGATTTGAAATTTTTTTGAATAAATAAAGGAATGGTTTTTAACCAAACAATAAAATTAATTGGGATTTGTTGAATTACGAGAAAATTATTTGGATGAAATGAAGATGATTTTGAAGGAAGTCTGAGGGATTTTTATTTGTATGCATGATAAGGTGGTTTGTTGTGTGAAATTATAAAAATTATTTTTGACTTGGTGGTTAGTGATCCTTTAGATGGTTTTTGATTTTTAAATGGATTGAATGGTTTACTTTGGAAAATGAAGGTTGTTTTGTTTTATCATTTTGCATTTCATGTGTGCTCACATGCACGGTTTTATATGGGAATGTGGATAGATACCTGGTATGGCATGATGGATGGGTTCCCGGGGTGGCACAAACTTGTTCATATTAGTGAGACTCTATGGAACTCCACTAGTGAGCATGAAAATCTACCATGTTTTTTATTGAAACTAAATTTTTGTCAAAAGGGGGATGATTGATGTTAATAATGGCTTGTTTTCTTATGATTCAAAGATGGTTGATTATACAGTGTTTGTTTTTGAGGATTGTTTTATTGAGTTAGCCTTGATATGGTTTTTGTATTTTCTTTATTCAGCAGTTATCCTCATGGATCTTTTATGGGTGATCGTAGTGCAGTCACAAGTGATTCCCCATTATCAGAACTTCCAGTTGATCAACCTAAGGATTTTGTGTTAGTGTTTTAGAAGCTACAACCACCTCTCTTTTATGGTCAAGAAGATCATCTCATAGAAGAATAGTGGATTTTAGAGATCGAAAGGAACTTTAGCCTCATCTAGATGTATGATTTGTTGAAGGTTAAGTTTTCAACTTTTATGCTTGAAGGTTCACTGTAAATGTAGTGGAAGTAAATATCATGAAAAAAAGCCTTTTTAAGGTCTTCATTGGGATTTCTTCAAGGATTTTTTCATTCATAAATATTTTTATGATAAATAAAGGGTGAAAAAGTTAATGGAGATGGGTTTCTTACAACAGGTTGATGGATCGGTGTCAGATCATTTCCATCGTTTTATGGACCTAATTCCTTACCTTATGAAGTATGTTGTGGATAATTCCATGAAGGCTCAACATTTAGAGCATGGTATTCATTATGATCAATAGTAGAAGGTGTCAAATGTAAACTTAAATTTGTTTTTTGATGTGGTGAGGCAAGATTTTCATGTTGAATCCATAGTTGTGGGAGTTCTCAAGGTGGTCCTCCCTTCTTCAATCACTAGGAGCCATGGGGAAGGTTCTAGTAAGGAGATGAGAAAGCAGTTGGATGTTGATGGGGCAGGCCATGTAATCAAAAGGCCCTAGGATCTTTCATCAAACCCTAAAGGGAATGAGGTATTTATATGTTATCAGTGTGGCTAGATGGATCATGAGAGGTCTTTGTGTCCATGTGATCCTAAGCCCCGCCATTCTTGTAGATGCTTCGGTCACTTTAAGCATTTATGTCAGGGAATCTCTACATAAAACTAGGGAGGAAATCCTCAAAATTTATGTGCCATTGGGAGGCTCAATTCCAATTCCTTTTTGAAAGTGTCCTTCTAGAGATTTGGTTCTTTGGTTATGGTATTTGTGTCTAGGTGTCCTAGTTTTTGAGATGTAAGGGATGTTGTGGGTCTTTTGGTGAACTCCTATTTTAAATGAAAGTCTGGTTTCTATTATGGTAATCCTCATCTGTATTATTTATAAATAATTGAATCATGCTTATTGTTGGGATTATAAATCCTAGATACGATACAAGAGATTATTTAACCTCCAGATCTCTAACTAAAGGTCTAAGAGTAAAGCTGGTGTGTAGTCAGGAGTTCTAGCAGTGCAGGAAATTTTGTTAAGATTGTACCCTTACCATTGTGGTGATATAGTTATTGTTTCTCCATTTTGGTCACTCTATCAATGTAAGATTACTTTAACCACTCTTTTATGGTCTGACCATGGAATCAGGTGCGGTCTTGTTTTTTAGCCACCCTTAGGAAAGAGTGACAAGTGGTTGTTAGTTGTGGTTTTAATGGTTCGATTATTGGGCCCCTAACCTCCCCTCCCTATATGGTGGGGGTTATTGGGTATGTGTGGGGATTTTGGGCTTAGATTTATCCCCTCTATTTGTAAATGGGTGGTTTAAGTTTTCATGAAGCATTCATCTTGGTCTGGGATTATAGGTCGTTGTAAGGGGGTTCTGGTTGGCCTATGTAGAAACAACCCTGTTTTGATCTTGTTGAATTATTATTTGGTCATTGTTAGTTGGTTCTTAATAGTGGAGAGAACCACTGTGAGTCTTGTGGGGTGTATACCAATAGTTATTAGGTGTTGTTTTATTTTTAATAGTGGGGATTCCTTTCAGGCCTCCCTTCTAATGGCAATTGGTTTTTAGTTTTATCATTTTCATTGTTCATAGGAAGTGGTTGTGGGTTATTGTTTCATTTTGCGAAAGTGGCATATGTTTCGTTGGTGGTTGGTGAAATTTCCTCAGATTAAGAGGTTTTATTGTGTTTATATGGAATACATAGGTTTTGATCAATCAACCGGAATGTTTTGTGCCTTTCTGGGAGATGAAAACATTATTAATGGGGAGAATTGTCACACCCATTTTTTTTCTAGTTTCGACTTATTCTCTAGTTCGATGTGAATTTTGGTCTTTTTATTAGGGTTTGGGTGTGATGGGTGTTATGTTTTGAAGTTTATACTTGTCTGAATTTCCACCATGGTTGATCCTTGGATCTTTTTGAATTTTTTGTAGAACATAGTGAATTTTGGACTTGGCAGACCATGGTGCATGGTTGGTGCATGGTTAGTTCCAACCATGAAACCAGTCCAGGATACCATGCGACAAATTACAGAACCTACCACATGGATACCACATGGTTTGGGAAACCATGAGGTCTATTACCAAGTAACCATGCAACAATTTCATCTTTGGATAGTGGATATCACACAGTTACCACATGGTTTGTTAAACCATATGGCTTAACCGTGTGACTTTCCCAGTTTTTAATTTTTGGGGTTTTCCAAGTTTACCCCTTTTGGTATTTTCAACCAAAACACTATCTTTATCCCCCACTCAGTTTTTCAGACCTAGGGGTCCTCTACCTTCTTCTTGACGCCTCCCATCTACTCTTCGGGTGATTTCAAGTGGGAATCTTTAAGGGTTTGGTTGGATATATTAAGGTAAACCCCTCCCCTCATCTTCCTCTACCTCTTCCTCTCATTTTCTATTGAGTTCCTTCTCTCCCAAGGACATTTAAACCTACAGTTTGACATTACCTTTTTTTATGTTGGGATTTTTGTTCTTTTAGGTCTATTATTGGTAGATCTAGGGTTGTGGAACCCTCATGGAGCATTTTAGGTGGTGCCTTGTCGTTGCACCACAGATCCGAGGTAAGTTTTCCCATGAACTTGAATTTTATAATTTAAGAATCATTAGTTTATTTCTTTTAATATCCTATTTTTTATATAAGTATGTATATATGATCCTTATTTTGAATTCTTGGCGTGAAAACGGTAGTTTAATCCTTATTTTGTGATAATTAGGCTTGTTTTGTTACGTTTCACATGCCAAGTGTTCTATGAAATGCCTGATTGGATTTTATCATTAATTTTTGGCATTAAAAGCATGTTTTAACTTTGTTAATAAATATGTATCATGTGGAATGATGGATTTGGTTTTCTTGAGATGTTTTTCAATGGGTTTAATTTAAATTAAGCATGCATTTTTTTTGAAATCAGTTTGTTATGTGATGATGAATTGTGGCCGAGTTGGCATTTCAACGTAACATGGTTTTGGTTTGAAAGTGAGATGAAAATGTTTTTAAGGAGTTTTATAAATGTAATGATATGATAATGGTGTTTTGGAAAACTCTTCTTGAAATTTGGATTGTATTTTGATACAGGTTGGTTTTGTTGATTGTTTATGGGCCTGTTTGGCTACTTTGTGAAAATTATGGAATGTTTTTATTATAAAAACCTATGTTGGATTTTCTCATGAATTTTATATGTATAATGGATGGGATTTCCTTGCTGTGGAATCCTCAAGATCCATTATCAGGGTTCCTCAGTTGGAACACTTTGTGATCTATTTATTTTAAGGCACGGTAATAGTCATTTGGGAGACTTGGGGTGATACCTATTGTGAATTATTATTAGAATATATATATATTGTGATTGGATACTTGGATGAAATCAATTGGATCACCCCAATTATATACATGAGACATATAAACCTGATATATTGAGAGAATATTCTGAGAATGATTACTGTAATGGTAGGTCCTGTACTGACCAGTGGCCCATAGTAGGTGGATATACTAGGTTTATTGCTATGGGATTTTCCCTCATTCTATCCTGAGAAAGGGTGGCTGAGTGTATTGAGAATTTTATTTTATAATGTGTGGAATGCTACTATGGATGGGGTTTCCTATATTGTGTCTTCTGGATTATTCTTGGCCACCTAGGTTCTCCTACGTCTATTAGCTCTTATTTTCTTATATTGATTGTTGGGATAATTGTATGGATATTTCCATTTCCATTATTGTGTGATTATTATAGTGCCTTCTTGTATAATGTTTTCCTTGGGAAATGATGTGTTGGTTTTAAAGAGGTTTATGAAAAACGTTTTCAAGGAATTTTTTTATCTTCATTGTGTAATTTAAAAATATTAACATCAATTTCCCCTTGAAAATGCTAATTTCTCACTAGTGGAATGATCATGGATTTGGAAATAGATAAGGGCAATGGGTTGTACATTGTTTTAAGTAAGAATTGTAGAAAAGAATACTTTTATAAATTGTAGTTCAAACTTGAAAATTGATGTTTATTTTATTTTAAAGGAAGTACATTGGGGAAATAGACTATCGGGATAGGCTACTGAGTTTTAGCACTCACACCTATAGTTCTCTTTTGTTTTTTTATCCCTTCTGCATGTTTTATCTTGATTTCATTCACATTGAGCGACAGTTGATCATTGTGTTAGACATTGAACCATGAGGTCACATGGAGATAGTGTGGTCATTTGATTTATTTGGTTTATTTTAATAGTTTTTGTACTATTTTTTTCTTGTATAGGATGTTCAAATATGTTTATTTTTATGGTGGATTTTCTTGTGCATATTTCTAATACTTTTCTGTTTTATTCATTTATTGGGATAAATCATTCCCTCTTCATACATGGTTGATTATAAACACTTGTTACCAACCTGTGGGGATTGGGAATGCCCTTCGAGCCTTGCCATGGATTGGATCAGGTGACTGGTTCGGGGTCGACCTCGGTTGGTTCGTGACACCGAGTATCATAATTTAAGGAACACCATGGCCAGGGATTCCATGAACATGAATAATAATATAATGGATGTCATACCTGAGTTTCAATATTAATAATATAAGTATTCCATGTTAGTAAGAATTTCGTATTAATATTCTAGTATAAAATTTGGTCCATTCCATTTATGTAACTAATAATTCCATGGGGATCTCCATGCTATATATCATTTCAATTAAATCCATTTGGTTTCTCTTTTTTATTAAATAATACAACACACCTCAAATATGGTTGGTCAGATAAGTAATTGGTACATTCATTTTAATAATAGAGATTTTCCACAGGATCTACCATTATATTTATAGATTTCTATTAATTATTTTAATCATGTCAATTAAAAAGAGGGGCTAACTCAAGAAATAATAAGGAAGAAATCATGGGATAAGAGGTTTAACAAAACCATTAATCATTTTAATATATATATATATATGCATATATTCCAAGGATTCATTTTAGAGTCAAGAATTATCTTTAATATATATTCCCAGCCAAGTGTACTTTTTGTCATGTCATAAAAATTTCACAAATAATTTATTAAATCCATTTGAATAATTCATTAGCAAACACCATGTCTAACACACCTAAGGGGTGATCAAACACAAGATAGAAATGATAAACTATTGACATTAAACCGATATCACCTTAAACAATGGATCAAATTGGGTCACAACATCTATTTAGAAAATTGTTCTATAAAGGGGTCTATATTATGGTATAGATATTTAATTTAAAGAATTTTATGATTTAAGAGAAATGAGTGGAAACTCCAACATTGGTCACAAAGATAAATATTTTATAAACATCACACCTTTAATAAAAGGTAATATAGTCCACCTTCCTTATTCTCAAGATGGTCCACTCATCCAATATTGACCCTCGATTCGAGCTATAATGAGTGAAATTTGAAGATTAGATAAATTTCATGGAAATAGTCCAAATTAACTCACAGAAAGATAAAATAAAAATTGTGAATAGAAACTGAAATAAGAGACATGAGGAGTCATATAATTAATGATAAAATTCCAATAACTAAAAATATCTTATTAGGATCTCAAACTAGGGGTATACACAAAAATAGAGAAGAGGAGGTAGGAGTGCATATAGGAACCTCCATGTAAAATAGGGTTGAAAAGTAGTAACCCTTAGAGGGTTAGAGGTAAAAATATCTATTTTACACCTTTAATGAGGAACATGGTTAGGACACACTATTTTGATAATAGTGAACTAACTATTCTACTCTCATTTCCCAAGATCCATACCCCACATGGCTTGGCCTCATGGTTTATGCTAACCATACGCCAACTATGTAGTGCTACTAGTTCAGTGTCCCTAACCATTTGGGTTAGGACCATGGTTTTTAAAACCATGAAAAACCCATGTTACCACCTTTATAGTTTACTATAGACATTATTAACGACCATGTGCCCCACCTCACACAATTAAACAAATTGTACAACAACCCTTATAGGGACACATGATTTCCCCTGATTGTCTAGATAGTTACAAAAATCACGTGACCTATCTATTTATCTTGGAAAGTGAGTTTTCAAATATTTATGTTCCTAAAACTCACCAAAACATCCAATCCAACTCTCTTTCTATAATCCTTATCCAAAATCAACACCTTTATGTGTTTAAAATCACATAATTACATTATGAGACTCAATTTATAATTTTACCATCCACCAAAAAAAGTTAAAAATATCATGGAACTTTCCAACCATTCCAAAACATTTTTCCTTAAAATTACTTTTCCTAAAAATTTATCATCATTGAGAATCCATTGGGAATAATGGAAACATCACCTGGCCTACTTGGGTCAGGAATTTTTGTTCAAATGATCACGTTTCATTTTCCACACCTAACGTACCAACAAGGGGTATGTTAAACATGAAGTACATAAGCTGTAAAAACACAAGAAAATACTTAAACTCAAAAATGAATCATCAATATAGAACATAATCAATCCCATCCAACTTGAAACATGATCACTTCATCATCTCTCATATCTTATAGACTGTGGTGCTCCCTACCATAGGTTCTATCATTTAAGGGATAATTCCAAGTCATGGTACTTCCATCCCCAGAACTACCTATTGAAGAACATACCAACATCCTAGTGAATATCCCAATGTGTTCATCAATTTAAAGAAGAAATCAAATCCTAATCGACCAAAGATAGCCTGTTCATGCCTGCTTTTCCATGAAAATCCCCGACCAACCCATAAGTTACTCTCACCTAATCCCAATAGCATTTCTAATATGATTTCTTTCCAACCACATCCAAATATCTGAGATAACTCAAGTAAAACTTCTATTAAACAACCACATCTAAGAATGCTCAACTTTAACTACCGACCTATTATTTAATACTAAACTCGAAAGCCTTTATCCAATGGTGTATCAAGATTTTTCTGAGCATGCTCACCAAAGCTCATACAAATATTCCAGTGAAATATCCAACTTTAACCATATATAGATCCAAATCCATCATCATGATATAACACCAACACCAACATTATCTCAATCAAGAATCAATGGATCATCATATGGTACTCTAATATTTACACCCACATCTAGATTTCACGCAACACCATAATCAAACTCGTACCTAGAATTTTTCATGGCTTCAAACCGTACATTGATCTATATACTCAATGGAATAAGAGAGATAGAACAGCCATCCAACAACCAACATCAAGATCCCTAGACCCTTTCCACCTAAGGATTGTCCACTAGTGATTAACTTCCCACTCCCCACCTTAGGATCATCCTTATCATTACACCAACATTTTTTTCCAGATTTCTATAACCCATTCCCTGAACATAACATTGAAATGTATAAGAACAAACTCATCCTAATAACTAATATAAATGTCGCCCACTATCTATTTCCACATCTAAATAACATTTCATATGGTTTTTCCGATCTTTTTCAAAACATATGGGTCACCACCCTCAAATAACCAATGGTGTACTACACACCATCTTCCGACCTGAAGACCAAAAATTGAGTGAAACTCTAAAAGAGTATCTTCATCAAACCATGATAAGATAGAATTATATCTTATCATATTGATTATTATCTTTTAGTATACTTAAAAAAATGATTTCAATATAATGGGAATGGTCATATCTAAACTAGGATCACATTGAGATTTTATCAATTGGTGTGCATATCTCCCTCTAAGCAATACTCATATCAGCAAGGCCACACCTAAATTTTCAATTCCTGTCACCACATATCCTAACCATAAATTTCTAGATCCATTCATGGGTCAACCATCTCACATTGCCCAGTTATTTCCAAGTTAGCCCTCATCATCAGGAACACCCTTTAATTCACTAAATCTCTAGGTCACTATGCCCACATGAATCACTTATTTAAAAACATATATCCCTGAGTCACACTCATCCATTAACTGTGGTTAATTGTTTTAACAAAAACTGTATCTAACTAGTGTGAGATAACATATCATTATCAGTGGGCATACTATTCTGTACCACCCAATTAGAGATCCAACTCATTCTCCCATATTTCGTCCATAAACAAGGTCAAGATGACTGTGCTATATGGAATCTTTGTTACTAACATTCCAGGACCTCCCTTGGAAATCCTCTTTAAAATAGGGAACTATCATGTGCCATGATTTATTGAATAACCACTTGACTCCATGAAATATTTATGAAAAATAAGTGTCTTCCATGAAAACAATGGTTAACTAAGCCCGACCATAGAATAATTCTACCTAGTAATTCTAGTCTCTTTACCCAACACATAAGGTGCTTATTCAAAAACCTCATGCATCATCCTACCTATAACATAAAACAATAGCACCTTCCATGAATTGTTCTCAAAAATAGAATATAACCAAGATCATTTCATTTAAGGAAATAACAACCCCTAGGCCATCCTCTCTCATAGGATACCCTAGAACAAACTAAAATGATTACCTATTATGGTTCAAATCAAAATGGAGGTCATCTAGGTTTAATCACCTAGCCTAAGATCTCTAAAATGTGAACCAAGTCCCACTAGAGGAATTTTATCACATTGATTCTAATACATTAGTAAAATCTCTCTAAATGTAGTATAACTGGAATAAAATGGAAAGTTCATTGACCTATAAGGGTCTCACTTAAGGAATCACTATTCCTTATTGCCTATTAATTAATTCCAAATTAGAAAAGTACGAAAGTCATCAGGGATCTATGGGAAATTTACATGTTCCTATCCTAATGAAACATTTAAAACTAACCCTTACTCAAGGGATCACACTAAAAAAATCTAAAATGTTTCATCATAAGGCATTTAACGGAATATTATTTATCAAAACTCTTAATGCGTCTCTTGTTTAGAGGGTATAAAGTACTAAGTCAAAAATAAAATTTTACTAACCACATTATTTTGCGGATTCCATGAATCATAATATAAAATTTATCTTATAATTTCCTTTTTACCATTTTAATCATCCATAATTCATTATATTTGGATTAATTAAAAAATGTCAAGCTATAGAGGAAAACACCCTTTAGGTTGTAATTGGGATTTTAATTAACATAAGGCTTAAAATAAGAATTTTTTAAAGAAGAAAAAAGGTATTTTATTAGTTTAAGGGGAATAAATTATGTAATATTCCACAATAGGTTTATATGTAACACCTTATAGGAGGTTGTAGACACAATCAAACACTATCCCACAATTATCCCAAGCATACCTCCATGGGGTTAAGTATTAAATCTTAGAAGTTAAGGTGACTGACACGGGTCCCTTAATGTCACCTTGGATTTAGTTAAATGGGAATCCATTCCCAATTTATAGAGTCGATTATTGAGACATTAAAACTGGAATCCAATGTAAGTGTAACCCAGTAACACTTAATTTATCTAAGATCAATACATACCCCTGATGGGTTTTCATCATGAACTACTTTACCCAAATAAATTTCTTCAGTCAAGTTGTGCATTTATGGATTCATTCACATGGGTCATTATACCTAAATTATACTAGTAAATTCCTATATAAAAGCATCCATTTTCTATAATAATTCCAATTTAGCACATATCATGGTTCATTTAGATGTTTTACCATTCCAAATTTATAAAGATACGTGACTTTATAAGTTACAATTGGAATTCATGTGATTATAACCTTTTTTTTACCTTTGATGTCAAAATATATCAAGTTCATATGTAATGGTCCAATTATATGGGTCACCATTATCTAATTATAAAGGCCCAGACACTTCATAAATTCATCAATTTCCACATATTTTATTGAATCTAGTAATGTTTCATCCCATGCAACCATTGCTCTTTGAATCAAACATTTCATAACTCATTAATTATGGTTACGCCATCAAGATATAAAGGAAAACAAAATTTAGGGTGATTCAGACACTTTAATAATGAGTTGAATACCATAATTATGACAAAGAAAGATATCACATTAGAAATAAACATAGAAATTTAAGCAAAAAATCATAGAAGTAAGGAATATATATAATCATTCTAAAAATTACCTAAATAGGGTATATATGGAATCATAATAAATCATCACAAAAGCATGGTATACAAATCATCATGCATAAAAAATATCTACAATGCAATCTAAATGGCATGGAATATGCATGGCATGTGAATCCTTATATGCCTATAATGATGCTTGAAAATTACTCTCTTTCCATACCGAGCCAAGAGTAAATATCCATAAATCAATAAATCAAAAAATATCATAAATACACCAATAAATCAAGTTAAAATAACAATCATCTGTAATATTGAATAGTATAAACACCATTCCCTTCACTGGAAACTCAATTTTCACTCACGCATGGGTTGGAAGAACCCAGACACAAGCTATTTACTAAGTTTTGAAACATTCCCAGTCTCTTATACACCATACCAAAATAGTAATACAAAAGTAAAAGAATAACTCTAATACCACATTGTGACATCTTGACCCAAGATCTACTAAAGTGGTGCCCTGATCCAGTTTTCCTCATAGCCTCAAGCCCACCTCCCAGTCAAAAAGAGGCTGCCAAGTACCACTGATGGTCTAAGGGTTGTATAGTGGAAAGAATATAACCTATGGATAAAAACTAAATTCAATAGAAGAAATGATATATAAAGTCATAAAAATATAATAATAACTGATCATTTATAATAAAGAATGAGGAAACATGCACAAACTTGATATTATGCAAAAAAAACATACAGATGGTAATAAAATGTACATGAATTTCATGTAAAGATTAAATAAATAAAATTATCTCACTTTGGAAGGAAACCTTTGTATATTCTCAGTTTCTACTCTCAATCTCCCTTATCCAGTCCCGGTCTATAATAAAAACAACACAAAGTATATTCCAGAGACCTAACCTACAACCATGAGGTTTCTTCAGGTACCCCAATGAAAAAGAGAACTGAATATGGTGTAATTTATACTTAGTAGGCCACCACCAATGGTGTCTAATTCAATCTAGTTTGTGAACATAAAATAAAGTAGTGTGTAGGTATATCAAAGTAAAAATTGAAGGAAATGAAATAGAAAACCTATCAACACAGGTTCTTCATGGCCACCTTTCTAACTATACATGCTTCAAATGAAGATAGAAATTCATCTGAATAAGTTCCATCATGTATATATATGTGTATAAGTAAATAAAAAATATTTTTAATGATATACCTGAAATAAGAAGGACACGTGTCATAACACCGATGAATCCATATGATAATAATATAAAAAGTCTCACCTTCTCAAAAGGGAAATCATTCCAAACAATCTCAGATGATTGATAATAAGGGATGAAATTTTTAGGGACATGATGCCCAAAAATCATAATTTATGGTATTCCATGCCTGTATATCATAATATAAATATGTCATTCCTAGGGGAAACATGCCCATGAATCATAATATAGAGGATTATATTTCAGAGTATCATAATATAAATTATTCCACGCCTAGGGTTGCTATGCCCATGAATCATAATATAAGGGATTCCATTCCTGAGTAACATAATATAAGGAGAACCATGCCAAAAGAATCCATTCTTGTAAATAATGATATAACTAACACCATTACAAAGTTCCAATATTATTAATATAAGTAGTCCATGTTAGTAAGAATTCCATATTAATATTTATATGTAAAATTTGGGCCATTCCACTTGTAACACCTAGAGATTTTTTGAAAAATATCCTTTTAATTTCATTGATGTCTTGTGTTGTACGCCACACCAAAATTATCTTGTGCTATACGCAACACCGTATTATCATGTATTATATGCAAACACTATTCTTGGCTTCTTTTTCATGCATGAGTAACCTTCCTCAATAGCATGTGTTGTACGTAATACTAAGTTTCACTAAACAACGATATATTGTTATAATATTATTATGAACCAGCCGTTATGAATATTAGTAACTAAAATTTAAATTTTATGACATTATAATTCATCTTACACATTTTATAGAACATGGTATGATAACAAAATAAATTTTTCGTGTAAAATATGTATTTTTCAAAAAATGCAGTTTTGCCGCCTTTTGATGGCACACCCACATTAAATCTAGTTTTTGACATGTTTATAATTTAAATTTGACAAAATAAAATTCTTATTTGGAATAGGGATATAAAAATTTACTTTGGATAAATTTTTGATATTTTTCTGATAAGTTTCTTATTTTGATGAATAGTAAAAATACGCTAAATTTTAATTAAAAACAACTTTTTTCATTGAGATAATTTATATGGTTAAATTATTATATTGAATGGTCGTAAAGTATAAATAGAATATGTTTTAACCATTTAATATAATGTAAGTCATTATCATTAAATTTACACTGAAATCATAAGTAAAAACATTTCAATCTTTTGCAACGTTTTAACTTTTAAAACCCCTTTTCTGAACAGCGGGATTAATTTTAAACTAAATACTGCAACATATGTGTTTTGAATTTGGAAAAATGGATTTAATATTTGGAATAATTAGGTCCAAAATATGTTAATATGATAGTTTTCTAATTTTAGGCACTATGAATAATAACTACGGTAAATTTTATTTGCTAGAGTTAAAGGTGAATCGGGTAATTAAGGGTAAAATTAAGATTATAAAATTACCCTAACACCTTCCAAAATTCTATTGGATGAATAAAAGTCTACCCATATCACTTAATGGTCATAATAGATTCATTTCATGGACTTTTTACCATAAAAATGATGTAATTATTATTAAACCCAAAGAAAGTGACAACATGTCACTCTCTTATATTGTATAAGTGTAATAATTTTATTTTAGTGATAAACTTCATAAAACATCACACATAAATAGTCACCAGAAATCTAATAAAATTATATACATCATGTGAATTTATTTAGTATTTTTAGGGATTAAATAATTATCATTAATGGCGACACAATAGTGATGTAGAAATTATTTTATTGATTAAAATATCAAATAAATGGTTTTAAAAATATTAAAATAAATATTATATGAACTAATTAGTGTTCTCCAAAAATTTTCTAGATGAATTTGAAATTTTATAAATATATTAAATATTTTTTTTCGAATATACATTCTGTGTGGATTTTATTTAAATTCAAATAAATGAATAGTGTCAAAATTGACACTATTGATATTTTATAAAAATAACATATTATTAAGTTGTTTAAAAAACACAAAAATATTTAAAAATTACAAATTTAAAATTATAGGGTATAAAATGTAATAATTTATCTATTAAATGAAAAATTCATAACATATAAGTAATTATTTATAACAATTGAAAATTTAGAATATTACTACCACAAATAAAATTAAATAGATTAAATAAGGATAAATCAAGATTATAGGGTTTAAAATAAATTACCAACATGACTAAATTTTATTGGTTGATGAGATTAAAATCCTATATCATCTCATATTATAATTGAGTCATTTTTGGAGGTTTTTAAGTGGGGTTTGAATTTATTATAAATTAATATTTTTTATGTTTCCAAAGGTGCCCCTCTCCTCCCTTATAAAAGGGAACCTCCTCCCTATCCTCTTCACACAAATTTGAGCCTTCAAGCTCGTCCAAACCATACTTATTACTCTTTTAAAATTCCTTAGTAACATTCTGGTGGTTGTTTCCCTTAAAAGACCAACTCTAGTCCCTTAACAGGAAGTTTAAAGTAGGTGCGTCGAGGAAGAGGTAATCTCTTCTACCGATTCTTTCAAGTTTAATTCTTCTTAAACTTCCTCTTATTTAGTTGTTTCATTATAAAGTAATAATATCAGTATCACTAATATAATGATGTGCTATTATAAATATGAAAAAATCCCATTTAACCTTTTATCCATCCTATGAAAAATGAAATCACCGCGCGTGCGTACGTACGGAATACCGTCTCCACGCCGTGGTGTAATCTGTTTTTCCACCACCAACTTCCTTGGATGGGTATAATGGTGGAAATAATAACTATATATTTTTATTATAACATGATACTAATTATGAGATATTATATAATCCAATCTAATTACATTAAATAATTATGGGAACGATATCATCGCTCGTGCGTACGTACAGATTACCCTCTCCACGATGTGATGAGATTCATTCTCCATGTTAACCATTCAAGAATGATTATAAAGTATATATAATAAATAATAATGAATGATATGACATAATAATGATACTGGATTTATTTACATATATTTTTCATTTACTTAATTCCCTTCAATTCAATAAGGAAATGAATACAGCATTCATGCGTACGTACGACCTACCGTCTCCATGAACGGTGTATTTCATTCCATTTATCGATCTATCATATATATTTATATGATGAATATATATATAATATATAAATAAATTTTTACATTATATAATTAAGTAAATCATTATATAAGTAACAATATCAAGAACAACAATTCCAAACACGTACGATAAATTAAATGATTTTACCAAAAACGATGCTTTAACATGGAATTGACAAAAGAACGGGTAATATAAAGTCATAAGTGAATCATATATGATATCATATATATTATTATGGTTCTATTACAAGTTAATAATATTTTTAAACCCAATATATAAAAGTTTCATACACGTACGGAAGAAATTGGGCCTAAGGTAAGATATAATTATTGCAATCTCTTTCTTATCTGAGATTGTTTATTCGTAAGTATTTATTGGGATTATATTTTTCATATATATCCTTGTTTTCTCAAAATGTTTTCATAAAATTTTTACTATTATTCCATGTATGTTTGAAGTCATTTTTAACTTTTTTTACATCATTGTATTGAACGAATCTTTCTTTTGTTTACCATATGAGGTATTTTTCGACTTTTCCAGCAAAAGTATGAGAAAAATATTTTTTAAATTATACAGAATGAATGGATTTTTATGGTTTCTTAACTAATTATTTCCATGAATCTTACTCTACAATATTTCATGATTATTTTCAATAAAACCTTTTTATTTTAAAATTTCATGTCATTTTGAGAAAAGAAAATGATTTTGAAGAAGAAAGGATATTTTCCTCAAGAATTCATTTCTAGTGTTTTATCAAAACCGTTTTCCATCTAAGATGAAATTATTTAATATATTTATGTCTCAATTATAATGTCTCTATTATTTAAATGGTTTAATTTTTATTATGATGAAATGATATCCATTTATTTTATATGGATTATTCTATGATGGGATGATGTTTATGAAACACATATTAATCTTTGGGTTATGATGAATGATTTATGTTTATTTTGTGGCACATGAAAGAATGATTTAATTATGAGATGGGTGGGACCTATATCTCCCTTCAATAAATTGGGTAAAGATTTATATTTCATGAGATAGACGTGGATGTAATGGAAAGTGAATCTGGTTCAGTAATACAGGGCTGGAACGACAAGTAAACCCAGTTTAGTAATGGACTTTGTCCACTATGATGGTCTTGGCAGTAATTCCTGGGCTACTATGGAAGTCATATAATGTGATTAATGGATTCCACAATTACATGTTTTATTCCCATGCTATTTTATCATTATTAATGTTTCTTTATGATCTATGCCTTACGTACTGCCAATATTTATTTCACAACTCAAGATTTTGATGTTTAAACTTTATGTTCATGTTTTTTTAAGTTCAAATGTATATGATTTGTTTCATTCTCCCCATTCTTACCCTTACTGAGAATTTGAGCTCACCCTTTATATGTTTTATTTTGCCTAGGATTTAAATAAAGGTTTTAGGTAAGAAAACAAAATGGGAAGATCTTTATGGGAGATGTTGAAGATCTTTCACCATGATTAGAAGATTATGTTCCATGTTTCCAAAGACACTAAACTAATATGGTCCTTGGGAGTTTTTTTGTCATGTATTAAATATTCCGAAAAATTAATTTAATGTCCATGTATGTAAAGCTTTGGGTCTGTACAGTTGGTATCAAAGGAAAGGTTTAGTTAACCTTTGGAAACTAGGATGAAAAAATATTAGTGAGATCCCGAGAGATATTTCTAAGGTATATCTAGGGATGTACCTTAGGTTAAGTATAAGTATAGGTTATAGTCCTAGAATTATGGAAACGGTCTCAGAATTAAACCTAAGATGTTAGATATTGAAGGTACTCCGCATTTATTATGTTATTTTCCTAGTATGATTTTTTCCTCTCACACAATTCTTTTTGGGTTTTAGATGATGGATGGAACCCGAAGGAACCATGTTTATCAATGTAATGGAAAATTCAATGATTGTACTCCTGAAAAAACCAATGTTATGTGAGATGGAGTGAAAAATATTTTTGTTATACTTACACAAGCTATAAATCATTCTAGACTTCCAAATGAGTAGAGATGGGAACAATATTCTATTGAGTACTTCATGAGGAAACACCCACCATCATTCAGTGGGTCTTCTAATCCACTTGTTGCTAAAAAATGGATTAGTACTATTGAAAAGATATTTTCCATACATCACTGTTCAGAACAGGAAAAAGTCATTTTGGATGTTTTCCATTTAGAATGTGAAGCAGACCAGTGGTGGACTCTAATTAAGAATACAAGGCCCCAAGATTAAATTGAATCCATGTAATGGGATAAATTCAAGAACTTTTTTTTCAATAAGTACTTCCCTCATATTCTTCGAACGAAGATGGAAAAGGAGTTCCTTAAGCTTCATAAAAAGGATGATGAATCTGTTGGTATATGTGATGCTAATTTCATAAGGATTTCTAGGTATACATCTAGATTTATCATCCAACCAGAACGTAAAGTTGATCGATTCTTCAGTGAATTAAAACCAAGTCTTAAAAGGGAATTAGCTATAAGAGACTTCAGTAGCATTGAAGAAATTGTGCATTGTACTATCATGGTAGAATTCGAAGTTGGTGTTACATATCCATCTCATGGTTTTGAGAAGAAACGAAAGATGGAGTTCAAGGAAAAATCTCAAAAATTTGGTGAAAGGAAGACAAATGTTTTGTTATGCTCAAAGTGTGGAAAGAAGGATGGTGGAGATTGTCTTAAAGGGACTAGAAAATGTTTTAAGTGTGGAAAATAAGGTCATTGAGTAGCTGACTACCGAAGTAATGGAAAAAAGGAAGATATTATGTGAATGTAGAAAAGACTGCAAAGAACGCACCACCAACACTTCAATGTTACAAGTGTAGGTAAATAGGGAATTATGCTAACCAATGCCCTAATCCAAGGGTTAATGATGATCAAAATCAACAACCTCTTAAGGAAAAGGACAAAGAGAAGTCACATGCGATCACTGTTGGTGATGTTGAGTATGAAAATGAAGTGGTGGAATGATTAAGTTTTTATGTAACGAGATTCCAAAATAGTGTTGTGGAATCTCATTTATAGTATTATGGAATATTGGAATATTTATGTATTAGTTTTTTGTGGTTTTCAATAATTATATGGTACCAGTAACCATGAAAATGGATTTAAATATTTTTGGAAAGAACCTAATATGAGTATAATGATGGGATAAGGAGATAATGAAATGTTTGATAGTATTATTGAGCTCATGACTGATATAAGGACAAAGTGATATCATGGTTTTCATATATAGAATTTTTGGGATTTTGGTATGTTGAAAGAGTTAACTTTTGACAACCTTCATGTTTTCACTAATGTTCTATGGTAACTCATGTTTCAAGAGAATACATGATTAAGGAATTCACATGTTTGTAATGTGACCAACAAGA